>CM056195.1:127279378-130031878 GCA_029692085.1 Gymnothorax javanicus | reverse complement strand
ATCGACGGAAACCAAAATCAATATGGCTACTGTGGCGGTCATGTTGGTTAGCGTGCGGTGCCAATTTTCGAAAGGAACCTTCCTCTAGCCACCTCCAATACACCACCAAGAAATGGCGTCAATCGGACAAGGCGTTCTTTAGTTATCATGCGGAAACCAAAATCAAGATGGCAGCTGTGGCGGCCATATTGGTTAGCACACGATGCCGGTTTTCAAAAGGAACCATCCTCTCGTCCAGAAAAATATGTGGTGTGAAAATGGAATCGTTCCACGCTGGCCTTCTCCGTTAAATCGACGGCAACTGATTTATACCGCTGCCCGTCCATGCACAGAACGACAATACCCCTCTTCCCTGAGTCGGGGCTGAGGGGAAAAAAATATTGATTAGACACTAGTCTTTTACCCTGATAAAAAAAGCATCCCCAAAATGATGTTCACACAAGACGCAGAAGCTTCAGTGACTGGTGTAGCCACGGTTAGCAAAACACATTCTTGACAACGTTGTCGCGTGCCGTTCACCATGCGCTGGAAATAATGCTGAGGCATCACTAGTCATTCTGCGACTAATCCCTGTGCCAGTTGCCAGAGGTTGATCAAAATCGCAACCATAGTTCATCCCATGCATGAACAATGGGTGTCAAGTCAGGTAAATATGCAGGCCAATCCATGTGCTCAATGTTCTGCTGCTGTAGGAAGTCGTTCACCATCCTGGCACAAGAAGCTCTTGCATTGTCTTCCTGGAGCCAAGCTCCTGGTCCGATCTGCTGCAGAAGTGGCAGTACCAGAGGTTAAGCAATCTTGTTGAAATAAAGTTGATCAGTCAAATTTCCATTGATGACGTACAGAGGCGTTCTGTGGTTTATGGATATCCCTGCTCACACCATCACACATCCTCTTCCAAATGGTAGACATTGAGCAACGTTGACATCAGCAAACCCTTCTCCTAAACAAAATAAACAAGAGGCCCGCCATCATTGAACTGGAGCGAGAAACGCCATTCACCTGTAAACATTGTCTCTGCCCACTGACCATGGTTCCACAGGATATGACATCTGCAAAAATATCGGTGAGCCTACCTGTGACAATCACGTGGCAGAGGACGAACTGCAGGATGGTGGCATTGCAAACCTCAGTCTCACAGACGATTCCTAATAGTCTGGTCAGATATGTTGGTTCCTCTGGCAGCTCTGAGTTGATCCCGAAGATATCTTGCAATCACAAAGCACTTTCGCAACGCCGTTATCATCAGAAGGTGGTCTTCTTATATTGTTGTTGATTGGGCTTTTCCAGAACGGGGGTGATTCTGAACAGTATTAATTGTCCTGAACCTCTGCCGGAGTCTGCCGATAATGCTTTGGCTTAAATTCAGACGCTGAGCCACATTTCTCTGAGTTTGTCCATCTTGTTGCCAGCAAATGGCTCTTCCCCGGACTTCGATGCCATTTTCTTTGAACCATCTTCAAATTTCAAGCAGTGATGAATGGCAAACACTCAGCCCTTTTATTGCCAAAATTTGCATGCCTGGAATGACACTCCTGCTAAACACATGCGAATGGTGCATGAGGTGTCGCAATGGGCGTTTCATGGCTGTTTGTCAGTTTAGTCTGACTACGCTTGTGCTTCAAATTCATGAAAAGGAAATCTGGGTTAACTCTTGAAGTTTCAAAAGATATATGCAATGATTGCACGTCCCATAATAACGAGATGTCTATCGTCAAAATGACAACCCAAAGGGAGATATTCTCACTCTATCTGGCTTAAAAAGTCATACTTACAAAAATGATCAAAAATTTTTGTTGTGATTCTGCCCTGTTTGCCATGTTTATTTTGAATTCTGCCTTGTCTGACCATGCTCTGTACTTTGTATTGTGTTTTGTATGCCTTGCCATGTTTTGTTTTTGCTTTGTCTGTGTATGTCTTCCATATTTCATCAGTGCAGTTTTATTCCGGTCCATGTTCTGTTTTTCACCATGCATTGCACTTTGTCTCCCCCTGTCTGGTCTCATGTCTTGTGATTGCTCACAGCCCCAGTATTGCATGCTACTCTTTCGGGTGATTTAATGGTTTCTGGGATTTCAATCATTCCTTCCAATCTCATTTACTTCCTTCATCTTGCTTTTCTATATTACTAACAATACTAACAGTTTATTATTTTAGTTAAAGATACTAACCCAAACTAACACTGTTTGTAGTACTAACTTACTAACGAGCACTAGGGATTGCATAGCTGCACTTTACTAATTGATTAACGACCTCTCAGCATTCGCCCTATTCTAGTCTCCGCCTCTTGTCTTTACTCAATCTACTTTGCTGCAGTTTCAGCGGAACCTCCGTGCTTGTTAAACTCTGTTCTCTCTCCTTTTCTGTGCACGATAGAACTCCCTAACGGAGCCGTATGTCTGTCTGTAGGCTGTCTTCGTGATCCCTGTCCGCGTTTTGGCTTTTGCCAATTTTATGTAGTTAGGAACTTCCTCATGTTCAGCCCTTTGTTAATTAGTTTGATCCAGCTGACCTGTTCCCTATCATAGCATGTGACCTCCTGTTTGTATATTTAAGCAGTCATTTCACAGCCAGCTCTTTGTCAGAACGTTTCTCCTGTGCTGCGACTGTTTATGCCTTGTACTCTCTGTGATTCACTTCTGACTGGACCGTCCCTCATTACGATTTTGGCTTTCTCTTGGATTTGTTTGCATCTGTTTATCGAACCTTTTTTGCCCGACCAGGAGTTTTGTGTTTGCTGCCCTGATTACGACTTGGATTACGTCCCTGGGATTTTGATTTTTGGATTGTGGACTCTGTACTGTTGCCTCCTGCTCTGCGGGGGTTCGCCCCCTTTCCAAATAAAACACAAGCTTTTTTGATTACTTGGTTCTCGCGTCTGGTTCCTGAGCATAACCTCACAATTTCTTTGACCCTTCACTTCTCTAAAGTAGATTATATGAGTGTAACAGCACTGCATTTATTGCGTACGTTCAATTGTTGATATACACTGAAAAGATTTTCATCTACTGCGCGGCACTTTTGCCAGTCAAACAGAGAAAAGACTGAAATCTTCTCGCATCCAATCATCCTTGAAATTGCAGAGTGCGTCCACAAATAAAGTCAAAGAGAGTGAATTCATTTGTGTCACAAAGTTCAGTGTACGGAAAGAAGACCATTTTCCCCTCATTCTATACCTACAAAGGAGAAAAAAAAAGTAATTGAGCTCACGCCAGCCCACGTTCAAAATATTCATCATAAGCCTGTCTTACTCCCCTTTGTTGGCCCAAGTATAGCTATTCGGGGTAGGTTTAAATAAATGTCAGCTTTGTAAGGTCTGTGCGATAGTGCGCCCTGTGAGACAGAAGTGCCATCTGTGTCATTCGCAAACGGCTTCTCAACGTCGCCCCTTCTAGGTCACAGGAGATGGCAGCCTTTAAGCAGTCTGCCTTTAACTTTGAAAGCTACGGATGTACACCTTCTTTCAAATGGAAACAAAGAGTTGGAAATTCATTCCATCCAGTTATCTTGATGTCATACTCCTGATAATGCCTCAAATTCCCTCCCCCATTTAACAAAAATGCAAACATTTAAATAACCTTTATTAGGTTTTCCCCACACCATACCTCCTCACTTCAAATTTCCATTAAAGCGTTCATCAATTCAAAAGGTAAGGTAAAGAGAAAAATATACAATTGGCCTTTTTTCCCTTTTTATCAAAATGCCATTCAAATGAAAGGTTCAGCATTTCCATCACAACAAAGAGCAGGGCATAAAAGTGCACCCATGTGGGGACTGAAGCATCAGTCAACAGCAAGAGTAGAATACACTTTATGGAAATGCTTATATTAACTCAAATTCAAAAGGACAATGATCCTGATATGATGCCATACCAAAGGCTTTTTGTCATAAAATAATAATTTTGCTCCCTTACTGTTGATAATGATAAAAGGAATAATTTCAATATTTCAGTATTCAGCTGTAGGCAGCGTGATTTCCTTTTGTGGATCCCAATTACAGAAGGCCTATTCCAAATCAAATACACTGAACATTTAGTTTTCTAGCTCACCGGCCGATAGGCCATCAGCTATTGTGATTGTGCAGACTCCGGCGTCGTAGTTGTAATCGTGATCGTCATCCGTTAGCAAAATATTTAAAGATCCTCTTCTCCAAAACTGTTAGCTGGATTTGCTCCAAATTTGGTATGGAGCTTCCTCTGGACAATATCTACCAAGATGTTCGCAGTTTTGTGAAAAAATGTTTTTTGTGTTTTTTACGACTTTGTGTTTTTTCACCTAAAAATTTTAAATATCTTCTTCTCCAAAATTAGTGGCCAGATTTCCTTCAAATTTGGTACGGAGCTTCCTTGGGACAATGTCTATCAAGATTCTCCACAGTTTTGAAAAAAAAAATTTATTTTAATTTTTAAAGAATTTTTTTGCAATTAAATTCTCCCCATTCATTTACAATGGGAAAATCCTTCACAATCGTCTGCTATGAAATAGCTGGCCAGATTCACTTCACTTGTGGCATGGAGCTTTCAAGGGACCATGTCACTCAAGTTTGTTTTGAGTTAGTTGTAATCTGGATCTTGATCCAAAATCTGCGCGACTTTGAAATTTTGACCCATGCTAAATGTTTGTAAGTGGATCAAAGCTCTGTCAGACATTTGAATGGAACAATGCCTTCCAAATTTGGTCTGCATGTATCCATCATCAATTCTGATTAGCGGTATAAGTTCTATTGTGTTAGGGCAATTCTTCTGGATCACAAGACACAGTTTCCTTAAATAAGGGAGTTGGATGGCAAAAAGTGCTACAGTGCTAAAATGGCTCTGAGTAGGGGATACTCTGTTTTTTACTCAGACTGATTAAATAATATGTTTGATGCAACATATAATGAAATTCCTGTGATCTGGATCTTCTGGAATTGATGCGACTTTGAAATTTGCCCCATGTTTGAAAGTGATTTGAAGCTCTTACATAGTTTTGAATCAAGCAATATCTTCCAAATTTGGTGTCTATGAACAAACTCCAATTCCCATGAAGTTCGGACGTTGTGTAAAACGCGGATAAAAACAGAATACAATGATTTGCAAATCTTTTTCGACCTATATTCAATTGAGTACTCTACAAAGACAAGATATTTAATGTTCAAACTTTGTAACTGTCATCAATGCTGATTGCAGTTCTGCTGGATCACAGGACATACCGTCTTTTGACAAGAACATAGAATGCCGAATACTACATTGATTTACTTGCTGAATATCATGTATTAACACGTTTGACACAACAAATAAAAACAGAGCTGTACTTTGGACCATATCTGGTATCAATTTGACCAAACACTAATGAACATTTGCTTAGGTATGGGATATCAAGTGAAAGCCATTCATCATTTATCCCTACAATTTCATCTGGTTGGCTGGTGAGCTACAGGGCTATTGACCCTATTTTGTATTATTAGGATTGCCCGAAGGCAACTCTGCTATCATCATTGCCATTATTATTATTATTATTATTATTATTATTATTATAGAAAAATTGGTTAGCCCACGACTAGTCCAGCATACTTTGTCCAAAAGACTCCGGTCAGAATTTAAAATGTTCGGCACCTTTTGTAAATGTGAGTTCGTATTCTTTTTATCAATTTGACTGATTGTATTTCTGCTATTCCTGTTCAAAGGCACTATTTTTCCCCACTTTAATCAATGGTGGAACTTTGACTTTGCCACTCAGTGATATCATAGTTCACTCTCTATTTTTCTAGATTTGTGTTTCCAAGCTAATAATTCTCCCATTTTAACACTAGAACCGCCACGGGGTAAATTTTACCAGGTGCTGGTTTTAAAATGTGTGTAATTATATATCAAAATATTAAAGCCTGTATTTCTTTGGCTTTTCCTAAAAGTGTGTTGTGTAGGCCCAGGTGTTGTTAAAAACTTTTTACATTTCTCTGTATTCTAGAAATGACACTTTATACCTATTACCGCCATCGGGTAAATTTTACCCGATGCTGACACTCTAAATGTTTCCCGCTGTGGATTTCGCGCCAGTGTAGAACAAATGACATTACTATGGCAATGCCACCTGTCACCTGCGGCGCTGTAATCTTATATCGCAGACCGTCAAAAAAATGGCTAACAGAGGACAAAGAAAGCGATTCATGAATGAACAGCAGGCATTAGAAATGCTGAACGCACTCAGTGATGAAGACTCGGATGGTGGGGAAGTTTCAGGACTGAGTGATCACTCCTGGGAAGACTCTGGATCCGAGGGATCATCATCGGACTGCCTTGAGTAAAATGTCAAGTATTTATATTTTATATTTGTCGTCTGTGTTGAGTTTTTGTCACATTGCCAGCAGCCTGCTGTGTTCGGTGAGGTGTGCGCCTCTCGCTTTTTGCAGGTTTTGCCCTGGAGAGTTTGACATGGCAGTCTGGCTTGTATTGTTGAGCAAAGATGATAAAAATATATTTTTTCGTTAGTTTAAAATCTTATCTGAATTTTGGATTCTATTTGAATATGATTTTACCAATTTTCAGTATCTGTTTTTGTTCTTTGGTATGCGCGATATGCGCGTCTATAAATAAACAACGGGGAGAAGCACCTTGTATTCTCCTTTTGCATCAATGTATGTCTAATTTTTCGTTAGATAAAATAAATGTATTGGAATTTGTTAGTGTTTCTTTGTTTGAAATAACCAACATAACTTTGTTTTAACTTTTACTCCGTTTGAAACACGCAAATATGAGCGAGCAGGGACAGCACGTTAGATTCTCGCTCTGCATGATGTTTATTTTCAAACTATTGATACACAGCAGGCTAGTGGCAATTAAACTAAACGGCTGAGAAGAGACTATACAACATCTCTCCTTTTCTCTCTTTCTCGACCGACCGATCCCAAGGTGGCACACGGAGATGGCCTGTTGCTGTCTTTTATAACATGCTTGATCTTGCAGCAATCAATGCATGGGTGCTGTATAGGTGCTGCATGAAAAGTGAATTCTCCAGACGAGACTTCATTCTTCAGCTTGCTGAGGAGCTACGCGCAGAGTGGATGGCGTTGAGAGCGTCACCGCGCGTTGTCGTCCCAGACGTGCCAGCGGACACAAACGCAGAAGCACAGAGAAGGATGACCTGCGCTGTGAAAGTTTACTGCAAACAGAACAAAACGTTCTGCAAGTGCATCAAGTGTGGGTCTGCAGTTTGCGGGAAATGCACAGCCTGAGTGCTGAATGTTTGCAAGAAGTGTGTGTAACGAAGGAGCGGTAGTTCTGTGTTCACCTGATGAGATAAACGCCCTGTTCTAACGTGTGGTTCTGCATCTGTTTATTTTCTGCGAATAATCTTATTAGATAATGTAGTTGTGATGAACTTTATTTTGTAGTTAATCATCCGTTCTTAGTCTGTTGTCTTTAAATTTCCATCTTCTCTGGATAACTACTTTTTGATCGTCGTTTTCTATAGGCTGTTCTTTTTCTGTTATTTCTGAATTAACTGTTGGATAAAACGTGTTGTATAAATAAAGAATGTTGTTGAATTATATTTTTGTTTCATTCTTTTAATCCATAAAGATTCTATAGACAATATTCTCATACAAGTTGAGTAACAGAATTATAAATGAGCGACAGTGACGCTTGAAAATCAATGCATTCTAATGACGGGTAAATATTACCCGGTGGCGGTTTTAGGTATACAGCGCCCCCCGGCGGTTCTAGTGTTAAACACAAAATAAGCGTACATTGAAATGCTCTTCAACTCATGCTCCCACTCACGTAAATAAATAAGCAATGTATATTTATTTATTTATTTATTTATTTAGTTCTCTTTAAAAACAGGGTAGCCTCCTCAGTTCCCAAAGGCCTGCTTTCCAGGGGGGCCCTGGGTTACCTACAGAAAAATTACATATGAACAAAATATAGGCTACATAAAATTTACATTCAAAAAAACAAAGAAACAAACATATAAAACAAGGAAATGAATGAATACAAAAAACAAACCAGCAAACAAACAAACAAAAATGAGATAGGCCCATAGCTCACTTCCTGTTAGGGAAAAAATCCAGCATGCATCCCACCAAATTTCATGACCACTCAAGCACATTAATCCCAACATGATCTCGGCTAGAGGACTCTATGGAACCACCTGGCCATGCCCAAGCTCATATCAGCATGGAGATGTCTTCTGGAAGGGACTGTTATCAAGCATGTGACATTTCAATCAGATCGGACAATGTATGTATGAGTATCATCAACTTACTGTTTCCTGCCGAGACGACAAATTCGCCGCAACACCATGGACATTCTGCTCAATGAATCATGAAAAGCTTCGTAATTTCACATTGGCAAGGTCTTTAGATATCACATGCCAAATTTTAAGTCCCTTGGATAAAATCTCTAGGAGGAGTTTGTTCAAGTGCAAAGCCTGTAAATGGCGAAAAATCAAAAAAAGTTGCAATTTCAGAACAAAATAATAGACTTCCAGTTGAGTTTAGGTCATGGCCATAGACTGTATAACAAGAGGCCTGCCGGCCTAGAGAGCTCCGCTGAGGATGAGTGAAATGTCCATGTCTTTACTTACTTTCAGAAATTCTTGAAAACTATTGCAATATGAACGCAAATGACACATTTGGTAACCAGAATATACTTTAAACCAGTTTAATGTCTCAATTTATGTAGTATAACAAAAGAACCAAATTGCAAATTGCAATCATTTATTTCAATCATCTTACCACCAAGCAATACTAACAACCAACAAATACCCTTCCCCCCCAGTACATCACAAATATAGCAGTCACAATCCTTCTAACACTGTCATAGGACAATATGATGCGGAACAATATGATGCAGAACAATTAATCCAGAACAATGATCCGGAACAACATGATCCAGAGCAATGATCTGGAACAACGTGTCCTACTTGATCTAAGTGCTGCCTTCGACACAATAGACCTCCATATTCTTCTTTACAGGCTAGAAAATCTGGTTGGTATTTCTGGACTCGCCCTTTAATGGTTTAAGTCTGATCTTTCTGACAGATGTCAGTTTGTTAGAGTAAATGGTAATTCCTCCGAGTATTCCAAGTTAAACTTTGGAATACCTCAAGGATCTGTTCTGGGCCCTCTGCTGTTTTCCTTATACATGCTTCCCCTTGGAAACATCATAATTAGATATGATGTTAAGTACCACTGCTATGCAGATGACACACAGCTTTATATATCTTTTCAGCTAGGTGAAATGAATCCACTAACTAGATTAGAGATGTGTCTTAAAGCTGTTAAAGCATGGATGACACAGAATTTTCTCTCTTTAAATCCAGATAAGACTGAAATATTGGTAATTGGTCCCAAATCGCTCAGAGACACATTTCTCAAGTTTTCCCTCGACGTTGATGGACTCCAGGTTTCTGCCAAAGCAGTTGTCAAAAACCTTGGTGTCACCCTCGATTCAGAACTCTCTCTCCACTGTCATATTAATAACATTATAAAAGTGGCTTTCTTCCATCTTAGAAACATATCTAAACTGAGAAAAATGTTGTCTCTTCAGGACGCCAAACAAATGGTTCATGCATTTGTGTCCTCTCCGCTGGATTACTTTAACGTTTTACTGTCAGGCTGCACCAGTTCTACCCTGAATCGCCTTCAAATAGTGCAGAATGCTGCTGCTAGGGTTCTGACCAGGACAAAGAAATATGACCACATTAGCCCAGTTCTCAAAAATCTTCACTGGCTGCCTGTCAAATTTAGAATTGAATATAAAATTCTACTGCTTACCTACAAAGCCTTAAATGATTTGGCCCCAGAATATCTTAGTGCACTTCTGCTCCTTACTCCCCTCCAAGATTACTTCGTTCACAAGGTGCTGGATATTTGAAAATTCCAAATATATCCAGAGTTACATTTGGAGGCAGAGCATTCTCCTACAAAGCCCCAATCTTATGGAACAATCTCCCAACAAACATTCGGGCCTTAGACACACTCTCTGTTTTCAAGAGTAGGCTAAAAACTTACCTTTTTAGTCAAGCCTATGATTAGTTCATGATTTGTTATGTATAAACATTTATTTGGCTCTTGTGGGACTGACTACAACCTAGTTTTATGATGGGTTCACAAATATATTGGAAGCCAGAGTTAAGTAAATCCATGTGGAACCGGTGGCACTGAGCATGCATTAATGGTGCCAGTGGGGCTTGCTACACCCTTAGTCACTGGGGAGGTCCACATATTACTGGTAGTAGTGTTTAGCAAATCCATGTGGAACCGGTGGCACTGAGCATGCATTAACGGTGCCAGTGGGGCTTGTTACAGCCTTAGTCACTGGGGAGGACCATATGGGACTGGTGGTAGTGTTAAGCAAATCCATGTGGAACCGGTGGCACTGAGCATGCATCAACGGTGCCAGTGGGGCTTGCTACAGCCTTAGTCACCGGGGAGGTCCATATGGTACTAGTGTTTAGATAATCAAAAGTGATCTTACAGCCTGGTGTAAGTGTAGGGCCTCTGTGCTGTAGGAAGTGGATGGAGGGGTGTTGACTGTTTCCTGACCAGTCGGCTAATAATTTCTCACTTGGCACATGACACAGGACGGTTTTTTTATTAACATGCAGTAATTTTATCCAGTGCCTCACCCCCCTTTTTGCTGTCTCTTTCTGAGGATCTTTCCATCCACTACCCTGAGTCCTGGACCGTCCAAGCCCTGTCCCTCACCATGAGCGCTGGCTGCTGCTGTTCTGCTGTCCTGATCCAGTCTTGATCCAGTTCTGCACCATCCTCGACTTGCCACTTCCTGGAGTTACCGATGCCACTGTTCAGATGGACTTAAATGGAACTCTTTTGCCATTTTATTCTATTTTACTGTATTTTGTTATTAGTTAGCTAGCCCGCAGAGGATAGGCTTCCCCACTGTAGTCGGGTTCCTCCTGAGATTTCTTCCCACTGGGGAGTTTTTTCTCACCACTGTTTGAGGATTTTTCTCCCTACTGGGAGTTTTTTGCCTCATTTGCTGTAGTGGGGAATAGGCTGGGCACTGCCCTTTCATTTATTTAATCTCTCACTGTAAAGCGTCTTTGTGACAGTCTCTGTGAAAAGCGCTATACAAATAAATTGAATTGAATTGAATTGAACGTGATCCAGAACAACATGATCCAGAACAATGATGAGGAACAACATGATGCAGAATAACATGATCCAGAACAATATGATCATTTCAGTCATCCTCAGCGGAGCTCTCTAGGCCGACAGGCCTCTTGTTGAGATAATAATGAAAGACTGAAAAAATGAGCACAAACAGTGATTTTCCAAGTCCAAAATGCTGAATTTCTCAAAAACCGGGATGTAGAATTTTCTAATTTTCGCAGGGGATATTCAGAACATCATAAGGAAGGCTCACAACAAATTAGACAAAAAGTTATCAGGCAGTTTTTGAGATATTCAAATTTGAAGTGAAAAGTTGACGCCGGACGGACAGACAGGCAGGAAGGCGGGCGGAGCAAAAAAGCTATCAGACAGTTTGTGAGATATGAATGAAATACTGAAAAAATGAGCACAAACACTGATTTTCTAAGTCCAAAATGCTGAATTTCTCAAAAACCGGGATGTAGAATTTTCTAATTTTCGCAGGGGATATTCAGAACATCATAAGGAAGGCTCACAACAAATTTGAAGTGAAAAGTTGACGCCGGACGGACAGACAGGCAGGAAGGCGGGCGGAGCAAAAAAGCTATCAGACAGTTTGTGAGATATGAATGAAATACTGAAAAAATGAGCACAAACACTGATTTTCTAAGTCCAAAATGCTGAATTTCTCAAAAACCGGGACGTGGAATTTTCTCATTTTCGCAGGGGATCATCAGAACATCATAAGGAAGGCTAACAACAAAGTAGACAAAAAGTTATCTGACAGTTTTTGAGATATTAATGAAAGACTGAAAAAATGAGCACAAACACTGATTTTCTAAGTCCAAAATGCTGAAATTTCTCATTAACCGGGACATAGAATTTTCTAATTTTCACACTGAATATTCAGAATATCATAAAGAAGGCTCACACCAAACTAGAACATAAGTTATCATACCGTTTTTGAGATATTCAATTTTGAAGTGAAAAGTTGACGCTGGACGGACAGACAGACGGATGCCGGACGACTCGGCATTAGAGACTCCGCTGACTGCTGACTATGGTCACAGCGGAGCAAAAAAGTTATCAGACAGTTTTTGAGATATGAAGGAAAGACTGAAAAAATGAGAACAAACACTGATTTTCTAAGTCCAAAATGCTGAATTTCTCAAAAACCAGGATGTAGAATTTTCTAAGTTTTGCAGGGGATCATCAGAACATCATAAGGAAGGCTCCTAACAAATTAGAGAAAAAGCTATCAGACAGTTTTTGAGATATTAATGAAAAACTGAAAAAATGAGCACAAACACTGATTTTTTAAGTCCAAAATGCTAAATTTCTCAAAAACAGGGACATAGAATTTTCAGTTTTCACAGTGAATATTCAGAATATCATAAGGAAGGCTCACACCAAATTAGTAAAAAAGTTATCAGACAGCTTTTGAGATATTCAGATTTGAAGTGAGAAGTTGACGCCGGACAGACGGACAGACGGACGACTCAGCATTAGAAAAGCTCCACTGACTATGACTGTCGTTACAGCAGAGCTAAAAACAGTGGTTTTGGTCGCCATGTTGGAAACGAATATATTGGTGCTTTATCATTCGCTGACGATATCACATTATTATGTCCTACTGTATTTGGTCTAAACAAAATGGTAGAAATAGCTAAACAATATGCTGCTGAGTATTCTATTGCATATAATTCTAGTAAAAGTAAATTACTTTGTTTTAATGAAAGAGGTTGTAAGAGGCCAAGTAAATATGTCACTGTAAATGGTGATAGAATTATTCCTTCAGATTCTGTGATTCATCTTGGTCACTATGTTTCTTCTTATAACAATACTGGTGCTGTTAGCTATATCAAGAGTGCTTTTTGGCAAAGTTTTTATTTATTTATTTATTACTGATCTTGGCTTCTTGTCACCTGATCTTAAATGTAAACTGTTTGTACAGTACTGTTGTAGTTTTTATGGTGTACAATTTTTAAATCTCTTTAGTAATGATATTAATGATATTTTCGTTTCTTGGCGTAAAGCTTTGAGATGTATATGGAATCTTCATCCTCAAACACATGGCAATTTGCTGGCAGTAATATCAGGATTGTTGCCTGTTCAGATAAGTTTCTATAAAAGATTTTGCAAGTTTATTACGAATTGTTTATGTAGTGAGAATTCAATTGTGAAAACAGTCAGTATTGTGGCAATTAATAATCCTTGCTCATTGTGCTGTAGTTACTATCAGAAGTTATTTAATAGAGATGCCACTTGTGAAATTTCAATATTCATGGACGATTGGTTAAATAGAGAAAAAGCTAGTGAAGCAGCAAGTATACTGGTAATAGAGTTGATAACTGTCAGAGACAGTTCATCATATGTACCTGGTTTCAGTATTGAGGAGGTTACCAACCTCTTAACCATCCTATGCACCATGTGATATTTTACTTATTTATTTTATCTTTGTATTGTAGTTTTTCCTTGTACCGTTTATAAACGTGTGAATAAAGATGATATATATATATATATATATATGGCCCAGGAATACTTCAAGAAACCACTGTCTGTAAACACAGTCCGCCGTGCCATCCACAGATGCCACCTAAAACTCTATCATGCAAAAAGGAAGCCATTGGTGAGCATGATCCAGAAGTGCCACCATGTTCTATGGGCCAAGGCTCATTTAAAATGGACTGTAGCAAAGCGGCAAAGTGTCCTGTGGTCAGACGAGTCCAAATTTGACATTCTTGTTGGAAATCATGGGCGTCGTGTCCACCGGGCTAAAGAGGAGAAAGACCACCCCTCCTGTTATCAGCGTTCACTTCAAAAGCCAGCATCTCTGATGGTATGGGGATGCTTTAGTGCATATGGTGTGGGACACTTGCATGTTTTAAAAAGCACCATGAATGCTGAAAGGTATGTAAAGATTTTAGAGCAACATATGCTCCCCTCCAGATGACATCTATTCCAGGGAAGGCCTTGTGTATTTCAGCAGGACAATGCAAAACCACATACTGCAGCTATTACGACAGCATGGCTTCGTAGTAGAAGAGTCCGTGTGCTGATCTGGCCTGCCTGCAGTCTTTCACAGATTGAGAACATTTGGCGCATAATTAAACGAAAAGTCCGTCAAAGGAGACCCGAAACTCTCCAGCAGCTGGAAGCCTGTATTAAACAAGAGTGGGATCAAATTCCAATGGCTAAACTCAAGAAACTTGTCTCCTCAATTCCGAGACGCCTCCACTCTGTGTTAAAAAGAAGAGGGGATGCTACACCATGGTAAACAGGCCCCTGTCCCAACTTTTTTGAGGCCTGTAGCAACCATTAAATTTGAAATGAGCTCATTTTATGGATGAAATTGTAAAATTTTTCAGTTTCGTCATTTGCTATGTTATCTCTGTTTTATTGTGAATAAAATACTGGCTGGTGTGATTTGAAAGTCATTGCGTTTTGATTTTATTCACAGTTTACACTTTGTCCCAACTATTTCGGAATTGGGTTTGTATTGAAGGGTCATTCCATATTAAGTGGACCAAATTTCCAGATGGTCTGAAACTGACCCACTCAAAAAAATCTGGCAAACATATTCCTCCATCATCTTTTTTTTCCCCTTTTTCCCCCTTTAACAACTCGGTGAGCAAACAGCCAAATTAAGTCGCTAATCTGGTCAAACAAAAGGCGACGGGGTTTTTGGGGTTTTTTTTTTTTTGAGGGGGTTCAGTCTCCGGAGCAAAGTAAGGTAAAGTAAAATAAATTTAAACGCTAAATTTAAAGAATAAACTAAACGCAAGTAATTGTCTAACTTAGTGAATTGTGTGATATACAAAGTAAGTCAGAGTTGTTTTCAAGGACTGAGGTACACTGTCGCCTGCTTTTTCTGTAGCTGATTTAGCTAACGAACTATTGTAAGCTCTCAACGCCAGGAATATATCAAATTACCGGGATATCTAACTATCTGGCTTGGTTTCATACTTGGTCGCTTGCCTTTCATACAGTCTTCTAGCCAATAAATATTGACGTTCACGGGGTTTTTAGTCCCCTTCGTTCTCTATCCTGACCACATTACCGATGAACGCATTTCCAAGCTTGAATATTAACGCGAACCGGGTTTTTGTCTTTTTTCGCATTTTATTATCATCGAAGGGCTCTTCTGATTAAACACATTGCAAATTACGTTATCTTTGTATTTTCCTCCGGTTGCGGTGCCTTGATCAGCTGATTAAAGTTTAACTGCTTGTTTGAGTGCTCAGCGACAGCTTGTTGGGGGAGATACCGAGTTTAGTTCGCTCACGAAATAAACGACTTGTTTATTCGGTCCGTTTTAATTAAAGGAACCGAGGGCTTAACTCTTATCTCGGTTACTCTTGGTTGTATTTGTGGCTGGCTAGCTAGATAGTTACTGTTTGCTTTTTGGCTGGGGATCTGAGATTTAGTATTTAGTCAATAGGACAGCAGTCACTTTAGTCGTCCGCTCGGTTACCCTTGAATTTAAACGAAAGCTTTTACCGAGTGCTCCGCCTCCTCCCTCCTCCAGTTTCTCCTGGGCGTAGTATAGCCAGTCTTTTATCTGGGTTCTCAGCTAAGCCCTGTGAGACTTTTTGGGTTAGTATATTAATAGTAGCGGTCTAGATAAATTCAAGTTGGCTTATTAGGAGTGCTTATTATCGATAGAGTTTCTCAATTTGGTATTTCATTTCTGTTCACTAAAACTAAGCCCCTGTTAAAAGGGCTTATTATCCATTCACATAGTTTCCCCACGGTTTCTATTGTGACTGCTGCTTAGGGCTTCTCAGGTTAATTAATTAATAAATTGTGGTTCCTGAGCTTCTGTCTCGGCATTAGTAATTTTCTTTTGTTATCTAGGGTGAGCGAGGTCATTAGGTAGGGGTTCAAAATGTGGCCAAAACTATGTGACGGTTGCAGGATGATCGCACTTTTGGAAAGAGATTTCCAGGGTGGGTTTGTCTGTCACCGGTGCCAGCTAATTGAGCATCTGGAGAGCAAGATCCTTGTTCTTCAGGGCCAGTTAAGCGGCACGACATAGTTCGGCAGAATCAGTAGAGTTCCTAGAGGAACTAAGTAGTATGTCGTTTAGAGAAATGGTCTGTACGCCAAAGCAGGGTGGTGTGGGGACCCCAGAGCAGGCAGGGAGAGAAAGTTGGGTGACGGTAGGGGCGTCCAGCGCAGGAAAGGGCGTGCACACCGCAGCGACAGCTCCTCCAGTGGTTGAGGTGTCCAACCGATTCCGGCCCTTGCAGGAACTCGAATTGGCCCCTGACCCTGAGAGTGAGGGGACTGATGAGCAGCAGGGCACCCTGTTGGCCTCTACCCCTCAGAAAAGAGAGTTATTGATAGTGGGGGACTCAATACTTAGAGGAATAGACAGTTTAGTCTGTTCAGCAACAAGGAGTCTCAGACGGTGTGTTGCCTGCCTGGTGCCCAGGTAGGAGACCTCCTGGAGCGCGTCTTGGACAAGCTCCTGGCCAGAGCGGGAGGGATCCAGTTGTCATGGTCCATGTTGGGACTAATGACATAGGTAAGGGTAGGTTTGAGGTTCTGCAAAGTAAATTTGTTGAATTAGCTGAAAAGCTTAGGAGCAGATCCTCCACGGTAGTGTTCTCCGGGATTCTACCGGTACCACGTGCAAGCAGAGGGAAGCAGAATTTTATCTGGAGGTTTAACACGTGGCTATGAACCTGGTGTAGGAAAGAGGGGTATAGGTTTATGGGGCACTGGAACTACTTCTGGGACAGGGGTGACCTGTTCAAGCCGGATGGGCTACACCTGAACCGGAGGGGTACCTTTGCACTGGGTCAGCGTATGTTGAGGGTAGCAGAGAGTTATTTAAACTAGGGACTTGGGGGGCAGGGAGGTTAGAGAGTGTTACACAGAGGGAAATGCAGACTGCCCTGATGGAAGCTGACAGCGTTACATGCACTATTGATGATATAAAAAAAAAAAAAAAAAGCATGGTGAGGGGCTTTGAGCAGCAGGCGCATGGGAAATCGAAGGGGAAGAGCGTTCATGATAACCTGAAATGTTTTTATCTAAATGCAAGAAGCATTAAAAATAAATTTCAAGAACTTGAGGCCGTTATGATTAGTGAAGGCTATGACATAGTTGGGATTACAGAGACATGGCTTAGTGAAGAGGATGGAGATGAATATAATGTAGAAGGTTATAAGCTCTTTAGGAGGGATAGATGTAATAGGCGAGGAGGGGTGTAGCACTCTATGTGAACGAAAACATAAATGTGCAGGAAATTCCTGAAATTGAATATTCCGTGCCTTGTGAAGATATCTGGGTCAGGCTCACTGGCAAACACGAGACTGGTTTAAACATAGGTGTATGCTATCGACCACCAGCTTTGGACAGTACAGTCAATGAAATGCTCCTTAAGAGGATTACGCAAGCTTGTAGAGGAGGAGGGACTATTATTATGGGAGACTTAAATTATCCTGGTATTGATTGGGAAATTGTGAAAGGACAGGGTAGGGGGAGGAAGAATTTCTAGATGTCATAAATGATAATTTTTTGGTGCAGTATGTTAATAAACCTACAAGAGAGAAGGCAATTTTAGATTTGCTGCTCTGTAATGACCCAGATAGAATTAGCAATGTTGAGGTACTGGAGCCACTTGGGACAAGTGATCACTCTACTATTAATTTTGAGGTTTCATGGGAAGTTAAAAAGGTGTCTCCAAAAACAAAAATTTTTAATTTTAGGCGAGCAAACTTTGACAGGATGCGGTCATATCTAAGTGAAACAAAATGGGAGACACTCCTGGACTGTGAGTCTGTAAATGAGATGTGGGAAAAGATTTAAGGGGTTTTTACTTGATTCACAATGTAAATTCATTCCAAAGGTGTCCAAAAGTAAGCTGAAAAAGCAGAATCCTCAGTGGATGACAGCAGCTATTATTCGTAGGAGTTTGAGGGAAAAGAGGAATCTTTATAAGATGTACATAGAGGATAACAATGAGATTACTAAGGCCGAATTCTGTAAAATGCGGGCTGTGGTCAAAAAAGAGCTGAGGAATGCTAGAAGACTGTATGAAAGACAAATTGCAGAGGGGGCAAAAACTAACCCTAAGCGCTTCTTTCAGTACTGTAGCAGAAAAAAAGGAAAGTCAAAGAGCAGGTTAAGTGCATAAAGAGTAAAAATGGATCGCTGCTATGTGATAATAAGGATATTGCGGACACCTTAAACGGTTACTTTGTTGAGAATTTTACCTTAGAGCGGTCTTTATTCGCCAGAGGGCTTGTCCAATGCTCAAGATTATTTAGCGGAAATTGAGGTTAGGGATAACGTCAGATTAGACAAGTTGCATCAACTAAAGGCAGATAAGGCGGCGGGTCCTGATGGCTTATATCCTAGAGTGCTCAGGGAAGTTAGTGAGATCATCTTTAAGCCGCTATCTGCCATCTTTAGACGGTCTTTAGAAACTGGAGAAATACCAAATGATTGGAAACAGGGCAATATAATACCAATATATAAAAAGGGGACCGTACTGAGCCAGGTAATTACAGGCCAGTCAGTTTAACTTGCATTATGTGCAAAATATTGGAATCTATCATAAAAGATGAGCTGGACTTATTTCTTGAACGTAACAATATCTTGAGGGATAGCCAACATGGTTTTCAATAAGGAAGGTCATGCCTGACAAACCTTCTGGAATTTTTTTTGAAGAGGCCACCAAGACTTATGACCAGAGCAGGGCTTATGACATCATATATTTGGATTTTCAGAAAGCATTTGACACAGTACCGCATAAGAGACTAATTTTTAAAATGAGCTCCATTGGAGTTACAGGTGGTATTCTGAAGTGGATTCATAACTGGTTGCAGGACAGAACACAAAGAGTGGTGGTCAGTGGTATATCATCTGAGCTAGGTAGGGTGGGGAGTGGCGTCCCCCAGGGATCGGTGTTGGGACCCCTGCTGTTCCTCATCTACATTAATGACCTTGATAGGAATATTGAGAGCAGATTAGTGAAATTTGCAGATGATACTAAATTGGGGGCTTGGCAAATAGTTTAGAGTCCACTAAAGTGATTCAGGATGATTTGGATAGAATTCAGAATTGGGCAGAAATGTGGCAAATGAAATTTAATGTAGCGAAATGTAAAGTAGTACATGTAGGTAATAAAAACATTAGACGGGATTACTTCATGGGAGGTTTTAAACTGGAATGTGCTCCACAAGAGAAAGATCTGGGAGTGATTGTTGACCAAACCCTCACAGGCTCTAGCCATTGTGCCGTAGCTGTTAAAAAAGCCAATCGGATGCTGGGATACATTGCCAAAAGTATTGAGTTCAAATCCAAGGAGGTGATGCTTCTTTTGTACAACACATTCGTCAGACCACATCTAGAGTATTGTGTACAGTTCTGGGGACCATACTTTAAGAAATACATAGAGGCTTTCGAGAAAGTTCAGAGAAGAGCCACGAAGCTAATTCCGGGTATTAAAGATGAAAGCTATGAGAAAAGGCTGAAGATCCTTAATCTCTTTAGTCTTAGGAAAAGGAGACTAAGGGGTGATTTGATTGAGGTCTTTAAATATGTTAAAGGGATTAACAAAGTGAATTATGTAGGATTCCTTCAACCAAGTGTTGTTAGCAGAACTCGGGGTCACAAATGGAAGCTGACTAAAGGTAAATTTAGCACTGATATTCGGAAATATTTCTTCACCCAAAGAGTAATTTCAGTGTGGAACAGCTTGCCTGACCATATTGTCGAGGCAGAGACCTTGGGAGTTTTCAAGAGCAGACTTGACTTAAAGCTAGATACCATTGAGTCATTGAGTATCTGAAGTGATATATTCACGATGGTACAAAGAAACTGGCGAGCCTAGTTGGGCTGAACGGCCTGTTCTCGCCATTCATGTTATGTTATGTTATGTTATGTTATATATGTTGTAGTACATAACTTAAAATTCATGCATGCCAAAATCTAGACCTCTAGGTCAATTAACCCCTGAGATATGGCCCTTGCAGTGTACAGCAACCTTACAAGTTCCCACATTCATTGAATTTTTAATGGTTTTCAGTGGTCAATTTTGAATCTTTCCTAACAAGGTAATCCCATCAGATTTGGGAAAAGAGTCGCCCAACAAATATTATCGGATGGCAATGGGAAATTTGCAATCTACGCAAGAAGTTCTTCTGGGATCACCATTTATGACCCCTTTGCGGTCTTGAAAAATATTAGAAATAAGCAATGAAATATCAGTGCAGTATTGATTCATCAAATATCCTGCCTACGAACCCCCAAAACACACCATATTCAGCAGTGAATTTAAAATACTTAGAATGAAGTCCACACAATCAGACTTGGAAATGTTGAAGTAGACAGACCAAATATTGTAATAGACCAAGTTTCAGAATGTTTGCTCCACTGCTTGGGTAAGAAACCAGGGTTGCCATTTGGTAAAATAATACCGCAGAATGGATTTAAAACCACCACAGTACATGTAATAGTCATTTTTAATGTTTGGGGTTAGAGTTACACATTTTGTGGTTAAATATGCAAAAGTACAATATTCTACAGTCATTAGGTGTAGTCCTAGGGCTGTCCAAAATCCTGAAAAATTTCAGCATCGTGATTTTTTTCCAGATTTGGGATGGCTCTAGTAAATTACAGGTAACCCCTAGCCCAAAACTGATGTCAGATTAGAAATCTACGTAAAAAGTTCTGCTGGAATCACAATTCAGGAGAGTACTAACTTTTTAGGAAAGATTCAAAATCAACCACTGAAAACCGTAGAAAATTCAACGAATGCGGGAACTTGTAAGGTTGCTGTACACTTCGAGGGCCGTATCTCAGGGGTAAATTGACCTAGAGGTCTAGATTTTGGCATGCATGAATTTTATTCATATACTATAACATATTCAGAAGAAATGAAGGAACAGACTGGAGCACTCGAATCACTTGCATCAGTTTTATTGAGATGCCAAGACTAACGTTTCGACGCACAGCGTCTTCCTCAGAGTCAAACTAGTATTGGTGAAGTTGGGACAGTTAAATAACTTCCTCCACACAGAGAATGACCTCCTATTGGAAAAGAGTTAAGTTGGGAGGTATCCATAATGAACCAATACTGTGATAGCGCTCAGTGAGTGGGTGTAATCTCAAATACTAACATTTCCTCCCATTAACACAAATTTCAGCCATCATGTATATACAGGACATAAATTACACATGTATACATTTACAGAAAACAGGACAGATTTAATTCTTCATTCAATCCATGTGGTTCCACAGAGTTCAATGTATAAATCCAATACGCTTCTCTTTTGAGCAGTCTGTTAATAATATCCCCACCCCTCTGGGAGGGAACAATTTTCTCAATACCCCAAAATTTAAGAGATGCTGCAGAACCATGATTTGCTTGGGCATAGTGCTTTGCTATTAAGTAGTCCATATTCTGATTACGAATAGCAGCCTTGTGTTCGCAATGCGGATTTTGAGGACGCGTTTTTGTTTGGCCTACGAGACCAACCCACAAGGACATTTGAGAATGTAAATGACATGTGTTGTGTTACAGTTTATAAATGAATTGATTTTGTATTTCATGCCTGTATGTGGATGAGAAAAATATTTCGAGTCCGAGGAATTGGAGCAGTGAATGCAGTGCCCACATCTAAAAAGCCTGTCGGTGGGGGGGGGGGGCAGCCATGTAGATTTAGGGAGGGGAAGGCATTACAGAATGCACCAATCTGTCCTGCTTAACGAGATCTTCTGAAGGAAATTAAGGGAGGCTCGGGATATTTGTTTGAGGGCTGGGTCACTCTGTAAAACATGCCAATGTTTCTTAATAATATATTTGGGCTCACAAGAGGGTGGATTACAGAGAAAGAAAAAGATTTTTTAACTGTACAACATCCTATTTGTCCCGTGTTTTATGGGCTGCCAAAAATACATAAATCACTTACTAATCCACCTCTTAGACCAATTGTATCAAGTAGTGGTTGTCTCACTGAACCCTTGTCACAGTATTTGGATTTTTTCCTTAAAAAATATGTTTTCAGCCTTCCGTCCTACCTTGGAGATACGACGGACATTTTGAAAGTGTTGGACTCCTTTAAATGTGATGTGGACTTTACTTTGGTTACATGTGATGTTCAAAGTTTGTACACTTGTATACCTCACTTTGAAGGCATTGAAGCAATGTCACATTATTTTAAATCAAGACCTACCGCAATTCTACCACCTAGCGAATTCCTTGTAACGCTTGCGGAATTTATCTTAACCCGTAATTATTTTCAATATGCGGGGTCCTACTACCTACAGAAGCGAGGTATAAGCATGGGCAGTTCATTTGCTCCGTCTTTTGCATGTTTAGTCATGGCTCTCAGGGAGGAGAAGTGTATCCACAATCTAACTAATAACCCGTTTTTCTCGAAAATTTCACTTTGGAAGAGATACATTGACGATATCTTATTGGTTTGGACTGGCACTTCGGAAGAATTAAAGGGCTTCGCAGACTATATAAACTCTACTACACAATATTTAAGGTTCACGATTGAGGAATCCTTGGAAAAAGTGCATTTTCTTGACTTGACAATTTATAAAAATTACCAAGGGGGTTTGGATAGTACCATTTACCGCAAAACATTAAGTAGAAACACTCTTTTGCGAGCGGATAGCAATCACCCCAAACAACTTTTTAAAAATATTCCCATTGGACAATTTTTGCGTTTGAAAAGGAATTGTAGGAGAAATGAGGAGTTTGAGCGCAAGGCAGTGGAGATGTCTGAGCGCTTCCGTGAAAGAGGTTACGTGGAAAAGGATATCACGTCAGCCTACCAGAGGGCGATGCGCACCCCTCGGGCCCGCCTCCTGAACAAGACTAGGCGCTCGTCATCAACACGGGTTTGTTTTTCTACTGATTATTCCCCCTTAGCGGGTGAAATCAAATATATTATTAAGAAACATTGGCATGTTTTACAGAGTGACCCAGCCCTCAAACAAATATGCGCCGAGCCTCCCTTAATCTCCTTCAGAAGATCTCGTTCGCTTAAGGACAGATTGGTGCATTCTGTAATGCCTTCCCCCTCCCCTAAATCTACATGGCTGCCCCCCCCCACCGACAGGCTTCTATAGATGTGGGCACTGCATTCACTGCTCCAATTCCTCGGACTCGAAATATTTTTCTCATCCACATACAGGCATGAAATACAAAATCAATTCATTTATAAACTGTAACACAACACATGTCATTTACATTCTCAAATGTCCTTGTGGGTTGGTCTACGTAGGCCAAACAAAACGCGTCCTCAAAATCCGCATTGCCGAACACAAGGCTGCTATTCGTAATCAGAATATGGACTACGCAATAGCAAAGCACTATGCCCAAGCAAATCATGGTTCTGCAGCATCTCTTAAATTTTGGGGTATTGAGAAAATTGTTCCCTCCCAGAGGGGTGGGGATATTATTAACAGACTGCTCAAAAGAGAAGCGTATTGGATTTATACATTGAACACTGTGGAACCACATGGATTGAATGAAGAATTAAATCTGTCCTGTTTTCTGTAAATGTGTACATGTGTAATTTATGTCCTGTATATACATGATGGCTGAAATTTGTGTTAATGGGAGGAAATGTTAGTATTTGAGATTACACCCACTCACTGAGCGCTATCACAGTATTGGTTCATTATGGATACCTCCCAACTTAACTCTTTTCCAATAGGAGGTCATTCTCTGTGTGGAGGAAGTTATTTAACTGTCCCAACTTCACCAATACTAGTTTGACTCTGAGGAAGACGCTGTGCGTCGAAACGTTAGTCTTGGCATCTCAATAAAACTGATGCAAGTGATTCGAGTGCTCCAGACTGTTCCTTCATTTCTTCTGAATTTGTCCTTTTCTGTGAGCACCGACCTCTGGCTAGAGAGGGGCTGAAGCGCAAGGGGTTCCTTTATTTTGTGAATACTATAACATATATTTTTGCCAGATTTTTTTGAGGGTGTCAAGTTCAGACCACTGGTCCAGTTGAGATGGAATGACCGTAAAGTGTCTTAATTTGTGTAAATGGTCATGTTGTTAGTTCATGTTGTCAGGTTGAAAACCTTGACGATACAAAGAGAAAGAAAGAAAAAAAAAAGCAATGCTGCCATTACTGCTGATTACATTCCACATGTGTAGAAAACTTCCTCAATCACTTAATAGCTCTTTTAAAAGTATGAACTAAATGATACTCATTTATATTTTACATTAACTTAAGTCACAAACAAGTGCTAGATATCGAAGAGCAATAAACAATTATTCTAATTAAATCATTTCAAACACATGCACTAAATCGCACATATTATTGCTAATCTCATGCAATAAAAAAAATTTGAATCACACATGAGCTAAGCTACAACACATGACATTAGCAGCATTAAAATTAGTTACATTATCCTGCAAACATATTACCAACAATGAAATTCAAAAGGATCAGCAAGCCCACCAGTCCCATCTCTTTGGTTTTGGCTGTGTCTCAAGTCTCTTACACTGCATCCTCGCTCCCCTCACTAGCGTCCTATCCTTGCGCCTTAGTCCCTCCCACTGAGGATGCATGAAGGAAACAGGAGAGAGGACAGACGAAACCAGGACATATGTTTTAAGTGACATGAGACATCCTATCCTCAGTTGCGTTACATGAAGTGACGCTCGTTTCTGATCATGACCCTCGGCTGGATCTATTGGAATATGATCCGCAGGACTTGGCACGCATGTAAACCCTGAATGAATAGCAAAATGTAATCATCAAACCATGGAATACAGTTTTACTACCGCAAGCAATATGACACCAAAAACTCAATAGGGTAGCCAAAATTTTCACAGTGGTTAAATTTAAAATTGTGATTAATATGTTTCCAAAAAATATTTAAGTTCTCCAGTTACTGACTCCTCCTAAAATGATGTTGTGTTGCGCGTGGTCCTATTGTTAAATATAGCCTAGATAAATTAATATTTTAAACTCGGGCATTCAGTCTGCCCGGTCTAGCCGGTTAGCCAGGCTGTTTTCAGCAGGGGAGGGAAACTGCTGACCTCGACTGAGGATATTGTCTGACGGGGGATGGAGCACTTTGAGGGACTCCTGAATCCGGCAGACATGCCCTCCATTGAGGAGGCAGGAACGGAGGACTCGGGCGAGTCATTGCCCATTTCCCTGGTGGAAGTCACTGAGGTGGTCAAAACGCCCCGCAGTGGCAAGTCACCAGGGATGGGCGAGATTTGCCCTGAGATGCTGATGGCCCTGGGTGCTGTTGGACTGTCGTGGTTGACATGCCTGTTCAACATTGCGTGGATGTCCGATACAGCACCCCTGGACTGGAAAACTAGCGTGGTGGTTCCTATTTTTAAAAAAGGGAACCGGAGGGTGTGCTCCAATTTATAGGGGGATCACACTGCTCAGCCTCCCAGGAAATGTCCATGCCAGGGTGCTGGAAAGGAGATTCCTCCCGATTGTCAAACCTTGGATTCAGGAGGAGCAATGCGGGTTCTGTTCCGGCCTTGGAACAGTGAACCAACCTTTTACCCTCACATGGATACTGGAGGGGTCATGGGAGTTTGCCCATCCAGTCTACATGTGTTTTGTGGACTTGGAGACGGCTCATAACTGTGTACCACAAGGTATCCTGTGGGGGGTGCTGCGGGAGTATGGGGCTCCAATATTGTGTGAGAGGTGTCCCTGATACTATTGCATAGATGTTATCTCGTTAATTCAAATATTGTAAAATATTGGTTAAGTATTGACCTCTTATGGGAATGCATATTTAATCAGATTTTTGGAGTAATATTAATCTCTTGTCAAACAGAAAATTAAATACTCAACTAAAACTCAAAGTAGTATATTTTTCTTTTCTTTTTTTTTTCCAATGAAATTTCCATCAGGAAATTGTACATTATTCACCTTATTTGTTTATTAGGAAAATTTCATGTAGATACCAGCAAATCTGCAAACCAGAAACCCAACCTCATGGTCTTCCTGTGATTTACATTTTGTGAATAAAGTAAAAAACAAAAACAATTAGATGCTTACGGACATGGCGGCAGCAGGTGAAGATCTAGCAGTTTTTTTATTTGGGATTTGTTTTAACATCCATTTTTTTTTTCTATTTTAATGGTATTTTCAAGCAAGGTGTTTTTCAAAGATATTTTCAGATTTACTTCTAACAAAGTAATGAAAGAAAGGAAAATTTTTCTCAGGTACTACACAACCCCACAATTATAAAAAAGGACTTTTTTAAGAAAGAAAACAGAAGAGAAAAATATATTTTACAACTTCTTTTTGTCTGAGAATTAAAATCAAAGAATAACATACATTCATGTTTTGACTTCTACCCCATTTTCCCAAAAATCGAAAGAAAAATCATATTGTGAACCCAGCATCAAGATTTATATCAAATTGTGGGTTTACATCCCTACTGTATTGTGAACAAAGGTAATTCATGCGTGACATGTAATAATAATAATAATATTAATAAAAATAAAAATAAGGATACATGTCATGTTTCCATTCAGAACATAATAGTTAATAAAAACAATACATGCTGTCATTGAAATACAAATGAATTGCGTCTTGACAGCAGTAAATAATGTCTGATGCAGATGAGGTAAAGGCGGAGCTGGGGGTCTTACGAAATGCAGCTCCATGTCTTCTGAGCAAAGAAGCTCTTTCTAATCAATTTGGGGCAGTAAAATAAACGCTGAGAAGTACAAGAGCCCCCCTGGGTGACCTCTGTAACATCTCACTTCCACTGTCCTTGTAGTATACCTGATATCATTGGCTGTGTCTCTGAAAGATGTTCAAACTCAGTGGGGATGAAGCCCTAAGTGTATTGGCCCCACCTCATGTACAAAAAACATGCACCCCCCCCAACCAAGCATGTGTACCTGGGGCCATCCCACCTGGGGCAGGGAGAGGGGCTCACCCTTTGTGTCCACGTTCACGCCGCTTGCCTTGGCTGCTCCACAGTCTCAACAGCTTTCCACATCATCATTAACAATGCAATAATGCCCCCTGCTGGAACTTGTAAAAAGCACCTGCTCTGCATGACACTCAAGGCTCTGGCAATGAACACTCATGTGCAGCACGAGCCTGACCAGAGACCTCACTGTAACATGCTCACAGCCAAAAAAAAAAAATACAGTTTGCTCATGGGCATGATGAAATTTGGAAGATTGATAAAGGAGCTCAGAGGTTCCCAAATGGACTTATATCACGCTAGACGCCATCTTGAAAATTTCCGAAGCGAAAACGAGGCTGAGGTGGAAGACGAAATGCCAAATAGAGACGACCGGTTCAACGTCATCAAGAGCTCAGCGCAAAGGCCGCGCCCCTTTTTGAGGGAAAACAAACGCTCTTATGCATTGAAATCAATGAGAAATAAGCGCGATAATTGAGCAGTAAAATGCCCAAAAGTTGTTGTGTGCCGGGTTGGACCTCCAATAAAATTATCAGTCCGGACATCAGGTTCCCCATCCTACCTGGAAAAGGGAAGAATCCAAAAAGGAGAGTTAAGAGAGGATGAAGAGTGAAAGCTATGTATCCAATGTCTTCCCATGTTTATACGTGTGGGAAACGCTTCATAACAGGCCATGCCACTCTTTTTTTAAACTTAGAAAGTAACTTAAGTACCCTTTAATATGTAAGACTTGTTACTATACTTTAACAGGTTTATTCGCTGCGATTTTTGTCTCGTGTCATTATTTATTCTTTAATTGCTTAACTAGCTAACGTAAAGTAGCGTCAGCCAACCGAGTCAGGTTCTCGGTCTAACGTTATGTGCATTTGTTAGTTATTCTTAACCCCAAACTGACACAGACTTCGAAATTCGCGGTAGTGAAAGGGCAAGAGGGTGGACCGATCAACCTTAATTTATTAAAATAACGCGAACGCTCAGGTTCGGGCAAGGTAGCAAAATAATCGCTAGATATATCAATAAATCAATAAATGAATATAAACAGGAAATCTAGTTAAATAAATCGGATAAATTTTACACCTGAAAACACATCAAATTACATTAGGGTCAATGGGATCTGAGGTTTTCTATCCCCAAAAAGGGGCGCGGCCTTGACGTTTGGCGAAGTACCCGGATGTGCCGTTCGTTTCTGTGCCCGCATTAAGCATAGAAAACAACAGAGGAGATTGCTGGAACTAATAAATGGTCAAGAACTATAGCCATTGAAGCTCTCAACCCTGCCAAGACAACGGACATTAGCGTATTCCATTAGTGTAATCATACCAGTGGGCAAGAAAGAGGAAGGTAACGTTACTGTAAGAGTAGGAAAGTGGCGTCCTTGATCGAAAGGAATGGGCACTCTGACAAAGCGGACGTGTGCAAAACCCATTGCAAAATCGGAAGCACCAATATTATGTAGCCCCCGTTACAAAACCCTGAAGGAATAAGCTGAAGTAAACAAAACAAAAAAAAACAAAAAAAACGCAGATTTCGGATCTTGCTAACTCACTGGGAAGACAATGTCAGGGACCGAACAAGTGACAGCCGATGACCAGTAGAAAGTACTTAACTCGGAGGAGTCCCCGAACTTACCATTGCATTTCACGTGTCCGTAAATCTTGTAGATGAATTCTCGGATATAGCCAGCCAGCTAGCAATGAAATTGGAGCGTTTAATATACGGCTACAGACCTAAGTGCACGCAGTAAGTAAATTCGCTCCGGTAGCTACTGTATTTTAGCAGAGTGCATACTGGAGTCCCCATACTCTGACTTGCATATTTTCGTGCACGAGCTTATTTGCATGTGCGTTAATTACCGCTCCAAAAACACGTTATATTTCTTTATTTACGAGTTGTTTTGCTTGTTCGCTTTTAACGTACTTCAGCAAAGAAACGCAAAAATATTAATTTACCGATGAGAGCTAGTGAGCAACCTCATGGTTAACTGCTGGAGGTTAATGTGATGTGCTTAAACAAATAAACTGATAGCCCAAGTTTTAGTTAATGTTTTTGGGTGTTTTTTTATATACAGTTGAGTGGATTTAGAATTCGTTCCGGGGTGCGTTTCCAAAAAGCGTAGTTGCAAACTAAATTAGCAACTTGCATACTTCGTCCATTCACAATCAATGGGTCCAACCATAAGCGGAGCTACCGTGGGAACCAAGGGGACGGCCGCTCCAGGGCCCACGGCCAGTGGGGGCCCCCTCTGCAGCCTCACTGAGCTACATTCTCATTACCGTCAAACAGAAAGAACAACCACAATAGTCGTAAACCGTGCTGTTACTACATGTACTCCCCTAACAAAATAATTAAAAAGGCATGATGTTTTATTTATAAACCCCCATGTCGGTAATCTAGTCACTATCATGGGTTTTTTTTTTTTTTTTGAAAAATTATTCATAACTATTATATGAAGTTTTCATGCTTAATATACCCACGTTTTAAAGACTATTACTGAAATCAACTATTTTCTTACTTTATTTGATATTTTTCTTTCATACTGTTTGCAAATTGTCAAGATGATGACAGGGTAATGTGTTGCCCAATGTCAAGTCTGTATTTGATTTGATCATGTGACCACGTTAATATCTGTAACGTCTGAGTTCAAGAGCAAAATCTGAACATCATCAAATTTGCAAACTTAGGATCAGTCATTCCATCCAAACATAAAAACAGTAGTCAAAAAAGAAAAGAAAGAACTGGAGGAGAGGGTGGCAAAGCTACCAGCACTAAGTTAATTTGGCTTCAAGCAGTTGCCGCACCACGGACGACCCTTCCTCAAGCAGCAATGCAGCCAACAGGTAACAGTTCAAGATAAGCTAAAGTTTGACCTAAATAATGATAATGTCCACGGCTATTGTATTAATTTCAAGACAAGACGAGGATTTTGCTCAGCGCAAAGTTTGACGAATGCCATTTAAATAGGTGAGTAGGCCTACAATTGACTTTCCTTTTAGTCCAGAGTCGATTGTTGTATATTTGAGATCTATGGCAGAAATAGAGCAGTTAGTGTGCAGTTAATTGGTCATTTTATGAGATTTATGCAGACGCTTTTTGTTGGGCAAAATAGGGGACATTGTGGCATTGTTTTAAATATATTTAAATATCGTTAAATATTGCAGCTTTCGTCCGTCTCGTCGCATGCTTTTTCAAGTCACTCATGTCCTGTCTTTATGTCACCTTTATGTCAGATATTGCACTCGTGAGGTAATTGCACAGAAATGCAAGTTTTTGGACGTTTTCACTGACCCAATTATCGCTGTACAGGAATTCTTTCCAAGGTAACTGCCAATTTCGTTTTCTTCCCATGAATTTGACATTGGCTTGTGCCTCTATGAAATATTACCGGCGGTATTAACTGCTAACAGTGGTATTCGTACAATGTTTTTCGCAGTAACCCAAATATTACTGGTGGTATTAACTCCTAGCAGTGGTATTCGTAAAATGTTTTTCGCAGTAACCCTGTTACTGACCGCGCTGCTACACACTTGTATTTATGCACGTGCAGGTGACTTGGTTTTGTTGTGGTGCGCACCAGAAAATGGCAAGTACCCCTGACTGCGGGCCGCAGAATGGGGCGGGGTCGGACAAAGAGGCGGGGACGGACATCCAATAGGTGTGGTCTATGGCAATGACAAGAACAGCACCACCTGCTGGACGAATGCAAGAAGTACAAATACTCATCTGTGCTCGTAAATCGTAAATGTATTTAAGTTAATGCGTAAATATGTGAAAATAAAATCAAAACTTTACTTTATAAATACTTTATCCCTTACATATATATATATATATATATATATATATGTAATATTTTAATCTAATTGCCCTGAAGGGGTTTACCACAATAATGACCAACTCACAGACATTATCCCTCTACTTGAGAACGGAACATAAAATGCTTCACAATGACAACAACTATGATACCAAAGTTGCGCAGGAGTTGATAGGAGACACAAGAGAGAGCGGGACACAAAAGGAAAACAGTAAAAAGGCATGAAAGCGCAAAGAGGACATGCAATGGCCCCAGAAGGACAGGGCCTCGACCCCGGCCCAGTGCGGGGCCCTGAGAGCTTGGGCGGGGGCGGGCTTAGCCCGGGGCGAGGGGGAGGACCCCTGGGAACTACCGGGGAGCAGGCCCGGCCCCCCGGAGCCGCGCTGGGCGGAAGGGGAAGGTGGCGGCCAAAAGTAATCAGGCGGGGTGGGTTTGGGCCCTGCCGTGGCTGCGCCCTGGGTCGAGCCGGGGGCCTGGTGAAAGGGCTCCATACCAGCTTCGCCCCGCCACGAACCCCATCCCGATAGCCAGCTGCAGGGCGGAGATATGGGTAATAATCCGATGGGGCGCAGCCGCCTTCCACGGCCCCCGATCTCTCTTGGGCGCAGCCCTCCTCGAGGGGCCTCGACCCGTCCGGCCCGGCCCCCCGGAGGTGACCGGCAGGCGGCGACTCGGGCCTTCCCATCCCGGGGAGGCCGGGGGCCGGAACGCATTTGCGCCTGCCGCGGCCGACCGCCACTGCGCCCCGGGTTCAGCCTGGGCTCCCATGAAAGGGCTCCCCCCCGCCTTTGCCACCTCCAAACCCAGTCTTGATAGCTTGCTGCAGCGCGGAGTTATTTGCCGAAAAGCCTCCTCCCCCCAAGTTTCCCTGCCCCGCTGCCCAGCCCCCCCCCCAGCGTCGCCTTTCTCTTCCAGGTGACTCCCCCAAAAAGGCCCCCGGGGGCCAGGCTCGGGTGTGGCGGGGAAAGGGGTGAACCGGTATCACCCTCTTCAGCTGGGTGGTCGTAATGTTCTGGAGCAAGGAATCCGATTTTAAGAAGTAATCCGGTGATACCTCCAGCTTTCAGAAATTTGACTAAGTCCCGCGGTGGGTGACCAATTTGTCATATTTCTGAAATACAAGTCCCGGGCTGCGTCCCGATAGTCAAAAAAAAATTACGTCCTATCCACGAAAACCTAACCACTTCTCTTTAATCTTTGTGGAAAATGTCATAAGATAAAGGACAGGTGTAAAGGGGAACTCCAAACGACTTAGGAAGACAACCGCGCTAGAGAATGCGAATGCACTTCCACTAAGCAACGTAATCATCAGTCCCCTGCCCATCATATACAACCCCAATTCCAAAATAGTTGGGACAAAGTGTAAATTGTGAATAAAATCAAAATGCAATGACTTTCAGATCACATGAGCCAATATGTTATTTACAATAGAACATAGATAACATTTCAAATGTTGAAACTGAGACATTTTACATTTTCATCCACAAAATGAGCTTATTTCAAATTTTCTGGCTGTAACAGGTCTCAAAAAAGTTGGGACACAGGCGAAAAAGGGCTGAAAAAGCAATTAATATATAAGAGAATCAGCTGAAAGAACATTTAGCATGTAATTAAGTTAACTGGCATCAGGTGTGTAACATGATTGGCAATAAAATGGATGTCTTAGAGAGGCTGAGTCTCTCAGAAGTAAAGATGGCCAGAGACTCTCCTACCTGTGAAGGCTTGCGTAAAAAAATTGTGGAATACTTTAAAAACAATGTTCCTCAACATCAAATTGCAAAAGCTTTGAAGGTCTCATCATCGACAGTGCACAATATCTTCAAAAGATTCAGAGAAACTGGAAAAATCTCGGTGCGTGAGGGACAAGGCCGAAGACCTCCAATGGATGCCCATGATCTTCGGGCCCTCAGACGCCACTGCATCGTTCACCGGCATAATTCTGTCATTGAAATTACTAAATGGGCCCAGGAATACTTCAAGAAACCACTGTCCGTAAACACAGTCCGCCGTGCCATCCACAGATGCCACCTAAAACTCTATCATGCAAAAAGGAAGCCATTGTTGCGCATGATCCAGAAGTGCCGCTGTGTTCTGTGGGTCAAGGCTCATTTAAAATGGACTGTAGCAAAGTGGCAAAATGTCCTGTGGTCAGACAAGTCCAAATTTGACATTCTTGTTGGAAATCATGGGCGTTGTGTCCTCCGGGCGAAAGAGGAGAAATACCACCCCTCCTGTTATCAGCATTCACTTCAAAAGCCAGCATCTCTGCATGGTATGGGGATGCTTTAGTGCATATGGTGTGGGGCACTTGCATGTTTTAAAAAGCACCATGAATGCTGAAAGGTATATAAAGGTTTTAGAGCAACATATGCTCCCCTCCAGACAACATCTATTCCAGGGAAGGCCTTGTGTATTTCAGCAGGACAATGCAAAACCACATATTGCAGCTATTACAACAGCATGGCTTCGTAGTAGAATAGTCCGTGCGCTGAACTGGCCTGCCTGCAGTCCTGATCTTTCACCGATTGAGAACATTTGGCGCATAATTAAATGAAAAGTCCGACAAAAGAGACCCAAAACTCTCCAGCAGCTGGAAGCCTGTATTAAACAAGAGTGGGATCATATTCCAATGGCTAAACTCAAGAAACTGGTCTCCTCAATGCCCAGATGCCTCCACTCTGTGTTAAAAAGAAGAGGGGATGCTACACCATGGTAAACAGGCCCCTGTCCCAATTTTTTTGAGACCTGGAGCAGCTATCAAATTTGAAATGAGCTCATTTTATGGATAAAACTGTAAAATTTCTCAGTTTCAACACTTGCTATGTTATATCTGTTTTATTGTGAATAAAATATTGGCTGCTGTGATTTGAAAGTCATTGCGTTTTGATTTTATTCACAATTAAAACTTTGTCCCAACTATTTCGGAATTGGAGTTGTACCTTTCTTTACGCAATTGGCCAGATGAATGGTCGTCGCTTTAAATATTGCAGCTGCGCAGAATTGTGGGATAGCGTTATCTCTTTTCGAAAAGGATGGTTCTGTGTTCCCTATGCTAAAGGAGGTAAATTAGGAAGCACTGAGACACCTTTCCTTAACATTTAAAGAATTCGAATCCCCTTGTCATGGCTGCCAAGTAATTATTTCCGGATCATTTATCAGGAGTTAGGAACATTCCTAGGCAAAAAAGACTATTCGGACGCAGCCCCGTTCTTCAGAGATTCGGGATAAACTTGGGCCGTTTGACAACAACGTTTAGGGGTATTACCACCACCAAATGGTAGGGAATGTGCAGTGTCGGGACATCAGGGGGCGGGGTCGGACATCAGGGGGGCGGGGACTGATGTCCTGCACTCTGCAGCGAGGGCTCACTCGAAAATGGGGCTCACCCGAAAGCCAATCCATGGGTTCACGGCCGCTTTGTCAGAGTGCCCATGCCTAAAGATCAACGTCATTATCTCACTTTTTGCAGTAATGTAACGTTTCCTCTTTTTTTTTTTTTTTTTTTTTTGCTCATGTATACGCTTGTGGTCGTTGTCTTGGCAGGGTAGTAAGCTTTGATATTCACATATCTTAACCAAATCTGAATTTACAGCTCTTAATCGCAGTTCTTAACTTAATTTCAGTAGTTTCAGAAATCTCTGTTGTTTTCTTTACCTCATGCAGGCCAGTAATTTGACCCTTCTGAAACGGTACAACAACACCATTTCCATGGCCACAGGATATGATCTGACATTGTTGCTTAAAAATGAGAGGCTACTAACTGCATCAGTTAGGGTTAAAAAACTTGTCACCAGCTGAAACATATTAATCACTGCAGTAATTATCCAATGGAAGGCTCTTACCTTTTTGTTTAGTTAAATCCAAGAGGTGACTTTTTTGGCCGGGCAGTGTACGAACTCAAGACATGAAATAATTTGCTTCATTTAAACTGTTAGCGTTTTTTATTTATTTAAATTTCTTTTTGATTTGTATAAAGTGTTTTAATCACATTTGTACCTCTGCAATTAATGATATTCCAGTCTTTTTCAGTCGGGCTTGTTAAATCTTCTGAGGGCTAGTGACATTTTTCTCTCACAAGCTCGACCGGCTAGTGGCAAAAAAATGGGAAGATCCAGCTTTGCCGACAAATCAAATTAATGAAACTCATGTAGTAATTCTCACTTTTACCTAGCCGAAGGCTCGGAATAAATGAAAATGACTACTTTTGTCCTCGCCAAAGGCTTGGAATAAACGAAAATGACTATTCTTGTTTAACAGACGTCTGGCAACCATACCCTATATGCTTTTGCTGCCAAAGCACTGGCAACTTTTTTTTTCTCCCTCTGAACAATTTGATTGACAAAGTGGCTTCACTGTATTTTATCTGAAACATAAGTTTGCTTGGCTCAATAAGTGATGATTTGTGTTGGTTAGGATAGAATATGATGCAGACCTATCCATTATTTTACAGTTGACTGCCATGACAATCTGAGGGGCCCCTTGTAATGCTTCGCCCCCTCTGGGGTGAGAGCCTAGCTCCGCCCCTGGGTCCAACTGAAAGTTAGCATCTGTGATTTCGGGAAATGCACCACTGGGTAGGAAACCATACGACCAATCAAGCAACCTTGCATGAAAAATGAGGATAAGAAGGCGGAATTTGTTTGAACTTCTGACTTGCGTATAAAGATCAATTATGCGGTTGGATTGTGTGAATATTCAATGAAGATCATGCGGAATGTTCACTCGCCAGCCGGGCGAGCAGTCTGAGCTTATTCGGTCTCCCTTACGAATTTTCGGTCGCCACGGATCTCGGGCGAGCGCGAAGATCGAGCCCTGCAATTGTTAACGACAACATCAAACGCTGTTTGCACAAACTCACATAATAATTTGACATGTAACTACACCTCATTTCTATCTCAAACACGTAAAGGAGCTTAGTTAAGACCAATCGCATTCGCAGTACTAGTTAGGATTTATCAGCTGTGTCCCACCAGTGTAAGAGAGGCGAACTTCGATATTTGTAATGTAACCTTTGATTAAATTGCTGTAGCCTTTTTAGTAAGACTGCCCTTGGTATCTCTAATCCCTCCTCGGCCCATTTTTTTATGTCAGTAATTGTTAATTTAGGTAACAGCTCAAGGTTGAGGACATTGAGCTTGGGTAACGCATAGGGGTAAGGTGCACCGCACTTGACAGCTGAGAGCTCATCCCACCTGAGCCTCGTTTTCGATTCAAAATGGCGGCTGCGTGAAATCAGCAAATAGGATACACACAGTGTGCCAGAATTCTATGGCATTCTGCTGCATGTAAATCCACAGAGAGAGCACATAGAGAAAGAGTTTACCCCCCAATAAATGTAAGACCGCAGATGCTATGGAACGTATATCATGTTAACTTTCTTTATGAGAGTCACCACATTTTAATTCTGCAGGGAAACAGGAGGTCATGGTTGGCCATTAAAGTTTTCCTAATCAGTATGGTGAACTGAAAAGGTAAACTATGAGTAGGGATAAATATCTCAATTAGATTTTTCTAGGAAGGTTCGCCAAGGGTGCCAATGATTGTGGCACACATTTTTTGAGAAATACTATTTTAGAAAATAATTTTTTTTTACCTTCAATCATTTTCTTCAAATTCAAGTTTAGATTAAAAAAAAATATATATATATATATATATTTTTATTAAGATTGAGAGGGTGAAGAGCAACCACACTTTTTCTTGGCATCTTTGCCTAATATTTACCATTGGTGCGAGTATTATTGGAGGTTACTAAAAAGAAACATACAAAAAAAAAAACAATTTACCACAAAATAAAGGACAAATGAGATATGAAAATGTATAAAAACAGGTGTGCTGGTACAAACATTATATGCGATGGCTAAGCAGAGTCATGATGCTCATATTACAATTGGAGGGTCATCCCAGTGACACTGTGGTAAACTTCTGCTTCCAATGTCATTAGCAGACCCCATAATCAAATTCAAATGACGATGATTCACTCATCCTAGCCGAGGCCTAGAGAAAGTCTCTCATTTTGCTGGAATCCACAATGACCTCTTTCTATTTAAGCTTTGTTCCATGCCCACTGCAAATAGTAACAAGCCGACCAACAGCATCATGTCCACAAAGAAACAGCAGCCTTTCCCAATTGATGTCCATGAGCAGCCCTTTTGTGTGAACTGAGCAGGTTGGACCTGTGCTGACTGAGCTTCCAAAGTAAAATTCACTCGCAAATGCAGATTATTATAACAGACGTGTGATGCTCTGAGCTGACAGCTGGAATCAACACTTGATGCAGAATTTAAGGCAACAAAATTTTTAAAAAAAATTCTGTTATTGTTATTTGCTACAGTGCTGATCATTTCACAACTAGCAATTCCGGCGCTCGCCTCTCCACTTCACCCTCTAATAACTGTGCCAATTCCTGCATCCAGTCAGTCTTACCATGCTCTCCATCAGTGCCCAGGACTCCTCCAGCTGCTCCATAGGTTTGCTCCACCAGGTACAGAATCTGGCACAGCGCCGGCCCTGAAACCAATATTGCCGGAGCCACTCAAATTCCACCTGCAGAAAGGCAAGAGCAGACCACATCCGAGATGCATTCATGAGCAACAAAGACAGATGCAATAAAACCAACAATAATATACACAAATAAGTAAAAGCTTTTCAATACATGTGATACATGTGTACACACAAGAACAGGCAGTTTTCTTAATTCCAGTATGAATTCAAACGGTTTACTGTTTTGTAAAAGCATCCTCAAAATTTATTCAGTTCTGTTCAAAATTGTGTGTACCGCGAGTATGGTGAGGAATTTGCTATGTAAACCAAAGGTGGGTAGTCACCAAGGCTGTGGGCTTAATGTGAGAGCTGGTAGGTATACATTTGTAATGTGGGCGTGCACGTGAATTGGAAAATTTTAGCAATAATCTGAGAGCAGATACTACCTTTTCTGTATATAGGAATTATATATGAGTGTTTCTTTGTTTTTTATTATGCTAAGTGAGGTGCCTCCATAATTTTCATGGATAGATGCCATATTTTTGAACTTCTTTTTTTATGTTGTATCCAAATACTTGTGATTTGATTTTTAAAAACAAGTTTACAAATGTTATTTACAGTCATGAGAAAAATAAAGTACAACCTACTTCAGTTCTATAGTTTTACGTATCAGGCCATTAAAAAAATCTAACCTCAGATGTAAAACAACACACAACGGATTCCACCATGCCAGTATTTATTAAACCAAAATTCAGCCTAAATGCAGAGGTCATCTGTGAAAAAACCAAGTACACCCCATGATTCAACAGCTTGTAGAACCACCTTAAGAACAATGACATGAACTAATCGTTTTCTATTGGATATGATTTTATCAGTCTTTCACACCGTGGTGGAGGAATTTTGGCCGACTCTTCTTTTCAACGTTGTTTCAGTTCATTGATGTTTGAGGGAATTTAGTCATGAACGGCTCTCTTAAGGTCCCGCTGCAGCATTTCAATTGGGTTGAGGTCGAGACTTTGACTTGGCCATTGCAACACCTTGATGTCTTTCTTTTCCAACCATTCCATCATAGATTTGCTGGTGTGCTTGATTCAGTTGTGGCCAAGGTTTAGCTTTCATATGGATGGTTTCACATTTGACTCGAGAGCACTTTGGTACACAGAGGAATTTGGTCAACTGAATGACTGCAAGGTGCCCAGGCCCTGTGGCTGCAAAACAAGCCCAAATCATCACCCCTCCACCACCATGCTTGACTGTTGGTATGATGTTCTTTTTATGAAATGCTGTGTTAGTTTTTACGCCAGTTGTAATAGGACGCACACCTTCCAAAAAGTTCAACTTTTGTCTCGTCAGTCCACAGAATATTTTCCCAAAAGTCTTGGGGATCATCAAGATGTTTTTTGGCAATTGTGAGACAATCCTTTGTGCACATTATCCTTTTTGATTGCCACAGTGTTTAAATGGATCCCCATCGCACGTGGGCCCATGTGTAATTGTGCATGCCGGTGTTTCCACCACTGATCATCATGCACTTGAATATCAACTATTGTTTAAATTTCTTTCACTTGCCACAACCTTCAGTAACCATTGAAAACCATCTCAGCGCACTCTCCAAACCCCCTAAGATCCAGTAACGTGGACACTGAAACCAAGTGAGTGGATATAGCCATGTTAGCAAGCCAGTTTGCAATCCTGCCTATTGGGCATCTTTATGTGCAGTAAACGCGACTGCAGTTGAGATAAACACTTCAAAATGAACCACAGACTATCTAAGGATAGGACAAAGCTGCAAACTGCGCACTTTATCAGACTGGATTGTCAGATTTACGATAACGTGTTTCTTTCATTTTCCCCAGTAAGCCAAAGTTGGTCAGGACATTTGTCTGCTTTGTCTGAAAGTTGGAGGGGACATATCAGACCATCCCTTCCAAAATGTACACCTACGGTAGTCACTACCATTATTCATCCCCTATTGTCTTTGGGAAACAAATTATTTAACCCCTTTGAGCAGAAGCCAAATCTGGCTATGTGTGTGTTACCCTATTTAAGGCTCTGTAATTCAAGATTTGATCTTCTCAAAGAGGGATAAAATGGCTCACATGAAACAAAACATTTGTAGCATTTAGAATCACATTGTACTTAAGTTTATTATCATAATTTTGGAACAGAAAAAGGGCCACAAACAAAAAAATCCTCATGAAAATTCAGCGATGAAATTGTAAAAAAATAAAATAAAATAAATAAATAAAATACTGAGAATTGAATAATGGATGAGAGTTAAAACAATACATATCTGGATCATAAACTCCTTGACCACAAGTGTACTTTATCTGAGTGTGATTTTAAAAATTATCAACTATTTATGAGCCAAATAACATAGCTCTCTAACTGGCTCCTCACACTCTCAGAGCCCTCTAAACTGCACAATGTCAAATCATGAAATAATCATATTTTTAAAACAAATCAACTTTTGACTCATGAGGTTCAATACGAATTCATGATTTCCTAGTAAAATTTAGCATGACTTCATCAATGCAGACGCAAGCATTTATATACTTTCCTGACGGTCCAATCAATGTCTTTCAATTACTGTGGAAAGTTTATACTGTCTGGAATTGGATAAAAAAAACAAGTCAATCAATAGATAATTACCAGGAAAGTTTTGCCAGAGCATGAACTATAACTGTGCTTTACGCAGATAAGCCTGAGCAAGCATTAAAGTGACAGGATTTCAGTTAGAGATCATATGAGGATTTAAGTTACCACTGAATTCTTCAAGGAACGAATCTACCCGCACATCAATGGTAGGGAATCGTGCGTTTTTAATATCTGATGACCATAATTGATAGTACAATGACATAGGGCTCTAAATTCGTAGACCAGGCGCAGGCGCGGCGAATGGGGGGTGCGCCGCGCCAACGGGGTGTGTCCAGGCGTATGTTGCAATTTCGTGCCCGACATAGCCTGACGCAAGCACTCCTCTGTCCCGCCTCCGTCCCTCCTGCCGGCGCAAGTGGCAAAGAGGGAGGAGAGAAGGCGTGTTTGGGTATAACACAGCCGAGTCAAATCTTCACCAATCAAATGAGCTCCTCTCCTCACCTTTAATGTGTTGGAACATAGAAGCCTCTGTCCTATATCTGCATGATGCGTTAATGTTGCATTTTACTTTGCTGCTTCAGGCATGTTTTCTGCACCGCTTACGTCTATATTAAGCATTACGAATATGAGTTAGCTGGCTAGCTAGGGCATTCGCGAATTATCACCATTAGCGAACTTGAATGGAATTTCAAAAAGAAACTACGTCAGATCATTCAAACTTATGAAGTTGGAATGAAATACGATGGTTGCTCATTTATTTCTTCTGCCTGCATCATTGGGAAGAGAAACGATGTATAGCGTGTTCCTATTATTACATTTTATTTATTAATTTATTACATTTATATTATTATTATTAACATGCATGGACAACAATGCAAGATACGTTACGCATTGATTTTCAATTTGTGATCTTAACTCAGTACGAGATCATAGCAATCAGGCAGTATTCATTTCCCCCACGAAAAACGATAAAACCTAAGTGACGATTATAGTAGCCTAGTATTAAGCCGCTTGCACACTGGACGCGAAACGAATTTTTCGCACGACAGATTGCGTTGAACGCGGTGTCTACGTGTCCGAAAGTCTGACAAGGTTTTAATATATCTCCGTGTCCGACAGTCGGATGGTTTCAATATAACTCCGTGTCCGACAGTCGATTATTGTTTTTAATTTCTTCAAATCTACTGAATGTTTTAGATATTAAACGTGAATGTTTTGACAAGAGGGCTCAGTTCTTCAAGATGAGTACCGAGAATTTCAATCAATGTTTCTGTTTAAGCTCTGCTCGATAAAGTGAGTCGACATTGGCGCGGGACAATGTACAATGCCTATCGGACATTAAATGCAAAATACTACGTGTCTGACAGCCAAAAAAAAAAAAGAGGACGATTAGAACAGATTGATAACGAAATAAAGAATAAAAAGAAACATTTTAACAACAAACAGAACATCCAATGAACAGTGCGATTTATTTATTTGCGGGCCATCGTTTTTGGATGCTCTGTTTGTTGGTGATATATTTTTATTCTTTATTTCGTTGTCTGTTCTCATACCAATGCTTTCACTTTTTGCTGACTGCCGGACATGTAGTATTTTGCATTTCGCCTCGGAGAGTCTTGATCGTGCATGCGATAATTTATTCACGCTGTCAATGGTCATGGAATTGATTTGCTCACTGACTACTACAAGCACTATTTTATCTCTGGTGTGGAAATAAAGCGTGAATCTGTTCGATCCATCTGACTAATTTTCAAAAGATAGACCGAATAAAGACTGTTGTCTATCTTCAACGGAAGAAAACACACGAATAAAAAAGACCAAGGAAAGTCGATAGCTATCAATTTGCATTTTGTGAAGGTCGAACACAAACATGGCCAAGCTTGCACGTCTAATAATTCCTGGAATACTCGAAACATTATAACTTTTATGACTTTCGGACACGGAGATATATTAAAACCCTGTCTGACTTTCGTGTCTTTGCATTGGCTTTGACTGTAATCAGTTGTGCGAAAAATTGCTTTTAAGGCCCAGTGTGCAAGGGGCTTTACTGAGCATAGAACATGTTATTATATATATATATATATATATATATATATATATATATATATATATGGCAGTTTGTGGTTGGCTGAGAAAGATGTGAAGTCGTTAGTTTGCATCACAGATTCAGCTGCGTTGATTAAGCCAGGTGGAGTTTCCATTACGCTGCGTGTAACCGCTTTTTAATCTGACATCAGGACAATCGATATAGATACTATAATTTATGTCCTGATTCAGACAGTTACATTAAATAGTGGTTGCTGTAATTACTTATAGCATTGAAATGTGCCTGACATTCTGGAAACCTGCCTGTGAGGTTTCGGTGACGTGTGCGCACAGTGCGCCAGTCAGCCAAATTACCACTGCACAGAAATTAAACCAGGTTGGAACGGGCGAGCTTTCTGCGCAACTTCAACGAAGACTTTTTCTATGAAATTGTCACTGCGTCTTGATCAATATGTGACAATTCCCCCTACTACGCCGCCACACCCATCTCGGCGCACGTCCGTCTACCAAATTGCCAAAGTGGCTGCGCACGGTGTTGTTCAAGACGAAATTACACTGCGCTGGCTGCACCGACGAAATTACCACTGCGTGGGCTGCGCCACGCCACGACACGCTGCGCCACCCTGCGCTGCGCCAAGAAATTAGAGCCCACAGTATCAATACCATGTTGAATTTTTGCTTCAGAAAACTGATTTTTTTTTTTTTTTTTTTTTTTTACTTCTTAATTGGGAAGCATTTGGCCTAATATAGCTGCAATGGTTGTAACAAAGGACAACAATCCTTTCTGTCCCAAGAGATCATTTTTATTAACTGCTGGATAGATAATGTGGCCAACTACAGTGCCATGAAAAAGTATTTGCCCCCTTCCTGATTTCGTATTTTTTTGCATATTTGTCGCACTGAAATGTTTCAGATCATCAAACAAATTTTAATATTAGACAAAGACAACCCGAGTAAATACAAAATGCAGTTTTTAAATGATGATTTCATTTATTACGGGAAAAAAGCTATCCAAACCTACCTGGCCCTATGTGAAATAGTAGTTGCCCTCTACATCCTAATAACAGGTTGTGCCACCCTCGGCGACAAGAACTGTAATCTAATGTTTGCGATAACTGGCAATGAGTCTTTCACATTGCCGTAGAAGAATTTTAGCCCACTCATCTTTGCAGAATTGTTTTAATTCAACCAAATTGGAGGGTTTTTGAGCATGAATGGCCTGTTTAAGGTCATGCCACAGCATCTCAAGCAGATTTTAGTCCGGACTTTGACTAGGCCTCTCCAAAATCTTCATTTTTTTTTTTTATTAAGCCATTCAGAGGTGGACTTACTGGTGTGTTTCGGATCATTGTCCTGCTGCATAACCCAAGTGCGCTTGAGGTCACCAACTGATGGTTGGACATTCTCCTTCAGAATTTTCCGATAGCAGAATTCATAGTTCCATCAATTACGACAAGTCATCCAGGTCCTGAAGCAGCAAAGCAGCCCCAAACCATCACACTACCACCACCATGTTTGACTTTTGGTATGATGTTCTTTTTATGAAATGCTATGTTAGTTTTACGCCTGATGTAACGGGACGCAAACCTTCCAGAAAGTTCAACTTTTGTCTCCTCAGTCCACAGAATATTTTCCCAAAAGTCTTGGGGATCATCAAGATGTTTTTTGCCAAATGTGAGACGAGCCTTTGTGTTCTTTTTGATCAGCAGTGGTTTTCGCCTTGGAACTCTCCCATAGATGCCATTTTTGCCCTGTCTCTTCCTTATTGTTGAATCATGAACACTGACTTTAACTGAAGCAAGTGAGACCTGCAGTTCTTTAGATGTTGTTCCGGGCTCTTTTGTGACCTCCTGGATGAGTCGTTGATGCGCTCTTGGAGTAATTTTGGGAGGCCAGCCACTCCTGGGAAGGTTCACCACTGTTCCAAGTTTTCTCTATTTACGGGTAATGGCTCTCACCGTGATTCGCCAGAGTCCCAAAGCCTTAGAAATGGCTTTGCAACCCTTTCCAGACTGATAGACGTCAATTTCTTTGTTTCTCATCTGTTCTTGAATGTCTTTAGTTCGCGGCATGACGTGCTGCTTTTTCAGATCTTTTAGCCTACTTCACTTTGTCAGACAGGTTCTAATAAAATGATTTCTTGATTCAACAGGTCTGGCAGTAGTCAGGCCTGGGTGTGGCTAGCGAAATTGACTCAAAAAATGTGTTTAATCTCAGTTAATTCATGATATAAGAAGGGGGGGCAATTACTTTTTCACATAGGGCCAGGTAGGTTTGGATAGCTTTTTCCCCTTAATAAATGAAATCATTATTTAAAACTGCATTTTGTATTTACTCAGGTTATCTTTGTCTAATATTAAAATTTGTTTGATGATCTGAAACATTTAAGTGTGAAAAATATGCAAAAAAGTAAGAAATCAGGAAGGGGGCAAATACTTTTTCACGGCACTGTCTATAAGGCAGTTTGCACATCAGGTTTGGCTGAAGAGTTTAATTCATACAATCCCTGGGAAACAGTGATGGAACTCAACTCGTCCATATTCTAAATTGTTTACAGGCACCGCTTCCTTGTGACTATTCAAAAACCGTTTCGGATGGGCGACCTACTGATAGGATAGTGTAACTGCGTGGATAAATAGAGCAGCTCTATGTCCGCAGATGTCTACATCTACGGAAACTATTTACTAAAATGTAGTAAACAATGTTGTAAACAGGATGTCATGTACCGTGTCTGAAACCAGCAAAGTATACTGGCAGCAAATTCTGTGACGAAAACAAATCAGGTCATGTTAAAAGAATTATCGAAAATTAACCTCAGACATAAATTCCTCAAATCGGAAACAGGATAGTCCAACAGAACCTAATTAAAGAAGAGGTCTAATAGTCATTTTGTCTTCTTTAAAGAGGGAAGATTTGTCATTAATTATTTTGGCCTATATTCCTCTTCAAAATTCAGAGCATTGCTTGTCTTTCATGAGGTGCATTTCTCCTTTCTTATCAACCATCTGTGTATGCTGTACCTTCTTCAGGCAAAGGCAAGATAGGAATTCTCCTCCGGTGGCAATAATAGCAGATCACCACTTCGCTGTAAAGAGAGCCGATTGCTACAAGCCTACGCAGCAGAACAGATTTATTTTTATTTATTCAAGAAGTAGGGACAGTACATATTGATGAACATAAACATGTACATATGTCAGATTATAGCCAAAGGCTAACTTACATCTGTTGTCCCTTTGCAGGTTGACATTTTGAGTAACCTCACAGAAAGATTTAAAGGGAAAAAAAATGATGAAGCTTCCAATCCCAGCGCTACAAGAGACGTTGTTCAAAAGAACCGGAAGAGAAACAAATAGTCAAGGAAGAAAAAACGGGAGATGGCCAAGAGCTGTGTATATATATATTCGTGCCGCTTTCGGGAGGTTGAGAAAACAAGAAATCTAAGGGTCTAAAAAGCGATGCACAACTAGCCAGGAAAGTTATGCAGTTTTATTAGTCTCAGGTAGTCCTGTTGGTGGTTTTTAATCCTGCTAATGTTAGTTTATAAGTGCATTGTCTTCGTTTGTGGCTGACTACAGCTTGATTAGCTGTGTAGCAGCAAAACTTGGTAGCTACTAGTATTTGTTCTGACAAAGAAAGGCTGTTGTATAACTGGGCAATGGCTTGTATTTATATGAGAGAAAAATAAAGCATGCTTTAAGAGGACTAGCAGAAAAGTGTTTTTGTATAAACGATCGTGATTTTTTTCTGTAACAACGATCTCCTCACCATATTCATACCGAAGTTTCTGTATGGATATAATGTATTGTTGGTCCATATTTTCAGTGTGGCTTTCACACGACAACCACTGAGGGTGTTTGCTTATATTGTAGGCCTACTTATATTGTAACTGAGCTGCTCTCAATCTCTGCCTCCATCAGAAAAAGGTGCGCGTTCGTGTGTGGCTTGGGGATGGGGGGGCGAGGTCTGCTGGCTTAGGCAAGGGGCAGGAAACCAGCTAAAAACGACCAAATCAGTTACAGCAGCTTTAACTAAAATGGTCTTCACTGTTAAACTGGTTGTTACAAAAACCAACTCCAAGATAGCTTATTATATACATTGTAATAACCAAAGTTATGCCTGAGAGCAGCTAAAACCGTTGTTTGCAGGCGCTTCCATGTGAACGTATGTCACAGTAACACTTGCTAATCAGTAAGTGTTTCTTTGCAAAATTGCTTGAGTTCCTATGCCTGCGTATGCTACTGTTCTCAAGAAATATATTTATGATCGCATCCAACTAAATTAGTGTAAATAAGAAATAAGGGACAAACAGTTTCTACTTCAAGTAACAAACTAGGTTTTTCCAGATCACAGGAGATCTGTACTTTCCGCATAAAGTTTGCCACCAGGAATGTGAAAGCCTTGATAGATTCAGATACTCTGCCTGAGTGTCATACAGCTGTGGTTGGACACAAACTGAAGAGACTGAGTATTAGTGGTATGGCACTGTGAGAAACCAGACTTCCTGCACTAGGGAAGATTGGTGAAATAGGATCTGGTAACACTTTCTTTTGGAAAGGTCTACCTCAGTATGAAAAGCGCAACCACAGTATTGGAAGGAGCTACCAACTGAACTGAGTGAGCGCTTCATGACTGCCAGGTTTGCACTTTAGAATGATCATGATGATATTACCATTAGTAGAGCATATGCACCTACTTTGAATAGAAACGACCCTGAGGGGGTGAAGAAAAAAAAAAAAAAAAACCTTTTGCGCTGGTCTTGATCAAGTGATTGTCAATACACTAGAACGCCTGGTGATACTTGGCGACTTAAATGCTTGTGTTGAATTCGATCAAGAAATTTGGACACCAATTAAATGTCACAGAATCAGAAATTCAGCCAAAATTGACTTCTCCTACTTACCAACTGCACAAAGCACCATCTCCCAATTACCAGCACACGGTTCCAGATGAAGAACAGATATAAAGGAACATGGGAACACCCCAGATCAAAAAACTGGCATCAAATTGACTTCATAATTACCAAGTCCAGAGATCGAAAGGAAATCAAGAAAGTTCGGACCATCACTATTGCTGTTTTACGGACCACTGTTGAGTGAAGTGTTGAGTCATGATCAAGCCCTGCAATAAAGACAGATTACAAGCCAAAGTGAAGAGATTTGATACCACCCCTCTACAAAATCCAGCCGCTCCTGAAAAATTTCAGACAACGCTGGCCAAGTTTCTCACACTCAGATGAAAAACCTGTGATCAAGATGTGGAAAAAATCTTAAGAATTTGACTCTTAACTGACAGGAAACAGGGTCAGAACCAACACGGAGACAAAAGTCCAGTACACAGGCTTTAGCCCATTAATTGTAGTCAGGCAATCCAGGTCAAAAACAGGCCATGAGACTTCAGTACAAAAGGGAGAATCCAGATTCATAACAAAAGTTTAGTTCAATAGTCAAAACCAGGAAGCTGGTTTTCAATCAAAAGATTGAATCAAATCAGAATCAAAGCCGAATAAAAAAGACAGAATAGAAACCAAAAAGCCAAAACAGAAATCAAACACTGGTGAACAGAAAAGACACGAGGAACAAGACTGGAAATCATAAACCAGGGACAAAACCAACTGTACCCACAGGGAATTCAGGAATCAAGAAAACCGGTCATATGAAAAACTCTGCGAAGGCTTAACAAACTAGCACTGGGCTTATACCAACCGAGTGAACATAAAGAGAAGGAAAGGGCCTAATTACATTGGGCTCAGGTGTAAGGAGCTGAGGCAGTGAGGTGGCTTCAAATGGGAAGCAATCAAACAATGAGCAGGGGGCGGTGCACATGAGGAGTGAGAACTGAAAATACATGAGAAAGACAAGACTAATACATAGAACTGCTCAAATAAAGAATGTGATATGAAAAATAAAAGGCACAGTCACAAAATTAACATAACTAGACAGTATTATAACCTGACAGTATACCCCCCTCCCCATGGCCACCCCCAGGTGAAAGACCAGGACCAGGTAACAAGGTAACTTGTACAGAGAGTCTTTTTTTAAATGAGCTTTGTTTATTGAGTTTTACAATTAAATACAATTGTTGTCCAATTTTTTTTTAAAGAAAAAAATCCAGACGTGTTTTTCATCTTATAAACAGACATTGACAAGTGGCATTTGATATGTTACTAAACACCCAAACAACCCACAAGAACCAGAATGCCAGAATTTAAAAAACAATAAATAAGTGAAAACATCAGTCAGGTATGAAATAAACGGTGATAGGTCTAAACACCGACAGACAGCACAGCAGCCAAGTATGGAGCAGTGATTTTTGAAAGTGCGAGTGTTCTAGTGGTAAGATGAGATCACTGCTACCCTGGTTTTGGCCCCCATTCCAGTCACCAGAAAATGCCAAATTAAAATGAATGCCATTCCCTCCTGTATTTTTTTCACCTCATGCAAATAATATTGAGTTAAAAATGTACATCGTAGCATCACATGTGGCACAAATACGGAGTTAAAAAGCATTAAAGAGGTTCATGCAGAGGAAAAAATTGGCATTATTTGTATCCTACACAAAGGGGTTAACTGCTAGGATTTATACTGTTCAGGCGGTGGGTGATATATGTCTGTTAGATATTTGACTGAATTTTTTTCCAGTGGAAGGCCTTTTGGTAGACAGGAAAATCCCAAATTTTCAGGTTCCAAAAGTGAACGGTTTGGTTGCTAGGGCCTCTAGAAGGGTCACCCTCTGGAGGGCCAAAATTGAACTTTTAAGAAAAATAGGTTTTTGAGTTGAAATATCTCAATGCGCCCTCAATAGCCCAGCTTCATTTTCGCGGATGTCAATCTGTGTTGGGAGGAGTTTTGGAAAATCACGAAATTTTGGTGGGCTGTTGAGGGCGCCACCTATAGGGGGCGCTTGAAAACACCACTTTGAGCCCAAGTAGCACTTACGTTTGAGGTATTCCTTGCCTGCGCCCTCACTAGCCTAAGCTTGTTTATGCATTATATGATTCTATAACAGTGCCTTGTGCTAATCCACTTGAAATTGTAGTGGGATGGTGAGGGCGCGGAATTATAGGTGGCGCTCAATTCGGTGAAAATGCAAAAATAGGGGTATGCTGCGGCTGTAGATCTCCATGTGCCCCCATCAGATTTGAATGAAATCTGTTTTATTTGATAGCCCTACATGTCCACTATATGTCCCAAAAAGATTGAAGTGGGGTTCAACTGTATTAACCCCTTTTTGACCATCCCAGTAGACACACTTATCATATTCTGGACTTGGGTCTGAGGCAGTAGCGGAGCTACAGGGGGTGGCAAAGACACGTCCCTTTTAGTCCTAGCTAGATCTCAATGATTTTCCTTTATTGACGTCTTTTCCAATTATCGTAATTGGCAACTGAAGACACGGTTTCTCACCGTATGCAATCTAACAGCGATGAAATCATGGGCTAAATTCAGTGCAGAAAAATAATTTACTTATTAATTGGCCAATGCTTTGCGTGATTGAACTGGTCCGTGTTCCAATGAAACGCAAACTTTCACTCTCGGTATTTCGTGGGTTGATTTAAAAAAAAAAAAAAAAAAAAAAACAGTGGCACTTCGCAGTTAAATAGCCCAGGTTATAAAAAGCGTGCAGCTCAAGCCATTTGCGTGAGAGTCGACAGGTAGGCTATGCAATTTTGAATAACGTAGATTTAAATACAGCAAATATGCTTCCAGATGAATGATTGTCATCTTACCTAATCGGGGAGAACAAGCAGCACCTGTTAAGTGCGGAGCGCTCTCAGAGTGAACCTTTTGTTAATCATGAAGAAGACTGAGAACAGGTCAGGATTTATAATTGTTTTAAACGGCTGTTTTGTGCAACCCAATTTTCTGTTCCGCCACTGTACTGAATTTAACCCGCGAATTAATAGCTGTTAGATCGCATGTGGAGAGAAACCGTGTCTTCAGTTGCCAATTACAATAATTGGAAAAGACGTCAATAAAGGAAAATGATTGAGATCAAGCCAGGACTAAAAGGGACGTGTCTTCGCCCCCCCTGTAGCTCCGCCACTGGTCTGAGGTTGCCATTCTTGAAACTGCAAAGTAAAGAAACCATTTTCATCAGCTCCCCCATCCTGAGGATGAAATGGGAGGTTTTACAATTAGGAGGGGCAAGGGCATTTTTTGAACAAAACTCTCCTGGGCACTTTTGTACAGCTATTGACTTTGTGACGTCTGTGGATTGAATAAAGGGATGAAGGCAACAAGGCATGATGGAAAGGTAACCAACTGAAGGTGCACACATCTGACCCTTGGCCAAGGGTTATTTCATTAGCTGGAGGGCCTGAAATAAAAATCTATTCATCCAATTGAGCAGCAGTGAGACTGGGACAGGAAAAGCGATACATGTAACTGCACACATGTGGGTGGGCCCAGGACGGGGGATCAGATAGAACCCTCTGCTGAGCAGGTGGAAAAGATCATCAAAAAGGAGTCACCACATTTTCTCATTCACATCTGTATGCATCAAGCTGTTGCACTGTGTACTTTCAGTTTCACCTGACAATGTGCACAATTTTTACTTTCTAACTCTTGGCTCGTTTCATGTTTTCCGTCGTTATCTCCAAAAAATAACAGACTAGGGGGGAAAACCAAGTGTCTGACATCATACTTTTACCTGAGTTTTCTCTAACAAAGTAGGGATGATGGAGATAATGAGTGATTTATTTTCCTGAAATTAGCATGAAAAAAGAAGTAAACTTTTTTTTAATATTTATTCATGAGTGGTGAAGCGTGCAATCCATCCAGCCCCGCCTCCAATCTTCTAAACATTCCAAAGGAAGTCAGCAGAAGGCCGGACCCTATCCATTGGTTCAGAAGAGAGCTTTAAATTGCTGATTGCTCCACTAAAAATCATCCATTGGCATTGAATTCAAACTGACACCTATGCTGACTTACGTACCGTAACAGCACTACATAGACAAGCGTATGGAATGGTCACGTCACACCTTTCAGAATGATGGTGAAAAAGGGTTAAAACAGTTGAACCCCACATCAATCTTTTTGGCACACATAGTGGACATGTAGGGCTATCAAATAAAATAGAATTATTCAAATCTGATGGGGGCGCATGGAGAACTACAGCCGCGGAATACCCCTATTTTTGCATTTTCACCGACTTGAATGCCACCTATAGTTCCGTGCCCTCAACATCCCACTACAATTTCAAGTGGAATAGTACAAGGCACTGTTATAGAATCATATAATGCATAAACAAGCTTGGGCTAGTCAGGGCGCAGGCAAGAAATGCCTCAAACGTGACTGCTACTTTGGTCCAAGATGGCGTTTCAAGCGCCTCCTATAGGTGGCGCCCTCAACAGCCCACCAATATTTCATAACTTTCCAAAACTCCTCCTAATGTAGACTGACAATAGTAAAAATGAAGCTGGGCTATTGAGGGCGCACTGAGATATTTCAACTCAAAAACCTATTTTTCTTAAAAGTTCAATTTTGGCCCTCTGGAGGGTGACCCTTCTCAAGACCATAAAAACCAAACTGTCGACTTTTGGAATCTGAAAACCTGGAATTTTCCTATTTACTAATAGATCTTACACCAAAAGAAATTTTAGGCCATTTAGTATCACACATATATCAACCCCTAATAGAAATCCGCCTGACCGTGAGAAATTCTGGCAGTTAATGGTAAAAACCAGATTAAGTTCTGCATGTAAACATAGTAAATGTCAAACTCACTGAATGTTGCTAGCAAACTATCCTGCTAGCTAACACTGGTGTGCTAACGCCTGTGAGGCCACTAATTTGCTGAACCGAAACATTGTAATCCGGGGGTGCAATGCCCAAAAGAGGGGGGCACTCAAACTTAAACTCACTATTCAGCTGTGAAGATGCAATCTCGCTAGCTAGCTGAATAATGCCAGCTACTATGTTTGTTTGCCACCTGGCTTGCAGTTGGAATGATTGCGGCAAATGTAACTTGATGTTCAATGATGAATGTTAGCTGACACATCACACAACAAGACAAATTTATTATAGAAAATGTTAGCTACATCACTAAGAAAGTAAACCGCTGTTTTCTCCCTCTGATCTGACTAATATTTCTTAAGCTCGGAGCCTCACAAGTAATGGCTTATTTCAACTGTTTACTCTTCATTAGCCGGATGGGTTGACCAAATGGCTGTGATTGACTGGATGGCCATTGTGTTTTTTCATATATGGGGAACGCATCTGTGAAAGTAGTCTTCTTTTACTGATTCTAGTTTCATGTGATCAATCACTATCTCAGAAAAAAAGTGAGGGGGATGGATTCATATTTCTGTGAAAGTGCAGGTGTCCTAACACCCATAACACCCATGGGTGCAACGCGCCAAACGGTTGCATAAGCACCCATGCCCTGATTAACGTTCCCCCTTGCCACAGTAGCTTCAAATAGGGATAAATGAAAAGTTTATCATCTTAACAGAATGGAGAAAAGGACCCCAAGTTTTCCAAAATTTATTAGAGGAGCCAGTCAGTGAGAGCCTTATCTTTTCCAATCTAAGAAAACACAGAATGTCTCTTATCCAGAGGTTAAAAGAGGGAGATGCTGATGATCTCCAGTTGATCACTATTCATCTTCTAGCCAATAGGGTGGCAAAAGCTACAGCATCTATTTTGAAAGCAGAGAGGGAGGGCAGTGAAGGAGCAACTTCAAAAAGCACACTAATAGGATTGGGTTCAATTTTTTCTCCAATTATCACTGATAAGGTTTTAAAAATCCCAAATCAATAACTATATAAGGTTGGGAAAATCCAAGACGTGTAAAATTTGCAGGAGATCTCAGTCACCTGTCACAGGCTGGCGACACCCCGTCATAGATTTTAGACAAGCAATATAAAGTGTAGTAGGTACGGTGAACTACTTTGCTCCAAATAAGAGCGTGTCTTGCACAAATAGAGGATTTATGTACCTGTTCTAAAATCTCCCTCCAGACTTCCAGTGGTATTGCTTCACCCAAGTCCTCCTCCCAAAGGGACAAAATAGGGTTTAAAGACTCTGAATGTAAGTGATTAATTTGGTTATAGATCATGAAATTGAACCTTTGAGAGTTGTGATTGATGTTAAGAAACCTTCCAAAGTGAAATCTTCAGGTAGATTGGGAAACCCATGGTCAATGCTGCGGACCTGTAAATATTTCTTAAAAAATGTTGCCTAGGAAGTGAAAATCTGTTTGAAAGTTGCTGAAAAGAGGCAAAAATGCTATCAATATACAGCTCTTTAAAATTAATGATGCCAATATTGAACCACCTTAAAAAAAAAAAAAAACAGTGCCGGTTAAGGAAGGAAAAACATGATTAGCTGCTAAAGGTGCATAAGTGGAACATGACTGTGAATCGAAATGGTGCTTCAACTGAGCCCAGATTCTATGCGAGGTTTTAACAATCACATTCTTAGTGGAGGGGGAAGTGGAAGAGTAAATAGGAGAACGTACGTTGTAAAAGAGCTTTCAGAGATACTGCTTTGGTGGAGTAGGCCGCCATAGCAAACCAGGTTGGAGCAGGGTCAAAGACCGCATATTGGAGCCAGTAGTTGCAAATCCTAATAATAGTAGCCCACTAATAAAACCTTTGATCTGGTAAAGCCATCCCTCCAAATGACTTTGGCCTTTGAAGACACTGTTTACGCAACCTAAGAACTGTATTTTTCCATATAAACTCAGAAATCAAGCAATCAGCTTAGTGGAAAAAGGACTGTGGGAGAAAAAGTGGAAAGTACCGAAACAAGTAGAAGAATCGGGGAAGAAAATTCGTTTTGACAGAGTTGATATGTGCCATTAAGGAAAAACTGAGGACAGAGTAGCGTTCAAAATCATCTTGAATATGGGTCAACAAAGAAGCAAAATTAGCTTTTTAAAGGTCTTTAAATTTGCGTGTGACCTGTACTCCAAGATATGTAAACCCATGTCGGGCAATTTTACAGGGAAAGTTGTGAAAAGGATAGTTCTTAGCAGCTGTATTAACAGGAAACATCTCACTTTTGTTCAAAGTAAATTTGTACCCAGATATTTGGACAAATGCATGAAGGGAGGCAAGGGCAGCAGGGACAGAGGAAGGCATGTTGGAAATGTACAAAGGAGATCATCTGCATAAAAGGGAGACTTTTAACTCCATTTCATTTCTAACAAGGCCTGAAATTTGAGGGTTAGATCGAAGTACCATCAAGAGGGGTTCAACTGCGATTGCTAATAGTAATGGACTCAAAAGGCAGCCCAGTCTCGTGGAACAGTGAAGACGAAAGTACTCAGATTGTATATTGTTTGTTCTGATTGAAGCCTGCGGGGAAGAGTAGAGTGGTTAAATCCATAAATTGAAATTATTCCGACAACCAAATTTTTTTTAAGGCCAGACTTTTTTTATTCCTTGGTCCTCGGGCCCGCCGCCATGGAAATTGCCCGAAATAGAAAAAAATTAAATTTTATTTTTTGCATGTCCTCGGGCCCGCCGCTCAGAAAAATCCCAAAAATGGAATTTAATAAAAAATTGTACTTTTATTTTCATTCCGCCCGCCGCCGCCTGGAAGGCTATTGATCCTTAGTTTTTTTAGCTTTCCTCCACTCCAAACGTATCACTATTCTGAGAAATAAAGAATCAGGCCGTCCGGAATAACCATCACATCGACGATTCCCATGTTCCCGCGTCAGCCATCAGTTGACAGTCAACTGGTCACGGTAACGGAACTTGTCTGTAAAAACCTGAATTTCCAGGTAACGTTTGTTTCTGTGGTTATGAGCACTCGTTTACTACCGCATGTTTCTTCGCGTGTCGCGCTACTGGGAACGCTCCTGGTTGACTTACATGCAGTAATTCAAACTAGTATGCTTGTGTTACTTTGGTTAGCAATCAAGGTGGTAGTTTCATCATAACGTTACCTGATCGTTGCCGCTACAGTTGAAGCTAACCGGAGAGGCGTTGTATATGTCTAAGTTGGGCTGATAAGGCTGCAGTTAGACCAGACGTAAGCTTTGGATACCATTCATTTACCATTGAGAATTTTCGTAAGGGTGGGCTAGCTCTCTGATGCTAAAGCTGTGTCTGGTATAACAAACGATTTCTGTGCATTGCTGTGGCGGAATTTAATCCCCCTTTAAAAATCGTTCTGGCTAATTACAAGCTGAAAAAGCTGGAAACTGGATATGGAATTTTTCCCGGTACAAGTTACCGATTCGAGCTCCACACAAGCAACGCTCGACCGTTTGCATGTTTCTGCTATGAGCTCATTCAGTAGCTTACTGTCGTAATTGTTTCGTTTTGGAAAAAATGGTTATCAGGAGCTTATAGCAAAGTTTCTTCCAGAAAGGTGGGTATATAACAGTACAGCTACAACCGCATGCATGCAAGGCAAGACAGAACAAGCAAAACAAAAAGCTGAGATGAAGGTAGTTCATTTCAATTTATCTAGTCGCACATACACATGTATAGTGTTTGATTGCGCAATTCCCCGTCGATTCCTTACATAAGATGTCAGACATTCACAAGAACTCGTCGCCACAAGTTCCATTCGACTGGTGCAGTTCCTTCAATCTGTCACCTTCAGTCTGTGTACTTATGCCCATTGATCACATCCTATCAATCAGATGTTCTTGTAAAGAGCAGCTACTGGATTGTCATTTATTCATGTGCATTCTATAACTCTGCAGCAGCTGTGTGGTAAATCTGAAATGACGACATAAGGTGGAGAGCTCCCTAATCATTTTCAGAGGCTTGGGACTCTCAGCCACCCCTCTTTAAACTGCATCTATGCAGTCTACACACATCAGCTGTGTCCTCACTACTGAGCTCCCCACCAGCATACATGTATTTCATTTCTGATCATACTGAGTGACTGTCAACCAGTCTGGTAACAGTGATGTTGTGCAGGTGAGAACTAAAAACTACTGCAGAAAGCACACCAACACGAAAAGCAAGACAAGATAAAGGTTATGTAGGTAGAGGACAGGAAAAACATGCATGATTGCTGAGGAGCTGTACATAGACCACTATACAAATTAGAAGGTGGTTATGGGCTGGTTTACGACTCTCCACTTAGATTAGTTTGACAGAAATTACCAGAGAATTCATAACAATAATGCAGGTACATACAGGCAACAACAACATAATTGGCAGAGGTGGAAAGTCTGGGTTTCAAAAGTAAAAATCCTCCCCAGAACTTTATTCCAACCACCTGTTTTACTTCTGCCCGGAGATAAAGCTAATATGAGTGATCAGCTCATTCTGTGGGAGGGAGAAAACCCTGGCTGGATTTTTACTTTCTGACCGCAGGATTTTCCACCTGTGATAAACAGCCCCTACTAAAAAGAAATGACTTGCATGATTTTCAAAATCATTCCCCCAGGGTAATCCCACTGGAGTAATGAATCCAGTGGGATGACGTGAAGCAGCAAAAAAATGCATAATGAAAAATAAAATCTTCATTTTAGAAATGAATATTTTTTTTCTTCCTCCTGAAGAATTATTCTGTTTTCTTCGTGAAAACAAAACTTGCGCGACTTTGTGGTGCGTTTCAAGAGAAGAGACGGAGTCAGATTTGGTGTTAGAAAACACAGTTAAAAAGAAACTGAGTTTATTAAATGCGTCTCGACCAGCGCAGTGTCCAGTGTAATTATGATCTGACTGCCTTCATTGGGATACAACAGGGTTTAAGTAACCATTGTGAACAAAAGATATTGACCCAGGAGTTTTGCTATGGTGCAGAAACAATAGGGCCTGATTAACTCATTGGGTTAAACACAGATGACATTGTCTCAGTGAATACAGTACATAACCCATCAGTGTGTTCCTGCTTGACTACATCAACCCAGCAGTGGGCTGAAACTGCCTTGATTAAGTAGTAGAGCGAGACAGAATAGCTGGTTGTAAAGATTCTAGATTACTGCCAACAGAACGCCATATATCACTATATGTGCTATGAACACTAAAATCTAACAGTTTCCCCCTCTGATCATATGATCACTCACATCTATGATCAAACCATAATTACAGAAAGGTATAAACTTGCAGGTTGGAATACTGGGTGACATGTATATTGTAAGCCATGGGAATACAAACACTGCCCGTAAAACTCTGAAATAAAAAGCGGTGGAATGAATGTACAGTCTCTGGTTCCTTGAGGGCAAGAGTCTGTTGGCTTCCACGGATGTGTAATGGGTTATATATGTTTTTGAATGTCTCTCCTTGCGAGCGTGACACTCCGGCTCCAGGTGGGTGCTTGTTTCGGATCGGTCCTCCTTCATCTGCATTCTATCAAGGGGAGAGAGGTGCAGCAGTACCATCCAGAACACAGCATTTGAAGGTTTCTCTAATACATGAAATAAGTGAGTTCAACGATGGAAACAAAAAAGGAAAGTGGAGACCCCAGCCAAACAGAACAGAAGAAGGGAAATCGTCGGGCCAACCTCGCGATGGGCCGTCGGACCCAAAATTCCCTTAAACAAAAAGAAACATACATTTTAAACAAACCAAAACCGAAAAATTGGACTACTGGTAATCTCCAAAATAACAAAAAACCATGCGTTGATTGACAATAAGAAGTCATTACTATGTTGGTGCACTGTGAACGACAGCAGAAGTGTTTTAAGAGCTGTTATAGGAGCAGATTCTCAATTTCAAATACAAAACAAAACTATTCAACATTTCAAATACAATACAAAAAAAAATATTCCATTTTTTCAAGTGAAATGCTTTGTTTCCGTTATTGCATCGAGGACATATGCCTTCTAACAACTTGCACAGCCTAGGTGTATGTAACACAAACAACCTGCAGTCTAAGAAGTGCATTGCTCATGTGCCAGCAACAACAATAAAACATCAGCATACACTTAAAAAATGCTGAACATTTTGATTACACAGAACATACATCAACAAAACCAATCAAGCATCAACTTAATCGTAGTCCTCGTTTGAAAATGAAGGTCGGCAACAGTATGTACTAGTGGTACAATTCATATTGTTAATGTTGCCGGCAAGATTTGAACCAACAGTCCCTCAATATGACTCATCTTTTCTATCAAGAATTTGGTTGCCTTTTCAAATTTAAATTCAGACTCCCATTTTTTCCTGCTCTTAGAGTACCCACTGTCTAATGTACATGGTCGTCTGAAAAAAAGTAAGGGGAGGTTTGCCTCTACCAAGTGACCAGCATTTGTCCACTGTGTGGCCTTCTTTCCGACACGTTTATAAAACCTCTCACAGTTAACCCAGCAGTCTTTGACAAAGTGGCCAGGATTCCCGAAAACACGGCAGTTCTTTTCTCTGGGTGGAATCGTTGTTTAGGTGTACTGGTGCGAGTGGGAATTTGAAAGTACAGTCAGAATTGCTCTGCCTTACGGGTTTATGGTTATAGTGCATTTCACCTTGACCCGTCTTTGCGTTAACGCTCTAAGATGGGTTACCGGCGCCAAATTATGGTCAGATGCCTGGCTGTCGCTTCTAGTCCACTCGTCATTCTGGCGGAGGGCGGAACTGACATTGCGGTCACCCCACTACCAGGCACCAATAACTGCCCGTTTTGCAATAATGTGATTCCATCTTTTAAAGCAGCTATTTCCATGTTTTTCTTAGCCACCTTTGCTTTGGCGCTTTTAGTTCTATTGCCAGCCTCTTTACTTTTTCTCTCTCAGTGTGAAGGAGGCGGTCGGCTTCGGCCTTGGCATGGATTTCGTTTAAGCCTTTGCATATTATTCACAATGAGCAGAGCAATGGGGAGTTTACGTGTATCGGGACGCGCGTTGGAATTTGCCAAAAGCCTTCTTAATGTCCTCCAAACTCCAAACCTTATTCTCATTGACTTCAAACCCGTATTTATTTCGAAGGTACTCGTCCACGTTGTCCAGCTTCAAATGGGAGTGAATGAAACCTTCAGTCTCTCTAATAATGAGATTATTAGCAACTTCAGGTGCGGCTCTACCACCCTTTTCGGAGGTAGGGCCCTGGGTTTTGTCGCGTCTGCCAAACATGATTTCAATTGCGGGTCAGTGAACCAACCAATACTGAACCGTATAAACTTCTAAGATAATGGAAATTGTGCTCTCGTCACTTACCAGGAGGACAACCCAATAAATCTTATTTATTCAAAGGAAGTAAAAAAATAACGCTGTTATTGATTTAAGGACGTTCAATAAGTCGGCTTAATTTTAATTGAAACAGACCACAATCCTGTTCCTATACCCTACACCAATGGCACAATTTTATTTTAGCACTCTGGATCTATTACGGATTGTAGTAGCCTACTTAGGTTTTTAGGGTAAACACAGCAAAGACAAACACTTAAACATTCGCAGAAACCGAGCAGCACCACTGCTCAAAACAGACCCCGAATAGGTCTTCCACGCGTCGCGGGTTAAGCAAGTAGCGCACCGGCGCTTGAATCTCAAACGCCGCCACAAACACCCTGTTGCAGTCAAAAGTCCTCTGAAAACTTTTGACCGCTCAATGGAGGATTCCTTTAATCTACTTCTTTCAATTAAAAGAGCGTGCCTTGCTTCCCGAACTGACCAAGACCCCTGAGTTAAACAAGTAATGCACCAGCGTTAAAACATGAACACTGCCACAGACACCCTGTTGCAGTCAAAAGTCCTCTGAAAACTGTTGACCGCTCAATGGAGGATTCCTTTAATCTACTTCTTTCGATTAAAGAAACGTGCCTTGTTCGCCCATACAACTTGGATCCCTGACGAATAACGTCTTATAGCCTAGAATTAATATTCTAATGCTTGCCCCCAGCAAACACCCTTGCCTCCCGCAAGTAATATTAATTTCTCAGACTTCACAGAATTAATATTCTAATGCTTGCCCCCGGCAAACACCCTTGCCTCCCGCAAGTAATATTAATTTCACAAATTTATGACTCACGCACGATCAACGCACTTGCCTCCCGCAAGTACTATAATGTGAGTTTCACAGACTCAATATACTTATTCAACAAACAAACAGACGTGAACGAACGCGAACAAACAAACGCGAACAAACGAACGCGCTGATCACCACAACGAGGCCTTCCATTGAATTACAACCACGCCAGCCGTGATTCTATCCCTAGTTTCTTATCGAGCGAAGGTAATTAGCACCAAGAAACTCTCAAAACTTCACCGGTACGTGCAACTTCTGGTTGCTGGAGTGACAGTCCGCTGGAACAGTTCAAGTTTTTCCAGATGCCGGGAAAATCTTGGGCCTTGGTTATCTTCGCCGATCTCGGTGGAACCTCCAACTGAAGAATTCTTCTGTTTTCTTCGTGAAAACAAAACTTGGCGCGACTATGTGGTGCGTTTCAAGAGAAGAGACGGAGTCAGATTTGGTGTTAGAAAACACAGTTAAAAAGAAACTGAGTTTATTAAATGCGTCTCGACCAGCGCAGTGTCCAGTGTAATTATGATCTGACTGCCTTCATTGGGATACAACAGGGTTTAAGTAACCATTGTGAACAAAGATATTGACCCAGGAGTTTCGCTATGGTGGAGAAACAATAGGGCCTGATTAACTCATTGGGTTAAACACAGATGACATTGTCTCAGTGAATACAGTACATAACCCATCAGTGTGTTCCTGCTTGACTACATCAACCCAGCAGTGGGCTAAAACTGCCTTGATTAAGTAGTAGAGCGAGACAGAATAGCAGGTTGTAAAGATTCTAGATTACTGCCAACAGAACGCCATATATCACTATATGTGCTATGAACACTAAAATCTAACACTCCTCTCTTTTACCAGCCAATTACCATTTTGAGGAAGTGGAAAATAAAATTTTATTTATTTTTTTATTTCGCCCTCCTCTGCTGTTGTCTGTGGAAAAAAGCCCGAGGACCATGGAATCAAAAAAGTCTGGCCTAAAGTATAAAAAAGGAAATTCCACTCCACTCAGTTGAACGTCTTTTCAGCATCTTAAGAAATCAAAGCCTCATGAGTATAGGAGGTGGCGACATTGTAAATCGCATTGAACATGCGCCTAAGGTTACAGACAGAGCGAATAAACCCTGTTTGTTCCAAAGAGATAATAGTTGGGAGAATGGATTCCAGGCATAGTACCAAAAGTTGATCATTTAAAATCAACGTTCAACATACTTATTTGGTGGTAGGATGTGCAAGGGGTGTCTACCTTTTTTAAGAGAAGGGAGATGGAGGCTTAATTCAGAGTTTGAGGAAGGTGACCGGGATCAAGGAGTTCATGAAGCATATCCAGTAACAGAGGGGCCAGCTTATGCCGGAACTTTTTTAAAAATTTGGAAGGATCACCAACTGGCCCTGGATATCTCCCACTTTGTAGACACATTGGCCTTCACTTATCAAAAGAGCGTACGCCAGAAAAGAGGTAGTTGGAGAAAGTTCAGATTGACAGATTGCAAGTGTTGTAGCGACTCTCCAAATTAAACAAATAGCTGCTGAGGGGGCTGATGTAGGGGCCAGTCCGACATGCTGTGTTCAATTAATTAGGCGAGTCCGTAGCTGCATTATGGTTGTTTATTATAAAAGCACGTATATGGCCCTTGGCTTATATTTTAAGATTTAATTGAACAAGATATTAGTGGTGAACAGAAAGTGACGGGACCCTACGCAAGCTTGTAGAGGTGGAGGGACTATTATTATGGGAGACTTAAATTATCCTGGTATCGATTGGGAAATGGTGAAAGGATATTGCGGATGCCTTAAACAGCTACTTTGTTGAGAATTTTACCTCAGAGTGGGTCTTTATTCGACCAGAGGGCATATTAAATGCTCAAGAGTATTTAGTGGAAATTGACGTTAGGGATAACGAAGTATTAGACAAGTTGCATAAACTAAAGGCAGATAAGGCTGCGGGTCCTGATGGCTTATATCCTAGAGTGCTCAGGGAAGTTGGTGAGATCATCTTTAAGCCGCTATCCGCCATCTTCAGACGGTCTTTAGAAACTGGAGAAATACCAAATGATTGGAAACAGGGCAATATAATACCAATATATAAGAAAGGGGACCGCACTGAGCCAGGAAATTACAGGCCAGTCAGTTTAACTTGCATTGCGTGCAAAATATTGGAATCTATCATAAAAGATGAGCTGGACTTATTTCTTGAACGTAACAATATCTTGAGGGATAGCCAACATGGTTTCCATAAGGGAAGGTCATGCCTGACAAACCCTCTGGAATTTTTTGAAGAGGCCACCAAGATTTATGACCAGAGCAGGGCTTATGACATCATATACTTGGATTTTCAGAAAGCATTTGACACAGTACCGCATAAGAGACTAATTTCTAAAATGAGCTCCATTGGAGTTACAGGAGGTATTCTGGAGTGGATTCAAAACTGGTTACAGGACAGAACACAAAGAGTGGTGGTCAATGGTATCTCATCTGAGCTAGGTATGGTGGGGAGTGACGTCCCCCAGGCAACCGTGTTGGGACCCCTGCTGTTCCTCATCTACATTAATGACCTTGATAGGAATATTGAGAGCAGATTAGTTAAATTTGCAGATGATACTAAATTGGGGGGTTTGGCAAATAGTTTGGAGTCCACTAAAGTGATTCAGGATGATTTGGATAGAATCCAGAATTGGGCAGAAATGTGGCAAATGAAATTTAATGTAGCGAAATGTTAAGTTGTACATGTTGGTAATAAAAACATTAGACGGGATTACTTCATGGGAGGTTTTAAACTGGAATGTGCTCCACACGAGAAAGATCTGGGAGCGATTGTTGACCAAACCCTCACAGGCTCTAGCCATTGTCCCGTAGCAGTTAAAAAAGCCAATCGGATGCTGGGATACATTGCCAAAAGTATTGAGTACAAATCTAAGGAGGTGATGCTTCTTTTGTACAACACATTCGTCAGACCACATCTGGAGTATTGTGTGCAGTTCTGGGGACCATACTTTAAGAAAGATATAGAGGCTCTAGAGAAAGTTCAGAGAAGAGCCACTAAGCTAATTCCAGGTATAAAAGATGAAAGCTATGAGAAGAGGCTGAAGATCCTTAATCTCTTTAGTCTTAGGAAAAGGAGACTAAGGGGTGATCTGATTGAGGTCTTTAAATATGTTAAAGGGATCAACAAAGTGAATTATTTAGGATTCCTTCGACCAAGTGTTGTTAGTAGAACTCGGGGTCACAAATGGAAGTTGACCAAAGGTAAATTTAGCACTGATATTCGGAAATATTTCTTCACCCAAAGAGTAATTTCGATGTGGAATAGCTTGCCTGACCATATTGTTGAGGCAGAGACCTTGGGGGTTTTCAAGAGCAGGCTTGACTTAAAGCTAGATACCATTGAGTCATGGAGTATCTGAAGGGATATATTCACAATAGTATAAAGAAACTGGCGAGCGTAGTTGGGCTGAACGGCCTGTTCTCGCCATTCATGTTATGTTATGTTATGTAACTCCCTCTACATTGTAAGCAAAACTGGCAGCGAGCAGGTGCAGATAATAACTAATTACGACTGCTACACCTCAGTGACGCACACACGCACACAATCCACTGGTGATGCAAACACGCACTTCCACCCTCCTACAGCTACTACCTGTGACAGTACCAGACATGTAACTGAGATATATTCCGTACTACACCAAGATATCCATCCATCAATTCTCTATACCGCTTCTTCCTCACTAGGGTCGCAAGGTGCTGGAACCTATCCCAGCTGACTCTGGGCGAAAGGCAGGGACATACCCTGGTCAGCTCGCCAATCTATCGCAGGGCGCACACACCATTCACACACCATTCGCTCTCACACTCATACCTATGGGCAATTTAGCATCTCCAATTAGCCTGGCATGCATGTCTTTGGACTGTGGGAGGAAACCGGAGTACCCGGAGGAAACCCACGCGAGAACACGGGGAGAACATGCAAACTCCACACAGAAAGGCCCGAGGCCAGATTCGAACCCATGACCTTCTTGCTGTGCGGCAGCAGTGCTAACCACTGCATCACTGTGCCGCATAATTATAATAATAACAACATCATTTAATAATAAATATTATGAATTACTATGAAGATTAGTGTCTGCTTCATTTTGAGATGGCCTGGCTACCTGACATTATTACAAGCAATTAAATTTAATTCAAAGCAATGGGAAGCCTATAATCGATTTATCATGTGATTGGTTACATGCTAAGAGGCCAACTACTCGAACAAGAGCTGACAGCGACCACGTTTACATGACGACTTTTCATTCGGAATAAATTAATCGGAATGAAACCATTCGCAATGAACTTGTTTTCCTGCGAGTTTACATGGGATATAGTCATTCCGAATGGGGGTTTACATGGAAGACGCATCTAATCGCTTTCGCATAAGGTTTGGTGCTGGGAAGGCTTCTGATTGGATAGGGAGCGGAGCAGATATGTGTATACGTGTTTCCGTTTGGCCTACCGGAAGAAAAATATTAGGCTTGTCTTCGTTCCTGATAGCGACAACATGAATGACGTTAGCAGTGCCTTTTTCGGACTGATTTTGCTGCAGGGCTCTCAAGTCTCACGCAATGAGCGTGATTGTCACTCATTTCAGTTGGATGTCACATACTTAGGCCACACATAGTATTTCTCACGCAAAAAAATGATTAAAACGAAAACCATTTCCAACAGTAGGCCTATATGCGCAGCAGCACCGCTATAACTGTGGAGACTGGCAGGAATCAAACACGTCTCCCCTGGAGTTCTCGGTGGCAGCATGTCACCTGGCAGCCAATCAAAAAAAGGAAAGGGGCTAACACAATAGCCAATCAGATAATAGCAATATCGTATCTGGGTAAGATTTAGCGCAACAACCAATGGAAAAAAAAAAAAAAAAAACACAGTTATCCTGGAATTATTTACATGATCCTGCTACAACAACATTCTGAAAGCTGCATTATTCATTCAAGCAATTCTTACCTCTCTGGCATGCCGCACAGCACTTAGTAAAAATTTGAAGATGAACAACTCCGCCTCCCTCCAAAGTCCCACCCTCTTCCCCCTGCCTGACCTCTGATGCTCCCCTCCTCCCTTGACGCGTGCGGTGAGGAAGTGAGCAGCGCGAGTGAAACGGCTCAATAGTGTCAGATTCAGAGGCACCGGTAAGTGAAAACTAACCAACAGTAATGACCTAATATTCAATTCTCTATGTGGTATAAAATAAAATGCCCTCGTAACGTTTAGTTACCTTTGTAGTCTCATGAACTACCATAACGTAATTATCGTAATTATAGCATTTCAGCGCCTGTTTGTTTCAGTCAAATGCGTCATTTTTCGGCATGACAGCGGCGACGGATGACAGCCAGGAAGCTCAGCAAATCATTTTATTCGGACCGAATAAAATTATTGGTCAGACTTTTATGAGAAATATATGAGAATTGAATATTGATGAGTTTCAACACCTGGTGGATTTCTTTTACATTTTAGTGTGCCATACGCTTATTAGGAGCATTTTAAGATTACAAAAGAAAAGTGTAAAAATGCCAGAAGGGAAGAATTGCCTTCACCCTCGGTGGAAAATGGGAGAATCATGCACCCAACTACCCCCCCCACCAGGACCTTTCAGCAGGAGATAGGGGACAGGTCCAGTATTTCACAGTCCACCATCAGCAGGACGATGCCAGCAGTCTAAGCGGCTATCAAGTCTCTTTCCACACAATACATTGCTTTTCCTTATAATGATTCTCAGCAAACAGTGCTTAAGAGAGAATTTTATTAGATTGCTGGGTTTCCAAATGTGATGGGTGCGATTGATTGCAAATGTGCGTCTGAAGCCACCATCGGTTAATGATTATGCATTCATCAATCGTAAAAACTATCACTCCATAAATGTCCAGGTAATTTCTGATGCCAGTCTTAAACATGGCTCCATGAGGGCGTGCTGCAGGGTCGGTGTGATTAAGCGACAAAGGCAATCCCCTCATGGAGTACCTGATTACTCCACTGACCAACCCAGCAACAGAAAAGGAGCGCAGATTTAACAGTGCGCACATACATCACGAAGGAGCGCTGCATCGGGCTGCTTAAGGGCAGATGGCTCTGCCTTGGATCAGCAGGGGGGACTCTGATGTACATGCCACCAAAGGTCTGTGACATCATTTTGGCACGTGGTGTTTTGCACAACATTGCGCAAAATAACCGCGTGCCATTTGATGAACTCATGCAGCCAGAGGAACCCATGCTCAGAGACCCATGTTCAGGACAGCCCCATTTGATAGCTTTACAAAGGAGGCAGGACATCATTAATCACTTCTGCAATGTAAGGTATGAACAACTTATTGTTTGGCAAGTGGGCCATTCATTCCAAGAAATGAACACTGCACAAGATGTAGTACACTTATTTATTTTTAAAGTTCTCATTGATCTTCCTTAAAGTGTTGTCGAGCGCTTGAAGAGTTCGATTGATTTCTGCCATTAACTGACAAATTTTGGCTCGTCTTTCCAGGACCTCGGTGGTCAGGATCCTGGGTTGTGGTAAGGCAGCACATGGGGCTGAGGATGTGTGCACTCTCCCATAGCTGGGCTGCGTCTGTGACGCTGGCTCCAGGTAGGTTGGTGCAGCGGAGGGCTGGGCACTGGTGCCAGTCTTGGATTCATCTGAGGACATTAAATCAGAAAAAGTTAAACTACTATATGTTAACACCCGAAAAAATTAAATTCAGCAGACGCATGTTACCTTCCAAAGCTATGAATTGGACACAGTTAAATGTGGGATACAAAACATAATGCTAATGGTGTAGGCTATTAAAAGAGGCTACTTAACCATCATCTGGCTCAGACACAGGTGGTGCGTCCGTATCTCCTCCACCACTAATGCCCGAACAAAGGGAGATCCCAGAAGAGCGACCACATGCTCCTCCGTCTCCGTTAGTGCAAGGCTGGGGTCCGGCTGTCCGCTTCTTGGAGGTGATCTTTAAGTCAGACCATTTCTTCCTCACCTGAATGTAAAGAATTTCGATATAAGCTATTGGGCCTATAGCCTGTTCTTTTTTCTATTACATTTGTGCAATTAATATGGTACATATAATGAAAGAAATATTCAGACCTCAGCTGGAGTTTGTTTATCCACACCGATGCTGGTGACCGCAGTAGTAATTTCTTTCCATACTGCAGCCCTCTGGCAGCCTTTGATGCCACTTTTCAGGCTGCCAAATAAAACCAACTTGTTCCATTGGGCCTTTGATGTGAGCATTTCAATCTCTGCTTCAGACAAGTTTTTTTTTTGCTTGGCCATCTTCCGCGTCTCCACGTCCAATGTTGTAAAATGTAAGGGTGAGGCATCGAAACTGAGAATATTTATAGGCGTGACATTCAAATTACTATTGTTTTCAGCTGTCGGATTTTTGAAACACCTGATGGTGCGTACGCTGTGATTGGCTGTAATATGAACATTTAGTGAATCACATATGAAACCAGGCATAACATGACTTTTATGCCTGGATCTACACCTGTTTCAACGCAAGATTGATAAATGAGGGCCATCGCACCTGTATAAACTTCCACGATAGTGACTGGCTTCTCTGATTCCTCTGCAACAGACTGCTCCATGGAGGGAATAACCAATTTATCAAAGAAGCTATCAAAATTGAGAGTTCAAGCATGATCAGATGAATAAAGAGACATATAAAACTCCCTCACCCCTTTGTGCAGAAGCCAAATATGGCTATTTATGCGGTAACCTATTTAAGGCTTTATAATTCAAGATTTAATCGTCACAGAGAGGGGGGAAATGGCTTAAATGAAACAAGACACTTTTATCATGAAGAATTCCATCGTATTTCATTTTCATAATTTTGGTTGAGAGTAAGGGCCACAAACACAAAAGATCTTCATGAAAATTCAGCATTGAAATTATGAAAAAAACAATATTGAGAATTGAAAAATACGACCAAGGGTCCTGTAGCTTACCGGCAAGCAATCTTATAGTGATGATACAAGTTATGAAAATTTAATGTGAAGTTCGACCACTGAATCGTTGAAGGTCAATGTCAAGGTCACTAAATAAAAGTTCACCTAAATTTATAAGACCTCCTGTAATGCAATCCTTAGCTCTGAAGCAATGTCGGTGATACAAGTCATTGAAAATTCAATATGTCAATGGTGAACTTTCATGTATGGCTTTCTAATTGTCCCTATACAAACCTTGGATCTGCCTGTGACCATTTTGGTGATACAAGGCATCGTAATTTCACTGCTGAGTTTGACCCTCAAAGGTCACTGACAGTCAAGTTGAATGTCACCGAATGAAAGTTCATGTGTGACTTCCTTACTTAGGCTCTATCTGTGGCCTTTTTAGTGATAGAAGTCATTGAATTTTCACTGTAAAGTTTGGCCTTTGAAGGTCACTGAAGTTCAAGTTCAAGGTCACCAAATGAAACTTCATACATGACTTCCTATATGCCCACAATACAAACCTAAGCTCTATCTGTAATCTTTTTGATGAGAGGCGTCATTGAAATTTCACTTTTTGAAGTTTGACCTTTGAAGATCACCGAAGTTCAAGTTAAAGGCCACCAAATAAAAGTTCATATATGACTTCCTATAAGTATTTAATACACATATGTTCCCAATCTTCAATATTTTCAAGCGTAGAAGCCTTTGAAAATTGTAATTTTTGCTTAACCTCAAGTTTGACCTTTCAAGGTCATCTGAGGTCAACTTTAACATGGCCAAAATACAGGTCATATATGAGTTCCTATATGTCGATAATACAAACTTAATCTCTATCTGCAACTATTTAGCTTCCACAGGTGATTTTGCCCATTCTCCATAAGACCCTATGTTAAAGTACAGCGTTCCCACAAGACCCACTTCTGTAGATTCAATCTAAATGGCACTCATGAAGTGTAACAGGGTGAGTTGATTGCCATATTTAGAAAAAAAGTGAGACAGTTTTTTAGATTTTTTTTTTTTGATTTCAAGTCCTATCTTTTAACATTGTTAATATTTTCCTTGACCTCAAGTTTGACTTTTTAAAGTCATTCGTGGTCAAATTTAATATTGCCAAAATATACAGTGCTTAACAAATTTATTAGACCACCACCTAATGTAAGGTCTATGCCACAGCTGCCCTAAATTAATAGTGTTGGTAATTACCAAAAAAATTTTTATGAATCCGTAATGGTTAATCCACCAGTATGCACAAGCTCTTTAACTGAAACGATATTTTTAATGCAAATATAATTATTGTTGTTATCCATGAATTTTCGAATTTACCTTTTTACAAAAAAGCAGAAAAAAAATAGTTAAGCACATTATTATTTTTTTGATTAAGAGGCCAAATAACAGTTATTTTCTTGCATTCCTGAACATAAAAATTTGTTTTAGTGGTTGAATGCAAGAATGCAAGCTGTTATCAAGGCAAAAGGAGGCCATGCAAAATATATATATTTTTTTGTTTTTATTGTGTGAATAAGGACTATTTAGTGGTTTCAGTTCATTATTTGCCAAAGAAATAACCAAATAATTTTTAGTTTTAAACAAGGTTATGACAAATTTCTTAAATATTTATGTTTTCTCATTTTTTGTGACAGGTGATCTAATAAATTTGTTGAGCGCAGTAGGTCATATATGACTTCCTGTATGTCGATAATACAAACTTAATCTCTATCTGCAACCATTTGGCCTCAACAGGCCATCTTGCATATTCTCCATAAGACCCAATGTTAAAGTACAGCGCCCCCACTAGACCCACATCCGTCGATTCAATCAAAATGGTGCTCGCACTGTACAGTGTTGGTACCAAGGTAAGTTGATTGCCTAATTTAGAAAAAAAATTTCTCAGACCTATCTTTAACACTGGGGCCAAAATTTCAAGGGCCCATAAACAAACAAAAATGATTCAATCAAAAATCCTAAAAAATATCTGGAGATAGGGTCTAGCAGATTGATACGGCAAACTCACACAAAAATTCATCAGGCCAAAAAAAAGATGAAAAATGTTCCAGACGATGGATGACAGACAATGGATGCACATCACAACAATAATAAAATAAAATGCTGCCATCAAATTCAAAATGAGCTAATATTTTTCATGAAATGGTAAAATGTCTCATTTTCAACATCTGATATGTTGTTTATGTTCTATTGTGAATAAAATATGGGTTTATGAGATTTGCAAATCATTGCATTCAGTTTTTATTTACATTTTACATAGCATCCCAACTTTTTTGGAATTGGGGTTGTAGGATTGTTGAGTCCCATACAATTAAAACTAGTGAATTTACTGGCTCCCCCATTGGACGTGGTTGCTAAATTAGGTCATACCTAAACAGGGTGGTGTTATTTACAAACCTGAGCAATGAACTGCAGCAACATTCAAATCAATTGCCTGATTGATGTAAAGAAAAAAGAAAAACGCACAGAAAAACACGAAACCCCCACTCCCCTAAACTCTCACAGAAGCATCCCCCCCAAACTGGATGTGGGCAACCTCCCCCCATTAGTATAAACAAACTGTCAGGCCTCTTATAACACTTAAATCCACCTCTAATTAATAACTCAATTACCACCCTACCTACAACTACTTTCAGTGGTGCTGTGCCTATACATTTAGGGCGGGCACGTGCCCGCCCAGAACCGTGGAGGTTTTTTTTTTTTCCACCTTTCCCCATATCGCAAAATCAGCTTTAGCGATGACGAATCAGCAGTACTTGTGCAAAAGTGCAACGTTCCGCAGCTCATGTGTCATCCACTCGTATCAGGGTAGTCCCATGCTGAACTTCTATCGGTTTATCTTTGGTCAAGAGGCAGTGGCGGTTCTAGAACGGGGAAATTGGGGGGGCACAGACACGTCCCTTTATGACAATTAGTCCTGGCTAGTTCTCAATCATTTTCCTTTACTGACGCGTTTTCCAATTATCCTAATTGGCAACTGAAGACACGGTTTCTCTCCATATGCGATCGAACAGCGATGAAATCACGGGCGAAATTCAGTACAGAAAAATAATTTACTTATTAATAGGCCAATGCTTCGCGTTGATTGAACAGGTCCGCGTTCCAATGAAATATCGCCTTTCACTCTCGGTATTGCGTGGGTTGATTAAAAAAAAAAAAAGTGGCACTAAGCAGTTAAATAGCAGTTAACACGTTGACTGCCAACTACGAGATAACTCGTAGTGGCGGGTCAGGGCCAGCGCTAGACCTGAAAATTCGGGAGCAATTATCCATCCCTTTATTGACGGCAATTAGTCCTGGCAAATTCTAGACGGTTTTCCTTTGTAAGCACGTTTTCCAATTCAAGAATAATCAAGTGGCAATTGAAGACACGGCTTCTCTCCCCCATGCGATCTTACAACAAATAATGGGCTACATTCAGTAGAGAAAATAATTTAATTATAATTAGGTCTATGCACTGGCACTCAGCAACGTTAATTTTTTTTTTTTTTTTCCTGCGAGAGCAGCATTTCAGAACTCATTTGCGAATGAAGGTAATTTCGGCGACAAGTACCCACACCTGTTTTCGCAGCACGGTCACGCAACTTGCTGTAAAAAATAGACGGCTGTCAGACTGGAAAATGTAAACGGAGGAAACCACGTACTTGTCACCAGAATTACCTTAATTCGCTGAAGAGTTCTGAAATGCCGCTCTCGCTGGAAAAAAAAAATACTGTTGCTGAGTGCCAGTGCGTAGACTTAATTATTATTAAATTATTTTTCTGTACTGAATGTAGCCCATTATTTGCTGTTAGATCGCACGGGGGAGAGAAGCCGTGTCTTAGTAGCATGGTATGGCTCTCAGAAAGGTCAGATACGCTGGGGTTCAGAATTGTCTGACCCTTTTTCTATTGATAATGGTGTACGACAGGGTGGTATTCTTTCTCCCAAACTGTTTAATTGTTATATCGATGACCTAAGCCTGTAACTAAGCAAGTTACACGTAGGATGTCAAACTGGAAGTCAATGTGTAAACCATCTTGCTTATGCTGAGGATCTTGTGCTGTTTGCTCCTTCTATTAAAGGGTTGCAATGTCTTGTGACAGTTTGCCAGCATTTTGGTGAAGAAAATGATATCGAATATAATTGTAGTAAGACTGTGTGTATGTCTGTTTTGTCAAGTGAGATGAAATTACTCCATGTGCCTCGTGTCACTCTGTATGGTGAGCAGCTACTTTTCGTTGATAGATATAAAAATTTGGGAGTCTACATGAATGAATCATGGACGGATGATTTGGATATGACAAGACAGTTGCGCTCTTTCTACATGAGAAGTAACCAACTCTTTAGAAATTTTAATCTTTGTAGTAACGAGGTTAAAATCCAATTATTCTGTTCCTTTTGCAGCAGTATTTATGGTACGCCGCTATGGTGCAATTATAAACAGGCCACTTTGCGAAAATTGACGGTAGCCTACAATAATACTTTTCGACGCATCCTTTCCCTACCTAGTCATTGCAGTGCTAGTAATATGTTTGTTTCTCATTCTGTAAACTCTTTTGGGGAATTGAGGAGAAAATTCACCAATGTTTTTAAAATGAGAGTTTTTAACTGCAACAATTCCCTTGCGAAATCCATTTTTAATTGTGTTTTCTTAAACTCGAGACTACGGCAGCAGTGGCAAAGCATTTTATAATGTGTAATGTACACTTTCTTTTTTTTTTCCTTATGTCACTGTGGTCTTTTAATATGTATATTTGTATGCGTAATTTGCTTTTTTATATGTATAATGTATATGCACTGAAATGTCTGAAATAAAACCTATCTATCTATCTATCTATCTATCTATCCATCCATCCATCTATCTAATAGGCAGCGTGCGGCTCAAGCTATTTGCGTGAGAGTCGACAGGTATGCAAAATTGAATAATGTTGATTTAAATACAGCAAATACGTGTCCAGATGAATGATTGTCTTCTTATGTAATCTGGGAGAACAAGCAGCACCTGTTAAGTGAGGAGTGCTCTTGGAGTCAGTGTTGCCAACTTGGCGACTTTCTCGCTAAATCTGGTGACTTTCCAAATCATCTTGGAAACTTTTTTGTCAAATGCGCCTAGGGACAAATCTAGCGACTTTTTCTGGTGTTATTGGAGACTTTTCTGCTGTTTTGGTAACTGACAAGAAAGCAATATTCGTTCTGCAGCTACTGTCCTCAACGGGCAGCGGGTGCTGACGTGACCCCCTCCCCTGTCCCAAAGAACTCAAAGAGTGGAAGATGCGTGATTGAGTGCGCGATATGAATGAAATGAACCACGTCTCCCCCACCCCACCCCGGTCAACAAAATAAACCGCCCCCCAGGGCAACAAAATAAACCGCGTCTCCGGGTCAGGGTGTTTAGCGACTTTTATGACAGCCAATAGCCACTTTCCTTACTGAGGAGTTGGCAACACTGCTCGGAGTGAACCTTTTGTTACTCATGAAAATGACTGAGAACAGGTCAGGAATAATAATTGTTTTAAACGGATGTTTTGTGCGCCCCAATTCTCAGTTCTGGTTCCACCACTGTACTGAATTTAGCCCAGGATTTCATCGCTGTTCGATCGCATATGGAGAGAAACCGTGTCTTCAGTTGCCAATTACGATAATTGGAAAATGCGTCAGCAAAGGAAAATGATTGAGAACTAGCCAGGACTAATTGTCATAAAGGGACGTGTCTGTGCCCCCCCCCCCAATTCCCGGTTCTAGAACCGCCACTGTCAAGAGGCGAGCCTTCGTGAATCCCATATCGGGACCTTAGCGTAGCGCACTGTCGGTCGAGACGAGCCCATAACAGATGAAACTGGTATTTGCCGTTCCCCAGCAGGTTGCACGGACAAGCTTACATGTGATGCTGACGAGTGGACAGGTAGCCTAACACTAAGCTTAGCTGCTCAGACTTGAAAATGTATTCCCTTGCTATAGAACGTGGCCTACGGTCTTTCAATTGCCGATTAAATGTGCGTATTTTTTGGTACTTTTATTTTTAGAAATATCCCTTGTGCTGATGGCTACGCGTGTGTAAATATAGTTTGACAACGCAAAACACTACGTTAAATGACTTATCCATCCATTTAATATTAAAGATATTAAATTGTTTTCTTATCCTTTTGTTGTATAGTTCGTGATGTCACGTCAAATACACGCGCGAAGACTCGATGGAGTGGACAAAAATGCATGGTAGGGTTATTCCGGGCAATTCTTGAAGGCTGCGACTTCAGCAGCAAATTTCCTTGCTTCGGGATAGTGAAGTATTATTGTTGTTGTTGTTATTGCTTCTTGAAATGAAAATGATCAAAACTTATTCAGTACTTAGGTGAAAAGACGCAGAGCTATTTTCAGATAATGCCTCACAATTAAGTTGGGTTTTATACTTCAGGCTAACTGGGATTCAACTTTACGGAGGATTTTTCTTTAGCTCTGCCTTTTACTGATTTGCTACCGAATGCGCAGGATGACCTCGGTGGTCACTTTATTAGGTACACCTTCTCCTGAATGCAAATATTTCAGTCAATCACGAGGCTAAAACTCATGCAATGCATGTGAACATGTTACCACCAAGCATCAGGATGGGGAAAGAATGTGGTGTAAGTGGTTTGACTATTAACTGACTGCTGGGTATAGGACATGTGGACTCTTTTTTGAATATTATTTTTTTATTTATGTAGCCTATAACAGAAAACTGTGGGGAAAAGATTTGTTGCATTGTAAACTACAAAGTCCAATAAAAAAAAAGCTTATTTGCATGGGTATTATTTATGTAAAGGAGACATATTAAAATTGTACAGTATAGCTAAGCTGTGCCCACCCAAAAATTTGGCTTGCACAGCGCCCCTGACTACTTTGGTGTTAGGAATGTGACAGAATACGAAATAAAAAGTGCACAGTACTGATAGCACTTATAACTGAGCCAAACATACACCGTTAAAGATAAAAGGTGTGTACCAACAGTCATCAAACAAGGAAACCATGGCGAATGGGAACTGTAGTCCAAGTAGTTGACAACAGCAATTACCTAGCCAGTTAGCTAGCTTGTATGTTAAACAGTGTCCTGAGTGACTCCCTTTTTAATATTTTCCTCAACAAAATCAGACGCCAAATTGGGAACTTAAAACCTGTTGATTTGTGCAGGGTAAAGTGATGCGCAGCGTAACTGGAGAGAGGAGTCCAAACTTTATGTTCCTGCAGGAATATAGCTCCTTCTTCAGTTAGGCAAAGGTGACTCATTTCCTAGCCACAGCCAGGGTGAAGGTGGGGAAAACTGAGATCCTCCTACCCTGCTCGGCACAGGCTTCGGTTCAGGACTTGAAACAGATTTACCTGAATGAAGAGATGACAAGGGGGTTCTCCTTCCTTGGGTCTGGCAAGTACGATCCGGTGGGCCCAGTCCAGTGCAGGCTTTTCATGGAGCCTGAGTAAGTCTTGTAGGACTTGGGCCGTAAACTCCCTCCGAACCCTCGGGCAAGCCCACCAAACGAACATTATTCCATCTTGAACGTCCCTCCAGGTCCTTTCGTTTCTTGGAAAGGGGGTCAACCAGGGTGGTCAGCGTGCTAACGTTAGCTTGGAGGTCGGCTAGTTCGCTGTCGTGGTCGTTAGCAGACAGCTTGAGGTCTACAGTGGTCTCTCCATGTGAACCGATTTTGTTTTCAAAAGGCTCAAGAGTGGCTCTCTTTTGATTTCCACCAAGCTGACAGAGTAAAATTTACAGATAATATTGGAGTGCATTTCATCCATCATCTGCCTCATGTGCAGCAACAGAGTCTTATGAGTGTCTGTTGGCTGCTCTCAAGGCTATGGGAAGTAGGGGTGCTGAGGGTGCAGCAGCACCCCTTGTGACTTGGCGGATAAACTGCACATTCACAGTGAATGTTAAAATAAACACATTTTTTAAATGTTCATCGCTATAAATCAAAAACATAATTATAATAATAAAATGTTTATTTAACTTTCATTTGGTTATGTCGCTATATTGAAGATATTTTCATTTCAATCAAGTTGGAAATTACATTTCGGTTTCATGACGTAATCGCTCTCAATTTTCAAACTGGCGCGGACCATCCAGACCGTTAACTGTTTACAGTAGGACAAAATGGCAGCTCAGAAGCGAATTTCTGATTTCTTTATTAACGCATCAAAAAGAGCTAAAACTAGCGGGTCAACACCAACAACAGACAGCAGCACCAGTCGTACCTCGGTAAAGCGTCTGACAGTAGAGCAGGGGACTGACATTTATCAAGCTAGTGGAGAAGAGGAGGCTAACATTACTAGCCGCAGCACCCAAGTGCAAGGAGGGGAGGGGGAGGATGCTAACGTTAGCAGCGGGAGCCGGTGCTGCTCCCTGGTTCAAAGGGAAGGGGAGAAAGCAAGCTAACACTGGCAGCAGCACCTCAGCAGAACAAGGAGAGGATGATGCTAGCTACACCGGTGGGAGCAGGTGCAGTACCCCGGTGCGAAGAGGAGAGAGAGCTGGCACCTGTTGTTCCACTACCGAACCAAAAGCGGCCGGAGGACAGTCACTGACACCAACATATCCCTACCAGCCTCGCAACCATGCTGTCTCAGGTAGGTGTTTTGGAGATGAAAATTTTTCCCATTCTTTCCATCCAAAGTGGTTTGATAAGTATGGGTGGCTGCACTACTCGGCAGAGACGAACTGTGTTTTTTGTTTTGCATCTCTTCAGGCAGTGGATAAAAAGATTTTATCTTTGGATCATTACGGACGGATGTTGCTTTTTGTAGAGAAGGGATTTTCTAACTGGCGTAAGGCCACCGCAAAATTTGGTTTGCATGAGAAATCGCCAATACACAGAGATGCTATTCGGACACTAGCTGGGTTACAACAAACACCAATAAATGCCCTTCTTTCTGACATTGCAGCCAAAGAACAGCGGACTGCAAGACATGTCTTGGAGATTTTGTTTCGCTCCATTTCTTTTCTCGGAAGAAAAGGATTACCTTTCAGAGGTGACACAATGCGTGATGGCGTTCTGTATGAGTTGATGCTTGAGAGGACTTATAATTAACCCAAAGAAAGAGAATGGATGATGAGACGAGATAACTGGATGAGCAGCACCAGCAGCCGTGGTCACATAGGCCTACGCGTGTAACCCATATTGTGTTTGCTTTCTTGCATGATTTTTTTTTTTTAAATTGTTATTTGAAATATTGTGTTTATCAAAGTATACTATTTATGTTTAAGGGCCATAATCCTTTTAGAAAACATGCAGTGTACAATTTGAAGCATGTATCATATATGCAGATTTTTTACATTTTTATTTTATTTATTTTATTTTTTTATGGGTGGGACTTGGAGCATATTGCGTCTCTCCACAGCACCCCCCAACTGAAATATGTTCCCACAGCTATGGCTGCTCTTGGAGTTTTGGCCCTGGAGATAGCTGAGGCTTACTGCAACCTGCTTTAAAAGTGTCGGATTTCCCTTGCCCTGCCATCATATGTAGACCACAAGCGGAAAATATGGTAACTGAAGTCAACAGCTGCAATGTTACAGCTTAATAGCAGCAAACTGTGCAAAATAAAGCAAATGAAATGTATTAAGTCACATTACCCCGGAGGCACTGCAAAATACGTCCTACCACCTCCTAACTGAGCAGCGCCCCCAAACAGGCCATGAGTTGTTGTGATCAGGTGGCGTCCGGCATCGTAGTCATGATTGTGATCGTGTTTGGGATAGTCATCAGCTGGCAAAATCATTAAAAATCTTCCTCTCCAAAACTACTGGCCCGATTTACTTCAAATTTGTTATGGACGTTCCTTGACACAGTGTCCACCAAGATTTCTTGCAGTTTTGTGAAAAAAACTACTGGACGGATTTATTACAAATTTACAATGGGCCAGTGAGCTACAGGGCCATCGGTGCTATTTTATAAAGTCTTTGATGACTTGAGGGTCAAGAATATCCCTGATTGGCTCCCAAATTCTCTCCTCAAGACCGAAGCCCTCCTAGTTGACTAAGTACTGAAGCCCACGACCCTGACACCTCATATCCAGGAGACGTCAGATGGTATAGGTTTCGGCTCCATCGACTAGGCGGGTAAAAGGGGGTGCAATGGGCATGAGGGAAAGTGGGCACGAGGAAGCAGTCTTTATCTAAGAGAGTTCAATCATAGGGAGAATCTTTTGCAAGTTGTGCGAAAGCTTGAGACGGACCACCACCGGATTGATGATCTTGGCAATGGGAAAGGGGCCTACGAAATTAGGAGCAAGCTTAAGAGAGTCCATTTTTTGGGGAAGGTCATGGGTGGATAGCCAAACCTTCAGCACATCATTGAAAACTACGACCAGGTTTATCTTCCGTCTACTAAAAGCCAACATCTTTTGTACTCCGCCCTCCTGGACAATGGCTGTGCCGGGACGCCCTCCATGAAGCAAGAGCGACTGTATCCAGCCAGCATATCAACAAGATTTTTACATTTAGCACTCATGGTGCTGCTGGCAGGTGAAGTGGAGATGAACCCTGGCCCTCAGCCTCTGGACAATGCAAATCCGGCTAATTTCTTTTTTCGGCTACCACAAACACCACAGCCAAGTTGGCTATTCAGACTAGCGCAACCACCTCAGCCACCCTGGTTAGTCGAGCTAACGCAGCCATCATGGCCCAGCTGGCTAGCATGGCTGCCACAGCTAGTACAACAATTACGACCAACCCAGCTAGCTTGGCTATTATCGTTAGCAATCCAACTACAGCTAACCCGGCTAACTTGGCTTCTTCAGCTAACGCAAGTACAATAACTTCCGCTATACCGGCTAATGTTAACTTGCTTACTGCAGCAGATTACACAGCCAGCCTAGCCAACCCAGCAAGCGACAGTACCAATTACTAACACCGATTATAGATGGGTACCTCCAGTGTGGCCTGAATCCTTCGTAGGCTATCCTGTGTGGACTGGCGGTGACGGGATGGGACCATTGGGAGCATGTTTAATTAACCAGGCTTCCCTTAGCACTGATACAGATGCAGAGCACCCAGTTGAGCTGCGCGATCGACTTAAAGTCCACCAGCCGGAGGCATACATCAACCAGGTTCCCCCAGCGCCCGTGTTACAGCAGCGCACCTTAACCTGGTTCCCCCTGGTTGTGGAGCAGCCTTGGATAACCCAAAGGAGCCAGAACATTCAGTGTGCCCGCGCCGAGGGCTCAACACCCAATAGACGGAGGCTAATAATCCACTTTCCTCGGACACCAGTAACGTTACAGCTAAACACAGAAACTTTGTAATAAAAAACATCGGTCCTTAAAAATGTTTGGTACATTAAATCATGCAAAGGCTTTCTGGGACCCAGTATTTAAGAAACGGGGACCATTTGGAGGGTATTTGAATGTCCGCAGTATGGTATCTAAACGAGAACAGCTGGAACACCTGGTATGTAATTCGAACATTGATTTTTTTTGGCTTATCCGAAACATGGTTAACTAGCTCCTCTCCTGAAGCAGCTATTTCATTGCCCGGTTACAACCCCTTTTGGAAAGATGGGGATCAAGGTAAAGGAGGTGGAGTTTTATTATATATTAGAAATAAATTTAGATGTAATCAGATTGTATGGCCTAATGATATCAAATTAGAATGTGTTTGAGTAAATATCTCCCTCTCTGTAGAAATGTCTTTAACTGTTGTCTGTCTCTATCGTAAACCTTCAGCGAAAAATGATTTTTACGATCACCTTAAAGTGCTTCTTAATAGGTGTAATCATAAAAAAGAAATAATTTTGATGGAGGATTTCAACAAAAACTGGGATGATAAGAAGGACAGAAAAAATCTCAAACTGATTACTGACCATTTTATTTTTACTCAGTTAGTACAGCAGCCCACTAGAGTCACAAATCGTTCAGAATCTGAAATTGACTCAATGTTTACAAATAAACCTGAAAGAATGACAAAAATCTACAATCTTTTGACGGGTCTTTCCGACCACTGTGCAATTTTTTTCAAGAAAACTAACTAAACAACGTTTTAAAACTGTTTTTCTAACTCCTCTAGCAGTCGGTCAAAAATACTTCAGAATTCCAAAAAATCAACAAAAAAAATTAGAAAGTGCCCAAGGAAATAAATTGGGATATCTTGGTGTCATGTGATGACACAGATACTGGCGCAGATTAAGTTGTTAAGAAAATCCAAGAGGTCTTTCTGTCTTTCTCCAAGACAAGGAGTCATGGGCAAAGAAAACCCAACTTTCTCCCATGGCTCAACTCATATTGCCTGAAATTAATGAAAATGAGGGACCGATTGCTTAAAAAAATTTGTGAAGTCTGGTTTAGCTATAGATAGACACAATTACACATCTGCAAGAAATAAAGTCACATTAGAAATGCGAAGGGCAAGAACAAAGTTTTTTGTACAATCATTGAAAGTGCAAAAGGAAATGGGGAAAAAATATGGCAGAACATTAACAAATTAACTGCTAGGCAAAGCAAACAAGGCATCAAAGAATTAGAATTAAAGGTTAATGACCAGTTGGTGAAAGACCCTCTTATTTTGGCGACAGAGTTGAATACCTCCTTTTTAAGGTCTGTAGAAGAAATATCCAAACTTTTTAAGCCACCTGAAATCACTTATAGACCAGTGAACAGTGCTTAATGAATTTTTAATTTAAAACAAATATCTGAAATAGAAGTTATCAACATTATTAATGCTATGAATAAGTCAAAAGCTAAGGATACCTATAGTTTTGACACCGCCTTTTTAAAAGCACACAAAGAGGCCCTAGTATGCCCAATTACTCACCTAGTTAATTTATCTATTAAATACTCGGTAGTTCCAAAGGCATGGAAGTTGGCTTCATTCACCCCAATATTTAAGACAGGCGATAGATCTGATATGAACAACCATAGACCAATTAGTATTTTGCCAGTTTTCTCCAAAATACTTGAAAAATGGGTTGTTAAACAATTAATTGAACATCTTAATCATGGACTAGCCCTTCTGCATCCGATGCAATTTGGATTTCGGGTACATCATTCTACTGAGTCCGCATTAATTGTATTCCTAGAAAAAGAAAATGTTATTTGGATAAAAAGAGCCGTGTAGGTGCTGTATTCCTAGACTTAAAAAAGGCGTCTGACACCGTCAACCACAAAGTGCTTTTATCTAAACTACTACTCTTTAATTTTTCAAACCAAGCTATGGCATGGATGGAATCATACTTATCAAATAGAGAACAGTGCACTGTGGTCAATAATGTCAAATCGCCTTACCTACACTGTCGACTAGGGGTTCCCCAAGGATCCATACTGGAGCCCAATTTTATTTTCCTTGTATATACACTACTGGTCAAAAGTTTTAGGACACCCCAATTTTTCCAGTTTTTTAAATAAAAAATTTGCAGTTTAATGTCTCATTGTACTCTGGAATGAAAGCATAGACATGATAGAACAAATTACCAGTCGAAGTTAAAAAAGAAATCATGGAATGAATTTATAAACCAAAATGTATTTTAAACTTCTGACTCAAAGTAGCCACCTTTGGCAGATATAACGGCTGAACACACTGGTGGCATTCTTTCTACAATGGAAATCAAATATTCTTCGGAAAGTTCTTCCCAACTCTGTTGCAGAAGTTCCCATAAATGTGTGGCACTTGTAGGTTGCTTTGCTTTCACTCTTCTGTCCAGTTCATCCCAAACCATCTCGATGCGGTTTAAGTCTGGAGACTGTGCTGGCCACTCCATGTTTTCAAGCTTACCATCTTGTTCTTTTTTCCTAAGGTAGTTCTGGCAGACCTTGCACTTATGTTCTGGGTCATTATTTTGCTGTAGGATGAACCCCTGACCAACTAGGCGCATACCAGGGGGTACTGCATGATGCTGCAGAATGCTGTGGTAGCCGTTTTGGTTCAGGGTGCCTTTCACTCTATAAGTCACTGACCCTGGATCCAGCAAAACAGCCCCAGACCATCACGCTTCCTCCTCCATGTATGACAGTTGATGTCACACACTGAGAAACCATCCTTTCACCTACTGAACTGCGTACAAAAAACCTGGGTAACCTTACCTTTTGTTTAAAACTTCTGACAGTTCACCACTTACCTTTGTACCATTTCAAGCTATTCGTAGGACTTGAACTGCATAATTTTCAATAAAAAACTGGAAAAATTGGGGTGTCCTAAAACTTTTGACCGGCAGTGTAAATGATCTTCCTGATGTTTGTAAAGATGTTGATATATAATTATTCGCAGATGATGCTGTGATCTTTACAAAGGCTAAAAATCCTGAAGAGGCTGCTCAAATATGTTCATCTGCTTTGACTCACATTCAAAATTGGCTCACTAGGTCCTGTCTTTTGCTAAATACACAAAAGACTGGGTGTATGTTTTTTTCTAAACAACCTGCAAACATTTCCCAATTTAACATTTATTTGGGAGATCAAGAACTAAAATTAGAGAAGGAGTTCAAATATCTGGGTGTGATGTTGGACTCTGAACTCTCTTTTAAGAGTCATGTCAAAACAGTGTCGAAGACGGTTAAATACAATTTAAACAATTTTAAACAAATAAGGAGGTCTCTTATGATGAAGCTGCCATGTTGTCCCTTCATTCCATGATTTTTTCACATTCAAGTTATTGTCGAACCAGCTGGTCTTTGGCAGGAGTAACAACTCTGAAACCAATAGAGTCACTCTATAAAAAGGCGTTGAAAGTAATAGATAAAAAGCCCTTCTCATATCACCATTGTTACATTCTCTCAAGATACAACCTGTTAAGCTTTGAGAATTTTAAATAAAAAATTTAAAACTGCCGGCCAGATGTATAAAATCCTAAATTGGCTAGCTCCGCCTCCACTAAATGTCTATGTAAAGTACAGAATACTCGGACCACTAGGGCCATAGCCAGGGGTGACTGTGAGGTACCTGTTAGAAGAACCTCTTTTGGTCAAAATGTTTTCTCTTTCAAGGGTAGCATATTGCGGAACAGTGTACTACCCTCTGTAAGAGAGTGTTCCAGTTTTGTAGCCTTTAAAGGTAATCTAAAGGTGTGGCTCAGATCAAATCAGATTTGTGACCATGATCAAAAGTGCGGTATTATTTGTTAAGTGCAATAGGGCAGCGTGCAATATACTGACCAAAATGCAGGTAATTAAGTGCAGTAGGGCAACGTGCAATATACTGACTAAAATGCAGGCATTAATGTGCAATAGGGCAACGTGCAATATACTGGACAAAATGCAGGCATTAATGTGCAATAAGGCAACGTGTAATATATTGATCAAAGTGTAATATTATTAGCACTTTAACTTGTTCTTCTTTCTTCATATTTATTCCTCCTTTCATTGGGCCTAGTGCAATATATCACAGTACAATAACACGGCTATGTGCAATATGCTATAGCACTTTAGAATTATGGGCTTAGTATAATTCATTTCTGCACTTTGTGACAAATTAGGGCAGTGTGTAATTTTTCAGTACTTGCCTCTTCTTGTTTGGACTGTTATCCGATGGCCACATTCAGATTTTTCCTGAGCTTCAAGCCTGAATCACCTCTGTGTTTTATTGTTTTGTAAAATTGTTGTGTATTATTGGTTTGTGTATTTTTGTTATGTATTATTGTATCTTGTATTGGGTTTTTTGTTATTGTTTTGTAAAATTGTTGTGTATTATTGGTTTGTGTATTTTTGTTATGTATTATTGTATTGTGTATTTTTGTTATGTATTATTGTATTTTTGTATTGTTGTTTTTTGTTTTTTTTTTTTTTTTTTTTTTAAATCTTTCGGGGAGGTTACTCAAAACATCAACCGGCATAGGGACAACAGATGTAAATTAGTTTTTGACGATAATCTGACATATTTACATGTTTATGTTCATCAATATGTACTGTCCCTACTTCTTAAATAAATAACGATATTACCTAAAAACCTCACTGCCTCCACCAGAAAGCTTTAACTTGGATCTTCCAACAAGACAACCATCCAAAGCATGCAAAAAGCACCAAAATGGTTCACAGACCAAAAAATCAAGGTTTGTCTCAGCCCTACCAGTCCTCTGACCTAAAACCAATAGAAAATCTGAGAGAGGAGCTGAGTAGTCAAGTCCATTTATGAGGACCAAGGCCTTTGAAGGACCTGGAAAGATTCTGTTTGCACGAATGGTCTCAGATCCCCTGCAATGTCTTCTTCAACCTAATTACACACTACAAGAGATGACTCACAGCTGTCATTGTTGGCAAAGGGACGTAGCATAAAGCTTTAAATAAAGGAGATCCAATAATTATGGCAACATTTTTGATAAACTTATTCTTTCATGAAAATTAGAACTACGTTCTTTCAATCATCAAATTTCATCTAAAGGCCTATTTTTGATTGTATGTTTAATTTAATATCAAGAGGATAAACAAAAAGGCATCAATTAATGATTATATAGCCCGGTCCGGCCGTTTCCAGCATTAAATTGCCTATATGTGAGACGGGCGAGCATTTGTATAGATCAGTGGTTCTCAACGTCGGTCCTGGGGACCCCATGTGTGTGCTGGCGTTTGTTCCTACCACAATTGCAATTGTAGAACTTTAACAAGCTGTGACTGTCTTAATTAGGTGCTTTTCATGTTCAGAGTTGTTAATATATCTCTTTAGTCAAATGTTGCATAGGAACATCCATGCATGCAATGAAGAATAAAACACCCTTGAAGATAGTGTGTTTATTGCAATACTGCAAGTAATGTCAAGTAACATAACATGTCAAACAGATTAAATCATACACTGAGGAAATCAATAAACCCCAGATTAGGCTGCTGGACACAACTGTTTCAAGTTCTTTCAAAAAGCTTCAGGTGAACTTAATCAGATCAACATAACACAAAACTGGTTTGTTTGTGGACTACATTTGTCATGATGAGCCAAGTAGTTTTCACTAATTAGGAGCCAACTACATCATTAATTTGATTGGTTACATTGTTTTCTCTCATTTTATGCTGTTATTTCCGATATACTGCAATGTGCGAATGGTATTTTTGAAATTCTTGTTGGCAAATAGATATTTCTGTTAAGTTGCGGGTTAAGAGGGTAAATAACTGCTCAAATTATTAAATGCACATAATTAAGACAAATTAGCAGCTTGTTAAAATTCTACGATTGCAACTGTGGTTGGAACAAAAGGAACAAAAGCCAGCACAACCACTGGGGGATCCCCATGGACCCAAAAATCTGACGTTGAGAACCACTGGTATAGATAACCATGGTTGTCCCAAAAATTAACATATGACCAATCGATTTTTATTATCTATGCTTTTTAGTGAACTGGGCATTTGTCCACTTCTGCAAGAGTTGAATAAAGTTGTTTTAAATATAAACTCTTTAACATTGATAACGTATGACCAATAGGCATTTCTTATTATCTGTTATGTGATTCAAAACGGGCATTTGTCCACTTGCAAGAGTTGAATAAAGTTGTTTTAGAGGTAGGTCAGCAATTGTATTGATAAAAGCCCCTTCAAGAGCATTTTATTCACTTTATGTGATTCAAAACGCTCTGCCTTGCACTGAATTGTTAGATTAAATGGCAACAAAGCCCCTTCAAGTAGTTTTTATTCAGAAATGTATGAATGTAAAAAACTTGTGTATCAGAAATCGGGAATTTTAGTAAATGTAGCCTGAAGGAAATACAAGTTCATGTATTATGGTAATCGTGGCTCCGCTTACTTATTTTAGAATCATATCGGCAGCTTTCCGCGCTTATAAATTCAGCAGTCGCCAGATTTCATCCCTAGCCGATCTCCTTGATGTGGCGCAAAACGTATTATTTCCTTCTTGGCTCTCTATTAAAATCAGAGCCCACAGGACATAAAATTCTATTTAATGGAGACACGTTTCATACAAGTGGTAAAATTGGGTGAATATTCCTTTTAATAATTAATTTGAAATGACAATATTAATCCAAAAGCAATTGGACCGATCGATACCACGTGAAACTTCTGTTCCCTAGACCGCCTCACACCGCCCGTGTCACATGATTGCCTAGGGTTACACATTGGATGACGTAGTCCAATGTGTAACCCTAGGCAATCATGAAACACAGGCGGTTTGAGGCGGTCTAGGGAACAGAAGTTTCAGGCGGTATCGGTCGGTCCAAGTGCTATTGGGTGAAGGCGAGATGATATTCTTTCTACTGCAGCTGATATAAACTACGTGTAAAAGCTAACAGTTCTGCCACGTCGAAACTGCTTGTCTCCTGATCACGCAGATGGCGATTCCCAACAAGTTATTTTAATCATATTAATGGTGTTCTGAAATTGCGAGGCAAGCTACGAAACGTAGACTTCTGCCATACAGCCCAGACATCAAAAAGGCTTCCAGGTGCAAGTTGCGTTATTCCAAGTTTCTATATATGCGGCTCTGACAGGAGAAATGATTGGTCATATGTTATGTTATATTTGAGCTCAGAACCGGAGTGTGGGGTGGGGGGGGGGCTTTGCAGGCCGGGCTATAGGTATTCTGCACTGAGAGATCGACCCGGATAGTGCTTCCCGCTGAGCTGGCGACTCACGGACGGACTGGCCATGCAGGGAACCCCAGTTGAGCGAAATTCCATTGCTTCAGTCAATGACATGATGTCGAATAACGGCTACTTCCAGCACTGTTGTTTGCCAGCTATCTCTATAAATGTTAAACAATAAGTGTGTATTCTAATATTCATTTGGTTACTTTAGAAAAACTCTTGGTGCTCTAACACCGAGAAATGACAGAAAAAACCGATAAGGTAGATCGGCGGATGGAGCGCAGAACTTGATCTCCCTACACGATCTATTCACCGACTGAATACTGATGTCGGGGAGATGGCCAGTCTTTCAACTAGAGCCCATTCTTGGAGAATCTCTGTTGTAAACGAGCTAAATAAACTTGTGGCATCACCGATTGCAGTTGTAATAAACAAAAGTACTGTCTTCAGGCTTGTATCGAGTCTAAGACATTTGGCATTTGAGACGTCCTTAGGTTGTTCTTAGTATTCTTCGGGATATTTCAAAGTGAGGCTGTCCGCACTTGGCGCATGCGTATCGTCTCAGATCACATGAGGTTTTCCCTGCGACAAAGTACAACACTGAATTCATTTAGGCGTGAGGTTTCAATAATGCCATGATTTTCTTTTATAAACAGTTCCCTCAAGTGAACCAAATACACTAATGCACTCGTGTTTTGATGCAAGTACAGCTGTGTATTTAAGATGAGTTTCTTTTATAATTAGATGTGGTGTTTTGAATTGAAGTGGTGTCTTTGACTCTTTCTTCTGTGTCAATGGCACAAAATACCCATCAGTTATTTCTTTTGTTTGCAACAAGCTGGTTCAATGGGATGAACCACTACCGTAGGTGGTTTCGTCTTGGCCAGGTTGGCCTGGTCACAGGGGTGAGACACCCTGAGATTCCATTCTGGCTAACACTATGGGCTGCATGCAATTAAAAGCTGAGGAGTCAATAAAAACAAGGTGTACAAGTGACTTTGCGTTTTCAAGATGATAAAATCAGATTCAATGAAGGGCAAAGTGCGTCATCAACCCCTCTGCCTGTCCTATAGGCAAATTGGAGAGGATCTAAGTGATGCTGAACAATGTTTAACAGTACAGTCTTGTCCTCATACCCTGCATGCCTTAACATCAATGCAACAGAAATCATTAATACACCAGGGCATTTTTGTCACCATCATCGTGCCGTCTAAAGAAGAGGATTATGCATAGAAATAGAGGTGTTATCTCTACATGATGAAATCAAATTATATATTAAAAAATACCCTTCAAAAATCTGAGAATACGTACTGAACAACAGGCTCACTTTTTTTTAGTTTTTATTGCAATTCCAGAATTGTGGGGCACAAAACAAATTCAGAAAAAAGTTTTTGCCAAAAATATGAGCTCAGCTTAGACACGATTTTGTGATTAATCACAACCTTGTTTTCCAGACAGAGGTGCCAATTCAACTCATCACTGAACCTTAAAGTGACACTACCCAAATACATAGTATAACTGATTAGTTTTTCTTTGTTTATTGCACGACCCTACCTCATTGTGTATCTCCTCAGAAAGCTGGAGTGTGGAGGGCTGCAAGGAGCACAAGGTCTTGGAGCCGGTCTCTGGGTCCGTGTGCAAGTTCTCTAAAGCCTCGTGGCAACGTCTTTGGATGTAGTCCAGAGTACCAGTGGAGCACTGCATAGACCCCACAGAAGAGAAGGCTGTACATTAGAAACATCTAGTTGTGCAGTCTTCAAGACGGGGAAACTAAACTGACTTCAGGAATGTTTTAAAGCTCTTCTTTTTCAAATGTATTCAATTAAAGAATATCCCTTTTAAGATGGAGCTTAAGTCAGTACTTTACAGCTCCACTACCTTCAAGAGGTGTACCATAGACATTTTTACATAAGCATTAAAATAAAAATGGTCAGATAAGAGCAGTTATGATCTTATACATGACTGGCTTAAACTGCTTTCTGGTTTGTGTCTTTTTGATTGCAAAACATTGAACAGTTCTAACTGTTACAGTTACATTGTAATATCATTATTGTAGATACATTTAAGGTTTTTATGTAAACTTTGCAGCTCCTACAGGTCAGTATTTATAGGCTCTCATTTGACTTGAGAACACTTGTGCATGTTTCCCACAGGAAGAATGTACGTAGGAGGTGAAGCATTACAATGAATTCTGAGACTTACTTAGTGACTGCACCTGCAATTTGTACAGTGCTGTGAAAAAGTATTTTCCCCCTTCCTGATTTCTTATTGTTTTGCACATTTGTCACACTTAAATGTTTCAGTTCATCAAACAAATTTTAATATTAGACAAAGATAACTCGAGTAAATAGAAAATGCAGTTTCTAAAAGATCATTTCATGTAATATGGGAAAAAAAAGCTATTCAAACCTACATGGTCCTATGTGAAAAAGTAATTGCCCCCCCCTTGTTAAATCATGAATTAACTGTGATTAACCACATCTTTTGAGTTCAATTTCACTAGCCACACCCAGGCCTGATTACTGCCAGACCTGTTAAATCAAGAAATCAATTAAATAGAACCTGTCTGACAAAGTAAAATAGGTTAAAAGATCTCAAAAAGCGACACATCATGCCGTGTTCTAAAGAAATTCAAGAACAGATGAGAAACAAAGTCATTGACATCTATCAGTCAGGATAGGGTTACAAAGCCACTTCTAAGGCTTTAGGACTCCAGCGAACCACAGTGAGAGTCATTATCCACAAATGGAGAAAACTTGGAACAGTGAGGAACCTTCCCAGGAGTGGCCTGCCTACCAAAATTATTCCAAGTGCACATAGAAGACTCATCCAGGAGGTCACAAAAGAACCCAGAACAACATCTAAAGAACTACGGGCTTCACTTGCCTCAGTTAAAGTCAGTGTTCATGATTCAACAACAAGAAAGAGACTGGGCAAATATGGCATCCATGGGAGAGTTCCAAGGCTACTGCAGGGACAGATGTATTGCTGGAGCTGGAGCTCCACTGCAAACAGCGTTTATTAGACAGGAATCTAAAAATCGATCTGCTGAAGAAGCTGAAATGATAATAAAATTCAATACAGCCTATTATATTGTGAAGAGGAGTTGCCATTTACTAAATTCAGGGGTCAAATTGAATTGTTAAAAAAGAACGGAGTTCAAGTGAATCCCACTTACAGCAACGACACAGCATGCTCGCAGTTAATTGGAGCAATTGCAGATTCAATTAAAAAGAAGACCGGTGAAAAGATAAAGGAGTCCACTTATGTGTCCTTCATGATTGACGGTTACACTGATGTCTGGAATGCGAGATAGTCTACGCACGGATCCTGCATCAAGGGAGGCTGACGAATATTTTGATTGGCCATGTTGAAGTCCAGCATGCAAATGCTCAAGGTATGTTCATTTTAGCATCAGGCTATGAAACTTACATTTTTACAGAAAAAAGAGGCACATTTTGTATTCATTATTACACGGCTACGGTGAATACCGTCTTCTGATTGGTCAATCGCGGCATTCCACGGTCTGTTATTTCTTGATTACAGACCATTGCTATGTATAACAGACCGTTGCTATGCGCACAGTTCTTTGTCCATTGCAACGTATTTGACTATTTACATTCACGGAAGCAATGAACTCGTTTTAAATCAATAAAATCATATGAAAAAATAATATTTTATGTCAACCAGTTTATTTCCTTGTCAAGTAGCTGTGTGATAAGCAGGATAAAAACCCTGATCTCCCTGTCGAAGGTTTTGATCCACAATAATGACTGTCTTGCTGTACATTATCCCTTACGTGACAATTACAGATATGTAATTTAGGAATCTATGATGCCACCAAAAAGGCCTTTAGTCTTGAGGGAGCAAGCTTGGAGGAGTTTGATGTGAAGGAGGCTGCACAGATATGGTTCAGCAACAGTAAAAGAGCTAGAAGGCCCAACTACAAGGGTTGGCCTTCAGAGGTGCCCAGCCTTAGTGGCCCTCAGGGTGATGTGCTATAAAGGGAAGGAAAGCCAAATAGTGGGGTTTTTTTTTTTTTTTTTTGTTTTTTTTTTCTTAACTTGTTACGTTGTGATTGTGTTGTATTGATTGCAAATTCTGACCATGTACCTTTACATTTGTTAATTTATTATTTGGTGTCTGTTTAAATAATAACTATTTAAGATAATGATTTGACCGGACTTCCGGGGGCGAGTTGCAGCACGCTGTTCAACGCTGACTGGATCTTTTAATAATGCAGAGCTAATACATGTGAACTTTGCAGAGAAGGTGTATTTGTTCTGTCGAAGACTGTGGAACTTTAAACTTGCGTGTTTGACCCGGTCAAATTTTTTGCATTTCCAACTCAAAACGCTTTGCGGGAATCATGACACTTTTATTTTCGCTGGGCGAGCAGAGTCCGGAGTAGGCCCAGGCCGGGGAATACAAGTGATTGACTGCCCGGCTGGAGTGTGGTGAGACGGATTGCGGCCTCGCATTATTCTGCGCCGTTGTATAGTCACTTTCCTAGTTTTGATCAAATCGCCAGGAGCCATACACCCGAATGGGGTACATGGGTCCAACATTGGCCTCTGGTCGTATCAAAAGTGTAAAAAGAATTGTGAGAAGCTGGAGCTGTCTAATGGAGACGATTTACTATGCGAAAAATGTTTAGAAGATCAATATATGCGTGAAAGTAATCACGTCAATTTGCATGATGAGGACAACCCTGAAAGCAGCCAACCTCAACCGCAGTTAGCCGGCAGAAAATCTGGTCACGTTAATCAAAATGACCGTTCAGAAAAAAGCATTGTAAACAGTGAGTTGTTGTTTTTTTTAATGAACAAAATGGACATCATTGTACATGATACGCGAGTAAAAATCTCCGCCGACTTTTCTCACTCTACGGAAATTGCGGATGCAAAGAAAATTTTATTTTCACTTGATGTGGTTCAGCTAACGTCTGGTAGGATGATAAAGCGACAGGGCAGTAATAAGGATAAGACCAATGTGGAGGACATTCTGGTGGCACTGCACAAGTGTAACGATGACCTTCTCCCAGCTTTTTATGCCTGCGATTTATCGAGGATCCCTCCGGTTGATGTAAATTGTTTTGATTTGAATTCTATGCTATGGGAGTTTTGTGTCATGCGCAAGGAATTTGTTTCAATGAGGGAAGAAATTCACAGGCTAAAATGCGGCAAAGTAGCGCAAGCAAAACCACCAGGGAATGATGACTTTTTGTCAAACCTACAACAGCCATTAGTGGCAGCCTTGCCTCCAGAGAACCCTGAATTTTCGACCGGGGGTTCCGTTGAATCTTGCGGGTCGAAAGGAGCGGCGTCATGTGTCATACCGGGAAAGACAGGCCCCACCCTAGCCAAAGTGGTTAGTCGTAAGGGGGGATCCACAGAACACCGTTCCAAATTGGTGGGATTACGTTCCCAACTTTCAGATAGCACGAGTGCAACACTCAGTGCTCAATCCGGAACGCACACAGATGCTGACGGCTTCCAGACCGTAGTGAGGAAGAAACCCAAGGCTGTGATTGGGTCTAAGGCTGGCTCTGCTCTACGTGTGTCCTCTGATAGAACAGCGTCTATGTTTTTACCCAGGCTAGCTCCAGACACTTCGTGCCAAGAAACTGTGTCATTTGTTCAGGAGGCATTTAAGCTTAAAGCAAAATGTGAGAAACTACAAACTAAGCATGACTCTTATGCATCATTTAAAGTTGAGGCAGTGTGTTCTGATCATTCTGTATTGTATAATGCTGATAAGTGGCCAATGAGTGTTGTTGTCCGGAAGTTTTATGCTAAACGTAACCAATAGTGTGCAGTAGATTGTGGTTTTACGTATGGATTTTAAAATTACTTCTTATAATTGCAACGGCTTTAAAAGCATTTCTTCACGGTTGGGCAATATTTTTACTTGCTGTGATATCATATGTTTTCAAGAATTGATACTTCGCGATCAAGAGTGTCACTTGTTGAATTCTTTGCATGATGACTTTTATGGCTTTGCCGTATCGCCGGTGGATAGTACTAAAGGTCTGTTGGTTAGTCGTCCATTTGGAGGTGTAGGCATTATGTGGAGGAAGACCATTGATATACATATATCGATTGGAGCTTGAACATGATTGGTTATGTGGAATTGCAATTAACTATGGAAACTCTATTTCATATTTACTCAATGTATACCTTCCCTTTTAATCATATGAAAATCTAGATAAATATAATGATTGCTTTGGTAAATTAGTTGCAGTCATACAGAATATTAGTAGCACTTGCATAACTATAGTGGGGGACTTTAATGCAGATTTACCAAAACACTCTTTATTTGGTGAATGTTTTATGAGATATTGTGATGACAATGGTCTTCATGTTGCTGACAAATTGTGTATGCCTGTGGACACTTTTACATATACTAGTCCAGCTTGGAACACCTCTTCGTGGCTTGATCATGTTGTCTGGACTGCGGATGCCCTAAAGTGTATTTTAAATATGAGAGTACTGTATGATTGCATTTTATCTGATCACCACCCCTTAGTCTTTTCATATAATTCAAAGTGTGCACCTGTGGTAGTTCCCTCGTGTAACAATGTCATTCACCCTAAAATAAACTGGGATTGTCTTTCCATTAATGATATTGAAGACTATAGATGTGATACAAATGTTATGATTAACAAAGTTATAATTCCTGATGGAGTTAAATGTAGAAATCCAAACTGTAATATGACGTCACATCAAACAGATATAAACAGTTTTTATAGCAATATAATTAAGATTTTGTTAAACTCCAGCCAAAAGTTGATTAAAAAGAGGCCTCAGACTTATTCTCAAAATTATGTCCCTGGAGGGAAAGAGCATGTAGATGGCTTACATAAGGCTGCGAGAGCTGCATATACCTTATGGAGGGAAATGGGCAAACCTAGACAAGGAGTAGTGTGTGAAACTATGAAGCAGTCTAGAAATCAGTTTAAATATGCATTAAGAAAATGTAAAGCAAATAAAAAAATTATAAGAAGAAGAATTGCAGCCGATCAGCTTGCTGAAAAACTGTGTAGTAAAAATGACAAAGATTTTTGGAAACATATTAAAAATCTTAGTATAGTAAAATTAACTTACCTAATATAGTCCGTGAGGCCAGGGGCGATGAAATTCTTCAATGTGGAAAGCATTATGAATCTGTATTTAATTGTGTCCATGATAGTAATGTGACCGATGTCTATGAGAACCTGAAGAGTAGATACTTACCTTTAGATAGGAGTATGGTGGTTCCTGCAAACGAAGTTTGTGAAGCTATAAACAGTCTTCCTAATGGCAAAGCATGTGGAAGAGATGGTATATCATCTGAACATTTCAAGTATGCTGGTCACCAGCTGCCTATTGTACTATCTTTGTTTGTCTCTTCTGTTTTTATACATGGTTCTTTACCTCAAAGCCTTATGGATTCTATTATTGTCCCCATCATAAAGGATAAGAACAAAAGTATTTCAGATAAAAATAACTATCACCCTATATGTCTCTCTAATGTATGCTCAAAGTTAATTGAAGTCATTTTGCTTCATAGAATTGAAATATATTTAACTACTTGGGATAACCAGTTTGATTTTAAAAGAAAACACGGTACAGACATGTGTGTATTTGTCCTTAAGGAATTGATTTGGTATTATCTAAAACACGGCTCCGTAATATGTGTCGCTTTTCTGGATGCCTGTAAAGCATTTGATAGGGTCAATCATAAAAAAAAGATACATAAATTGTTGGTAGTGGGATTGCCTCTCTTTGTGGTAAAACTCATTGCATATTGGTATAGTCATCCATTATTATCCCACCGGTATGTATACCGTGGGATATAGTCATCGCCCTGTCCGTCTGTCTGTCCGTCCGTCCGTCCGTCCGTCATCATTTTCGTTTCCGGAGCAGAACTCTAAAACTATACCACTTACAAACTTCATATTTGGTATGCAATTTCCCCTTAGGGTGCCATTGTGCCTTTTGCGGGTTTCAATTCCATTGGGCCCAAAATTTTTGAAATTTTCACCAAAAACAGCCCAAATTTCCAACTTTGTTTCGTTTCCGGAGCAGTACTCAAAAACTATACCACTTAAAAACTTCATATTTGGTATGCAATTTCCCCTTAGGGTGCCATTGTGCCTTTTGCGGGTTTCAATTCCATTGGGCCCAAAATTTTTGAAATTTTCACCAAAAACGGCCCAAATTTCCAACTTTGTTTTGTTTCCAGAGCAGAACTTACATACTATACCACTTACAAACTCCATATTTGGTAAGCATCTTACCATTGCAGGGTTGCATTGTTCATTCTCTGAGACTATTAATTCCATAATTTGCATTTTTCTTTCAAATGTTTTAACAACAATACAACAGCGGCACTCCAGGTAGTCTACTTCCTCGCAGTGAGTGCTGGTAACATGAACAGCAAGATGCTAAAGGTGATTATACTTCTGATTGATGTTGTCATCTTCCCTGCACTTGGTGTTCGGTGTGCTTTCATCAAATATCATCATTGCTCAAATCCCCTTTCCTTTGCCTATTCAAGTATATATAAGTATTAAACTACTAAAGGGATGAGAAAGTATACAACTCTCCTGCAATCAGTAACTCACGAATTATGTGGGGACTGGTGGGATATGTCATCTTCTGATGACTCTTGTATTTTGTTAATTGGGGTAATACCATCTCCTTAGGTTTTAATGTAAGTAATGGGGTGTGGCAAGGAGGAGTTTTATCCCCTTTATTATTTAACTTTTACATGAACAAACTGAGTACATCATTGAATGAGATCTCTGCTGGATGTTGCTGTGCTGGCAGATTGATTAATCATCTCATGTATGCAGATGACCTTGTTCTTTTAGCTCCTTCTGTTAAAGGTACCCAGAAGCTACTTGATGTCTGTTTTAATTTTGGTCAAAGTAATGATATTGTGTACAACAGTGAAAAATCCCAAGTTATGTTCTTTGATACATTGAAGACTTATAACCCTTCTAAATGCCTGTACTTGGGTCAATCAATCTTGAAGTATGTTTCAAGTTATAAATATCTAGGACATATTATTAATAATACACTGTCTGATGAACTTGATATGAAATCTAAAGAAAGATGCCCGTATGGTCGGTGTAACATGTTGATCAAAAGGTTTTAATTCTGTTCCTCTGCTATTAAGAAAAAATTATTCTCTGCATAACATTTACTTTTGTTTCTTGTTGATTAACTATAAACAGTCTGTCCATAATTCTGTCAAAGGTGCCTATAATAATGCATTTAGAAAACTAAATGGCCTCAATAGGTGGTGCAGTGCCAGCAGTATGTTTGTTTCAAATGGTATTAATTGATTTGGTGCTAATTGTAGAAAACAGGTGTTCAGTTTTAAACAAAGGATAGAATCCTCTCACAATTGTATCTTATCTCACATTGTTTCATCTGATATATACAGAGCATCTAATTTATTAAAACTGTGGAATAAGAAGCTTTATGTGAACACCAGTTCCTCTATTTGACCCCATGGCCGTCATGGTGTTTTTCTTCTTGCTTTTTTATGCTTACTTATGTATTCTGCTGTTTTATATGTGTGTGTGCAATTTTTATTTTATTTCTTAATGATTATTTTTATTGTTAGTATTTTTTCTCTTTTTTTTCCTCTCTTTTTTTAAAACTATGGACTTGTCTCACAAAGTTTGAAATAAAGAATTCATTGATTGATTTCTCGAAGCACAACAGTATTTCATTGTTTAAAATAAAACAGCACATTGTTATTTCGTAAATTGTCTATTGATTACCATACTTATCCGTAATGCAATTATTATAAAAAAACTGTTGTGTCGAATGTCGATATAGGTAGTGCACCTAAATTTTTAGCTAGTGTGCCTACAATTTTCTGTTGGGAGCACTAGTGCTTCTAGTGGAAAAAGTTTGTCAGGAGCCCTGCTAATAGTAAAATTTGTTTGATGATCTGAAACATTTAAGTGTGACAAATATGCAAACTGAAGATACAAAAAGCGGCACGCACATCCAAAAACAATGAGTGCTGGGTGCTGGACAAAAAAAGGATACGAAAGTACAAAACATAAGTCCGCACACCAGAAACTGCCCTTTGAAATTTTTTAATTGGTATCACCAACATGGTGATACCAATTAAAAAATTTCAAAGGTGCAGTTTCTGGTGTGCGGACTTATGTTTTGTACAAATATGCAAAAAAATGAGAAATCAGGAAGGGGGCAAATACTTTTTCACAGCACTGTGTGTGTGTGTGTGTGTGTGTGTATGTATATATATATATATATATATATATGTATATATATATATATATATATATATATATATATATATATATATGTGTATGTGTATATATATATATATATATATATATATATGCACACATGCAGACACATGTACACAGTCCCACCAACTCAAACATTTACCTCTGCCGCTCTGTGCGTGGAGCTGAATCGAGCCGTACCCCCCGCCAAGACACAATGCTGGTGGGTCCTGTTCAGGTCATCTACAGGCACATTAAGAAAAGCCCCCACAATTAACTTCAATCAACCAATAGAATAAGATCGCAAAGATGAAACCAAACCTCCCTATATACAGCTGATTGAACCCTTGACATCTAACCAGCACAGACACCATTTGTTTCCATTATGTTAGATTTCATAGTACCCAAGCTTCCGCTAGTTGGTCCTCCTGAATGTCACTTGATAATACCTTGTTACACAGTTATGCAGGTTGAATATTTTGAAAGAGGCCAGTCAGTTTGAGATTGAACCAAAAAGATGATATCAATATTAATGCAGCTAAATAGCAGACTACAACCAACTGCCACTGTGTTAAATATTTTATAGTTGATAGTAATCGTTCAGCCTCCATACATCTTTCCAGTTCCACATTACATTAATCAATTATGCAATAAACTAAACTCCCATAATAAATATCTCCCCAACTTCATATCCCCAGAAGTGCTAAGAAAAGCAGGCTGTAAACCACTTCACAGTCCCGTCTTCCGCTTCCTGACATCTCTGGCGTGCTTGTCTAAAAAATATTATTATATTGAGACTGGGAGTTCGAAGTTTTTCGACCAGAGGAATTCCATTAACTACAAATATTAAGTTTCAGTTTGTTACTATGTCCCTTGTAATTTCCAAAGGTGACTTTGACAAATAATGCCAAAGAGAAAACATAACACATGAATGCAGAATGAAATGAAAAATAAAGCTTTATCACAACACTGTACATTGCATAGCATGCCTTGTACTGTGCACTTTTATTATTATTATTATTATTATTATTATTATTATGAATAAACCTTTATTTAAGCAGCTGAGATCCATTGAGATTCAGAATCTCTTTTTAGAGTGTGACCTGGACAAGAGGCAGCAGCACAAGACAAGTGAACACGGTATTACAATAAACAATAAAGACAACACTTAACAATACAAAAATTACAGTCAATTCCAATGTATTTTTAAAATATAATGATAAGAGAGGGTTAAGGCAGTATAAAAGTGTACATTAAAAATACAGACTATTAAGAGTGAACCAGATAATGACAATTAAGAGAAGCAAGAGCAGACCTTGAGAGACTGTTACCATACTCCTGATAACGGCCTTAAATTCCCCAAAAGAGACAGGTTTCTAAAGTTTCGAGTTCTTCTAGAACAAGTTCTGACTAAAAGGGGTATAGAACCTAAAAGCCTTTTTGCCCATCTCCATTCGTACCTTGGGTACTTCCAGTAAGACTAAGTCTTGGAGTATAGAGAGTATTTTGCGGCACTTTTTCAATAGATGCAAAAAGTCAAACAGAAAGGAAGTACACCTAAGAGAACCTTGTAAATAAAAATGTACCAGTGGCTCAGTCTCCGAGCTGATAGGGAGGGCCAGCCAACACGGGTATTAAGGGAGCAATAGTGAGTAAGAGCATTGCAGTTTAAAATAAATCTTAGTGCTCCATGATAGACCAGGGTTATATCTAGGGCATTTGGCCAGGGTGCTGCACCATGCCCGATTCTCTCCCGCCATAGCTGTCCCTTTTGATTTTAAATCCCGCCATAGTTGCTTTTTTTTCCAGAGTAAAACCTACCACAGTGGCCCTTTTCTTCTCAAGGAAGGTCCGCCACGCCTCCTCCCCAACTCAAAGTAAATGCGGCACGCCTGAATTCGTCTCTTGCCGTGCTTGATGATCGCCGTAGCTGATCTCTCTATTCAACCTCGCTCACAGAAAATTATAATATACAGAAATCCAGTGCTGCGAATGTGTTGTGTGTTCAGATTGATCTGAGTTCAATTTGCCGCCACGCATAGGGGTGGCGCTTCTGTTGTTTCCGGGAATTCCGCCATATTATTTGTGTTTTTAGCCAAACAATCATCAGATCATCATGCCAACTCTTAAAGGCTCTATCAGCGATGTGACGTCACCATTATTGACAGTTGAAACGTTCTCAAAACACAACAGAGCCACTTGCCCCTCCACTTCAAGAGCTTGGAACATGAACGCGCTTTTTTTAAAGTGAAACGTCCAAGTAATTATGGCTCACTCAGCTATGAGTGAGCCATAATTACATGTGCATGAAAATAAAATAAATAAATGAATTAAAAAAGCTAGGTACTCGATAGTGCAGATTCGAAAGTGGGCAAACTGTTTGGTGCCATCATAGTCTGTAGAAGCTAATGATAGCTAGCTGCTAGCTGACAGTTCGCTCTTATGTCAGTTTCCAACAACACTTCAGTCTAAGAAATATAGAATGGTAATTAAGGTGTGTCGTAATGTAGTCATGGTAGTTCTGGACCTGGTAGTCAAGGGAGAGGCAGAAGAAGAGGTCGGGGTAAGTGTTGTTACAATTGATACTGAAGCTTCGGAGCTTGTGTCAAAAATGTGAAGCACTTCCGAACCAAGCTCCGTGTCGAGGCTTGTATCGTCTCGGTGAAATAACAGCACCCATGAAGTTTGAAGCTGCGTTTAGGAGGATGCTGCTTCGAGAAGCGGGTTCACTTTTGACGGGGATTCAACTATAAAATGTCCCAGTTCTTTTCTGAAGCTTGTGACTTGCGATTTTGCGTATTGTGCGAATTTGTCATTGTTTGCAATGGACCCAGCATGAAAGAAAGTTTTACTTTTCGCCCGTTCGGGAATACTTTGATTACTTCTAATAAGGTAGCTTCGTATACATATGAAATGATATATATAGAAATGGCTGCGTGCAGGTCATTGTGATAAACGCCCGGTAGCAACAATGATGAACATTGCCAGATGATAAATTTACACCATTAGTGCTAGCTACAACAAGGTATCTGACAAGTTGCTTAGCAAGGCATTACAAAATGAGGATTTACAACATCACGAAGATCACCACTTTTAGCTGAACTTATCACGCGGTTATACATTCATCGACGAATTTCAACTCTGAGTACTAACCAGAGAAAAAATGTTATTACACCAACACGAACTCTGGTTTGATCAGACAGAATCAGCAAACACTCTAGCTTGCCAACCAAGAGTTAGCAAAGGTTGCTAGCTCGCGCCAAAGAGGAAATTTCACTCTCTCTACCGTTTAATTCATACTGACCAGCATGCTCTATGCAAGATAGCCTTACAAAAACAATAGACGAGCTTTCCTCAATTTTGCTCGGAATGACAATTTACAATTCACATCCAACCAAGTTAGCACCAGCTCTACTCACCTTTCCAGTAGAAACAAGGGGACCTGGGCGTCAGAATTAAAACCGTTCAACTCCTGGAATTCTCTCCAACGTTGGTATGTTTTCCCTATGTTTCTTCGGGACTTTGCTTAGCTGCGATCGCGTTCCTTTTTTCTCGACATGCACTCGTCCGAGCGTCTCTTTTTCGGTTTAGCTTCCGCCATGCTTCAACCTGCCGCATCGGTAGTGCCACTGCCAGTTCGTTTCGTTGCCCGCTCAGTCCCACCGACTTGTCGTGCACGAGCATGGAACTGGCGCAGAAGACCCACTCCTGCCCTCCGATTCTTTGGAACACTTTTGTTGATGTTTGGGGGACGCGGATAGGTACACACGAGTTTGTATATCTCTCTTGGTGCCTACATGGCTGTAGGTGGCCTGCAGAGACCGGAGTTTTTCACCGCCCACTCATGAGACGAGCTGCTAACAGTTCGTGAGGAAAGATCTCCTGTACGCAGAGGTGTATAGTAACAAAGTACATGTACTTTGTTACAGTACTTAAGTAGTTTTTTTTGAGGATTTGTACCTTACTTCAGTTTTTTTTATTAAACCGGGACTTTTACTTTTACTTAGAGATGCGTCGAATTTTCGGCCACCGAAAATTTTCGGCCGAAAATGGCAAAAAAAAATGAATTTTCGGCCGAAAGGCTTTTAACACCGAAACAATACGGCCGAAACAGGATGTTTGCGGCCAGCACGCGCCTGTCTGGACTTTTATTCCGTCGATTTTGTTAAATATTTTTGTGTTTAAATCAGGGGACGCGCACTACCGTCACCACGTTATGGCATTAAACTCCGCGAGTGCTGTTTGACATTGTCCTGATGCATAAGATAGCAGCTGGTGTTGTGTCCGATTCGGTTGCACATTAAATAACGTACCACCTAAAAACGCAAAGCAATGATATCCGTAAAAGGCATAGAGTATTCAGAGAAAAAGGCAATATATTCTCCAGGCATTTGTGTACCATCAGTATTCCATAACCTAACTACAACCCCTGGAAAAAAAAATATGGAATCACCACACACCGTGGATGTTATTTTACCTTTTTCCCTTCATAACTAAGAAGCAAATAACACATGACAAAACAATTATTGTTTATTACCTTGACATTCAGGCTTCATAAACATTTCACTTTGAAATTGAAAGCAAAACATGTAGCAAATGCGCTAATCGCAAGAGATGGCAGAGTATTAGAATTTATCACTTTACGATGCGTCATCTCATCTGTGATACCTTTCCTAAGAACAAAATGCTTCATCAGCATCCGTAAAGTTATTTTCCGCGCAATTTTCGTAAAATAGGGGCAGCATAATAACTTTCTCAAGGGGAATTAGGGGAACACCGTTGCTTCTAATTTCGCTACGAACAGGGTCACAGGCAAAGAAACGCATTTCATAAATGCAGCAGCTTCGGTGAACAAACGCAACCTTGTTTGAAAGGTAAGGCCACACACTGCCTGAAACAACACACGTTTCAAAAAAATATTTGAAGACCTGTTTCAATGATGGCAAGTGAAGCCAGTTTCCTAGCGATAATCTTGGAAGCGATGTGTCTTTTCGGGTGAGAGATTTCTCTCTGACCAATCAGTGGGCTGCTGTGTTGTCACGCAACACATTTAATTTTACAATTTTTCAGCAGCCAGTGATAGGCCAGTCAGTTATAGGCCTGTAGGTTCTTCTTGAGTGGGGCCAAGTAAAACATTTTATTTATAATTTTATTTTATTTTATATTGTGTTTTGTTGGAATGTCAGAGCTAAATAAATATTTTCATAATTTTGTAATTGATTTATTCTTTGAAGCATGAATATTAATTTATGCAATTGCAATGCCTTGACTTTAGTAAGTACACAGTCATAGCCATAAAAGCAATGGTACTAAAAATTGGCGAAATAATTTCTTTCGGTGTTTCGGTTTTCAGCCAATCGTTTCTCATTTTCGGTTTTAGCCAAAAATTTTCATTTCGGTGCATCCCTACTTTTACTCTACTACATTTAAAATATAAAATGTATACTGTTTCTTCGTTACCTTGACACTGGCCACTTCGTTACTCGTTACAAATTAAAATATGAATGTAATGACCAAACTAAATGAATAAATAAATAATTGACCAAAAGTGTTGATCAACTTGAATAAGGTTTTTATTACGCAAACCGCGATTGTCTGGCGAGAAGTCTGTCGTCATGATGACACATGAACGAGTTGGGCAAGACCCATTCATTCACTATGAGCAGACAATATTTTTGTTCACATTATGCTGCCGAAGCTAACTGTGGCATGCAGTCGAAATAAACAGATTTAGTCCCATTTCGTGGTTACTCTGTCCTATATCAAATAGGATCATGCCTATTACAACAGGTTAAAGGAAAAGAAAACCCTTTATTCAGCTTTTACCCAGTAAAAGTACACTGCCCCGACTATTCAAATATGTTCTTGGGTATTTTTTGCAAAACGTTTTTAACGACTAAATGAGCTCGAGAAGGTCAAATTTATACGTTGTGTGCGGTGCGCCATGGTTGTTGGAATCGGGGTAGCTTGCTGCGTCACCCGGACACCTGAACTCCTGAGCGTGTTGAGGCCATAAATTTAATAAAACCAGTGGCGTAGCGAGAACTGAAAATTTGGTGGGGCACAGGACACCCTTTTAAAATTGTTATTAGTTCTGTCTTGTTCTCATTTTCATAATTATCAATATTTTCACGCCAAGAACACTCCACACTATCAGAAGTTGCTAATTCTCCCTGTTGATGACGATCATTCAAGTGGACACATAATTTGGCGCATTTAAATCAGCTTCATTCAAAATTGCATACCTGTCAACTCTCACACATGCGGCTTGAGTCTCTCGCTTTTAAGTGGCTTTTTAAGTCTTTTAAGTCTCTCGCTTTTTAAGTTCGGAAAACAAAATTATATTTAATTGCCGAGTCCCACTTATTAATCAACCTACGTTTAACCGAGAGTGAAAGGCGATATTTCATTGGAATCAGACGCGGATCAGTCATTATTCAATCAATGTGTATTTAAGAGATTATCAAGCGGAACTGAAGTCCTTGTGCATGGAAGTTTTCAGTTTCATGCACATTTCGGTAGATTTCTCCTCTAGTAACATGGAAACCTGTTGTGACTCCGGAATTCTCATGCTTTTGTCAGGGGTTGGAAGCAATGAAATTGCATAAAGACGTTTTATGCAAACATTTCAGTGCATCGTTTATTCCAATTGTGGAACTGTGTTTCCCATTTGCTTTTGTACTCACCTTTTTTAAAACCTTTGCAGCAGCACTACAAAGGTAAATAAAACCAAGCACTTCTTTGCATTTGGATCCTGCCTTCCTTTTTTCAGTGCACATGCCTACAAAACCATTACACCTTCGTAAAAGTGAAGAAAAAAGGCTGCACATATCAAACAGCACCATTAAAGTGTTATTGACACACGCCAAGACACTTTATGCTAATAAATTCTCCATGCTATGGTAAAAGGATATTTCAACCAGGAAACCTCTGTAACAAACGACTTGACAACAAATATCAAATTTTAAACTTTCCATTTGGAAATTCCACCCCAAAATCAGAACCTGAAGGGGAAGGCGGGCGTGACCGCACATTGAGACATTCTTGCTGAGCGTTCTGCACGAATGGTCTTCAGTCAAAATGAAAATGCAAATTAACTACTGACAGAACAAAAAATAAGTCAATGATAATGCATTACTATACTGAACAGCAAATGAAACTTCACAGACATTTTGAATATAGACTATTTTATTAACAAATATTCATAAGTTGATTGGGACTTCAGTTGGAGGTTTGACCTGATGTTTGTGATCGATCATGAGATCACATTTATTCTTAAATCCAGTGAGATGAAATCAGTGCCTTGTATGCCCACCACAAGCGCTGATTACAGACATGCATCTTCTGTACATGGAATGCACAAGGCGACTTCTGAATGCTATAGGGATCTGGGCGTATAGTGTCTGAAAGGCTACAGAGCTGTGTAGCAGTGTTACGTCTTCGTGTATATTTGATTTAAGTTTAGTTGTTTTATCTCTAACTCTCGCTCAATTCCCAAGGATTTGCTGTAGTCAGTGGTGCTCCGATCGATCGGCCACCGATAATTATCGGCCGATTTCCGTGAAAAAGTATGTGATCGGCGTATGCCGATCGATTCCTTTCATTGCCGATCACAAAAACCGATCACCGAGAATGAATGAAAGACACTGGAACAGGTTTGGTCTGAGGCCGCGTATGTGTTATCATTGGCTGATCGCGTAATGTATATTTCTCATCAAAGACTTTCCCTGATCCAGGATCAGGAAGTTTGTGGGATATCTGCCCTCCGCGGCACCGGGGGGCGCCGCCACCACAGACCACGATGCTCACAAATGGGACTGCAGCCTGACGGGAGAATTAAATGACGTTTTACACTGATTGGGTGGACACTTTAAATTATGCATGCGCATACTCGGGTAGACTCTTGGGAAATTGTCATTGAGATTCATGTTTGAAGATCCATTCACTTTGGTTGATGTATGCAGTTACTCGTTGGATGTAATGTAAGTGGCTGCTGGGTGATTAATAAAATCTTACCAAAAAAAAAAAATCTTCTAGATTAAATATAACCTAGGAGGAGAGGGTCTTAATTATGGAGTTATGAAGAATGTAAAAATATAAAAACAGCAAAAAGCAGCACTGTTGCTGCTATTGAGGCCAGAGAGGTCCTATGATGGAGTAATGGAAAATTACTTTAGTTTCTCAGCCAAGTCAAACAAAGTGAAATTAAATTATAGATTGAATATTATCTGATTGTGATAAATAACAATAGTACACTCAGTTTTACCGATTTCTTCATTTTTTTTAAAGTATTTTCTCCATTATTTTTCTTACATACAGCATGATTTTAATAAAATCTTATCCCACTAATAACCCTGACCTGTTGCACCATTGCAAATTTACAGTAGTCCTATGGCATATCAAAGAATATGAGTTTAAGAATATTTGTTTATTCATTTTGTACTGCTGCAAAGAGGCTTTTTTTATTGAATTAAGCAAGTTTTAGACTGTGCACCTAAACACGCACAAGTGCACCCATTTTCAAAATCTGGGTGCATCATGTGCACCCAGTCAAAAAATCCTAATTCGAGCCCTGGAGTAGATGAGTGAATTTTCATTTTTGGGTGAACTTTCCCTTTAATGTTTTGAATCTGTTAAAGATTGTGTTACTGAAAGCAGGTAAATGTCAGTGTTTTTCAGTTGTCCTTTTGACTGAATAGTTGCTGCATTGTGCCTGCAAGGGTTTTGTATTTTTTCTCTTGAGGAAGTTAGTAAAAGCATGTTTTTGTCTAAATTAAGATGATTTTATGGTTCCTTTTTTCTGAATCATGTAGCCAGTAGCACTCATCATAACTAAATCGAAAAATTTACAGCCAATCCATGTGATCGGTATCGGTGATCGGCGGTGATTGGCACTCATGGCTGATCGGTATCAGTGATCGGCAGCATAAAACCTGATCGGAGCATCCCTAGCTGCAGTGTTGTCTCCACCTCCTTCATGTGTCAGCACTTCCACCTCCTCAGCATTCGTCCATTCATCAGTCGATCATCATTTACCAGCCACGCCCTGCCCTGCTTCCCACCACTCAGGAGGCACCCCAGTATTTGAAATCCTGTTGGCCACATCGCATTTCCAGCTGTTTGCCTATGTATGTTTTGCGTGTTCTGTATGTACTGTATGTACTAGCATTTTTTGCAAATTAAACTGTAGTTGCTTACTGTTATACAACTTAGAAAGGAATTAGTTGGTTCATTAGGCTACTATTTTATTCCTCATAATTCAGTGCAACAGCATTTTACAGGTTTAATTTGCATTAGATAATAAAGAATTTATTCTTTTCTGTATCAGGGCTTGACATTAATTTGTCCTTTGGACAAGTACATTTACCTTTCACTTGCTGGCTCAAAAGTCCTGGCTCAAAAGTCACTTGTCCGGGTGTGACAAAATTTACTTTTTATACTTTTTATCTGGGAAACATGTTTATTCACTTTACATGGAAACTGTAAAACAGGGCTGCCCAACCCTGTTCCTGGAGAGCTACCATCCTGAAGGTTATCACTCCAACCAAAGCAAACCACACCTGCTATCCCAGTTACAGATCTTGATGAGCTGCTAATGAGCTCAATCAGGTGTGTCGAATTAGGGTTGGAGCAGAAACCTACAGGATGGTAGCTCTCCAGGAACAGGGTTGGGCAGCCCTGCTGTAAAACAATGATATATCTGCTCCTGTAGAAACTATAAGTCTGCATGAAAACAACCTTGTTTTGAAAAAAAAATAGGTTTATACAAGTCACAAGGAAGTACTACATTACCCACAATCCTACACTGTTACCTTGGAAACGTTTAATAAACCCGCGAATGTCTCTGTCAGCTAGTGAGTTAGGCCAGTAACGAAGGAAGCACTGGTGCTATCACTAAATACAAACAATATGAAACACTAAATATACTCACAACACAAACTAAAATATATTTCAACAATAAATAAAACAAGCAGCTAAATTATCCATGCTGAAGCGAGGTGGCACTGATTCATGTCTCACTCACACTGTGTCTCTCATCGCACCAGTGCTATTACAGTTCATTTTTCATTCATCGCACAGACCAAGTTTCACATTGCATGTGCAACATAAATGTTGCATTGTACAGCCCTGCTATGTGTGTGTGTGTGTTTGTGTATGTGTGCACGTTAAAGTTTTTTTAAAAGTTAAATATCAGCTGAAATTAAATGGGCAGTCCCTGTGCCGTGATTCGTGAATACAGTGTTGCTAACGCTGGCAGCCTGTCGCCCATCACCTGTCAATCACCCATGCAGAATTGAAGTCCTCAACAGCATGGCCTTCAATCACAATTAACAGAAGTTTTTTGTTTTTTTTTTTTCAGCATTTCAGGTGCGAGTTTACTGCGTCAGTCTGTCTTAAAATTTCCTAGTGGTATCACAACATATAACATGACTAATATGCTCATCCATATTTTCATAAGACTGAGAACTACCAGCTGTGGGCTAGTGGATCAAGCTTGACAACTTTTTGTTCACTAGACAAGTCCATTTTCATTTTCTTTGACATAGTCCTTTCAGTTCCACTTGCTGCAGGTTCTGTGGCTTCCTCATAAATTAGTCCTTCAAACTCAGTTGTCCATGAATGAATAAAATTTTACACTCTTTTCTAATCATTGTCTCTCTTCATTTTTACTCTGTCCTCATCTGTTTGTTTGCCTTTGCTCTGTTTTCCATGTGCTTGTAAACCCAAACTTGCAGAGGTCCATCGTTTCATTTACATCAGCAGCCTATGTTTGAAAAACGTGATAGTCAATGTCATTGTAGTGCTTGATATTACAGGTAGTGAATAGCAGAAAGTTACAAGTGCTCTGATCATTGTGATCGCAACCATCATTACTACTTAAGAGTTTACCTTTTGTTTACAAAATTGTGACCATTTTCATGTCAATAGGACATTATCTTTGTTTTAACGTTAAAATTCTGACTTGACTAACTGAAAACAACAATGCTGATTTATTGGTATTATTTTATTTTTAAAAACATAATATAATTTGTGGGAAAATCAACTTGTCCTGTTGGACAAGTAATTTGGGTAAGTAACTTGTCCGTTGCCATTTTGGTCTGGTACCTGAGAAGCGGCTAAGCGTTAATGTCGACCCCTGAATGAAAACAACCCCAATATATGAGCAATTTCACTCTAACTTAGGCCATCCATGTCTCATGGGGTCAAAATTTGAAATGCATTTTGTAATGTCCCTTCTAGTGGATATTAAAACAACAGATCTTATATTTATGAAAAAATAATGTTAGTAAGCTACAGATGTTATGACAGTTTTGCAATAACAACAAAAAGTTGAATTACTTACAAAAAATTATTTATTCAACCACTAAAAAACTGAGCACCTCAGTATATGGTATGTACCAAAATGTTGTGGTTTGCTTATCTGTTATAACACCTGAACATCAAAATTTGATACAAGAATACTTCCATGTCTAAATGTATCATAAACAATTGAGAAAATTAAGTTTTCAGCAAGTTATATCTGCAAATTTTGAAAATGCCTACGCAAACTGTTTGTTAGAGTAAGCAAATTACACAATAAATTGCATAGTTATGTCCAAAGTCAAACACCTGACCCATCTGTAGTTGCTCCTACTTTTGTCATAGGCAAAATTGTTTGGCATCAATTGCTTCAACGATAATTAGTTCATTTGTGCCAGAGTGGACATTTTTAGGACATAAACAATAATTATATAATACACCTTTTAACCATGTGCTGGGTCATCTATATTGCAGAGTAGGTTCACCAAATCATATTTTATGCAAATGCCAAGTACTGCTAATTAAAATTTAGAGAAAGAATTTTGCTTACTTGCCAAACGTAAAAAAATATGTACAGGAACTAAAGTTATTCTTTCAAAACAGGCAAAATAATACTGCAAAGACAGTTCTCTTGCATCTCCTTAAAGTTACAAGTATTATCTCTCACATCAGAACCCTGAACTAAGCCTTGAATGTCATTAACACGGAATATTTGAACATGCTCCATATGTGTCGGAGTGGACAAACATTTGGACATCATCCATGGTATCTCCGACTTTGTCCGGGGAAACAATCATTTCATTAAACTGCCCATAGTGGCTTCAGCAACCATGTATGTTTTATCTGGGAGACTAAAATGTCGTCTGGGAGTTGGATCAGGCGGATCATCAAGGCTACATAGCTAGGATCTCTTGAACAAGGAGTGTGTCCCTTTCAGGCTTTGCGGGCCATACAAAACGATTCTGTCCAGTCTAGGGCTTCATAAAGTTGATGGCAGCTGATTCATCTTGAATGTCTTCCACTTCTGCTGGAAGCCAAATATTTTTTCATGTCTTGTGTTGGAGTGGACAATCACTGGACATTGGGCTTGGTCTACATGTAACAATGAAGCATGTGACTTTTCAGAAACTTATAGTTACTAAAATTATTATTGCATATTTGCCTGTGCATTAAACAGAAAATGTCTCATATTTAGCAACAATAAAGACACACAACAAGCAGAACAACAAATGTGTCGGAGTGGACACGTTTGGACTGAAGATGTTTGGTACCTTGACAACAGGTGGAAGTAGCACCAATGTAAAATATTGAACTTTTACTGAATATCTCTTCATAATGTCTGTTATATACATCCAAAATAATGGGCTTCTCCATTCTGTGGCAATAGGTACAGACCAATGTGTCGGAGTGGACATGTTGGACGGAAAAAATAGCATAAAGTAAACAATATGATAGGTGAATAAATAGTTACTCCACACTCAAGGCAAATAGCTTTCATTTTTTGTGACACATCGATCTGTTAGTATTGTGATAGAAAATTTATGTGGACACACACAAACAAAAGCTACAACAGTTCATGTAAATGATACATTTTTATGAGACACAATATTCCGTCCAAAATTTGGACACATTTGGACATTATAGGAAAAGTTCTCAGCCGATTTTGTTGAAACTTGGCATGATGATTGCTCATGAGCTACTTTTCCAAATACATATCAAAATCATCAGCCATACCCAGGATAAAGTAGGATTTACTGCTCATTTTTGAAGTATTGTTGATGGCCTAGGTTAGCATAAAATTGCCCATATGAGCCTTTCAGAACAAGAGTGGTCTAACTACAGTTTTTGTCTTTTGTAGGATGATTGCACAGCAGTAAAATATACATACAAATATCAGCTTGCAATATACTGTATTACATATTTTGTATGCATATAATTACTTTGATTCCATTTTATCTCTGCAGGAAAAGGCCTTTATGTAAAGGCCTGATTTTCAGAATTCCTTCATTTATTTGTGAAATTTCTGGAATTTTGGAGTGACTATATTTTTCTGAAAGATATAGATTACATAAAATTGGCTGATTGATGTCTAATCTCCTAATTGCTGATTGCAAGACAGGAAAATTATTAGACAAACGTTTAAAATGTTAATCACTGGAGTACTTCTCATATATGAAGAAAAACTTGTAGAGTGACTAAGTCACGCTAGAACTGAAAATACTTCACTATACTTTCTTCAAAGGTACCAAAAGTGAGAGTCAGACACCATAAGTGTATTGGTCTATATTAAAGCTGCTGTAACTGATTTGGTCCTTTTTAGCTGGTTTCCTGCCCCTCATCTAAGTCGGCAGTCCCCGCCCCCCATCCCAAAGCCACACACAAACGCGCATCGGTTTCCGACAGAGACTGAGAGCAACGACCCAGTTACAATATAAGTACAATATACAAACCCAAAACCAGTGAAGTTGGCACGTTGTGTAAATCGTAAATAAAAACAGAATACAATGATTTGCAAATCCTTTTCAACCTATATTCAATTGAATACACTGCAAAGACAAGTTACTTAATGTTCGAACAGGTAAACTTTGTAATTTTTGCAAATATTAGCTCATTTGGAATTTGATGCCTGCAACATGTTTCAAAAAAAGCTGGCACAAGTGGCAAAAAAGACTGAGAGAGTTGAGGAATGCTCATCAAACACTTATTTGGAACATCCCACAGGTGAACGGGCTAATTGGGAACAGGTAGGTGCCATGATTGGTATAAAAGCAGCTTCCCTGAAATGCTCAGTCATTCACAAACAAGGATGGGGCGAGGGTCACCACTTAGTGAACAAATGCGTGAGCTGATTGTCGAACAGTTTAAAAACAACATTCCTCAACGAGCTATTGCAAGAAATTTAGGGATTTCATCATCTACGGTCCGTAATATCGTCAAAAGGTTCAGAGAATCTGGAGAAATCACTGCACGTAGTTTACAAGGCCGAAAACCAACATTGAATGCCCGTGACCTTCGATCCCTCAGGCGGTACTGCATCAAAACCGACATCATTGTGTAAAGGACATCACCACATGGGCTCAGGAACACTTCAGAAAACCACTGTCAGTAACTACAGTTCGTCGCTACATCTGCAAGTGCAAGTTAAAACTCTGCAATGCAAAGCGAAAAGCATTTATCAACAGCACCCAGAAACGCCGCCCGGCTTCGCTGGGCCCAAGCTCATCTAAGATGGACTGATGCAAAGTGGAAAAGTGTTCTGTGGTCTGACGAGTCCACATTTCAAATTGTTTTTGGAAACTGTGGACGTCGTGTCCTCCGGACCAAAGAGGAAAAGAACCATCCGGACTGTTATAGGCGCAAAGTTCAAAAGCCAGCATCTGTGATGGTATGGGGTGTATTAGTGCCCAAGGCATGGGCAACTTACACATATGTGAAGGCACCATTAATGCTGAAAGGTACATACAGGTTTTGGAGCAACATATGTTGCCATCCAAGCAACGTCTTTTTTCATGGACGCCCTGCTTATTTCAGCAAGACAATGCCAAGCCACATTCTGCACATGTTACAACAGCATGGCTCCGTAGTAAAAGAGTGCGGGTACTAGACTGGCCTGCCTGTAGTCCAGACCTGTCTCCCATTGAAAATGTGTGGCGCATTATGAAGCGTAAAATACGACAACGGAGACCCCGACTGTTGAACAACTTAAGCTGTACATCAAGCAAGAATGGGAAAGAGTTCCACCTGAAAAGCTTCAAAATTGGTCTCCTCAGTTCCCAAACGTTTACTGAGTGTCGTTAAAAGGAAAGGTGATGTAACACAGTGGTAAGAAGGCCCCTGTGCCAACTTTTTTGCAATGTGTTGCTGCCTTTAAATTCTAAGTTAATGATTATTTGCAAAAAAAAAATAAAGTTTCTCAGTTTGAACATTAAACATCTTGTCTTTGCAGTGTATTCAATTGAATATAAGTTGAAAAGGATTTGCAAATCATTGTATTCTGTTTTTATCTACGATTTACATAACGTGCCAACTTCACTGGTTTTGGGTTTTGTAAATAAACAGTCAGTGATTGTCGTGTGAAAGCCATCCTGAAAAAGTGGACCAACAACACATTACATCCTACAGAAACTTTGGTATGTATATGGTGAGGAGATCGTTTTTACAGGAAAAAAATCACAATTGTCTACACAAAAACACTTTTCTGCAAGCCCTTTTAAGGGGTCAAGCCTGGGTTCACTCAATTTAAGTACTTCTAAACACTAAAAACACATAAAAATTGTGTCAACTGAAAAAAGCTCAGAATGGAATTTGATTTTAATCTAATTTAATAAGTTTGCTACCGTGAAAACCGTATTTTATTGGCGAAAAATGTGAAATCTTGTGGCAACAATATCTCAGAAACTATGCCATATTTTCCTGTAATTCTTTTTTTTGTTTTGAAGCTAATATCACCAGCTATACAATGACATACTCACTCTGGGTATTTTCATGGGAAAATATTTCGAAAAATTATTTGGTCATAGAATTTTAGAAATGGGTGGCAGAACCTGCCTGGCAGATGGATCATAAATACACCATGTATCTACCTACTCAAAAATGGCTATGTCATTATATAGAACAAAACAAACTGATGCTATAGTGAAAATTTCAAAGCAATACCTTGAAAAATGTGGATTTTATGCCCGCCACAAGCCTGATAAACTATGAAATTTTGCGATGCGAGAAAATTGCGTTTTTGTCCCGAAACGAATGCACTGGAGGCGTTCACATGATAAAAATCCACTTAAAAGATAGTTTTTTGGTCTTAAAATCACCTCTTATGAATGTTTTCAAAGATTTTTTACAAAATGAAAAAATATATATATTTTTTCAAGTCTGAACCTAGTCTTGACCCCTTAAAGCATGCTTTATTTTTTTTTCATACAAATAAATCCCATTGCCCAATTATACAACAGCCTCCCTTTCTCGGAACAAATACCAGTAGCTACCAAGTTTTGCTGCCACACAGCTAATCAAACTGTGGTCGGCCACAAACGAAAACATTACATTTATAAACTAACATTAGCAGGATTAAAAACCACCAACAGGACTACCCGAGACTAATTAAACTATATAACTACAACAGAGTAAAATAGGGGTGTAACGGTATGTGTATTCATCCCAAACAGTACGGTACGGACGTCACGGTTCGGTTCTTGTGGTCACACAACGAATACGCCTGAGAGGAGGAAAAAAAAGTCAGTGGTAGTGGCAGCGGTATCCACACTCCAATCCAGGTGGAGGTTATGCGAGTAAAAGCTGCGTCAATCAGCCATTACACAAATACAGAAAAAGAAGAAGAAGAAGAAGGAAAAAGAGTAGCTATGACAAGTTTAGATGACTCACAGGATTTTGAGGACCCACCTGCCACTTTTGAATCTGCTGCGTGGGAAAATTTGCAAGTGGATTACAGTGCGGTACACGAGGAGTTTTAACATGTAAAGGTGAGGGGTTTGAATTTTGAAGCGCCGTGTTCGAAAAGTGGCGACAGGTTAAAATTTCTCAGCGACTGATTTGAAAAACCAGAAGTATGTTATGACACAAATTAATAATTTAGTTATTGACACAAGAAAGAAACGATAAAATTGAAGAATTTATGTATTGACACACAGAATACTTGAAATGAGGAACATAAATTTTGCTTTAAACATGTACGCGCCTGTTTATAAAAGGAGGAATGCATCGGACTATTGTGGCTGGCTAGCCAGCTGCGTGCTGTATGCATACTACAGCCATTGAGAAATCTATGTGCGGTGACGATATTAGACTCGCGCGAGGCGAACCTTGGCATTTATTGTAAACTTATCAGCTATGTACAAACTATTAACCACGGAGTCCGGGAAGTAAAATAATATGAAGAAAACATGCGGTTATGAGATAGAACTTCTAATTTAATTAACTCCGTGGCCATGAGATCAGTGTTCCCATGATTTACTCGATGTAAGTTGTTCCCTCAATTTAATTAAGTCCTTCCTACGATGAACTCAAATTGAGGAAACGACTTTTATCACTTGGCCATTAGAAAACTAAATCGTGGGAACAACGTGCATCTCCGGGCCAAATATCAGTGTATTTTTCAAGTCCTGCACTTCGTGGGCTCCGTAGTTATCCAATATGTGAACTAGCGTCTCGAGCATCCGATTGCATTACATGATGCGGTAGGGAGGCTGCATCTCATCAGAACGAACGATTGATGACGCAAGCACAGAGCAGGGGCTTGCATTGTGCGTTTGCATTGTCGAACTTCGGACTAAGTAATAATGCACACAGCTGGGCTACTACTGACAACTTGAATTCTTAAAAAAATGTATGGACTTTCAACAACAGTATCATAATCACCCCATTAAACCCATTCATCATTGTGGAACAGTCTTGCTAGTCTTGCTGAGTCAAGATTCATGACTGATGAGTCGCATCTCTCATGACTATCTATTGAGTCTTCACTCAACCAATCGCAAAATTATTCCTGAATTATTGGTCAAATATTTTGTCTAAAAAATGCTCCCAAATACGGCTCAGATTGCACCAGAGAGCAAATAAGACCCCAGAGCTTCTAGCTTTTTCTCTATGTACCGAACTCGTACCGAACCGTGACCCCAAAACCGAGGTACGTACCGAACCGTGACTTCTGTGTACCATTACACCCCCAGAGTAAAACATTTACCTGTTCAATAGCCGCAAGGCTAGTTTCGCATTGCTTTTTAAACCCTTAGATTCCTTGTTTTCTCAACCTTCTGAAAGCAGCACCGATATATACACGGCTCTTGGCCGTCTACCGTTTTTTTCTTCCTTGAATATCTGTTCCTCTACCAGTTCTTTTGTACACTGTCTCTTGTGGCGCTGGGATTGGAAGCTTCATCTGTTCTGCTGCATAGGCTTGTAATGATCGGCTCTCTCTACAGTAAAGTAGCGATCTGCTATTATTGCCACGGGAGGAGAATTCCCATCTTGGCTTGCCACACACATCTTTGACCGTCAAAGACACGCACCCCTCGCTCACCGTCCAATCATCACATTAACTTTCTTTAAGAAGTGCTCTTCTTGACTGCTGTCGATCGCACACTTACAGATACTGCAGACCATCGGCCCCTGATATCAAAAAAAAGGATGGGTCACAGATTTCGGTGAAAGAGCACACCCTCACAAGCAGAGAGAACCGCCTCTTTATGGTGCTCTCTCACCTAATTGGATAGAGGCAGTAGGTGACTCCAGAATTTTATATACTGCTTTACTGCAGAGGACAGTGACTGAGAGATCTGTGTTATGGACCAGATACTCTAAATCAATGATCTCCGTCGGAATATGGAGCTATTTAACACTTGTTTTTTTTTTTTTTAATCACTTACAGCAGCTTTAAGGCAGAATAAGAAAATTAATAGTTTTTATGTTTTTCAAAAAGGGGAGATCAAATGAGGAGTCGACTTGCAAAACCTGCTAAGTCAAGTTTTGAAAATAAATGAGTTATCTCCCTTAGCCTCTCTTTCAGGCACCTGCGCACGTCCCACTGATAGCTCACGTTCAAAACCTACAAAATCATGTTATAAATTGTTACGGAAAAAGTGAAACTCTGTCAAAACCCGCCAAGTCAAGGAGGAAAACTGTCAAATTCTGGAAAGTCATCGACAAATGTGGAAACGTGATTCCGTTTTTGTTCACTAGAAGGAACCAATCACAGTCGAGCTTTTATAGCCTGTTCAGCTTTTGCTTTCTCTAGCTCAAGATGGAGGATGCAGACTCAAGTTTCCTTTTGATCGCAGAAAATGCAAACATCCTGAATGTGGGGCATCCAGAGTAGAGCCTGAAGAAGAAACATAGGACTGCCTAGGCGAAGACACTACTTTTGACAAAATTTTAATTGTTGGTTTCAAATTAATGTTAGGGGACGTCCCTACCCCTGAAGCAATGTTACTCCTGCTTAACCCAATAAAGAATTTCTCGGTGTTGTTCAAACTGAATTGTTAGCTTTTTGGCAAAATCCTTAACTGTTCAGCCACTGTGCCTTCTATAACACTAACAAATTCTCATTACCTTATGGTGACAATCAAAGTATGATAACCAATTTGTTGGTTTGGGCAGTTCAGAAAAGTGTGATGATAGTGATACTATAAAAGGGGGATTTGAACCCATGGACTCATGTTTATGTTGTCATTGTCATAGCAGCTATTCAACCACTGTGCTGTCTGTAGCATTGAGTTGCATGTAGAGTGGGTCCTGAATCAAATACCTTCACCTATTGAGCAACAGGGCTGGTTGCTGTCAAAAACACTGTCAAAAACTGCTAAATTTCCACTCAACTTACAAAACCTGCTAAGTGAAAACTTTGTGTTGCAAAATCAAAGTCATTTCTTAAAAAATAAATTAATTGCCTCATGGATTATGTCTGACAAGGCTCATAGCTCATAGAATACACGCATATTCGCGTCTTTGCATTGACTTTGAATGTAATCTGTCATGCGAAAAATTTGTTTCGCGTCCAGTGTGAAAGCGGCTTTAGTCTCTCTTTAAGACACAATTGAAAAATGATGGGGAGAAGAATATATCCTTCAACTTCCTCAACGTTTTGTGACTCCATTTCCATCATGTCCATCATTGTCCACAGCCGGCACAATGCATGTCACTGATCAGCCGGGATGCTTTGTTCACACTCTCAGCCCCCGTGCTCACATCACGATCCCATGCTTTCGCGGGCTGAAACTCAGTCTTGAGCTGCAGGATAGCTCACTCGATTAAGGCACTGCGTTGCAGTGCAGAAGTGACTATCATGTCGCGGGTTTGAGCCCCGGTCGTACCAACCGGCAGTGGTCGGCAGCTTTTTCAGAGTAGCGCACAATTGGCTATTGTGCTGCAGGGTTGCAAATTGGGAAGGGACTGCCGGGAAAGGGAAATAAAATAAATGAATAGCTTTGTTTGTTGCTCAAGCACCTCCTGTTGGCCAGACAGGCGCTCGTCAGAAAGGTTCTAAGCCTGGTCATGTCCGGGTATCCTCCGCCCTGGTTCTGAACTTGCGAAGATTCAACCAATGAGTGTATAAGAAGCAGTGGCTGACAGGCACGTGCTTCGGAGGAGAGCCGTGAACTGTCTTCACTCTCCTGAATTGGCAACAAGGGGTCGCAAACAAGCAAGCCTTGTACATAGTTCACCAATTGGGCATTCTAGATTCGGGTGGGATTGGAGATTCCAAATTTATTAAAAAAAAAAAAAACTCAGTCTCGCTTGGCTTGAATTCAAAACAATGGCGGCCTCCGTTTTGGCTTTTATCATGGAAATTACGGGCAATTATCACCAATTAAGTGGAAAGGAATAATTATCTTGCCGAAATACTTGAAGGGGGTGCTGTTGGACTTCATTGCAGTGAACACAAGTTGAAAAAGGTAGGAGTGATAATCCTCCTTTAAGTGGTTTGGCAGAAGAAGATCAAAGTTGACGCAGACGCCAATGTGCAATCGCATAAGCTCCTTTTGGTCCGTTAGACTAAGTGAGCTAAAAATGGCAGGAGTTTTGTTCATTATAGTCTATGGGAAACTTGAGAGTTATGGTGCACTGGACGCCATATTGGTTCCTGCAAGTTTTTGCACCAACTGCCTCTTTAGATCTGATCTAGGATCAGCACAAAAATATAACTGCTTCTATGGGCTTTTGCAAATTGACCTTGAGCCATCTGCAGACAAAGCCGATCAAATTAACAATTTATTTTTTATGGCAGAACCCAAACAACTTTCAGAGTTAACCCATGTAGTGGTTCTTTGTCTTTTCGAGACCCGGCCATTTATATCAGTCTACTGTAATGGACGTTACATATCTCTGCCAAGTCACACATTTCATTGTGTTTAATAGTACTGTCCCTTCACACTGTTTCAAGGACACCACATCATTGACCGAACAGAATAGCAAGACATGGCATAAGGGCCTACTTCCTGTGCGGAGAATTAACGACCCCCTAGTGGTGACAGAAAACATTTAGGAGTACAGGCAGCTGCTTCAATGTATTGAAATCAATGATAGACAAAGGAGACAGAGAAAAATATCACATACATATTTTGTCCCCTACATCATATGCCTCCCAGTCAATACAATTTTCAATTAGCCAAAGCTCTTTCAATTATTTCAATGCAACACTTGAAGTGAACACGATTAACATTTTTGTGAAAATAACCTTTTCTGAGGTCTCTGCAAGTTGTCCTCCTGGCGTTGTGAGGTAACAAAGGGTAAACTATCGTGACAGTTCTCCTGTCCCGAGTGATACAACTTAGGATACAATAAGTAAAAAAATAAAGTGCACGTTTACCAATTTAACTTTTCTATGATTGTGTTCAGATATTGTCCGCAGAATGATTGGTGTTCCTTTCTATGTCCTGACAACAAATTTGCGACTATTGAGTTGGCAGGCTAAGCTAGCAACATTGCTACTTTAAAAAAAGCGGCAATTCAGTGTTTTTTGCAAGATATTGACTCAATTGACCAAGAATTTAAAAAACCTTTGTTCATACACAAATGTGAATGGCCGTGCTTCAGTGATTAACTGAGTAGCTGAGTGTTAAAGTTATCTTAAATCTAACACATAATGGGAATAACCATTAAGGCACACAAAGAAACTATCATCAAAATCACAATTAAAGTAACAGTAAAGCCATATACTAGCTAGCCTTGTTTAGCCAGAGACAACGGAGACAAGTTGATAAGAACAAATTGATTGGGTGAGTTCGATTCAGGAGAATAGTGCAGTCACTCCCAAAAAATGGATTGTTAACTAACGGTTACTACCACGCAGATGGTAACCACGGATCAATGTTAATGTTAGTGACTGAATTCCAAATGTATGAATGCATGTCAAATTTTTTTAAGAATGTAACTGTCGTCCTTACTTAACCTGCAGATGTGACTTTTCCATACTCATTGAGTCGTTTAATAGCAAGCTAGCTACTTATTCAGTCATCTGTATTTGGAGACTTGACAGCTAAGATGGAAAAGCATTGCTTTCATGTTTCACTTTCACCATCTAACCAAGTAATGCACAATCATTTGCAAAAATAGCTGCTGAAAATACTGACCACAGAGAGCATACGCTGACAGCAATGCCCACTTAAGGAGACTGGACCTACAACCGAAAAATCCCTTTCATTTTTTCGCTATGTCAAGGTCAAGGTCACATTTATTTCCATAGCACATTTTAAACAACCGAAGTTTACCAAAGTGCTTTACAAAAAGCAATAAAATACTGACACAAACAAAAAAGAAACATAAATAAAAATACCACACACAAAATTACAGAGGTATAATGCAAAATAGAAAAGTCAGACCATAAAATACAGAATTAAAAACACATAGACACGAGTCAGAGCATATGACAATAACAGTGCCTTATACAGCGTAACAAAGATAAAATATAAAATAGAAACATGAACCATAAAATACAATATGAAGTACACATGAACACAGGACAGAGCATATGTCATAGGATCAGGTCTGACTCACAACAGGTCCAAAGGCCAAAGAAAAGAAGTGAGTTTTTTAAAAGACTTAAACATCTCCAAAGACTCTGTATGTCTGACATGCAGCTTACTGAGAGGGCTCGGTCACCCTTAGTTTTAAGCCTAGATCTGGGAACAACCAGCAGCAGCTCACTCGCTGATCTTAGGGCTGATCTTAGGGATCTTAGGATTGTGAACTTGTAGTAGTTCAGCCAAATATTGAGGGGCCAGGCCACTTAAACTCTTAAAGACAAACAATAAAACCTTAAAATCTATCCTAAAGGGGGGCGCCCCGGTGGCACATTGGTCTACGCGCGCGCACCATAAAGGCTGTAGCCTTCCTGCGGCGACCCGGTTCGATTCCGGCTCAGGTCATTTGCCGCATATCTTCCCCATTCTTCTCCCTAGCTTTCCTGTCTCTCTCTACTGTGACCTTCGAATAAAGGAGAAAATCCCCAAAAAAAATCTTTAAAAAAATAAATAAATAAAAATCGATCCTAAAACGGATGAGAAGCCAGTGCAGGGAAGCCAGAACAGGTGTGATATGCTCCCGTTTCTTAGTTCCAGTCAGAAGGCGGGCGACAGCATTCTGCACTAGCTGCAGGCAACGAAGTGAGCACTGATCTAGACCAACATACAAAGAATTGCAAAATCAAGCCTTGATGATATGAAGGCATGAGTGACCCTCTCCAAGTCTTTAAAGGCTAAATAAGGATTAACCTTAGCCAGGAGTCGAAGCTGGTGAAAAAGATCCCTTAACCACTGAGTCAATTTGTCTTTTTAAATTAAGATTAGTGTCAAGGGTCACACCAAGGCTTTTAATGAACAAGCTGGTTTTGGAGGTGAGGGGGGCTAAACCATCACCAAAATCAGAAGGATATTCTGGAGGTCCAAACACAATTACCTCAGTTTTACTGTCATTCAAATTAAGTTGGCTTTGGCTCATCCATATCTTAATATCAGCCAGACAAGCTAATAATGGTTGCAATGAGTCCAGGCTACACTTTAAAGGGAGGTAAATCTGCACATCGTGTGCACAGCAATGGAAAGATATGTTATGCTTACGGAAAATAGACCCCAGGGGCAAAATATACAAAGAGAATAGCAGTGGGCCCAAAATAGACCCCTGAGGGACCCCACAAGTAAGAGGAGCCACATTTGAAGAGAATTCACCCAATTTTACCGAAAAACTTCTGTCAGTCAAGTAGGACTGGAGCAGCATGAGGGCCACACCCCTGATACCTACAAGCTGATCCAGGCGTGACAACAGCTTCCTATGATCTACAGTGTCAAATGCTGCAGTCAAGTCCAAGGTCACTAAGATAGCAGCACATCCTGAATCAGCAATTATAATGATATTATTAAAAACTCTTAAAAGGGCAGATTCAGTACTATGACAGGGCCTGAAGCCAGACTGAAACTTCTCAGAGATAACATTTTTCTCTAAAAAAGAAGTGCTGAGTGGCTATTGCCTTCTCCAACACTTTTGATAAAAATGGAAGTTTGGAGATGGGTCGAAAATTAGAGAGAACAGAGGGGTCAAGGCTGGGCTTTTTGATAAGCGGCTGCACCACAGCATGCTTTAGTTGAGTTGGAAAACAGCCCGATCTAAAGCAAGCATGGACCAACATTAGAATAAAAGTACCAATGGAATTAAAAACCTCCTTAAAGAGGCGAGAGGGGATGCTGTCTACAGGGCAGTTTATGGGTCGAAGTTCATGCACAACATCTGACAGCTCTGACAGTGATATCAGCTCAAACTGGTTCAAAACAGCAGAGCACATAGGGAAGTCAGAGGGGTCAAGAGCAAGAATGGGCGGTACTGACCGCAGAGCAGAGATTTTGTTGATAAAAAGTTAAGAAGTCATTGCAAAGAGCAGGTGTGGGTATAATGGGATCTATGCTGCAAGGATTAACAAGAGAATCCAGAACACTGAACAAAACCTTGGGCCTATTGATTTTGTTAGAAACCAGGTTTGAGAAGTAGTTGGTTTTAGCAGTTTTGACCGCACCCTGATACTCTAGCAAGCAGTCCCGCAATATACCAAATGACACTTGTAACTTGTCTTTCTTCCATTTTCTATCAGCATGTCCGCATGAGTGCCTAAGAGCTAGGATAGAATCATTGATCCATGGTTCAGTGGGAGCCTTAGAGCTTCTTTTCCAAAGAAGAGCAATAGAGTCTAAAATGCTAGGGCATTTAGAGTTAAAAAGAGCTACAAGTTTGTCAGGACATAAAACACTATACTCATTCATCGACAAATTTACAAGATCATCAAACATTGTGCAGAATTGCAATGAGGTATCCGTGTTTATAACACGGAACTGGCGAATAGGAGGGCGAGCAACAGCGACACAGCAGGAGATATTTGCAGAGAATAAAACGGGCAGATGATCTGAAATACAGGCACTATCACAGATGTCATTTATACTGACAGACAGGCCATACGATAACACTAGGTCAAGTGTATGCCTCTTCATGTGTTGGGCCAGAGACCCACTGAGTTAGGTCAAAGGAGTCAATAAGAGAAATAAACTCCTGAACCAGCAGTTTACCCTCACAACATACCGGAATGTTTAGATCTCCTTGGATAAAACACTTCTTGTAGGTCGCTAAAATACAAGACAGGAAGTTTTCAAAATCCTGTATAAAGTTCTTAATGTATTTTGGAGGATGATAAACCACTGCAAATAATACAGGAGGAGAAAAGTTCAATTCCATAAGCTGCAGCTCAAAACTAGCATAGGTGACGGATGCGATAGGTCAACAGCGGAAGTTGGACTTGTAAACCCGCCGTACCTCCCCCTTTACCTGTGGTTCAGGAGGAACTCTGAACATTACAGTCAGGTGGGAGAAGCTCGGAAAAAGATACGGACTCACCAGCTTGAACCCAAGTTTCCGTAATAAACATCATGTGTAGCTTATGGGAGGTTAAAAAAAACTCCTTTTACAAGAAAGTCCTGTTTGCTAGCGATCTAGCATTGATTAAAGCCATGTTCAAAACGACATCTGTAGTTCGGCTAAGGACATTGTCGTTAGCTGTCCAAGGCACTTGTTGCAGCGGGCGAAGGCTCAGGAGGTTTGCCCCACCACTACGGATAGGTGGTGAGCAGCGAAGTGGAAACTGAACCTCAACATCCACGCCGACAACAGGCACCAGCCAACCGCGAACAGGATCCAAAGAACAGCAAAAGATAAAACGGCAATAAAACGCTCCTTGACCAACCAACAAGCCAAGGGAAAACCGGTCAGGTATCCGAGATGACAGAGCCAGAGCCAGATGGGCTTTCAGTCTCACCAAGAGTCCATTGCGTTTGCCGCGGCGCTTGTATCATTTCCGCCTGGGAATTGGAGCCGGGACTCTTTAGAGAAACGCAGGTATGTCCAATAGAAGCGGAGGAAGACTAGTATTTTGTCCATCAGCGCTAAAATGCACCAAATTTCCAGCAGCAGACCGGATATTCAGTAATTCTTGACGACCATAAAACAGTTGAGAGCAGACTCGATTAATGACAAGCGACAAAAATAACAGAAAAGCATACAAAACACACCAAACTGACAGCGGCAGATGGCAAGCCACACACACTGGCGCCATCATGCACTCTCTCAATCTATGCCAAGCTATGCCCCATCTTGTCATTATGGACTCTAGTATCTTTAAACATGAGTGAAGGTGTGGTCAACACACACCTCTCTTCCTGAACCTGAAAAAAATGGCTGCCTGTTGCGGCGGTCTGCCTGGAGTTGTAGCTGCATGCCTGCTGCATGTGAGGGCGGCCGTGCTACTACACGCAGGTGAGCGCAATTGAACTCATCAGCAGCACACGGCATAAATTCAAGCATCACGAGTCATTTGACTGTGTGCAACGGAGCTGAGGACAGCAGAAGCAATCGCTAAAGAAACACACATCAAACGCATGGGAAAAGGACTCAAATCAAAAGGGCTACCGGTAAGCTCACGTCTCTTCACTGGACTCTGTTTAAATGTGATCGCTGGCTGTGTTGTAGCCTATGTATTGGCGAATGAATTGTACTGTGCTTATTTCAGTTCTTTTGGTTACCCACCTTTTTGTTTAGCATAAAATGCTTGTTTTAATTGCTTTGCTTAAAACCTTGTTTAAAAAATAAATAAATAAATAAATGTATAAATAGTATTAAAATAAAGCTAATTTTGCTTTATTGAAATGTAGATTGAAAATGTTTAAAGAGGTGTTTCTGTTCAAAGTGTGTGAGGATCTACAGTAAAATTGGTTTAAAATGCTTGATTCCATTTAAATGAGTTTTAGTTAAAATTGTGATAGAAATGCATGCCTAAGGTTTTTTGTATGAAATAATTCTCTGTAAAATTTGGGTTAAGCATAAGGTAAACTGTTTAATTTAAGTAAATGGTTCCAAAATGTGGACTAGGTTTCTGTTTACTCTGTTTAATTTATGCAGTACTTTTCTGGGTTTACATTTAATTGAAATAATGGTTAATGGTTGTTTAAAATATACTTGCCTAATGTACTTACCTGGAAATGCGTTTTAATGTACTTTGCTTTGTGGAAAACGCTGAACTTTATTTACACTGTTTTTTTTTTCCTTGTATTAAAAGTTTTCCACCTAACTTGTTCGCTGTAAATAAAACCGAGGAACGAGTGAAATCCTGAGTCTGGTCAAGTCCTTCCTTTTGTCAAGTGTGGGAAGCCATGACGTTGTAAAGACACTTTCCAATGAAAAACCGCCTGCGACCAGTGACCAGCGAAGACTCCACTTGCGGCCACAACTGAGAGGGAGGACACTCCACCTGGGGGCCTGGAGGATAAAGCCTGCTGTCCGTCAGCCGAAGAGAACAAAATGGCCGAGTCAAAGTCACTCGATGAACTGAAAGCAGAGAGGACCACAGTTAAGAGACTTTTCTCCCGTCTTGCCAATAGCATTACGAGGACCCACATGGAGATGTCTATGGAGGAGTTATGGGAGAACTTCAAGAAGCTTACACTTGAGACCTCCAGAGTTATGGGGGCAAACCAAGAAGTGGAGGCCGCTTACATGGCAGAGGGCAGCGCAGCTACTGCAGAGGAGCTGAGCAACCAACAGAGAGCCAACATAGAGAAGACGGAGAGTGAATGTGAGCAGAAGACTGAAGAAGTTAAACTCCTAATCCGAGAGACACTCTGGGCCACATATGGAGAAAAGGAATTGTCCCTGGCTCTACATGTTGCTGAGGCTGAGTGCAAGAACGTCTCCTCCACTCAGCCTGATGCAACTTTGGAGGCATATGAGTTTATGCTGACCCACTTAGAGAAGCTGGTTCACAAGGCAAAAGAAGCGCACCAGAACTGGAACCGCTGGGCTCCACCTGCCGAGCGAAAAGACTTTGATTACCGAGTAAGAGAGCTCGAGTTGCACCTTCCTGAGCTGGTGTCATGGAAGGTCGCCCTCATCAAAGCTGAAAACGAATCCTTCTCATGCCGCAGCTTAGCCCCAGTGGCAACGATAAAGCTGAAAGCCACAGCCCTACCAAAGTTTGCCGGCAACCGGCGAGACAACTACAGATGGAGGAAAGAATGCGACGCTCTGCAGAAGCAAGGTGAACCAACCGGCTCCAAAGAGGTGAAGAAATTTCAACTGCTCGATAGCCTTGACAAGAAGGTAACCAGAGATCTACGCCTGTCAACATACAGCTCAGCAGACGAGGTCTTCTGAGTCCTGGAGAACTGGTTTGGGAACCAAGCCACCATCGCTCTCGAAATTGTCGAAGAGCTACAGGCAACTCCGCCAGTCAAGAATGGCCACCCAAGAAGAATCATTGAGCTCATCCAAACTGTGGAGAAGGCCCTTTATGATTTAAATGAATTGGACAGTGCAGACGCCAAAAAGAATCCACTAATGACTAAATCCATTGAGAGCAAGCTCCCAGAAACTCTGAAGAAAGACTGGCTCACCTATGCTGCTGATGGGGGAAACGCTGTTAACCACCAGAACCGCTTTGACAAGCTCATCATGTTCCTGAAGTCAGAAGAATCCATATATGAACAACTAGATCAGCTGAGAGATGTCGTCAAACCAGCCAAGGAGAAAACAAAGTCCCAGAAGCACGCCAGAACAAAGACTACCAAGTCCAGCAGTGAAACAGAAGGCTGCATCATCTGCGGTTACCCAAAGCACAGAAAGAAACTGTATTTCTGCAGAAGGTTTAGGACCAACCTAAAGACATCGGAGAAGAGGGACACAGCACAACAGCTCGGTGCCTGCAAGAAATGCCTCGAAGTCCACAACGGTGACTCCTGCAGAAAAGCTACTTACCTGTGCAGGAATCCAGAGTGCAAGGACCAACATCACTATCTTCTCTGTCCAGTTGCCAGACCCCGGTCCCAATGGACACCCATATCCAGTCCAGTGAGAGCTGAGGGCAGAAGATACACCAAAGCCCAAGAAGAGTTCCTCTCCAAGCTTCCACCTGAGCTGGCGCAGCAGTGTCGAGACGCCTTCTGCAACGTCACATCCAGGGCATACAACTCCACTGCAGCTGTGCGAGGCCTTTTGGAGGAAAATGGCTTAAATGAATACCCAGTGATCCTGATGCTCCTTAACGTCACTGCCAATGATGGGCTAAGAGTCGAGACTGTCATTGACCTGGCATCAGACACAAACTATATAACACATAGAGCTGCAAGCAAGTTGAACCTAAGAAGTGAAGACGTGACACTGGTGGTTTACGGCGTTGGAGGGATGAAGTTGTCGATTGCAACGAAGCGCTACCTCCTCAAGATTTTTTCTCCATGATAAAGTTTAAAATTTTGTCAATTTTTCTTCAGTCCCACAAGCCAGCACACATGCTCATTACAGGAACTGCGTAATTAACAGTCAGAGCTTCCATCCTGCAATGAAAAGCTAGCAGTTCCCGTTTTCGAGCTCGCAACCTTACATAAACACTTTCTGCACCTTATAAGGAACAAGCATTCTCATTCTGAGTAACTCCGTAATATCTTAAATATACCTTATTATGACAGAATAGACATTCCACTATCAGGAAAAAGCAGGCAATATGCTACCCTAGATTGAACAGAATGGTGCAACAAACGTTGGCAGGGAGTCTACCAAAGTGCTTGAGCTGTTCGCTTTTTAAACAAGCCAAATGCTCGGCATTCAATTTAGTTGAATATGGCATAAATTCTAAAAAAAAGAGCTACACTGAGCAAAATGCCACCACATACAGTATTATTAGCGAAGACTAACGGTTACTCTTACAAACCAATGTGGCAAACAAGCTCTGTGATCATCATGGCTATGGTAAACCGAGAATGAAAAACAGCTAGCCAGCTAGCCATAACTAAAAAAATATAAAATTGTACTTACTCAGAAAATGAACAAAAACCTTTCTTCACTGTATTTCTCCTAGAGAAATAGATCTACTCGGTAGAAGGAACCCTCCAGTTCTGTTTAATTTGGAATAATTCCCATTGACAAAGTCCTTATCTCATTTACATCCTATAAATGTAAGCAAGCACTTCGGGCCGATTTTGGAAGTCTTTTTTCCTGTGCAATCGCGTCACTGTCAGTCACTCAACATTTAAAAAATACAACCTAACTTGCAGTTAAGCAAAGGTTTAAATACTTTTCTGATGGTCCAATCAATGTCTTTCATTTACTGCGGAAACTTTATATTCTCTGGAATTGGATAAGAAAGGTGTCAATCAATAAATCATTACTGGGGAAGTTTCACGTGGGCGTGAACTATAACTGCGCTTTAAGCAGATACGCCTAAGTAAGCAACTGAGTGACTAGCAGATCAATGAGAGTAAGTAGTAGGATATAAGGAAGCGGTAAATTTATCTATGGAGGAATTTACGCGGAAATCCACGGTAGAAAATTACTTGTTATTGATATGCGATGACTATAATTGATAGTAGAATGACAAAGTATCAATACCATGTCGAATTTTTGCTTCAGAAAACTGATTTTTGTGAACTCCTTAATTGGGATACCATTGGCTCACTATAGCTGAAGTGGTTGTGACAAAGGACAATGATTTTTTCTGTTGCAAGAGATCTTTTTTGACCTGCTGGATAGATACTGTGGGCAAGTTTATTTAGCAGTTTGCACATCAGGCTTAGCTGAGGAGTTTAATTCATGCAACGCCTGGGAAACATATTCTAAACCATGTTTGAGCTTGGCTTGCTAGTAAATATTCAATAACTGATCTAGGTGTACCATCTAGTGATAGAATAGTGTAACTGCGTGCATAAATAGAGCAGGTCCATATCCGCTGGCATCTACATCTGCGCAGAGGGGTTAATCAGTAGCAGTGATAAGTAACAACTGTAGATATCAACAGTTGTTTTTTGACAAGGGATAATTCCAAGCCAACATATTCACAATGTCATTTTGACAAGTGGAAATTCTAATTAAGGGTATCTACAACTCAGTTCTCACAAGTCAAAATGCTCATTCTTGATATCAACGATTACTTTCTTACTAGTGGAAATGTTCACAGTAGATATCTGTAACTCAATTACATTTGTACAACCATTCAGCTTTCACCAATGACTTCCATTCAAATTTTATTTCAGATATCTCTCATTCAGTTTTGACATGTTATGATTCCAAGTCAATACATCCATAATGTAATTTTGACTAGCTGCAGTTCTAATTAATGATATCTACAACTATATTCTCACCAGTCAAAATGTAAATTATAGATATCGACCATTCAGTTGGGCGGCACGGTGGCGCAGTGGTTAGCATTGCTGCCTCACAGCAAGAAGGTTGTGGGTTCGAAGGTTGTGTGGTTCGAAGGTTGTGGGCCTTTCTGTGTGGAGTTTGCATGTTCTCCTCGTGTTCGCGTGGGTTTTCTCCAAGTACTCCGGTTTCCTCCCACAGTCCAAAGACATGCATGTTAGGTTAACTGGTGACACTAAATTGCCTATAGGTATGAGTGTGAGAGTGAATGGTGTGTGCGCCCTGCGATGGATTGGCAAGCTGTCTAGGGTGGGTCCCTGCCTTTGCCCGTAGTCAGCTGGGATAGGCTCCAGCACGCCCCGCGACCCTAGTGAGGAATAAGCGGGTATAGAAAATGAATGAATGACTACTCAGTTTTCACAAGTGGAAATATCAATTGTTGATAACAAGAATTAAATTCTGACTAGTAGCAATGTTCATTGTAGATAACACAGTTATCCTTACATTAGAGTTGTCCTTACATTACAGATATCTTAAATAGAATACTAGAAACCTAAAATGCAATTTTGACCAGTAAAAATTAAATTACTGATATGTCAGTGTGGAATTCTAACTAGTAAGAATGTAATTTCAGATATATGCCCCCTGTAGATATCCAAAATTGCATTCTTACTAGTAACAATTACATATCAGATGTCTACTATTCCCTTTGTAACTCGTCAGAATTGAGTTTCAGATATCTCAAATAGAATATCCACCAGTGAAAAATGTATGGCAAGCCATTTTAACATTGAATCAGTACATATCCAAAACTAATATGGTAATTTTGGTGATGACTTATGTCGACGTGGGTGACATGACAATGAGGGCGACAACAAGAGAAAATGGAGCAGGAAGAAAATTCTAGTGCTGAGATGGCAGTTTCAGCATTCGACAGAATTTTTAATATGGCGAATCGAGCCAGACTAGACTTATTGCAGAGTGCTAACAATGACATTCGGAGGGAAATAGGTGCCATAGATGCTTTGATTGTCAACTTGGCAACTGGGGTATCTCAATGCAAGTGCAGAATAATTTCCCCGTTCCTCCAGAGGTTGCCTTTGAATTCAACTGTTGTCTCTGCAGAAAGTTGTTCAGCAGTTTGCTCTAAGTTGACAATCGAGGCGTCAATAGCAAGTAGTTCCCTTCGACCGCATACATCTTGGGTATATGCCCAAGCTGGATTGCTGGAGGTGTGGCCTTACAATTGAAGATATCTGCATATCAGATTTGACTAGTCAAAATGCAATTTCTACATTATTTGCTACATGTCAAAATTATTTTGCAGATATCTTAAATGAACATTTTAACTAGTCAAAATGTAATTTCCACTAGTGGAAACTAAATTACTACAAGTCAGCCCGGCTGATTAAATGTTAAAACGGCTTGCCATAGAGCCCCAAGTCACCCGCACCAGATAGTCAAAGAGTGAGAAAAGGCACGTTCAGGTCAGTAGATCAGCAGCTGTAGCAAAATATAACACAAACATGGGAGGTGTGGATGTGTGTGATCGCCTGCTCAGTTTTCTGAGAATGTCACACGGCACCAGGAAGTGGATGGTGCGCACGGTGCTGCATTTTACTGATCTGGCTGCCACTAACTCTCGGATGCAATACAGGCAAAATCACCTGATTTTCGGAACACCGGGAACCGCATTCTACAATATCTAGATTTCAAGATGCTTTTGGCTACAGAGCTGGTTGCAAAGGCACAGTCAGGAACACATGATGGAGTTCAGACCAGTTACACGGAGTCAAATATTGAAGAATATCCATCATCCCCTGAAAGAAGGCCACATCTAGAAGCAGCTCTGAGAAAATATGGAGCAGTTCATATGCCAAAGATGGTCAACACAGCCAATACATCCAGATGTAGGATGTCAGGATGTACGTGTATTCCTCTCCATCTAAAAGAAGAGGAACTGCTGCCTGAAAAACTGTTCTTTGGATATTAATGACACACCATAACATATCTCTTCAATGCAATGAGAGGCATGTTTCAGTCGAGATTAATTCAAGTTTTTGACTGGATTTTATTGTTAGAGGTTAAAAAGATTAGTTCAAAGTGTACTGATCATGAACTGATCATGAGCGTATTACTGGCATAAAGCTGGTTCCAGGTCAGGTTGTTTTTTGTTCTTTTCCAAGATTTTTCAATGCATAGAATATTCAACATTTTTAAATGAATGAAGTCCTGTTGTCCAGTCCAGTGGACGTTTTATAAATAAGAAAAAAAAAACATTTTGCTTTCCAGTAATTTTTGTGCATTTAACACTCCAAAAAATAATGAAAAATTAAACACACCTCCAAAAAATTCCTGTTCTCCAGATGATATGAAAAGATTCTTTGAAGACCTCTAAAAATATTGTCAGGGACAAATTGATAGTCTCTCTACATTGGTAGGGTCATTGGAGAATTGTCCTGTGCCAGTGTGCAGTAGTATATGACAAACAATCAGATTAATTAAGCAGTTGAAAAGAAGAAACAAAAAGACATTTTCGTTGCTTATCGCACCACCTATTGCCAGAGAGACACCAAACGCGGAATCTCATACTACATAAGTGTGTAGAATTTTGTAAAGTTTGAACGAAGAGGTCACAAGGTAAAGCAGATTTAATAAAATTGACCATGCCCACTTTATTGATGCATAGCAAGCATATTAAAAAGTCGACCATTTTATAATAATTTAGATCCAGTATCCTGTGATTCTTTCAAGCCTAATTTCATGAAATGCAAAAAATCCAGTGATTGTTGTGCAAAAGGAATGCTAATATTGGTTCAAGAGACAAAGTCATTTTCCAGGAGGAGCTTGACCTAATGATGCACATGATGGGATTTTGCATCGGCCTCAGCCAAAGGTACATTCCCTGAAATATAAAAATTTGCTTTAGTTCCCCCTGTAGGCCGATTCACTCAAAATTTTGCATGATGTTACCTAGTCCAATCTAAGTATAACCATGAAGATTCAGGTCAATTACTTATTGCTAAGCCTGTGAAATAGCAGTTGCAACTTGATTGAATATTGCAGCCATGTTTTTAAGGATATCTCTTGTTCACTGAAAAGACGACTGGAAGCTTACACAGATATACGGTATGCGAAATTAGAATAATTTATGTTCAATGGTTGAAGAGATAAAGGTATTTTCACATTTTTGCTTTTTATAATGCCACCTAGCAGTAAAATGGGGTGAAATATCTCAAGTTGACACAGAATCAAGGTGCCCACATGGACAAAATTTGAACTTCCTAAAGCCCTACGTCCCCCGAGCAGTAAGGCCGGCATTACAGGATTTTCAAATGACGTGCCTCGAGCCTCTGACCCTTAAAAACATAATTGCTTTCAAGCCGTTCCTGCGTAAGATCGCTTGATTAATAATCGCACAATTTATTTTCTGAATAATCAAGACCAATATATAAGCCTGTAATTGTTAAGAAATTATTATTAAACTAGAAGGGCACTCAGTAGAGCGCATAGGCTACCTCCGCCACGCCATTGTTTTACCGATCGCGGTCAAAATCAATAGGGTCCATCCTTGATGTAATAGCAACCAACCCACAAAATTTCAGAGATATCCGTTCATTACTTTTTGAGTTATCTTGTACTCAAACAGACAGACAGACAAACCAATACTGGCTAAAACATAACCTCCTTGGTGGAGGTAATGACAGATCACTGAAGGGCTACATTGACAACGCACTAGTGATATCATATGGATGGAAAAAAATAATTATACTAATAAAAATTATGAATTAACCCAGTGCTTTTCCAGGATTCCAAAAAAAGTTGACTCCCGTTCTACGTTTGTAGGATTTTTTTCAGCAGTGCAACCTAATTTATTTTAAGACTGCACTCAATCAAAATGTTTTCAGTGTTCAGAAAAATAGGCTGCATTTGTGGGGAAGCGCAGGTGCACACTGGTTGCCGCCTGAACAATAATAATTAATTTATTAATTTATTAACGCTTCCTGCATCGAAGCATTGGTAATTGAAAAATTTAGTAAATTGGTTATTAGTGCATCTTGAGATTTCTACGAATGACATGCATTTAAAATCATTTAAAATGCATGCCATGCGTTGAACATTAAAGGCAGCAAAGTCATTCATGAGGCCTTCATACTCCAGCTTCTGAGAAAGTTGTAGGAAGGCTATAATATGAGATTGTATGAATGGCAATTATCTAATTAATTAATTAGAAATGAAAACTAAACCTTATCTTAATACCATCTTCGGCAGCATTTACAACATATTATTCTACAACGTACTTCAAGATGGAATTTCGAGAAATTTCAGTCAATTGCCATCTGAGCAATCTCATTTTGTAGTCTTCCTCTTTTGACACAAAGCTGTATGTCTTAGGGCGCTTTCACTCTGAGTACTGTTGCTCCGTACCGTGACACAGCATGATTGACCCCCCTTCCCACCCCGCAACTGGCCAGCTTTCACACTAGCAATGTCGTTCCATGCCTGAGTATGGTTGCTTTTGCCAATAGGTGGCAGTGTGCACCTGGGTGGTTTTGAAATAGAAAAATATACTTATAAATTGGTTACATATGTGTGTAAAAAATATAAAATGTACAGTACAGATCACATCAAAACGGAATTCTATCGCGGTAGGGTCGGGAGAAGGTAATGGTAACTTCAGAGCAACATGAGGGTTGAAATGCAGTAGATTGTCTGAGAAAGTGCGGTGCAGGGATACAAAGCATTTATAAATATAGTACCCAGTCACGTAACCCTTCCAGGATACACATCACAGGTTGTCCAGAGTGTGCTGCAGAATGTCATGGTTGGCTGAGCGGCCGGTAAGCATCTCCCAGCAGGGGATGCTTTCACACGCAGTCACTGTAAATGGTGAAAACTTACCAACCCCACACTACCACGTAAGATTATTTCTCCTATTCATATATTTATTTGCTTAAAATATGTGCTTTTCATTGTATTTTTCTTGTTGTAGATAGCTTTAAAATCACAAGTTTTTAATCGGTAAACCATTGCATGTAAAGGAACGATGTATGAGATATAACCAGAAGTATACTGCATAACGCGGCTTGATGTGTGGGGTTTGTTCACGAGGAGAACAGCGGCGAAAAAGAGTGGTTCTTTTTGACAAAAATCATAATGCTTTCTATATATTTAATGCTATTTAGTGCAGACAGGAAAATTCCTTTATTTTTGTTGTTTACTCTTAACGTTCTGTGAAAATGAATGATACACCTCACCATATAGGACACATCTGCTGTCATAGTGTTGAGAAATTTTCACTTTGTTTCTGTTATATTGCAGATTGCTGGACTTTGTGGCGCTCCTGACACCCAGAGAAAAGATTTTAGTTACATTATGAACTCACACACACAGTTGACACACATCTTCAAAAGCAAATTTCTTCCGTGCTTTCATGTGCACTATAATGCGGTTTCTCACAAGTTTTAAATTGAATGCCTATAGTTGTCACTCGCGGTTTGATCAAAGAAGACCTCCCACCGGTAAAGATGTGTGGGCATATGGAGTCAGTCATTTAAGGAAACCACACATGATCAGGAACTATATTTTCTTACCTGGCACCGCCTCACGATCACTGTCGGCAATTAAAAGGCTTATAGCATTAATCTCGCGAAACAACGAGTTAGTCTGGTGGTAGAGTAGCGATACAAAGACGGCAAGACAGCGGTAAATTAGGGAGAGTTCTCGCGATTTTTTCCGTTTTGCTGTGAGCTGTACAGTAACTGGGATATTTTGCTTAATAACTTCATTTGGAAAAAAATTTAAGTTTTATTTCATCATTTTCTAGATCGGCCACAGTAGGCTTTGCGTTATGCACTCGTCCCCTTTCATAATGAGGGCATGTTTGTCACCTCTGTTCTGTATCTCACTGTTTGAATTGAAAACACATTAGAAATATTCTGATATATCGTTTTTCTTCATTCCCCTTTCTGTCATAGAATAACTGTTGTCTATAGTAAGCCTCTGAGGACAGCGTATTACTAAAGCGAATTAAAGCTGGAAGCATCGTTGAACGGACCCTCGGACCCTTGGCATGTTGGGGGTTGTGGTGAGATCCTGATGGGTGCAGCTGTGCACTCATGACCATTGGACAGGTCAGGTGCAGGACCCAACCTGTGATAAAGTGTTGAGCGAATCGGACAAAGCCAAAGGAGTTATGACAAGTTGATAGTTCATCCACCAGGGGGCGCTCTGAGCGTAAGCAAACGTGGGCAGGTGCATTCAGGGGCAGACCCTCAGCACAAATGTGAAGTTTCGAGCAAGTCGGCCAATGTCAATGTAAAATATGGCATTTCCCATTTCCACAAGGGGACGCCATGAGTGACATTGCCTACAAGCATATGGAGGCGTTCCGGGGGGAGTCTCATCATGAACAGGAATTTTGAAGCCGTTTGGATGAAGTATGAGGGAGAGAGAGCTGCTTGAATATGCATGGCGAGGCATCAGAAATGGGGACGCCATAGCGGCCACGCCCACTGACCTACAGACATGCAGAGCACAACTTTTGATCAACATGGTATCTTGATGATCTGTAATAAATCTGAGGTTGATTGGACGAAATCTCTAGGAGGAGTTCGTTGAAATACAATGTGTGGAAATCAGGTCAAAATGACACGTTAAAATAAAAATGGCCGACTTCCTGTTTGGAGTAGACAAATGGTGCCAGTGACTTTTTTGTTCATCTTGGCAACTTGGTCATGTGTACCAATTTTCATCTTCCTCCTCCAAAAAAACCCCGATAGGGAGGGGTTTTTGAAAATTTCAAGGGGGCGCTATTGAAGCATTTTGCTCCCCCCATGGGCGATGCTCCGATCAGATGTAAGAACTCGCCACCCTTGACCGTTGTATTAATTTTCATGATGATCAGAGTTCATTTAAGACATCAAAAAACCCAAACATTTTCATGGCTTGGGATCCATAGTCGCCGCGTCGCCAGATGGACGCCATTACTCATAGCTTCACAGCAATCATAATGTAGCTTCACCAACTTGTTGTGCATGTTTGAGAAGTGGAATGAAGTTGATGGGTTCAACTGTGTGTCATCAGTAGAAGTGAAAGTAAAAACTGGTCACCTCGTGTTAGCAGCCACGCCCACTGACCTACAGACATGCAGAACATAATTTTTGATCAGCATGGTCTCTTGATGATCACTAATAAATCTGAGGTTGATTGGACGAAACTCTCTCGGAGGAGTTCGTTAAAATGCAACATGTGGAAATCAGGTCAAAATGACATGTTGAAATCAAAATGGCCGACTTCCTGTTTGGAGGAGACCAATTGTGCCAGGGACTTTTCTGTGCATGTTGGCAAAATACACGTGTACCAATTTTCATCTTCCTACACCAAAAAAACCCCTAAGGGCAGGGGTTTTTGAAAATTTCAAGGGGGCGCTATAGAGGCATTTTGCTCCCCCCATGAGCAACGCCCTTATCAGATGTAAGAGCGCACCACCCTTGACCATTGTATAAATTTTCACGATGATACTAGTTCATTAAAGACATCAAAAACCCACACGTATTTTCATAGCGAGGGACCCATAGTCGCCGAGTCGCCACACGGACGCCATCACTCGTAACCTCAAAGCATTCATAATATAGCTTTAGCAACTTGTTCTGCATGTTTTAGAAGTGGAATGAAGTTGATGGGTTCAACTAGGTGTCATCAGTACAAGCGAAAGTAAAAACTGGTCACTTCCTGTTACCACAGGGGGGCGCTATTAGTAAAATGGGAAGTTAAGAAATCTGGATGTTCAAGGCGGAGCAATCATGTCCAGCAAGTTTGAAGCTGCTCCGATCAAGTATGTGGGCGTGAGAACATTTTGAAATTTTTTTGTTGAGTCGCCAAACTTTGTCACATCCTTGCAGCCACGCCCTTTGACCTACAGACATGCAGAGCACAAATGTTGATCAGCTTGGTCTCTTGATGATCTTTACCAAATTTGAAGTCAATCGGGCGAAATCCCGAGGAGGAGTTCGTTTTAAAATGCAAAAATTCAAATCAAAATGGCCGACTTCCTGTTGGGTTCAGGGCGTGGCTCCAATGTAATTTTTTGTATGGCTGCATATGACACATATGTCTACCAAATTTTGTCTGCCTGCGAGAAAGTAACCGAATTACCCAATGGGAATTTTGAAACGTGTTTAGGGGGCGCTATTTCGGCATTTCGCATTGACCACGTGCGAGGGCAAAAAAATTTCGAATTCGGATGTGGCTGGACGAATGTGGAAAGTTAGTTATGTTTTCACCATTGGGAAAGGGGCGAAATTGGGGCATGAAAAGTCGAAAGAATAATAATAATAACTTAAGCTGCAAGCAGCCTTGAATGGGCCCTCGCACCCTTGTGCACATTGGGGGTACTGGTGAGATCGTGACGGGTGCAGTTGTGCACTCACGAACATTGGACAGGTCAAGTACAGGCCCCAACCTATGATAAAGTTTTGAGCAAATCGGACAAAGCACAAAGGAGTTATGACAAGTTGATAGTTAATCCACCAGGGGGCGCTCAGAGCGTAACCAAACGTAGGCAGGTGCATTCAGGGGGAGACCCTCAGCACAAATGTGAATTTTCGAGCAAATCGGCCAATGTCAATGTAAAATATGACATTTCCCGTTTCCACAAGGGGGCGCCATGAGCGAGATTGCCTAAGAGCATATGTAGGCATTCAGGGCGGGGCTCTTATCATTTACAAGAATTTTGAAGCCATTTGGATGAAGTATGAGGGACAGAGAGCTGCTGGAATATGCATGGCGAGGCATCAGAAAGGGGGACTCCATAGCAGCCACGCCCATTGACTTGCATACATGCAGAGCACAACTTTTGATCAGCGTGGTCTTTTGATGACCTGAAATAAATCTGAGGTTGATTGGACGAAATCTCTAGGAGGAGTTCGTTAAAATACAACGTATGGAAATCAGGCCAAATGACACGTTAAAATCAAAATGGCCGACTTCGTGTTTGGATTAGACCAATAGTGCCGGAGACTATTTTGTGCGTCTTCGCAACATACACATGTGTACCAATTTTCATCTTCCTATTCCAAAAAAACCCTATGGGGAGGGGTTTTTGAAAATGTCAAGGGGGCGCTATAGAATCATTTTGCTCCCCCCATGGGCGCTGCACCTATCAGATGTAAGAGCTCTCCAGCCTTGACCTGTGAATTATTTTTCATGATGATACGAGTTCCCTAAAGACATCAAAAACCCAAATGTATTTTCAGGGCGAGGGATCCATAGTCGCCGCATCGCCACATGGACGCAATTAATCGTAGCTACACAGCATTCAAAATTTAGCTTCACCAACTTGTTCTGCATGTTTAAGAAGTGGAATGAAGTTGATGGGTTCAACTACGTGTCATCAGTACAGGTGAAAGTAAAAACTGGTCACTTCCTGTTACCACCGGGGGGGCGCTATTAGTGAAGTGGGAAGTTAATATATTGAGACGTTTAGGGTGGAGCCATCATCATGTCCAAAAAGTATGAAGCTGCTCCGAACAAGTATGTTGGCCTGAGAGCCGTTGGAAAATGGATGGCGAAATCAAAACAAGCCGCCAAAGTTTGTCACGCCCTAGTAGCCACGCCCTTTGACCTACAGACATGCAGAACGCAACTTTAGATCAGCATAGGGTCCTGATCATCTGTACCAAATGTGAAGTTGTTTGGGCAAAATCCCTAGGAGGAGTTTGTTAAAATACGAGGTGAGGAAATCGCAGGTAATCAAAAATTCAAATCAAAATGGCTGACTTCCTGTAGGGGCTGGACCATGACGTCAGGAGACTTTTTTGTGCGTCTGGCTATGATACATTTGTGTACCAAATTTCGTCCGCCTACAACAAAGTAACCCCAATGTGGAGAGTAATTTGAAAATTTGTAGGGGGCGCCATTTCGGCAATTAGCGTCGACAATGTGTGAGGGCCCAAAAATATCAAATGTCGTATCCGGCCGGACGAATGTGCAAAGTTAGAAGCGTTTTCACAATTGGGAAAGGGGCGAAATTGAGGCATGAAAAGTCGCAACAATAATAATAATAATTAAAGCTGCAAGCAGCGTTGAAAGGGCCCTCGCACCCCTCTTGCACGTTGGGGTGGTGGCGAGATGTTGACAGGTGCATTTGTCCAGTCACAGCCATTGGACACTGCTATACTGCATACAATGTGTTTTCCTGAGGGGAATGCAAACACCACTGCTGAAATCAATAGGTGGAGCACGTTAAAGTATAACACCTGTTCATGAAAAAAAGTTGAAATTTTAATTCAAAATAATGCACTTCCTGTTGGGTTCGGGTCATCGCACTATATAATTCTTTTACAAGCCTTGGCACGTTTCATGTCTCCACCAAATTTTGTTCATGTAGGTGAACTGAACCATAAGACCAGTTTTGTTGAAATTTTCTGGAGGGCGCTATGATACTATTTTGACATTACTTTGTGCAAAACCTATACCATAGTAATTGTAATACCAGGCTCCACGATTTTGTTGATTTTTGTGCATTTTCAAGCATGTTGAGACCTTCAAAAGGGCAATCTTTTGAAAAAATAATTAGGGGGCGCTACAGAGCCATTGTGCCACATTAAGTGCCAATTGGGATATCAAGTCGAAGATCATAAGACACTGACAATTTGTGCAACGTTTTGCAAGTTTTGGAAAATCGGAAGGCCTTTAAACGTGTGTTCATAAAATTTGGTAAAACGCAGGAAATGGCTCATAGCTCCCTTCCTGTTTGGCCATAAAATTTCTAAAAAATTACCATAAACTTACATGAGAAATTCAACAATCACACCAAATTTCATGAACATTCAAGCACTTTTATCTTAACATGGCCGCGGCCAGAGGGCGCTGTGGAGCCTCCTGGCCACACCCGAAATAATATTAGCAAATATGTATACTGGGGAGCACACTCTAATCAAGCTTGTAAAGTTTCAGGCAAATCTCACTAAGTATGTGTGAGTAAAAGCAACTTCTTGTTTCATGGCGGAACATCGAAATTCGCCGCGACGCCACGGATACATTGTTTGATGAATCCAAAAAAGCTTCCCAATTTAACATCGGCAAGGTCTGAAGATGTCATATGCCAAACTTTAGGTTGATCCCATAAAATCTCTAGGAGGAGTTCGCTAAAGTACAACGCCTTGTTTAAGGCGAAAAATTTTAAACAGCTGAAATTTCAATTAAAAATGGCAGACTTTCTGTTGAGTCTAGGTCATGGCACCTGGAGACTTTTTTTTAGGGCTCAACATAAATCACATGTCCACTGAATTTCGAACATGTAGGTTTACCGGGCTGCGAGGGCTGCTTATTTGAAATTTTCCAGGGGGTGCTAAAATGCCATTTTGCCACGCCTATCTGTGAGCTTTTTATCACGTAATAAGAAGGATGGGCTTTATATTTCTTCAAAATTTTGTGAGTTTTCGAGCATGTTGAGACCCTCAAAAGGGTAATTCTTTTAAAAATCTGATTGGGGGTGCTATAGAGGCATTATGCCACATTTAGTGCAAATTAATGTATCAAATTGAAGACGATAAGACAATTATAATATAGGCAACGTTTTGCAAGTTTTCAAGTATTCTAAGGCCTTCAAACATGTGTTCGTAAAATTTGGAAAAACGCAGGAAATGGCTCATAACTCACTTCCTGTTTGGCCAAAAAATTTCAAAAAAATTACCATAATCCGGCATGACAAATACAATGATCAGACCAAATTTCATGAACATTCAAGCACTTTTATCTCAACATGGCCGTGTCTAGAGGGCGCTGTGGAGCCACCTGACCACACCCAATCTAATATCAACATATATTTATACTTGGAAGGAGACTCTTATCAAGCTTGTAAAGTTTCGCGCAAATCTCACAAAGTATGTGTGAGTAAAACCAATTTCCTGTTTCATGGCGGAACATCGAAATTCGCCGTGACGCCACGGAGACATAGTTTGATGAATTCAAAAAAGCTTCACAATTTAACATCGGCAAGGTCTTTAGATGTCATTTGCCAAATTTTAATTTGATCGGATAAAATCTCTAGGAGGAGTTCGTTAAAGTACGACGTCTGTTAATGGCAAAAAATTTTAAAAAGTTGCAATTTCAATTAAAAATGGCAGTCTTCCTGTTGAGTCTAGGTGATGGCACCAAGAGACTTTTTTTTTTAGGTCACGGCATAGTCCACATGGACACCGAATTTCGGACATGTAGGTTAAACAGGCTGCGAGGGCTGCTTCATAGAAATATTCTAAGGGGCGCTTTTATGCCATTTTGCCACGCCCATCTGTACACCCTACATCATAGTAATCCGTTTGCCCAGCTTAATATGTGTGCAAAATTTTGTTAGTTTTCGAGCATGCTGAGGCACTCAAAAATGCAATTATGGATTAGGGGGCGCTATAGAGCCACCATGACACGTGCAGTGCCAAATGGGATATCAATTCGAAGAGCTTCATATTTTTAACCTCTGAGCAAAGTTTGGTGAGTTTGCGAGTATGATAAAGCCCTCAAAAATGTATTCGTAAAATCTGGAAAAACGCAGGAAATGGCTCATAGCTCACTTCCTGTGAGGCGAAAAAATGTTAATAAAATTTACAAAAAACTTCATTATGACTACTATGACCCCACCAAATTTCGTGAGAATCAGAGCAAGTGTGTTCCAAAATGGCCGCGTGTTTGGTGGCGCTATAGAGCCACCGGGGCACGCATAAGCTCAGGACTATGAATAGTTTGTAAATATCAGCACGCCTGACGCATATGCAAATTTTTGTGAGTTTTCGCGCATGGCAAAGCCCTCAAAAACGCGTTCTCGCAGCAGAATAAAAATAATTAAAGCTGCAAGCAGCGTTGAAAGGGCCCTCGCACCCCTCAAGCACGTTGGGGTGGTGGCGAGATGTTGATGGGTGCAGGTGTCCATTCACAGCCATTGGACACTGCTGGACTGTGTACAATGCGTTATCCTGAAGGGAGTGCAAACACCACTCCTGAAAATTTGGAAAAAACGCAGGAAATAGCTCATAGCTCATTTCCTGTTTGGCCAAAAAATTTCGAATAAATTAGCATATCCTTGCATGAGAAATTCAACGATCACACCAAATTTCATGAACATTCAAGCACATTTATCTGAACATGGCTGTGGCTAGAGGGCGCTGTGGAGCCACCTGGCCACACCCGATCTAATATCAGCATAAATTTTTATTTGGAAGGAGACCGTTATCAAGCCTGTAAAGTTTCGGGCAAATCCCACAAAGTACGTGTGAGTTAAATCAACTTTCTGTTTAATGGTGAAACATCAAAATTCGCCGCGACACCATGGATACATCGTTTGATATATCCGAAAAACCTTCGCAATTTAAGATCAGACAGGTCTTGCGATGTCACTTGCCAAATTTTTAGTTGATCGGATAAAATCTCTAGGAGGAGTTCGTTAAAGTACCACACCTGTGACTGACAAAAAATTTTTAAAAGTTGAAATTTCAATTAAAAATGGCGGACTTCCTGTTGAGTCTAGGTCATGGCACCAGGAGACTTTTTCTTAGGTCTCAGCATAAATCACATGTCCAACGAATTTCATACATGTAGATTTACCGAGCTGCGAGGGCTGCTTCATTGAAATATTCCAGGGGGCGCTATAATGCCATTTCGCCACGCCTTTCTGTAAGTTTTTTTATCCTAATAATAAGCATGATTAGCTTTCTATGTGTACAAAATTTTGTGAGTTTTCAAGCATGTTGAGACCCTCAAAACAAAAATTCTTTTAAAAATCTGATTGGGGGCGCTGTAGAGCCATTATGACACATTTAGTGCCAGTTGATATATGAAATTGATAACGATAGGACAATTATACATTTTGCAACGTTTTGCAAGTTTTCGAGTATTCTAAGGCCCTCAAACGTGTTTGAAAAATTTGGATAAACGCAGGAAATGGCTCATAGCTCACTTCCTGTTTGGCCAAAAAATTTCAAAAAAATTACCATGACCCTGCATGACAAATTCATTGATCACACCAAATTTCATGAACATTCAAGCACTTTTATCTTAACATGGCCGTGGCGAGTGGGCGCTGTGGAGCCACCTGGCCACTCCCGATCTAATATCAGCATATATTTATATTTGGGAGGACAATTTTATCAAGCTTGTAAAGTTTCAGGCAAATCTCACATAGTATGTGGGAGTAAAACCAACTTCCTGTTTCATGGCGGAACATCCAAATTTGCCGCAACGCCACGGATACATCGTTCGATGAATCCGAAAAAGCTTCGCAATTTAACATCGGCAAGGTCTTTAGATGTCAGAAGCCAAATTTTAATTTGATCGGATAAAATCTCTAGGAGGAGTTCGTGAAAGTACGACGCCTGTGAATGGTGAAAAATCAAAAAAAGTTGTGATTTCAATTAAAAATGGAGGACTTCCTGTTCAGTCTAGGTCATGGCACCAAGAGACTTTTTTTTAGGTCTCGGCATATTCCACATGGGCACCGAATTTCGTACATGTACGTTAAACAGGCTGCGAGGGCTGCTTCATTGAAATTTTCTAGGGGGCGCTATAATGCCATTTTGCTACGCCCATCTGGAAACCCTATATTATAGTATAACCTCTCACCGGCTCAATAAGTTTGCGAAATTTCGTGAGTTTTCGAGCATGCTGAGGCCCTCAAAAATGCAATTATGTATTAGGGGGCGCTATTGAGCCACCATGTCAAACCCAGTGACAATTGGGATTTCAAATCGAAAAGCTTGATATTTTCAACCTCTCAGCAAAGTTTGGCGAGTTTTCGAGTATGCTAAGACGCTCAAAAATGTCTTCGTAAATTCTTAAAAAACGCAGGAAATGGCTCATAGCTCACTTCCTGTTCAGCAAAAAAATTTCCAAAAAATTGACAAAAAACTTCATAATGACTACTATGGCCATATAGAATTTCGTGAGAATCCGAGCAATTGCGTTCCAAATTGGTCGCGTGTTTGGTGGCGCTATAGAGCCACCGGGGCATGTCCAAGCACAAATATAACAAAACTTATAACAACGTCTTTAGATGTCATACGCCAAATTTTAAGTTGATTGGATAAAATATTTAGGAGGTGTTTGTTAAAGTACGACGCCTGTTCTTGGCGAAAAATTTTTAAAAGTTGAAATTTCAATTAAAAATGGCGGACTTCCTGTTGAGTCTAGGTCATGGCACCAAGAGACTTTTTTTTAGGGCTCAACATAAATCACATGTCAACCGAATTTCGTACATGTAGGTTTACCGGGCTGCGAGGGCTGCTTATTTGAAATTTTCCAGGGGGCGCTAAAATGCCATTTTGCCACGCCTATCTGTGAGCTTTTTATCACAGTAATACGAATGATGGGCTTTATACTGGTTCAAAATTTTGTGAGTTTTCGAGCATGCTGAGACCCTCAAAAGGGTAATTCTTTTAAAAATCTGATTGGGGGCGCTATAGAGCCATTATGCCACATTTAGTGCTAACTAATGTATCAAATTGAAGAGGATAAGACAATTATAATTTGTGCAATGTTTTGCAAGTTTTCAAGTGTTCTAAGGCCTTCAAACGTGTGTTTGTAAAATTTGGAAAAACGCAGGAAATGGCTCATAGCTCACTTCCTGTTCGGCCAAAAAATTTCAAAAAAATTACCATAACCCGGCATGATAAATGCAATGATCACACCAAATTTCATGAACATTGAAGCACTTTTATCTCAACATGGCCGTGTCTAGAGGGCGCTGTGGAGCCACCTGACCACACCCAATCAAATATCAACATATATTTATACTTGGAAGGAGACTCTTATCAAGCTTGTAAAGTTTTGTGCAAAACTCACAAAGTATGTGGGAGTAAAACCAACTTCCTGTTTCATGGCGGAACATCGAAATTCGTCGCGACGCACCGGATACATAGTTTGATGAATCCAAAAAAGCTTCGCAATGTAACATCGGCAAGGTCTTTGATGTCATATGCCAAATTTAAAGTTGATCGGATAAAATCTTTAGGAGGAGTTCGTTAAAGTACGACGCCTGTTAATGGCAAAAAATTAAAAAAAGTTGCAATTTCAATTAAAAATGGCGGTCTTCTTGTTGAGTCTAGGTGATGGCACCAAGAGACTTTTTTTAAGGTCTCGGCATGGTCCACATGGACACCGAATTTCAGACATGTAGGTTAAACAGGCTGCGAGGGCTGCTTCATTGAAATATTCTAGGGGGCGCTATAATGCCATTTTGCCACGCCCATCTGTAAACCCTATACCATAGTACAACTTCCAACAGGATTAATACATGTGCAAAATTTTGTGAGTTTTCGAGCATGCTGAAGCCCTCAAAAATGCAATTATGTATTAGGGGGCGCTATAGAGCCACCATGTCACTTTTAGTGCCAAATAGGACATCAATTCGAAGAGCTTCATATTTCTAACCTCTGAGCAAAGTTTGGCGAGTTTTCGAGTATGATAAAGCCATCAAAAATGTATTCGTAAAATCTGGAAAAACGCAGGAAATGGCTCATGGCTCACTTACTGTGAGGCGAAAAAATTTCAAAAAAATTTACAAAAAAACTTCATTATGACTACTATGGCCCCACCAAATTTCGTGAGAATCAGAGCAAGTGCGTTCCAAAATGGCCGTGTGTTTGGTGGCACTATAGAGCCACCGGAGCACGCCCAAGCTCACGAATATGAATACTTTGTATAATTTCAGCAGGCCTGACGTATATGCAAATTTTTGTGAGTTTTTGCGCATGGCAAAGCCTTCAAAAACGCGTTCTCGCAGCAGAATAATAATAATAATAAGAAGAAGCGGAAGACGAAGAAGAAGAATAATAAAAATCCCTTCAAAAACAATAGGTTCCTCGCACCTTCGGTGCCAGGACCCGTTCCGGGCCCTGGCACCGGTCGGTGCTCGGGCCCTAATAATAATAATAATAAGAAGAAGAAGAAGAAGAAGAAGAATAAAAAGCCCATCAAAAACAATAGGTTCCTCGCACCTTCGGTGCCAGGACCTGTTCCGGGCCCTGGCACTGGTCGGTGCCCGGGCCCTAATAATAATAATAATAATTAAAGCTGCAAGCAGCGTTGAACGGGCCCTCGCACCCTTGCACATTTTGGGGATAGTGGTGATATCCTGACGGGAGCAGGTGTGCACTCACGACCATTTGAAAGGTCAAGTGCAGGCCCCAACCTGTGATAAAGTGTCGAGCGAATCGGACAAAGCACAAAGGAGTTATGACAAGTTGATAGTCCATCCACCAGGGGGCGCTTGGAGCGTAACCAAACATGGGCAGGTGCATTCAGGGGCAGACCCTCAGCACAAATGTGAAGTTTCGAGCAAATCGGCCAATGTCAATGTAAATATGGCATTTCCTGTTTCCACAAGGGGGCGCCATGAGCGAGATTGCCTACAAGCATATGCAGGCGTTCAGGGTGGGGCTCTTATCATGTACAGGAATTTTGAAGCCATTTGGATGAAGTATGACGGAGAGAGAGCTGCTCGAATATGCTTGGCGAAGCATCAGAAATGGGGACGCCATAGCGGCCACGCCCATTGACCTACAGACATGCAGAGCACAAGTTTTGATCAGCATGGCCTCTTGATGATCTGTAATAAATCTGAGGTTGATCAGACAAAATCTCTAGGAGGAGTTCGTTGAAATAGAACGTGTGGAAATCAGGCCAAAATGATACGTTAAAATCAAAATGGCCGACTTCCTGTTTGGAGTAGACCAATGATGCCAGAGACTTTTTTGTGCAACTTGGCAACATACACATGCTTACCAATTTTCATGTTCCTACTCAAGAAAAACCCCTATGAGGAGGGCTTTTTGAAAATTTCAAGGGGGCGCTATACAAGCATATTGCTCCCCCAATGGGCGCTGCCCCTATCAGATGTAAGAGCTCGCCACCCTTGACCTGTGGATGAATTTTTCTGATGATACGAGTTCAATAAAGACATGAAAAACCCAAACGTATTTTCATGGCGAGAGATCCATAGTCGCCGCGTCGCCACACAAACGCCATTATTCGTAGCTTCACAGCATTCACAAAGAAGCTTCAGCAACTTGTTCTGCATGTTTCAGAAGTGGAATGAAGTTGAAAAGTTCAACTAGGTGTCAACAGTACAAGTGAAAGTAAAAACTGGTCACTTCCTGATACCACAAGGGGGCGCTATTAGTAAAGTGGGAAATTAATATATCTGGACATTCAGGGCAGAGCAATCATCATGTCCAGCAAGTTTGAAGCTGCTACAATTAAGAATATGGGCGTGAGAGCATTGTGAAACCCGAACGTATTTTCATGGCGAGGTATCCATAGTCGCCGCGACGCCACACGGACGCCATTACTCATTGCTTCAAAGCATTCATAATGTAGCTTCACCAACTTGTTCTGAATGTTTTAGAAGTGGATTGAATTTGATGCGTTTAACTATGTGTCATCAGTACAAGTGAAAGTAAAAAGTGGTCACTTCCTGTTACCACAGGGGGGCGCTATTAATAAAGTGGGAAGTTAATATAGATGGACATTCAGGGTGGAGCATTCATGAAGTCCAGCAAGTTTAAAGCTGCAACAATCAAGTTTGTGGGCGTGAGAGCATTGTGAATTTTTTTCATTGAGTCGCCAAACTTTGTCTCAGCTTGGTCTCTAGATGATCTGTACCAAATTTGAAATCGAAATCCCTAGGAAGAGTTCGTTTTAAAATTCAAAAATTCAAATCAAAATGGCCGACTTCCTTTTGGGTTTAGGGCGTGGCTGCAATGAGTTTTTTGTATGTCTGGGTATGATACATATGTGTATCGAATTTCGTCTGCCTCCGACAAAGTAACCAAATTTCCCTATGGGAATTTTGAAACGTGTTTAGGGGGCGCTATTTTTGCATTTTGCGGCGACCATGAACGAGCACCCAAAAATATCGAATTTTGGATCCGGCCGGACGAATGTGGAAAGTTAGACGCGTTTTCACAATTGGGAAAGGGGCGAAATTGGCCTTAGAAATGTCGGAAGAATAATAATAATAATAATTATGAAAAGTAATAATAATAATAATAATAATTAAAGCTGCAAGCAGCGTTGAACAGGCCCTCACACCCTTGTGCACGTTTGGGGTAGTGGTGAGATCCTGACGGGTGCAGGTATGCACTCACGACCAGTGGACAGGTCAAGTACAGGCACCAACCTGTGATTAAGTTTCGAGCGAATCATACAAAGCAGGAAGGAGTTATGAAAAGTTGATAGTTCATCCACCAGGGGGCGCTCTGAGCATAACCAAATGTGGGCAGGTGCATTCAGGGGCAGACCGTCAGCACAAATGCAAAGTTTCGAGCAAATCGGCCAATGTCAATTTAAATTAAAGCTGCAAGCAACTTTGAACGGGCCCTCGCACCCTTGTGCGCATTGGGGGTAGTGTTGAGATCCTGATGGGTGCAGGTGTGCACTCACGACCAGTGGACAGGTCAAGTACAGGCACCAACCTGTGAAAAAGTTTCGAGCGAATCGGACAAAGCAGGAAGAAGTTATGATAAGTTGATAGTTCATCCACCAAAGAGCGCTCTGAGTGCAACCAAATGAGGGCAGGTGCATTCAGGGGCAGACCGTCAGCACAAATGCGAAGTTTGAGCAAATCGGCCAATGTCAACGTAAAATATGGCATTTCCTGTTTCCACAAGGGGGCGCTATCGAGACATTTTGCTCCCCCCATGGGCGCGGCCCCTATCAGATTTAACAGCTTGCCATCCTTGACCTGTGTATCAATTTTGATGATGATATGAGTTCAGTAAAGCCATCAAAAACACAAACGTATTTTCATGGCTAGGGATCCATATTTGCCGCGTTGCCACACGAACGCCATTACTTGTAGCTTCACAGCATTCAAAATATCGCTTCACCAACTTGTTCTGCCTGTTTTAGAAGTGGAATGAAGTTGATGGGTTCAACTATGTGTCATCAGTACATGTTAAAGTAAAAAATGGTCACTTCCTGTTACCACCAGGGGGCGCTATTGGTAAAGTGGGAAGTTATGACATCGTGACGTTCAGGGCAGAGCAATCATCATTTCCAGCATGTTTGAAGCTTCTACGATAAAGTATGTGGGCGTGAGAGCATTTTGAAACTTTTTTGGCAAGTCGCCAAACTTTGTCACGCCCTAGCAGCCACGCCCTTTGACGTACAGACATGCAGAGCAGAACTTTTGATCAGCTTGGTCTATAGATGGTCTGTACCAAATTTTAAGTCAATCGGTCGAAAACCCTAGGAGGAGTTCGTTTTAAAATTGAAAAATTCAAATCAAAATGGTCGACTTCCTGTTGGGTTTAGGGCATGGCTCCAATGAGTTTTTTGTATGTCTGGGTAGGATACATATGTGTATCGAATTTCGTCTGCCTACGACAAAGTAACCGAACTGGACCCTTCCTGTTACCACCGGGGGGCGCTATTAGTAAAGTGGAAAATTATTATATTCTGATGTTCAAGGCGGAACCATCATCATCCTCAGCAAGTTTGAAGCTTCTACGATCAAGTATGTTGGCGTGAGAGCATTTTGAAATTTTTTTGGCGAGTCGCCAAATTTTGTCACGCCCAAGCAGACACGCCCTTTAAACTACAGACATGCAGAGCACAACTTTTGATCAACTTAGTCTCTAGATAATCTGTACCTAATTTGAAGTCAATCGGTCGAAAACCCTCGGAGGAGTTCGTTTTCAAAGTAAAAACTGGACACTTCCTGTTACCACCGGGGGGCGCTATTAATAATGTGAAAAGTTATGATCTGGGGACGTTCAGGGCAGAGACATTATCATGTCCAGCAAGTTTGAAGGTGCTAAAATCAAGTATACGGGCGGAAGAGTATTTTGAAATTTTTTTGTCGAGTCGCCAAACTTTGTCACGCCCTATCAGCCACGCCCTTTAACCGACAGACATGTTGAGCACAACTTTTGATCAGCTTGGTCTCTAGATGATCTGTACCAAATTTGAAGTCAATCGGTCAAAAATCCTAGGAGGAGTTTGTTTAAAAATTCAAATCAAAATGGCTGACTTCCTGTTGGGTTTAGGGCATGGCTGCAATGAAGTTTTTTGTATGTTTAGGGATGCTACACAAGTTTACCGAATTTTGTCTGCCAACGAGAAAGTAACCGAATTTCCCTATGGGAATTTTGAAACGTGTTTAGGGGGCGCTATTTCCGCATTTCGCGTTGACCATGTGCAAGCTCACAAAAATATCGAATTTCGGATCTGGCCAGACGAACGTGGAAAGCTAGACGCATTTTCAGCATTGGGAAAGGGGCGAAATTGGCCTTTGAAATGTCGGAAGAATAATATTAATAATAAAAAAATTAAAGCTGCAAACAGCGTTGAACGGGCCCTCGCACCCTTGAGCACGTTGGGGGTAGTGATGAGATCCTGCCGGGTGCAGGTGTGCACTCACGACCAGTGCACAGGTCAAGTACAGGCACCAACCTGTGATAAAGTTTTGTTTAATCGGACAAAGCAGGAAGGAGTTATGAAAAGTTGATAGTTCATCCACCAGGGGGCGCTCTGAGCGTAACCAAATGAGGGCATGTGCATTCAGGGGCAGACCGTCAGCACAAATGCGAAGTTTTGAGCAAATAGGCCAATGTCAATGTAAAATATGGCATTTCCTGTTTCCATAAGGGGGCACTATGGAGACATTTTGCTCCCCCTATAGGCGAGGCCCCTATCAGATTTAAGAGCTTACCATCCTTGACCTGTGAATCAATTTTTATGATAATACAAGTTCAGTGAAGACATCAAAACCACAAACGCATTTTCATGGCAAGGGATCCATCTCCGCCGTGTTGCTACGCGAACGCCCTAAATTGTAGCTTCACAGCATTCATAATGTAGCTTCAACAACTTGTTCTGCATGTTTTAGAAGTGGAATGAAGTTGATGGGTTCAACTATGTGTCATCAGTACATTTTAAAGTAAAAAATGGTCACTTCCTGTTACCACCAGGGGGCGCTATTAGTAAAGTGGGAAGTTATTATATTGTGACATTCAGGGCGGAGCCATCATCATGTCCAGCAAGATTGAAGCTTCTACGATCAAGTATGTTGGCGTGAGAGCATTTTGAAATTTTTTTGGCCAGTCGCCAATTTTTGTCACGCCCTAGCAGCCACGCCCTTTGACCGACAGACATGCAGAGCACAATTTTTGATCAGCTTGGTCTCTAGATGATCTCTACCAAATTTGAAGTCAATCGGTCGAAAACCCTAGGAGGAGTTCGTTTTAAAATAAAAAAATTCAAATCAAAATGGCCGACTTCCTGTTGGGTTTAGGGCATGGCTCCAATGAGTTTTTTGCATGTCTGGATATGATACATATGTTTATCGAATTTCGTCTGCCTACGACAAAGTAACTGAACTGGTCACTTCCTGTTACCACCGGGCGGCGCTATTAGTAAAGTGGGAAGTTATTATATTGTGACGTTCAGAGCGGAGCCATCATCATTTCCAGCAAGTTTGAAGCTGCTCCGATCAAGTATGTTGGCGTGAGAGCATTTAGAAATTTTTTTGGCGAGTCGCCAAATTTTGTCACGCCCTAGCAGCCACGTCCTTTCACCTACAGACATGCAGAGCAAAACTTTTGATCAGCTTGCTCTCTTGATGATCTGGACCAAATTTGAAGTCGATCGGGCAAAATCCCGAGGAGGAGTTCATTTTCAAAGTAAAAACTGGTCACTTCCTGTTACCACTGGGGGGCGCTATTAGTAAAGTGAAAAGTTATGATATTGACACGTTCAGGGCGGAGACATCATCATGTCCAGCAAGTTTGAAGTGGGCGCTGTGGAGCCACCTGGCCACTCCCGATCTAATATCAGCATATATGTTTACTTGAGAGGACACTTTTATCAAGCTTGTAAAGTTTCAGGCAAATCTCACAAAATATTTGGGAGTAAAACCAACTTCTTGTTTCATGGTGAAACATCGAAATTCATTACGACGCCACGGATACATCGTTCGATGAATCCAAAAACGCTTCCCAATTTAACATCGGCAAGGTCTTTAGATGTCATTCGCTAAATTTTAAGTTGATCGGATGAAATCTCTAGGAGGAGTTCGTTAAAGTACGACGCCTGCGAATGGCAAAAATTCTAAAAACGTTGCAATTTCAATTAAAAATGGCGGACTTCCTGTTGAGTCTAGGTCACGGCACCAAGAGACTTTTTTTTAGGTTTCGGCATAATCCACATGCCCCTCGAATTTCGTACATGTAGGTGAAATGGACCCTGAGGACTGCTTCATTAAAATTTTCTAGGGGGCGCTATAATGCTATTTTGCCACACCGATGCGTGATCCCAATATCCTTGTGAAAGGAATGACGGGCTTAATACGTGTGCAAAACTTCGTGAGTATTCAAGCATGTTTAGACAATCAAAAGGGCAATTGTTTTGAAAAGATGATTGGGGGCGCTATAGAGCCATTGTCCCACATTAAGTTCCAATTAGTGTATCAAATTGAAGACCATAAGATATTTATAATTTCAGCAACGTTTTCCAAGTTTTGGAGTATTCTAAGGCCCTCAAACATGTGTTCGTAAAATTTGGATAAACGCAGGAAATGGCTCATAGCTCACTTCCTGTTTGGCCAAAAAATTTCTAATAAATCACCATAACCCTGCATGACAAATTCAATGATCACACCAAATTTCATGAACATTCAAGCACTTTTATCTTTACATGGCCGTGGCTAGTGGGCGCTGTGGAGCCACCTGGCCACTCCCGATCTAATATCAGCATATATTTATACTTGGGAGGACACTTTTATCAAGCTTGTAAAGTTTCAGGCAAATCTTACATAGTACGTGGGAGTAAAACCAACTTCCTGTTTCACGGCGGAACATCGAAATTCGCCGCAACGCTACGGATACATCGTTAAATGAATCCAAAAAAGCTTCGCAATTTAACATCAGCAAGGTCTTTAGATCTCATATGCCAAATTTTAAGTTGATCGGATAAAATCTCTAGGAGGAGTTCGTTAAAGTACGACGCCTGCGAATGGCAAAAAATCTAAAAACGTTGCAATTTCAATTAAAAATGGCGGACTTCCTGTTGAGTCTAGGTCATCGCACCAAGAGACTTATTTTTAGGGCTTGGCTTAATCTACATGGACACCGAATTTTGTACATGTAGGTTAAACACGCTGCGAGGGCTGCTTCATTGAAATTTTCTAGGTGGTGCTATAATGCCATTTTGCCATGCCCATCTGTAAACCCTATATCATAGTAAAACCTATGTCCGGCTTTATAAGTTTGCAAAATTTCGTGAGTTTTCGAGCATGTTGAGGCCCTCAAAAATGCAATTATCTATTAGGGGGCGCTATAGAGCCACCATGTCACTTCCAGTGCCAAATGAGACATCAAATCGAAGAGATTCATGTTTTCAACCTATGAGCCAAGTTTGGCGAGTTTTCGAGTATGATAAGACCCTCAAAAATGTCTTCGTAAAATCTGAAAAAACGCAGGAAATGGCTCATAGCTCACTTCCTGTGAGGCAAAAAAATTTCAAAAAAATTGACAAAAAACTTCATAATGACTTCTATGGCCATCTTGAATTTCGTGAGAATCCGAGCAATTGCGTTCCAAAATGGCCGCGTGTTTGGTGGCACTATAGAGCCACCGGGGCACGTCCAAGCACAAAAATGACAATATTTTGAAAATTTCACCACGACTGACGTCTCTGCCAATTTTTGTGAGTTTTCGTGCATGGTAAGGCCCTCAAAAACGCGTTCTCGCAGCAGAATAAAAATAATAATAATAATAAGAAGAAGAAGAAGAAGAAGAAGAATAAAAATCCCATCAAAAACAATAGGTTCCTCGCACCTTCGGTGCCAGGACCTGTTCCGGGCCCTGGCACCGGTCGGTGCTCGGGCCCTAATAATTAAAGCTGCAAGCAGCGTTGAAAGGGCCCTCGCACCCCTCGTATACGTTGGGGTGGTGGCGAGATGTTCATGGGTGCAGGTGTCGATTCGCAGCCATTGGACACTGGTAGACTGTATACAATGTGTTTTCCTGAGGGGAGTGCAAAAATTTTCTGGAGGGCGCTATGCAACCATTTTGGCATGCCTGTGTGCAAAACCTATACCATCATAATCGTAATACCGGGCTCCATGAGTATGTTGATTTTTGTAAATTTTCAAGCATGCTGAGACCCTCAAAAGGGCGATTCTTTTAAAAAAATGTTGAGGAGGCGCTACAGAGGTATTGTGCCATATTAAATGCCAATTGGGATATCACGTCGAAGATCATAAGACACTGACAATTTGTGCAACGTTTTGCAAGCTTTGGAATATCCGAAGGCCTTTAAACGTGTATTCGTAAAATTTGGAAAAAACGCAGGAAATGGCTCATAGCTCACTTCCTGTTTGGCCAAAAAATTTCTAATAAATTACCATTTCCTTGCATGAGAAATTCAACAATCCCACGAAATTTCATGAACATTCAAGCACATTTATCTAAACATGGCTGTGGCTAGAGGGCGCTGTGGAACCACCTGGCCACACCCGATCTAATATCAGCATATATTTCTACTTGGAAGGAGACCGTTATCAAGCCTGTAAATTTTCGGGCAAATCTCACAAAGTATGTGTGAGTAAAATCAACTTCCAGTTTCATGGCAAAACATCGGAATTCGCCGCGATGCCAAGGATACATTGTTGAATATATCCAAAACACCTTCGCAATTTAACATTGAAAAGGTCTTAAGATGTCCCTCGTCAAATTTTAAGTTGATCGGATAAACTCTCTAGGAGGAGTTCATTAAAGTACGACGCCTGTAAATGACAAAAAATTTTAAAAAGTTGAAATTTCAATTAAAAATGGCGGACTTCCTGTTGAGTCTAGGTCATGGCACCAAGAGACTTTTTTTTAGGTCTCAGCATAAATCACATGTCCACCGAATTTCGTACATGTAGGTTTACCGAGCTGCGAGGGCTGCTTTTTGAAAATTTTCCAGGGGGCGCTATCATGCCTTTTTTCCACGCCTATGTGTGAGCTTTTTATCGTAGTGATAGGCATGATTGGCCTTATGTGTGTACAAAATTTTATGTGTTTTTGAGCAAGGTGAGACCCTCAAACGGGCAATTCTTTTAAAAATCTGATTGAGGGCGCTATAGAGCCATTGTCCCACATTTAGTGCTAATAGATGTACGAAATTGAGGACCATAAGATAGTTATAATTTATGCAACGTTTTCCAAGTTTTGGAGTATTCTAAGGCCTTCATACATGTGTTTGTAAAATTTGGATAAACGCAGGAAATGGCTCATAGCTCACTTCCTGTTTGGCCAAAAAATTTCAAAAAAATTACCATAACCCTGCATGACAAATTCAATGATCACACCAAAGTTCATGAACATTCAAGCACTTTTATCTTAACATGGCTGTGTCTAGAGGGTGCTGTGGAGCCACCTGGCCACTCCCGATCTAATATCAGCATATATTTATACTTTGGAGGACACTTATATCAAGCTCGGAAAGTTTCAGGCAAATCTCACATAGTATGTGGGAGTAAAACTAACTTCCTGTTTCATGGCGGAACATCGAAATTCGCCGCAACGCCACGGATACACCATTAGATAAATCCAAAAAAGCTTCGCAATTTCACATCGGCAAGGTCTTTAGATGTCATACGCCAAATTTTAAGTTGATCGGATAAAATCCCTAGGAGGAGTTCGTTAACGTACGACGCCTGTGAATGGCGAAAAATCAAAAAAAGTTGCAATTTCAATTAAAAATGGCGGACTTCCTGTTGAGTCTAGGTCCTGGCACCAGGGACTTTTTTTTAGGGCTTGGCATAATCTACATGGACACCGAATTTTGTACATGTACGTTAAACACGCTGCGAGGCCTGCTTCATTGAAATTTTCTAGGTGGCGCTATAATGTGATTTTGCCATGCCTATCTGTAAACTCTATATCATAGTAAAACGTATGACCGGCTTTATAAGTTTGCAAAATTTCGTGAGTTTTCGAGCATGTTAAGGCCCTCAAAAATGCAATTATCTACAAAACCCAAAACCAGTGAAGTTGGCACGTTATGTAAATCGTAGATAAAAACAGAATACAATGATTTGCAAATCCTTTTCAACTTATATTCAACTGAATACACTGCAAAGACAAGATGTTTAATGTTCAAACTGAGAAACTTTATTTTTTTTTTGCAAATAATCATTAACTTAGAATTTAAAAGGCAGCAACACATTGCAAAAAAAAAGTTGGCACAGGGCCTTTTACCACTGTGTTACATCACCTTTCCTTTTAACGACACTCAGTAAACGTTTGGGAACTGAGGAGACCAATTTTGAAGCTTTTCAGGTGGAACTCTTTCCCATTCTTGCTTGATGTACAGCTTAAGTTGTTCAACAGTCCGGGGTCTCCGTTGTCATATTTTACGCTTCATAATCGCCACACATTTTCAATGGGAGACAGGTCTGGACTACAGGCAGGCCAGTCTAGTACCCGCACTCTTTTACTACGGAGCCATGCTGTTGTAACACGTGCAGAATGTGGCTTGGCATTGTCTTGCTGAAATAAGCAGGGGCGTCCATGAAAAAAAAGACGTTGCTTGGATGGCAACATATGTTGCTCCAAAACCTGTATGTACCTTTCAGCATTAATGGTGCCTTCACATATGTGTAAGTTGCCCATGCCTTGGGCACTAATACACCCCCCATACCATCACAGATGCTGGCTTTTGAACTTTGCGCCTATAACAGTCCGGATGGTTCTTTTCCTCTTTGGTCCGGAGGACACGAGCGTCCACAGTTTCCAAAAACAATTTGAAATGTGGACTCGTCAGACCACAGAACACTTTTCCACTTTGCATCAGTCCATCTTAGATGAGCTTGGGCCCAGCGGCCGGGTGGCGTTCTGGGTGCTGTTGATAAATGGCTTTCGCTTTGCATTGTAGAGTTTTAACTTGCACTTGCAGATGTAGCGATTAACTGTAGTTACTGACAGTGGTTTTCTGAAGTGTTCCTGAGCCCATGTGGTGATGTCCTTTACACACTGATGTCGGTTTTTTGATGCAGTACCGCCTGAGGGATCGAAGGTCACGGGCATTCAATGTTGGTTTTCGCCTTGTCGCTACGTGCAGTGATTTCTCCAGATTCTCTGAACCTTTTGACGATATTACGGACCGTAGATGATGAAATCCCTAAATTTCTTGCAATAGCTCGTTGAGGAATGTTGTTTTTAAACTGTTCGACAATCAGCTCACGCATTTGTTCACTAAGTGGTGACCCTCGCCCCATCCTTGTTTGTGAATGACTGAGCATTTCAGGAAGCTGCTTTTATACCCAATCATGGCACCCACCTGTTCCTAATTAGCCCGTTCACCTGTGGGATGTTCCAAATAAGTGTTTGATAAGCATTCCTCAACTCTCTCAGTCTTTTTTGCCACTTGTGCCAGCTTTTTTGAAACATGTTGCAGGCATCAAATTCCAAATGAGCTAATATTTGCAAAAAATTACAAAGTTTACCTGTTCGAACATTAAGTAACTTGTCTTTGCAGTGTATTCAATTGAATATAGGTTGAAAAGGATTTGCAAATCATTGTATTCTGTTTTTATTTACGATTTACACAACGTGCCAACTTCACTGGTTTTGGGTTTTGTATTAGGGGGCACTATAGAGCCGCCATGTCACACTTAGTGCCAAATGAGACATCAAATCGAAGAGATTCATGTTTTCAACCTATGAGCCAAGTTTGGCGAGTTTTCGAGTATAAGACCCTCAAAAATGTTTTTGTAAAATCTGAAAAAACGCAGGAAATGGCTCATAGCTCACTTCCTGTGGGGCAAAAAAATTTCAAAAAAATTGACAAAAAACTTCACAATGACTAATATGGCCATACCGAATTTCATGAGAATCCGAGCAATTGCATTCCAAAATCCCCGCGTGTTTGGTGGCGCTATAGAGCCACCGGGGCATGTCCAAGCACACAAATAAAAATATTTTGAAATTTTCACCAAGACTGACGTCTCTGCAAATTTTTGTGAGTTTTTGTGCATGGCAAGGCCCTCAAAAACGCGTTCTCGCAGCAGAATAAAAATAATAATAATAATAATAATAACTAAGAAGAAGAAGAAGAAGAAGAATAAAAATCCCTTCAAAAACAATTGGTTCCTCGCACCTTCGGTGGTCGGTGCTCGGGCCCTAATAATAATTAAAGCTGCAAGCAGCGTTGAAAGGGCCCTCGCCCCCCTTGTACACGTTGAGGTGGTGCCGAGATGTTGACAGGTTCAGGTTTCCATTCACAGCCATTGGACACTGCTATACTGTGTACAATGTGTTTCACTGAGTGGAGTGCAAACACCACTCCTGAAATCAATAGTTGGAGCACCTTAAAGTACGACACCTGTTCATGAAAAAAAAAGAAAAAAAGTTGAAATTTTAATTCAAAATAATACACTTCCTGTTGGGTTCGGGTCATGGCACTATATTATTTTTTTACAAGTCTTGGCACGTTTCATGTCTCCACCAAATTTTGTTCATGTAGGTGAACTGAACCATGAGAACTGTTTTGTTGAAATTTTCTGGAGGGCGCTATGATAACACTTTGACATGCCTGTGTGCAAAACCTATACCAAAGTAATCGTAATACCGGGCTCAACAAGTGTGTTGATTTTTGTAAATTTTCAATCATGTTGAGACCCTCAAAAGGGCAATTCTTTTGAAAAAAATTAGGGGGCACTATAGAGCCATTGTGCGACATTTACTGCCAATTGATACATGAAATTAGCGGCGATAAGACAATTATAATTTCTGCAACGTTTTTGCAATTTTTAGTATTCTAAGGCCTTCAAACGTGTGTTTCGTAAAATTTGGAAAAAACGCAGGAAATGGCTTATAGCTCACTTCCTGTTTGGCCAAAAAACTTCAAAAAAATTACCATAACCCTGGATGACAAATTCAATGATCACACCAAATTTCATGAACATTCAAGCACTTTTATCTTAAAATGGCCAATGCTAGAGGGCGCTGTGGAGTCACCTGGCCACTCCCGATCTAAAAGTAGCATCTAATTATACTTGGGAGGAGACTGTTATCAAGCTTTTTTTAAAGTTTCGGGCAAATCTTACAAAGTATGTGGGAGTAAAACCAACTTCATCTTTCATGGCGGAACATCGAAATTCGCCGCAACGCCACGGATACATCTTTCGATGAATCCAAAAAAGCTTTGCAATTTAACATTGGCAAGGTCTTTGGATGTCATATGCCAAATTTGAAGTTGATTGGATAAAACCTTTAAGAGGAGTTTGTTAAAGTACGATGCCTGTTAATGGCAAAAATCAAAAAAAGCTGCAATTTCAATTAAAAATGGCGGACTTCCTGTTGAGTCTAGTTCATGGCACCAGAGACTTTTTTTTTGGTCTCGGCATAATCCACATGCACACCGAATTTCGTACATGTAGGTTAAACGGCTCTGGGGCTACTTCATTGAAATTTTCTAGGGCGCTTTTTATGCTATTTTGCCACACCCATGCGTGTTCCCAATATCCTTGTTAAAGAAATGACCGGCGTAATACGTCTGCAAAATTTCGTGAGTATTCAAGCATGTTTAGACAATCAAAGGGCAATTGTTTTAAAAAAATGATTGGGGGCGCTATAGAGCCATTGTCCCACATTTAGTTCCAATTGGTGTATCAAATTGAAAACCATAAGATAGTTTTAATTTCTGCAACGTTTTCCAAGTTTTGGAGTATTCTAAGGCCCTCAAACATGTGTTCGTAAAATTTGGATAAACGCAGGAAATGGCTCATAGCTCACTTCCTGTTGGGCAAAAAAATTTCAGAAAAATTACCATAACCCTGCATGACAAATTCAATGATCACTCCAAATTTCATGAACATTCAAGCACTTTTATCTTTACACGGCCGTGGCTAGTGGGCGCTGTGGAGCCACCTGGCCACTCCCGATCTATTATCAGCATATATTTATACTTGGGAGGACACTTTTATCAAGTTTGTAAAGTTTCAGGCAAATCTCACATAGTATGTGGGAGTAAAACCAACTTCCTGTTTCATGGCGTTCCGGGTCCGGGGACCCGTTCCGGGCCCTGGCACCGGTCGGTGCTCGGGCCCTAATTAAAGCTGCAAGCAGCGTTGAAAGGGCCCTCGCACCCCTCGTGCACGTTGGGGGTGGTGGTGAGATGTTGGCCAGGTGCAGGTGTGCATTCACATCCATTGGACACTGCTAGACTGTACAATGTGTTTTCCTGAGTGGAGTGCAAACACCATTCCTGAAATCAATAGGTGGAGTACGTTAAAGTATAACGGCTGTTGATTTAAAAAAATTGAACTTTTAATTCAGAATAATGGCCTTCCTGTTGGGTGAGCGTCATGGCACTTCATAATTTTTTTACAAGTCTTGGCATGTTTCATGTCCCCACCAAAGTTAGTTTATGTAGGTGAACTGAACCATGAGAATTGTTTTGTTGAAATTTTCTCGAGGCACTACGATGCCATTTTGACATTCCTGCGTGCCAAACCTATACCATAGTAATTGTAATACCAGGCTCCACGATTGTGTTGATTCTTGTCAGTTTTCAAGCATGCTGAGACCCTCAAAAGGGCAAATCTTTTGAAAAAATGATTAGGTGGCGCTACAGAGCCATTGTACCACATTAATTGGCAATTGGAATATCAAATCGAAGATCATAAGCCACTGACATTTTGTGCAACGTTTTGCAAGTTTTGGAATATTTGATGGCCTTAAAATGTGTTTTTGTAAAATTTGGAAAAACACAGGAAATGGCTCATAGCTCACTTCCTGTTCGGCCGAAAAACTTCTAAAAAATTACCATTACCCTGCATGACAAATATAATAATCATAACAAATATCATGAACATTCATGCACTTTTATCCAAACATGGCAGTGGCTAGTGGGCGCTGTGGAGCCACCTGGCCACTCCCGATCTAATATCAGCATATATGTATACTTGAGAGGACACTTTTATCAAGCTTGCAAGTTTCAGGCAAATCTCACATAGTATGTGGGAGTAAAACCAACTTCTTGTTTCATGGCGGAACATCGAAATTCGTTGCGATGCCACGGATACATCGTTCGATGAATCCAAAAACGCTTCGCAATTTAACATCGGCAAGGTCTTTAGATGTCATTCGCTAAAATTTAAGTTGATCGGATAAAATCTCTAGGAGGAGTTCGTTGAAGTACGACGCCTGTGAATGGCGAAAAATCCAAAAAAGTTGCAATTTCAATTAAAAATGGCGGACTTCCTGTTGAGTCTAGGTCACGGCACCAAGAGAATTTTTTTAGGTTTCGGCATAATCCACATGTCCCCCGAATTTCGTACTTGTAGGTGAAAAGGACCCTCAGGGCTGCTTCTTTAAAAATTTCTAGGGGGCGCTGTAATGCTATTTTGTCACACCCATGCGTGATCCCAATATCCTTGTGAAAGGAATGACTGGCTTAACACCTCTGCAAAATTTCGTGAGTATTCAAGCATGTTTAGACAATCAAAAGGGCAATTGTTTTAAAAAAAATGATGAGGGGGCGCTGTAGAGTCATTGTCCCACATTAAGTTCCAATTAGTGTATCAAATTAAAGACCAAAAGATAGTTATAATTTCAGCAACGTTTTCTAAGTTTTGGAGTATTCTAAGGCCCTCAAACATGTGTTCGTAAAATTTGGATAAACGCAGGAAATGGCTCATAGCTCACTTCCTGTTGGGCCAAAAAATTTCAAAAAAATTACCATAATCCTGCATGACAAATTCAATGATCACACCAAATTTCATGAACATTCAAGCACTTTAATCTTTACATTGCTGTGGCGAGTGGGCGCTGTGGAGCCACCTGGCCACTCCCGATCTAATATCAGCATATATTTATACTTGGGAGGACACTTTTATCAAGCTTGTAAAGTTTCAGGCAAATCTCACATAGTATGTGGGAGTAAAACCAACTTCCTGTTTCATGGCCGAACATCGAAATTCGCCGCAACGCCACGGATACATCGTTGGATGAATCCAAAAAAGCTTCGTAATTTAACATCAGCAAGGTCTTTAGATCTCATAGGCCAAATTTTAAGTTGATCGGATGAAATCTCTAGGAGGAGTTTGTCAAAGTACGACGCCTGTGAATGGCGAAAAATCCAAAAAAGTTGCAATTTCAATTAAAAATGGCGGACTTCCTGTTGAGTCTTGGTCATGGCACCAAGAAACTTTTTTTTAGGTCTCGGCATAATCCACATGTCCACCGAATTTCGTACATGTAGGTTAAAAGGACCCCAAGGGCTGCTTCGTTAAAATTTTCTAGGGGGCGCTATAAAGCTGTTTTGCCACACCCATGCGTGTTCCCAATATGCTTGTGAAAGGAATGACCGGCTTAAGACGTGTGCAAAATTTCGTGAGTATTCAAGCATGTTTAGACAATCAAAAGGGCAATTGTTTGAAAAAAAAAAAAAATGATTGGGGGCACTATAGAGCCATTGTCCCACATTAAGTTCCAATTTGTGTATCAAATTGAAGAACATAAGATATTTATAATTTCTGCAACGTTTTCCAAGTTATGGAGTATTCTAAGCCCCTCAAACATGTGTTCGTAAAATTTGGATAAACGCAGGAAATGGCTCATAGCTCACTTCCTGTTTGGCCAAAAAAATTTCAAAAAAATTTCCATAACCATGCATGACAAATTCAATGATCACACCAAATTTCATGAACATTCAAGCACTTTTATCTTTACACGGCTGTGGCTAGTGGGCGCTGTGGAGCCACCTGGCCACTCCCGATCTAAAACCAGCATATATTTATACTTGGGGGGACACTTTAATCAAGCTTGTAAAGTTTCAGGCAAATCTCACATAGTATGTGGGAGTAAAACCAACTTCCTGTTTCATGGCGGAACATCCAAATTCGCCGCAACGCCACGGATACATCGTTCGATGAATCAAAAAAAGCTTCCCAATTTAACATCGGCAAGGTCTTTAGATCTCATAAGCCAAATTTAAAGTTGATTGGATGAAATGTCTAGGAGGAGTTCGTCAAAGTACGACGCCTGTGAATGGCGAAAAATCAAAAAAAGTTGCAATTTCAATTAAAAATGGCGGACTTCCTGTTGAGTCTAGGTCATGGCACCAAGAGACTTTTTTTTAGGTCTCGGCATAATCCACATGTCCACCGAATTTCGTACATGTAGGTTAAAAGGACCCCAAGGGCTGCTTCGTTAAAATTTTCTAGGGGGCGCTATAAAGCTGTTTTGCCACACCCATGCGTGTTCCCAATATGCTTGTGAAAGGAATGACCGGCTTAAGACGTGTGCAAAATTTCGTGAGTATTCAAGCATGTTTAGACAATCAAAAGGGCAATTGTGTTAAAAAAATGATTGGGGGCGCAATAGAGCCATTGTCCCACATTAAGTTCCAATTTGTGTATCAAATTGAAGAACATAAGATATTTATAATTTCTGCAACGTTTTCCAAGTTATGGAGTATTCTAAGGCCCTCAAACATGTGTTCGTAAAATTTGGATAAACGCAGGAAATGGCTCATAGCTCACTTCCTGTTTGGCCAAAAAAATTTCAAAAAAATTTCCATAACCATGCATGACAAATTCAATGATCACACCAAATTTCATGAACATTCAAGCACTTTTATCTTTACACGGCTGTGGCTAGTGGGCGCTGTGGAGCCACCTGGCCACTCCCGATCTAAAACCAGCATATATTTATACTTGGGGGGACACTTTTATCAAGCTTGTAAAGTTTCAGGCAAATCTCACATAGTATGTGGGAGTAAAACCAACTTCCTGTTTCATGGCGGAACATCCAAATTCGCCGCAACGCCACGGATACATCGTTCGATGAATCCAAAAAAGCTTCGCAATTTAACATCGGCAAGGTCTTTAGATCTCATAAGCCAAATTTTAAGTTGATTGGATAAAATGTCTAGGAGGAGTTCGTTACAGTACGACGCCTGTGAATGGCGAAAAAATCAAAAAAAGTTGCAATTTCAATTAAAAATGGCGGACGTCCTGTTGAGTCTAGGTCATGGCACCAAGAGACTTTTTTTTTAGGGCTTGGCATAATCTACATGGATGCCGAATTTTGTACATGTAGGCTAAACATGCTCTGAGGGGCTGCTTCATTGAAATTTTCTAGGTGGCGCTATAATGCGATTTTGCCATGCCCATCTGTAAACCCTATATCATAGTAAAACATATGACCCGGCTTTATATGTTTGCAAAATTTAAATGAGTTTTTCGAGCATGCTGAGGCCCTCAAAAATGCAATTATCTATTAGGGGCGCTATAGAGCCACCATGTCACACCCACTGCCAAATGAGACATCAAATCGAATAGATTTATGTTTTCAACCTATGAGCCAAGTTTGGCGAGTTTTCTAGTATGATAAGACCCTCAAAAATGTGTTTGTAAAATCTGAAAAAATGCAGGAAATGGCTCATAGCTCACTTCCTGTGAGGCAAAAAAATTTCAAAAAAATTGACAAGAAACTTCATAATGACTACTATGGCCATATCGAATTTCGTGAGAATCCGAGCAATTGCGTTCTTAAATGGCCGCGTGTTTGGTGGCGCTATAGAGCCACCGGGGCATGTCCAAGCACAAAAATAACAAAATTTTGAAATTTTCACCACGACTGACGTCTCAGCAAATTTTTGTGCGTTTTCGTGCATGGCAAGGCCCTCAAAAACGCGTTCTCGCAGCAGAATAAAAATAATAATAATAATAGCCAAGAAGAAGAAGAAGAAGAAGAAGAAGCGGAAGAAGAAGAATAATAAAAATCCCTTCAAAAACAATAGGTTCCTCGCAGATTTTCGGTGCCAGGACCCGTTCGGGCCCTGGCACCGGTCGGTGCTCGGGCCCCTAATTAAAGCTGCAAGCAGCGTTGAAAGAACCCTCGCACCCCTCAAGCACGTTGGGGTGGTGGCGAGATGTTGATGGGTGCAGGTGTCCATTCACAGCCATTGGACACTGCTAGACTGTGTACAATGCGTTTTCCTGAAGGGAGTGCAAACACCACTCCTGAAATCAATAGGTTTAGCACGTTAAAGTATGACCCCTGTTCATGAAAAAAAAGTTGAAATTTTAAATCAAAATAATGCACTTCCTGTTGGGTTCAAGTCATGGCACGATACAATTTTTTACAAGTCTTGCACGTTTCATGTCTCCAGCAAATGTTGTTCATGTTGGTGAACTGAACTATGAGAACTGTTTTGTTGAAATTTTCTGGAGGGCCCAAGAATAACATTTTGACATGCCTGCGTGCAAAACCTGTACCATAGTTATCGTAATACCAGGCTCCATGAGTGTGTTGATTTTTGTTTATTTTCAAGCATGTTGAGACCCTCAAAGAGGCAATTCTTTTAAAAAAAAGTTGAGGGGGCGCTACAGAGGCATTGTGCCATATTAAATGGCAATTGGGATATCAAGTCAAAGATCATAAACACTGTCAATTTGTGCAACGTTTTGCAAGTTTTGGAATATCCGAAGGCCTTTAAACGTGTGTTCGTGAAATTTGGAAAAAACGCAGGAAATAGCTCATAGCTCATTTCCTGTTTGGCCAAAAAATTTCTAATAAATTAGCATATCCTTGCATGAGAAATTCAAGGATCACACCAAATTTCATGAACATTCAAGCACATTTATCTGAACATGGCTGTGGCTAGATGGCGCTGTGGAGCCACCTGGCCACACCCGATCTAATATCAGCATATATTTTTATTTGGAAGGAGACCGTTATCAAGCCTGTAAAGTTTCGGGCAAATCCCGCAAAGTACGTGTGAGTAAAATCAACTTCCTGTTTAATGGCGAAACATCAAAATTCGCCGCGACACCATGGGTACATCGTTTGATATATCCGAAAAACCTTCGCAATTTAAGATCAGACAGGTCTTACGATGTCACTTGCCAAATTTTAAGTTGATCGGATAAAATCTCTAGGAGGAGTTCGTTAAAGTACCACACCTGTGACTGACGAAAAAATTTTAAAAGTTGAAATTTCAATTAAAAATGGCGGACTTCCTGTTGAGTCTAGGTCATGGCACCTAGAGACTTTTTTTTAGGTCTCAGCATAAATCACATGTCCCCTGAATTTCGTACATGTAGATTTACCGAGCTGCGAGGGCTGCTTCATTGAAATATTCCAGGGGGCGCTATAATGCCATTTTGCCAAGCCTTTCTGTAAGTTTTTTTATCATTATAATGCGCATGATTTGCTTTATATGTGTACAAAATTTAGTGAGTTTTCAAGCATGTTGAGACCCTCAAAACAACAATTCTTTTAAAAATCTGATTGGGGGCGCTATAGAGCCATTATGACACATTTAGTCCCAATTGATATATCAAATTGATAACGAAAAGAAAATTATACTTTTTGCAATGTTTTGCAAGTTTTCGAGTATTCTAAGGCCTTTAAACGTGTGTTCGTAAAATTTGGAAAAACGCAGGAAATGGCATATAGCTCACTTCCTGTTTGGCCAAAAAATTTCAAAAAAATTATCATAACCCTGCATGACAAATTCAATGATCACACCAAATTTCATGAACATTCAAGCACTTTTATCTTTACATGGCCGTGGCTAGTGGGCGCTGTGGAGCCACCTGGCCTCTCCCGATCTAATATCAGCACATATTTATACTTGGGAGGACACTATTATCAAGCATATAAAGTTTCAGGCAAATCTCACATAGTATGTGGGAGTAAAACCAACTTCCTGTTTCATGGCCGAACATCGAAATTCGCCGCGACGCCACGGATACATCGTGCGATGAATCCAAAAAAGCTTCGCAATTTAACATCGGCAAGGTGTTTAGATGTCATACGCCAAATTTTAAGTTGATCGGATAAACTCTCTAGGAGGAGTTCGTTAAAGTACGACGCCTGTGAACGGCGAAAAATCAAAAAAAGTTGCAATTTCAATTAAAAATGGCAGACCTCCTGTTGGGTCTCGGTCATGGCACCAAGAGACTTTTTTTTAGGTCTTGGCATAATCTACATGGACACCGAATTTCGTACATGTAGGTTAAACTTCGCTCATGAGGGCTGCTTCATTGAAATTTTCTAGGTGGCGCTATAATTCGATTTTGCCATGCCCATCAGTAAGCCCTATTTCATAGTAAAACGTATGACAGGCTTAATAAGTGTGCAAAATTTCGTGAGTTTTCAAGCATGTTAAGGCTCTCAAAAAAGCAATTATGTATTCGGGGGCGCTATAGAGCCACCATGTCACATCCACTGGCAAATGGGACATCAAATCGAAGAAAATCATAATTTCAACCTATGAGCCAAGTTTGGCGAGTTTTTGACTATGATAAGGGCCTCAAAAATGCGTTCTTAAAATCTGAAAAACCGCAGGAAATGGCTCATAGCTCACTTCCTGTGAGGCAAAATAATTTCAAAAAAATTGACAAAAAACTTCATCATGACTACTATGGCCGTATCAAATTTCGTGAGAATCCGAGCGATTGCGTTCCACAATGGCCGCGTGTTTGGTGGCACTATAGAGCCACCGGGGCATGTCCAAGCACAAAAATAACAAAACTTTGAAATTTTCACCACGACTGACGTCTTTGCAAATTTTTGTGAGTTTTCGTGCATTGCAAGGCCCTCAAAAATGCGTTCTCGCAGCAGAATAAAAATAATTATAATAATTAAAGCTGCAAGCGGCGTTGAAAGGGCCCTCGCACCCCTCGTGCACGTTGGGGTGGTGCCGAGATGTTGACAGGTTCAGGCTTCCGTTCACAGCCATTGGACACTGCTATACTGTGTACTATGTGTTTCACTGAGTGGAGTGCAAACACCACTCCTGAAATCAATAGTTGGAGCACCTTAAAGTATGACACCTGTTCATGAAAAAAAAGTTGAAATTTTAATTCAAAATAATGCACTTCCTGTTGGGTTCGGGTCATGGCACTATATTATTTTTTTACAAGTCTTGGCACGTTTCATGTCTCCACCAAATTTTGTTCATGTACGTGAACTGAACTATGAGAACTGTTTTGTTGAAATTTTCTGGAGGGCGCTATGATAACATTTTGACATGCCTGTGTGCAAAACCTATACCAAAGTAATCGTAATACCGGGCTCAACAAGTGTGTTGATTTTTGTAAATTTTCAATCATGTTGAGACCCTCAAAAGGGCAATTCTTTTGAAAAAAAATTAGGGGCACTATAGAGCCATTGTGCGACATTTACTGCCAATTGATATATGAAATTAGCGACGATAAGACAATTATAATTTCTGCAACGTTTTGCAATTTTTTGAGTATTCTAAGGCCTTCAAACGTGTGTTAAGTAATATTTGGAAAAACGCAGGAAATGGCTTATAGCTCACTTCCTGTTTGGCCAAAAAACTTCAAAAAAATGACCATAACCCTGGATGACAAATTCAATGATCACACCAAATTTCATGAACATTCAAGCACTTTTATCTTAAAATGGCCAGTGCTAGAGGGCGCTGTGGAGTCACCTGGCCACTCCCGATCTAAAAGTAGCATCTAATTATACTTGGGAGGAGACTGTTATCAAGCTTGTAAAGTTTCAGGCAAATCTCACATAGTATGTGGGAGTAAAACCAACTTCCTGTTTCATGGCGGAACATCCAAATTCGCCGCAACGCCACGGATACATCGTTCGATGAATCCAAAAAAGCTTCGCAATTTCACATCAGCAAGGTGTTTAGATGTCATACGCCAAATTTTTAGTTGATCGGATAAAATCTCTAGGAGGAGTTCGTTAAAGTACGACGCCTGTGAATGGCGAAAAATCAAAAAAAAGTTGCAATTTCAATTAAAAAAACTTCCTGTCGGGGCGCCCCGGTGGCTCATCGGTCTAAGCGCGCGTACCATAAAGGCTGTGTCCTTACCGCAGCGACCTGGGTTCGATTCCAGCTCAGGTCATTTGCTGCATGTCATCCCCATTCTTCTCCCCAACATTCCTGTCTCTCTACACTGTACAACTGTCAAATAAAGGAAAAATTCCCAAAAAAAAAAATAATCTTTAAAAAAACTTCCTGTCGAGTCTAGATCATGGCACCCGGAGACTTTTTTTTAGGGCTTGGCATAATCTACATGGACACCGAATTTTGTACATATAGGTTAAACACGCTGCGAGGGCTGCTTCATTGAAATTTTCTAGGTGGCGCTATAATGTGATTTTGCCATGCCTATCTGTAAACCCTATATCATAGTAAAACGTATGACTGGCTCTATAAGTTTGCAAAATTTTGTGAGTTTTCGAGCATGCTGAGGCCCTCAAAAATGCAATTATCTATTAGGGGGCGCTATAGAGCCACCATGTCACACCCAGTGCCAATTGAGACATCAAATCGAAGAGATTCATGTTTTCAACCTATGAGCCAAGTTTGGCGAGTTTTCGAGTATGATAAGACCCTCAAAAATGTGTTTGTAAAATCTGAAAAAACGCAGGAAATGGCTCATAGCTCACTTCCTGTGAGTCAAAAAAATTTCAAAAAAATTGACAAGAAACGTCATAATGACTACTATGGCCCTATCCAATTTCGTGAGAATCCGAGCAATTGCGTTCCAAAATGGCCGCGTGTTTGGTGGCGCTATAGAGCCACTGGGGCATGTCCAAGCACAAAAATAACAAAACTTTGAAATTTTCACCACGACTGACGTCTCCGCAAATTTTTGTGAGTTTTCGTGCATGCCAAGGCCCTCAAAAACGCGTTCTCGCAGCAGAATAAAAATAATAATAATAATAGCCAAGAAGAAGAAGAAGAAGAAGAAGAAGAACAATGAAAATCCCTTCAAAAACAATAGGTTCCTGGCACCGGTCGGTGCTCGGGCCCTAATAATAACAAAGAAGAGGAAGAAGAAGAAGAAGAATAAAAATCCCTTCAAAAACAATAGGTTCCTGGCACCGGTCGGTTCTCGGGCCCTAATAATAACAAAGAAGAAGTAGAAGAAGAAGAATAAAAATCCCTTCAAAAACAATAGGTTCCTGGCACCGGTCGGTGCTCGGGCCCTAATAATAACAAAGAAGAAGAAGAAGAAGAAGAAGAATAAAAATCCCTTCAAAAACAATAGGTTCCTTGCACCTTCGGTGCCAGGACCTGTTCCGGGCCCTGGCACCGGTCGGTGCTCGGGCCCTAATGAAAGCAGCAAGCAGCGTTGAAAGGGCCCTCGCACCCCTCGTATACGTTGGGGTGGTGGCGAGATGTTCATGGGTGCAGGTGTCGATTCGCAGCCATTGGACACTGGTAGACTGTATACAATGTGTTTTCCTGAGGGGAGTGCAAAAATTTTCTGGAGGGCGCTATGCAACCATTTTGGCATGCCTGTGTGCAAAACCTATACCATCGTAATCGTAATACCGGGCTCCATGAGTATGTTGATTTTTGTAAATTTTCAAGCATGCTGAGACCCTTAAAAGGGCGATTCTTTTAAAAAAATGTTGATGGGGCGCTACAGAGGTATTGTGCCATATTAAATGCCAATTGGGATATCACGTCGAAGATCATAAGACACTGACAATTTGTGCAACGTTTTGCAAGCTTTGGAATATCCGAAGGCCTTTAAACGTGTGTTCGTAAAATTTGGAAAAAACGTGGGAAATAGCTCATAGCTCACTTCCAGATTGGTCAAAAAATTTCTAATAAATTAGCATATGCTTGCATGAGAAATTCAACGATCACACCAAATTTCATGAACATTCAAGCACATTTATCTGAACATGGCTGTGGCTAGAGGGCGCTGTGGAGCCACCTGGCCACACCCGATCTAATATCAGCATATATTTTTACTTGGAAGGAGACATCAAATCGAAGAGATTCTTGTTTTCAACCTATGAGCCAAGTTTGGCAAGTTTTCTAGTATGATAAGACCTTCAAAAATGTGTTTGTAAAATCTGAAAAAACGCAGGAAATGGCTCATAGCTCACTTCCTGTTCGGCAAAAAAATTTAAAAAAAATTGACAAGAAACTTCGTAATGACTACTATGGCCATATCGAATTTCGTGAGAATCCGAGCAATTGCGTTCCAAAATGGCCGCGTGTTTGGTGGCGCTATAGAGCCACCGGGGCATGTCCAAGCATAAAAATAAGAAAACTTTGAAATTTTCACCACGACTGACGTCTCTGCAAATTTTTGTGAGTTTTCGTGCATGGCAAGGCCCTCAAAAACGCGTTCTCGCAGCAGAATAAAAATAATAATAATAATAGCCAAGAAGAAGAAGAAGAAGAAGAAGAAAAATCCCTTCAAAAACAATAGGTTCCTCGCACCTTCGGTGCCCGGGCCCTAATTAAAGCTGCAAGCAGCGTTGAAAGGGCCCTCGCACCCCTTGTGCACGTTGGGGATGGTGGCAAATCCTGATGGGTGCAGGAGTACCTTGGACAACCATTGGACAGTGCTGAACTGTGAACAGTGTTATTTCCTGAGTGGAGTGCAAACACAATTCCTGAAATAAATGGGTCGTGGGGCGCTGTGGTTCCATTTTGACATGCCTGTCTGCAAAACCTATGTCATAGTAATAGTAATATCTGGCTTCATGAGTGTGAAGATTTTCGTCAATTTTCAAGCATGTTGAGATCCTCAAAAGGGCACTTCTTTTGAAAAAAAATGATTAGGTGGCGCTATTTATTCATTGTACTACATTAAGTACCGAATGGCATATCAAATCAAAGAACATAAGACAATTACAATTTCTGCAGTGTTTTGCAAGTTTTGGAGTATCCTAAAACCTTCAAACATGTGTTTGTAAAATTTGGAAAAAGGAGGATATGGCTCATAGCTCACCTCCTGTTTGGCCAAAAAATGTCAAAAAAATTCTTATATTTTTGGATGACATCACATGACCACAACAAATTTCATAAAGAATTAAATCATTTTTATCTTAACATGGTTGTGGCTAGAGGGTGCTGTGGAGCCAACTGACCATGCCCAATCTAATATCAGCATCTATTTATACTTGGGACAAAAGTTTCATCAAGCTTGAAAAGTTTCGGGCAAGTATCACAAGGTATGTGCGAGTGAAACAAACTTCCTGTTTCATGGCCAAACATCGAAATTCGCTGCGACGCCACGGATGCATCGTTCAATATATCCGAAAAACCTTCGCAATTTAACTTCGAAGAGGTCTTACGAGATCACTTGCCAAATTTTAAGTTGATCGGATAAAATCTCTAGGAGGAGTTCGTTAAAGTACCACACCTGTGACTGACGAAAAATTTTTAAAAGTTGAAATTTCAATTAAAAATGGCGGACTTCCTGTTGAGTCGAGGTCATGGCACTAAGAGACTTTTTTTTTAGGTCTCAGCATAAATCACATGTCCACCGAATTTCATACATGTAGATTTACCGAGCTGCGAGGGCTGCTTCATTGAAATATTCCAGGGGGCGTTATAATGCCATTTTGCCACGCCTTTCTGTAAGTTTTTTTATCATAATAATACGCATGATTAGCTTTATACGTGTACAAAATTTTGTGAGTTTTCAAGCATGTTGAGACCCTCAAAACAACAATTCATTTAAAAATCTGATTGGGGGCGCTGTAGAGCCATTATGACACATTTAGTGCCAATTGATATATGAAATTGATAACGATAAGACAATTATACTTTTTGCAACGTTTTTGCAAGTTTTTCGAGTATTCTAAGGCCTTTAAACGTGTGTTCGTAAAATTTGGAAAAACGCAGGAAATGGCTCATAGCTCACTTCCTGTTTGGCCAAAAAATTTCAAAAAAATTATCATCACCCGGAATCACAAATGCAATAATCAGACCAAATTTCATGAACATTCAAGCACTTTTATCTTAACATGGCCATGTCTAGAGGGCGCTGTGGAGCCACTTGACCACCCCTGATCTAATATCAGCATATATTTATACTTGAAAGGAGACTGTTATCAAGCCTGTAAAGTTTCGGGCAAATCTGACAAAGTATGTGAGAGTAAAACCAACTTCCTGTTTCATGGCGGAACATCGAAATTGGCCGCGACGCCACGGATACATCGTTCGATGAATCCGAAAAAGCTTTGCAATTTTACATCGGCACGGTCTTTAGATGTCATAAGCCAAATTCTAATTTGATCGGATAAAATCTCTAGGAGGAGTTCATTAAAGTACGACGCCTGTGAATGGTGAAAAATCAAAAAAAGTTTTGATTTCAATTAAAAATGGCGGACTTCCTGTTCAGTCTAGGTCATGGCACCAAGAGACTTTTTTTTAGGTCTCGGCATAATCCACATGGGTACCGAATTTCGTACATGTACGTTAAACAGGCTGCGAGGGCTGCTTCATTGAAATTTTCTAGGGGGCACTATAATGCCATTTTGCCACACCCATCTGGAAACCCTATATAATAGTATAACCTCTCACCGGCTCAATAAGTTTGCAAAATTTCGTGAGTTTTCGAGCATGTTGAGGCCCTCAAAAATGCAATTATGTATTAGGGGGCGCTATTGAGCCACCATGTCAAACCCAGTGACAATTGGGATTTCAAATCGAAAAGCTTGGTATTTTCAACCTCTCAGCAAAGTTTGGCGAGTTTTCGAGTATGCTAAGACCCTCAAAAATGTCTTCGTAAATTCTGAAAAAACGCAGGAAATGGCTCATAGCTCCCTTCCTTTTAGGCAAAAAAATGTCAAAAAAATTGACAAAAAATTTCATAATGACTACTATGGCCAAAATAATGCACTTCCTGTTGGGTTCGGGTCATGGCACTATATTATTTTTTTACAAGTCTTGGCACGTTTCATGTCTCCACCAAATTTTGTTCATGTAGGTGAACTGAACTATGAGAACTGTTTTGTTGAAATTTTCTGGAGGGCGCTATGATATCATTTTGACATGCCTGTGTGCAAAACCTCTACCAAAGTAATCGTAATACCGCGCTCAACAAGTGTGTTGATTTTTGTAAATTTTCAATCATGTTGAGACCCTCAAAAGGGCAATTCTTTTGAAAAAAAATTAGTTTGCACTATAGAGCCATTGTGCCACATTTAGTGCCAATTGATATATGAAATTAGAGACGATAAGACAATTATAATTTCTGCAACGTTTGCAATTTTTCGAGTATTCTAAGGCCTTCAAACGTGTGTTCGTAAAATTTGGAAAAACGCAGGAAATGGCTTATAGCTCACTTCCTGTTTGGCCAAAAAACTTCAAAAAAATTACCATAACCCTGGATGACAAATTCAATGATCACACCAAATTTCATGAACATTCAAGCACTTTTATCTTAAGATGGCCAGTGCTAGAGGGCGCTGTGGAGCCACCTGGCCACTCCCAATCTAAAAGTAGCATCTAATTATACTTGGGAGGAGACTGTTATCAAGCTTGTAAAGTTTCGGGCAAATCTTACATAGTATGTGGGAGTAAAACCAACTTCCTGTTTCATCGGCAAGGTCTTTAGATGTAATATGCCAAATTTAAAGTTGATTGGATAAAACCTCTAAGAGGAGTTCGTTAAAGTACGACGCCTGTTCATGGCAAAAAATCAAAAAAAGCTGCAATTTCAATTAAAAATGGCGGACTTCCTGTTGAGTCTAGGTCATGGCACCAGGAGACTTTTTTTTAGGGCTTGGCATAATCTACAAGGACACCGAATTTCGTACATGTAGGTTAAACGGGCTGCGAGGGCTGCTTCATTGAAATTTTGTAGGGGGTGCTTTAATGCTATTTTGCCACACCCATGCATGTTCCTAATATTCTTGTTAAAGAAATGACCAGTTTAATACGTATGCAAAATTTCGTGAGTATTCAAGCATGTTTAGACAATCAAAAGGGCAATTGTTTTAAAAATATATTTGGGGGCGCTATAGAGCCATTGTCCCACATTAGGTTCCAATTGGTGTATCAAATTGAAGACCAAAAGATAGTTATAATTTCTGCAATGTTTTCCAAGTTTTGGAGTATTCTAAGGCCCTCAAACATGTGTTCGTAAAATTTGGATAAACGCAGGAAATGGCTCATAGCTCACTTCCTGTTTGGCCAAAAAATTTCAAAAAAATTACCATAACCCTGCATGACAAATTCAATGATCACACCAAATTTCATGAACATTCAAGCACTTTCATCTTTACATGGCCGTGGCTAGTGGGCGCTGTGGAGCCACCTGGCCTCTCCCGATCTAATATCAGTACATATTTATACTTGGGAGGACAATATTATCAAGATTGTAAAGTTTCAGGCAAATCTCACATAGTATGTGGGAGTAAAACCAACTTCCTGTTTCATGGCGGAACATCGAAATTCGCCGCAACGCCACGGATAAATCGTGCGATGAATCCAAAAAAGCTTCGCAATTTAACATCGGCAAGGTGTTTAGATGTCATACGCCAAATTTTAAGTTGATCGGATAAAATCTCTAGGAGGAGTTCGTTAAAGCACGACGCCTGTGAATGGCGAAAAAATCAAAAAAGTTGCAATTTCAATTAAAAATGGCGGACTTCCTGTTGGGTCTAGGTCATGGCACCAAGAGACTTTTTTTTAGGTCTTGGTATAATCTACATGGACACCGAATTTTGTAAATGACGGGTGCAGGTGTGCACCCATGACTAGTGGACAGGTCAAGTACAGGGACCAACCTGTGATAAGTTTCGAGCGAATCGGACAAAGCAGGAAGGAGTTATGAAAAGTTGATAGTTCATCCACCAGGGGGCGCTCTGAGCGTAACCAAATGTGGGCAGGTGCATTCAGGGGCAGACCGTCAGCACAAATGCAAAGTTTCGAGCTAATCGGCCAATATCAATGTAAAATATGGCATTTCCTGTTTCCACAAGGGGGCGCTACAGAGACATTTTGCTCCCCCCAGAGGCAAGGCCCCTATCAGATTTAACAGCTTGCCATCCTTGACCTGTGTATCAATTTTTATGATGATACGAGTTCAGTAAAGACATCAAAAACACAAGCGTATTTTCATGGCAAGGGATCCATCTTCGCTGCATATCCACACGAAAGCCATTACCTATAGTTTTACAGCATTCATAATGAAGCTTCACCCACTTGTTCTGCATGTTTTAGAAGTAGAATGAAGTTGATGGGTTCAACTATGTGTCATCAGTACATGTTAAAATAAAAAATTATCACATCCTGTTACCACCAGGGGGCGCTATTATTAAAGTGGGAAGTTATGATATTGTGATGTTCAGGGCGGAGCAGCCATCATCTCCAGCAAGATTGAAGCTTCTACGGTCAAGTATACTGGCGTGACAGCATTTTGATATTTTTTTGGCGAGTCGCCAAACTTTGTCACGCCCTAGCAGCCACGCCCTTTGCCCAACAAACATGCAGAGCATAACTTTTGATCAGCTTGGTATCTAAATGATCTGTACCAAATTTGAAGTCAATCGGTCAAAAACCCTAGGAGGAGTTCGTTTTAAAATTCAAAAATTCAAATCAAAATGGCTGACTTCCTGTTGGGTTCAGGGCGTGGCTTGAATGAGTTTTTTGTATGTCTGGGTATGATACATTCGTGCATCGAATTTCGTCTGCCTACGACAAAGTAACCGAACTGCACACTTCTTGTTACCACCAGGGGGCGCTATTATTAAAGTGGGACATTATGATATTGTGACATTCAGGGCGGAGCCATCATCATTTCCAGCAAGTTTGAAGCTGTTACGATCAAGTATGTTGGCGTGAGAGCATTTTGAAATTTTTTTGCCGAGTCGCCAATTTTTGTCACACCTTAGCAGCCACGCCCTTTGAGTGGCAGACATGCAGAGCACAACTTTTCTTCAGCTTGGTATCTAGATGATATGTACCAAATTTGAAGTCAATCGGTCGAAAACCCTAGGAGGAGTTCGTTTTAAAATTCAAAAATTCAAATCAAAATGGCTGACATCCAGTTGGGTTTAGGGCATGGCACCAATGAGTTTTTTTGTATGTCTGGGTGTGATACATATGTGTATCGAATTTCTTCTGCCTACGACAAAATAACCGCACTGCTCACTTCCTGTTACCACCAGAGGGGCGCTATTAGAAAAGTGGCAAATTATGATATCATTACGTTCAGGGCGGAGCCATCATCATTTCCAGCAAGTTTGAAGCTGCTACGATCAAGTATGTTTGTGTGAGAACATTTGAAATTTTTTTGGCAAGTCGCCAAGATTTGTCACGCCCTAGCAGCCACACCCTTTGACCAACAGACATGCAGAGCACAACCTTTGATCAGCTTGCTCTCTAGATGATCTTGACCAAATTTGTAGTCGATCGGGCAAAAACCCTAGGAGGAGTTCGTTTTCAAAGTAAAAACTAGTCACTTCCTCTTACCACTAGGGGCCGCTATTAGTAAAGTGAAAAGTTACAATATGGGGACGTTCAGGGCGGAGATATCATCATGTCCAGCAAGTTTGAAGGTGGTAAGATCAAGTATATGGGCGTGAGAGCATTGTGAAATTTTTTTGTCGAGTCGCCAAATTTAGTCACGCCCTAGCAGCCCCGCACTTTGACCTACAGACATGCAGAGCACAACTTTTGATCAGCTTGGTCTCTAGATGATCTCTACCAAATTTGAAGTCAATCGGTCGAAAACCCTAGGAGGAGTTCGTTTTAAGATTCAAAACTTCAAATCAAAATGGCCGACTTCCTGTTGGGTTTAGGGCGTGGCTCCGATGAAATTTTTTGTTTGTCTGGGTATGATACATATGTCTACCGAATTTCGTCTGCCTACGAGGAAGTAACCAAATTTCCCTATGGGAATTTTGAAACGTGTTTAGGGGGCGCTATTTTGGCATTTTGCGTCGACCATGAACGATCACCCAAAAATATCGAATTTCGGATCCAGCCGGACGAATGTGGAAAATTAGACGCGTTTTTACCATTGGGAAAGGTGCGAAATTGGCCTTTGAAATTACGTAAGAATAATAATAATAAAAATTAAAGCTGCAAGCAGCGTTGAACGGGCCCTCGCGCCCTTGTGCACGTTGGGGGTAGTGGTGGGATCCTGACGGGTGCAGGTGTGCACTCACGGCCAGAGAACAGGTGAAGTACAGGTCCCAATCTGTGATGAAGTTTCGAGCGAATCGGACAAAGCACGAAGAAATAGTGACACATGGATAGTTCATCCATCAGGGGGTGCTCAGAGCGTAAGCAAACGTGGGCAGGTGCATTCAGGGGAAGACCCTCAGCACAAATATGAGGTTTCGAGCAAATCAGCCAATGTCAATGTAGAATATGGCATTTCCTGTTTCCTCAAGGGGGCGCCAAGAGCGGATTTGCCTAAGAGCAAATGGAGGCGTTCAGGGCGGGGCTCTTATCATATACAAGAATTTTGAAGTCGTTTGGATTAAGTATGAAGGAGAAAGACCTGTTCGAATATGCATGGCGAGGCATCAGAAATGGGGACAGCATAGCGGCCACACCCATCGACCTACAGACATGCAGAGCGTAACACTTGATCAGTATGGTCTCTAGATGATTTGTACCAAATTTGAAGTCGATCGGGCGAAATCCCTATGAGGAGTTCATTCTAAAATTAAAATATTCAAATCAAAATGGCCGACTTCCTGTTGGGTTTAGGGCGTGGCCCCAATAAGACTTGTTGTATGTCTGGGTATGATACATATGTGTATCGAATTTCATCTGCCTACGACAAAGTAACCGAACTGGTCACTTCCTTTTACCACCGGGAGGCGCTATTAGTAAAGTGAGAAGTAATTATATCTTGACGTTCAGGGCGGAGCCATCATCATCTTCAGCAAGTTTGAAGCTGCTAGGATCAAGTATGTTGGCGTGAGAGCATTTTGAATTTTTTTTTGGCGAGTCGGCAAAATTTGTCACGCCCTAGCAGCCATGCACTTTGACCTACAGACATGCAGAGAACAACTTTTGATCAGCTTGGTCTCTAGATGATCTGTACAAAATTTGAAGTCAATCGGGCAAAATATCTAGGAGGAGTTCGTTTTCAAAGTAAAAACTAGTCACTTCCTGTTACCACCGTGAGGCGCTATTAATAAAGTGAAAAGTTCTGATTTAGGGACGTTCTGGGCAGAGACATCATGATGTCCAGCAAGTTTGAAGCTGCTAAGATCAAGTATATGGGCCTGAGAGCATTTTGAAATTTTTTTGTTGAGTCGACAAACTTTGTCACACCCTAGCAGCCATGCCCTTTGACCGACAGACATGCAAAGCACAACTTTTCATCAGCTTGGTCTCTAGATGATCTCTACCAAATTTGAAATCAATCGCTCAAAAACCCTAGGAGGAGTTCGTTTTAAAATTGAAATATTCAAATCAAAATGGCCGACTTCCTGTTGGGTTTAGGGTGTGGCTCCAATGAGTTTTTTGTATGTCTGGGTATGATACACATATGTATCGAATTTTGTCTGCCTACGACAAAGTAACCGAACTGGTCAATTCCTTTTACCACCAGGGGGCGCTATTAGTAAAGTGGGAATTTATTATATCTAGACGTTCAGGGCGGAGCCATCATCATGTCCAGCAAGTTTGAAGCTGCTACGATCAAGTATGTTGGCGTGAGACCATTTTGAAATTTTTTTGGTGAATCGCCAAACTTTGTCACGCCCTAGCAGCCACGCCCTTTGACCTACAGACATGCAGAGCACAACTTTTGATCATCTTGGTCTCTAGATGAACTGTACCAAATTTGAAGTCAATCGGTCAAAAACCCTAGGAGGAGTTCGTTTTAAAATTCAAAAATTCAAATCAAAATGGCCAACTTCCTGTTGGGTTTAGGGCGTGGCTTTAATGAGTTTTTTGTATGGCTGGGTATGATACATATGTGTGTCGAATGTCGTCTGTCTATGACAAAGTAACCGAACTGGTCACTTCCTTTTACCACCGGGGGTCGCTATTAGTGAAGCGGGAATTTATTATATTCAAACTTTCAGGGCGGAGCCATCATCATTTCAAGCAAGTTTGAAGGTGCTACGATCAAGTATGATGGCGTGAGAGCATTTTGAAATTTTTTTGGTGAGTCGCCAAACTTTGTCACGCCCTAGCAGCCACGCCCTTTGACCTACAGACATGCAGGGCACAACATTTGATCAGCTTGCTCTCTAGATGATTTGTACCAAATTTGAAGTCGATCGGGCAAAATCTCTAGGAGGAGTTCGTTTTCAAAGTAAAAACTGGTCACTTCCTGTTACCACCAGGGGGCGCTATTAATAAAGTGAAAAGTTTTGACATTGGGACGTTCAGGGCAGAAAAGTCATCGTATCCAGCAAGTTTGAAGCAGCTAAGATCAAGTATATGGGTGTGAGAGCATTTTGAAATTTTTTTGTCGAGTTTCCAAACATTGTCACGCCCTAGCAGCCGCGCCCTTTGACCGACAGACATGCAGAGCACAATTTTTGATCAGCTTGGTCTCTAGATGATCTCTACCAAATTTGAAGTCAATCGGTCGAAAACCCTAGGAGGAGTTCGTTTTAAAATTCAAAAATTCAAATCAAAATGGCCGACTTCCTGTTGGGTTTAGGGCGTGGCTGCAATTAAATTTTTTGTATGTCTTGGTATGATACACATGTTTACTGAATTTTGTCTGCTTACAAGAAAGTAACTGAATTTCCCTATGGGAATTTTGAAACGTGTTTAGGGGGCGCTATTTTGGCATTTTGCGTCGACCACGAACGAGCGCACAAAAATATCGAATTTCGGATGAGGCCGCACGAATGTGGAAAGTTACAAGCGTTTTCAAGTTTGAGAAAGGGGCGAAATTGGCCCTTGAAATGTCGGAGGAATAATAATAATAATAATAACAATAATAAACAGCACGATTTCAATAGGGTCCTCCGCGGACGACTTGCAGTCGTCGCTCGGGCCCTAATTAAAGCTGCAAGCAGCGTTGAACGGGCCCTCGCACCTTTGTGCATGTTGGGGGTGGTGGTGAGATCCTGATTGGAGCAGGTGTGCACTCACGACTATAGGACAGGTCAAGTACAGGCACCAACATGTGATGAAGATTCGAGCAAATCGGGCAAAGCACAAAGTAGTTATGACAGATTGATAGTTCATACACCAGGGGGTGCTCGGTGCGTAACCAAATGTGTGCAGCTGCATTCAGGGGCAGACCCTTAGCACAAATGTGAAGTTTCGAGCAAATCGGCCAATGTCAATGTAAAATATGGCATTTCCTGTTTCCTGAAGGGGGGCGCTATAGAGACATTTTGCTCCCGACATGGGCGAGGCCCCTATCAGATTTAACAGCTTGCCATCTTTGACCTGTGTATCAATTTTTATGATGAAACGAGTTCAGTAAAGACATCAAAAACACAATCGTATTTTCATGGCAAGGGATCCATCTTCGCCGCCTTGCCACATGAATGCCATTAGTTGTAGCTTCACAGCATTCATAATGTAGCTTCAACAACTTGTTCTGCATGTTTTAGAAGTGGAATGAAGTTGATGGGTTCGACTTTGTGTCATCAGTACATGTTAAAGTAAAATATGGTCAATTCCTGTGACCACCAGGGGGCGCTATTAGTGAAGTGGGAAGTTATGATATTGTGACTTTCAGGGCAGAGCCATCATCATTTCCAGCAAGTCTGAAGCGGCTATGATCAAGTATATTGGTGTGAGAGCATTTTGAATTTTTTTTGGCGAGTCGCCAATTTTTGTCACGCCCTAGCAGCCACGCCCTTTGACCGACAGACATGCAGAGCACAACTTTTGATCAGCTTGGTCTCTACATGATTTGTTCCAAATTTGAAGTCAATCGGTCGAAAACCTTAGGAGGAGTTCGTTTTCAAATTCAAGAATTCAAATCAAAATGGCCGACTTCCTGTTGGGTTTAAGGCGTGGCTCCAATAAGTTTTTTGTATGACTGGGTATGATACATATGTGTATCGAATTTTTTCTGCCTACAACAAAGTAACCAAACTGGCCACTTCCTGTGACCACCGGGGGGCGCTATTAGAAAAGTGGGAAGTTATTATATCATGACATTCAGGGTGGAGCCATCATCATTTCCAGCAAGTTTGAAGCGGCTATGATCAAGTATATTGGTGTGAGAGCATTTTGAATTTTTTTTGGCGAGTCGCCAATTTTTGTCACACCCTAGCAGCCACGCCCTTTGACTGACAGACATGCAGAGCACAACTTTTGATCAGCTTGGTCTCTAGATGATCTGAACCAAATTTGAAGTCAATCGGTCGAAAACCCGAGGAGGAGTTCGTTTTAAAATTAAAAAATTCAAATCAAAATGGCCGACTTCCTGTTGGGTTTAGGGCGTGGCTCCAATGAGTTTTTTGTATGTCTGGGTATGATACACATGTGTATCGAATTTCGTCTGCCTATGACAAAGTAACCGAGCTGGTCAATTCCTGTCACCACCGGATGGCGCCATTAGAAAAGTGGCAAGTTATGATGATATGACATTCAGGGCGGAGCCATCGTCATTTCCAGCAAGTTTGAAACTACAACGATCAAGTATGTTGGCATGAGAGCATTTTGAAATTTTTTTGGCGACTCGCCAATTTTTGTCACGCCCTAACAGCCACGCCCTTTGACCGACAGACATGCAGAGCATAACTTTTGATCAGCTTGGTCTCTAGATGACCTGTACCAAATTTGAAGTCAATCGGTCGAAAACCCTAGGAGGAGTTCGTTTTAAAATTCAAAAATTTAAATCAAAATGGCCGACTTCCTGTTGGGTTTAGGGCGTGGGTCCAATGATTTTTTTGTCTGTCTGGGTATGGTACATATGTGTATCGAATTTCGTTTGCCTATGACAAAGTAACCGAACTGGTCACTTCCTGTCACCACAGGGGGGCGCTATTAGTAAAGTGGGAAATTATTATATTGTGACGTTCAGGGCGGAGCCATCGTCATTTCCAGCAAGTTTGAAGGTGCTACGATCAAGTATGTTGGCGTGAGAGCATTTTGAAATTTTTTTGGAGAGTCGCCAAACTTTGTCACACCCTAGCTGCCACGCCCTTTGACCTACAGACATGCAGAGCACAACTTTTGATCAGCTTGGTCCCTAGATGATCTGGACCAAATTTGAAGTCGATCGGGCAAAATCCCGAGGAGGAGTTCGTTTTCAAAGTAATTACTGGACACTTCCTGTTACCACCAGGGGACGCTATCAGTGAAGTGGAAATTTATGGTATGTTGATGTTCAGGGCCGAGACCTGATCATGTCCAGCAAGTTTGAAGCTGCTCCGATCAAGTATGTGGGCGTGACAGCATTTAGAAATTTTTTTGTCGAGTCGCCAAACTTTGTCACGCCCTAGCAGCCACGCCCATTTACCGACAGACATGCAGAGCACAACTTTTGATCAGCTTGGTCTCTAGATGATCTCCACCAAATTTGAAGTCGATCGGGCAAAATCCCTAGGAGGAGTTTGTTTTAAAATTCAAAAAATCAAATCAAAATGGCCGACTTCCTGTTGGGTTTAGGGCGTGGCCCCAATGAACTTTTTTGTATGTCTGGGTATGGTACATAGGTCTACCGAATTTCGTCTGCCTCCGACAAAGTAACCGAATTTTCCTATGGTAATTTTGAAACGTGTTTAGGGGGCGCTATTTTGGCATTTGGGGTCGGACGTGTGAGCACGCCCAAAAATATCGAATTTGGGATCCGGCCGGACGAATCTGGAAAGTTACAAGCGTTTTCACTATTGGGAAAGGGGCGAAATTGGCCTTTGAAATGTCGGAAGAATAATAAATAATAATAATAATTAAAGCTGCAAGCAGCGTTGAACGGGCCCTCGCACCCTTGTGCATGTTGGGGGTGGTGGTGAGATCCTCATGGGTGCAGGTGTGCACTCACGACTATAGGACAGGCCAAGTACAGGCACCAACCTGTGATGAAGATTCGAGCAAATCGGACAAAGCACAAAGGAGTTATGACAGATTGATAGTTCATCCACAAGGGGGTGCTCGGTGCGTAACCAAATGTGTGCAGCTGCATTCAGGGGCAGACCCTTAGCACAAATGTGAAGTTTCGAGCAAATCGGCCAATGTCAATGTAAAATATGGCATTTCCTGTTTCCACAAGGGGGCGCTATAGAGACATTTTGCTCCCCCCATAGGGCGAGGCCCCTATCAGATTTAAGAGCTTGCCATCTTTGACCTGTGTATCAATTTTTATGATGAAACGAGTTCAGTAAAGACATCAAAAACACAATCGTATTTTCATGGCAAGGGATCCATCTTCGCCACCTTGCCACATGAATGCCATTAGTTGTAGCTTCACAGCATTCATAATGTAGCTTCAACAACTTGTTCTGCATGTTTTAGAAGTGGAATGAAGTTGATGGGTTCGACTTTGTGTCATCAGTACATGTTAAAGTAAAATATGGTCAATTCCTGTGACCACCAGGGGGCGCTATTAGTGAAGTGGGAAGTTATGATATTGTGACTTTCAGGGCAGAGCCATCATCATTTCCAGCAAGTCTGAAGCGGCTATGATCAAGTATATTGGTGTGAGAGCATTTTGAATTTTTTTGGCGAGTCGCCAATTTTTGTCACGCCCTAGCAGCCACGCCCTTTGACCGACAGACATGCAGAGCACAACTTTTGATCAGCTTGGTCTCTACATGATTTGTACCAAATTTGAAGTCAATCGGTCGAAAACCTTAGGAGGAATTCGTTTTCAAATTCAAGAATTCAAATCAAAATGGCCGACTTCCTGTTGGGTTTAAGGCGTGGCTCCAATAAGTTTTTTGTATGACTGGGTATGATACATATGTGTATCGAATTTTTTCTGCCTACAACAAAGTAACCAAACTGGCCACTTCCTGTGACCACCGGGGGGCGCTATTAGAAAAGTGGGAAGTTATTATATCATGACATTCAGGGTGGAGCCATCATCATTTCCAGCAAGTTTGAAGCGGCTATGATCAAGTATATTGGTGTGAGAGCATTTTGAATTTTTTTTGGCGAGTCGCCAATTTTTGTCACACCCTAGCAGCCACGCCCTTTGACTGACAGACATGCAGAGCAGAACTTTTGATCAGCTTGGTCTCTAGATGATCTGAACCAAATTTGAAGTCAATCGGTCGAAAACCCGAGGAGGAGTTCGTTTTAAAATTAAAAAATTCAAATCAAAATGGCCGACTTCCTGTTGGGTTTAGGGCGTGGCTCCAATGAGTTTTTTGTATGTCTGGGTATGATACACATGTGTATCGAATTTCGTCTGCCTATGACAAAGTAACCGAACTGGTCAATTCCTGTCACCACCGGATGGCGCCATTAGAAAAGTGGTAAGTTATGATGATATGACATTCAGGGCGGAGCCATCGTCATCGTGTTTAGGGGGCGCTATTTTGGCATTTGGGGTTGGACGTGTGAGCACGCCCAAAAATATCGAATTTCGGATCCGGCCGGACGAATCTGGAAAGTTACAAGCGTTTTCACTATTGGGAAAGGGGCGAAATTGGCCTTTGAAATGTCGGAAGAATAATAAATAATAATAATAATTAAAGCTGCAAGCAGCGTTGAACGGGCCCTCGCACCCTTGTGCATGTTGGGGGTGGTGGTGAGATCCTCATGGGTGCAGGTGTGCACTCACGACTATAGGACAGGCCAAGTACAGGCACCAACCTGTGATGAAGATTCGAAACCGTCGGACAAAGCACAAAGGAGTTATGACAGATTGATAGTTCATCCACAAGGGGGTGCTCGGTGCGTAACCAAATGTGTGCAGCTGCATTCAGGGGCAGACCCTTAGCACAAATGTGAAGTTTCGAGCAAATCGGCCAATGTCAATGTAAAATATGGCATTTCCTGTTTCCACAAGGGGGCGCTATGGAGATTTTTTGCTCTCCCCATAGGGCGAGGCCCCTATCAGATTTAAGAGCTTGCCATCCTTGACCTGTGTATCAATTTTTCTGATGATATGAGTTCAGTAAAGACATCAAAAACACAAACGTATTTTCATGGCAAGGGATCCATCTTCGCCACATTGCCACAGGAACGCCATTACTTATAGCTTCACAGCATTCATATGTCTGGGTGTGATACATTTGTATATTGAATTTCTTCTGCCTACGACAAAGTAACCCAACTGGTCACTTCCTGTTACCACCAGGAGGCGCTATTAGTAAAGTGGAAAGTTATTAAATTGCGATGTTCAGGGCAGAGCCATCATCATCGCCAGCAAGTTTGAAGCTGCTATGATCAAGTATGTTGGTGTGAGAGCATTTTGAAATTTTTTTGGTGGGTCGCCAATTTTTGTCACGCCCTAGCAGCCACGCCCTTTGATCGACAGACATGCAGAGCACAACTTTTTGATCAGCTTCGTCTCTAGATGATCTGTACCAAATTTGATCAATCAGAAATGCTAGAGGAGTTCATTTTGATATTCAAAAATTCAAATCAAAATGGCGACTTCCTGTTGGGTTAAAGGCGTGGCTTGATCTGGGTATGATACACATTCGTCTCTTTAAATCTGCCTCCGATAAATCTGTCACCCTTTGAAGTCAATCGGTCGAAAACCTAGGAGGAGTTCATTTGATATTGAAAAATTCAAATTTTATGATCTAAAATGAAGCAATCGGGTCGACATTTTTTTTTTGGCGAGTTGCTCAATAAAACTTTTGTAATAAATCAACCCTGGGGGCAGACATGGCTCCAATGATGTTTTCTGTATGTTTCTGGGTAAAAATGATAAAAATTAAAAATTCAAATTTGTCCGGGCAACTTCCATATACCACAGACATACAATTGACAACTTTTAGATCAGCTTAAATTGTATGTCTGGGTATGAACCATCGACAAAAGTAACCAAAATCTGGTCACTTCCTGTTACCACCGGGGCGCTTCATTGAGTTAAAGTGTTCAGGGCAGTTATTTGACATGATCAAGTATGTTGACATTTTGCTCACGGGAGGAGCCATTTTGATCATCATGATCTCCAAATTTGCAATGGGACAAAAAACCTTTAGTTTTAAAATTCAAAATTCAAATTCTTCCTGTTGGGTTTAGGGCGTTAATCAATGATATGTTGGCCCTCAACAAAGTAACCAAACTGGTCACTTCCTGTTAGCATTTTGGGAAGTTATTATATCATGGCGTTCAATTTTTTTGGCTTCTCAGTCAATGTTGGCCAAAATTTTGTCATGCCCTAGTAGCCACGCCCTTTGACCTACAGATATGCAGAGCACAACTTTTGATCAGCTTGGTCTTTAGATGATCTGTACCAAATTTGAAGTCAATCGGTCGAAAAACCTAGGAGGAGTTCGTTTTAAAATTCAAAAATTCAAATCAAAATGGCCGACTTCCTGTTGGGTTTAGGGCGTGGCTCCAATGAGTTTTTTGTATGTCTGGGTATGGTACACATATGTATCGAATTTCGTCTGCCGACGACAATGTAACCAAATTGGATACTTCCTGTTACCACAGGGGGGCGCTATTAGTAAAGTGGGAAGTTATTATATTGTGACGTTCAGGGCGGAGCCATCATCATTTGCAGCAAGTTTGAAGCTGCTACGATCAAGTATGTTTGGCTTGAGAGCATTTTGAAATTTTTTTGGCGAGTAGCCAAAATTTGTCCCGCCCTCGCAGCCACGCCCTTTGACCTACAGACATACAGAGCACAACTCTTGATCAGCTTGCTCTCTAGATGATCTCGACCAAATTTGAAGTCGATCGGGCAAAATCCCTAGGAGGAGTTCGTTTTCAAAGTAAAATCTGGTCACTTCCTGTTACCACCGGGGGGCGCTATTAGTAAAGTGAAAAGTTATGATATGGGGACGTTCCGGGTGGACACATCATCATGTCCAGCAAGTTTCAAGCTGCCAAGATCAAGTATATGGGCGAGAGAGCATTTTGAAATTTTTTTTGTCGAGTCGCCAAATTTTGTCACGCCCTTGCAGCCACGCCCTATGACCTACAGACATGCAGAGCACAACTTTTGATCAGCTTGGTCTCTAGATGATCTCCACCAAATTTGAAGTCGATCGGACAAAATCCCTAGGAGGAGTTTGTTTTAAAATTCAAAAAATCAAATCAAAATGGCCGACTTCCTGTTGGGTTTAGGGCATGGCTCCAATGAAATTTTTTGTATGTCCCGGTATGATAGATAGGTGTACCGAATTTCATCTGCCAACGAGAAAGTAACCAAATTTCCCTATGAGAATTTTGAAACGTGTTTAGGGGCGCTATTTTGGCATTTTAAAAATGCCATCCATGAACAACCACCCAAAAATATCGAATTTCGGATCCGGCGGACGAAATGTGGAAAAAGTTAGACGTTTTCACCATTGGGAAAAGGGCGAAATTGGCCTTTTGAATTGTCGCAAGAATAATAATAATAATAATAACAATAATAATAATAATAAACAGTACGATTTCAATAGGGTCCTCGGACGACTTGCAGTCGGCTCAGGCCCAAATAATAATAATAATAAAAATAATAAAAATAATAATAATAAACAGCGCGATTTTAATAGGGCCCTCCGCAGACGACTTGCAGTCGGCTCGGGCCCTAATTAAAGCTGCAAGCAGCGTTGAACGGGCCCTCGCACCCTTTTGCACGTTGGGGGTTGTGGTGAGATCCTGACGGGTGCAGGTGCGCACTCACGACCAGTGGACAGGTCAAGTACAGGCACCAACCTGTGATAAAGTTTCGAGCGAATCGGACAAAGGAGGGAGTAGTTATGAAAAGTTGATAGTTCATCCACCAGGGCGCACTCTGAGCATAACCAAATGTGTGCAGGTGCATTCAGGGGCACACCATCAGCACAAATGCCAAGTTTCAAGCAAATCGGCCAATGACAATGTAAAATAAGGCATTTCCTGTTTCCAAAGTTTGGGGCTCTATAGAGACATTTTGTCCCCCTATGGGCCAGGCCCCTATCAGTTTTTAACAGCTTGCCATCCTTGACCTGTGTATCAATTTTTTATGATGTTCTGCGAGTTCAGTAAAGACATCAAAAAACACAAACGCGTCTTTTCAAGGCAAGGGATCCATCTTCGTCGCGTTGCCACCTGAACGCCATTACTTGTAGCTTCCACAGCATTCATAATGTAGCTTCACCAACTTGTTCTGCATGTTTAAGAAGTGGAATGAAGTTGATGGGTTCAACTATGTGTCAACAATACATGTAAAAAAGTAAAAAATGGTCACTTCCTGTTTCCCCACCACGGGCGCTATTAGTAAAGTAGTAAGTTATGATATCCTGATGTTCAGGGCGAAGCCATCATCATCTCCAGCAAGTTTGAAGCTTCTCTGCGGTCAAGTATGTTGGCGTGAGAGCATTTAGAAATTTTTTTTGGCGAGTCGCCAAACTTTGTCACGCCCTAGCAGCCACGCCCTTTGACCGACAGACATGCAGAGCACAACTTTTCATCAGCTTGGTCTCTAGATGATCTGTACCAAATTTGAAGTCAATCGGTCGAAAACCCTAGGAGGAGTTTGTTTTAAAATTCAAAAATTCAAATCAAAATGGCCGACTTCCTGTTGGGTTTAGGGTGAGGCTCCATTGAGATTTTTTGTTTGTCTGGGTATGATACATTTGTGTATCGAATTTCGTCTGCCTACGACAAAGTAACCGAACTGGTCACTTCCAGTTACCAACGGGGGGCGATATTAATAAAGTGGGAAGTTATTATATTGTGAAATTCAGGGCGGAGCCATCATCATCTTCAGCAAGTTTGAAGCTGCTCCGATTAAATATGTTGGCGTGAGAACATTTTAAAAATTTTTTGGCGAGTCGCCAAACTTTGTCACGCCCTAGCAGCCACGCCCTGTGACCTGCAGACATGCAGTGCACAAATTTTGATCAGCTTGCTTTCTACATGATATGTACCAAATTTGAAGTCAATCGGTCGAAAACCCTAGGAGGAGTTCGTTTTGAATTTCAAAAATTCAAATCAAAATGGCCGACTTCCTGTTGGGTTTAGGGCGTGGCTCCAATGAGTTTTTTTGTATGTCTGGGTATGATACATATGTGTATCGAATTTCGTCTGCCTACGACAAAGTAACCGAACTAGTCACTTCCTGTCACAACCAGGGGGCCCTATTTGTAAAGTGGGAAGTTATTAAATCGTGACGTTCAGGGCGGAGCCATCATCATCTCCAGCAAGTTTGAAGCTTCTACAATCAAGTATCTTGGCGTGAGAGCATTTTGAAATTTTTTTGGCGAGTCGCCGAACTTTGTCACGCTGTAGCAGCCACGCCCTTTGACCTACAGACATGCAGAGCACAAATTTTGATCAGCTTGCAATCTAGATGATCTTGACCAAATTTGAAGTCCATCGGGCAAAATCCCGAGGAGGAGTTCGTTTTCAAACTAAAAACTGGTTACTTCCTGTTACCACTGGGGGGCGCTATTAGTAAAGTGAAAAGTTATGATATGGGGACGTTCAGGGCGGAGACATCATCATGTCCAGCAAGTTTGAAGCTGCTAAGATCAAGTATATGGGCGTGAGACCATTTTTAAATTTTTTTGTCGAGTCGCCAAACTTTGTCACGCCCTAGCAGCCACGCCCTTTGACCTCGAGACATGCAGAGCATGCATGCAGAGCAAATGCAAATCGGCCAATGTCAAAGTAGAATATGGCATTTCCTGTTTCCTCAAGGGAGCTCCTTGAGCGAGATTGCCTAAGAGCATATGGAGGCGTTCAGGGCGGGGCTCTTATCATATACAAGAATTTTGAAGTCGTTTTGGATTAAGTATGAGGGAGAAAGAGCTGTTCGAATATGCATGGCAAGGCATTAGAAATGGGGACAGCATAGCTGCCGCCGCCTACACAGACATGCAGAGCATTACTTTTGATCAGCATGGTCTCTAGATGATCTGTACCAAATTTGAAGTCGATCATGTAAATCCCTCTGAGGAGTTCATTCTAAAATTAAAATATTCAAATCAAAATGGCCGACTTCCTGTTGGGTTTAGGGCGTGGCTCCAATGAAATTTTTTTGTATGTCTGGGTATGATACATATGTTTATCGAATTTCATCTGCCGACGACAAAGTAACCGAACTGGTCACTTCCTTTTACCACCGGGGGGCGCTATTAGTAAAGTTGGAAGTAATTATATCTTGATGTTCAGGGCGGAGCCATCATCATCTTCAGCAAGTGTGTAGCTGCTACGATCAAGTATGTTGGCGTGAGAGCATTTTGAATTTTTTTTGGCGAGTCGGCAAAATTTGTCACGCCCTAGCAGCCATGCACTTTGACCTACAGACATGCAGAGAACAACTTTTGATCAGCTTGGTCTAGATGATCTGTACAAAATTTGAAGTCAATCGGGCAAAATCTCTAGGAGGAGTTCGTTTTCAAAGTAAAAACTGGTCACTTCCTGTTACCACCGGGAGGCGCTATTAATAAAGTGAAAAGTTTTGACATAGCGACGTTCAGGGCAGAAAAATCATCGTGTCCAGCAAGTTTGAAGCTGCTAAGATCAAGTATATAGGCGTGAGACCATTTTGAAATTTTTTTGTCAAGTCGCCAAACTTTGTCACGCCCTAGCAGCCACGCCCTTTGACCGACAGACATGCAAAGCACAACTTTTGATCAGCTTGGTCTCTAGATGATCTCCACCAAATTTGAAGTCAATCGGTCAAAAACCCGAGGAGTTCGTTTTAAAATTCAAAAATTCAAATCAAAATGGCCGACTTCCTGTTGGGTTTTGGGCATGGCTGCATTGAAATTTTTGTATGTCTGGGTATGATACACGTGTGCCGAATTTTGTCTGCCTACGAGAAAGTAACCGAATTTCCCTATGGGAATTTTGAAACGTGTTTAGGGGGCGCTATTTTGGCATTTTGCGTCAACCATGAACGAGCACCCAAAAATATCGAATTTCGGATTCCGCCGGAAGAATGTGGAAAGTTAGACGCGTTTTCGCAATTGGGAAAGGGCCGAAATTGGCCTTTGAAATGTCGGAAGAATAATAATAATAATAAAAAAAAATAAAATAATAATAATAATTAAAGCTGCAAGCAGCGTTGAACGGGCCCTCGCAGCCTTTTGCACATTGGGGGTAGTGGTGAGATCCTGACGGGTGCAGGTATGCACTCACGAGCAGTGGACAGGTCAAGTACAGGTACCAACCTGTAATAAATTTTCGAGCGAATCGGACAAAGCAGGAAGGAGTAATGAAAAGTTGATAGTTCATCCACCAGGGGGCGCTCTGAGCGTAACAAAATGTGGGCAGGTGCATTCAGGGCAGACCATCAGCACAAATCGGTTTCGAGCAAATCGCCAATGTCAATGTAAATTATGGCATTTCTTGATTCCACAAGGGGGCGCTATCGAGACATTTTGCTCCCCTAATTAGCGAGGCCCCTATCAGATTCAACAGCTTGCCTTCCTTTACCTGTGTATCAATTTTTATGATGATACGTGTTCAGTAAAGACATCAAAAACACAATCGTATTTTCATGGCAAGGGATCCATCTTCGCCGCGTTGCCACACAAACGCCATTACTTGTAGCTTCACAGCATTCATAATGTAGCTTCAGCAACTTGTTCAGCATGTTTTAGTAGTGGAATGAAGTTGATGGGTTCAACTATGTGTCATCAGTACATGTTCAAGTAAAAAATGGTCACTTCCTGTTACCACCAGGGGGCGCTATTAGTGAAGTGGGAAGATATGATATCTTGAGGTTCAGGGCGGAGCCATCATCATGTCCAGCAAGTTTGAAGCTTCTACAGTCAAGTATGTTGGCGTGAGAGCATTTTGAAATATTTTACTCGAGTTGCCAAAATTTGTCACACCCTAGCAGCCAGGCCCTTTGACCGACAGACATGCAGAGCGCAACTTTTGATCAGCCTGGTCTATAGATGATCTGTACCAAATTTGAAGTCAATCGGTCGAAAACCCTAGGATGAGTTTGTTTTAAAATTGAAAAATTCAAATCAAAATGGCCGACTTCCTGTTGGGTTTAGGGCATGGCTCCAATGAGTTTTTTGTATGTCTGGGTATGATACATATATGTATCGAATTTCGTCTGCCTACGACAAAGTAACCGAACTGCTCACTTCCTGTTACCACCAGGGGGCGCTATTAGAAAAGTGGGAAGTTATGATATCATGACTTTCAGGGCAGAGCCATCATCATTTCCAGCTAGTTTGAAGTGGCTACGATCAAGTATATTGGCGTGAGAGCATTTTGAAATTTTTTTGGCGAGTCGCCAATTTTTGTCATGCCCTAGCAGCCACGCCCTTTGACCAATATACATGCAGAGCACAACTTTTGATCAGCTTGGTCTCTAGATGATTTGTACCAAATTTGAAGTCAATCAGTCGAAAACCCTAGGAGGAGTTCGTTTTAAAATTCAAAAATTCTAATCAAAATGGCTGACTTCCTGTTGGGTTTAGGGCGTGGCTCCAATGATTTTTTTGTATGTCTGGGTATGATACATATGTGTATTGAATTTCGTCTGCTTATGATAAAGTAACCGAACTGGTCACTTACTGTCAGCACAGGGGGGTGCTATTAGTAAAGTGGGAAATTATTATATCGTGACGTTCAGTGCGGAGCCATCATCATTTCCAGCAAGGTTGAAGCTGCTCCGATCAAGTATGTTGGCGTAAGAGCATTTTGAAATTTTTTTGGCCAGTCGCCAAACTTTGTCACGCCCAAGCAGCCACGCCCTTTGACCTACAGACATGCAGAGCACAACTTTTGATCAGCTTGGTCCCGAGATGTTCTGGACCGAATTTCAAGTCGATCGGGCAAAATCCCTAGGAGGAGTTCATTTTCAAAGTAATTACTGGACACTTCCTGTTACCACCGCGGGACGCTATCAGTAAAGTGAAAATTTATGATATGGGGACGTTCAGGGCTGAGACCTCATCATGTCCAGCAAGTTTGAAGCTGCTAAGATCAAGTATGTGGGCGTGAGCATTTAGTAATTTTTTTGTCTAGTCGCCAAACTTTGTCACGCCCTAGCAGCCACGCCCATTTGCCGACAGACATGCAGAGCACAACTTTTGATCAGCTTGGTCTCTAGATGATCTCCACCAAATTTTAAGTCGATCGGGCAAAATCCCTAGGAGGAGTTCGTTTTCAAATTTAAAACTTCAAATCAAAATGGCTGACTTCCTGTTGGGTTTAGGGCGTGGCTCCAATGAAGTTTTTTGTACGTCTGGGTATGATACATACATCTACTGAATTTCGTCTGCCTACGACAAAGTAACCGAATTTCCCTATGGGAATTTTGAAACGTGTTTAGGGGGCGCTATTTCGGCATTTGGGGTGGGACGTGTGACAGCGCCCAAAAATATCGAATTTCGCATCCGGCCAGACGAATGTGGAAAGTTAGATGCGTTTTCACAATTGGGAAAGGGGCGATATTGGCCTTTGAAATGTCGGAAGAATAATAAATAATAATAATAATAATAATAATAATAATAATAAACAGCAGGATTTCAATAGGGCCTTCGCAGACGACTTGCAGTCGGCTCGGGCCCTAATAATAATAAACAGCGCGATTTCAATAGGGCCCTCCGCAGATCGACTTGCAGTCTGCTCGGGCCCCAATAATAATAAACAGCGATTTCAATAGGGCCCTCCGCAGACGACTTGCAGTCCACTCGGCCCCTCTCTAAAACAGCGATTTCAATAGGGTCCTCGCTGACGACTTGCAGTCGGCTCGGGCCCCAATAAACAGCGCCGATTTCAATAGGGCCCTCCGCAGATGACTTGCAGTCGGCTCGGCCCTAATAATAATAAACAGCGCGATTTCAATAGGGCCCTCCGCAGACGACTTGCAGTCGACTCGGGCCCTCATAAACAGCGCGATTTCAATAGGGTCCTACGCTGACGACTTGCAGTCGGCTCGGGCCCTAATAAACAGCGCAATTTCAATAGGGCCCTCCGCAGACGACTTCCAGTCGGCTCGGACCCTCATAATAAAAATAAACAGCGCGATTTCAATAGGGTCCTCCGCTGACAACTTGCAGTCGGCTCGGGCCCTAATAATAATAATAATAATAAACAGCGCGATTTCAATAGGGCCCTCCGCAGGTGACTTGCAGTCGGCTCGGGCCCTAATAAACAGCTCGATTTCAATAGGGTCCTCCGCAGATGACTTGCAGTCGGCTCGGGCCCTAATAAAAAAATAATAATAATTAAAGCTGCAAGCAGCGTTGAACGGGCCCTCGGACCCTTGTGCACATTGGGGGTACTGGTGAGACCCTGACAGGTGCAGGTGTGCACTCACGACCATTGGACAGGTCAAGTACAGGCACCAACCTGTGATAAAGTTTTCAGTGAATTGGACAAAGCATGAAGGAGTTATGATAAGTTGATCATTCATCCATCAAGTTTCGAGCAAATCGGCCAATGTCAATGTAAAATATGGCATTTCCTGTTTCCACAAGCGGGCGCCATGAGCGAGTTTGCCTACCAGCATATGGAGGCGTTCAGGGCGGGGCTCTTATCATGTACACCAGGGGCGTCCAGTCTAATCCACAAAGGGCCAGAGTGGGTGCTGGTTTTTGTCACAGCCCAACACAAATACACCTGATTCTACTCATCAACGTCCTGATTGAACATCCTGATCAGTTAATTAGTGGGATCAGGTGTTGTGGCACTGGGCTTAAACAAAGACCTGCACCCACACCGGCCCTTTATGGATAAGATTGGGCACCCCTGATGTAAAGGAATGCTGAAGCCGTTTGGATGAAGTATGAGGGAGAGAGATCTGCTCGAATATGCATGGCGAGGCATCAGAAATGGGCATGCCATAGGGGCCACGCCCATTGACCTACAGACATGCAGAGCACAACTTTTGATCAGCATGGTTTCTTGATGATCTGTAATAAATCTGAGGTTGATTGGACAAAATCTCCAGGAGGAGTTCGTTAAAATACAACGTGTGGAAATCAAGCCAAAATGACAGGTTAAAATCTAAATAACTTCCTGTCTGGAGTAGACCAATGGTGCAAGGGACTTTTTTGTGCGTCTTGGCAACATACACATGCGTACCAAGTTTCATTTTCCTACGCCAAAAAACCTCTCTGGAGAGGGGTTTTTGAACACTTCAAGGGGGCGCTAGAACGCAATTTGCCACCCTTCCAATGGGCAACGCCTTATCAAATGCAAGAGGTTGCCATCCTTGACCTGTGTATCAATTTTCATGAGGATATGAGTTCATCAAAAACATCAAAAACCCAAACGTATTTTCATGGCGAGGGATCGATAGTTGCTGTGTCGCCACATGGACGCCATTACTCGTAGCTTGACAGCATTTATAATGTAGCTTCACCAAATTGTTCTGCATGTTTCAGAAGTGGAATGAAGTTGATGGGTTCAACTATGTGTCGTCAGAATAAGTGAAAGTAAAAACTGGTCACTTCCTGTTAGCGGCCACGCCCACTGACCGACAGACATGCAGAGCACAACTTTTGATCAGCATGGTCTTTTGATGACGTGTAATAAATCTGAGGTTGATTGGACGAAATCTCTAGGAGGAGTTCGTTAAAATACAACGTGTTGAAATCAGGCCCAAATGACGCGTTAAAATCAAAATGGCCGACTTCCTGTTTGAAGTAGACCAGTGGTGCCAGACAGTTTCTTGTGCATCTTGGCAACATACACATGTGTACCAATTTTCATCCTCCTACTCCAAACAAACCCCTACGGGGAGGGGTTTTTGTAAATTTCAAGGGGGCGCTATAGAGGCATTTTGCTCCCCCCATGGGCGACACCCCTATCACATGTAAGAGCTCACCACCCATGACCTGTGTTTCAATTTTCATGATGATACGATTTCATGAAAGACATGAAAAACCCAAACGTATTTTCATGGCGAGGGATCGAAAGTCGCCGCGTCACCACACGGACGTCATTACTCGTAGCTTCACCGCATTCCTAATCTAACTTCACCAATTTGTTCTTCCAAATATTCAAATCAAAATGGCCGACTTCCTGTGGGTTTAGGGCGTGGCTCCAATGTAATTTTTTTAATGTCTGGGTGTCATACATTTGTGTGCCAAATTTTGTCTGCCTACGAGAAAGCTACCGAATTTCCCTATGGGAATTTTGAAACATGTTTAGGCGGAGCTATTTCGGCATTTTGCGTCGACCACGTGTGAGCGCACAAAAATATCGAATTTCGGATCCGGCTGGATGAATGTCAAAAGTTAGACACGTTTTCACAATTGGGAAAGGGGCGAAATTGGCCTTTGAAATGTCGGAAGAATAATAATAATAATAATAATAATAATAATAATAATAATAATAATAAACAGCGCGATTTCAATAGCCCTCCGCAGACGACTTGAAGTCGGCTCGGGCCCCAATAATAAACAACGCGATTTCAATATGGTCCTCCGCGGACGACTTGCAGTCGGCTCGGGCCCTAATAAACAGCACGATTTCAATAGGGTCCTCCGCTGACGACTTGCAGTCGGCTCGGGCCCTAATAATAAACAGCACGATTTCAATAGGGTCCTCGGACGACTTGCAGTCGGCTCGGGCCCTAATAATAATAAAAATAAACAGTATGATTTCAATAGGGTCCTCGGACGTCTTGCAGTCGGCTCAGGCCCTAATAATAATAATAATAAACAGTACGATTTCAATAGGGTCCTCAGACGACTTGCAGTCAGCTCGGGCCCTAATAATAATAATAATAATAATAATAATCAACAGTACGATTTCAATAGGGTCCTCGGACGACTTGCAGTCGGCTCGGGCCCTAATAATAAACAGCACGATTTCAATAGGGTCCTCGGACGACTTGCAGTCGGCTCGGGCCCTAATAATAATAAAAATAAACAGTACGATTTCAATAGGGTCCTCAGACGACTTGCAGTCAGCTCGGGCCATAATAATAATAATAATAATAATAATAATAAACAGTACGATTTCAATAGGGTCCTCGGACGACTTGCAGTCGGCTCGGGCCCTAATTAGATGCATCTTGGGTCCGTATGTGTGTTTTGAGGGGGAGGATTCAAAGCTTCATTCTAATATCTCTGTCAACGCATCAATGCGAAAAAATGACATTCAGTGCAGCCCTACCGTTTTGTGAACTGCAGGAATTCAGAAGCTCCGCAAGACACTGGCATTTTATGTTACCATTGATGTGAATAGGAAAATGCTTGACATTATTGCAATGAACAATAATGCGAGCTGAGGGGAACTGGATAAGGACTGATCCTCGCAAGGCAATGGCAAATCCAGGGTGGAAAAGGTTAAAACATTTTTACAAAGTATCAGTTGGTCTAGCTGGTTTAAAAAACTGGCCAAAAATTTAATAATGTATGGTGCTAATTTGTTTTCAAGAGTCAACTTTTTTTTTGAGAATTATTAAGGTTCGCTGTCCCCTGATTCTTACTAGCCAGACTGGGTGAAGCTGAGCCAAAAACCCAGGGAGGAGTACCAAAAGAAGGTTTTGCAAAAAAATTCAAAACGGCCAAAAATCTTGGAATATGCAAATGAAATTGGGAATACACAACTTATGCCTCTTGAGCCCAGGAATCAATCAAAAGAATTGTTTCTGGGCCATGTGGTTCAGGAGTTATGGGTCAATATGTAAATGCATTCACTATGGCTCCACCACGAGGGCAATATGCGGAACCATCATAACCTGAGTAGGAAGCAAGATTTGCGACATACCTGCCAAGTTTCGTAGCTCTGGGATCTATGGCTGCTCATTCAGTTTTAGAGAAGAACTCAGAAAGACAAACACAATCGGTGTCCATCACCGTCTGTAAGTTGGACCCCTATTAATTTTAGAAAGGGATAAGTCTCAGCATGGAAAATCTGTCACAGCCCTTCATTAGGAATGAACTATTTTGTGATGATTCACACGTTACAATAATAAAACATTTGGCATTTTGCTGAAAACATTTGGGGCTTAAGATCTCCATGCCATACCTCCAGCCATGAGATGAGCTCTATTTTGGTACTTTTTGGAAAGTTTTACCATTTTCTTTTTGTCTTCGTAATTTTGGCGCTTGTCGCTTGATATCCTGTTTGTAACATTACGTTTTATTCAAGGATATGATTTTGGGTATCCATTTTGAGAATTTTTATCGAAGGATAAGTCCAATTTAATTTTAATCTCTCAGGAGACCCTCGGTGCCAAGATAGTGTATTTCAACCATTTTACAGATTTAATGACCAATTTTGCAAATCACATTCCTGAGGGAAATAAGTCATTCAATCAGATGAGGTTTGTTGCCTTTTTGGATGAAGTGAGCGGCACTTACGGGGATTTACAGATGCACACGAAGATCAGATGGATGAGCAGTGGGAAGTGCTTGGGGCGGTTTTCTGCACTGCACACCAAAATCCCAGTGTTGTTGGAGGACAGTATTCGATGTGATACAAGGATATTAATGTTCTCCATGACATGGCTTTCCTTGGGGATATTACCTTTATAGGCGGCCTTGCCCACGTTTCAACCTTTTCAGTTGAAACGGCCCCCGCCCTCCAGGGGGCCCCCAACTGTCAGGCAAGAATTAACATCCTAAACGTTGTCTGTATGAAAACATGCAGAGATGCACCTACGGGAAAGGCAAAACGGGCAAATATTTGAGCCCCCCCCCCCCCCGAAAAAGTCAAATGTTTGGGATCCACGACGGCCTCTCAAATTGGCACATTTTGCAATGACTTATAAAAACCCCATTAAGCCTTCTATGAAGGCATTATAGCACACCCCCAGTCAGTGCCTCAAAAGCCCCCTAAACGTGGCCCCTTCTTGGAGTTGTGGCGAATGCGCAGAATACACGACTCTCCGTGGTCGGAGTTGCTGGTTTTCTCCGTCAGATTATGTTAGTTGCATGGACACTGAGCTGGCTAAGAAGTGTACTAATTATTCACCTTCCACAAATGATGGCAGCAAAAGAGCTATGGTAGCTGATACTCTTGGAATTTCGGAAATACAGTTGTCACCTTAGCCTATGATGATAGCGACTCAGACTTATCAGTTGGCATGTGAACAAAAAAAAAAAAAAGAAATTCGCTTGCTGCATTCGGGGGACATTTAATATTTTATATTACGGTGAGCTTTGATATATACATCTTAAAGTATTATCTAGCAATTTTATGCATTTTTTACGCATTAGATTATCCATGAACATAATTGAAATTTCTGGATTTGGGCCAGGTCACGGTCCAGTAGCCTCAGGAACCCACCCAGTCAAAATAGTTACTGATCGGTAAAATGCGATGATAACTCACAAAATTTAAGTTGCAATATTAAAGAACTCGTCTGCTTAGCTTTTATTGGTCTCTGATCAGTATTTGACGGAAATTAGGCACCTTGAAAACAAACGTTTGCTTCCAACCTTTCACCGAAACGGATAACGTGCGCAGATTTCTAAAATTAGAAGTTATGGCTATAAGGTAACTTCTGGCTACTTACACCCAAGGATTTTCGGGACATAACACAACCAAAGCCAACGAGAAGTGAGTGTTCCGGGACAAGTACCCAGCTGGCCACCGACGCCAATAGACGTTGATCTGTGGTTGGATTCATGTCACGACGTCGGTGACCAAAAACCAACGTCCATTCAATGTCTATTTTCAACGTTGATTTGACATTGAATATTGACGTCAAATGATGGTGATATTTTGTTGGTTTTAAGTTGTGGTGTTAGGCAACCAAAGCCCAATGTCTATTAAACGTCATAAAATGAACATCGTTTCAACGTCATATTCTGACATCCTTCGACGTCGGAATTTTGTTGGGTTTAGGTTGTGGCGATCAGTAACTAAAATCAAACGTCTGACAAACATCTAAAGCCAATGTCTATCTGACGTGGAATGCTGACATATGTAGTGACTAAAACCCAACGTCTGTTAAATATCATAATGATAACATCTACACAACGTAATATTCTAACATCATTTGACGTTGAAATTTTGTTGATTTTAAGTTTGGTGTAAGGTAACTGATATCAAACGTCAAACAAACGTCTGATGCCAAATTCACTTTGACATATAATTCTGACATTTATGGTGACCACAATCTAACGTCTGTTAAACGTCATAGTATAAATGTTAAAACAACGTCATATTTTGACATTCCTCGACATTGGAATTTTGTTGGTTTTGAGTTCTGGCTATCAGTAACTAAAATCCGACGTCGTCCCAACGTCTAAAGCCAACGTCAAACTGGTGTAAAATGCCAACATATGTAGTGACCAAAACTCAACGTCTGTTAAATGTCATAATGATAACATCTACACACTGTAATATGCTAACATCGTTTGACATTGATATTTGTTTGATTTTAAGTTTGGTGTAACGTAACTGATATCAAACGTCAAACAAACATCTGATGCCAATGTCACTTTGACATAAAATTCTGACATTTATGGTGACCACAATCCAACGTCTGTTAAACGTCATCATATAAATGTTAAAACAACGTCACATTTTTACATCCTTCGATCTTGGAATTTTGTTGGTTTTAAGTTCTGGCGATCAGTAACTAAAATCCAACGTCTTTCCAGCGTCTAAAGCCAATGTCAAACTGGCGTAAAATGCCGACATATGTAGTGACCAAAACTCAACGTCTGTTAAATGTCATAATGATAACATCTACACACCGTAATATTCTAACATCTGTTACGGACAGTTGTGTGTTCCAGATTATTCTGGAAGATTCCAATTTAGAAGAAGGATTGAATTTAAACGATTTATTAAATAACTGAGCAAATGAACGTAGCAATAACAATTGTACAGGAAAGGGTAATGGAATTACTACATTGAGGATAGAAACACTGTTCACTAGCCCAAACTGTCCGTCCTTGCGTTGTTCTCACGACGATGGTGAAAATCCACTGGAATCTGATGTCTTTGGTGTGGTGATCGTGATCACCGTGAAGTCCTTATCCAAGAGGTGTCTGTGTAATCCAAAGTCCAATTGCACTCGGCAAAGCCGGTCTAGCTTTCAGGTGTAGCAGACCGGAGATGATTCTCCAGTCTGATGATTCCCCCGTCTGATGATTCTACAATCCATTGGCTACAAGTTCCTTTTGTATAGGCCTTGTACTCCTGTACGATGTCATAGAAGAATCTTGAATGATGTCATAAGGAAGAACCTTGAAGGCGATGGCTCTTGGAGAAACCTGCAGACAATGGAACCCTGCAGACAATAGAACCCTCTAGATGGCTCCTGAAGATTCTATGGTGTTGCCAGGCTAGTCATAATGTTTACAAGCACTCATGAATATTCATTACCCTTACATAAGAATACAGAGACTACTAGCTGAGCAAAATAATTCAATCAGGTATTATAAATTGTCGTAACGTAACACATCGTTTGACGTTGATATTTGTTTGATTTTAAGTTTGGTGTAACGTAACTGATATCAAACGTCAAACAAACATCTGATGCCAATGTCACTTTGACATATAAATCTGACATTTATGGTGACCACAATCCAACGTCTGTTAAACGTTATAATATAAATGTTGAAACAACATCATATTCGGACATCCTTCGATGTCGGAATTGAGTTGGTTTTACGTTTTGGCAATCAGTAACAAAAATCCAACGTCTGACAAACGTCTAAAGCCAACGTCAATCTGGCACAGAATGCCGACATATATAGTGACCAAAACTCAACATCTGTTTAACGTCATAATGATAACATCTACGCAATGTAATATTCTAACATCGTTTGACGTTGATATTTTGTTGGTTTTAGGTTTGGGTGTAACGTAACTGATATCCAACGTCGTACTAACGTCTCATGCTAACATCATTTTAACATATAATTCTGACATTTTATGGTGACCGAAATGCCACATGTCATAATATAACATGTCATAATATAAACTAGGACCACTTGTGTTCTTTCTCCTATTCCTTCGACTGGCAGCCTTTGTGCTTGCAGGCGTTGATTCAGGCAAGTACGCGGATTTTTCAAATTCAACCAATCACGATGCAAAGTTTGTGAAAGACAGCGCTGTTGGCCAATGTCTGTCTCAACTGGCCTGTAGTTTTTGTGATTGATTGCGGCTACTTAAGTTGGTCTTCCTGAATTTCTAGGCTATTTACAGTTTTTCTCAGTTGCTAGGACACATATCCATTTCACATTACATTATAGTATAGCACATTTTGCATCTCCAAAAGTAATGAAAAATTCACGATCACTGGATTCAGAATCAAACATATATAGTATAGAAAAAAAAATTCCACATTTTCAGGTGTCTTCCCGTATGACAGTCTTCCAATTCTACAAAAAGTGAACGTACAACTGTGTTTCTGGGACATTAATGAGCAGCACGGGGGCTCCACAAGGGACTGTCCTGCCTCCATTCCTGTTCACACTCTACACGGCGGATTTCAAATACAACTCTGAGTCCTGCCACATCCAGAAATGGATTGACACACAGCGCTCCTTGTTGCTTCTGTGGGCTTGAGCAGCCGTCCAATCAACACAGGCTTTTGGCGTGAGAATTGTTTGAGTTTGAGTGGCGTGTGAGCGTGAGACAGAAGGTGAAAGCGTGTTGACAGACGTTGCTTACTCAGTTAATTCTTTAACGCGAGTTAATTGACTGACTTGTGGAAAACCGTGGCCCGTAATCGAGGGGAAGGTGAGTGAGTTTGGAGCTGACGAGAGGATCGGAAAAAGAGAGTGAAACGACACTGCCGTAGCCGCCATGCTATGACAGCCCCGCCCACGTTGGAGTTAGTGGAAAAGTGCGCCGTAAGTGAACTGTATTTTCTGGAGCAAGCACGACAACGCCGGAGGAGACTGCCTGTCATCAGTGTACAACGTCCAGTCAGGTAATAATCTTGTCTTCTAAAAGTTGGGCGCAGTATGTGTGAGTGAATGTAATGTAGAGTTTGCCGTTTTTCTCAACTCATGATGCAAGCGTGATAACAGCTTAATTAGCTAGCCGCTCCTCACTCTGTAGCCCAAATGTTATCTCAGGGGTGTCCAATCTTATCCGAAAAGGGCCGGTGTGGGTGCAGGTTTTTGTCCTAGCCAGCAGTGCTACTGCACCTGATTCCACTAATTAACTAATCAGGGGTTTCAATCAGGACCTTGGTGGGTAAAATTAGGTGTGTTAGTGTTGGGCTCTAACAAAAGCCAGCACCCATACTGGCCCTTTCTGGATAAGATTGGACACCCCTGTTATCAATCCTAAAGCCCGCTAAACTGACACCACACCGCATAGTGACTGCCCTTATAACCACCCACCTGCGAGAGCTTTCAGCAGGAAACGCAGCGTTTTTAAAAGCGTTATCGTTACAATCCAATCAATCAACATTTATTAATTCCCACATAAATTCAAAATTAACTAACAGTTGCTACATAGATGGAAAAGGAGTAGGCTGAAGCTATTTAGCTTATAAGTGCCTACCCTGTCCTTCATTTGTCTTCATCTTTGGTGTTGTTTAATATTCAACGTTTTTAACCATCACACCCCTATTACTTAGTTACAGTAACGAAGTACTTGTACTTCGTTACTTTACACCACTGCTTGTAACTTTATTAAATTGACCATCTGCTCGTCGGTCCGTATGGCAAGTTAATAGAAAAAAACGTCTGCTCATATAAATTAAGTTCAAATACGGATGAAACGCTGAAAATGAATTTCCTCCCGCATCAGCTTTTACTCTTTACTGTAGCCTCACTTATCCTGTATTCTAAAGTTTCAAATATTTCTTGCAGAGAGTGTCCTGAAGACGCCAGGACGGGAGGATGAAACGGAGGCGAAAATTGCAGAGGCTGTCACCTCCTGCCTAAAGTATGCCCCAGACTGGGTGGGCGGAGGTGGCAGGAAAAGCCAAGGATAAAAAATAAATCAATCTTCTTGTTTCGTTGCTGTGTTTACGATGCTTGAAAAGTTTTGCAGATTTTTGTTTAGCTAAAAAGCATTTATGAAAAAAATCAAATGTCGAGGTTTGTTCTTGAAGTTTTCTATTAAAAGGCGATTTTGTTAACCAGTCTTTGCCATTTATCCATAGTCTTGAGGTTGTCATACCAACAAAATCCATACAGCATTATTCTTTTGAAGTTATTATTTGACAGCAAATGTGTTTTTCGATGGATATCTATTTTCATATCCAACCATCCTCTGTTGATGATCAGGTTGATGAAAATTTAAACTTGGTTAATGTTGAAATCAGACGTTGTTTAGGCATTAAATTCCAACGTTAGACCCTTAATTTTTGTTGAATTTTAAAACTATGTCGACGTCAAAACCCAATGAAAATCGGGTTGACGTCAAATTCGGCTGACGTCAAATTCCCACGTTGGGTAGACGTTATATTGAAGTTGAAAATGAAAATTGGGCTGACGTCAAAACCCAACGTTGGTGTGACATCAAAATACAACGTTGTACAGACGTTGGAATTTAGTTGAAAATGAAAATTGGGTTGACGTCAAAACCCATCGTTGGTGTGACATCAAACTACAACATTGTACAGACGTTGGAATTTAGTTGAAAATGAAAATCGGGTTGACGTCAAAACCCAACGTTGGTGCGACATCAAATTCCCACGTTGGATAGACGGTATATTTTAGTTGAAAATGAAAATCGGGTTGACGTCAAAACCCAACGTTGGTGTGACATCAAATTCCCACGTTGGATAGACGGTATATTTTAGTTGAAAATGAAAATCGGGTTGACGTCAAAACCCAACGTTGGTGTGACATCAAATTGCCACGTTGGATATATGTTATATTTTAGTTGAAAATGAAAATCGGGTTGACGTCAAAACCCAACGTTGGTGTGACATCAAATTCCCACGTTGGATATATGTTATATTTTAGTTGAAAATGAAAATTAGGTTGACGTCAAAAACCCAACGTTGATTTGATATCAAAATTGAACGTCTGTCCAACGTTTTAAGCTTGACGTTAAACCAACGTTAGGTTTTGACGTCACCCCGATTTTCATTTTCAACTAAATTCTAACGTCTGTTCAACGTTAGAGGCCAACGTCTTCATGACGTCTAAATGACGTCCGGTGCCTGCAGGGTAGGAGTTCAAGCATCTCCACGAAGAAACAGATATCGGGCAGAAAATTGCCGGTGCGGACCTGTTTAATTTTCGCGTATCTGTTATCAGTGCATAACATTAATGTATCACACTGTGTTGCGTTTTAATATAACATAAGCTAAATGTAGCCTGGAATCCATCCGTATCAAGCTTTGGTCGCTCCCAACGGTCACTTGCTTGATAAGTCAGTATGGATTCCAGGCTAAGCTAAATGTACTTTGAGCGAAAAAACATGCTCCTTAATTCACATGGCATCGCAACTGAATTAAAACATTAATACGGTGAACACGCCGAAAAAGTACAGATGGTTTTGTATACATTATCATGGCTATGGCAAAGGCAGCCTCATTCTCTGACAAAGCAGAGGGATACTGCGGCACCAAGTGTTGTGTAATGTTTATAGCTAGGCCTATGCAAATTTGAATTAGCATTTGCAATACGAGTCATCTAGTGCTTCGAAACCTAGTCCACTCAAAAGACATTAAAGTATATTGGTGGGATTTCGAAGTTTGAAATACATCCAAATTTTACCGTATCACTATCCCAGTGATTGATGTAGAGCTATCCCGTAACCCCGTCCCCTCAGAGGAAAACAAAGAATAAGGGTCTGGCCACATATTCGCGGTTTACAGCGTGTGTCAATGCCGCGTGAATAGCCGCGAAAAACGCTTGGAAGGTATCCTTCGTAATACGCAGCAGTGAACTGCCCATATGGAACGCCATCCAGGTCAAATACACGCGAATTCTAACACGTAAACAACACGTTAACAACACGTTGACAGCACGTAGAGAACACGTTAACAACACGTAGACAACGCGTCAATTTTTCACGCGTTGTTAACGTGTTGTTTACGTGTTGATAACACGTAAACAACACGTAGAGAACACGTTAACAACGCGTTGTTCGACGCGTAAATTTCACGTGATTGTGAGCCCTTTGGCCACTTGTCCAGTTTGAACGACTGAGAGTCCTAAGTTCCCATTGGCTCCTGAGCAGTAGGGTTAAATCATTTCTGTAAGCCTGGGGGGGTTTCCAACCACTATTTAACATGATGAGGAACCTCTTCTTTCTTATCGCCATTTTCTTCCGTTATTGTGCAGCTTATGAAAATAAAACATTTGGATTGCAGTTTTATAACTGTTATTGTTATAAATTATTTTTATCAGGATAAAATTGCCTCCGATTTTTGTCATTTATTCTTGCAGGTGTGTAAATGTCACCGAAGCACCTTTAATGTTACAAGTACGTTAATTAGTCTGTCTATATTGCTCTGTTTAAATTATTGTGCTTTCTTATATTAGTAACGTTAAGTGTTTTGTGCTGTTAAGGACGGCGCTACAGTGGAAACAACCGTCATTTAAGCTGGCGTAGCTCGCAGGATCTACGATTTATTATTCTAAATATTATATCACAACTTGTGACAATACATTAGTTAAGGTGCTTAGGGTAATGGCTGTCGATGGTTAGCGTTGATTTTATTTACTTGTGCCCAATTGTCATTTTATGGGTGTTTATTGATCCGGCGGTTGAGCTACCGGCAGCGTTCACTTGTTGTCATAGCAAAAGTGCTCTACAAGAGATGCTCTGTTTAAATTATTGTGCTTTCTTATATTAGTAACGCAAGTGTTTTGTACTGTTATGGACGGCGCTATAGTGGAAACAGCCGTCAATTAAGCTGGCGTAACTCCGCAAGGATCTACGCATTTATTTTGCTAAATATTATATCACAACTTGTGACAATACATTGGTTAAGGTCCTTAGGGTAATGGCTGTTGATGGTTAAGGTTGATTTTATTTACTTGTGCCAAATTGTCATTTTATGGGTGTTTATTGATCCGGCGGTTGAGCTAATACGCTCCCGGCAGCGTTCGCTTGTCATTTCTGTTTATGACATTTCTATGCATGTATAATCATGATACTTGAATTTTGTATGTGATATATATGTATGTGTAAATGCGACGGCGACCACTGTAACCAATTAATTTATTTCGTGTCACATTAACCCGTGAGGGTTGGGCACCTCTGTGTGCATGACACGTTTAATAAAGATATCATCATCATCATCATAATCTGTCATAGCAACTGTAAAGATCCTGTTCGCGGAAACAGGCAACGTTGATTGTGATACATCATATTAGTTGGGCGGCATAGCTCTCTATATAACAATTGTTCATTTTGTGATAAAAACACCAAATTTGGCAGATGTGTTGATAGATTTATTGAGAACAAAACTGGATATCGGGCCATCACAAATTCCTACCGTGGTTGCCGTGGGGCTGAGGGTTTCTCAGCAATATAAAGAACAGAAGTGCTCGCCATCCAATCACTGAAAATACAGAAATCTCCTAGATTACTAACGTTTTTTAAACCAAATCACAGCATTGGTTTTTTCTATGTTGTTCCGAAGGTCTTGGTGTATTGATGTAATATTCTGGAGGGATTTCCGATCATTTTTAAACATTCTTGAGATTGCAAAAATGCCTAATTCAGCAACAAATTTGTGTACCAAAGGGTATCCACTTCAAAATTTTAGCAACAACTTATGGGACAAAGTTGAGCATGGAAATGGACTTCAGAAAGAAAAATATTACTGTTCTCAGGTCGTTTACAGTGCTAAGCTGCATCTCAAATTAATCTTCAGGTTCATGGCTTTCAGATGATGTTCACCACTTTTATGTGGCATTTATTGTTGATCTGCTATCTCCCCCTTAAACATCCACTGCCTACAACCTCCAAATCTCTGTACAATGGGTTGTAACTGTAGCACTGGAGTACAGTTGCGAATTAACATAGGCCATGTTACATTGTTGTAGTAAATGTAGTGACACCATGAACTATTCTACTAAAGTTATTTAAAAAACACCGGTGTAACACTAAAATGTACCTGCTTTCAGCATTCACTACACTATTGTGCTTTTTAAAATTGTTGCATACATGTGTTGTGGTTTTCATTCAGACATATTTTCATATTATGAGGTTCCCCCATCCCCAAGCAATTGGAGAGAGACAGATTAATCAGACAATTAGGCTTTATTGTGGCATGTTGATAAATATAAAGCCGAGTTCTGTTTGTGCAAGAACTCACATCTTGCCTTTCACACCTAGTTTTTATACCTACATCACAGGAAATATCTTCCAAATATGGTCTTTCTGCTTTCTTGCCTTTCATACCCAGTTTTTATACCGTCATCACAGGAAATATCTTGCAAATATGGTCTTTCCGCTTTCTCATTCTCACGCTACAACAGGACAGGCAAACCAAAACACTGCCCACTAACCTTCAGAACTTCAAGCAAAGATAAGGATGCACATCACTACAAAGGACTGGAAAATTACAGTCAAGAGAGGAAAAATACAGCCAGATGAATAGGATACAAGTAGATACATAAATGATTCAATTGATTATGTTTTCAGTGACAACTAATGATTTTACTGAACAAATATTGATCAAAGCTACAGAAATCAAATGCATCACCTGATAATGTTTTCAAATCAACTAAACAGAAGCCCGCTTACTAATCAAAGCTACAGAAGCCTGCTGCTTATGTGTGAGTGAGTTGCTCATGTGCGAATTGAATTGCTTGTATGCGTGTGTGTGTGTGTTTGTGTGAACTGCTTGTATGTGTGTGTGTCTGTGCATGTGTATACGTACGTGTGCTGTGTGTGTATGTGTGTGTGCATGCGTCTGTGTGCACTGCTCGTGTGTGCGAACTGCTTATATGTGTATATGTGTGTGCATGGGTGTTACTGCTGCATACATAATATGGATACTGATTATGATTATTGATTATGGTTATTCAACATGGCAGTTGATCTACTGATGAATATGATGAGAAATATTGAACTATAATCCTCAACACATGCCAACTCTACCGCTTTTGGGGCATTTTTTTCAGAATGAAAGGCCCCGAAGCGTAGTCTACCAAAAAGCGGTAGAGTTGCCATGTATATTGTTGTAAGAGAGAGGTTGCATCACAGTGATATAGAGGATAAATAAATATACCATGTCTGACTTTTCACCACAATTAAAATGGTAATCATTGAATAAATAAAAACATGTTTTCTGCGCTTAATCAGTGTGCCATTGTCAAAACTGTTGCTTCTGGCTGGACTGTTAATGCATCCGTAGATTATGAGGTTGCCCTTGTTTGCTAGCACGTGGGGGCAAATTAGGCTAGCTGTTCAGTAATGCCCTAAAAGTGGATTCGCAATTTCTTTTCCAAACTTCCCTCTGAGCCTGCAAAGCACCAGAGAGAGAGAGATGCCGAAACTTCACTTTGACAACAGCACAAGCAGTACCTCACAGATCTGTGCCAGTAGGCTGAAAGCAACAGGGGCCACAGCAGAGAGCCCCATTCTGTAGTAGGCCTACTACACTCCTCTCCTTCCTTCCTGAGGCTACTCAAAAGGCAGTTGCAATGTCCTTCAGACCACCAGATAATTACACATTCCCTGCCCAGAAATTTACCAGGGAGAGCTTCACTCACTCCTGTAGAGCCACCTGATGCAAAGAGTGGCAGTGGCTTTAATACAGTTCAGACTGTGACAGCATTGTGCGCAGTGTGTACAGGTCAGCCATCAAGAGCAAGCCAGAGTGGCAAAACCTGCAGTTGGCTATGGTGGGAGATATGTGCGAAGGCTGAGAGGTCACCGCCATCAAGGATGTGATGTCCATCCCCCAGGACCTGCAGCCACAAACCCAAAGCATGATGCCGGAGGTGCAGAAGCTCATAAAGCTATACCTGTCACTCTCAATCTCTGTCGCAACGACACCATGACAGAGGAGACTCACCCACTTGGCAATAATGAGTGTTCTTGTGACATTTTGGATGTCATCAATATTCCCACCCTGATAAAGGACAACTGAGTGAAGATCCACTTTTGGCAAAGCATTAGACTGAGATAAAGTGAGAGAGCCTGCATTGGTGGGTAGAGTAGGCCAACTGAAAGGCTTTGTTTTGACATCAACAATGGTACCATTAGAGGTCCTATGAAATAGGCAATACAGCTGCTGACTCTTGAATTATTTTAGATGCCAGTTGCTGAAAAATCTTGTGCACAGTTTGATTTGGTCCCCTTTGTTTGTAATTGTAAATGATTTAGTAGACTATCATTTTTTGTTCAGGTGTTTTTAATGCACAAAAAATATAAGTTTCTTCTGATTCAAGGCACAATATAATAAAATTATATGAGATGACCGATTACTTTGTAAAAGTCACCAAAATTGTGAATGAGTATTTTATTTGGATCTCAGGATTACAGGATCTAGATTATCTCCATTATTGCACCTGGGTCCAATGGGATAGGAAAGTTCAACCAACTGCTTGTAGTCATTTAAAAAATGACTGCCACGGCAACCAGGGTTTTTGGCGCTGGTCCGGCTTCAAGATTTACTTTGGGGGAGGAACCCGCCGGTTCAGCGCAGCGTTTCCACCAACGACAGACAAGCCTCTGCAACACTGGAGAGCGGACAACGGCACTCCTATATCCCCGCTACCTAACCATAGCCCTGCCCCACGCCGGAACCTCGCCCTGACACCCAGTGCCTGTCTTCACCGCCGGCAGCCCTAACTGGCATGCGAGCGGCACCCACCGACCAGCAATGAGTGCAAAATACAGGTTGCTCGGCTGGGCTACTGCCCCATATGACATTCACAAAGCTCCACTCCCAAAACACACGAGCCGCCGCAATTTTTGCATTTAAATCTTCTCCATTCATTATCTACCCCCCACCCCCGCAGGTGCAATCACCTTCTCCCCATCAATCCAATTACTCATTACAATATTGTCACAAGTTTTGATATAGCCGAATAGCCTATTTAGAAAAATAAATGCGTAGATCCTTGCGGGGTTACGCCAGCTTAAATGACGGTTGTTTCCGCTATAGCGCCGTCCTTAACAGTACAAAACACTTTAGTTACTAATATAAGAAAGCGCAGTAATTTAAACGGAGCATCTCTTGTAGTGCACGTTTGCTATGACAACAAGTGAACGCTGCCGGTAGCTCAACCGCCGGATCAATAAACACCCATAGAATGACAATTGGGCACAAGTAAATAAAATCAACGCTAACCATCGACAGCCATTACCCTAAGCACCTTAACTAATGTATTGTCACAAGTTGTGATATAATATTTAGAATAATAAATTCTTAGATCCTTGCGGAGCTACGCCAGCTTAAATGACGGCTGTTTCCACTGTAGCGCCGTCCTTAACAGCACAAAACACTTAACGTTACTAATATAAGAAAGCACAATAATTTAAACAGAGCAATATAGACAGACTAATTAACGTACTTGTAACATTAAAGGTGCTTCCGTGACATTTACACACCTGCAAGAATAAATGACAAAAATCGGAGGCATATCCTGATAAAAATAATTTATAACTTAATAACTTATATTAAGTTATAAAACTGCAATCCAAATGTTTTATTTTCATAAGCTGCACAATAACGGAAGAAAATGGCAATAAGAAAGAAGAGGTTCCTCATTATGTTAAATAGTGGTTGGAAACCTCCCCCAGGCTTACAGAAATGATTTAACCCTACTGCTCAGGAGCCAATGGACTCTCAGCCGTTCAAACTGGACAAGTGGCCAAAGGGCTCATAATCACGTGAAATTAACGCGTCGACAACGCGTTGTTAACGTGTTCTCTACGTGTTGTCTACGTGTTATCAACACGTTAACAACACGTTAACAACGCGTGAAAAATTGACGCGTTGTCTACGTGTTGTCAACGTGTTGTCTACGTGTTGTCAACGTGTTGTTTACGTGTTAGAATTCGCGTGTATTTGACCTGGATGGCGTTCCATATGCCCACACCTTGGCAGAAAAAGTGGGTGTACACGCTTTGTCCTCCGAGTTGACATGGAAACTCCTCTCCTAATCTGGTAAAACCAAGTCACTCACTTTTTCATGAAACTGATAAAACTGAAAACAACTGAAGTCCTTCAGGATAAACTGTTAAAAAATAAAAGAATGGGTATTCACAGTGACTACTGTAGGTACTTTATTTGGTGCTTAGTAACCTAGTAGAGTTTAACAGCAGGTAATTAGCTAAGTTAAAAAAAAAATTGTGTCAGGGCTGCAGATCATCAAGTGGTAGAGTTTACTGAATTCTATTGGCTGACTATGGAACACGCTTGACTGGATGCGTTACGTGATATGCTCAGAAACCCCCTTCGGAGGTTTCTGGAATTTCATGCGGCGGTGGCAGCGCGTTCTTTTTTTCCGGTCCCGCCGATGTGTAGACCCAATCAATATATATCAATTACACCAATCAAAGCGTTCTAACGCCATGTTTCACGCGGCCGTAACACGTGCTGTAATCCGCGAATGTGTAGCCAGACCCTAAAAGTTCTTCGCGCCATTTGTATTTTAACCCTTTTAAGGCACTTTTGGACAGCAACTTTTCTGAAATTTCTACTTCAGTGACGCACAAAGTACACGAAGACGTCCGCAGTTTTCAATGCAGCTCGCTTGTTGGGGTGAGTTGCACATTATTTTGAGAAATTTATCAGATTTACACATGCATATATTTTATTGCCAATACCTTAATAAATCAGCACAAATAAACATCAAGTTTCAGCCAGTAAAGCTGAAATCTCACTGGATAGGCTAAGGTGTGAGCTTTCATCTAGCAAAATGATGTTTTATAGGGCCCCACATTTGCTTTTGAAACTGGCCCCCAGATGCTGATTACCTTGCATTTCAATCAAGTGAATATGCAGTTGCAGGGGAAGAGGTCAAACTGCGTCAGATCTCTGTGCATAAATATACACATTTCGGCGTAAATTATCCCTGTTCAAAGAAGGCTTTTCATAGGACCATCCAAATTTAGCACACTCTCCTGCCTGTGAAGAGATGTGCATTCTCCCAGATGTAAGTGAACACTTCTCATGTACAGAACCAATATAGAAACACTGCAGCAGTTCAAAGAACACTTTCAAGATTTACGTGCCATGCTGCCACGAATTGCGTAATCCACTAACCCCCCTCTTTTCTGCTGCCAGCGAGCAACCCCCAGAGTTGTAGCTTACAGCTTCAACTTTGCAAGCTATAGTCAGACCCCTTCTTTCAAGCAAAGCACAATGAGAGGAGAATTGAATTTTAAAAATAGTGGCAAAGCCACTGCGCGCGCTTGGCCAAACATGGCCAAAATGGAACGCCCCCTATTGGCGGAAGTATAGGTCCGATTGGGCTAAAAATCGAACGTGGTCTAGATCTTATGTCGCTATACAGTTTTCACATATAAATATGAAAAGGATTGGTGAAAAACTGAAGACGCTAGAGCGCAGACAGGCCAAAAGTTTACGCATGCGCGCACTGATGCACGACAGACCACCACTAAAGACCCCGAGCATAGCATAAGCCCCTTGGGCCTTTTGGCCAAGCGGGCTAAAAACCAGACCAGAGTCCTGTTTCCCTCTCCTCGGGGATTTTGCACTGTCAATGGCCAGCATGTTTGGATCTAGCTACATCTGAAAGAGCAACTTCTTAACGGTGAGGCACATCAAGTCAAAAGAGAGAAACAGGCTGACAGATGAAACTCAGTTCCAGCTCATGGAAATCAGATTCACAAGCACTGACATTGACAATCAGTTTCTTGTATGCCAGAAGGAGAGGCCACAAGTATCTCACTAAGACAGAACTTATACTGATGGTGAGTTTCAATGAGTTTTGAGATAAATTCATGCTTATTTGAAACATGTCATGGAATGGGAGTGAAGAGTTGCAATTAAAAACATTTCATGCAACACCAGTGCTTTAAGTGGGCCGGCACGCACCGGTACGGTGTATCGGCGCTTCTACATTTTAGCCCCTGGCGTACCGGGACGTTTTACGGCATACCGGGACTTCTCACGAGCTCGTAGTACCCTGTCCTGTCCTATTTCTCTCTTGGCGATTCATGATCCGATAGCTATACTACATTACCCACTGAGCACTAGTACGCGCCGCACGCCTGTCCCTTTATTCGCAGGACGTTCATTCGCAAGGAGATCTCGCGAAATCGAGTCTGTCTCTGGGCAAGGACGTGAAGAAGAAGTAGTCTCGCGGAAGTTGAACGTTGATATATACTAGAGGCGGTGCGCCGGCTACTGCAAAGGAACGCTCAATCCTCATCCTTCAGTGCTGAATGAATTAAACCTGTCGCAGTATACTTTTCTTGATTAGAAAGTTTGTCAGACTAATTGGTAGAATGTCAATCAAATTTCTTTTTGATAGCGTTGTTATACATTGCTTCACAAAATTATGAGGCGTTTCTGTCGCACATAAATAAATGACGACGTGAAAAACAGCAGCATGTCTTCATAAATTCTGCGGTCGAGTGGCTCGCAAAAGGCGCAAGACAGCCCGCGAGGCTCAGTAAAGGCGCTTTCACATTGCACGCAGTAGCCGCACCGCTGTACGCTGAACCCCATTGGGTGAAATTGTTTCCCCAGCGCTAGAGCAGTTTGCCGCTGCTGTGGAGCAGTGCGCAAAGTGTTGCGTTTCCACGCCCATAATTGCGCCTCTACCGCGCTACTGCTTGCCGCGGTCGAAGTTCAACTTGGTTCAACTTCGACCGCGGAACGCGTGACGTGAATTCATGCGACCAAGGAAACATAGTAGTCCAAACAACAAAAAACATGGGCGAGCGCCTAATATTAACAATTAGACAGATACACGTCTACAGATGCTGTAGCCGACACCACACACCAAAACACTGGTCGCAGACGTGCAGTGTTTTCAAAAAAACCCCGCCTATAATCAGCAGTCGACCTTCGGCGTCAGCAGCAGGCACAACGCAACCACAATTGACCAGCGTCGAGCAGAGCGGAAAGCAAAGCGGCATACTGCTGGCGAAGTGAAAGCCGCATAAGCAACAAGCTATGAAACGTGCCAAACGTTGCCTTCTACATTCAGCAATTAAGAATGTAGAAAAGAATGGATTCTAGTGACTTAGGGCTAAATGAGCTTCGCAGACCAATCCACACAGCGCCCCACGATCCAGTTGAGCACAGAATTTTCCAACCCATGAGTAAAGAAAAGCGCGAGAAATCCAAATGCGTGAGAGTTGACAGGCATGCGTCAAAAATGAAAACTGGCCACACCTGATAATGTTGAGAGTTTTCGGAGTTTCTGCAATGGTAATTTAAACGACTAATTGAAAACAGGGCAAGAATTATTAGTGCTCATTCTAACTTAGTGCGGCTCAAGGGAAGTGTTCCCTGCACTCAACCTTCACTCAGAAAGGGACACTAATTTCAGTGTGATGCGGCTTTCACATCGCCAGCAGTATGCCGCTTTGCTTTCCGCTCTGCTCGACGCTGGTCAATTGTGGTTGCGTTGTGCCTGCTGCTGACGCCGAGGGTCTGCTGATTATAGGCGGGGTTTTTCGGTGTTTTGGTGTGTGGTGTCGGCTACAGCATCTGTAGACATGTATCTGTCTAATCGTTAATATTAGTCGCTCGCCCATGTTTTTTGTTGTTTGGACTACTATTTTTCCTTGGTCGCATGAGTTCACGTCATGCGTTCCGCGGTCAAAGTTGAACCAAGTTGAACTTCGACCGCGGCAAGTGGTAGCGCGGTAGAGGCGCAGTTATGGGCATGGAAACGCAACACTTTCCGCACTGCTCCACGGCAGCGGCAAACTGCTCTGGCACTGGGGAAACAATTGAACCCAATGGGGTTCAGCATACAGCGGTGCGGCTACTGCATGCAATGTGAAAGCGCCTTGAGTGAGGTCTCTGAAAGCAAATGAGTGCTAGGGCAAGCTCTGACTGATTTAGTGTAACCTGACACAAACTAATTTTTAGTATTAAAGGAGCAATATGTAAGAAATGTATGTTGATTAACCATGGAATGGCCCTGATATATCACCAGACATTAAGGAATGATGTTAATTTCAAATACTTATATCACTGACAACAGTAGTCCAGCCAGAATATTCTCATTACAAAAGCGAAGTTGCAGCCCACAACTAATGTTTATGTTTTCATTTTGTGTTTTGGCCTGTTGTGCCGCCCTCCACCTATCTCCCAATCTTGAAGTCAGTAGCATTTCGGCATCCAGGTTGCCAGTTACCACTGAGCTGCAGCTACCAGCGTTTCGGAGCACAAATGTCTGACGTTACTAAACCTAAAAGGCCTCACTATGATTCCGAAATACGTCGTGACAAAGTCAGAAACAAAACAAGGATCTGTATAGGACATGCCTTTGAAAGATGGAGACGGCTGAAAGCGGAGAAGAATTTGAAGACCGACGCCGAAGTTGCTAATTTTCTCCTGGGCAGGTAAGATTCAGCTAAGTTTGGCTAACTTAATTCTATTTAATGTAGGCATGGACATTTCAAATATTCTCTACAGTCAAATAACGTTATGTATGTTCATTGATGGTACGTTAGTGCGTATGCAGGTGGGTCATCGAATTGACTAGGTAACAAATTGTTTGAGAAATAAAAACATGACTTCGTCATTGCTGACATTAGCAATGCATGATTAGAGTCCGTTTCTCTGGCATTATGCTGAGACGCTGTGGAAACCGTTCCAACATTAGCACAGCCATTATGGCAATATGAAATGTAATTGAGACAGTACATCGGTCAAATGAGTCCTCATTCATTCTTTACGCATATTATAGTATGGACTTTAGTGGGCTATCCACACGGAAGAGTGACGAGCAAGTTGACCAATATGACCATTGCTAAAGTTAGTTAGTCATTAGTCTCGATCTTTTCTGAAGTGAACTGAACACAACCCTGTGAGAGCAAATCATTGGTGATATTGAAATGTAGCCATGGTAGCTCCTTGTAGTAGACGTTCTTGCTGAATCCGGCAACCTAGCTGGCAACCTCTCGTCTGGGGGAGAGGGAGAGGGGATACTGCGCTCTGCAGTATTTTGAACGTGATTGCAGTACCAGTTTTGGCCACAAACTTACATACAGCTCCTTTAAATCACACTCAATTAGTGTGGGTGTCGTTTCTGAATACGAGCCTTTGTTTGCGTCAGATACGTAAAATTCCGGGTTGATTGCAGTGCTTGCTGAAAATCGTGGTCTTTTTCAGCGTGTTTTGGTGTCCTAGATTCGCGGTTGAAATTGTACACTTAAAATAATAACAGTTCACATTCCCCGCATTTGCCTCGTCTTTGAATTTTATCAAACGATTCATAAGGGTCGCAATTTTCAGTCACATTCACGGTGTCGGTTACCTGTCAAAACTGCCTTTGATTTGCTAAAAGGTACGTAAAGACTCTTTACAAACCCATATAGACTATTAGTATATTCTTTCCTACATTTGTGCTGATTTTTAAAGAGGGTCGTGCACTCAGCCACGGAGTTCTAGCTCCAGCAGGATCTGGTGCCCATGTGGCTAAATAGCAGTTTCATCAACAAATCTTGGATATTCCACCAAAAAAGTAAGACACTCAGTTATGTACACATTTCTGAACATGTCTGGATCGTCAATTGATTAGTAATCAAGTAATTAATCTGTTAAATTAAGATTAAAGCAGTGGATGAAAACTACCCTAAATTGGCCTACTTTAGAATGCCATATCACCCTTAATATTTGTCCTATGTTAAAACTTCAAAGACCATTTTAAAGGTCTTATCAAGTTCTTTCAAATAGTATCAAATGCACTGCAATCCCCTGGATCTGGTTTGTTTCTCACGTATCTATTACAGGACGATTTTTCTTAAAATCAGCATCATGTTCTAGTTCAGGGGTTCCCAAACTCGGTTCTTGGGCCTCCCTGTGTGTGCTGGTTTTTGTCCCAACCATAATTGCCATCATAGGACTTTAACAAGCTGTTAATAGTCCAGATTGGATGCATTTTGTGTTTAAATATGTTATTTGCTGTTTTAAGCCAAATTTTAATAGAAATATCCATTTGTGCCATGAAGAATAAAAGACTGAATAAAAGACTCTTGCATATAATTTTTGGGCTGGGCCGAGCAGCGGCCAGGCCCCTACAAACTCGAATGTCGCTGAGTACCTGAGTGACTGAGTGAGTGAGTGAGTGAGTGAGTGCGTGATCAAGTTCAACGAATGGCTGGCCGGCGGGGAAGAAGTTCAGGGATTGGTCGGCCAGCGGGGAAGAACTTAAACGATTGGATCGCTGACGATTGGCTGGCCGGCGGGGAAGGAGTTCAGTAATTGGTCGGCCGCCGGGGAAGAACTTTAACGATTGGTTGGCCGACTACTCGCCGGGGAAGAACGTCAACGATTGGTTGTCCTACTACTGGCCTGTGCATTATAAATAGGCTACATGGGTTTCGGGTTTTCGGCATTGACGCTTTGCTGGAGAAACGGAATACTCTGCACTTGGTGGATTTCGGATTTGTCTCTACCCAGACAGCACACAAACGTCGCACCGATGTCGGCCTTAGAAAGGCACATCGGCCGGCAGTTTCTAACGTCTGACAAGCATCGGCCGAAAAGGCTGTATTTTACAAGCTCATTAAACGTCTCAGCAAGGTCGGTTTTGCTTCGGCTGGCCGACCGCGCCCTGCTGTTGTGTGGGCGGGAACTCGGAACCGGTCTTCTTACACAGCAGCACAGCACCGGCACAGAGAGTCCACCACCAGCATCTTTCAGGTAAGCTGTCATTTGAATTAAATTGGCAGAAAATGACAATGTTGTCACAGCTAATGAAGTTGTGAGTTAGGAACAAACCGAGTGTACCAGGTAAGAGCCCATATCCCGGCTGCCAGCTTTAGACTCGTATTAAAGGTAACTCGACCAGCCATAAATCAGTTAACGGCGGTGATTTTCACGGACTACTACAGAGTATAAATCGGTGTGTATCTGATTTACCTGCCAGCACGGTTTTGTGATAATTCATGAATTATAGAAGTGGTTCGCCTTTCATTTCCACAGTTTTCTCCAACAAAACTAGTGCAGATAATAGAAGGTCGGCTATTGCTTCGTTACAGTACTTAAGTACAAATCCTCAAAAAAAAAAAAAAAAACTACTTAAGATGTTTTTTAAACCGGGACTTTTACTCTAGCCTACTACATTTAAAAGATAAAAAGTATACTTTCACTTCGTTACTTTGACACTGGTGACTTAGTTAATTTAAAAATACTTAGTTAAATGAATTAAAATATTAATTTAATTAATCATTTAAGGATTATCTGGATTTCGCGTGTTCGAGAAGAACAATGGTGTATCTTTGCGCAGATGTGTCCGCCAGTGGACGTGGAGCTGCAAATTTATGCACGCAGTTACAATATTCTATCACTAGATGGCACACCAGGATCAGTTATTGAATATACCAGTACACTCAAAGAAGAAGAAGCGACTCACGCCCGCTCAATGGTGTTGTGAGCCCCCACCGATGTCTGCAAGGCAGCGGCTGCCTGGAAAGCACCTCCCGCCTCTAGACCTCTGTCCAATCACAATCAATCACATGATTTGCCCTCTGATCCAATCATAACAATCATTGTCATTTTTCTGAAGCACAACTGGTGACCATAGCGGGACTTCGCCCGAATTTCTGAAGAGCGGAACTTCGTCATTTTTCACCGCATTGCTTCTTAAAGTCAGATTGCTTGGCCCAGAACATTAGGACCTTTTGACATTCTTGCTGGAAATCATGGGCGTTGTGTGCTCCGGGCTAAAGAGGAGAAAGACCACCCCTCCTGTTATCAGCATTCAGTAAAGCCAGCATCTCTGATGGTATGGGGAATTAGTATAAACGGTGTGAGACACCTGCATGTTTTAAAAAGCACCATGAATACTAAAAGGTACATAAAGGTTTTAGAGCAACATATGCTCCCCTCCAGGCGACATCTATTCCAGGGAAGGCCTTGTGTATTTCAGCAGGACAGTGCAAAACCACATACTGCAGCTATTATAGCAGCATGGCTTCATAGTAGAAGAGCCCGTGTGCTGAACTAGCCTGCCTGCAGTCCTGATCTTTCACCAACTGAGAACATTTGGCGTATAATTAAACAAAAAGTCTGTCAAAGGAAACCCAAAACTCTCCAGCAGCTGGAAGCCTGTATTAAACAAGAGTGGGATCAAATTCCAATGGCTAAACTCGAGAAACTTGAAACCTCAATGCCCAGACGCCTCCACTCTGTTAAAAAGAAGAGGGGATGCAACTTCATGGTAAACAGGCCCCTGTCCCAACTTTTGAGACCTGTAGCAGCCATCAAATTTGAAATGAGCTCATTTTGTGGATAAAATCTCAGTTTCAACATTTGCTATGTTATCTCTGTTCTATTGTGAATATAATACTGGCCGGTGTGATTTGAAAGTCATTGCATTTAGATTTTTTTCACAATTTACACTTCGTCCCAACTACTTTGAAATTGGGGTTGTACAAATAGGCACTGAAAATGTATTCCAAAATGAACATGTAATGTAAAAAGAAATAGAAAACCAGAGACCAAACTCAACATGAAGTTGTGTCTGTGTGCGTGTGTGTGTGTGTGCGCGTGTGTGTTGGGGTGGTGTGTATGGGGATGTTTTCTCATCTGATGGATGAATATAATCTGGATACCCATTCATTTCCTATGGCGGCCACTTTTGACTGGGAACACCACAGGTGTAACAAGGCTGACTAAACCACTCAAAATTCAATGAAAGTGGCGATCATCACTTTTCTATGTTCAAGTGCCCAGTGTGGAGGATATCATGAGGCCTTGAGGCAATCAGATGTAAAACACAATATTTATGAGTGTTTTAAGTTGTAAATCGGTCAGATTTGACCCGAACACAACGGGAAGGTTAAGCTGAATCATGCATAGAAGCAATATGTGAAGACAATCCAGAAATGGTGCCATCTGCTCAGGACCAAAGCTCATTATAAAATGGCTTTCCATTTCACCTCAGTCCATTTTAAACCATTTTAAATGCGCTTTGGCCCAGAGAAGATGGCAGCATTTCTGGATTTTTACATATGGCTTCTTTACATGATACAGCCTAAACTAGCACTTGTGGATTGCACTGTAAACTGTGTTCACAGACAATGATTTCTGGAAGTGTTCCTGAACCCATGCAGTGAATTCCAATGCGGTATCATACCCATTTTTAATGTAGTGCCGTCTGACGGCCCGAAGATCGCAAGCATCCAATATTCACCTTCGTCCTTGTCCCTTAAGCACAAACATTTATCCAGATTCTCTGAATCTTTTGTACTCTTGATGGTGGGATATTCAAAGTCTTCACAATTTAAGATTGAGAAGGCTTTTTCTGAAATTGTTCTCAATTTTTAGATGCAGATTGGTGAACCTCTGCCCATCTAAGAGAGACTGCCTCTCTAGAATGCTGTTTTTATACCCAGTCATCTTTCTGACCTGATACCAATTAACCTAATCAGTTTCAAAATGCTCCGATTTTTTTTTTTTTTTACTAGCACCACTTTTCCAGCCTTTTGTTGCCCCTGTCCCAACTTTTCTTAAATGTATTGCTGCCATCCAATTCAAAATGAGCTAATATTTCCAATGTTTTTCATGAAATGTCTGAATTTCAACATTATGTTGTCTATGTTCAGTTGTAAATAAAATGTGAGTTTGAGATTTGCAAATCATTGCATTCCTGTTTTATTGACATTTTACACGATGTTCCCTCTTCATTGGAATTGGGGTTTATAGTATAGTACAGTACCTCCCAAACCTCTGCTGGAGGACCACCTGTCCTACATATTTTAGATCTCTCCCTGCTCTAGCGCAGGTGATTCAAATAATCAGCTCTTTATCATTCCCCTGAGGCTGATTGATAATGAGCTGATCATTTGAAATGAATCTGGGAAACGTGGCCATGTCTTGCCTTCTCACTGAAAAATCATTTCCCTACGGAGACGTGTCTGTCTATCTATGAATCTATTTTAATAAAATAGGTTGATAATTGAGCGATTTATGATTAGCCTACTTAAATGCGCGCGTCATTCGAATAAAGTACTTGTTTTGATGTTTTTTCTAATATTTATGGTGAAGCCGTTTCTTTCTTTTGTCGAATGTCGACCTGGCCTTGAACATTATTTGAAATAAGACTATTCGCCGCTACGCTTCTGTTTATCAAGGCATCGTTGATCATAGTTCATCGCAAAACTATTGCATTTTCTCGCAAAGTTATTGCGTTATGTCGCAAAAGTATTGCGAGATCTCGCATTGGGGTTGTATATAAAAATATCAAATCAATATTTTTTTAATGATCCCAACCAGCAGGCCATGAGTTTGACACATTTGGTTTAAATGATGAAAGCATTACCACGATGACGTGAGATATATCAAAATGATGCGCTCATAGTCTTTTTTTTTTTTTTTTTCTCTGCAGGCTGTCAGGAGGAATCGGGTGCTGGTTTTGCTGCTGTTTATTGTTACTTATTGATTTGCATTAATTGTTGTTCATCGTGTTTTTCTGTTGTCCTTGCTGAAGATCTGTAGGCTAAATAAAGTTTCTTAACCTGAATTCTGGGTCTTCATTACAAACACACACGAAATTGGGTTGTTATTTTTAAAAGTCAGTATTGTTTTTCACTTGGATAGTAAAATGTACTGAAGCGACCTGTGTTGATGTGTTCGTGCTGTTCTGTGGGGTGATGTTTAATAGGATTTCCTATGCACCTGGGGCCTATTGCACAAAGGCAGAATAAGGGATTAGCCCAGGATCGGCACGGGATTAGCCTGATCTCAAGACCCATTTCGGTTGCACAGAGCGTGTGAGCTAAGACATGGCACTAGTTACTATGGAAACAAAGTCTGTGGAGCTAGCCAGCACCGGAGCAAGCTTGCGAACTAGCTAAGCTCTTGTCTGCAGCCAATTTCACCTCACCTCATTCAGCAGTCGCTCTAATTGAAAATCAACGTCCTTAACAGTCATTCTGAATTGTCCACTACACGTTGCTATCTCAGTTATAATAGGCCCAGAGTAATTGTTTTAGAAACTTGTGACCATTGATGTCAGTAAAATAGCCAATATTCGATCATTATATTCAAGTAGGCCTATCCATCTGACAGTGACCATCACAGTTCAATCAGTCCCCCTTCCATGCCACATTTTAATCATATTTAGAATCCGTCATTGTCAGATTTGTCCTTATTCCCCAAGTTGAGACTTCCATCGGAGTGAAAATGAGCAGTGCTGAATGAAGTAGGTTACCGTGTTTCAGCGCGTCTTAAATCGCTCTTGGTAACCCCCTACCTACAGCACTGCTGCTACTTTTCTCCGTCTTTATTCAGACTGCGAAGGGCAAGGTAGAGTCGTTGCCTTAATGCTGAACCGAATGCAATGTCGCTCGCTTCGCGATACTGGAATCAAACATTTTCAGGAGGCTCCTTGAAGTAATTTTCTGACGCTAACATTCCACTTTTAAATTTGAGTATGTCTTCAGCAGAGGTGTTTCATAGCAGCAAGTAAACTCAACTAATCTAACAACGTCTTCTAGATCGGACTTTTGTTCAGTTTGTACAGGACAAAAAAAACCCTCTCTAGTGCACTTGCAATACCCATCTGACGCATACGTGTGCAGCTACTGGTCCCTCTCAGTTTCTTGCAGAATAGAAACTGGCTTGTATTCATCACACACATATTTAATCGCAAAGGATTACGCGAAATTTTAAGTCTGTCTGACAGCGACGGCTTATCTCGTTCACGGTAACGCTGAAATGCATCAGCAACTCCTTTTTTGACAGCGCTGAATCACCTCCCGAATTTACTATCACTTGAGTTTAACTAACTTTAATACTCCTCTCAAACGTCTCGCACCATTCAGACAGAAACTAAAGGAATAGCAAGCAGAAGCATTTCAGCGATCCCATCGTCCCTCTGTTTGAACGTGGTCTTTGAGTGTTTCTGGCGCATGCGTTTGCTGCAGTTACTTAGTGTCCATGGTGATGATCAGCGATTCTGTGATCGATTTCGGGGTCTATTTGAGGTAGCCGAGTGCGCGCACTCAGCAGGATCAGCGTCAACGGGCTTCACTTAAGTCCAATTCCAATCCGACCCCTTACGGACTCACTGACTTAGAGGCGCGTTCACGGGAAGTCCGTGAGTGTGTGAGGGCTGTTCCATCGTCAGATCATCAAGTCAGTGAGTCCGTGAATGAGCCCTTACTGCCCCCCTACCGTAAGTCAGCACTGATGCTGACTTTGGTTGAAGAAATTACCCACAGTTCATAGCGTTGTGAAGTCAAATACGGGGAATGCCGTCGGAATACCGGAAATGTAAACAAACAAACAAACAAACAAAACTGTAAATAAACCAAAGAGCGGTATGATCGAGGTAATGGAAGGAGCACGAAAGAAAAAGTTTACGTATAAGTATTACGTTGATTGTCACAACTGCGTGTAGTTTGGTAACGTGAAAGGGGGTAAGCGCTGTTCCATTCCAGTTTATAGGATCTGGAGCCCTCTCAGACTCTCAGACTCAGTCCCTTACAGCTGACGTCAATTAAGTCAGTGAGGGTTCAGGGCTTGAGTCTTCAGGGGGCGGATTGGAATTGGGCCTTAGCCAATTCTCCTCCACCCGCTGTTGGCTTTGTGCAATCAATTAAGCCAGCGACGCGCTGTTAGGGATATGGCAATCCTCGCTTTGGCGTTGATCCAGGATCTCAGGATCCGACTTTTGTGCAATAGGCCCCTGGGGCAAGTCTGCAGCACTGAGCCGAGTACCTGGGAGTGAATGAAGCAGAACAAGAGGTTGAGAGACGTGCGTGTGTTGCCGCTGCTGGTGTTCCGGCCACAGTCCTGTTGTGCATTGTGCTATGCTAAAGTTGTGGACAGTGAAGCCATCCTGTAAGAAGCTAAACGGTCCGGTGAATTAGTCAAACAGCAGACGTTACAGTACAGTCTAAAAGGTCCGACATAAATAAATAAAGGTCACATAATGAAGAGGCTAGCTACCCTGGCGCCCCAGCTTTAATCGTTCAGACGTCGTGTGGTGGTAATTTTAGATTAAATGCCGACGTCTCGGCGACATATTGGCAATTAGCAAACGCTCTCCCTGCAACATCGTGGCGATGGAACTTTATATGTCGGGCCAACATCGGTGCGACGTTTGTGTGCTGTCTGGGTAGAAGGTAAGTGAAATTTTCACTTTGCTCACTTACGAATGTGTGCCTAGGTGAAGTCAGACCATTCGAAATTCATGGCTTGAAAACACTTCACCCATTTAAAAACGGGGGCATTTCATGAGCTAAGTTTGTTTATTTAGGGCTTTTGCGGGTCCGCGATGTTGCTCGAAAATTAAGTAATGCACCCAGTTTTATTCTCTTACATGGGCATTTCATCATGAGTTAAGTTACAGTAGGCTACGGTGTTTGTCTGTTCGCAGTGTCCACGTGTCCGACATCGTAGTTGCTCAAATTAAGTTAGCTACCCAGTTTTATTCTCTTGCATGGCTTTTGCGGGTCCGCGATGTTGCTCGAAAATTAAGTTAAGCACCCAGGTTTATTCGCTTGCATGGCCATTTCATCATGAGTTAAGTTACAGAACGTGTCTGTTCGCAGCATCTACGTGTCTGAAATCGGTGTTGATCAGATTAAGTTTCCTACCCAGTTTTATTCTATTGCATGGCTTTTGCGGGTCCGCGATGTTGCTCGAAAATTAAGCACCCAGTTTTATGCACCTGCATGGGCATTTCATCATGAGTTAAGTTACAGTAGGCTACGGTGTTTGTTTGTTCGCAGTGTCTACGAGTCCGAAATCGGTGTTGCTCAAATTAAGTTAGCTACCCAGATTTATTCTCTTGCATGAGGTTCATGGCTTGAAAAAAGTTAAAAAGTAAATTATGAATTATTGAAAACCATCCGAATGTTGGACACGGAGACACTTCGAAGCAGTGTTTATGTGTCCGAAAGTCGGACAGGGTATTAATATTAACGTTACTCCGTGTCCGACAGTCTGGTGGTTTCAATATAAATCTTAATATAGCGGATGCGTATGCTGCGTTTGCCCTAGCTAGACCGGTTTTTTAAATGTTCCATTCAATTTTGTTGCCGTGCACAATCCGACCATTATTGGGCTAATCTTCTTTCACACTAGATTGCTTCAGTTTGTTTTAGTCCTCCATGCTTGTTTTCTCTGGTACCGGTTGCGAGATTCCATAGAGATAGAGGGACGTAACACATCCTACCAATATAGCGTGCAAGAATCATAACAATGGTCGGAATGTGTTTTTAATTTCCCTATTCAATCTCGCAACCGATACAATAGTCAACAACATGGAGGACAGTATCGGTTGCGAGGTTGAATAGGGAATTTAAAAACGCATTCCGACCATTGTTAAGATTCTATCACGCTAGATTGGTACGATGTGTTACATTCCTCCATCTCCCTTTTGAATTTCGCAGCCGGCACCAAAATCATTTCCTTAATCTTCCTATTGAATCTACTTAACCCGTCTGAGAAAACGGGTACAATGAAGGTATTTGGGATACATTATCATACAGAGGTGTACATGTAGTTCGTTACAATACTGAAGTCTTTTTTTTTTTTTTGGGGGGGGGGGTGGAGTAGGCCTATTTGTACTTTACTTGAGTTTTTTTTTTTTTTTTTTTTAACCGGGACTTTTACTTTTACTCTACCACATTTAAAAGATTAAAAAGTATACTTTCACTTCGTTACTTTGACACTGGCCACTTCGTTACTCGTTACACATTAAAATATGAATGCACTTCATCATTTAAGGATTATCTGGATTTGGCGTGTTCGAGAAGAACAACGGTGCTCGGCAGGGTATCTTAGCCGCTGTGTGCACGTGTTTGCCAATGGACATGGAGCTCCAAATTTATGCACGCAGTTACAATATTATACCACTAGATGGCACTCCCGGATCAGTTATTGAATATTCACAAGCAAGCCGAGCTCTCAGAATATGGACGAGTTCAATCCAATCCCTGTTTTTCAGGACTTGCTTTAATTTAACTCCTCAGCTAAGCCTAATGTGCAAACTGCGCAATATATACTATTCAAAAAAAGTAGGGGATATTTTATTTTGAGATCAAAATTTTCACATATACAAAGGGATACGAAACCATGTTGTATAGTTCCTTACTGAGAAGCATTTCCAAAAGAAATTCATCACCCAAACACATCAATGACACTCTCACGATCTGCACGGGATGCTATTGATGATCAAGGGGGTTGTGCCACAAATTTGCATGACTCTGAATTGGAAGGTTAGAGCCACTGTAAAGGAAGATTTTGAAGAGAAAGCATCAGATTATCAGTGGTTGAAGTCGTCAATTAAACAGAGACCATCGCCGTCTAACACAGGAGGAGAGGTTACGTGCCCTTGGCATGCTACAGGTTGGCACAAGACAGGTCGTTGTGGCAAGGGCAATGAATGTTTCCCAGTCTGTCATCAGCAGATTATGGTCCAGACATCGTGCTACAGGGTCTGTTCAGGATAGACCACGATCCGGTCGACCAAGGGCAACAACTCAGGCTCAGGACAGATTCATCCGCACTATTGTCTTGAGAAATCGTATGGTAACAGCAAATCAGATAAGGTCTCAACTTCAAGGGATACTGGCTTGGTAGTGAGTGGCCAGACCATCAGGAATCGTCTGCACAGATTTCACTTACCGCCCGGCGTCCTCGTGTCATTCCCTGTTTGAGGATCGTCACATTAGGGCCAGACTCCAATGGTGTCGTCATCATCAACGCTGGGATAATCGCCGATGGAACAACGTAATGTTCTCCAGATGAGTCGAGGTTCACTGTGGACTTCCTTGACAGGCGCGGGAGGGTTTGGCGCCCGGCGTAACGAACGTTTCCATGGCGTTAACGTCATTAGACATGATCCGTATGGGGGTGGATCTGTAATGGTGTGGGGAGGCATCACTGCTGCCGGCAGAACAGACTTGCATGTTGTTGCTGGGCGTGTCACAGGGCAGTACTACCGGGACAACATCTTGGCACCCCATGTTGTGCCGTTTGCGTCGTTATGGCCGCCGTTTCATTTTCCAAGATGACAATGCCAGATGTCATAGGGCCAGGATCGTTACAGATTACCTCCAGCAGCAGAATATCACCACATTACCATGGCCAGCACTCAGTCGGACCTTTCCCCCCATCGAGCATGTCTGGGACATGCTTGGACAGCGGCTCGCATAACGTCAACAACCTCCTGCCAATGTCCAAGAACTTGCTGCAGCATTGCAACAAGAATGGAATAACGTTCCCCAAAATGACCTGGGACGTCTCGTTAGGAGTATGCCACGCCGAATTCGAGCTTGTCTAGCCAACCGAGGGGGTTTTTTCCTGCTACTGACTCTGTTTCACAATGGTGGTAAATTTGCTGTGTGACCCTGTGTTTGTGTCGACCCTTATTCTGGAGAATCTGTCCTTTACTGACTGTACACAGGGTTTCAAATAAATTGACAAATGTTTCCTTAATGTTTTTATGTCATTTGTTTCCTTCTTGACCTCATGATCTGCATTTCATGGTACTTGTAAATCCAATATCCCCTACTTTTTTTGAATAGTATACTTGCTCACAGCAGTTCAAAAAATCATAATAATCAAAATGAGATATATCTATATATATATATATATATATATATAATCCTGCTACAGAAAAAATTGTTGTCCTATGTAGCAACCACTTCAGCTACAGTGAGCCAATGGTATCCCTATTAGAAGTTCAGAAAAAACAGTTTTCTGAAGCAAAAATTCAGCATGGTATCGATACTATGTAATTCTATTAATTACAGTCAATTATTGTGGTTTTTTAATCCGCCAGTAAACTTGAAGAAGAAATATATAAAGGAGAGACTGCCAGCTTGTTTTTTAAATACTGTATCTTTCATTTACCTGAAAATTAAAGAGCACAAGGAGAGAACAATGTGTGGTTGCTTTGCTTCTTTCTATGCGTGCTATGAAAAATACTTTGTACTTGCACTTTTGATACTTAATTATATTTTTTCACAAGATACTTTTGGTACCTAAGTTCATTTAATGTGAGCTACTTTAAGACTTTTACTCAAATCATTTTCTTATGTCTACCATATTTGAGAGAGACGCGGCAGCGCAGTGGTCAAGTAGGCTTGACTTGAGATCGTAAGGTCCGGAGTTCAAGCCATGGCCTTCGCGGTGTGTTCTTGGGCAAAACACTTTACTCTCACACTCCACGCCTCACTCCACCCAGGTGTATAAATGGATACCAGCAAATAGGCAGGGAAACTTGTCTAAGAGCTGGGGGAGTACCTGCAATGGACTGGCATCCCATCCAGGGGGAGTAGCAATACTCCTGGTCGCTTCATGCCATGGAAACCGGGGTTAAGCACCGGCCTGATCGGCCACTAGGCTCGAACAGGCTTACTACTTTACCATATTTGAGGTAAAATTTACCTAAATTGCTCACTTCTCAACAAACTTTTCTTTATCCGCAGCGACTGAAATAAATGCCAAACAATTCGCTATCTGAGGGCACTATAAAATTTCGAAACTTTCTTATTTCTCGGCCAATTCTCATGATCTTGGTGTCAACTACAAGGCCTTTTCGAGAGCTTTCAATGGGTAATCAATTCATTAAAATTAATTGCATTTCAATTTTTTTGTCACAGTTAACCATATTAAACCATCACAAATATCGAATAACGCTTTATGTAAACACACTTTCACACTCTCACTCTCCTCACCCACTTTGTAAATAATTTATCAACTCCAGCTCATTACTCAACTTGCACTTCATGTAACTGAATGAGCTTTGCCTCATTTAGCACCCTTTTCTTGGGCCCACATTCTCATACAGCACTCGGCGGCCCAGCCATATGCTAGGTTGCACCTAGTCTTGTTTTTTTTCCAGTGTGGCAAGCAATTTCAGGTGGTAATATTTTTAAACAGATCAAATCAGGTACTGAAAAAAATCAGTAACCTCCAAATTAGGTTGCTGAAGACAGGTGATAAGAATTCTTTCAAAATAATTTGCTTGCACTCAATCACAAAAACATAACATAAAACAGGTTTGACTCTGTCATTTGCTTGTTTAGTAAATTGGTAGTTTTTGCAACCATGTGCCCACAATTTCACCAATTAGGAACCCATTGATTTTTTCCTTTGATTGGGTACATTTCTTCCCTCTTTTTATGCAGTTGTTACTCATATATTGCAATGTGGATGCAGAATTTATTTCTCACTGTTTGTATGCATATCTGTCAAAATACTGTTTGTCAAGAGAGGATAAATTGCTGCTCTGAACAAAAATGCACCTAATTAAGACAAATTAACAGCTTGCTAAAATCCTATGATTGGAAACCGGGTGGAATAAAAACCAGCATACACAGGGAGGCCCCAGGACCGAGTTTGGGAACCCCTGTTCTAGTATTTGAATGTATCACTGAATGATCTGCTGGTACCGACCACCCACCGCCTAATTTACCTGCCAACAGTTGAAAAGGGGGAGTACCGGCACTTCTTTTATTCCACTTAAAGCACTGTGCAACACCAAACTAAAAGGAATTCATTGAGAAAATTTTGAATATTTTAACTGCAGATAGTGTTTTCCAAGAAACCCTGCCACTGATTTCTCCAGTGTGTATACGAGACCCGTCTTTGGGGACAGTACCTCTCATGTAGTAACAGTCTCCAGATTGTAGAGGAAGTGCCAGGCCTGGGGTATGGATGTCCCAGGCCACTTTCAGCCCAACGCGCCAGCTGGTACCGTCCACCTCTTTGTCCCCAGAAAAGCCACCTGACCACACAACGAAAGTTATTTTTCAGGCAATCAGCTCTCCTGAAGCTTAATCAAATTATTATTATTTCCAGGAAATTAAATAAACTCAGACACTTTGAAATTGCCGATTTTAACATTTTACTGATTTTTGAGAGTCAATAACAGACGTTGTTTCAGTTATAAGGATTCTTTTTTTACATGTAATTCACTAAACTTTCACAAAAAAATGCTACAATGTTGTGAAAGGACAATGATCAGTAAAATACTCCCTTCAGGCATTTTATCCAAAGATAATTTTGCAATAAATCTACATTCATTCCACAGAGGCCATCCCCTGTCAAACCCTAAGACATTATTTCCATCAAAATGTTAAACAAATAGTCGGTTCAGATGTGAATTTTAGTAAGGCTGCGGCTGAGAGTGTAGCATTAGAAGGCTGTTGTGAAAAGGACAAAACCAGCTATTAAAAGCTTAGGGGCCTTTTTCATGGGCCCGTACCACACTCTACCAGCTGTTGTCTAGACAAGAATATGATATCGATCTGCCGATTTATCAATATCAAACTCTTCCCGCAGCCTCCTCACTCTCTGTCCTTTCCGTTAATTCAGGTAAAATAAAGTGTAGTTTCATGATGAGGCAGGACCTCATACTTCACAGTAGACCTCACACTGCAATATAGATTGTTTCAGATCTGCAGGTTAATATTCATCCAAGCCCCACATTTGAATTATTCCAAATGAAATCAATTTTCAGACTCCTTCCACAGGTATAGTTCAAGATTTTCTTCAAACTTTGTTAAAAAAGAAGAAAGAAAAAAGGATAGTGTTTGTGTCACATATCATGCTTGTGCTTTTTTATTTTCCTAATTTTTCATGACATAATGGTCAAAAACATTATTACTTTCCCTCCAAGTAAAAATGGTTTGGCCCATTGAACTGCGTATAGTCTTAAGTTCCTTTGGCTAACCCTCACCCTCCTCTTACAACTGTAATCTATCAGAATGGCCAGCCGCCAAAAATCAGGTGCACAGAAAAGACAGGAGAAAAGATAAAGAGAAAATGAAAAGAGAGGCACGAGGGATTTTATGATCAAATTTTTTAAAAGATATGAAGTGGATGATAACTGCAAAGTGACCGACAAGGATAATCTACAGCTAGGCACTAACGTATCCGCTAGATGGCGGGCCTAAGTTTATCTCTTGCTCATGATAAGCGCTAATAGTTGACCTCCGCAATACAATAGCTGCACGGAGCATCCTATACGTAAATAACGCAAAATAGCGCATGAGTAGCTGCCGGATAGCTCACTCGGTTAAAGCATCGCATTGCGAAGCAGAGGTGGCTATCACGGCGAGGGTTCGAGCATCGGTCGTACCAACCAGCAGTGGTCGGCAGCTTTTTCAGAGCAGCGCACAATTGGCCATTGCGCTACAGGGATGCAAATTGGGAAGGGTCTGCCGGGAAGGGTATATTAAAAAATTGTTGCTTCGTTCGTTGCTTAAGGGCCTCCTGCTGACCAGCCGGGCGCTCGTCAGGAAGATTCTAAGCTTGTTCATGTTCGGGTATCCTCCGCCCTCATTCTGAACTTGCGAAGATTCAACCAATGAGTGTATAAGAAGCAGCAGGCTGACAGGCACGTGCTTAGGAGGAAAGCCGCGAATTGTCTTCACTCTCCTGAGTTGGCAGCAAGGGGTCGCATGAGCAAGTCTTGTACATAGTTCCCCAATTGGGCATTCCAGACTAGGGTGGATTGGAGATGCCAAATTTAAACAAAAAAAATAAAAAAAATAGCGCATGAGTACCGCTTCGGAAACAATCTAAATCGGTTCCGCAGACCTGAATTTTACCATTGATTGATTTTTTTCTGTATGCAAATGGAGTCTTCTTGAGTCTGTGAACCGGTGAAGTTGTCTTGTTTGACGGTGATAATGTCGCCATTTGGTAAGTATCGTTTCTTATTATCACTTTTATTTCAAAGAGATAGATGTTTTCTAATGTTGTTGTAAGCGGCTTCTACAAAATCCATGCAAGAGTTGAGATATTTTCATCCAAAGTTGACGTGTCGGTCGGTGTTCGGTGACAGAATTGCCGATTTTTCCGGCGTGAGCAAACTGCACGGGTCACATGTTCACCCATAAGGATAAGCATTAGAAAATATGTGATTTTGGTTCAACTTTGAGAGCCAGTAGCTCCTCAGCTGTTCAACATAGATATACCAGTATAGATATAAAAATTTTCGGCTTGATCCACCCTACAAGATGGGGTTATTTCCAAGGCCATAGCTGTAATGTTGAAAGTGCCTACTATGGCAAGGTAAGACAGTTAAACGTGCAGCGCACTCACTGACCAGATTTCAGCTTAGCTTCACCTCTTCCACCTGGGACTTGCCATTTGCAATAGTTATCCTATCCACATTAATAGTGACATAAAACATCAATTTTTTTCGAAGCTCCTGAATTCCTGTAATTCACAAAATGGAACACATATTTTTTTTCCGCTTCAATATTCGATTGGCTTCGATATGCCTGAAAAAATGTTTTTAAAAATGCGGTTTTTGTGACCCAGGTCCATGTGTTAAGTTTGCTTATATAAAATTAAAGCTCTGCATATAACCAGTGAGATGACAAAGTACATGTTAACTCTCAACCTGTTTCCAAATAAGAATAGGACGATTAATTGAATTAATTCACGAAGCAAATAGGCTACCAAAAAGCTGCGTTGCCAATAATGATTAGACACAGCCAAGCATCAAAGAGGAATGCAACAATATGAGATTGCATGGACCACAATTAATTAAAAAAATTTTGTTTCTGGTAACATGCTCTGAAAAATCTGGGACGGAAGGAAGGGAAAAAAAATTTATTTCATGAAAAAATTTTATATTTAAATACTGAAATTCAATCTAATTTTCTGGTGAAAGAAATGGCATAAACAGTATGACTCCAGTGTTACAAAAACTCCTCGCATATTTAACGCGTATAAATCATTCAGCAACCTCTGTCATTCACTGCACTACTAGCACCTAAAACCGAGAGAGTGCGTCTTTTTCCGAGAAATTCCCACAAAAACTTAGAATACACCGAGGTTTCCTGAAGATTTAAGGTCAACTCGGTAAACCTCTGAAAAATTTTACCAAGGCATCCCGAAGTCTGTCCGGGGTACTTAAGTTTGGACAACACCTCAGTAAACCTCGGTTAAATTTTCCCGAGACACACCGAGGATTGTCTGGCCCACTGAAGTTCAGAGACCACATCAGTATTCCTCGGGAAAATTTCACCGAGGTAGACCGAAGTTTGTCTGCTAGGCCTATGCTCACACCAGAACAAAGGGGAGGTGTGAAGACAGTCAAAACACATGCCTCATTAAAGACCCCCCACCAGTACTGCAGTCCAAACACCAATTAATTATGCAAATTACCAGTACTGCCAGTTCAACGAGGTTACAGTGTAATTAGTCCTGGCCCTAGATGCAGTCCAGATGAAGTACAGGCTTAGTTCAGCCTGCTCTGACTGTGCTGCATACAGGAATTGGCAAAGGGCAAGCCACCACCATTATAGTAAGAACAACAAAAACACATGTTCAGTATTCAGAATATATTCAATATTCAGTACTGTTAGCCTGTACTTCATCCAGACTTCATCTAGGGCCTGGCTTAATTACACTGCACCTGGTTGAACATGCAGTACTGGTCATGTAATTTACTAATTCGTGATGAAAATTTAAGAGCTTCTGAAATATTGTGAGTGATAGTTTCCAGCCTGTTCAAGTTGAAGAGCGCCTATCAGTTTAATAATATACAATTATTGACTTAAGTTGAGATGAATCCAATGACTTATCCACCTTGGACAAGTGACCGGTGGAGCTCGCCTCGACCAGTCAGGAGAGAGCGAATGCTTACGTCATATAAATACGTAGAATTATTGACTTCAGTTAGGGTGAATCCAATGATTGAACTCAGCTGCGCCTCGGTGAATATCACTTGTCCAAGGTGGATAAATCTTTGGATTCACCAATAACTGAAGTCAATAACCGTTTTATTATATGACCCTACTTGAAAATATCTTCACAGCCCCTTGTAAGGAGTTATCTTGCAGATAAGTAAAGCTCCTCACAAGGACAAAGCGACACAAAATGCGGATACTGTCAGGAGCTCCTGCTGGAAAGCCAAATCTCTTTTTAGCTCCAGGTTGTCGGATTGATATTGTCACCTCTCACGCATTTTTCTGCAGTGAATAAATCTTTGGATTCACCTCAACTGAAGTCAATAATTGGGCCAATTACGTGACTTGCAGATTTTAGTGTCCGAGCGCACTACTTTTGTTTAAAATAATTTTAAATGATTCATATTTAGCATAATTTTATTCTGTAAAACCTGTTTAATTTGAACATATTTCCAGATTATCATAAAAATGATATATTTTAAAGGGGACCTAATATGCTATTTTTCAAAGTTTATATTTTGGTCTTTGACTCCCCTAGAGTACTTCTGATCGCGCAAAGTAAAAAAAGGGTACTTATTTCGCTCATACTGCCATCCTCAATAAACTCCATTTGTAGTCCATAGTAGTCTCTGCCTGAAACGCCTCATTGGGGTGGCTCTTCCGCTATGGCCCCCACTCCCCGTGTGCCCACTTTCTTCTGACTGGCCAGCTCTGTGGAGGGCAGATCTAGGCGGGACGAGGCAGCAGAACGCAGTTTTCCTGGTCCGGCTCCAGAGGAATCGACGGGCATATTCTGCAATCTAACGCAGTACATGTGTCTAGATCTAATGAAATTAACTTGTTCTAATAAACGCAAACGGTGAAAGTGGAGGACGCAAAGCGAAAGTCTGGAAAGTCTGGCAGCTCAAGCCGCGAATTTGCTATCGGCTACAGTTTGCTACGGCAACAGTTGGTGAGTACAGCGGTTTTTCTACTCCGTAGCTAGGATGCCGGGGAAGCTAGAATCCACCCCATATAGACATATTTGCAGAACGGGTCGACATGCCCAAGTGTAGACCGGAGACCGTAGAAATCCGGTGGGTCTGAGTTCAGAGGGAAACATGGACAGTGAGGAGCAGCTAAAAGTGGACCAACAGCTTATGGACTGCTTCTTGTGTGTATTAGGACCTGCTGGTTTGTGTGCATAGCTGTGGTGTGTTGTTAGCGTGGAGAAACGAACAACTTCCGCGCTGGTATATGACGGAGGGGCGAAAGCTCCAAGCTAAATGGCCTTTTCGGAAATTGCCCGCGGTAATGATTTACTTATTGCTTCGGAATGACCAGCTTTTCCTCGCGGAAAATGGGCGCATTATGGATAGCGTGCGAGAGCTATATAGAGCTCCGGTTATGTCATGAACATAATACAGGTTTTACAGACCGTAAGTTCCGTCTGTGTGGACAGTTGCTTACGTGGAGCTAGCGAATCGATCACTTTTACAGTAAAGAATTTAATATTCAATCGATGGCAATGCAAAGAAATCGTTTGTTATACCGGACACGTTATAGCCTGTGCGCTTCCCTATTGCTTTCAGTGGTAGTATCAGAGAGCTTGCCCAGACATTGGAGATGTATCAGGCTGACCCCAGTCATGGATAAGTAAAGCGATCGTTTCAGAAGCACCCAAAAACGCAACTCAAGCTCTGCAAAATCTATGTCTGGTCTAACTGCAGCCCAACTCGGCAGACACAACCAGCACCTCTCCGGTTAGCTTCAACTGTAGTGGCTACAATCAGGCAACGTTATGATGAAACTGTCACATTGATGCTTACCGAAGTAACACAAGCATACCGATCATAATTGCTGCATATAAGTTAATCAGAAGCATTTTTAATTTGCGGAGCACACGAACTAACATGCAGTAGTTGATAAGCGGTCATGACTTTGAATGTAATCTGTCGCGCGAAAAATTCGTTTCGCGTCCGGTGTGAAAGCTGTTTAACGCGCCCATAAGGCCTGTATTCGCGTCTTTGCATTGACTTTGAATGTAGCTAATCTGTCGCGCGAAAAATTTCGTTTTCAAGTCCGGTGTGAAAGCGGCTTGACGTGCCCATAACGTGTATTCGCGTCTTTGCATTGACTTTGAATGTAGGCTAATCTGTCCTGCGAAAAATTTGTTTCGTGTCTGATGTGAAAGCAGCTTTATGGATTGTACGCGACAGCTAGAGAGAGCTCGGTTATGTTATGAACATAATACAGGTTTTGCAGACCGTAAGTTCCGTCAGCGCGGACAAGTTGCTTATGTGGAGCTAGCGAATTGATCACTTCTACAGAAAAGAATTACCTATTTAATCTCCGCTTTTTTCGGCTTTTTATTAGCCACAACAATTTCTAAAGGGGGATGAAATTATGTCAAGGTATTGCAGAGAAATCATTTGTAAACCGGTAGAGCTTCTGCGTTTCGCATTGCTTTCATGGTAGCACCAGAGAGCTTGCTCAAACATTTGTGAAGTATCTGGCTGATCCTGGTCATTGATAAGTGAAGCGATCACTAACTGTAGTGGCTACAATCGGGCAACGTTATGATGAAACTGCCACATTGATGCTTACCGAAGTAACACAGGCATACCGATCAGAATTACTGCATATAAGTTAACGAGGAGCATTTTTAATTCGCACAACACGCAAACTAACATGCAGTAGCTGGTAACCGAGCGGTCATAACCACAGAGACAAACCCTTGCAATACAGGTTTTACAGACAGCAAGTTCTGTTACTGTGAACAGTTGTACCAAGCATCCAAATTACAAACAAGTTTTAAAAGTTAGCTTAAAAATGAGGTTTATGTTCACACACCTTATGTAGAATTTCCCCTGATATCACTCTTGCATATTTAGGACACAAACATTAGCAACAGTAACTTGGCTATGTTAGCCGCTGTGCCACAGCCACAATCAGCTGGCTATCACGTCAGGTTGGCTTATGCAGTAAAAGCAACTTACAGCTTCTGTATCTGTGAGTCACGGGCAGTCGCGACCAATACAGGCTTTATCTTCAGATATTTTACAAAGCCTGCGTTTGAGGCCAGTTGTTAGTGCTAACTATCGCTAGCGGTCCTGCTAGCCACCCGTAACATGTTAGCTTCACTTACATTATTTGCTGCTATATGGTTACTTACATCTTGTGGCTGCGAGCGCTTGATCGATGCAACTGCTTCAGGTTTGAGAAGCAGCTGAAACGCTTATCCTGTGTCGAATTATCCTTTATTGACAAGGCTGTCTTTAGTGAAATGCTGAGCACAAACAGCTAACGTTCCCTTTGGCCGTGGCTGTTTGCTGCCAGCAAACAAAAGAAGCTACCCACTGATTTCTGGTGGTCTTTTGGAAGAGAAATATTTGTTTTTCTTCGCATCCAGAAGTAAACGGACAAGTAGCTTTGGGAGAGATACTGACAAAATTGCACCTCAAATGATCTGCGGTTCTTCTTTTGTATTTCAAAAAGTGTAGACGCTACAAAGGCATAGTATGATCTGCCGTTGTTAGTGCCTGCTAGAATAGTTTCCGGTGTGGGCAGGTCCAGCGCAGTGGTTGGCTCTGGCTAGGTCTGTACTAATTGGACGGCACAACCTGACGTCAGGTTTTTCCCAGATCTCGTGAAGATCTCGGGAGGAGCTGTTCAGAGAGGAAATCATGCTCACGAAATCACGTTCTTGGATTATGGCAAAATCCCTGTATCTTACTTTTAGAAACTTTTCAGAGGTTGAGCATGGACAATCAACATTATAACATTACTAATATGTATTTAAAGAAGGATCAGCAGGTTAGGTCCCCTTTTCCGCTATGCCATAGCGGAAGAGCCGCCCAAACGAGGCGTTTCAGGCAAAGACTGCAATGGACTACAAATGGGGTTTTTTGAGGATGGCAGTATGAGCTAAATAAGGACCCTTTTTCGGACTTTGAACAATCAGGAGTACTCTAGGGGAGTCCAAGATCAAAATATAAACTTAAAGGGGACCTATTATGCTACATTTTTAATAGTTAAATTGTTCTTAAATTGTTTGGAAAACCAAAATACCCGCCCCCTACAATAAAGAATCCATAAGTTATTTTAAATAGGCATGGGCAACGCTCTGCATAAACTCTAATGGAATGCGTAACAGCTGAACTGGGGCGGTAAACAAGCCTCAGAAAACTTATAAAAAAAATGATGTAAATACCATTTTCATACAAAAAAGAACACCATGGTTTGATTAAAAGCAACCTTTTCAATAGGATACCCGCATTTCATACATGAACTCTGCGTATTACGGCCAATAACGCGATTTGAACAGAGCTATTATTAAGCCCGTTGGATGAATCGTGACCTCAATTTGCGCCGTGTTTACAAACTTTCAAGTGCACGGCGTGGCAAAAATATCCATTTTGGAGGTAGATTTCAAATAGCCAGCGCTGACGTGATATCCCAGCTACGGCCCTGATTGAATTACAGCCATCTAATTTGAGAAATTACGAGTCTGTTCGTCCAGTCTAGACCTCCAGGGATGTGAAATAAGTTCGACAGAAGTTGTTGAAGTTAAATGGCGAGTTCGCCGTGACTTCTTCTCAACAATAGCAAGAAAGGTGAGTGTATTTTTTACTGTTAACGTGCATAGTTAGTTGACAGAATATCCTGTGACCCTATTTGTGAAGTTTCAGTAAAATATACCAAGGAATAAACCAGCGCCAGGCGTTCAAAACCTACCAGTGTTCTGACAAATTTTGCTACCTATGCCACCTCGCGAACACCGGTCACAAGATTCATTCACTTATACCCTTCAGTTCGAGACTGCGAGGATGGAAATCTGAATAATCAATTAGGAAAAATTCTCGGCTCTCGGTAATTCTGTATATCGTTTAAACATTTTGTTAATTGGATTATGAAAGAAGACTGAAAATAAGCGCCGGCTTTTTGTTTGGGTGTAAAAGCGCGTATTTAAAGGAGAATACATTGTATATTGATTAAGCATTGAACTCTGCATAAGTCGAACTGTTTTAATATTTGTTGATGACATTGCTTCGGCTTCCTGGAGGCAAATACGCGCAAATCTGCTGTCTAGTGAGCATTTCAGGTTCGATGTACTGAGTATTAACACCGCGGAAACTTAGACTATTCGGCAGAATGACGGGCCAGTTTAACTAAACTAGTTAATCGTCTGATTGCTAATCAAGCAAAGGGGAGGTTTCTGCCTCGCCAAACTAACCTCCGACTGCACGTCACTGTGTTTTACTATGAATTATTCACAGTAGCTCATTGAAACTATCATGGGAGGAGGGTATATGGACATTGTAAAAAACAGTGCAAAGGTTTTTTTTTTTTATCACCACGGGTTATTGAAGGGGAACTTTTGATTCATTTAAGAGCAGTGGGAGGACAAACAACTGCCGCATCAGTGACTTCACTGCATTTTATACAGTAATGGGCGAGTAGCGTTAATGTTTGCCCTCCCACTGATAATTTTGACATTTTTGCAGGCCATTGATCCAAAAAAAAACTTCACAGGCAACCCATTCATACCATTTTTTAATATCAATGCAAAACCTAATTTTTTTTGAACATAATTGGATGAAATTCAATGTATTTTCCATTAAAAAGGGCCTAGAGGGCGCTGCTGTACTTCAGAAAAGGGGTTGATGACTTTAGCATCAATTATTTCTGTTAGGGTACCCTAATAGATAATTTGGCCAGGTTGATTTCTGAGTAGACTGCATTTTCGAAAATGCCCTCAGGCTTCACCCCCCAATTTTCACAATGGGTTTTGTTGATAAATGCCGAATCAGCCATTTTGGGACCCTGTGGCTCTGAGACCCTTTCCTGTAAAGGCGTTGGACTTGTGGCAAACTCTTCGTCTGTGTCTTCTGTACTTACCTGCAAAAAATCATTAGAAAATAATAAAAACTTTTTTCTCAGCAACTCAAGAAATGTTGTCATTTTATTCATTTGTATTGCCCATGCCTATATTATACTGTTAAACCCATCAACTCTGTATTTATAACAACAGCATGATAATCAAAATCCAGCATGGATTCTATTTGATGACAAATTGTCTGATACGCCCACAAACCAGCAAGCCAGACAAGCCCAATCTCTCTTGAGAAAATGATTTTGACTGCCATTCTGAAGATATGTTCCAGAGATTTTCCGATAGAGCACATAAACCTGAAACTATCAGACAAGCTCACACCAAAGCAAAATCACTCCAGCGAGATACTTTATTTTAGAAAAATAAACCTAAAACAAACCAGTCATGCCCATTTTTTGTCACGACATTCAGTACACAAGCTACATATAACAAACGTATTATTGAGAACAACTGGTCCATATTAGAAAGTGATCCACTATTTAGAGAAGTCTTTCCTGAACCTCCAGTGGTCTCATTCAGACACGCGCCCACCCTTCGGGACAGGCTCATGCACTCGTATCTCCCAGCAGAGAAAAAGGGGAATTGGCTCACCAAACCAGTGGGTACTTTTAAGTGCATGCATTGTCCTCATTGCACCAATACAACCCAATCAAAGACTTTTATAGATTCAAAAACTAACAGAGTATACAAGCAGAAGGAATTTATTAATTGCAACACTACTTTTGTCATTTACTGTTTAACATGCCCATGCGAGGAACACTTTTTCTATATTGGCTGTACAAAAAGGCGCTTAAAGGATCGTCTCGCAGAGCACAAATATGGCATTAGAGTGGCAAACCCGGACTACCCTCTGGCAAGACATTTTAGCCAGCACCACAATAAAAACGATTCCCTTTTACGCATTCAGGGCGTTGAACATATTAAGCCTTTGGTGCGTGTAGCGAACCCAGCCAGACAATGGTGAAGCGTACTGATACTTCCAGAAGCGTTTATTTATGATCGACCGTCAGCCTTGTTTTGATCATAAATTATTTTTGCTTTCTTCGTTCCATTCTTTGGAAACACCGTAAGAGCTACAGGAAGTATAAATAACATTACACAAACGTAAATGATGAATATAAGTGAGCTCTTCCAAGTATTATCTTAACACAACTTCAAACGATACCTGTGAAATATTGACCACAATATTCTCGGTCATACAGCATAAAATTGTCAAAATACAAGCAAGGCTAGAACGCTAGCATTACTATAAGAATAATTCTCTTCAAGCTAAGATTTCGCAAGGCAATTACAGCAACAATACATAAAAAACACCCTTTCACAGCTAGCCAGCTAAATCACATTCACGTCACTTAACACAGTCATAAAACCACATCAAACCGTACGATACCTTGTTCCCATTCCAGCTAGGCGCTTATGATTTAATACACATCCTTTCACATTGCATGAAACCCATTTTCCTTCCTTCTTCCAAGGAAATTTTTCAGCCTTTTTAAATTGCAGTACATTCACGTCAGGCTACATCCTTTTTGACGCACACTTCCTTTAACCGGCGGAAAGGCACCAAAATAAAAGCACGTAACAGGGAAAACAATTTCAAAATAAAAGCATGGAGAAGCGGTCATTTAACAATTGAGGAATAAAGGCTTGTAGAAAGTAATTGACAGATTAACAGACCTTCATTAGGGTCATATATACTCCCACCAAATCATGAGTGAATAATGGAACGGTACACAGTTTACATTAAACACTAATGATTTCTAACTGAAAATGATATTCCTTGTATAGGAGCTCAAAAGGCTTTTGCAAAAGACAACCATTATAAACTATGAGCTAACGAGTTAATGGGAGAGGCTATTTTGAAATACGAGGAGAGTGAGCTAGTTTAATCAGTTTCTAATAGTAGGACTAGCTTCTGGCCTGGGCGCTCAACTTCAAACATTTTATGGAGACGTTCCCCCTTTTTGCCTAGCGTCCTGTCACCAAGGTGGACCTTAACTCTCCTTACTAGCCCGTCTTTGTCAGTAGTGGTTTCGGAAATTCTGCCCAACCTCCACTCGTTCCTGTGTGCATTGTCTTCTTTCATCATTACGATATCTCCCACTTGCAGATTTCTTCTTGGTGTATGCCAGCGCTGCCTAAGAGTAATGTTGGCAAGGTATTCCTTTCGCCATCGACTCCAAAACTGTTCGGCTAGGTATTGAACTTGTCGCCCCCTTTTTTTGCCATACATGTCCTCCGTGACGAACTCACCAGGTGGGGGTAAGGCCTTGACTGTTTTCATGGTCAAAAGATGGTTAGGGGTGAGCGGCTCAAGGCTATGAGGGTCACTGAGGTTGTCAACAGTCAGTGGTCGACCGTTGACAATTGCCATTGCCTCATAGAGGAAGGCCCGTAGCAAAGCATCATTTAGCTGGCCAGAGGAAAGAGCAAGCGTGGACCTGAGGACACTTCTCCCTGTCCTTATTTGTCTTTCCCAAACCCCTCCAACATGACTTGAGCAGGGTGCATTCATGCAAAAGTTGCATTGTTTCTCAGTAAGAAATGACGTCAGCCGGTCTACACAGACTTCCTTTAGAGCCTCCTTGAGTTCATTTTTGGCTCCAACAAAGTTACTTCCTTGATTGGATTTGATCTGGCGAACAGCACCTCGCATGGCAATGAAACATCGAAGGTCATTGATGACATCGAGCATCTCAATATGAACAGCACGGGAGCTAAGGCAAGTGAAGAGAAGGCCATACCTCTTGTTCTCCTTTCTTCCTTGCTTTGTGAGAAATGGGCTGAAGCAGTCCATTCCACAGAAGGTGAAGGGGGGTGATGGTTCCACACGTTCAGAAGGTAGATCAGCCATTCTCTGTTCTTCAGTTGATTTCCGCTGCCGTCTACAGGTGACGCATTGACGAATATAGGATGCTACAGCTCGATTTATTCCTGGAATCCAGTAGCCATTGGACCTGATTTCATTCAGGGTGAGAACTTTGCCTTGATGTTTTATCCCTTTGTGGTGATGAGCAACAATCATCTCTGCAATGTGATTATCTTTGGGAATGATTGCAGGGTGCTTGATGGAGTTGGGAAGAGAAGAGTTACACAGCCTTCCTCCCACCCTGAGGACACCACCTTTATCAAGAAAGGTATCAAGAGAGTGTAGTGAATTGTGAGGTGGCAGGAGGTTACCTTTGCTCAACAGTTTCAACTCTTCTTGATACACTCTTTTCTGAAGATCTTTGATTATGCAACGTTCTGCAGCTTCTCGTTCTGTTACAGTGGTGTGGTTGTTTGATTTGTTCTTGCTGATGCGCCTTGAAATGTGGGCAATTGCTCGAGTAGCCAGTGACCAGGATGAGAACTTAGACAAGCGATCAACCAGGCTTACTTGTTCTGTAGTGCTTGTGCTGAGTGCTTGAGCATTTCTGACTTCTGGATCTCCAATCGTTAACTCTGGAATTTCATCTGTTGGCAGCTTTATTTCCTTATTCCACAAGAATTTGGGTCCAGTGAGCCAGGTGGATGACAAAAGCTCATTTGGACTCAAGCCCCTGGAAGCGTGGTCAGCAGGGTTTTCATTGGTTGGAACGTGTCTCCATTGTTGGGGGGCTGAGCTGAGGTGAATCTTCTGAACGCGGTTGGCCACAAAGGTGTGGAATCGTCGTGCTTTATTTTTGATATATCCCAAAACCACCTTAGAGTCAGTCCAGAAAAACTCCTCAGTAACAGCAATTCCAAGTTCCTCCTTGAGTAGGTTGCTCATCATGACAGAAACAACTGCAGCTGTCAATTCTAACCTTGGGACCATTGTAACCTTTGATGGTGAAATGCGCGATTTTCCTATAACTAAGGCACAGTGAACATCTCCATCTTCAGTTTGAAGCCTCAAGTAGGAACACTGGCCATAGCCCTTCAGGCTAGCATCCGAGAAATGATGCAGCTCTGTCTTTAAGACCATTCCAAATCCAGCAGGTGAGTAAGTGCGGGGTATAGCAACATTATCCAATTGGGCTAGATCACTTCTCCACCATTCCTATTTTGGATGAAGTTCATCTGGGAGAGGATCATCCCAGCCAGTGCCTCCCCTGCACCTCTCCTGAAGAATGATCTTTGCCTTGAGCAGAACGGGCGCCACAAACCCAAGGGGATTGTACAAAGAGGCAACTGTAGATAGAATGCCACTGCGCGTTACAGGCTGATCCTTGAGGCTGACACTGAGCCGGAAATGGTCAAACTCCACATTCCATTCAATCCTGAGTGATCTCTCAAGTGGCAGATCGTCGAACGAGAGGTCCATATTCTTCATGTTGGTCGCTCTTTCAGAGGGTGGTATACTCTCTAGGACATCTCCGTCGTTCGACACGAACTTGTGCAGTCGCAAACCACCAGTGGTACAGAGTTCACGAGCTTCTCTGGCAAGCTGAATGGTGTCTTCAGTGCTTTCGACTCTTGCTAGCCCGTCATCAACATAAAAATCCTTCATAATAAACCGTGAGGCTTTAGGGTAGAGGTCGCTGTTCTGCTTAGCAAGATGTTTCAGCCCGAAGTTTGCGCATCCAGGGGAGGAGGCTGCACCGAACAGATGCACCTTCATATGGAACTCACTGGGTGGGGAGTTCAAGTCTCCTTGCTTCCACCAAAGAAAGCGCAGGTAGTCGCGATCAGCCTCATCCACATGAAATTGATGAAACATTTTCTGAATGTCGCACATCAAGGCAACAGGGTGCTGTCGAAAGCGGATGGGAACTCGCTCAAGTTGTTAAGCATGTCGGGCCCTGAGAGGAGGTGGTCATTCAAACGGGTTCCTTTGCGTCTGGCAGAGCAATCAAACACAACACGAAGCTTATCTGGCTTCTTTGCATGAAGAACACCATGATGGGGAATGTACCATCTCTCACCTTCGCTCCCACCATTTTCAATCTGCTCTGCATCCCCCCCTTCCATGGTCTCCGCCATGAACTTAACATACTGCTCCTTATACCTTTCATCCCGTTGTAGCTTTCTTTTTAGATGGCCGAGGCGTATCATGGCCGAATTTTTGTTGTCAGGTAAATTGGGTCTGTTTTTGAAGGGCAGAGGCATTTCGTAGTGACCGTGTATATTTATCCGTATGCCCTCATCCAGCTTATTGAGAAAGATGATGTCATCTTGTGACACTGTTTTACTGCCTTCACTGCCATCCTTGAAGTCTGATTCTAGAATACGAATGGCATCAGCAGGAGTTGCTGGAGGCAGCTCTTTGACTGATTCTGTGACAAAGGCAACTTGTGCTCCGGAAATCATGGCTTTGAGCGGAGCGCCCCACAATGCTCCATCCTGAATCCGTCCGTACAGCATAAGGTTCCTCATCTCCTAGAATGACTCGCCTTGGTGCCATGGCTCTAGAGCAGTTATAGTCTATCAGAAGCCCTCCCTCACAGTCCTTCAGTGGTTGGATTTCATCTGCCATTTCTCCGAGATGACTCCATTGCTTAGCTGTCTCGCAAGTGGGAATGTGAGCACGATTCACAGGGATGCAGTCCTTAGTGTAGGCAACTGGAAGATCAACTTGAATGGCTGAACTGTATCCTCTTACATGAAGGCCATAAACACTCTCGCTTAGTAGAGCTGTGTTCATTCCACTCATGGTTGTCAACTTCAACTTCACTGGATACCTTTCAGCATTTAGACCGTTGCTTACATCTTGATCAATAAATGTGGTATCACTTTGAGTGTCCAGTAGAGCATAAACAAGTTTCTCAATGGTTGGATTGTTTTTAGATGACACCCACACTGGCACCACCACTGATGTGCAGAATGTGCCTTCGCCTGCTACACTGAGTGATGTAGCAGCTGTACCTTCATTTGGTCCTGATTTTGATTTTGTTTCCTTTCTGTAGTTGTAATCATGAAGGACTGTGGGATGTTTTCCTTTGCAGTTGTCGCAAAAGTGACGATGACGACACTCCTTTGCACAATGGCCAGGCTTTAGGCATCCATAGCAGAGTTTCTTCTCCTTTATGTAGTTCCGTCGCTCTACCAACGACATCTCTGTGAACTTGGGACATGCATGAAGCTGGTGTCCATTATCCTGACAAAGAATGCATGGAGTCTTGAACTTTCTTTGGTCTGACTTTTGGTTTGCCACGTCTGCAGCTGTGTGAGTGGTGAGAACACTGGCCTTGTTTCTTTTAGTGTCTCTGGGATTTCTCTTCTTAGAGTTGGAATCTGATGAGCAAAGAGCACAGAAAGATTTAATCGGATTGCAGGAAATCTCAGCTTCCATTGACACGAATGTTGCAAAGTCCTTGAAACTCGGGAATTCTTGCTTCTCATTCAAGCCTTGTGTGACTTGTCGGTTCCAACGTGAGGCAGCCCAGTCCGGTAGTTTATGGATGAGTTTCTGGTTCTCCTCACAGTCATTTAATATGTCAAGACCCTTAACATAAGGCATGGCATCTTGACAGGCATTCAGAAAATCAGAGAAGTTTCTGAGTCCTTCAGCATCCTTTGATTGAATCCTTGGCCAGTTAACTTCTCTCAGAATGCTCTCTGGATGGTGAATGGCTGGCCAAAGCGACGATTTAGCTTGTTCCAGGCATCTTGGTGGGCTTCATCATCATTTCGGAAAAAGGTGCCATCTATTACCCGGCGTGCTGGGCCACCAACATATTTTTTCAAATAGTACAGTTTTTCAGCTGGAGTAATAGCCCTTTGGTCAATGAGCGAGGTAAACGCTGCTTTCCATTCCGTGAATTGGATTGGATCACCACTGAAGACGAATGGCTCTGGAACAGGGAGCCTACTTAAGGCTATGCTATCTCGAAAGACCTGAGCAAGAGAGTAGATGTCTGAATGAGAGGGTGTTACAACTGATGGAGGGACTGTGGTTACAGGTACCTTCTTGGCCTCATCGTCAAGCTCATTGTTAATGCGGTCGGCAGCTTCACATTCTGCCTCCTTTTTGTACACTTTTAGCTTGGCTTTAGCTGCTCGTATTTCCTTCTCTGCCTGCAGTCGTTCCAATTCATGCCTTTGTGCCTCTAGTGTCTCCGTTGTTGTTCCTCCAACTCTCTTAACGCTTCCCTTTGTCTCTCTTCTGCTAACATCATCTCATAATTAGTTTCCTTCACTGCTAGTTCAGCTGCTGCATCCGCACGCTTGGCTGCCATGGAAGACGTCATCGAGTGGTGGTCAGATTTGCTGTGACTCATCAAGGAAGCAGCTGATCCATAGACAGACTTTGCAAAGTTGCAGTTGAGCAGTTCATGAAGGCGTTGTTTTTCTTGGTCCTCATTAAACTCACTTTCATCATCTATTACTCTACTGTGGGCAATGATGATGATTTCCGTGGTAACTGATTTACAAGTATCAACTCGTCTTCTTACCTCAGTGGAAGGTATGGCGAGATCTTGAATTTCAGAATACAAGTCCATTATGTCTTCCTTAGCCTTCTTCAAATCTTCGATGAGAAGCCAGAGCTCACATTCTGCCATGTATGACTTCAGTAGATTTCTTGCTTTGCGTACACTGAGCTTCCATAGCTCGTACATCGAGAGCAGTCTTTTGTCCTTTTTCTCAGCGTCCTCCATTTGTAGTGCACGCGTCTTCTCTGTAGGGTTCCGTGCACGTTCGGAGCGTCCAGGACCTGCAGGTGCGTCATCAAGTTTACCTTGGAGATCAGACTGACCCTCTTGTGTCTTTTCAATCATTCCTCTCAGGTGTGTTCTCTCAGATGAATCTGCCACTGCATGGAGCTCACACTGCAGGTGTTGAACTTCAAGCTGGGACGTGTCCATCAGCTTCTCTGTTTCCCTGATGTGACCTGACTTTGACATTATTAATGCAATTTCTTACTAACAGGTTGAAGTAAAGCCGTTAGCAGATATGATCAAAGCCTTACAATAAATAGTATGAACACAGAATATTAGAGCACCATTACAAATTAAACTAGCACGTTGTATTAATGTGCAGGAATTCAAATAACTGAGAGAATTCAAGCAAGTGCAAAATAAACACCATAAACACAAAGTAATTGAAATGTGAAAGAAAGAAGTATCACAGGAGGAGTACAAAACTAAAACGTGCAAACACTCAAATAAGCGTCAATCTTCATATAAGTACCATAATAAAGACAACTTTCTAACTACTTGAAATGCAGAGTCCAAAAAATGCAAAATGTTCAGAACAAAAAGTCCCCAAAAATGTGTCTTTATATGTGCAGGTATCAACAGTTTCTTTCCTTTGATTTAGATGAGCAGATGAGTCAAATGTTCACTGATTCAGATTAAGAGGCTGATCATGTGTTGCTCACCTTACTTACAGTCCTGTATCAGTATTATTAATTATGACCATACTTGACCATTGCACCAAGTCCATAACACCACTGCCCAGGTTGCCAAAGTGGATCATGCACTGACACGCCTGAACATGACCTGCTTGACGTATCCATGTTGACAGCATGAGGCGATGAAGCAGCAACACCAGATGTACAGTGAAGACCCTCCGTCATGGCCCATCATGGTTGCAGCAAGTAGTCAGACTGGTGTGGTTCAAGCTCCTACTGTAGCGAACCCAGCCAGACAATGGTGAAGCGTACTGATATTTCCAGAAGCGGTTATTTATGATCGACCATCAGCCTTGTTTTGATCATAAATTATTTATGCTTTCTTCGTTCCATTCTTCGGAAACACCGTAAGAGCTACAGGAAGTATAAATAACATTACACAAACGTAAATGATGAATTTAAGTGAGCTCTTCCAAGTATTATCTTAACACAACTTCAAACGATACCTGTGAAATATTGACCACAATATTCTCGGTCATACAGCATAAAATTGTCAAAATACAAGCAAGGCTAGAACGCCAGCATTACTGTAAGAATGTTTCTCTTCAAGCTAAGATTTCGCATGGCAATTACAGCAACAATACGTAAAAAACACCCTTTCACAGCTAGCCAGCTAAATCACATTCACGTCACTTAACACAGTCATAAAACCACATCAAACCGTACGATACCTTGTTCCCATTCCAGCTAGGCGCTTATGATTTAATACTCATCCTTTCACATTGCATGAAACCCGTTTTCCTTCCTTCTTCCAAGGAAATTTGTCAGCCTTTTTAAATTGCAGTACATTCACGTCAGGATACGTCCTTTTTGACGCACACTTTCTTTAACCGGCGGAAAGGCACCAAAATAAAAGTACGTAACAGGGAAAACAATTTCAAAATAAAAGCATGGAGTAGCGGTCATTTAACAATTGAGGAATAAAGGCTTGTAGAAAGTAATTGATAGATTAACAGACCTTCATCAGGGTCATGTACAGTGCGGGGTGGCAATAGGCTACGGAAACTCTGTTAAAGAGAAGCGTTCTGGATAGACCGTCTAGATGCAGTGCAGCACCCAGGTCTTAATGAGGACATTGATTTTATCTGTTACTTATGACGTTGTACTTGTCCTGTTTTGCTTTCTTTTTTGGTTATATTTTTATTTTACAAGTTGATGGTCATTATATTGATGCGTTTTTTGGTGTTAAGCCCCTGTGCTCACCTTGAATTGATCATGTGACTAAAGGTATAAAGGTGAGGCTTTGCCCTCGTTTTAGTTTGAACCCTCAGCCCTGACGAAGACCTTAGTGGCCGAAACATGTTGGTGTTTTAAATGCAATAGCCATGATTTAATAAAGGCTTTTTAATCATACCCCTCCTCATCACCTTTTTTGGAGTGCCTGGATATATATCTTTTTTTATATCAATAATCCATTGACAGTTAAACATTCAGCTTCCTTCTCAATGCAATGTTAAGGCGAGTAAATAACAAATGCAAAAAAAAGAAACAAAAAAAGTTTTACTCACTTGCCGAAATAGGCTACTCTTTTCAAAATGTAATAAACTACTATGGATTATCCGCGTTAATTTGGCATGTCCAGCAAGGCAGTTTAGCAAACCTGAGCTTCATGATCCTTTTAGCAAGAGTATTTCACATCCAAATGAAGCGTTTCGTTTCTTGACTTAAGCTATCTCAAAGAAGCGAGTTAGCCATGCGTGAAATAGCTGAATGTTTGAATACCAAATCTTTTATCAAAGAAAGTGATTGAAAACGAATGAGATCTAATCATCAGTTGAAAGGCACGCATTCCGACCTCCCGGCTTTCTGTTGAGATGCACGCTATCCCCGGTGGTTATGGCGTAAGCCGAAGCATGGCTGAAATGCCGCTGTGCTCTACTTTGTGCCCTTTCTACTACCCTGGAGTGCGTTTCCCAGAAGCGCAGTTGCTAGCAACTAACAGCTCGTCCATTCACAGTCTGTGGTTCCAACTTTGTAAGTTAGCATCTGTGCTTTCGGGAAATGCACTTCCAGGCTTCTCGTGCTTGTTGGATGCGGGTAAGGAGAAATGACTAGTGGGAGAGTGTCGTTTTTCCGATGGCGAGTGGAGGGAAAATTTTCAGATGACGCGCAAGTCATTCCATAAATGATGCGAATTAAGGGTAGAAGTTAAGAGACTTCAGGGCGTTACTGTTCAAGCACGATGACGATGAGTCATGAGATAAAGTAGATGCAGCCAAGGCATTACAATAGCCAAGGCTATTATTTTCAGAGTGGACTACATTGTAGGCTAGGGCTAGTACGAGGACTTTTATCAATCTATCATCATTAGAATTCTGTCTGGTCTGAATTTATGAACATGAACATGATTCTTGATTGTATGAATAAAGGTTCATATTAGTGATTTCATATCTGATTTAGATATTTGTAGAGCATATTTTTTTTCTGAAGGTGCAGCTACAAGTACTTATGTAATTCTTTTCAAATTCTCATTTACTTTCCCCTCATTGTCTCAGACTCTCAAGGGATGTGCTGTAAGTGGTGTACAAAGTACTTTTGTATGACATCGCCAGAAAGAGGGGAGTGCATGTGTGGGTGTGATAATGACAAAGTTCATTTCTCAAAAATATTATTATTTTTATCCATGGATAACAGCTCATTCTGTGAGGTCAAATGTTCCAAAATAAGGCTCAGATAGCGCCAGAAAGCATCTAGAACCCTAGAGCTTCCAGGGTCCTTCAGCTGGCCCTGGACCCCGACCGCAAGGGACTTCACGCTTCACATGAGCATCACGCACAACATCAAGAATTTCTTATGCAACAAGCTAAAATTTCAAGTTGTGGAACACCCTGATTATAGCTAAGGGGCACTTAATTATTCACATAGAGCCAGGTAGGCTTGGATGGTTTTTTTCCTTCAATAAATGAAATCATCATTTAAAAAATGCGTTTTTCGTTTGCATGGGTTATCTTTGTCTAATTTTAAAATTATTTTGATGATCTGAAACATTAAAGAGTGACATCTATGCAAAAATGGAAGAAATTGAGAAGGGGCAAATACTTTTTCACAGCACTATGCAAATGCTACAAGATATCCATTGGTAGCCAGAGAAAGCTTTTGACAAGTACTAATACCTCATCTCAACACAGATCCACATATGCCTTCGAGCAGGTGTGAAAATGGTATTTTGTTGGCAGAAAAACAGCATATTTGCCAAGAAAACCATAATGAAAGGGTGAAAACCTATTAGATTGGCTTCATAAGACAAAATTTTGCCTACCGAGTAGTTCATTAAAAAAATCAAGTGATTATCTTTATTAGTTCCAGAGTTATGGTCAGAAAAAATGGCAAAAATACAAATGTCCATAGACATTTGGAAGTTTGTTTTTTTTGTTTTTTTTTTTGTTAAGGGGCCACTTGGACAATTGACGGCTCAGCAGTTCCATGGCTATGTGAGTGCTCTTTCCTCATTATATATATAAAATTACTTAACAAGTAGGACGCAATTTGTGCAGATGGGCAATAGCAAATCGAATTGCTTGGACATTACCTGTGGAATTCCTCAGGGCTCGGTCATAGGTCCCAAGTTGTTCATAATTTACATAAATGACATTGTTAAGGTGTCTGATATCCTAAAACTAATTTTATTCGCAGACGACCGACTATTTTTTTGTTCAGGTGTCGATCTCAAGCAATTGGCAAAAGTGGTTAATAAAGAAATGTCTAAACTTCACACGTGGTTTAATGTAAACAAATTATCATTAAATCTTAGAAAGACCAAATTTATGATATTTGGGAAAAAAGGCCTAAAGGACGACATAGACTTAAAGGTAAATGGTACCAGCATTGAAAGGGTAAACGAATATAAAGTCATGGGAGTTATGCTAGATAATCTCTTAAGCTGGAAACCACATGTAAAATTGGTTCAAAGAAAGTTAGCTAGAAGCGTGTCTATTCTTGGAAAATGCAAAAATTATTAAAATACAAGTCCCTTAAAATAATCTATTCAGCACTCATAGCACCCCACTTACACTACTGCGGAAGTATGGGGACACACTTATAATAATACAATAGAATCATTGTTTAAACTCCAAAAAAAAGGCCCTTAGAATTATTCATAACGTTCCCTATGGAACTCATACAAACGATTTGTTTATTAAGGCAAAGTTTCTTAAATTGCAGGATATAATAAAATTCAACTCCTTGCAAACTGTATATTTAGGATACCACAAAGAATTGCCTAGAAATATACAATGCCTATTTCTCCAACGTGAATGCCTTCATGACCTAAGAGGCAGAATGTTGTTGCAAACTAGAAGGGTCAGATCGACTCGAGTGAACACTCCTTATCGGTGGCTGGAGTCAGTGCATGGAACATACTTGAACAAGATATCAGAAGGGCAGACAATTTGAAAAGACTTTAAGTATCTTCTGAAATGTGCATGTTTGAATAACTATGAACTTATCCAACAAAATGGCATTGGATAAATTAAACAGAACCATAACGGGCATAAACAATAGGGGTTGTTTATAGACACTCAGCTATATTGTGATTAAAACTCTTCATGACTGTCATAAATCTCTATGATTTTATGTCGTGACGTTTAAATCGTAGTATAAATAGACACTCAGCTCTGTTGTGATTTATAAATCTTTATGATATCTTAACCATAATCAAACTGTTTTTTCTGGGAGTTGGGGGGGACTTTGACAAGCGATTTAAACTTCTCCCGCGACCCTTTTTCGTCATGATACATGTTGTGTTGAAATTGTCATGGAATGACTGTACAATCATGCCGAAATGAAAAAACAAATAAAATAAAAAAAATAAATAAAATAAAATATCATCAAGAAACTAGATAACTCGGTCGCCGCAGGGACCGAGTCGTGTATCTCCCTGATCCCCAAATTTCGGACAAAATGGCCGCCGGCAGCCATATTGGACGTCCGAAATTCGCGAAAATCGGTCTTGAGCAATACTTCACCTGTGTGAAATTTGGAGAAATTCCTGTAATAATTGTGGCTTTCAGAGCTCGGAACAGAGAAAATCTGCGGCGGCCCCGGAACTAAACCATAGTATCTCTCGACTATCGTCGTCGGGGAGATACAATAAACGCATCAAAGGTCTGGAGTCCATTTCAAGTTAGGAATTTGTACAGCGTATTTGGAATCTGTTACTGCGAACGCTCAAAATGAAGTCCAAAAAGCTGTGACTTCCATTGAAGCAGTCATCACTAGGCTGAAAATGAACCCATCAGAGATAACAAAATGGTGAGCGGTCGAATCAACTGCTTGGTTCATGGTTAAAAAGAAGGAATGCGTATGTGAATTTAGGAACAGCAAAAGGCCCAAAAGACTATGGATAACGACTATGTTGAATGAAAGCTGGTGAAGAAAACCCTTTTCACAACTATGCTTTCAAAAGTGAGTAACGATCAACAAACAAACCATCGATTCAGCCCTATCAGCCATTTCGAGCATTTTTCTTTCTTCAGTGTTAGAAAATGATATAAAATTTTTAATAAATGTACATGAAATCTGCCACCACTGTATTTCCAGTGGCTAAGTCACAATAGGGGAGGTTGAGGAGGCTGCCGTCACCAGTTCTGCCGCATTATCTTGAAAATTTTGGAAACCTGTTAACAACGCGTTTCTGGTTACAGTGCTAAAGCACAACATTCACAAGGCATGCTTATTAAAAGGACCCTACCTTTCTCATCTGGGCAGCTGTAATTGTACACTGCCACAGGGGAAAGTGGCACCAGGTTCTCATCGTGGTGCCAGCTCACCGCCATCTTCCCCATGCCATAATACGGCTCCTCTTTCAGGTCGTTCATTGTAGCAGGGTCCATGTAGTTCAGCAGGGTAATGTTGAACTGGGGGAATGTAGGTGTTGGCTTCACTGATTTCTTCTTAGAGCTCCCCTGGCCTCCTGGTGGGTCCTCGTCACCCTCTTCAGGGTCCTTGCACTCCAAATCCTGGCAGAAGTACTCATTGAGCTCCCAGAGTGCTCTGCAGGCCTCTCTCAGCTCACGATCGCAACAGGCCTCCTTGCCCCCTTCCTGCCCCATTTGGCTGTGCCATGGCAGGGCAAAGAGGCGGGTCCCCAGGTAGCGGTAGGTGTCCCCTGGCCTGCCCAGAAGTGAACGGGACACAGCAGTGAAGACGTCTCGGCCCCGGATGCGCACCAGGTCCCGGAAGAGGCAGCCGCGGCGCTGGAGAGTGTGCAGGGCGGCGCGTACTTGCTCATGCAGGTCATAGGGCAGGGAGTCAGCTGGCCGCAGGGCTAGACCAGAGTAACTGGACTCCCACTGCAGGGGAAGACAAAATACACACTTTATTGCATTCTGCTGATACAGCACTGCCAAGACTGTCAATATGGCAAGCCCTTTAAACATTTAATCAGTCGGACTGACAATAAGCCATTCCGTGTTCTCTAGTGATAATTACATTTCAGCATGTTAAAATGCCATTTTAACTAGTTACAAATGTCAATTCAAGAAATTTTTGAAAATAATTGTGACCCGTGACAAATAAATTTCCACATGTAGAAATGACATTTTGTCTTAATATACATAACATGCCGTCACGTGACTGAGACGCCCGACACCCGACTCCGCCATTGTGGCAGTCAAAGAATTTGAGTATTTTGAGAATGACTCAGAGGAATTCAGTTTGCATTATTACCGTGTCAATCAGGAAATCATTGAAAATGCACATGATGTGTTGTGCTGTTGGGTTCAATAATAGCGTTGAAGTGTTGATGTTCAGCATTTCACCAATTTTTATTTCACCATCCATCACTGGTGTACAGTACTCAGATGACCACGGCCGTGTCTGTAGCTTAGCGAGCTGCAGCTTACTTATTTTTACAAAGTTAGATTACTGACATTCAACATTTTTATTCTAGCTGACTGACATGTGATGGTGTATATTTTGACTTCCAAAGTTGTATCAACCTTAGCTCTTACATGTAGACCGTTATACACGCCAGCTGCTTCTCACTGCCCAGAAATGTAAAACAAACGTGTTGGTTCGGCATGCAGCAATGAGATGGTAATTTCAGGCTATAATCTTTGCAGTAAGTAAGCATGAAATGGCTACCTTTTTTGCTCTACAAAAAAGAAAGAAATCTAGATCTAGATGCACTTTTTCTGTACGCTGACTTTGCACCAATAAACTTCCCTTCCTGAGATGACGTATGCGGTCACGGAAATCACATTCGTAGTAAGTGAACTTTTTTAAGGGGCGGGGCTGAGGAAGTTAGAAAGTACACACAAATTTCCACTCATTTCTCAAAGTAGTGATTTCACAGATGAAATGTACATATTTACATGTAACAAGTGCAAAGTCACTGAACCTGCGTCGCTGCGCGGGTGTTATGTAGAAGTATGCTTTGGTGAATAAAATTTGCATCGATTGAGTGATGCTGAATTGTTATGGTGATGATGACGACGATGATGATGATAGATAGATACAGCCAAATGGAAAGGATAAACTGGAAAGGATTTTGGCGTAGCACACTCATCTTCAATTAAAGCCGCAAGTGGCGTTGTACGGGCTCTCGCACATCGATGCACCGCTGAGAACGAGCGACCGCCAACCCCTGCGCTTGCCGACTGGAGGTAACGTTGCTCGAGTCTGTCGGAGGAATTGCATGTAGATGTTCTTCAGATCTGTCATTGTCGCCTGACACGGAAAGATGCTCAAAATGGCCGTCCCGTCACACCCACACCGTTAATTGACAACAAGACATTTTAAAAACTTTAAATGTCACAGGGCTCAAGAGTGTCCACACCCTTTTTCGTGACATTCAGATGAAATCTGTAGTAGAAGTTCGCAAAAGCATGACACATGCACAATTTTGGTAATTTCCTGTCGCCAGGAGGGGGCGCTGTCAGTATGGCTAAATATGACCATGTGAATGGCTTCAGGGCCGGACTCTTATGATACACATTAAGTTTGGTGCGTATAGGACAATGTACACTGAAGTCATAAGCATTTGAATTTTCATGGCGAATCGCTTAAAATGGCGGCCCTGCCACGCCCACACCATGACTCCCACCGGAATGAATTTAATAACTTTTGATTTTCAAGTGGTCAAGACCACTCACAGTGATTTTCATGAAAATCCGAAAAAATCCCTAGGAGGAGTTCGCTAAAGTACACAACCTGCAAATCGCCAAAAATGGCTGTTCAATTCAAAATGGCTGACTTCCTGTTGACTTTAGCCTATGGTGTCAGGAGACTTTTTGTAGATGTGGGTGTGATACATATGCCCACCAATTTTCATCCGTGCACATGGAAGGGGACCTTCGGGCTGCAGTTTAGGGGGCGCTTGCGAGCCAGTTGGCCCCGCCCACTTGCGAAACCAAGACCATTAGTAAATTTCTATGGAAACTGACCAGATTGTTAAGTTTGGTGTGCAATGAACAACGTTTACCTAAATTTATTAGGGAATCGTTGTTCACGAGAAGATGCTCAAAATGGCCGCCCCATCACGCGCACATTGTTAATCCGAACGAAAATATTTTAATAGATTTTCATGTCACAGGTCTCAAGAGTGTCCATACTCGTTTTCGTGACATTCAGATGAAATCTGGAGGAGGAGTTCGCAAAAGTATGACACAAGCCCAATTTTGGTCATTTCCTGTTGCCAGGAGGGGGCGCTGTCAGTATGGCTGAACATAACCATGTGAATGGCTTCAGGACAAGTCTCTTATGAGACACATGAAGTTTGGTGCAAGTCGGACATTGTGCACTGAAGTTATAAGCATTTGAATTTTCATGGCGAATCGCTTAAAATGGCAGCCCTGCCACGCCCTCTCCATGAATCCCACTGGAATGATTTTAATAACTTTTGATCTTCAGTGGGTCAAGAGTACACACAGCAATTTTCATAAGAATCGGACAAAATCCCGAGGAGGAGTTCGTTAAAGTACGCAATGTGCAAATCGCCAAAAATGGCCGTTCAATTAAAAATGGCCGACTTCCTGTTGACTTTAGCCTATGGTGTCAGGTGACTTTTTTGTAGATGTTGGTGTGATACATAAGTCCACCAATTTTCATCAGTGTACGTGGAAGAGGACCTTGGGGCTGCAGTTTTGGGGGCGCTAGCAAGGCAGTTGGCCCCGCCCACTAGCAAAACTAATAAAATTTGTGAATTCCTATGGAAACTGACCATTGTGTGAAGTTTGGTGTGTAATGAACAAGGTTAAACTAAATTTATTAGGGAATCGTTGTTCGCGGCGAGATGCTCAAAATGGACGCCCCGTCACACCCACAGCATTTATTGGAACGAAAAGATTTTAATAACTTTTCATATCACAGGTCTCAAGAGTGTCCACACCCGTTTTCGTGACATTCAGATTGAATTTGTAAGAGGAGTTCGCAAAAGTATGACACATGCCCAATTTTGGTCATTTCCTGTTGCCAGGAAGGGGCGCTGTCAGGATGGCAGAATATGACCATGTGACTGGCTTCAGGGCAGGAGTCTTATGATATCCATAAAGTTTGGTGCAGGTCGGGCAATGTACACTGAAGTTATAAGCATTTGAATTTTCATGGCAAATCGCTGAAAATGGCGGCCCAGCCACGCCCACACCGTGACTCCCACCGGAATGAATTTAATAACTTTTGATCTTCACTACCCCCAATGTGCACAAGGGTGCGAGGGCCCGTTCAATGCTGCTTGTAGCTTTAATTAGGGCACGAGCCGACTGCAAGTCGTCTGCGGAGGGCCCTATTGAAATCGCGCTGTTTATTATTATTACGGGCCCGAGCACTCACGGTGCGAGGACCGTATTGTGTTTGTAGTGATTATTATTATTACGGGCCTGAGCACTCACGGTGCAAGGACCATATTGTATCTGTTGTGATTATTATTATTATTATTCTTATTATTACGGGCCCGAGCACTCACGGTGCGAGGACCGTATTGTATCTGTTGTGATTATTATTATTATTATTCTTATTATTACGGGCCCGAGCACTCACGGTGCGAGGACCGTATTGTATCTGTAGTGATTATTATTATTTATTATTATTATTACGGGCCCAAGCACTCACGGTGCGAGGACCGTATTGTATCTGTAGTGATTATTACGGGCCCGAGCACTCACGGTGCGAGGACCGTATTGTATCTGTTGTGATTATTATTATTAGTATTATTATTATTATTATTATTACGGGCCCGAGCACTCACGGTGTGAGGACCGTATTGTATCTGTAGTGATTATTACGGGCCCGAGCACTCACGGTGTGAGGACCGTATTGTATCTGTAGTGATTATTACGGGCCCGAGCACTCACGGTGCGAGGACCGTATTATATCTGTTGTGATTATTATTATTATTATTATTATTATTATTATTATTATTACGGGCCCGAGCACTCACGGTGCGAGGACCGTATTGTATCTGTAGTGATTATTATTATTACGGGCCCGAGCACTCACGGTGCGAGGACCGTATTGTATCTGTTGTGATTATTATTATTCTTATTACGGGCCCGAGCACTCACGGTGCGAGGACCGTATTGTATCTGTAGTGATTATTATTATTATTCTTATTATTCTTATTATTACGGGCCCGAGCACTCACGGTGCGAGGACCGTATTGTATCTGTAGTGATTATTATTATGGGCCCGAGCACTCACGGTGCGAGGACCGTATTATCTGTAGTGATTATTACGGGCCGAGCACTCACGGTGCGAGGACGTGTGTATCTGTAGTGATTATTATTATTCTTATTATTCTTATTATTATATTATTATTATTATTCTTCCACTTTACAGGGCTTTTTGGGGGCTTTAACGTGTTTCAATTCGAACAAAAATGTGGCTGAAAAATCAGGCCTGGTGAAAATTCTATGATTTTATTGGTTTTTTCGCAGTGGGCGGGGCAAAATGGCTCCACAGCGCCCCCTAGAGAAATTTAAAAATTCATGAAAAATCTGTGGTTTGCCCGATTATGCTGAAATTTGGTAGGCATGTAGAGCTTGCCAAGACAAACGGATTTGCCATTTGGGACGTTTTTGTCCAATGCACAGGAAGACTGCTAGGTGGTGTTGAAAATTCAAAAATTAGGCCATTTTTGCCGATTTCAGGCATCGGAATTTAACGAACTCCTCCTAGGGGTTTTGCCGGATTCTCATGAAAATCACTGTGTTTACTCTTGACCCCTTGAAGATCAAAAGTTATTAAAATCATCTCGGTTGGAGACAAGGTGTGGGCGTGGCAGGGCCGCCATTTTAGGCATTTTGCCATGAAATTTCAAATGCTTATAACTTCAGTGATATTTGTCCGACGTGCACCAAACGTCAGGAGTATTATAAGAGTCCCGCCCTGAAACCAATCAAATGGTCATATTCAGCCATACTGACAGCGCCCCCTCCTGGCGACAGGAAATGACAAAAATTGGGCATGTGTCATACTTTTGCGAACTCCTCCTACAGATTTCATCTGAATGTCATGAAAACAGGCGAGGACACTCTTGAGACCTGTGACATGAAAAGTTATTAAAATCTTCTTGTTCGGATTAACCCTGTGGGCGTAATGGGGCGGCCATTATCAGCATCTCGCCGTGAACATTGATTCCCTAATAAATTTAGGGAAACTTTGTTCTTTACATACCAAAGTTCACAAGCTGGTCAGTTTCCATAGACAATTACTAACTGTATTGGTTTTGCAAGTGGGCGGGGCCAACTGCCTCGCTAGCGCCCTCTAAACTGCAGCCCCAAGGCCTTCCAGCACGTACACTGATGAAAGTTGCTGGATATATGTATCACACCCACATCTACAAAAAAGTCTCTTGACACCATAGGCTAAAGTCAACAGGAAGTCGGCCATTTTTAATTGAACGGCCATTTTTGGCGATTTGCACGTTGCGTACTTTAACAAACTCCTCCTAGGGATTTTGTCCGATTCTCATGAAAATCGCTGTGTGTACTCTTGACCCCTAGAAGAGCAAAAGTTATTAAATTCATTTCGGTGGGAGTCATGGTGTGGGCGTGGCAGGGCCGCCATTTTAAGCGATTCGCCATGAAAATTCAAATGCTTATGACCTCAGTGTAAATTGTCCAACATGCACCAAACTTTATGCATATCATAAGAGTCCCGCCCAGAAGCCATTCACATGGTCATATTTAGCCATACTGACAGCGCCCCCTCCTGGTGACAGGAAATTAGCAAAATTGTGCATGTGTCATACTTTTGCGAACTTCTCCAGCAGATTTCATCTGAATGTCACGAAAACGGGCGTGGACACTCTTGAGCCCTGTGACATGAAAACTTATCAAAATCTCTTGTTGTCAATTAACAGTGTGGGTGTGACGGGGTGGACATTTTGAGCATCTTTCCGTGACAGGCGACAGTGAAAGGTCTGAAGAACATTTACCTGCAATTCCTGCGACAGACCGAAGCAACTTTGCCTCCAGTTGGCGAGCGCAGGGATTGGCAGTGGCTCGTTCTCGGCGGTGCATCGGTGTGCGAGGGCCCGTACAACGCCGCTTGCGGCTTTAATTCTTATTATTCTTTTTCTACAAGTTTAGAGTGCTTTTTGGGTGCTTTAACGTGTTTCAATTCGAAAAAAAATTTGGCAGAAAAATCAGGCCCGGCGAAAAATTATAGATTTTCTAGGTTTCGCAACTAAGCAGGGCAAATTGGCTCCACAGCGGCCTCTAGAAAAATTAAAAAATTCATGAAAAATCTGTGGTTTGCCTGATTATGCTGGAATTTGGTAGTCATGTAGAGTTTGCCAAGACAAACGGATTTGCCATTTAGGACGTTTTTGTCCAATGCACAGGATGCCCGCTAGGTGGCGTTGAAAATACAAAATAAGGCAATTTTTACCGATTTCAGGCATCGGAATTTAACGAACTCCTCCTAGGGGTTTTGCTGGATTCTCATGAAAATCACTGTTTACTCTTGACCCCTTGAGGATCAAAATTTATTAAAATCATATCGGTTGGAGTCACAGTGTGGGCGTGGCAGGGCCGCCATTTTAAGCGTTTTGCCATGAAATTTCAAATGCTAATAACTTCAGTGATATTTGTCCGACCTGCACCAAACGTCAGGCGTATGATAAGAGTCCTGCCCTGAAACCAGTCAAATGATCATATTCAGGCATACTGACAGCGCCCCCTCCTGGCAACAGGAAATGACAAAAATTGGGCATGTGTCATACTTTTGCGAACTCCTCCCACAGATTTCATCTGAATGTCACTAAAATGGGCGTGGACACTCTTGAGACCTGTACCATGAAAAGTTATTAAAATGATCTTGTACGGATTAACCCTGTGGCCGTGATGGGGCGGCCATTTTCAGCATCTCGCCGTGAACATTGATTGCCTAATAAATTTAGGTAAACTTTGTTCTTTACATACCAAACTTCACAAGCTGGTCAGTTTCCATAGACAATTACTAACTGTATTGGTTTTGCAAGTGGGCGGGGCCAACTGCCTCGCTAGCGCCCTCTAAACTGCTGCCCCAAGGCCTTCTTCCACGTACACTGATGAAAGTTGCTGGACATATGTATCACACCCACGTCTACAAAAAAGTCTCTTGACACCATAGGCTAAAGTCAACAGGAAGTCGGCCATTTTTAATTGAACGGCCATTTTTGGCGATTTGCACGTTATGCTTTTTTAACGAATTCCTCCTAGGGATTTTGTCTGATTCTCATGAAAATTGCTATGTGTACTCTTGACCCCTTGAAGATCAAAAGTTATTAAATTCATTTCGGTGGGAGTCGCGGTGTGGGCGTGGCAGGGCCGCCATTTTAAGCAATTCACCATGAAAATTCAAATGCTTATAACTTCAGTATACATTGTCCAACCTGCACCAAACTTCATGCGTATCATAAGAGTCTTGCCCTGAAGCGATAAACATGGTCATATTTAGCCATACTGACAGCGCCCCCTCCTGGCGACAGGAAATTACCATAATTGGTCATGTGTCATACTTTTGCGAACTTCTCCTACACATTTCATCTGAATGTCATGAAAAAATTTACGGACACTCTTGAGCAATGTGACATGAAAAGTTATTAAAATCTCTTGTTGTTAATTAACGGTGTGGGCGTGAAAGGGCTTCCATTTTGAGCATCTTTTCGTGACAGGCGAAAGTGATAGGTCTGATAAAAATCTACATGCAATTCCTCCGACAGAGTCGAGCAGCATGACGTCCACTCACCGAGCGCAAGGGTCAGCGGTCGCTCGTTCTCGGCGTTGCATCGGTGTGCGAGGGCCCGTACAACGCCGCTTGCGGCTTTAATTCTTATTATTATTCTTCCACTTTACAGGGCTTTTTGGGGGCTTTAACATGTTTCAATTCGAACAAAAATGTGGCTGAAAAATCAGGCCTGGTGAAAATTCTATGATTTTATTGGTTTCGCCAGTGGGCGGGGCAAAATGGCTCCACAGCGCCCCCTAGAAAAATTTAAAAATTCATGAAAAATCTGTGGTTTGCCCGATTATGCTGAAATTTGGTAGGCATGTAGAGCTTGCCAAGACAAACGGATTTGCCATTTGGGACGTTTTTGTCCAATGCACAGGAAGACCGCTAGGTGGCGTTGAAAATTCAAAAATTAGGCCATTTTTGCCGATTTCAGGCATCAGAATTTAACGAACTCCTCCTAGGGGTTGCGCCGGATTCTCATAAAAATCACTGTGTTTACTCTTGACCCCTTGAAGATCAAAAGTTATTAAAATCATCTCGGTTGGAGTCAAGGTGTGGGCGTGGCAGGGCCGCCATTTTAAGCGTTTTGCCATGAAATTTCAAATGCTTATAACTTCAGTGATATTTGTCCGACGTCCACCAAACGTCAGGAGTATTATAAGAGTCCCGCCCTGAAACCACTCAAATGGTCATATTCAGCCATACTGACAGCGCCCCCTCCTGGCGACAGGAAATGACAAAAATTGGGCATGTGTCATACTTTTTGCGAACTCCTCCTACAGATTTCATCTGAATGTCACTAAAAAAGCAAGTGGACACTCTTGAGACCTGTACCATGAAAATTTATTAAAATCTTCTTGTTCGGATTAACCCTGTGGGCGTAATGGGGCGCCATTATCAGCATCTCGCCGTGAACATTGATTCCCTAATAAATTTAGGTAAACTTTGTTCTTTACATACCAAAATTCACAAGCTGGTCAGTTTCCATAGACAATTACTAATTGTATTGGTTTTGCAAGTGGGCGGGGCCAACTGCCTCGCTAGCGCCCTCTAAACTGCAGCCCCAAGGCCTTCCTGCACGTACACTGATGAAAGTTGCTGGACATATGTATCACACCCAAGTCGACAAAAAAGTCTCTTGACACCATAGGCTAAAGTCAACAGGAAGTCGGCCATTTTTAATTGAACGGCCATTTTTGGCGATTTGCACGCTATGCATTTTTAACGAACTCCTCCTAGGGATTTTGTCCGATTCTCATGAAAATCGCTGTGTGTACTCTTGACCCCTTGAAGAGCAAAAGTTATTAAATTCATTTCGGTGGGAGTCATGGTGTGGGCGTGGCAGGGCCGCCATTTTAAGCGATTCGCCATGAAAATTCAAATGCTTATAACTTCAGTGATCTTTGTCCGACCTGCACCAAACATCAGGCGTATTATAAGAGTCCCGCCCTGAAACCACTCAAATGGTCATATTCAGCCATACTGACAGCGCCCCCTCCTGGCGACAGGAAATGACAAAAATTGGGCATGTGTCATACTTTTGCGAACTCCTCCTACAGATTTCATCTGAATGTCACTAAAACGGGCGTGGACACTCTTGAGACCTGTACCATGAAAATTTATTAAAATCTGCTTGTTCGGATTAACCCTGTGGCCGTGATGGGGCGGCCATTTTGAGCATCTCGCCGTGAACATTGATTCCCTAATAAATTTAGGTAAACTTTGTTCTTTACATACCTAACTTCACGAGCTGGTCAGTTTCCATAGACAATTACTAATTGTGTTGGTTTTGCAAGTGGGCGGGGCCAACTGCCTCGCTAGCGCCCTCGAAATTGCAGCCCCAAGGCCTTCTTCCACATACACTGATGAAAGTTGCTGGACATATGTATCACACCCACGTCTACAAAAAAGTCTCTTGACACCATAGGCTAAAGTCAACAGGAAGTCGGCCATTTTGAATTGAAAGGCCATTTTTGGCGATTTGCACGTTGCGTATTTAACGAACTCCTCCTAGGGATTTTGTCCGATTCTCATGAAAATCGCTGTGTGTACTCTTGACCCCTAGAAGAGCAAAAGTTATTAAATTCATTGTGGTGGGATTCAAGATGTGGGTGTGGCAGGGCCGCCATTTTAAGCAATTCACAATGAAAATTCAAATGCTTCTGACTTCAGTGTACATTGTCCGACATGCACGAAACTTTATGCATATCATGAGTCTTGCCCTGAAGCCATTCACATGGTCATATGTACCCATACTGACAGCACCGCCTCCTGGCGACAGGAAATTACCAAAATTGTGCACGTGTCATACTTTTGCGAACTTCTCCTGCAGATTTTATCTGAATGTCACGAAAAAGGGTGTGGACACTCTTGAGCCCTGTGACATGAAAACTTATCAAAATCTCTTGAAGTCAATTAACGGTATGGGTGTGACGGGGCGGCCATTTTGAGCATCTTTCCGTGACAGGCGACAGTGACAGGTCTGAAGAACATTTACATGCAATTTCTGCGACAGACCCAAGCAACGTTACCTCCAGTCGGCTTGGCGCGGGATTGGCGTTCGCTGTTCTCGGCGGTGCATCGGTGTCGAGGGTTCGCATAACGCCGCTTGCGGCTTTTTAATTACGGGCCGAGCACTCACGGTCTTGAGGACCGTATTGTATCTGTTGTGATTATTATTATTATTATTATTCTTATTATTATTATTATTATTCTTCCACTTTACAGGGCTTTTTGGGGGCTTTAACGTGTTTCAGTTCGAACAGAAATGTGGCTGAAAAATCAGGCTTCATGAAAATTCCATGATTTTGTTGGTTTCACCAGTGGGCGGGGCAAAATGGCTCCACAGCGCCCCCTAGAAAAATTTAAAAATTCATGAAAAATCTGTGGTTTCCCCGATTATGCTGAAATTTGGTAGCCATGTAGAGCTTGCCAAGACAAACGGATTTGCCATTTGGGACGTTTTTGTCCAATGCACAGGATGCCCGCTAGGTGGCGTTGAAAATACAAAATAAGGCAATTTTTGCCGATTTCAGGCATCGGAATTTAACGAACTCCTCCTAGGGGTTTTGCAGGATTCTCATGAAAATTACTGTGTTTACTCTTGACCCGTTGAAGATCAAAAGTTATTAAAATCATCTCGGTTGGAGTCACAGTGTGGGCGTGGCAGGGCCGCCATTTTAAGCGTTTTGCCATGAAATTTCAAATGCTTATAATTTCAGTGATATTTGTCCGACCTGCACCAAACGTCAAGCGTATTATAAGAGTCCCGCCCTGGAACCACTCAAATGGTCATATTTAGCCATACTGACAGCGCCCCCTCCTGGCGACAGGAAATGACAAAAATTGGGCATGTGTCATACTTTTGCGAACTCCTCCTACAGATTTCATCTGAATGTCACTAAAACGGGCGTGGATACTCTTGAGACCTGTACCATGAAAAGTTATTAAAATCTTTTTGTTCGGATTAACCCTGTGGGCGTGATGGGGCGGCCATTTTGAGCATCTTACCGTGAACATTGATTCCCTAATGAATTTAGGTAAACTTTGTTCTTTGCATACCAAAGTTCACAAGCTGGTCAGTTTCCATAGACAATTACTAATTGTATTGGTTTTGCAAGTGGGCGGGGCCAACTGCCTCGCTGGCGCCCTCTAAACTGCAGCCCCAAGGCCTTCCTGCACGTACACTGATGAAAGTTACTGGACATATGTATCACACCCACGTCGACAAAAAAGTCTCTTGACATCATAGGCTAAAGTCAACAGGAAGTCGGCCATTTTTAATTCAACGGCCATTTTTGGCGATTTGCACGTTGCGTACTTTAACGAACTCCTCCTAGGAATTTTGTCCGATTCTCATGAAAATCGCTGTGGGTACTCTTGACCCCATGAAGAGCAAAAGTAATTGAATACATTTCGTTGGGAGTCAAGGTGTGGGCGTGGCAGGGCCGCCATTTTAAGCGATTCGCCATGAAAATTCAAATGCTTGTGACTTCAGTGTGCATTGTCTGACATGCACCAAACTATATGCATATCATAAGAGTCCCGCCCTGAAGCCATTCACATGGTTATATTTAGCCATACTGACAGCGCCCCCTCCTGGCGACAGGAAATTACCAAAATTGTGCATGTGTCGTCCTTTTGCGAACTTCTCCTGCAGATATCATCTGAATGTCACGAAAAAGGGTGTGGACTCTCTTGAGCCCTGTGACTTGAAAACTTATCAAAATCTCTTGTTGTCAATTAACGGTGTGGGTGTGACGGGGTGGCCATTTTGAGCATCTTTCCGTGACAGGCGACAGTGACAGGTCTGAAGAACATTTACGTGCAATTCCAGTGACAGACCCAAGCAACGTTACCTCCAGTCGGCTTGCGCAGGGATTGGCGGTCGCTCATTCTCGGCGGTGCATCGGTGTGCAAGGGCCCGTACAACGCCGCTTGCGGCTTTAATTATTATTATTATTATTATTCCAACATTTCAAAGGCCAATTTCGCCCCTTTCCCAATGGTGAAAACGCGTCTAACTTTCCACATTCGTCGTGCCGGATCCGAAATTCGATATTTTTGTGCGCTCGCATGTGGTCGACGCGAAATGCCGAAATAGCGCCCCCTAAACACGTTTCAAAATTCCCATAGGGAAATTCGGTTACTTTCTCGTTGACAGACAAAATTCGGGAAACGTGCATCATACCCAGACATACAAAAAATTTCATTGCAGCCACGCCCTTAACCCAACAGGAAGTCGGCCATTTTGATTTGAATTTTTGAATTTTAAAACGAACTCCTCCTTGGGATTTCGCCTGATCGACTTCAATTTGGTATAGATCATCTAGAGACCAAACTGATCAAAAGTTGGGCTCTGCATGTCTGTCGGTCAAAGGGCGTGGCTGCTAGGGCATGACAAATTTTGGCGACTCGACAAAAAAATTTCAAAATGCTCTCACGCCCATATCCTTGATTTTAGCAGCTTCAAACTTGCTGGACATGATGATGTCTCTGCCCTGAACGTCCCCATATCATAACTGTTCACTGTATTAATCGCGCCCCCCGGTGGTAACAGGAAGTGACCAGTTCGGTTACTTCATCGTAGGCAGACGAAATTCGATACACATATGTTTCCTACCCAGACATACAAAAAACTCATTGGAGCCATGCACTAAACCCAACAGGAAGTCGGCCATTTTAATTTGAATTTTTGAATTTTAAAACGAACTCCTCCTAGGGTTTTCGACCAATTGACTTCAAATTTGGTACAGATCATCTAGAGACCATGCTGATCAAAAGTTGTGCTCTGCATGTCTGTACGTCAAAGGGCGTGGCTGCTAGGGTGTGACAAAGTTTGGTGACTCGCCAAAAAAATTTCAAAATGCTCTCACGCCAACATACTTGACTCAAGAAGCTTCAATCTTACTGGAAATGATATGTCTGACCTGAACGTCACAATAGCGCCCCCCAGTGGTAACAGGAATTGAGCAGTTTTTACTTTAAAAACGAACTCCTCCGAGAGATTTTGCCCGATCGACTTCAAAATTGGTATAGACCATCAAGAGAGCAAGCTGATCAAAAGTTGTGCTCTGCATGTCTGTAGGTCAAAGGGCGTTGCTGCGAGGGCGTGACAAATTTTGGCTACTCGCCAAACAAATTTCAAAATGCTCACACGCCAACATACTTCATCGTAGCAGCATCAAACTTGCTGGAAATGATGATGGCTCTGCCCTGAACGTCACGATATCATAACTTCCCACTTTACAAATAGTGCCCCCCTGTGGTAACAGGAAGTGACCAGTTCGGTTACTTTGTCGTAGGCAGAGGAAATTCAAGACACATATGTATCATACCCAGACATACAAAAAACTCATTGGAGCCACGCCCTAAACCCAATAGGAAGTCGGCCATTTTGATTTGAATTTTTCAATTTTAAAACGAACTCCTCATAGGGATTTCGCCCGATTGACTTCAAATTTGGTCCAGATCATCTAGGGACCAAGCTGATCAAAAGTTGTGCTCTGCATGTCTGTAGGTGAAAGGGCGTGGCTGCTAGGGCGTGACAAATTTTGGCGACTGGCCAAAAAAATTTCAAAATGCTCTCACGCCAACATACTTGATCATTGCAGCTTCAAACTTGCTGGAAATGATGAGGGCTCCGCCCTGAACGTAACGATATAATAACTTCCCACTTTACTAATAGCGCCCCCCTGTGGTAACAGGAAGTGACCAGTTCGGTTACTTTGTCGTTGGCATACGAATTTCGATACACATATGTATCATACCCAGACATACAAAAAGCCTCATTGGAGCCACGCCCTAAACGCAACAGGAAGTCGGCCATTTTGATTTGAATTATTGAATTTTAAAACGAACTCCTCCTCAGGTTTTCAACCGATTGACTTCAAATTTGGTACAGATCATCTAGAGACCAAGCTGATCAAAAGTTGTGCCCTGCATGTCTGTCGGTCAAAGGGCGTGCCTGCTAGGGCGTGACAAAAATTGGCGACTCGCCAAAAAAATTTCAAAATGCTCTCACGCCAACATACTGGACCACAGAAGCTTCCATCTTGCTGGAGATGATGATGGCTCCGCCCTGAATTTCATGATATAATTACTTCCCACTTTACTAATAGAGCCCCCTGGTGGTAACAGGAAGTGACCATTTTCTACTTTAACATGCACTGATGACACATAGTTGAACCCATCAACTTCATTCCACTTCTAAAAAATGCAGAACAAGTTGGTGAAGCTACATTATGAATGCTATGAAGCTACAAGTAATGGCGTTCGTGTGGCAACGCGGCGAAGAGGGATCCCTTGCCATGAAAATACGATTGTGTTTTTGATGTCTTCACTCAACTCGTATCATTATAAAAATTGATACACAGGTCAAGGATGGCAGGCTGTTAAATCTGATAGGGGCCTCGCGCATGGGGGGAGCAAAATGTCTCTATAGCGCCCCCTTGTGGAAACAGGAAATGCCAAATTTTACATTGACATTGGCCGATTTGCTTGAAACTTCGCATTTGTGCTGATGGTCTGCCCCTGAATGCATCTGCCCACATTTGGTTACGCTCAGAGCGCCCCCTGGTGGATGAACTATCAACTTTTCATAACTGCTTCCTGCTTTGTCCGATTCGCTCGAAACTTTATCACAGGTTGGTGCCTGTACTTGACCTGTCCACAGGTCTTGTGTGCACACCTGTACCCATCAGGATCTCACCACTACCCCCAACGTGCACAAGGGCGCGAGGGCCCGTTCAACGCTGCTTGCAGCTTTAATTCTTATTATTATTATTATTCTTCCACTTTACAGGGCTATTTGGGGGCTTCCCGTCACGTCCCATTTGTTGTGAACGTGAAATCTCGAGAACGCTTTGACCAATTTAATTCATCCTTGGATTCAATGTGTAATTTTGTGATACGCCGACCCCAGTCGATTTCCGTCACCTGGCGGGGGACATGGCCACGTTTAGTGGCAACACTTGTTAATTAAGCTGTTAAAGCTTTCAACTACTAATGGTCTTTCGTGGCTTGACCCCCGGAATTGCTGCTTGCGGCTATATTTATTTCGTTTCTTCTTCAGAAATGTTTTTGCAAATTCCCGTGAGATGGTAAATGGTAGAGACCTGAAATTTTGCAGATTGGTTGGAAGTTGTGTGTAAATGCTGACCAAGGCATTTTTAACTCATTCGGCCTGATGGTGGCGCTATAATTCAAGAAAAACAGGTTTACACTTTAAAGGTCATAACTCCTCCGATGTAAATCCGATTTTCACGAAACTTGGTACAGACATTCCTTGGTCCAATCTCTACAACTGTCCATAAGGACTTCTGAGGTCCGCCATGTTTGATTTGCCGGAATTTTGAGTTTTTTGAAAAACACATTTTTGATATCTCCTCCTAGGCCGTAGGTCCGATTCCTTCGAAATTTGCTGTGGATCATCAGTGGACCAAGCTTATCAAAGATTGCATAAAGCTTATTGAAATCTCATTTCGTTTCCAAGATATTGACCAATGAACTTCAGCAGGGGCGTGACTTAGCACATAAATGGACAAAATTCAACAACTATTGGGCCAATCATCACAGAACTTAAAGAATATGTCCATATAAGTACCAGGGACATAACTTGCCAGTTTCATGCAAATCGGCCTATAGGGGGCGCTATAACACAAATCAGACTATAAATCAGCAATTGTTTGTCCTATAGCCATATAACTCACAGGATATATTCATATAAGTACCTGAAACATACCCAGAAAATTTCATTCAAATTGTCCGATAGGGGCACTATAAATGCAAAACAAAGCAACGTGGTATAACACAAATCAGACTATAAATCATAAATAGTTTTTCCAATCATTACAAAACTCATAGGATATGTCCACATAAGAACCTGAAACAAAGTCTGAACGTTTCAATCAAATCGACCAGTAGGCGTTGCCATAAATGCACAAATTAGCCTAACATAAAACAAATCAGACTATACATCATAAATTGTTGGTCCAATCATTACACTGGCAAAATAGGTCCACATAAATACCTGCAACACACTCTTAAAGTGGTTTTTGTCCCCCGCCACCACGATAGCGAGCGGAGCGGGAGACATAGTATTCCGCTCCGTCCGGCCGTCCAACATGTCCCGTTTGTTCTGAACGCGATATCTCAAGAACGGTTTGACCGATTCCATTCATCTTTGGTGTTAAAGTATATTGGTGTGATACGCCGACCATAGTAGATTTCCGTGACCTTGGCATTATTCTCAAGGTCATTATGATCATTTGACCACTTACAAATTCCTTGTCAACATGGTATCTCAAGAACGGTTTGACCGATTCCATTCATCTTTGGTGTCTGGGTGTTTTAGGGGCGGGGGACATAGTATTCAGCTCCATCCGTCCGCCCGGTCGTCCACCCGTCCGTCCGTCCCGTCCCGTTTGTTGTCAACGTGATATCTCAAGAACGGTTTGACCGATTCCATTCATCTTTGGTGTCAAGGTGTATTGGGGAAGGGGGACATAGTACTCAGCTCCGTCCGTCTGTACGTCCGTCATGTCCCGTTTGCTGTGAACGCAATATCTCAAGAACGGTTTGACCGATTTCATTCATCTTTGGTGTCAAGGTGTGTTAGGGGCGGGGGACATAGTAGTCAGCACCGTCCGTCTGTCGTGTCCCATTTGTTGTGAACGCGATATCTCAAGAACGATTTGACCGATTCCATTCATCTTTGGTGTCAAGGTGTATTAGGGGCGGGGGATATAGAATTTAGCTCGCTCCGTCCAGCCGTCCGTTCGTCCCATCCCGTTTGTTGTGAACGCAATATCTCAAGAACGGTTTGACTGATTCCATTCATCTTTGGGGTCAAGGTGTATTAGGGTCGGGGGACATAGTATTCAGCTCCATCAGTCCATCAGTCCGGCCGTCCGTCCGTCACGTCTCGTTTGTTGTGAACACGAAATCTCGAGAACGCTTTAACCGATTTAATTCATCTTTGGCTTCAATGTGTAATTTTGTGATACGCCGACCCCAGTCGATTTCCGTCACCTGGCGGGGGACATGGCCACGCTTAGTGGCAACACTTGTTAATTAAGCTGTTAAAGCTTTCAACTACTAATGGTCTTTCATGGCTTGACCCCCGGAATTGCCGCTTGCGGCTATATTTTGGGGTTCAAGCCCGTAGGGCTTGAAACCCTATTGTTTTTGTGCTGGTTTATTTTTATTATTATTATTATTATTATTATTATTATTAGGGGTTCAAACCCGTACGGCTGAAACCCTATAGTTTTTGTGCTGGTTTATTATTACGGGCCCGAGCACTCACAGTGCGAGGACCGTATTGTATCTGTTGTGATTATTATTATTACGGGCCCGAGCACTCACGGTGCGAGGACTGTATTGTATCTGTAGTGATTATTATTATTATTATTATTATTATTATTACGGGCCCGAGCACTCACGGTGCGAGGACCGTATTGTATCTGTAGTGATTATTATTATTATTCTTATTATTACGGGCCCGAGCACTCACGGTGCGAGGACCGTATTGTATCTGTAGTGATTATTATTATTCTTATTATTATTATTATTCTTCCACTTTACAGGGCTTTTTGGGTGCTTTAACGTGTTTCAATTCGAACAAAAATGTGGCTGAAAAATCAGGCCTGGTGAAAATTCTATGATTTTATTGGTTTCGCCAGTGGGCGGGGCACAATGGCTCCACAGCGCCCCCTAGAAAAATTAAAAAATTCATGAAAAATCTGTGGTTTGCCCGATTATGCTGAAATTTGGTAGGCATGTAGCGCTTGCCAAGACAAACGGATTTGCCATTTGGGATGTTTTTGTCCAATGCACAGGAAGACCGCTAGGTGGCGTTGAAAATTCAAAAATTAGGCCATTTTTGCCAATTTCAGGCATCGGAATTTAACAAACTCCTCCTAGGGGTTTCGCCGGATTCTCATGAAAATCGCTGTGTTTACTCTTGACCCCTTGAAGATCAAAAGTTATTAAAATCATCTCGGTTGGAGTCACAGTGTGGGCGTGGCAGGGCCGCCATTTTAAGCGTTTTGCCATGAAATTTCAAATGCTTATAACTTCATTGATATTTGTCCGACCTGCACCAAACGTCAGGCGTACTATAAGACTGATAGGGGGCGCTATAAATGCAAAACAAAGCAGCGTGGTATAACACAATTCAGACTATAAATCAGCAATTGTTTGTCCTATAGCCATAAAACTCACAGGATATATTCATATAAGTACTTGAAACATACTCTAAAAATTTCATTCAAATTGTCCGATAGGGGGCGCTATAAATGCAAAACAAAGCAACGTGTTATAACACAAATTAGACTTTCCATCATAAGTTTTTGGTCCAATCATTACACTGGCAAAACAGGTCCACATAAATACCTGCAACACTATCTTAAAGTGGTTTTTGTCCCTCGCCGCCATGATAGCAAGCGGAGTGGGGGACATAGTATTCAGCCCTGTCCGGCCGTCCGTCATGTCCCGTTCTGAACGCGATATCTCAAGAACAATTTGACCGATTCCATTCATCTTTGGTGTTTTGGTATATCGGTGGGATACGCCGACCCCAGTAGATTTGCGTGACCTTGGCATTATTCTCAAGGTCATTACGATCATTTGACCACTTTGAAATTCCTTGTCAACATGATATCTCAAGAACGGTTCGACCGATTCCATTCATCTTTGGTGTCCAGGTGTATTAGGTGCGGGGGACATAGTATTCAGCTCCATCCGTCCGCCCGTCCGTCCATCTGTCCGTTCCGTCCCGTTTGTTACGAATGTGATATCTCAAGAACGGTTTGACCGATTCCATTCGTCTTTGGTGTCAAGGTGTATTAGGAGCGGGGGACATGGTAGTCAGCTCCGTCCGTCCGTCCGTCATGTCCCGTTTGTTGTGAACGCGATATCTCAAGAACGGTTTGACCGATTCCATTCATCTTTGGTGTCAAGGTGTATTAGGGGAGTGCTCACAGCCCACTCGATTTACGTGACCTTGCCATTATTCTCAAGGTCATGACGACCATTTGACCACTTACAAATTCCTTGTCAACATGATATCTCAAGAACAATTCGACCGATTCCATTCATCTTTGGTGTTGAGGTGTATTAGGGACGGGGGATATAGAATTCAGCTCCATCTGTCCGGCCGTCCGTCCGTCCTAACCCGTTTGTTGTGAACGCGATATCTCAAGAACGGTTTGACCGATTCCATTCATCTTTGGTGTCAAGGTGTATTAGGGGAGTGCTCACAGCCCACTCAATTTACGTGACCTTGCCATTATTCTCAAGGTCATTCCGACCATTTGACCACTTACAAATACCTTGTCAACATGATATCTCAAGAACGGTTTGACCGATTCTATTCATCTTTGGTGTCAAGGTGTATTAGGGGCGGGGGATATAGAATTTAGCTCCATCCGTCAGGCCGTCTGTCCGTCCCATCCAGTTTGTTGTGAACGCAATATCTCAAGAACGGTTTGACCGATTCCATTCATCTTTGGGGTCAAGGTGTATTAGGGCTGGGGGACATAGCATTCAGCTCCATCAGTCCATCCGTCCGGCCGTCCGTCTGTCACGTCCCGTTTGTTGTGAACGCGAAATCTCGAGAATGCTTTGACTGATTTTATTCATCTTTGGCTTCAATGTGTAATTTTGTGATACGCTGACCCCAGTCGATTTCCGTCACCTGGCAGGGGACATGGCCACGTTTAGTGGCAACTCTTGTTAATTAATCTGTTAAAGCTTTCAACTACTTATGGTCTTTCGTGGCTTGAACCCCGGAATTGCCGCTTGCGGCTATATTTATTCTTATTATTATTATTATTTCTTCTTCAGAAATGTTTTCGCAAATTCCCGTGAGATGGTATATGGTAGAGACTTGAAATTTTGCACATTGGTTGGAAGTTGTGTGTTAATGTTGTCTAAGGCATTTTTAACTCAATCGGCCTGATGGTTTCGCTATAATTCAAGAAAAACAGGTTTTCACTTTCAAGGTCATAACTCAAAGGCTGTAAGTCCCATTCACAGGAAACTTGGAACAGACATTGCTTCTTCCACTCTCTACAACTTTCCCATAAGGACTTCTAAGATCCCTCATATTTGATTTTCCGAAATTTTGAATTTTTTTAAAAACACATTTTTGACATCTCCTCCTAGGCTGTAGGTCCGATTCTTTCGAAATCTGCTGTGGATCATCAGTGGACCAAGCTTATCAAAGATTGCATAAAGCTTGTTGAAATCTCATTTCATTTCCAAGATATTGACCAATGAACTTCAGCAGGGGAGTGGCTTAGCACATAAATGTACAAAATCCAACAACCATTGGGTCAATCATCACAGACCTTGCAAAATATGTCCATATAAATACCAGGAAGATAACTTGACAGTTTCATGCAAATCGGCCCATAGGGGGCGCTATAACACAAATCAAACTATAAATCAGAAATTGTTTGTCCTATAGCCATAAAATTCACAGGATATATTCATATACATACCTGAAACATACCCAGAAAATTTCATTAAAATTGACTGATAGGGGGCGCTATAACTGCAAAACAAAGCAGCGTGGTAGAACACAAATCAGACTATAAATCAGCAATTGTTTGTCCTATAGCCATAAAACTCACAGGATATATTCATATAAGTACCTGAAACATACCCAGAAAATTTCATTCGAATTGACTGATAGGGGGCGCTATAAATGCAAAACAAAGCAGCGTGGTATAGCACAAATCAGATTATAAATCAGCAGTTGTTTGGCCTATGGCCATAAAACTCACAGGATATAATCATATAAGTACTTGAAACATACTCTGAAAATTTCTTTCAAATTGTCCGATAGGGGGCGCTATAAATGCAAAACAAAGCAACGTGGTATAACACAAATCAGACTATAAATCTTGAATAGTTTTTCCTATCATGACAAAACTCACAGGATATGTCCACATAAGAACCTGAAACATAGCCTGAAAGTTTCAATCAAATCGACCAGTAGGGGGTGCCAGAAATGCACAAAATAGCCTAACATAACACAAATCAGACTATGCATCATAAGTTGTTAGTCCAATCATTAGACTGGCAAAATAGGTCCATATTAATACCTGCAACACACTCTTTAAGTGGTTTTTGTCCCCCGCCGCCACGACAGTGAGCGGAGCGGGGGACATTGTATTCAGCGCCGTCTGGCTGTCCATCATGTCCCGTTTGTTTTGAATGCGATATCTCAAGAACGGTTTGACCGATTCCATTCATCTTTGGTGTTAAGGTGTATTGGTGTGATACGCCCACCACAGTAAATTTCCGTGACCTTGGTATTATTCTCAAGGTCATTACGATCATTTGACCACTTACAAATTCCTTGTCAACATGATATCTCAAGAACGGTTCGACCAATTCCATTCATCTTTGGTCTCAAGGTGTATTAGGGGCGAAAGGATATAGAATTCAGCTCCATCCATCCGGCCATCCATCCGTCCCATCCCATTTGTTGTGAACGCAATATCTCAAGAACGGTTTGACCGATTCCATTCATCTTTGGGGTCAAGGTGTATTCGGGCCGGGGGACATGGTATTTAATTCCATCAGTCCATCCATCTGGCCGTCCGTCCCTCATGTCCCGTTTGTTGTGAACGCGAAATCTCGAGAACGCTTTGACCAATTTTATTCATCTTTGGCTTCAATGTGTAATTTTGTGATACGCCAACCCCAGTCGATTTCCATCACCTGGCTGGGGACATGGCCACGTTTAGTGGCAACACTTGTTAATTAAGCTGTTAAAGCTTGCAACTACTAATGGTCTTTCGTGGCTTGAACTCCGGAATTGCCGCTTGCGGCTATATTTATTATTATTTCTTTTCTTCTTCAGAAATGTTTTCGCAAATTCCTGTGAGATGGTAAATGGTAGAGACCTGAAATTTTGCACATTGGTTGGAAGTTGTGTGTAAATGCTGACCAAGGCATTTACAACTCAATCGGCCTGATGGTGGCGCTTAATTAATAATTAAGTTTTAAGTCCGATTTACACGATTCTTGGAAGAAGCATTCCTTGGTCCAATCTCTACAACTTTCCCATAGGACCTCTAAGGTACGCCATATTTGATTTTCCGGACTTTTGAATTTTTTGAAAAACACATTTTTGACATCTCCTCCTAGGCCGTAGGTCCGATTCGTTCGAAATTTGCTATCGGTCATCAATGGACCAAGCTTATCAAAGATTGCCTAAAGCTTGTTGAAATCTCATTTTGTTTCCAAGATATTGACCAATGAACTTCTGCAGGGGCGTGGCTTAGAACATAAATGGACAAAATTCAACAACCATTGGGCCAATCATCACAGAACTTGCAGAATATGTCCATATAAGTACCAGGAACATACCTTGACAGTTTCATGCAAATCGGCCCATAGGGGGCGCTATAGCACAAATCGGACTGTAAATCAGCAATTGTTTGTCCTGTAGCCATAAAACTCACAGGATATGTTCATATAAGTACCTGAAACATACCCAGAAAATTTTATTCAAATTGACTGATAGGGGGCGCTATAACTGCAAAACAAATCAGACTATAAATCAGCAATTGTGTGTCCTATAGCCATAAAATTCACAGGATATATTCATATAAGTACTTGAAACATATTCTGAAAATTTCATTCAAATTGACTGATAGGGGGCACTATAAATGTGAAACAAAGCAGCGTGGTATAACACAAATCAGACTATAAATCAGCAATTGTTTGTCCTATAGCCATAAAACTCACAGAATATATTCATATAAGTACCTAAAACATACCCAGAAAATTTCATTTAAATTGACTGATAGGGGGCGCTATAAATGCAAAACAAAGCAGCGTGGTATTACACAAATCAGACTATAAATCATAAATAGTTTTCCCAATCACTACAAATCTCACAGGATATGTCCACATTAGAACCTGAAACATAGCCTGTAAGTTTCCATCAAATTGACCCGTAGGGGGCGCCACAAATGTACAAAATAGCCTAACATAACACAAATCATACATCATAAGTTTTTGGTCCAATCATTATACTGGCGAAGTAGGTCCACATAAATACCTGCAACATACTCTTAAAGTGGTTTTTGTCCCCCGCCGCTGCGGTAGCGAGCGGAGCGGGGGACATAGTATTCAGCTCCGTCCGGCCATCCGTCATGTCCCGTTTGTTCTGACCGCGATATCTCAAGAGCAGTTTGACCAATTCCATTCATCTTTGGTGTTAAGGTATATTGGTGTGATTCGCCGACCCCAGTAGATTTCTGTGACCTTGGCATTATTCTCAAGGTCATTACGACCATTGGACCACTTACAAATTCCTTGTCAACATGATATCTCAAGAACGGTTTGACTGGTTCCATTCATCTTTGGTGTCAAGGTGTATTTGGGGCGGGGGGCATAGTATTCATCTCCGTCCGTCCGTCCGCCCCATTTGTTGTGAACGCGATATCTCAAGAACGATTTGACCGATTCCATTCATCTTTGGTCTCAAGGTGTATTAGGGGCGGGGGACATAGTATTCAGCTCCGTCCATCTGTCCGTCCACCCGTTATGTCCCGTTTGTTGTGAACGCGATATCTCAGGAACGGTTTGACAGATTCCATTCATCCATTCCATTAAAGCTTTCAACTACTTATGGTCTTTCTTGGCTTGAACCCCGGAATTGCCGCTTGCGGCTATATTTATTATTATTATTCACCCCGCCCGCAATGAATGCTGCGGAAGGGGTGTATGTGGTTGTCGCGTTTATCACTTGCCGGAATCTTGGATTCCACAAGTATATCACTCTTTTCATTTGTTTGTGGGTTTGTTTGTTTGTTTGCACTGTGGCGTCCACAGTTTCAGCTCAATTTAGCTCATATTTCATGATGAACATAGGACACGCACTGGGCAGGCACTGCACTATTTTGGTGAATCTAGGTCAAAGGTCAAGGTCACTCAAAAGGTCAAAAACACATAAGAAGCCATATCTTCGGTTCTAATCGTCGTAGACACTTCAAACCAAGTACATATTGTTGATAAACGAAAGCTCTATCTTACTTGACCTAGGTACTTCACTATTTTGGTGTATCTTGGTCAAAGGTGAAGGTCACCTAAGCAGCGCTCTATGTTGGTTTCTTCTTTTCGTCTGTGTTTGTTTGTGTGCACGCGACAGGCCACTATTTTCACATTATCTTCACCAAACTTGGTGACAACATTGACTAGCCTTGTGGCTAGACCCCGGTCTCTTTTCAAGGCCAAAGGTCAAAGGTCAAGGTCAAGCTCACCAGAAAGGTCAAAAACACATTTTGGTTCACAACTTCGCTACTATTACAGATATAGACTTGGCACCAACTCCATTCCGTTCATTCTGTTTCAGAGATCTGTGCGTGATTCCGGCAAGTCGACATTCCATGAATGACCTTTCATTTATTTATTTATTTATTTATTTATTTATTTGTGTGTCTGTTTGCACTCTCCAGGCCACAATTCTGCACGGATTGCCTTCAAATTTGGTAAGGACAATCCTTTGGCGGAAGGGAAGAAATGAGTAGTTTTTGGTGACAATCCGGATCAAATCCTGGATTCTGGATCAGTTTGAAGATCTTTTTAACACTGGGAGATAGGGCAGACTTTCCACTGCTTATAACTTCAAATCGGTTGGAGACAGGCATGTAGTCACGATGAATCATTCATAGGAAGTTGGGTATGGAGATTCTTTTACCACCAACTGTTATGACCTTCGGCGACCTTGAAAGGTCAAACTCAAGGTCACCCATTTCTCAGGCTGCTCTAGGGGCCAAACGGTGAGAGATTGACACACGGTTACTTTTAACCACTAATAGGAAGCCATATATGGGAATCTAATACCACCGTGACCTTGACCTTCAAGTGACCATGAAAGGTCAAACTCAGCATCACCACTTTTCTGAGTGCTCTAGCAGCCATAGTTACCCATAGTTACTATTGAAGACTAATAGGAAGTCATATACGGGGACTCTAATTGCACCGTGACCTTGACCTTCAAGTGACCTTGAAAGGTCAAAATGGCCGACATTCATATTTTCAGGCTCTGTAACTGGGAAACCGGCAGAGATAGGCCCTATGTTATGCTCAATCAAAAATAGGAAACCATATATGGGGACACCAATTCCACCATGACATTGACCTTCACGTGGCGTTGACGGCACGGGCGGGGTGATGTGGCCCTCCGGACACACCCTCGAGTTATAAATGTTTTCTTCACTTCACGACAAAGATATACAACTCCCCTAATTACCCCACTTGCTTATGCACTTCATAATTGTTTAAATGACAAAAAAAAAACAATTCAATAACGTCAATTGAAATGCCCCTTAATATCAAAATAATGAATTTTATTTTTTGTCTTACCTCAACGAGGATGGCCACGGCTGATAATGTTGAATTATGTTTTCCTAGTTCACTTAATGTTAATTTGAATGAATGATTGTAAACGGGTCAAAACCAGTCACTAGTTTAAAGGTATGTTCTCTCATCTGCTAGTTTCAGCTCACCAGTCAGCAAATATAATCTGCTTTGCAAAGATAAAACCTGACCGTGAAACAAACAGAAGTAATTCTGTGAATACAACAGGCCAGTTGAGAGAGATTGCTGGATAATTACCAAGCTGATATGTTCAATTAATTTCACTCCGCAGTGGCGAATCCAAGGGGGGGCGCACAGGGGCGCGCGCCCCCCCCTTTTTCCGCAAAGAAGTGAAAATAGTAAGCGCGTACTCTTCATTATATCAATTTCTATTTAATATAGGCCTATGTACGTGTGACTAAATAACATTTACCATCTGTGATAATACTCTAGACTGCTACTGCCCCTATGCGAATAGTCCTCATGGTTTATATATCACTTTGTATGGTTTAACTTCACTATTCCGGTTGTCTTGAATCATGGCAAGTTTATTTGGATCCAATTGTATACATTTGCTTTATGCGATAGAAATGACCGAGAAACTCTTTTCTTGCAAATAAAAAACGATATGTGGACTTAAGCTGTGTACATTTTTTTTTAATTTTGTTGTTTTCGTCCTAAAGTTTAAGAAGGCAGGCTTGCTGGGAAATTTGTTCGACCAATGGCCTTGCTTGTCCCCTGTTGCGATAAAACGCATTTCAACGACCACGGCTTCAGACATAAATGTCAGAAAGCAATTGAAGGGCGGAAAAGCTAAGAGAATAAAGTAAACCGACATTTGAGGCTCAGCCTTTCAAATGCAAAAAAATGACCAGCTGTTTTGGCTATGATGATCCTCGTAGCAAGCAGTTTTCATTTGCAGGGGGACATGGAAGCGGTAACACTGACGTTAAATTAATAGGCCATCGCATGTATGCGTTTGGTTAAAATTTGCTTGAGCTAAGAAAACGACCCCACTGATGGACCAGTTGTTCAGAGCCTACTATTTGATGTATATTGATTCACTGTTTTACGGTGCCAAATAAAATTTGTCCTGGAATACCGGAAGACTTTCCAAATTTTCTATTCCAAAACCCCGTCTTGACATTCAGAATCACCCGTTATTAAACTTGTAACCAGCGAGAACTGCGGTTCTGAAGCTAGTGAGTTATTCTATGCCCTTTAGAGTCTGTAAGTAAGATATGTAACATTATTTTAAAAAGGTTATGTATGAGTCAATCCAAATAGTTCAATGGTCTTATTGAAAAATTCTAAACGGCCCTAAAGTCATATTTCTTTTTCGCATTCATTCATGTAAATAGAATAATAATAATAATAATAATAATAATAATAATAATAATAACATATCCGTAAAAAATAGTTTGTATGTTGACAATGTTATGTTTTAACATAGGACAGCATAATTGTATTCAATTTATATCAGGATATCTTCAGGATAAATAGGATCTTTAATATAAATAAGATAGTTTGTTTTTGGTCATTACCCACCCAACCACTCTCTCCAGACAGTAAGTTCACTCACGTGCAGAAATTCAACTTAATGGTGACTCGGATTATGTGTATGACAACACTTCCTACTCTCACAACACTTGGGGGTGTTTTGGAAACATTAAAGCCTCATCTTTTGAACCATTATGAAAAAAGGCAATCACAGCATTGTAATAACTTTTAAAAAGCTGTTGAGGGTGGTATCTTTTACTAAACCTGGTTTAGGGACTTGCGGGGAGGGGGGATTTGGTGATCTGTTAACATCTGCTAAAATTGTGGTTGCATACAGCCACTGGGTTTGCATGTTAGATATACACTACAGTTATTTTGTTGGAGGCTATTTGGTGTTATATTAAACTCAAAAACTAATAATATCAATGTTTTGTGGGAAATATGGCCAAACCCTTTCACTGCTAGTGTCATGGTTTGTGAGGTGTGCGTGTTGTTTGGACCTTTCATTGCGGCTCTCGTCCGGGGACGATATCGAATTCCTGGGCCATTGAATTCTTTACCCAGCTGCTTGATTGAGCTGGGGCGGCACTTCCCCAGAATCTATATAAGCAGGATGTCCGGCATGCCTCCTTCGCTAGAGTGTGTGTTTAGATTCGCACTTTAGCCGAAGATATCTTTAGTCAGGTTTGGTATGACTTTTTATCTTCTTATTGTTAGAGTTTCTTCTCCCGTTTTCTATCTCGCTTTGCTTCCGTGGTTCGGACTATTCTACGTCCTTTGGAAGCGCAAGTACTTCTGTTCGGTCTATATTATTCTCTGTGTTTGTACTGTGTTCGTGCTACTCTCTTTCTCTCTGTTGTTGCGCTTGGCCTCCGTATACTATCGGCCATTACAGCTAGTGGTGATTTTGTCAACATTTTTGAAACATCAAAACCTTTGAAAATCGCTCGAACCATAGCACATTGGTATTCACTGGAATGCTCTCATCAAGCACATTCCAATGAATACCAGCACTGTCGGGTTTGGATGATTTTGAAAGATTTTCTCCTCTTTGAAATTTTGACCAAGTCACCAACAGCAGTGAAAGGGTTAAGGTCACGAACTTTGACAGGAAAGTGAAAGTCATTGGTAAAGGTAAAAGTTGTCAGTTAATGTAAAACTGCGTTATAACAGCGCTTTCAAAGTTTTTTTAGCTTAATTTTTGGAACCTTGGGAGGAAAATCATTGAACAGATGGGCCAGATTTGTCTCCCAAGATACCAGGAAAGTGTGTTTTCAGCAAATTCATTTTTCAAATTTTTCTGGGGGAGGGTCCCCAGACCCCTCCTTGCTGCGCCCCCCCTTTCAGCAATTCCTGGATCCGCCCCTGCTCCGTTCCGTTTGTGAGAAAATATGTTGGTGAATTTGTGAGAAAATACTGTTCCGTTTGCTAAAAGATCACATTTGCAAGAAAATCTGAAAAGTGCTTCAGCTACAACTTTCAAAACAGTAAATGGTGCTATAGCTCTGTATCCCAGTCTCATCAGAGAAGAAATGGCTCCACAGTGTGGTTGCCAGTTTCTCCGTTTTCACACCAAATTGGCCGATGTTTTATGACATAAATTTCAACAAACCCTCCAAGAAATCAAGAAATAGATGCATTATAAATTATTGATTAAAAATGATTTGTGAAATGAAATTCTCAATTAGAAATGTTCTCACTTATGAGGTCCTCAATAGAATGTGAGGGGCCAGTTTCTCTATATCAAGAGTGGGTGATACATACTCCCGCAGAAATTAAGGACACATTTTGCAACTTTTATGACACAGTCTCAGGCAACAAAGCAAGTTAGCACACATTGGTCCAATAAATAGTTGCAAATTATTAGCATGCAGTGGGTAATGGCACAGTCAGCACCAAGTGATGACATAGCCTTAGCTATGCTAATAGCACAGTCCTTGCAGGTAAATACACAGTCTATAGCAGCTGTTGGCAAAGTCTGGTGACGATCAGTTGCAGGTTACCACAGTCTGAGGTGGGTGGGGACAGGCATGCAGCAGGGAGGAGACGCAGTCCTTAGCAAATGGCGACGACGGAGCGTGATAGGTGATGGATGGCTTGTTACAAGTATATGTGGGCTTTAACTGATTATGACCCAGAACCTGAAGGGAACCCACTCACCAGCTGCTGGAACCCAGGGTCTGACGGAGAGAGGAAGGGAATTTTCTGCCCTCCCAGCTCCTGTAGAAGCTTTTGTTTCTGTAGAAGACATGAATGTGTCAGTTAACAATGCCTTCTCCAGAAGGGATGCTTCCTCTTTCCCATGTTACAAAAGAGGAAATTTATAGAAAAATGCCACCTATCTGGGGATAAAAGGTACTTTATAAGGTTGCATTCTACTCAACCGGTTTGTTTAACTTAAAAAAAGCTTAAAATGTTCCCAAATAAATTTCACATTCAGACCATTCCCGCCCACACCCCCATCCCCCAACTACCATCCCTCCATTGCACTGAGGCCTTTTCACACAAGCGCATTAATGCCTAGGAACCATGAAATTTGCAGCAGAAGGCGTAGTCATTCAAATGGTAAGACCATTCCAACCATTGTATCCCCTTTATACTGCGGTGAGAATGGATTCCTATTTTTATAACAGTCTACATTGCACTCTGAAGACAGCACGGCTGGTATACGAGAAAGGCAAGTTGACAGAACACGAGATTTCCTCATCTTGGCCAAGGGCACCCAGCTTAGAATAAGACGAGCTTCGAAAAAAATAATTAAATACGTCATTAACGACATTAGTGGTCAAAAAGAAATGACAAAGGGCATTGTTCGTCCGTGAGCCCTGTGGTTGGGTGTTCAAATCCCAGCCAAACCATTACCAGCTATGGCCGAAGGTCCACATGGGCGAGGCAGCAACTGACGTAACCTTGTCGGGGGTAATAGTAGTTAAGCCGGTTAAAATTCGGTAGTTCATTGCTCTGTAGCGACCACTTCTGCGCAGCGAGGCGCATGTAGCTGTATGAACTAAATTGTACGCTGACTACATGACCCTCCTACGGCATTGGCAGTGTCTAAAAAACCAGGAAAAATTAAAAAAAAAAAAAACGCATAAATTTGTATCTTTACACCGAGTAATCACCAAGTGCAAAGACTAAACAGCTTTTTAAAAAATGAAAAAAGGAAATTAATTCTGCTGGTAAATTAAGCTGAAGTCCAGAACAAATATCCAAAAGAATTTTTCAAAGGGTGAGAAATATCCTTGTGGACTTCCATAAAACAGGCACTAAGGGCCAAATTCATGATTCATCTGGGAGCCTTGTGGTCAGGTGTTCAAATCCCAGTCGCGCCATTGATGGAGGTTTGCAAGAACAAGGCAAAAATTGTATGCTTGGCGGGGCTAGGGCTGTGACTGTCTGTATTTTTTCTTACCGCAGTGAAAAAGCGATGCATTCCTGCGCTTGGGTGGTTCATCACGAATGCCTAACCCCTGCCCCCGACAAAAAAAGGAAAAAAAATCAATTCTGTCTTTTTAATTTGAATTTACAGGCAATTTTTGCTGTTTAAAACCATGCGCAACAGCACAGGATGATGCAGCTTCAATGAGTATTGACAAGTAACAAACCAAAAAGTTTAGTCCAGGAAAACGGTGCCTTCACCTTCATAAGCAAATTATTCTTGCCCTGTTCCCAATAAAGAATCATAGAATTAATTTTCTGAAAAATAAATAGTAGGTAATACCTTGCCAATGATGTAATGAGGCTACAATACAAGATTGTATTGACAGAAATCAGCTTAATTAGAATGAATGAGAAATTTTTTTTTCTAAGAATACCATAGTAGAGTTTCTTCGATTCAGCGTTGAAGTCAATATAGGCTACTGTTTTTACAACAGTCAACCATGCAGACATAAAAATATTCAATTTCTTCAGCATTTCATGAAAACAATAATGCGAAGAAAACATAACTTGCCAGGTCATCAAACTGATTTCTTTCTTGCTAAGAGAATCATGGCTAACATATTGCCGTCCAATGCAATGACATGTCTCTCCAGTAGCCTAAAAAAACTGTCTCAAAAAAATTATCGTAATTCTTCAAACAACAAATGATAGGCTTTGCCTTCGGCAAAGTAAAAGCAATAATGAAAGGTCGTTCTAAATACGACGACTTGCCAAAATCGAAATTTAAAAAAGTGAAAAGATATACCACACTGTCTAAAGAACAGAATCAAAAAAATTCATTTTGGCAAAAATCTGAAAAATGACGGCACTTACTTACGTCAGAGTGAATCATCGTGACCCCCAACCCCAGGAGCCGCATTGCCAGGCCTACCAAAGAAAACGGCCAAGCTGTGACAAAAGTTTATCAGATGTGTACCTTTTTCAAAGAACCAGCAACACACAATTGAAAACTCATTTGGTTCGTCTCTGGGTTTGTTATAGGCTGTGCGATTTTTTAAGTTTGGCTCTGGTGATAATGTTTCGATTTCAAAGTGTTGTGGTGCGAAGTTTAGCAGGAATGTGGGATGTTTTCAATTTTGGGTTGCTAGTTATTTGAAAAAGGTAGACATCTGACAAACATTTGTTACAGCTTGGCCGTTTTCTTTGGTTAGCTTGATTGCGTTGATGAAAAGAATGGCGTTAGTTTCAAGTGTCTAGCTTAATTAGAAACAAAGTATTGGATCAAAATGTGTTTTTGACCTTCTGTGTGACCTTGAACTTGACCTTTGACATAGAAACTCGAAAAACTATTGGTCTGTGGTGAGTAACCTATTCTATCAGATCTCTAAGTTTTGTAAAGATTGGTGCAGGATAAACGGCAAGAGCGTGCGTAACTAACAAACTGACAACCAGATGTCTAACGCAACCAACTGATAAACTTGCGAAATTGCACAATTTCAGTAAGTAATAATAATAATAATAATAAAAATAATATCAAGGCTTTAGCATGATACGGCTTAATAAGATGACGTCCGCATCGCTGCTGGTAACCCTGCTGACCTCTTGGCTGCGATGTAGCGCTGTTCGTTGGTGTTCATGCTGCTTGAGTTGAGACAGAGGAAGACGTGTGGGATTGAAGCTGAATATTTACTCTCGTTTAAACGGCGTTTTCTGAAAATAATTCGTGTGTTAAAGCTCAAACAGTATTAGAGATTAGACAATTTGCTCCCGAGGTATAACCTTTGTCGCATTAGGGGCAGGGAGAATCTTCCTCCTTCTTTTTCCCCCTTTTTCCCCTGTAACAACTCGGTGAGCAAACAGCCAAATTAAGTCGCTGATCTGGTCAAACAAAGGCGACGGGGGTTTTTTGGGGTTTTTTTGGGGGGTTTCAGTCTCCCGGGAGCAAAGTAAGGTAAAGTAAAATAAATTTAAACGCTAAATTTAAAGAATAAATTAAACGCTAAATAATTGTCTAACTAAGTGAATTGTGTGCTATACAAAGTAAAACAGAGTTGTTTTCAAGGACTGAGGTACACTGTCGCCTGCTTTTTCTGTAGCTGATTTAGCTAACGAACTATAGTAAGCTATCAACGCCAAGAATATATCAAATTACCGGGATATCCAACTATAACCCGGCTTGGTTTCATACTTGGTCGCTTGCCTTTCATACAGTCTTCTAGCCAATAAATATTGACGTTCACCGGGGTTTTTTAGTCCCCTTCGTTCTCTATCCTGACCGCATTACCGCATAAGCGCATTGCCAAGCTTGAATATTAACGCGAACTGGGGTTTTTGTCTTTTTCGCATTTTATTATCATCGAAGGGCTCTTCTGATTAAACCCATTGCAAATTACGTTAACTTTGCATTTTCCTCCGGTTGCGGTGCCTTGATCAGCTGATTGAAGTTTAACTGCTTGTTTGAGTGCTCAGCGACAGCTTGTTGGGGGAGATACCGTGTATAGTTCGCTCACTAAGTAAACGACTTGTTTATTCATTCCGTTTTAATTAAAGGGAACCGAGGCTTCACTCTTATCTCGGTTACCCTTGGTTGTATTTGTGGCTAGCTAGCTAGATAGTTACTGTTTGCATTTTTGGCTGGGGATCTGAGATTGAGTATTTAGTTAGTAGGGCAGCAGTCACTTTAGTCGTCCATTCGGTTTGGTTGGAATTTAAGTGGAAAGCTTTACCGGAGTGCTCCGCCTCCTCCCTCCTCCAGTTTCTCCTGGGCGTAGTAGCCAGTCTTTTTTATCTGGGTTCTCAGCTAAGCCCTGTGATATTTTTAGGTTAGTATATTAATAGTACCGGGACTAGATAAATTCAAGTTGGCTTATTAGGAGTGCTTATTATCCATAGAGTTTCTCAATTTGGTATTTCATTTCTGTTAACTGAAACTAAGCCCCTGTTAAAAGAGGCTTATTATCCATTCACATAGTTTCCCCACGGTTTCTATTGTGACTGCTGCTTAGGGCTTCTCAGGTTAATAAATAAATAAATTGTGGTTCCTGAGCTTCTGTCTCGGCATTAGTAATTTTCTTTTGTTATCTAGGGTGAGCGAGGTCATTAGGTAGGGGGTTCAAAATGTGGCCAAAACTATGTGACGGTTGCAGGATGATCGCACTTTTTTGGAAAGAGATTTCAGGGTGGGTTTGTCTGTCACCGGTGCCAGCTAATTGAGCATCTGGAGAGCAAGATCCTTGATCTTCAGGGCCAGTTGGTGGCAAGACATAGTTCGTGAATCAGTAGAGTTCCTAGAGGAACTAAGTAGTATGTCGTTTAGAGAAATGGTTTGTACGCCAAAGCAGGGTGGTGTGGGGGACCCTAGAGCAGGCAGGGAGAGAAAGTTGGGTGACGGTAGGACGTCAGCGCAGGAAAGGGCGTGCACACCGTGCAGCGACAGCTCCTCCAGTGGTTGAGGTGTCCAACCGATTCCGCCCTTGCAGGAACTTCGAATTGGCTCCTGACCCTGAGAGTGAGGGGACTGATGAGCAGCAGGGCACCCTGTTGGCCTCTACCCCTCAGAAAAGAGAGTTATTGATAGTGGGGACTCAATACTTTGAGGAATAGACAGTTTAGTCTGTTCGCGCAACAAGGACTCTCAGACGGTGTGTTGCCTGCCTGGTGCCCAGGTAGGAGACCTCCTGGAGCTCTTGGACAAGCTCCTGGCCAGAGCGGGGAGGGATCCAGTTGTCATGGTCCATGTTGGGACTAATGACATAGGTAAGGGTAGGTTTGAGGTTCTGCAAAGCAAATTTGTTGAATTAGCTGAAAAGCTTAGGAGCAGATCCTCCACGGTAGTGTTCTCCGGGATTCTACCGGTACCACGTGCAAGCAGAGGAAAGCAGAATTTTATCTGGAGGTTTAACACGTGGCTACGAACCTGGTGTAGGAAAGAGGGGTATAGGTTTATGGGGCACTGGAACTTCTTCTGGGACAGGGGTGACCTGTTCAAGCCGGATGGGCTACACCTGAACCGGAGGGGTACCTTTGCACTGGGTCAGCGTATGTTGAGGGTAGCAGAGAGTTATTTAAACTAGGGACTTGGGGGGCAGGGAGGTTAGAGAGTGTTACACAGAGGGAAATGCAGACTGCCCTGATGGAAGCTGACAGCGTTACAAGCACTATTGATGATATATTTTTTAAACAAAAAAGCGTGGTGAGGGGCTTTGAGCAGCGGGCACATGGGAAATCGAAGGGGAAGAGCGTTCGTTTCATGGGAAGTTAAAAAGGGTATTCAAAAACACAAATTTTCAATTTTAGGCGAGCAAACTTTGACAGGATGCGCTCATATCTAAGTGAAATAAAATGGGAGACACTCCTGGACTGTGAGTCTGTAACTGAGATGTGGGAAAGATTAAAGGGGTTTTACTTGATTCACAATGCAAATTCATTCCAAAGGTGTCCAAAAGTAAGCTGAAAAAAGCAGAATCCTCAGTGGATGACTGCAGCTATTCAGAGGAGTTTGAGGGAAAAGTGGAATCTTTATAAGATGTGCATAGTGGATAACAATGAGATTACTAAGGCGAATACTGTAAAATGCGGGCTGTGGTCAAAAAGAGCTGAGGAATGCTAGAAGACTGTATGAAAGACAAATTGCAGAGGGGGCAAAACTAACCCTAAGCGCCTCTTTCAGTACTGTAGTAGAAAGGAAAGTCAAAGAGCAGGTTAGGTGTATAAAGAATAAAAATGGATCGCTGCTATATAATAACAAGCATATTGCGGACACCTTAAACGGTTACTTTGTTGAGAATTTTACCTTAGAGCGGTCTTTATTCGCCAGAGGGCATGTCCAATGCTCAAGATTCTTGAGCGAAAATTGAGGTTAGGGATAACGTAGTATTAGACAAGTTGCATAAACTAAAGGCAGAGAAGGCGGCGGGTCCTGATGGCTTATATCCTAGAGTGCTCAGGGAAGTTAGTGAGATCATCTTTAAGCCGCTATCCGCCATCTTTAGACGGTCTTTAGAAACTGGAGAAATACCAAATGATTGGAAACAGGGTAATATAATACCAATATATAAAAAAGGGGACCGTACTGAGCCAGGTAATTACAGGCCAGTCAGTTTAACTTGCATTGCATGCAAAATATTGGAATCTATCATAAAAGATGAGCTTGACTTATTTCTTGAACGTAACAATATCTTGAGGGATAGCCAACATGGTTTCCGTAAAGGAAGGTCATGCCTGACAAACCTTCTGGAATTTTTTGAAGAGGCCACCAAGACTTATGACCAGAGCAGGGCTTATGACATCATATATTTGTATTGTCAGAAAGCATTTGACACAGTACCGCATAAGAGACTAATTTTTAAAATGAGCTCCATTGGAGTTACAGGAGGTATTCTGAAGTGGATTCATAACTGGTTGCAGGACAGAACACAAAGAGTGGTGGTCAGTGGTATCTCATCTGAGCTAGGTATGGTGGGGAGGGCGTCCCCAGGGATCGGTGTTGGGACCCCTGCTGTTCCTCATCTACATTAATGACCTTGATAGGAATATTGAGAGCAGATTAGTGAAATTTGCAGATGATACTAAATTGGGAGGTTTGGCAAATAGTTTAGAGTCCACTAAAGTGATTCAGGATGATTTGGATAGAATCCAGAATTGGGCAGAAATGTGGCAAATGAAATTTAATGTAGCGAAATGTAAACTAGTACATGTAGGTAATAAAAACATTAGACGGGATTACTTCATGGGAGGTTTTAAACTGGAATGTGCTCCACAAGAGAAAGATCTGGGAGTGATTGTTGACCAAACCCTCACAGGCTCTAGCCAGTGTGCCGTAGCACTTAAAAAAGCCAATCGGATGCTGGGATACATTGCCAAAAGTATTGAGTTCAAATCCAAGGAGGTGATGCTTCTTTCAGTACAACACATTCGGCCAGACCACATCTAGAGTATTGTGTACAGTTCTGGGGACCATACTTTAAGAAAGACATAGAGGCTTTAGAGAAAGTTCAGAGAAAAGCCACAAAGCTAATTCCGGGTATTAAAGATGAAAGCTATGAGAAAAGGCTGAAGATCCTTAATCTCTTTAGTCTTAGGAAAAGGAGACTAAGGGGTGATCTGATTGAGGTCTTTAAATATGTTAAAGGGATTAACAAAGTGAATTATGTAGGATTCCTTCAACCAAGTGTTGTCAGTAGAACTCGGGGTCACAAATGGAAGCTGACCAAAGGTAAATTTAGCACTGATATTCGGAAATATTTCTTCACCCAAAGAGTAATTTCAGTGTGGAACAGCTTGCCTGACCATATTGCTGAGGCAGAGACCTTGGGAGTTTTCAAGAGCAGGCTTGACTTAAAGTTAGATACCATTGAGTCATTGAGTATCTGAAGTGATATATTCACGATAGTACAAAGGAACTGGCGAGCCTAGTTGGGTTGAACGGCCTGTTCTCGCCATTCATGTTATGTTATGTTATGTTAAGTGCCACAATAAAGTACAAAATAGAAAGAGTAAATGTAGTCTACTAAATAGGGCCTATACCTCTGAAAAGCAGCGTGCAAGAGATAGACAGCGGCGCGCACTTCTATTCAGGCTTGGGCGATCTAGTCAAGGAAAACTCCTGGCACGAATGAGGCGGATGTAACCCTAAACAACCTAAGGGAATGTAGATTTGAAAATGTGACGATAAGCATCTTTTTTTGTGGTGAATTCTATGTGCTCATATTATTAGCGTTAACGTATTGTATGCATTTTCTGAGTTAAATCAAAATTACTGCTGTGAGTGTGGCGGTTGGCTCTCTTCTAGCAAGAAACTTCACTGCTCCGTGACACCGAGAGGTAAGTTATCTGACAGGCAGGGACGTGCGGTCAGGGTAGGCAGTGACTTTTCCTTTTTTATCGCTAGATTTTGTCAACCTGTTTCCACGTCCTATGCCTGATTGTCAATCAATCAATTTGACCTTTTTTTCTGGTCAGTTAAGCCTGTAATGATTTAGAGGTGATAGTGACAAAAAGATTAATTTACCTTTATGCTTTGATTCGAGACTGCAAGGAAGTAAATCTTAATAATTAATTAGGAAAAAATCTCAACTCTCTCGGTAATTTCGTATATTGTTTTGATCTTTTGTTTATCGGATTATGAAAGAAGACTGAAAATAAACTCCCTATTTTTTAAAAATGGCATGTGTGGCGAACGCAGTGTCTACGTGTCCGAAAGTCGGACAGGGTTTCCGCGTCCGACAGTCGGATGGTTTCAATATAACTCCGTGTTTGACAGTCGATTATTGATTTTAATTTCTTCAAATCTACTGAATTTTTTAGATATTAAACGTGAATGTTTTGATAAGACGGCTCAGTTCTTCAAGATGAGGACCGAGAATTTCAACCAATGTTTCTGTTTAAGCTCTGCTCAATATAGATAAGTCGACATCGGAGCGGGACTTAGTGCATTTATGACAAATTTAGCGACTGTTGAGCAGAGACCCTAAAAAAATCCTGTCCGACAGTCATGAAAGTTCTAATTTTTTGAGAATTCCAGCAATTATCAGATGTACAAACATAGCCATGTCTGTGTTCGACCTTTATAAAATGCAAATTGATAGCTATCGACTTTTCTTGGTCTATTTCGTCTGTTTTAACTCTTCTGTTGAAGATCGACAAAACAGTCCTTATTCGGTTTCTCTTTTGAAAATTAGTCAGATGCATGGAAGAGATTCACGCTTTATTTCCACACCAGAGATAAAATAGTGCTTGTAGTCAGTGAGCAAATCAATTCCACGACCATTGACATTGTGAATCAAATAGGCTATCGCATGCGCGATCAAGACTGTTGGACACGAAATGCAAAATAGGGGAGAGCCGCTGCGAAAGTAACGTGGGACAAAAGTAATACAGTGATTTACTCACAGCCATCCGCGCCGATCGCCAAATTAGGTCAGCATGTCCAGCTCGCGACACTCTCCAGACCGGGAAAAATCTTGAGGTTTAAATGGCTTCCCCGCAAAACGAGACCGGGAAGACCGTTTTCCACAGTGGTGAGTAAATTCAGACAAATGGTAAACTTTTTTGATTTAAAGACTGTCTTTATCGCTCCATGTGTCATATTTATGATGAAATAATAGGTCATTTAGTTTTGTAACATATCCTGAAGTTTGAAATGTCAGACTTTTTCCACTTTAGAAGCAATCCTGGTTCAAATGTCAGGAGTCACTGTCGGGCGGTAGTAGCAACGGTTACGTTCGTCTCGCTCTGCTAATGCGGCCGCATTTTGTGTTTTAAAGCTCACTAAAAAACGTGTGTGTTATATTTTACCGACAGAAAATGCCAAGAGTTAGGGTCAGAACTACCCAGAGAGGAAAGGTTGACCAGCAGGTTTACGAAAGGGCCTTTCTTGATGTCCGAAGAGGCGAGAGTATAAGGAGGGCAGCAGAGGTGCATGGCATTTGTCATGTCACCCTGTTCAGGTACTGCAAGAGGAGGGCAGAGGCAGGAGGGCAGCAGACCAGAGCCCCAAGGTACAGGGCTCACAACAAAGTCTTCACAGAAAAACAGGAGAAGAGACTGCAGGCATATATAAAGAAAGCAGCTGATAAATATTTTGGCCTGAGTCCTAAAGAGGTTGGAGTAACACTGCAGACAGAGCTACACCACTACCGCCATTAGCCTAAGATAGCAAGCAACTCTGCTCGGGATCTGCCCCGGCTCTGAGCCGGATCAGCTGGAGTCGGCACAGAGCCGGGGCAGATCCGGAGTGGAGGTGCTTGCTATCTGGGAATTAACCTCTTTTTTCATGCTATTTTAGGTGCGAAGGTTTGCATGTGAGCTGGCCGAAAATATTGGCCTCAAAACTCCATGTTCATGGGAGAAAAACCAGATGGCAGGGAAGGATTGGCTCACCTCCTTCCTCGAGCGTAACAAAACCCTGTCCATCCGTCGACCTCAAGCCACCAGCATGTACCATTCCACCAGCTTCAACAAGACCAACGTGACAGCGTTTTTTAAAAACCTAAAGACTGTCCTCACCCGCTATAATTTTGAAGCAAAGGACATCTGGAACATGGATGAAACAGGTAAAAATTTATATTTTTAGATAAATTAAAAAGCAACAGTGATTTGCAACAGCAATAATTCATTTTTTTTTCAGGTACCACAACGGTTCAAGCGCCAGACAAAATCAGTGCCACCAAGGGGCAGCGCCAGGTCGGTGCTATGACCTCTGGGGAAAGAGGGACATTCGTGACTGTTGCCTTTGCTGCCAACGCACAAGGCAACTTTGTTCCCCCTTACTTTATCTTCCCAAGGAAGAAGTTCCAGGACCACTTCATCCGGGATGGCCCCCTTGGCTGCGCTGGTTCTGCCAATGGATCGGGGTGGATGTAGGAGACAGATTTCTGTGCATTTTTACAGCATTTTGCAAGACACTCCCGCGTGACCCCGGAGTGAAAGTTGCTGCTACTCTTAGACAATCATCCATCACACCTCTCTGTGGTAGCTATTGACTTTTGCAAGTCACATGGCATTGTACTCCTGTCTTTTCCACCCCACTGCTCCCACTGTCTTCAGCCACTAGACCGAAGCGTTTTTGGTCCTCTGAAGCACTACATTAACAGTGCAGCAGACAATTGGATGCTTGAATGAACCCTGGAGGAACTTTTGACCATCTACAACATCCCGAGTCTTGTGGCTAAAGCTCTGCCTCAAGCTGCGACAGGAAGCAGCATTTCATCTGGGTTCGAGTGTACCGGTATCTGGCCCATGAATCCAGATATTTTCAGTGAGACAGACTTTGCTCCAGCTTTTGTGACCGACCGTCCTGCACCAGCACCAGCTCCATCCCCAGTGCCAGCTCCATCACCAGCGCCCTCTTCATCACCAGCGCCATCACCAGCGCCCTCTTCATCACCAATGTCCGCTTCATCACCAGCGCCCTTTTCATCACCAATGTCCGCTCCATCACCAGCGCCCGCTCCCTTAAGACACCACCAACGTAGCCAGAGCCCATTTGAGCTGCATCCCCATGAGTCTGCCATTCCTGTAGATGGTAAGAGTTTGTGTCTCTGTGTGTCTTTAAATGTGCATGTTGAGCCTTGCCAAGCATTTTTTTTTTTAATATTATCTATCCAGGTATGCTTGTGGTTCCAGGAACATCTAGTGGCACGCCAATACGGAGTTTCAGCCCAGAAGAGGTTCGCCCATATCCAAAGGCTGGCTCGAGGAAAGAAAATAAAAGAAGAGGCAGAAAGAGGTGAGCAGAGTTTGTTTTTAACTTGTCTTGATTTTCTTGCTTGTATAAAAACAAGCTGATTCTGACTACCATCTCATTGAATGTTGCAGGTCAACACTAATACTGACCGACACCCCAGTAAAAGCTGCTTTGGAGGAGGAGAGTCGGCAGAGGGGCCAGAAAAAACAGTCCTCTTCAAAACGCCCGAAGAAAACGTTGTTTAGTGGACACACTGCAACCAGAGTTTCTCAGGGCAATGATGAGGAATGTCTTGTTTGTGGGGAGACATTTGCCTCATCTTTGCCTGGAGAAGTGTGGGTGCGGTGCATCTTTTGTCTGCTGTGGTCACATGAGGCATGCACTGAGGGTGCAGCTCATTATATCTGTCACAACTGTGATAATGAGTAAAGTAATTTCATAATTTTTATAAATAGACCAATTGCACCCCATGAGGTTCACGTTTACTTTTGAAACATTTGAAGCAAATTAAAATGTTTAAAACAAATGTCTGATTGTTTTTGTTTCTGTTTTAACGACAGTAATTTAAAAGATTCCAGTTAATTTCATCACGTTACTTTTGTCCGGCCTGTGTGCCACTTTCATCCCGACTGGAGGGGTCGAAAGCAGCAATGCGCAACTTCCGTTCGACCTCAAACTATGCCGAAGTCAATATATATTAGGATGATTTAGCACCTGATATTGACAGTGCACACAGTAGTTAATCGCTCCGGAAAAATTTTTCGGTCTGTAACGTTATCTTTTAAAATAACGTCCATGTGAAAAGTGTTACTTTCGTACCAGCTCTCCCCTACTCCATGTCCGGCAGCCAGCAAAAAGTAAAAGTATTGATATGAGAACAGATTTATAATGAAATAAAGAATAAAAATATATCACCAACAAACAGAACATCCAATGGGCACTGCAATCAATTTATTTGGGCCATTTTTATAAATACAACGGACGCTAAATGCAAACTACTCCTTAATCGTACATGCAATATTTAATTCACAATGTCAATGGTCGTGGAATTGATTTGCTCACTGACTACAAGCACTATTTTATCTCTGGTGTGGAAATAAAGCGTGAATCCGTTCCATACATCTGACTAATTTTTGAAAGAGACACCGAAAGGACTGTTTTGTCGATCTTCAACGGAAGAGTTAAAACAGACGAATAAACAGACCAAGAAAAGTCGATAGCTATCAATTTGCATTTTATAAAGGTCGAACACAAACATGGCTATGTTTGTACGTCTAATAATTGCTGGAATTCTCGAAAAATTAGAACTTTTATGACTGTCGGACAGGAGTATTTTAGGGTCTCTGCTCGACAGTCGCTAAATTTGTCATAAATGCACTAAGTCCCGCTCCGAAGTCGACTTATCTATATTGAGCAGAGCTTAAACAGAAACACTGGTTGAAATTCTCGGTACTCATCTTGAAGAACTGAGCCGTCTTATCAAAACATTTACGTTTAATATCTAAAAAATTCAGTAGATTTGAAGAAATTAAAATCAATAATCGACTGTCAAACACGGAGTTATATTGAAACCATCCGACTATCGGACACGGAGTTAAAGTAAAACACTGTCCGACTTTCGGACACGTAGACACTGCTAAAAAAAAAAAAGCGCATGAGGTCCAGAGTCATAATCGCTTTGGTGAAATCCACCGCTACACTAGTGAAACTGAGACTGCCGTGCACAAGGACTTCAATTACGCGTAAGAATCTCATTAATATTCGCGCTGATTGAACAATTGCTGACTTCGGTGAATGTCTCGAAAATACGTGAGACCGTCGCCGTATGCGTGAGAATGCGAAGAAAGTTGGCAGCCCTGCGATTAGGCTATTGATTTTTTAAACCATTCTAAAAGTGGCCAAGCTCTCAGAATAGCCTACCCTGATGGGCTTTCCTGTTTTTAGCCTATGCATCGAGCCCCAATGCATCATCCCAAGCACAACGAGACAGATGTCTCGTGGTTTGCAATTGCCAATAGGTAACTTATATCCTGCCTTTGATAACCCAGCGAAAGTCATTTTCTGGTGATGAACAGTTTTTTTTTTTTTTTTTTTTTTACACAAAGTCATTCTACATCATGTAAGGAATATTACGTGAAAAAAATCTAACTGATATCTCTAATATTGACTGAGTGAGGTCATTTCAAAGTTTTGGCGGGTATGACATGTCCTCAAACTAGGCTGGTTAGTTTCACGAGACTTTTATCTACAAATGGAAACGCTTCATTTCTGAAATTTCCATGGTGATACGATGCGATCCGTGGAGAAATCTGCACCCGGCTTAAATCGCAATTCTTCTGCCGTTCCTTCGACTGACCTGCTTTACGATGGTGCGCATTATCGTCTACATTTATTTTCAATGGTAGAAAAGAAGTTCCTAAACCGAATGACACCCAAACTATCGGGCGTTCATCCGCCGAAGGTAAACTAAAAGCCCACTGAAAACATAATAGACCTGGGCCTGTTGTTCGAAACCTAGATAAGGGATTAAGCCGGGATATGTTGGTTATCCTGGCTTAATTTAGCCTGCAGTCAGTTGTTCGAAAGCTGGATAATTTCATCCTGGTCAAGTTACCATGGTGATTTATTCTCCACAGTTAGCCTGCTCCAGACCAGGCTAAATGCCAGGCTTAGTTGATTCTCTTGTCTTATCTGTGGAGTCAGCGGCTGCGCTGATCAGAAATCAATGTGTTTTATTCAGTTATTCCATGTTCTGATGGAGGCTACGTATTGGCCTCGTTTTTAAACAATTCAGCGGTTGGTGGGCCACCCCCCATGCCAGACCTGTGTACTTTCTTCTTGACTGCTAAAAATCAGTGCATACATGAAAATCTGAATCAGACACGGTTTATTGAAGTAACTCTACACAAACAAGGAATTTGCTGTGGCAAAAGGCATGCAAAAGGACAAAAATGGCATGGAGCAGAAAAAAAAATATATAACCTATACTGAACTATATAAATGCTGGTTGAAGTAATAAAATAAGAATAATATTAAAAGTGTGAGGCGGGACCTTCCAAAGAATCTATACACCTCGTTTGTGCATAGTTATCAGCCATTTATTGACGCACTTACCAGACTGCAAAATATTCTTGTGTTTAATTTTCACCCGTTGCCAGGTGCGTTTTTGGCCACTTGTATTTGTGCTGTATGAACGTTACATGAGAGAGAAAAGATTTGCACAGTGAATCAATTCCAACTGCTCATATTTAAGGCTACAGCATTTGCAAAAAGAACTTGAATTACAATGATGAGGATTCATTGGAGCTTAAAGTGTATTGTTTTAGATTACTTACGCATTGAGTCGGTCCGCAATTGTCTGCCACGCATGCTCCCGTATTTTTATTATAGCGGCAGTGTTACCCTTTTTATTGATCAAATGTTTAACCTCTTCATATGTCTCCATTAAGAGCTGTTGCTCGTTCGGGGGAAAATTAAGCTGCGCGTGTCCTCTCCATTTCGCCTGTAAAGACTAAATGCTGGTTGAAGAAAATAAGAATAAAATTAATGGGTGAGCAGGATCCTTCCAAAGAATTCACACACCTCATTTGAACATTATCAGCAATTTATTCAAGCACCAGACTGCATAATGTTCTTATAGTCAATTTTCACCTTTTGACCACTTGTGCAGTATGAAGGTTACTTTACATTATAGGACATTTTTGCAATGGATCAATTTCCACTGCTTATCATTAAGGCAAAGAGCACAATTGTTAATTTGCGAAAGGAACTTGAATTGTGATTACGAGGGATTATAGTTTTGGATTACTTAATCATTTAATCAGTCCGCCATGCGTCTCAGAGCTTCATGACAGCGGCGATGCTTCCTTTTATAAAAGGTGTGTCACCTTATGTCAGCATTAAGATCCGCTGTTCATTGGAGGAAAGTAGCCACACCTGTCCTCTCATCTGTGAATCTGTGATCAACCTCTGTGGTCTACTGAGGAAGCCGTGGCCGCGCACTTGCTCGAATGAGTTATACCTGGCTTGACAAAGCTGCCCCTCATCAGCCTGGCTCAGCGTTCGAACAACCAATTAAACTAGGATGGACTTATGAGACTTTGTCTAACCTGGCTTTTTCACTTATCCTGGATTTCTTTATTCTACTTTCGAACAACAGGCCCCAGGCTTGTGGAAAGCAACTTCCGCGTGAACGAAGTGTAAATAAATTCATTAATTTTAATATGTATGATGTTAGAAATAAATTTTTGAACTTTATTTCGAAACCCCAATATGTAACCTATCATTTACAGCAATAAACTCACATCTCATATTTTTGTCACTTTTTATCAGAGGGACTACTTGACGGTCTTTATCTCAAAATTAGACCAAGCGAGTTTAGCCGTGTTTTCACGGGCGGGGTCACAAATAGTAAATGCTTTTTTTCATTGTCACAGTGTCACCCCGATCTCCAAAATAAGCAATATTTTGTTTGAAAGAAAAAAAAAAATTAAAATAGCTGTTATTGATTTTTTGTAAAGCTGCAGGGAGCCACTGTGGAAGGGTTGAAGAGTCGCATGCGGTTTCACAGCCGCGGGTTGCCGACCCCTGCTGTAGACTGTGGATGACAGTTGGCACGTTGCTCGAATCTGTGTGTGGGCGGTTACACTCCAGAGTGGGCGAGAACCGGCGAGAATATGACTATTAAATTTGCGGTGTTTCGTAACACTGCAAAACGTTTCTTAATGGAGTAAATTCTCCGCCTATTTCCTTTTATTTGCAAAAAACAATACTTGAAGTGGTGTTGGAGTTCCAAGAACCACGACATGTCAGAAACTGATTATGGACCTACCATATTCAAATACTAACAGATAAGTCAATTTTCTCACGGAAGGGGCACTTGAAAGAAATCAAAAACCAAACGTATTTTCATCGCGAGGGATGGATAGTCGCCGCGTCGCCACACGGACGCCTTTACTTGTAGCTTCACAGCATTCATAATGGAGCTTCAACAACTTGTTCTGCAGGTTATAGAAGTGGAATGAAGTTGATTGGTTCAACTATGTGTCATCAGTGCAAGTGAAAGTAAAAACTGGTCACTTCTTGTTACCACCGGGGGGCGCTATTAGTGAAGTGGTAAGTTAATATATCGAGACATTCAGGGCAGAGCCATAACCATGTCCATAAAACTTGAAGCTGCTACGAACAAGTATGTTGGCGTGAGAGCCGTTGGAAAATGGATGGCAAAATCAAGAAAAGTCGCCAAAGTTTGTCACGCCCTAGCAGCCACACCTTTTGACCTAGAGACATGCAGAGCACAACTTTAGATCAGCATGGGGTCCTGATGATCTGTACCAAATGTGAAGTCATTAGGGAAAAATCTCTAGGAGGAGTTCGTTAAAATACGAGGTGAGGAAATCGCCGGTAATCAAAAAAATTCAAATCAAAATGGCTGACTTCCTGTTGGGGCTGGACCATGACGTCAAGAGACTTTTTTGTGCGTCTGGGAATGGTACATGTGTGTACCAAATTTTGTCCGCCAACGACAAAGAAACCCCAATGCGGAGGGGAATTTGAAGATTTGGAGAGGGCGCTATTTCGGCATTTAGCGTTGACTATGTGCGAGCACAATATCGAATTTCGGATCCGGCCGGACGAATGTGGAAAGTTAGAAGCGTTTTCAAATTTGGGAAAGGGGCGAAATTGAGGCATGAAAAGTCGGAAAATTAATAATCATAATAATTAAAGCTGCAAGCAGCGTTGAACTGGCCCTCGCACCCTTGTGCATGTTGGGGGTAGTGGTGAGATCCTGACGGGTGCAGGTGTGCACTCACGACCAGTGAACAGGTCAAGTACAGGCACCAACCTGTGATAAAGTTTCGAGCAAATCGGACAAAGCAGGAAGGAGTTATGAAAAGTTGATAGTTCATCCACCAGGGGGCAGTCTGAGCGTGACCAAATGTGGGCAGGTGCATTCAGGGGCAGACCGTCAGCACAAATGCGAAGTTTCGAGCAAATCGGCCAATGTCAATGTGAAATATGGCATTTCCTGTTTCCACAAGGGGGCGCGATAGAGACATTTTGCTGCCCCCATAGGCGAGGCCCCTATCAGATTTAACAGCTTGCCATCCTTGACCTGTGTATCAATTTTTATGATGATACGAGTTCAGTAAAGACATCAAAAACACAAACGTATTTTCATGACAAGGGATCCATCTTTGCCGCGTTGCCACAGGAACGCCATTACTTGTAGCTTCACAGAATTGATAAAGTAGCTTCACCAACTTGTCCTGCATTTTTTGGAATGAAGTTGATGAGTTCAACTATGTGTCATCAGTACGTTAGAGTAAAAAATGGTCACTTCCTGTTACCACCAGGGGGTGCTATTAGTAAAGTGGGAAGTAATTATATCGTGAGGTTCAGGGCAGAGTCATGATCATGTCCAGCAAGATTTAAGCTTCTACAGTCAAGTATGTTGGCGTGACAGCATTTTGAAATTTTTTTGGTGAGTCGCCAAACTTTGTCACGCCCTAGCAGCCACGCCCTTTGCCCTACAGACATGCAGAGCACAACTTTTGATCAGCTTGCTCTCTAGATGATCTGTACCAAATTTTAAGTCAATTGGTCGAAAACCCTAGGAGGAGTTTGTTTTAAAATTAAAAAATTCAAATCAAAATGGCCGACTTCCTGTTGGGTTTAGGGCGTGGCTCCAATGAGTTTTTTATATGTCTGGGTATGCTACATATGTGGATCGAATTTCGTCTGCCTAAGACAAAGTAACCGCACTGCTCACTTCCTGTTACCACCGGAGGGCGCTATTTGTAAAGTGGAAAATTATGATATCATGACATTCAGGGCGGGGCCATCATCATTTCCAGCAAGTTTGAAGCTGCTACGATCAAGTATGTAGGTGTGAGAACATTTTGAAATTTTTTTGGCAACTCGCCAATATTTGTCACGCCCTAGCAGCCACGTCCTTTGACCGACAGACATGCAGAGCACAACTTTTGATCAGCTTGGTCTCTAGATAATCTGTACCAAATTTGAAGTCAATCGGTTGAAAACCCTAGGAGGAGTTCGTTTTAAAATTTAAATATTCAAATCAAAATGGCTGACTTCCTGTTGGGTTTAGGGTGTGGCTCCAATGAGTTTTTTGTATGTCTGGGTATGATACAGATGTGTATCGAATTTCGTCTACCTACGACAAAGTAACCGAACTGGTCACTTCCTGTTACCACCGGGGGGCGCTATTAGTAATGTGGGAATTTATTATATCCAGACTTTCAGGGCGGAGCCATCATCATTTCCAGCAAGTTTGAAGCTGCTACGATCAAGTATGTTGGTGTGAGACCATTTTGAAATTTTTTTGGCAAGTCGCCAAACTTTGTCACGCCCTAGCAGCCACGCCCTTTGACCTACAGACATGCAGAGCACAACTTTTGATCATCTTGGTCTCTAGATGAACTGTACCAAATTTGAAGTCAATCGGTCAAAAACCCTAGGAGGAGTTCGTTTTAAAATTCAGAAATTCAAATCAAAATGGCCGACTTCCTGTTGGGTTTAGGGCGTGGCTTTAATGAGTTTTTTGTATGGCTGGGTATGATACATATGTGTGTCGAATTTCGTCTGCCTACGACAAAGTAACCGAACTGGTCACTTCCTGTTACCACCGGGGGGCGCTATTAGAAAAGTGGGAATTTATTATATCCAGACGTTCAGGGCGGAGCCATCATCATTTCCAGCAAGTTTGAAGCTGCTCCTATCAAGTATGTTGGCGTGAGAACATTTCGAAATTTTTTTGTCGAGTCGCCAAACTTTGTCACGCCCTAGCAGCCACGCCCTTTGACCGACAGACATGCAGAGCACAACTTTTCATCAGCTTGGTCTCTAGATGATCTCTACCAAATTTGAAGTCAATCGGTAAGAAACTCTAGGAGGAGTTCGTTTTAAAATTCAAAAATTCAAATCAAAATGGCCGACTTCCTGTTGGGTTTAGGGCGTGGCTTTTATGAGTTTTTTGTATGTCTGGCTATGATACATATGTGTATCGAATTTCGTCTGCCTACAACAAAGTAACCGAACTGGTCACTTCCTGTTACCACCGGGGGCGCTATGAGTAATGTGGGAAGTTATTAAATCGTGACGTTCAGGGAGAAGCCATCATCATTTCCAGCAAGTTTGAAGCAGCTCGGATCAAGTATGTTGGCGTGAGAGCATTTTGAAATTTTTTTTTGGCGAGTCGCCAAACTTTGTCACGCCCTAGCAGCCACGCCCTTTGACCTACAGACATGCAGAGCACAACTTCTGATCAGCTTGCTCTCTAGATGATCTAGACCAAATTTGAAGTCGATCAGGCAAAATCTCTCGGAGGAGTTCGTTTTCAAAGTAAAAACTGGTCACTTCCTGTTACCACCGGGGGGCACTATTAGTAAAGTGAAAAGTAATGATATGGGGACGTTCAGGGCAGAGACATCATCATGTCCAGCAAGTTTGAAGCTGCTAAGATCAAGTATATGGGCGTGAGAGCATTTTGAAATTTTTTTGTTGAGTCAACAAATTTTGACACGCCCTAGCAGCCACGCCCTTTGACCGACAGACATGCAGAGCACAACTTTTGATCAGCTTGCTCTTTAGATGATCTCCACCAAATTTGAAGTCAATCGGTCAAACACCCTAGGAGGAGTTCATTTTAAAATTCAAAAATTCAAATCAAAATGGCCGACTTCCCGTTGGGTTTAGGGTGTGGCTCCAATGAAATTTTTTGTATGTCTGGGTATGATACACATGTGTACCGAATTTCGTCTGCCTAAGAGAAAGTAACCAAATTTCCCTAAGGGAATTTTGAAACGTGTTTAGGGGGCGCTTTTTTGGCATTTTGCGTCGACCATGAACGACCACCCAAAAATATCGAATTTCGGATCCGGCCGGACAAATGTGGAAAGTTAGACGCGTTTTCACCATTGGGAAAGTGGCGAAATTGGCCTTTGAATTGTCGGAAGAATAATAATAATAATAATAATAATAATAATTAAAGCCGCAAGCGGCGTTGTACGGGCCCTCGCACACCGATGCACCGCCGAGAACGAGCCACCGCCAATCCCTGGGCTCGCCGACTGGAGGTCTGTCGCAGGAATTGCATGTAAATGTTCTTCAGACCTGTCACTGTCGCCTGTCACGGAAAGATGCTCAAAATGGCCGCCCCGTCACACCCACACCGTTAATTGACAACAAAAGATTTTGATAAGTTTTCATGTCACAGGGCTCAAGAGTGTCCACACCCTTTTTCGTGACATTCAAATGAAATCTGCAGGAGAAGTTTGCAAAAGTATGACACATGCACAATTTTGGTAATTTCCTGTCGCCAGGAGGGGGCGCTGTCAGTATGGCTAAATATGACCATGTGAATGGCTTCAGGGCGGGACTCTTATGATATGCATAAAGTTTGGTGCAGGTCGGACAATGTACACTGAAATCATAAGCATTTGAATTTTCATGGCGAATCGCTTAAAATGGCGGCCCTGCCTCGCCCACACCATGACTCCCAACAAAATGAATTTAATAACTTTTGCTCTTCAAGGGGTAAAGACTACACACAGCGGTTTTCATGAAAATCCGAAAAAATCCTCAGGAGACGTTCGCAAAAGAACGCAACGTGCAAATCGCCAAAAATGGCTGTTCAATTCAAAATGGCCGACTTCCTGTTGACTTTAGCCTATGGTGTCAAGAGACTTTTTTGTAGATGTGGTTGTGCTACATATGCCCACAAATTTTCATCAGTGTACGTGGAAAAGTGCCTTGGGGCTGCAGTTGAGGGGGCGCTAGCGAGGCAGTTAACCCTGCCCACTTGCGAAACCGATACAGTTCATAAATTACTTTGGAAACTGACCAGTATGTGAAGTTTGGTATGTAATGAACAAGGTTTTACTAAATTTATTAGGGAATTGTTGCTCACACTGAGATGCTCAAAATGGCCACCCTGTCACGCACGGAGGGTTAATCCAAACAATAAGATTTTAATAACATTTGATGTCACGATTCTCGGGAGTGTCCACACCCGTTTTCGTTTAATTCAGATGAAATCTGTAGGAGGAGTTCGCAAAAGTATGACACATGCCGAATTTTGGCCATTTCCTGTCGCAAAGAGGGGGCGCTGTGAGTAGGGCTGAATAGGACAATTGGATTTGCTTCAGGGCAAGACTCTTATCATACACACAAAGTTTGGTGCATGTGGGACAATGTACACTGAAGTTATAAGCATTTGAATTTTCATTGTGAATTGCTTAAAATGGCGGCCCTGCCACGCCCACATCGTGACTCCCACCGAAATGATTTTAATAACTTTTGATCTTCAAGGGGTCAAGAGTACACACAGCGATTTTCATGAGAATCAGACAAAATCCCTAGGAGGAGTTCGTTAAAGTACGCAACGTGCAAATCGCCAAAAATGGCCGTTAAATTCAAAATGGCCGACTTCCTGTTGACTTTAGCCTATGGTGTCAAGAGACTTTTTTGTTGACGTGGGTGTGATACATATGTCCAGCAACTTTCATCAGGGCCATTCTTTGAGAAGTGAACCAAAATGTCACACACATGACCAGATGTCATCAAATAAAGAAATACTTTGAAAATTAATGAAAGGTATCAAATTTATTCCTTGCTATTCTCCATACCCCAAAACTATGAAAATTCTAGATTTTTCAACTTCACAGAGTTTTTGAAGTCAAATAGAGTTATGAAAAACCTGTTTCCGTGTGAAGTCACACACGTGACCAGTCGTATTTGACCTCTGACCTTAAGTAGTTAAAGTAATGTAACAAATAACATTTTTACTTGATAGACTTGGATAAGTAGTACTCTTATACAAGGTCCACAATCATGAACCTCCAATGCTTTTGTAATTGGAGGAGATTTTTTCTACTATTTGTTACATTTTTGGTCACACACGTGACTGAGAATGGCCCATCAGTGTACGTGGAAGAAGGCTTTGGGGCTGCAGTTTAGAGGGCGCTAGCGAGGCAGTTGGCCCCGCCCACTTGCAAAACCAATAGAATTCGTAATTGTCTATGGAAACTGACCAGCTTGTGAAGTTTGATATGTAAAGAACAAAGTTTACCTCAATTAATTAGGGAATCAATGTTCACGGCGAGATGCTCAAAATGGCCGCCCCATCACGGCCACAGGGTTATTCCGAACAAGAAGATTTTAATAACTTTTCATGATACAGGTCTCAAGAGTGTCCACGCCCGTTTTAGTGACATTCAGATGAAATCTGTAGGAGGAGTTTGCAAAAGTATGACACATGCCCAATTTTTGTCATTTCCTGTCGCCAGGAGGGGGCGCTGTCAGTATGGCTGAATATGACCATTTGAGTGGTTTCAGGGCGGGACTCTTATAATACGCCTGACGTTTGGTGCAGGTCGAACAAATATCACTGAAGTTATAAGCATTTGAAATTTCATGGCAAAACGCTTAAAATGGCGGCCCTGCCACGCCCACACCGTCACTCCAACCGAGATGATTTTAATAACTTTTGATCTTCAAGGGGTCAAGAGTAAACACAGTGATTTTCATGAGAATCCGGCAAAACCCCTAGGAGGAGTTTGTTAAATTCCGATGCCTGAAATCGGCAAAAATGGCCTAATTTTTGAATTTTCAACGCCACCTAGCGGTCTTCCTGTGCATTGGACAAAAACATCCCAAATGGCAAATCCATTTGTCTTGGCAAGCTCTACATGCCTACCAAATTTCAGCATAATCGGGCGAACCACAGATTTTTCATGAATTTTTAAATTTTTCTAGGGGCGCTGTGGAGCCATTTTGCCCCGCATACTGGCGAAAAACCAATAAAATCATAGAATTTTCACCAGGCCTGATTTTTCAGCCACATTTTTGTTCGAATTGAAACACGTTAAAGCCCCCAAAAAGCCCTGTAAAGTGGAAGAATAATAATAATAATTAAAGCCGCAAGCGGCGTTGTACGGGCCCTCGCACACCGATGCACCGCCGAGAACGAGCCACCGCCAATCCCTGGGCTCGCCGACTGGAGGTAACGTTGCTTGGGTTTGTCGCAGGAATTGCATGTAAATGTTCTTCAGACCTGTCACTGTCGCCTGTCACGGAAAGATGCTCAAAATGGCCAACCCGTCACACCCACACGGTTAATTGACAACAAGAGATTTTGATAAGTTTTCATGTCACAGGGCTCAAGAGTGTCCACACCCTTTTTCTTGACATTCAGATGAAATCTGCAGGAGATGTTTGCAAAAGTATGACACATGCACAATTTTGGTAATTTCCTGTCGCCAGGAGGGGGCGCTGTCAGTATGGCTAAATATGACCATGTGAATGGCTTCAGGGCGGGACTCTTATGATCTGCATAAAGTTTGGTGCATGTCGGACAATGAACACTGAAGTCATAAGCATTTGAATTTTCATGGCGAATCGCTTAAAATGGCGGCCCTGCCACGCCCACACCATGATTCTTACCGAAATGAATTTAATAACTTTTGATCTTCAAGGGGTCAAGAGTACACACAGCGATTTTCATGAGAATCAGACAAAATCCCTAGGAGGAGTTCGTTAAAGTACGGAACGTGCAAATCGCCAAAAATGGCTGTTCAATTAAAAATGGCCAACTTCCTGTTGACTTTAGCCTATGGTGTCAAAAGACTTTTTTGTAGACGTGGGTGTCAGGGCTCGCGCTACCCGTTCGTCAATTCGCAATTGACGATCTCTCCTGCAGTTTGACGATCTGTAAGTCACATTTGACGATAAATTTGACAAAGACCTTTCAAAAGTGGGGTCACGAGATTTGCGCAAATCTGCAATAATATTTGGGGGGGGGGGGTTAATATATAATATAGGGTCGGCCAAGAAAACACAACTCACAAGCCGACTCTGGCTCTCCGACTCAGCATCAAGCACTCCGTCTCCCGTGATGATGAGCACCAAATAAGGCCACGTTACTACGCGATCCATTCAACCCAACTAACGGCTGCGTAGTCTATTGGCTCGAGCATGAGCTGGTGGGTGGAGTATTCCGTCCTAATAAGGGTACAGTAGGCTACACGCGGTTCGTTTCACGCTTCTTCATGACTAGGGATTAATATTTTTCCCGAAAATGAGACATTTTCTATCCCGGGAAAAGAAGCACATTTTCCCGGGAATCCCGGGAAATTAACTTGTTTTTAAGGTATAATTTTGGCTACCGTTATATAACATTGGTCATAGTTCAGGCAACACCATACTTAACAAAGAGACATGTGGGTCCCATACATGACTGATTTAATATATTATCTGGTGGTATATATAATTATTTAGGCACAAAAACGTAATTTCAACATTAATCAATATTATAGCAATATAAACTGCGAAGCCGCATGCAGCTTGACGCTCGCTGCAGATGAGAGGGAGAAAACGCCTGTGATCTGTCGCTGTCTGGCTGAACAGACTCATGGAAATGATATTTTACAATTCTTCATATTATAAACTAACGAAATTCGTTAAGGCAAGTAGTTGTGCTTTCATAGTCATGGTTTAGAGCTCAGATAGATTCCATAATCTGCTCGCATTCAGATGCTGTGGGTGCGTTTATGGGAGGCCGCACGGTGTGTGCGGCGGTGTCAGACTGTCGGCTAAATAAAGTCAGCGATCACTCAAAGTTAAAAGGCAAAGTTACAAAACGTATCCACTCACTGGGTGTGAGGTTTAAGATGGATTCAGGAGATTTTTCTTTATTCAGTGAGAGCCCCTTTTCACCAAAGCCCGCTGCATCTCTGTCTGAAGTGTTTTGCATAAGGTATGAATGTTCTTGTAGTTTTGAGCTTTCACCTGGAGTTTTGTCTGAGATTTTAAATGTTGCAGTGAGCCGACTGTTGAACCTCATTCTTGCGATTTGAACCCTCCTCAGACAGCGCAGCTGCCCTCATTATTTAATATTTTGAAGTCGGCTATTATGAAGTATTTCCAGCTGATTTCAAAAATCGTGTTGTGTTAGTCTAATTCAGATTATAGAGCCACAAGTTACTTAGCTAACTGCGTTAAAGGTTACTCGCTGCGCCAGTTGATGACCATTCAAGTTTGTTAAATTCCGATGCCTGAAATCGGCAAAAATGGCCTAATTTTTGAATTTTCAATGCCACCTAGCGGTCTTCCTGTGCATTGGACAAAAACGTCCCAAATGCCAAATCCATTTGTCTTGGCAAGCTCTACATGCCTACCAAATTTCAGCATAATCGGGCAAACCACAGATTTTTCATGAATTTTTAAATTTTCCGAGGGGACGCTGTGGAGCCATTTTGCCCCGCCCACTGGCGAAACCAATAAAATCATAAAATTTTCACCAGGCCTGATTTTTCAGCCACATTTTTGTTCGAATTGAAACACGTTAAAGCCCCAAAAAGCCCTGTAAAGTGGAAGAATAACAATAAGAATAATAATTAAAGCCGCAAGCGGCGTTGTACGGGCCCTCGCACACCGATGCACCGCCGAGAACGAGCCACCGCCAATCCCTGCGCTCGCCAACTGGAGGTAAAGTTGCTTAGGTCTGTCACAGGAATTGCATGTAAATGTTCTTCAGACCTGTCACTGTCGCCTGTCACGGAAAGATGCTCAAAATGTCCACCCCGTCACACCCACACTGTTAATTGACAACAAGAGATTTTGATAAGTTTTCATGTCACAGGGCTCAAGAATGTCCACACCCGTTTTCGTGACATTCAGATGAAATCTGCAGGAGAAGTTTGCAAAAGTATGACACATGCACAATTTTGGTAATTTCCTGTCACCAGGAGGGGGCGCTGTCAGTATGGCTAAATATGACCATGTGAATGGCTTCAGGGCGGGACTCTTATGATATGCATAAAGTTTGGTGCATGTCGGACAATGTACACTGAAGTTATAAGCATTTGAATTTTCAGTGTGAATTGCTTAAAATGGCGGCCCTGACACGCCCACATCGTGACTCCCACCGAAATGATTTTAATAACTTTTGATCTTCAAGGGGTCAAGAGTACACACAGCGATTTTCATGAGAATCAGACAAAATCCCTAGGTGGAGTTCGTTAAAGTACGCAACGTGCAAATCGCCAAAAATGGCCGTTAAATTCAAAATGGCCGACTTCCTGTTGACTTTAGCCTATGGTGTCAAGAGACTTTTTTGTAGACGTGGGTGTGATACATATGTCCAGCAACTTTCCTCAGTGTATGTGGAAGATGGCCTTGGGGCTGCAGTTTAGAGGGCGCTACCGAGGCAGTTGGCCCCGCCCACTTGCAAAACCAATACAATTCGTAATTGTCTATGGAAACTGACCAACTTGTGAAGTTTGGTATGTAAAGAACAAAGTTAACCTCAATTTATTAGAGAATCAATGTTCACAGCGAAATGCTCAAAATGGCCGCCCCATCACGGCCACAGGGTTATTCCGAACAAGAAGATTTTAATAACTTTTCATGTCACAGGTCTCAAGAGTGTCCACGCCCGTTTTCATGACATTCAGATGAAATCTGTCGGAGGAGTTCGCAAAAGTAAGACACATGCCCAATTTTTGTCATTTCCTGTCGCCAGGAGGGGGCGCTGTCAGTATGGCTGAATATGACCATTTGAGTGGTTTCAGGGCGGGACTCTTATAATAATCCTGAGGCTTGGTGCACGTCGGACAAATATCACTGAAGTTATAAGCATTTGAAATTTCATGGCAAAACGCTTAAAATGGCGGCCCTGCCACACCCACACCTTGACTCCAACCGAGATGATTTTAATAACTTTTGATCTTCAAGGGGTCAAGAGTAAACACAGTGATTTTCATGAGAATCCGGCAAAACCCCGAGGAGGAGTTTGTTAAATTCCGATGCCTGAAATCGGCAAAAATGGCCTAATTTTTGAATTTTCAATGCCACCTAGCGGTCTTCCTGTGCATTGGACAAAAACGTCCTAAATGGCAAATCCATTTGTCTTGGCAAGCTCTACATTCCTACCAAATTTCAGCATAATCGGGCAAACCACAGATTTTTTCATGAATTTTTAAATTTTTCTAGGGGCGCTATGGAGCCATTTTGCCCCCGCCCACTGGCTAAACCAATAAAATCATAGAATTTCCACCAGGCCTGATTTTTCAGCCACATTTTTGTTCGAATTGAAACACGTTAAAGCCCCCAAAAAGCCCTGTAAAGTGGAAGAATAATAATAATAAGAATAATAATAATAATCACTACAGATACAATACGGTCCTCGCACCGTGAGTGCTCGGGCCCGTAATAATAATAAGAATAATAATAATAAAAATCACTACAGATACAATACGGTCCTCGCACCGTGAGTGCTCGGGCCCATAATAATAATAATAATAATAATCACTAGAGATACAATACGGTCCTCGCACCGTGAGTGCTCGGGCCCGTAATAATAATAATAATAATCACAACAGATACAATACGGTCCTCGCACCGTGAGTGCTAAAAATGCGAAGTTTCGAGCAAATCGGCTAATGTCAATGTAAATAATGGCATTTCTTGATTCCACAAGGGGGCGCTATCGAGACATTTTGCTCCCCTAATGAGCGAGGCCCCTATCAGATTTAACAGCTTGCCTTCCTTTACCTGTGTATCAATTTTTATGATGATACGTGTTCAGCAAAGACATCAAAAACACAAAGGTATTTTCATGGCAAGGGATCCATCTTCGCCGCGTTGCCACACGAACGCCATTACTTGAAGCTTCACAGCATTCATAATGTAGCTTCAACAACTTGTTCAGCATGTTTTAGTAGTGGAATGAAGTTGATGGGTTCAACTATGTGTCATCAGTACATGTTAAAGTGAAAAATAGTCACTTCCTGTTACCACCAGGGGGAACTATTAGTGAAGTGGGAAGATATGATATCTTGAGGTTCAGGGCGGAGCCATCATCATGTCCAGCAAGTTTGAAGCTTCTACCGTCAAGTATGTTGGCGTGAGAGCATTTTGAAATATTTTACTCGAGTTGCCAAACTTTGTCACACCCTAGCAGCCAGGCCCTTTGACCTACAGACATTCAGAGCACAACTTTTGATCAGCCTGGTCTATAGATGATCTGTCCCAAATTTGAAGTCAATCGGTCGAAAACCCTAGGAGGAGTTCGTTTTAAAATTCAAAAATTCAAATCAAAATGGCCGACTTTCTGTTGGGTTTAGGGTGTGGCTCCAATGTGTTTTTTGTATGTGTGGGTATGATACATATAAGTATCTAATTTCGTCTGCCTACGACAAAATAACCGAACTGCTCACTTCCTGTTACCACCAGGGGGCGCTATTAAAAAAGTGGGAAGTTATGATATCGTGACGTTCAGGGCAGAGCCATCATCATTTCCAGCAAGTTTGAAGCGGCTACGATCAAGTATATTGGCGTGAGAGCATTTTGAAATTTTTTTTGGCAAGTCGCCAATTTTTGTCACGCCCTAGCAGCCACGCCCTTTGACCAATAGACATGCAGAGAACGACTTTTGATCAGCTTGGTCTGTAGATGATTTGTACCAAATTTGAAGTCAATCGGTCGAAAACCCTAGGAGGAGTTCGTTTTAAAATTCATAAATTCTAATCAAAATGGCCGACTTCCTGTTGGGTTTAGGGTGTGGCTCCATTGAGTTTTGTGTATGTCTGGGTATGATACATATGTGTATCGAATTTTGTCTGCCTACGACAAAGTAACCGAACTGGTCACTTCCTGTTACCACCGGGGGGCGCTATTAGAAAAGTGGGAAATTATTATATCATGACATTCAGGGCGGAGCCATCATCATTTCCAGCAAGTTTGAAGCTGCTACAATCAAGTATAATGGCGTGAGAGCATTTTGAAATTTTGTTGGCGAGTCGCCAATTTTTGTCACGCCCTAGCAGCCACGCCCTTTGACTGACAGACATGCAGAGCACAATTTTTGATCAGCTTGGTCTTTAGATGATCTGTACCAAATTTGAAGTCAATCGGTCGAAAACTCTAGGAGGAGTTCGTTTTAAAATTAAAAAATTAAAATCAAAATGGCCGACTTCCTGTTGGGTTTAGGGCGTGGCTCCAATGAGTTTTTTGTATGTCTGGGTATGATAGATATGTGTTTCGAATTTCGTCTGCTTATGACAAAGTAGCCGAACTGGTCACTTCCTGTCACCACGGGGGGGCGCTAATAGTAAAGTGGGAAATTATTATATCGTGACCTTCAGGGCGGAGCCATCATCATTTCCAGCAAGGTTGAAGATGCTCCGATCAAGTATGTTGGCGTAAGAGCATTTTGAAATTTTTTTGGCCAGTCGCCAAACTTTGTCACGCCCAAGCAGCCACGCCCTTTGACCTACAGACATGCAGAGCACAACTTTTGATCAGCTTGGTCCCAAGATGATCTGCACCGAATTTCAAGTCGATCGGGCAAAATCCCTCGGAGGAGTTCGTTTTCAAAGTAATTACTGGACACTTCCTTTTACCACCGGGGGACGCAATCAGTAAAGTGAAAATTTATGATATGGGAACGTTCAGGTCCGAGACCTCATCATATCCAGCAAGTTTGAAGCTGCTAAGATCAAGTATGTGGGCGTCAGAGCATTTAGTAATTTTGTGGTCTAGTCGCCAAACTTTTTCACGCCCTAGCAGCCACGCCCATTTACCGACAGACATGCAGAGCACAACTTTTGATCAGCTTGGTCTCTAGATGATATCCACCAAATTTTAAGTCGATCGGGCAAAATCCCTAGGAGGAGTTCGTTTTCAAATTTAAAACTTCAAATCAAAATGGCTGACTTCCTGTTGGGTTTAGGGCATGGCTTCAATGAAGTTTTTTGTATGTCTGGGTATGATACATACATCTACCGAATTTCGTCTGCCTACGACAAAGTAACCGAATTTCCCTATGGGAATTTTGAAACGTGTTTAGGGGGCGCTATTCCGGCATTTGGTGTCGGACGTGTGAGAGCACCCAAAAATATCGAATTTCGGTTCTGGCCGGACGAATGTGGAAAGTTAGACGCGTTTTCACAATTGGGAAAGGGGCGAAATTGGCCTTTGAAATGTCGGAAGAATAATAAATAATAATTAATGCTGCAAGCAGCGTTGAACTGGCCCTCGCACCCTTGTGCACGTAGGGGGTGGTGGTGAGATCCTGATGGGTGCAGGTGTGCACTCACGACTATAGGACAGCCCAAGTACAGGCACCAACCTGTGATGAAGATTCGAGCAAATCGGACAAAGCACAAAGGAGTTATGACAGATTGATAGTTCATCCACCAGGGGGTCCTCGGTGCGTAACCAAATGTGTGCAGCTGCATTCAGGGGCAGACCCTTTGCACAAATGTGAAGTTTCGAGCAAATCGGCCAATGTCAATGTAAAATATGGCATTTCCTGTTAACACAAGGGGGCGCTATGGAGACATTTTGCTCCCCCCCCAGCGAGGCCCCTATCAGATTTAAGAGCTTGCCATCCTTGACCTGTGTATCAATTTTATGATGATACGAGTTCAGTAAAGACATCAAAAACACAAACGATTTTCATGGCAAGGATCCATCTTCGCCAGCGTTGCTACAGGAACGCCATTACTTGTAGCTTCACAGCATTCATAAAGTAGCTTCACCAACTTGTTCTGCATGTTTTAGAAGTGGAATGAAGTTGATGGGTTCAACTATGTGTCATCAGTACATGTTAAAGTGAAAAATGGTCACTTCCTGTTACCACCAGGGGGCACTATTAGTGAAGTGGGAAGATATGATATCTTGAGGTTCAGGGCGGAGCCATCATCATGTCCAGCAAGTTTGAAGCTTCTACCGTCAAGTATGTTGGCGTGAGAGCATTTTGAAATATTTTACTCGAGTTGCCAAACTTTGTCACACCCTAGCAGCCAGGCCCTTTGACCTACCAACATGCAGAGCACAACTTTTGATCAGCCTGGTCTATAGATGATCTGTCCCAAATTTGAAGTCAATCGGTCGAAAACCCTAGGAGGAGTTCGTTTTAAAATTCAAAAATTCAAATCAAAATGGCCGACTTCCTGTTGGGTTTAGGGTGTGGCTCCAATGAGTTTTTTGTATGTCTGGGTATGGTACACATATGAATCGAATTTTGTCTGCCTACGACAAAGTAACCAAATTGGATACTTCCTGTTACCACCGGGGGGCGCTATTAGTAAAGTGGGAAGTTATTATATCGTGACATTCAGGGTGGAGCCATCATCATTTCCAGCAAGTTTGAAGCTGCTACGATCAAGCATGTTGGCGTGAGAGCATTTTGAAATTTTTTTGGCGAGTAGCCAAAATTTGTCCCGCCCTAGCAGCCACGCCCTTTGACCTACAGACATGCAGAGCACAACTTTTGATCAGCTTGCTCACTAGATGATGTCGACCAAATTTGAAGTCGATCGGGCAAAATCCCAGGAGGAGTTCGTTTTCAAAGTAAAATCTGGTCACTTCCTGTTACCACTGGGGGGCGCTATTAGTAAAGTGAAAAGTTATGATATGGGGACGTTCAGGGTGGAGACATCATCATGTCCAGCAAGTTTGAAGCTGCTAAGATCAAGTATATGGGCGAGAGAGCATTTTGAAATTTTTTTGTCGAGTCGCCAAATTTTGTCACGCCCTAGCAGCCACGCCCTTTGACCAACAGACATGCAGAGCACAACTTTTGATCAGCTTGGTCTCTAGATGATCTCCACCAAATTTGAAGTCGATCGGACAAAATCCCTAGGAGGAGTTCGTTTTCAAATTCAAAAATTCAAATCAAAATGGCCGACTTCCTGTTGGGTTTAGGGCGTGGCTCCAATGAAATTTTTTGTATGTCTGGGTATGTTAGATAGGTGTACTGAATTTCATCTGCCAACGAGAAAGTAACCAAATTTCCCTATGGGAATTTTGAAACGTGTTTAGGGGGCGCTATTTTGGCATTTTGTGTCGACCATGAACAACTACCCAAAAATATCGAATTTTGGATCCGGCCGGACGAATGTGAAAAGTTAGACGCGTTTTCACCATTGGGAAAGGGGCGAAATTGGCCTTTGAAATGTCGGAAGAATAATAATAATAATAATAATAAAAATAATAATAATAATAATAATAATCAACTGCGCGATTTCAATAGGGCCCTCCGCAGACGACTTGCAGTCGGCTCGGGCCCTAATAATAATAATAATAATAAACAGTGCGATTTCAATAGGGCCTTCGCAGACGACTTGCAGTCGGCTTGGGCCCTAATTAAAGCTGCAAGCAGCGTTGAACGGGCCCTCGCTCCCTTGTGCACATCGGGGGTAGTGATGAAATCCTGCCGGGTGCAAGTGTGCACTCAGGAACTTTGGACGGGTCAAGTACAGGCACCAACCTGCGATAAAGTTTCGAGCCAATCGGACAAAGCACGAAGGAGTTATGACAAGTTGATAGTTCATCCACCAGGGGGCGCTCGGAGCATAACCAAATGTGGGCAGGTGCATTCAGGGGCAGACCCTCAGCACAAATTTGAAGTTTCGAGCAAATCGGCCAATGTCATTGTAAAATATGGCATTTCCTGTTTCCACGAGGGGGGCCATGAGCGAGATTGTCTACGAGCATATGGAGGCGTTCAGGGCGGGGCTCTTATCATCTTCAGGAATTTTGAAGCCGTTTAGATCAAGTATGAAAGAGAGAGAGCTGCTCGAATATGCTTGGCGAGGCATCAGAAATGGGGACACCATAGCGGCCACGCCCATTGGCCTACAGACATGCAGAGTACAATTTTTGATCAGCATGGTCTCTTGAAGATCTCGAATAAATCTGAGGATGGTTGGACGAAATCTCTAGGATGAGTTCGTTAAAATACAAGGCCTGGAAATCAGGCCAAAATGACACGTTAAAATCAAAATAGCCGACTTCCTGTTTGGAGTAGACCAATGGTGCTAGAGACTTTTTTATGCGTCTTGGCAATATACACATGTCTACTAATTTTCAGCTTCCTACTCCAAAAAAAAACCCCTATGTGGAGGTGTTTTCGAAAATTTCAAGGGGGCGCTATAGAGGCATTTTGCTCCCCTTATGGGCGAGGCCCCTATCGATGTAAGAGCTCATCACCCTTGACCTGTGTATCTATTTTCATGATGATTTGAGTTCATTAAAGACATCAAAAACCCAAACGTATTTTCATGGCGAGGGATCCATAGTCGCTGCGTCGCCACATGGACGCCATTGCGCGTAGCTTCACGGAATTCATGATGTAGCTTCAGCAACTTGTTCTGCATGTTCTAGCCATAGAATGAAGTTAATGGGTTCAACTATGTGTCATCAGTACATGAGAAAGTAAAAACTGGTCACTACGCCAAAAAACCCTCTCTGGAGAGGGGTTTTTGAACACTTCAAGGGGGCGCTAAAGAGAAATTTGCCACCCTTCCAATGGGCAACGCCCTTTCAAATGCAAGAGGTTGCGATCCTTGACCTGTGTATCAATTTTCATGAGGATATGAGTTCATCAAAAACATCAAAAAGCCAAACGTATTTTCATGGCGAGGGATCGATACTCGCTGTGTCGCCACATGGACACCATTACTCGTAGCTTGACAGCAATTACAATGTAGCTTCACCAAATTGTTCTGCATGTTTCACAAGTGGAATGAAGTTGATGGGTTCAACTATGTGTCGTCAGTACAAGTGAAAGTAAAAACCGGTCACTTCCTGTTAGCGGCCATGCCCACTGACCTAGAGACATGCAGAGCACAACTTTTGATCAGCATGGTCTTTTGATGACGTGTAATAAATCTGAGGGTGATTGGACAAAATTTCTAGGAGGAGTTCGTTAAAATACAACGTGTCGAAATCAGGCCATAAAGATACGTTAAAATCAAAATGGCCGACTTCCTGTTTGAAGTAGACCAATGGTGCCAGACAGTTTTATTGCATCTTGGCAACATACACGTGCACCAATTTTCATCTTCCTACTCCAAAAAAAACCCTATGGGGAGGGGTTTTTGTAACTTTCAAGGGGGCGTTATAGAGGCATTTTGCTCCCCCCATGGGCGACACCCCTATCAGTTGTAAGAGCTCACCACCCATGACCTGTGTTTCAATTTTCATGATGATACGATTTCATGAAAGACATGAAAAACCCTAACATATTTTCACGGCGAGGGATCGAAAGTCGCCGCGTTGCCACACGGACGTCATTAATCGTAGCTTCACAGCATTCCTAATCTAACTTCAGCAATTTGTTCTGCATGTTATTGATGTGGAATGAAGTTGATGGGTTCAAGAATGCGTCATCAGTACAAGTGAAAGTAAAAACTAGTCACTTCCTGTTTGCAGCCACGCCCATTGACCTACAGACATGCAGAGCACAACATTTAATCAGCATGGTCATTTGATGATCTGTACTAAATCTGAGGTTGATTGGACGAAATCTCTAGGATGAGTTCGTTCAAATGCAACGTGCGGAAATCAGGCCAAAATGACACGTTAAAATCTAAATGGCCGACTTCCTGTTTGGAGTAAACCAACGGTGCTAGAGACTTTTTTGTAAGTCTTGGCAACATACACATGTGTACCAATTTTCATGTTCCTACTCCAAAAAAACCCTATGGGGAGGGGGTTTTGAATATTTCAAGGGGGTGCCATAGAGGCATTTTGCTCCCGCTTTTGGCGCTGCCCCTATCAGATGTGAGAGCTCGCCACACTTGACCTGTGTATTAATTTTTATGATGATACGAGTTTATTAAAGACATCAAAAACCCAAAGGTATTTTCATGGCGAGGGATCGATAGTCGCCGCGTCGCCACATGGACGCCATTACTTGTAGCTTCACAGCATTCATAATGTAGCTTCACCAACTTGTTCTGCATGTTTTAGAAGTAGAATGAAGTTGATAGGTTCAACTATGTGTCATCAGTACAAGTGAAAGTAAAAACTGGTCACTTCCTGTTGCCACAGGGGGGCGCTATTAGTAAAGTGAGAAGTTAATATATCTGGACGTTTAGGGCGGAGCAATCATCATGTCCAGCAGGTTTGAAGCTGCTACAATGAAGTATGTGGGCGTGAGAGCATTGTGAAACACAAACGTATTTTCATGGCAAGGGATCCATAGTCGCTGCGTCGCCACACGGACGCCATTACTCGTAGCATCACAGCATTCATAATGTAGCTTCACCAACTTGTTCTGCATGTTTCAGAAGTGGAATGAAGTTGATGGGTTCAACTATGTGTCATCAGTACAAGTGAAAGTAAAAACTGGTCACTTCCTGTTCCCACAGGGGGGCGCTATTAGTAAAGTGGGAAGTTAATACATCTGGACGTTCGGGGCGGAGCAGTTATCATGTCCAGCAAGTTTGAAGCTGCTAAAATCAAGTATATGGGCGTGAGAGCACTGTGAAATTTTTTCGTCGAGTCGCCAAACTTTGTCACGCCCTAGCAGCCACGCCCTTTGACCTAGAGACATGCAGAGCAAAATTTTTGAGCAGCTTGGTATCTAGATGATCTACACCAAATTTGAAGTCGATCTGTCAAAATCCCTAGGAGGAGTTCGTTTTTGAAATGCAAAAATTTAAATCAAAATGGCCGACTTCCTGTTGGGGTTAGGGTGTGGCTCCAATGAAATTTTTTGAATGTCTGGGTATGATACATATGTGTACCTACTTCTGTCTGCCTACGAGAAAGTTACCAAATTTCCCTATGGGAATTTTGAAACGTGTTTAGGGGGCGCTATTTCGGCATTTTGCGTCGACCACTTGCAAGCCCACAAAAATATTGAATTACGGATCTGGCCGGACGAATGTGGAAAGTTTGACGCATTTTCAGCATTGGGAAAGAGGCAAAATTGGCCTTTGAAATGTCAGAAGAATAATAATAATAATTAAAGCTGCAAGCAGCATTGAACGGGCCCTCGCACCCTTGTGCACGTTGGGGGTAGTGGTGAGATCCTCATGGGTGCAGGTGTGCACTCACGACCAGTGGACAGGTCAAGTACAGGCACCAACCTGTGAGAAAGTTTCAAGCGAATCGGACAAAGCAGGAAGGAGTTATGAAAAGTTGATATTTCATCCATCAGGGGGCGCTCTTAGCTGAACCAAATGGGGGCAGGTGTATTCAGGGGCAGACCGTCAGCACAAATGTGAAGTTTCGAGCAAATCGGGCAATGTCAATGTAAAATATGGCATTTCCTGTTTCCACAAGGGGGCGCTATAGAGACATTTTGCTCCCGACATGGGCGAGGCCCCTATCAGATTTAACAGCTTGCGATCCTTGACCTGTGTATCAATTTTTATGATGAAACGAGTTCAGGAAAGACATCAAAAACACAAACGTATTTTCATGGCATGGGATCCATCTTCGCCGCCTTGCCACATGAACGCCATTAGTCTTAACTTCACACCATTCATAATGTAGCTTCAACAACTTGTTCTGCATTTTTTAGAAGTGGAATGAAGTTGATGGGTTCGACTTTGTGTCATCAGTACATGTTAAAGTAAAAAATGGTCACTTCCTGTGACCACAAGGGGGCGCTATTAGTAAAGTGGGAAGTTATGATATCGTGACTTTCAGGGCAGAGCCATCATCATTTCCAGCAGGTTTGAAACGGCTATGATCAAGTATATTGGTGTGAGAGCATTTTGAATTTTTTTTGGCGACTCGCCAGTTTTTGTCACGCCCTAGCAGCCACGCCCTTTGACCGACAGACATGCAGAGCACAACTTTTGATCAGCTTGGTCTCTACATGATTTGTACCAAATTTGAAGTCAATCGGTCGAAAACGTTAGGAGAAGTTCGTTTTCAAATTCAAGAATTCAAATCAAAATGGCTGACTTCCGGTTGGGTTTAGGGCGTGGCTCCAATAAGTTTTGTGCATGACTGGCTATGATACATATGTGTATTGAATTTCGTCAGCCTACAACAAAGTAACCAAACTGGCCACTTCCTGTGACCACAGGGGGGCGCTATTAGATAAGTGGGAAGTTATAATATCATGACATTCAGGGCGGAGCCATCATCATTTCCAGCAAGTTTGAAGCTGCTACGATCAAGTATGTTGGTGTGAAAGCATTTTGAAATTTTTTTGGTGAGTCGCCAATTTATGTCACGCCCTAGCAGCCACGCCCTTTGACTGACAGACATGCAGAGCATAACTTTTGATCAGCTTGGTCTCTAGATGATCTCCACTAAATTTGAAGTCGATCGGGCAAAATCCCTAGGAGGAGTTCGTTTTCAAAGTAATTACTGGACACTTCCTGTTACCACCGGGGGACGCTATCAGTAAAGTGTAAATTTATGATATTGGGATGTTCAGGGCCAAGACCTCATCATATCCAGCAAGTTTGAAGCTGCAAAGATCAAGTATGTGGGCGTGAGAGCATTTAGAAATTTTTTTGTCGAGTCGGCAAACTTTGTCACGCCCTAGCAGCCACGCCCAGCCTGTTCCAAATTTGAAGTCAATCGGGCGAAATCCCTAGGAGGAGTTCGTTTTAAAATTCAAAAATTCTAATCAAAATGGCCGACTTCCTGTTGGGTTTAGGGCGTGGCTCCAATGAAATTTTTTGTATGTCTGCATATGATACGTATATGTACCGAATTTCGTCTGCCTCCGAGAAAGTAACCAAATTTCCCTATGGGAATTTTGAAACGTGTTTAAGGGGCCCTATTTTGGCATTTTGCGTCGACCATGAACGAGCACCCAAATGTATCGAATTTCGGATGAGGCCGGACGAATGTGGAAAATTAGACGCGCTTTTACCATTGGGAAAGGGGCGAAATTGGCCTTTGAAATGTCGGAAGAATAATAATAATAATTAAAGCTGCAAGCAGCGTTGAACGGGCCCTCGCACCCTTGTGCACGTTGCGGGTAGTGGTGAGATCCTGACGGGTGCAGGTGTGCACTCACGACCAGTGCACAGGTCAAGAACAGGCACCAACCTGTGATAAAGTTCCAAGCGAATCGGACAAAGCAGGAAGGAGTTATGAAAAGTTAATAGTTCATTCACCTGGGGGCGCTCTGAGCGTAACCAAATGTGGACATGTGCATTCAGGGGCAGACCGTCAGCACAAATGCGAATCGGCCAATGTCAATGTAAAATATGGCATTTCCTGTTTCCATAAGGGGGCGCTATGGAGACATTTTGCTCCCCCCATAGGCGAGGCCCCTATCAGATTTAACAGCTTGCCATCCTTGACCTGTGTATCAATTTTTATGATAATACGAGTTCAGTGAAGACATCAAAACCACAAACGTATTTTCATGGCAAGGGATCCATCTCCGCCGCGTTGCCACATGAACGCCCTAAATTGAAGCTTCACAGCATTCATATAGTAGTTTCACCAACTTGTTCTGCATGGTTTAGAAGTGGAATGAAGTTGATGGGTCCAACTATGTGTCATCAGTTCATTTTAAAGTAAAAAATGGTCACTTCTTGTTACCACCAGGGGGCGCTATTAGTAAAGTTGGAAGTTATTATAATGTGATATTCAGGGCAGAGCCATCATCATGTCCAGCAAGTTTGAAGCTTCTATGAGCAAATATGTTGGCGTGAGAGCATTTAGAAATTTTTTTGGCCAGTAGCCAATTTTTGTCACGCCCTAGCAGCCACGCCCTTTGACCGACAGACATGCAGAGCACAACTTTTGATCAGCTTGGTTTCTAGATGATCTGTACCAAATTTGAAGTCAATCAGTCAAAAACTCTAGGAGGAGTTTGTTTTAAAATTCAAAAATTCAAATCAAAATGGCCGACTTCCTGTTGGGTTTAGGGCGTGGCTCCAATGAGTTTTTTGTATGTGTGGGTATGATACATATGTGTATCGAATTTCGTCTGCCTACGACAAAGTAACTGAACTGCACACTTCCTGTTACCACTAGGGGGTGCTATTAGCAAAGTGGGAAGTTATGATATCATGACGTTCAGGGCGTAGACTTCATCATTTCCAGCAAGTTTGAAGCTGCTATGATCAAATATGTTGGCGTGAGAGCATTTTGAAATTTTTTTGGCGAGTCGCCAATTTTTGTCACGCCCTAGCAGCCACGCCCTTTGATCGACAGACATGCAGAGTACAACTTTAGATCAGCTTGGTCTCTAGATGATCTCTACCAAATTTGAAGTCAATCGGTCGAAAACCCTAGGAGGAGTTCGTTTTAAAATTCAAAAATTCAAATCAAAATGGCCGACTTCCTGTTGGGTTTAGGGCGTGGCTCCAATACGTTTTTTGTATGTCTGGGTATGATACATATGTATATCGAATTTCGTCTACCTACGACAAAGTAACTGAACTGGTCACTTCCTGTTACCACTGGGCGGCGCTATTAGTAAAGTGGGAAGTTATTATATCGTGACGTTCAGGGCGGAGCCATCATCATTTCCAGCAAGTTTGAAGCTGCTCCGATCAAGTATGCTGGCGTGAGAGCATTTTGACATTTTTTTTTTGGCGAGTCGCCAAATTTTGTCACGCCCTAGCAGCCACGCCCTTTGACCTACAGACATGCAGAGCACCACTTTTGATCAGCTTGCTCTCTAGATGATCTTCACCAAATTTGAAGTCGATCGGGCAAAATCCCGAGGAGGAGTTCGTTTTCAAAGTAAAAACTGGTCACTTCCTGTTACCACTGGGGGGCGCTATTAGTAAAGTGAAAAGTTATGACATGGGGATGTTCAGGGCGGAGACATCATCATGTCCAGCGAGTTTGAAGCTGTTAAGATCAAGTATATGGGCGTGAGACCATTTTGAAATTTTTTTGTCGAGTCGCCAAACTTTGTCACGTCGCCAAACTTTGTCACGCCCTAGCAGCCACGCCCTTTGACCTAGAGACATGCAGAGCACAAATTTTGATCAGCTTGGTCTCTAGATGATCTGGACCAAATTTAAGTCGATCGGGGAAAATCCCTAGGAGGAGTTCGTTTTATAATTCAACAATTCAAATCAAAATGGCCAACTTCCTGTTGGGTTTACGGCGTGGCTCCAATCAAATTTTTTGTATGTCTGGGTATGATACATATGTGTACCGAATTTCATCTGCCTACGAGAAAGTAACCGAATTTCCCTATGGGAATTTTGAAACGTGTTTAGGGGGCGCTTAGGGGCGCTTTTGGCATTTTGCTTCGACCATGAACGACTACCCAAAAATATCGAATTTCGGATCCGGCCGGACGAATGTGGAAAGTTAGACGCGTTTTCACAATTGGGAAAGGGGCGAAATTGGCCTTCGAAATGTCGGAAGAATAATAATAATAATAATCTAAAAAAAAATAATAATAATAATAAACAGGGCGATTTCAATAGGGCCCTCCGCAGACGACTTGCAGTCGGCTCGGGCCCTATTAATAATAAACAGAACGATTTCAATAGGGCCCTCCGCAGACAACTAGCAGTCGGCTCGGGCCCTAATAAACACGAGAAGAACAATGGGGTCCTTGCCCAGGCCTTGCAAGCCTAGAGGCTCGGACCCTAATTAAAGCTGCAAGCAGCGTTGGACGGGTCTTCGCCCACCCGCGCACGTCGATGCGGGGGCTAGACGTGGTCAGGCACCGTCGAGCATTCTCACCGTTGGACAGTGCGAGACTGAGTAAAATGTTATATCTTGAGCTGAGTGCAAACCCATTTACTGAAATACATATTTCTTTTGTAAATTGGAGTTATGACCCATGCGACCTGGGCAAAGTTTCTTTTACAGATTTTATCACTGCTGTGTAATGTGGAACCTTTCCCCATTCATGTATATATATACTACTCAAAATTTGATAGGAATCATAGGAATTTTTTTTGTGAAATGACATGCAAATTTGGTAACTGCCACTGATGAACAATTTTTTGGATAAATGACATGCAGTCAGACACAAAACACATTTGCAAGTGCATTTAATGACATTAAATGAGCGTGCAGCCTCACACTTTTGGCTTTCACAAACACTTCATGGTTTCACCTCTGACATGTGAAGTGAAAACAGACAGTGTTCGTTTGATGTCTCATTACCACAGTTGATGTCAATAACGGGTATGGCCTCCCCTAGCTTGAATGACGGCTTGACAACGTCGGGTCATACTGTCAATCAGAACCCGGATGCTTGCAATTGGAATGTTGTTCCATTCTTCAACAAGGGCATTTCCGAGCTCTTCTAGAGTTGTGGGTTGTGCCCTCACGACCGAAATGGCGACCTGCAGCATGTTCCACATGCTCGATAGGGTTTAGGTCCGGCGAACGCACGGGCCAGTCCATGCGGACAATTGTCTCCTGCTCTAGGAATTGATTCACCACCCTAGCACGATGGGGACGGGCGTTATCATCCATCAAGATGAAATCAGGGCCAACAGCACCAGCGTATGGTCTTACGTACACACTGAGGATCTCATCCCTGTACCGTACCCCTGTCATCGTCCCTCTCCCCATGACATGCAGGTCCGTTCTGCCGTTCCTGCTTATTCCTCCCCAGACCATAATTGATCCGCCACCATAACGGTTGTGTTCATTGATGTAGGCATCATTAAATCGCTCACGTTGTCTTCGCCACACCCGTTGCCTCCTGTCAGTAAAGTCCAAGCAATATCGGGACTCATCAGTAAAGAGAACTGGAGCCCAATCGTTCTGTGTCCATGTGACATGATCGTGAGCCCAATCCAAATGGTCACGCCTATGACGCACGGTCAGTGGGATTCGAACACATGGCCTTCTTGAGTTGAGGCCGGCAGTATGAAGACGATTCCGAATCGTCTGAGTGGATACCCTGACCCCCGAGGCGTTATGAAGGTCATTTCATAGGGTGGTGGCTGTCCAGAAAGGATGACGTCGTGCCTGAAGTGTGAGAAAGTGGTCTTGTCGTTGTGTAGTCGATCTCTGATGACCACCCCCATGACGGTGTGCTGCTGTACCAAACGTTTGATGCCAGTTCCACGCTCTGTTCACAACGCTTTGGCTGACGTTAAGTGCATTAGCAACGTGACGTTATGAGAAGCCAGAGTCAAGCATTCCAATGCATCTTCCCAATTGCTCTGAAGTCAATCTGAAGTCAAGACGTTGAGGAGACATTGTTATTGCTAAATGTAATGCAAAAAATTTGGGAACTTCCAAATTTTCACCAACAAGCAACACACACGTCTGAGTTGAAATGGTGAAGTGTTAGTCAAAGCCAAAATGTGAGGCTGCACGCTCATTTAATGTCATGAAATGCACGTGCAAATGTGTTTTGTGTCTGACTGCATGTCATTTATCCAATATATTGTTCATCAGTGGCAGTTACCAAATTTGCATGTCATTTCACAAAAAAATTCCTATGATCCCTATCAAATTTTGAATATATATTTAGTGGAAGGGCGATGACCCATGTGATCCTGCTGCCACCCGGTGGTCAGAAAATGTAGCACCACAAAGAAAATCACTCGAGGAATAATAAGAAACAAATTAATAAATGGTTCTTCCACGTAAATCCTAGACAGCTGAAATTTTGGGAGGACGTCCACTGAATACAGACAAAACTTTCATATGCTGCAACCTATGGTGAATTCAGAAGTCCGTCACTCTATATTTTTCAAAATATGAAAATTCATATCATGCCAATATCTCGGCAAATATTAATTCCAATGGTACCCCGCTTGGCAAATCGTTTCTGCAAATGGAGCTTATAAAGCCTACCAAAGGACATTTTGATATGATAAACGGTGTGTCCCCAGCAAAAAAATATATATTACTGTACAGCAAATTATGTACATAAAATTTTTTATTTAATAAAATCTTGAATTAATTTTCACCAAAACTAGTGACAACTCGCAAGATGGTACAGGAATGATGTATGAATTTTTTCAGAATTTTATTTCATTGCGATAGGCCGTGGCGATTGCAAAAGTCCCATTTCAGTGTATTTAGGTGGCGCTAGAGAGCCATTTTGGCACTAATGGGGATAATTTTTACGTTTTATAAAATTTTTCGCCAGACATGAGGTGCGTGCCAAATTTGGTGAGTTTTTGAGCATGTTTAGGGGGTCAAATTTAAGCTCAAAGAGGTGTAAGAAGAAAGAAAGAAAGAAAGAAAGAAAGAAAGAAAGAAAGAATAATAAGAAACAGTACAGGAACAATAGGGTCCTTGCCAAGGCCTTGCAGGCCTGGAGGCTCGGACCCTAATAATAAACAGTACAAGAACAAAAGGGTCCTCTGCCCAGGCCTTGCCTAGGGCTCGGACCCTAATAATAATAAACACGAGAAGAACAATAGGGTCCTTGCCAAGGCCTTGCAGGGCTGGAGGCTCGGACCCGAATAATAATAAGAAACACGAGAAGAACAATAGGGTCCTCTACCCAGGCCTTGCCTAGGGCTCGGACCCTAATAATAATAATAATAATAGTAATAATAAGAAACACGAGAAGAACAATAGGGTCCTCTGCCCAGGCCTTGCCTAGGGCTGGGACCCTAATAAGAAACAGTACAAGAACAATAGGGTCCTTGCCAAGGCCTTGCAGGCCTGGAGGCTCGGACCCTAATAATAATAATAAAAATAAACAGCACAATTTCAATAGGGTCCTCCGCGGACGACTTGCAGTCGTCGCTCGGGCCCTAATAAACAGCGCGATTTCAATAGGGTCCTCCGCGGACGACTTGCAGTCGGCTCGGGCCCTAATAATAATAAACAGCGCGATTTCAATAGGGTCCTCTGCTGATGACTTGCAGTCGGCTCGGGCCCAAATAATCGACTGTCGGACATGGAGTTATATTGAAACCATCCGACTGTCGGACACAGAGTTATATTAAAACCCTGTCCGACTTTCGGACACGTTGACTCCGCGTTTATCGCAAAGTTTGCATCAAGCTTTACTGCACATTCTGTTTGACACTTTTCTGGATAAATAAAAAATTTGTAATCAATGTTTGATATCCAGTTACGTTTGTAGTGCATTCTATCTATGAAGGGTTTGTAGGTGAAATCACAAAACACAGCGCCACAGCCGTGCGTTTGTATTTTCCACCTTTGCCCGTACGGCGCTGAGGTTTCTGTTATTTCACTTCAGCTTTTAGGCGCCCACAACTGGCACACTGGTGAAAGAAAAATTTCTCCAACAGCTGGATGGAGTAATCGAAATTCTTTGCAGTGAAATGTGACGGGTGCTTACAAGGCTTACTGCTCCAAGCCACGCATCCTGGTACACTACGTACAGTGTACTCGTACGTCACACTCCGACTCGTCAGCGTCTGGACAATCTGTTCTAAAGCTCACCGTACCACACAAGGTACTTACGAGTTATCCTCAATCGTGCGGAATTGTGCCGGCGAGACACAACAACCATGTCAACCCTCTTTAAAACAAAGAAAATGACAACTTTTTTCCTGGATGTAAAGATCAGCCCCTGGTGAGGGTTTACATATGTGTAAGTATTCATGAGCCTGACAAAATGTGAAATTGATACCTATTCCTGTTTTATTGAGTGGTAGGTGTTTCTTTTTGGTCCGATTAGTGGTTTGGTATGGTGTTGTTACATTATGCGTTGAAGGGGTTGTACAATTATGCGTTAGAAAACGTTGTTACACTATGCGTCAAAAATTGTAACATTATGCGTTAGTAAAAATGTTACACTATGCGTCATATTGTTACATTATGCGTAGGATAGGTGATGCATATGTCATGGTTTTTTGGAGGCTGTGAGAGCTTTCCTGGTTGCTCTCGTTCGGACGATATCGGTTTGCTCACTATCGAATTCTTGGGCCAGCTGGCATTAATTGGGGGCGTCGCCCGGATTCTATTTAAGCCCTAGTTCCGCCTCACTGCTCTTGCTAGAGTGTCAGTGTTATGTTTGCACTTTAGCCGGTAAGGTCTCTAGTAAGACAGTTGTTAGAGGTATAAGCTGCAAAAGAGGAAAAGTTCTAGATAGCAAGGGAATCTTTCTGTTTTTTCCTCTTTCTGGGCACGGTCTGGTGCCACTTCTTTTTATCTCGGTTTTTGAGATTTTTTCCCTTTCTATTCGTTCTGTCGAGCTCACTTTGCTTCCTTGCACTCGGACGAGTTCTAGGTCCGTTGGAAGCGCGAGTCTCTCTCTTATTTTATTTGTTTGTCTCTCTATCTGCGAGACTTCCTTTTATTCCGGCTGCTGCGTTTGGCGTCTCAACACACCAGCCATTACAGCATAATGTAACAAAAACACATAGTGTAACACCTGTTACATTATGCGTCATTGTTACATTACTAGTTGTAACAAGGCTCACAGTCACAACTATCAACTGCAGATGAGCGCATCGCTGGCATAATTGGGGAGACCTCTGTCAGGAATTATACGTGCCTCGACTTTAATTTTTTTATTATCATCATTCAACATGTAGAAAGAACATGTAATCTATTGAGTCGATTCACATAGATAATTCACAGTCATGAACCTAATATGGATCTTAAACCTGCCAACTAATTTAACTAAATGTGTTATGTTTTTAATCGTTTGTCATGTTTAGGCTATATCACTTGTTTCAAATGTATCTGGGTATTGTGTCCATAACAGAGCGCAATATGAATTCAAATAGTAATTTCCAATAGTGACAAGCATTATTTATGTGCATTCTTAAATTCACACAAGCACTACGCGTGGTCAGCAGCATGTGTAGATTTTGTTAGTAGTTACGAAAAGTTGGGAGCTACTAAAATATGATGAATGCAGAGATGCACGTAAATTTCCGTCTGCGAACAGTTTACACACAAATTGGTTCTGCTCACGTTTCATGAATGAGACCCAGTGAACCCCGTTTTAGTTGTAAGTACTAATGCAGAATGGTCAGGTATTCCGCCCGCGATGTTCACGTCAATATCCGACATGTCACAGAAATCATTTACCGGGGAACGGCCTGTATACACATGAAACTATATGCACAGATTAATCATATCAACTGGCACTAAAAAATAGTCCATCACAGCCTTTCCCTTGGATGATACAGAAGTAAAATTCTTTTACTCTGGGGTAATTCTCCCATTGACCAAACACATTTTACTGTCTAACAGAAAGTCACAGAAAACCTGACCATGTTTGTTTGTCCCTTTATCTAGAACTCAGCGGGACGGGATATCATCAATCTCATCAATGAAGTCTTGTTTACTCCCTAACCTTGCATTAACATCTCCACAAATATAAACTGCATCAGCTCTATCAAATTGATACAAGTATGCGAGGATATGCGCGAAAAACGACACAGCGTCTCTCCCCCATGGCGAGTTTTCGGGGGGAAAATAGGTACCGATAAACAATCTATTGTAACCTGGATGCTTATGAACTTGATTAATGCCAAAAATCCCATCATATTCCTTATCGACTATATTTATATCATATAAATCAAAGAGCTCATTTTTACATAATATTGCAATGCCCCCAAAACTCTTTCTCGCCCTCACATGTTGTTCTTTTCTATTATGTGTGAGTACCTCATAACCTGGCAGAAAAACTTGATTATCGTTTCTCAAGTGTGTCTCTATTAGACAATGTCACAGTTTTATGCATTTATAATTGTAGCTCTTATAGTTTTGTTTTGCTCTGTCCACCCATTAATGTTCCAGCTGAGCATCCTAAGCTGAGACTCACATAGATGAGATGCCCCCGAGGGCTTGGGTCCATATTAATCTCCGTTTTCGCGCTGTCTCCTTTCATGGGTCTGGTCATTTCTGTTCTGTCTCGGGTCGTCTCTGTCTATTAACATGCCATTACCAGTCATCCTAAAATTTTGGCAACCTGGGATTTTTCTGAGTAATGTCTTAAAATTTAAGTCAATCAACCTTCCCGCATGTGTTTGGGAAGATCTCAGATAGACACCGCTATACTCCTGTGTGTTCTTTAATTCAGACTTGGCTTGCAACACTTTCTTCTTTTCATCTACCGAACGTAACTGAATTTTTACAATGCCAGGCCTGTTTCCATATCCCGCCATCCTCATAGCTCTAACTATGGGTGTATCGCTGAATCCTAATCCTCTTCTCAGCAAACCTGTCGCCTTCTCATGGATGTTTTCTTCTTGATCAAACTGCAAGCCCAGTGCTACCACGGTGAGCTCTGGGTCATACTCTTGAGTTTGTTGCTGTTGCTGGAACGCGTCCACCTTTCCCTCCAAAGCTTCCAATCGAGCTACCACCTGTGCAATATTTAAGTCCACGTAGTCTTGCAGTTGTTTCATTTCCTTCCTGATCTCAGGTTTGATATTCGCTTCCAGTTTGTCCACTCTCTTGTTCAACGAGTCAAGACTTGAACTCACTAACACCATAAGGTTACTAATCATACTCCTGATGTCAGCCAGCTGGGTCTCCACCGTGAGTGGAGGAGGTAGTGGAAATCCTGGTACACCTGTACTACCGTCAGTAGGCGCCGCAGGAGTATCATGGTCCATCGGCTCGCTCACGGCTACCGGTATGCCTGTAGAACACAGCTCACTGGTACTGCCCGAAGTTCTTCCAATTTTACACCCAGCTTCCGTACCTTTCCTTGTTGTAGCAGGCATTTTAGAGTCCTGATATCTTAATCCAGTACTGCGCAAAGTTCCAGAGGGTTCTGTTGCGTATTTCGAGCAAAAATACAGATAGACGTACTCTCAGAAGGACAACACACAATCGTCTATCCCCCGTACATATGTATAGATCTAATGAAATAAACTTGTTCTAATAAACGCAGCGGCAAAAGTGGAGGATGCAGTGCGAAAGTCTGGCAGCTCAAGCTCAAATTTGCTATCTACCTATGGCTACTATGGTGAGTACACCAGTGTTTCTACTTTATAGCTAGAATTGAGGGAAAGCTAGAATTCACCCCATACAGACACATTTGTAGAACGGGTCGACATACCCAAGTGTAGACCGGAGACCGTAGAAATCCGGTAGGTCTGAGTTGAGAGGGAAACATGGACAGTGGAGAGCAGCAAAAAGTGGACCAACAACTTATGGACTGCTTAGGTGTGTATTATAAGGACCTGCTGGTTCGTGTGTCTAACTGTGGTGTGTCGTTAGCGTGGAGTAATGAACAGCTTCTGCGCTGGTATATGACGGAGGGGCGAAAGCTCCAGGCTAAATGGCCTTTTCGGAAATTGCCCGTGCTAATGGTTTACTTATTGCGTCGGAATGACCAAAATGACGAATTTTTCGCGCGACAGATTACATTCAAAGTCAATGCATTGTCTTTGCATTGACTTTGAATGTAATCTGTCGCGCGAAAAATTTGTTTCGCGTCCGGTGTGAAAGCGGCTTAACGCGCCCATAACGCGTGTATTCGCGTCTTTGCATTGACTTTGAATGTAATCTGTCACGCGAAAAATTCGTTTTGCGTCCGGTGTGAAAGCGGCTTAACGTGCCCCTAAGCCATATATTCGCGTCTTTGCATTGACTTTGAATGTAATCCGTCGCTCGAAAAATTTGTTTCGCATCCAGCGTGAAAGTGGCTAGACGCGGCCATAACGCGTGTATTCGTGTCTTTGCACTGACTTTGAATGTAATCTGTCGCGTGAAAAATTTGTTTCGCGTTCGATGTGAAAGCAGCTTTATGGATAGTACGCCACAGCTAGAGAGAGCTCCGGTTATGTTATGAAAATAATACAGGTTTTACAGACCGTAAGTTCCGTTAGCGTGGACAGTTGCTTATGTGGAGCTAGCAAATTGATCACTTCTACAGGAAAGAATTTCCTATTCAATCTCTGCCTTCTTCAGCTTTTTATTAGCCAGAAAAATTTCTAAAGGGGGATGAAATTATGCCACAGCAATGCAAAGAAATCATTTGTTATACCAGACACGTTAGAGCTTGTGCGTTTTGCGACTGCTTTCATGGTACAGGGTTCTCACCAGGATTTTTTCACAGTGTAGGGGCAACTTGACGCGGCGGTCGCCGCATGGAAAGCGCCGCAGGCATGAGTGCTGTAGGGGGGCCCGGGGGAATCGTCCCCTGGAAAATTTTGAAATTTGAAACCCTCTGAAACACAATTTCCTGCATTTTGAGGGGCAAATTTTGTGGAATACAGCCAAGTTTTTGTCACTGTTACATCCTTACTTTAAAGCTATAGTGCGTAACTTCTGTCGCCCCCTAGAGGAATTCTGCGTTATTACAACAACAGCCGGCACTTCCATATGACGTATGCCCGGTGTACCCCGCCCCCCCACCTCCGACCGCTACCCCGCCGCAACCGTGCTACGCGATTCCACAACATTTTTATTCTGCTTGAAGGAGGACAGCTGGTGAAAAAAAAAGATGGACTCTTCGGAAGCGGTAATTATTGTATGATTTTTTTTTTCTGCCACAGAAATGCAAAATAGTATTTTTGGTTAGCCGATTACAAACGGGAGACAAAGGTGCCTGCTAATTTGTAGCTGACAGGTTAGTGGATGGAAAGACCCAGTGGTAGTCAGCAGAAGTTATTTGTTGTCCGTCGGTCTCCAGTAGCTGCTCATTGAGCGTTTTTTGCGGCTGTTTACGCGGCGTTAACACGCGCTGTAAACCGCGAATGTGTAGCCAGACCCTAACACTCGCTACAAACCGTGTACTGCTCGCTACGGTCTCTCGCTACACAACATAGCTGCTAACATTACAGTACATTCATAGCACCATTCCCAAGAAAATAATAAAGTACTAGATCCAGTACACGTAACAACAACACATCCTACTCATAATGTCTTATAAACCAAGTCACTAACTTATCCAACAGCAGCAAGGCAACGTCAGTGTCTGCCCTCAGCCCAATTTCTTCCTTCAGGGCTCTCTACCGGGGAAAAGCAACACCGATACAAATCCGTGTTTGTTTTCTCCGTCGGTCACTTTCCTTCTTCGCTAGTATTCCTTCAGCCGAATGACCAGGCTTTCTCTTTGTGGTAGGATCCACTTCTGAAGTGTGTCTCGACCGCTTCTTCGGGTTCTCCGCCATGTCGCTTTCTGTTTCTAGGAGCACTCTGCCTCTTCCTAGGAGACTCTACGCTCTTCCTCCCCCTCCCTTCTTGTCGTGTGTAAAACCCGTCATTTCCTGTGTGCCATCGAGCGCGGGAATGTCGCCGGTTGACTCGAAATACAAAACAACAAATACTGAAAAATACTGTGAGATGTCAGAGGAGCCGATCGGCTTAATCAGCATTGTGTCATCTCCTCTAGTAGTGGCTTGAGTGAAACGGAAATTTACGGACATGTAGAAGTTACACACTATAGCTTTAAAGCCAAATGCTAATTTTCATTTTCTTATTTGTCATCATTAACAAAATTTGGGAGTTACTAATGCTTGGTTCAGGAAGTTGAGACACAGAGACAATAAACTTCATAACAAGAAATAACATTTATTCCAAAGACAGTCACAATGATGTTGTTTTCTCTCAGAGGTTTCCTCTCAGAAGCACACAAACCAATGCACTGTTCAATCAAGAGCCTCACATTTGGCAAAAAATAACTATGCCAAAGACTGACATGATGTTTCCTCTCAGAAGCTCACAAGTATCAGCAAGAGTCCACAAAAATACAATGTTCAGTAAGCCTCATCTCAGAAGCACACAAAGTGTCAGCCAGAATACAAAAAAATATAATGTGCAGTAAGCCTCACATTTGGCAAAATATACAAGTCAACTATGCCAAAGACTGACATGATAATCATGTTTCCTCTCAGAAGCTCACAAATGTCAGCAAGAGTGCACAAAAATACAATGTTCAGTAAGCTTTGTCTCAGAAGCACACACAGTGTCAGCAAGAGTACACAAAAGTATAAAATAAATAAAATATAAAATAGATAAAACATAAGCCTCACATTTGGCCAAAACTGTGCACTCAATAGGTACATACAACTGAACAGTCAAGAATTAATCAAGCTGAAGAGATTAACTTTGACCCAGCATGTGCCAAGAGCCAGCATATGAAAAAAGTAGGCTTATTTGGAAGTGGTGACACTGAGCCTCCTTTTGCACATGCTGGCCCAGTTGTCACAGGCTGAGTCAAAGTTGAACTCCTCAGCATCTGGCCCCTCAATAGACTCTAGTAATACAAACATGCACTATAAACATTGCATACTGACATGGAAATATACAGCAAAAATCAGGGAAAAAAGCAAAAATGCACTAACAATTGTCTGTGCAAAAGCACTAAACTGACAAAATTTTCGAAATTGGGCCAGGTCATGCGGGTGTTATCATCTGGGGTAGAATTCAAAGTCATCCAATCATTTAGTTTTTTGGCTACATTTTATAGCTTATGTCTGAACCTTCAGGAACAGTTTGATTTTTTCAGATATATTGGGTAATAAAAAGGTTATTGCTGTTTAAAGATATTGGTGTTGATGAAGGTGTCGGAAATCCTGTTGGCCCCTATTGGGTCAAAATTAAATTTGCCAAATTCCAGTATTCAGCTGATGTTACCTTTACTTCAGTTTACATTTTTTAAAAGATATTTCCTTACATTTTCAAAATTCAGTATGTTTTTCACAGCTTATAAAGGTTTGAGTTAAATTCACCATTAAATTTAATGGATTTCCAAAATTTCACCTGTCCCTCCGTTACCGCAGAAACACCTATTTTTAAGTTTTTCATTATTAAATGTGGATAAAAATAAATGAAACTGTCTGAAAGAAAGGATATTAGCCTCTGTTATCATAAAGTTCCAACAGTGAAATTGTTTGAATTTTGAAAATTATTTCTTTTCTGATTTGAAATCCTGTCACTCTGTTACCGGTAACAGAGTGACAGCAAAGTAACGGAGTGACAATAACTATAATACTAGACTTTCAAAGGATTTTCTGTCAATCTTGTGACAAGAAGTTGGATAAAACTGTTGGTAGGACTCAAATAATTAATCCCAAACTGGAGTGTTTTCTCTGGTCTGAGACGGTGTAATTATTGTTTTCCGTCTCATCTTGCCACCTGTATTTTGATGCTCGTCTCGGCACTGCTAAATTAACACTTTTTGTCATGTGTCAATAAAATTCATGAGTTACAGACAACTCCCAAGGGTACATTTGTTGGGGATGATAATTATACCAAGCTGCAGCATTTTCCTAAAGGGCCTGCAACAAATTGTTCCTGACACAGAGTCATCGAGCAGCCTAATTAATTGGACACCTGCAATTAAGCCTAAAAGGAATGTTGAGCAGAAGCTTTCTCAAAATGTCAAAAACTGTCAAGGGTGTATATAAACCTGTTCTGAAGTGATGAACATCATAAACAAAAACACACAATACTGTTGACACAAGCAGAAAAGCAAAGACGTTATAGAGAGCGCCAGAAGGAAAAGTTTGGGGAAAATCAACTGAAACAAAAGGATGCCAAGAGGAAGCACGAGAACCGGGCCAAGAATGTTGAAGCTGAACGCAAGAAGGAACGTGAACGGATGAGAAAATATTGAGAATCTCTGAAGGCGATGGCAACTCCACCCTCTGTGGAAGCCCCATACAGTTCCAAGTCTAGTCTTAGTCGAGCTGTGAATCGTGTAATACGTGCCATGCCATCTTCCCCATGAAAACGAAGCAAGGTTCTGACAAGTCTCAACAGCAAGTTTGAAACGCTACCTGCACCTGTGGCTGACGAAAAGTCCTACACGCCTTCCAATAAACTTTCCGATGAAATCGTCAACCGTGTCCGTGAATTTTACTGGCGGTCGGACATCAGCTGGATGTCTCCAGGAAGGAGGGACTCGATAAATGTTATTTGTGATGGGAAACCTGTCTCTGCCCAGCGCCACTACTGGATGATGACCATCAAAGAAGCATTTTCTGTATACAAGGAGCAGTATCCAGATGATCAGCTGGGACTCACAAAGTTCAAGTCCTTACGGCCGAATGACGTTCTGACCTGGAACAGTATGCCTCACAACCTTTGCGTCTGCCAGTATCACAAGAACGTTAATCTTCTTCTCCAAGGACTCAGTCAATTGGACAGTATGCCCAGTAGCCATAAAGAACTGTTGAACATCTTGTGTTGTGATGTAGATAGCGAAGAGTGCATGTAAGGGAAGTGCAACCAGTGTGAGCATAAGATCAGTACAGACTATCTTGCAGATCTACTGGGTGAGGACATTTTGGCAGAGAATGTGTAGTGGTACCAATGGATCCGCTCTGAGGATGGTAGGACTGTGAAGACCGCTACATCTGGAACTGTATATGATGCACTTCAGTGCTTTGCAGAGAAGTTGCCAGCTTTCAAAATTCACAGCTTCTTTAAGAAAAAACAAGCTGCAGAGTTCCAGAGGCAATACGCCCAGCCTCGTCCAAACCACGCTGTGATCCAGATCGACTTCAGTGAGAATGCCGCAATAATCAAACAAGATGAAGTTCAGAGTGTCCATTGGAGTCACACCCAAGTGACCATCTTCACGGCTGTGGCCTGGATGCTGGACGGCATGCGATCTTTTTGCGTTGTGTCGGACACTCAAAACCATGACAAGTACATGGCTGCTACATTCCTTGATGCCTTGTTTGATGCTGTGCAAACCGGGATGAACTGCCAGCTGACGGATGTTGACCTCTTCTCAGATGGTGCCGCCCAATACTTTAAGCAGAAGTACATGTTCACGTACATTACAAGCCTGATAGAGAGCAAAGAAATTTGTGTAAATTGGCGCTTCTTTGCAACATCGCATGGCAAAGGAGCCGTAGATGGAACTGGTGGCACTGTCAAACCGACAGTGTACAATGCAACCAAAAGCAGACATCACGTTGTAGCAGGCGCCAAGCAATTTGCCGAATGTGCTGCCAGTTTGCTTGAATCCACGGAGATAATCTACATCGGACAGGATGCAATCAATGACAAGAAAACTGGTCTAGACAATGTTTGGGACAGCACAATTACTGTCCCAAACACGCATCAGGTGGACTGTGTCTGCACACTGGCAAAAGGCCAAGTGACTATCTCCAACTACTCTGAGCGGGCAGGGGAAAACCTTTCTCTGCTTCCTCCACAAGCTGCTGAGGTTGTGCCAGTTGTGGTGGAGGATCCACCAGATGCTCCAGTTTTGAACGCCAAATCAGATGTTGACTGCAAAAAGGGCAAACTTACCATTTCTGCTGGCAAGTGGTATGCTGTGTACTGGGAACCGACAAACTACTGGTTTATCGGACGTGTACTGCATGAGGACACACAAGAAGAGGACACTCAGAGGTCTTGGACACTATCTTTTCTTGAACAAACTGATATCACATCGAATGTATTCCGACTTGTGAAGGACATTTCTTCAGTAAATGGAGACTGTATATTTGCTGAGGTTGAAGCTCCAGCTCCAACATCATCCACCAGAACTAGCAGCCTTAGACTTACTGCTACTGATTGCAAAACTGTTCAAGAAAGGTTTGCCAAGATTTAGGACTATTACCCCTGCCCGCATGAACGAAGGCATTCTGGACAAAATCAGTAATTGAAGCCACACAATTACTCCAGAAAAATCGCTGTAAAACAAATAATTGTGTAAATTAAAGTTCGCTGTACATACATCGGTAAAATATTCACTATTTCATCAAATAAAGAGTAGAATTATATGCTTTTTCAGTAACATGTTTTGTGTCACTCCGTTACTATTCCTATTTGTCCCTCCGTTACCGCACACCCCTTCAAAAAAATGTCGATAAAAAATAAACAAGTTAAGATTTTGTAATTAAATTTGGTAATCCTGGAGAAAACTATTAAAGAAATATATTATGACCCATTATTTTGGATTTTTTTTTAAATGAGAACCGCAGGTTATTGCACTTTGAACAAACATGACAAAAACTGATGTTAACTTTTTGTCACTCCCTTGCTAACCAGTTTTTGACGATTTTCACCAAAAAAATAAACCAACTTACAAATATTAATCTTGTGGAGTTTCAAGAACTACTTAAGACATACCAAATACCACTTAAAGTTAAGCTCTATCTTATCTGGTTAAGAAGCTATGATAAAAAAAATACAGCAATTATGTCACTCCGTTTCCGCGTGACCTGGCCCAATTGTCTATTTGTGATCTCAAAGAAATGCGGTTTCTATTGAAAATCACGTTGGTTGCCAATATGCCAGCGGTTCGACCGGACGTCGGCACCACAAAGGGACACACGGCAGCACACGGTTTTGTGTTCATATCTGACATTCCAAAATGACATTCCAAGTTACCGTCTGCATAGTGGCCGGCGTCAGCCATCGGCGTCATGTCACGAATTACACTTTGGCGGTAGCATGTGTCAAATTAAAAAAAAAAATTCCCACTAATTTGCTGACACTTGTGAATACCACGGTAGCATGTTAGGCAGTCTAACATGTTTGACTATGTAATCGCTTTGTTTTTGTTACTTTTATACCATCGAACCGCAAGCCACGATGCGCTTTAAAGTTTAAATCTCCTGCTGCCTCTTTCGGTAATGCGATACGCAAGAATCTAAGAACTAATTAGCATGCGCGTCGAGGGTAAAAAAAAAAAGAGGCAGTGGGTTTGTCTGACTGTCATCGTTGTAAAATAACCCGTTATTTACATCATTACAACGGAGTTAATTCGTGACCCAGCGCTATTTATGTGACCGGTAACTTTGAAAATAATGTGTTCTGCTAACGTTACATCATTGACTTGCACTGTGCAGTTCAACTGCGTAACAGCATGTTACTAGTATGGCACATAAAAGGCAAAGAATTCAATAGCTTGAATCATAGATTCTAACAATCATGAAAAAAGGTCGACCTATAACGACACTGGCTGGAATTAAAGGGTAGTAAAAGTATACTAATTGTCGTAAAGACGCGTCACATCCCAGATCCATCAGAAGTTACTTCCAACCAGGGAAATTCGTTTTTCCATGCTGGATCAAAGCCCGACTGCTGTTCCCTGTTCTGCCCTCCGACTGCGTTAGCCTTCTTTTCACAAGAAGCAGGGGCATCGTTGTCGATGATGACTGGCGCAGTGCTGGTACAGCAATCCGTGGCTCACCATTTTGATTATCACCCACGTCACCGGGTGCATAAAAAACGGTCTGACTGTCCCATTTTCTCTTCGCAGCTGGCTCGAAAAACAATGCGATATTGCCCTTGGCGTCGTTGTTTTTCCATTGCATGCTGACATGATCGTAGAAAAAAATATTCACTTTTCACGTCGCTCGAAAGTAAGGAAAATCAGAACGGCACTGACACTATACGTACGCAAAAGCTAAATGTAATGAATACTTTCCCGCGCTCAGTTTTAAAGACCCCGCGCTTGGTCCGCTTAGTTGTCAGCCACTGAGCAACATGCAAGTGACGTTTCCCACTGGCTAATTTGCATCGGCCCCGGTAACAGTGTAGCGGCCCAAATCACAGCGTCGGGGCCCTGACGCTCAAATGACCCAGCGAGAACCCTGTGGTAGCATCAGAGAGCCAGCCCATATATTGGGGAAGTATCCAGCTGACCTCGGTCATGGATAAGTGAGGCGATCGCAAGCAGCCGTAAACAAACCCAAACACGTATCCCAAGCGCTACAAAACCTACGTCTAGTCTAACTGCAGCCTTTTCAGCCTAGCTTTGCAGACACATACAGCACCTCTCCGGTTAGCTTCAACTGTAGTGGCTACAATCGGGCAACGATATGATGAAACTGCCACATTGATGCTTACCTAAGTAACAAATGTTACGATATGATGGTTTATAATACCTGATTGTATTGTTTTGTTCAGCCAGTAGTTCCTATATGCTTATGTAAGGGTAATGAATATTCATGAGTGCTTGTAAACATTATGACTAGCCTGGGAACACTATAGATTCTTCCATCTAGAAAGTTCTATTGTCTGCAAGATTCTTCAAGAGCCATCTGGAGGGTTCTGTCACCTTCAGGATTCTTCTTTGTGATGTCAGTCAGGATTCTACTTTATGACATCATGCAGGATTCTTCTATGACATCATACAGGAGTACAAGGCCTATATAAAAGGAACTTGCGGCCAACGTACGGAAGATCCTGTCCGGCCTGCTGTACCTAGAAGCTACTCCGGCTTCGTTGGGTGCAATCGGACTTTGGATCCTTTCCGGTCTGCTATACCTGGATCTAGATCGGCTTTGCAGGGTGCAATCAGACTAAGGATCATCTCTGGTCTGCTACCCCTGAAAGCTAGACCGGCTTTGCTGGGTGCAATCGGACTTTGGATTACACAGACACCTCTTGGATACGGACTTTACGGTGATCAGGATCACCACACCGAAGACATCAGATTCCAGTGGATCTTCACCATTGTCGTGGGAACATCGCAAGGACGGACAGTTCGGGCTAGTGAATAGTATTTCTATCTTTAATGTAGTAATTTCATTATCCATTCCTGTATTATTGTAATTGCTACGTTCATTCGCTCAGTTATTTAGTAAATTGTTTAAATTTAATCCTTCTTCTATATTGGAATCTTCCAGGATTATCTGGAACACACAACTGTCCGTAACACAAAGTATACCGATCAGAATTACTGCATATAAGTTAACCAGGAGCATTTTTAATTAGCACGGCCGCATGCGAACTAACATGCAGTAGCTGGTAACCGAGCATTCATAACAACCACAGAGACAAACGTTACCCTGCAATACAGGTTTTACAGACAGCAAGTTCCGTTACCGTGGACAGTTGTACCAAGCAATCAAATTACAAACAAGTATAAAAAGTTAGCCTCAAATGAGGTTTATGTTCACATACATTCTGTAGAATTTCTCCTGATATTACTCTTGCATATTTAGGACACAAACATTAGCAACTGTAACTTGGCTATGTTAGCCGCAGTGTAGGCATGGGCCAGAATGAGATTCTGACGGTATGATAACCTTTAGCAAAAATATCACGGTTTCACGGTATTGCAATTACAGCTCTAAAATGTATTATTTTCAAATGCCTACGTAAAAAACAACAACTTTTCCATTGAACACAATCTATTTCATTTTTAAACAACATATCAGGGCTCGAATTAGGATTTTTTGACTGGGCGCACATGGTGCACCCAGATTTTGAAAATGGGTGCACTCGTGCGTGTTTAGGTGCACAGTCTAAAACTTGCTTAATTCAATAAAAAAAAGCTGCTTTGCAGCAGTACAAAATGAATAAACAAATATTCTTAAAACTCATATTCTTTGATATGTCATAGGACTACTGTACATTTGCAGTGGTGCAACAGGTTAGGATTATTGGTGGGATAGGATTTTATTAAAATCATGCTATATATAAGAAAAATAATGGAAAAAATACAAAAACGAAAACGAAGAAATCGGTAAAACTGAGTGTACTATTGTTATTTATCACAGTCAGATAATATTCAATCTATAATTTAATTTCACTTTAACTTGGCTGAGACTCTAAAGTAATTTTCCACAACTCCATCATAGGACCTCTCTGGCCTCAATAGCAGCAACAGTGCTGCTTTTTGCTGTTTTTATATTTTCACATTCTTCATAACTCCATAATTAAGACCCTCTCCTCCTATATTATATTTAATCTTGAAGTATTTTTTTTTTTTTTTTAAGATTTTATTAATCACCCGGCAGCCACTTACATTACATCCAAGGAGTAAGTGCATACATCAACGTGAATGGATCTTCAAACATGAGTCTCAATCACAATTTCCCAAGTGTCTACCCGAGTATGCGCGTGCATAATTTCAAGTGTCCACCCAATCAGTGTAAAACGTTATTAATTTCTCCCGTTTGGACGCAGTCCCATTGGTGCGGGTCGTGGTCTGTGGTGGCTGCGCCCCCTAGTGCCGCGGAGGGCAGATGTCCCACACACTCCCTGATCCTGGATCAGGGAAAGTCTTTGATGAGAAATATACATTACGCGATCAGCCAATTTTGACACATACGCAGCCTCAGACCAAACAGTCTTTCACAGTCTTGTAGTCCCATCGATTTTGTCATTTATTCTCGTCCGTTACCGATAAAATTTATCATTCCAGGTAAGGATGAGCGCATTTGTAGAAAGAGGATTTATTTCGGGGGCAGATTTTTACTAGGTGCATGCGGTGCATCCGACTTTAAATTTTGGGTGCACCTGCCGAAAACCGGGTGCATACCCGCTATTTCGAGCCCTGCATATACAATATTTGGTATATTAGTAAACGTGTACCATGTTAAGTTAAAAAAAAATAATAATAATAATAAATAATTGAATTCTTCTCAATAAAATAAAAATAAATTTAGTACCTTAAGGGAGCCTAAACCTGCAGCTCAACAATAATCAAGAAACGCACTTTCTGTCTTTGACGACTCATAAAAAAGCTGCTCATCCCGCAGGAACGGTATGATGGAAAGTTTTAGCGGTTTTGAAACCGTGACTTTCTCAAACCACGGTATACCTTGAAACCGGTAACCGGCCCATGCCTACCGCAGTGCTACAGCCACAATCAACAGGCCATCACGTTAGATGGGCTTATGCAGTGAAGCAACTTACAGCTTCTGTGTCTGTGAGTCACGGACAGTCGCGACCGATCCAGGCTTTATCTTCAGGTATTTTACAAAGCCTGCATTTGAGGCCAGTTGTTAGTGCTAACTATCGTCAGCAGTCCTGCTAGCCACCCGTAACACGTTAGCTTCACTTACATTATTTGCTGTTATATCGTTACTTATAGCTTGTGGCTCCGAGTGCTTGATCGATGCAACTGCTTCAGGTTTGAGAAGCAGCTGAAACGCTTAACCTGCGTCGAATTATCCTTTATTGACAAAGCTGTCTTTGGTGAAATGCTGAGCACAAACAATTAACGTTCCCTTTGGCCGTGGCTATTTGCAGCCAGCAAACAAAAAAAGCTACCCACTGATTTCTGGTGGCATCGTCTTTTGGAAAAGAAATAGGTGCTTTTCTTCGCGTCCAAAAGTAAACGGACAAGCAGCTTCGGGAGAGATACTGACAAAACGACACCTCAAATGATCTGCGGTTCTTCTTTTGCATTTCCAAAAGCGTAGATGCTACTAAGGCATAGTATGATCCGCAGTTGTTTGTGCCTACTAGAATAGTTTCCGGTGTGGGCAGGTCCAGTGCCATGATTGGCTCTGGCTAGGTCTGTATTAATTGGACGGCACAACCTGACGTCAGGTTTTGCCCAGATCTCATGAAGATCTCGGGACGAGCTGTTCAGAGAGGAAATCACGCTCATGAAATCACATTCTTGGATTACGGCAAAACCCCTGGATCTTATGTTTAGAAACTTTTCAGAGGTTGAGTATGGACATCCAAAATGATAACATTACATAAAAGAAGGATCAGCATAATAGGTCCCCTTTCAGAAATATCTTTAATAATACATACAAAATTCCCCGATGAGAGATGGAATTCAGAGGTCAGCTATTAATTCAGAATATTGACATTCTTTCCATCTAATACGGTAGCCTGGTTAGGTCTCTCTACTTCTCATTATCTCTTCTTAAATCATTATAGGCCACACTTTGGTTTTGATTAGCCAGTTGGCTGAAAAAATGGCTTGATTGCAAGTTAGGCAAAGTAGACAGGAATTGATTTAAGGTAAGCTAATTATGCCAGGGCGATGGAGGCTGTCGAACCTCGCTGGTAATTAGCAGACTTCAAGTCAGTTTTCTTCCCGGAAGCATTTCAAATGATCGCATTAGGTATGTGTCATAGAAAAGGTAATAAGCAAGCTCGTCTGTCTGCCTCATAGTGGCAGTTACTTTTATTGTGCTTAAAATAATCATGATTCGGTGAATCGCGCAGCTCTAATAGATACCATAAAATAAAGTGGAAAATCATTATTGAAATAATAACTCAGGTGGGAAAGTAGGGTCATTTTCTCATAGACCTCCATACCATTGAACTTCTTCCTGCAACCACTGATGTCGCCATCTGCTGGCATTTAAATAGAATACAATTTTCAGAGATTTCCAAATGGGCTTCACTTTTCAGACTTGGGTGCTGCGTCCATCTTTTTAGACAGTCTATGGTTGGGACTTACATATGTGTTATGCGCGATTGCCATGGAAGCGTATAGTTAACAAAATTAAAAAGAAAATGCAATGTCAGAAATGCATTTTCATTGTCAAGATACAAGCGCATTTGTATCATAATGAAAATGCAAATGTAATCCTCCACTTTGTATTTTCATTTTCAAGTCCATGTACGCAATTTTTGTGACAAATGGAAAATTAAAATACATTACAAAACAAAAACGAAAAAGCTAATCGTATAAAGCAAATGCATTCTCGGAAATGCTTTTTCGTTTTCGAGAAGCACGCGCGTTATTTGTACCATCGCGAAAATGCTCAAGTAATCCTCCACTTTCCGTTTGCATTTTCAAGTCCATGTAGGCACTGTTTTCATTTGCAAGAAGTGCCCCGCTATATCACTAACAAAACGAAATCGAAAACGCTAATCTCATAAAGCAAATACATTCTCGGAAATGCTTTTTCTTTTTCAAGAAGCAGACGCGATATCTGTCTCATAATTAAATCGCTACCGCAGTTCGCCACTTTTCTTTTTCATTTTCGTGAGAGACTGCCCTGCCTGGCTTTGCATTTTCGATTTCGAGGTCCCACGCGCATTTCCTAACAAAATTAAAAAGAAAATACCCTCCCTAGTTGGGTGTGGCCTGTCGGTGAGAAGGCGGGACTTCCCCCACAATTTGGTATGAATTGGATATTAACAAATACAAGCGATCTCGGTGGTTATCAAACAGAGAGAAACTCCTGCTGCACGAATTTTTATGCCAAAGCACAAATGCTAACTTACATAGTTGGAGCCACAGACTGCTTCACGAATTTGGAGTGAAAGGGCAGTTCTATGAAGGTATTATTGGTGAAAAAGGTTTGAGCAACTGTAACAGTGGAATTTGCAGTGGTGTACAGCGATTTGTATGTGTATCAGTAAATTTGAGGTCACATACTCTGAGTTGTGTACTTGTAGATTTTTTTCTCTGCACAAATACAACACAACACTTACACATTCACAAATTCTTAATTACAGGTGCACAAATCCTATTTTACAAGTCACAGATTAAAAAACTGACACGCTCGCATTTTTGCTCCTATTGTTGCAGTATATTTGGTGCAAAACATTTGTGCACCCGTATCAAACAATGTGAAGTTGTGGACAAAATTTGAATATGTGCAAATCTGAATGTGAATTTGTGCAATAAAAGTTCAATGTATGTGAAATAATTTCTCACGAAAATATTAGTGTTCTTTTAAAACACAAATACAAATCGATAACGACAACTACTCGAATCTTCCCCACGAGTCGCAGATTCTGTTTTCTACAAGTCACAGATTCTGTTTCCTACGAGTCACACATCGCGCCCCGTCCACTGAGATATGTGGTGCAAAACGATCTGTACATTCAGTCTATGGAGAAAAAGGCGGGTGCTGATCTGAGATCGACTGATTCCACAGCCAATCAGAGGAGATCGGCTTTCGTCCTACAGCCAATCAAAGGAGAGGGGCTTTTGTCTACATTGCGGAGTGAAAGGAGAAATCCCGTAGGTGGAGTCGATTCAGCACATATACTGTATTATTAAACTAACAGCAGCAGAGACAGCGATTTAGGCAACATTCAAGGTAGGCTGAATTTTGAACCACGTTTATAAATTAACTCCGACGCGAAGCTGAAAATACTGTCACTTTTCCTCTGTTTTGCTAACGCTAACCCTCCTCCCTGCCGCGTGCATTTGTTTTCAATGAAGTCGCTGAGAAATCAATCCGTAATGCGGTGGATTATCATACACTATATGTTATTAATCGCTGATTTCCGTATTGCCTTGTTATTGGCCGAGGGCTATTACCGCGACCCAAAGGCCAATAACAAGGCAATGCGAAAATAAGCAATTTATAATATTTTTATTAATTGGTTAAGTATGTTGTGCTATCTTGACAATATTATGACTGTGACTTCTGAAGTAGTACTCTGAAGTACGCGCTAAATGCTAGGTCCGCGACTGTAGTCTGCTTCTTTGAAGAGAGCGAGTGCCGCAGTTACCGCGACCGAAAGGCCAATAAAAAGGCAATACGGAAATAAGCAATTAATAACATATAGTATATGATAATCCACCGCACCACGGATTGGTTTCTCAGCGACTTCATTGAAAACAAATGCACGCGGCAGGGAGGAGGGTTAGCGTTAGCAAAACAGAAGAAAAGTGACAGGACGCTAAATCTCTCAGCTTCGCGTCGGAGTGAATTTATTAATGTGGTTAAAAATTCAACCTACCTTAAATGTTGCCTAAATCGCTGTCTCTGCTGCTGTTAGTTTAATACTAGTGTATGTGCTGAACAGAGGTATATAAAGTACTCGAAAAAAATAACTAAGTAAAAGTAGAAGTGCCATAACTGAAAGTTACTTTGGTAAAAGTTGAAGTCACCCATAAGAAAATTACTTGAGTAAGTGTCTTAAAGTAGCTCACATTAAATGTACTCAAATACAAAAAGTATCTTGTGAGAAAATATACGTAAGTATCAAAAGTGCAAGTACACCTCCAAAGCATTTTTCATAGTACGCATAGAAAGAAAGAAAACAACCACACATTGTTCTCTTTTTGTTCTCTTTAATCAACTTGCAGGTGAATGAAAGATGCAGTATTCAAAAAACAAACAGGCTTTCTGTGCTTTATACTTCATCTTCTTTGAGTTTACTGGCAGTTTACAAAACCACTAGAACTGACAATAATTAACAGTAGAATGACACAGTATCAATACCGTGTCGAATTTTTGCTTCAGAAAACTGATTTTTCATAACTACTAATTGGAATACCATTGGCTCACTGTAGCTGAGGTGGTTGCTAGAGAGGGTAACGATTTTTTTCTGTTGCAAGAGAGAATTTTTTTTTGAACTGCTGGATAGATACTGTGGGCAAGAGTAGTGAGCAGTTTGCACATCAGGCTTAGCTGAGGAGTTTAATTCAGGCAACTCCAGAAAAACAGGGATCGGAGTGAACTCGTCCATAATATTCTAAACGTGTTTGAGCTGCTTGCTTGTGAATATTCAATAACTGATCCTGGTGTGCCATCTTGTGACAAAATATTGTAACTGCGTGGATAAATTTGCAACTCCATGTCTGCTGGCGGGCACATCTGCTTAAAGCGCGGTTAAGATACCGTGCCGAGCACCGTTGTTCTTCTCGAGCACGCCAAATCCAGATAATCCTTAAATGATTAATTACATTAATATTTTAATTTGTGACGAGTAACGAACTGGCCACTGTCAAAGTAACGAAGTAAAAGAATACTTTTTCTCTTTTAAATGTAGTAGAGTAAAAGTAAAAGTCCCGGTTTAAAAAAAAAAAAAAAAAAAAAAAAAAAAACTCAAGTAAAGTACAAATCCTCAAAAACTACTTAAGTACTGTAACGGCACATGTACTTTCGTCACTATACACCTCTGGTGCTGAATCGACTCCACCAACGGAATTCTCCTTTCACTCCAAGAATGTAGACAAAAGCCCTCTCCTTTGATTGGCTGTGGGACGAAAGCCGATCTCCTCTGATTGGCTGTGGAATCAGTCGATCTCAGATCAGCATCCGCCTTTTTCTCCATAGACTGAATGCACAGATAGCTTTGCACCACATATCTCAGTGGACGGGGCGCGATTTGTGACTTGTAGAAAACAGAATCTGTGACTTGTAGAAAACAGAATCTGCGACTTGTAGGAAACAGAATCTGTGACTTGAGGGAAACAGAATCTGTGACTTGAGGGAAACAGAATCTGTGACTCGTGGGGAAGATTCGAGTAGTTGTAGTTATCGATTTGTATTTGTGTTTTAAAAGAACACAAATATTTTCGTGAGAAATTATTTCACATCCATTGAACTTTTATTGCACAAATTCACATTAAGATTTGCACATATTCAAATTTTGTCCACAACTTCGCATTGTTTGATACAGGTGCACAAATCTGTTTTGCACCAAATATACTGCAACAATAGGAGCAAAAATGTGAGCGTCAGTTTTTTAATCTGTGACTTGTAAAATATGATTTGTGCACCTGTAATTAAGAATTTGTTAATGTGTAAGTGTTGTGTTGTATTTGTGCAGAGAAAAAAATCTACAAGTACACAACTCATAGAGTACGTGACCTCAAATTTACTGATACACATACAAATCACTGTACACAACAACAAATTCCACTGTTACAGGTGCTCAAACCTTTTTCACCAATAATACCTTCATACTGTTCATATTAATACACCTGTGCCTATACGTCTCTTTACCTTGATAGCTGGCTACATACAATGGTAGCACGTCGACCTCCAGTTCTGTATATGCGAGTCTGTGGATGAATCGCAGAGGAAGACTGAGCTAAGAAAGAGACAGATTCATCCTGTTCGCTTGCATTCTGCTGCTGCAGAAGAAAGGCTTGCGAAATCCAGATCTACGATTTCTCTTATTATACCGTTAAGTCGCTTGTAATAATATGTTGTCGCTGGCCATAGCCTGATGTCGACTCAGTGATATGTTTCGGCCAATCGATGTGTTTTTCATGAACAGTTACATCGTTAGACTAACGCGATGTTAATTAGCTAGTTAACTACTTTCCTGCAAGATGACGAACATTACGAAGAACTACTGCATAAAACGTGCTTTCACTCCATTAAATTTGACCAGATTGCGATCAGTTTCGCACGTCTGTTTTATGTGGTAACACTATGCTTGCAGCAGGATGCGTCTCTCTCCCGCAGCTCAGTGCACCCCTGCCATTCATCCACAAAATTGCAGTGAGGCACACCAACTGGAAGCCGATATGTTTGTTACCCGGCAACTCTTATAGCAGCAACTAAGGTAGAAGAAAAGTATGGACACTGATGTATTAATATATTAGCGGTCCTTTTATTCCAAAGTCGCGAAGAAAGGCACGGAAGTGGCTACATGCAGCCCCGGTGGGCAGGACCGTATGAAACTGCTTGTAAAAGATAGCGAGCCGATAATCTGTCCAACCATTGATTGATCGAGTCTAAGCAGTAAGCACACGGTTTGAGTGGAAGCAGGTATAATCCAAGCGCACGCAGGGGCTAATTGAGTGCGAGAGCAGGATCACTGCACTTTTAGTCTAACGATGTGACTGTCCATGAAAAAAAAAACATCGATTGGCCGAAAAATATCACTGTGTGGACATACGGCCAGCGACAACATATTATTACAAGCGACTTCACGGTATAAGAGAAATTATACAGGGTGTATCAGAAAAAATGATACTCTCGGAAAAATCATAAAGTTAACATAGATAATAGTTCTGAAAATGTGGGCGTAAACCTTGGTAGACGGGGTCATTCTTCTTCGAATGATACCAGTATCTTGGTTTACGCTTCATGCTCCAGTGAGCACGGACGCTTTGAATTTTGCAAAATTCAAGTCTTTTGCGCACGGAATGCGAGGGTTAAAATTGATTCGGCCACATTAAATTAAAAGTTTAGACAGGGTTTTACCAGTATGCCAAGGCGCTTTTTGAATAATTAACCCTTTCACCCCCTAACCTCGGCACAAAATGATCTCTTTTATGAGTGGATCGTAACCAAAGGGTTAACACATGCAATTGAAGTGGCCGTGAACAAGTGAATCAAGCTAACAAGCATCATTCAGTGGGTATGTCATTTAATTATTCCATAATCACATCATGTCTTGTCAGTTTCTTCCTTTCATCACACAGCCAATGATCACAAATGCGTTATGTTATGCAGGCAATTTAATTCATGGACATAAAATCGGTGAGCACCTGTGCATTGGCCCCACTTTTTGCCTTGTAACTGTGTGGTGTAAAATGGTCAGACCACAGTTCACAGCTCAGCAGAGGTCTTTTCTGGTAACGGAATACCTCCAAACCAAAAGTGTTCGTGACTGTCCTTCAGCGGTTCCAACATCAATTTCCAAATGTAAGGGTTCTGAGTCGTCTCACTGTCTTCAGGAATGTCAACAAGTACCGTGCCTCTTGCACCAGCCACAATCTCAATAAAGGGAGGTCAGGCCGACGCAAGACCCAACGTACACCAGTCAACATCGAAGCAGTCAGGACCCTCCTCGAAGACCAACATGCTGGAGAAAGGAGGGCGCAAACCGTCAGCTGCCGACAGAATGGTCTTGGCCTGTCGTCATCCACCTTCAATCGTATCACACATCTTGACCTGATTCAGTTACGTTTGGTAACCCCTTGGTGACGATCCAGTCCTCTCATAAGAGATAATTTAATGTCGAGCTTAGGGGGTGAAAGGGTTAATTGTTTAAATAAAGCCTTGGCATAATGGTAAAACCCTGTCTAAACTTTTAATTTAATGTGACAAATCCAATTTTAACCCTCGCATCCCCGTGCGCAAAAGACTTGAATTTTGCAAAATTCAAAGTGTCCGTGCTCACTGGAGCATGAGGCGTAAACCAAGATACTGGTATCATTCGAAGCAGAATGACCCCCTCTACCAAGGTTTACGCCCACATTTACAGAACTATTATCTATGTTAATTTTATGATGATTTTTCCAAGAGTCTCATTTTTTCTGATACACCCTGTAGATCTATGGATTTCGCAAGCCTTTCTTCGGCCGCAGCAGGATGCAAGCGAACAGGATGAATCTGTCTCTTTCTTAGCTCAGTCTTCCTCTGCGATTTAGCCACAGACTGGCATATAGAGAACTGGAGGTCGACGTGTTCCACGGCTGCCATTGTATGTAGCCAGCTATTGGGGTAAAGAGACGTATAGGCACTGGCGTATTAATATGAACTGCCCTTTCACTCCAAATTCACGAAGCAGTCAGTGGCTCCAACTATGTAAGTTCCCAGACAGCAAAGAGTCATTGAAACAATGTTAAATCAACATTGTTTTGTCAACGTTAAGACTTTGAAACAACGTTGAATGTTACACCCTCAATTAACATTGAATCGATGTTGATTTTATAATTAATGATCAACGGTATTTCAATGTTATTTCAATTAAAAAGAACATTGAAATAATGTTGAAATTTCAACCTAACCATAGATCAATGTGCTTTCTATGACTTTTCAACATTAGTATCATCACCCTGTCAACCAGGAATCGATGCTCAATCAATTATAATCATAACTTTAAATCAATGTTGTTTCAATGTCGCCGTATCAACGTCGGGTTTCATCGCTATTGTAACGGTGATTCAACATTGATTTAGCATTGATATTTCAATGTCAACCATTCTGATGATTCAGATGGAAAAATCAACATTGTTTCAATGTAGTAATGCTATCTGGGTTAGCATTTGTGCTTTGGCATAGAAGTTAGTGCAGCAGGAGTTTCCCTCTGATTGATAACCAATGAGATCGCTTGTATTTGTTAATATTCAATCCATACCAAATTGTGGGGGAAATCCCGCCTTCTCACCGACAGGCCACACCCAACTAGGGAGGGTATTTTTTTTTTTTATTATTGAATTTGCAGCAGTATATACACAAAATATAAGCATTTTCACATTGCAGTATCAGCTAGGATCTATACAGTATACAAGTGAAATACAAATCAATTGACGAGCTTTCATTACGACCTGCGGAATATAACAAAAAATAACTAAATTACATAAAGGAAAATAAAATACAATAGAAATCTAATTAATAATAAAAAAAAAGCCAGGCCAGGGGATAAATTAATTTGAATAAACACATTGAAATGGGAGCACAGATTTACAGTCTTAATTGCTTTTTTGTTTTTTACTGGGGTAACTGTGTTAATATACAGCTCTATTTCTTTCTTGAACATTTTGAAGTAACGTTTATTTTTAGCAAATTTACATTTATGGATGTAATACTTTGCGAGAAAAATGATAAGATTAATTAAAAAATACTCCTTTTCATGTATTATGTTGAATCGTAAAAAACCAAAAATAACATTTTCAAGACGAAGTTGAAAGTCACAAATAATATTATCTAAAATAAATCTACAGATATCTTGCCACAATTTAAGGGTGTATGTACAGTTCCAAAAAATATGAACAACAGTTTCAGTTTGGGAGTCACAGAAGGCACAGTTTAAATCAATATCTTTATTGAATTTCAAGAAGAAAGATCTAACAGGGTAACAATGATGAATGATTTTAAAGGACACTTTTTCAATTTTATTGCCTAAAAAAAATTTTTGTGGGAGAGTCCAAACTCTTTTCCAGCACACATCCCTTATTCGATTGTTCCACAACGATATCGCAGCTGAGGAAGAAACAATGTCATACTGAAAAAGAGCACGGACTCCACGGTTATTCTTGCGTCCAGATGGGTCAAAACATACTTTACCAACAGTGGACTCAGTTACATCAACAGAAGGACCATGAGGAACAGAAGTCGATATGAAGCCCCTAAACAACATTAATACACCGGATGGAATAGCATCCAATACGATGGAAAACTGCTTTGGAGTTATGGAAATCTGGTAATGCTGGAGAAATTCCTGGTAATTAAATAAAATTCCATTCCTATTTAACAGTTGACTCACCCAGATAATGTTGTTATTAAACCATTCCTTAAAAAATAAAGTTTTGTTTTTGTAAATAATATTTCCATTATTCCATATTGAATATCGGTGTGGTGAACAATTGTGTTTGTATATCATAGACCAGGCAGGCAGCATTTGTTTGTGAAAATTGGATAGCTGAATAGGAATCTTTTCAATGTTATAATTGCATACTAAAAGAAATTTTAGCCCACCAATTTGAGTGAATATGTGATTAGGAATTGCATTCCAGACTGAGTTTGAATTTCAAAGAAATTGTTTTATCCAGTTAATCTTGAAGGTGTTTTTAAAATTCTAAAATCCAGAAAATTGAGACCTCCTTTCTCATATGTATTCATAATGACTGATTTTTTATGTAGTGTGTTTTATTCTTCCATAGAAAGTTAGAAAGTAGTTGGTTTATATCCTTGAGTGTTGTATTATCAATATCTAATGAGAGAGCAGTATATATCAGTCTTGAAATGCCCTCCGCTTTTGATATTAAGGTTCTGCCTTTCAAAGATAAGTCCCGGAGGAGCCATCGATTAAATTTTTGTACTTTTTGCACGATTGGAGTAAAATTTAAAGTACTTCTAGTTTTTTGGTCCTTATTAATCTGAATTCCCAAGTATGTCACAGTATTTTTTACAGAAATGCTTGAAATTGAATGGATAGAACGGTCTTTCACAGGCAATAGTTCACATTTGTTTGCGTTCAGATAAAGACCAGAAGCTTTGGAGAATACCTTAATTACATCAAGAGCACAAGCAACCTGAGTAAAGTCTCTCAAAAATAGAGTAGTATCATCCGCTAGATGGCTGATAATTATTTCTCGTTTTGCTATTGTGATGCCTTTCAGAGTGCCTGATTTAATATGACTGGCCAACAGCTGGGTTACGATGAGGAAGAGGTATGGGGAAATTGGGCAACCCTGCCTAATTCCCCTTTTTATGTCAAATTGTGGGGTTGTGCCAGATATTAATTTAATAGAACTGTTGTTATTTGCATACAGCGTGCGAATAGCCTTATTGAAATATTGCCCAAAACCAAATTTTTCCAGGGATTTAAAAATAAAACAATGTTCAACTGAGTCAAAAGCTTTATAGAAATCTAGAAAAAGTATGAAACTGTTATCATTAATTAGTTCAGAGTAGTCCAAGATATCTAGTACTAATCTGCTATTGTTGGATATGTGCCGATTTCTCATGAAGCCGGACTGTGATTCATCTATGATGGTGTCAAGAACTAATTTAAGACGTGTAGAAAGGGCAATTGCTAACAACTTGTAGTCGTTGTTTCAGAGACAAATGGGGCACCAATTTCCAATAAGCAACACATCTTTCTTGGGTTTGGCTATAAGTGTAATTAGTCCTTGTGTTAATGTAGGAGGGAGAAATTCATTAGATATACTTTCTAGGAAGACTTCTAATAAAAATGGTGCCAATTGTTCCGAAAATGCTTCATAAAAGTCTGATGTAATTCCATCCACCCCAGGAGATTAATTATTCTTAAGGCTATTGATCGAGTCCATAATATTATTTAAAGTCAATGGAGCATCACATAACTCTCGATCTGCAATACTAATGGGATTTACCTTAATTGATTCCAAAAAAGAGGTTGCACTCTCCTCACAATATTGAGTGGCATACAATTTACTGTAAAACTTAGAACAATATGTGGAAATTATTTTTGAGTCATCACAAACATTATTATCAATTTTAAGTTGTCTAATTGAGTTAAATTTAGAGCGAGAGCTTTCTAAACTAAAAAAAATAAGCAGAGTTTTGTCCCTTTTCCATCCATTTTAGTCTTGATCTAATAAAGGCACCTTCAGCTTTTGACCTATAAATATTGTCAAGCTTATTTTGATATTCCACAAGAGTTTCTTTTTCACTTAATGAGAGACTCTCAGAGGGCTTCTGAGAAAGAGACATGATCATAGAAATGACATTTTCCTCATTTATTCTCTTTGATTTGGCCAAATCAGAGGACCATTTCCTCAGATACTTGGCAACTTCAAATTTTACCAATTCCCATTTAATACAATACTTCTTTTCATTTTGAGCCTCCTCCCAATACGTCTGAATCAATTCCTTTACCTCAATTTTTACTGCTTCATATTTTAAGACTGAACTATTTAGTTTCCAATATGATGTATGGGTAAAACCTGAAAGGGGGAGTAAAGGAATAGAAATATAAATGGCTTTGTGATCAGTTAATGGAGTAGCCAATATTTGAGTTATTGCATTCTCTTTAAGGGCACTGGAAATTAGCCAATAATCAATTCTAGATTAGGAAGATCTTGAATTGTTAGAGCAAGTATATAATCTGTCGTATGGAAACTTCTCTCTCCAAACATCAATCAAATCGAATTTTTGCATGAAAATCTTTAAGGGGGCACTCAATTTGGTATTTTGTCACACCAGGCCATCTGTCTGAAAGACAACTGTCACAGCACATTACTACAGACAGCTGTAACCAACATGGACCTTATAAACTGGTCGTTAAATGCAATTGACAAAATTATTTCCACGAGGCGGACAGGTGCTGGAGAACCGAGATGTCCGGATGGGACATTCCCTGCCGGTTACACCATGGATGCATGGGGAATGTGGCGTTCGCTGTGTTTGGCAGTCCTGGACATCGAGGATGTAGAGGACGTCTGTCTAATTGGATTTATGATAGCGGGCCTGCTATCATTGGGGCTTGGTCTGTTTTTGATCGACCATAGGATAAAGAAAACTTTGAAAAGCATGGTTTTCCTCGACAGAAAGCTCAATAAAATTGGATTCGACATCAAGGAAGGCAATGATGGACTAAACATACTGCGAGAAGTCATTAAATCCGATCAGGCAAGGGTGAACCAAGTCAACGAAAATGATGACTAATCAAGACTCCATGCAAAGATCTGGTATTATTGCACCTTCCAACTACTCCAAATCACTAGGAACAAATCAAATGATGCAGAAAGGAGTCCAGGTTTTTCTGGGCCAAGTCTCAATGGATTAAAGCAAGAGTGACATTCAAATCTAAACTTATATGGACACTCAGCTATATTGTGATTTATAATTCTTTATGATGTTCATAAATCTTCATGATCTTATGTTGTGACGCTTAAATCGTAGTGTAAACGGACACTCAGCTCTGTTGTGATTTATAAATCTCTATGATATCTTAACTATAATCAAACTGTTTTTATGGGAGTTGGGGGCGGGACTTTGATAAGCGATTTCGCTTCTCCCGCGACCCTTTCGGTCATGATACATGTTGTGTTGAAATTGTCATGAAATGACTATACAATCATGCCGAAATAAAAACAAATAAAAAAAAAAAAAAAAACCATCAAGAATTAGCCAGGACAAATTGTTGTTAATAAAGAGTGGGATAATAGCCAATAATTTTCGGGTCTAACACCGCCTCTGGGGCGTTTCATTCTGAAAAAAACGCCCAGAAGCCGTAGTGAGCTGGCATGTATGCAAAGTGGAGGATTACTTTAGCATTTTCGTGATGTACAAATAACGCACGTGCTTCTCGAAAACGAAAAAGCATTTCCGAGAATATATTTGCTTTATACGATTAGCGTTTTCGTTTTTGTTTTGTTAGTGATATTGAAGGGCACTTCTCAAAAATGCAAATGAGGACTGTATTTTAATTTTCCATTTGTTACAAAAATTGCATACATGGACCTGAAAATGAAAATACAAAGTGGAGGATTACATTTGCACTTTCATTATGATACAAATAATGCGCTTGTATCTTGAAAATGAAAATGCATTTCTGACATTGCATTTTCATTTTAATTTTGTTAACTTTATGCTTCCATAGATTGCATCTCACACTCAGTGTTTCTAAAGTTGACAAGATCCAAGCTTATGGCTAGTTCATTTCTTCAGTAAGTTTTTAAAGCCATCCCAACAGAAAATTAATACGTGCAAGATTCATGTCTTCTCTTCTTCAGTCAACAGCGTTTGACCTCAATTTTTTTGTACCACTGCCCCACTCAGGCAGGATGTAGAAAAATCCTTATAGATTTCCTATGATGCCATGGCATTGGTCGTACATATTGTCAAATGCTGATGTTGTCCATTGAAAATGTTCAAAGCACGTACAACACTTAAGTTAAACCAGCTGTTGAGGCACTTTTCCTGCAGTCAGGTGGAACTGAGGAGGTAACGTAAAATATTGCCTTGTCCGTGAAAAGATATCTTCTCAATCAATTATATCGTTCGCTGCAAAGTCTTCAATGTCAGTAATATTCTGAGAGATTATAGTTGGGCATACCAATATAGCAGCACGGCTACTTCAAAATTATGTCATCAGCTATCCAGTTATTCGATATTGATCAGTGGTTTTAATTCAAGAGGTCCAGGGGCACTGGTTAAGATTAATGGCATAATGAATTCCACCTAGTATCAGGATATTTTGGCTGACAATGTGGTTGCCTCTGGTAGAAGGCTGGGACTTGGCCTTAGGGGTCATTCCGTGCGAAATCACCCAGAGCCTCCCAGGTCACCATCTCAGAAAATTCTCAAAAAAATTCTCCAAGTAGCTACATGAGAGGGATGATCACATGCAAATTTTTTCCCACTAATTCCCAGTAGTATTTTAATTATGGCAGTTTAAAAACTGGATGCCAAGCCCACTTTTAGCGCTCCCGAGTGACATTTTAACATTTTCTTGTTTTCAAAGATCAATATCTCTGGAATGTATCCATCTATAATGCTGAAAATTGGCATGTGTAATATTTAGTGACTATATATTAGGGAATAAGTGTCAAAACTTCCATAGGAAAGATAGATCCTGTTTTATGGGTTGCTGAATATGGCACTTTGTGCTGTTTCAAAATTTTTTGGCAATGTTTACAGGGCTCTAGAGCGAAGACTACTTTAGTGATTGTCTTCATGTTTAAGAATTTACTTTATTAAGTTATTGACTTCATGCAGATGAAAAACTATGACAGTGAAACAAAATGCTAATGAACTATAGCTTCAACAAAATTGGACCATTACGAAAAATGATCAAAAATGCCCTTCGGTCTACATGAGATTTAGCCATGTAGGCAACTGCCTAGGAAGTTCATATTTTTTTCCTAGAAGGAGATATTCTATCCCAAACTGCAGTAAAAATTTTATCTTCTAACTCAAATGAGATCATACTCAAAAATATTTTTATGTATTGACGTATAAAGCACATTGATCACTTGTACAAAAAAGTAAAAGAAATAAATACATGCATTGATATACTACACTACTGTACTAATACTGCAATAAATACAATATAGGTAATCTTTTATTCTACACCCAAAAGTCTAACATTTGGTTTCAAATACACAAGCGTATATTATTGTAGTACTTCTGTATGCCATTACACATATCCTGATACGGTATCATTGAGGTTTCACATTTGGTGAAAACAAAACTTAGATGACTGTTTCATACATTGTTAACCATATGAGTATTCATGACTACACTGTCATCTGCAAGGAATGTTTCTGTACAGGTACAGCAGGGATGTATAAGACACATGTATTGATAGTATTTACCTTGTTTTCACTAACTGAATAATATATCAATATATGTGTCGGTCTTCTTATTTAAACTTTTGAAAAAGTTCAGAGACTTTTGTGAGGTCTCTTTCAGTCAGCTTATATTGTCTGCCACTACTTTGAACCATCAGGGGTGCTTCTACTGCACACAAAACATGCCGTAATGGTACCCAGCATTGGTCTTTCTTATATTCAGGAGACCAAGAGAAACTATTGCCTTTGCCTTGTTTCATAAAGTTTACAAAAACATCCTGTTCATTTTCATTCCTCTGCATTATATTACCAAGATACCACTTATCATCATATATACAGGCAACATATTTTCCAGGCTGGTACAGGCTAATATCACTGTACCCTGTGGTGCCAGCAGATGGATTGTCCTGGTCGCTATCAACAGAACACAAGTTAACGATTGTAAAAATCCGATCAGCTGATACTCTTCTCATCTTCATTTTCATGTTAGAAACAGGTATGAATGAATGATGGGAACGAGTGCCAACAACAGTTTTAGCATCACTAAAACGTTCCTGCAGTTTAAACAATTCAGCATTTTGCTGAATGTTATTACTTGTGACAAAAAAAAAAATGTATTCCTTGAATATTCACAGTAGCCCAATTGTACATTTGCTCAGCAGTGAGAATTTGGTTTTCTACAGTTGCCTGCAAACTTGCTCTAGCTACCAATCGTTCGGTGATGTTTGTGTGTTATTACCATTTTTTTCCACATTTTAGAGACTTTTTTTTTTTTTTTTTTTGAAGATTATTTTTTGGGGAATTTTTCCTTTATTTGACAGTTGTACAGTGCAGAGAGACAGGAAAGCTAGGGAGAAGAATGGGGGAAGACATGCAGCAAATGACCTGAGCCGGAATTGAATCCAGGTCGCCGCGGGAAGGACGCAGCCTCTATGGTACGCGCGCCTACACCGATGAGCCACTGGGGTGCCCCTAGAGACTTTTTGAAGTTCAGTATACAATAACATGAGGGTTTTACTTTAAACAGTCTTTTGGAGGCAAAATGAGAAATAGTACAAACCACAATTTGAACATGAATATTTTAGATAGGCCACGTTTGACTAAAAGGCATTTTGATCTTTACTTCTGACCATCAAGTCATGTGAGTTAGGAGATAAAATTTTTACTCCAGACTGGGGTAGAATGTCTCTTTCTAGGAAAAAAATATGAACTTCCTAGGCAGTTGCCTACATGGCTAAATCTCATGTAGACTGAAGGACATTTTTGATCATTTTTCGTAATGGTCCAGTTTTGTTGAAGCTATAGCTCATCAGCATTTTGTTTCACTGTCATAGTTTTTCATTTGCAGGAAGTCAATAACTTAATAAAGTAAATTCTCAAACATGAAGACAATCACTAAACTAGTCTTTGCTCTAGAGCCCTGTAAACATTGCTGGCCTTTAAACGGCACAAAGTGCCATATTCAGCAACCCATAAAACAGGATCTATCCTTCCTATGGAAGTTTTGACACTTATTCCCTAATATATAGTTACTAGATATTACACATGCCAAGTTTAAGCATTATACATGGATGCATTTCAGAGATATTGATCTTTGAAAACAAGAAAATGTTAAAATGTCACTCGCAAGCACTAAAAGTGGGTGTGACATCCAGTTTTTAAACTGCCATAATTAAAAAACTACTAGGAATTAGTGGAAAAAAAGTTGTAGGTGATCATCCCTCATATGTAGCTACTTGCCAAAATTTTTTGAGATTTTTTTGAGATGGTCACCTGGGAAAATATTGGAATTTTGGGTGATTCCGCATGGAATGACCCTTAGGTGGACTTTGCAACAAGACAACGACCCAACAAACCTCAGGATTCACACAGAAATGGTTCTGTGACAACAAAATCAACGTTCTACAATGGCCATCTCAGTCGCCAGACCTCAATCCAATTGAAAACCTGCTGGCTGAGTTGAAGAGGGCAGTTGATAAACTCAAACCCAAGAATGTGAAGGATCTTGAAAGGATTTGCTTTGAGGAATAGTCCAACATCCTCCTCAATGTGGGCCTTAACCATGTCAAAAATTAAAGCATTTCACACATGTTGGTATATTCCATTACTCTAAAATTATATTGTTTATTTTATTTTTTTTTTTTTGTATTGTTTCTGCATTGCCAGTCAGGGGTGCCAGTAATTTTGGAGCCCACTGTACTTAGCAAAAGTCAAAACCTCAACTATCAACCACAGAATTCCACTGCAAATACAGCCAACCCTTATTTCACAGACTGGATTAAACCTGGAGTTTTCATCTCAGCAAAGCACAATGCATTTGAGTCATTTTGCATTGTATGCCAATACCAAATGGATGGCCGTCCAATTAATGTGTTGGGAACACAGAAGATTTGCTCTGACAGATGAAAAAGTCAGTAACAACAATAACAATGCTGAGCGCAAATTTGACCGTATGACCTTCATATGTACAACAGAGGGGCTGACTCGAAGTAAATGAATAGAAATAGTTTGAACGCAGGTCACACCAGCACATCCTGTGAGGTGTGGTGACAATGTTTATAGTCAAGTACCATATTGATAAACTCCTTACTAGCGCCGACTGTTCCAAAAAGTACATTCGTTTGAGATGAGCCAGGCCCCCACGGAATCAATCACCGATAACCTCCACACAGTTCATTCTGGTTAAATTTGTGTCTGACTTCATCTTGACTTGCTCTGATGTCATGCATACATGGGCAAAGATAACCTCATGAGATCAAGGTGGTTACAGTTCGTAGACTCAGGCATTGCAATTGCCCTCCATCAACTACAACGATCAAGGCATGAAAGAAAACTCCTGGCTTTCTCCCTGGAAACAAAGCTGATTGGCTCTTACTTTTGACCACACACCACGTTTTGCGGAAAATCCTCATTTTCTGTGTGATTGTGATATTTAACACTCAATTGCAGTAGGATCATTCCATGACAAATTACCCAGGGGGTCCCAGGTCACCCTCTCAGACCCCCCTGAAAGAATTCATGCTAGATCCTTGAGCTAAATGATGGGGAAACATCAAGTATTGGGTCAAGATCTTTGGACATTTCGAAAGTTTAGGGCTTAGAATATTGATTTTACAGTTTTTCTGAACAAGCCCCTTAGACCAACTTCAGACAGCCATTTCTCTTCTAATATGGCAAGCACAACTTTGAAACCATGTATTTATGGCTAATTTTTTCTGAAGAGTTCAAATATCATGTCAGAATGAGCTATCTTGTGTACTTTTCCATCTACAAGCCACTGAAAATGACCAAAAATTAAATGCACAGCAAAAGTGTGCCTCCTGAAGTATTTTTATTGCAATAAATATACTACATAAAGCATCCACAATTTTTTTCCAGTCATTTAGCACATAGTTGTCCATTTCTGAGCAGAAACCATGTTAGTTACTGCTATGGGAGTGTCAGATTACTTTTACGAATTATGAGCGATATCAAAATTTGTCAAAAAATTCCTATTTTCATGGGTGTAGTTGACCATGTAGGCAGTTCGCTGTCATTTTCAAATTTTTACCATGTATTCTTATACTTCTGAACATGATATGACACAAATTTACTTTTGTTGCTAAGATTCCTTTCTGGGTTGTAAATTTTTAGAAAATCAGTTGTCAGCACTTTGTTTAGGATACAGTTATTCATAAATCATGGATATAAAAGTGTATTATTCATCAGTAATTTATTCAACATATTCTAAATACAACCCGAATTACGAAATAGTTGGGACAAACTGTAAACTGTGAATAAAATCAAAATGCATTGACTTTCAAATCACACCAGCCAGTATTTTATTCACAATAGAACAGAGATAACATAGCAAATGTTGAAACTGAGAAATTTTACAATTCTATCCACAAAATAAGCTCAGTTCAAATTTGATGGCTGCAACAGGTCTCAAAAAAGTTGGGACAGGGGCCTGATTACCATGGTCTAGCACCCCCTCTTCTTTTTAACACAGAGTGGAGGCGTATGGGCATTGAGGAGACACGTTTCTTGAGTTTAGCCATTGGAATTTGATCCCACTCTTATTTAATACAGGCTTCCAGCTGCTTGAGAGTTTTGGGTCTCCTTTGACGGACTTTTCGTTTAATTATAAGCCAAGTGTTCTCAATCGGTGAAAGATCAGGACTGCAGGCAGGCCGGTTCAGCACACGGACTCCTCTACCATGAAGCCATGCTGTTGTAATAGCTGTAATAGCTTGATTTCCAACAAGAATGTCAAATTTGGACTCGTCTGACCACAGGACGCTTTGCCACTTTGCTACAGTCCATTTTAAATGAGCCTTGGCCCACAGAACATGACGGTGCTTCTGGATCATGCTCAACAATGGCCTCCTTTTTGCATGATAGTGTTTTAGGTGGCATCTGTGGATGGCACGGTGGATTGTGTTTACTGACAGTGGTTGAAGTATTCCCGGGCCCATTTAGTAATGTCAATGACAGAATAATGGCAGTGAGTGATGCAGTGGTGTCTGAGGGCTCGAAGATCACAGGCATCCAGTAAAGGTTCTCGGCCTTGTCCCTTACGCACAGAGATTTTTCCAGTTTCTCTGAATCTTTTGATGACGTTATACACTGTCGATGATGAGACCTTCAAAGCTTTTGCAATTTGACGTTGAGGAACATTGCTTTTAAAGTATTCCACAATTTTTTTACGCAAGCCTTCACAGGTTGAAGAGCCTCTGGCCATCTTTACCTCTAAGAGACTCAGCCTCTCTAAGACATCCCTTTTATAGCCAATCATGTTACACACCTGATGCCAGTTAACTTAATTACTTGCTGAATGTTCTTTCAGCTGATTCTCTTATATATCAATTGCTTTTTCAGCCCTTTTTTGCCTGTGTCCCAACTTTTTTCCGACCTGTTGCAGCCAGAAAATTTGAAATAAGCTCATTTTGTGGAAAAAAAATTTTAAATGTCTCAGTTTCAACATTTGACATGTTATCTATGTTCTACTGTAAATAACATATTGGCTCATGTGATCTGAAAGTCATTGCATTTTGATTTTATTCACAATTTACAATTCGGCCCAACTATTTCGGAATTGGGGTTGTAAACAACAGCTTTTAAAATTGATATTTTATTACTTCAAGAAATTACAAACTTGTTACATGACAGTGCACAAAGGCACACATAAAGCATGAATGGTAGAATTCACAAAAAATTAACATTTATTCATTTGAATTTAAACAGAAATACAATATAATATTCCCCTTCAGTGAACTGTTCAATACAGACAGTATTGATTCATTGATGACAAACAAGGAATATCCATCTGCACTGTTTACACACAGCTGTACATACAGCAGGGATAAAAAGTATTGAACACGTCAACATTTTTCTCAGTAAATATATTTCTAACAGGGCTAGTGACATGAATTTTTCACCAGATGTCGGTAACAACCCAAGTAATCCACACAAACACTACAGGCCAAAAGTTTGGGGCCACCCTTAGATTTTTAATGGTGCACCAAGTGCAATGTGACCCCTTGGTTTTGGGGAAGGCCTTTACACAGCATGCCCTCTTGTCACATAAAATTGTTCACGTCCTAGTGACATAAAATCAAAAAAACACAAAGGCATTGGAACTCAATTATAAAACATTGTGGTCAGTGATCAATCAGTCAAGGCAGCTTTAAAATGTGGACTGAGGTCTGGAATTCAGCCAAAACCTATTGGCTTCCTATGTTTTATGCACTGAAGTCATTTCATGTGCAAAAACAGTTGATGTGTGATTTTTTTCAAAATCTGAGGCTGGCCCCAAACTTTTGGCCTGTAGCGTACAAAGAAATCAAAACAAGTAAGTCCATAAATTATGTGTAATAAAGTGGAATTACACAGGAAAAAAGTATCGAACACACTTTCAGAAATTTATTTAATACTTAGAAGAAAAGCCTTTGTTGTTAATGACAGCTTCAAGAAATGGAAAAACCAGTTGCATGCATTGCTCAGGTGTGATTTTGGCCCATTCTTCCACACAAACTGTCTTCAAATCTTGAAGGTTCCGGGGGCCTCTTCCATGAACTCTGATCTTCAGTTCTTTCCTTTAGATTTTCAATTGGATTCAAGTTGGGTGATTGACTGGGCAATTCTAGCAGATTTATTTTCTTTCTCTGAAACCAATTGAGAGCTTCTTTGGCTGTGTGTTTGGGATCATTGTCTTGCTGAAATGTCCACCCTCATTTCATCTTCAGCATCCTGGTAGATGGCAGCAGATTCTTATCAAGAATGTCTCAGTACATTTCTCCATTCATCCTTCCTTCAATTATATGAAGTCTGCCAGTACCATAAGCTGAAAAACAGCCCCACACCATGATGTTCCCACCTCCAAACTTCACTGTTGGTATGGTGTTTTGGGGGATGATGTGGAGCGCCGTTTGTCCTCCAAACAGTGTGTGCTATGACATCCAAGGAGTTCAATTTTTGTCTCATCTGACTAGACTATATTCTCCCAGTATGTCATAGGCTTGTCCAAATGTCATGCAGCAAACTTTAACCGAGCTTCAACATGCTTTTTCTTCAGCAATGGAGTCTTGCGCGGTGAGCGTGCATAGAGGGCATAGCAGTTGAGTGCATTAATAATTGTTTTCTTTGAAACAACTGTACCTGCTAATTCCAGGTCTTCCTGAAGCTCTCCATAAGTGGTCCTTGGCTCTTGGACAACTCTTCTGATGATTGTTTTGACTGCTCTTTCAGATATCTTGCAAGGAGCACCTGGTGAAATATGTTGTTTCCACTTCTAGATTCTATACTCATTCCTGGTGTCATTCCATTTTATTACACATAACTTAATTTATGGACTTGTTTGTTTTAATTTCTTTGTATGTGTGGATTACTTGGGTTGTTACCGACATCTGGTGAAAATTTCATGTCAATAGCCCCATGAGAAATATATTTACTGGGAAAAATGTTGAGCGTTCAATACTTATTTTCCCTGCTGTAGATATGCAACTAATACACTGTATACCGTGGTATGAAGAGTCGGACCAATTATGAAATTAATTCGCCACAAACTGTGGGAACAGAATTTTGTCCAGATCACTTGAATGAAGCATGTAATTGCGGGCCCTTCTACCTTGAACACATGGTGCACTGATTACACACATGACATGTTGTAAAGGAACCCAGTATGCATCCTCGTGAGATAACATAACATAACATGAATAGCGAGAACAGGCCGTTCAGCCCAACTACGCTCGTCAGTTTTTTGTACTATTGTGAATATATCCCTTCAGATACTCAATGACTCAATGGTATCTAGCTTTAAGTCAAGCCTACTCTTGAAAACCCCCAAGGTCTCTGCCTCAACAATATGGTCAGGCAAGCTATTCCACATCGAAATTAACTCTTTGGGTGAAGAAATATTTCCGAATATCAGTGCTAAATTTACCTTTGGTCAACTTCCATTTGTGACCCCGAGTTCTACTAACAACACTTGGTCGAAGGAATCCTACATAATTCACTTAGTTAATCCCTTTGACATATTTAAAGACCTCAATCAAATCACCCCTTAGTCTCCTTTTCCTAAGGCTAAAGAGATTAAGGATCTTCAGCCTCTTCTCATAGATTTCATGTTTTAAACCTGGAATTAGCTTAGTGGCTCTTCTCTGAACTTTCTCTAGAGCCTCTATATCTTTCTTAAAGTATGGTCCCCAGAACTGCACACAATACTCCAGATGTGGTCTGACAAATGTGTTGTACAAAAGAAGCATCACCTCCTTAGATTTGTACTCAATACTTTTGGCAATGTATCCCAGCATCCGATTGGCTTTTTTAACTGCTACGGCACAATGGCTAGAGCCTGTGAGGGTTTGGTCAACAATCACTCCCAGATCTTTCTCGTGTGGAGCAGATTCCAGTTTTAAACCTCCCATGAAGTAATCCCTTCTAATGTTTTTATTACCTACATGTACAACTTTACATTTCGCTACATTAAATTTCATTTGCCACATTTCTGCCCAATTCTGGATTCTATCCAAATCATCCTGAATCACTTTAGTGGACTCTAAACTATTTGCCAAACCCCCCAATTTAGTATCATCTGCAAATTTAACTAATCTGCTCTCAATATTCCTATCAAGGTCATTAATGTAGATGAGGAACAGCAGGGGTCCCAACACCGATCCCTGGGGGACGCCACTCCCCACCATACCTAGCTCAGATGAGATACCATTGACCACCACTCCTTGTGTTCTGTCCTGTAACCAGTTTTGAATCCACTCCAGAATACCTCCTGTAACTCCAATGGAGCTCATTTTAAAAATTAGTCTCTCATGCGGTACTGTATCAAATGCTGTCTGAAAATCCAAGTATATGATGTCATAAGCCCTGCTCTGGTCATAAGTCTTGGTGGCCTCTTCAAAAAATTCCAGAGGGTTTGTCAGGCATGACCTTACCTTACGGAAACCATGTTGGCTATCCCTCAAGATACTGTTACGTTCAAGAAATAAGTCCAGCTCATCTTTTATGATCGATTCCAATATTTTGCATGCAATGCAAGTTAAACTGACTGGTCTGTAATTTCCTGGCTCAGTACGGTCCCATTTCTTATATATTGGTATTATATTGCCCCGTTTCCAATCATTTGGTATTTCTCCAGTTTCTAAAGACCGTCTGAAGATGGCGGATAGAGGCTTAAAGATGATCTCACCAACTTCCCTGAGCACTCTAGGATATAAGCCATCAGGACCCGCCGCCTTATCTGCCTTTAGTTTATGCAACTTGTCTAATACTTCGTTATCCCTAACCTCAATTTCCGCTAAATAATCTTGAGCATTTAACATGCCCTCTGGCCGAATAAAGACCCACTCTGAGGTAAAATTCTCAACAAAGTAACTGTTTAAGGCATCCGCAATATCCTTGTTATCATATAGCAGCAATCCATTTTTATTCTTTATGCACTTAACCTGCTCTTTGACTTTCCTTTTTCTACTACAGTACTGAAAGAAGCGCTTAGGGTTAGTTTTTGCCCCCTCTGCAATTTGTCTTTCATACAGTCTTCTAGCATTCCTCAGCTCTTTTTTTTGACCACAGCCCGCATTTTTACAGTATTCAGCCTTAGTGTTCTCATTGTTATCCTTTATGTACATCTTATAAAGATTCCTCTTTTCCCTCAAAATCCTACGAATACTTTTGGTCATCCACTGAGGATTCTGCTTTTTCAGCTTACTTTTGGACACCTTTTGAATGAATTTGCATTGTGAATCAAGTAATTGCCCCTTAAATCTTTCCCACATCTCATTTACAGACTCACAGTCCAGGAGTGTCTCCCATTTTATTTCACTTAGATATGAGCGCATCCTGTCAAAGTTTGCTCGCCTAAAATTGAAAATTTGTGTTTTTGAATACCCTTTTTAACTTCCCATGAAACATCAAAATTAACAGCAGAGTGATCACTTGTCCCAAGTGGCTCCGGTACCTCAACATTGCTAATTCTATCTGGGTCATTACAGAGCACTAAGTCTAAAATTGCCTTCTCTCTTGTTGGTTTATTAACATACTGCACCAAAAAATTATCATTTATAACATCAAGAAATTCTTCCTCCCCCCTACCCTGTCCTTTCACCATTTCCCAATCGATACCAGGATAATTCAAGTCTCCCATAATAATAGTCCCTCCACCTCTACAAGCTTGCATAATCCTCTTCAAAAGCATTTCATTGACTGTACTGTCCAACGCTGGTGGCCGATAGCATACTCCAATGTTTAAACCCGTCTCGTGTTTGCCAATGAGCCTGACCCAGATATCTTCACAGGGCAAGGAATGTTCATTTTCAGGAATATCCTGTACATTTATGTTTTCATTCACATAGATTGCTATGTCCCCTCCTCGCCTATTACATCTATCCTTCCTAAAGAGCTTATAACCTTCTATATTATATTCATCTCCATCCTCTTCACTAAGCCATGTCTCTGTAATCCAAACTATGTGATAGCCCTCTCTAAACATAATGGCCTCTGGAAATTTATTTTTTATGCTTCTTGCATTTAAATAAAAACATTACAGGTTATTACTAATGCTCTTCCCCCTTGATTTCCCATGCAGCCGCTGCTTCAAGCCCCCCACTACGCTTTGTTGCTTTAAAAGTATATCATCAATAGTGCATGTAACGCCGTCAGCTTCCATCAGGGCAGTCTGCATTTCCCTATGTGTAACACTTACTAACCTCCCTGCCCCCCAAGTCCCTAGTTTAAATAATCCTGTGCTACCCTCAACATACGCTGACCCAGTGCAAAGGTACCTCTCCGGTTCAGGTGCAGCCCGTCAGGCTTGGACAGGTCACCTCTGTCCCAGAAAAAGTTCCAGTGCCCCATAAATCTGTACCCCTCTTTCCTACACCAGGTTCGTAGCCACGTGTTAAACCTCCAGATAAAATTCTGCTTTCCTCTGCTTGCACGTGGTACCGGTAGAATCCCGGAGAACACTACCGTTGAGGATCTGCTCCTAAGCTTCTCAGCTAATTCCACAAATTTGCCTTGCAGAACCTCAAACCTACCCTTACCTATGTCATTTGTCCCAACATGGACCATGACAACTGGATCCCTCCCTGCTCTGGCCAGGAGCTTGTCCGCAAGCTCCAGGAGGTCTCCCTACCTGGGCACCAGGCAGGCAACACACGCATTTGAGACTCCTTGTCGCGCTGAACAGACTAAGCTATCTATTCCTCTAAGTATTGAGTCCCCCACTATCACTAACTCTCTTTTCTGAGGGGTAGAGGCCAACAGGGTGCCCTGCTGCTCATCAGTCCCCTCACTCTCAGGGTCCGGGGCCAATTCGAGTTCCTGCAAAGGCCGGAATCGGTTGGACACCTCAACCACTGGAGGAGCTGTCGCTGTACGGCGTGCACGCCCTTTCCTGCGCTGTCGACCTACAGTCACCAAACTTTCTCTCCCTGCCTGCTCTGGGATCCCTGTACCACCCTGCTTTGGCGTACACACCATTTCTCTAAACGACATACTACTTAGTTCCTCTAGGAACTCTACTGATTGTGAACTATGTCGTGCCGCCAACTGGCCCTGAAGATCAAGGATCTTGCTCTCCAGATGCTCAATTAGCTGGCACCGGTGACAGACAAACCCACCCTGGAAATCTCTTTCCAAAAGCGCGATCATCCTGCAACCGTCACATAGTTTTGGCCACATTTTGAACCCCCTACCTAATGACCTCGCTCACCCTAGATAAAAGAAAATTACTAATGCCGAGACAGAAGCTGAGGAACCACAATTTATTAATTTATTAACCTAAGAAGCCCTAAGCAGCAGTCACAATAGAAACCGTGGGAAAACTATGTAGATGGATTATAAGCCTCTTTTAACAGGGGCTTAGTTTCAGTTAACAGAAATGAAATACCAAATTGAGCCAAACTCTATATGTAATAAGCACTCCTAATAAGCCGACTTGAGTTTATCTAGTCCCAATACTATTAATATACTAACCTAAAAATATCACAGGGCTTAGCTGAGAACCCAGATAAAAAAGACTGGCTACTACGCCCAGGAGAAACTGGAGGAGGGAGGAGGCGGAGCACTCCGGTAAAACTTACCATTTAAATTCCAACCTAACCGAATGGACCACTCAAGTGACTGCTGCCCTACTAATTTAATACTAAATCTCAGATCCCCAGCCAAAAATGCAAACAGTACTTATCTAGCTAGCTAGCCACAAATACAACCAAGGGTAACCGAGAAGAGAGTAAAGCCCCGGTTCCCTTTAATTAAAACGGACCGAATAAACAAGTCGTTTACTATGTGAGCGAACTAAACACGGTACCTCCCCCAACAAGCTGTCCTAAGCACTCAAACAAGCAGTTAAACTTTCATCAGCCGATCAAGACAGCGCAACCGGAAGAAAATACAAAGATAGGGTAATTTACAATGTGTTTAATCAGAAGAGCCCTTCGGTAATAATAAAATGCGAAAAAGACAAAAACCCCGGTTCACGTTAATATTCAAGCTTGGCAATGCGCTTATGCGGTAATGCGGTCAGGATAGAGAACGAAGGGGACTAAAAAAACCCCGGTGAACGTCAATATTTATTGGCAAGAAGACTGTATGAAAGGCAAGCGACCAAGTATGAAACCAAGCGGGGTTATAGTTAGATATCCAGGCTATTCGATAATATTCTTGGCGTTGAGAGCTTGCTGGGGTTCGTTAGCTAAGTCAGCTACAGAAAAACCACGCGACAGTACCTCAGTCCTTGAAAACAACTGTTTTACTTTGTATATCGCACAATTCACTTAGTTAGACAATTATTTAGCGTTTAATTTATTCTCTAAATTTAGCGTTTAAATTTGTTTTACTTTACCTTACTTTGCTTTGCTCCCGGGAGACTGAAACCCCCCCAGAAAAACCCCAAAAAACCCCCGTCGCCTTTGTTTGACCAGATAAGCGACTTAATTTGGCTGTTTGCTCACCGAGTTGTTACAGGGGGAAAAAGGGGAAAAAGAAGGAGGAAGATTCTCCCTGCCCCTAATGCGACAAAGGTTATACCTCGGGAGCAAATGGTTTAATCTATATTACTGTTTGAGCCTTTACACACAAATTATTTTCAGAAAACCCCGTTTAAACAAGAGTAAATCTTCAGCTTCAATCCCACACGTCTTCCTCTGTCTCAACTCAACCAGAATGATCACCAACGAACAGCGCTACAGCACAGCCAAAAGGATGCTGCGTGCCAAAAGAGAACATTGTTTTTTGACCTTTTTTCATAAAGGAATCAAGAACATCATGATGTTAAAATGAGTGTTCAATGATGTTTCCCACATACCCATTGGAATCATATATGCAAGCTACATACTTGCCCATTGGATAGTCATCCCAGTTTGTATTTGATAGTCATCCCAGTTTGCACTAGCCTGGCCGTCCATATCATCCCCTAAATTCAAGATCACTGGCCAAAAAAATATGCATTTCTAAATGATGTCTGCAATGCCTCTCCCCTGGGCATTCCTATTTTCTCTGGCTACCTGCCTTATCTTAATTAGGGCCCGAGCACCGCAGGTGCAAGGACCCTATTGTAACTGTTGTTTTTTCTTTTTCTTCTTATTATTTTTCACAAATGAAAATTGCATTTTTCAGGCCTTTCCCATGGGCAGAAAGTCATCAAAAATGGCACATGCATAGGGCTTTGCGAAAAATTTGATATTTTATTGCTTATCCAAATGAAGACATCAAAATGGCTCTGTAGCGCCACCTAGAATTTTCCAAATTCAATTGATAATTTGCAGAAAAACGTTTAACCTACAGTCACAAAACCTTTGCCGAATGATGTATACCAGAATCTACAAAAAAGTCTCTTGAAGTCTGACCCAAAATTCAACAGGAAATCCACCATTTAGAATTTTCCTAAAAATCATCAATATTTGGAGGGCTCGTATTTAAATGAACTCCTACAGTTTTTCTCCAAACAACTTCAAGTTTGGTTAAGGTCATGTAAAGGCTTGTGCAATCAAAAGTTATTGAAATCTTGAGTTTTCGTCGATGGGCATGGCTGTGATGGCGTAGAAAATTCTGATGTCTTGCTATGAAATACGAGATTGCTATAATTTGCACATACATTGTTCAATCTCCACCAAACTTCACGTAAATGTTCATTGTTGGGTACTAATAAAATCCGCATATCAATTCAGCTTTTGCATGCCCCGGTGGCTCTATAGCGCCACCAAACACGTGGCCATTTTGGCATCAAGATGCTCGGATCTCCATGAAATATGCTGGGGGTGATAGGGTTGAGAATGAAGTTTTTTGGAAATTTTTTGGAAATTTTTTTGCCAAACAGAAAGTGAGCTATGAGCCATTTCCTATGTCTTTCCAAATTTTACGAAAGCATTTCTGAGGGCCTTAGCATGCCCGAAAACTTGCAAAACTTTGCAGACAAGTTTAAATTGTGATGATCTTCAATCTGATATCCCAATTGGGCCTGGGCATGACACACTGGCTCTACAGCACCCCCTAATCAACATTTTTGAGGGCCTCAACATGGCCAAAAAACTCACTAAATTTTGCATGTGCATAAAGCCCGGCATGTATTTCATAAAAGTTCAGGTTTGCATATGGGCGTGGCAAAATGGCACCTTAGCGCCCCCTTGAAAATTTCAACAAAGCAGCCCTCGCAGCCTCTTTAACCAGTCTACCACAGTCCGATTGCCAATGCACACCTGCACCTGTCAGGATCTCGCCACCATCCCTAACGTGCACAAGGTTGTGAGGGCCCGTTCAATGCTGCTTGCAGCGTTAATCATCCTATTAACCAACTACTCTTCTTTGATTGGTCACACATGGTTTCTATTAGTTAATTATCATTCCCCTTTCTACAACCCAAAATTCCGAAATAGTTGGGACAAAGTATAAATTGTGAATAAAATCAAAACGCAATGACTTTCAAATCACACCAACCAGTATTTTATTCACAATAGAACAGAGATAACATAGCAAATAGAAAAAACTTTTACCCAGGCACTCCAAAGAGACTGCCCAAAGTAAGACACTAGAGCGCTCTAACAAGTCTTCATGTTTTATTGCAGGGGGTAAATGACTGACGTTTCGACAAAAAGTCTTCCTCAGAATCATCAGAACACAGGAAGAGGTGGGGTATATATACCCGTCCCTGTACTTTTGAACTATTTTCAATATGCTGGGTCTTACTATATCCAAACACAGGGTACTGCCATGGGCGCTGCATTTGCACCTAATTATGCCAATCTTCTCATGGGTCACTGGGAGGAAAAGTTGACTAATAACCCCACTGTTAACCCATTTTTCACCAAAATTGCCCTGTATCGCAGATAAATAGACGATATCCTGCTGATTTGGAATGGCTCTGAAGAGGAATTTGTTTCCTTCGAGCATTATGTAAACAACACCGATGACAACCTTACTTTCACAGAGGAACATAGCCTCATTAGCGTAAATTTCCTGGATCTAACGATATCCAAAACTAATGAAAACACCTTAGAGACTACTATGTATCGTAAACCCTTGAGCCGCAACACACTACTACATGCGGACAGCAATCACCCTGTGCAACTAAAACGCAACATTCCGATGGGCCAATTCCTCAGACTGAGACTCAATTGCAGCAGCTCTGAGGAATCAAAAAAATCAAAATCCACGGAGATGCGTAAAAGTTTTCTTGAAAGAGGTTACAGGATGGTGGATATCGATCGGGCTTTCAACCGAGCCTAAAGCATTGATCGGTCCGCTTTATTAACGAAAAAACCTAAAAAGACAGCCTCTTCACGTCTTTGTTTTTCTACAGAATATCACCCGCACGTTGGTCAAATAAGGAATAATACTTAAACACTGGCATGTGCTTAACAGTGAGCCATCATTAAAAGATGTCGCTTCTGAATTGCCCCTCGTATCTTTTAAAGATCTCGTAATATCAGAGACTATGTTGTACATGGCTATACGCCTGCTACAGCATCCAGCACTGGGCTACCGGGTCCACCTGCCGGCTTCTTTTGTTGCGGCCACTGCGCACACTGCTCTAATTCACATAAAGCGAAATTATTTTACCATCCTCTCGGTGGCACCAAATATGAGATCAAACAGTTTATTAACTGTCAATCTACTCACGTCATTTACATGTTGAAATGTCCGTGCGGTTTAATTTATGCGGGCCAGACAAAACGGACACTTAAAACTAGAATTGGCGAACACAAAACAGCCATACGGAACAAAAATGTGGATTATGCTATGGCGCGCCACTATATGGAGGCTAATCACGGTTCGGTCTCCTCCCTTAAATTCTTAGGAACTGAGAAAATTACGCCGTCCCCAAGAGGAGGCGATATCACTAACAAATTGCTTCGTAGGGAAGTTTTTTTGGATCCATACTCTTAATGCAGCAAATTCTGGGGGAGTTAACGACCAACCTAGTTTATCTTGCTTCCTCTAACTGACCTCTCTTTTGGATAGGCTACTTTGGTCCAATATCTATTGTAGTCAGAACATGTACATATACACACTGTAATTTTGCCACAGGGGTAATGTTGTTGGTCTACATGAATGCCTTATTTTTTGTTCACTTTTTCTGCCTTGTATTATTTTTTGATTTATGTTGTAATTATTTCCCCTAAATAATGGCTGTCAATTATCAGTACGGGGACGGGTATATACCCCACCTCTTCCTGTGTTCTGATGATTCTGAAGAAGACTTTTTGTCGAAACGTCAGTCATTTACCCCCTGCAATAAAACATGCAGACTTGTTAGAGCGCTCCAGTGTCTTACTTTGGGTAGCCTCTTTGAAGTGCTCAGGTAAAAGTTTTTTTCTACGTGTATGGTCCTACACTGTTGAGCACTTTTTTCCCCTCACTTTTAAAAACTTGGCTGAAGCGCGTTGGACCTTCGCATACTCCATAACATAGCAAATGTTGAAACTGAGAAATTTTACAATTTTTTCCATAAAATGAGCTCAATTCAAATTTGATGGCTGCTACAGGTCTCAAAAAGGTTGAGACAGGGGCCTGTTTACCATGGTGTAGCATCCCCTCTTCTTTCTAACACAGAGTGGAGGCGTCAGGGCATTGAGGAGACAAGTTTCTTGAGTTTAGCCATTGGAATTTGATCCCACTCTTGTTTAATACAGGCTTCCAGCTGCTGGAGAGTTTTGGGTCTCCTTTGATGGACTTTTCGTTTAATTACCGGATATGACCAAATAATCACCCGCGTGCAAATACGCGCCTGCGTGCAAAAAGCCGCCGGGGGTCCGACCTCATTTTGCGTATTAAACGCCGATTCAATTAAACGCCCGGTGTTCAATTACACGTCCGGGCGATTGTTTGCACTACTGTATATATAAACGTCTGTGTTACCCCGTGTTGCGGTAACACAGACGCTAAAACAAGCTTAGGTTTGTCTTTGTATGAATATCTGATGTCAAAAAAGATGTGGGGGAAAAAAATAGCAGACGGCACAGAGATATAAGAGTAGACAACGTCATTGGCTGGACCAAAGCGCACGCGGCAGAATAGCTCCCATCTTGTGTATGTATAAATGTCCAATGAGACGCATGTAAACAATAAACATGGGTGTCGACAATTATTATTTTTTTGGAAGGGGGACTTGTTTTCCGTGTTCTTTTTTTATCTTTTCGTACTTAAAAAAGGACTCGAAAAAGGAATTGTAAATCAACAATATTTATGCTCTATTATTCGGCAAAGCTTAAGAATAGACTACGATTACCTTACCCTTTATATAATCGCTCAGTTACCTACGTTTTCGTTTCGTTCAAAGAAAAAGCGTTCGCATTCAGCTGTGCCTGCGAGTCTGACTCAGGTCTATACCTGGAAGAAACTAGTCGTTATATGCATATATGAATTTATATGTATGCTTAGTGTATTAAGATCGGAACAAATTCATTCTGAGGTGTTCATACCTACTTGTTGTCTTCATTTCGTCCGTCTTTGCCCTGACACAATGGATAACAGGATGATATTGCGTGTTGCCCAAACTGGGATCAATGTACAAGTCTCAAAACTAAAGTATGTAAATGAAACCGCGCCAGTTTCGGTTTCCGCGAATACACTGTTAATAATAAATGAATAAACTGAAGCCTTTTTTGCCAGGTAATTTAACTGGCACCTTTTAGCCAGTTATTTTAACTGTAATTTTACAATAAGTTTACCACGGAGTTCAGTGCATGTTCAGTGTAAACCACGGTTAAATGCGCGCAGGACTCCACTTACAGTTAAAATGACAAGGAGACAATGCATTAATTTAACGGTTAAATTCAGTCAGTTTATAACTGTGTAGGAAAGCCGATCTGGCCTGATGCAGGTCGGTGCAGAAATAAATAATGGCCTGTTGCAAATACCCGCCTGGTTCTTATAAACGCCTGGGGTCCAAGTCGATTTTGTGAAATAAACGCCCGGGCTACTAAATGGTCATATACGGTATGCGCCAAAAGTTCTCAATCGGGGAAAGATCAGGACTGCAGGCAGGCCAGTTCAGCACATGGACTCTTCTACTATGAAGCCATGCTGTTGTAATTGCTGCAGTATGTGGTTTTGCATTGTCCTGCTGAAATACACAAGGCCTTCCCTGGAATAGATGTTGTCCTGAGGTGAGTATATGTTGCTCTAAAACCTTTATATACCTTTCAGTATTCATGGTGCTTTTTAAAACATGCAAGTGTCCCACACCATATACACTAATGCATCCGCATACCATCACAGATGCTGGCTTTTGAGCTGGACACTTTGCCACCTTGCTTCGGTCCATCTTAAATGAGCCTTGGGCCACAGAACACAGCGGCGCTTCGGGATCATGTTCAACAATGGCCTCCTTTTTGCATGATAGAGTTTTAGGTGGCATCTGTGGATGGCACGGTGGATTGTGTTTACTGACAGTGGTTTCTTGAAGTATTCCTGGCCCATTTAGTAATGTCAATGACAGAATCATGCCGGTGAGTGATGCAGTGGCGTCTGAGGGCCCGAAGATCACAGGCATCCAGTACAGGTCTTCAGCCTTGTCCCTTACGCACAGATTTTTCCAGTTTCTCTGAATCTTTTGATGATGTTATGCACTGTCGATGATGAGACCTTCAAAGCCTTTGCAATTTGACGTTGAGGAGCATTGTTTTTAAAGTATTCCACAACTTTTTCACGCAAGCTTTCACAGGTTGGAGAGCCTCTGGCCATCTCTACTTCTGAGAGACTCAGCCTCTCTAAGCAGGGCTGGAGATAAGCGGTATCACATCGCAAAATGCGATCTGTTTTTTTGAAATGCGCCAATCTGCGATGGGCTTTTGAAATCCCCATCGCATATTTTGCGATACACTCTTCGGATAATGCGAGTAAAAGTTTTCGTCCAGTTTTGAACAAAAACAGGCTCCTACAGTCTCTTAATATCGTCCTGATCGGCCTCCGCCATCGCACTATGGATAACCTAACGGCGCGACTCTGAAACCTCGATAGCGAGTTGAATGACTCCATAATTTTCATATCTCTGTGCCAGTCCCGCCCACAGAGCTAAAGAAAACACCAGAGCGGACAACGTCATTGGCTAAACCAACCGTAAAACGTGAGAGGCGTCTGCCATCTTGTGTAAGGAATCGGCAGGGGAATTGTGCAATCAAACGCTGTACATGTGTATATGCAAATAGACTAAAGGAAATGAAAAACACTGGACTGGTGTCACACATCAGCCTACAAGCACGACCATTATTTAACAAGTGTTGTCACTAAGGTGACATCATCCCCCGCCGCAAATTATCAATTCAAAATTAAAGAGGTATGAAGTGATGGTGATAGGTTAAGATAAAGCTAAATGTCAACAGAAGCATGATCCAGTCAACATCCATTGATATTTTGCACTGTGGTTGTTGAAACGCAAAAATATTTTCAAGACTTACTGTGACCTTGACATGAATGTCACAGTGTATGAACAGTAAAAATAATAGTAAAGAAACTGCTTATCAATAAACATTCAACAGAATTCAGATGAAGCCTGGTGTCAAATATGAAGAAAATCCAGTGAACCTTTCTTGAGATATCTCGCTGCCAAGGGTAAAATGTCAAAAAAACGTTAAAGTCACCTTGTGAAATATTCAATGTGTCGCCGTGACCTTGCGAATTATGCCAAGGTCTCCTAAATGGACTGGGCCATGCGCCTTCCCTAGATGGAGCTTGGTGTCGATAATGAAAAACGTCCAGTGAACTGATATTGAGATTTCTCGCTGACAGGTTTAACATGCAGGCAAACATGCTGAAATATTCAATGTGTCTTTGTGACCTTGAAAATAATGTCAAGGTCACCAAAATCGACTGGGCCCTGTGCCTTTACTAGATGAAGCTTGGTGTCAAATATGAAGACTATCCTTTAAAAAGTGTTTGAGATATCTCGCTGACAAGGTTAACATGCAGGTAAACATACAGAAATATTCAATGTCTCACTATGACCTTGTAAATTATGCCAAGATCACCAAAATTGACTGGGCCCTGTGCCTTCCACCGATGAAGCTTGGTGTCAAATATGAAGAAAATTCAGTGAACCTTTCTTGAGATATCTCGCTGACAAGGGTAAAATGTCAAAAAAAAACATTAAAGTCACCTTGTGACCTTGAAATGAAGGTCAAGGTCACCAAACATGACTGGCGCCTTTCTCTTACTGTGATCAACCTAGATGTCAAATATGAAGAGAATCCAGTCAACGGTTCTTAAGATATTCCAATTCGTACGTACGGACGGACACAGCCTAATACTATATCCCCCGCTTTGCGCTAAACGCGCGGCGCTGGATAATAAATTATTATTTTGTTCACGGGTGTTTGCTGTCAGAAAATTCTTAATAGTTGGTAAAAATTCAAAAAATGAAATTTAAATTAACTGTAAAAGTAAACAAAAGAGTTGTATATTTATGTCTAAGGAATGCAGTTTTCATATTTTGAACACATATACATTTGTATTTGAACCTGGAATTCCTGTAGTGCTCTTTATTCTGGATTATGACTTTTTTATTTTATTAATTAAATGTTCATCTTAATTCATAATAATAACCAGTATTCATTTCTTTCACAATAAAAATATTATGTATGATAAAAATCGGTCCTGAATATTCACTCATTCACAGCCTGAGCCAGGTGATTGGTTTAGGTAGAACCAACTAAAACTTGATAATTCCTATTCAGTTACTGAGTTACTACATGTTAGCTGTAAGTGGGACCCAGTTGGTAAGTCCAAGTAGTTTTAATACTGCAATGCTACTGTAACTCAATTGCCTTGGTCTTTATTAGGCTTTGTTGATTAGTGTTAGTACTGTTAGCTAAGTGTTCTAAGAGTTGAAAATAAAAAGTTAAAATGCATATACATACATTTTTGTTAAGTTTAATTTTTGCTACACAGTTCTGAAAAATGCTACAGACTTCTAGAGACTGCGTAGCATTTTTGCTATGCAGTTATTTTTGCTTAATGCCAGCCCTGCTATGACATCCCTTTAATAGCCAATCATGTTACACACCTGATGCCAGTTAACTTGATTACCTGCTAAATGTTCTTTCAGCTGATTCACTTATATATTAATTGCTTTTTCAGCCCTTTTTTGCCTGTGTCCCAACTTTTTTGAGACCTGTTGCAGCCAGAAAATTTGAAATAAGCTCATTTTGTGGATAAAAATGTAAAATGTCTCAGTTTCAACATTTGAAATGTTATCTATGTTCTACTTTAAATAACATATTGGCTCATGTGATCTGAAAGTCAATGCATTTTGATTTTATTCACAATTTACACTTCGTCCCAACTATTTCGGAATTGGGGTTGTATAAATATCGCAGTTCTCCCCTCAGAGGCAGGTAGCCTTACATTGTAACACTTTTTTAGTTTAGAGCACTCCCCTTTGCTTCCTTAGTTATGGCCCTAAGAAGTTCAACTTTCTGTTTCTTATGCACTTTCTTTATTTAAATAAATTTCACACCCTTCCACTTGGGTCCTCCACGTTTATTCACTCTCCTGTTGCCGTTACAACCATAGACTGTATAAAAAGATGGACGAAGCAACCGTGACGTCCCCCATTGGTTTCAGCATACCATTTAGGAAGCCTCGATTTTGGCAATTTGAATAGCGCCATTTTGTCATTTTGAAACCGGATGTGATTCTATTGGACAAGAGTGTGAATTGAAGATCCAGGGAGGAGCGAGGGGTGGATCTGACCGTATCTGACGAGGACCAGAGGATAGCCACGCCCCTAAAGCATATTCTGGCTTTATCCTTTATTCTAGTCTATTTGGGAACATAATTCACAAAAATGAACATCATGACATACCGAAGGAGACTTGAAACTTGGGATAGATACCATAATGTGGAAAATCATTATTGAAATAATAAATCAGGTGGAAAAGTAGGGTCATTTTCCCATAGGCTTCTATAGCATTAACCTTCTGTCTGCAACCACCAACGTCGCCATCTGCTGGCCATTAAATAGAATGCAAATTTTAGAGATTTCCACATTGGCCTCAGTTTTCAGACCTGGGTGCTGCCTCCATCTTTTTATACAGTCTATGGTTACAACATCCTTAGGCACAAGGAGCATTACAACGTCACATGCCAGGAGACAGGTACATGTTCCAAGAGCAATACATTTGACGAGTACATGCACAAAAAAATTCTCCACTCTGAGAGCTTAGCAACAAAACCTAATTTCTGTCATATCATCTTCAGAGGAATAAAAATACATGGTAGACATCTGAAAATGATAGTGAACTGCCCAGATGGTCAATTATGGGAATGAAAATGGGCATTTTTTGAGAAATTTTGAAATCGCACATATTTCAATAAAGTATTCTGACACTCCTATAGCAGTAACAAACATGGTTACTGCTCATAAATGGTCTACTATATGCTAAATGACAGGAGAAAAAACTGTGGATACTTTATGGTGTATATTTATTGAGATAAAAACACTAAAAGGGGGCACAGTTTTGCTGTGCATTTAATTTTTGGCCATTTGCAGAGGCCCGTAGATGGAAAAGTATACAAGATAGGCTTGATTTGACAAGATGTTTGAACTTTTCAGAAAAAGCTAGCCTTGAACGCATGATTTCAAAGTTGTGCTTGCCATATAAGAGGAGAAATGGCTGTCTGAAGTTGGTTTGAGGGGCTCATTCAGAAAAAAACAGTACAATTTATATTTTAAAGGCCTGAACTTTCAAAATGTTCAAAGATATTGACCTAATACTTGATATTTCCCCCATCACTTAGGTCAAGGAGCTAGCGTGAATTTTTTCAAGAGGATCTGAGAGGGTGACCTGTGAAATTTTCCTGAAACTGGGTGATTTGATATGGAAAAACCTAGTTGTTTCATTGGTGCAATTAATTTTTTATCTGTTCACAAACAAATCTTGGGCAGGTGATGATAATGAAATGCATGAGCAATATCTTCGACAATACAGCTCTAAACTAATGTGATCAGCAAGCTACAGGAACAAATCTCAGAGGGTGGCTACTAAAAATGTTGCAGCAGCAAGGAATTGTGCGGCGGTGTTATCTTTTTCTTTTTTTTTTTGTTAAGGATGGTCCAGTGTATCCAATATCAAAGGAGTTAAGTAAGAAAGCATACCTTTTCTTACAATTAAGATAATTCAAACAGCATTTATCACAGCTGCCACATAAATACTCTCAGGTCATTTTCAGAGAGTTAGGAAAATTCCAAAGCAAAAAAAAAATACAATATGAATACAGCCGATGTAAAATACGTCAACGATTTCCTGTGTATTCTTTTAAAGGGGACCTCGGATGCTATATTTGCAAGGTTATATTTTGATCTTGGACTCCCCTAGAGTACTCCTGATCGTTCAAAGCCCAAACAGGGTCCTTATTTAGCTCATACTGCCATCCTCAAAAAACCCCATTTGTAGTCCATTGTAGTCTCTGCCTGAAACGCCTCATAGGGGTGGCTCTTCCGCTATGGCCCCCACTCCCCATGTGCCCACTTTCTTCTGACTGGCCAGCTCTGTGGAGGGCGGAGTTGGGCGGGACGAGGCTGCAGAACGCAGTTTTCCGGGTCTGGCTCGCCAGAGTGAAACGCGAGACACGCCTGCAATCTGACAAGAAGAAGCGGGGAAAATTCCAATCTAACCTGATACTTGAATATAGATCTAATGAAATGAACTTGTTCTAACAAAACGCAGTGGCGAAAGTGGAGGACGCAGTGCGAAAATCTGGCAGCTCAAGCTCATATTTGCTATCGGCTACAGTTTGCTACAGCGACAGTGGTGAGTACAACGGTTTTTTTACTTTATAGCTAGGATGCAGGGAAAGCTAGAATCCACCCCATATAGACACATTTGTAGAACGGGTCGACATGCCCAAGTGCAGACCGGAGACCGTAGAAATCCGGTGGGTCTGAGTTTAGAGGGAAACATGGACAGTGAGGAGCAGCTAAAAGTGGACCAACAGCTTATGGATTGCTTCGGTGTGTATTAGGACCTGCTGGTTCATGTGCATCGCTGTGGTGTGTTGTTAGCGTGGAGAAACGAACAGCTTCCACGCTGGTATATGACGGATGGGCAAAGCTCCAAGCTAAACGGCCTTTTCGGAAATTGCCCGTGGTAATGGTTTACTTCTTGCTTCGGAATGACCAGCTTTTCCTCGCGGAAAATGGGCGCATTATGGATAGCGTGCGAGAGCTAGATAGAGCTCCGGTTATGTCATGAACATTATACAGGTTTTACAGACCGTAAGTTCCGTCTGCGTGAACCGTTACTTATGTGGAGCTAGCGAATAGATCAGTTTTACAGGAAAGAATTTAATATTCAATCGATGGCAATGCAAAAAAATCGTTTGTTATACTGGACACGTTATAGCCTGTGCACTTCCCTATTGCTTTCACCGGTAGCATCAGAGAGCTTGCCCAGACATTGGAGATGTATCAGGCTGACCCCGGTCATGGATAAGTAAAGCGATCGTTTCATAAGCACCCAAAAACGCACCCCAAGCTCAGCAAAATCTACGTCTGGTCTAACTGCAGCCCAACACGGCAGACACATACAGCACCTCTCCGTTTAGCTTCAACTGTAGTGGCTACAATCAGGCAAAGTTATGATGAAACTGTCACATTGATGCTTACCGAAGTAACACAAGCATACCGATCATAATTGCTGCGTATAAGTTAACCAGAAGCATTTTTAATTTGCAGAGCATGCGAACTAACGTGCAGTAGCTGATAAGCGGTCATGACTTTGAATGTAATCTGTCGCGCAAAAAATTCGTTTGGTGTCTGATATGAAAGCAGCTTTATGGATAGTACACGACAGCTAGAGAGAGCTCGGTTATGTTATGAACATAATACAGGTTTTGCAGACCGTAAGTTCCGTTAGCGTGGACAAGTTGCTTATGTGGAGCTAGCGAATTGATCACTTCTACAGGAAAGAATTGCCAATTTAATCTCCGCCTTTTCGGCTGTTTATTAGCCACAACAATTTCTAAAGGGGGATGAAATTATGTCAAGGTAGTGCAGAGAAATCATTTGTAAACCGGTAGAGCTTCTGCGTTTCGCATTGCTTTCATGGTAGCACCAGAGAGCTTGCTCAGACATTTGTGAAGTATCCGGCTGATCCCGGTCATGGATAAGTGAAGCGATCACTAACTGTAGTGGCTACAATCGGGCAACGTTATGATGAAACTGCTACATTGATGCTTACCGAAGTAACGCAAGCATACCGATCAGAATTACTGCATATAAGTTAACCAGAAGCATTTTTAATTAGCACAGCACGCAAACTAACATGCAGTAGCTGGTAACTGAGCGGTCATAACCACAGAGACAAACCCTTGAAATACAGGTTTTACAGACAGCAAGTTCTGTTACTGTGAACAGTTGTACCAAGCATCCAAATTACAAACAAGTATTAAAAGTTAGCTTCAAATGAGATTTATGTTCACGCACCTTCTGTAGAATTTCCCCTGATATCACTCTTGCATATTTAGGACACAAACATTAGCAACAGTAACTTGGCTACGTTAGCCGCTGTGCTACAGCCACAATCAACTGGCTATCACGTCAGGTTGGCTTATGCAGTAAAAGCAACTTACAGCTTCTGAGTCTGTGAGTCACGGACAGTTGCGACCGATACAGGCTTTATCTTCAGATATTTTACAAAGCCTGCGTTTGAGGCCAGTTGTTAGTGCTAACTATCGCTAGCGGTCCTGCTAGCCTCCCGTAACACGTTAGCTTCACTTACATTGTTTGCTGTTATATGGTTACTTACAGCTTGTGGCTCCGAGCGCTTGATCGATGCAGCTGCTTCAGGTTTGAGAAGCAGCTGAAACGCTTATCCTGTGTCGAATTATCCTTTATTGACAAAGCTGTCTTTGGTGAAATGCTGAGCACAAACAGCTAACGTTCCCTTTGGCCGTGGGTGTTTGCTGCCAGCAAACAAAAAAAGCTACCCACTGATTTCTGGTGGCATCGTCTTCTCGAAGAGAAATATTTGTTTTTCTTCGCGTCCAAAAGTAAACGGACAAGTAGCTTTGGGAGAGATACTAACAAAATTGCACCTCAAATGATCTGCGGTTCTTCTTTTGTATTTCCAAAAGTGTCGACGCTACTAAGGCATAGTATGATCTGCCGTTGTTAGTGCCTGCTAGAATAGTTTCCAGTGTGGGCAGGTCCAGCGTAGCGGTTGGCTCTGGCTAGGTCTGTACTAATTGGACGGCACAACCTGACGTCAGGTTTTGCCCAGATCTCGTGAAGATCTAGGGAAGAGCTGTTCAGAGAGGAAATCACGCTCACGAAATCACGTTCTTGGATTACAGCAAAACCCCTGTATCTTATGTTTAGAAACTTTTCAGAGGTTGAGCATGGACAACCAACATTATAACATTACTAATATGTATTAAAAGAAGGATCAGCATAATATGTCCCCTTTAAGGCAGCTGGAAACTGTCCGATTTGACCACAGCTTTTTATCACCTCCCCATGCAGCTACCACGTAATCTCATCCACTTTCCAGGCGAGGTGCAGTTCATTTCGAACATGCCCAGTGTAAGACAGAGATGCTTCAGCTAGTTTATCATTAGGTGCATTCATCGGATGCAGTCGACTGCAGACTGCTTAGTGTTCATGTTGAGTTGTGGATGAACTACAGTGCATGACAGGAAGTGGCTGTAAGCGAATTGTCCGACTGGTTCAGACGTCTGGCCATATGACGTTCATGTGATGATCACACGCGCCTCTGAACTCTCTCAAGATCAAGGGGAACACTAAGTGGAGCACAGCTCCACAGAGGAAATTGCAGCAGTCTGGCTGACTTTGTGGCTTCACCCACATTGCTTCAGCGCCCGAACCCTGAAAACCAAATTGAGAGAAAAGGCTTCTCAAATCTTCAAAAGATGTGTGACGTCGTTAAGATGTTCAGAGTTATGTACTCTAATTTTTAAAGTAAGTTTCATGCACCTTTTAGGGAGGCGTTCTGTTTAGCTGGTGGCACTGTGTCAATAGACGACATCGGGTTTGGCAGTGGAACCCATTATCCATTGCGTGTGACGTCACGCATTTTCGGCTGGGGCTATAAACTCTGCCATTGCTCATATAGATTTCCATTGACAACCACCTACACAACATTCATCCCTACCATTTATACGTGATATTTGCACACCTTTGTCAGAAGTTGCAGAGCAATGACGACATGGAGTACAGGATTTGGTGGTGTTTGTTTTTTAAAGTTTTTGGGAGTTTAAAAGGTTTAAGTATGAGATGAATGAAGTGGCTGCATCCATTCACTTTCATTTTGTAATACAACGATGGGCTGCGAACCATACAGCAAGATGGGAATGAAAAGTAAACAGTGGGGTTTAGTTTAAAAAGAAATTGTCACGACTGTAGGCAGAAAAATGGAAAATAACCATTTTGAGAAGCAAAGAAGAGTTAATTTTAATAGCCCAACAGAAACCACTATCTCTATGAATGAAGCTCGGATCGAGCTAAAGATCCAGACACATACCAGTTCTAACATCAACTCATTTAACTGCCTTTACCTAGTCTCGTCTTAGCTCGTTGTCAGCTAGGAAGCGTAACATTTGGAATGGTGGAGGGCAATCACATGCGCTTTGACTGAACAGGCCAGCATGTTTTAGGCAGATCTTCCTTTCCACTTACGAAGATAGTATGTGCCATTTGCAGAGCCCTTGACAGCACACCATTTAGTTGGCATCTAATTAAGAGAGAAAAGATAATCTTTACCGCTATGAATTTGTACAGCGTGTCCCAAAAGTTCATGCACCTTACAAAAATCACAATAAAACTGTGAATTCTTGATGCACCTGCCCAAACTAGAAGCCACTTTATCCTCCCTTCTTCTTGAAAACAGCCTGAAGCCTTTGGGGCATGGAGTGAACCAGATTCCTCAGAGTTGAGGGCTGAATGTTTCCCCACTCCTTCTGGGCTCTTGCATTGAGCTGTTTCATGGTGGTAGGGGGTGGACTCTTAAACACCTGACTGTTCAGAATTGCCCAGCAGTTTTCGATTGGGTTCAGGTCTGGAGAATTAGGGGGCCATTCCTCCTTCCTCAGGAAACTAGGAAGGTTCTCTGCACACCACTCCTGTGTCACATGGGCAGTATGTGCAGGAGCACCATCCTGGACAAACACCATTTCTGCGCGGCAAATGAACATTTTGCGACCTGTGACGAGGCCAGATTTCCTTCTCCTTTTCAGAACTGGCAACATGACAGGTTGGAGAATGTTACGTAGATAATAGTCGGCATTAACATCTGACCCCTGTGGTACTATGTGGAGTTCAGAGAGTCCAGATGCAGACATTGCTCCCCACACCATGCTGTGAGTACTGAACTTGACCTGCTCAGATGGAATGACATTTTTTGGATTATTTGTGTAGATCCTGTCGTTTTGGCTGTTGTGTGTCGGGAAAAGATACAGAGGACATTCATCTTAGAATATCCAGTTCTCCCAGTCCTGTGGTGACAACTTTACATACTTTTTGGCAAAGGAAAGTCTTTTTTCTTGTTGCAGTTTGGTAAGACGTGGAATTCTGGGCCTTTTATAGGCCCGCAAACCCAGTTTTTTGGTCAGATAACGATGGACAGTATTCTTTGACACTGGTTCACCAAGGTTTTTGAGCCTACGACTCAGTCGTCTGCAGGACTGGTGTCTCCTGCCTTTGGCCTTCCTGATGAGGTCTTTGGCTCTGGTAGTGAGAACAGATGGGCGCCCAGACCGAGGTTGGTCTGCAAGGCCGACACCTTCCTTGTTACGGTGAGACCACTTCCAAACCCATCTGACACTCATCCCCAGGGATGTGGCCACCTCCTAGGCTGTTTTGCCTTCTCTGCGAAGAGCAACTGCCGGGGCACGGAGCTGAGGCTTAGAAAGTTTGGTGTTTCCAGACTTGGGTTTTCCCATGATCAGAGGAGTGATATAAACTTTGAGTAACTGATACATCTTGATGGACAGGGGATGTTTTATAGGCCCAACCCAATCAGGTGACCCTAATAAACAACCACACAACAGCTGGCTGACGAGGTGTGCCATGTTATGAAAATAGCACCCTCAAGACAATGACTACCTGGGTGCATGAACTTTTGGGACACAGTGTATATGTACTGCAAGCATGGACAGTTTAAAATAAAAGGAAAGAAAAACATAAACATTTTTGATTTTCGAAGTGGTTATTTTCCATTTTTGAGCCTACAGTCGCGACAATTTCTATTTAACATTAGCCCCACCGGTTATATACGCTAAAATTTTCATTCCTATCGCGCTGTATGGTTCGCAGCCCATAGTCATATTACAAAATGACAGTGAATGCATGCAGCTACTTCATTCATCTCGTACTTCAACCTTTTAAACTCCCTAAAACTTCTTAAAACAAATACCACCAAATCTAGTAATTTCCATGTCGTTGTTGCTCTGCAACTTCTGACAAACGTGTGCAAATATCGCGGATAAATGGTAGGGAAGAACGTTGTGTAGGTGGTTGTCTATATGAGATACGGCGGAGTTTATACCCCCAGCCGAAAATGCGTGACGTCACGCGCAATGGATAATGGGTATTACTGGCTAACCCCGATGTCGTCTATTACAGCTAGGGTGGCGATTACTGCTTAACTTGTCACGGTGAACGTCATATGACTACCGAAGCAACACGTAATGTGGAAGTTGTCCGTTTGGATGACTAACGGGTGGATCCGCCCTAGATGCCAGTGCCAAGTCTCGCACGAATGTCTGTTGCAATAGTCAGTGGCTGCAGCGAACGCATCTGATGATAAGGCCGACTGAACTGTGTTGACTGCTTGCGGACCGTGGACCCATCATTTATTTGTACACGTACATGCTCGGTAAACATCTTATGCAAGCATTTCTACTTGAAAAAAAAAATCCGTTGTTTTCCTCGGACACAAGAGAGACTAATGAGCAAGACAGCTACTCTGAGTAATGTGCATGCATATCGGCCGAAATCAACAGTTTCGGTCGCTTTCTAAAATCCACCTTCTTGAAGATCACAAATTCATCATGTTTGAAACTAAATTATACCAAACGCAGCGAATTGATTAGCCTATAGCTCCTAGTTTTTCGTTCTGGGACGAAATAATAACATGGGCAATAGAGGCACGTGGACTTCCTTGCAAATAACTCCTTCATTACCGAAATCCAGCTACAGACCGAAGACAATCCATAAAGAAGAATACATTCGTGAGCAAGCAAAGTTAAATGGGAAAAACGCAATTTATACCTTTCTTTTCTTCTTTCTCTCACTGTCACCCGAACGTTTCATGTTCCTGGAGTTTTATTTACACTGCCTCGATTTCACTTTAAGTTGTCATGGGAATTGTAGTTTAACTATAGAAAATACGCAAATAGGCTTATTTATGTTCTTCAGTTGTCGACACACCAGAGGACCTTTACAAAGCTTTTTTATTATGTACACACTATGCGACTACACAGCGCTAACTGACTTTTGCATCAAGTTTTCAACCCCGGCCTGGTGCATTAAAAACTACAAGCCCCAGAGCTATATTGCCGGCAATCGTGACATGAGCTGCGTTCGAGCGTGCTTACGTTGCCGCGGGTGTTGGAGGCTGCGTTCGAGTGAGCAGCCAAGGTCTGCGGATGCACGAGATTCCTGAAAAATTACGCGAGAATCTTGAGAAGTTGCGCGAAAGCCCTCCAAACCCTGCGATAGCTGCAGGATCTTGCAGAAAATCGTTCGAGCACCCCGGCTGCGTGACCTTTGACAGGAAATATGTAACAAAGGCGCGACCAAAAATCTGCGCATCTCCGCAGACCCTGAGGAGGTTTTTTTTTTTTTTTTTTTTTTTTATATAGTTACAGATTAACAGCTCAAAATGCATCCAAAGCAAAACATCTCTTACAAGTATTCACACTGAAGAGGTGCTGCGCTCGGCTGCAAAGGTTACAAATGAACAAAGAGAACGGCACAGGGCAAGAGAGGATTCGCGTTTGTTATAGGTGATAAGTGCTGCTGATTGCGCTACCTGATGGAAGAACAAATGTAGTGCAGTACTTAACTCAGATTTTTGTTGGTCCTTATACCTGTTTGCCCGCGCTATAGTGTATTTTCCATTGTGTAGGAAAATACATTGAGAATGAAGAAAGAGATTTATGTTGTGAAATCAATATTTCAGTTGTTACAATGTCATTGATTGAAGTCTTGAATAAGAACTTCAGATGTTGTTAGATCTGACTTGTATTTGTTGCCAATATCACATAGCTACACTTGCGCTTGGAAATGTAACAACCCCATTTTGACGTGTTACTTCAATGAGATTGACGTTCAATATTAGTAAATTAAACCTGTTAAAGAATTGACTAAAGTATTATGCATGAGTGAACATCCATGACCTTGTTTTTTATGGTTTATTTTCTTCAGTTGTGTACATTATTATTCAATTCATATCTACCCCTGGCAAATATTCCCATGTGTTACATACAGCTTTGCATACATCACTTTTATACATCTTCCAAGTTTATTCAAGAATAACCTCAACGGTGATTGTATAATAACGACTCTCATAATCAGACGGGATGCTTCAACTGTCAATGCTTGTTTATGTAGACAATTTCATTGTCTATGAAAGTCAGTGTCATTATGGTGACGTGTCCACTGGAATAAAACTGAAGAAACTGGACAGCATGTCATTTTCAGCGTTGTCTCACAAAGTGGTCAGCGTACGATTTCCTACTCGCATCCTGTCTACAAATATTCAGTTGTCAAATAATAATGCTCTGCCTTCCTTAACTACCCAGTGTAACTGTCAAGTCTTTTAAAGATAAAAAACGCTTTTTGTGGTTGATTCATCCATCCTGACATTATGTTGCTTGGCTGAAACAATGATGCATCAGTCTGCATCTTATTCAAATTCCATTTTTGTTTTTCTTTTGCCTACTCACTGCACTTGCTATGTTTGGCCCTTTATTCTTTAAACCTTGATTTTATGGAGAGGCAGATCCTCATGTGAAGTCATTGACTTTAGTAATATTCATCTAGTCTCATAAATGTCTCAAATTAACTGGGCCCATTTAGGGGCCATAGGGCAGGGTAGATGGGACACAAATGTTTATTGGAAGAATATTGAGTAAGCGGATAACCAAAAATCTTGGTAGTATCATTGAGATGAACAAATAATTGGCACGGGCAGGCAAATGTCACATCATTCTTGAATTATTCACACAATCCCACAATATTCTGCATCCTACAAAAACACAGATGTAAGAGGATTAAAAGGTGGTCATTGATTATTTCTGCTAGTTGAAATACACAAGGCCTGCGGTCATGTTCCCCTCCCATCTGCAATATGCATTAGTTCTACATCATTGTCTCCATAGGAGGGCCATTTAAGTTCTGTAATTTGGATGCAAAATGCACAATATCTTTCCTGAGTAAATGATCATCTTCAGATTGCCCCATGCCAAACAGTTACATATCTAGGAGGGTTTCATTGCACACATCAACTTCATGGTTAAAGTAGTAACTTAGGAGGTCACAGGAGGCCCTAGTAATGAAAAACTCCCTTGTAGACTATGGAAAAAGGCTTGAGTGAACACAAAACTGAAGTTCAGTTTGGTTTAGTTTATTAGGGTCCCCATAAGCCATTACCCAGGGCAACAACTACTCTGCCTGGGGTCCACACTTAACAGAAGGTACATACAGCCCAAGAAATCAAGATAAAATAAAAACAATTTTCCACAACATGAAAACAAAAAAAAACCTAGAAAAAACCCCAAACAACAACAACAAAAAAACAAAGCTTTGTAAAAATCACAAAGACATAAAACACAAAGTGGCATCTCTAATTAGATCATAAAGAGGCTACCTTCTATATCATACCACAGCCACCTTCCCTCTGGTGATTGACAACATTTCGCATATAATATCCAACACCATACCATTTACAACACTAACATTTATTCACATTTAATTCCTTTAGCAACTGTGAACTATGCTAATGTACTCTCCTCTGGTTTTTAAAAGTGGGGAGCCCAGTGCATTTTATTGTCAAGGTACAGAGTATACTCAATTTATCATGTGTGGCAAAAGAATACCAATGGCTTGAGTGTAGAAAAAGAAAATACAGAGCAGCAAAGAGCCTATGGAAACTGAACAACACTGAAGTGTTGGTTTATCATCATACCCTGGCACATTTTCAAGCTTAAGTGTCTGCAGTGGTGGAAAGCAGGCAAACGGGCTCATTCTATTGGGAAAGAGGTACATGTAATGAAGAATTAGGCAAAATGTATTAGTTTCAGGTCTCTGTATGTAACTCACTTAATATAACAGCTCAATTTAAAATGGGAAGCAAGGGTAAAGCTTAATTGGCAAGATGGTCTCCCTTCATTGCAGTTAACTTTGAAGGCCATGTTCTAATAAATGTTTCAATCATTCCTCCAGTATGTCATTGGGAATCAGCAGATGGAGCACAGGGTAATACATCACTTAAGGGTACTGATTGGGGCTTTGGTAACACCTGGAGGGCAGGAGAAAGGTATATAAACATCAAAAAATGTGATTATATTGTCAAAATGGCAGCACAAAGAAAAATCTAGTTGAGCGATGGTATCAATTCTGTTGAAATGCTTATGTCAGAAGACATATTTCAAAGACTCCAATCAGGTAAGCACAATCTACAAAACACTTGAGTTTTTATACCATCTACAGCATAGTGGTACCCACAAACTGTTGTCATATTTCTACATTTGAGACCAATACTGAGGAATTGTTTGTGCGCTATTATTAACTGCAATGAGAAACTGCATTTTGCAGACCCATCATTCGCAGGGGACCTCTCACAAATGCTTGGCGAATGCTTGGCCCCAGAAGAGTGTAAGTACTTAACGATGCCAACATAAAGTAGGAACAGCATGTACAAGTGTTGGCACATGAGTTTCCACAAGGATGTTTGTAATCGAGCAACTTGTGTGCATTGTCGCCAACAGGTGCTGAGACTATACCAGCAGGTTCAGCTCAAAACATCACACTGCCCCGACAAACGCATTATATTCACATTATCTATTACTCTTGCTGTCATGTATTCTTAACTTGCAAGTCTGAAACCAGGAACCCAAGCTAACTTGGGGCCAAGCTAACTTGGAAATATCCCAGGGTAAAGAAAGCATTTTATGACGAACTTGAACTCTACGTCTTAATTATAATAATTTACGTGTATTCCAACCATTACACGTCACAACCGTACGTTCAGGATGCAACCTGTAGGTGGCGCCAATGCATAAGCATCAAACAGACAGTGCACGGAATTTACCTAATAAATACAAAAATACTGAGACTCCCAAGCTACCAGCAGCTTCCAATCTAACCATTTATTGCCTTCATTTGACAAATGCGATACAAGTACATTTCATTTTTTTTGCGAACACGTAACTTCTCTGACATTCAGAAAATAAGAAAGAAATAGAAATAGCTGGTATTTGCGACAAATATGCACACAGCGTCAAGTCATATTTTACATACCTTCGTCTCCGTTGAAAATTTTCATAGATAAGTCCATAAATAAGGAGAGGAATGTCCAGAGCATCCATCTCCTAGATTACTTCCAGCGTTGCCAAGTAAGTTGCCATTCTTTTCTGTCGGTGAAGTCTTGTGATGTTTCACGTGATGAGCTGCGCAGAAATTTCAGCGAGCTGTTCGAGCAGATGCAAACCGCCCCAGGAAACGTGTCATGTCACAGTGCGACGCAGCTGCAGACCTTGCAGACGCGCTCGAACGCACCCATCGTTCGAGCATCCCGGCTGCGTGACCTTTGACTAGATAGATGCCACAAAGGCGCGCCAAAATGTCTGCGCATCTCGATCTCCGCAGGCCCTGGAGAGGCGCTGAAAGTGGCTGCAGTGGTGACAAACAAAGAGTGGGACAGGGCAAGAAGAATTCCTGTCTGTATCAGGTAATAAGCATTGTTGATAGCGCCATCTGATGGAGGAACAAATGTAGTGTAGTACATTATTTATAGATGCATGTTTGTCCTTAAACCGTTAAAAGAGACCATAATGCAGGAAAAGATTATTGTGATGAAGAGATTTTTTCTGTTTCACTAATATTTCAATTTCATCATGTAATTGATGGAAATCTTGAATGAAAACACTTCAGATGCGGTTAATCTGAGTTTTATGGTGAGCAAATCTTGCACTGCCAACTCATGTAACTGGAAATGTTGCATTCCCACTTCGGCATATTTTTTTTCAATGAGATTGAGTGTTGTTTTAAGTAACTGAGAAGTTTCATAGAAACTAGATAGTGACTTTTTTATCACAAAAAGATATTATTGTAGTCCTGGACGGAGTGTCCGGGTGTACGATGGATTTGCAGTCGTCACGCGTTTGTGTCCTGGCCCAGAAGTACCTCTGCATGAGGGAAACGATAGAAGATAAATGATAGTGATAGAAGAATAACAGTATGAATATCATGTCAAATCTTTGCTTCAGTGAACCGATTTTTCTTAACTACTAATTTGAATACCACTGGCTCAGTATAGATGAAGTGGTTGCTACTGAGGACAATGAATTTTTCAGTCACACGAGAGCATTTTTGGAATTGCTGGATAGATAGTATGGGCAAGTATATTGAGCAGTTTGCACAGGAGGCTTAGCTGAGGAGTTTCATTGATGCTGATGATTTCATTGATGAAAAACAGGGTTGGGAGTTGGGACTGAACTCGCCAATATTGTAAACTGTGTTCGAGGTCGGCTTGCTGGTGAATATTCAATAACTGGTCCGGGTGTGCCATCTAGTGAGAGAATAGTGTAACTGCGTGCATAAATAGAGCAGCTCCATGTCCGCGGGCATCAACATCAGCACTGGCGAGTAATGGGTCGCACCGGAACGTATGTATATATGGGCCAGGCTCACGAAGTGTGCGCCACCCCCCCCCCTAAATGTGTCCACAGGCTAGCAAATCTTATATTTTGCTTAGATCATTCCAGAACCACCATGAATGGATAGAGCTCACCAAGAGCAACTTGGAACACCCCACTTTTGTCGGTCTGCGATAAATATTTCCCTGTCTTTTTTGCCCTTAAAGTTGGAAAAGTGGCCAAAAATGGCACTTTTTTGATGTCCATGTAAAAAGTGAAATGGTTCACTTTCTGTTTTTTTTATATTTAAGTGTGTTCTATTTTTTTTTTTCTGTGCACAATAGACATGTGTAGGCTATGTCTGACAGCCGGCATACGTCCCTATCGTCGTTTTGTGTATTGCGGTGACATTTAATAAATTGTCCGCAAGGTACTGGTTTCTGACTTAGATTTTACATTTAGCACTCTAGAAAAATAAAAAAAAGTACCTACACCCTAATAATCCTTCAGGATGAAGCAAATGTATGGTGCATTATGGCAAAAAAAAAAAAAAAAAAAAACTCCAACCTACAGGGATTGAGTGGGATTTTTGTGTCCCCAAAAAAATGACCTTTTTAAGAAAAGTTTCTGACTTTGATGTATTTTTAAAAAACTGTAAAAGATATAGCCAAATGCAATTCAGGTATTGTTGTTGACCTAAATCAAAGTGGAAACCACTGTTTAGATCAATTATTTATTGAATAACGACATAGCTACAGCGCGCGAAGCATTTTTGTCGGTTTCTGACTTAGGGTTTCTGCCTTAGATTTCTAAGTCAGAAACCCGGGCATTTCAGGCAGAAACCGGGCGTATTTGGCCAAATGTGGCCCCAGTCGTTACACAGGTGGTCAGGGACATGATATTCCATGTTGGTTTGACATGTTAACATGTATTTTAGCTGATTTGATCGGAAATACAACCCCAATTCCAAAATAGTTGGGACAAAGTGTAAATTGTGAATAAAATCAAAACGCAATGACTTTCAAATCACACCAGCCAGTATTTTATTCACAATAGAACAGAGATAACATAGCAAATGTTGAAACTGATAAATTTAACAATTTTATCCACAAAATGAGCTCATTTTGTGCATAAAAATGTAAAATGTCTCAGTTTCAACTTTTGAAATGTTATCTATTGTAAATAACATATTGGCTCAAGTGATATAAAAGTCATTGCATTTTGATTTTATTCACAATTTACACTTCGTCCCAACTATTTCGGAATTGGGGTTGTTTAACGATGGCGTCGGTCGGAGGCCCGACATTGGACCGATCAGCCCACGCTCACAGTCAGAAACCGGGATCTCAGGCAGAAACTGAGGCGGGGCGTGGATGGCCGCTGTGGCCACAATCGGTGGCCATTAAGTCATAAACTTGGTCAAATAACATGCATGGGTGGTTGGGGACATGATATATTGTGTTTTCTAAACATGTTGACTTGTATTTTTGAAGATTTAATCGAAAAATATCGGTGGCGTCGGTCCACGCTCTCAGTCAGAAACCGGGATCTCAGGCAGAAACTGACGCGGGGCGTGGTGGCCGCTGTGGCCGCAATCGGTGGCTTTCAGTCATAAACTTGTTCAAATAACATGCATAGGTGATCGGGGACACCAGACAACACCTACAACAAAACAATAATAACTAAAAGACGGAAACATGCAATCATCATAAAAAACTCCTGGGGCTTAGGCTAAGGGAACCTAGGACCCAAAATTTAAAAAAAATGAAATGTCAAGCAGCCTGTTCACCAACCTACAAGTGGAATCTTCCATTGGTAAGTGATCAATTACCTACTTGAGACTCTTATTCTATCTATTAGTTAAGTATTATGGCAATAGCAAGTCAGTCGGGTTGAGTTTGGTACACTTTGATAGGTTTCTGACTGGGTCGCGGTTTCTGACTTAGATTCGGTTTCTGACCGATATACCGATATTTTGAGCTAATAGACACCTGTTCTGGCTTGGTATTGCCTAGGCTACATACTTTTAAGCCATAAGGAGTGTTTCTAGGGGATTTTTGAGTTTTGATATAGGTTTTTATAACATTTTTCAGGTATTTGCAGACCAGAATTTCTTTTTTTCAGCAGCGACGGGATCCCGAGGGAAAAAAATCACTGTAGGTTTTCTAATTTCAGGTGATACACCTCAGGACATCACTTATATACAATTATAACACTGATTGGAGGCTTAAATAACTTTATTATCACTAGTTATAGGCCTCTGGATAGATTATAGGCAAACAGTAGGTTTTCGTGTTTCTGACTTAGACGAGCAAGGGGATAGGGAAATGCGTATAACTCACCAAATATTCCACCAATGACCATGATATTTGGTATTCAGAGAGTAGACATATACCTTTATCATGTACAATTACCACTGAGAGCGTAGGGCGGCCTGAATTAATTTTACACATTGTGTTAGAGAGCAGTTTGCACTCGCACAGCAATTTTGCAGCCGCACGCAAAACGTACCCCGACTTCAGGGCTATGGCAGGGTTGACAATCCCAACAGCATATTACCTATATACCATTTTTCCATCAGCTATACTATCCTTCTATACATATCAGGTCATTTTGAGAAGATATATCTATATCTATGCATGTATGAGGCTTTAGAAGACATGCATGTCTTGAAACTAAGGCAGAAACCCGACCAAAAAAATGAGTTGAGCGACCCAACTTTGACCAGGAACCACAAAAAAATGAAAAAACATTGCCGTCGCACAGCTTTGGAATATGATCCCACAACACCTATAGATTAAAAAACCACTCTCAGCTAAGCTCTATGGGTACTTTCATCATTTTTCAGTCCCTGGGGGGGTGGCGCACATTTCGTGAGCCTGGCCCATATATATGTGTATATAACATAACATGAATGGCAAGAACAGGCCGTTCAGCCCAACTTGGCTCGCCAGTTTCTTTATACTGTTGTGAATATATCACTTCAGATACTCAATGACTCAATGGTATCTAGCTTTAAGTCAAGCCTGCTCTTGAAAACTCCCAAGGTCTCTGCCTCAACAATATGGTCAGACAAGCTATTCCACATCGAAATTACTCTTTGGGTGAAGAAATATTTCTGAATATCAGTGCTAAATTTACGTTTGATCAACTTCCATTTGTGACCCCGAGTTCTACTAACAACACTTGGTCGAAGGAATCCTACATAATTCACTTTGTTAATCCCTTTAACATATTTAAAGACCTCAATCAGATCACCCCTAAGTCTTCTTTTCCTAAGACTAAAGAGATTAAGGATCTTCAGCCCCTTCTCATAGCTTTCATCTTTTATACCCGGAATTAGCTTAGTGGTTCTTCTCTGAACTTTTTCTGGAGCCTCTATATCTTTCTTAAAGCATGGTCCCCAGAACTGTACACAATACTCCAGATGTGGTCTGACGAATGTGTTGTACAAAAGAAGCATCATCTCCTTGGATTTGTACTCATTACTTTTGGCAATGTATCCCAGCATCCGATTGGCTTTTTTAACTGCTACGGCACAATGGCTAGAGCCTGTGAGGGTTTGGTCAACAATCACTCCCAGATCTTTTTCGTGTGGAGCACATTCCAGTTTTAAACCTCCCATGAAGTAATCCCATCTAATGTTTTTATTACCTACATGTACAACTTTACATTTCGCTACATTAAATTTCATTTGCCACATTTCTGCCCAAGTCTGGATTCTATCCAAATCATCCTGAATCACTTTAGTGGACTCTAAACTATTTGCCAAACCTCCCAATTTATGATCATCTGCAAATTTAACTAATTTGCTCTCAATATTCCTTTCAAGGTCATTAATGTAGATGAGGAACAGCAGGGGTCGCAACACCGATCCCTGGGGGATGCCACTCCCCACCATACCGAGCTCAGATGAGATACCACTGACCACCACTCTTTGTGTTCTGTCCTGTAACCAGTTCAGAATACTTCCTGTAACTCCAATGGAGCTCATTTTAAAAATTAGTCTCTTATGCGGTACTGTGTCAAATGCTTTCTGAAAATCCAAGTATATGATGACATAAGCCCTGCTCTGGTCATAAGTCTTGGTGGCCTCTTCAAAAAATTCCAGACGGTTTGTCAGGCATGACCTTCCCTTACGGAAACCATGTTGGCTATCCCTCAAGATATTATTATGTTCAAGAAATAAGTCCAGCTCATCTTTGATGATAGATTCCAGTATTCTGCACACAATGCAAGTTAAACTGACTGGCCTGTAATTTCCTGGCTCAGTACGGTCCCCTTTCTTCAGTGGTGGAGGAAGTACTGAAGTTCAGTACTGAAGTAAAAGTACAGATAACCAGCAAAATATGTACTCAAGTAAAAGTAGAAGTGCTGCATTAACAATCCAACTTAAGTAAAAGTAAGAAAGTACTTGCTTTCAAATGTACTTAAAGTATTAAAACTAAAAATACTCGCACGATAGGTTGTCTCTTGATTTCTAGGTCTATATTTCAACAAAAAATTTGTTTGAGGCTGTGCCTTTTTAATTCTTTAGATCATCCCTGTCAGGTAAAATATAATCTGCAGAATTAAAGTGTGTATCACAGAGGGTAAGCATAATAAGTATGCTAACCTTTGCAATAAACAAAAGTTGTTGCAAGTAAAATTACTCATAATGGCATCTGTAGAGGCCTAAGTATCACTAGTAGCGACATCTGCATTATTTAATATCATGAAGCAAAACCAGTAAAAAAGACTGGTTATAGTATTTTCAAATAATTTATTTAATTGTTGATCTATTCAATGTAAACCATTAGACTCTGTTGGCTTCATTACTGGAAAAAAACACAATGTGTCTAGAGTTTGCACTCCAGGCAAAAAACTAGGCCAGTTAAAATAAGGCAGGTCTTGAGAAACAGAGAATGAAGTAGTTTGAAAAAAGAATCTAGCCATTTGCTAAGCAGCCAAACCTTTGCGGGGAATGAAAATATGTCTCAAATGGCTAACAGTACTTAAAATTAAAAAATTTAATTTTAAAAACTTAAAATTAGGGCTGCAATGAATAATACAGTGATGATCCGTGTTTTAAAAGGGGAACGATTTTAAAAGGAGACGCCAATATATTTCGGGGTGTTTTATTATTGATAAGGGGGTTTACAATATTAATATAGATTAAAGCTGCAAGCAGCATTGAACGGGCCCTCGCACCTTTGTGCATGGTGGGGGTAGTGGTGAGATCCTGATGGGTGCAGGTGTGCACTCATGACCAGTGGACAGGTCAAGTACAGGCACCAACCTGTGATAAAGTTTCAAGCGAATCGGACAAAGCAGGAAGGAGTTATGAAAAGTTGATAGTTCATCCACCAGGGGGCGCTCTGAGCGTAACCAAATGTGGGCAGGTGCATTCAGCGGCAGACCATCAGCACAAATGCAAATTTTTGAGCAAATCGGCCAATGTCAATGTAAAATATGGCATTTCCTGTTTCCACAAGGGGGCGCTATAGAGACATTTTGCTCCCCCCATAGGCGAGGCCCCTATCAGATTTAACAGTTTGCCATCCTTGACCTGTGTATCAAGTTTTATGATGATACGAGTTCAGTAAAGACATCAAAAACACAAACGTATTTTCACGGCAAGGGATCGATCTTCGCTGCGTTGCCACAGGAACGCCATTACTTGTAGCTTCACAGCATTCATAATGTAGCTTCACCAACTTGTTCTGCAATTTTTAGAAGTGGAATGAAGTTGATGGGTTCAACTATGTGTCATCAGTACATGTTAATGTAAAAAAGGGTCACTTCCTGCTACCACCAGGGGGCGCAGTAAGTAAAGTGGGAAGTTATTATATCGTGACGTTCAGGGCAGAGCCGTCATCATCTCCAGCAAGTATGAAGCTTCTGTGGTGAAGCATGTTGGCGTGAGATAATTTTGAAATTTTTTTGGCGAGTCGCCAAAATTTGTCATGCCCTAGCAGCCACGCCCTTTGCCCTACAGACATGCAGAGCACAACTTTTCATCACTTTGGTATCTAGATGATATTTACCAAATTTGAAGTCAATCGGTCGAAAACCCTAGGAGGAGTTCGTTTTAAAGTTCAAATCAAAATGGCTGACATCCTGTTGGGTTTAGGGCATGGCACTACTGAGTTTTTTGTATGTCTGGGTATGATACATATGTGAATCGAATTTCGTCTGCCTACGACAAAGTAACCGCACTGCTCACTTCCTGTTACCACCGGGGGGCGCTATTATTAAAGTGGGAAATCATGATATCATGACGTTCAGGGCGGAGCCATCATAATTTCCAGCAAGTTTGAAGCTGCTAGGATCAAGTATGTTGGCGTGAGAGCATTTTGAAATTTTATTGGCGAGTCGCCAAACTTTGTCACGCCCTAGCAGCCACGCCCTTTGACCAACAGACATGCAGAGCACAACTTTTGATCAGCTTGCTCTCTAGATGATCTGGACCAAATTTGAAGTCGATCGGGCAAAATCCCTAGGAGGAGTTAGTTTTCAAAGTAAAAACTGGACACTTCCTGTTACCACCGGGGGGCGCTATTAGTAAAGTGAAAAGTTATGATATGGGGACCTTCAGGGCGGAGACCTCATGATGTCCAGCAAGTTTGAAGCTGCTAAGATCAAGTATATGGGTGTGAGGGCATTTTGAAATTTTTTTGTGGAGTCGCCAAATTTTGTCACGCCCTAGCAGCGACGCCCTTTGACCTACAGACATGCAGAGCACACCTTTTCATCAGCTTGGTCTCTAGATGATCTGGACCAAATTTGAAGTCGATCGGGCAAAATCCCTAGGAGGAGTTCGTTTTAAAATTCAAAAATTCAAATCAAAATGGCCGACCTCCTTTTGGGTTTAGGGCGTGGCTCCAATGAAATTTTTTGTATGTCTGGGTATGATACATATGTCTACCGAATTTCATCTGCCTACGACAAAGTAACCGAATTTCCCTATGGGAATTTTGAAACGTGTTTTGGGGGCGCTATTTTGGCATTTTGTGTCGACCATGAACGAGCACCCAAAAATATTGAATTTCGGATCCCGCCGAACGAATGTGGAAAATTAGACGCGTTTTTACCATTGGGAAAGGGGCGAAATTGGCCTTTGAAATGTCGGAAGAATAATAATAATAATTAAAGCTGCAAGCAGCGTTGAACGGGCCCTCGCACCCTTGTGCACATTGGGGGTAGTGGTGAGATCCTGACGGGTGCAGGTGTGCACTCACGACCAGTGCACAGGTCAAGTACAGGCACCAACCTGTGATAAAGTTTCGACCGAATCGGACAAAGCAGGAAGGAGTTATGAAAAGTTGACAGTTCATCCAGCAGGGGGCGCTCTGAGCGTAACCAAATGTGGGCATGTGCATTCAGGAGCAGACTGTCAGCCAGAATGCGAAGTTTTGAGCAAATAGGCCAATTTCAATGTAAAATATGGCATTTCCTGTTTCCATAAGGGGGCGCTATGGAGACATTTTGCTCCCACCATAGGCGAGGCCCCCATCAGATTTAAGAGCTTGCCATCATTGACCTGTTAATCAATTTTTATGATAATACGAGTTCAGTGAAGACATCAAAACCACAAACGTATTTTCATGGCAAGGGATCCATCTCCGCCGCGTTGCCACACGAACGCCCTAAATTGTAGCTTCACAGCATTCATAAAGTAGCTTCAGCAACTTGTTCTGCATTTTTTAGAAGTGGAATGAAGTTGATGGGTTCACTGTGTCATCAGTACATGTTAAAGTAAAAAATAGTCACTTCCTGTTACCACCAGGGGGCACTATTAGTAAAGTGAAAAATTATTATATTGTGTTGTTCAGGGCGGAGCCATCATCATCTCCAGCAAGTATGAAGCTTCTGTGGTGAAGCATGTTGGCGTGAGATAATTTTGAAATTTTTTTGGCGAGTCGCCAAAATTTGTCATGCCCTAGCAGCCACGCCCTTTGCCCTACAGACATGCAGAGCACAACTTTTCATCACCTTGGTATCTAGATGATATTTACCAAATTTGAAGTCAATCGGTCGAAAACCCTAGGAGGAGTTTGTTTTAAAGTTCAAATCAAAATGGCTGACATCCTGTTGGGTTTAGGGCGTGGCACTACTGAGTTTTTTGTATGTCTGGGTATGATACATATGTGAATCGAATTTCGTCTGCCTACGACAAAGTAACCGCACTGCTCACTTCCTGTTACCACCGGGGGGCGCTATGATTAAAGTGGGAAATCATGATATCATGACGTTCAGGGCGGAGCCATCATAATTTCCAGCAAGTTTGAAGCTGCTAGGATCAAGTATGTTGGCGTGAGAGCATTTTGAAATTTCATTGGCGAGTCGCCAAACTTTGTCACGCCCTAGCAGCCACGCCCTTTGACCAACAGACATTCAGAGCACAACTTTTGATCAGCTTGCTCTCTAGATGATCTGGACCAAATTTGAAGTCGATCGGGCAAAATCCCTAGGAGGAGTTCGTTTTCAAAGTAAAAACTGGTCACTTCCTGTTACCACCGGGGGGCGCTATTAGTAAAGTGAAAAGTTATGATATGGGGACCTTCAGGGCAGAGACTTCATGATGTCCAGCAAGTTTGAAGCTGCTAAGATCAAGTATGTTGGCGTGAGAGCATTTTGAAATTTTTTCTGGCGAGTCGCCAAAATTTGTCACGCCCTAGCAGCCACGCCCTTTGACCTACAGACATGCAGAGCACAACTTTTGATCAGCTTGGTCTCTGGATGATCTGGACCAAATTTGAAGTCGATCGGGCAAAATCCCTAGGAGGAGTTAGTTTTCAAATTAATTACTGGACACTTCCTGTTTCCACTGGGAGGCGCTATCAGTAAAGTGAAAATTTATGATATAGGCACTTTCAGGGCCGAGACTTCATGATGTCCAGCAAGTTTGAAGCTGCTAAGATCAAGTATGTGTGCGTGAGAGCATTTTGAAATTTATTTGTCGAGTTGCCAAACTTTGTCACGCCTTTGCAGCCACGCCCTTTGACCTACAGACATGCAGAGCACAACTTTTGATCAGCTTGGTCTCTCAATGATCTTTACCAAATTTGAAGTCGATCGGGCAAAATCCCGAGGCGGAGTTCGTTTTCAAATTTAAAAATTCAAATCAAAATGGCCGACTTCCTGTTGGGTATAGGGCGTGGCTCCTATGTAGTTTTTTGTATGTCTCGGTATGATACATAGGTCCACCTAATTTTGTCTGCCTACGACAAAGTAACCGAATTTCCCTATGGGAATTTTGAAACGTGTTTAGGGGGCGCTATTTTGGCATTTGGGGCCGAACATGTTACAGCCCCCAAAAATATCGAATTTCGGATCCGGCCAGACGATTGTGGAAAGTTACAAGCATTTTCACAATTGGGAAAGGGGCGAAATTGGCCTTTGAAATGTCGGAAGAATAATAATAATAATAATAATAATAATAAACAGCGCGATTTCAATAGGGCCCTCCGCAGACGACTTGCAGTCGGCTCGGGCCCTAATAATAATAATAATAATAATAATAAACAGCGCGATTTCAATAGGGCCCTCCGCAGACGACTTGCAGTCGGCTCGGGCCCTAATAATAATAATAACAAACAGCACGATTTCAATAGGGCCTTCACAGACGACTTGCAGTCGGCTCGGGCCCTAAATATTAATATCGTGCATGCATATGCTGCGCGTGCCATAGCAACCCGGTGTGTCATCTGTAACATGTATTACCACACATAGCAGTACGAGAAATTACACTCGAAATTTTCTTGACTGATTGTTCTTTGTTTTTACACATCCGAATCTTTCTCTGGGTACCCAAACATCAGGGTAACAGAGGCGTAGCCAGTGGGGGGGCACAAACAAGTTACTTTATGACAATAATTAGTCCTGGCTAGTTCTCAATCATTTTCCTTTATTGAGGCATTTTCCAATTATAGTAATTTGCAACTGAAGACGGTTTCTCTCCATATGCGATCTAACAGCAATTAAATGATGGGCAAAATTCAGTACAGTTGCGGAGCAAGAACAGAGAATTGGGTTGCACAAAACATCCGTTTGAAACAATTATTAGTCCTGATCTGTTCTCAATCATTTTCATAACAGAAGCTTCCCTCCGAGAGCACTCCACACTTAACAGGTGCTGCTTGTTCTCCTCGATTAGGTAAGACGACAATCATTCATCTGGATGTGTATTTGCTGTATTGAAATCAACGTCATTCAAAATTGCATATCTGTCGACACTCAAGCAAATAGCTGGAGCCACATGCTTTTTATAGCCTATTGAACTGCCGAGTGCCACTTTTTTTTTCATCAATCCACACAATATTGAGAGTGAAAGTCCGCGTTTCATTGGAACACGGACCAGTTCAATCAACGCGAAGCATTGGCCTATTAATAAGTAAATTATTTTGCTGTACTGAATTTAGCCCATGATTTCATTGTTGTTACATCGCATATGGAGAGAAACCCTGTCTTCAGTTGCCAATTACGATAATTGGAAAACGCGTCAATAAAGGAAAATGATTGAGAACTAGCCAGGACTAATTGCTGTCATGAAGGGACGTGTCTTTGCCCCCCTCTGGCTACGCCACTGCAGGGTAAGCTGAAAATGTACTGATTACATTCGACATTGGTGGATGTTGCATCCGGAATTCTTTCGCCCTTGCGTTTTTGGCCGATTATGCTGTCCACTGCCTCTTATCACGAAAATGTATCTATCTCACAACTAGAGCTGCCAGACTTTCGCATTGCGTCCCGCACTTCGAAATATCACAGCCGCATTTTTAGTTTGTCACGGCACGGATCTATTATTCTGTGATAACCGCTGAATGTAACTACTCACGAATTATACCATAAATCTCCGAGTTTTTGCGTGTAGTATCCAGCTGTGATTGTATGTTTTCGTCTGCCTACATTTCGAGCAAGCATTGAATTTCTTCGTTTGAATGGAGATATCTTTTCGCCGCTGCATTTGTTAGAACAAGAGAGGCGTAACACTGTGATCTTCCCCTTTTGCCAGTTCTGTTCGTTTTATGGCGCCAGTAGACTGAAAACGCGTCTAATGAAAGGGTGATCGGAATAATATTATAATTACATAATAATGTAATAATAATACATAGACGATTTTTTTTTTTTTTTACGTTTTTAGGCTTGCTATAAATCAGCCATAAAAAATGGGAGTGTCACCCAGTGCACTAATAACATGAATGGGTGATACAGGAACTCATTAAATTTTATTTGATATCTTATGCTTATTCTACCCCGATAAAATATGAGTCAGAGAAAAAACATTGGGCCTCATGCAAGAAGCGATATAAGAACACATTTTCTCTTATTTTTGTTCGTATGCCCAATTTTTTCTTATTCTGTTCTTACCCATTGATTTCTGGGATGCACCAATGTTTTCTTATTTTTGCGCTTCTCTTAGGTAAGAGAAAATTTTACGAGTGGTCGAGAGCACTCTTACCGAGATTAGAGAAAACAGAAAACTATTATCTCTGTCCACAAATTGCTTGTCCAGTGCAGGGCAACACAAGTTTTAAAACCTAAACATTAAAAATGCATCATGTCATCACATTTTGATTGTTTTATGTTTTTGAGAAATTATAATGATTCTATTATTTAATTCTTTGGCTGAAGAGTTTGGCCAGTTGATCCTAATTAGGACGAAGCTGTAAAAACCCTTGGCTAGCTACTTGCGTGCATTCTGCTTCTGAATGGCTTACCTATTGCAGTTGGACGCTTTGGCCATCCAGGCCTTGCGCAGACAGCGGGTCTTTAGAGATTGCGCAGATCTGTTTGCTGAGACAGATGAATGGCTGCTCGAACTAAATGTGAAAGCAACCGTACTTGAGCACGGAGGATTGCTGTTTTGTGTTACGGCTCTCCTGTTCAAACAAATGCACTTCATTCATACGAAGAAATTCAATGCTTGCTCGAAATGTAGGCGGACGAAAACATACAATCACAACGGGATACTACATGCAAAAATTTGGAGATTTATGAAATAATTCGTGAGTGGTTACATTCGCTTGGTTATCACAGAATAATACATCAGTGCCATGACAAACTAAAGGAAATGCGGCACCGATATTTCAAAGTGCAGGACGCTGTGCGAAAGTCTGGCAGCTAAAATTATGAGACACGCAGCATATGCATTCGCAATATTAATATTCTAAACCCCCTTCTCAATAATAAAACCCCCCAAAAGATATTGGCACCTCCTCTTCAAAATCGTTCCCTATTTAAAACCACCTAGGTGCATAATGCAACGCGCTGAATCGGAATTTTGAGATCTATGCGAGCAGGTATGTTACGATATTACCAGTCTGAAAGCTGACAAGCGGCGGGGAGAGGGGAGGGGGGGACAATCGTACTGTGGCACTGTACGGAACAATCGTACCAAGTGTGAAAGTGATCTCGAGCAGTCTGCTCTTTGCACACGGCACGTCACCTACCCTTATATGGTGTTTAGTGGGTGTCATATTATGCTAATTTGAAACAACCGGGCACGCGCTTCCAATTTACGATCAAGTGGGATTCAACATTCTGCACATCTGGGTAAGAGCAGATTTGAACGGTAAGAGCGTTTGGTGCATACGGAGTATATTTCACTTATTTTTTCTCTTAGCAAAAAAATAAGAGAAAATATAAGAGAAATTTAAGAGAATGTTGCTGCATGAGGCCCATTGTGTCCCACATGGCAAAAAGTGATTGAATCAACATTAGGATATTGTCAGGCTGAAGATTGCAATCAACATTGATGTCAGATATTGAAAAAAACATTGAAAGTGCTCGCTATGATCAACATGGAAATAACGTTGAATTTCCAATCAATTCTGACAATGAATCAACCTTGATTCAACTATGATATGATCAACATTGAAAGAATGTAGAATTGCATCACCATCGATTAACTATATACATACATTGCATTATACATTGAAACAATGTTATTATTAAAGGGCCATTTCAACACTTTTCAACCCTCCTTTGTATGTTTTTAATATGCCTCATTAAAAAATAATCACTTTATTACTCTATTTTATGGTGTAGTTCAACAAGGAGCATGCCAAAGTAGACTATTAGTCAGTGATATCACTGCCATATGCCTGAATGGCAGTGATGTGTCATGGATTTACCACCTGCCGGATGCCAAACAGCAATCTAGCGGGAGCTAGGACCAAGGGCCTAAATAAACAAACGACTTAAATGCCAGGCTGGTTAGAAAAAACTGGAGGTTTAATTTAGAAAAACAAAACAGAGCTAAATACAGAGCAGCACAGGTCGCAAACGCCAGAACAGCATAAAATGCAGAGGCAACCAATTTTGCCCTCACCTCCACCTTAACGCGCCACACCTGTTGCCCGTCGAGGTGGAGGTGAAGGAATGCAGTAGGGGAGGGACTGCAAAGCCAAACCCTTACATCATGTCACTAATAGACAAGTTTGGAGCAACCCCCGCAGAACTTTAAAACACCAAATAGAGTAAAATGATTATTTTTTAAATAAGGCATATTAAAAACATACAGACAAAGGTTGAAATGCTGAAATGGTCCAGAAAAGTATACTATACTGCAGTGGTTCTCAACCTTTTTATTCAAAGACCCCACTTTACAGGACATGTTTTGGGGGAACCCATACTTGATTATAATTATTTAATAGGTGAATATTCGAAAATGTGTTGTGAGCTCGTAGATTGGCTATTTCCATTTTTTTAAGAAACCAAGGTTGAGAACAGCTGCTTTACTGCATGCTCTATTAACAAAAAAACAATAAAACAGACCATTATTCATTTAGTTATTTATTAAAGATTCAAAAGAAATTACACTTTTGTACTTCTTTTGTACATTTTAGCACACACCTTTTCTTTTGATCTTTTAAGGTTTCCTCCCTGGGAAGCGCCTTAGAGAATTATCTGGCTATCCCCCCCCCTTCATCAGCACAATTGAAACGATGTCAATTCATTGTAGGGCATTTCAACATTGAAAAATCATCATCTATACTACATTGATTCAACAACAGTTTTTCAAACATTGAGATGGTAACTGTAATTAAACACTGAATCAACATAGATTTTTCAACCTCAACCAAAAATAACCAATCTGACCAAAATCCAACATTGAATTAATGACTTTTGCTATCTGGGGTGTGTCCGAAGCACAATTTAAATGAGCAAAAATTTCTGTGTCCACACAGAAAGCAGAAAATCACCGTGTTCAATCCTGAGATATCATAGTTGTTTCTTACACTCCTGGTCTGATAATATTAGATGGGTAAAGTCTAGTATTTTAACTCCAAAAACGTTATGTTTTCCGTGCGTTCTCACTGTTTCCCGCAATATATATGGATCCACGCTATTGAATGTTTGGCAGAGGTACCGAGGTTGTCAGAGGCAATGCGGTTCTCGCAAATACCTTATTCAGGGGGCAATTTGGCGCAACGCAATTTGTTTTGTGAAGGGAACATTTTGGCGAGTGATCTTAAAATGTAACGAGGTGCATTTTAGAAATGTAGTGGAGTAGAAAGTACAGATAATAGCTGCAAAATGTAATGGAGTAAAAGTCAAAAGTACGCTCTATAATTTTTACTTAAGTAAAGTACAGTTACGTGAAAAACGTACTTAAGTACATTAACGAAGTATTTGTACTTCGTTACATTCCACCTCTGCCTTTCTTATATATTGGTATTAGATTGCCCTGTTTCCAATCATTTGGTATTTCTCCAGTTTCTAAAGACCGTCTGAAGATGGCGGATAGCGGCTTAAAGATGATCTCACTAACTTCCCTGAGCACTCTAGGATATAAGCCATCAGGACCCGCCGCCCAATCTGCCTTTAGTTTATGCCACTTGTCTAATACATTGTTATCCCTAACCTCAATAATTTCCGCTAAATAATCTTGAGCATTGGACTTGCCCTCTGGCCGAATAAAAACCCGCTCTGAGGTAAAATTCTCAACAAAGTAACTGTTTAAGGTATCCGCAATATCCTTGTTATCATATAGCAGCGATCCATATTTTGTTATGATTCTGCCATGTCTGTCTTGATTCTGCCATGTTTATTATGTTTTTGCATTCCCTGTTATGTTTATGATTATGTCTGTTAGATTTTGCCATGTTCTGTTCAGTTTTTGTACTTTGCCATGTCTTCGTTTTTGCCATTCCCAATCCACTTTTCTGTTTTAGTCCGGTCCATGTTTTGCCATGCCCTTCTTTGCACTTTGTCTCCCCTGTCTGGTCTCCTGTTAAGTTACAGCTTCTCCCCAGTCCCGCGTGTCACATGTTTAGGTGATTTCATGGTTGCTGGGTTTCAAACATTCCTTCCAATCTCGTTTGCTTCCTTCGCCTCTCTTTTCTATATTACTAACCAATACTAACAGTTTGTTGTTTTATTAAGTGACTAACCCAGACTAACATTGTATATAATACTAACTTACTAACGAGCACCAGGGATTGTATAGCTGCACTTACTAATTGATTAACAAGCTCTCAGCACTCGCCCTGTTCTAGTCTCCGCCTCTTGCTTTCACTTAGTCTTTGCTGCAATTCAGCGGATCCTCCGCACCTGCTCCACTCTGTCCTGCCTCTCATTATCTGTGCACATTAGAACTCCCTAACCGGAGCTGTATGTCTTGTCATAGGCTGTCTCGTGTTCCCTGTCCACGTTTTGGCTTTCGCCAATTTCATGTGGTTAGGTTCTCCCTTGTGTTTGCTCCCACGTAATTAGTCTGATCCTCTTCACCTGATCCTAATCATAGCATGTGACTTCCCTTGAGTGTACTTAAGCTGTCTTCTTACTGCAGTTCCTCGTCAGAACGTTTCCGTGTTTACCTGTGCTGCTTTTGTTTCTCGCCTTGTACTCATTGTGTTACCTTTCTGACTGGACCGCCCGACTACCTCTTTTTGGCTCTGATTTGGCTTTAATATCTGCTCCTGTGTATCAAACCCTTTTTGTCTGACCACGATTTCTGTATTGCTGCCCTGGTTTTTCTACTCTGGATTCTGCCCCTAGGATTGTGATTTTGGATTGTGGACTTTGTACTTTTGCCTTCGGTCCTGCGGGGGTTTACCCCCTCGCTAATAAAATCACATTTTTTGCTATTTCTGGTTATCGCGACTGGTTCCTGAACGATACCTCACATATTTATTCTTTATGCACTTAACCTCCTCTTTTGACTTTCCTTTTTCTGCTACCATACTGAAAGAGGCGCTTAGGGTTAGTTTTTGCCCCCTCTGCAATTTGTCTTTCATACAGTCTTCTAGCATTCCTCAGCTCTTTTTTTTTACCACAGCCTGCATTTTACAGTATTCAGCCTTAGTGTTCTCATTGTTATCCTTTATGTACATCTTATAAAAATTCCTCTTTTCCCTCAAACTCCTACGAATAGCTGTGGTCATCCACTGAGGATTCTGCTTTTTCAGCTTACTTTTGGACACCTTTGGAATGAATTTGCATTGTGAGTCAAGTAAAACCCCCTTAAATCTTTCCCACATCTCATTTACAGACTCACAGTCCAGGAGTGTCTCCCATTTTATTTCACTTAGATATGAGCGCATCCTGTCAAAGTTTGCTCGCCTAAAATTGAAAATTTTGTTTTTGAAGACACCTTTTTAACTTCCCATGAAACATCAAAATTAACAGTAGAGTGATCACTTGTCCCAAGTGGCTCCAGTACCTCAACATTGCTAATTCTATCTGGGTCATTACAGAGCACTAAGTCTAAAATTGCCCTCTCTCTTGTAGGTTTATTAACATACTGCACCAAAAAATTATCATTTATAACATCTAGAAATTCTTCCTCCCCCTTACCCTGTCCTTTCACCATTTCCCAATCAATACCAGGATAATTTAGGTCTCCCATAATAATAGTCCCTCCTCCTCTACAAGCTTGCGTAATCCTCTGAAAGAACATTTCATTGACAATACTGTCCAAAGCTGGCGGTCGATAGCATACTCCTATGTTTAAACCAGTCTCGCGTTTGCCAATTATATATATATATACTCAAAGGCAATGAAAACGCAACACTCTAAATTTTGGTTTATTTTTGCTCAGGACCTGAGTAGTCCAATTTGAGTTCATAAGTGACCATTGGGGTCACAATGTGTTCCTCGTTACACATGAATGATCATCATGTAACTCAACAGCGTGAGTTGGACTCTCATCAATACATATTGAGTACAACATATGGGATTAGGAGTTGTGCAAGTACAGTGGTTGAAATGAAGGAGGGGTTGTCTTCCCTATATAAAGGCATGATAAAAGCCACTCAAAAAACATTTTCAAGTGTCATAATGCCACGTCTGTCGACTGAACAACGGAACAGAGCCCTGGGCATGCTAGAGGCAGGAATAAGTGCCCGGCAAGTGGCTCACCGTTTTGGGTGTAGTACGTCCAGCATCAGTACGTTTTGGGTGTAGTACGTCTAACTGGGACGAGCTCTTTCATCAAGAGTACCCAGACCTCAAACCAGGCAGCAACTCCAGAATGCACTACAGGCAGAGTGGTGACAACTTCCCCAAGACAACCTAAGACGCTTAGTCAGGTCTATGAGGAGACGTTGTACTGCCTGTGTGGATGTTTGTGGGGGTCACACCCGATACTGACTGTTCTTTTTAGTTCATTTTTAAATGTGTGTTCCGTTCAGTCTTGTTGTGATTTTTCATTTTCAACTTGTGCTCGTTATGTTTAATGCATCTGTTTATTATTGTCCAAATCGGCCCATTAACACATTTAATTCATCAAGTCGACCCACCCAACACATTTGAATTGTTAAAATAAGAAAATAAATTTGAGTCACAAAATTATTTGAATCCAAACTGGAGTTGCGTTTTCATTGCCTCTGAGTGTGTGTGTGTGTGTGTATATATATATATATATATATATATATATACTTGCACGGACGAACTGAAGACATAAAAACCACTGTTGAAACCAGTGAACACAAAAATGGTCAAATGTTATTTCAAACAGTGGAAATGTTATTTCAATTGTATTTCATTGTGATTCCACATTAGTTCTTTGTAAATTTTCTTGATGCAAATTAAATTACTTCAGTCCATTTATTCATGCGCTCATTATTCTTCGTAAATTATATACAGCACAACAGGCTGACCCATGAGGTTATGTACTCGAATATTCCGCGGAGGTTTAGCTTGTCTTAACGGTAGCGCTGGCAGACAGATGCTGATGACCTAGCGAGCCTGTATTGTAATTAGGAAAGAAATAACATTTGCCAGTGAACCTTGCATAAGGGAAACACTAGCTTTGCTAAGCAGTTATTCCATTTAAGGTAGACTGCAAACAGTGGCATATTGCATTCATGAACATATGTTTCTCTTTTTAAGCTTACATTTCTATGGAATGCTTTTTTGTGTTTTTGATTGTTTGACAAAGAGAGCAATGTTTTACAATAGTGCCATATTAGCTTAGACGTGGCAGTGAAAATAGCATGGAAAATTAGGTAGGTTACCTTTTTAGGGCCCGAGCCGACTGAAAGTCGTCTGCGGAGGGCCCTATTGAAATCGCGCTGTTTATTATTATTTATTTTTTATTTTTTATTATTATTAGGGCCCGAGCCGACTGCAAGTCGTCTGCGGAGGGCCCTATTGAAATCGCGCTGTTTATTATTATTATTATTATTATTATTATTAGGGCCCGAGCCGACTGCAAGTCGTCTGCGGAGGGCCCTATTGAAATCACGCTGTTTATTATTATTATTATTTATTTATTTTTATTATTATTATTATTATTATTCTTCCGACATTTCAAAGGCCAATTTCCCCCCTTTCCCAATTGTGAAAACGCGTCTAACTTTCCACATTCGTCCGGCCGGATCCGAAATTCGATATTTTTGGGTGGTCGTTCATGGTCGACGCAAAATGCCAAAATAGCACCCCCAAAACACGTTTCAAAATTCCCATTGTGAAATTTGGTTAATTTCTCGTAGGCAGACGAAATTCGGTACATATATGTATCATACTCAGACATACAAAAAATTTCATTGGAGCCATGCCCTAAACCCAACAGGAAGTCGGCCATTTTGATTTGAATTTTTGAATTTTAAAACGAACTCCTCCTAGGGATTTTCCCCGATCGACTTCAAATTTGGTCCAGATCATCTAGAGACCAAGCTGATCAAAAGTTGTGCTCTGCATGTCTGTAGGTCAAAGGGTGTGGCTGCTAGGGCGTGACAAAGTTTGGCGACTCAACAAAAAAATTTCAAAATGGTCTCACGCCCATATACTTGATCTTTGCAGCTTCAAACTTGCTGGACATGATGATGTCTCTGCCCTGAACGTCCCCATATCATAACTTTTCACTTTACTAATAGCGCCCCCCAGTGGTAACAGGAAGTGACCAGTTTTTACTTTGAAAACGAACTCCTCCTTGGGATTTTGCCCGATCAACTTCAAATTTGGTGGAGATCATCTAGAGAGCAAGCTGATCAAAAGTTGTGCTCTGCATGTCTGTAGGTCAAAGGGCGTGGCTGCAGGGCGTGACAAAGTTTGGCGACTCGCCAAAAAAATTTCAAAATGCTCTCACGCCAGCATACTTGATCAGAGCAGCTTCAAACTTGCTGGAAATGATGATGGCTCCGCCCTGAACGTCACAATATAATAACTTCCCACTTTACTAATAGCGCCGCCCAGTGGTAACAGGAAGTGACCAGTTCAGTTACTTTTTTGTAGGCAGACGAAATTCGATACACATATTTATCATACCCAGACATACAAAAAAGTCATTGGAGCCACGCCCTACACCCAACAGGAAGTCGGCCATTTTGATTTGAATTTTTGAATTTTAAAACGTACTCCTCCTAGGGTTTTCGACCGATTGACTTCAAATTTGGTAAAGATCATCTAGAGACCAAGCTGATCAAAAGTTATGCTCTGCATGTCTGTCGGTCAAAGGGCGTGGCTGCTAGGGCGTGACAAAAATTGGCGACTGGCCAAAAAAATTTCAAAATGCTCTCACGCCAACATATTTGATCGTAGCAGCTTCAAACTTGCTGGAAATGATGAAGTCTACGCCCTGAACGTCATGATATCATAACTTCCCACTTTACTAAAAGCACCCCCTAGTGGTAACAGGAAGTGTGCAGTTCAGTTACTTTGCCGTAGGCAGACGAAATTCGGTACATATATGTATCATACCCAGACATACAAAAAACTCATTGGAGCCACACCCTAAACCCAACAGGAAGTCGGCCATTTTGATTTGAATTTTTGAATTTAAAAACGAACTCCTCCTAGGGTTTTTGACCGATTGACTTCAAATTTGGTACAGATCATCTAGAGACCAAGCTGATCAAAAGCTATGCTCTGCATGTCTGTCGGTCAAAGGGCGTGGCTGCTAGGGCGTGACAAAATTTGGCGACTCGCCAAAAAAATTTCAAAATGCTCTCACGCCAACATATTTGATCGTAGCAGCTTCAAACTTGCTGAAAATGATGAAGTCTACGCCCTGAACGTCATGATATCATAACTTCCCACTTTACTAAAAGCACCCCCTAGTGGTAACAGGAAGTGTGCAGTTCAGTTACTTTGCCGTAGGCAGACGAAATTCGGTACACATATGTATCATACCCAGACATACAAAAAACTCATTGGAGCCACGCCCTAAACCCAACAGGAAGTCGGCCATTTTGATTTGAATTTTTGAATTTAAAAACGAACTCCTCCTAGGGTTTTCCACCGATTGACTTCAAATTTGGTACAGATCATCTAGAGACCAAGCTGATCAAAAGCTGTGCTCTGCATGTCTGTCGGTCAAAGGGCGTGGCTGCTAGGGCGTGACAAAAATTGGCGACTGGCCAAAAAAATTTCAAAATGCTCTCACGCCAACATACTTGATCGTAGAACCTTCAAACTTGCTGGACATGATGATGGCTCCGCCCTGAACGTCACGATATAATAACTTCCCACTTTACTAATAGCGCCCCCTGGTGGTAACAGGAAGTGACCATTTTTTACATTAACATGTACTGATGACACATAGTTGAACCCATCAACTTCATTCCACTTCTAAAACATGCAGAACAAGTTCGTGAAGGTACTTAATGAATGCTGTGAAACTACAAGTAATGGCGCTCGTGTGGCAACGCGGCGAAGATGGATCCCTTGCCATGAAAATACGTTTGTGTTTTTGATGTCTTTACTGAACTCGTATCATAAAAATTGATACACAGGTCAAGGATGGCAAGCTGTTAAATCTGATAGGGGCCTCGCCTATGGGGGGAGCAAAATGTCTCTATAGCGCCCACTTGTGGAAACAGGAAATGCCATATTTTACATTGACATTGGCCCATTTGCTCGAAACTTCACATTTGTGCTGACGGTCTGCCCCTGAATGCACCGGCCCATATTTGGTTACGCTCAGAGCGCCCTCTGGTGGATGAACTATCATCTTTTCATAACTCCGTTGGAAAACATGGGTGCCAATAGCAGATAGGCCCTCTGAAGTCTTGCACATTGTGGAGGGCCAATACACAACCTTGTCTGGCCCCAATGCTTCTTGTATATAATTCCTTGATCATTTCCTTTGTGTGTTAACCTCATCACCCTTCAGCCCTGTGTGTTAACCTCATCACCTCTCAGCCCACACCCCAATTTCCCCACACCTTGTTTGTCTCTCCCCCCACCTCCTATCCCTCTAGGCAAATTACCATTTGTTCCTTTGCATCCTTTGAACTCTCAGCTATAAGTGATCACATTTTCCCTCTGTGGTTGGTTCTTGTTCATCTGTACTTGGGGAACAGACCCACTAGTTCCTCTACTCTATTAAACTATCCACTTTGAAACTAAGACGTGCCTGCATTTATTTTTCTACTTACAAAAGTACGGAGGAATACAGCAAACTCTCTTTAAAATCCCACATTATTGGCGAGCCAGCCCAAATCCGTCGTTCTTGTTCCGTTAAAAAAAAAAAAAAAAAAAAACTGGGAGGTTGATTACGGTGGGATCGTTTTTGATACTGGACTAAAGGGAAAGCGGACTTCACTTTTTATGTCAACACCGCAATCAAAAGAAGAATACGGCAAGTGGAATACATTTGGAATCCATTCACCGACCCCGACTGAGGAGAAACGGACTTGAGGGCACGGACGAATCACGTGCATTTGTGAGTATGAAATATTTCTGCGAGTAATATTGTAGAGGAATAGTTGTGAAAATTGTGTAATGTTTTAAAATACAAGTGGTTAGAATTGACTGTGCATGTGTGCGGTGTTCTAAGCAGGGGCTTGTATAAAGTTACACAGACCTTGGACAATTTTCAAGTACCAAAAGTAAGTTTGTCCACTGTATGAGGAGTTTAAGAATGGCTGAGAAAGACTGGAAATCGTGGGCCGCAAGATATTTGGCCAAGCATTGCAAGGAGACTTTCTATGATGTACCTCAGGGTGTGGATGCTGTTGAATACCTTCAAACTGCATGTGAAAAACGCAATGCAACTGAGAAAAATAAGAAAACGCGAAAGGCTAATTGTGTGGTGGCTATGATCCAAACAATAAAGTTACTGAAGGAAAAAGTCGTAGAGATTCCCGAATTGCGAAGTAATATTAAGAGTTTGGAAAGCAAACTGGAGATGTATTCCAGGGAGTTGGAGGCTATGGTCCAAACAAATAAGTTACTAGAGGATAAAGTCGTAGAGATTCCCGAATTGCGAAGTAACGTAAAGAGTTTAGAAAGCAAACTGGAGATGAATTCCAGGGAGTTGGAGACTCTGGTCCAAACAAATAAGTTACTAGAGGATGAAGTCGTGGAGATTCTCGAATTGCGAAGTAACGTTAAGAGTTTGGAAAGCAAACTGGAGAGAAATTCTAGGGAGTTGGAGGCCTCTGTTGCTGAACGCATGGTACATGCCACATCTCATTTAGAATTTCGAAAGGAAATTAGTCGATTGCGGGAGAAATTGAATGTCACATATCTGAACTGGCCAAAACTCAGGAACAGCTACGGATGCGCAAATAGCATATAGAGAGTTATGGAATGTGTCCGGGGAAAACAAGGATCGGGCTATTGTTCAAAAGTTAAGATTCATGAAGAAAAAAATGTCACTGCAAAAGCTAACAAATGAGGCAATGAAACGGCGAATTGCAGCTCTTGGTTTGGGAACTTCGGTGGGGCACAGCGAGTCAGAATTAAGTTCAGATGATGATGATGATGATGATGATGATGATGATGATGATGATGATGATGATGATGATGATTGGGAACTCGGACAAGCAGCGGAAGCTCCCTTGTTAGATATGGCTCAGCAAGATTGTGATCATGCAAGTTTTGATGAGCAACTGGAGTTGCATTCAGAATGTAACACATCTTTCGCTGACTCGCTTCACTCTAATTGCCGAAAAACGGTCCCAATAAATGCTAAACCTCTGAAAGCTACTAAATCAGTCAAGACAAAAAATGCTAAAATTGCTCCTATAGTCACTCGCAGAGTACGTACTAGTGGGACACACAATCCTGTGAATGGCGCGATCACGTATGAATATGAGGACCAAGAGATGCGTCGTGATCTAACTCTGTCAGAACTGAGTACGCTGCAGCAACAACTTCCGCATGGGATGGAGTTAGCGACCGACCGCAGTTGTTGAAAAGGTGCAAGTGCTACAGCGAATGCACTCCCTAACAGATAAAGACTGTTGTAAATTATTACAATCGGTGCTTCCTCCATCAGTTTCGATTCCGTTGGAATTTGTGCGTGGTCATGGAAGCCCTGCTGTTTTTCCCAATCACGAGACAAGGTTAAGATTAATGTGCGAGGCTGTTGGTTATCGAGTGGTTGCAGACATGACCAAAATCCTCGAGTTTGTACCTAAGGAGGGCCAGCATCCGACCGACTTCCTTAGAACATTTGTTGGTGTCTACAATCGGAACAGAGGTGGAGGGGCCAGAGCAGAGCTGACTGGTGATGATCCGATTTTCTGGAGTTTGGTCATCAATAAATACAAAGATCACGTGTCCCCTACTTGCCAACATTTATTGTTACAATTCAATAGGGAATTGAGTGCACAGCCAATCAGACAGCACATAGGGAGAGATATCCAAGACTGTTTAATGGCATGGAATGAGTCTCAAATCTGTGAGTCCCCCAACAAGTCAAAGAAAAAGATTGCTGTGTTGTCATATCATAGGGACCAGGTCCGTTGTTTTAACTGTGGGAAGCTAGGCCACATTCAGAAGGAGTGTAGCAGTCCCCGTGTGTGTGCCAATTGCCAGCGTGTTGGCCATTCCAAGCGACAGTGCTGGTCAAAGGGAGGGGGGAAGGAAGGAAAAGGGCCTAAACAGTTGGGTGTACAGCAGCCTCAAATAGAACAGTCTCAGACTGAGGGCACGCCCACATGTACAGATCTACTGTCTGCTGTCAAGGTTATGGGGAACCTACTACTACAGCTCATGTCTTGTGGGAACAGGTGCTCTCACAATAAGGATTTCCAAAATGACTAGGAAGTGACAATAACGTATAATTCATTTTCAGAATTCTGCAGCACTTTGGTCCTATCAGAGGGCAATAAATTCCTGTGCCATATTCGCAATCGTTCACAATCAAATTCTAAGATATTTGAGAAGTCATGGACAAACTTGGGGAAACAAATTTGAAATTGGCGATACTAGTAGTAGGGCAGACCAAAACAGTATTTGTGGTATCATGGGGATCAGTGTAAAATGTACAGTAAACATGAACTGGATACCAATGCCAATGTAAAAAGTTAATTAAACTGCATAAGAATATATACTCGCACTTGATCTTTTTCTCCCTTACAGAATAAATGGAAATGAAGGCTTTGCCCCGATGCCCTGCAACAGGCTCTGGTTGGACATCAGCACCAAGAGATAGGTTCCTGTGAATTTCATGGCCTGTATACAGTGTCAAGCAAGGACTGTATCGCTGGCTGCAGTTTGGACATCAGACTTAAGGGGAAAATGGTGAAGCATCTGCCACACAAAACACAGGCAGTGTCTCGGGTGAACTATAAGAACATGCACCATTAAGGATTTAAAAAAAAAAAAAAAAAGAACTGAATGGACACATTGTCTCAATGTAATAATGCAGTTTTCTGTAAGGGGCAGTTTGACATGGGGAGATGGCTCTTGAAGCATGAACTAATATATTTCATTTGTCTAACAATGATGCATCGAAATTCATATGCTCATGACAATGAGAAATGAGAATATAGAAATTCAACCTCTGAGGAAATGGGAAAAATCGAGCAGCTGGACGGGTGCAGAGGTGGGTTACCCTACCTTCTTGACGCACAAGTATATGTTTTTTCAAGTCAAAGAATAAATAAATTTGGGGAAAAAAAAAATGCTGTAAAAGAACACTGTTTTGGAACATGAAAAAAAAAAAAAAAAAGCTTGTTGAAAATGTTCTTCTGCTCCCTATTCCCAGAGAAGGCATCATTTTTGGACCTTTAAAAAAAAAAAAAAAAAAGATGGGATGATGATGTATATTTTTTTTTTGGGTCTCATGCTATTTTCATGAAGTTTATTGGATCTCATATCATTTTTGGTGTCTCAAATTACACTGCTGTGCATGATCAGTATTATAAAGATATTACGATTTGGACAGATTACATTGACCAATATGGTGAAAGGTTTGAACTGTTTAAAATTGATTTATGTTATTGGGTCTCATTATTTTGTTGTATGTTATTTGGTTTAACAGCATTTTTGATTTCTCTATACACCGTTCCGTATGATAATTATTTTGAGATATTTAATATTTGAAAGGTTTGGACAAATTACATTGTTTGGCGCAGTCAATACTGCAAATTGTTTAAAGGTTTGAGTTGTTTAAATTGTCTGTGTTAACTAACCTCCTTTGCAATCTGCATTCAGCCAAAAGAGGAGATGGAGTGGGGTGTGCAGGGATGTAGGTTTCAGTGGTGTTTTCTGAGTCAGCTCACAGGATTTCCATTTAACAATATGTGATGTACGTCACTCCCTGTATCCTGTTTCGCACCAAACTTCACTGTTTAGATGGGGATCACTCATACACTAATACACTGTATGTATAGTGTACAGTCATACACTAATGCCAGTGAGATCAGTATACTGACCCTGTGGGATGATACCCAGCTGTCTATTTCATCAAATGTGTGTGCAGGTATCCATGCTCAGAGGAAGGACCCTCTCATAGAGAGTGATTTTGTGCAAGGCTCAAAGCAAAAGCAAAGGTGAGCTCGTCCCAGGCAGAGGCCACAGTTCTGAGGCAATATGGATAGTCTTCTGAAAACTACACAGTTTGAAACTTGAAACTTGTGGCGAATATAGTTTCCCCCAGGAATCTAATTCAGTGTTTCTGGTGACGTAATCAGGAAAAAAAGCAGTTGGAGTAGCCATTGATAGCAAAGAAAGCTGTGGGATGGCTCAGAAATAACCTCTTGAGATTTTTTTGTTGTTTAGTCTGTTCTTTTTTTTTTTACCACTTATATTCTCCATACATTTTGGTGTAAAAGTTTATTTTTGTTATATTCTTATTGGTATACCCCTCTAATTTAAAAAAAAAAAAAAAAAAAAGTAGGGAATGTTGGAAAACATGGGTGCCAATAGCAGATAGGCCCTCTGAAGTCTTGCACATTGTGGAGGGCCAATACACAACCTTGTCTGGCCCCAATGCTTCTTGTATATAATTCCTTGATCATTTCCTTTGTGTGTTAACCTCATCACCCTTCAGCCCTGTGTGTTAACCTCATCACCTCTCAGCCCACATCCCAATTTCCCCACACCTTGTTTGTCTCTCCCCCCACCTCCTATCCCTCTAGGCAAATTACCATTTGTTCCTTTGCATCCTTTGAACTCTCAGCTATAAGTGATCACATTTTCCCTCTGTAGTTGGTTCTTGTTCATCTGTACTTGGGGAACAGACCCACAAGTTCCTCTACTCTATTAAACTATCCACTTTGAAACTAAGACGTGCCTGCATTTATTTTTCTACTTACAAAAGTACGGAGGAATACAGCAAACTCTCTTTAAAATCCCACAAACTCCTTCCTGCTTTGTCCGATTCGCTTGAAACTTTATCACAGGTTGGTGCCTGTACTTGACCTGTCCACTGGTCGTGAGTGCACACCTGCATCTGTCAGGATCTCACCACTACCCCCAACATGCACAAGGGTGCAAGGGCACGTTCAACGCTGCTTGCAGCTTTAAGTAGGGCCCGAGCCGACTGCAAGTCGTCAGCGGAGGACCCTATTGAGATTGCGCGTTTATTTTTATGATTAGGGCCCGAGCGATGACTGCAAGTCGTCCGCAGAGGACCCTATTGAAATCGTGCTGTTTATTATTATTATTATTATTAGGGCCCGAGCCGACTGCAAGTCGTCTGCGGAGGGCCCTATTGAAATCGCGCTGTTTATTATTATTTTTATTATTATTATTCTTCCGACATTTCAAAGGGCAATTTCGCCCCTTTCCCAATGGTGAAAACGCATCTAATTTTCCATATTCGTCCGGCCGGATCCGAAATTCGATATTTTTGGGTGATCGTTCATGGTCGACGCAAAATGCCAAAATAGCGCCCCCTAAACACGTTTCAAAATTCCCATAGGGAAATTTGGTTACTTTCTCGTAGGCAAATGAAATTCGGTAGACATATGTATCATATGCAGACATACAAAAAATTTCATCGGAGCCACGCCCTAAACCCAACGGGAAGTCGGCCATTTTGGTTTGAATTTTTGAATTTTAAAACGAACTCCTCCTAGGGATTTTGCCCGATCGACTTCAAATTTGGTCCAAATCATCTAGAGACCAAGCTGATCAAAAGTTGTGCTCTGCATGTCTGTAGGTCAAAGGGCGTGGCTGCTAGGGCATGACAAAGTTTGGCGACTCACCAAAAAAATTTCAAAATGTTCTCACACCAACATACTTGATCGTAGCAGCTTCAAACTTGCTGGAAATGATGAAGGCACCGCCCTGAACGTCATGATATTATAATATATCACTTTTCTAATAGCGCCCCCCGGTGGTAACAGGAAGTGAGCAGTGCGGTTACTTTGTCGTAGGAAGACGAAATTCGATAAACATATGTATCATACCGAGACATACAAAACACTCATTGGTGCCACGCCCTAAACCCAACAGGATGTCAGCCATTTTGATTTTAATTTTTGAATTTTAAAACGAACTCCTCCTTGGGTTTTCGACCGATTGACTTCAAATTTGGTACAGATCATCTAGATACCAAGCTTATCAAAAGTTGTGCTCTGCATGTCTGTTGGGCAAAGGGCATGGCTGCTAGGGCGTGACAAATTTTGGCGACTCACCAAAAAAATTTCAAAATGCTCTCACGCCAACATACTTGACTGTTGAAGCTTCAAACTTCCTGGAGATGATGAAGGCTCCGCCCTGAACGTCCAGATATATTAACATCCCACTTTACTAATAGCGCCCCCTGGTGGTAACAGGAAGTGACCATTTTTTACTTTAACATGTACTTATGATACATAGTTGAACCTATCAACTTCATTCCACTTCTAAAACATGCAGAACAAGTTGGTGAAGCTAAAATATAAATGCTGTGAAGCTGCAAGTAATGGCGTTCGTGTGGCAACGCAGCGAAGATGGATCCCTTGCCATGAAAATACGTTTGTGTTTTTGATGTCTTTACTGAACTCGTATCATCATAAAAATTGATACACTGGTCAAGGATGGCAAGCTGTTAAATCTGATAGGGGCCTCGCCTATGGGGGGAGCAAAATGTTTCTATAGCGCCCCCTTGTGGAAACAGGAAATGCCATATTTTACATTGACATTGGCCGATTTGCTCGAAACTTTGCATTTGTGCAGAGGGTCTGCCCCTGAATGCACCTGCCCACATTTGGTTACGCTCAGAGCGCCTCCTGGCGGATGAACTATCAACTTTTTATAACTCCTTCCTGCTTTGTCCGATTCTCTCGAAACTTATCACAGGTTGGTGCCTGTACTTGACCTGTCCACTAGTCGTGAGTGCACACCTGCACCCGGCAGGATCTCGCCACTACCCCCAACGTGCACAAGGGTGCGAGGGCCCGTTCAACGCTGCTTGCAGCTTTAATTAGGGCCCGAGCCGACTGCAAGTCGTCTGCGGAGGGCTCTATTGAAATCGCGCTGTTTATTATTATTTTTTTTTTTTATGATTATTATTATTATAATTATTATTATCATTATTATTATTATTCTTCCGACATTTCAAAGGCCAATTTCGCCCCTTTCCCAATGGTGAAAACGCGTCTAACTTTCCAGATTTGTCCGGCCGGATCCGAAATTAGATATTTTTGGGTGTTTGTTCATGGTCGACGCAAAATGCCAAAATAGCCCCCCTAAACACGTTTCAAAATTCCCAAAGGGAAATTTGGTTACTTTCTCGTTGGCAGATGAAATTCGGTACACCTATCTATCATACCGGGACATACAAAAAATTTCATCGGAGCCACGCCCTAAACCCAACAGGAAGTCGGCCATTTTGATTTGATTTTTTGAATTTTAAAACAAACCCCTCCTAAGGATTTTGTCCGATCGACTTCAAATTTGGTGGAGATCATCTAGAGACCAAGCTGATCAAAAGATGTGCTGTGCATGTCTGTAGGTCAAAGGGCGTGGCTGCTAGGGCGTGACAAAATTTGGCAACTCGACAATAAAATTTCAAAATGCTCTCTCGCCCATATACTTGATCTTAGCAGCTTCAAACTTGCTGGACATGATGATGTCTCCACCCTGAACGTCCCCATATCATAACTTTTCACTTTACTAATAGCGCCCCCCGGTGGTAACAGGAAGTGACCAGATTTTACTTTGAAAACGAACTCCTCCTAGGGATTTTGCCCGATCGACTTCAAATTTGGTGGAGATCATCTAGAGAGCAATCTGATCAAAAGTTGTGCTCTGCATGTCTGTAGGTCAAAGGGCGTGGCTGCTAGGGTGGGACAAATTTTGGCTACTCGCCAAAAAAATTTCAAAATGCTCTCACGCCAACATACTTGATCGTAGCAGCTTCAAACTTGCTGGAAATGATGATGGCTCCGCCCTGAACCTCACGATATAATAACTTCCCACTTTACTAATAGTGCCCCCCTGTGGTAACAGGAAGTATCCAATTTGGTTACTTTGTCGTAGGCAGGCGAAATTCAATAAATTTGTGTACCATACCCAGACATACAAAAAACTCATTGGAGCCACGCCCTTAACCCAACAGGAAGTCGGCCATTTTGATTTGAATTTTTGAATTTTAAAACGAACTCCTCCTAGGTTTTCGACCGATTGACTTCAAATTTGGTAGAGATCATCCAGATACCAAGCTGATGAAAAGTTGTGCTCTGCATGTCTGTAGGTCAAAGGGCGTGGCTGCTAGGGCGTGACAAAAATTGGCGACTCGCCAAAAAAATTTCAAAATGCTCTCACACCAACATACTTGATCATAGCAGCTTCAAAATTGCTGGAGATGATGATGGCTCTGCCCTGAACGTCAAAATGTAATAACTTCCCACTTTACTAATAGCGCCTCCTGGTGGTAATAGGAAGTGACCAGTTTGGTTACTTTGTCGTAGGCAGAAGAAATTCAATACACATATGTATCACAGCCAGACACACAAAAAACTCATTGGAGCCACACCCTAAACCCAACAGGAAGTCGGCCATTTTGATTTGAATTTTTGAATTTTAAAACGAACATTCCGACATTTCAAATGCCAATTTCGCCCCTGTCCCAAATGTGAAAACGCTTGTAACTTTCCAAATTCGTCCGGCCGGATCCGAAATTCGATGTTTTTGGGAGCTTGCACATATCCGACCCCAAATGCCGAAATAGGGCCCCCTAAACACGTTTCAAAATTCCCATAGGGAAATTCGGTTACTTTGTCTTAGGCAGAAGAAATTCGGTAGACATATGTATCATGCCCAGACATACAAAAAATTTCATTAGAGCCATGCCCTAAACCCAACAAGAAGTCGGCCATTTTGATTTGAATGTTTGAATTTTAAAACGAACTCCTCCTAGGGTTTTCGACCGATTGACTTCAAATTTGGAACAGATCATCTAGAGACCAAGCTGATGAAAAGTTGTGCTCTGCATGTCTGTCAGTCAAAGGGCGTGGCTGCTAGGGCGTGAAAAAGTTTGTCGATTCCACACAAAAATTTCAATCTGCTCTCAGGCCCATATACTTGATCTTAGCAGCTTCAAACTTGCTGGATATGATGATGTCTCTGCCCTGAACGTCCCCATATCATAACTTTTCTATTTATTAATAGCGCCCCCCGGTGGTATCAGGATGTGACCAGTTTTGACTTTGAAAACGAACTCCTCCTCGGGTTTTCGACCGATTGACTTCCAATTAGGCAAAGAGAATCTAGAGACCAAGCTGATCAAAAGGTGTGCTCTGCATGTCTGTAGGTCAAAGGGCGTGGCTGCTAGGGCGTGACAAAATTTGGCGACTCGACAAAAAAATTTCAAAATGCTGTCACGCCAACATACTTGATCGGAGCAGCTTCAAACTTGCTGGAAATGATGATGGCTCCGCCCTGAACATCACAATATTATAACTTCCCGCATTACTAATAGCGCCCCCCGGAGGTAACAGGAAATTACCAGTTCGGTTACTTTGTTGTAGGCAGACAAAATTCGATACACATATGTATCATACCCAGACGTACTAAAAACTCATAAAAGCCACGCCCTTAACCCAACAGGAAGTCGGCCATTTTGATTTGAATTTTTGAATTTTAAAACAAACTCCTCCTAGGGTTTCTGACCGATTGACTTCAAATTTGGTACAGATTATCTAGAGACCAAGCTGATGAAAAGTTGTGCTCTGCATGTCTGTAGGTCAAAGGGCGTGGCTGCTAGGGCGTGACAAATTTTGACGACTCGCAAAAAAAATTTCAAAATGCTCTCACGCCAACATACTTGATTGTAGAAGCTTCAAACTTGCTTAAGATAATGATGGTTCCTCTCCGAACGTCACGGTGTAATAACTACCCACTTTACTAATAGCGCCCCCTGGTGGTAACAGGAAGTATCCAATTTGGTTACTTTGTCGTAGGCAAACGAAATTCGATACACATATGTACCATACCCAGACATACAAAAAACTCATTGGAGCCACACCCTTAACCCAACAGGAAGTCGGCCATTTTCATTTAAATTTTTTAATTTTAAATTGAACTCCTCCTTGGGTTTTCGACTGATGGACTTCAAATTTGGTACAGATCATCTAGATACCAAGCTGATCAAAAGTTGTGCTCTGCTCATCAGAAGGTCAAAGGGCGTGGCTCCTTGGGCGTGACAAAGTTTGGCGACTCGCCAAAAAAATTTCAAAATGCTCCCACGCCAACATAATTGATTGTAGCAGCTTCAAACTTGCTGGAAATGATGATGCCTCAGCCCTGAACGTCACAATATCATAAATTCCCACTTTAATAATAGCGCCCCCTGGTGGTAACAGGAAGTAAACAGTTTGGTTACTTTGTCGTAGGCAGACAAAATTCGATCCACATATGTATCATTCCCAGATATACAAAAAACTCATTGGAGCCACGCCCTCAACCCAACAGGAAGTCGGCCATTTTGATTTGAATTTTTGAATTTTAAAACGAACTCCTCCTAGGGTTTTTGACTGATTGACTTCAAATTAGGTACAGAGCATCTAGAGACCAAGCTGATCAAAAGTTGTGCTCTAGATGTCTGTAGGGCAAAGGGCGTGGCTGATAGGAAGTGACAAATTTTGGCGACTCGCCAAAAAAATTTCAAAACGCTGTCACGCCAAGATACTTGAATGTGAAAGCTTCAATCTTGCTGGAGATGATGATGGCTCCGCCCTGGACATTCAAATATATTAACTTCCCACTTTACTAATAGCGCCCCCTGGTGGTAACAGGAAGTGACCATTTTTTACTTTAACATGTACTGATGACACATAGTTGAAACTATCAACTTCATTCCACTTCTAAAACATGCAGAACAAGTTGGTGAAGCTACTTTATGAATGCTGTCAAGTTCTAAGTAGGGGCGTTCCTGTGGCAACGCGTCGAAGATGGATCTCTTGCCATGAAAATACGTTTGTGTTTTTGATGTCTTTACTGAACTCGTATCATCATAAAAATTGATACACAGGTCAAGGATGGCAAGCTGTTAAATCTCATACGGGCCTCGCCAATTGGGGGAGCAAAATGTCTTTATAGCGCCCCCTTGTGGAAACAAGAAATGCCATATTTTACATTGACATTGGCCGATTTGCTCGAAACTTCCCATTTGTGCTGACGGTCTCACCCTGAATGCACCTGCCCACATTTGCTCACGCTCAGACCGACCCCTGGTGGATGAACTATCAACTTTTCATAACTCCTTCCTGCTTTGTCCGATTCGCTCGAAACTTTATCACAGGTTGGTGCCTGTACTTGACCTGTCCACTGGTCGTGAGTGCACACCTGCACCCATAAGGATCTCACCACTACCCCCAACGTGCACAAGGGTGCGAGGGCCCATTCAAGGCTGCTTGCAGCTTTAATTAGGGCCCGAGCCAACTGCAAGTCGTCCGAGGACCCTATTGAAATCGTACTGTTTATTTTTATTATTAGGGCCCGAGCACCGACCGGTGCCAGGGCCCGGAACGGGTCCTGGCACCGAAGGTGCGAGGAACCTATTGTTTTTGATGGGATGATTATTATTATTATTATTATTATTATTCTTCTTCTTCTTCTTCTTCTTCTGCGAGAACGCGTTTTTGAGGGCTTTGCCATGCACGAAAACTCACAAAAATTTGCAGAGACGTCAGTCGTGGTGAAAATTACAAAATTTTGTTATTTTTGTGCTTGGACATGCCCCGATGGCTCTATAGCGCCACCAAACACGCGGCCATTTTGGAACGCAATTGCTCGGATTCTCACGAAATTCTATATGGCCATAGTAGTCATTATGAAGTTTTTTGTCAATTTTTTTGAAATTTTTTTGCCCAACAGGAAGTGAGCTATGAGCCATTTCCTGCGTTTTTTAAGAATTTACGAAGACATTTTTGAGCGTCTTAGCATACTCAAAAACTCGCCAAACTTTGCTGAGAGGTTGAAAATATCAAGCTTTTCGATTTGAAATCCCAATTGTCACTGGGTTTGACATGGTAGCTCAATAGCGCCCCCTAATACATAATTGCATTTTTGAGGGCCTCAGCATGCTCGAAAACTCACGAAATTTCGCAAACTTATTGAGCCGGTGAGAGGTTATTCTATGATATAGGGTTTCCAGATGGGCGTGGCAAAATGGCATTAAAGCGCCCCCTAGAAAATTTCAATGAAGCAGCCCTCGCAGCCTGTTTAACGTACATGTACGAAATTCGGTGCCCAAGTGGACTATGCGGAGACCTAAAAAAAAGTCTCTCAGTGCCATGACCTAGACTGAACAGGAAGTCCACCATTTTTAATTGAAATCACAACTTTTTTTGATTTTTTACCATTCACAGGCGTTGTACTTTAACAAACTCCTCCTAGAGATTTTATCCGATCAAATTAAAATTTGGCTTCTGACATCTAAAGACCTTTCCGATGTTAAATTGCGAAGCTTTTTCGGATTCATCGAACGATGTATCCGTGGCGTCGCGGCCAATTTCGATGTTCCGCCATGAAACAGGAAGTTGGTTTTACTCACACGTACTTTGTGAGATTTGCCCGAAACTTTACAGGCTTGATAACAGTCTCCTTTCAAGTATAAATATATGCTGATATTAGATTGGGAGTGGTCAGGTGGCTCCACAGCGCCCTCTAGACATGGCCATATTAAGATAAAAATGCTTGAATGTTCATGAAATTTGGTGTGATTATTGCATTTGTGATGCCGGGTTATGATAATTTTTTTGAAATTTTTTGGCCAAACAGGAAGTGAGCTATGAGCCATTTCCTGCGTTCTTCCAAATTTTACGAACACACGTTTAAAGGCCTTAGAATACTCGAAAACTTGCAAAACGTTGCAAAAAGTATAATTGTCTTATCGTTATCAATTTGATATATCAATTGGCACTAAATGTGTCATAATGGCTCTACAGCGCCCCCAATCAGATTTTTAAAAGAATTGTTGTTTTGAGGGTCTCAACATGCTTGAAAACTCACAAAATTTTGTACACGTATAAAGCTAATCATGCGTATTATTATGATAAAAAAAACTCACAGAAAGGCGTGGCAAAATGGCATTATAGCGCTCCCTGGAAAATTTCAATGAAGCAGCCCTCGCAGCTCGGTAAATCTACATGTATGAAATTCGGTGGACATGTGATTTATGCTGAGACCTAAAAAAAAGTCTCTTGGTGCCGTGACCTAGACTCAACAGGAAGTCCCTTTTTTAATTGAAATTTCAACTTTTAAAAATTTTTCTTCAGTCACAGGTGTGGTACTTTAACGAACTCCTCCAAGAGATTTAATCGGATCAACTTAAAATTTGGCAAGTGACATCGTAAGACCTGTCTGATCTTAAATTGCGAAGGTTTTTCGGATATATCAAACGATGTATCCATGGCGTCGCGGCGAATTTTGATGTTTAAGCCATTAAACAGGAAGTTGATTTTACTCACACGTACTTTGTGGGATTTGCCCGAAACTTTACAGGCTTGATAACGGTCTCCTTCCAAGTAAAAATATATGCTGATATTAGATCGGGTGTGGCCAGGTGGCTCCACAGCGCCCTCTAGCCACAGCCATGTTCAAATAAATGTGCTTGAATGTTCATGAAATTTGGTGTGATCGTTGAATTTCTCTTCCAAGGATATGCTAATTTATTAGAAATTTTTTGGCCAAACAGGAAGTGAGCTATGAGCTATTTCCCACGTTTTTTCCAAATTTTACGAACGCACGTTTAAAGGCCTTCGGATATTCCAAAACTCGCAAAACGTTGCACAAATTGTCAGTGTTTATGATCTGTGACTTGATATCCCAATTGACATTTAATATGGCACAGTGCCTCTGTAGCGGCCCCTCAACTTTTTTTTAAAAGAATTGCCTCTTTGAGGGTCTCAACATGCTTGAAAATATACAAAAATCAACACACTCATGTAGCCCAGTATTACGATAACTATGGTACAGGTTTTGCACGCAGGCATGTCAAAATGGTATTCTAGGGCCCTCCAGAAAATTTCAACAAAACAGTTCTCATAGTTCAGTTCACCACTTGAACAAAATTTGGTGGAGACATGATACATGCCAAGACTTGTAAAAAAATTGTATCGTGCCATGACCCGAACCCAACAGGAAGTGCATTATTTTGATTTAAAATTTCAACTTTTTTTCATGAACAGGTGTCATACTTTAACGTGCTAAACCTATTGATTTCAGGAGTGGTGTTTGCACTGCCTTCAGGAAAACGCATTGCACACAGTCTAGCAGTGTCCAATGGCTGTGAATGGACAACTGCACCCATCAACATCTCGCCACCACCCGAACGTGCTTGAGGGGTGCGAGGGCCCTTTCAACGCTGCTTGCAGCTTTAATTATTATTATTAGGGCCCGAGCCGACTGCAAGTCGTCTGCAGAGGGCCCTATTGAAATCGCGCTGTTTATTATTATTATTATTATTATTATTATTATTTATTATTCTTCAGACATTTCAAAGGCCAATTTCGCCCCTTTCCCAAGAGTGAAAACGCTTGTAACTTACAAGATTCGTCTGGCCGGATCCGAAATTCGATATTTTTGTGGGTTCTCACACGTCCGACCCCAAATGCCGAAACAGCGCCCCCTAAACACGTTTCAAAATTCCCATAGGGAAATTCGGTTACTTTGGCGGAGGCAGACGAAATTCGGTCGACCTATGTAGCATACCCAGACATACAAAAAACTTCATGGAAGCCACGCCCTAAACCTAACAGGAAGTCGGCCATTTTGATTTGAATTTATTAATTTGAAAACGAACTCCTCCTAGGGACTTTGCCCGATCGACTTCAAATTTGGTGGAGATCATCTAGAGACCAAGCTGATCAAAAATTGTGCTCTGCATGTCTGTCGGTAAATGGGCGTGGCTGCAAGGGCGTGACAAAATTTGGCGACCCGACAAAAAATTTTCAAAATGGTCTCACGCCCACATACTTGATCTTTGCAGCTTCAAACTTGCTGGACAGGATGAGGTCTCGGCCCTGAACATCCCCATATCATAAATTTACACTTTACTGATAGCGTACCCCGGTGGTAACAGGAAGTGTCCAGTAATTACTTTGTAAACGAACTACTCCTCGGGATTTTGCCCGATCGACTTAAAATTTGGTCCAGATCATCTAGAGACCAAGTTGATCAAAAGTTGTGCTCTGCGTGTCTGCAGGTCAAAGGGCGTGGCAGCTAGGGCATGACAAAGTTTGGCGACTCGCCAAAAAATTTCAAAATGCTCTCAAGCCAACATACTTGATCGGAGCAGCTTCAAACTTGCTGGAAATGACGAAGGCTTCGCACTGAACGTCACAATATAATAATTTCCCACTTTACTAATAGCGCCCCCCTGTGGTGACAGGAAGTGACCAGTTCGGTTACTTTGTCACAGGCAGACGAAATTCGATACACATATGTAGCATACAAAGGCATACAAAAAAATCATTGGAGCCACGACCTAAACCCAACAGGAAGTCAGCCATTTTAATTTGAATTTTTGAATTTTAAAACGAACTCCTCCTAGGGTTTTCGACCGATTGACTTCAAATTTGGTTCAGATCATCTAGAGACCAAGCTGATCAAAAGTTGTGCTCTGCATGTCTGTCGGTCAAAGGGCGTGGCTGCTAGGGCGCAACAAAAATTAGCGACTCGCCAAAAAAAGTTCAAAATGCTCTCACGCCAACATACTTGATCGTAGCAGCTTCAAACTTGCTGGAAATGACGATGGCTCCGCCCTGAATGTCATGATATCATAACTTCCCACTTTTCTAATTGCGCCCCCGGGTGGTGACAGGAATTGACCAGTTCGGTTACTTTGTCATAGGCAGACGAAATTCGATACACATGTGTATAATACCCAGACATACAAAAAACTAACTAGAGCCACGCCCTAAACCCAACAGGATGTCGGCCATTTTGATTTGAATTCTTGATTTTTAAAAAGTACTCCTCCTAAGGTTTTCGACCGATTGACTTCAAATTCGGTACAAATCATCTAGAGACCAAGCTGATCAAAAGTTGTGCTCTGCATGTCTGGCGGTCAAAGGGCATGGCTGCTAGGGCGTGACAAAAATTGCCGACTCGCCAAAAAAAATTCAAAATGCTCTCACACCAATATACTTGATCGTAGCCACTTCAAACGTGCTGGAAATGATGATGGCTCTGCCCTGAAAGTCATGATATCATAATTTCCCACTTTACTAATAGCTCCCCCTGGTGGTAACAGGAAGTGAGCAGTATGGTGACTTTGTCGTAGGCAGACGAAATACGATTCGCATGTGTATCATAGCCAGACATACAAAAAACTCATTGGAGCCACGCCCTAAACCCAACCGGAAGTCGGCCATTTTGATTTGAATTTTTGAATTTTAAGACGAACTCCTCCTAGGGTTTTCGACCGATTGACTTCAAATTAGGTAAAGATCATCTTGAGACCAAGCTGATCAAAAGTTGTGCTCTGCATTTCTGTAGGGCAAAGGTCGTGGCTGCTAGGGCGTGACAAAGTTTGGCGACTCGTCAAAAAAATTTCTAAATGCTTTCACGCCAACCTACTTGACCAAAGAAGCTTCATACTTGCTGGAGATGATGATAGCTCCGCCCTGAATGTCATGATATAATAACTTCTCACTTTACTAATAGCGCCGCCTGGTGGTCACAGGAAGTGACCATTTTTTACTTTAACATGTACTGATGACACAAAGTCGAACCCATCAACTTCATTCCACTTCTAAAAAATGCAGAACAAGTTGTTGAAGCTACATTATGAATGCTGTGAAGCTACCACTAATGGCATTCATGTGGCAAGGCGGCGAAGATGGATCCCTTGCCATGAAAATACGATTGTGTTTTTGATGTTTTTACTGAACTCGTTTCATCAAAAAAATTGATACACAGGTCAAGGATGGCAAGCTGTTAAATCTGATAGGGGCCTCGCCCATGTCGGGAGCAAAATGTCTCTATAGCGCCCCCTTGTGGAAACAGGAAATGCCATATTTTACATTGACATTGGCAGATTTGCACGAAACTTCACATTTGTGCTGACGGTCTGCCCCTGAATGCACCTGCCCCCATTAGGGTCAGCTCAGAGCGCCCCCTGGTGGATGAACTATCAAGTTTTCATAACTCCTTCCTGCTTTTTCCGATTCGCTCGAAACTTTCTCACAGGTTGGTGCCTGTACTTGACCAGTCCACTGGTCGTGAGTGCACACCTGCACCCGTCAGGATCTCACCACTACCCCCAACGTGCACAAGGGTGCGAGGGCCCGTTCAATGCTGCTTGTATCTTTAATTAGGGCCCGAGCCGACTGCAAGTCGTCTGCGGAGGGCCCTATTTAAATCACGCTGTTTATTATTATTTTTTTTTTTTTTTTATTATTATTATTATTATTCTTCCGACATTTCAAAGGCCAATTTCGCCCCTGTCCCAATGGTAAGAACGCGTCTAATTTTCCACATTCGTCCGGCCGGATCCGAAATTCGATATTTTTGGGTGCTCGTTCATGGTCGAAGCATAATGCCAAAATAGCGCCCCCTAAACACGTTTCAAAATTCCCATAGGGAAATTTGGTTACTTTCACGTATGCAGACAAAATTCGGAACACTTACGTATCATATGCAGACATGCAAAAAATTTCATTGGAGCCATGCCCTAAACCCAAAAGGAAGTTGGCCATTTTGATTTAAATTTTTGAATTTTAAAACGACCTCCTCCGAGGGATTTCGCCCGATCGACTTCAAATTTGGTGGAGATCATCTAGAGACCATGCTGATCAAAAGTTGTGCTCTGCATGTCTGTCGGTCAAAGGGCGTGGCAACTAGGGTGTGACAAAGTTTGGCGACTCGACAAAAAAATTTCAAAATGCTCTGAAGCCAACATACTTGATCGGAGCATCTTCAAACTTGCTGGACATGATGAGGTCTCTGCCCTCAACGTCCACATATCATAACTTTTCACTTTATTAATAGCGCCCCCCGGTGGTAACAGGAAGTGACCAGTTTTTACTTTGAAAACGAACTCCTCCTCGGGATTTCGCCCGATTGTCTTCAAATTTGGTTCAGATCATCTATAGAGCAAGCTGATCAAAAGTTGTGCTCTGCATGTCTGTAGGTCAAAGGGCGTGGCTGCTAGGGCGTGACAAAGTTTGGCGACTCGACAAAAAAATTTCAAAATGCTCTCACGCCAGCATACTTGATCGGAGCAGCTTCAAACTTGCTGGAAATGATGATGAATCCGCCCTGAACCTCGCAATATAATAACTTCCCACTTTAGTAATAGCGCCCCCCGGTGGTAACAGGAAGTGTCCATTTCGGTTACTTTGTTGTAGGCAAACGAAATTGTATAGACATATGTATCATACCCAGACATATAAAAAACTCATTGGAGCCACAACTTAAACCCAACAGGAAGTCAGTCATTTTGATTTGAATTTTTGAATTTTAAAACAAACACCTCCTAGGGTTTTTGACCGATTGACTTCAAATTAGCTGGAGATCATCTAGAGACCAAGCTGATCAAAAGTTGTGCTCTGCATGTCTGTCGGTCAAATGGCCTGCCTGCTAGGGCGTGACAAATATTGACGACTCGCCAAAAAAATTTCTAAATGGTCTCACGCCAACATACTTGATCGTATTAGGTTTAAACTTGCTGGAAATGATAATGGCTTCGCCCTGAATGTCATGATATCATAATTTCCCACTTTACTAATAGCGCCCCCCGGTGGTAACAGGAAGTTAGCAGTGCAGTTACTTTGTTGTAGGGAGATGAAATTCGATCCACATATGTATCATACCCAGACATTCAAAAAACTCATTGGAGTCACGCACTCAGCCCAACAGGAAGTTGGCCATTTTGATTTGAATTTTTGAATTTTGAAACAAACTCCTCCTTGGGTTTTTGACTGATTGACTTCAAATTTGGTACAGATCATCTAGAGACCGAGCTGATCAAAAGTTGTGCTCTGCATGTCTGTAGGTCAAAGGGCGTGGCTGCTAGGGTGTGTCAAAATTTGGCGACTCACCAAAAAAATTTCAAAATGCTCTCACGCCCATATACTTGATCTTACCAGCTTCAAACTTGCTGCAAATGATGATGTCTCCGCCCTGAACATCCCCATATCATAACTTTACACTTTACTAATAGCGCCCCCCAGTGGTAAAAGGAAGTGACTAGTTTTTACTTTGAAAACGAACTCCTCCTTGGCATTTTGCCTGATCGACATCAAATTTGGACAAGATCATCTAGAGAGCAAGCTGATCAAAAGTTGTGCTCTGCATGTCTGTTGGTCAAAGGGCGTGTCAGCTAGGGCGTGACAAAGTTTGGCGACTCGCCAAAAAAATTTCAAAATGCACTCACGCCAACATACTTGATCGTAGCAGCTTCAAAATTGCTGGAAATGATGAAAGCTCCGCCCTGAACGTCCTGATATCATAATTTCCCAATTTACCAATGGCGCTTCCCGGTTGTAACAGGAAGTGAGCAGTTTTGTTACTTTGTCGTAGGCCGACGAAATTCGATACACGGATGTATCATACCAAGACATACAAAAAACTCATTGTATCCACGCCGTGAACCCCACAGGAAGTCGGCCATTCTGATTTGAATTTTTGAATTTTAAAACGAACTTCTCCTCGGGTTTCGACCAATTGACTTCAAATTTGGTACAGATCATCTAGGGACCAAGCTCATCAAAACTTGTGTTCTGCATGTGTGTTGGTCATAGGGCGTGGTTTCTAGGGCGTGACAAATATTGGCGACTCGCCAAAAAAATTTCAAAATGTTCTCACACCAACATGCTTGATCGTAGCAGCTTCAAACTTGCTGGAAATGATGAAGGCTCCGCCCTGAACGTTCCGATATAATAACTTCCCACATTACTAATAGCGCCCCCCGGTGGTAACAGGAAGTGAGCAGTTTGGTTACTTTGTCGTAGGCAGACGAAATTCTATATAAATATGTATCATACCCAAACATACAAAAAACTCATTGGTGCCACGCCCTAAAACCAACAGGATGTATGCCATTTTGATTTTAATTTATGAATTTTGAAACGAACTCCTCCTAGGGTTTTCGACTGATTGACTTCAAATTTCGTACATATCATCTAGATACCAAGCTGATGAAAAGTTGCGCTCTGCATGTCTGTCGTTCATAGGGCGTGGCTGCTAGGCCCTGACAAAAATTGGCGACTCACCAAAAAAATTTCAAAATGCTCTCACGCCAACATACTTGATCGTAGCAGCTTCAAGCTTGCTGTAAATGATGAAGGCTCCGCCCTGAATGTCATGATATAAAAATTTCCCACTTTACCAATAGCGCCCCCCGGTGGTAACAGGAAATGAGCAGTTTGGTTACTTTGTCCTAGGCCGACGAAATTCGATACACGGATGTAACATACCCAGACATTCAAAAAACTCATTGGATCCACGCCGTGAACCCAACAGGAAGTCGGCCATTTTTATTTGAATTTTTGAATTTTAAAACGAACTCCTCCTAGGGTTTTCGACCGATTGACTTCAAATTTGGTACAGATCATCAAGAGACCAAGCCGATCAAAACGTGTGTTCAGCATGTCTGTCGGTCAAAGGGCTTGGCTGCTAGGTTGTGACAAAAATTGGCAACTAGCCAAAAAAATTTCAAAATGCTCTCACGCCAACATACTTGATCGTAGCAGCTTCAAACTTGCTGGAAATGATCATGGCTCTGCCCTGAACGTCAGGATATCATAATTTTCCACTTTACTAATGACGCCCCCTGGTGGTAACAGGAAGTGAACAGTTCGGTTACTTTGTCGTAGGCAGACGAAATTTGAAACACATATGTATTATACCCAGAAATACAAAAAACTCATTGGAGCCATGCCCTAAACCCAACAGGAAGTCGGCCATTTTTATTTGAATTTTTGAATTGAAAAACGAACTCCTCCTAGGGTTTTCGACCGATTGACTTAAATTTTGGTAAAAATCATCTAGATACCAAACTGATGAAAAGTTGTGCTCTGCATGTCTGTCAGTCAAAGGGCGTGGCTGCTAGGGCGTGACAAAAATTGGCAACTCGCCAAAAAAATTTCACAATGCTCTCACACCAACATACTTGATCGTAGCAGCTTCAAACTTGCTGAAAATGATTAGGGCTCCGCCCTGAACGTCACAATTTCATGACTTCCAACTTTAATAATAGCACCCCCCTGTGGTAACAGGAAGTGACCAGTTCGGTTACTTTGTCTTAGGCAGACGAAATTCGATACACGTACGTATCATACCCAGTCATATAAAAAACTCATTGGAGCCATGCCCTAAACCCAACAGGAAGTCTGCCATTTAGATTTGAATTATTCAATTTTAAAACAAACTCCTCCGAGGGTTTTCGACCGATTGACTTCAAATTTGGTACAGATCATCTAGAGACCAAGCTGATCAAAAGTTGTGCTCTACATGTCTGTAGTGCAAAGGACGTGGCTGCTAGGGTGTGACAAAGTTTGGCGACTCACCAAAAAAATTTGAAAATGCTGTCACGCCAACATACTTGACCGAAGCAGCTTCAATCTTGCTGGACATGATGATGGCTCCGCCCTGAACGTCCAAATATATTAACTTCCCACTTTACTAATAGCGCCCCCTGGTGGTAACAGGAAGTGACCATTTTTTACTTTAACATGTACTGATGACACATAGGTGAACCCATCAACTTCATTCCACTACTAAAACATGCAGAACAAGTTGGTGAAGCTATTTTATGAACGCTGTCAAGTTATAAGTAAGGGCGTTCCTGTGGCAACGCGGCGAAGATGGATCTCTTGCCATGAAAATACGTTTGTGTTTTTGATGTCTTTACTGAACTCGTATCATCACAAAAATTGATACACAGGTCAACGATGGCAAGCTTTTAAATCTCATACGGGCCTCGCCTATTGGGGGAGCATAATGTCTCTATAGCGCCCCCTTGTGGAAACAAGAAATGCCATATTTTACATTGACATTGGCCGATTTGCTCGAAACTTCCCATTTGTGCTGACCGTCTAACCCTGAATGCACCTGCCCACATTTGCTCACGCTCAGACCGACCCCTGGTGGATGAACTATCAACTTTTCGTAACTCCTTCCTGCTTTGTCCGATTCGCTTTAAGCTTTATCACAGGTTGTTGCCTGTACTTGACCAGTCCACTGGTCGTGAGTGCACACCTGCACCCATAAGGATCTCACCACTACCCCCAACGTGCACAAGGGTGCGAGGGCCCGTTCAAGGCTGCTTGCAGCTTTAATTAGGGCCCGAGCCGACTGCAAGTAGTCTGGAAAGGCCCTATTGAAATTGCGCTGTTTATAATTATTATTATTATTATTATTATTATTATTATTCTTCCGACATTTCAAAGGCCAATTTCGCCCCTTTCCCAATTGTGAAAACACGTCTATCTTTCCGCATTCGTCCGGCCGGATCCGAAATTTGATATTTTTGAGCGCTCTCACACGTCCGACCCCAATTGCCGAAATAGCGCCCCTAAACACGTTTCAAAATCCCCATAGAGAAATTCGGTTACTTTGTCGTAGGCAGACGAAATTCGGTAGATGTATGTATCATACCCAGACATACAAAAAACTTCATTCGAGCCAGGCCCTAAACCCAACAGGAAGTCAGCCATTTTGATTTGAAGTTTTAAATTTGAAAATGAACTCCTCTTAGGGATTTTGCCCGATCGACTTAAAATTTGGTGGAGACCATCTAGAGACCAAGTTGATCTAAAGTTGTGCTCTGCATGTCTGTCGGTAAATGGGCGTGGCTGCCAGGGCGTGACAAAGTTTGGCTGCTAGACAAAAAAATTACTAAATGCTCTCACGCCCACATACTTGATCTTAGCAGCTTCAAACTTTCTGGACATGATGAGGTCTCGGCCTTGAACGTCCCCATGTCAAAAATTTTCACTTTACTTATAGCGTCCCCCGGTGGTAACAGGAAGTGTCCAGTAATTACTTTGAAAATGAACTCCCCCTAGGGATTTTGCCCGATCGACTTGAAATTCGGTCCAGATCATCTAGGGACCAAGCTGATCAAAAGTTGTGCTCTGCATGTCTGTAGGTCAAAGGGCGTGGCTGCTTGGGCGTGACAAAGTTTGGCGACTGGCCAAAAAAATTTCAAAATGCTCTTTCGCCAACATACTTGATCGGAGCAGTTTCAATCTTGCTGGAAATGATGATGGCTCCGCCCTGAACGTCACGATATAATAATTTCCCACTTTACTAATAGTGCCCCCCTGTGGTGACAGGAAGTGACCAGTTCGGTTACTTTGTCATAAGCAAACGAAATTCGATACACATATGTATCATACCCAGACATACAAAAAACTCATTGGAGCCACGCCCTAAACCCAACAGGAAGTCGGCCATTTTGATTTGAATTTTTGAATTTTAAAACGAACTCCTCCTAGAGATTTCGCCTGATCAACTTCAAATTTGGTACAGATCATCTCGAGGCCAAGCTGATCAAAATTTGTGCTCTGCATGACTGTAGGTCAAAGTGCATGGCTGCTAGGGCGTGACAAATTTTGGTGACTCGCCAAAAAAAATTCAAAATGCTGTCACGCCAACATACTTGATCGTAGCAGCTTCAAACTTGCTGAAGATGATGATGGCTCTGCCCTGAACGTCACGATATACTTACTTCCCACATTATAATAGCGCCCCCTGGTGAAGTGACCAGTTCGTTTACTTTGTCGTAGGCAGATGAAATTCGATACACATATGTATCGTACCCAGACATACACAAAATCTCATTGAAGCCACGCCCTATTTATTTGAATATTTTAATTTTAGAATGAACTCCTCATAGGGATTTCGCCCCTATCAACTTCAAATTTGGTACAGATCATCTAGCGACCATGCTGATCAACAGTTGTGCTCTGCATGTCTGTAGGTCGATGGGCGTGGCCGCTATGCTGTCCCCATTTCTGATGCCTCGCCATGCATATTTGAACAGCTCTTTCTCCCTCCTACTTAATCCAAACGACTTCAAAATTCTTGTCTTCTTTATATTGACATTGGCCGATTTGCTCGAAACCTCACATTTGTGCTGAGGGTCTTCCCCTGAATGCACCTGCCCACGTTTGCTTACGCTCTGAGCGCCCCCTGATGGATGAACTATCCACGTGTCACTATTCCTTCGTGCTTTGTCCAAATCGCTCGAAACTTCATCACAGGTTGGGGCCTGTACTTGACCTGTTCTCTGGTCGTGAGTGCACACCTGCACCCGTCAGGATCGCACCACTACCCCCAATGTGCAGAAGGGTGCGAGGGCCCGTTCAACGCTGCTTGCAGCTTTAATTATTATTATTATTCCTCCGACATTTCACGGGCCAATTTCGCCCCTTTCTCAAACTTGAAAACGCTTGTAACTTTCAACATTCGTCCGGCCACATCCAAAATTTGATATTTTTGTGTGCCAGTTCATGGTCGACGTAAAATGCCAAAATAGCCCCCCCTACACACGTTTCAAAATTCCCATAGGGAAATTCGGTTACTTTCTCGTAGGCAGACAAAATTCAGTATATATGTGTATCACACCCAGACATACAAAAAATTTCATGGCAGCCACGCCCTAAACCCAACAAGAAGTCGGCCATTTTGATTTGAATTTTTAAATTTTAAAACGAACTCCTCCTAGGGTTTTCCACCGATCGACTTCAAATTTGGTACAGATCATCTAGGGACCAAGCTGATCAAAAATTGTGTCCTGCATGTCTGTCGGTCAAAGGGCATGGCTGCTAGGGCGTGATAAAATTTGGCGACTCGATGAAAAAATTTCACAATGCTCTCACGTCCATATACTTGATCTTGGCAGCTTCAAACTTGCTGGACATGATGATGTCTCTGCCCTGAACGTCCCCATATCATAACTTTTCACTTTGTTAATAGTGCCCCCCGGTGGTAACAGGAAGTGACCAGTTTTTTGAAAACAAATTCCTCTCGAGATTTTGCCCGATCGACTTCAAATTTGGTCCAGATCATCAGAGACCAAGCTGATCAAAAATTGTGCTCTGCATGTCTGTAGGTCAAAGAGCGTGGCTGCTAGGGCGTGACAAAATTTGGCGACTCAACGACATAATTTCACAATGCTCTCATGCCCACAAACTTGATTTTAGCAGCTTCAAACTTGCTGGACATGATAAGTGCTCCGCCCTGAACGTCCAGATATATTAACTTCCCACTTTACTAATAGCGCCCCCTTGTGCTAACAGGAAGTGACCAGTTTTTATTTTCACTTGTCCTGATGACACATAGTTGAACCCATCAACTTCATTCCTCTTCTGAAACATGCAGAACAAGTTGGTGAAGCTACATTATGAATGCTGTGAAGCCATGAGTAATGAAGTCCGTGTTGCGATGCAGCGACTATGGATCCCTCGCCATGAAAATACGTTTGGGTTTCACAATGCTCTCACGCCCACATACTTGATTGCAGCAGCTTCAAACCTGCTGGACATGATGATTGCTCCGCCCTGAACTTCCAGATATCTTAATTTCTCACTTTACTAATAGCGCCCCCCTGTTGTAACAGGAAGTGACCAGTTTTTATTTTCACTTGTACTGATGACACATAGTTGAACCTATCAACTTCATTCCACTTCTAAAACATGCAAAACAAGTTGGTGAAGCTACATTATGAATGCTGTGAAGCTACAAGTAATGGCGTCCGTGTGGCGACGCGGTGACTATCGATCCCTCACGATGAAAATACGTTTCGGTTTTTGTTGTCTTTAGTAAATTCTTATCATCATCAAAATTAATACACAGGTCAAGTCTGGCGAGCTCTTACATCTGATAGGGGCATCGCCCAAAGCTGGAGCAAAATGCCTCTATAGCGCCCCCTTGAAATATTCAATACCCCCTTCCCATAGGGGTTTTTTTTTTTTAGTAGGTAGATGAAAATTTTTAAACATGCATATGTTGTCAAGACATACAAAAAAGTCTCTAGCGCCGTTGGTCTACTCCAAACAGGAAGTCGGCCATTTTGATTTTAACGTGTCATTTTGACCTGATTTCCACACGTTGTATTTTAACGAACTCCTCTTAGTGATTTCGTCCAATCAACCTCAGATTTATTTCAGATCATCAAGAGACCATGCAGATCAAAAGTTGTGCTCTGCATGTCTGTAGGTCAGTGGGCGTGGCCGCTCACAGGAAGTTACCAGTTTTTACTTTCACTTGTTCTGATGGCACATAGTTGATCCCATCAACTTCATTCCACTTTTTCAACATGCAGAATAAGTATATGAAGCTACGTTATGAATGCTGTGGAGCTACGAGTAATGGCGTCCGTGTGGCAATGTGGCGACTATTGATCCCTCGCCATGAAAATACGTTTCGGTTTTTCATGTCTTTAATGAACTCGTATCATCATGAAAATTGATACACAGGTCAAGGGTTGTGAGCTCTTTCATCTGCTTGGGGAGTTGCCCATGGGGGGAGAAAAAAGGCCTCTATAGCGCCCCCTTGAAATTTTCAACCCCCCCCCCCCCATAGGGGTTTTTTTTTACATAGGAAGATGGAAATTGGTCCACATGTGTATGGTACGAAGACGCACCAAAAAGTCTCTGGCACCATTGGTCTACTCTAAACAGGAAGTCATCCATTTTGTTTTTAACGTGTCATTTTGGCCTGATTTCCACACGTTCTATATTAATGAACTCCTCCTAGCGGTTTCGTCCAATCAACCTCAGATTTCTTACAGATCATCAAGAGACCATGCTGATCAAAAATTGTGCTCTGCATGTCTGTAGGTCAGTGGGCGTGGCCGCTATGGCGTCCCCATTTCTGATGCCTCGCCATGCATATTTGAGCAGCTCTCTCTCCCTCATACTTCATCCAAACGGCTTCAAAATTCTTGTACATGATAAGAGCCCCGCCCTGAATGCCTCCATATACTCATAGGAAATCTCGCTCATGGCGCCCCCTTGAGGAAACAGGAAATGCCATATTTTACATTGACATTGGCCGATTTGCTCGAAACTTCACATTGTGCTGAGGGTCTGCCCCTGAATGCAGCTGCACAAATTTGGTTATGCACCGAGCGCCCCCTGGTGGATGAACTATCAATCTGTCATAACTCCTTAGTGCTTTGTCCGATTTGCTCGAATCTTCATCACAGGTTGGTGCCTGTACTTGACCTGTCCAATGGTCGTGAGTGCACACCTGCACCCATCAGGATCTCACCACCACCCCCAACATGCACAAGGGTGCGAGGGCCCGTTCAACGCTGCTTGCAGCTGTAATTATTATTATTATTATTTTTATTATTATTCTTCCAACATTTCAAAGTCCAATTTCGCCCCTTTCCCAATGGTAAAAACTCATCTAATTTTCCACATTCGTCCGGCCGGATCCGAAATTGGATATTTTTGTGTACTCTTTCATGCTCGACGCAAAATGCCAAAATAGTGCCCCCTAAACACATATGTATCATACCAAGACATATAAAAAACTCATTGGAGCCACGCCATAAACCCAACAGGAAGTCGGCCATTTTGATTTAAATTTTTGAATTTTAAAACGAACTCCTCCTAGGGTTTTCGACCGATTGACTTCAAATTTGGTAGAGATCCGCCCTGAACGTCTCCATATCATAACTTTTCACTGTACTAATAGCGCCCCCTGGTGGTAACATGAAGTAACCAGTTTTTACTTTCGCATGTACTGATGACACATAGTTGAACCCATCAACTTCATTACACTTCTAAAACATGCACAACAAGTTGGTGAAGGCACATTATGAATGCTGTAAAGCTACGAGAAATGGCATCTGTGTGGCGATGCGGCGACTACAGATCCCTCACCATGAAAATACGTTTGGGTTTTTGATGTCTTTAATGAACTCATATCATCATGAACATTGATGAAAAGGTCAAAAGTGGCGAGCTCTTACATCTGATGGGGGCGTCGCCGATGACGGGAGCAAAATGCCTCTATAGCGCCCCCTTGATATTTTCAAATACCCCTCCACGCAGGGGTTTTTTTGGAGTAGGAAGATGAAAACTGGTACACGTGTATGTTCCCAAGTTGCACAAAAAAGTCTCTGGCACCAATGGTCTACTCCAAACAGGAAGTTGGCCATTTTGATTTTAACGTGTCATTTTGGCTTGATTTCCACACGATGTATTTTAACGAACTCCTCGAAAATTTGTCCAATCAACCTCAGATTTATTAGTTATCATCAAGAGACCATACTGATCAACACTTGTGCTTTGCATATCTGTTGGTCAGTGGGCGTGGCCGCTAACAGGAAGTGACCTGTTTTTACTTTCACTTGTACTGATGACACATAGTTAAACCCATCAACTTCATTACACTTCTGAAACATGCAGAACAAGTTGATGAAGGCACATTATGAATGCTGTAAAGCTACGAGTAATGGCGTTCGTGTAGCGACGCGGCGACTACAGATCCCTCGCCATGAAAATACGTTTGGGTTTTTGATGTCTTTAATGAACTTGTGTCATCATGAAAATTTATGAAAAGGTCAAGTGTGGCGAGCTCTTACATCTGATGGGGGCGTCGCCCATGGCGGGAGCAAAATGCCTCTATAGCGCCCCCTTGAAATTTTCAAAAACTCCTCCACATAGGGGTTTTTTGGAGTAGGAAGATGAAAATTGGTACACATGTGTATGTTGCCAAGTTGCACAAAAAAGTCTCTGGCACCAATGGTCTTCTCCAAACAGGAAGTCGGCCATTTTGATTTTAACGTGTCATTTTGGCCTGATTTCCAAACGATGTATTTTAACTAACTCCTCCTACAGAATTTGTCCAATCAACCTCACACTTATTAATTATAATAAAGAGACCATGTTGATCAAAAGTTGTGCTCTGCATATTTGTAGGTCAGTGGGCGTGGCCGCTACCAGGAAGTGACCTGTTTTTACTTTCACTTGTACTGATGACACATACTTAAGCCCATCAACTTTATTACACTTCTGAAACATGCAGAACAAGTTGGTGAAGCTACATCATGAATGCTGTGAAGCTACGTGTAATGGTGTCCGTCTGGCGACCCGGCGACTAGGGATCCTCCGCCATGAAAATACGTTTGGGTTTTTGATGTCTTTAATGAACTCCGTCCGGGGCTACAATGACTGAAATATGTATGATTGTACATCCCAGTCCTTGGTTTTTTATTTACCTTCATCATTTGTGCCCAGTCTCATACAGTTTATAACTATACCTGGTTAATATTTCTGTGTTTTATTTTTTATATTGCTGACTACATTTGCTGTGTGCGTACTAAAATAATCTTAATGGTACCAGATAATATTATCACTATGAGACAAGATACTCGTCTTTTCTCTATATAAATGATGTTTGTGTCTCTGAATGAAAGTGTTTTGTAAGTTTACACTAAAGCCACTGTCATTATGATAATGTACCCAATGGGATAAAGCTCAGTTAGCCATAAACCATGTACAGGCCAGAACTGTCTTTCAAAGTTGTGGGCCCATGTTTGCCCTCTTGCACTCTGTCTTCAAAGGTGCATGTGTTGAATAAACATTTAGTGCCTTCATTAGCAACCCATTTTAATTGTCAAGTCTTTTAAAGAAGTAATTCACTCTTTTTGCTGATTCATTATGCGTTTGTATGTTGATACCAAAAATGCCAGTCTTGTATTTCTGTAATTGACAAAATGCACTTGCTATGTTAGGCCATTTCCTCTATATGAACACCTTTTTCATGAAGAGATGGACACTTTGCGAAGCCATTCGTCACTGTGATATTCATCTATCATCATAATCATGTCTTCTCACTTGTCTGAGAGAGCCCATAGTGCTGGGTAGAAAGGACACAGAAGTATAAATGAACCAATAATTGGCATTAAATAGCAAATGCTACATTCACATCACTTGTGAATAATTCCTGCACTCCTAATATGTTCTTCTTCCTTCAAAAGCACAGAAATATGAGTATTAAGAGGCATTTAATAGTGAATTATAGCTGCTGTAGTGACTTTATCCAAGCCAACCACAGTCATGTCCTCTTTCCACCTGTAATTTGTAATATTTCAAAATCATTTGGTCTCTCTATACAAATGCAGTGAAATTCAAGTGTTGTGATTCTGGAGCAAGGTCCAGAATGTCTTTCTTGGGTCGACAGCAAACTGAAGATTGCTTCTTGCCAAACAGTTTTTCACCAATGAGTTCTAAGAGGATAGCCCATGCATTCGGGATGCATTGTGCTAGACATATCATCTCCACTATTTAAGTGGTGACTTCAGAATCTGCTGAAGGCCCAGGTAAAGAAAAACTCCCCTCTTGACCATGGAAGAGGTGAGAATGGAGACAAAACTGGAGTGAGGAGCCCAATGCATTTTGTAGTAGAGGTACAACTTATGCACGTCAATGTCATAGACTGTTTAAAAAGATGGACGCAGCACCCAGGTCTGAAAACTGAGGCCAATGCGGAAATCTCTAAAATTTGCATTCTGTTTAATGGCCAGCAGATGGCGACGTTGGTGGTTGCAGAAAGAAGTTCAATCCTATAGAAGTCTATGAGAAAATGACCCAACTTTCCCACCTGATTTCTTATTTCAAGAATGATTTTCCACATTACTTTATGGTATCTATCGCAAGTTTCAACTCTCCTTTGATATATCATGATGTTCATTTTTGTAAATTATGGTCCCGAATAGACTAGAATAAAGGATAAAGCCAGAATATGCTTTAGGGGCGTGGCTATCCTCTGGTCCTCGTCTGATACGGTCAGACGCACCCGTAGATCCACCCCTCGCTCCTCCCTGGATCTTCAATTCACACTCTCGTCCAATAGGAATCACATCCAGTTTAAAAATGACAAAATGGAAATCGCCAAAATCGAAGCTTCCTAAATTGTATTCTGAAACCAAAGGGTGAAGTCACGGTTGCTTTGTCCATTTTTTTATACAGTCTATGGTCAATCTCTTGCAAGGAGAGGAACAACACCAATGGTTTTAAAAGAAACAGAGCGACAAATAGCCTTTTGAAACTGAAGGCCACTGAAGTGTTTGGTTTAGTATTAACCTTGCTTCAATGTTATGTGTCAAAGTAATGGAAAGCGTACTAACAAGCTCATGTAAATTATTTGGCAAGTGAAATGCCTTAATGAAGAGCAAATAAAATTTGATTCGCCAGGTCTCATTAGATGACAATGTAAAAATATAACTGGGCCATTTGAAATGGGAAGCATGAGTAAAGCTTCATTGGTGAAAGGATGTCTCTTCCTTGCAGTTCACAAAGCTGCGTATGGCCTTCTCAACCTATCATCTGGTACTGAAGTATGTAGTGCAGTCAGAATATGGAGCCTAAAAAGAAAGGGCACTGGGAAATTCATCACTTGATTGCACTGATTAAAGCTTAAGTAACACCCGGACAGCTATACCTGTGGACCAAGAATTTTTGAAAGCCAGATGCTGCATCATTAGTTCACAGCAACTGTGAAGGCACTGGCAAGGAGTGGACTTTCTACAGTTAAATTGGTCTGCTAACTATAGGGCTCATGATTTGAAAGAGTCCACACTGCAGCAAGAAAAGCAGGGGCTACTTTGGCTGTCTTGGGTCCCTGCACGGTGGTCCAAGTAATGTCTTCAGCAACTTGATGTGTTGGTGTTCATTTAGTGCCCATGGACACATTTTGGTTTAAGTGCATGCACTATTCACCTCTGCTTGCTCACTGGTAAGTCTAAAATTGGCTTTAAGATCGGTGAGCAAGCATAGCCTCACTGTTGCCCAAGTCCAATGTTTCTGGAATGCCTCGAAATCACATTCAAATATTGATTACAATTAGTTAAGAACAGGAATTACTGTGCACATGGCATAGAATTTCAGGCATGCTCCCATTACATTAAAAATCTTCAAGATGTAAAAGTTTAAATGAGGTAAAACCTTTTTAAAAACATTATTTCTCTCCAACATTTTCATGTATATTATGCCTGCAAGTATATGCCAAAGAACCCATGCTAGCTTTGGGGGTAACGTTATTCAGGTAAAGCAGTACATGTACGGAATGATGTGAATAGTGGCTCTTACAAATTTGAAAGTACATTTCAAGTATTTTGGGACAGTTCTGGACGAACAGATGAGCCTCTCTTTAAATACAGAGTCTATTTAAAAAAAAAAAATATTCACAGCGACTGTATCTTCTGAGAAGGCTCCACAACCTCAGTGTCAGTCAAAGAATTCTAGAAGATGTGTACAAGAGCCGTTTTTTGACTTGTCATCTTCCACTTGGTATGGTCACCTGAACTGCCGATCTAAAAGCAAACTTTCTTTTGCAATTCCATTGCTTCCAATGATCTTATTTCATGTACACAATTTAAACAATAATGAAACACATGCATTGCTTCCAACCCCTGAGTAAAGAAAAGCGTGAGAAGTCCGGAGTCATAATCGGTTTCCAATTACTCGTGAAATCCACCATAACGCATGCGAAACTGATAAACCTCCATGCACAAGGACTTCAATTCCACACAAGAATCTCTTAGATATGCGTTGATTGAATAATTGCTGACTACGGCAGGGGAAGGTAAATGTGCCACTAAAACTCATGCTGAATGAGTGAGAGTTGACAGGTATGCGTTATTAATGAAAATTGACCAAACTTGATAATGTTGAGAGTTTTCGGAGCATCTATACTGGTGATTTAAATGAATGAATGAAAACAGGTCATGACCAATCATTATTTTTAAGGGATGGTTTGAGCTTCCCCTATCGCCAGATCACCAGCCGCCACCGATTCACCGTAAATTTAGATCACTCGAGTCAGTCATGACATCCATTGCAAGGGGCAAACCAAAGATCAGTTTTCTTTCGCTGCTTGGATTGAAATATTTATGCATGCAAGAATAGAGGCAAGGGAAACACATAATATAGGTATTTTGCATTGCTCCAAGTGGTTTGTGTTTTTTAGTTCATTGTACATAGAGTGACAAAGTTGTCTTTACAGGAGAGCATGCATGCTATAGTTATGGCAGAATGAGTCAGTTTTGGGTGAGATGTGGAGTGTTTTTGTGGTTGAAGTGCATTTTGAACCAAAGGTTAAATGATGTGCCCAGGTGAATGTTTCAAAAGCTCAAGAGTTTTGAAAAAGTGGACATGACATTTCAGATAGTGGTGGACGCAGCTAGAGCAGTTTTCGGTGTATTAGATGTCAAGAGGAAGATTTATGGAGAATTTTGGACTGAGGATTTGGTGTTCAGATTTTAGGGAAGGGATGTTTGGAGGAAGATAAAAAGAAGGTATATTTTGTTTTGCAAATCACATATTCGAAAATGTACTCAGTAGGTGGCGGTATATGCACATAAAAAAGAAAGGAAGGAAAGTTTTGGTCAGATTGAAGGAGAAGTGACGTTGAGGAGAGTGAACTGTTGTTGAGTCCGTATTTGGACGGATTATTTGGTTTTGAAGCTGGATTTTAAATGGCCGACGAAGGGAGTGGGAATAGGGGGATGGGGTCAAAGAGAAAGAAAGAGGGAATTGAAAATGACAATGACAAGGAGTTGTTCGTAGTTGGAATTAAAGCGGTTTAAGCGAGTTGGGAAATCAACTGTTTTAGTGACAATCAAAACGTAAGAAAATTTGTGAAGAATGAAATTGGGAATGTAAAGGCAGTGAGGGGGTCTCAAAGTGTAATTGCAATTGTGGAATGCAAAAGAAGAAAGAGGATGGAAAAAGCACAAAAAAATCAAAGTATTTGATACTTCATGCGCAGGGGCTTGGTTGAGTGAAATCTGTTTTTGTCCCTTTAAGTGTCTATTGTCTTTAACCTTTTTCCAGTCAGATATTGCATTACAGCAGCCCCAGTATTATTCAAAGACATCACAGCAAGCCATATTTGAGGACACACACACACATATATATGGGTGTACACACACAGCGGTGGTGGTGCAGTGGTGCCACGGTGTGTCTATGTGGAGGGGGGGGGAGGTGTTTTATTCCATCAGATGGGCCACTCTTGCGGTTTGCTGTGCCACACTGTTAGATCATATTATGTGTATGTGTAGAACCTGTCACAGGGTTGCGCGTTGTCTCATGGATGGGTGAGGTGTGTTAGGTTCACTTTTACGAACCTCATGTACTGTTCGGGTCAATCTGACCCGGGACATTTTTTTGGGATTTTAAAAGCAATACAGAAATAAAAATGTTTATTAGATTACTTAACTTGTATTGTCTTTATCTCAATTCCAAAAAATATAGATAACATATATAATGAATATTTGTTATTAATCTCTGATTTATCACATTTACCAATGGGCGTATCAGGCGTTTTTGTGATAGTGAATTTATTATCAATCTAAAAAATCCACTATAATGAAGACTGGCATAACTGAAGGTGGCATAAATAATGCTTATCTATGAAAAAATGAAATGAAACATTGTTTCAATTATGTTTTTTTTTTTTTGAACTGATATTGTCTCCTCTGTATGTGTCACCAGTGTCTTGCCAAGCTCCTCTAGAAAAAGCCGTCTTCTTTGGAGCTTCCTTTGGTTCCAGTATGGGTTGATTGCCACCCAGATTACAAATGCATTATGGGCTGGCACATTCAGAATATTGTAATAGATCATGAGCGGCCACCGTAAAGTTCTTCTTTGACAGCTGTACCAGGCCAACCGTTGTCCACCCCGCCTTTTGTGGCGTTATAATCAAGTATGACCTCTGGCTTACGGTCACTGATCCTTCCATCCCTATGTAGAGTGCTCACATCATTGAGCTAGGGATTTCGCATGTCTCTTTATGTTGCAGCACGATGTTAGCAACATTGTGTATCTTTCCCTTTTTAGCGTAGCTCTGATAGGACTATGTCTGGGGAAATGGATGTGTGCGCTTCTCACAAACACGGTTCTTTTTATTTGACTAAGTTAAGTTCATTAGCTAGTTAGCTAGCTGCTCTCCTGCAAGCTGGTGAACATTACGAACAACCGCTGTATAAAAATTGCGTCAGTTTATTTTATTTGTCAGTTTTCTGCACAAAAAGTGCTGGGAACAATTCGACTGTTCAAGAAACAGGGAGCTATCGCTATCAAGTGGGTGAAGTGCAGGCAGCATAGGAGTAAGCTGGGAGAAGACTAGGAAGAGGTATCCAACTGTTGCATCATGCAGCTACAATTAAAAGACCCGTTTCTTGAACAGCCGAATTGTTCCTTGCAAGTTTTGTGCAGAAAACTGATAAATAAAATAAGGCCTATGTTATTCGCACTAATACGTGTGGCCAATGCTGAATTTTTTTCTCGGCCACACTTCAGTGCGCCAGTTGATGACCATTCCAGTTTTTAGAGTAAGTACCACTTAAAATAAGTTTGGCCAAGAAAGAAATTTAGAGTCATTCTATGAAAATGGCACAATCCTGAGACTTTTTAAATGCTACAAATCAGAAAGTTTAGGGAATTCAAGCTTGAAATTTTTTTTGTGACCAGTCCTGATACCTCTCCACTTTAATCTTGTTTGTATCTTGGCAGGAATGAGAAGAAATTTTTTTTTTTATTTTGCTCGTTTTTCATTTTACGGAAAAAATAGCAATTTTGAAGTCCATGGTTCAACATGTGCGCAATTGACCACATCCTTCTAATCTTTACCATAGATTGCTATAGTTGTCAACTTCATCTGACAAAAAAATTGGGATGGTGTTCAGGCTAGTTTTTTTACTGCAATTTTTTGAATGATGTTACCTATTTCGAGCAGATATTGATGAAAATTCAGCATCGTGTACCATCAATTGCCAAATTCAGCACATTTAACACATCTAGGCTCTTTGAAACAGCTAAATACATGCAAAAAAATAACTTCAATACAATTTTTCAAGCAAAATCATTGTTTTATTTGAAGCTTAACAATGGATTACATGTACGACTACTACATTGGAATGGTTCACGTGGTTTTTGTTAGAGACCATAAGAATGCTGCTTTTAATCTCATTATGTAATTTTTGCTAACATTGCTAACTATCAAATTTACATTCACTGCCAGGAACTTAGAGGACTAAAAATCACACATTATGCAAATCTGTAATGGAATCAGGATAAACTTATACAATTGCTACACCAAAATATGGAAATTACACTTACATGAAATCTGTTTGGTATTTAATTTCCTGGATCTGCACATGTACGCTGTTCACTCATGAACCGAGATAAAAACATCTTCTCATGATGAAAACAAATTTGCTCAATTTCCTCAAGCATAACTCCAGATCTCCAGGCGAGCAATTCTTGATCCTCATTGATTAAGGTATCCACTCTGAAGAAGCCAGTTTTTCTTGCCATACGTGTATTGTGACATTCATCACCCAATTTGGTGCCTAAGTCACACTGTGGTAAATCCTTCTTACCCTCCATGGTTTGAGTGATTATGATAATCTGATCATTGGAGCTCTTTTATACTGGTCATCATTACGCAATACCAAAATGAGTTCAAACGAATTATGGATTAAGTCATCACACTTCACTTACCTCAGATTGCAGATTTAATGATGATGTAAGATGAAACAAGTTTGTGTTTGTCTCAAGATTTCATTATTTGTTCAAGTTTTAACATGATGAACTGAACATTACTTAATATTCATACTTTCAACAAATCTATAGCATTTTATGATGTACGATGGTGCGTTTAAATGGCCAATATGGTGTGTCTATTGAAAAATTCACATAAAATATACTAGGCTTAACACCATCCCAATTTTTTTGTCAGATGAAGTTGACAACTATAGCAATCTACGGTAAAGATTTGAAGGATGTGGTCAATTGCACACATGGTGAACCATGGACTTCAAAATTGCTATTTTTTCCGTAAAATGAAAAACGAGCAAAATAAAAAAAAAAATTTTCTTCTCATTCCTGCCAAGATACAAACAAGATTAAAGTGGATTACCCATGAGAGGTATCAGGAATGGTCACAAAAAAAATTTCAAGCTTGAATTCGCTAAACTTTCTGATCTGTAGCATTTAAAAAGTACAGCAATTTTTGTGATTTTTGGCTTTTCGGCCAACTTTGGAGCCCTATTGTGGAGCAACCAAGGTGGATACACCTAATCTGACCAGAAATTCTGCTTCTAGGGGAAAAGTTGGCCAGGGAAACCAAAAATCTGATCTGTAGGTTAAATAATAGAGGAGCAGTGGAAGCCCAAAGTTGGACGAAAACAATTTCGTCAAAATAAAAAAAAAAAAAAAATTAAAATTGTGACCGGCCATCACTTCAAAACTATTAGGGATATTAGTCTAATATTTGGTATTATTTCATAAGTCCACCAGAGGTACCCATATGAATTTTTTGAGAAATTTCTGAGGGGGTCATCTGGGAGGGTCTGGATGCTTAGATATGGACTGACCCCACATTGTTACAGACAGGAGTGTGTTCCAGAATATTCTGGAAGATTCAAATTTAGAAGAAGGATTAAATTTAAACAATTTATTCAATAATTGAGCGAATGAACGTACCAATTACAATTATACAATTATACCATATACAATTATACTTCACATCTTGCCTGGACAGTTTTGGACCACAACAAAACATTGACTTCCCTACCCACTGTAAAGGACATATTTTGGATTTGGTTTGCTGCTCTGGAGTCACTCCTTTCAACTGTTCTGCTGCTGATCTGCCCATCTCTGACCATATGTTAATTTCTTTTACCACAAGCCTCACACTATCCAAAACTAAACAGTCACGTCTTATCTCTTTCTGTAATATCAAAAACATTAATTTATCAGCTCTCACCACAGGTATCCCGGCATCAGCTACTCATGCACTCCTGATCAACTAGTTTCTCATTACAATACCGCTCTCCATACTCTGCTGAACTCTCTGGCTCCTGTTAAAACTCGGACTGTGTCATTCACCCTCTCTGCTCCCTGGTATTCTCCTCAACTACATCACCTGAAAGCCAAAGGATGTCAACTGGAGCATCTTTACAGGAAAACTGGACTCACTATTCAAAAGCAAATGTACCACAACCACATTATTCACTACAAAAACACAATCTCCTCTGCCAAATCCCAAAACTACGCAGGACTAATCATTGCTGGTGATGGGAACACCAGAGCCCTTTTTTCATTAGTAAACAACACCTTACGACCCCCGGACTCTTTCCCTCCATATTTCTACTCCACTGATCACTGTAATTCATTGATTACATTTTTTAATGCAAAAATAACCAAAATCCACCAGCAACTGATCCCTCACAGCTCCAGCAGTCCATCTTTGCCAGTTTTCCATGCCCCTTTTTCTCAACCACTTGCAAGCTTCCAACTTCCCACTGCTGCTGATTTATCAGAAGTCATCCAGAAATCAAAATCATCTACCTGCCAGCTTGACCCCCTGCCAACATCTCTAGTCATAGCCAGCCTCCCCTCTCTGTTGCCTCTGATAACTGCCATCATACACTCCTCCCTCTCCACTGGTGATGTTCCTTCAACTCTCAAATCTGCTGCAATAACACCCATACTCAAGAAACCTGGTTCAGACCCCAATGACTTCAATAACCTCCGACCTATCTCTAACTTGCCATTTATCTCCAAAATCCTGGAAAAAGCAGTGGCATCACCGGTTCATACTCACCTCTGCAACAATAACCTTTATGAACAGTTTCAATCTGGTTTCCACCCACGCCATAGCACAGAAACAGCACTCTTAAAAATAACCAATGACCTTCTGATGGCAGCTGATTCCGGACTATTGAGCATCCTCATCCTCCTCGACCTGAGTGCAGCTTTCGGCACCATCTCCCACACCATCCTCCTCGACAGACTCGCATCTATTGGTTAATCTGACACACCCCTGGACTGGTTCACATCCTATCTCTCTGGCTATACTTAGTTCATTCAGTTAAAAACGTTCAAATCCCAACCATCTCCCCTCTCCTTAGGTGTTCCCTAAGGCTCAGTCCTCGGTCCAATCCTCTTCATCATTTACCTTCTCCCTCTTGGTCATATTTTCCGCAAATTCAACATTAATTTCCATTGATATGCAGACGACACCCAAGTCTACCTCTCGCAACTCACTTCTCAATGGTATCCCCCATAAATCCATCCACAAGCTTCAACTGGTCCAGAACGTTGCCGCCCGTATCATCACCAGAACACCTTCCATCAGCCACATCACACCTGTTGTCCATCAACTCCACTGGCTTCCAATAAAATACCACATTGATTACAAAATTCTGCTCTATACTTTCAAGGCCATCCACAACCTCGCTCCTCCAAACCTCTCAGAACTCCTCCACATCAACACTCCCTCCCATGCTCTCAGGTCTGCCTCTTCCATCAGCCTCATTGTCCCCCCAGCCCGTTTGTCCACCATGGGATCCAGAGCCTTCAGCCGCTCTGCCCCCCGCCTGTGGAACTCCCTCCCCCCCGACATTAGGAACATCGACTCACTGTCCATTTTCAAATCCCGCCTCAAAACCCACTACTTTAGACTGGCCTACTCACACTGATTGTTGTTCTCCTACTGAGTCCAGATTTTAAGCTTTTTAACTTTTTTGATATGTTGATGTGTATTTTATTGTCATTTTAATTGTTCTGCAAAGTGACCTTGAGTGTCGTGAAAGGCGCCTAGAAATAAAATGTATTATTGCTAGGGGTTCAAGCTTGTAGGGCTGAAACCCTATTGTTTTTGTGCTGGTTTATTTTTATTATTATTATTATTATTATTATTATTATTATTAGGCGTTCAAGCCCGTAGGGCTGAAACCGTATTGTTTTTGTGCTGGTTTATTTTTAGGGGTTCAAGCCTGTAGGGCTGAAACCCTATTGTTTTTGTGCTGGTTTATTTTTATTATTATTATTATTATTATTATTATTATTAGGGGTTCAAACCCGTAGGGCTGAAACCCTATTGTTTTTGTGCTGGTTTATTTTTATTATTATTATTATTATTATTATTATTATTATTAGGGGTTCAAACCCGTAGGGCTGAAACCCTATTGTTTTTGTGCTGGTTTATTTTTATTATTAGGGGTTCAAGCCCGTAGGGCTGAAACCCTATTGTTTTTGTGCTGGTTTATTTTTATTATTATTATTATTATTATTATTAGGGGTTCAAACCCGTAGGGCTGAAACCCTATTGTTTTTGTGCTGGTTTATTATTATTATTATTATTATTATTATTTCTTTTCATCTTCAGAAATGTTTTCGCAAATTCCTGTGAGATGGTAAATGGTAGAGACCTGAAATTTTGTACATTGGTTGGAAGTTGTGTGTAAATGCTGACCAAGGCATTTTTAACTCAATCGGCCTGATGGTGGCGCTATAATTCAAGAAAAACAGGTTTTCACTTTAAAGGTCATAACTTCTACACTGTAAGTTTGATTTACACGAAACTTGGTACAGACATTCCTTGGTCCAATCTCTACAACTTTCCCATAAGGACCTCTGAGATCCGCCATATTTGATTTGCCGGAATTTTGAATTTTTTGAAAAACACATTTTTGACATCTCCTCCAAGGCCGTAGGTCAGGGCGTGGCTTAGCACATTAATGGACAAAATTCAACAACCATTGGGCCAATCATCACAGAACTTGCAGAATATGTCCATATCAGTACCCGGAATATACCATGACAGTTATATGCAAATCGGCCCATAGGGGGCGCTATAACACAAATCAGACTATAAATCAGCAATTGTTTGTCCTATCGCCATAAAACTCAAAGGATATATTCATATGAGTACCTGAAATATACCCAGAAAATTTCATTCAAATTGACTGATAGGGGGCGCTATAACTGCAAAACAAAGCAGCATGGTATAACACAAATCAGACTATAAATCAGCAATTGTTTGTCCTATAGCCATAAAACTCACAGGATATATTCATATAAGTACCTGAAACATACCCAGAAAATTTTATACAAATTGACTGATAGGGGGCACTATAAATGCAAAACAAAGCAGCATTGTATAACACAAATCAGACTATAAATCAGCAATTGTTTGTCCAATAGCCATAAAACTCACAGGATATATTCATATAAGTACTTGAAACATACCCTGAAAATTTCATTCAAATTGTCCGATAGGGGGCGCTATAAATGCAAAACAAAGCAACGTGGTATAACACAAATCAGACTATAAATCATAAATAGTTTTTCCAATCATTACAAAACTCACAGGATATGTATACATAAGAACCTGGAACATAGCCTGAAAGTTTCAATCAAATCGACCAGTAGGGGGTGCCATAAATGCACAAAATAGCCTAACATAACACAAATCAGACTATACATCATAAGTTGTTGGTCCAATCGTTACACTGGCAAAATAGGTCCACATAAATACCTGCAACACACTCTTAAAGTGGTTTTTGTCCCTCGCCGCCATGATAGCGAGCGGAGCGGGGGACATAGTATTCAGCTCCGTCTGGCCGTCCGTCATGTCCCGTTTGTTCTGAACGCGATATCTCAAGAACGGTTTGACCGATTCCATTCATCTTTGGTGTTATGGTATGTTGGTGTGATACGCCGACCCCAGTAGATTTGCGTCACCTTGGCATTATTCTCAAGGTCATTAGGATCATTTGACCACTTACAAATTCCTTGTCAACATGATATCTCAAGAATTGTTTGACCGATTCCATTCATCTTTGGTGTCAAGGTGTGTTAGGGGCGGGGGACATAGTATTCAGCTCCATCCGTCCGCCGGGCTGTCCGTCCGTCCGTCCCATCCTGTTTGTTGTGAACGTGATATCTCAAGAACGGTTTGACCGATTCCATTCGTCTTTGGTGTCAAGGTGAATTAGGGGCGGGGGACATAGTATTCAGCTCCGTCCGCCCGTCCGTCTGTCCTTCATGTCCCGTTTGTTGTGAACGTGATATCTCAAGATCGGTTTGACCATTTCCATTCGTCTTTGGTGCCCAGGTGTATTAGGGGCGAGGGATATAGTATTCAGCTCCATCCGTCCGTCTGTCATGTCCCGTTTGTTGTGAACGCGATATCTCAAGAACGGTTCGACGATTCCATTCATCTTTGGTGTAAAGGTGTATTAGGGGAGTGCTCACAGCCCACTCGATTTACGTGACCTTGCGATTATTCTCAAGGTCATTACGACCATTTGACCACTTACAAATTCCTTGTCAACATAATATCTCGAACGGTTCGACCGATTCCATTCATCTTTGGTGTCAAGGTGTGTTAGGGGCGGGGGACATAGTATTCAGCTCCATCTGTCTGTCCATCCGTCCGTCCCATCCCATTTGTTGTCAACGCAATATCTCAAGAATGGGACCGATTCCATTCGTCTTTGGTGTCAAGGTGTAATAGGGGCGGGGGACATAGTATTCAGCTCCGTCTGCCCGTCCGTCTGTCCTTCATGTCCCGTTTGTTGTGAAGGTGATATCTCAAGAACGGTTTGACCGTTTCCATTCGTTTTTGGTGCCAAGGTGTATTAGGGGCAAGGGACATAGTACTCAGCTCCATCCGTCTGTCCGTCCCATCCAGTTTGTTGTGAACGCAATATCTCAAGAATGGTTTGACCGATTCCATTCATCTTTGGGGTCAAGGTGTATTAGGGCCGGTGGACATAGTATTCAGCTCCATCAGTCCATCTGTCCGTCCGTCACGTTCCGTTTGTTGGGAACGTGAAATCTTGAGATCGCTTTGACCAATTTTATTCATCTTTGGCTTCAATATGTAATTTTGTGATACGCCAACCCCAGTCGATTTCCGTCACCTGGCGGGGGACATGGCCACGTTTAGTGGCAACACTTGTTAATTAAGCTGTTAAAGCTTTCAACAACTGATGGTATTTCTTGGCTTGAAACCCGGAATTGCCGCTTGCGGCTATATTTAGGGCCCGAGCCGACTGCAAGTCGTCAGCGGAGGGTCCTATTGAAATCGCGCTGTTTATTTTTATTATTATTATTATTTTTATTAATATTATTAGGGCCCGAGCCGACTGCAAGTTGTCCGCGGAGGGCCCTATTGAAATCGCGCTGTTTATTATGATTATGATTATTACTATTATTATTATTCCTCCGACATTTCAAGGGCCAATTTCGCCCCTTTCTCAAACTTGAAAACGCTTGTAACTTTCCACATTCGTGCGGCCACATCCGAAATTCGAAATTTTTGTGCGCACGTTCATGGTCGACACAAAATGCCAAAATAGCGCCCCCTAAACACGTTTCAAAATTCCCATAGGGAAATTCGGTTACTTTCTCGTATGCAGACAAAATTCAGTAAATATGTGTAACATACCCAGACATACAAAAAATTTCATCGCAGCCACGCCCTAAACCCAACAGGAAGTCGGCCATTTTGATTTTAATTTTTGAATTTTAAAACGAACTCCTCCCAGGGTTTTCGACCGATTGACTTCAAATTTGGTATAGATCATCTAGAGACCAAGCTGATCAAAAGTTGTGCTCTGCATGTCTGTCGGTCAAAGGGCGTGGCTGCTAGGGCGTGACAAAGTTTGGCGACTCGACAAAAAAATTTCAAAATGCTCTCACGCCCATATACTTGATCTTAGCACCTTCAAACTTGCTGGCCACGATGATTTTTCTGCCCTGAACGTCCCTATGTCAAAAGTTTTCACTTTTTTAATAGCGCCCCCCAATGGTAACACGAAGTGACCAGTTTTTACTTTGAAAACAAACTCCTCCTAGAGATTTTGCCCCATCGACTTCAAATTTGGTACAGATCATCGAGAGAGCAAGCTGATCAAATGTTGTGCTCTGCATGTCTGTAGGTCAAAGGGCGTGGCTGCTAGGGCGTGACAAAGTTTGGCGACTAGCCAAAAAAATTTCAAAATGCTCTCACGCCAACATACTTGATCGTAGCGGCTTCAAACTTGCTGGAAATGATGATGGCTCCGCCCTGAACCTCACGATTTGATAACTTCCCACTTTAATAATAGCGCCCCCCGGTGGTAACATGAAGTGACCAGTTCGGTTACTTTGTCGTTGGCAGACGAAACTCGATAAACATATGTATCATACTCAGCCATACAAAAAACTCATTGGAGCCACGCCCTAAACCCAACAGGAAGTCAGCCATTTTGATTTGAATTTTTGAATTTTAAAACGAACTCCTCCGAGGGTTTTCGACTGATTGACTTCAAATTTGGTAGAGATCATCTAGATACCAAGCTGATGAAAAGTTGTGCTCTGCATGTCTGTAGGGCAAAGGGCGTGGCTGCTAGGGCGTGACAAATTTTGGCAACTCGCCAAAAAAATTTCAAAATTCTCTCAAGCCAACATACTTGAATGTGAAAGCTTCAATCTTGCTGGACATGATGAAGGCTCCGACCTGAACGTCCAAATATATTAACCTCCCAATTTTCTAATAGCGCCCCCTGGTGGTAACAGGAAGTGACCATTTTTTACGTTAACATGTACTGATGACACATAGCTGAACCCATCAACTTCATTCCACTTCTAAAATATGCAGAACAAGTTGGTGAAGCTACATTATGAATGCAGTGAAGCTACAATTTCGGGCGTTCGTGTGGCAACGCGGCGGAGATGGATCCCTTGCCATGAAAATACGTTTGTGGTTTTGATGTCTTCACTGAACTCTTATTATCATAAAAATTTAAACACAGGTCAAGGATGGCAAGCTGTTAAATCTGATAGGGGCCTCGCCTATGGGGGGAGCAAAATGTCTCCATAGCGCCCCCTTATGGAAACAGGAAATGCCATATTTTACATTGACATTGGCCGATTTGCTCAAAACTTCGCATTTGTGCTGACGGTCTGCCCCTGAATGCACATGCCCACATTTTGTTACACTCAGAGCGCCCCCAGGTGGATGAACTATCAACTTTTCATAACTCCTTCCTGCTTTGTCCGATTCGCTAGAAATTTTATCACAGGTTGGTGCCTGTACTTGACCTGTCCACTGGTCGTGAGTGCACACCTGCACCCGTCAGAATCTCTCCACTACCCCCAACGTGCACAAGGGTGCGAGGGCCCGTTCAACGCTGCTTGCAGCTTTAATTTTTACTATTATTTTTATTATTAGGGCCCGAACCGACTGCAAGTCGTCTGCAGAGAGCCCTATTGAAATCGCACTGTTTATTATTATTATTATTATTATTAGGGCCCGAGCGATGACTGCAAGTCGTCCGCGGAGGACCCTACTGAAATCGTGCTGTTTATTATTATTATTATTAGGGCCCGAGCAGCGACCGGTGCCAGGGCCCGGAACGGGTCCTGGCACCGAAGATGCGAGGAACCTATTGTTTTTGATGGGATTTTTATTCTTCTTCTTCTTCTTCTTCTTCTTCTTATTATTATTATTTTTATTCTGCTGCGAGAACGCGTTTTTGAGGGCTTTGCCATTCACGAAAACTCACAAATATTTGCAGAGACATCAGTCGTGGTGAAAATTTCAAATTATTGTTATTTTTGTGCTTGGACATGCCCCGGTGGCTCTATAGCGCCACCAAACACGCGGCCATTTTGGAACGCAATTGCTCGGATTATCACGAAATTCGATTTGGCCATAGTAGTCATTATGAAGTTTTTTGTCAATTTTTTTGAAATTTTTTTGCCCAACAGGAAGTGAGCTATGCGCCATTTCCTGCGTTTTTTCAGAATTTACGAAGACATTTTTGAGGGTCTTAGCAGACTCAAAAACTCGCCAAACTTTGCTGAGAGGTTGAAAATATCAAGCTTATCGATTTGAAATCCCAATTGTCACTAGGTTTGACATGGTGGCTCAATAGCGCCCCCTAATACAAAATTGCATTTTTGAGGGCCTCAGCATGCTCGAAAACTCATGAAATTTCGCAAACTTATTGAGCCGGTGAGAGGTTATACTATGATATAGGGTTTCCAGATGGGCGTGGCAAAATGGCATTATAGCGCCCCCTAGAAAATTTCAATGACGCAGCCCTTGCAGCCTGTTTAACGTACATGTACAAAATTCAGTGCCCATGTGGATTATGCCGAGACCTAAAAAAAAGTCTCTTGGTGCCATGACCTAGACTGAACAGGAAGTCTGCCATTTTTAATTGAAGTCACAACTTTTTTTTATTTTTCACCATTCACAGGCGTCGTACTTTAACAAACTCCTAGAGATTTTATCCGATCAAATTAAAATTTGGCTTATGACATATAAAGACCTTGCCGATGTTAAATTGCGAAGCTTTTTCGGATTTATCGAACGATGTATCCGTGGCGTCGCGGCCAATTTCGATGTTCCGCCATGAAACAGGAAGTTGGTTTTACTCCCACATACTTTGTGAGATTTGCCCGAAACTTTACAGGCTTGATAACAGTCTCCTTTCAAGTAGAAATATATGCTGATATTAGATTGGGAGTGGTCAGGTGGCTCCACAGCGCCCTCTAGACATGCCCATGTTAAGATAAAAGTGCTTGAATGTTCATTAAATTTGGTCTGATTATTGCATTTGTGATGCTGGGTTATGATAATTTTTTTGATATTTTTTGGCCAAACAGGAAGTGAGCTATAAGCCATTTCCTGCGTTTTTCCTAATTTTACGAACACACGTTTAAAGGCCTTAGAATACTCGAAAACTTGCAAAACGTTGTAAAAAGTATAATTGTCTTATTTTTATCAATTTGATATATCAATTGGCACTAAATGTGTCATAATGGCTCTACAGCGCCGCCAATCAGATTTTTAAAAGAATTGTTGTTTTGAGGGTCTCAACATGCTTGAAAACTCACAAAATTTTGTACACTTATAAAGCTAATCATGCGTATTATTATGATAAAAAAACTTACAGAAAGGCGTGGCAAAATGGCATTATAGCGCCCCTGAATATTTCAATGAAGCAGCCCTCGAGCTCGGTAAAATCTACATGTATGAAATTCGTGGACATTTGATTTATGCTGAGACCTAAAAAAAGTCTCTTGGTGCCATGACCTAGACTCAACAGGAAGTCCGCCATTTTTAATTGAAATTTCAACTTTTAAAAATTTTTCGTCAGTCACAGGTGTGGTACTTTAACGAACTCCTCCTAGAGATTTTATCCGATCGACTTAAAATTTGGCAAGTGACATCGTAAGACCTGTCTGATCTTAAATTGCGAAGGTTTTTCGGATATATCAAACGATGTATCCATGGTGTTGCGGAGAATTTTGATGTTTCGCCGTTAAACAGGAAGTTGATTTTACTCACACGTACTTTGTGGGATTTGCCCGAAACTTTACAGGCTTGATAACGGTCTCCTTCCAAATAAAAATATATGCTGATATTGGATCAGGTGTGGCCAGGTGGCTCCACAGCGCCCTCTAGCCACAGCCATGTTCAAATAAATGTGCTTGAATGTTCATGAAATTTGGTGTGATCGTTGAATTTCTCATGCAAGGATATGCTAATTTATAAGAAATTTTTTGGCCAAACAGGAAATGAGCTTTGAGCTATTTCCTGCGTTTTTTCCAAATTTTATGAACACACGTTTAAAGGCCTTCGGATATTCCAAAACTTGCAAAACGTTGCACAAATTGTCAGTGTTTATGATCTTTGACTTGATATCCCAATTGCCATTTAATATGGCACAATGCCTCTGTAGCGCCCCCTCAACTTTTTTTTAAAAGAATTGCCTCTTTGAGGGTCTCAACATGTTTGAAAATATACAAAAATCAACATACTCATGAAGCCCAGTATTACGATAACTATGGTACAGGTTTTGCACGCAGGCATGTCAAAATGTTATTCTAGAGCCCTCCAGAAAATTTCAACAAAACATTTCACCAACATGAACAAAATTTGGTGCAGACATGAAACGTGCCAAGACTTGTAAAAAAATTGTATCGAGCCATGACCCGAACCCAACAGGAAGTGCATTATTTGGATTTAAAATTTCAACTTTTTTTCATGAACAGGTGTCAAACTTTAACGTGCTCAACCTATTGATTTCAGGAGTGGTGTTTGCACTCCCTTCAGGAAAACGCATTGTACACAGTCTAGCAGTGTCCAATGGCTGTAAATGGACACCTGCACCCATCAACATCTCGCCACCACCCCAACGTGCTTGAGGGGTGCGAGGGCCCTTTCAACGCTGCTTGCAGCTTTAATTAGGGACCGAGCCGACTGCAAGTCGTCTGCGGAGGGCCCTATTGAAATCGCGCTGTTGATTATTATTATTATTATTAGTGCCCGAGCAACGACTGCAAGTCGTCCGCAAAGGACCCTATTGAAATCGTGCTGTTTATTATTATTATTATTATTATTAGGGCCCAAGCCGACTGCAAGTCGTCCAAGGACCCTATTGAAATCGTACTGTTTTATTATTATTATTATTATTATTATTATTATTATTAGGGCCCGAGCCGACTGCAAGTCGTCCGAGGACCCTATTGAAATCATACTGTTTATTTTTATTATTATTATTATTATTATTATTATTCTTGCGACAATTCAAAGGCGAATTTCGCCCCTTTCCCAAAGGTGAAAACGCGTCTAACTTTCCACATTCGTCCAGCCACATCCGAAATTCGATATTTTTGGGTGGTCATTCATGGTCGACGCAAATTGCCAAAATAGCGCCCCCTAAACACGTTTCAAAATGCCCATAGGGAAATTTGTTTACTTTCTCGTAGGCAGACGAAATTCGGTACACATATGTATCATACCCAGACATACAAAAAATTTCATGGGAGCCACGCCCTAAACCCAACAGGAAGTCGGCCATTTTGATTTGAATTTTTAAATTTTAAAACGAACTCCTCCTAGGGATTTTGTCCGATCGACTGTCAAATTTGGTACAGATCATCTAGAGACCAAGCTGATCAAAAATTGTGCTCTGCATGTCTGTAGGTCAAAGGGCGTGGCTGCTAGGGCGTGACAAAAATTTGGCGACTTCGATAAAAAATTTCAAAATGCTTTCTATTTTATACTTGATCTTAGCAGCTTCAAACTTGCTGGACATGATGATGTCTTCGCCCTGAACGTCCCCATATCATAACTTTTCACTTTACTAATAGCGCCCCCCAGTGGTAACAGGAAGTGAAAAGATTTTACTTTGAAAACAAACTCCTCCTAGGGATTTTGCCCGATCGACTTCAAATTTGGTCGAGATCATCTAGAGAGCAAGCTGATCAAAAATTGTACTCTGCATGTCTGTAGGTCAAAGGGCGTGGCTGCTAGGGCGGGACAAATTTTGGCGACTCGATAAAAAAATTTCAAAATGTTCTCTCGCCCCTATACTTGATCTTAGCAGCTTCAAACTTGCTGGACATGATGATGTCTTCGCCCTGAACTTCCCCATATCATAACTTTTCACTTTACTAATAGCGCCCCCCAGTGGTAACAGGAAGTGACCAGATTTTAATTTGAAAACGAACTCCTCCTAGGGATTTTGCCCGATCGACTTCAAATTTGGTCGAGATCATCTAGAGAGCAAGCTGATCAAAAATTGTGCTCTGCATGTCTGTAGGTCAAAGGGCGTGGCTCCTAGGGCGGGACAAATTTTGGCTACTCGCCAAAAAAATTTCAAAATGCTCTCAAGCCAACATACTTCATCGGAGCAGCTTCAAACTTACTAGAAATGATGAAGGCTCCACCCTGAACGTCATGATATAATAAATTCCCACTTTACTAATAGCGCCCCCCTGTGGTAACAGGAAGTATCCAATTTGGTTACTTTGTCGGAGGCAGACAAAATTTGACACATATATGTAACATACCCAGACATACAAAAAACTCAATAGAGCCACGCCCTAAACCCAACAGGAAGTCGGCCATTTTGATTTGAATTTTTCAATTATAAAACGAACTCCTCCTAGGGTTTTCGACCGATTAACTTCAAATTTGGTATAGATCATCTTGAGATCAAGCTGATCAAAAGTTGTGCTCTGCATGTCTGTCGGTCAAAGGGCGTGGCTACTAGGGCGTGACATGGTTTTGGCGACTCGCCAAAAAAATTTCAAAATGCTCTCATGCCAACATACTTGATCGTAGAAGCTTCAAACTTGCTGGAGATGATGATGGCTCCGCCCTGAACGTCATGATATCATTACTTCGCACTTTACTAATAGCGCCTCCTGGTGGTAACAGGAAGTGACCAGTTCGATTACTTTGTCGTAGGCAGACGAAATTCGATACACATGTGTATCATACCCAGACATACAAAAAATCTCATTGGAGCCATGCCCTAAACCGAACAGGAAGTCGGCCATTTTGATTAGAATTTTTCAATTTCAAAACGAACTCCTCCGAGGGTTTTCGACCGATTGACTTCAAATTTGGTCGAGATCATCTAGAGACCAAGCTGATCAAAAGTTGTGCTCTGCATGTCTGTCGGTCAAAGGGTGTGGCTGCTAGGGCGTGAAAAAATTTGGCAACCCGACAAAAAAATTTCAAAATGCTCTCACACCAACATACGTGATCATAGCAGCTTCAAACTTGCTGCAGATGATGATGGCCCTACCCTGAACGTTAGGATATAATAACTTCCCACTTTACTAATAGCGCCCCCCTGTCGTAACAGGAAGTATCCAATTTGGGTACTTTGTCATAGGCAGACGAAATTCGATAAATATGTGTACCATACCCAGACATACAAAAAACTCATTGGAGCCACACCCTGAACTCAACAGGAAGTCGGCCATTTTGATTTCAATTTTTGAATTTTAAAACTAACTCCTCCTAGGGTTTTCGACCGATTGACTTCAAATTTGGTACAGATCATCTAGAGACCAAGCTGATCAAAAGTTGTGCTCTGCGTGTTTGTAGGGCAAAGGGCGTGGCTGCTAGGGTGTGACAAATTTTGGCGACTCGCCAAAAATATTTCAAAATGCTGTCACGCCAACATACTTGAATGTAGAAGCTTCAATCTTGCTGGACATGATGAGTTCTCCGATAGACCTGTGTTTCATACCCAGACCTACAAAAAACTTCATTGGAGCCATGCCCTAAACCCAACAGGAAGTCAGCCATTTTGATTTGAATTTTTTAATTTGAAAACGAAGTCCTCCCAGGGACTTTGCCCGATCGACTTCAAATTTGGTGGAGATCATCTAGAGACCAAGCTGATCAAAATTTGTGCTCTGCATGTCTGTCGGTCAATGGGCTTGGCTGCTGGGGCGTGACAAAGTTTGGTGACTCGACAAAAAAATTTTTAAATGCTCTCACGCCCACATACTTGATCTTGGCAGCTTCAAACTTGCTGGACATGATGAGGTCTCGGCCCTGAACATCCCCAAATCATAAATTTACACTTTACTGATAGCGTCCCCCGGTGGTAACAGGAAGTGTCCAGTAATTACTTTGAAAACGAACTCCTCCTAGAGATTTTGCCCGATCGACTTCAAATTTGGTCCAGATCATCTAGAAAACAAGCTGACCAAAAGTTGTGCTCTGCATGTCTGTAGGTCAAGGGGCGTGGCAGCTAGGGCGTGACAAAGTTTGGCGACTCGCCAAAAAAATTTCAAAATGCTCTCACGCCAACATACTTGATCGGAGCAGCTTCAAACTTGCTGGAAATGACGATGGCTCCGCCCTGAACGTCATAATGTAATAATTTCCCACTTTACTAATAACGCCCCCTTGTGGTGACAGGAAGTGACCAGTTCGGTTACTTTGTCATAGGCAGACGAAATTCGATACACATGTGTATCATACCCAGACATACAAAAAACTCATAGGAGGCACGCCCTAAACCCAACAGGAAGTCGGCCATTTTGATTTGAATTTTTGAATTAAAAAACAAACTTCTCCTAGGGTATTCGACCGATTGACTTCAAATTTGGTATAGATCATCTAGAGACCAAGCTGATCAAAATTTGTGCTCTGCATGTCTGTCGGTCAAAGGGTGTGGCAGCTAGGCCCTGACAAAAATTGGCAACTCGCCAAAAAAATTTCAAAATGCTCTCACGCCAACATACTTGATCGTAGCAGCTTCAAACTTTCTGGAAATGACGATGGCTCCGCCCTGAATGTCATGATATCATAATTTCCCACTTTTCTCATAGCGCCCCCCGGTGGTGACAGGAATTGACCAGTTCTGTTACTTTGTCATATGCAGACGAAATTCGATACACGTGTATCATACCCAGACATACAAAAAACTCATTGGTGCCACATGCTAAACCCAAAAGGAACTGAGCCATTTTGATTTGAATTTTTGAATTTTAAAACAAACTCCTCTCAGGGTTTTCGACCGATTGACTTCAAATTTAGTACAGATCATCTAGAGACCAAGCTGATGAAAAGTTGTGCTCTGTATGTCTGTTGGGCAAAGGGCGTGGCTGCTACGGCGTGACAGAATTTGGCGACTCGCCAAAAAAAATTTCAAAATGCTCTCACGCCAACATACTTCACCATAGAAGCTTCAAACTTGCTGGAGATGATGATAGCTCCGCCCTGAACATCCAGATATGTTAACTTCCCACTTTACTAACAGCGCCCCCTGGTGGTAACAGAAAGTGACCATTTTTTACTTTAACATGTACTGATGACACATAGTTGAACCCATCAACTTCATTCTACTTCTAAAACATGCAGAACAAGTTGGTGAAGCTACATTTTGAATGCTGTGAAGTTACAAGTAATGGCGTTCATGTGGCAACGCAGTGAAGATGGATCCCTTGCCATGACAATACGTTTGTGTTTTTGATGTCTTTACTGAACTCGTATCATCATAAAAATTCATACACGGGTGAAGGATGGCAAGCTCTTAAATCTGATAGGGGCCTCGCCAATGGGGGGAGCAAAATGTCTCTATAGCGCCCCCTTGTGGAAACAGGAAATGCCATATTTTACATTGACATTGGCCGATTTGCTCGAAACTCTGCATTTGTGCTGACGGTCTGCCCCTGAATGCACCTACCCACATTTGGTTACACTCAGAGCACCCCCTGGTGGATGAACTATCAACTTTTCATAACTCCTTCCTGCTTTGTCCGATTAAACAAAACTTTATCACAGGTTGGTGCCTGTACTTGACCTGTCCACTGGTCGTGAGTGCACACCTGCACCCATCAGGATTTCACCACTACCCCCAACGTGCACAAGGGTGCGAGGGCCCGTTCAACGCAGCTTTTATTTTTATTATTATAATTATTATTATCATTATTTCTTCTTCAGAAATGTTTTCACAAATTACCATGAGATGGTAAATGAGACCTGTATTATTGCACAATGGTTGGTAGTTGTGTGTAAATGCTGACCAAGGCATTTTTATCTCAATCGGGCTGATGGTGGCGCTATAATTCAAGAAAAACAGTTTTTCACTTTAAAGGTCATAACTCCTACGCTCTAAGTCCGATTTACATGAAGCTTGGTAAACACGTTGCTTGCTCCAATCTCTAGAACTTTCCCCTAAGGATGTCTAAGGTCTGCCATACTTGATTTCTGGAATTTTGAAGTTTTTTGAAAAACACATTTTTGACATGTCCTCCTAGGCCGTAGGTCCGATTCCTTCGAAATTAGCTGTGGGTCATCATAGGACCAAGCTTATCCAAGAATGCCCAAAGCTTTTTGAAATCTCATTTCGTTTCCAAGATATTGACCAATGAACTTCAGCAGGGGCGTGGCTTAGCACATAAATGGACAAAATTCAACAACCATTGGGCCCATCATCACAGAACTTGCAGAATTTGTCCATATAAGTACCACGAACATACGTTAACAGTTTCATGCAAATCGGCCCATAGGGGGCGCTAAAACACAAATCAGACTTCAAATCAGCAATTGTTTATCCTATAGCCATTAAACTCACAGGATATATTCATATAAGTTCCTGAAACATACCCAGAAAATTTCATTCAAATTGACTTATAGGGGGCGCCATAACTGCAAAACAAAGCAGCATGGTATAACACAAATCAGACTATAAATCAGCCAATGTTTGTCCTATAGCCATAAAACTCACAGGATATATTCATATAAGTACTTGAAACATACTCTGAAAATTTCATTCAAATTGACTGATAGAGGGCGCTATAAATGCAAAACAAAGCAGCATGGTATAACACAAATCAGACTATAAATCAGCAATTGTTTGTCCGATAGCCATAAAACTCACAGGAGATATTCATATGAGTACTTGAAACATACTCTGAAAATTTCATTCAAATTGACTGATAGAGGGCGCTATAAATGCAAAACAAAGCAGCATGGTATAACACAAATAAGACTATAAATCAGCAATTCTTTGTCCTATAGCCATAAAACTCGCAGGATATATTGACATAAGTACCTGAAACATACCCAGAAAATTTCATTCAAATTGACTAATAGGGGGCGCTATAAATGCAAAACAAAGCTGCATGGTATAACACAAATCAGACTATAAATCAGCAATTGTTTGTCCTATAGCCATAAAACTCGCAGGATATATTGACATAAGTACCTGAAAGATACCCAGAAAATTTCATTCAAATTGACTGATCGGGGGCGCTATAACTGCAAAACAAAGCAACGTGGTATAACACAAATCAGACTATAAATCATAAATGGTTTTTCCAATCATTACAAAACTCACAGGATATTTCAACATAAGAACCTGGAACAAAGCCTGAACGTTTCAATCAAATTGATCAGTAGAGGGTGCCATAAATGCACAAAATAGCCAAACAAAACACAAATCAGACAATACATCATAAGTTGTTGGTCCAATCATTACACTGGCAAAATAGGTCCACATAAATACCTGCAACACACTCTTAAAGTGGTTTTTGTCCCCCGGCGCCACGATAGCAAGCGGAGCGGGGGACATAGTATTCAGCTCCGTCCGGCCGTCTGTCATGTCCCGTTTGTTCTGAACGCGATATCTCAAGAACGGTTTGACCGATTCCATTCATCTTTGGTGTTAAGGTATTTTGGTGTGATATGCCGACCCCAGTAGATTTGCGTGACCTTGGCATTATTCTCAAGGTCATTAGGATCATTTGACCACTTACAAATTCCTAGTCAACATGATATCTCAAGAACGGTTAGACCAATTCCATTCATCTTTGGTGTCAAGGTGTATTAGGGGCGGGGGACATAGTATTCAGCTCCATCCGTCCGCCCGGCCGTCCGTCCTTCCATCCCGTCCCGTTTGTTGTGAACGTGATATCTCAAGAAAGTTTGACTGATTCCGTTCGTCTTTGGTGTCAAGGAGTATTAGGGGCGGGGGACATAGTATTCAGCTCCGTCCGTCCGTCCGTCCGTCATGTCCCGTTTGTTGTGAACGCGATATCTCAAGAATGGTTTGACCAATTCCATTCATCTTTGGTGTCAAAGTGTATTAGGGGAGTGCTCAAAGCCCTCTCAATTTACGTGACCTTGCCATTATTCTCAAGGTCATTACGACCATTTGACCACATACAAATTCCTTGTCAACATGATGTCTCAAGAACGGTTATACCGATTCCATTCATCTTTGATGTCAAGGTGTGTTAGGGGCGGGGACATCGTATTCAGCTCCGTCCGTCCGTCCATCCGTCCGTCATGTCCAGTTTGTTGTGAACGTGGTATCCCAAGAACGGTTTGACCGATTCCATTCATCTTTGGGGTCAAGGTGAATTAGGGCCGGGGGACATAGTATTCAGCACCAACAGTCCGTCCTTCCGGCCGTCCGTCCGTCACGTCCCGTTTGTTGTGAACGCGAAATCTCGAGAACGCTTTGACCGATTTTATTCATCTTTGGCTTCAATGTGCAATTTTGTGATACGCCGACCCCAGTCGATTTCCGTCACCTGGCGGGGGACATGGCCACGCTTAGTGGCAACACTTGTTAATTAAGCTGTTAAAGCTTTCAACTACTAATGGTCTTTCTTGGTTTGAACCCCAGAATTGCCGCTTGCGGCTATATTTATTATTATTATTATTATTATTATTATTACAGGAATGGATAATGAAATTACTACATTGAAGATATAAATACTGTTCACTAGCCTAAACTGTCCGTCCTTGCGATGCTCCCATGACGATGGTGAAAATTCACTGGAATCCGTTGTCTTCGGTGTGGTGATCCTGATTAGGCATGGGCAGAGCTCTGCATAAACTCTAATGCAATGCGTAACAGCTGAACTGGGGCAGTAAACAAGCCTCAGAAAACTTATAAAAAATGATGTAAATACCATTTTCATACAAATAGAATGCCATGGTTTCATTAAAAGCAACCTTTTCAATAGGACACCCACATTTCATACATGAACTCTGCGTATTACGGCCAAAAACGCGATTTGAACAGAGCTATTGTTCGCCCGTTGGATGAATGCATGACCTCAATTTGCTCCGTGTTTACAAATTTTCAAGTGCACGGCATGGCAAAAATATCCATTTAGGAGGTAGATTTCAAATAGCCCGCGCCGACGTGATATCCCAGGTATGGTCCTGATCGGCTTACAGCCATCTAATTTGAGAAATTACTCATCTGTTCATCTAGGCTAGACCTCCAGGGGATGTGAAATAAATTCGACAGAAGTTGGTGAAGTTTGTCGCGAGTTCGCCGTGATTTCTTCTCAACAATAGCTGGAAAGGTGAGCGTATTTTTACTCTACCCTACATAGTTTGTTGACAGAATATCCTGTGACCCTATTTGTGAAGTTTCAGTAAAATATACCAAGGAATAAACCAGCGCCAGGCATTTGAAGCCCACTGGTCACAATTCGTGCCATCTCCACTTCAACTGGCTGGACGCAAGCGCTGTGATGCTCGACCAGATTTCGTCAGCGTGTGGAATGAATTGTCTTACCAGTGCCGTGTGGTCGGAGGTTAGTTTGGTGAGGCAGAATACTTCCCTTTGCTTGATTAGCAATCAGACGATTAACTAGTTTAGTAAGACTATTCGGCAGAATGACGGGCCAGTTTAAATTTCCGCGGCGTTATTACTCAGTACATCGAACCTGAAATGCTCACTAGACAGCAGATTTGCGCATACTTGCTTCCAGGAAGCCGAAGCAATGTCATCAACAAATATGAAAACGGTTCGACGTATGCAGAGTTCAATGCTTAATCAATATACAATGTATTCTCCTTTAAATACGTGCTTTTACACGCAAAAAAAAGCGGGCGCTTATTTTCAGTCTTCTTTCATAATCCGATTAACAATGTTTAAACAATATACAGAATTACCGAGAGCCAAGAATTTTTCCTAATTGATTATTCAGATTTCCATCCTTGCAGTCTTGAATTGAAGCGTGAATGAATATTTTTGTCATTATCTCCTCTATCAGTATACGGGCTTCCTATAGGCTTGGCCTTAATTGTTTTGATTGTCAATCAGGAATAGTACGAGGGAACAGGTTCACAAAATCCTGTGATAAAAGTTTGGGTCACTGCCTTACCTCACTGCAAGTCTCTGGCTTCCTGTAAGAAAGTACTCGCAAATCTGCAGTTTCGTGAGCATTTCAAGTTCGATGTACTAAGTAATAAGGCCGCGGAAACTTAAACTGGCCCGTCATTCTGCCGAATAGTCTAAGTAAACTAGTTAATCGTCTGATTGCTAATCAAGCAAAGGGGAGGTTTCTGCCTCACCAAACTAACCTCCGACTGCACGTCACTGTGTTTTACTATGAATTATTCACAGTAGCTCATTGAAACTATCATGGTAGAAGAATATATGGACATTGTAAAAAACCGTACAAAGCTTTTTGTTTAAAATCACCACGGGTTATTGAAGGGGGAACGTTTGATTCATTTTGTAGCAGTGGGAGGGCAAACAACTGCCGGCATCAGCGACTTCACTGCATTTTATATAGTAATGGGCGAGTAGCGTTAACGTTTGCCCTCCCACCGATAATTTTGAAATTTTTGCAGGCCATTGATCCAAAAAAAAAATTCACAGGCTACCCATTCATACCATTTTTTAATATCAATGCAAAACCTAATGTTTGTTGAACATAATTGGGTGAAATTCAATGCATTTTCCATTAAAAAGGGCCTAGGGGGCGCTGCTGTACTTCGGAAAAGGGTTACATGACTTTAGCATCATTTATTTCTGTTAGGGTACCCTAATGGATAATTTGGCCTGGTTTATTTCTGAATAGACTGTATTTTCGAAATTGCCCTCAGGCTTCACCCCCCAATTTTCACAATGGGTTTTGTTGAAAAATGCCGAAATCAGCCATTTTTGGGACCCTGTGGCTCTGAGACCCTTTCCTGTAAAGGTGTTGGACTTGTGGCAAACTCTTCGTCTGTGTCTTCTGTACTTACCTGCAAAAAATCATTAGAAAATAATAAAAACTTTGTTCTCAGCAACTCAAGAAATGTTGTCATTTTATTCATTTGTATTGCCCATGCCTATCCTGATCACGGCAAAGTCCGTATCCAAGAGGTGTCTGTGTAATCCAAAGTCCGATTGCACACAGCACAGCCGGTCTAGCTTTCAGGTGTAGCAGACCAGAGATGATCCCCTCTGTCCGTTGGCTGCAAGTTCCTTTTATATAGGCCTTGTACTCCTGTATGATGTCATAGAAGAATCCTGCATGATGTCATAAAGTAGAATCCTGACTGACATCACAAAGAAAAATCTTGAAGACAATAGAACCCTCCAGATGGCTTCTGAAGAATCTAGAACTTTCCAGATGGAAGAATCTATGGTGTTCCCAGGCTAGTCATAATGTTTACAAGCACTCATGAATATTCATTACCCTTACATAAGCATACAGAAACTACTGGCTGAGCAAAATAGTACAATCAGGTGTTATAAATCGTCATAACTTAACAACATGCATGCAGAATGTGATCTACACTGAACAAAAATGTAAACGCACAAACCAAAAATGCTGAGTTAAATTGACCTATAATGAAATATGCCCACAAATAGTGTTTACTGGTGTACTGAATGATTTGTTTTGATCAATTCTGGTGACCCATTTCTCATTGACCACTCCCTGTGAGATTACTCACTCACTGAGTTATTCCACCCCTGAGCTGCATAGAGCATAACATTGAGTTCATCAGTCAGCGTGACCAATACACAGGCACTCCTCGCACCAGGGTCAATAAAAGGCCATCCCAATATGTGCACTTTTGTCACAAGTCACAATGCCACAGATGTCACAAGTCATGAGGGACCGTGCCATTGGCATGCTGAACGCTGGGATATCTGTGACAGCGGCGTCAACACACTTGAATGCGCATCATTCCACCATCAGCCGGTTGAGAAGTCGATTCAGAGAGACTGGCAGCACTGTAAATCGTCCACATGCCTGATGACCACGCGTGACCACGCCCGCACAGGATCGGCACATGCGGCTCCAGCACCTCCATGATCGGCTCCGACCAGCCACCAGGACATCCGACAAGACCGTTGGACTGCACAACAGGTGGATATCGGCTCAGACTGTCCAAAACTGCCTGAACCACACCGAGGTCTCGACCTGACTGCCGTCCGTCGCTGGTACAGACTCGACTGGGCCAACAGTCACCTTCGCTGGACACTTGCATGGTGGAAGACCGTGTTATTCAGCGATGAATCGTGATTCCAACTGTACCGTGCTGATGGCAGACAACACATATGGCGACGTGTGGGCAAGCGTTAAGCTGACACCAATGTTGTGCGTCGGGTGGCACATGAGTAATGGTATGGGCAGGCATATGCCATGGACAGCGTCCCCGTCTGCATTTCATTGAGGGTAACTTGAACGGGCAGCGGTACCGCGACAAGATCCTGAGGCCCATAGTCGTACCGTTCGTGCGACTCTATCACGTGACATTCCAGCACGATAATGCCAAGCCACACACTGCCCGGATCTGCTCAGAGTTTTTTGATGAGGAGGATGTCCCTGTTCTCAATTGGACAGCATATTCACCCGATATGATGCCAGTTGAACACCTTTGGGATGTTCTGGATCAGCGGGTCAGACAACATGTTCTGGTTCCAGAAAATGTGCGCCAGCTCTGAGTTGCTCTGCAGGAGGAATGGGACAACATTCCACAGTCCACTATTGACACTCGTGAACTCCATGTGCCGGAGAAGTACTGCTTTACATGATGCCGATGGTGGACACACTTGTTATTGAGTGCCGTGAACTCTGCCCACTGACCCCTGGCAGGTTCAGGCTGTGATAACTCATGAATTGTGTACAGCAAATTGTTAGTCATGATTCTGTTGCTTGAATATTAAGGCATGGTCACTGAAGGAGCAACAACTCCGAACAGCGACTGCACGCAATACAGGCAATACAGGAAAACAACAGAGTCAGGAGAAAAGTTGAGTGATAAACTTTCTCACAAACTCTGTAATAGAGCCCTTTTTTCTGAACTAAGAAAATGGGTAAACCGGGAAGAAGCGACAAACCAAGCCCGCCGGATCTTTCATCAATTATGGAGACCCTTGAAGAAATGAGAAATGAAATGAGGGAGTGGAGGGACGGTATGAAGGAGCAGCTGGACCAGCTTTTGAAGGAAAACTGTGATCTCAAAAAAGAGATTGCCAAGAAAGACACACAGATTAAATCTTTATCAAACAAACTGGAGGAGCTGGAGCAACAAGAGAAACATAATGATGTAATCCTGACAGGGCTCAAAATTAAACCCAGGAGTTATGCCAGGGCAACAGCGAATGACGACGATCGAGACGAGGAGGACAATAAATCTGTGGAAATGCAGGTGGTGGAATTCCTTCGGTCCAAAAGTATTTCTCTGGACCCCAGCAATGTGGATTCATGTTCTCTGCTACCGAAAAGGAATGTAAGCGGAGACCGGAGTACAGCACGGGCCGTGTTGTTACGACTTACAAGCAACAAGCACAAAATCTCTCTGTTGAAGCAAGGGAAAAATCTCAAAGGATCCAATGTTTTCATAAATGAAAACCTCACCAAGCACAATGCAACCATCGCATGGAAAGCTCGTCAACTAAAGAAAGCGGGTAAGATACACAGCACTTGGTCGGCTAACTGCAGAATTTTCATCAAACCAAATGGGTCCTCACCGGAAACTACCAGACCGGTGCTGATCAAGATGATGCGGGATCTGGAGAATTTTGACCACTGAGGCAGGTTAAAAATCCTTGACAAATCTCTATGAGCAGTTATCTGATGAACCAAACTGTAGATCAGGAAACTGGCTTTTTAACAACAAGTCACCATCACTCAGGAATAGACGCTAATGAAGAAATTGATCCGGATAACCATTTTTTCTACAACGAAACAAACGCATGCGGATACTTTACTGTAGACAAATTTAACAAGAACATTAAAATGGAAGGGAGTTTGTCCATTATCCACTTTAATAGTAGGAGTCTATATGCAAACTTTGACCAAATAAAGGAATACCTTCTGTCATTTGCTAATCCGTTCAACATCATCGCATTATTGGAAACTTGGATTAAAGAAGAAAAGGACAAGGACTTCTACATGGAGGGTTATAACTTCGTGTGTAAGAGCAGACTGAATAAAGCTGGTGGGGGTGTTGGACTATTTATTGATGAGGCCATAAACTTCCAGGTACTAGAATGCAAATCAAATGTTGTGGAAAATGTAATGGAATGCCTTACAATTGAGATTCCTAGGTTGAAAGGTAAAAATACGGTTATTTGTTGTGTGTACAGAGCACCGGATTCGCAAATTGATGTTTTTAGCAAATGTATGGGTGATTTACTTGTCAATATGAACCAGAAAAATGTTTTTATGTGTGGGGACTTTAATATTGACTTGATAAATCCAAATAATAGCTCTATAATAGAGGATTATATTAACACCATGTATGCCATGGGTATGCAACCATTAATCACAAAACCAAGCAGGATTACTAGACACAGTGCCACCTTGATAGATAATGTGTATACTAATGTATTAGATTCTGAAATATTAAGTGGCATCATGATAAATGACATTACTGATCATCTACCAGTTTTTGCTATTTGTAACTGCAAATTAGATATAAGGGACCAGGCTAGATTGAAAACCCTGGAACACACAGAAATCAGAATTAAAATGCGAAAAAAGGCTAAAGAAACTAGAATTTGATATGTTGAACCAAAAATGGGATAATGTATTAGCAGAAAACAATCCAAATAGAGCCTATGAGGCTTTTCTATGGACAGTAAACTCCCTGTATGATAAACACTGTCTAGTCAAAACAACGAACAAACTGAAGCAAAACAAAGAGAGAAGACCTTGGGTTTCAAAAGCACTGGCAAATGCCTGTAAGAAAAAAATACACTGTATAAGCAGTTTCTGAGAGAAAGAACTGAGAAAGCAGAAATTAGGTACAAAAATTACAGAAACAAAATGACACATTTACTAAGGAAACATAAAAAAGAGTATTATGAAAAGCTTTTATTAGAAAATAAACATTATACCAGAAATCTCTGGAATATAATAAAGAACGTCTCTGGGAGGACTCCGAAGAGGGAGTACCCTGCCTTCTTTAATATAAATGGCAAAAAGGTAGAGAACATGGAATTGGTCGTGGAGAATTTTAACAGTTATTTTGTGAATGTTGGGCCAGAACTAGCAAAGGGTATTAAATCCTCACACCTAAGATGGGACTACCTTGATAAGGATGAGGAAATCCAAGACACAATGACATTAACTCCTGTTACCGAATCTGAAATCAGATCAATTCTGAAAAATTGTACAGCTAAGACATCTGTTGATGTAAACCAATTAGATATGAAATTACTGAAAACACTAACTAACGCAAATTGTAACTCCACTTACGCATATATGCAATCTATCCTTTCCCACGGAGTGTTTCCAGATAAAATGAAGATAGCGAAAGTTATCCCTCTACAAAAGTGGGGATAAATATAATTTCTCAAACTATCGTCCTGTCTCTCGATTTTTACCTCAATGCTCAAAGGTCCTAGAAAAGCTTTTCAATGACAGATTGGACAAGTACATTGATAAACACAAACTACTGTGTGACAGTCAGTATGGGCTCAGGAAAAAGCATTCGACAGCACTAGCCCTAACGGAATTTATTGAAATGATTAAAGATTCACTAGATTCAAACTTATATTCTATAGGCATATTTATTGATCTGAAGAAAGCATTCGACACTATAAATCACGATATATTGATTGAAAAACTTTACAAATATGGAATAAGAGGGACCGCATTAAAATGGATCAAAATTACTTAACAAGTAGGGACTTAATTTGTGCAGATGGGCGATAGCAAATCAAATTGCTTGGACATTACCTGTGAATTCCTCAGGGCTCGGTCATAGGTCCCAAGTTGTTCATAATTTACATAAATGACATTGTTAAGGTGTCCGATATCCTAAAACTAATTTTATTACAGATCTGAGCGACACGACTATTTTTTTTGCTCAGGTGTCGATCTCAAACAATTAGTAAAATTGGCTAATAACGAAATGTCTAAACTTCACACGTGGTTTAATGTAAACAAATTTTCACTAAATCTTACAAAGACCAAATTTATGATATTTGGGAAAAAAGGCCTAAATGGTACCAGCATTGAAAGGGTAAACGAATATAAAGTCATGGGAGTTATGTTAGATAATCTCTTAAGCTGGAAACCACATGTAAACTTGGTTCAAAGAAAGTTAGCTAAAAGCGTGTCTATTCTTTGGAAAATGCAGAAATTATTAAAACACAAGTCTCTTAAAATAATCTATTCAGCACTCATAGCACCCCACTTACATTACTGCGCTGAAGTATGGGGACACCCTTTTAATAACACAATAGAATCATTGTTTAAACTCCAAAAAAAGGCCCTTAGAATTATTCATTACGTTCCTTATGGAACTCATACAAACGATTTGTTTATTAAGGCAAAGTTTCTTAAATTACAGGATATAATAAAATTCAACTCCTTGCAAATTGTATATTTAGGATACCACAAAGAATTGCCTAGAAATATACAATGCCTATTTCTTCAACGTGTATGTATCCATGACCTAAGAGGCAGAATGTTGTTGCAAACGAGAAGGGTCAAATCGACTTGGAGTGAGCACTCCTTATCTGTGGCTGGAGTCAGTGCATGGAACATACTTGAAGACAATATTAGAATGGCAGACAATCTGAAGGTCTTTAAGTATCTTTTGAAATGTGCATGTTTGAATAACTATAAACTTATCCAACAAAATGGCATTGGATAAATTAAACGGAACCATAACGGGCATAAACAATAGGGGTTGTTTAGACTAAATATGTGGACTGCTATTGTTAAATCTGTACCATTGCATCTACTGGACACACCAGGCCATCTGTCTGAAAGACAACCATCACAGCACATTACTACAGACAGCTGTAACCAACATGGACCTTATAAACTGGTCGTTAAATGCAATTGACAAAATTATTTCCACGAGGCGGACAGGTTCTGGAGAACCGACATGCCCGGATGGGACATTCCCGGCTGGTTACACCATGGATGCATGGGGAAAGTGGCGTTCGCTGTGTTTGGCAGTCCGGCCATCGAGGATGTAGAGGATGTCTATCTAATTGGATTTATGATAGCGGGCCTGCTATCATTGGGGCTTGGTCTGTTTTTGATCGACCATAGGATAAAGAAAACTTTGAAAAGCATGGTTATCCTCGACGGAAAGCTCAATAAAATTGGATTCGACGTCAAGGAAGGCAATGATGGACTAAACATACTGCGAGAAGTCATTAAATCCGATAAGGCAAGGGTGAACCAAGTCGACGGAGATGATGACTAAGAGATCCATGCAAAGATCTGGTATTATTGCACCTTCCAACTACTCCAAATCACTAGGAACAAACCAAATGATGAAGAAAGGAGTCCAGGTTTTTCTGGACCAAGTCTAATGGATTAAATCAAGAGTGACATTCAAATCTAAACTTACATAGACACTCAGCTATATTGTGATTAAAATTCTTCATGATGTTCATAAATCTTTATGATCTTATGTTGTGACGCTTAAATCGTAGTGTAAATGGACACTCAGCTCTGTTGTGATTTATAAATCTTTATGATATCTTAACCATAATCAAACTGTTTTTCTGGGAGTTGGGGGCGGGACTTTGACAAGCGATCTCGCTTCTCCCGCGACCCTTTCGGTCATGATACATGTTGTGTTGAAATTGTCATGAAACGACTATACAATCATGCCGAAATAAAAACAAATAAATAAATAAAGAATAAAATAATAATTGTTTTGTTGAAATATTTCCCAATTGATAAAAAATAATTCAAAAAAAATTACTTGGTGCGTTTATATTTTTGTTCAGTGTATGTTCCCTGTTTAAGCTGTGAGTAAGATGGCACCAACAACAGCAGCAGAAAGGCAGAGGAAGTATTGAGAACGTCTTAAAGCTGATCCTGAAAGACGGGAGAGATACCTGCAGTATAAAAGTATATTTGACCAGATGAGGGTTGGCTCTTCAGCCTGAACACACACACACACACACACACACACACTCCACATTATGTTACATTTTAGCAATTCACTTTAAAATGTTTGACAGATAATATGTTGTTGTAGTTGTTTTTATTTTGGGTCAATAAAACTCAATTCAACTGCAATTTATATCTGTTGTCCTTCTTATGGTTATATAATGAAATACAATGCTCATAGAAAATCCTATCCAGTGAATTTTAGAGTAAAAAGACAACTATTAATATGTAAAGTTGTATTTGTCCCTTCAACCCCGTTACCATCTTCAGCGTGTGTTTCACGATTGTTCAAATTGTTCAAATGAAAAAAGACCATTTGAAACATTTTATGCAATTCCATTGTTTCCAACCCCTGAGTGAAGAAAAGCATGAGAAGTCCAGAATCATAATTGATTTCCACATTACTAGTGGCGAAATCCACCATGATGCATGTGAAACTGATAAACTTCAATGCACAAGGACTTTAATTCCACCTCAGAATCTCTTACAAACGTGCCGATTAAATAATTTCTGAATACAGCACGGGAACGTGAATATGTCATTTAAACTCAAGCGGAATGCATGAAAGTTGAGAGCCCTGAATCAGGTTTAATGAAGTGGAATCAAGTTTTATACAGTGGTTGTTCGTAATGTTCGCCAGCTTGCAGGAGATTAGCTAGCTAGCTTGCCAACCAGCTAATTAATGTAACGTGAGTCAATCGAACCGTTTTGGTGAAAAGCGCACACATCAACTGCCCGAGACATATCACTGTTTCCACATCTGGCTATTGCTGGTGAGAATATGATTATGACATTACAGTTGCCTAGAATAAAAACGGAAATCAATGAGCTATGGATTTGGCCATAGACATGGGGAAAACATACCATCAGAACCGTTTGGCCACTGATTGGACACTTTGACTTACCGTAACGGTGAGCAACATTCTGATTGGCTATTCATTGGGCAACGTGCTGATTGGCTAGTCAACCCTAGGTGTCAAAATAGGGCCATAAGTTCGTAATTCGAGGTTCATAAATCTGGTTTGTGCTTGTAAAAAAAAAGTGTCACATGCGAAGGTAGAAAATTTCAGCGTATCCGCAACTTCACTGTCACACAGGAAGGTGGGAAATTCACACACGCACAAAACTATTTTACAAGCTCAAAACTTTTTTGCACACGCACAAAACTATTTCACAAGCTCAAAACTTTTTTACGCACAGTAGCACCGCACTGGGCGTGACGCTGCTGGTGGGACAGGACAGAAGTACACAGCGCAGTGATTTCAGGAAAAATAGCCCAATAAGGGTTTTTATATTGATTCAAACACAAAAAATGTTAGGCTCTTCCACTTTAAATTAGTCAGAATGCACAAAAAAAATTGTATCGTTCTCAACTTCTCCAGGAGATCAGACCTTGGACCTGGGATCTCCACTATGTCTGGGGCAGGGAAGCGGTCCACAGTCTACACTGGAATCTAGAAATCGTATAAAAAGAGAGAAAAAGAAGAGTTCACCGCTCAGTCAAACCCAACCAGCATTCATGGGCTTTTCCTCCCCCTCCAAGAGAGACAGGGCCTCCGTTTAAACAGCACCCTCGTTATCCTGGAAGGGTAGCAGCTGCCTCCCTTGATTGAATTCAGGTGTGCTATCTGGCAGGCCTTGAGTTGGGGTATTTCCATCCGGCGGCTCGCCATGGTTCCGAGGCTGGCCTCCTTAAACAGGCACTGTCCCAGGCCCTGAACAGCCTGCTTAGTGGTGGGTTATGCTGAGGTATCTTTGGCTGGGAGGGACACTGTGGACTCATGCCCCTCTCCACGCCATGGCACACAAAATATTTCTACAAGTTCAAAACTTTTTGCACGCGCACAAAACTTTTGGCCCTAATTTGATTTCATAGAAAGGCAGGAACCACCCTGGACAGCTCACCAATCCACCGCAGGGTGCACACACCATTCTTGAAAACTTTTTTCATCAAACAATGTCCACAGAATGGATACAATTTCAGTGTTTTCTGCCTAATAGCAGTTTTTACTATTAATAAAATATTGGCCTTAAGACACGTTTTATCCTCCTATTGTTAAAGTCAACATACGCATTAACATAGCTGTTGCTTTTACAACATTTACCAGCACTAGAAATTAAACTCAAACATTTCTTGACTAAATGCACGCTTGACCTATTAACACACCCGAATGTTTCGCTGGGTACTTAAACATCAAGGTAAGCTGATTTTATTTGATATTAGTGGAGTTTGAATACTGAATTCTTTTCCTTCACCTTATCCACCGTTCCAACATTACCCTTAATCGCTCGCGGCAGGAGCAGTTTCCGGTTCGCTGTGCACATCACATCACGTTGCTGAATACTGGAAATCTTCGAGCTCATCCAGTGTTATGACTTGAAAATCACAACAAAGAGAACCAGCAATAACAACTTAAACAAATTTATTCTTCACTGATTAGGTCCAAAAATTTCTATAAATAATCCACTGTGTAATCTTATAATAACACTCTAATGCCACTATGTAACTCTGATGCAAAAACAAAAACTCTCCAACTGACCAAAATCACAGCATTTATAAGGACTATGAGCATTCTGGAAAGATCTATAGGATTCCTGCGTGATTTGGCCTTCTCCAGGTAAGAAGATGCCAGAAACTTCTAGAAAGCACTAGTCTATTTCATCACAAACAAGTGGTATTGCATCAGCTCATGTTTTGCTACAAATAGACTGTTATACAGACATACTAACAGAGGGTGCGAAATGATGAACAAAATAAACAAATAGCTGACCAGTAAGGCAGCACAAATAGTATCTAACAAATCTCCATTTACAAATGATATACAGTGCTGTACGTAAAATACTCATACATAACACCTCCCCTCTTTAAGAAAAGAAAGGTTTGCTAAAAGCCTTCTTTTGTTAAAATTGACACGGTTTTATAATCAGTATAATCTTGAACTTTACACATAAAGTATCATTGATCATTATAACAATTGTAGCGGCTACATTATTAACCACCAGAAGCCGCAAGGGGCTAAGTACGGAGATTGTTTGCGACGCGCATGAGCCGGACAATAAAAACTCAGATCCGCTAAAGTACGTGCGTTTTATTGTTTATTCTTCTCGTACCAAACTGTTATGTCGACAGACTTACAAGCGAAAGGATGCGCGCACTAAAAGGAAAGCTGAGTGAAGCGGTCAACAAAAGATATGCTCTCCCTCACTCACCCCCTCTCCATACTGACACACACACACACACACACACACACACACACACCGGTGCACAGGTGTAGATAATTCGAAAACACCACTACCACTATGCCCACATGACGTGCCAATTACAGTACATGATATAAGTGCACAACATAAACAATACTCACATACCATTCATATGAGGCATATGGCTTCGACAACAATCATATACCTAACAACCAGAGCAGTTTTCACAAGCAAGTAGAGAAGTAAAATTTACATGCGTGAAAGTGCATCTGGAATAACATTATCTTTTCCCCTGATGTGAGAAATCTCTAAATCATACTCTTGCAAAAGTAAACTCCATTTCAGTAATCTTTGATTCTTGTTTTTGATCTTATGCAAGAATGTGAGGGGATTGTGATCACTGAAGACCTTGAATGAAGCAGCTGAACAAGTCAAGTAGACTTCAAAATTTTGTAAAGCCAAAACAAGTGCCAAACATTCTTTTTCAATTGTTGAATAGTTTTTCTGATGTTTATCAAACTTTTTGGAAAAGTAACAAACATCTACTCCATCATTGTCTTCTTGCAGTAAAACTGCGCCTGCACCAATATCACTGGCACCAACAGCCAACTTGAACTCCTTTTTGAAATTAGGAGATCAGAGAACTGGTTAGTTTTTGAGGATGGCTTTCAATTGGTCAAATGAATTTTGACATTTTTCATCCCAAACAAATTTTGAATTTTTCTTCTGTAAATTTGTCAAAGGTTCAGAAATGACAGAGAAATTTTTACAGAATTTTCTGTCGTAGCCAGCCATCCCTAGAAATTTCATTAGTTGTCTTTTAGCTGTAGGTTCAGGAAATTCAGTGATAACTTTTACTCTTGCATCAATTGGTTTGACTTGACCCTGTCCTACAATATGACCTAAGTAAACTGTAGCTTTACAAAAGTCACTATTAACAAGGTTGATAACCAGCTTGGCATCACTCACTCTCTGAAAGAAATCTCTGATGTAGGTGAGGTGCTCTTGGAAGCTGTCGCTGGTGATGATAATGTCATCAATGTAGGCCTCACATCCTGGAAGTCCAGCGATCACTCTGTTTACGAGACGTTGGAAGTAGTCCGGGGGCTGAGGGGGATCCTGTGTGCAGTCAGATGTCCCCTCATTTTGACTCTTGAACCTGATATTACACCCCTAGGGAAGTAAAAAAAAACTTGGGAGGAAGGCCTGGATCACGGGCAGGAGGGGGTTAAATTCAAGATGGCGTCCAAGATGGCTGCCATATCATAAATCATTCATAACTCCTCAAAGAAAGGGGCTAGAGAAATAATTTTGGTGAATTTACCTAGGTTTCAGGGGTCAAGGAATCCAATGAAGCCATGTTTTTGGTCATCACCATATTTGGTAATGGTGAAATCCAATATGGCGGTGTAAAGGGGGCCGCAAGCTGTAACTTGCTTAGTACTTGGTCTAGAGTTACAAATTTGGTGTCCTTACCAAGGTTTTCAGGGTCAAGGAATCAATTGAGGCCATTTTCAGAAATGATAGTTCATTATGTAATGGTGAAATCCAATATGGCTATCACTATCACTGTCTTGGCATTGGCTAAGATCATGGCTGTTGGAGTTATCATCACTGGAAAGCAGATTCAAACCAATTTGGATCTCCCTTTCAAACTGGGGCATACTTTGGAGTAAATAACTTTGAAACGAGCCCCTTAGGCCTAAAACAGTGGTGGTATCTGTAAAATAGCAAGGTAATTACTACTGCATCAGTCGTGTTACACAAGAACTTTGTTGAAATGTACATGAACATTCTGATATTGATTGATGCATTTCTTCCTCAGATTTCTGATTAAAATGATACGATGAATGTCCCTTGAGAATGCCCTCAACTGTTTACAGCTAAACACAAGATCTTAACCCCTTTGCGCAGAAGCCAAATCTGGCTATTTGGGGGTTACCTTATTTAAGGCTTTATAATTCAAGATTGCAGCTTCACAGACAGGAAAGGAATGCCTGAACTGAGTCTAGACACTTGAAGCATTTAGACTCCCATTGTATTTCAGTTTATTTTCATGATTTTGGTAGAAAAAAGGGGCTGCAAACACAAATAATCTTCATGAAAATTCAACATTGAAATTGCAAAAAAAAATAAAATAAATAATACTGAGAATTGAAAAACTGCTGGGGCTTAAAACTGTACATTTCTGGGATCATAAACTCCTTGACCACTCGTATAATTCATCTTGAGCATTACATTCTAGATTACCTACTTGCGATGAGCCAAATTAGACAGCTATCCAGGTGGGTCCCCAAAGTCTGAGATCCCTCAAAATGGTGCACTGTCAAATCATTAAATAAACATATATTTAACACAAATAAACTTTTAAGGCATGAAGCCTCGATTCCAGCCTTGAAGAGGCTGACATTCGAATCATTCCCCACTGTCTCGATTCTGTCAGAAATGGACTGACGCGCTTGGTAATCCTGTCAAATGACACAGATGTCTTTGTGATTGCTACGTATTTTGTCAAGTGTTTTAAGTCAAATGGACTGATTGAGTTTTGGTTCAGAGCAGGAAAAGTGAAAAAACCAGATACATCCCATTGCTTGTGCTGGCAAATAACTTCAGACAGTCAATGTGTGAAGTCTTACCAGCTGTTCATGCTCTTACTGGGTGCGATGTCACAAGTAAGTTCGGTACCAAATCTGCTGGACTGAAGGTAGATCCAACCATATTTCTGAAAGACTTTGGAAAGCTTGGGGGTGATGCTACAGTGTGCAATGCAGATCAATATTTAGTTCAGCTGTTAAACCGTGGCAATCATAGCACTGGACGACCTCAGGTACAAGATGTACCATCAGCAAAAGACAACCACCACTCTTGATCCGCCTCCTACTAGTCATGCTGCAAAAGGACACATCCTCAGAGCATTTTAAGCTGCTTAAATCCAGATAAACTGTCTGAACAATGTCTCACTAGATTTTCTGCAGTATGGTTTTCAAATGGAGGAGGGTAATCTTGAGGCCAAATCATTCCACCGCCCCCTGACTGATCACATGGCAACAAATTGCAATTGTATGAAGTGTGCAACTTCAGGATGCCCTTGCAGAGAGGAGGGCTTACCCTGTTGTGCATCTTGTAAGTGTCAGTCAAATGAGCATCTTCCTTGCAAGAACCCGAATGGAGTCATTTATGAAAAGTAGATTAATTGAAATTCATCATGAAATTTACTGCTCTTTAAAAAGTGGACTACATGCAGTGCGAATAGTATTACCCTAGGTGTCTCTTGGGGTATTTTTCAATATGTCCTGCTTATTTTTAAGATGAGGCTGTTGTTATCTTGTCACAAACAACATACCAGTAGATGATAATGCTTACTTGCAACCATCCTGTCATCTGTTGCCAAAATACAATGATTATATATTGTTACTGACTAACAGTGGATGTCATACATGCAGCCATATTTGATTTCACCATTAAGTAATAAACTATCATTTCTGAAAATTGTCTCAATTGATTCCTTGACCTTGAAAACCAAGGAAAGGACACCAAATTTGTAACTCTAGACCAAGTACTAAACTTATCTAGGGGTGTACTATCAGGTTCAAGAGTGAAAATGAGGGGCCATCTGATTGCACACAGGACCCCCCTCAGCTCCAGGACTAAAGGTGGCTGGAGAATTTTTCATTCCAAAAGGCATCACCTTGTATTGGTACAGTCCATCTGGTGTGACAAAGGCAGAGATCTCTTTTGCTCTGTGTTGGAGTAATGCCTCGCACAGGGCACCAATGTTGGGGTAATGCCTCGCACAGAACACCAATGTTGGGGAAATGCCATCGAATGGTGGCACCTTTGCGGTGATAATGCCCATACAGTGGCGACGTTGTTGTGCGTACAATGGCACATCACACAAGGGCTCCGGCTGTTGGGGTTACACCTCACAAGTTGACACCATGTGTTGAGGCAATTCGCCTAATGATGTTATTTGACTATCAAAAAAATATGATATTGTAATATTAATATGAAATATTAATATTTATACCTTGGGGCACCACCCTTCCTCAGTGAAGAGAAAACGATAGCCAATTAATAACACCTCAGTCTCAATATTCACTAAACTATTGATATGGAAATTGATCAATAATTAAATTAATAATTATTAACAAATTACCATATCAATGGTTAGATTGAAGGATTTGGAGTTCTACATAAAAGAGGTTGGCTATTTCATTCACTCTTGTACAACATTAAATAACCACAGCATGTCTTTTAAGAATATTTATTTAAATGAAACAAATAAAACACACAATCTAAACTACATTAAACACTAACACTATATGCACAATGAAGGAGGTGTGTGTGTGTGTGTGTGTGTGTCGCGCGCGTGTGGGTGAGAGAACAAAGGGATGATCTAAGGTGTGAGCGGAGGAGCCTTATTGATCATGTGGAAGTGGGGACGGCAACCCCACTGTAACAAGATCAAGTCAAAAAAAAGTTTAAAGTGTTTAAAGTCAGTTTAAATTACTTAAAATGCTCAGTTTTGCGTTTGTGTATGTATTACATTAAAATGAAGAGATATGTGTGTTTTGCACCGGAAGGGTGCCGCGTTAGTATACAGGAGGTTATTTGCATGCAAGACCTTGTCTGCTACACATTAATACCATCCGGACCTACTAAAACACACTCCTAAAAACAATCACAACAACTATCATTTTACAAATACACACAGCTGGTCTTTCTTAAAGGGGCAATAAGCGGAAATGCATCATTTCTAGATTTAAGGAATTAAAAAATTGCTATGTGAAGAACGAGAGGTGTAATTTCATCTGGAGTATAGCAGGACGTGTCACACCCGCTCTCTGTGTTGATCTCCTGCCTCTTGTTTACAAGCCGGTCCGGCTGCGCGTTCATGTACATTCATGTGAATTGCCACCTCCTCCCTCCTCTCGGAGCCCTAGGCCCTCCCTCCCTATAAAAGGCTACAGCCAGTGAGCAGTGGCCGCGGTGGCAGTGCGCATTTTTTTTTAAAGCGAAATGGTGGAGAGCGGAACGAAACATTCACCTGAAGACGAGCAGGATCCGAAATTACTTCTAAAGAAACAACAGTCGTTGGCGAAGAAGTTGTAAGATAAAGAAAGGGACAGAACCCGGATTAATATTGGCCTTGCATTTCCAAGGTGGAGAGCACAGCGAGAGCTAAAGGGGCTACAATTTGACTCGGAGCTGGCTCTTCTTCTCCTGGACAGGTAAGTAACAACATAAAGTCAAATGTTTGCTTTAATTAGTGTTACAGTAACGTTAGGCACATGTCGCTATGTCGTTTCAATGAAATTTAATGTTACAATCGTAGCATGGGTTCATGTCCGGAGCTTGAGTTGTTAGCAGCTCGGTCCAAGCAATGGGTCAGGCATTATGGTTGTGTGTAGGTACTGAGTAATAACGCTGCGGAAACTTAAACTGGCCCGTCATTCTGCCGAAGTCTTACTAAACTAGTTAATCGTCTGATTGCTAATCAAGCAAAGGGGAGGATTCTGCTGCACCAAACTAACCTCCAAACGCACGTCACTGCTGCTAACACCATTAGCGGCGAAGAGACACATTTGATGCCAATGGTGACACACTAAATTATTGGCATAGTGATTAATTTACGGACAAAACAGCATAGAAAACTTGCCAAAAGGAAGTTCTCTTTCTTGTCGCATTATAACGTTATAAGTTACTTACTTCGTTACTCGACATGTTCCACAAAATGGTGATGTTGTTTTGCTCGGTGTGTTTGCACTAGGGCTGCGCAATTAACCGAATCAAGATTATTTTAAACGCAATAAAAGTAACTGCCACTATGAGGCAGACAGACGAGCTTGCTTATTACCTTTTCTATGACACATACCTAATGCGGTCATTTGAAATGCTTCCGGGAAGAAAACTGATTTGAAGTCCGCTAATTACCAGCTAGGTTGGACAGTCTCCATCGCCTTGGCATAATTAGCTTCCCTTAAATCAATTTCTGTGTACTTTGCCTAACCTTCAGTCAAGCCATTTATTCAGCCAGCTGACCAATCAACCCCAAAATGTGGCCTAAAATGATTAAGAAGAGATAATGAGAAGCAGACAGACCTAACCAGGCTACCGTGTTAGGTTGAAAGAATGTCAATAATCTGAATTAACAGCAGACCTCTGAATTCCACCTCTTATATAATTTTTACATATCATTAAAATGATTTCTTAAAAATAAATTCATTTTAAGATGGCCCTGGTTTTTGAGCGTTTCAAAACATGCGCAAAGTGGAAAACATTTTGTGAAGCATATCAAACGTGCAGTGAGAGAAATGATTGTTGCATTGCACGCAATAGATAAATTCAGTTAAGGCTTGGAAAACACATTCAGGTGAATTACGTGCTGAACAACACAAAGTTAATGTCTGCAAAGTCATCATCCTCTACCCGACAATTGCTCTCACCCCCTTCCCAATTACTTTGCTCAATTTGCAATCAAACAGTTGATTCATTCAATTAGGCTAACGATTTAAATTGGTAGATGCAAATACGTGAACAATTTACTTGTCGCATTCGATAAGTTTAAACATAATGTTTTCCACCTTCACTATTGGTTATTTAGATGCTCAAAAGTAACTAAAATCAAGAGCTATGAGTTACTTTATTTTAAATTAATCTTGTTCAATTATCCGATAAAAAATACCAAAAATTTGCAGCACTGATTCGCCTGAACGCGTTTGCCTAATCTTCGGTGCATTTGACTATTGCGTGCAATGCAAACATATTCTCTCTTGCACTCACGTTCAATATGCTTCACAAAATGTTCTCCACTTCATGTAGCCAATATTTTTAAGCGCTTAAAACCAGGGCCATCTTAAAATAATTTCATTTTTTCAGAAACATCTTTAATAATACATACAAAATTCCCTGATGAGAGGTGGAATTCAGAGGTCTGCTATTTATTCAGATTATTGACATTCTTTCAATCTTACACAGTAGCCTGGTTAGGTCTGTCTGCTTCTCATTATCTCTTTATCATTCGAGGCCACATTTTGGTTTTGATTAGTCAGTTGGCTGAATAAATGGCTTGATTGCAGCTTAGGCAAAGTACACGGGAATTGATTTAAGGGAAGCTAATTATGCTAAGGTGATGGAGGCTGTCCAACCTCGCTGGTAATTAGCGGACTTCAAATCACAGTTTTCTTCCCGGAAGCATTTCAAATGACCGCATTAGGTATGTGTCATAGAAAAGGTAATAAGCAAGCACGTCTGTCTGCCTCATAGTGGCAGTTACTTTTATTGCGCTTAAAATAATCGCGATTCGGTTAATCGCGCGACCATAGTTTGCACTTTGCAGATAGTCTTTCGCAGACGAGGCGAGTGGAGGACTGGGTGGGGATGGGGGGTGGAGAGCAGAGGTAGAGGGAGGTGTGGCCCACGACACTTATTTTGGTCTACAGGCAGTGCACAACAGCAAACCTAGTGGTGAATTGATTTCGCTCTTTGCCCCTTTAAAGAAGGTTTGAATACCCAGTTGTTTCCAGTCCTTAGTGGTGGAAGGAGGTTTTGTGGTTGCTCCTCGGTGAAGGATCCAATTCTGGACGATGCTGATCCAGCTGAAAAAAGTGGTCCTGGTGCTGCAAAGGTCTGTGTTCTTGTTCTTGAAAGAGGGGGGGAGGCTGGCCGCTCCTCAAAAGCAAGCTGTTGCTTCCTAGGCTTGTTCTACTCCTGGTAGCATGGCTGATGCTTCAGCATGGCTGTGCAGGGCCACAGGGGAGAGAGAGGCCAAGAGGTGGGGGAGGGGTACCCCAGCCTGAGCAGTCCCCAGGGGTCCAGGAGCCTCACAAGGGGGGGAGAGCAGCACCAAAAGAGAGAGTCCAGAGCCAAGAGCCAAGAGAGTGATAAACTGGTTGACCACTGCTTTTATCTGCCTGGCCTGCTGGTGGGAGGGGCTTACAGGCAGCAAGTGGTCATGGGAAATCCTGGGCTCCATTTGGAATTTCCACACATATGAAAGCTTTCTTCTGTGTGACCCCAACATCTGCCCTTTAGAGGGATCTGCCAGAAGCCCTTGAGGAGATCAAACTTGGTGACATACTTTGACTGTCCAAATTTGTCAATGCAGTCATCAATCCTGGGAATAGGATATGAGCCCATTTTTGATAGAGTATTCGCTTTCCTGTAGTCTTTCACCATTCTATATGTTCCATTGGGTTTCAGAACTAGGATGCATGGAGAACTCCAGTCACTGATACTTGATTCAACAAAGTCATTTTTAAGCAGGTATTTGACTTCTTGTTTCAGGTATTTCTGCTCCTCTGGATTCATTCTGTAAAGATGCTGTTTTACAGGCTTGGCATTACCTTGTAGGATGACATCATGGTAAACCATATCAGTCCTTGATGGAACGTCAGGGAATATGTGACTATATTCAAATATGAGCTGCTTTAGCCATTGTTGTTGAAAAGGGTCCAGGTGGGACAACTTGCTGTCAATATTTTGAAGAATGTCTGAATTTTCAAGTTTGGCTGGACCAGGTTCATTTTCCAAGGGGCAGTCACAATCTTCTTCAGAATTTTCCAGTTAAATTGTATTTGCCACATTGACTGGCTTTTGCTGAGTGTCTCTGTCATTGTATTCTTTCAGCATGTTGATGTGACACATTTGTTTTTGTTTCCTCCTTCCAGGGGTTAAAATGACATAATTTAGATCACTGACCTTTTTGAGGACAGTGTAAGGGCCAAAATATCGGGCTCTTAGAGGGTTTCCAGGAACTGGCAAAAGAGCAAGGACTTTGTCACCAGCTTTAAAACTTCTATCTTGGGAATGAAGGTCATATCTGGCTTTCATTTTGCCCTGAGCCTCTTTGAGATTAGACTTAGCAAAGTCACAAGCCTTAGAGAGACGATTACGGAAGTTAGAGACATACTGAAGCAAGTTCATTGGGACATCATCTTCGGCCAGCAACTTTTCCTTCAGAAGCTTCAGAGGTCCTTGGACTGTATGCCCAAAAACAAGCTCAAAAGGACTGAACCCAAGAAACTCCTGAACAGCTTCATGGGCAGCAGACAGAAGAAGATGGACACCTTCATCCCGGTCTTTCTCTGTGTCAAGGCAGTAGGTCCTTATCATGTTCTTCAGGGATTGATGGAACCTCTCCAAAGCACCTTGACCCTCAGGATGGTAAGCTGATGACCTGTATTGTTTAATACCAAGCTCATGCAGAACTTGTTGAAGTATGCCAGACATGAAATTTGACCCTTGATCAGACTGAATAGACTTAGGAAGACTAAGAAAGCAGAAAAACTTGGTAAGAGCCTTGATGATAGTCTTCGCCTTGATATTACGAAGTGGAATTGCCTCAGGAAACTGGGTAGAAGCACACATGATAGTCAGTAGGTACTCACAACCAGATTTGGTCTTCGGCAATGGTCCAACACAGTCAATGATGATCCGACTGAAAGGTTCTTCAAAAGCGGGAATGTGCTTAAGTGGAGCCTTTGGAATATTCTGGTTCGGCTTCCCAACCATTTAACAAGTATGATTGGATTTGCAGTACTCCTGTACATCGGACTGTCATGGTTTGCTCCCGCCGGATGCAACCTCCAATCCGGCGGGCACTGGGACTATGTACCCAAAAGCATGGAAAGGACCCACTCACACAGGCTGATACAAAAATAGACAAACATTTAATAAACATACTTTTAAAAATCACAAAACAGGGGAGCAGCAGCACAAAACAACAGGGCTCTAAAAACCAGAATGCAGCTGCAATTGCCAACTGGCAATGCAGCTCTTAAATATCCTAACTTCACCTCCACTTCAACGAGCAACAGGTGTGGCTCGTTGAAGTGGAGGCGAAGACAGCCGGAGGGGGAGGGGCTGCAAGGCAGAACCCTTACACGGACTTCATGGAAGGCCAGTAGAAATGATTCCTGACACGTTGAAGGGTCTTCTTGATACCCAAATGACCTGACATAGGATTGTCATGGGCCAGACGCAGAGTTTCTTGATGATAAGACTTTGGAAGAACAATTTGATGGGTGATCATCCACTCTTCATCTGCAGAGACATCAGGTGGACCCCACTTTGTCATAAGCACACCATTTTTGTAGTAAAAACAGACAGGAATTTGAGCAGCCTCTTGCTCAATTACAGCCTGTGGTAGAAGATGCGCTTGATCACAAGCTTGTTGTTGCTCCTGAATAAGTTGTTTCCGAGACAGAATGTCATTAGAATGACCTGAAAAGGACAAGTCTGAAGATTTCCCAGACATCTCAGAGGGACTGGAAGGTTCCTGATGAAAAGACTGCCCAATGAAGGTGTCAGTCAGGTTGAAGTCCAGGTCAGCCCCATCTTGAATAGCCTTTTTGGCCATAGAACAAGTAACTGCACATGAAGGATAGAGGTCTGGAATTTCCTCTTCTATAGATTCAGATTCTTGATCAATCAAAGGAGTGTCAGTTACAACAGGGTAGGGCACAACCTTATCCCCAGCAAGTTCATTACCAATAAGCAAATGAACGCCTTTGAAAGGAAGAGAAGACCTAACACCAACAGTTACAGGCCCAGAGACCAAGTCTGATTTGAGAGGAACATTATGGAGAGGTACACTTGTAAAACCACATTCTACTCCTTGAATAAGGACATTAGCCTGAGTAAACGTTTTGTCCGAAAAAGACAGAATATCTGCAAGAATAAGAGATTGGGAAGACCCAGAATCCCTTAGAATTCGAACAGGAGCAGATGAGGAAAAATCATGTGAAAGTGAGACAAAACCATCGGTGATGAATGGCTCAAAACTTTCCATTACAGAATCAGACACAGAAGGTTTGTAGAAGATCAGGCAAACAGACCTTTGATACAAGAGATTCTCTCTTAGTGAAAGCAGTTGGCTTGGTTTCTTCTCGTTGTTGTTTTTTCTTGAGAGCATAACACTCTGAAATAAGCCGACCTTGCTATTTGCAGTATTGGCAAGACACAGATGGTAAAGAATCAGAGGATTGCTTCTCACTGGAAGGTTTCTTCTCAGAAGTGGCCTTGGAATCATCAGAAGTGTTATCAGAAGAAGTCTTGGACTGAGACTTACCTTGAAATTTTGAAAAAGTGGATTTTTGGACAAAAGAAGACTTATGAGTCAATCCATAACTATCAGCCAGGGTGGAAACATCTTGCAAAGTATTGGCTTGTTTCTCCTCAAGGAAAGACTTGATATCAGGCTGGATACACCTTTTGAATTCCTAAACCAAAATAAGTTGCCTTATTCTCCCAAAGCTTTCTCAACTTTCATGGAATTACACCACTGATCAAACAACTGTTCCTTCAACCTGCCAAATTGAACATGAGTTTGACTGACTTCCTTGCGCGAATTCCTAAATTTTTGCCTGTAAGCTCGGGGACCAATTCATAACCCTTCAGAATGGCAGATTTGACAAAATCATAGTTAGAACACTGTTGGACAGATAACTTGTTATAGATTTTCCTAGCTTTACCAGTAAGAACACTTTGTAACATCATTGTCCACTGCTCTTTTGGCCATTTCAAATTTTCAGCAATTTTCTCAAAATGGGTGAAGTTTTAGTCTACATCATTTTCTAGGAAGGGAGGAGCAAGTCTGATGTGTTTAACCACATCGAAATGATCAGAAAGTCCAAAAGATTTTGTGTAATGGCCGGTAGAATTAGGAGGCCAAGCGCAACAACCAGAGAGAAAGTGAGCAGCATGGACACAGTACAAACACAGAGAATAATACAGACCAAACAAAAGTACTCACGCTTCCAAAGGACGTATAATAGTCCAAAACATGGAAGCAAAGCAAGATAGAAAAAAGGGAGAAGAAACTCCAATAATCAGAAGATATAAAGTCATACAAAACCTGACTACAGATATCTTCGGCTATAGTGCGAAGCTAAAAACAGAAACACTAGCGAAGGGGGTGTGTCGGACTTCCTGCTTATATCGAGTCCGGGAAGGCGCCGCCCCAGCTCAGTCAGCCAGCTGGGAAAAGAAGCTGATGGCCAAGGAATTCGATATCGTCTCGGAACGAGAGCCGCAAAGAAAAGTCCAAACCACATGCACACCTCACAAACCATGACATTTTGTTCCAGAACCTGCTTCTATTTTCTTCATTTCCAGTTCATACTGCATCATTTTTTCTTCTAGTTCTAGTTGTTTCTCTTTCTCTGACCTTGTTTCTTCTAGTTCTCCAACCTTCTTTCTTCCAGTTCTTTCTCCAACCTTATTTCTTCCAGTTCTAGTTTTTTCTGGCGTAGTTGCATCTCAAGTCTTTGCAGCTCTGTTACAGACACTTCCACATCTTTAATAAATTCTGCTGATTTTTCCCCAAAGATCTCTTCATCGATGAAATGTTGCACCAAAATATTCAATATTTCTTGTTTCTTCATTGATGATTTCACATCACATAATCCAAGGGTTGAGGCTATTTGCAGCAAGTCCCTCTTCTTTGCCAGCACAATTGATTCCTGGGCTGGAGTTTTCAGAAAATTTTACAACATCAAAAGTCATGATTGCTGGTTTTTCAAATAGTCACAAGATTTAAAATGGTAGTTCAGCTTTAATCTTTGGTAAATCCAATGGTTGATCCAATGAATGGTTTATCTCGGTGGAACCTCCAATTTGTTATGACTTGAAAATCACAACAAAGAGAACCAGCAATGACAACTTAAACAAATTTATTCTTCACTGATTAGGTCCAAAAAATTCTATAAATAATCCACTGTGTAATCTTATAATAACACTCCAATTCCACTATGTAACTCTGATACAAAAACTTTCCAACTGACCAAAATCCAGAGGCGGACCGTACTGGAGTAAATTTACTTGAGTACTGTACTTAAGTACACTTTTTGGGGATCTGTACTTTACATGAGTATCATGTTGGGGGAGGACTTATGACTTTTACTTGAGTACATTTGAAAGGCAAATATTGTACTTTTTACTCCGCTACATTTCTATCCATAACCCAAGTACTTGCTACTTTTTCTTAAAAAAAAAAAAAAAAAAGCGGGGAAACCCTACCCGCAACAAAAAGTGTTCAACAAAAGTGTTCCAACGAATCGGAGGGCAGGGGTGGGTCTTCTGTGCCAGTTCCGTGCTCATGCATGACAAGTGGGTGGGACTGAGGAACGAAAGTGCAGTGGCACTTTACCGAAGCGGCAGAGTGAAGCATGGTGGAAGCTAAAACTAAAAAGAGACGCTCGAACGAGTGCATGTCAAGGAAAAAGGAACACAATCGCAGCTATGCGAAGTCCCGAATAAACATAGGGAAAGCATACCAACGTTGGAGAGAATTCCGGGAGTTTAATGGTTTTAATTCTGACGCCCAGGTCGCCTTGTTTATACTTGAGGTGAGAAGAGCTGGTGCTAACTCGGTTGGATGTGAATTGTAAATTGTCATGCCAAGCTAAATTGAGGGAAGCTCTTGTATTGTTTTTATAAGGCTATCTTGCATAGATCATGCTGGTCAGAATGAATCGAACAGTAGAGAGATCGATATTTCCTCTTTGGAGCAAGTCAGCAACCTTTGCTAACTCTCGGTTGGCAAGCGAGTGAGTTTGCTAATTCTGTCTGATCAAACCAGAGTTTGTGTTCGTGTAATAACATTTTTTCTCTGGTTAGTACTCAAGAGTTGAAATTCGTCGATGAATGTATAACCGCGTGATAAGTTTAGCTAAAAGTGGTGGTCTATGTGACGTTGTTAATACTCATTTTGTAATGCCGAGAAAAGATACTTGTCAGATACCTTGTTGTCGCTAGCACTAATCGTGTAAATTTATCGTCTGGCAATGGTCGCCATTGTTGCTACCCGGCGTTTATCACGAGCTGTACACGGCCATTTACCCAGCTGAGTGAGCCATTCTTAAGCTGCTTTCACACCGGACGCGAAACGAATTTTTCGCGCGACAGATTACTTTCAAAGTCAATGCAAAGACACGAATACTCAGAAGTTTCACTTAAAGAAAAGCGCATTCATGTTCAAAGCTTCTGAAGGGGAGGGGCGAGCGGCTCTGTTGTGTTTTTTTTTTTTTTTTTTTTGATTTGGCATCTCCAATCCCACCCGAATCTGGAATGTCCAATTGGGGAACTAAGTACAAGGCTTTTTGCATATGCGGTCCCCTATGGCCAACTCAGGAGAGTGAGACAGCTCGAGGCTCTCCTCCGAAGAGGAAAGAGCCCATTTGTCGAGGTTGCGTTACTATAAATAGTAAGGCACTACCAAAATACGGCCAGGCGAACACGAGTTCGAACCCCATGTCCGTCCCACTTATTAAATTTAAATTCTGTAAACTTTTTATAAATAAATGGTTTTACTCTACAATAATATATGGATTACAAAAGACCAATGATTGCAATCAAGATGAAACATAAAAAGTTTTTTTGGTGATTTGTTTTAAAGTACCGTTATATTTACATACGCAAATTTAATGTCATTGTCCGCCGTACATGGATCTTTTATTGTTGCCGACGGTAATTTATCATTGATGTGCTGCATAATAAGTGCTCTCCAAGTTATATGTTAATATTGCCCGTTATGTTTAAGCAACAAAGTAAGCACTGTGTGCCGTACTATATTTTATAATATTTAACGTCGCTATATGCAATGTATAAGAATTGACCTTCACATTAATATTAAAGGTATAAGCTTACTAGTATGATCAGGCAGTTGCCCATCTTGTACAATTCCTCTTGAATGTGATGTGTGAAGCAACATATCTTTTCTCGAGTGAATTATTATTAATACTTCATAACAGTTAATTATTAATTAACTTGCCGAAGTGATATGCTGTATATTGTATTTGAGTGAAAAAACAAACTCTTTTTGTATTGATACATCTTTACAAAATGTATGAAAACAGATAAAAAAAAGTTTAATAATAAAATCAGTGCAACATTGGATATTAATTATATTATATACATTTCAACAGTAAACTCAACAGGATCATAATTAAATGAAACAGAATAATCCAGAACACACTGGCTTATAAATAACATAACTGGATATACTCTAAGAAAATAGATTATATTCGAGTAGTAACAGTGGAAATAATATATATAATATATACAGCATAAATTAGAGTGATATATAATGCAATGAGCAACTATAAACAAATGAGCAATGCAGTAATAAAGGCAGTGCAATCAGTAAGCGTTCACTATGATCAAATAAATATTTACATGTCAACAATAAATCAAAAGGAATAGAATACAACAGAACAGAACAAAAATAATACAATTTAGAACAGCAGGATAGCAATGTATGCTACATTATAGGGACAGACATCAACTAAAATCTGGGACTTGTAAATATAATATAATATAACTAGAATAACATTTATATAATAGACTACAATATAATTTCAATATAGTTGTTAGGATCACCCCTATAATAAATATAAGAAAATATAGATTAACATAATGAGAATAAAATGTGTATAATAGACTACAATATACAACCCCAATTCCGAAATAGTTGAGACGAAGTGTAAATTGTGAATAAAATCTAAATACAATGACTTTCAGATCACATGAGCCAACATGTTATTTACAATAGAACATAGATAACATTTCAAATGTTGAAACTGAGACATTTTACATTTTTATGCACAAAATGAGCTTATTTCAAATTTTCTGGCTGCAACGGGTCTCAGAAAAGTTGGGACACAGGCAAAAAAGGGCAGAAAAAGCAATTAATATATAAGTGAATCAGCTGAAAGAACATTTTGCAAGTAATGAAATTAACTGGCATTAGGTGTGTAACATGATTGGCTATAAAAGGGATGTCTTAGACAGGCTGAGTCTCTCAGAAGTAAAGATGGCCAGAGCCTCTCCAACCTGTGAAGGCTTGCGTAAAAAAAATTGTGGAATACTTTAAAAACAATGTTCCTCAGTGTCAAATTGCAAAGGCTCTGAAGGTCTCATCGCCAGAGCATAACATCATCAAAAGATTCAGAGAAACTGGAAAAATCTCTGTGCGTAAGGGACAAGGCCGAAGACCTTTCCTGGATGCCCGTGATCTTCGGGCCCTCAGACGCCACTTCATCACTCACTGGCATGATTCTGTCATTGACATTACTAAATGGGCCCAGGATTACTTCAAGAAACCACTGTCTGTAAACACAGTCTGCCGTACCATCCACAGATGCCACCTAAAACTCTATCATGCAAAATGGAAGCCATTGTTGAGCATGATCCAGAAGCGCTGCCGTGTTCTGTGGGCTAAGGCTCATTTAAAATGGACCGTAGCAAAGTGGCCAAGTGTCCTGTGGTTAGACGAGTCCAAATTTGACATTCTTTTGGAAATCATGGGCGTCATGTCCTCCGGGCTAAAGAGGAGAAAGACCACCCCTCCTGTTATCAGCGTTCAGTTCAAAAGCCAGCATCTCTGATGGTATGGGGATGCATTAGTGCATATGGTGTGAGACACTTGCATGTTTTAACAAGACTAGGTGCAACCTAGTATATGGCTGGGCTGCCAAGTGCTGAATGAGAATGTGGGCCCAAGAAAAGGGTGCTAAATGGGGCAACGCTCACGCAATTATATAAAGTGCAAGTTTAGTAATGAGCTGGAGCTGATAAATTATTAACAAAGTGGGTGGGGAGAGTGTGAGAGTGTGAAAAAGTGAGAGTGTGAGTGAGGGAGTGGGAGTGAGTGAGAGTGTGTGAGGTAGTGGGAGTGGGAGGGGGGGGGGGGCTTGAGTAAGGAAAACATATCAAAAGCAAGTTATACATTTGAATAGACAAAGAGCTAGAGTAAGGGTAGCCGTTATTGATTTTGTGAATGTGAATTTGAAAGAGACAGCAGCAACAGATGTAGACAGCAGATAAAGTATGTATGTATGTTCCTGAATCGGAGTGAAACAATAAAGTTATTGTTACAGTTGTGCTAACCGGGAACGCGACGTCACTTTTGTGAACACATGGCAGTTCCTATATAGTGAGGGTGTAAGAACAAACTTCAAAGATTCCTTTTCTCCCCCCATGTTTCGTCTTTGGGCGTGTTATGGACAAAGAATCCACAGTTTAGAGTAAAACCGCTTCATAAACATGTTCAAGTGAAGGAGCTGCCATGTGTTTACATAAAGTATTATTTGATATTGGTGATGAATGAATATGGTTAACTACGTGACAAAAAAATTGAAATGCAATTAATTTTAATGAATTTATGACCCATTGAAAGCTCTCGAAAAAGGCCTTGTAGTTAACAGCAAGATCATGCGCCCCAGTGGCTCATCGGTCTAAGCGTGCGTATCATAAAGGCTGTGCCCTTCCCGCAGCGACCTCGGTTCGACTCCGTCTCAGGTCATTTGCTGCATGTCTTCCCCCATTCTTCTACACTGTATAACTGTCAAATAAAGGAAAAATTCCCCAAAAAAAAATCTTAAAAAAAAAACAGCAAGATCCTGAGAATTGGCTGAGAAATAAGAAAGTTCATTCTATAATTTCAAGGAAACACGAAGGGATTTTGAATGTGGTGATACAATGAAAGAACTATGTCAGAGGAGTGTAAAATATGCATCAAAAATTTTTTACAACTTTTCTTAAGGTCAGAATTGTTATTGAAAGCTTGCTTTTCATGCCATTCTAAAGCTGGATAAGGAGGCCGCCATTAAAATGGAACAGGCGAGATTCAACCAATGAAATTGCGTTGCAGCGACATGTCTTTAAAGGAAGTGACGTAAAGTCACCTTAGCTTTGGCAGACATACAGATTTATATAGAGCTAGAACGAATGTGGTTGCTTCAGATAGGTTCTGTTTTTATTAGTGGTAACGCAGTGTCACCCATATATTTCATTTTTAAACAGAAGTGTCTACAGTAATCCAACGGCTATGCCTACTTTTGGGGCCGTTGGCTGTCAGAATTTTGCGGCTGACTGTACCATCAACTGCAGCTATATTAACCCTCCTGTTCTGTTCGTTTAGGCTAACACTCATAATGTTCCCGGTCACATGTGACCGGGAACATTGTATTTGATTATAAATCCACAATGATACACATATTATCACCGAATGTTGTGTTAGAACTTTTTATCAACTGCAGCTCTTGTGAACATTACAAGTTTTGAGCTTGTATTTGCTATGTATGTGCTGTAGGCCTAATTTACCTGAGGTCATACAACTCGATTTTTAGGGAAAAAAACATTATATAGATATTATTTTGAATATCCCAAATACTTAGATGAAACATATTGTAGTATTTATCACAGAGTACTTCATTTCAATGTTTACCAAGGTCACTGTTTTGAAACCATTTCAATTTTCTAAATAGTGGCACAAAATAACATCTTTTGTGCTCCCGGTCAAAACTGACCGGTATGATTTATTTAGTAAAACAAAAGCCCAAATCTACACAGGAAAACTTGACCATGTTATAAAAGTAATGTCTGAACCTCAGACTGAATGAACACATTAACAACTATTTTCCCATGCATCCCTTAAAACAAACAACAGGTAGCACCAAAATGTTATTCCAGTGTTCCTCAGTGTTGCATCATAACTCATCTTTGCTCTTCACCTCCTTAGCTCTACAACTGTTTGTAAAATTCCCATTTTTGGACTGAAAGGTGACCACAACTCAGCTGGGTCTTCTTCATCAGTGGATTCGTCTTCCTCCTCTGGACTGTATTCTGTGTCATCCTCAACCTCAGACACTTCCTCCTCTAAAGCCTCTTCATTGTCAGCCTGGCTTCTCTCCTCCTGATCACTGTCATGGTCAAAGATATAATCCAGAGCCTCACGTGCATTATACCGCTTTTCCATCGTTCTGCCACAGAATGAATTGCGAGCAAGGCCTCAAAAAAGCTTTATATACCAGAGCTGGGAGAAAGTTGTATGTATGATTGAAATTGAAACAATGTTGTTTTTTTTTTTTTTCTTTTGAACGACCAACAGGTGTAGTTCCCGTGGCTAAAAATTCTATCGGAGATAGGTTCCCGCGGGGGTTGCCATGGAAGCTGTGTGTGTGTGTGTGTGTGTGAGTGTGTGTGTGTGTCTGCTCAAAGACACCTGCATGTTGGGGTGTGGGAAAGGAGTGTGGGAATGCGCTTGAACTCTATTTTATACACCAATTGTGGTCTTACCCATTCATTTCTAATGACCGGTCATTTTTGACCGGGAACACCACAGGTGTATACAAGTTCAATAAAACACACAAAATTTAACAATAATTCTCCAAATTTATTTTATGTGTTCAGATGCCATGTGTGAACAAAGTCATGGAACCTTACGACAAACAGATGAAATGAACTGCATTTTTTTGGAGAGAAAACTAGTAAATCGGTTAGATTTGACCGAACACAACAGGAGGGTTAAGATTGTTGATTGTGATCGTCACTGATAAAACATACGATTGCGAAAAATACGCGGAGGCATGCGGTTAATTTCAACGGAGTAGATTCCGGCCAACTTTTACTTAAACAAATAAACAGGACGTACCATGGTTAATTAACATACTTTTCTCCATATTCATGTCATAAGTTTTTCCCTCTGGAAAGAGTACATTATTCAGCCTCCACGAATATCGAATGAAATCAGTTCTTCTTTCGGCTTCACTGAATGTTTGGTTACCAAGTGAACCACCCGGTTGTTTAAACGTCAAGCGTACATCCAATTGAGAACATTTAGAGTTTGATTTCTCCTGCCACTGTACATGGTAATGGTAAATAACCGGGGCAGGCATATTATAGATGACACACCACGCTGCTAGCTTGCTAATAAACTAATAAAGCCCTCCGAAATACATTTGTGCCCCCATTTAAAATCGTTCCAGAAAATGACAAGCCGAAAAAAGTGTAGATTGTTTACTGAACTCTTTCCTTTATGTTTACCGATATTCGATGGTGCTGCAAGTTCCCTGCTGGCTTGTCTCTCGTGGCAGTACAGGCATTCTTTCTCCTGAGCCAACCAGGTATGTGCGCACCCGTTACAACGGCAGCAGTTGACATTTCCCATTCGACCCTCATCCAATTCCAACTCCTGTTCACTTTTGTTGTCTTCACTTGTATCGCTATCCCCTTCGTCGCATTTGGGCTCAAACTGGTATCCCTGCAACCCGGTCACGTCAAAGTCTGTCTGAGCTAGACATATGATCATCAACGTACTCTGCGCTACTGATGACAGACATGATTGTAAGTTGTTGTGCGCGGTGATAGACCTTTGCTGCAAGAGAGTGCTTAAGTGACGTGACGTCACCGCTTGGGTGACAGGCAGCAAATATGGCGGCTTTGGAGAACAACAGTTGGAGCAATATTTGTCAGTTTATTACTCGGTTGAAAGAAATTGTAAAAAAAATGTTGATGCATATTTTACACTCCTCTGGCATAGTTTTTTCATTGTATCACCACATTCAAAATCCCTTCACGTTTCCTTTAATTTCATTTTGTTTGATTTGGCCAAGAAAGTGAAGTGATTTCCACTAGTCCTTCATTAGAGGACTTACGGTCAGCAATTTTCCGCCAGAATTCCTATCTGGCCTTATTAGCAGCAACAGTGTTGCTTTTTGCCGTTTTTTATATATTTACATTCTTCAAAACTGTCCATAATCACGACCCACTCCTTCGAGGAGATTTTTTTTTTTAAAGATTTTATTAATCACCCAGCAACCACTTACATTACATCCAACGAACAATTGCATACATCAACCAACATGAATGCATTAACATAAATCTCAATTATAATTTCCCAAGTGTCCACCTGAGTATGCGCATGCATAATCCTACAGTATTTCAAGTGTCCAACCAATGAGTGTAAAACTTCATATAGGTCTCCCATTAAGCGGCTGGCGGCGCCCCCTGGTGGCGCGGGGGGAGACAACCCTCAGTGTTACTGATCCTGGATCAGGCATAGCATCCTCGGAGAAACATACAGAACGCGATCGGTCATTTTATGAACGGAAATAGTGTCAATTGCCGCATGAAACTCCCTTTTGTTGAGAGCGCGTACAGTGTTGAAAGCCCAAAACTGACATTAACAAACAATGATCACGACCACCGTTGTGGTACCAATTATCTCTGATTGCAAGTTCAGGGTTTGTTGAGCCGCCGGGTCAATGAAATATAGCCTGGGCTATGTGTGGTTCCCATTAAGCCGCTGGCGGCGCCCGCAGGTGGCGCGGGGGGAGATAACCCGCAGTGTTACTGATTCTGGATTAGGGATGATGTCCTCAGGGAACGTACAGCACGCGATCGGTCATTTTGTGAAGGGAAATGGGGTCAATGACGCATGAAACGCTTTTTTGCTGAGAGCGCGTACAGTGTTGAAAGCACAAAAAGGAGATTAACAAAGAAAGATTACAACCACCGTTGTGGTACCAATTATCTCTGATTGTGAGTTCAGGGTTTGTTGAGACGGCTCGCTCAAATATAGCCTGTCTATGTTGAACTTGCTTCGTAGTATACCCCCCAGGAGATACGAGTGACAAACGCCCGGCCAGCCAGCCAGCCGTCGATCAACCAATCATTGAGGTTCTTGCCCAATCGCTGAAGTCAGTCGTCGGCCAACCAATTGTTGAAGTTCTTTCCCGCCGGCCGACCAATCGCTGAACTTCTTCCCCGCCAGCCAGCCAATCGTTGAACTTGATCACTCAGGCAGTCAGTCAGTCACTCACTCAGCGACATTCACGTTTATAGGGGCCGGGCCGCTATTTGCGGCCCAGCCCAAAAAGCACCATGAATGCTGAAAGGTGTATAAAGGTTTGAGAGCAACATATGCTCCCCTCCAGATGACATCTATGCCAGGGAAGGCCTTGTGTATTTCAGCAGGACAATGCAAAACCACATACCGCAGCTATTACAACAGCATGGCTTCGTAGTAGAAGAGTCCGTGTGCTGAACTGGCCTGCCTGCAGTCCTGATCTTCCACCTGTAATGAAAAAAAAAAAAGCCACTAGATGGCAGTATTGACATTTTTTTTTGTTAAGCTCAGTCTGGAGCTAGGTTTGGGGCATGTCCTGGGCATGCCTCAGAGGGGGCTGGAAAAGACTATATAAGGAGAAAAATTGAGAGAGTGAAAAGTAGGAGGAGAAATTACAAGGAGAAATTGTGGAAGGATACATTTGACCAGACCTGTCACTCTTTTCAAGACCTGTGAAGCTTTTTGTGGATTTTTGCCTGTGTTGGAGCATTTTCCTGTCCCAGGACATCGCAACACAGCAGCCCATCTCAATTACCAGGGGACTGTAAATATCTTTTTTTTTTTCAATCTTGGTCAGTAGGGTAGATTGTAGATTAGTTCTAAGTGTTTGTTTAATTAAATCTGTTGAAGTTTAAGAATTTTGTCTGTCATCCCTTGCTGTCCATGACGTCATAACAAATTGACGCCATAACAAATTGGGGCCATAACAAAGTGGGGGCTCGGGTCCGGGATAGACCATTGTGCGAGTCATTTATTGAAAATCTGAAATTTCAAATTGTGAAATTGTTTTTTGAATTTTCCTAGATCTATATTGACAGATCAACAGCAATGGATGATTTCTTGGCATCACCAACCGTAGAGGTTTTGAAGTCTTTTAAAAAGACAGAACTGCTAGAAACATGCAGACAGTTAGAGCTGACAGATGTAAAACCAGCCATGCGAAAAGCAAGACTGGCTAGAGAGATTGTTGAATATTACATTGATGAAAATGTGTTTGCACCAGGAGATCTGGAACAGTTTCCAGTGGAAAATCCAAATGTAGAAATGGAACTTAAATTAAAAATGCTAGAGGTTGAAAGAGAGGAAAGAGCATTCGAGAGCAGAAAGAGAAAAAGAAAAACAAAGAGAGTTTGAGAGAGCAGAAAGAGAGAAAGAAAGGCAGTTTGAGAGAGAGAAAGAGGAAAGAGCAGAAAGAGAAAGACAGAGACAGACAGATTTCGATTTAGAAAAATTAGACAGAGAAGAAAGGCTCCAAATGGAGCTACTAAAAATTAAAATGGAAGCTGAAAACAAATTTCGTGCTCGCCAGGAGGTAAAGCTGGCGCCTCCATTCTCAGAGAAGGAGGTTGATAAGTATTTCCAGTGCTTCGAGAAGGTAGCTAAGAGTTGTCAGTGGCCAAAGGGCCTCTGATGTTGCAAACTGTCCTCAAGGGTAAAGTTCAACAAGCCTATTCAGCTTTGTCTGCAGATGATTCCTCTGATTATGAGGTTGTCAAAAAGGTTATTTTGACAGCTTATGAGTTGGTTCCAGTGTTATGATTCTGCTCTGTCTGTTCTGATTCTGCCATGTTTGTTATGATTCTGCCATGTTTATTATGTTTCTGCCATTCCCTGTTATGTTAATGATTATGTTCTGTTAGGTTTTGTCATGTTCTGTTTAGTTTTTGTACTTTGCCATGTTTTCGTTTTGCCATTCCCAATCCACTTTTCTGTTATAGTCCGGTCCATGTTTTGCCATGCCCTGCATTGCACTTTGTCTCCCCTGTCTGGTCTCTTGTTAAGTTACAGCTTCTCCCCAGTCCCGCGTGTCACATGCTTAGGTGATTTCATGGTTTCTGGGTTTCAAACATTCCTTCCGATCTCGTTTGCTTCCTTCGCCTCTCTTTTCTATTTTACTAACCAATACTAACAGTTTGTTGTTTTTGTTAAAGTTACTAACCCAGACTAACATTGTATATAATACTAACTTACTAACGAGCACTAGGGATTGTATAGCTGCACTTACTAATTGATTAACAAGCTCTCCTTTTCGCCCTGTTCTAGTCTCCGCCTCTTGCCTTCACTTAGTCTTTGCTGCAATTCAGCGGATCCTTCGCACCTGCTCCACTCTGTCCTGCTTCTCATTATCTGTGCACATTAGAACTCCCTAACCAGAGCTGTATGTTTTGTCATAGGTTGTCTCGTGATCCCTGTCCACGGTTTGGCTTTTGCCAATTTTATGTGGTTAGGTTCTCCCTCATGTTTTGCTCCCACGTAATTAGTCTGATCCTCTTCACCTGATCCTAATCATAGCATGTGACTTCCCTTGAGTGTATTTAAGCTGTCTTCTCACTGCAGTTCCCCGTCAGAACATTTCCCTTGTTTACCTGTGCTGCTATCGTTTTCGCCTTGTACTCATAGTGTTTCTCTTCTGACTGGATCGTCCGACCTTCGATTTTTGGCTCTGCTTTTTGGTACTTTTGTCTGCTTCTGTTTACGAACCCTTTTTGCCCGACTACGAGTTTTATGTTTGCTGCCCTGTTAACGGTTTGGATTACGCCCACTGGATTTTGGCTTTTGCTTCTCTGACAAACCTGTGCCTGTGTACCGAACCTGTTTTTGCCCGACCATGAGTAGTGTGATCGCTGCCCCGGTTTTCGACTCTGATTCTGCCCTACTGGATTGTGATTTTTGGATTGTGGACTTTGAACCTGTGCCTTCAGCCCTGCGGGGGTTATTTCCCTCGCTTAATAAACTCATCTACTGCATTGCTTCATACTCGCGTCTGGTTCCTGAGCGTGTCCTCACATCCAGAGGCTTACTGACAGAAATTCAGAGGTCTGAAGAAATCTGACACTCAGACTTATGTGGAATTTGCTAACGCGAAGAAGGTTTGCTTTGAGCGCTGGTGTACTTCTATGGAGGTCAAGGATGATTTCAACTCACTAAAAGAGATGGTGTTAGTTGAAGAATTCAAGAACTGTGTCAAGGATGATATTAAGACCTACCTTAATGAGAAGCAAGCACTGAATTTGCAATCAGCTGCCAAGTTTGCAGACGAATATGTTCTCACACATAAGTCCAAATTTCAGTCCAGCAGTAACAATAGATGGTCCCAATTTCAGAAGAAAGGTAACAGTGATACCCAAGATTCCTCACCCAAAGACAAAGACAAATCTGGTGATGGTGCTCAGAAATCCAGTCAAAGGTCTGAGCAAAGTGTGAAAGCTGACAGTGACAAAAGTGGTCTAGTTTGCAATTATTGCAAGAAATCTGGTCATGTTACAACTAACTGTTGGTTCCTTAAAGCTAAAAAAGAAAAAGGATACCAAACCCAATGCCTTTGTGAAGACAAGGTTAGAAACCCCTGTAGTAGATGACCGATCTGCTAAATTGCCTGCTCCTTGTGAGGCTAAGAAGCCTGATACTGCTGACTTTGTGAGGGAGGAATTTCTTCCATTTGTGTCAGAGGGATTTGTGGCTCTGAATGAGCATTCTCCTCCTGTCCCCATATATATCCTAAGGGATACCGGAGCTTCTCAGTCACTTTTGTTGATGGACTCCTTGGAGTTACGTGATGAGACCGCTTCTGGGGATTTCATACTTGTACAAGGTATTGAAGGGAGGACTGTGTCTGTACCCCTGCGCTCTGTATTCTTGAAGTCAGATTTAGTTACAGGACAGGTAAAGGTGGGACTTATGTCAAGTCTACCTATCAAGGGTGTTTCTCTGTTGCTAGGCAATGACCTGGCTGGGGGCAATGTAGTTGTCCCTGTTCATCTTACTTCACAGCCGAGCACTGAAGATGGCGATGAAGACCCATCTCTGTATCCTTCCTGTGCAGTGACCCGTGCTATGGCTAAGAAGGCTCAAGAAGAACATGATGTGGTGCCGTCCAGCACCTTGAATAGTCATGACTCAGGTGGTTCGCCTCATGACTCTGTTCAGCCTACTATGGTTTCTCCGTTTGAGGACTTATCAGACACTTTTATCAGTTGTCTGTTCAGCCAGCCAGATGGGTCTGGTGATTCTGATGTGTCAGGAGACTTGTCTCTGTCCAGAAAGCGGTTGATTCAGGAGCAAACCAATGATCCTGAAATTTGTGTACTAAAGAAGAGAGCCCTTCCTGATGAAGAAATAGACGCAGTTCCAGTTGGGTATTATCTCAAGGATGGAGCGTTGATGCGGAAGTGGTGCCCTCCTGATATCCCTGCCAATGCAGATTGGGCAGTGGTCAAGCAAATTGTTGTTCCGAAGGTCTACAGGAATGAGATCTTAACAATGGCTCATAGTTTGCCTTTAGGAGGTCATCTTGGTGTTAACAAGACTGTTGACAAGATCATGAAACACTTCTTCTGGCCTGGACTTCAGAAAGATGTTTCCAACTTTTGCAAAACCTGTCACACTTGTCAGGTAGTTGGAAAACACCAGTTAGACCCACCTGTAGCTCCATTGCAGCCTATCCCAGCATTTGGGGAGCCCTTCTCCAAGGTCATCGTTGATTGTGTTGGTCCATTACCCAAGACTAGATCTGGAAATCAGTACTTGTTGACAATCATGTGTGCATCTACCAGATTCCCTGAAGCCATACCTCAACGCAACATCAAGGCAACTGTAATCTCGAAGGCTTTGATGAAGTTCTTCACGTTGTTTGGCCTTCCCAGGGAAATTCAGTCAGATCAAGGTAGCAATTTCACTTCCGGATTGTTTCAGCAGGTTGTGTATGAACTAGGTGCGAAACAGATTCTTTCCAGTGCCTATCATCCAGAGAGTCAGGGTGCCTTAGAGCGGTTTCATTCCACTCTCAAGACAATGATGAGGACTTATTGTTATGACCATGAGAAAGACTGGGATGAAGGTGTTCATTTGCTGTTGTTTGCAGCTAGAGAAGCAGTGCAGGAGTCTACTGGATTCAGTCCGTTTGAGCTAGTGTTTGGCCATGAAGTGAGAGGACCTTTGCTATTGTTGAGTGAACAATGGCAAGAGAAAGAGCCGCATATCAGTCTGTTAGACTATGTTAGCAAGTTCAAGGAAAGACTGCATGCAGCTTGTGACCTAGCCAAAGAGAACTTGAAATCAAGTGAGAGAAAAATGAAAACTTGGTATGATCATAAGGCTAGAAGCCGTGAGTTTAAACCAGGAGACAAGTTCCTTGTGTTGTTTCCCTTGCAGTCCAATCCATTGCAGGCTATATTTCATGGTCCTTATGAAATTCTGACAAAACTCAATGATCTCAATTACATTGTGAAGACTCCGGATAGGAGAAAGCCAAAACAGTTGTGTCACATTAACATGCTGAAGCCTTATCATGATAGGAATGCTAGGGTTGCAGCTGTCACTTCAGATCCTCCTATGGCCGAGACTTGTGAAGATGAGGGGGAGTTTCAAGATGATGAACCTAGAATTAAAGCTGAAGTTCTTTCATGTAAATTGTCAAATTCTGAAGTGTTGCATAATCTTGATGTAAAACTCCAGCACTTAGAACCCTCACAGAAAGATCAGTTTGAGAGGTTGATCAAGAAATATAAAGATCTATTTCCTGATGTTCCAAAGAGAGTTTCTCTAGCCTCTCATGATGTAGATGTTGGTGATGCCAAACCAATAAAACAGCATCCGTGCGGATGAATCCTGAAAAGAGAAAGATTGCTGAGAAAGAGGTTGAGTACATGTTAGAACATGATATTATCAGACCCTCTAACTCAGATTGGAGTTCACCCTGTGTTCTAGTTCCAAAACCTGATGGAAGTACTAGATTCTGTACAGATTATCGCAAAGTCAATGCTGTAACTAGAACTGATGTGTTTCCAATACCTAGGATTGATGATTGTATCGATAGAGTAGGGCAAGCAAAGTTTTTGACCAAGATTGATTTATTGAAGGGTTATTGGTGTGTGCCTTTAACTGAGAGGGCCAAGAGCATCTCTGCTTTTGCCACACCATCTGGGTTATACCAGTATGAAGTCCTACCCTTTGGCATGAAAAATGCCCCAGCCACGTTCCAAAGGATGATACAGTCTACAATCGCCGGATTGCCACACACGAGTGCGTACATCGACGACCTGATCACATGGAGTGACTCCTGGGAAGAACATCTGAAAGATGTAGAGACATGGTTCCAGCGCTTGACCCAGGCTAACCTGACTGTTAACCTGAACAAGAGTGACTTTGGTTGTGTTACTGTCACGTATCTTGGCTACGTCATAGGCCAGGGTAAGGTGGCACCCATAAATGCTAAAGCCCAAGCCATCATGGACTTTCCAGTTCCTGACAACAAAAAAGCTTTGCGCCGCTTCCTTGGAATGATCAGGTACTACCGCAAGTTCTGCAAGAACTTTGCTGAGATTGCTCTCAGTCTCACCAACCAACTGAAGAAAGGCGTAAAGTTCACTTGGGATGAAGCATGCCAAAGAGCCTTCGATCGCCTGAAGTCTCTGCTGTGTCACTTCCCCATGCTCAAATCTCCTGACTTCAACAAACCGTTCTTCATGGCGGTCAATGCTAGCGACCAAGCTTGTGGATCTGTGCTCCTACAGAGAAGTGACTCTGATGACATTGAGCATCCCGTGGCATACTTCTCCAGGAAGTTCAATCGCCACCAAAAGAACTATTCCACAATTGAGAAGGAGCTGTTGGCTCTAGTTCTATCCTTACAACACTTTGAGGTTTATGTTTGTACAGGGCAAAAGCCAATGATTGTACATACTGACCACAATCTGTCAATGTTTTTGAGTAAGATGAAAAACAAGAATCGGAGATTGTTGAATTGGAGTTTGATTTTACAGGAGTTTGACTTGGAAATTAAGCATGTAAAGGGTACTGACAATGTAATTGCTGATTGCTTATCCCGTGTTTGAGTATCTGTATATATATCACATGTTTATTAGCATATTGTATTATATGTATATATACACAAGTGTCTACTTAACCATTTTTTATTGAAAAAAGAAAAAATTTTGCCTTTATGAGTCAAAATTTTTCCCTTTTGGAATGGAGGTGTAATGTGGGAAAAAAAAGCCACTAGATGGCCGTATTGACTTTTTTTTGTTAAGCCCAGTCTGGAGCTAGGTTTTGGGGCATGTCCTGGGCATGCCTCAGAGGGGAATGTCCCAGAGAATTGGAGAAAAGTCTGGAAGGTGGGAGGGGGCTGGAAAAGAGTATATAAGGAGAAAATTTGAGAGAGTGAAAGGTAGTAGGAGAAATTGCAAGGAGAAATTATGGAAGGATACATTTGACCAGACCTGTCACTCTTTTCAAGACCTGTGAAGCTTTTTGTGGATTTTTGCCTGTGTTGGAGCATTTTCCTGTCCCAGGACATCGCAACATAGCAGCCCCATCTCAATTACCAAGGGACTGGAAATATCTCATTTTTTTTATTTCAATCTTGGTCAGTAGAGTAGATTGTAGATTAGTTCAAAGTGTTTGTGTAATTAAATCTGTTAAAGTTTTAAAATTTTGTCTGTCATCCCTTGCTGTCCGCTACGCCGTAACAAATTGGGGCCATAACAAAGTGACGCCATAACAAATTGGAGCCATAACATAGCTAACAGGGATTATGCTTCAAGCAGGACAGATTGCAACAAAAAACAACGAAATGAGTTGCTCTGCTGTGAATTGTACTAACCGACAGGACCGATCGGAAGGATCTTTGCAGTTTTTTCGGCAAGTTTATTTTTTGTTTGTTGAAGTTGAACGGTCAGTTAAGTTATTACCAAGTTAGCTAGCTAACGTTACCTTGGCTGCGTTAATACTGCAAGCAGAGTAGCAAACGTTTAGGATTAATTTGGGGGAAAATGGTGATTGGTAGCCATTCATAACTGGCAAAATATACATTTTTAATTTTAGAGAAAACCTATTAAGGCAAGCATTTGAATTAAGTTAACGGCACTGTGTCATAAAATGTCGTTCTTATGAACTTGAACTTGAAATATTAGGCCAGTGCCGCAGTAGTTTCAGCCTTTAGCTTCCAGTTCTGCAGTCTGTATCTCGGAATTTTAGAATGAACACAGATTGCGAGTCACTTGGCTCGGTAGGAATTCTGCTTACCCAGGGGATCAGCGTTAGAACCTTGCAAATGGCTGGCTAATTCCTTCAACTTTTGAATTGATTGAAGTTGCTTAGGCTATTAAAGTAGGGCAAACGATGTAGCAAGCTTGCTATCTTATGTTCAGTAACTAGACGAGCCCCTAGGTGCGAGTGTTTCCATAAGCATCAGCAAGCCAACTTCTCATTTTTCAGCAGGTAACACAACAAAATTCCAACCTTATGTTGCAAGCTTACGGACAGCAGCTAAAACTGCAAGAAAAACTAATTGGATCGAGGAGGTACAGCAACCCTCCAGACTAACTTTTGGATCTAGGAGCGCATGCGCTCCCAATCTGAAAAAGTTGGGCGTGCAGGCCAAAACTGTGGTCACGCAAAGCACCATGATACTTTTCTGAATATTTACAAGCCCAAATAAAGATACCTGAACAGACTATCAGTTGTTGCTGCATTTATTTAAGAAACATTATCAGAAAGCACAACTGAAAAGTAGGTATTGATGTTCACAAGAATGTTTGAAATATGTATAAATGCAGTTATCATTTTGGAGAGTTATCATACAAGTCTAAATGTATGTACAAGTCTCCATTTCTCCAAGGGACAACTTTTCATCGAACCCTCCCCAGTACATAAACTGAGTCATTCATAGAAAAATTATGGCCAAATTTAGATGAGCACCCCCCTAAAACCAACATATGGGGATAAATCAATGAATAACTCCCAATTATCACAGTGCTAGTTCTAAAATTTAAAACTGTTATCGTTGCTGCCATCCCAAGGAACAATTTGACACCAAACATGGCTTAATTGCTTTGAAAATATGAGACCCAAGGGGAATTGAAGCCGTAAAAAGCATAATTTGGCTACATTTTTTTAGTCATAAATTGAAAGTTTTTGTTTTTTTTTAAAGAATTTTTCCTTCATTTGACAGTTATACAGTGTAGAGAGACAGGAAGGTTGGGGAGAAGAATGGGGGAAAACATGCAGCAAATAACCTGTGCTGGAATCAAACCCAGGTCGCTGCGGGAAGGACACAGCCTTTATGGTATGCGCGCTTAGACCGATGAGCCACCGGGGCGCCCCGTAATCGAAAGTGTAACATTAAAATTAATATAGTTCCCAAAGTGATCCACCCTAAATATTTGGTAAAAAGTAGGTGCAGTATGCCAAGTTCGTTAGCACAAAGTTTCAAGAAATTCTTTCACCGGTAACAATGTAGTTGGACGGCTTATTATAATAATTATTATTATTATTTACCAGTGTGTTTTTTTTTTTATTTCGCTATGTAGATTTTGGACATTTCGAAGGGTAACGGAAACGCACACAGAGAGAGAGGACGATGCCCGACGTTATTAGCCCCCCCCCAAAAAAACAGTCTGCTTCGTGACCGAAGACTGTTCGTGACACACTCATATTTGAGGCATTGCGCTGATAAGCCTATGGTCGTCGCTGGAGTACATCGGACAGGCGTCACCAGTTAGTTTTTGAATCAGTTTTGAACATTTGTTGCAATCGACAAAATACTATTCCTCTGACAGCTGGCCAATTATCGGAATCCCAAAGAAAACCGACTATAAATCTATAAGAACCGCAGCTTTTCTCATCTTTTTCGTACTCTAATGAAAATAAATAATCTTGCACTCGGACCAACCAGTCACCGATTTCGTACATTCTGCATGAATAATCATGTTCATGCGGAACTTCAGATCAGAGTGGAAATGCGCATCCAACCTAATCCATCAGGGTAGAAGGTTAGCGATTGATATTGAAACGCTCAATAAAACCATTCGCCACTGGACGCAAGCACCCATAGCTGGTATCAACAAGACTCAAAACTGTCACAAACAGTCTACGGTCACGAAGCAAACTGTGTTTTCGAGCTAATAACGTCGGACATCGTTCTCACTCTCCAGGTGCGTTTCCATTACCCTTAGAAATACGCAAAATCTAAATAGCGAAAGAAAAAACCGGTCATGAAAACACTTTCTGACATCATGAAATTTGCTCTCCGATCTGCAGTAATAGTCACCGGAGCCAAGGCCTACTACGTAGACTATTGGACTTCCGCAGCAGACCAGCTAGTGTACTGGTAATTTCGCGTATTGTGGAGTATTTACATCGTTATAGTCAGACAAGGTTTTACAATTTTGCCGCGTACACAACTCAGCTGACAGTGACAAGGTCGAATGCTTTGCCATTCTCGTCGATGCATGAGTACAGCCGAGCTGTGATTGGCTGATGGCACCAGCCGATCTGTGATTGGCTGATGTACGTAATGGTACCAACCGACCTGCAGAAAAAAATTCCCGGCCGGCGGCTGGTAATTTGGGAGTGAATCGCTGCCCAGAATTGGCGCACAGTGCATGAAGTGTTGGTCGCGCAATGCGAGAATCTAAGTCGCAAAACGTATTTTGGTCGCAGTCTGGAGCGCTGAGGTACAGATTATTTTACCAACGACAATATGACAAAAATGAAAATACCGAAAGTGGATTCAATTCATTAATAATTTCTAAGTCTTTTCGGCAGGTTTCGGATGAAATTACGGCTGGAATCAATGCATCTACTTCAGTGGAATTGGCTAGGTAACGGGATAACTCTTAAAAGATTGATCGGACGAAGTGTCGAGGAAAACCTGACAACATTTCGAGTTTGGCCTGGACGGTGATGGACACAAACTGTAAATGAGGGTGTGGTGTAAACAAAGCGTGATGGTTGTTGCGCTACTAAATTATGCATAAATTATGGCAGATGTTATTCGCACTTATATGTGTCGCCAATGCTGAATTTTTTTCTTGGCCACACTTACAAGTGCGCCAGTTGATGACCATTCCAGTGCCGCTTAGAAAGTATCGCTTAAAATACGTTTCGCAAAAAAAAAAAAAAAAAAATAGCATAGGACACACTGAAAGTAAGTGTGGGCAATGGAGCAATGTGCATCTTGGCCACACTTGTAAGTGCGTCTAAAGCGAATTTCGATCAATTTTTGTGCTTGGACGCACTTAAATAAGTGCGAATAGTCACTTCGTGAATTATTGCTGCGTTTGCTATCGAGTGACCTTAACGTTAACGAGCAAGCTAGCTGACTTCAGCTAACGTTAACTCACATATTACCTTGCACTCGGCAATTAATGGTTAATTAGTTCAGCCACTGAAACATATCTGTTAAGGTAATGCTTTCAGCATCTTAATTTAGAAGGGCAAAGCTAGCTGCCGGATAGCTCACTCGGTAATGCATCGTGTTGCGAAGCAGAAGTGACTATCACGTCGCGGGTTCGATCCCTGCCTCGAATCAGCCGGCAGTGGTCGGCGGCTTTTTCAGAGTAACGTACAATTGGCTATTGCGCTACAGGATTGCAAATTGAGAAGGGACTGCCGGGAAGGGAAAATAATGGTTGCCTTGTTCGTTGCTCAAGCGCCTCCTGTTGGCCAGACGGGCGCTCGTCAGGAAGATTCTTAGCCTGTTCATGTCCGGGTATCCTCGTTCTAAACTTGCGAAGATTCAGCCAATGAGTGTATAAGAAGCAGCAGGCTGACAAGCGCGTTCTTCGGAGGAGAGCCGCGAACTGTCTACACTCTCCTGAATTAGCAGCAAGGGGTCGCATACGAGCAAGCCTTGTGCAAAGTTCACCAATTGGGCATTCCAGATTCGGGTGGGATTGGAGATGCCAAATTTATATATATATATATATATATATATATATAAAAGAAGGTCAGAGCTGAGTTGGGCGTTGCACAATGACGAAATAATATTTTCCTTGATCAGCTTTATAATTTCTTGAAAATTATAGGAAGTTATTTTGAAATTTTGATGTCTCTTCATATACAGTCTGTGTCTGAAACACGTTTCAAACAAGTCGGAATGGGTCCATGTGACCCCACATAAAAAGGAATGTAAATTGGTAGCAGAAAGAATTTAGTTTCAAAGTATATAAAGCTGCATATATCTCCATTCTTTTTTTTTTTTTTTTCACTGTCAAACTGCCGTTTGCAAAATTGCCAGATGTGTGGCTTGGAACGTGCAAGTCAATTTTACTGCTGTCATGATGGGGCAGACTGCACTTCAGGTTTCAGATATAAGCTTCACAAATAATTAGATGTGTTTTCTTTTTTTTACCATGTGATTACAGAAGCCGCCAAACCATTGGGTAACGCTGAGGTTACCCCGGTCCAGTGAAGACTCGGAGGATGCTACAAGCAATTCTTTTGTTTTACTGCTGGAGAATACTTCTGAAGTAATTTATGAATGAATGAAAAACTGATGAAAATGCTTGTCAAAACTGCTCAACTATGCTTTGTCACTGAAACTTGCAATGGTTCTGCTAGATGGTAATTTACACTTGGAGGTAGACAAGTCCATGTTGATTGAATAATAATGGACATGTAACTGGCTTCTCTTATTTATGCTTGTTCCGTCTGTGTCATTTTCCTTATATGTCATCTTCAAATATTGGCATAAACTGTCATTCTTTTTTTTTTTTGTTTGTTAAATAATACATTCAAAAGCCGTTCATCTTGACTTCTAAGCCTTCAGTTTTCCAACAAAGACTGCAGTCATCTGTCCTTGGACTGGGAGTACATGAGAAATATTTTGTAATTCAATGTACAGTTTCTGTGATGGTGGTAAATTAAACCTGTAATGTACAATAAAGGTCTTTACATTTACGTCCAGCAAAAACTTCACTTTGGAATTCTTTCACATATACTATGTCCTTTGCTGCAGTAAATCAGAGGCATGCAAATGAGTTAAATAAAAAATGTTTATTTAAACAAAAACTACACACAGCATAAAGTTCTGTGTGGCCCAAAGACAATCCAGTGGCTACATTTGCCGTGGGGAAACATTAAGGAAATCCATCAGGTGGAAAGGCTGGGAGAAAGCAAATGGTTTGGAGAAAAGATTGAAGAGGAAGAGAGAAAGGAAGGTGGATGGAGAGGAAGAGCTGGGAAAACGATAAGTATGATGGCTACCACCCTAGTATAAAAAATAAATGAATAAAAAGTGCATCAAACATCACATAAAGCAAAAAAAGTGACTTTTTTTTTTGCACCCATAGCTGATGTTGAAAATCCAAATCCAGCATCACCCCAGTGGATTTGGTCTTTCAGACACAGCCACAATGTTATTTAAAAATATATAATTTCCCAAAGGGGTGAAATGAACTCCATCATGCAAAAATTGGCCAGGATCTCTATGCTTTATCTGAGGATGATGCAAGATGTCTCCACCAATAGACAAAACAAAGGTAGCCATCAGACTGTTGACATATTGCTGGGCTTTGTCAATCTTTGGAAGGGAAGACCTCCACCGGCATCGCTGGGTGATGGCAGAGAAGATGATCTTCATCCGAGGGAACTGCCGATGGAGAATTTCTAAGTCCTGCTTGATCCCTGCGACAAGCTTCTCACTCTTGATTTTTCCGAGGTCATTCCCGCCATAGTGGACCAGCAGGACCTCCGTCGCAGCTCTTCCTCTCAGGCACTGGTGGATAAAGGGGAGGAGGCTTCCCCAAACCATGCCACCCCAGCCAAACCACTGGACCTGGGCATCCAGACCAAGGTTGGTCTCGATGGTCTCCCTTGCTCGTTTTTCCCCACGGCGAATGTAGCTGTCCCTGATAATGTAAACTTTTGACCCTGTTGGTTGTAAAATGCAAATGTCACCTTAAAATGTCACTTCTGCTGGCTTTTTCTGCAATTTAACATATTTCATGTTTATATTCTATTATTCCATATTTTATCAGGTGGTATTGTGCTTTTTATGCATGAAATAGATCTGACTTAATGTAATAAACTTCAGTTTTTTTTGACATTATCCAGTGAAAAGTCTTATGCTTAAATAACCACAGGCGTCGGTTTCCAGATATTCCCATGAGATTTATACAGACTCTTGGCCACTGTGGAGGATGCAAGAATTGCCGAGTCCATTTCGTCTTCTAAAAATGAGGATATCAAAACTCAAACAATTACTATCTATGCATTCAAAGACCTCGAGTTCACATAAAAGAAAGTGTCGGGGTGTTGGATTGCAAAGTTAACTATCACAGAGAATGAATTGCCGGTCCCCCAAGCTATGATGGTTATCTTCCATTGCGATTATGTTACATTTTTAAGAAATAAGTTACAACATTAGCTAACGGTAAGATACGCGACTAATTAAACACAGCAAGCTAACTTTGGTGAGAAGGACAGTTTATTTTAATTAAAAATTCGATCTACCGTTGTAACGTGTTGAAAAATTTAAAGTTCGACCCATTACTCATCTAGTACATGCACATAGGAAATGACACTTTCCCGGCGGAACGTGATTTAGAAAATACAACAAAAGTCGGCGTTAATATGCTCGCCAACTCGCGACATTGGGTAAGTGACAGTTGAGAGCATTGACTGGAGCTAGCTATGTGGCCGAGAAGTGGCAAAAATCTGACACCGGCGTTACTTAATGTAGTAGGCCTAATTAGCTACCCAGCTAATACACGACGAACTGGCGACGTAATTATTCGTGCTCTTTTGGTAAGTTAGTGACCGACCATGTGAAAACGGTCTGACAACTTTGTCAGTTGGTAATTCAGTTACGTTACTTGACGACCTTTTCAATACGTCGTGAACAAGTCGCTTGTTGGTTATTTGGTTACAGCGCCTGTTGGTAATTACGTTATGAATACTGGCAAACTTGACGACCTTTTCTGGCAAGTTGAGGTTAATTAGTTTATCAATCGTGGAGCAGCAGCGGCGGGAAGTTCACTCTCGAGGACAGTGATTCTATATTTTTCTCAACCATAAGGACCTTCAACATTTCAGTCAGCTAAAGGTAAGTTTCCTTCATCATTATATTTACCGATGTTAACCATTTCATTGGATATAAATAGTACAGCAGCTAAAATAACTAATACTTTAGAAATCTCTAATTTTTTTCTTCGTTACCTGCTGTAAATATAAGGTAAATTTGGGGGAAAAAAATTGGATAGCTAATGTTAGCTTGTAGCTTACGTTGGCAAACGATTGAAACTTCCATAAGTTGTTACCCAGGTGAAACGTAGTTAATTAACATTATTCTAACCACTGATCGTTTTTGAAAATTAAGTTTTACGACGCTCAGTACACATTATATAAGAAAGCTAGCGTTAGCTATACTCGCTCAAATGTAAGACGAATATAAATCGCGCAACTCAGTCGTACAAACAACACTGAGTAACACTGCGCTATTTTAGTTGGTGTCAGATGTAGCTAACGTTTGAGTGTAGTCCTTATGGGGGTAACGTTATGGCGTTATTTCATGTCACAGTCATGGCTAGCTTGCTGTGCCTTTTATATTTAGAAATTTACGGTAAAAGATGTGAATTAGGCACTATACTGATACATCATCTGCGAAAGCCAACATAATTAGCCAGCTAAAATGAAGTTGAGACTCTAATTTTATTGAAACTCATTGTTGACACTAAGGACACAAGGGGCCTGACTCATTAAGACCTTTTGGATAGAATTTCCCTTGCAAAACCAGTAACATTGGCTAGTTAAATGCATACGTTATTTTGTTTCACTTCTAGTACATGGCTTTGTTGCATAGTTTTATTTTTATTTATTTTAAATAAAACTATTGTTGAGATATCTGCCCTATGCATTGCACAGACTGCCTTGAGATGCAAGCAAGGGCTGGCAGAGAAAGATGTGAGGAGCCTGATCAGTGAAATGCTCCACAGCGATGTTTAGAAAGGAGGCGACTGAGAATCTGGTACAGTATTTGTATTCTTTTTGTCCAACACTTATGATGATGTGATAATTATGTATACAAAAGTCCTTAATTTTATATGACAAAGGTTACACAAATCTTTCTTGGGCCTAATAATTAATTGGATCAGATGTGACCTGAAACAGAACTAACAGGGCAGGGGCTTTGAGGTCAGGGTTGAATCATTGTTTTAACTGGTAAAATGGGAGTATTCAATGGGAGCATTTAATTGTATACAGGCAGGTGAAGCACTATCCAGGCTCCTAGTTCGTAGATAAACCCTACACCTCTCTCTGGGGATTAATGTTTTGAGGAGAAGTTTTGAAATTGGTGTCACAGGGTCACCAGAGGAAGCTTTGAAGTAGCCTTAAGCTGCACCCCAAACTGCAGACTCAGACTTCACTGCTTAAAAAAATTGAGGAGTAAGGGTCATTCCATGCCAAGTGGGTCAATTTTCAGAAAATTTCCCAGGTGACCGACTCGGATTTTGCCGGAAAAATTCTTAAAAATTGCTCATCATGTATAATGAACACCTGCAAAATTTTAGGGCCTAATTCCTACCGGTTTTAGTTTTACATGGGTTCAAAGTGTGGGACCCACAAACCCGCAAATGGTAATTTGCAATTTCTATGGTTTTTGGAGGTCAATATCTACTAGAAGGAAAGTCCCAGGAAGCTAAAAACTTGTAGTCTGGGTAATTCTGGACCAGAGATTCAGAATTTGGCATCCAATGAGTCCTATCTTTAACCACTTGGGGGTTGCGGACGTCACAAAATGGTCATTTTTATGGCGCTGTCATGAGGGCTTCTGGTATCGGGCAAGCCCCCAGACCTCAGCAGACAAGCCATAACTGGAATTTGCCATTCATTCAAATGTCTGGCACTAGTAGTATGCCTACAAGTCAATGTATGCCTACAATGTTTCGAGTCATGGTCACTGAAGGAGCAACAACTCCGAACAGCGACTGCATGCAATACAGGCAATACAGGAAAACAACAGAGTCAGGAGAAAAGCTGAGTGATAAACTTTCTCACAAACTCTGTAATAGAGCCTTTTTTTTTTCTTCTGAACTAAGAAAATGGGTAAAACGGGAAGAAGCGACAAACCAAGCGACAAACCAAGCCCGCCGGATCTTACATCAATTGTGGAGACCCTCGAAGAATTGAGAAATGAAATGAGGGAGAGGTGGGACAGTATGAAGGAGCAGCTGGACCAGCTTTTGAAGGAAAACGGTGATCTCAAAAAAGAGATTGCCAAAAAAGACACACAGATTCAATCTTTATCAAACAAACTGGAGGAGCTGGAGCAACAAGAGAAACGTAATGATGTAATCCTGACAGGGCTCAAAATCAAACCCAGGAGATATGCCAGGGCAGCAGCGAAGGACGACGATGGAGGCGAGGAGGACAATAAATCTGTGGAAATGCAGGTGATGGAATTCCTTCGGACCAAAAGTATTTCTCTGGACCCCAGCAATGTGGATTCATGTTATCTGCCACCGAAAAGGAGTGGAAGCGGAGACCGGAGTGCTGCAAGGGCTGTGTTATTAAGACTTACAAGCAACAAGCACAAAATCTCTCTGTTGAAGCAAGGGAAAAATCTCAAAGGATCCAATGTTTTCATAAATGAAAACCTCACCAAGCACAATGCAACCATCGCATGGAAAGCTCGTCAACTAAAGAAAGCGGGGAAGATACACAGCACTTGGTCGGCTAACTGCAGAATTTTAATCAAACCAAATGGGTCACCGGAAACTACCAGACCGGTGCTGATCAAGATGATGCGGGATCTGGAGAATTTGGACCACTGAGGCAGGTTAAAATCCCTGACAAATCTCTATGAGCAGTTATCTGATGAACCAAACTGTAGATCAGGAAACTGGCTTTTTAACAACAAGTCACCAAAACTCAGGAATAGACCCTAATGAAGAAATTGATCCGGATAACCATTTTTTTCTACAACGAAACAAACGCATGCGGATACTTTACTGTAGACAAATTTAACAAGAACATTAAAATGGAAGGGAGTTTGTCCATTATCCACTTCAATAGTAGGAGTCTATATGCAAACTTTGACCAAATAAAGGAATACCTTCTGTCATTTGCTAATCCGTTCAACATCATCGCATTATCGGAAACTTGGATTAAAGAAGAAAAGGACAAGGACTTCTACATGGAGGGTTACAACTTCGTTTGTAAGAGCAGACTGAATAAAGCTGGTGGGGGTGTTGGACTATTTATTGATGAGGCCATAAACTTCCAGGTACTAGAATGCAAATCAATTGTTGTGGAAAATGTAATGGAATGCCTTACAATTGAGATTCCTAGGTTGAAAGGTAAAAATACGGTTATTTGTTGTGTGTACAGAGCAATCGGATTCGCAAATTGATGTTTTTAGTAAATGTATGGGTGATTTACTTGTCAATATGAACCAGAAAAATGTTTTTATGTGTGGGGACTTTAATATTGACTTGATAAATCCAAATAATAGCTCTATAATAGAGGATTATATTACCACCATGTATGCCATGGGTATGCAACCATTAATCACAAAACCAAGCAGGATTACTAGACACAGTGCCACCTTGATAGATAATGTGTATACTAATGTATTAGATTCTGAAATATTTAGTGGCATCATGATAAATGACATTACTGATCATCTACCAGTTTTTGCTATTTGTAACTGCAAATTAGATATAAGGGAGCAGGCTAGATCGAAAACCCTGGAACACACAGAAATCAGAATTAAAAGAAAAAAAAGGCTAAAGAAACTAGAATCAGATATGTTGAACCAGAATTGGGATCATGTATTAGCAGAGAAAGATCCAAATAGAGCTTATGAGGCTTTTCTATGGACAGTAAACTCCTGTATGATAAACACTGTCTAGTCAAAATAACGAACAAACTGAAGCAAAACAAAGAGAGAAAACCTTGGGTTTCAAAAAAAAAAGTACTGGCAAACGCCTGTAAGAAAAAAAAAAATACATTGTATAAACAGTTTCTGAGAGAAAGAACTGAGAAAGCAGAAATTAGGTACAAAAATTACAGAAACAAAATGACACATTTACTAAGGAAACATAAAAAAGAGTATTATGAAAAGCTTTTATTAGAAAATAAACATTACACCAGAAATCTCTGGAATATAATAAAGAACGTCTCTGGGAGGACACCGAGGAGGGAGTACCCTGCATTCTTTAATATAAATGGCAAAAAGGTAGAGAACATGGAATTGGTCGTGGAGAATTTTAACAGTTATTTTGTGAATGTTGGGCCAGAACTAACAAAGGGTATTAAATCCTCACACCTAAGATGGGACTACCTTGACAAGGATGAGGAAATCCAAGACACAATGACACTAACTCCTGTTACCGAATCTGAAATCAGATCAATTCTGAAAAATTGTACAGCTAAGACATCTGTTGATGTAAACCAATTAGATATGAAATTACTGAAAACACTAACTAACGCTAATTGTAACTCCACTTACGCATATATGCAATCTATCCTTCTCCTGCGGAGTGTTTCCAGATAAAATGAAGATAGCGAAAAGTTATCCCTCTCTATAAAAGTGGGGATAAATATGATTTCTCAAACTATCGTCCTGTCTCGATTTTACCTCAATGCTCGAAGGTCCTAGAAAAGCTCTTCAATGACAGATTGGACAAGTACATTGATAAACACAAACTACTGTGTGACAGTCAGTATGGGTTCAGGAAAAAAAGCATTCGACAGCACTAGCCCTAACAGAATTTATTGAAATGATTAAAGATTCACTAGATTCAAACTTATATTCTATAGGCATATTTATTGATCTGAAGAAAGCATTCGACACTATAAATCACGATATATTGATTGAAAAACTTTACAAATATGGATTAAGAGGGACCGCATTAAAATGGATCAAAAATTACTTAACAAGTAGGACACAATTTGTGCAGATGGGCAATAGCAAATCGAATTGCTTGGACATTAACTGTGGAATTCCTCAGGGCTCGGTCATAGGTCCCAAGTTGTTCATAATTTATATAAATGACATTGTTAAGGTGTCCGATATCCTAAAACTAATTTTTATTCGCAGCGACACGACTACTTTTTGCTCAGGTGTCGATCTTAAGCAATTGACAAAATTGGTTAATAAAGAAATGTCTAAACTTCACACGTGGTTTAATGTAAACAAATTATCATTAAATCTTACAAAGACCAAATTTATGATATTTGGGAAAAAAAGGCCTAAAGGACGACATAGACTTAAAGGTAAATGGTACCAGCATTGAAAGGGTAAACGAATATAAAGTCATGGGAGTTATGTTAGATAATCTCTTAAGCTGGAAACCACATGTAAACTTGGTTCAAAGAAAGTTAGCTAAAAGCGTGTCTATTCTTTGGAAAATGCAGAAATTATTAAAACACAAGTCTCTTAAAATAATCTATTCAGCACTCATAGCACCCCACTTACACTACTGCGCTGAAGTATGGGGACACACTTATAATAATACAATAGAATCATTGTAAAAAAAAAAAAAAAAGGCCCTTAGAATTATTCATAACGTTCCCTATGGAACTCATACAAACGATTTGTTTATTAAGGCAAAGTTTCTTAAATTGCAGGATATAATAAAATTCAACTCCTTGCAAATTGTATATTTAGGATACCACAAAGAATTGCCTAGAAATATACAATGCCTATTTCTCCAGCGTGAATGTAGTCATGACCTAAGAGGCAGAATGTTGTTGCAAACTAGAAGGGTCAAATCGACTCGGAGTGAGCACTCCTTATCTGTGGCTGGAGTCAGTGCATGGAACATACTTGAAGACAATATTAGAATGGCAGACAATCTGAAGGACTTTAAGTATCTTTTGAAATGTGCATGTTTGAATAACTATAAACTTATCCAACAAAATGGCATTGGATAAATTAAACGGAACCATAACGGGCATAAACAATAGGGGTTGTTTATAGACACTCAGCTATATTGTGATTAAAATTCTTCATGATGATCATAAATCTCTATGATTTTATGTTGTGATGTTTAAATCGTAGTGTAAATGGACACTCAGCTCTGTTGTGATTTATAAATCTTTATGATATCTTAACCATAATCAAACTGTTTTTCTGGGAGTTGGGGGCGGGACTTTGACAAGCGATTTCGCTTCTCCCGCGACCCTTTCGGTCATGATACATGTTGTGTTGAAATTGTCATGGAACAACTGTACAATCATGCCGAAATGAAAAAACAAATAAAATAAATAAAAACAAGTAATTGCAGACCTCTGAGTGTTTATATGAGTGAATGATGGGGGTCTGAAAAGTGTTCCGAGGACCAAAACCCCCAAAATGGCCCCTATTGAGGGGGGTAAAAAGTCATGTGGGACTATAGCCAGGGTTACCAAACTTTTTCTCCTTGTACGTACACATGTTATCTTCATTCTGTCCAAGTTTCATCTTTGGCATCAGTCTCTTTCTATTTTTTTCAGACTCTTGCAAATCTGCAATTTTTGGAATTGCAGGTATATGCAATGCACATGAAATGTACACAAAGTATAGGGAACCCTTGTTTTTTTTTTTTTTTTTTAAGAATAAACATGAGAATGGTTTGTGCCTCAGAATGTAATCTCTCATTCATACTTTAAGTCTCTTTGAAGGCTTAGGCCTACATTTCAGACTCCAGTGAAGTTTTGGAAAATTTATAGGCCTATGACCCTGATAGAAGAATCTAGAACTTTCTTGGATGAGTCATCAACTTTCCTGCACAAAAGGCCCTACATGCCACACCTTGTCTCAGTGATCTGGTACGCTGTCACTTGGTTCATCTCAAAGCTCAGCACCACAGAGTTAGCATTCGTGTTCAGAATGGCTTCCAATTCTAAATTGGCTCCTTGTAGTATTGGAATAGCGTTAGAAGGGGACTGTGTGGCCTCGCAGTACAAGAATTATAAAAACTTTGCCAACCTTTGCCATCACAAGGGTGACCATGGACTTCAGGCTGAATGGCACTTTTTTGCCACCAGTCATGGGAAAATGCCCTTGTAATGGCATAGGTGGCACTGTTAAACGTCTTGCTGCTAGGGCCAGCCTCCAGGCCACTGTAGATAATCATATCTTAAATGCCGAACAACTGTTTGACTGGGCTGAGGAACATGTTAAAGGCATAACCTTCTTTTTGTGAGTGCCAATGATGTAACTGATAATTCACAGCCATTTGGTTTGGATGATCGCTATGCCAAAGTTAAAACGGTAAAAGGCACTCGTTCCCATCATAGTTTTGTGCCAGTGTCTGAGGTTGAACTTGAGATGAGACGGGTCTCTGAAGATGAGCAATTTAGCACAGTTTTTGTTGGAGTCTCAAAAAGGTCTAGGCCAGAAAATGAAATAGATGTAGCTGTTTATAAGCCAGGAATGTATATAGCATGCATGTACGATGGCAAGTGGTACATTGGCAATATTGTTGAATGCTCAGAGGAAAACAAGGATGTCTATGTTAGGTTCATGAGGCGGTCAAACCTGACTTTGTCCTGGCCACCTGATAGCAGAAAAGAAGAATGTTGGGTGCTATATGTGCATCGTATTTGTCCTGTACAAGTTCCTGGTGTTATGGGTAGGGGCGTCCGTCAGTACAAATTGGCCAAGGATGATCTTAAAAAAATTCAAACCCTTCTTCCTAGATTTCAGTGACGTGTTATTTTGAGCATCAGACTCACCTGTACATACAGTCGGTTAACTCAGCCTAGACAGAGTAAAAGGGTTTAAAAGGTTTGCATTGAATGTATTGTTTTAAGACTGTGAGATTACATTGTTGTGAGACACAAACCATTCTCATGTTTATTCTTTAAAAAAAAAAAAAAAACAAGGGTTCCCTATACTTGGTGTACATTTTGTGTACATTGCATATACCTGCAATTTCCAAAAATTGCAGATTTGTAAGAGTCTGAGAAAAATAGAAAGAGACTGATGCCAAAGATGAAACTTGGAGAATGAAGATAACATGTGTACGTACAAGGGGAAAAAGTTTGGTAACCCTGGCTATAGTCCCACATGACTTTTTACCCCCCTCAATAGGGGCCATTTTGGGGGTTTTGTTCCTCGGAACACTTTTCAGACCCCCACCATTCACTCATATAAACACTCAGAGGTCTGCAATTACTTGTAGGCATACTACCGGTGCCAGACATTTGAATGAATGGCAAATTCTAGTTATGGCTTGTCTGCTGAGGTCTGGGGGTTTGCCCGATACCAGAAGCCCTCATGACAGCGCCTTAAAAATGACCATTTTGTGATGTCCACAACACCCAAGTGGTTAAAGATAGGACTCATTGGATGCCAAATTCCGAATCTCTGGTCCAGAATTACCCAGACTACAAGTTTTCAGCTTCCTGGGACTTCCCTTCTAGGAGATAGTGACCTCCAAAAACCACAGAAATTGCAAGTTGCCATTTGCGGGTTTGTGGGTCCCGCACTTTGAACCCCTGTAAAACCAAAACCGGTAGGATTAAGCCCTAAAATTTTGCAGGTGTTCATTCTACATGATAAGCAATTTTTAAAATTTTTTTTGACAAAATCCGAGTCGGTCACCTGGGAGCCATTGACTCATTTGGCATGGAATGACCCAAAAGTAAAATAATTTCATGTATTCACCTCTTTTGCTGTGTTTGTGTTGTTCCTTGCAGAAGACGCAATGCACAGAGCGCTCGGTGAAAGAAGAGGAGGACGACTCGTAAATGTGTAAAAAAACTAAACTGAACTAGGACTGCCGCGGCAGTACTTAGGTCTTCAAGACTCCCGCTTTGACTCAGACCCCGCTTTGACCCAGACCCAACATTTCATGGCGTAACATTCTTCGATTACACATAAACTAACAATGTTTCACTATACAAGGGACCTTACACTGTCAAAACAGTCAAATTTCACATTGTTATCAAGTTTTGGTGTACGGTGGTATTGTTCAAGGGCAGATAACTCAAAAACTGTAAGAGATATAGTTGTGAAAAAAATACATGAAATGTAAAATTGAATTCCCTACAGATCTTATGTTGAACACAAAGTTGTATGAAGTATAGTTGTGACGCTGAAAATTCGAGAATCGCAAAATTCACAAAAATTTCAATTTTTGAGAATTTAATTTTTTTATTAATTAACTATAAACTTTTATATGATAATGTTCTTAAGCAGATTGTGAAACATGATATCCTGAATAGATAGAAACAATCAGGTTCAAAATCGGATGAAAAGTTATCGAGTTATGCCCCTTTGAACATGTAGCCAAAAATTTGCGTTTTTTCCGTGCCTTTAGTTCAAGGGCAGATAACTCAAAAACAATTACGAATTTCAAAATTCGGCTCGGTCGTTTTGTAGACAATTCAATGTAGGTTCGAATGAAATATAAAACACTTCTGTATCTACTGCCGTTTTTGAGAAGATAATTTTTGAAGACGACTGGGGTCAAAACCGAAAATTTCACTCGGATTTTTGAAATTTTTTTTTTAGCGGAAAAATGACCATACCGGCCGTCGTTGGTCATAAGATAAAAGTTGTAGAGCATGATGAGGGCTATCTGAGGAAATTTTTAAAACATTTTTATCTCTTATAGTTTTTGAGATATTGAGGGTAGAAGAAAAAACTTTGAAGAGTTATCTCCCCTTTTTGGAGCCAAAAATCAAAAATCGGCTGACGTCATGCACATCTACATCATACAGGCTATCATTCCTGAAAGTTTCATAAAAATCGGTCCAGCCGTTACTTCAGAATCGCGCACACAAAAAAAGTGCAAAGAAAAATAATAATAATCCAAAAATCGCAAAGTAAAAACAATAGGTCTTCACAGACTTCGTCTTGAAGACCTAATGAAGAAATAGTGATGTTAGACATTTTATAGGGATTCTCAAGCACCCCTACATTTCATGTCAGCACCCCAGGATAAATGTTAATAATTATAATGAACTGTTATTATTTTCCAAACTCATTTTAAGCTCTCTTACATTACATTTTGAGAACTTGTGAGAGATGACAAACAATTACAGGTTCTAAGCAATTTATTTAAATAATTGTAAAAAAAACAGCAATATGAAACCTGTTTTGAAGTTAAGTTGGTTTGTGGAACCCCTGGCAAAAATTATGGAAAACCCTCACAGATGATCTGCATTCAGCTATTTTACTCCATTGCAAATAAGGGCCAGACAGAGTCTTCTCTGTTTTTCTGTTCTGCCAGTGTCGTTGTCGCAACTGGTAACATGAGGCAGTACCTGCAGCCCAGTCTGGTTGCACAGGTAGTCCAGCTTTTCCAGGACAGCACTTCCATGCATGCAGTTGCTAGAAGGTTTGCTGTGTCTCTCAGCGCAGTCTCAAGAGCATGGAGGAGATACCAGGAGACCGGTCCTGACACAATGAGAGCTAGACAGGGCTGTAGAAGGGCATCAACCCAGCAGCAGGACTGTATCTACTCCTCTGTGTGAGAAGGAATAGGAGCAGCGCTGCCAGAGCCCAACAAAATGATCTCCATCAGGCTACTGGTGCGCACGTTTCTGACCAAACTGTCAGAAACAGACTGTGGGCGGCATGACGGCCTGATGTCGTCAAGTGGGACCTGAACTCACAGCCCAGAACCATGCAGCTTGATTGGCATTCGCTAGAGAACACTAGAATTGGCAGGTTCGGCATTAGCACCCCACTCTCTTCACAGATGAGAGCAGGTTCACACTGAGCACATGTGATGGGTGTGAAACAGTCTGGAGACACTGTGGTGAATGTTCTGCTGCCTGTAACATCATCCAGCATGACTGATTTGGCAGTGGATCAGTAATGGTCTGGGGAGGCATATCCTTAGGGGGTTGCACAGCCCTCCATGTCATTGCCAATGTTACCCTGACTGCTGTTAGACACTGGGGTGAAATCCTTAGAGCGATTGTGTGAACTTATGCTGGTGCAGTGGGTCATGGGTTCCTCCTGGTGCAGGACAATGCCTGGCCACATGAGGTCACAGCATGTAGGCAGTTCCTGGATGATAAAAGCATTGATGCCATAGATTGGCCCTCTCGTTCCTTTGACCTAAACCCAATTGAGCTCCTGTGGGATGCTATGTATCAGTGCATCCAACGCTGATAAGTACCACCACAAACTGTGCAGGAGCTCACTGATACCATGATCCAGGTCTGGGAGGTGGTCCCTCAGGACACCACCGTTGACTCATCAGAAGGATGCCCAGACGCTGTCGGGAGTGTTTTTCTTAGTGAAGTCCATGCCTCCAAGAATTCAGGCCATAAGAAAAGCCAGGGGTGGAGCAACAAAGTATTAATTCTGAATTTTTGGTGATTCCATAATTCTTTCCTCAAATTATAGTGATGCCATGTATTTCCTCTACTTGTTTATGAAAAAATATGCCATTTATTAAAATCTAATTTCTTTGCTGTGTGTTTCATGAAGCCTGAATGTTAAGCTAATGAACAAAAATTGTTTTGTGTCATATCTGCAATTTGTTGATTTGCTATGAAGTAAACAAGCTGAATGAATATCCACTGCGGTGATTCCCGCGTTGCAGCATGCATGACCTTGCTTGCCATGGCTTTTCTGATCCTCATAGAGCCGGGCTCAGACAACAAGAGATTTGAAGTCCTCACTGATTTGAAATTGTGTTATTGCTCACAGAAAAAGATGAACTTTTCCTATTTTTTTCTCTCAATTTCCAAACAAGCTCAAACTGCACATTTAGAAATTTGCAATCCATCATACCATACAAGTTATGATTAAGGTCATCTTGCCTGAAAGAGCTACTGTATGCCACGACTCAGGTGACCATGGGGAGGCAGAAGGCAGATGTTTAATAAACGTTAAGGCGGAAAATCACTCAACAAAGATTTTGAGGGAGCGGATAGGGAAAGTGGGTAACACAGTTCATTTGTTCTCCAACAGCTGGGGGTGAGAATTTAATGGTCAGTTTTAATTAGGTTTTATAACTTTTGATACTCGGCTAGCCTCTCAGCGGCTAAGGTTTTACCATTGCTGTTTGATACCGTCAGCTCTTAAACCCTGAATGGGATGTTAAAATTTATTTTCTGACAGAATATTCCAGTTCTAAATCCTGAATATCAAAAATGTTGGACATTATTAGGGCTGCCCTCATGAGTGTGCGAGCAGTTTGGGAGGAATAAGACTGGATCTGTAAACTCCTTACATTACCAGATAATCTTGGCTGAAGATCGGTTCTGACCAAGGTCCCAGGCCAGATTTCTGTGATTGTTGGGAGGGGTGAATCTGGGATACATCGGGCTAAAACTCATGTAGTCTGAGCCCGCCTTATATTGGTGGGGAAATGTACCTGAAATTAACGGTCAGTTTCAAAACTCCAGGTCATACTCTGTCATACAGAGTATGGTTTCAACATCTACTGTCTGCTTTGGCGCCACGACAGCTTCACACTGAACCACACCAGGGGCCTCATTTATAAACGGTGCGTAGGCACAAAAAAGATATGTACGTCACTTTCTTTGCAGATTTCTGATTTATAAAAACAAATTGACATTAAAAAAAGAGAAATTATTTGGATTATGCACAATGTCATGAATTCCAAGTCCATCCTGATTAAATAAATGAAAATTCCATGCAGTTTATTTTACCCATAGGTTTATAAATTAGGTTATTTTCCACAAAATGTCTTTTTTTTTTTGTACGTACATATTACTTAGATATGAAATCCACACAAATTTTTATAAATAAGGCCCCTGATCCTTTACTTTTTTGGAAAGTTACGGTTTTTATGATTGAGTCTTTGCCTCAAGTTTCATTAACTGACTGGGCATCCTCTCTGAAACTGGTTAATTCAATTGAAATCTGTGATTGCACATTCTGAACCTTTATTATTATACACTACAATACACCACCCAACTAATCAGGTTCCCTCTGAATGTAAGATTGTATACCTAACTGAACTGATGTTTGCCTTAGTGAAAAAGGAAAGTGTTGGATACTTCTGCAGACTCTATATTCCATTTTTAATGTTAATAAAATACTTTGTGGTGCAAAATGCATGTTTCTGTCTTGTAATTTATTAAAGCACTATTATTGTAAATTAAAATATTATATAGTGTTTAAAAATAGACCTAATTTATACAGTTCATGTAAAATTTTTATTCATGTATTAATTGTCATCAATTGAAATGCATGACTTAGCAGGGGGTATAACAGTTTTGCGATGCACATTATGTATGTAACATCCTGAGCCACCCGAAATGGGTATTCCTGGACTGAAGAAGTTTTGTGTAAATTAAATTGTTTTTAAACAGACTTGCAATGTTTGTGCTCTCAGTTGAGCAGGGTTAAGCATGTGCCAATGTAAGCCAAGTTGATTGTCTTTTATTTTTTCATTTAAAATGTTTTTTTTTTTCTCATTTCGCAAGGTGAATACTGGTAGGCCTGTTAAGTCGTGCAGGGCAAATGCTAATTAAAGCTTGAGGAATCCATCCAATAAGCGTAAGGAAGGAAGAGCCGAGCGCAGGCATTGCCGTCGCAGTGAGGTACTACTAGGTTACCAACAGGCGACCTTTGATAAATTACGTTGCCACAACGTGCAGAAGACGAACTGACAACGTTACGAAGTTACATCGCCATGACGAATCCAGGAATTTCACTTTTCCGGTTGCCACGACGCAAGTAGTTACGTTGCCACGACGAATCTAAGGTCGTCCGGTTACGTTGTCACGACGTCTTGGCGACGTAAGTGTGTTAGCTGGGTACATACCTAGCTTGTTAAGCAAGATTCAGTGACAAGATATCATAGATAGCCAGTTAGGTACTTCAACTAATTTCGAAACAGATGACTGTGGGGTGGGGTCTGTTTAGCCATAAAGTCTATTTACCTTATTAACGACCGAATAGTTACGCTGCCGACAGTGGGGTCCCTTTACTATGGTAAACTGTACCGTCTCCGTGTGAGAGCTGGCGATTACGGGCACTTACATTAACAGCGTAGCTGCCAGCCCAGGTTAGAAGGTCAGGGGGCTGTTTGGGTGGGTGTGTGGGCGGGATTCGATAGCGCGGCTCTACGCCGCGATCACTACTGCGCCGACTCAGGCTCCAAATGTGCAACATGGCAGCGCCCATATCGAGAATATTTTGGCTCCATTTTTGTTGAATGGGAGTGAATGGAGACGCGTCGTCCATGTTTTATACAGTCCTTGGTGCATATAGAACTGGAGAGGCTGCTGCCGCTTCTTCTACGAGCACAGTTGAAGAAACCAATATGGCGTCAAGCGCACCGCACTTCTCAATTTCCCATAGACTATAATGGAGCAATCCGAGCCATTTTCTTTACAATTAAGGGGTTTACAGTGGCGTACTTTCAACACGTATATAACTCGCATGCATGTAAGAATAAGAATCAATGGATTATTTTACGTGACACTATTCGAGGATAAAGTAATAACTCGCATGCATGTAAGAATAAGAATCAATGGATTATTTTATGTGACACTCGTCGAGGATAAAGTTCTATTTCGTACGTGCTCCGCCCTCTAACGGGCTTCGCTCTTGGTTTACCCCTCCGAGGCCCTGCCTCGGTGCCTAAGAAAGAAAATTGAACTCACCTGCTCCGTAGGAGCGGGTAGCATACTCCCCTCCTATAAAGCCTCAGTGCTGCCAATGCTCGTCTCCCTTTTTCACTCAGCCTGATGAAAGTTTGGACTCTCGCGAATTTCAGTCAATATCTTGTGTCGCGAAAGATATGGATAAAGTTTGTCTTCAATATGCCTCCCCCATGGCGTCCTTGGACCAGCACGATGACTGTCCATCTGTCTGGGCTGGCAGCACCAGGCGGAGGCTGCTTCCTGTGCCGCCTGTGCAAGCGCTTCCCCCGGGAGGACCGTGAGCGGCAGCTTCGGTTTGTGGGCCCTCCAGGCTGGCTCGGGGCCAGCTTGAGAGCCGGCGGCGGCGGTCCGTCTGAAGCTTTGGCAGCAGCCCTCTTCCGGGACGACGAGCTCCCTCCCGTGCTCGAGTGACAACTTCACCATCGGCCTGCTGGCCCAGCCGAAGTGATGACCATGGCCCCGGGTAGTGTGTCCGAAGATGTTGCGCCTTCGCTCAGCAGCCGCCGTCACAGGTCTTCAGAGGACCGGTCATCTGCGGGCTCCTGCCCCCGTCTACCGCCACCACAGCCTTGCCAGAGCCGCACCAGGGGTGCAGCTTCTGGTTGCCCTGCTTCTGGAAAGTTTACAAATAAAAGGCGTTATTTGTGTATGGCTTCAGGATCGTTATGATTCTCATGCTAAACACACTGACACACTGGCTGTTTCAGATGTTAGCATTCATAGTCATTTGGGACACCCTACCGGGGGGGAGCAGACTGGCTCTCCCTTCCGTTGATGGGGTTAATAAGAGGGACACGGTGCGTGAGGCTTGTGTTTTCTCAGCATTTCCACTCAACACAGATCTGCATATCGGCGCTTCACCAGCTATAGCCTGTTTATGAAACGCTGGCTAGCAAACCGCTGGCGAGGTTTGCGTTGTTCTACCCGCGGGGGTAGTACACGGTCAAACAATGTAGCTAATCCAAAATCTGAAGGTGATACCCTCCCGTCATACTGTGGCAGGTGGGTTCATGCCAAATCCTTCAATTCGGCTCGCATTTCGTCCTGATGCAGCACCAGTGAGGAAACGTTCACGAACTGATGCAGATTGCCAGCAACTTCCTAATACTGCTCACTGGGCTGGCTCCAGCGGCGTGGTTAGTTCACGTCAGCATGCTCCATCTTCCGGGAAATATGGCCTTTGGGTCGTTATGTTCTCATGCTAAACACTCTGACACACTGGCTGTTTCAGATGTTAGCATTCATGATCATTGGGACACCCTACTGGGGGAAGCAGAGTGGCTCTCCCTTCCGTTGACGGGGTGAATAAGAGGGACACGGTGCGTGAGGCTCGTGTTTTCTCGGCATTTCCACTCGACACAGATCCGCAAATCGGCGCTTCACCAGCTATAGCCTGTTTATGAAACACTGGCTAGCTAAGCGCCGGCGAAGTTTGCGTTGTTCTACCCGCGGGGGTAGTACACGATCAAACAATGTGGCTAATCTGAATTCTGACGGTGATACCCTCCCATCATACACTAGCGGGTGGGTTCACGCCAAATCCTTCGATTCCATTCACTCGTTTCGTCCTGATGCAGCACCAATGAGGAAACGTTCATGAACTGATGCATATTGCCAGCAACTCCTAACACTGCTCGCTGGGCTGGCTCCAGCGGCGTGGTTAGTACACCTCAGCATGCTCCATCTTCTTCCGGGTTGCGCGGAAGTGGAGCTGTCCGCCATTTTGGCTCCACTGCTCCTGAGATGTCATACGACGTTCACCGTGCATCCCGAAGACAAGCGGCGGGAGGTTTACACAAGTGTTTCTGGACACTAATGTTTCTGAAGTTAGACGTCAGGAAGGGCTCTCGCTTAACTCAGAAATCGCTGTGCCCCTGCCGTCCATGGTGAGTGAGTCACCAGATGACGTGCTTGGGGGTGCAGAGAGGAAGTACTGCTGTCATTAGCCTCTCAGCCTTTTGGGCAAGGGCCCCCAGTTGACCCCTCCCACTGGGGGAGGGGCGTCGCGGGAGGACCCAGGCTATCGGAGACCATAGAATCAACTGCCTTGCCACTCATGAGCCATATCAGTCTTGGGTGAGTTTGTGCGCCCCCCCTCCCAGTCTGGCTGAACAAAACACTGCGATATGCACTGCAGTTTCGCTGCCGTCCTCCTCCATTCAGAGGCATTGTGCAGACGAGCCTCCCCAATTCCGCCGAGAGGGCGGTTTTGAGGGAATAGGTGAACTCGGTTCTACGAAAAGGTGCCGTAGTGCCGGTGCCCCAATCAGAAGCTTGAGCGGGTTTTTTTCCCCCATATTTTTTGATTCCCAAAAAAAAAAAAAAATCAGGAGGCCTGGAGACCATTCTTGATGCTGACAGTGAGGTCTCTGCTGGAATGTGTCAGGCCAGGCGACTGGATGACGTCAATAGAGCTGACGGACGCCTATTCCATGTCCCAATTCTGCCGCACCATCAGAAGTTCCTTCGTTTTGCATTGGAAGACCGGAGTTTCCAGTTTTGCCGCCTCCCATTTGGATATTCCCTGGCACCTCGGACATTCTCCAAATGTGTGGAGACAGCGGGAGCGCCGGTCCGGCAGAGATGGATACAGATCCTGACCGATCTGGACGATTGGCTGATCCTGGCCCCTTCTAAGCAGATGGCAGCTGTCCATACGATGCTGGTAATGCAACATATGGCTCAACTGGTCTTTGCTATCAACAGCGACAAGAGCACCCTGCGGCCCAGCCAGAACAGCGCTGTATTTAGGGCTGCTGTTGGACTCGCGATCTAGGACTGCATGTCTGTCACTGGACAGAACAGAGGCGATCCTGTCTCGGGCCCAAGGAATACTGGACGCAGTCTCGGTACCAGCAATAGCAGTCAGGTCACTGCTGGGAATGATGGTTGCAGCCCATTCAGTAGTCCGCCTGGGTCTGCTGCACACGAGAGATTTTCAGCGCTGGTTCATACGCCTTCGTCTGGACCCAAGGCGGGACCAACAGCGCATGCTCCGCATACCAATGCGAGCACGATGAGCATTTGCGTTTTGGGCCTCACCCAGCCGGCTCCGCGAGAGGGTTCGCATGGGGTGCGTGTCTCACTACACCCACATATTTGTGGATGCCTCCCTCACAGAATGGGGCGGGACTTGTGGCCCTGCTTCAGTCGCAGGTACATGGCAGGGGCCCCAGCGTCATATAAACCTACTGGAACTCATGGCAGTTCAGATAGTGTTGCACCATTTTGCCCCACAGTTGGAAGGGAGGCACGTCCTAGTGAGATCGGACAACACAACAGCGGCGGCCTATCTCAACAGGCAACGGGGGGTCAGGTCTTGGCCCCACACAAGATGGCCGCTTCCATCCTAATGTGGGCGGATCGCCATCTCTGCTCCCTGAGAGCCCGGCATGTGCCTGGCATCCTCAACACTTAGGCAGATGGGCTGTCCAGGGGGGGCGCTGCCTGAGGAGGATGGGAGCCTCCCACCAGTGACGGCCAAACAGATCTGGAGGCTGTTCGGTCAACCAGTGGCGGATCTGTTTGCGAGCAGGGAGAACGCTTTGTGCCCTCTTTGGTGAGGCCTACCGACAATCCTCCCCTGGGGTTGGATGCGCTGGCCCATCCAGTCTGGCCAGTGGGCCTGCTGTATGCGTTCCCGCCCCAGCGACTACTGATGCCACTGCTCCGCAGAGTACGGGAACAGCTCCTGTCCATAATTATTGTGGCACCAATGTGTCTGAGCGCCAGGTAGTTTCCGGATCTCATCCAGCTGGCGGTAGCAGGCCCGTGGAAGATTCCGGACCTTCCCTCGACCAGGATTCGGGCGCCGGGTACCATTCTCGCCTGCCCCCTCACGGCCTGGAAATTGAAAGGGTGAAGTTGAGCGAGTTGGACCTGCCTGAGGCGGTGGTGTCCACAATTCAGTGTGCACGTGCCCCAGCCACATCCAAGGCTTATGCGGCCCGTTGGCGGGTTTTTGTTGGCTGGTGTTAGGCGGGAGGCCTGAACCTGCGCTCATGCCCCTTCAAGGGGTGCGCAATTTCCTTCAAGGACTCTTCAAGGGGGGCCGCGCAGCATCCACTCTGGGGGTGTTTGCTGCCGCGATCGCAGCTGGACATGACGGGTTTGACCACTTCATAGCCAGAAGTCACCCCCTGGTGAAGCGCTTTTTGAGAGGAGTCCGCAGGATAAGACCACCTACGCAGCGTGTAATCCCGCAATGAGATCTACAGACAGTGTTGGACGGCCTGGCAGGGCCACCATTCGAACCCCTGGACCAGGGGACCTCCATATTTTATCTATCAAAACTGCCCTCCTTATGGCCTTGGCGTCAGCAAGGAGGGTGAGCGAGCTGGGCGCCCTCTCTGTGCACCCGTCATGTTTGACCCTAAGAGAGGACCAGGGTTCAGTGGAACTTTGTCCTAACCCATCTTTCCGGCCGAAGGTCATCACCATAGCTTTCAAGTCATCAGTCATTTGACTGCAGGCCTTCTGTCCACGTCCTCATGCCACCAGCAAGCAGGAATTGATGCACAAGCTGTGCCCAGTGCGCGCGCTCTGTCTTTACATAACAAACGCACTGTAAATCTTAGGAAGGTGGATTAGCTGTTTGTTTGTTATGCTGGACGGGCTCATGGGGCCCCTCTGTCAGCACAGCGCCTCGCCCACTGGATCTGTGATGCAATCTGCAGAGCCTATTCGGCCGTGGGTCTCAGTGCCCCAGCAGGATTGACTGCACATTCTACCCGCGGCATTGCATCCTCTACAGTGCTTTTGAAGGGCGTATCCGTAGAAGAGATTTGCAGGGCGGCCTCTTGGTCTTCTGCATCGACCTTTGCGCCTTCATATCTCAGGGATATGACAGCCAGCACGGTCGCACATTCAGTCCTGGGAACCCTGTCAGCGGGGTTCCCCTCCAACACTGACTAGTGTATTACCACACCCCGAGGCAATGCGCTCTGGGGGCGCCCCGCCTGCAGGTGTGGGGGCTTGTCGTCAGGAGATGACAGCTGACAAGCCCTCCCATTCAGTCTGGGGAAGGGACCCTATTGGAGGGGGGTCCCCTTCCAACATTGACTGGTCTTCTATTCTTGTGGCATGCCACTGCCTGAGGCGATGCACTCTGGCGGTGCTCGCCTGTGGGTGTCCCATTCATTCTAAGAAGGGACCCTATCGGAGCGTGTCAGTAAACCTTTGAAACGGTTATAATATCAAAATTGATCAAATCCACGTGTTGGCTATTAGCTAGCTAGCATGATTACAAACACTCCCACCAAATTAGCTTGCTAGCTAGGACAGCTAAAATCCGTTTCTCTGCAGCAATACCCATTTCAGAATGAGTCCGATCTGTAGCCAACATTGCCTGCTACTCGCCATGGATTGTTCACGATGAGAATGTTAATGCATCACACTGCTCGCTCCAATACTGCTTGAAAGACACGCCACTTAGCTAATGTTATGGCAAAATTGATCAAGATGCTCAATAGATCGCTCAAAATGTAAACGAGCATTAAGGTTAGATGCTGAACGAGCGTGGCTGAGTAGCCAGCCAGCTAACGTTTCTGTTCGCTTCGTGTTGAGCTATATAGCCTGTACGATATCTGATTTCCGCTTGAAGCACCAATGGAGCCTCAATTAGCGAACAGGAGCTGGCCAAATGCTTGAACGCAGTGTAGCCATTGTGCTTAGCGAACATTATCACCGTCCCCAACGTTTTCAATCCATTGTCTTTTGTTAAAGGTTGCAGGAAGATTGAGACAATGAATGTGCGATCGAGAAAATTAACAAGTAACGAAATAAGCGAAATCTGGCAGGACGCTGCGCAGATCTGAATATAACAGGGATAACCTTCCAATTGTGCGACCATATGCAGCCATTGGATCCAACTACATTGGCATTTGTGCCAATGGGAATCGCACACCAGATCGTGTCAGGCAGGAAGCAACTATCAAGGGAAAGACGCTGCGCATAAACACCGAGGTGGTTGTCGCGCGATCAAAGTTTTAATAATAACTAAAACTAAGTATAACTATCAAGGGGAATACGCTGCGCTGACATGTCGCGCTCAGTGGAACAGGAAGTCGCCTGCAAGACGGAGCAAAATAGCGTCGCTCACGTTATGCTGCAGATTACGCGCTACTTTCTCTTGCGGTCTGTCATCTGTTTTTTGGGATTCGGGACTCCTATGGATGAATTGGCTTGAGCTCAAAAGGGGGAATCCCCAGGAGAAGACGATGTCTATATTATAATAGCGCCGCTCAGGATTCGGGACTCCTGTGGAGGAATTGGCTTGGGTTCAAAAGGGGAATCCCCAGGAGAGGGAGATACCGGGGGATTCCCCCTGTATGTCTATGGTATAATAGCGTCGCTCACGTTGTGCTGTAGATACGCGCCCGGCGGAGTCTAGCGCTGATTGGCCGGAAACAGTCGCCTGCAAGGCGGAGCCAAACAGCGTCGCTCCCGCTATGCTGCAGATACGCGCTCGGTGGAATCTAGCTCAGAGTGGCCGGGCACGCACGCACACACACACACACACACACAGAGGCCACTCGGCTATTATAATGTAGATAAATCGGCATAAGCCCGTGTTCAGATACACAGCCTGGGCGTAAGATTTGGTTGGATGCACAAATGAAAAGGTAGCAGAATCTTTCACCTGAGACTTAGCAATGACTGTAGCCTGAGATGTGAGTAATGCACTTGTGTCATGAGCAGCATCAGAAATAATGCGGCACACGTGATAATTCCTCAAAACTTGAAAGATCCAACCCCTATAGGATTTGAAATGGAAATTCTCATAGGAAAGGAAACAGGGCAAGCGGCAGAGATCGAAATCCACGAAGGCACGAAGGAGGTTGAAGAACAAGCTAACATTATGTTAGCTACAGCTGTAAACTGGGAATCAGGACTGCACAATGACCTTTAACTAGTTAGCTAGCCTCGGGCACATTTCTCCAAAGCTAGCAGTGCGTTAGCTACAGCTTTAAACTGGGAATCAGGACTGTACAATGACCTTTAACTAGCTAGCCAGCTTCAGGCACGTTTCTCCAAAGCCTCGCTGTTCACCATGTCAGCAACTTACATAGTTTTTACTTACAGACTGTAAATGGTTCCTGCAATGCAAGGTTGCAATAGTGCTTTCATGCATTAATTTTAGCATTGGAAAATGCCCAGGTATACCAAACGGAAAATACAAGGCAATGTTTGCATTTGCTGACCTCCAAGACCATAGTGCTGGTTGATAGCAATGCACCCCGCTGATATGAGAACGACACGTTATACTTCAAACCAAACGTCCAGAAAAAAAATGTAAACCCCACAGTGACAACAGCCTGTGGGAACAAAACGAACCGAGTGAGAAACAAGTGGGATGGAATGTTAGCCAGCTTTTCAGCAGGGGTACGGGCAAGCTCCAGAGAGCTAGACTAAAGGTTAGAATTCAGTTTGGTTCACTACATTTCAAGGGAATACATATCTCGCTAACATTAAAGTAAAATTCACAACCAATTTGAAGTGTGACATGACCACAGTAACGCGTTCATGTTGTGATCCTAGTTCCAACCGATTGGAAAAACAAACAGAGGCTAACAGTGGGTTAGGTACCCATTAGGATAGCCAAGATAGCGTAAACATACCGAGATAGGCTTAGTACAATGACCATGGGCACAAAACCGCTTTGCGGTCATGTTCCCTGTAGGCTATTCACCAGTACCACGCGTTTGACCATTCAAAGTCAGATGTGAGGCATATATTGACCAACCAGTGGCTTAATCGTTGATTAAAACAACTCCTTATAACTTCGTTCTTGAAAAGTGTCAACCAAAATTTCGCCTCGATTAATTTTTTAATATGTATTCCAGTACTACGTAAGAAGGAAATTTGATTGTATACTCTTTAAATAACAAAATAATGACGGGAATTTTTCTATTGTAGTCAATGGGAAATTGAGAGGTGCGGTGCACTGGACGCCAGATTGGTTTCTTCAACTTTTCGCTCCGACAGCCTCTCCAGTTCTATATTCACTCGTTGGATGGGACACTGCCGCTTTGATTGGTTATTTCGTATAGTAGCCCGTGGCGCTTGCCTGGTCAAGTTACAAAATATAAGCTTTTTTATCAAAAAATAAGATCAAATTGACGTTACCAACAAATAAATGTATGTTCAAGAAAAAACATCTTAAACGGAAAACGTGGGCTCTCTATCGTCGCAGAACGATTATTTTAAAAATTCGAGCAGATTGTCCTTCGGCCGCGGCACGGCTCACCGTCGAGTGGAAAGAGGTCCTTTCGCTTTTTCCCATTCCTCCTGCAACCTTCCTTTATTTGCTTATGTCACATGATCAATCTTGCTTCAGTGCTCCGGCTCCGACTTGGCTTTGTACGTGGAGATCCTGAGGTGAGTGCAGTTAGCTATTGCTCAGAGGCCAGTCAAAACAAAGATAAGTTAGCTGCCTTAACAAATACACGTGGAATTTTCCCTAGCGGGCTATAGCTAGACATTCCACTTCATAGGTTGCCGGCAAACTTGTAGGGGGGACTGAGATGAAGTGCCACAGTTGGAGTTCTAGGGAACGTTGGCTAGTTAGCTAGCCAGCTAATGCCTACGGCGAGAAAAGAGAAAGCTGCCGAACACCAACGTTTTTAATCAGACAAATAACTAATAGGACTTGCCAGTTAAATTGGCAAACCTGCCAATTTTGGAAAGAGCGCATTCAATTGACCCCGCAACAACTTAGCAAACCTATTGCTAATAACATTCGCTATAGGGGACGTTTCACGTTTGCTACGTGCTCATTTCTCTTTACTTATTAGTTCGCTAACGTTAACTGTTGCCTTAAAATATTTGGGCTGACGGTTATTGGTCACTTCTGCATTTGGAAAAATGTTTACCTTTGGGAAGCTAGCCATAATATCGTTAAATGTGCCCTGTTCGCAACTGGCGTCATAGCTGGACATTGTGCGAAGTTCAGAATCAGGCTAACTGTTAGCTATTCGCACTCTGTGTCCATAAATACTTGCTCTCGAAATTAATCTGCTTGTTAGCTGTCTAGCTAACGTTAGCTTATCGGAAACCGAGACAATGTTAGCGTGCTTTGCTTGATGGGTAAAGAGGGCAAGTTTGCTTGTCATTTATTTCGCTTACGTAATTCAGTGGTGCCCAAACTCCGTCCGGAGGCCTCCTGTGTATGCTGGGTTTTTTTTCTCCAATTTCGGTCGCAATTAAATTATTTTTAAGTTATTACTTAAACTAGGTGCTTTTCAAGCAAGGTTACTTAAAATCTTAATTGTATTACGTCAGAAATAGTACTTTATGTTCAATTACTATGCTGTGGACATGTAATGCTTATTGGTCTATACTGCAAACGTGCAGTGGGCTTAAAAATTACCGGGTTGGCAGCGGGTGGCGGGATGGGGTGTGGTGCGTCCAGGGGAATGCCCCCCAGGACATTTTGTTAAAATTAAGTGATTTGGTGCGTTTTGCTGAAGTACTGTGCATGAAATCCTTTTCCAGAATCTCCCTTTGTCAAATGAGTTTTTCCTGATACAGAAAGTCAATCCGTGTTTACAGAAAGAGTCTCCATAATCTGCTTCGAATCAAGGCATATTTCAATCTAAATATTCAACTTACTTTAACTTTTGCAACGTCAGAGCGGGATTATCTGGCAAGAATCGCTAACCCATGAATGCTGTAGGAGCCGAATGTCCATTCTTGGCGCGCGTCAAGCATAAACAATATGTAGATTATGTGAACAAAAAATTCAAACTTCGCCAATACCAGTGCAACTGGCACCACTGAAAAGTGCTTTAAAAACACTTCAAAATGACACTATAACCATTCATATTGGGTGAGTATAAAGAAAATGTTCCGGGTTAAAGTGAGATCGATGATATCCGTTATCGGCAAGTCAGACTGGAGCATGGACATTACCCCTGATGCTGGCGCCAACGAGCTATATAAACTAGAGGCGCTATGTTACGATTTCGGTGTGCATGTCTGGCCGGCGTCTTGTGATGGGCGTCCATCACAGAAAGGTGCAGCAAAGTGGATTCATGCCATCCAGAAATTTTGATTTCCACTGAGTGCCATACAGTCCTAACAAGCGAAAATACCGCAGTTCTTTGAATCACTCCCGACTTAAGAGTTAGGCACGTCCGAAAACCCGTTGAAATCAGCAGCTGCTGTCAGTATACGCGAATAGGTTTAGTTGTTCCTGGTCCATCGTAATGTCAGTGTCCAGGTCTGCGCCATGCAGCTTCTATCAAACAAAAAAAATAGACATAGATACGAGTCTGATCCAATTATAGATCAAATTTTGTTTTTCTTTTCTAATAAATAGGCCTACGTGTCAGATTCAATTACAAACCAGCGGTTTTTTTTTTTTTTTTTTTGTTCTAAACTAATAAACTAGTTTCACGACTTGGCTGCGGTCACAATAAGACACTTGTTATCAAGGTTCCCGGCATTTGCGATGATAATTTATCTTACTAGTTAACAAGTGCCCCGGCCTTACAGAAGTATTAACCTGAGCGTATTTGTTTCATGGGTTCCAGCGGCAGGCACGCCCGTCATAAGGCGGCGGCCTGCTCTGCACACATCGGCTGATCTGGAACGAACAACGTAGCGCCTCTGGTTTACATATCTCGTTGGTTGGCGCACTGACCGGCGTTCATACACTCAGTTGAATAAAACGCCTCCGCTGGACACGAGCGTCTGGCATTCTTTGTAGTATTCCGCTACAAACAGAAAAGCTCACACATTTTATCATTGGTCATTAGACTTTATTTTTTGAATGGGAATGATTTATGATTTTGAGACCAAAACTGAACTTTTCCGTGGAAAATGTCCTATTTCCTTATAAATGGCTAATTATTTCGAGCACTTGCCTACTATGGGGTAGATCTATAAGTAGTGGGGATAGAATAGTCTCATGTAATTCCATCGCGCAATTCGCTACAAATAAGTGATTTAAACAAACATGGTTGCCGGTCAAAAACGGCCTCTAATTGCTCTAAAGTAAAGAACACACAGCCGTCAGTCTACGGACAGTGGATTGTTATTGGACGAAAATGGCTTTTTCAGCGTGGGAAGTTAGATGTACTGCAATACGTAACTAACGATGTTAGATTTAACATTGCGGATTTGTTATGGGAAATTTCCATTAAGACACCTGAGTTTAAGGTTGGATTTCGAAGCTTCTGAAGGGGATATGAACGCATCGGTGCTATCGTTGAAACGGGGCAACACTTTTTCTAAGCCAAAAAGTAAGCAATTCGCATGTAGCATCCCGGGGATTTTGAATATTTAATAGAGGCCAACGGTGAGCTTCTATGTCTTGTATGACATTGTCAATCCGAGGTGTTCTTTTCAAAGTATTGTCTGGCTAGCTCATGCAATTTTTGCCGCATTAAATTACCCACGAAAATAATGGTTTCGGGATTCAGTCACGGTTCGGTAGCCTCCGGAACCGAGTCGGTCAAAAAAGTTTCTGATAAAATGCGATGAAATTTCACCGAATTTAAACTGAAATATTAAAGATCACGTTTATTTAGTTTTTAATAGCGTCTGATCAGTAGCCTATTCGGCGTAAATTATACACTTTGAAAACGAACGTATGCTTCCAACTGTTCATCGAAACGGATAATGTGCGCAGATCTTTAAAATTAAAAAATTAAGCTAAAAAGTCAGTTTCCAGCTACTCTGTATTCAAGTAGTTATGGGGAATACCCCGACAAAAGGGCGGAAACGGCATTTGGGAAGAAAAATGACTGATGCGGACCATGCGGATTTTCACGTAGCTACAATAAGGCAGCTTCCATGCCGTGTGGTCGTTCGAGAAAGGCAGCGTGTTTTGGCCAAAAAAGTTCGTTTATATTAATGGTAACCATCATAAGTTACTGATCCGAGAAAGCAAACACCTGGACCCTATTTTTGAGTTTTCCAGCGCGGCGGGATGAAATCTCAGCACAGCGGAGCCCCGCGAGCGCCGCGGCTGGCTAGAACCCTGATAAATTCCTTTCCATTGTACCGATCGGATATTTTCGCTAGACCTTTAGAGGACCAAAGTTTAAAACCTGGGTCGGACCTGCCTGGGTGAAAGTGATCATTGCCAAAAATGGGTGAGAATTGGGAAAGCTGTTTTGTCATACCCCAGTAAGCAATAGCATTGTGCCTAATCCTTATCGTATTTTTCAAGAAAGGATTTTTGGTGTTTTTAAGAAGCTTATTTTTATCTGCCGAATGCATGTACAAATGTAATGGCACTGTGATATTCTGGGATTCCATTGCAACCGAAGCTGGGGGGGTGGTCATTCACAAAATAAAACATACCAGCCCTAATTTGCGCTGCCCAAAAGTACCATAAGAAATTCGGAAATTGCAGTCCACCTCTGTCATATGGTAAATATAACAAGGAAAGTCTGAGTCTAGGACGTTTGTTATTCCAAATGAAGTTTGTGAATGTTTTGTTAAGCAATTTAACCCTTAAATGCCCCCTGTGACAAATTTGTCACACGATTTTGGAGGTTGTCCAAACCACTGACCCCACATAAATTTTGCACCCTAATGCCCGTAGTGACACATTTAGACCATCAGTGCTGCCATCGGATGCATAAAAGTGGAACTGGCACTACACTGGCTGCACCAGCTAACCTTTCCAATATGGCCGCCCTCATAGTGGAATCCACACGATAGATCAGCACCCATTCATCAGTGGATAAAGTAGACAAACAGGTAAGCTAATGAAAAATAAGCTATGCCTAATACTTCAGGTATATGTCAACTACCAAAACAATGATGGACAAAAGTTCTCTTTATATCCTAGAAACTTGGAGTGACATATGTCACAAAACTAAAATGAGGTGAAAGGTCACCAAAAATTAAAAATTGCTATTGGTTTGTTATTAGCCCCTCCCCAGGACATATTAACAGAATACAGAGATTTTTCTTTCAACTTTTACTATAGTATGGCATTTAAGGGTTAAAGAAGGAAGGAGCTGGAGAGAGTGGAATTGACTGGAAGAGGTATAAAAATTAACTTAAAATTGACATTTTTAGGATATTAATGCGTCCGATTAAGGATATGGGTAATTTGGTCCATCTATTTATCAATTGTGTGACGTTATCCACAAGGGGGTCATAATTAACTGAAATAATTTTTTCAATAGTAGGGGTAATTTTGACACCTAAATAAGTAAATCCCTGTTTTGACACAGCAAATGGTGTAGGGATTGGGGGACTATTTCTCATTTTCTGTCAAAAACATTATCACTGATTTACTATTGTTTATTTTATAGCCTGAAAAGGTTCCAAATCTTCTCATCAAATTCAGCAGGCTAGGTAGTGTTTTCTCCAACCTGGAACAAAATAAAATGACGTCATCTGCGTACAACGAGATACGATGTTCTATGTCTCCGACTAATTTCTGTAATATCAGCATGCTTGCGAATTGCCATGGCTAGTGGCTCAATAGCCAGGATGAAGAGTAAGGGAGAGAGGGCAGCCCTGTCTCGTTCCTCGGTTAAGCCTAAATGGCGTTGACACAAGTCAATTAGTTAGTATTTCAGCTTGTGGGTTGGAATACAAAAGCTGAACCCATCTGAGAAAATTTACACCCACACCAAATCTTTGCAGGACATCAAATGGGTATTGCCACTCTATCCTGTCGAAGGCCTTCTCTGCGTCCAACGACAGGACAGAGTGGTCAGGGAGGCCAGACTTTTTAAATAGAATATTAAGTAGTGATGCACGATATGAAAAATTTAAACCGATAATTTCCTGATTCTCATGGCCGATACCGATAACCGATAAGTTCATATTTTTAGATTTAATATAATCTTTATATAATCTGCAGTTTGTGCATCCAGGAGAAAAACCAATCTAGGATGCAGTGATGAAAAACTGATATTTTAGTAGCTCTGGCCTATCTATTAACAGCAAACATATGTTTTGGCTCTTCAAATGTTCATTTATTTTTTTCATGTCATATCACACAAATATTTGTGGTCATTTGCTGTAAATAAAAATAACAGCAGCAAAAGACACTCATAGGCCAAACATTTACCATATGAAATGAATAACGACCACACTGGTGAAGCCATGTTGATTATTAGTCTAGCAGAGACGGGGCCAGGCTTGGGTCCTGCCAAAGCCATAGATATTCTCAGAGTTGCGACCACAGAGGTATAAAAAACACTAGAGTGGACAAAGTCTTCGGCTGTGTCCGAAATCACTCCCTACTCAGTATACAGTGCACTATATAGTGGGTTCGCCATTTTGTAGGGCTGTCCGAATTGTTTGTAAGAATTTTTATCCCCTATATAGTGAACTAATTACATCCCACCATCCACCGCGAAATGTAGTGAGCATCCGATGGTCACTAACCCAGCTATATATCCCATCATGCACTGCACACACACCGAAAAGCTCCGAAAGAGCTGCGTTTTGTCAACGGAGTTTGAAAGCAGGCACGAGACATTTATTGGCTTCAGGCGCGAAAATGGTTTTTTTTTTTTTTTTTTTGGAAACGAAGCAGCGCAGGAGACCCGTTTTTTTTTTTATTCAGGACATAAACGGACATTTAGGTACTATTAAAACGAACAATGATGAGTTGGAGGACAAAAAATAGATGACGATATTAAAAATTTATGGCCAATTTTATTATTTAAACGATAATGGTAAACACAAACACAGTGGGAAAGAAAGGCTACTCCGTTCGGTTATTACAGAAATATGCCCAAATCCTTCAACTGAAGTTGAATAGGTACGATTTAATTTTACGACAGCAGTGACGCTATTAACAGCTGCGACAAAACGAACCAGGTAGTGTCCGAAAGCGTTTCTTTCCTCTGCCAATGAGCTCACTATATAGTCACCTACATAGTGAGTTTCAATATAGTGAGTAGGGAATCGTGAATGAGTGAGTAATTTCAGACACAGCCTTCGTTTCTGTGGTAGCACTCGGCCGCCATCTCGTGTATGTATATCGGGGCAGACATTCATAGGAAAATACAGTCGAACGCGCCCAAATCGTCCTCGTATAAAACGGAAACTCGCTCATACCGGACAACGGCTATGTCCCGATTTTTTTCTGTATGTTTTTCCATGAAATAAACATCATCGAATATACCAGATTTAATATAACGGATTTTCGCTTACATCGGACAAAATGTCCAGTCCCGTCACAATGCATTTCCATTAAAATGCACTCGTGTATACTACCGGGCAAGCTGGTTTGCACCATGCACATACGCTGTCGCAACAGAGCAACGAAATGAAGTTCAGCTTTCCTACTGTTATAAACTGACTGAATTTAACCGTCAAATTAAAGGCTTTGTCTCCTTGTCATTTTAACTGTAAGAGGAGTCCTGCGCGCATTTAACCGTGTTTTACTCTGAACATGCACTGAACTCTGTGGTAAACTTATTGTAAAATTACAGTTAAAATAACTGGCAAAAGGTGCCAGTTAAATTACCTGGCAAAAAAGGCTTCAGTTCATTCGTTCATAATTAACAGTGTATTCGCGGAAACTGAAACTGGCGCGGTTTCATTTACATCCTACTTTAGTTTTGACAATTCTACATTGATCCCAGTTGGGGCAACACGCAATATCATCCTGTTATCCATTGTGTCAGGGCAAAGACGGATTAAATGAAGACAACAAGTAGGTATGAACACTTCAGAATGAAGTTGTTCCGATCGTAATACACAAAGCATTCATCTGAATAGTTATACTTATTTAAGTTGTCACCACGTCACTATTAAAGCATGACCTCTATAAGACGTATGTAAATAATGTAATTCAGGAAGAGAAATACGTTTGCGGCAATTGTGTGCGGTTTAATTTAATATTTACCGTTCAGTAACGCAATCGCTGTTGTCTGTCCCATAGGAGATCATGACAGCACGGCGTTTGGTTGGAACGATAGCGCTTCCCCACGAACCACGTGACCATTCAAGCAACGAAGTCAATGAGTGGCGCCACTCTGAGTTATCAATTGCTCTGGGTCCTGAAAGCATAGACATTAAGAGAGGCTAGATTGGCCCCTCCCCCTTTTTTCACGGCCGACTTGGCGGCCATCTTAAAGCGGTCGACCGCCGAAACGCAGAGTGGGACTCGGTGACAATAATAAATCACTGTCGTTGCAAAATGCCTCAACATTGTGCAGCCTACGGCTGTAAAAACCGGCGTACTGCACAATCCAGACAACAGGGAATTACCTTTCACAGGTAAGACACATGTTTAGTTTAATTTGGTCTTTTAATAATTTTAATAATAATAAGTTTAATAATCTTTTAATATATGGCCATGAGAAACCAAAATTGATAACAAATGGACTGACAGGCATCTTAAAATTCGCCATGTCTAATGATAAAGTATGCTTTCTGATGGGCATCTGAGAGGAAAAAACATGCTTCTAGCGAGAATTTAACCCGGGTCTACAAATAATAAGTCTTGTGTGATAACAACTATACCACTACAACTTCAAAATGTTCAAGGGGAATAGATATTTATTTCTGAAAGCTTGTATTGGTTATACAATAATGCACAGTGAATCGCGGGGTCGACTGTGGCAAGATGGCCGCCGCCGTCGGACGTCAGTCCACTGGGATTCCACCGTAAGGCGTCCAGTCTACCTATATATGTCTGTGCCTGCTAGTAAGGCGCGATGGATGACATAACCAGTGCGTCATGGCCTGTTTTGGGGCTACTCGGCCTGCAAACAATTTCCCCAATTTGGATAATTTATCGGACCTTTTTATCGGATAAAATGTACCTATCGGATCGATTTAAAAAAAAAAAAAAAAAGACATAATTTCTCCCCAAATCGGCCGATATTTTATCGGTCCGATAAATATCGTGCATCCCTAATATTAAGCAACCTCCTCGTATTGTGGAAGCCCTGTCTACCCTGTAGAAATCCACTCTGGTCCAAAATGGACCATTTGAGGTAAGACTGGTTCCAACCTCCTCACCGGCACTTTGCATAAAATCTTAAGGTCATTTTTTTTCGTCCATTCCTATAGTTCTTTTTTAATTCTTTAGTGCTTTCTAGTACAGCACTTTGGCAGACTTCAGTTGTTTAAATGTGCTATATAAATAAATTTGGCCTTGACCTATTTAGAAGATAAATCGGTCTAAAAGACCCACACTGGGTTGGCGTCTTTCCAGGCTTCAGTAACAATGAAATTAATGCTGTGTGTAGCAAAGGAGGGAGGGATCCCTCATAAACTGATTCCTTGTACATATCAAGTAGGGGCGGCATTAATTTGGATTTAAAAATTTTATATATTTCAATTGGAATTGCGTCTGGCCCCGGTGCTTTACCTCCCCCCAAGCCGGATATGGCCTCCGATATTTCCCCAGTCTTAAGGTTGTGGTCTAATGGGTCTAAAAATTTTTTATCTACTAGGTCAAAATTTAGTGCATCCAAAAATTCTTTTTGCACACGTGGGGCCTTTTTGGAATCAACTCTGCTGAGACCAGATAATAATCAATTCTAGAAAAATTCTGATGAATGCCGGAGTAACAAGAAAAGTTCTCTGGTTAGAATATTTACTTCTCCATACATCTACCAGATTAAAATCTTTTATGCACTGAAGCAGTTCTTTTCTTCTCAAGGGGTGAGAGGTGTCAACACCGGTGGATCTGTCCAATTCTGGTTGAAGTGTACAATTAAAGTCTACACCTACGATAAGTTGACCAGGCAAAGCAGCTAACATCAAGAAAAGCTGTCTAAAGAAGGTTGGATTGTCTATATTTGTGCCGTATACATTAACCAAATTGACTTTAACTGAAAGAAGTTCACATTCAATAATAAGGTATCTGCCAAGTCGGTCTTCAGTGACACGTATAGGCTTAAAGGGCACAGTTTTGTGTATAAGAGTTATTACCCCTGTTGAGTTAGAGCTAAAAGAGGCTGAAAACACCTGACCAGGCCATCTTCTCCTCACCCTTATCACATCCTCTGAGGTCAAATGAGTCTCCTGGAGAAAAATTATTTTGGCTTTAAGCTGCCGGAGCCTGTTCATAACCTGTTTAAGCTTGACAATCTTATTTAGTCCTCTCATATTCCAGGATGTGAACTGAAGATCAGAGGCCATATCTGAGAATTTTCACGTCATTAATGCCCTGACAGATATATGCAAAGTGGCTGCAAACATAGAAAAATACATTAAAAAATACACGAGAACAGAAGGAAAAAAGAAATCGCCACACATATCAAAGAAAAAATGTGAACATAACAGAGTGTACTTCCCCAACTGAAATACACCAACCCATCCCAAAGTACACCCATCCAAAGGAGCTCTAAACTGAGCTCAGTAATGGAGCTGCGCTGGTCCACCTGAGCAAACATCATAGGAGGATAAACATGCCTGGCAATCAGCATGGAGCCCCCCCGTTAGTCTCCGTACTGCAGTATTGTAGGCAGTAACAACCAAGCAGTCAAAGTTCAACCTGAGCCATAATTAGGTAACGCCACAGGAGGGGGGGGGGAAAGTAAAATGATGATAATTTAAGTCCTCACCAGCAGGGCTAGTCATGTGGCCAACGTGGTAATGACATAATGAGTCTTAAATGTGCCAGTCAAAACAATAAAGGGCCGAAATGTACCGCAAAGGGCGTGCTGTAGTAACAGTATGCCTCTTTTACCCATATTCTCCATGTTGCTGGCTCCTCATTTCCTTCACAAAATCCTCCGCCGTCCTCACCGCGTCAAAAGTGTGGTGTTTCCCCTTGTAGGTGATCAATAGTGTAGTCAGGTGAGCGACTCCGTATCGCAGGGTGGGGGTGGAGAGGACAGCCAAGTCTTTTTTTCACTGGGTCGAAGGCTTTCCTGCGTTTGAGAAGGCCAGCGGAGACGTTGGGTAAAAAAAAATTATTCTCTGGTTGTCCAGCAGTATGAGTCCCTTCAGCCTGGCCGCTCTCATGATTTGTGTCTTGTCCGCGAAGTTCAGTAGCTTCATTATCTCCACCCTGGGCCGTGCCGATTACTGCGGTCCAGCTCTGTTAGCCATGCTAACCTCGTTAACTTAACCGAGCCTGTGGGCTCGCTCGATTAGCAGGGGTCCAGGGAAAGTATCGGCACCAAGCACCTTCAGCAGCCATCCCTCAAGAAACGTGCACGTGTCAGTCCCCTCCCTACCTTCGGGAATGCCCACCAGGCGCAGGTTGGACCGTCGACTGCGGTTTTCCAGGTCGTCAATCTTGACCGCTAGCTCCTTAATAGTAGCTTTCATGGCCGTGTTGTCCGCTAGCAGCGACGCGATGTCATCTTGGTTGGTGCTAATTCTGTCCTCTGTCTCCATTACACGGGCTGTAATCGCTTTCACGTCAGCCTTAAGCCCTTGCATCGCATTTAGGAGCCCATCAAACCTCGTCACGACATCATCCTTCAACGCCTGAATTGCAGTCAGAATTTAGTTAGAATCAGTTACGACGTTAGTCCCCAAGGCTGCTTCGCTAGCACTGTTAGCGTCTTCGTTAGCTTGTTCCGAGGGGCTCAGCGTGGAGTCAAACTTCAAAAGTTTTTGCGTCTGCTTGGATAGTTTTGGTGCCATTGGAGCAGTCTAGCGTTAATGAAACTTGAGGTAAATGTACGAGTTAATTTAGACTGCTTAGCTGACCACTTTGAGCAAATTCACCGGAGGGGCTCCGAAACACGACCGCTCAGCACCGCGCCATAACCGGAAGTTCTGCCCAGTCTCTTTCTAATTGTTGAATTATGAAAATTGACTTTAGCTGAGGCAAGTGAGGCCTGCAGTTCTTTAGATATTGTTCTGGGTTCTTTTGTGACCTCCTGGATGAGTAGTCGATACGTTCTTGGAGTAATTTTGGTAGGCCGGCCACTCCTGGGAAGGTTCACCACTGTTCCAAGTTTTCTCCATTTGTGGGCAATGGCTCTCACCGTGGTTTGCTGGAGTCCCAAAGCCTTAGAAATGGTTTTGTAACCTTTTCCAGACTGATGGATGTCAATGACTTTGTTTCTCATCTGTTCTTGAATTTCTTTAGATCGCGGCATGATGTGTTGATTTGTGAGATCTTTTAGCCTGCTTCACTTTATCAAAGAGGTTCTATTTGTGACTTCTTGATTCAACAGGTCTCGCAGTTATCCGGCCTTGGTGTGGCTAGTGAAATTGAACTCAAAAAATGTGGTTAATCACAGTTAATTCATAATTTAACAAGAGGGGGCAATTACTTTTTCACATAGGGCCGCCTCAGTTTTTTGGAACATGTAGTGTTGTAACATGATATTAACATGGTATATTTTTAAAAAAAGTATACTGTAGATCACCCTCAACTTTGAAAATCGCCCCCAAAAATTTGCACCTGGGGATTATGATGATCACCCTCAGATTTTGAAGATGTAGGGAACACTGCCTACCATTTTCCTGATCTTGGTATTTTGGATCATGTCACGTCTGGTCTTGATGGCTTTTTGCAGATATCTCATTTCTCCTTTAAAGTTCACAAGTGACATATTGAATTTTCAATTACTTGTATCACTAAAACTGCTGCATAGCTTAGGATTTTATTAAAGACATATTGGAGGTCTTATAAATGTAGGTTAACTTTCATTTAGTGACCTTGACATTGACCTTCGATACTTGAAGGTCAAACTTCACATGAAATTTTCATAACTTCTGTCATAACTACATGATTCCTTGCTGGTATGCTACAGGACCCTTGGTTCTATTTTTCAACAGAGCCAGCACACAGAGTCATTACGAAAATGGCTACTTTTACTGAAAATATTTACTGTGCAGGAAAACAGTGTGCTGTTGCCATGACCTACAACGTGGACAAGCGATTGTACTCAAGGAGCCGAGCAAAATGGAAAAAGTGAAAACTACTTTCAAGGAACACCAGGCTGCAAACTCGTAGTGAAAGTAAAAGCATTTCCACATGAACAATTCTAAGAACTGAGGGGATTGGGAATAAACAGCTGTGTAGCCTTAAGAAAATCACTTATCAGTGAGGCTTATCAGAAAAAAGGTTTCAGTTTACTGGGGTTCATAAACACTCTGGAGCAATGAAAAAAGGTTCTGTGGTTTGATGAGTCTCGATTTATTATATTTGTAGAATAGTAAATGTGCTACTAGTATGTGCTTTAAAGATGATCACATCTGAACAGAAACTTCAGTGATTATCAATGATTACTTCTGCCTCGATTTCAAGTTAATAATGTACAGTACACCACCCTGCATCATTTTTGCTGAATCAAATCCAATACTTGTCTCATACTAATTTTGGGAGGCTGATTCCAACAGTAATGTCTGTTTTGCTCTAGCACATCACATTTTCTCAGTACAAGTGCATTTCATTCAAAAGACATTATTTCATGCCCTATCCTAATATCAGGCATAGTAATATGGTCATTGACCAAAGAAAATGAAAACATGATTCAGATGTTTTCCGCTACATCTCTGGGTGTTTCACTACACCCAAACTGCATTTGTTGCCGTTTTGATCAGTGCATAAAAGCACTGGTGTGCACTTCCCGTCCAAAAAAGTTGCACATTATTTTTTTTGGGCCACCTTTAGCTTTAATTACAAAGCACATTCATCATGGTATTGTTTCGACTATCTTATACAATGTTACATTTATTTCCGACCTGATTTGTATTCGTTTTTGTCAGAGATACAATATTAACGATGGGTGAGTCGAACCACTCCGTTCAGCCTTCTCCAGCACATCTCAAGGACTTTCAACTGGTTAGGGTCCAGACTCTGAGGCAGCCTGTTCATGTGTGAAAATGATTCCTCCTGCTCATTGAACCTGTCTTTGGCAATTTGAGGCTGAAGAATCCTGAAATTGTCATCTTTGAATATGCCTGTGCTGTCAGGGATTAAGAAGTCCATTGATGGCATAATGGTTATTCATATTCAGGTCCTCTGCTGAATTCATTTTACTGTTGCCTGACATTGCTGCGCCTAGGCCTGGCCAGTTGAACCACCCCTAGATCATTACACTACCTCCAGAGGCTTGCACAGTGGGCACTATGCATGACAAGTGCATTGATTCGTGGGTGACCTTTCTTACCCTGAGCACCAATTACTCTAGAATAGGGTGTATCTAGACCAGGGGTGGGCAATTCCGGTCCTGGAGGGCCAGTGTGTATGCAGGTTCAGGGCTTGATATTAACTTAATTTTGAGGCACTTGTCCTTTGGACAAGTAAATTTACCTTTCACTTGTCCTGGCTCAAAAGTCACTTGTCCGGGTGTAATTGACAAAAATGTACTTTTTATGCCCTCAGAATTGAAGATTCGGGGGCATATTGTTTTTGACCAGTCCGTCTGTCTGTTTGTTTGTTATTAATACCCCCCCCCCCGGCATATAATACGGGGGGATATAGTCATGGGTGCGGTTGTCCGTCCGTCAGTCCACCCGCCTGTCTGTGAACATTTCGTTTCCGGAGCAAAACTTGAAAACCATTCAATATTTTTTAACAAAACTTGATGTTCACATTAATCATGACCTGATGTGGTGCCTTTTGCTAATCTGAAGTTGATGAATTTTGTATTTTTTCTGGTTTGATTCAACATTTTGAACTGGTAACTTTAGGGGGTATGGTCTGTTTCCGGAGCAGGTGACATTTTCATTCTTCCAACATGTGGAGCCGGGGGGATATTCCATCTCCTGATGACTCCTGTTTGCTTGCCTAATGGGACAGCAGAGTGTCGTGTCTAAGGGCACTTGTCCTTTTGACCAAGGAAGATGAGGTGGAATATTATAGGAATGATATAGGTGACCATTGAGGTGTTTTAAAATTTTGTTACATAAACATTTTCCAACATTTAAAACTGTGCTTAATGAAGTGTTTCAGTCAATATAACTCCAATCTAACAGATCAGCAGTTATTAAAATGTGGCAAATATAATCTGGGAAACATGTTTATTCACTTTACATGGAGCTAAGATTGGTAATGAATTACATTAAATGTTTGCCAAATGAGTTAGTGTATGTTTATGAGTTGTAAAACATAAATAATCTTGAAGAAGGAGTAGATATTTACCAGTAAGCTTGACTCCAATAACTAAGCAATATGTCAACAGCTAGCAGGTGAAGACTTTTCCGATGGTAGTTAACTAAATTTAACCAATAAAAATGTTTACTATTAAATTACATTTTGAGTGCAGGACTTATATATTAATTAAGTTATTTCTCAACATGACGCTATTAACATCACAAAATTAAACACTTCTTTTCCAACCAGTCATTAGAGCACAGGTGTCTGTAGGCCTAACTACATAGTAAAAACTGGCATGTTTGGGTTGCTGCCTCTGCATGAGTCATTTAAAATTTAACTAACTTAACCTAATAATTCAACTACCAATTTGTAGACTGACAGACCTGGGCAGTGAGGTTCCGCAGGTGAAATCCCAATGACATTCAGCGCCTGGGATTGCGATTGTCAGATATAATGCCGTAAACATTGAGGGCAGACTGACCATGATCTAAGAGACTGTAAAACAATGATATCTGCTCCTGTAGAAACTACAACTCCGCATGAAATCAACCTTGTTTTGGGGGGAAAAAAAAGTTTTATACATGTCACGGAGAAGTACTAAATTACCCACAATCCTACGATGTTACCTTGAAAACGTTAAATAAACCCGCGGATGTCTTCGTCAACTCGTGAGTTAGGTCAGAAACGAACGAAGCACTGGCGATGTCACTAATTACAAAAATTTAAAACACTAAATATACTCACGACACAAACTAAAATATATTACTACGATAAATTAAACAAGCAGCTTAACTATTGATGCTGCAGCGAGGTGGCATTGATTCACGTCTCACTCGCTCTGTCTCTCTTCGCACCGGTGCTATTACAGTTCATTTTTCATTCATCGCTCAGACCGTGGCTGTGTCTCAAATCGCGCACTTCCAGTAGTACACTTCTATGGAGTGTACTGTGTGCATTAGCAAAGTGCGCTTATTTCATCAGGGTAGTGCTGTTCCCAATCGAGCCGTGTCGCCGTGCACTGACGGGAAATGATGATCGCGGCCGCTTCTTCTTCTATTTAATCATGGATGCAACAAATCTAAGCCCAAAATACATCTGCCGGCTTCGTTCCTCAATTCAGTTCATTAAAACGTCAAAAGTAAACATCCTTTTATTTTGCTTGCTTATGAGTGCCCCGTTTCAGGCTTGGTCGAAATTACATCGCCATCATTCCTCCTCGTCCTACTGACTAAAAACATACCTGTATGTTCATTTACATATTTTGTGATCGACTTGGTCCACGGACTGGACGGAGCTGACCGGCATTATCCATGCATCAAGCTTGGGCAACCCATTGTAATCTGTACTCTCGCTTGACTGATTTTTACTTGAAAGCACAGAACTCTGTCGACTGCTCGGCTGTAATTAAAGGGGACCTATTATGCTGATCCTTCTTTTAATACATATTAGTAATGTTATAATGTTGGTTGTCCATGCTCAACCTCTGAAAAGTTTCTAAACATAAGATACAGGGGTTTTGCCGTAATCCAAGAACGTGATTTCGTGAGCGTGATTTCCTCTCTGAACAGCTCCTCCCGAGATATTCACGAGATCTGGGCAAAACCTGACGTCAGGTTGTGCCATCCAATTAGTACAGACCTAGCCAGAGCCAACCACTGCACTGGACCTGCCCACACCGGAAACTATTCTAGCAGGCACTAACAACAGCAAATCATACTATGCCTCAGTAGCGTCGACACTTTTGGAAACACAAAAGAAGAACCGCAGATCATTTGAGGTGCAATTTTGTTAGTATCTCTCCCAAAGCTACTTGTCCGTTTACTTTTGGACGCAAAGAAAAACAAATATTTCTCTTCGAAACGACGATGCCACCAGAAATCAGTGGGTAGCTTTTTTTGTTTGCTGACAGCAAACAGCCACGGCCAAAGGGAACGTTGGCTGTTTGTGCTCAGCATTTTGCCAAAGACAGCTTTGTCAATAAAGGATAATTCTACACAGGATAAGCGTTTCAGCTGCTTCTCAAACCTGAAGCAGCTGCATCGATCAAGCGCTCGGAGCCACAAGCTTTAAGTAACCTTATAACAGCAAATAATGTAAGTGAAGCTAACGTGTTACGGGTGGCTAGCAGGACCGCTAGCGATAGTTAGCACTAACAACTGGCCTCAAACGCAGGCTTTCTAAAATATCTGAAGATAAAGCCTGTATCAGTCGCGACTGTCCTTGACTCACAGACACAGAAGCTGTAAGTTGCTTTTACTGCATAAGCCAACCTGACGTGATAGCCAGTTGATTGTGGCTGTAGCACAGCGGCTAACATAGCCAAGTTACTGTTGCTAATGTTTGCGTCCTAAATATGCAAGAGTGATATCAGGGAAATTCTACAGAAGGTGTGTGAACATAAACCTCATTTGAAGCTAACTTTTAATACTTGTTTGTAATTTGGATGCTTGGTACAACTGTTCACAGTAACAGAACTTGCTGTCTGTAAAACCTGTATTGCAAGGGTTTGTCTTTGTGGTTATGACCGCTCGGTTACCAGCTACTGTATGTTAGTTTGCGTGCTCTGCTAATTAAAAATGCTCCTGGTTAACTTATATGCAGTAATTCTGATCGGTATGCTTGTGTTACTTCGGTAAGCATCAATGTGGCAGTTTCATCATAACGTTGCCCGATTGTAGCCACTACAGTTAGTGATCGCTTCACTTATCCATGACCGGGATCAGCCGGATGCTTCACAAATGTCTGAGCAAGCTCTCTGGTGCTACCGTGAAAGCAATGCGAAACGCAGAAGCTCTACCGGTTTACAAATGATTTCTCTGCACTACCTTGACATAATTTCATCCCCCTTTAGAAATTGTTGTGGCTAATGAAAAGCCGAAAAAGGTGGAGATTAAATAGGTAATTCTTTCCTGTAGACTAGGGATCAATTCGCTAGCTCCACATAAGCAACTTTTCCGCGCTAACGGAACTTGCGGTCTGCAAAACCTGTATTATGTTCATAACATAACCGAGCTCTCTCTAGCTGTCGCGTACTATCCATAAAGCTGCTTTCACATCAGACACGAAACTAATTTTTCGCGCGACAGATTAGCTACATTCAAAGTCAATGCAAAGACGCGAATACAGGCGTTATGGACGCGTTAAGCAGCTTTCACACCGGACGCGAAACGAATCTTTCGCGCGACAGATTACATTCAAAGTCATGACCACTTATCAGCTACTGCATGTTAGTTCGCGTGCTCTGCTAATTAAAAATGCTCCTGGTTCACTTATATGCAGCAATTATGATTGGCATGCTTGTGTTACTTCGGTAAGCATCAATGTGGCAGTTTCATCATAACGTTGCCTGATTGTAGCCACTACAGTTGAAGCTAACCGGAGAGGTGCTGTATGTGTCTGCCGAGCTGGGCTGCAGTTAGACCAGACGTAGATTTTGCAGAGCTTGGGGTGCGTTTTTGGGTGCTTATGAAACGATTGCTTTACTTATCCATGACCGGGCTCAGCCTGATACATCTCCAATGTCTGGGCAAGCTCTCTGATACTACTGGTGAAAGCAATAGGGAAGCGCACAGCCTATAATGTGTCCGGTATAACAAACGATTTCTCTGCATTCCCATCGATTGAATATTAAATTCTTTCCTGTAAAAGTGATCGATTCACTAGCTCCACATAAGCAACGGTTCACGCAGACGGAACTTACGGTCTGTAAAACCTGTATTATGTTCATGACATAACCGGAGCTCTGTCTAGCTCTCGCATGCTATACATAATGCGCCCATTTTCCCCGAGGAAAAGCTGGTCATTCCGAAGCAATAAGTAAACCATTACCACAGGCAATTTCCGAAAAGGCTGTTTAGCTTGGAGCTTTCGCCTCTCCGTCATATACCAGCGCGGAAGCTGTTCGTTTCTCCACGCTAACAACACACCACAGCTATGCACACGAACCAGCAGGTCCTAATACACACCGAAGCAGTCCATAAGCTGTTGGTCCACTTTTAGCTGCCCCTCACTGTCCATGTTTCCCTCTAAACTCAGACCCACCGGATTTCTACGGTCTCCGGTCTGCACTTGGGCATGTCGACCCATTCTACAAATGTGTCTATGTGGGGTGGATTCTACCTTCCCCTGCATCCTAGCTAGGAGTAGAAAAACCGCGGTACTCACCAACTGTTGCCGTAGCAAACTGTAGCCGATAGCAAATTCGCGCTTGAGCTGCCAGACTTTCGCACTGCGTCCTCCACTTTCGCCGTTGCGTTTATTAGAACAAGTTAATTTCATTAGATCTATACACATGTACTGCGTTTGATTGCAGAATTTCCCCGCTGATTCCTTAGCTCAGATGGCAGAAGCGCCTCACGTTTCACCCTGAGACCCGGAAACTGCGTTCAGCTGCCTTGTCCCGCCTAGATCCGCCCTCCACAGAGCTGGCCAGTCAGAAGAAAGTGGGCACACGGGGAGTGGGGGCCATAGCGGAAGAGCCACCCCAATGAGGCGTTTCAGGCAGAGACTACAATGGACTACAAATGGGGTTTTTTGAGGATGGCAGTATGAGCTAAATAAGGACCCTGTTTGGGCTTTGAACGATCAGGAGTACTCTAGGGGAGTCCAAGATCAAAATATAACCTTGCAAATATAGCATCCGAGGTCCCCTTTAAGGGGAGGCATAGAAAACAATCCCTTTTAACTTGTCTAAACCCGTTTTCGATCATTTGCCTTCATTAACTCGTAGTCCAGCGAGATTTTTTATTTATACGATCAAGCACACAGTCCCCACCGTGATGCAGTTTCGCCGCGATTAAATGGTAAACTCAATTCAGAGTTGTTTCACTAATTTTCCTAATCAATGGAGACTATTGTTAACTTCCGCGTTCGCTTAACATCCTAAAATGCAGGTTGCCTAACCTACGCTACACGACAGCTAAATTTCAAGTAAGAAAACAAAGATCGGCAGAATAACGTGGATTCACATGCAGTTTCTTGCCTTAACTACAACTGATCACAGGGGATAGTGTTGACATTTTTCGGAGTTCACGTTATGTTAATTTAAATTAATAAATGAAAACCAATCAAGACCAAAAGGATGTTGTTCGTTTTCCTTACACCTCACTTGTCACCAGTGACAACACTGCAGCATAGAATATATCCATTACGTTACTCGTGGAATAGTCTGATAGTAACTAGGAAAAAAAACGTGAAGTATCAAAAAAAAAAAAATTAATTGCAACTCAGTTTAGCAGAATAACCCATTCTGTACCAAAATTGCTCTTCGCACCAACACACCTTGAACATGAAAGTCAAAGTACACCCAACAAAATCAACATAGTGACCTTTATTTATTCATGCCCAACTGTATGTTACAGAGCTTGCCACAGTCATGCAAAATCTCTCATGCAAAGGAAGACACATACCAACATGAAAGAAGGTTCATTGCCATTTTATTTTTAAGACACACATATTTCACACAGTTTGTTTTGTCCAGCCTCCCAGACAGTTCTGACAGCTAAATGCCACTGTACCAGTATGCGCAGTGTACTTTGATGGTCAAAGTGACCAGAAGAGACCTCCGCCTCTCCAGGGCATCCTTTAATGCTCTGATGACCATCCTTAGAAAAACCTCTGGACATGGCTGAGGACCCATCATTGAGACCCCAGTCTTCCCATTTTGGGTGGTCAGTGGTACCACACGTTGAGTTGTGACCACCCACTGTGTACTGTGCAATCCACAAGTTTATGGCTGTCTGTGACTACATAACAGAGTTCACTGATGTGTTCATTGGTGTTTCTTGGGTCGACGCGTGATGCGAAGTTGTTGAAGGACACCATCATCCACTACGAGTAGAAATAACCTCTGCCAGGCTTCTGCAGCAGTGGCCTCGCCCCCCTCAGTGCTGACTCCAGTTCTGGGGCACTTGGGGTCTTGCACGGGATGGACAGCTAAGAAAATGAAAAATATCCTGTTTTCAGATGAAACATTTCAAATATTTTTCCTTCCAAACTCATGCTTCTCCTTTGATTTCTTTAATCAGAAGAGCTTCTGTGCTTAACAGAAATGGTAAATTGGCCAAAAAGTATGACAAAATGTCAGTGATAGTCATCCTCAGTTAATTTGTGTCATGAGCACTTTAAACTGAGAGTGGACCAAACATTATGCATAAAATTTCAACAGCGGGACTAACTCAGTGCTGGCGACCTGCCACTGCTGTGGAATCCCCACACAGGAAACACTGGTGAAGTATTACATTATTTCATGGCTACAAACTATTTTCACTGGCAAAAAAAAAGTAAGTAGCCAAGTCATTTCAGTCAATTTCACCATGAATGCATTCATACAGCAGGCTTGACATAAATACAGTATTACACCCAACATGGTAAAGTCACCTTTTCATCAACTCGTACAGAAGGCTGGGATCACCCTCCACTCCAGGTCTGGAACAGCAATGTACATCCTAATTAAATATAATTGTGTTACACCAATGTAGTGACACCCATACACTAACATCAATGTCTAGATACAGTAAAGTACCGATGTAGGGAAGGCTTGATGATGGTACATAATGTTAGCATATTTTACAGATATGTATTCACTTACTCGTACCCATTCACGGCATCATTTTGCCTCCCTGTGAACAGGATGGCGTTACCAGCGCCTCATGAAATGAGCCACGTATTGTCGTCCGTCCCCTAAAAATACCAGAGACAAAAACTTATTTTCAGAGCAGAAAACAATTCACGAAGAAGTTACTGCTAATACGTGTGTGGTGTCCGATGCTGACCAGATAACTACCGGCTGACTTTACTGATCTAACGATAGAAGCCGCATTTTACAGATATTCCCGACTAATTAAATATTCACGATACTTTTAACACGCATACACAAGAAGAATATGCCACTACACACGTAACTGTTAACGATGTCTGACTAGTTAGCTAACGAGCGTGCATGTTAACGTCAATGTCCGATCAAACAGTTCTGCCACCAGCTAGCTAGCATTTGCATTTTCGTTTGCGGTGCAAAATTATTATCCATCAACGACTCTATTAACGCAATGTAGCTGTACACTTAAGCCTTCTATGTGGTAACAATACAGTGGCACTAGGTGGGGAAGTGAACGTATGTAAAACTTACATCTGTGCGTTTCAGCGAACACCGCATCCTCCTCGCCGCCATTATCACAAAAGCTCAAAGTCCCTCCTCTTCCTCTACGTGGCAAGATGGCGACCGTTGAGGGTTAGAAGTGTTCAACGTTCTGTACTCAACCTTTTGTCCGTAATGAGTGCATCAACCGGGTACTTGCAGTGCACTGCCTTTTGCTGTACTTGTCAGTGTGAACGCACTTATGCACTCAAAATAGGTATTCGAAGTGTGGAAGTGCGCGATTTGAGACACAACCACGTCACTCAGGTGCAGTTGCTGTTTTTCTTGGGGCTTTTCCTGGAGCTTGCCCGGGTTGCGGAGCCTTGAGAAACATCGCTGCTCCTCTGATGTAAGGGGTTCCTTCTGTATATGTGTGTGCGCGCGCGCGTCCGTGTCTGTGTATCTGATCGGTCAATCAAATCATTCGAGTTGGACGCTGGTTAGACGTGTCGTGCGGAAAAAAAGTTTTTGTTTCACATTGGTTTTCTGAATGTATTCGTTTAGCGAATTGAATTCAGGGCACATAACGCGAAGACACTGTATTTTTTCAGCAACTTTTAACTTTTCCGATGGGGCAAGTAAATTCCTCTTCCACTAGTCCGACAATAAAATCTACTTGTCCCGGACAATCGTTAATGTCGAGCCCTGCAGGTTGTTGTTTTCACCACTGACTATGACTGATTGAGCTAATTGGTTGTATATGCACAAAGATGTTCTCATTGATTAGATCACAGACAAACGTTTCATTTAGGGACAAAAGAACAGTCTTTGGTGGTCATTTGTGAACATTTCAAGAAATGCAGGAGAAATGTCAGATTTTATAAATCGTTTGGCTGATTAAGATAATTAACCAATTAACCCCTTTGCGCAGAAGCCAAATTTGGCTATTTATGGGTTACCCAAATTAATGCTTTATAATTCAAGATTTAAGCTTCATAAAGAGGAAAAATGTGGCTTTGCTCAGAAAAGACACCTCTAGCATTTAGAATTACATCATATTTCAGTTTATTTTCATGATTTTGGTAGAGAAAATGGGCTGCAAATATAAAAAATTTTCATGAGAATTCACCATTGAAATTGCAAAAAAAAAAAAAAAAAAAAAAAAAAAAACTGAGAATTGAAAAACTGCTGGGGCTTAAATCTAAACATTTCTGGGATCATCAACTCCTTGACCACAAGTAGAATTCATCTTCAACATTACATTCTAGATTACCTACATGCTATTAGCCAAATTATACGGCTATCCAAGTGGCTCCCTAAAGTCAGAGATCCCTAAAAATGGTGCACTGTCAAATCGTAAAATAATCATGTATTTAACACAAATAAAGTTTTGAGGAATGAAATTTAATATGAACTAATGATTTTCTGGTTGAGTTTAGCATGAATTTATCAATATCAGTGCAGCTGAACATCAGTGGTCACCAGTAACCTCTCCTAACACAAAACATGCCTTTTCTCCATAATAAAGTTTATAGTTTTGTTCATTTTTCTTCAAAGTCCCCCGAGCCAGCTCACATACTCATGAAATAAACTGCTGATTAAACGGTCAGAACATTCACCTTGCAATGAAACTAGCAGTTCCGACTTCTGAGCTCACAAACTCATTTCAACACTTATAAGGAACAAGTACAACTCACTAACTCAGTAATATCTGAATTCTGAAATATACTTTATTTTAACAGAACAGAGATTCCACTTTCAGGGAAGATCAAACAATATATGCCTCCCTAGATTCAACAGAATGGTGCAATGAACGTACCGGGGGGGTCCACTCAAATGCATGGGCAGTTCACATTTTAAACAGGAAAAAAACCTCGGCATTCGACTTTGTTGAATACGGCATACATTCCAAAACAAAAAGCAAAAGTAGCAGCCTAACCTTTTTCATTGAATCCCTCCTCCAGAGACCGATGTGTCCAGTAGAAGGAACCCTCCGGTCCTGTTTCATTTGAAATAATTCCCATGGACCATGTCCTTATCTCATTTAAATCCTGTAAATGTAACTGAACACTTCAAGGCCAGTTTTGCGAGTCTTTTTTCTATAAATCGCGTCTATTTCAGCCGCACAATGTGCGCAACGTAGACAGGATACAACCAAGCTTGCTGATATGCATAGGTTTGTATGCTCTTATGTTTGTCCAATCAGTGTGTTTCACTTACTGTGGAACGTTTAAACACTCGGGAATTGGATAAGAAATGAGCCAATCAATACATCGTTACCGAGGAAGTTTCCCGAGGGCGTGAAATATAACTGTGCAGTTACGCAGAAGAGCCTGAGTGTATAATAGAGTGATTAGCTATCAACACCAGTACTTGGGTGGATATAAGGAAGCGCTGAATTTGTCAATGAAGGAATCTACACGTAAATCCAGGGTAGGGAACTACGCATTTTTTGTATGTGATGACTGTGATTGACAGAATGTGAGAGAATCAATACCATGTTGAATTTTTTGCTTCGGAAAACTGACTTTTCTGAACCACTAATTGGAATACCGTTGGCTCACTGTAGCTAAAGTGGTTGCTGCAGAGGACAACAATTTTTTCTGTCGCAAGAGATCATTTTTTTTAAACTGCTGGATCGATACTTTGGGCAAGGATATTGACCAGTTTGCACATCAGGCTTAGCTGAGGAGTTTAATTGATGCAACTCTTGAAAAACGGGGAGTGGAGTGAACTTCCCCATATTCAAAACCACGTTTGAACTCTGCTTGCTTGTGAATATTCAATAACTGGTCCGGGTGTGCTATCTAGTGATCGAGTACAGTAACTGCATGATTAAATTTGCAGTTCCATAGACGCAAGCGTCTACATCTGCAGAAAGAGGTTAAAGGCCTGAAGTTGTTTTGAAAGCCAGGGACAGATACGGCGCTCACTGCCCACCTCTGATCTAGACTCATCAGACCACATGGCCTTTTTTCCATCGCTTCACGGTTCAATTTTTATGCTCCCTTGCAAATTGAAGTCGTTTTTACAGATTAGCCTCGCTAACAAGTGGCTTTCTTGTGGCCACGCAGCAGTTCAGTCCCAATCCTCCAAGTTCTTGTTGCAGCGTGTATGTGGAAATGCTCTTACTTTAAGAATTAAACATGGCAATGACTTCTGCTTCTTTTTTTTTTTTTTTTTTTTTTTTTTTTTTTTTAAATGATGAGACTTCACTGAGAGTTTTAGTGCTTTCCGATCACCATCATTCATGATTTTCTCCACCCTATTTCTTCTGCGAAGTTGACAGTTCACCACTATTCCAAGTTTTAAAAAATTATTGGACAGTTCTTGACCAAATTCGAGTGATTTCAGCAGTCTCCTTAGTTGGTTTCTTTGCTTGATACAGGCCAATGATTTGCCCCTCTTGAGACGCGGTAACATGTTTTCAACGACCATGAGATGTATCTTCCGACATGGTTGTTTAAGACACGAGAAGCTACACACTATTACAAAGGATCTTGAGTATTTTTGCTTATTTAAATCCCAGTGGCAACTTTTTTTTTTTTTTTTTTTGGCTGGGCACTCTGATGACACACAAACTGTTATTTCATTTGTGGTTTAATCACTTTTATGAATGCCTATTAAATATCTGCTTTCTAAGCCCACCAATTCACTGTACAAAGGTGAATTACAGACTGATAAGTGGTTGCAGACATTGGACTCTGGGCTTAAGGACTGCATTAGGTCAACAGTATTGGAGTTAAATGTTTCATTCCAATACAGTGTGTTCATTTTCGTGGCTACAACCACATTTATATCATATATTTGGAATTTAGCCGGTACTCCTTTGCAACATGTTGGTAGTACCAAATGAAAAGGCCTAGTTGTATAAATTTCAGATTTAGTACAGTGGTCTGGCCACATAAGCAATCCTTGGCCCCTAGAAAAAATGCATAGAGGAGAAGGTATAGAGGCACTTTTTTTCTGGGATGTAGGGAAATTGATGAATAGTATGTGGGCAATGTGGATTTGCCATATCATTCCTCTGTGCTGTTCTTCCTCATTTTAGTGTAGCACACCCACTCTGTACAGGCTATTGCTATAGAATGATGTATTGCCAAGTTGATAAAATGAAATTTTCACCTTTGCTAAATCCATGGCATGGACAAGAGCGATGAGTTCCCAGAGATATTTACGGTCATAATGATATTTACAACAACAGAGCTGCTTCACCCCAGGGCGCATTCAAAATACAAATTTTGGCATGTTGAGCTGTTAGACTAAAATCTTATGGGCAGCAATCACCTGAAATAAGTGAAGCGGAAGTTGCATTGAAGTGTTTGTGCACTTTAATATTTAAAAGATTACAATTCTAAATATGATGTAGACAACAGTCAAGAAGTTTGCAAATTACTTTGACTGTTTGCTGACTGCCAGAAAGCAGTTTTGAGCTGATTCCTGGTCTATCTAGATTTAAACATCCCCTGAGGGAGTAGAAAGTGGTGAAATAAGGTTTAACCCCTTCTTTTCTATAAGTGGTCTTTGATTAATTGTCCTGGCCGTCTCTATCCACATCAGTGGGAAGTGAGTACTGTTCAGAGCCATGAAAAAGGGCTTTTGTGACTAAAGCAAGGGAGCGTACAATGTGCTCACCAACTTCAGTTCCTTCACTCTGAATAAAACTTGACTTTAGATGGAGTTTGTCCAAGGCATGAAAAATCCAAAATGCTTGTGGTTATTGAAAGCGAGGAGTGGTTACCTGTGTGAATGGTGGCACAGACTGAAGCGGGAGGCGACTTGCAAATACGTTTGGGTAAAAAAGTGTTATGAATGACCTGTGGTAACCCCTCATTTTCTCTCTTATTCTCTCTTCTTTTCCTTCTGTCTCCCACTTGTTCTGTCTGCATTTCATCTCATTTCCACAGGGTGAACGGGGCGCTTGTTGTCCTCAGGAACTTGGCTGGTTAAACTTTGAGGCAAACAAACTGAAGTGCTGTTTCTGCCTCGGGTGGATCACTAAAGCAGTCGGTTCTCACTATATTTTCTTGGAAATTCTGCCAGTTTTTTGGGGCAGAAAGAGGTTGAAACAACTCTTCCCTTGCCTGATTTTTCTGGCGCATTGCAAGAATCAAACCCAGAACAGGAATCTCAGAGGTATGTGTAAATAATGGCTCTACTTGCTCATCAGTGATTATTTGGTCTCTGTTATAATAAATTTATAGATGATGTCTTGAGTCACATTTTGTTTATTAATGCATTATTTTGCCTATCAGAAATTTAAGCCACATTTATTTCTCTGAAACAGTGTGAATTTGTGATGGCTGAGTGGAAGCATATTGTGTGAAAGTTATCTTTATTGTGATTTTGGGACACTGACTGTATTATCTACTGCGAACTACTAAAGTAATCTAAAGGTTCTGGCCCTTTAAATTGTTGCAGATCGAAAATTTCCTGTGCTTGCTGGCATATCGATATTAGATGGAAAGTTGACAATTATTGACATGAAATGCAGTGCTTTTTACAATTATTCACATGAAGCGCATGTGCTTTTACACATTCAAAATTATAATGGATGCTCATGTATAATTTTGAATATACTTGATCTGAGACTACACAACGATATCTTCAAGAAGGCACATATCTCTTATACTCTAACCGCATCATCCGATTCAATGGAATAAACATTTTTTTCTGGGTAATTTCAAAAGAGGTGGCTGCTTTGACATAAACATGGATATCATCAGGTTTTTGGATACAGGCAAGCCAGTGTGTCCCACAGAATTAGAAGTTATTTGTGGTGGTAACCGGAGGCAGGGAAAAATGCGCATTTGCACGTGTGCAAATCTGAAGTTATTCATACCGCATATGAAGCTGCAACCCTGCAAATATTTCAGTTGCCACAGTACTTTGACATATGACTGAGAATTATGTTAGTATTGTCAAAGAATTAAGTTTGTTTTGATTTCTCTTGAATCTTTTATTTGCAGTGTAGGGGAAAATATTTCCTCACCTACTGACTGGACATATGTAGGCTGTCTGCAGGTGTGAGTGGTAACAATTGAAATGAAATGAATTACAACTATAGCAAGTAAAACTGGAAATTGAAAAGTAGTAGATAGAAGAAGCTTATTAAAGGCAATCACTCACAAAATTTAATTCTGATGCCTCTCGACGGGGTCTCCACCCTTTTCTAACCAAATGAATACCCAAAAATTTTCTGTCCCCCCATGACTTTTTGCCAAATTTCCATGACTTTCTGGGCATTTTTGTGTCATTTTTAATTCCCCCTCACTAATCATCAGTAGAGACTGATGTGTCAAGCCGGTGTGCAGTAAGTTTTGTAGTTGGTAACTGCGTTAGCCAGTTTATAGCGTTTAGCAACTTTTTTCGGCTTTTGTAATTCAACCATGGCTGACTGAAATAACTTGCTGACTGAAATGACGATGCTTGACATTGACGATTGTCCTGTCCATGGCACTGCTTGGCTAATTGTAAAGTTAGTCCCATGTGTCGCTCTTTAAATATTCGCCTTTTAAGTCAACAAACAGCTCTGTGTTACTGTTTTAATGTCATAACGCCAGACCAGAAAATCAGTCAACTGGGTGGAGTGGGAAGAGGTCTGGACCCAGCCCATTGGCTACTAGCTTAGCACTGCTAAAGCAGGAGCTAATCCAGCTAACGGCTAAGTATTGTGTGTTGATGTAGTTAGCAGTTCAACAGACACAGCTGCTAATAGACTGGAGTTGGACTTCTTCTAGTCCCAAAATTAACTTGCGTTATCCTCTCCGAGAGCAGAGAGGTGTCCATGATAATAACCTTCGTCGCCAGATTAATTTGGCCAGCCATCTTTTGTCCGCGCGTGTGGAAACTGGGAAAGTGGAAGATTCAACAACCGATGGACATATCTGCTCCTCTTCTTCGGTTTTACTCGCGTAGGTGCCGTGCCTGTCGCCACCTACTGCATCGGCGTGTGTAACAACATGCTGTATTCTCAAACCATCCATTGTCACGTGTTTGGGTGCAAGAGCGAAATTGCGCTCCAGAAATGGGAAAAATCTATTTGTGGCGGGTGATGTTGTGTTTTTTTTTTTTTTTTTTTTTTTTTTTTTTTGGCCGGCCACCGTAAATGAGTGAATGTATGGGAAACCCTGCAAGCTTTTCAAGAAGGTGATCGAACAAACAAAAGAGGATGGCTATCCAGCCACAGTCAAACTAGTCCAGCCACAGAAGGTAAACTTGGAAAAAGCCTTATTTTAATGGGGGTGTGCAAAGCTGCATGTTAATGAGAGTTTTAGCGTAAATTTCATTTTCATTATTCATGTTAATGGCCAAGTAGGAATATTGTCTTTTTTTTTTTTTTTTTTTAGGAATAAGGGAAAAAGACCATGTAAACTCTGTCATTGGCTGCAATTGACCGATCCCAAGCCCCGCCCATTTTCGGCTGCGTCACAATGGGGCAAGCAGGGGTCTGACTGAACCTCGGACAACTTTCACCTCAGGCAGCCGTCTCACAAAAACAATAACGGTCACCAGTGAGCTACCTTGGTACCCTTACCGTCGCGGGGACTGCATTAACTGAGCAGTTAATAAAATTAACAAGGTGGCTAACAAGCTAGCTACTCGTAACTGACATTCAACGACAATACTTCTTACCTGCATAATATTTAAAGCAGTGGTCAAGTCGCTTTGTCTGTATATACAGAGTTCAAAAAGACAAGGATGGGAGAAAGGCTTGGCTGTTAGCTAGAAATCAGGAGAAAAAAGTTCTCTCTGTCCCCTCGATCCGTGCTGTGCAGTGATCATTTCTGAGAGCAGTGTTTCAACGGGACAGGGGCAAAGATGAAGCTGAGGAATGGAGTAGCCAGAGTTAACTAGCGCTTCCTTTGAACAACGTTGGCATAAGGCATATGATTCAATATAAACAGTTCAGTTGATGGCAAATATACTCAACCAGGGTACAATGAAGTGAGGAAACCAGAGAGTAATTTGATAACGTACACGGACATTCATCGACATTTCTGATAACGGGGATAACTTCCCAGCAATGATCTTATCAGAGGGTCATTAAAAGCCTCGGTCACGTTAACTTTTCTGCTCGCACTTAAACGTTGACACTGAGTCACATTTCGATCTTCCCATTAGTAAGTGTGCCGCTTTCCATCCTCCAAAAAGCACATATTTATTTAGGGTGACAAAATGTCGATGCCAAAATAACACCGATTCGCATGCAAGACATCAGTGAAGGGAACCGGGGCCGCTATGCTCGTTGTTTTCAACTCGGGCAAGACTGAAGTTTCCTGGTTAGTTGTCCGACCTAGCAACAGTAACAATGGGAGGCGGGGTTTGGGATCGGTCAATTGTATGATTTGTTGGCATTGGCTGGATACCCATCTTTATCGTTTGCTAGCCTTTGCTTAGAGGCTGTGCAATGCCAGCATAGCTATATTTTCTGGATGATCATGCTAATGGTCAGTAAACTAGCTTAAATATTATAAAAAATGTGTTACCACACATCATCATTGACATGATGGTTTCTATCACAAGACTGATTTTGCTGATTCCATGCACTTATATTTCAGCATACTTGAATAGACCTTTTTATTGTTTGCTAACATTGATGTCATGGGTGTAGATTAGGGCAGGGATGGTTGGGCATTAGCAACTTTCTGAGGTGGAAAGAATATCACAACCAACTTTGGGTTAATGGGAAAGACTAAACAAAATGTGGAATCATAACTCTAAAATGCTCCAGGCAGCCCAATGTAACCTTAGCACCTATTCGGCTTGTGGCTTTGACCTGTGTTAATGTTCTTGACAAAGATAAGAGGATAAAATGTGATCTATGAAGACAAAAACTATGATGACATGTACAAATGTTTTTGTTAATGATTGGGGGGATAAAAGACAGAAATTGCAGGAAGTCGACAACTTGGGACAATATTATGGAACCATCATTGCTGCCACGTCCACGGCAGATCCTTCATGTTAACGCGATGGCTCAAAAACTATTTTATAGATCCATTTCAAATTTTCTATGCCTTTACGTCTTCAGATGGAGAACTGGATTGATTTTGAGCTTTGTATTATTAGTAATAATAAATTAACCCATTAATTTCCTGGAACACCTCCATAGCATCATGTTGCCTGATAAATATGCAATATCAGCTTGAGATTTTGTCATTCTCTGTCCTACAAGATGATACTATGGAATTATCATCGCTGCCACGTCTGCGTCCACTGTGTCCGTGTCCACTGCAGATCCTTCGTGATAACGTGATAGCTCAAAAACTATTGCATATTGCAATTTTACAAGCCTTCAGATCTTAGTACGACAGAGAACTGCATTGAATTTAGGTTTTGTACTATTGGTACAGATAAATTTATGAACCCATTATTTTCCTTGAACACCGGAGTTTCATCATATTGCCTGACATGCAAGCGATATCGGCTTGAAATTTTGCAGTTTTATTCTTTCAGTCATGCAAATTGATACTATGGAATCATCATTGCCATGCCGGCCGCGTCTTTGTCCGCTGCATATCCTCTGTTTTAACGCGATAACTCAAATAGATCCTTTTCAAATTTTACAAACCTTTAGATCTTATCAAGATGGAGAACTGGTTAATTTTGGACTTTGTATTATTATAAATTAAATAAATTCGCTAATTAATTTATTTCCTGGAACAGCTGACTGTCATATTGCCTGACATATAAGCAATATCACCATGAAAATTTCCCATTTGATTCTTTCGGTTATGATCAATTATTGCTGAATACTGCACATAATATATCAAAGCTAAAATAATAAGTTAAGTCTTTAAATTTTGTTTCTGACCACACAAAAAATAGTTTAGTTTATATTTCATTATTAAGTGAATATTGGCAGTTTGAGCATATACAAGATAAAACTGGGTTCAGATTGTTATAATTTAATAAGGCTGTCTAGGGTGATACTGTTGCGAGGCTTTCTTTGTGGTGAGCTTTCGCTGATACACCCATTGCAGTCTGGAGCGACAGTGTAGGCCTTGTTAAAATATTCTTGGCACCATTAAAAACGCACTTGTGAGGTATGTACTGTATTTGTTCCAAATTAAAGAATCAAATCGATTTTAATTGTTATTCCTGTGAGAGATGAGTGAAATAAAGAAAAGTGCATGATATTGTGATCCCTTATGCGCTCCATGAGTACACTGCCAAGCACTTATACAGTGACAAAAAATTGCATGGTTTGAGATGTGTACAGTGACGCTTAACTTGGCACAGCTTAAGACACAGGAAAGAGAAAGAGCCATTGGCATGTTATGGGCAGGACTCATCCGCGGAGAGGTGCTGTGTTAATCACCGGTTAAAAATCAGTTGGTTGTGTTTACTTGAACAGGAAACGCGCTCTGTCACTGACTGATCCCACCAGGGCAGCCACGAGTAAGATACCTCATGGGAGCATTTTTAATGACGCCGAGATAACTCACACTTGTTTCTAATGGTGCGAAGTATATGTTAATGGCTGGTGAGTAGGGCTGTAGTAGGGGGTAAACGTAAATGTCATTAATGCACCTTTTAAAATACAAAATGGCGTTTACTCTCCTTTTTATGATTGTCTATGCAGTTGTTATTATGTGATTTTTAAAGGTTTGAGTCATATTCAAAGGGAGAATATGCGATTCTAATCCAGTGAACTTTTTTTTTTTTCCAAATCGAGTGAATATCTCCTCACGGTCTGCAAGTTCCTGACTTGTATCACCAAAACTGCTTCAGAGCTTAGGACTGTGTTTGTATTAGTATTACAGGAGGCCTTATAAATGTATGTGAACTTTTATTTAGTGGCCTTGACATTGATTTTCATTGATTCGAATGTCAAACTTCACACGAAATTTTCATAACTTGTATTATCACTATCAGACTACTTGCCGGTAAACTACAGGACCCTTGGTTCTACTTTTATGTGTTGGCATGGCGTTCGTTTCATGATGTTCTGTTTAGCATCAGTTTTGATGGGGACAACCATAAACCTATAACCAAGTAGACAACAAAGGGCTGGGACATTTCTCTGGCAATGCGTAGGGGTCATTCCATGCTAAGTGATCACATTTTCTGAAAACTTCCCAGGTGACCATCTCAGATTTTGCTTGAAGTCAGAATGAATGTTACGGTGTGTAATGAACACCTGAAAAATTTCAGGGTCCAAGTGGATTTGGATTTTATGGCCCTTCAAATTTTGGGCGCCACGCCCACTTTTTAGAACGCAAATGCCCAAAGTGGTTTGGGAGGTCAGTATCTCCACAAGAGATATTGCAAGACTGACCTTAGGGCCCTGGGGGTTTTGAGGGACCCAGAGACTACACATTACATTGCATTACAGGGACTTAGCTGACGCCCTTATCCAGAGCGACGTACAAAAGTGCAAAAGTTCAGTACAAAAGTGCAGAGCTCCAAGGAGGCAAGTTAAGTGCGAATAGTTCAAGTCACGAGAAGCGCTTAATAAAATTAGTGACTATTGAACAAACAGACAACAAAAGAGACCAGTAAACTTAACAAAAGAGAACTAAATGACAGTCAAGGAACGTGGACGTGATGTCAGGAGAGTCAAACTGAGGGCAGTGAAGTAGGGGAAAGGTGGAGCCTGAAGAGGTGGGTTTTCAGACTGCGCCTGAAGGTGCTCAGGGAGTCTGACGTTCTGACCGCGACGGGTAGGTCATTGCACCAACGGGGAGCCAGGACGGACAGCAGTCTTGAGCGGGATGAGCACCAACGGAGAGGAGGTGGAGCCAAGCGACTAGAAGTGGCAGAGCGGAGTGATCTTCTATGCGTGTATGGTCTAACCAGTTTCTGGATGTATGCAGGAGCTGTTCCTTTGACTGCTTGATAAGCCAGCATCAATGTCTTAAATTTGATGCGAGCCGCAATAGACAGCCAGTGAAGGTTCTTCAGTAGGGGGTTGACATGGGAGTGTGGAGGGAGGTTGTGGACCAGGCGAGCTGCAGCGTTCTGGATGAGCTGCAGGGGTCTGATGGCAGAAGCTGGGAGGCCGGTGAGGAGGGAGTTGCAGTAGTCCAGGCAGGAGAGGATCAGCGCTTGGACCAGGAGCTGGGTCGAGTAGGTGGTGAGGAAGGGGTGGATCTTCCCGATTTTGTTGAGGAACATGCAACTACATACAACTATACAACTGACTGATCCACTAGATATAGAAGGAAAGAAGGATCCAACTGCACATCCAACAAAACATCCGAAAGCTGATAAAAAAATATTGGGACTCGCGTTACTCTTTTTATGTGACTCATGGTACCAACTTCTAATGTCCTGCACAGCTGCATATGAGGACTAGATATGCAAATTGGTAATGCAGTTTTGTTAGGTATTGGCAACAGTAGGAAAAATGGATCAAAGTTTCGAAATATAAAATCAACAGTTTTCAAGAATGCACCTGAAAACATGATGCAGAGGCCAGGTAGAGTTTGAAGCTCAAAATTAATGAAATTTTGTCATTTTAACTCTAACAATATAACAAGTAGGATTCTGACAATTTGGCTGGCAATACTTAATTTACTATTTTTTTTTTCCTGAAAGTAAATGATGTTTTTCACAATAAAAGTCCAGAATTCCATAGAAAATGGTGAGGAAATTTTTGAAGGTCTTTGTCCCTGTTTTCATGAAATTACCATTTTATATCATTGGCAATTTGGAAGTTCAGCTTGAGGCAATTATGTAGTGAATGCAAATCATTCATGTGCCTTACACGGGAACATTTAATCTTGATTCAGTGATTGCTCTTATCAAAATGCATTGTGAACCGGGGTATGGTTTTAGTATATGTGTCTGTGTGTGGGTGTGTGTGTGTGTGTATATATATATATATATATATCCATCCTTGTATCAAGCAGCTGGAGAATTATGTGAGGCAAAATCATTGTGATCCTGATGTTCTCATTGAGAATATTGCCAGATGTCTGACTTGTCTGGATTTTCCAATTTCTTGTCAGACTACAGAAGTATCTGGGTTTTTGCAGCAGTGGAAATGGAATTTTTGTGGAGTAAATCTAAAATCAGTGTAGCTACTTAGTTGATGCTGCAAAAGTCAGCCCTGGGAATTGAATCATTTTTGCAACATGCATCGGAAGTTGCAATGGAGTTAATTAATATTAAGATCATGACTAGATGCAACATGTAGCTCTTTTAAGGCATGCAGAGTTCATCCATATCCAAACTTTGCAGTGGACGTTCAATACAGAGGATAAAAAGGCGTTGTCATTTGTGCAATGAGAAACAAGGTGCATCATCTGCAGTCCTTGCACATTTAATATCTGAATACTGCATATCTAGTTGTCTTCCTCTCAACTGTTGGAAGGATAGCCAACTTTGACATTCGTGAGTAGCTCACGGTAGATAAGAAGTCTTTTTTTGGTTCACTGACCTCTGAGATGTCCAACCCCAATTCCGAAATAGTCGGGACAAAGTGTAAATTGTGAATAAAATCAAAACGCAATGACTTTCAAATCACACCAGCCAGTATTTTATTCACAATAGAACAGAGATAACATAGCAGATGTTGAAACTGAGAAATTTTACAATTTTATCCACAAAATGAGCTCATTTCAAATTTGATGGCTGCTACAGGTCTCAAAAAAGTTGGGACAGGGGCCTGTTTACCATGGTGTAACATCCCCTGCTCTTTTTAAGACAGAGTGGAAGCGTCTGGGCATTGAGGAGACAAGTTTCTTGAGTTTAGCCATTGGAATTCGATCCCACTCTTGTTTAATACAGGCTTCCAGCTGCTGGAGAGTTTTGGGTCTCCTTAGACGGACTTTTCGTTTAATTATGTGCCAAATGTTCTCAATCGGTGAAAGATCAGGACTGCAGGCAGGCCAATTCAGCACACAGACTCTTCTACTACGAAGCCATGCTGTTGTAATAGCTGCAGTATGTGGTTTTGCATTGTCCTGTAGAAATACACAAGGCCTTTCCTGGATAGATGTTGTCTGGAGGGGAGCATATGTTGCTCTAAAACCTTTATACCTTTCAGCATTCATGGTGCTTTTAAAAACATGCGTGTCCCACACCATATGCACTAATGCATCCCCATACCATCAGACATGCTGGTTTTTGAACTGAACGCTGATAACAGGAGGGGTGGTCTTTCTCCTCTTTAGCCCGGAGGACACGACGCCCATGATTTCCAATAAAAATGTCAAATTTGGACTTGTCTGACCACAGGACACTTTGCCACTTTGCTACAGTCCATTTTAAATGAGCCTTGGCCCACAGAACACGGTGGCGCTTCTGGATCATGCTCAACAATGGCTTCCTTTTTGCATGTTAGAGTTTTAGGTGGCATCTGTGGATAGCACGGCGGACTGTGTTTACAGACAGTGGTTTCTTGAAGTATACCTGGGCCCATTTAGTAATGTCAATGACAGAATCATGCCAGTGATGCAGTAGTGTCTGAGGGCCCGAAGATCATGGGCATCCAGTAAAGGTCTTCGGCCTTGTCCCTTACGCACAGAGATTTTTCCAGTTTCTCTGAATCTTATGATGATGTTATGCACTGTCGATGATGAGACCTTCAAAGCTTTTGCAGTTTGACATTGAGGAACATTGTTTTTAAAGTATTCCACAATTTTTTTTTTTTTTTTTTTTTTTTTTTTTTAACAAGCCTTCACAGGTTGGAGAGCCCCTGGCCATCTTTACTTCTGAGAGATTCAACCTCTCTAAGACATCCCTTTTATAGCCAATCATGTTACACACCTGATGCCAGTTAACTTCATTACTTGCTAAATATTCTTTCAGCTGATTCTCTTATATATTAATTGCTTTTTCAGCCCTTTTTTGCCTGTGTCCCAACTTTTTTGAGACCTGTTGAAGCCAGAAATTTGAAATAAGCTCATTTTGTGGATAAAAATGGAAAATGTCTCAGTTTCAACATTTAAATGTTATCTATGTTCTATTGTAAATAACATGTTGGCTCATGTGATCTGAAAGTCATTGTGTTTTGATTTTATTCACAATTTACACTTCGTCCCAACTATTTCGGAATTGGGGTTGTACATTGTGGGAAAGTCCTACTGATCGGGGGAGCAATGGTTTCTGGCCTCCACCCTGGTTTTTAGCCTGTTCCAAGGCACCAGTGGACTTGCCTGAATTTTCTACTTGTCAGCAAATTGATGGTTTAAAACAAGGAGGAAGTCTTTGACACCCTGCTGAATGGATAATTTTGCTCACCAGAAAGTCTGCAGATCATCACTTTCGCTACTGCTGGACAGGAAGTCATGACCCCACCCAGATGTAATGTGTGTGTCACCTGAGCTCTCTGTTGGCCTCTGGACTTTTTGGTGCATAGGCTGGGGGAAGCCCGTTTCTTACAGCTACGTGACAAAACTGAGATAATTTTGAGGCCAATGATGTGCTTTTTAGATTAAAAATGTCACACAGTGAATGAATATTTTCTAACGTCTCTCGAGAGACCATTATTGCTGAAGCATGGATTTTTTCAACCAAGAAGTGAGTTGGCTTCCTGTGCAATATTTCAAAGTTATGAGTGAATACAAAACTGTGATATGTCATCTTTGGATTGATATGATAAAAGCACATTTTGGTTTAAGAAAAATAAATTCCCAATTAGAAATTGCATGGGATCAGTGTGTCATTAACAAACAAGCGGGGCCAGGCAGAGCAAGCCCCACCCCTCGCACATATTTTAGCTTTTGAATGAGTTGATCTGCTTTTCAGGTACGTGTGCTCTTGGGTTCGCTCTTGTAAGATCACTTAAGGTCAAAGGTCATGTCATTTTACTTGCCACATGAGTTCCTATATGTAATTTATTCTTATCAAGTGGCAATCTACAAGTACACTGAACAAAAATATAAACCCACGAACCAAAAATGCCTAGTTAAATTGACCTTTTAATAAAATATGCCCACAAACAGTGTTTATTGGTGTACTGAATGATTTGTTTTGCTCAATTCTGGTGACCCACTTCTCAATGACCACTCCCTGTGAGATTACTCACTCATTGAGTTATTCCGCCCCTGAGCTGCGTAGAGCATAACATTGAGTTGGTCAGTCAGCATGACCAACAGGCACTCCTTGCACCAGGGTCAATAAAGGGCCACTGCAAAATGTGAACTTTTGTCACAAGTCACTATGCCACAGATGTCACAAGTCATGAGGGAGCATGCCATTGGCATGCTGAATGCTGGGATATCTGTGACAGCGGTGTAAACACACTTGAATGCGCATCATTCCACCATCAGCCGGTTGAGAAGTCGATTCGGAGAGACTGGCAGCACTGTGAATCGACCACGTGTGACCACGCCCACACAGGATCGGCACATGCGACTCCAGCACCTCCGCGATTGGCTCCGACCAGCCACCAGGACAGGTGACGAGACCATCGGACTGCGCCACAGGCGGATATCAGCTCAGACTGTCCGAAACCGCCTGAGGGAGGCAGACCTCTGAGCCCGCTGACCGCACTGAGGTCTCGACCTGACTGCTGTCCGTCATCGGTACAGACTCGACTGGGCCAACCGTAACCTTCGCTGGACGCTTGCACGGTGGAGGACGGTGTTTTTCGGTGATGAATCGCGATTCCAACTGTACCGCTCTGATGGCAGACAACGCGTATGGGTGATTCTCACGAAATTGTATTTTGTCATGTCTGTAAGGATTTGATAGACTAAACTACTAAAACAATCATACTTTTGTATTATATATCAAACTATGGTATATACTAATTGTAGGACGACTGTTGTCTTTGCTTTTGATGGATTACTTTCTATTTTATGATAACATTTCAACCTAAAAGTTCATTACCGTAACGTGTCCGGGCTTTTATTTTTTACCTTAAACCCAAAATTATCATGATACATCCCCATAATTTTTATATATATATATATATATATATATATATATATATATATATATATATATACACTCAGTCAAAAAAGAAGCTTCACACTCATAAATTTCTAAATATTTTCTTGAAACTTAAAACAAGAGATTATTATTATTATTAGGGGTAAATGCGTTGTCAAAGACATCATGACACACAGCAACTCCGACATGCACAAGCATGCAGCACGTGCGAGCATACATCAAGGTAAAAGCATGTTTCCTCGTGTTCCTAGTCACGTGACCTTATGAGACACGTGCAATTGAGCCCATGTTAGCACGGTAGAGTGACATCTCGGAAAAACAAGTTCTTACAGTCAATTATCCGTTGATTTGCAATGCCACGACTGTCAAACATTCAACGTGAACGTGCCATTGGCATGCTGAATACGGGAACGCGTCGGTCACTGGACGTTGCCAGGGTTATGGGATGCAGTCGATGGACTATCCATGATCTTCGGACACGTCTCCAACAAACTGGCACCACAGTAGACCGACCTCGTTCGGGTAGACCACGTGTGACGGCACAAGCAGAAGACCGACAAATCGTCTTACATCATTTGCGTAATCGATTTCTCACTGCAACGTCCACTAGGAATGAATTGTTTAGAGGTCGTGTGACTGCCCAAACCATACGTAATTGCCTGCGCACTGCTCTTCTCCATGCACGTCGGCCATATCGTGGACCAATTTTGACCCAGTTACACCGACGTCAACGGCTTCTCTGGGCACAACGACATCTGAGATGGACTCGGCGTGATTGGAATAGGGTCGTTTTTAGTGACGAATCCAGATTCACTTTGCACTTCGCTGATGGGAGAGTTAGAGTTTGGAGGAGACGCGGTGAACGCAATGCCCAGTGTTGTGTGCAGGAAGTGGACCGTTTTGGGGGCGGTAGTGTTATGGTTTGGGGTGCCTTTAATGGTCCTGCCCGTTCCCGACTGATGGTCATTCAAGGAAACCTAACTGCTGCAGGATACAGAGCTTTTGCCATTCATGGCAGCTCATGGCCCAGGTCTGACATTCCAACACGATAATGCCAGACCTCATACGGCCAATTTAACGCGGAATTTTCTTAGGAATGCTGGCATCAATGTCATGGAGTGGCCCTCAAGGTCTCCCGACCTTAATCCCATAGAACATGTATGGGATGTGTTGGGCAGAAGACTCCGTCAAGTAAGGAACCCTCCACAGAATTTGCAGGAACTTGGTGCCATGTTGGTTCAATTATGGCGACGCATCCCCCAAGCTGTGTTCAGACGCATCATTCAATCCATGAGGAGACGTTGCGTCGTTGTGAACGCTCATGGAGGGCATACGCGCTATTGACATGCTTTCATCAAGTTGTAACTTAACATTTTTACTCTCTTACATTTCCGTAGCATTTCCGGTGGAACTGGTTACATTATGAACATGATTTTTATGGTACACCGTCCTTAATGGGTACAGAATGGAATTAAATCATTATTTAAAACCACTTTTCTTGTATGTTCAACTTATCGACCTCCAAACGAGTGTGAAGTTTCTTTTTTGAGTGTATATATACAAAAAATGGTTGGGGTTATACCCTTTAACTAGCAGTGTTACCATTTTGGGCCAACCATTTGTGAGTAATTATTTTCTGGGCCAAATACATGTGTCCGGAGCATGGACAGTTCATTTCTGTAAGAGATATTTGGCTCCATTAAAATCCCAGTGTTCCAATAAATAAAGTTTTTTTTTTTGTCCTATGATGCAGTGTGTGGAAGAGAAGTTGCAAAATGGCTACCAGGAAAGATCATCTTTCAAGTTCTTACGGTAGATATGTTAAAGAGTGTAATTATATACACCCCTTGGCACACTACGACTGTTCATTACCATAACAGGGTATATTTAAAATAATTTTGAAGATAATTATTTTATGTTCTGTGGAAAAGTAACTTTTATAGAGCCAAACTGTTCGTGAAAACATTTCTGCCGAGTCATGCTAGCTATGCTAATTATTGCTAGCAACATGGGACTGTCATTCATTACCGTAATGCTCTGCATTCATTACCGTAACATATACAAGGCTGTTTGTGACTGGGTGAAGAGCTACCGTCACAGTAGCAATGCACTACCTACATTTCATGTGCAGAGTCCGAGTGCAAATGATGCCTGTGTGTGTTTGTCTACCGTGTTCACGTAGTCTGTTAAAGGTCATACTGTCTCAAAACCATTTCTGTTAACCACGCCACTCATCATCCACCTTTGTTATGATCCGGTAGTTGTTTCGTTTGTGCGCAGTTTACCATCAAACACTACAGTGGTTTTGCTAGCCTCTTAAAACCATCATCATTTCAAATGCTTGCCGTTTAGAACCTTTACCATTCATAATCTATTCGGTTATAATTATCACGCCACTCAATGTTTTGTCTCATCAATGTTCCGTTTAAGTTAAAATTATTTAATTATCATCATAGCAAATGTCATGTCTTATCGGCGTCTCGTCTCCTGTGTTGTGTGAAAGAGTGACCGGCACTTCTGCCTAGTTTAAATTCTGTGCTGCTTCCGAGCAGCCGGAAGTTACATAATATGGAATGAAAAATGCTTTTTTTACATAACTTAGCTATGCCAAAGTAAGTTAGCGATGTGCCAAATATGTTTTCAGATTTTTCTAGCCGTGTAGAAATTAATATTTTTGCTGTTTACATTTTTAATGTGTAGCCCTCCTAGAACATCCCTGTCAGCTTATGAATGGGTGGTATAGCCCAATTTGCAGGCGCGTTCTAGGCCAGGGGTCACCAACTCCGTCCCTGGAGGGCTGACATCCTTTAGGTTTCTGCTCTACCTCCTGTTCAGCACACCTGATTCAACTAATTAGCTACTTAACAAGATCACTAAGCTGGGCAATTGAGTGGCTAAGTAGTTGAATCAGGTGTGCCGAATAGGAGGTAGAGCAGAAACCTACAGGATGGTAGCCCTCCAGGAACGGAGTTGGTGACCCCTGTTCTAGGCCTACTTTGCTATGGCAGCTTCATTCTCAAGGGGAGCTGGTGGTGAGCAGACATGCTGTCTGGGGTCTAGTCATTGTTTAGTGACTATTTGGTCAGTTTAATGGCCTAATGTTGGTCGACCTGTTTATTTAAGTTTAAGCTAATGTTTTGACTATGATGTCATTTTGTTTTCCTTTTTGAAAAGTTTTTTTTCTGTTATTTTTTTTTCTTTGATTGCTTTAATGCCTAAATAGGCCTTAATTGGGTCTACTGTAAATAAAAGAAAAAGCCCATCTTCTCAACCTAATCTCTGCTTCCTCCTAAGTGCTTCCATCTTGCTTAGACCGCTTGCATCACCTCTACCTTTTAACAGTTTTCTTGGGGTTATACTGTAGGGGTTGGTTGGTACTAGGTGTTGTTTGGTTTATTCGGGGTTGGTTGGTATTAGGAGTAGTAGTAGACAGAAAAGGAGATTAACTATATTGACTAGAGTAAGCAAAGTTGATGTATGAATGCCATGTGAGGTCATTGCTGCAACAAAGCTGTTCATTACTGTAACAGCTTTTCATTACCGTAACACTTGCTGTATATGTCAATATTTGGATGGCAATGAGTGATAACTTCAAATTTTATTTTTGCACAGGAAGTATTTGTCTAGTCTTTTCAGATTACTGAATTGGCATTTTTTATTTGTAAAATTGACACTACAGGAAAAATTTAGTATAAAACATGTAATTTTGTTACGGTAATGAACATAATAACTGAAGTTATTATATCAATAAACATTTTTCTGAATGTTTACACTATGTGGCTATTCTGAAATATGAATAGAACATACATGAAAAAAATGAAAGGTCTACCTTTCGTACATGTTCAGTTATCAATTGAAAATGTGTGACGGTAATGAACTTATTTGGTCAATGACTCAATAAAACATTCTAAAAATGTATTAAAAAAACATGTATCGATCTCTCATTTTAATTGAGCCAGTAAATTGAGACCCTGCTTGCTACTAATGAGAGAAAAAACTAGCAAAATTGACCTAAAATTGTTTTTGCAAAAGTCAGGACAGTTTCGTGAGAATCGCCCGTATGGCGCCATGTGGGCGAGCTTTACGCTGATGCCAGCTCCGAGTTGCACTGCAGGAGGAATGGGAAAACATTCCACAGGCCACTATTGACAACCTCGTGAACTCCATGTGCCGGAGGTGTACCACTTTACGTGATGCCGATGGTGGACACACTCGTTACTCAGTGCTGTGAACTCTGCCGCTGACCCCTGTGGGGTTCAGGCTCTGATAACTCATGAATTGTGTTCAGTAAATTGTTAGTCATGTTTCTGTTGCTTGAATATTAAGGCAAGAATAAAATAATTGTTTTGTTGAAATATTTCCCGATAGATAAAAAATAATTCGAAAAAATCACTGCGTTTATATTTTTGTTCAGTCTAGTTTTTGAGATATAATTTTCTGAAATCTTGTCAGTTTTGGTTTGACCTGTTAAGGTCACTTATGGGCAAAGGTCATGGTTTCATTTTAATCCACGTTAATGATTTCCTAGATGTCTAATATTAACCAAGTGGCTATCTACAGTACTCTGAGATTTAAAGTAAATTAGGTGATTCATATCCATGACCTTGACCCCCCTGTGGACTTTGACCCCTACTGATCTTTACTAACTATGCAGTATTCACTACAGTAATGGATAGGATTATTTTATTCAAATTGGAATATGAAACTTTTGAATTGGCTTGATGTGAATCGGATTATCCAGAATTATGGCCAAAAAAATATTTTGACCTTTTCAGTGACCTTGACCTTGATCCAGTTCATTCCAAAATGTAATCGGATTTATTGTAGGTCATTGCCGAACTTGTGGCCAAATTTGTATAAATTGAGACAGTTGTCCCGTTGTAATCTTGCTCATAAACAAATAAACTAACAAACAAACCAAGTCGATTACATTACCCTCGCCTTACCCCTTCCGGGGGGTATTGTAATAAGCACATTGTCTCATGTGCCTCCCCATATTACTTGAAGTTGCTCGGGAAAGTAGGCCATTGTAATGGTTATACCCCATTCTAGCACTTCAATTATTGGCCTACATCTTACTTGTTTAAATATTAAATTGGATACGGACTACAGTGTACTGAATGAAACTGAGGTGTAATGTTCCTGAAAATTTTCTTCGAAACAGAAGTGGTATGCAGAGCTTGTAGATCATGGACTTTTTTTTTAGTGGATTGAGTGACATGATCTGATTTATAGCGAAAAATGAACGGCAATTCCTTGGTTATGGATGTGACATATGGAAACAAAATGACGAAACAAGCGGAGAAAAATTTACACTTGGAAAACAGTTACAACTGGAGGCACTCGTAGAGTGCAAACCTTGGCCAAGGCAGTACAATCCAAATGTGCATGAGTGGGAGCAAAGTTGAGTTATCGCGTTTGGTAGGGTTTCAAGATGGCTGCCGTGGCGGCCATATTGTTTCACTGATCGCGGTCAAAATCAATAGGGTCCATCTTTGATGTAATAGCAATTCACCCACTGAATTTCAGACAAATCCATGCATTACTTTTTGAGTTATGTTGTTCACAAACAGACAGACAGACAAACGAACAGGGGCAAAAACATAACCTCTGCCTCAACTTTGTTGGCGGAGGTAAAAATATGGCTGAGTCAGAAAAAGAATACCAAAGATCCTGTGTTATGGATGTGGCTCAAAGACTGGCAGTTTGGGGGGACAACAACAAAGAATTCTGCAAACTAAAGTCCTTTCCATTGGCTTTTGTGGCCTTATTTGGGACTAAAAACCAACTTTTTTTTTCACCGATGTCCAAAAACCTTCTTGCTATAGTGGTTGGTTCAAGTCCCTGGCGCGGCTTTGGATTCTGACTCAATTTGGTGGCATGATGTTGGGGAGAACTCTGCTCTTGAGTAAGGCCCGTGAACCTAAAAGGACGTTATCCTTATTACTCGCTATCCCTCCTCACATGCAATTGTTCCATCAGGCGTTTCATCCAAGAAAGAGAAACATAATAGCTTCAGTGGAATGATAAAGTTTAGAGTTATGTTATTACATTATCCTGACTTCCAATCATGCATGGTGATCCTGATACTAAAAAAAGAGTGTAATATAAAAATAAGTATGAAAACAAATGAGCACAAAATGATTTAGAATTTTTAAAAAAATATATTTCTCTGAATGTATTATTCAATTATATTTCACTTTGTTACGCACCTGGAAATTATCAAATTGGTGCTAATTACTAGTGGATCGCAAGATCATGATCCAAGAGGGCAGAAGAGGAACTGGCGAGAGAAAAAAAACGCAGTCTCATTCAAGTAAACAAGACAGTAAAGGAAGCGGAATAACTATTATCATGCAACATGGTTAGGCTTAGAACTACAATTTACATAGGCTGGAGTTTTTGGGCCAAAGTACTGGCAGTGACTTCTTGTGCCTCACTGTATTCCATTTCCCGCACGAGCCAATATGTATAAAGAGTTTAGCAAGAGAGATGGTGGTGCTTGTGTAATCTCAGACTGAACTGGGCTGAGTCGGCTAAACAAGTAACCGCCTTCTACGAGTCAAGCGAGCCAAAGTGTATAACACGTTCAGGGCCGTAACCAGGATTTTTGAAATACCGAGGTCCAATAATGCGCACTTACCCTCGCCCCCCCAAACTCCAACCACTACATTGTTTTGTTGCTTATAAGACATTTATTTCCAATGACCTCTTCAGGAACACATTTAGTGGTAACAGTTGGACTGTAGCATCGGACTTATGTGTTGCATAACTTTTTCATTTCTCACCTAACCTCCTCAGGGCTCTGAAGTCTCACGCAGTGAGCATTTCAGTCGGATGTCACGCACTTAAGCCACACATAGTATTTCTCACGCAAAAAAAAAAAAAAAAAAAAAGATTAAAACAAAAACAATTTCCAACAGTTGGTCTATATGCGCAGCAGCACTGCTATAACTGTGGAAACCGGCAGGAATCAAACACATCTCCCCTGGAGTTCTTGATGGCAGCTTGCCACCTGGCAGCCAATCAAAAAAAGGAAAGGGGCTACACAATAGCCAATAAGATAATAGCACTATCGTATCTGGGTAATATTTGGGGAAACAACCAATGAAAAAAAAAAAAAAAAAACACAGTTATCCTGGAATTATTTACATGATCCTGCTACAACAACGTTCTGAAAGCTGCTTTATTCATTCACTAACGATGGAAAACGGGCAGAGGTGTATAAAGTACTGGAAAAAAATAACCAAGTAAAAGTAGAAGTACCATAACTGAAAGTTACTTTGGTAAAAGATGAAGTCACCCATAAGAAAATTACTTGAGCAAATGGCCTAAAGTAGCTCACATTAAATGTACTTAAGTACCAAAAGTATTTTGTGAAAAAATTTACTTAAGTATCAAAAGTGCAAGTTCAAGTACAAAGTATTTTTCATAGTACGCATTGTAAGAAGAAAAGCAACCACTGTTTGTTCTCTCCTTGTGCTCTTTAATCAATTTTCAGGTGAATGAAAGATACAGTATTTAAAAAACAAACAGGCAGTCTCTCCTTAATATACTTTGTCTTTGAGTTTACTGGCAGTGTAAAAACCACTATAATTAATAGTAGAATTACATAGTATCAATAACATGTCTAATTTTTGCTTCAGAAAACTGATTTTTCTTAACTACTGATTGGGATACCGTTAGCTCACTGTAGCTGAAGTGCCTGCTGCAGAGGACAACGATTATTTCTGTAGCAAGAGATTTTTTTTTATTTTATTTATTTTTTTAACTGCTGGATAGATACTATAGGCAAGTATATTGAGCAGTTTGCACATCATGCTTAGCTGAGGAGTTTAATTCAGGCAACTCTTGAAAAACGGGATTGGAGTGAACTCGTCAATATTCTAAACCTTGTTCGGCTAGCTTGTGAATATTCAATAACTGATCCTTGTGTGCCATCTAGTGATATAATATTGTAACTGCGTGCATAAATTTGCAGCTCCATGTCCGCTGGCGGACACATCTGCACAAAGCGCAAATGATACCCTGCCGAGCACCACTGTTCTTCTTGAACACGCCAAATCTAGATAATCCGTAAATGATGAATTAAATTCATATTTTAATGTGAAACGAGTAACTAAGTTGCCAGTGTCAAAGTAACGAAGTGAAAGTATACTTTATCTTTTAAATGTAGTAGAGTAAAAGTCCCAGTTTTCAAAAAAATCTTAAGTAAAGTACAAATCCTCCGGGTAAAAAAAAAAAAAAAAGTACTGTAACGAAGTACATGCACTTCATTACTATGCACCTTTGAAAACGGGAGTAGCCTATCATGCATCCCCGGGAGAAGATCTTACTCTAGGCGGCATTAAAAACAGCCCTGCCTCCTCTTTGCCTGCTCTTCAGTCGGCTTTGAAAATAACGATTTTGTCTGCCTCAGTGTTATACGCATTTTGGGTCAGTCTCAGTATGGTCTCCCTTCACAACAGTGATACAATTGAACTCTTATCTTGCAAGACTCGTGAATGAGCTTTTCCGTTTACCTTAACCTGCGCTGCTGCGCATTCGCAGCGAAAGCCGTGGTATTTAAAGCGCACGGTGACGTGATAGCCCACACAAGCACTCTGAGGATGCGGGATCGATCTCGATCTCTCTCTCACACACACACACACACACACACACACACACACACACACACACACACAAACGATTTGCTGGATAAACGAGCACAGTGAGGGGAAAAATAGGTGGGGGAAAAAAATCGAAAATGCAGGGACGATTAACCGAGGTCCGGACCTCGGTGTCCTCAATGGTGGTTACGGCCATGAGTATTTGTCGGCAGTTATCACCTTCTTTTCACTGAGAAAAAATACCAAGGACATGACCTCGGTGTCCTCAATGGTAGTTACGGCCCTGAACACGTTATGTCTTATTTCACAGAATAATGTAACTGAAGTCTTTCTAAAAATAGTAAATGAGGAGGGAAATACGCATCGCCCTTCTCTTTTTTAAAAGTGAGCATCCGTCAAGCGGCGGTGATCAACTAAGCCCCCAAGGTGAGAGCTTACTGGCCGTTGACTTGACCAACTTAGATGACAACTGGTCTATTTTGCCAATATGAATTACAAATGCACTGCCCAGTCAAAAGTCAGTGCTGTAAAATGAAGGGGGAAAAAAACTTCATGTACATACAGTGGGGAAAATGAATATTGTACGCGTCAACATTTTTCTCAGTAAATACATTTCTAATGCGGCTGTTTAAGTGAAATTTTTACCAGATGTTGGTAACAACCCAAGTAATCCATGCATACAAGCAAATCAGACAAATTGGTCCATAAATTAAGTTATGTGTAATGAAGTGGAACAACGGGGAATAAGTACTGAACGCATGAAGGAAAGGAGGTGCAAAAAGGCATGGAAAGCCATGAAACCAGGTGAAATCTGTCAGTATTTTAAAAGCAATCCTGCCCCCTATCAGTGCAAATTAACGTCAGCTGGTTTAGTCCTAATTAATGCTCTATAAAATGGTTTCTCATTACCAAGGTGTCACCAAAGAAGCATCTCACGATGGGTAAAAGCAAAGAGCTCTTGCAAGATCTTTGCAACCTTACTGTCGCAGAACATACTGATAGCAATGGTTACAGATGTTGTATTTCTAAATGTCTGGTGCAAGGGTGGGCTATGCCCCCCCAGACTTTTACCGCGCCCCCCCAGCACCTCCTGACTTACTAACTTATATTTTAGCGCAATTAAGGGGAGGAGAAACCCAAAAAATTATGGTTTTTCACAATTTTTATCAAAATTTTAATTTTGGTCTTAATTAAAAGTTTAATCATTCATAATTAAGAGCAGGTGGATGCGTCGCGCGTTAGGGGGGCTGAGGAGGCCAACCTAGACTCTGAAAAAGCCAAAAGAAAGAGCAAATCACTTCAATCTGCTCAAGAACAGGACAATCAGAGGGAGCAGGAGGGAGAGGTTTATGCTTCAGGGGTATTTTAATGTTCTGAGTTGACTGTTACACTGATTTGTAGGTGTACTTTGACTTTAACCTGGATTTTCTCAAAACCTGATTTTTGCCCCGATTGCTATCATTTAAGGCACAATATCTCACTTATTTGTGGAGCTTTTCTCATGAAATTTTGACAGAAGTCTGTGTACATATCAGGAAGTCTACTGAACTAAAAGTTTTGGTTCGGCACTTTGGGTCTGTGAGTTAAGGTGATTTATATTTCATATCGAGGGGGCGAAAAATGGCAAAATCCTCTTTTACCCCACTAAATCTCTAGTATTATGTGTAAATGCTTTATTCTAGTTCAGAAGAAGGAGTAGACCTAAGGTGTAACATAACTAAATCTAATAAAAAAACCTGATTCAAATATCTTGCTTCAGTCCTGAGATATAAGGCAAAGAAATAATGGTGAAATCGGTGTGGCGGTCATCTTGAATCACATGAACTAATTATGCAAATTAGGTCAAATTCATATTTTGTGTATTTCAGGTCATATAATGTCAATACACCAAGTATGAATGATTTCTATCCAAAAATAACAATTTTTTTCCAAAAGGTTTCTCCTCCCCTTAAAAGGAGTGCGTAATGCAAATTCAATGAGAATGAAACGCGATCCCCCCCCCCGGTCAACAAAACGTCTCTACCCCACCAGTCGAAGCAGGCTGCAGCCCCGGCCCTGCATGCTCACCGTGCAAGACTCCATTGCCGAAGAAAAAGCATGTTGAAGCTCATTTAAAATTTTCTGGCCATCATTAGGACAAGCCTATGAAATACTGGGAGAATACAGTCTGGTCAGGTGAGACCAAAATTGAACACTGGATGTCATGGCATGCACCATGTTTGGAGGACACGGCACTGCGCATCACCCCCAAAACACCATACCAACAGTGAAGGTTGGAGGTGGGAACGTCATAGTGTGGGGCTGTCTTTTAGCATATGGTACTGGCAGATTTCATATAATTGAAGGAGGGATGAATGGAGAAATGTACCGAGACATTCTTGATAAGAATCTGCTGCCATCTTGCAGGATGCTGAAATGAAACGAGGGTGGACATTTCAGCAAGACAATGATCCCAAACACACAGCCAAGGAAACTCTCATTTGGTTTCAGAGAAAGAAAATAAAGCTGCTATAATAGCCCAGTCAATCACCTGACTTGAATCCAATTGAAATTCTATGGAAAGAACTGAAGATCAGAGTTCATAGAAGAGGCCCCCGGAACCTTCAAGATTTGAAGACAGTTTGTGTGGAAGAATGGGCCAAAATCACACCTGAACAATGCAATGCAACTACAACCCCAATTCCGAAATAGTTGTGACGAAGTGTAAATTGTGAATAAAATCAAAATGCAATAACTTTCAGATCACATGAGCCAATGTGTTATTTACAATAGAACATAGATAACATTTCAAATGTTGAAACTGAGACATGTTACTTTTTTATCCGCAAAATGAGCTTATTTCAAATTTTCTGGCTGCAACAGGTCTGAAAAAAGTTGGGACACAGGCAAAAATAAGGGCTGAAAAGCAATTAATTTGTAAGAGAATCCGCTGAAAGAACATTTAGCAAGTAATGTGTTTAAAATGGACAAAATGGATTATAATGCAAATGTTACTGTTACTCCTCATGAAGTGCAGGAAGCAGTTATAAAGTTAAGTGACAAAGCATGTGGACTTGACAAAATCAGTGCTGAGCATCTAAAATTTGCCAGTAAAAAACTTTCTATTCTGTTTGGTATTTGTTTCACAGGGTTTTAGTGCATGGTGTGCTATCAATTTTGGTTACCATGATGACAGAATTGGCCAAATTAGTAATGATAAAAATAATATAAACTTTATTGTCCCCGCAGGGAAATTTGTCTTGGACAATCAATGCCACCAAAACAGCTGCATTTCATAAATACACAGGGCATAAAAACACAGTACATTAACGTGACAATCACATCTGTCATTTCACTCATGAGTGGGTACAATTCACAGACCAGGTTACACAGATATTGCACAGCCCTTGTTGCCTTGTAGTTGTAACCAAGAAGAAAATAATTACAATATTAAATAAGCCTACAATAAATATAGTGGATAAATAAGTACTGATAATAATCTATAAAGTGTAGAGTGTCTTGGGGACACTAAAAGAACTAAAAACCAGTAGAAAATAAAAGAATAAAAAAATAAAGTATTAAAATAAAAGAATAAAATAAGAAAATCTCAAAAGAATAAAACCCATTTAGGATTTAGCAGGTAGTTTGTTTAAGAGGTAGATGAATGTTGGGAGGAAAGAGAGCTTGTAGCGGTTATTTTTGTATCTGCTTGCTCTGTATTGTCTCCCCGAGGGCAATAATTCATATTCTGCATACAGAATATGTGAAGGATCGTTTAAAATGCTACGTGCCAGATTTACCACGTTGCCTTCGAAAATTGACTGAAGGGTCGGGTAATCTTTAATGCCGATTATTTACATGGCTGTTTTCACCTGTTTTTCTAACCTCGACTTGCACTGGACTGTGAGAGAACCAAACCAGGCTGTCATTCCATATCTGATCAGGCTTCCCAATACGGCATTATAGAATGTGGTCATGACCCTGGTACTCACACCAAACAGCCTTAATTGGCGAAGAAAGTGCAGTCTCTGGGCTAGTTTAGCGTATAAAACATCGATGTGCACATGCAATTTAAGTAGATTATCCATATGTATGCCCAAGTACTTATAAGATCCCACCTGCTCAATTTCATTGTCGTCAATAGTCACGAGGTCATGTACTCTCACCTCCCTAGGATCAAAGATCATCTCCTTTGTTTTAGAGGTATTAAGGATGAGGTGATGCCTCTTGCACCAGTCTCATTGTGATAGACTGATGGGCAGTCATCCACATGTAACAGACTTAAGATGATTGTATCATCTGAAAATTTAATTACATAATTTTCCAGGTTACTGCTTCGGCACTCGTTGGTGTACAAAGTGAATAGGAGAGGTGAGCTCACAGCTCCTTGGGGTACGCCTGTGCTACAGTGTTTAACCTCAGAAAGTGTTCCATTCACATTGACTTGTTGTGACTTGTTTGTTAAAAGCGAGTAAAACCATTTTATCATTAGAAGATTGAAATTCATGTCAATGAGCCTCTGTACAAGAAGATGAGGGCAGACTGTATCAAAAGCAGAGGTAAAATCTGCAAATAAAACCCTTGCGTAGGCTTTGGGGTCTTCAAGGTGCTTACTGATTAAATGAGATACACTGGTGACAGCGTCTTCGGTGCTTCTTCCCTTCTTATATGCGAACTGGAGGGGGTCAAGGCAAGGAGAAATCACAGGTTTTATCAAGTTTAAAATTACCTTCTGGAAGCACTTCATGACCCCACAAGTTAAGGTTACTGGTCTGAAGTCTTTGTTTTCAATAGGGCATGATACTTTAGGTATTGGGACTATAATTGACTTCTTCCAAAATGTGGGGACAGTGTGGCTCTCAAGTGACAGTTTAAAGATGGGGCACCACGCATCTGTTAGCTCAGCAGAACAGTGTTTTAGTAAAATGGAGGGCAACCCATCTGGGCCCTTTGATTTCTTAGTACATACATTTCTAAAAATGGACTGTGCAACTTTAGGGCCAATTACCACGCAGTCTAAAGAGTCACTGAGAGCGTCAAATACCTCGCCCGTCTCCATAGAATTATTCTGTGAGTCAAACCTTAAGAAGAAATCATTGAGCTCATTTGCTCTGTCTCGATCATTTAAAATGACGAGCTGTCTCTTATTAGAGTTCATGTTGGTTATTCGTTTCATGGAGTCCCACAGAGATTTGTTGTTTATAGAGCTAAAGCTCTGCTCTAGTTTAACCCTGTGCTTTTCTCTGGCCTTCTCTAGCATTGTGTTGATTTCTTTCTGTGCATAAGCCACACCCACCCGGTCCTTGTTTTTGAAGGCCAACTTCTTCTTATTGATACAGGACTTCACCTCTTTGGAAATGTGTGGCGTTGCATATGCAAATTAGTGGCAAAACAGATTTTCTTGTGGATGCGGTACAGGCTGCAGTTTTTGACCGATTACATTCTTAGTTGGTGTGGACATGTGTTATACTTCGTTTATGACGCATACCGATTTTGGTTGCCTTGGCGACCGTTTTGGCTGAATAATACGCAAATTGGTGGCAAAACATAGAGATTTCCTTGTGGATGCAGTACAGGCTGCAATTTTTGACCGATTAGTTTCCTATTTCGTGGGGACATGTGTTCCTTCACTTATGACACCTATTGATTTCGGTTGCCATAGTGACATTTTTGGCCGAATAATGCGCAAAAAAGGGGAGAAGCAGGCTCTCGGGGGCTACACTTTTGCAGTTGTGGCGGACTGGACTGAGTTGTTTTTTTTTTGGTCCCTTTGCCAAGTGACCATGGGACAAGCGGTCACAATGACCTTTGATGTGTCAATTATCTGGAAGTAATGGACTCCATGCGAGTTAGAAGGTTCCCTGGCCTCCTCGTCGCCCAATATTTCCTGATAATGGGCGCCTTGTCCAGCATTGTCCCTTACTTCTAATCCAAGTGAAGCAAAATCAGTGACATACTTCTAAACACATTGTGCATGCTATAAAATAGTTGCTGAAAACATGTAAAAAGACTGCAAACTAATCTACTACTGAATTGTGGAGTTAGACCGTTAAACAGTTATTCACAAATTTTATTTTCCCATTTTCCAGCCGCGGCTAAAATATGGCTTGATGATACACTGAAACCATTCCTAACATAATACTGCCCCAAGTATAATATAAGTCCAGAATGCATTGCATCAGTGGTTATCCACTCCGTCATAAAGTAGCTAAAATCGAACGTTCTGTGTTCAGCAAAGTATCTAGCTTAGTCACCGGTGTTCACTTTTCTAGCTAGCAAGTCAGCTTTGCCGCCTTCAGTGTCCCAAAAATGCATCTTCCCTAAATGCGGGAATTCAAAATTAGCCTCGGTCACTTCATTTCAATTTCTGAAATATTAAGACATGAAGAGCAGGTGGATTACTTTTGTGAAGAGCCATGTTGAAGGCGAACTGAGGATCACCACCAACACTCCTCTCAGTGGTGTATATTTAACACCGGGTTCTTTCAGAAACTTTCATCGGAGACAGCTGGGATTAACGGGTAATTCGCTGTTGTTGCCAAATGCAGGCAAACCGACTATCTCCCCCCTTTATCGTTTCCTCCCGCTAACATCTGGCACCCTCTTTGGAAGTAACTTTAGCTACAGTGCCTACCAAAGAGCTTACTGGTAAGTTAACCTGTGTGCATGGTAATTCTCCGGTTATGGGGCATATTGAACTTTCCAAACAGTGGGGAAAATAACCTTCTTTTAATATCATCAAAAGATTCAGAGAATCCGGAGAAAGCTCTAAACGTAGTGTACTCAATTGAATATTCAAATCCCAATTCCAATGAAGTTGGGACGTTGTGTAAAATGTGAATAAAAACAGAATACAATGATTTGCAAATCCTTATTGACCTATATTCAATTGAGCACACTACAAAGACAAGGTATTTAATGTTCAAACTGATCAACTTTATTGTTTTTTTTGGATATATTCACTCATTTTGAATTTGATGCAAATCATTGTATTCTGTTTTTATTCACGTTTTACGCAACATCCCAACTTTTTTGTAATTGGGATTTGTAAGTTGAAAAGGATTTGCAAATCATTGTATTCTGTTTCTTTTTGTGTTTCACACAATGTCCCAAATTCATTGGAATTTGGGTTTGTACTTATTGTTCACTGAAAGACAGAGTTGCCTAGTGCTGATAATGCGCAATCAATGTTGCTGGCACGCAAAGGCTTTATAACCGGGTTTCTGCTTGACGTGACTCTAATCCCCATCTAAGACTGACTGTACTGCCAGATAAACTTCTCATCTTCAGTGACTGCAGTGCTGAGAACTGCGCTCTTCAGAACTTTACTCATCACTAATAATTCCTATGCAATAATTCCTATGTAAATGTCAGTGATTATTGGATTACTTTGCTTGTATTCTGCAAGTGCTTGAAATCTCTGAGAATACATTTCCAAGTGTCTCGACATCCTGGCGGCTGGGGGCCACAGTCAGCCAGACCCCTGGCTAATTTTTCGCTGCGCTGCGTTCGGCAGACACCTATAATTTACAGTACAGACGGGTGATTTCAAAACTGCGCAGAACCCTGCTTTTAGCCGTTCCACATGAATTGCATTTTCTCCCAGTGCCATGTTGTGTGGCAGTGATTTGATGGCATTCCTCAGCTCCTCCAGTGTGGGCTCTTCATCGAGAGAATCCATGTGGTCATATTGCAATAGGTTCTGTAGCTCAGCGTTGCAGAGGGCGTTGTCATGACCGTATAGTTCATAGTAGTGTTCCATCCATCTTGCGAGTTGGCCGCTGAACGTGGTCAGTAGCTCACTGGTCTTTGACAGCAACGGGCCACACTTCATGACTTGTGGGCCAAATGCTTCCTTCAAACCAGCGTACACCCCCCTGACCGATATCCTGCCAGTAGTTACTGGCACGACAGCGACACATGCTGCAGTTCGTGCTTTGCAAGTCGCCGGTGCCGCAATCGCGTAGGACATTACTTCCAGGCAATCAAGGCTCAGTGTTTTGCCTCAGCCAGCGGCATCTGTTGGCATTGAACCAGTCGTGCCGTGATCTTTGTGTGGAGCCAGAGCTGACAATGCTGAGGATTTGACAGCGTATTTGATATCGTTCCATGTGTCGTTCACGTCCTGGTTGCCCTGAGCAGTTTTGATTATGGAGGTGAGTTTGTGTCTGAAGAGCTTGAGGTGTTCCTGGTTCTTGACCAGTGTGAGATAATTGCGCTTGGATGGCAGATTAAGCTTCTGGATTTGTTGTGCATAAACCATCATAAAAAAGTGAGAAAACCCTATATTGTGTTTTAGAAGGTACCATATGTCAACAGCGTTTATGTGCGTAAACCCCCCACGACAGCCCTGGTCACAGGCTGGCTTTGCATTGAATCTCAAATGTGAATAAAAGCATTCTCCATCCACTTGTCTCATTGTCACGCAACTTTCCCAAATGACAATTATGAGCATCTCAAGTTTTTTTTTTTTTTTTTTTTTTTGTAGCCTCAGGATGTCGGGAAGCCTCTAATTTAGTCCTGCTTATTTCATTTCTCTACTTTCATGGCTGTATGCAGAAAAGCTGTTATGTTTCTCGACAAATGCTGGAAATCTGAAGCTGTTGAGTAATCTTGTTTTCGCTTTGGTTTACCCCAGTGTTTCATTGATGTATTGATTTTTGTGCACAAGGATCACCTTAAAATTAACACCGCATCTCATTTTGTCTTGGGTCAACCAGGGTGAAGATTGATGCCGTTATGACAAGCTGCTGGGCAGAAGATGTCCACATTGTCTGCGACTAATGTCATTGATGTTGGTCATGGTGAGAAATTTTGTTGTTTGTTTTCATCAAAGTGTATTTTTCCATTGGAAAATTGGTAAAAATCAAATTGAAAGCTGAATTATTTTATTGTGAGGGTATATGCAAGCTATGCCTGCTTTGGTTCTTATTTATACGCTTTCTGCAATTTCATCATTTTAAAGAATTAACTAAAATTGAATTATTTTGTTTGGAATGCACATTTATGGGTAAAAAATGCACTTTTATATAGGATTCATTTCTAATGTTAATAATCATCTTCAGAGCCTGAAAAATTGACATTTTGTTTTGTGGCAGTTTTTCTGCAGTTGTTCTGTGGTCTCTCCTGTTATGAGCAGCATGATATAGACAGCCTTTATCTCTTGGGTGGCTTGGTTTGTCTTCCAATGAGATTTAATTCCCAGGCTTTTGTAAAGGGAACAAAGGACAACAAATTTCCAAATATCAATGTCAGTTGATCAGCTGTTCAATAAAATGACTTTTCATTATTTTGTTAATACTCTCTTACAAGGAGTCTGGAAAATACAACGAAATTGACCCATACTTAATCATGGATCAAAGTTCTATCTCAAATACTTCCTTGTCACAATTGAAATATGTATGTGTGTGTGTGTGTGTATATATATATATTTTTTTTTTTATTTTACTGTTACAGGCTTTTGGACATATTCAGAACTCTATAGATATGCTATTCTCAGTAGAGAAATTTAGTGTGAATTTACTATTGTGTGAAGGTAAAATTATGGCACCTGGGAATGGAGTACAGGAACTGTCATGTTCATTTTCAGATCGAACAAGTCTGGCATTGCAGTTTGTGTGAATGCACTCAAGGGAGGTGCGGGCTAGTGCTGGTCAAGAACGCATTTAAATGTAAAGTTCTGGCTAATACTCTGCTATATACTCCCTATTGTGTGTTTACATTTTTAAAGCTCCTCGAAATGGCTCTTAAAGGGGCTATGTCAATAGCTGGGCATGTTCAGTTTGATCGCGAAACTTATCTTTTCCGTGGCCCATGGGAGAGTCTAGCGTTCGCCATTTCAAAGGGGGAGCATGACAATCTAAATGAATTCAGCTTTCTTTCATTTCATCATCGCAAAATACTTGTAAAAGAGTGCTGCATTATCAGGCAATGTCGTGGGAAGGAAATTTTGGTTAGTTTTAACTTCCCGAGCAGGGGCCAAAATTACCACCTGCCACCAGCCAAATGCTGGTAAAATATGCTGGTGGCTGGTAGATTTGCTTCACTCACCAGCCAAAAAAATAATGGTAACCTATTAAGTGGCTGGTTAAATTTGAACATTCACTGGGCATTGGGCTGCTGGACAAAAAAGTTGATTTTGTATCCTGTTCCCAAGGCCAAAATATAGCTTTGAGGAATCCAAATGTGAGACGGAGCATTATCGGCAGACCAATGCTTTCACCCTATATTTCACCCTTTCGCATCTTTATGAAAAGTATTTTGTGCCATAACAGTCATATACGGAGACTGCAGTCATCAGTTATCATTGATGCATCATTGTAGCCCCCGGACAAAGTCGGGCGGCTACTATGGATTCACGTGTCGTCTCCTCCGCCGTTGCAGCGTCCGTAGACACTTTCTTGCGGACGCTCTACAGGCTGTAATTTTTGACTAATTACTTTCATATTTGGTAAGGACATGTGTTATACTTCACTTACGACGCCTATTGATTTTGGTTGCCATGGCGACAGTATTGGCAAAATAATCTGCAAATTAGTGGCAAAACATAGAGATTTCCTTGTGGACGCAGTACAGGCTGCAGTTTTTCACCGATTACTTTCGTATTTGGTATGGACATGTTACACTTCACTTATGACACCTATTGATTTTGGTTGCCATAGCGACAGGATTTGCCAAATTATATGCAAATTAGTGGCAAAACCTTGATTTCCCTCAGGATGCAGTACAGGCTGCAATATTTGACCGATTACTTTCATATTTGGTGTATTCCTTTTCTCTATAATTGTTTTTTGTATTTTTTTTTTGGTATTGTTTGTGCATGGCCAGTCAGGAGTGCCAGTAATTTCAGAGCTTGCTGTATATGCAGTTTTTTTTTTTTATCATGGTTTGTAAAATTGGCATAGTTTTTTATTTTGAAACTACTGATAACTTGGGCTTTAGATGTCATTGCCACTGACTGTCTCTGGCATAAAACAAAATTCAAAATATAAATCCTTTGCACACTTTGCTTAAAATCTACGTAAAATCTTAGCGACTATAATTACAGTCTCTGTTAACTTGGTTATGTTTTACTAAAACAGGTGCCTAAGTCTAAGTTAAACGGTGGTTTGACGAAAATTGTACGTATAAAAAGTGCTGGAATTTAATTTCACAAGGGGCCTTAATTACTTGCGTAGTGCATTTTGTCAATATTAAGAATGGTGCCTGTTGTAGCACAAGAAACGGTTACATTAAAGTTGTATTGGTACTATAATGGTACTTGATTCTTTGTTGAAAGCAACGAAAATGCTGTTTCTGGTAATGGAATTTCATAAAAGTACTACCGTATAGGCATGGGCAATACAAATGAATAAAATGACAACATTTCTTGAGTTGCTGAGAAAAAAGTTATTTTCTTATGATTTTTTGCAGGTAAGTACAGAAGACACAGACGAAGAGTTTGCCACAAGTCCAACGCCTTTACAGGAAAGGGTCTCAGAGCCACAGGGTCCCAAAAATGGCTGATTTCGGCATTTATCAACAAAACCCATTGAAAATTGGGGGTGAAGCCTGAGGGCATTTTCGAAAATGCAGTCTACTCAGAAATAAACCTGGCCAAATTATCCATTAGGGTACCCTAACAGAAATAATTGATGCTAAAGTCATCAACCCCTTTTCTGAAGTACAGCAGCGCCCCCTAGGCCCTTTTTAATGGAAAATGCATTGAATTTCACCCAATTATGTTCAACAAACATTAGGTTTTGCATTGATATTAAAAAATGGTATGAATGGGTTGCCTGTAGTTTTTTTTTTTTTTGGATCAATGGCCTGCAAAATGTCAAAATTATCAGTGGGAGGGCAAACATTAACGCTACTCGCCCATTACTGTATAAAATGCAGTGAAGTCGCTGATGCCGGCAGTTGTTTGCCCTCCCACTGCTACAAAACGTTCCCCCTTCAATAACCCGTGGTGATTAAAAAAAAAAAAAAACTTTACACTGTTTTTATAATGCCCATATACCCTCCTCCCATGATAGTTTCAATGAGCTACTGTGAATAATTCATAGTAAAACAGAGTGACGTGCAGTCGGAGGTTAGTTTGGCGAGGCAGAAACCTCCCCTTGCTTGATTAGCAATCAGACGATTAACTAGTTTAGTAAGACTATTCGCAGAATGACGGGCCAGTTTAGGTTTCATGGCGTAATTACTCAGTATATCGAACCTGAAATGCTCACAGGACAGCAGATTTGTGCGCATTTTGCTTCCAGGAAGCGAAGCAATGTCATCAACAAATATTAAAACAGTTCGACTTATGCAGAGTTCAGTGCTTAATCAATATACAATGTTATTCTCCTTTAAATACGCGCTTTTACACCCAAACAAAAAAGCGGGCGCTTATTTTCAGTCTTCTTTCATAATCCGATTAACAAAATGTTTAAACGATATACAGAATTACCTAGAGCCAAGAATTTTTCCTAATTGATTATTCAGATTTCCATCCTCGCAGTCTCGAATTGAAGGGTATAAGTGAATGAATCTTGTGACCGTGTTCGCGAGGTGGCATAGGTAGCAAAATTCGTCAGAACACTGGTAGGTTTTGAACGCCTGGCGCTGGTTTATTCCTTGGTATATTTTACTGAAACTTCACAAATAGGGTCACAGGATATTCTGTCAACTAACTATGTATGTTTGCAGTAAAAAATACACTCACCTTTCTTGCTATTGTTGAGAAGAAGTCACGGCGAACTCTCGGCGAACTTCAACAACTTCTGTCGAACTAATTTCACATCCCCTGGAGGTCTAGACTGGACGAACAGACTCGTAATTTCTCAAATTAGATGGCTGTAAGGCAATAAGGGCGTAACTGGGATATCACGTCAGCGGGCTGTCTGAAATCTACCTCCAAAATGGATATTTTTTGCCACGCCGTGCACTTGAAAGTTTGTAAACACGGCGCAAATTGAGGTCACGCATTCATCCAACGGGCGAATAATAGCTCTGTTCAAATCGCGTTATTGGCCGTAATAGGCAGAGTTCATGTATGAAATGCGGGTATCCTATTGAAAAGGTTGCTTTTAATCAAACCATGGTGTTCTTTTTGTATGAAAATGGTATTTACATCATTTTTTTATAAGTTTTCTGAGGCTTGTTTACCGCCCCAGTTCAGCTGTTACGCATTCCATTAGAGTTTATGCAGAGCGTTGCCCATGCCTATACCGTATTATATGGAGTAATATATTAAAATTTCCTTAGTTGAATATACCTGCTCGTGTCAGTAGGTATTCATATGCTTTCTTTTGGATAATGTCAGCTTTCTTGCCTAAATGGTTTTCCATGACAAGAAGAATGCTTATTTTGGTTACAGAATTTCGGGTAATGGAATTTCATCATCCTAGATTTTCTTTTTCCATAATAACTACCATTTTATCAATTCAATGAGTATATCACTATTCAGTTTAAATTGTGGCATATTGATTTTATAACCACATAGAAGCATATTCCCATGCTAATATTCAAAATTATGTATTTGTTAGGAAGGTTTGATAAGTTACAAATACGTCTTGTCAGAGATTAAAATTTTCCCCAAATTTAATCTGTAATAATTTCTGAATCATAATGGCTAGAGTGAAAACAAGATATGTTCCAGAAACTAAAGGAAAAGAGCTTTTTAGGAATATGAAGCCTGAAAAGATATGACTTCTATTTTTTTACCCCAGACGTTCACTCCTGCTTGACCAAGCCCTTATGTGTATGCTTGGCGGCATATATTTTCATTTTGTGATGTATTTGTGTGATGTGATATGGAAACCTTTGTTGGATTAGGCAACCTATTTGCTTTTTATCCCACCGGTATGTATACCGTGGGATATAGTCATCGCCCTGTCCGTCTGTCCGTCCGTCCGTAATCATTTTCGTTTCCGGAGCAGAACTCAAAAACTATACCACTTACAAACTTCATATTTGGTATGCAACTTCCCCTTAGGGTGCCATTGTGCCTTTTGAGGGTTTCAATTCCATTGGGCCCAAAATTTTTGAAATTTTCACCAAAAACGGTCCAAATTTCCTTTTTTGTTTTGTTTCCGGAGCAGAACTTACATACTATACCACTTATCAACTCCATATTTTTGTAAGCATCTTACCATTGCAGGGTTGCATTGTTCATTCTCTGAGACTATAAATTCCATAATTTGCATTTTTCTTTCAAATGTTTTAACAACAATACAACAGCGGCACTCCAAGTAGTCTACTTCCTCAATGAGTGAGTGCTGGTAACATGAACAGCAAGATGCTAAAGGTGATTATACTTCTGATTGATGTTGTCATCTTCCCTGCACTTGGTGTTCGGTGTGCTTTCATCAAATATCATCATTGCTCAAATCCCCTTTCCTTTGCCTATTCAAGTATATATAAGTATTAAATTACTAAAGGGATGACAAAGTATACAACTCTCCTGCAATCAGTAACTCACGAATTATGTGGGGACCGGTGGGATATGTCATCTTCTGATGACTCTTGTTTTTCTAGGTGAGAGCAAAGCGTTTGGTGTTCCAACAGAGCTGCAGTTGGACGCGAAAGTGGAGGATGCAGCTGAGAACCCCATGGTGACAAACTGCAGCCATGATGGGGTATTGCCCCTCCCCCACCTTGCCGGCTCTTCAGGGCAGCAGAACGGAACCTCCCTGGTAGAGCCGACAGGCCCTGATCTGAGCTGCCCCCTCTCCATGGAGTCTGATGACATCAAGCTGGACATCGCAGGTGACATCTTGCCCACAGTTGCACTGCTTGTGTGGCTGAAAATTGCATTTTGCAGTGCAGCTCCTCGAATTTTTCTTAACCTGCTGAAATTAAAATCAAGTTTGTACTAATCCAGTGAAGTCAGGCAGTATATTCATTACAATTACTGTGAGGTTTCTGTCCATGATGACTTGAAGAGAAGCTGTGCCGTATATTAACTCATTCAGTGTTGAATCAACAGAAAAGTCTTTTAAATGTCAACCTGCCCTAATGGTTCAAGAAATGATGATCAAATCCCAAATTATTCCATTTGTTGTTTCACTGCATACTTTTTCTCGGAGGAATTGGCATAATTTCCAGTAGTAAACATGAGTATACCCAATTTATTGTAGCATGTCTTGAGAGCTATCCAAAGGTGTGAATAGTTAAAAGCTTGGGTGGTGGAAAGTGACCTAAGGAAAATTGATGAACTTAAATGCTTGTGAGCCTCATCAAATATCCCCTCCCACAGCTGAGGCCCAACCAGTGAAGAGAAAGAAGGGCCCAGCCCCAAAGATGTTGGGGAATGAAGTGTGCAGCGTTTGTGGGGACAAGGCCTCGGGCTTCCACTACAACGTTCTTAGCTGTGAGGGCTGCAAAGGGTTTTTCCGACGCAGCGTCATAAAGAACGCCCAGTACTCCTGCAAGAACAATGGCAAGTGCGAGATGGACATGTATATGCGCCGCAAGTGCCAGGAGTGCCGTCTACGCAAGTGTCGTGAAGCGGGAATGCTCGAGCAATGTGAGTACTCAACTGCTCAAGCAGCTAATTTGTAGGTGGATGGAGTCTCATCCTCTATCACCTTTTGATGGGATAGTATGGTAACTTTTTAATGCTAACAAAGAGGGACCATCAATGTGATCGGGACTTGTCAGGTAGAGTATACCAGGAGAAAGGACTGGGTGATTTATGATTGACAGTGCTATACATTCCTAAATGAGGAAAGGTTCTCCCATTATGAACAAGAATGACATAAATTGTATCCTCTGCTGCAAGTCTTCATGCCCAGGATCTTGAATATTCTTGTTTTTAGTGGTACTCCATGCACTAAAACAACAGAGTTCGTGCAATTAGGTCCCAAGGTATTTGGACCAGAGATAGCGGTAGGATTTTTTTCTTGCTCGTTGACGTGTCCAGAAGGGATTGATTTTGCTGGTCCAATCTAAAAAGAATCCGGTCACATTATATGGCACTTATATGGCACCCTATGGGCCGATAAGCTATTGTCGTGGTGTGGCGTCCAGCGTCCGTCGTTCGGAACATTTTTCATCTTTTTTTTTGGCCTGATGAATTTTCGTGTAAATTTGCAATGACATACCATATCTCCAGACGTTTTTCTCAGATTTTTGATTGAATCATTTTTGTCCGTTTTATTGGCCCTTGAAATTTTGGCCCCAATGTTAAAGATGGGACTGCGAAATTTTAAAAAATTATTTCTCAAAAACTGCATGATGAATTTTTTCTAAATCAGGCAATCAAATTACCTTGGTACTGTGAATGTACAGTGCGAGCGCCATTTTGATTGAATTGACGGAAGTGGGTCTACTGGGGGCGCTGTACTTTATAAATGTGCAAGATGGCCTGTGGAGGCCAAATGGTTGTATTATCGACATATTGAAAGTCATATATAGTATTCAAAAAAAGTAGGGGATATTTTATTTTGAGATCAAAATTTTCACATATACAAAGGGATACGAAACCATGTTGTATAGTTCCTTACTGAGGAAGCATTTCCAAAGAAATTCATCACCCAAACACATCAATGACACTCTCACGATCTGCACGGGATGCTATTGATGATCAAGGGGGTTGTGCCACAAATTTGCATGACTCTGAATTGGAAGGTTAGAGCCACTGTAAAGGAAGATTTTGAAGAGAAAGCATCAGATTATCAGTGGTTGAAGTTAATTAAACAGAGACCATGCGCCCGCCTAACACAGGAGGAGAGGTTACGTGCCCTTGGCATGCTACAGGTTGGCACAAGACAGGTCGTTGTGGCAAGGGCAATGAATGTTTCCCAGTCTGTCATCAGCAGATTATGGTCCAGACATCGTGCTACAGGGTCTGTTCAGGATAGACCACGATCCGGTCGACCAAGGGCAACAACTCAGGCTCAGGACAGATTCATCCGCACTATTGTCTTGAGAAATCGTATGGTAACAGCAAATCAGATAAGGTCTCAACTTCAAAGGGATACTGGCTTGGTAGTGAGTGGCCAGACCATCAGGAATCGTCTGCACAGATTTCACTCACGCCCGACGCCCTCGTGTCATTCCCTGTTTGAGGATCGTCACATTAGGGCCAGACTCCAATGGTGTCGCCATCATCAACGCTGGGATAATCGCCGATGGAACAACGTAATGTTCTCAGATGAGTCGAGGTTCACTGTGGACTTCCTTGACAGACGAGGAGGGTTTGACGCCGACGAACTAACGTTTCCATGACGTTAACGTCATTAGACATGATCCGTATGGGGGTGGATCTGTAATGGTGTGGGGAGGCATCACTGCTGCCGGCAGAACAGACTTGCATGTTGTTGCTGGACGTGTCACAGGGCAGTACTACCGGGACAACATCTTGGCACCCCATGTTGTGCCGTTTGCATGTCGTTATGGCCGGCGTTTCATTTTCCAAGATGACAATGCCAGATGTCATAGGGCCAGGATCGTTACAGATTACCTCCAGCAGCAGAATATCACCACATTACCATGGCCAGCACTCAGTCCGGACCTTTCCCCCATCGAGCATGTCTGGGACGTGCTTGGACAGCGGCTACGCCAATGTCAACAACCTCCTGCCAATGTCCAAGAACTTGCTGCAGCATTGCAACAGGAATGGAATAACGTTCCCCAAAATGACCTGGGATGTCTCGTTAGGAGTATGCCACGCCCGGGTCGAGCTTGTCTAGCCAACCGAGGGGGTTTTACCCGCTACTGACTCTGTTTCACAATGGTGGTAAATTTGCTGTGTGACCCTGTGTTTGTGTTTAGACCCTTATTCTGGAGAATCTGTCCTTTACTGACTGTACACAGGGTTTGAATAAATTGACAAATGTTTCCTTAATGTTTTTATGTCATTTGTTTCCTTCCTGACCTCATGATCTGCATTTCATGGTACTTGTAAATCCAATATCCCCTACTTTTTTTGAATAGTATATGACCTATATTTTGCCAATATTAAATTTGACCACAGATGACTTTGAAAGGTCAAACTCGAGGTCAGGGAAATGTTAAAAGATATGACTTGAAATTTCAAAAAATTCTTTCTCAAAAACTGTAACTTTTTTTCTATATCTGGCAATCAACTCACCTTGGTACACTTTTTGTACAGCGCGAGTGCCATTTTGATTGAATCGACAGAAGTGGGTCTAGTGGGGGTGCTGTTCTTTAACATTGGGTCTTATGGAGAATGGGCCAAATTGCCTCTGGAAGCTAAATGGTTGCAGATAGAGATTAAGTTTGTATTACAGACATATAGGAAGTTATATATGACTTATATTTTGGCTGTGTTGAAGTTGACCTCAGATGACCTTGAAAGGTCAAACTTGAGGTCAAGCAAAATGTTTCAATTTTCAAAGGCTTCTAGGCTTGAAAATATTGAAGATTGGAAACATATGTGCATTGAACACTTAGAGGAAGTCATGTATGAACTTTCATTTGGTGGCCTTGAACTTGACCCTCAGCAACTTTCAAAGGTCAAACTTCACATAGTGAAATTTCAATGACTTCTATCACCAAAACTATTACAGATAGAGCTTAGGTTTGTATTGTAGGCATATAGGAAGTCATGTTTGAAGTTTCATTTGGTGATTTTGAACTTGACCTTCTGTGACCTTGAATGCACGAACTTCATAATGAAATTTCAATGACTTATATCAGCAAAATGGTTACAGATTGTTTCGGTTTGTATTGGAGATTTATAGGAAGTCAAACATGAACTTTCATTTGGTGACCTTGAACTTGACCTTCGGTGCCCTTTGAAGGTCAAACTTCACATAGTGAAATATCAATGACTTATATCAGCAAAATCGTTACAGATTGAGTGTAGGTTTGTATTAGATATGTATAGGAAGTCATGTATGAACTTTCATTTGGTGACCTTCATATTGGCCTTCGGAGGTCAAACTTGACCAAGAGAAAAATCAATGACTTCTGTCACTAAAAAGGTCACAGATGGAGCCTAGGTTTGTTTTACTGACATAGGAAGTCACATATGAACTTTCATTTGGTGACATTCAACTTGACTGTTGGTGACATTTGAAGGTCAGTCTTGACATAATACAATTACAATTACTTGTTTTGCCAAAACGGTCACAGATGGATTCTAGATTTGTATTAGAGACATATAGGAAGTCATGTATGAACTTTCATTTGACCTTAGTATTGACCTTCAAAGGTCAAATGTTACCTCGTGAAAATTCAATGACTTGTATCACTAAAATGGTCACAGATGGAGCCTAGGTTTGTGTTACTGACTTCTAGGAAGTCACATATGAACTTTCATTTGGTGACATTCAACCTGACTGTCAGTGACCTTTAAGGGTCAAACTTGACAGTGAAATTACAATGACTTGTATTACCAAATTGGTCACCGATTGAGCCAAGGTTTGTATAGAGAAATTTAGAAAGCCATACATGAAGTCCATTTCGAGGGCTGACTGCAATAAACAGTTACGTCCAATATATAACATCTGGACATAACTGTTTATTGCAGTCAGCCCTCGATTTGCAGTCCTCAACTTGACCCTCTGTGACCTTTTAAAATTCACAATTCACATATTGAATTTTCAATGACATGTATCTCCAAAACTGCTTCAGAGCTTTGGAGTGTACAAAGTATTACAGGAGGTCTTATAAATGTATGTGAACTTTTATTTAGTAATCATGACATGGACCTTAAATGATTCCTAGGTCAAATTTCACATGAAATTTCCTTAACTCATCACTATACGATTGCTTGCCGGTAAGCTACAGGACCCTTGGTTTTATTTTTTATTTATTTTTTTTTGTCGTCAATTACTTTTTTAAGTTGGAGAGTGAGTCATATTGTTCCATAGTACTGACAGCACTTCTAAAAGCATTCTGAATTCCTGACCCAGGTGTTCTCTCAGAAGAGCAGATCCGTCTGAAAAAATTGAAGAAACAGCATGATGATGACTCAGCACATGCCTCAGGCTTACCACCAAACTTTATCCCAGGGCTGGAGCCACCACAGTTGGCCCCAGAGCAGCAGGAGATGATCGAAAAGCTGGTGGCCATGCAGAAGCAGTGCAATAAAAGGTCCTTCATTGACCGGCCTAAAGTAACAGTAAGTGAACTGGATACATGCTTTTCCTGGACTGTTCTTCAAAAATTCAATGACTGTTACAGTATACACATGTGAGGATGATGAGCCCATAACCTAAAAAGACTGTTATTGTAGTAAAATATGCTTTGAATAAAAGATGTATTTGAAAAAAATGCACTGTACGGTCATTAGGCAAAATAGTTTGTGCTTTTGCAGTGGCAACAAGCAAATTGGCTGGCAGTGCATGGTTTTCATTCATGTGCAGTATTTATGACTGTAGTCATGATTTCTTGATTATTGTCCCACACTGTAGCCATGGCCGCTGAACCAGGACCCACTGAACCGTGAAGTTCGGCAGCAACGCTTTGCCCATTTCACAGAGTTGGCTATTATGTCTGTCCAGGAGATTGTGGACTTTGCCAAGCAGCTGCCAGGCTTCTTGGAGCTGACTCGGGAGGACCAGATCGCTCTCCTTAAGACCTCTACCATTGAGGTGAGCTAGCTGTTCACTCCGCTGATTGTAAGTGAACAGTTGGGTTGTACCCAAAATATTGAAAGGGCAATTTATCACAAGGGTCGTTTTGAGCCAAGCAGTCTAATTGTCGACACTTGACCAACTGGAAAAATCCTGAGAAAAATATATGAAGAGTTTGTTTCCAAAACGCAATAAGTGCCAAAATCTTAAAAATTGAGATAATACCATAAAGCAATAGCCCTGTGCTTTTTACACGTTGCAAAAATCCGTTTTTTAGAAATTCATATTCATACAAGGTGTATTTTTCCTTGGTCAAAGTTTGTGTTTTTGTATAAAATGCAATAGGCGCAAACATAGAAAAAGCTGATTTACTCAAAATGAGTAAAATGGATATATTGCATTTTGGAAACAAACTCTTAATATGTTGTTCATATAAATACAGTGCTGTGAAAAAGTATTTGCCACCCTCCTGATTTCTTTTCTTTTTTTTGCATATTTGTCACGCTTAAATGTTTCAGATCATCAAAAAAAAATTCAACATTTGACGAAGATAACTAAAGTAAATACAAAATGCTGTTTTTAAATGATGATTTCATTTATTGAGGGAAAAGGCTATCCAAACCTACCTGGCCCTATGTGCAAAAGTAATTGCCCCTTAAACCTAATAACTGGTTGTGCCACCCACTCTTTTGCAACAGAAAAAATCATTGTCCTCTGTAGCAACCACTTCAGCTACTGTGAGCCAATGGTATCCCAATTAGTAGTAAAGAAAAATCAGTTTTCTGAAACAAAAATTCGACATGGTATTGATATTATATCATTCTACTATCAATTTTATCAATGAATTACATTAAGAACGCGTAATTCCCTACCATGGATTTACGCGTACATTCTTCCATTGAGGAATTCAGCGCTTTCTTATATCCTAAGTACTCATGTTGATAGCCAATCACTCAATTATTTACTTAGGCTCATCTGCTTTACGCACACTTATAGTTCACGCCCATGTGAAACTTCCCTTGCTATGTTGTACTGATTGACTCTTTTCTTATCCATTTCCAGAAAGTATAAACTTTCCACAGTAACTGAAAGACATTGATTGGACAATCAGAAAAATATGCAAATCTATGTGTAACAGCAGGATAGCTTGTATTCTCTTAATGTTGCACACAGTTTTGCAGCTGAAAATGACGTGATTTTTAGAAAAAAAGACTTTCAAAACCAGCCTGAAATGTTCTCTTACATTTACGAGATTTAAAGAACAGGGCTCGATCTTTGCATTCACCCGAGATCCGTGGCGACTGAAAAATCGTTCGGACGACCAGATAAGCTCAGACTCCTCGCCCGCCGGGTGAGTGAAAATTCCGCATGATCTTAACCCCTTTGCGCAGAAGCCAAATCTGGCTATTTGGGGGTTTACCTTATTTAAGGCTTTATAATTCAAGATTGCAACTTCACTGACAGGAAAGGGGTGGCTGAACTGAGTCTAGACACTTAAAGCATTTAGATTCCCATCGTATTTCCGTTTATTTTCATGATTTTGGTAGAGAAAAGGGGCTGCAAACACAAAACATCTTTATGAAAATTCAACATTGAAATTGCAAAAAAGATAATACTGAGAATTGAAAAACTGCTGTGGCTTAAATCTATACATTTCTGGGATCATAAACTCCTTGACCACATGTATAATTTATCTTGAACATTGCATTCTAGATTACCTATTTGCTATGAGCCAAATTAGACAGTTATCCAGGTTGCTCCCCAAAGTCTGAGATCCCTCAAAATGGTGCACTGTCAGATCATAAAATAATCACATATTTAACACAAATAAAGTTTTGAGGCATGAAATTTAATATGAACTAATGATTTTCTGGTGGAGTTTAGCATGAATTTATCAATATCAGTTAGGGGTGCAACAGATCAAAAAACTCACGGTTCGGATCGTATCACGGATTTGAGTCACGGATCGGATCACTTTTCGGATCAACAACAAAAAAAAGACAAGACAAATGTAACTTTGTTCTCCATTTATTTTGTAAAACACTTCTGCCCATTAAATAAAAACTAAAAATTTAAATTATATAAAAACAAATTAAAGTGCAATTTAAGGCATGATACCTTCTTCTTTTTAAACATGGACCATGAATGAAAAATAACTTTAAGTGCACTAAGCCATGATACTTCATGATACCTTCTCTTTAAACATGGATAGAGATTTAAAAACTAGCCTATGTCCACATCATCAAAAAAGAAGAAAAGAAAGTAAGCAAAGAATACCTCTGCTTATAATTTTAAATTCTTTTTCAATAAGATAAGGATGTCTACATTGTCTGGGGAGAGTGTAGACCTCTTTGCAGTCACTATGTCCCCTGCAGCAGAGAATACCCTCTCGCTAGGCACTGAAGTGCCAGGCACAGCGAGATAGCATCTTGCCATCTTGGCAATGTGGGGGTATTTACATTCATTGCTTTTCCACTATGTCAGTGGATCACTATCCAATGGAATGCCGCATTTATAAACTTAAATAGCCATTGAGCAGCGCATATTTGCATGAATTCGATCCAACCTTCTTTTTTTTCCAGCAGTGCATCCTAATTTTTTTTTTAAGATTGCACTTCATCAAAGTGTTTCCAAAAGAATAGTCTACTTTTGCGGGAAAGCGCAGCTGCAGACTATGCCGCAAAGGGATAATAATGTAGGCTTTTAAATTACTAACGCAAAGCGTTGGTAATTGAATAATTTAATAAATTGTTTATTAGTGCACTTTAAAAGTTCACCTCACGGCATGCATTTAAAATCAATTCAAATGCAAGCTATGCATCAAACTTTCATGTTGTCAAAATCATTTATGGGGTCTTTCTAGTTGCCTTCTGAGAAAGTTGTACGGAGGCTACAATATGAGATTGTATGAACAGCACTTATCCTGTTAATCATAAACACAATCTAGACCTTATCTATACAACATCTTCAGCAGCATTTGCTACTTGATATTCTACTAGAATCAGAGATTCCAAGTCTCACACATTCGGCGTCTTTCCTCTTGGTGGCAGTCAAGTTCCTGTGCCGTAGTCAACAATTATTCTATCAACGCGCACTGAAGAAATTCACTCGCGGAATTTTAGTCATTGTGCATTAAGTTCAAGTTTCATGTGCATTACGGTGGATTTCCCCACTAATGACACGGAAATCGATTATGACTCGGGAATTCTCAGGCTTGTCTTTACTGAGGGATTGAAAGCAATGGAATTGCATAAAAACGTTTCAAATGGTCTTATTTCATTAAAACAATTTAAACGATCATGAAACACATGCATTGTTTCCAATCTCTGAGTAAAGAGAAGCACGGGAAGTCTGGAGTCATAATCGCTTTCCATGTTACTTGTGATGAGGTGCACCTTTACGCAAGTGAAACGGAAACTTCAATGCACAAGGATTTTAATTCCGCGTGAGAATCTCATTAAGCATTCAATGAATAATTGCGGACTACGGTGAATAAGCCTAAAAAAATGCATGAGACCTACGCTGAATGCGTGAGACTTGGCATCTCTGTTTTGGTCATGTCACTGGCTGTAGACAGATTTATTTTTACGAAAGCAAACTTAACACTCGGACCTCAGTCGGCAAAAACGCATTTAATAGAAATTTTTCTTCGGCGTATCAAGCAGGACACAGAAAAAAATATATGCCATTTTGTGAGCTACATGAATTCAGAAGCCTCTAAAGATGTTGCCGTTTTATGTCACAATTAACGTGGATAGGGAAATGCTTGATAATTGCAATGAACAATGCAAGATGAGGGGAGCGGGACAGTAATTCTACCGACTGATTCTCGCATCTAAACAAATTAGCACCAAGTTGCTAATTGAGAAACGTAAATTGGAACAGGTTTGGAGAAGGTATGGTGAAAGCATGGCTAGGTAATCCTCCGATGGCAAGTCCAGGGTGCAAGAGTTTAAAAATCAGCTAAAACGCTACGATGAGAGATGGAGTTTGGCCAAGGTTTTTTTTTTTTTGTAATTCTTTAGATTATTTGCATTCTTTCAATTTAACATTGTACCGCAGTTAAGTCTGTCAGCTCTTCTCTATCACTTCATAATCATTATTGGGAACAGGCTGAATTGCTTGATTTTCATTTGGATCATATTATACAGGAGCAGATTTAGGGTTGGCCATTTGAGCCAATCTCGCCGACAATTAGAGGAGTTCTAATCTGAATTATCTTCCCGGAAACACTTCAAATGATTGTCGTTTATTTCAGACCGCTTGTATGTTTCATGAAGAAATGGGACGCAACTGTGTACACGCGCCCCATAGCGGCAAGTTATCACATTTCGCTTTAAGATCATCACAATTTGATAACGTCACACCCTTAGCACAACCTTTTTTTTTTTTTTTTTCATCAACCAATCCACGGATCATGTGCATACCGAACCGTGAAGAGGGATCCGTACGGATTACGGATCAACAATGATCCATTGCACCACTAATATCAGTGCAGTTGAACATCAGTGGTCACCAGTAACCTCTCCAAACACAAAACATGCCTTTTCTCCATAATAAAGTTTAGAGTTTTGTCCACTTTTCTTCAAAGTCCCCCAAGCCAGCACACATACTCATGAAATAAACTGCTGATTAAACGGTCAGAACATTCACCCTGCAATGAAAGCTAGCAGTTCCAACTTCTGAGCTCACAACCTTATTTCAACACTTATAAGGAACAAGTACAACTCACTAACTCAGTGATATCTGATTTCTGAAATATACCTTATTTTAACAGAACAGATATTCTACTATCAGGGAAAATCAAGCAATATATGCCTCCCTAGATTCAACAGAAAGGTGCAATGAACGTACCAGGGGATCCACCGAAATGCATGACCAGTTCACGTTTTAAACATGAAAAAAACCTCGGCATTCGATTTTATTGAATACGGTATACATTCCAAAACAAAAAGCAAAAGTAGCAGCCTAACCTTTTTCACTGAATCCCTCCTCCAGAGACCAATGTATCCAGTAGAAGGAACCCTCCGGTCCTGTTTCATTCGAAATAATTCCCATTGACCATGTCCTTACCTCATTTAAATCCTGTAAATGTAACTGAACACTTCAGGCGGTTTAGGGACTTTTTTTTTTTTTTTTTTTCTATAAATCGCGTCATTTTCAGCTGCGCAATCGTGCTCAACGTTGAACAGATACAACCTACCTTGCTGATATGCATAGGCTTGTATACGCTTATGTTTGTCCAATCAATGTCTTTCAGTAACTGTGGAAATTTTAAACACTCGGGAATTGGATAAGAAATGAGCCAATCAATGCATCGTTACCGGGGAAGTTTCACGAGGGAGTGAACTATAACTGTGCAGTTATGCAGAAGAGCCTGAGTGTATAATTGAGTGATTGGCTATCAACACCAGTACTTGGGTGGTTATAAGGAGGTGCTGAATTTGTCAATGAAGGAATCTACATGTAAATTTAGGTAAGGAACTATGCATTTTTTATATTTGATGACTGTAATTGACAGTAGAATGTGAGAGAATCAATACCATGTTGAATTTTTTGCTTCGGAAAACTGACTTTTCTGAACCACTAATTGGAATACCGTTGGCTCACTGTAGCTAAAGTGGTTGCTGCAGAGGACAACGATTTTTTCTGTCGCGAGAGATCATTTTTTTAAACTGCTGGATCGATACTTTGGGCAAGGACATTGACCAGTTTGCACATCAGGCTTAGCTGAGGAGTTTAATTGATGCAGCTCTTGAAAAACAGGGAGTGGAGTGAACTTCCCCATATTCAAAACCGCGTTTGAACTCTGCTTGCTTGTGAATATTCAGTAACTGATCCGGGTGTGCTATCTAGTGATCGAGTACAGTAACTGCGTGATTAAATTTGCAGATCCATAGACGCAAGCGTCTACATCTGCAGAAAGGGGTTAAAGGCCTGAAGTTGTTTTGAAAGCCAGGGACAGATACGGTGCTCACTGCCCACCTCTGATCTAGACTCATCAGACCACATGGCCTTTTTTCCATCGCTTACTATGGGCAAGGATATTGACCAGTTTGCACATCAGGCTTAGCTGAGGAGTTTAATTCATGCAACTGTTGAAAAACATGGATTGGAGTGAACTTCTCCATATTCTAATCCGCGTTTGAACTCTACTTGCTTGTGAATATTCAATAAATGATCCAGGGGTGTCGTCTAGTGATGGAGTTCTGTAACTGCGTACTTAAATTTGCAGTTCCATAGACGTGGACGTCTACATCTGCACGAAGGGGTTAGTTAAATATTCATACAATCCAGCGTACCTCAGAACGAATTCTAAACCCACCCAACTATATTAAAAAAACCACCCAAAAACATTTACCAAAACTTAGGCTATATGGGTCACTCCATACTGAACTGTACAATTCACTGTGTTGTATAAGAATGGTCAATAACATTTTTTCTAAGAGAATCAAATGATTTGCATCCTTCATATATATTCACTTCCGGATTGAAGATATATATAAGAAAAAATCTGACTTATCGGTTCAACAACACAGCAGAAAAAGTGGTGTCCTGATGTCAGCCAAGGCGTTGTGAAGGACATATTTTGTTCCAAAATGTGGCAGCCAACTTCATGAAATACTCATGACGTGTCTGTTGATACTTCGAAAGAAAGTGAAATGAAATATTGCAGAGTGTGGGTGCAGCAGCTGGCTGCCTCACTAGCCTCAGACCTCACAGTTTTTGCACGCAACCCACTGACATCGGAAAGCAAAAGTTTTGAAGCTAAATTCTTCTTTTAGTATCTTTATTACAAAACTGAAATCAAACAAAACAGAAAAATAATAGACGTTAGACTTTTCTTAGTAAACTAACCGAAATTAGTGCGCTGGTCAGAAGACCGTGTTGCATCAAGGTCCAGTGGCTTCTGCCGTTTCGCGGGCTCACAATGTATTTATACTATACACACAGCAGCCAATGAGAAAACACCATTCTATCGCGTCATTAGTCACTGGCCAAACCTTCATTCCACATTACATCACGGAACAGAAAATACTTCAAACCCAAACATCTGAAACAGAACATTGATTCAAATTATCTTAAATTATATGTGTAGAAAATGGCTACAACATATCCCGGCCCCTAATTGACTAAGCCTTAGCATGTCAATTACCAACTTTACTTAACGTGGAGCCATTTACGTCATTACCAACATTTCTCAAATCTTTTTTTTTTCTTTAACTAGAGTCTACCTCTCTCTTCACAGGTAAGTATTTACAGTCTATTCAACAGGTAATTATAATTTATAAGTCTTTCTCTTCACTCTTCATTCTTCTCCTTGCAATAAACACAGTTTTGTTATGGGTCTCTGCATGACACTGGTCTTCGTTTGGACCTCAGCGCTTCCGACGACCCCTTTAGAGTCTGGCATCACTTTGGTGATTCTGCCCAACGTCCAGACGTTTTGTGGGAGGGACGAGTCAGCGACGAGGACGACATCTCCAACCTTGAAACTTCTCTTCAGACTGAGCCATTTTTGACGCTCTTGCAACAGAGGTAGGTATTCAAGAGTCCACCTTCGCCAGAACAGATCCGCCAGATATTGGATTTGCCACCAGCAAGGCCGGACATAGACGTCATCTTTGGTAAACACGCCTTGCGGAAAGCAGGGCTGTGCTTTCAGTAGGAGTAAGTGATTCGGCGTTAGTGGCTCGAGGTCACTCGGGTGGTCTGTGTTCATGGTTAAGGGTCTTCCATTGATGATGCTTTCAACTTCGCAAAGGTGAGTCTGTAGCCCTTCATCATCCAATTGCTGTTGCCTCACAACAGAGCTCAGCTCTTTTCTTACCGTGCGGATTTGACGCTCCCAAATTCCGCCATGGTGGGATGCGGCAGGCGGGTTGAAAATCCATTGCACCCCCTTTCTCATCATTGCTTCATTGATATGAGACTGGTCCAGCTCTGCTAATGCCTCTCGCAGCTCTTGTTCAGCACCAACAAAATTTGTACCGTTGTCGGAACGAATGATTGACACTTGTCCTCTTCTTGCTTGAAAACGCCATAGGGCATTAATGCATCAATCCATGTCAAGGGAATGGGCTACTTCAATATGCACTGCTCTGACAGTTAAGCATGTGAATAGAACTCCATAACGCTTGACTCTGGCCCGTCCTCTTCTGACCTCAAATGGATCAAAGTAATCTACACCCGTGTTAGTAAAGGGTGGTTTGTCGGGGTGTAGACGGTCTTGCGGCAAATCTGCTATTTTCTGCTCTCCTGCTTTTGCATGCAGTCTTCTACAGAGGTTGCACTCTGATATCACTCTTGTTACTGCTGCATTGGCTCTTGGTATCCAATACCGTTGTCGTAGTCTGGCTAAGACATGATTCCGTCCTCCATGTTCAGTCTCTTGGTGGATGTCGTAGAGGATGAGGCGGGCTATTCTGTGATGTTTATGCAGAATAGCAGGATGCTTGGTCTCCTCAGGCATCGCTGATCTGTTCAAACGCCCCCCAACCCTTAACACACCCTCCTGCAAGAATGGATCCAGCTTAAAAACAGAACTGGTCCTTTTCACGCCAGCGTTTCCTGTCTGCAGAGCTTCCATCTCTTCAGTATAGGTCTGTCTCTGGCTGTATTTGATCAGTTCCATTTCTGCTCTGGATAGGTCTTCAACGGTAAGTATTCTCTTTTTAGCTTACCGGCCCTATGAGCCGATAAGCTATTGTCGTGGTGTGGCATCCGTTGTCCGGCGTCTGTCGTCCGTCGTCCGGAACATTTTTTATCTTTTTTTTTGGCCTGATGAATTTTCGTGTAAATTTGCAATAACATACTACTAGACCATATCTCCAGATGTGTTTCTCGAATTTTTGATTGAATCATTTTTGTCCGTTTTATGGGCCCTTGAAATTTTGGCTCCAATGTTAAAGATAGGACTGAGAAATTTAAAAAAAGTATTTCTCAAAAACTGCGTGATCAATTTTTTTCTAAATTAGGCAATCAACTTACCTTGGTACCGTCAATGTACAGTGCGAGCGCCATTTTGATTGAATCGATGGAAGTGGGTCTATTGGGGGCGCTGTACTTCATTAATATGCAAGATGGCCTGTGGAGGCCAAATGGTTGCAGGTAGAGATTAAGTTTGTATTATCGACACACAGGAAGTCATATATGACCTATATTTTGGCAATATTAAATGTGACCACAGATGACTTTTAAAGGTCAAACTCTAGGTCAGGGAATATGTTAACAATGTTAAAAGATATGCCTTGAGATTTCAAAAAATTATTTCTCAAAAACAGTCCAATAACTTTTTTTCTAAATCTGGCAGTCAATTCACCTTGATACACTTTATGTACAGTGCAAGTGCCATTTTGATTGAATCGACGGAAGTGGGTCTGGCGGGGGCGCTGTACTTTAACATTGGGTCTTATGGAGAATGGGCCAAATCGCCTGTGGAAGCTAAATGGTTGCAGAGAGAGATTAAGTTTGTGATACTGACATATAGGAAGTAATATATGACCTATATTTTGGCTTTGTTAAAGTTGACCTCAGATGACCTTGAAAGGTCAAACTTGAGGTCAAGCAAAATGTTACAATTTTCAAAGGTTTCTAGGCTTGAAAATATTGAAGATTGGGAACATACGTGCGTTGAACACTATAGGAAGTCATGTATGAACTTTCATTTGGTGGCCTTGAACTTGACCTTCGGCGACCTTCGAAGGTCAAACTTCACATAGTGAAATTTCAATAACTTCTATCACCAAAACTATTACAGATAGAGCTTAGGTTTGTCTTGTGGCCATATAGGAAGTCATGTATGAAGTTTCATTGGGTGACCTTGAACTTGACCTTCAGTGACCTTGAATGCCCAAACTTCACAGTGAAATTTCAATGACTTGTATCAGCAAAATGGTTACAGATAGTTTCGGTTTGTATTGGAGATGTATTGGAAGTCATACATTAACTTTCATTTGGTGCCCTTGAACTTGACCTTCGGTGACCTTCGAAGGTCAAACTTCACATTGTGAAATTTCAATGACTTCTATCACCAAAACTAATTCAGATAGAGCTTAGGTTTGTCTTGTGGCCATATAGGAAGTCATGTATGAAGTTTCATTGGGTGACTTTGAACTTGACCTTTAATGACCTTGAACGGCCAAACTATGCAGTGAAATTTCAATGACTTATATCGGCAAAATTGTAACAGATTGAGTGTAGGTTTGTATTGGAGACGTATAGGAAGTCATGTATGAACTTTCATTTGGTGACCTTCATATTGACCTTCGAAGGTCAAACTTGACCAAGAGAAAAATCAATGACTTCTGTCACTAAAAAGGTCACAGATGGAGCCTAGGTTTGTTTTACTGACATAGGAAGTCACATATGAACTTTCATTTGGTGACATTCAACTTGACTGTTGGTGACCTTTGAAGGTCAAACTTGACATAATACAATTACAATGACTTATTGCCAAAACGGTCACAGATGGAGTCTGGGTTTGTATTAGAGACATAGAGGAAGTCATATACGAACTTTCATTTGGCGACCTTCGTATTGACCTTCAAAGATCAAATGTTACCTCGTGAAAATTCAATGACTTGTATCACTAAAATGGTCACAGATGGAGCCTAGGTTTGTGTTACTGACATGTAGGAAGTCATGTGTGAACTTTCATTTGGTGACATTTAACCTGACTGTCAGTGACCTTTGAGGGTCAAACTTGACTGTGAAATTACAATGACTTGTATCACCAAAATGGTCACCGATTGAGCCAAGGTTTGTATAGAGACATTTAGAAAGTCATATGTGAAGTCCATTTGCTGACCACAACTTGACATTCTGTGACCTTTAATTTCACAATTGACATATTGAATTTTCAATGACTTGTATCACCAAAACTGCCTCAGAGCCTCACCCTCTATTAACCACCGTAGCATATCTGCTACATAAAGTGAAAGGGTTAACAGCCTGGACACCCTGCTGGTTTTGTTTCTTATTGCCAAATAAACATTTGAGAATAACTTGAATGGTCCGTCACTTTAATTTGTCCATTCGCATTGTTACCCAATGTAGCAGATCTGCTACATTTTGGAAAGGTGGGCCAAAGGGTCGAATTTTTTTTTTTTTTTTAACTATTTTTCCAAATATTGGCCCATAATCAACATATTTGCCTTGGGAAATTATTTTTACACAGTTGGAAAGGTACTTGGTTAATAGAGGGTTAAGATTGTGTTTGGATTACAGGAGGTCCTATAAATGTATGTGAACTTTTATTTAGTGGCCTTGACATTAATTTTTATTGATTCAAATGTCAAACTTCACATGAAATTTTCATAACTTGTATCATCTAGGGATGTAACAATTACTGGTGTAACGGTAAACCCCAATGAAAATGTTGACAATAACAATTACCGTTTTCATTTCAAATAAAATTATTATCTCGGTGGATTACCGAGGTGGGGAAACCGTGTGTTTAATCCTTCCCAGCTTCATCCGAGTCTCCTGAAGTAGCCGCACAGGCGCACTGCGTAGCCTACAACTTGCGTTTAAACTTTCTTTAAATTGGAAATGGAATCATGGCGGAAGGAGGAGACGACTGTGCTCAGGACATCTATCAGCCCTCTAAGAGGACTAGGTCTGAAGTATGGGCATATTTTGGGTATTATTTGAATGCTGGGGGACACTTTATTGAAGACAGTTATCCTGTCTGCAGAACATGCAGGAAAAAGTTTCTGCTAAAGGCAGCAATACGTCAAATCTTATGGCACATCTCCGTGACCATCACCCACAACTTTATAGCCAATGCAAAGTTAACGTTTTAGCTGAAATACATGATGTGGGCACATCGGGTTGAGGTTGAATGCAATGATCCGTCTGTCTAACTTATTGACTAGTCAATAATGTAAACAAAATCATAAGTACAGCGCCTGTCGCCATCGAGAATGCATATCTAGCAGCGAATATTCTAAGCTAAACAGCTAAACTTTAATTCACGAAGAGACGGTGAAACGGTGAAAACAAGGCATTATTTAGCGCTAGTTGAAGGCATCAAAAATGCCATAAACTTCGTTTTTTGGAGAAATTTAATTGACAGTGACTACGTGTATATTACCATATGTCATTAAATGGACGTTGGAATCAACCAAATACGAGCTAGCAGCTAGATCAGCTAAATCGCGCTAGCAGATTTGTTTACTATGACAACGGTTAACACTACTAATCAGCAATGTCATGAACATTTGCTGAAATGAATGACACGGTACCAGAAGCATTCTACCTAAAATCCACATTTTCGTTCAGTAGTGCAGTGTGGCGCTAGCTGCTGGACACTTTCTTAACCTTAGCGTAAGAGCTAGACGGATGCCCACTTGCGTTTATTAAACATTAGTAGATTACAGTATTTTATTGCATTGCATGCATTTCTTGATTTCTAAAAGATTGCATAATTTGTATTCGGAGTGGCTATTCGCACAGCCGCTGTGTAAATAAGCTGTAGCCGCGTCCCTGTGCAGTTGTTTTATTCGCACAGCCGCTGTGCAAATAGTGGGTCAAGTTATTTTATTCGCACAGCCACTCCTTATGAGCAGCTACTTAGCAGCTGTGCCAGTAAGGATGGGTCAGAACATTATTCGCACAGTAAGTGGCGTCCATTTGTATTTGACCAAGGTCAGTAAATGGTTTGATTCTAGCGAAGTTGGATAACTTTAATTTACTAAGTCACACGGTTTGAGCCAAGTGTCTTTTGAAAACACTAAAAACATGATTATTTGCCCTGTAAGATTATGAATTTCTAGCCAATCGTTTTCTTTAGATTTTGCTACAAAAACGGCTATAGGCGAAATCGTATGTACATTGATATGAATGGTAGCCCAATGATGATAATAATACATGATGCTAGATCAGCGGCATCTTTTTTGTTGATGATGGAGAGAATAAGTATGCAATTAGTTCTGTTCCACTGATTTGTCTACATATTTTTTTAAATTTATTTTAATGTCATCAACACTTGAACATTTGGATTTGATTACATATGATTGTAGTAGTTATTTTTGTAATTTGTTTACAGTGGCTATTTTAAATGCATAATGCACTTTTGTCTTATTCTTTTAAGGTTTACTTTAAAGTGCTCATGTGTACAGGTCTACATTTCAATTTTGATGATGAAGAAATTAAGTATATAATAAGTGGTGTTTCTTAGATTATGTCTTAGCTTGAATGTTTGGATTTGTATAATTTAAACCTGCACTACTGGAAATGTTCCTGACAAATCAGCTGTTTACATGCTGAACCCTTGTTCCTTTGATGCTGAGAGTTGCACTTTTGATGAGGTTTTGCCTATATTTTTGAAATATAATAAACACCGTTACATTTTTAAAAACTATTTCAGTTTGTGTAGGCCTATCAGTGCTTTCTGCACATATTGAACACATTTTAAAAAATACCGCGATAATACCGAAAACCGTGATAATTTTGGTCACAATAACCGTGAGGTTAAATTTTCATACCATTACGTCCCTAGTATCATCACTAGAAGACTACTTGCCGGTAAGCTACAGGACCCTTGGTCCTATTTTTCAGGTTATTCTTGGACATCCCCATCTGCTGTTCAGTCATGGATCTGTGTTTTTCTGGATCTTTTTCAGATTGCTTTATGGTCCGTTCAAACTCTTTTCTTTTCTAACTTAGGTGTCGCAGCATTTCTTTTAGGTGCAGAATCCAAGCTGTTGCCTTTTTCAGCTTATGCCAACTCGAGTAATGCTCCACAAGCTGGTTAAATGGATCTGTCCACTCGTCTGGACTTGTGCATGACACCGCAGCGGACGTCTTCACCTCAACGTCATTTTCTGTCATTTAAGTACACTGTTCAGGTTGTTCTGGCCACTCAGCTTCATTTAGCAGGAAGCTAGGCCCCTGAAACCAGCTCTTACTTTTCATGAAGCTTTCAATCTTCAAACCTCTTGAGGCCTGATCTGCAGGGTTTTGTGAGGCGTTGACATACTTCCACTGAGACAAAGTTGTCGCTTCTCTAATGTATGAAACTCGATTTGCCACTAACATTTTGAAACGAAGGCATCATTTTCAATGTACTTTAGTACTGTTGTACTATCTGTCCAGAAGACCGATTCCATCAGGGGAACTTGGAGTTCTTCTCTCAGCATCCGATCAATCTTGACTGCAACCATCGCTGCTGTCAACTCCATTCTAGGAATCGCGATCTGTTTGAGCGGAGCGACTCTTGACTTTCTCATCAGGAAGGATACGCGTTTCTCACCTTGGCCATTTGTCGACAAGAGATACGATACAATGCCATATCCATCTTGACTGGCGTCAGAAAAATTGTGGATCTGGGCAGTCTTGGTTGGCCCAAACGTGGCAGGCTTGAACATCTGCTGACTTCCAGTTCTGAAAGCTTGTCGAGGTCTGTTAGCCACCTCAGCCATGTTTTGCATGGCTTTTTATGGATCTCTTCATCCCAACCACTTTTCCCTTTGCAGAGATCTCTCAGAATGAGCTTGATGGGTAAGAGGGGAGGCGCCAGAAAGCCCATTAGATCGTACACTGAACTGACAACAGATAAGATGCCTCGTCTTGTGCACGGTTTGCCTGGAAGGTATATCTTGAACTTAAAGTTGTCTGAACTAGTGCACCACTGCACGCCTAGTGCTCGTTCCACAGGTAGGTAGTGGTTCTCCAAGTCAAGATCTTTAACTTAATCTGCTCGTTCGTAGCCAGGGATGGAGCACAGCAGGGCTCTACTGTTGCTGATCCACTTGGTCAAGTGGAACCCACCTCTAGTGCACAATGTCATCAGCTCCTTCACGAGAGAAACTGCTTGATCTTCTGTGTCTACCGACTTCAAGCAGTCGTCAACATAGAAGTTCTTGAGGACAGTCTGTGTGGCCTCTGGTGTGGTCTTAGTCGCTGCATCTTCTGCCATTCTTCTCAGTGCATACGACGCACAACTGGGGGATGATGTAGCACCAAACAGATGCACACACATTCTGTACTCAGCTGCTTCTCTATCCACATTGCCGCCTGGCCACCACAGAAAGCGTAGCAGATCAGCGTCTGTGTCTGGAACCTGCACCTGATAGAACATAGACTCGATATCGGCCATCACGGCGATGGGCTCCTCTCTTAATCTCTGCAACACTCCGATGAGGGTGTTTGTTTGGTCAGGCCCTTGCAACAATTGATCATTCAATGACATGCCTTGATACCTTGCTGCGCAGTCAAAGACGACTCGCAGCTTTCTCATTTTCGGATGATACACCCCGTGGTGCGGGATGAACCACACTCTTCCATCATTGCGACTCAACTGCTCTTCTGGAATTCTTGTTGCATAGCCTTTCTCCAGTATTTTGTTCATGAAGGTCTTGTACTCCTGAAAGAAGTCTGGGTTCCTATTGAACTTTTCTTAAGTCTTTCTTAAGTTAAGTCTCTGTCCAGCAATACCACGGTTGCATGGCATCTTCACCTTGTCATCTTTCAGAGGCAGCTTGATGCAATAGTGACCATCAATGAGCTGTGCTGATGTAGTCACAGCATGCATGAACTGCTTGTCATGTTGAGAGTCTTCTCGCTTGTCCTCACACCGTTTTTCAGGGAAATCGGCATTGTAGTGCTTCATCAACATGTCTCCAATGTTCATCATGGAGATGTGGTTGACAAGAAAACTCGGTCTTTCGTCATCATCTGACTCTTGACATCTGCTAATTGGCCCATTGACAACCCAACAAAGCACTGTTTTCACGGCATACGGTCCGTCGTTCTGGCTACTAATGATCTCCCACGGCTCCATAGCTTTATATGCATTGGCACCGATGAGAAGGCCAATTTCTGCTTCAAGTTTTGGGAGATGGACCCGACTCAGGTAAGGCCACTTCACCAAATCTGTCTCTTGTGGTATGTTGGCTTTCTTCTTGAGGTAAATCTGGCTGAGTATACACACTGGGCAGCTGAATGTATTCTTGCTCCTCTAAGCCACACACCTCCAAATCAGTAAGCACATAGCTACTCACTTTCTGCTCTTGTACTATGGTGCGGAGAAGGAACTCTGTCTTTCTGCCTCCTATGTTCAACTGGTTTGCCAAGGCTTTAGTGCAGAAAGTCGCTGTGCTTCCTGGATCCAGGGATGCATAGGTCTTGACTATCTTTGTGCCTTTCTTGTGCTTTATCTGCACAGGTTCAATGGGCAGTATACGCTCACTGTTCCCAGCCCCAGTGTGGTCCGCTCTTCTACAGCCCGCAGACGCGAGAGCACTTGTGACTTCTCCTGTGCCTTGTGAACTGTCGTCTGCGCTGTTCTGGGCCGATGCGGCGTCGTCTTTTGCCACATGCAGGATAGCTAGGTGTTTGCGGGAGCACTCTGGGCATGAAACTTTCTTCTTAGAGTCCTTGGCTAAGTGACCTGCTGTCAGGCAGCTGAAGCAAAGACCGTTCGTTTTCAAGAACTGAATTCTTTCTATTAAGGTTCGCCTGTGATCTTGTTGCACACGTTCAGTGCGTGGTTCTTCTGGCAGTAAAGACAGGGACTTTGGAAAACATTTGCAGACTTAACTGTGGCTGTTTACTTCTCTGACTGACCTTTACCGGCATCCTTCTCTGTGGTAGATACATTCACAGCAAAGCTGCTTCTCTTGGACTCAGCTTTCACAGGGCTTGGTTTCTTTTTCATGCTTTTCTGATTTCCAAAGGTGGAGTCTAGGATATCTCCAAACAGTGGGATCATTTGCGACTTTCGCTTGATGGTAAACAAACTCCACTAAGTCAGGAAATATGGCTCTTTTTCCTTTTTTCTTGAATGTCATAAGCATAGCTCCTCCATCTTTCCTTCAATTTGAATGGAAGCTTGGATATAATGCACTTCATGTTGGTGGGATTATTCATTTCGTCCATGTAGTCCACATCATTCACCGTGTTACAACATCCAATCAAGAACAATGCAAAGATATTCAATCCTTTTCTGTCTTCAGGCTTTTTCTGAGGCCATTCCATTGCCTTCTTGATATACGCTGTGGCGATGGTCAGTTCGTATCCATAGTGACGATCAAGCAATGCTCTAGCTTCTCTGTAAGCCTTGTCTGGTCTCATGTGCTCACAGCTACGAATGAGATCAAGCGGCTCTCCACTCATGAACTGTTCAAGGTAGTACAACCGATCTTGATAGCTGTCTGTCTTGCTATCGATTGCATGTTCGAAGGCCCTAATGAAGGATCTATACGTCAGAGGGTCTCCTGTAAATGTTGGGAGGTCTCTATGAGGGAGTTGGGACAAACTCTGCTGTTTAGTGAGCATCTCAGTGACTTCATTTTGCCGCTGCAGCACTTCATGTAGGTTGTCTGTAGACGTATCCGTGCGGTCATGGCGATCAGGACGCGGGGTACTGCTGGCAGCACCAAAACTTGACAATGGCTTTCTTCTGTTTGAAGCACCAAGTTGAACAGCTGGCTTTGGGTTGAAAGCAAGAGAAAGCTCACTCGCTCCATGATGAACGTAACCACTGGCAACACAATGCTTTTCGTGTCTACTAGCCAGGGGTTCTGCTTTAAATCTTGGCAGTGTATTACGGAGATCATCCATTGACTCAGGAGCATCTTCAAATTCCTCATACACATTCAATCTGGCATCTGAAGCAGCAAGTTCAGTTTCAATTTCTAATTGCTCTTTCTTTAATCTCAGGCAGATTTCCTCCTGCTCTAGTGCTTCTTTCTTTTTCATTGCAGCAGCTCTTTCTAATAGTGCTTCGTGTTCTGCCTTGATTTTTAGCTTTGCAGAATTAATGCTGGAAGTACTTTTTTACTAATGAATTGGACTTAGATGCACTATCCTGTGGCCAAATACCTTCTTCCTCTTCTTGAGGGTCTCTAAGCACATCCGAAATCCACCTATTCATTTCTTGTAAGAACTGCTTGAATTCTGAATGCCTTGTCTCAAAAGTCTTGATCTGATTGAATTTCTTCTTCGTCCATTAATTCCACAATTGTTCATTGAGCCTTTCGTACCCTCCAAAGTATTTTTCAAACATCAGCAATGCTTCGTCTTTTATGAATTTAACATTATGTTCATTTTCCTTCAATTTTTCTAAGTCATTCTTTTGCCTGGTTAATTGAGCCAATTTTCCCCTTTCTCCTTTCAGCCGTTGATTTTCTCCTCTACAGCCTTTTCTGTGGGCTTTGGCGCCCTCTTTTGGTCATCACGCGCGGCTGCGCTTTTCTCTGCTATCTCGTTTAGCTACGGAATCCTCTACACGTAAACTGCCACAATTCCTCGAATTATCCACAGCTTCTAACTCTTCTAATGCGTCTAATCCGTTGTGAAAAGAGCTTCTACATGCGCCGAATTTATTCCATTAAAACCCGATGGCTTTCGTTGCGGAATATCCAGTGGACATTTACTTTCACTTTCAGACGATGATCTGCGCCAGCGTCGCCAAAAGGCTACAAGAGTCAATTAAAGCTGCAAGCAGCGTTGGGCGGGTCCTCGCCCACCCGCACACGTCGATGCGGGGGCGAGACGCATTCGGGCGCCGATGAGCATTCTCAACCGTTGGACAGAGCGAGACTGAGTGAAATGTTTTATCTTGAGTTGAGTGCAAACCCCTTTACGGAAGGAGATTTTTCTTTTGTAAAATGGAGTTTTGACCCATGCGTCCTGGTAGAAGTTTCTTTAGCTGATTTTATCACTGCTGTGTATTGTGGAATCTTCCCCCATTCATGAACTTGGTGAAGGAAGATGACCCATGTGCTCCTGCTGCCACCCGGTGGTCAGAAAGTGAAGTACCACGAAGAAAAACACTCAAAAGGAATAATAATTAACAAATTAATAAATGGTTCTTCCACGTAAATCCTAGACAGCTGAAATTTTGGGAGGTTGTTCACTGAACACAGACAAAACTTTCATACGCTGCAACCTATGGTGAATTCAGAAGTGCGTCACTCTATATTTTTCAAAATATGAAAATTCATAACATGTCGATATCTCAGTGAATTTTTCTTGAAATGATACCGTCCTTAACAAATTGTTTCATGATATAGAGCTGATAAAGTAAACCAAAGGACATTTAGATACGTGAAACGGTGTGTCCGCAGCAAGAAAGTATAGATAACAGTACAGTGTACTATGTACATAAAACTTTTTATTTCAAAAAGTCTTCAATGAATTTTCACCAAAACAAGTGACCCATTAGATGATGGTACCAAATTGATGTCTGAATTTTTTCAGAATTTTATGACATTGTGACAGGCCGTGGTGATTGCGAAAGCCCCATTTTGGTGTATTTAGGTGGCGCTAGAGAGCCATTTTGTCTCTTAGGTGGAGAATTTTCACATTGTAAAAATGTTTGAAGCCACTATGAATTAATTGCAAAATTTGTTTTGTTTCTGAGCATGTTTAAGGCGTCACATTCAGGTTGGAAATTGCGTGTGCATAGAAAAAAAGCGGTGATGGTGACTGCGGGCACCTACTTTGACGGCTCATAAAATCCAAACCGTTCGAGTAATGTGAAAGTTGTAAGGTAATTTTCATCGGCAGTGTGGCCTTTGTCATCTCCTAGCATTTGGAGCCGATACGATGAACGGCCTTAAAGGAGTTCGCGTTTGTTCGAGTGCAAATTTTGGCCAAATTTAGGGGCGAATAGCAATTTTGATATGCAAATTGCGAACTTCCTGTTCGATTTAGGTAATGGGTGTTGATTGTCAATTTTTAGTTCTTGATGAGATAAACAATGTAGTTTTGGTTCCATCTCTATGACTTTCCTACCGGTCGTGGTGGCCGTCTAAGTGCCATTTTAATGTTTCTGGGTGGCGCTAGAGAGCCATTTTGGCACCTGTGGGGTTAAAGTTTACGTTTTATAAAATTTTTCGCCAGACATGAGGTGCGTGCCAAATTTGGTGAGTTTTTGAGCATGTTTAGGGGGTGAAATTTAAGCTCAAAGAGGCGTAAGAAAAAAGAATAATAATAATAATTAAAGCTGCAAGCAGCGTTGGACGGGTCCTCGCCCACCCGCGCACGTCGATGCGGGGGCGAGACGAGGCTGGGCGCCGACTAGCATTCTCAACCGTCGGACAGCGCGAGACTGAGTGAAATGTTATATCTTGAGTTTAGTGCAAACCCCTTTAGTGAAAGAGATTTTTCTTTTGGAAAATGGAGTTATGACCCAAGCGACCTTGTCAACGTTTCTTAAGCAGATTTTATCACTGCTGTGTATTGTGGAATCTTCCCCCATTCATGAACTTAGTGAAGGGAGATGAGCAATGTGATCCTACTGCCATCCGGTGGTCAGAATGTGTAGCACCAGAAAGAAAAACACGCAAAATGAATAATAATAAAGAAATTAATAAATGGTTCTTCCACGTAAATCCTAGACAGCTGACATTTTGGGAGCATGTCCAGTGAACAAAGACAAAACTTACATACACTGCAGCCTATGGTGAATTCAGAAGTCCGTCACTCCATATTTTTCGAAATATGAAAATTCATAACCTGTCAATATCTTGGCAAATATTCATTCCAATGGTACCCTGCTTGGCAAATCATTTCTGCAAATGGAGCTTATAAAGCCTACCAAAAGACATTTTGATACGATAAACGGTGTGTCCAGAGCAAAAAAATATATATTACTGTACAGCATATTATGTACATAAAATTTTTTATTTCATAAAGTCTTGAATTAATTTTCACCAAAACTAGTGACAACTCAAAAGATGGTACAGGAATGACGTCTGAATTTTTTCAGAATTTTATTAATTGCGACAGGTCGTGGCGATTGCAAAAGTCCCATTTCAGTGTATTTAGGTGGCGCTAGAGAGCCATTTTGCTTCTTTTTTGGAGAATGTTTACGTTTTTAAAATGTTTGAAGCCACTATGAAATAATTGCAAAATAAGATTAGTTTTTGAGAATGTTAAAGGGGTCACATTTAGGTTGGAAAGAGCGTACGCATTGAAATAAAGCAGTGAAAGTGAGTGCGGACTCCTATTTTGACGCCTCATAAAATCCAAACCGTTCGAGTAATGACAAAGTTTTTTCAGTCGTTTTCATCAGCTGAGTCCACTTTGTCATCTTTTAGCATTTGGGGCCGATACGATGAACGCCCTTAAAGGAGTTCGCATTTGTTCGAGGCCAAATTTAGGGGCGAATGGCAATTTTGATATGCAAATTGCAAAATTCCTGTTCGATTTAGGTCAGGGGTGTTGATTGTTGAATTTTAGGTCTTGATGAGATGAACAATGTAGTTTTGGTTCCATCTCTCTATGACTTTCCTACCGGTCGTGGTGGCCGTCTAAGTGCCATTTTAATGTTTCTGGGTGGCGCTAGAGAGCCATTTTGGCACCTATGGGGTTAAAGTTTACGTTTTATAAAATTTTTCGCCAGACATGAGGTGCGTGCCAAATTTGTTGAGTTTTTGAGCATGTTTAGGGGGTGAAATTTTAGCTCAAAGAGGCGAAAGAAGAAAGAATAATAATAACTAGGACTGCCGCGGCAGTACTTAGGTCTTCAAGACTCCCGCTTTGACTCAGACCCCGCTTTGACCCAGACCTAACATTTCATGGCGTAACATTCTTCGATTACACATAAACTAACAATGTTTCACCATACAAGGGACCTTACACTGTCGAAACAGTCAAATTTCACATTTTTATCAAGTTTCGGTGTACGGTGGTATTGTTCAAGGGCAGATAACTCAAAAACTGTAAGAAATATAGTTGTGAAAAAAAATACATGAAATGTAAAATTGAATTCCCTACAGATCTTATGTTGAACACAAAGTTGTATGAAGTATAGTTGTGACGCTAAAAATACGAGAATCATAAAATTCACAAAAATTTTCAATTTTTGAGAATTTAATTTTTAATTAATTAACTATAAACTTTTATATGATAATGTTCTTAAGCAGATTGTGAAACATGATATCCTGAATAGATAGAAACAATCAGGTTCAAAATCGGATGAAAAGTTATCGAGTTATGCCCCTTTGAACATGTAGCCAAAAATTTGCGTTTTTTCCGTGCCTTTAGTTCAAGGGCAGATAACTCAAAAACAATTATGAATTTCAAAATTCGGCTCGGTCGTTTTGTAGACAATTCAATGTAGGTTCGAATGAAATATAAAACACTTCTGTATCTACTGCCGTTTTTGAGAAGATAATTTTTGAAGACGACTGGGGTCAAAACCGAAAATTTCACTCGGATTTTTGAATTTTATTTTTTAGCGGAAAAATGACCATACCGGCCGTCGTTCGTCATATGATAAAAGTTGTAGAGCATGATGAGGGCTATCTGAGGAAATTTTTAAAACATTTTTATCTCTTATAGTTTTTGAGATATTGAGGTTAGAAGAAAAAACTTTGAAGAGTTATCTCCCCTTTTTGGAGCCAAAAATCAAAAATCGGCCGACGTCATGCACATCTACATCATACAGGCTATCATTCCTGAAAGTTTCATAAAAATCGGTCCAGCCGTTACTTCAGAATCGCGCACACAAAAAAAGTGCAAAGAAAAATAATAATAATCCAAAAATCGCGAAGTAAAAATAATAGGTCTTCACAGACTTCGTCTTGAAGACCTAATTAAAACTGCAAGCAGTGTTGGGCGGGTCCTCGCCCACCCGCGCACATCGATGTGGGGGCGAGTCGATGAGGTGGCGAGACGCGGCCGGGCGCCGTCGAGCATTCTCATTCGTTTGCTACAGAGCGAGACTGAGTGAAATGTTTTATCTTGAGTTGAGTGCAAACCCCTTTACTGAAAGAGATTTTTCTTTTGTAAATGGGAGTTTTGAGTCATGGGACCCGGTAAAAGTTTCTTTTGCAGATTTTATCACTGCTGTGTATTGTGGAATCTTCCCCCATTCATGACCAAAGTGAAGGGAAATGAGCCATGTGATCCTGCTGCCACCCGGTGGTCAGAATGTGTAGCACCACATAGAAAAACAATGAAAATGAATAATAATCAAGAAATTAATAAATGGTTCTTCCACGTAAATTTGACACTGCTGAAATTTTGGGAGGTTGTTCACTGAACACAGACAAAACTTTCATACGCTGCAACCTACGGTGAATTCAGAAGTCCGTCAGTCTATATTTTTCAAAATATGAAAAATCATAACATGTCATTATTTCGGCAAATATTCATTCAAATGCTACCACACTTGGCAAATAGTTTCTGCAAATGGAGACGATAAAGTAAACCAAAGGACATTTTGATACGATAAGGGGTGTGTCCACAGCAAGAAAGTATATATTACTGTACAGTGTATTATGTACATAACATTTTTTATTTCAAAAAGTCTTGAATTAATTTTCACCAAAACACATGACAACTCAGGTCATGTTACAAGAATGATGTGTGAATTTTTTCATAATTTTATGACATTCCGACAGGCCGTGGTGATTGCGAAAGCCCCATTTTGGTGTATATAGGTGGCGCTAGAGAGCCATTTTGTCGTTTGGGAAGAGAATTTTCACATTGTAAAAATGTTTGAATCCAGTTTGAATTAATTGCCAAATTGGGTTCATTTTCGAGCATGTTTAAGGGGTGAAATTTAGTAAGGAAATCGCATACGCATAGAAAAAACGCAGTCAAGGTGACTGCGGACTCCTACTTTGACGCTTCATAAAATCCAAACCGTTCGACTTTTGACAAAGTTGTACAGTAGTTTTCATCGGAAGAGTGTGCTTTGTCATCTATTAGCATTTGGGGCCGACACGATGAATGCCCTAAAAGGAGTTCGCGTTTGTTCGAGGGCAAATTTAGGCCAAATTTAGGGGAGAAGAGCAATTTTGATATGCAAATTGCGGACTTCCTGTTCAATTTAGGTCAAGGGTGTTGATTGTTGATTTTTAGGTCTTGATGAGATGAACAATGTAGCTTTGGTTCCATCTCTCTATGACTTTTTCCTAACCGGGTCGTGGTGGGCATCTAAGTGTCAATTTAATGTTTCTGGGTGGCGCTAGAGAGCCATTTTGGGACCTATGGGGTAAATTTTTACGTTTTATAAAATTTTTCGCCAGACATGAGGTGCGTGCCAAAATTGGTGAGTTTTTGAGCATGTTTAGGGGGTCAAATTTAAGCTCAAAGAGGCGTAAGAAGAAAGAATAATAATAATTAAAACTGCAAGCAGTGTTGGGCGGGTCCTCGCCCACCCGCGCACATCGATATGGGTGCAACTCGATGTGGGGGCGAGACGCGGCCGGGTGCCGTTGAGCATTCTCATTCGTTGGACAGTGCCAGACTGAGTAAAATGTTTTATCTTGAGTTGAGTGCAAACCCCTTTACTGAAAGTGATTTTTCTTTTGTAAATGGGAGTTTTGAGTCAAGGGACCCGGCAAAAGTATCTTTTGCAGATTTTATCACTGCTTTCGTATTGTGGAATCTTCCCCTATTCATGAATTTAGTGAATGGTGATGACCCATGTGATCCTGCTGCCACCCGGTGGTCAGAATGTGTAGCACCACGTAGAAATACACTGAAAATGAATAATAATAAAGAAATTAATAAATGGTTCTTCCAAGGAAATCCTAGACAGCTGAACTTTTGGGAGCATGTCCACTGAACACAGACAAAACTTTCATACGCTGCTACCTATGGTGAATTCTGAAGTCCATCACTCTATATTTTTCAAAATATGAAAAATCATAACATGTCAATATTTCGGCAAATGTTCATTCAAATGGTACCACACTTATCAAATAGTTTCTGCAAATGGAGATGACAAAGTATACCAAAGGACATTTTGATACGATAAGGGGTGTGTCCACAGCAAGAAAGTATATATTACTGTACAGCGTATTATGTACATAACATTTTTTATTTCAGAAAGTCTTGAATTAATTTTCACGAAAACAAATGACAACTCAGGGCATGTTACACGAATGATGTGTGAATTTTTTCAGAATTTTATGACATTCCGACAGGCCGTGGTGATTGCGAAAGCCCCATTTTGGTGTATATAGGTGGCGCTAGAGAGCCATTTTGTCGTTTGGGTGGAGAATTTTCACAATGAAAAAAATGTTTGAAGCCAGTTTGAATTAATTGCCAAATTGGGTTCATTTTTGAGCATGTTTAAGGGGTGAAATTTAGGTTGGAAATCGCGACGATAGAAAAAAAAAGCAGTCAAGGTGACTGCGGACTCCTATTTTGACGCTTCATAAAATCCAAACCGTTTGACTTTTGACAAAGTTGTACAGTAGTTTTCATCGGCAGAGTGTGGTTTGTCATCTTTTAGCATTTGGGGCCGATACGATGAATGCCCTAAAAGGAGTTCGCATTTGTTCGAGTGCAAATTTAGGCCAAATTTAGGGGAGAAGAGCAATTTTGATATGCAAATTGCGAACTTCCTGTTCAATTTAGGTCAAGGGTGTTGATTGTTGATTTTTAGGTCTTGATGAGATGAACACTGTAGTGTTGGTTCCATCTCTCTATGACTTTCCTAATGGTCGTGGTGGGCATCTAAGTGTCAATTTAATGTTTCTGGGTGGCGCTAGAGAACCATTTTGGGACCTATGGGGTAAATTTTTACGTTTTATAAAATTTTTTCATGAGACATGAGGTCGCGTGCCAAATTTGGTGAGTTTTTGAGCATGTTTAGGGGGTCAAATTTAAGCTCAAAGAGGCGTAAGAAGAAAGAATAATAATAATAATAAAGAATAATAATAAACACGAGAAGAACAATAGGGTCCTTGCCAAGGCCTTGCAGGCCTGGAGGCTCGGACCCTAATTAAAGCTGCAAGCAGCGTTGGACGGGTCCTCGCCCACCCGCGCACGTCAATGCGGGGGCGAGATGTGTTCGGGCGCCGTCGAGCATTCTCAACCGTCGGACAGTGCGAGACTGAGTAAAATGTTATATGTTGAGTTGAGTGCAAACCCCTTTACTGGAAAACATTTTTCTTTTGTAAAGTGGAGTTATGACCCATGCGACATGGTCAAAGTTTCTTAAGCAGATTTTATCACTGCTGTCTATTGTGCAATATTCCCCCATTCATGAACTTAGTGAAGGGAGATGAGCCATGTGATATTACTGCCATCCGGTGGTCAGAATGTGTAGCATCACAAAGAAAAACACTCAAAATGAATAATAAAAAGGAAATTAGTAAATGTTTCTTCCACGTAAATCCGAGACTGCTGAAATTTTGGGAGCATGTCCACTGAACACAGACAAAACTTTCTTACGCTGCAACCTATGTTGAATTCAGAAGTCCGTCAATCTATATTTTTCAAAATATGAAAAATCAGTACATGTCAATATTTCGGCAAATATTCATTCAAATGGTACCACACTTGGCAAATAGTTTTTGCAAATGGAGATGATAAAGTATACCAAAGGAGATTTTGATACAATAAGGGGTGTGTCCACAGCAAGAAAGTATATATTACTGTTCAGCGTATTATGTACATAACATTTTTTATTTGAGAAAGTCTTGAATTAATTTTCACGAAAACAAATGACAACTCAGGGCATGTTACATGAATGATGTGTGAATTTTTTCAGAATTTTATGACATTCCGACAGGCCGTGGTGATTGCGAAAGCCCCATTTTGGTGTATATAGGTGGCGCTAGAGGGCCATTTTGTCGTTTGGGTGGAGAATTTTCACATTGTAAAAATGTTTGAAGCCAGTTTGAATTAACTGCCAAATTGGGTGAGTTTTTGAGCATGTTTAAGGCGTGAAATTTAGGTTGGAAATCGCGTACGCATAGAAAAAAAGCAGTCAAGGTGACTGCGGACTCCTACTTTGACGCCTCATAAAATCCAAACCGTTCGAGTTTTGACAAAGTTGTACAGTAGTTTTCATCGGCAGAGTGTGCTTTGTCATCTATTAGCATTTGGGGCCGATACGATGAATGCCCTAAAAGGAGTTCGCATTTGTTCGAGGGCAAATTTAGGCCTAGTTTAGGGGAGAAGAGCAATTTTGATATGCAAATTGCGGACTTCCTGTTCGATTTAGGTCAGCGGTGTTGATTGTTGATTTTTTGGTCTTGATGAGATGAACAATATACTGTTGGTTCCATCTCTCTATGACTTGCCTACCGGTCGTGGTGGTCGTCTAAGTGGCAATTTAATGTTTCTGGGTGGCGCTAGAGAGCCATTTTGGGACCTATGGGGATAATGTTTACGTTTTATAAAATTTTTCGCCAGACATGAGGTGCCTACCAAATTTGGTGAGTTTTTGAGCATGTTTAGGGGGTCAAATTTAAGTTCAAAGAGGCGTATAGTGAAAGAATAAAGAATAATAATAATAAAGAAAAACACGAGAAGAACAATAGGGTCCTTGCCAAGGCCTTTCAGGCCTGGAGGCTCGGACCCAATTATAAGAAAAGTAATTAAAACTGCAAGCAGTGTTGGGCGGGTCCTCGCCCACCCTTGACATCGATGTGGGGGGCGAGTCGATGTGGTAGCGAGGCGTGGCGGGCGCCCGTCGAGCATTCTCATTCGTGGGACAGAGCGAGACTGAGTGAAATGTTTTATCTTGAGTTGAGTGCAAACCCCTTGACTGAAAGAGATTTTTTCTTTTGTAAATGGGAGTTTTGAGTCATGGGACCCGGTAAAAGTTTCTTTTGCAGATTTTATCACTGCTGTGTATTGTGGAATCTTCCCCCATTCATGAACTTTTGTGAAGGGAGATGAGCCATGTGGTCCTGCTGCCACCTGGTGGTCAGAATGTGTTGCTCCACGTAGAAAAACAATGAAAATGAATAATAATAAAGAAATTAATAAATGGTTCTTACACGTAAATCCTACACTGCTGAAATTTTGGGAGGTTGTTCCCAGACGACAGACAAAACTTTCATACGCTGCAACCTTTTGTGAATTCAGAAGTCCGTCACTCTATATTTTTCAAAATATGCATATTCATGACCTATCAATATCTCAGGAAATAATATTCGAAAGAAGACCATCCTTGGCATATAGTTTCATCATATAAAGCATATAAAGTATACCAAAGGACATTCAGATATGTGAAACGGTGTGTCCACAGCAAGAAAGTATATATTACAGTACAGTGTACTATGAACATAAAATTTTTATTTCAAAAAAGTATTCCATAAATTTTCACTAAAACAGGTGAAACGCTGAAGGATGGGACTGGAATGAGGTGTGAATTTTTTCAGAATTTTTGGACATTGCGACAGGCCGTGGTGATTCGAAAAGCCCCATTTTGGTGTATTTAGGTGGCGCTAGAGAGCCATTTTGTCTCTTTGGTGTAGAATTTCCACACTGTAAAAATGTTTGAAGCCACTTAGAATTAATTGCAAAATTAATTTCGTTTCTAAGCATGTTGAAGTGGTGAAATTTAGGTTGGAAATCGCAGACGATAGAAAAACAGCAGTGATGGTGACTGCGGACTCCTACTTTGACGCCTCATAAAATCCAAACCGTTCGAGTTTTGACAAAGTTGTACAGTAGTTTTTATCGTCAGGGTGTGCTCTGTCATCTATTAGCATTTGGGGCCGATCGATGAAGCGCCCTTAAAAAGGAGTTAGCGTTTGTTCGAGCACAAATTTAGGCCAAATTTAGGGGCGAATGGCAATTTTGATATGCAAATTGCGAATTTCCTGTTCGATTTAGGTCAGGGGTGTTGATTGTTAATTTTTAGGTCTTGATGAGATGAACAATATAGTGTTGGTCCATCTCTCTATGACTTTCCTACCGGTCGTGGTGGCCGTCTAAGTGCCAATTTAAAGTTTCTGGGTGGCGCTAGAGAGCCATTTTGGGACCGATGGGTATAATGTTTACATTTTATCATATTTTTCGCCAGACATGAGGTGCCTGCCAAATTTGGTGAGTTTTTGAGCATGTTTAGGGGGTCAAATTTAAGCTCAAAGAGGCGTATAGAGAAAGAAAGAAAGAAAGAAACAAAGAATAATAATAATAATAATAAACAGTACAAGAACAATAGGGTCCTTGCCAAGGCCTTGCAGGCCTGGAGGCTCGGACCTTAATAATAAGAAACAGTACAAGAACAATAGGGTCCTTGCCAAGGCCTTGCAGGCCTGGAGGCTCGGACCCTAATAATAATAATAATTATAATAATAATAAACAGTACAAGAAGAATAGGGTCCTTGCCTGTAGGCTCGGACCCTAATTAAAACTGCAAGCAGTGTTGGGCGGGTCCTCGCCCACCCGCGCACATTATCGATGTGGGGGCGAGTCGATGTGGGGGCCCGCTTGCGACCCGCCCGAAAGAGCATTCTCATTTGTTGTACAGTGCGAGACTGAGTAAAAAGTTTTATCTTGAGTTGAGTGCAAACCCCTTCACTGAAAGAGATTTTTCTTTTGTCAATTGGAGTTATGAGTCATGGAACCTGGTAAAAGTTTCTTTTGCAGATAATAACGCTGCTGTGTATTGTGTAATCTTCCCCCATTCATGAACTTGGTGAAGGGAGATGAGCCATGTGATCCTGCTGCCACCCGGTGGTCAGAATGTGTAGCACCACATAGAAAAACACTGAAAATGAATAATAATAAAGAAATTAATAAATGGTTCTTCCACGTAAATCCTACACTGTTGAAATTTTGGGAGGTTGTTCACTGAATACAGATAACTTTCATACGCTGCAACCTATGGTGAATTCAGAAGTCCGTCACTCGATATTTTTCAAAATATGAAAAATCATAACGTCAATATTTCGGCAAATATTCATTCAAATGGTACCAGGCTTTGCAAGTTTTTTCTGCACTTGCATATTATGACGAATCCCGAAAGACATTTTGAGAGGATAAACGGTGTGTCTACAGCAAGAAAGTATATATTACTGTACAGTGTATTATGTACATAAATTTTTTTATTTCAGAAAGTCTTTAATTTGTTTACACCAAAACAAGTGACAACTCAGGGCATATCACAAGAATGACGTGTGAATTTTTTCAGAATTTTAGGACATTGCGACAGGGCGTGGTGATTGCGAAAGCCCCATTTTGGTGTATTTAGGTGGCGCTAGAGATCCATTTTGTCTCTTTGGTGGAGAATTTTCAGACTGTAAAAATGTTTGAAGCCACTTAGAATTAATTGCAAAATTTGTTTGGTTTCTGAGCATGTTGAAGTAGTGAAATTTAGGTTGGAAATCGCGGACGCATAGAAAAAAAGCAGTGATGGTGACTGCGGACTCCTACTTTGACGCCTCATAAAATCCAAACCATTCAAGTTTTGACAAAGTTGTACAGTAGTTTTTATCGACAGGGTGTGCTTTGTGATCTATTAGTATTTGGGGCCAATACGATGAACGCCCTTAAAGGAGTTCGCGTTTGTTCGAGAGCAAATTTAGGCCAAATTTACGGGGGAATGGCAATTTTGATATGCAAATTGCGGACTTCCTGTTCGATTAAGGTCAGGGGTGTTGATTGTTAATTTTTAGGTCTTGATGAGATGAACAATATAGTGTTGGTTTCATCTCTCTATGACTTGCCTACCAGTCGTGGTGGCCGTCAAAGTGCCAATTTAATGTTTCTGGGTGGCGCTAGAGAGCCATTTTGGGACCTATGGGGATAATGTTTACGTTTTATTAAATTTTTTGCCAGACATGAGGTGTGTGCCAAATTTGGTGAGTTTTTGAGCATGTTTAGGGGGTCAAATTTAAGCTCAAAGAGGCGTAAGAAGAAAGAAAGAAAGAATAATAATAATTAAAGCTGCAAGCAGCGTTGGACGGGTCCTCGCCCACCCGCGCTCGTCGATGCGGGGGCGAGACTCGGCCGGGCGCCGACTAGCATTCTCAAACGTCGGACAGTGCGAGACTGAGCAAAATGTTATATGTTGAGATAAGTGCAAACCCCTTTACTGAAAGACATTTTTTCTTTTGTAAATTGGAGTTATAACCCATGCGACCTGGTTAAAGTTTCTTTTGCAGATATTATCACTGCTGTGTATTGTGGAATCTACCCCCATTCATGAACATAGTGAAGGGAGATGACCCATGTGATCCTGCTGCCACCCGGTGATCAGAATGTGGAGGACGACATTGAAAAACACTGAAAATGAATAATAATAAAGAAATTAATAAATGGTTCTTACACGTAAATCCTAGACTGCTGAAATTTTGGGAGGATGTTCACTGAACACAGAAAAAACCTTCATACGTTGCAACCTATGGTGAATTCAGAAGTCCGTCACTCTGTATTTTTCAAAATATGAATATTCATAACATGTCAAAATCTCGGCAAATATTCATTCAAAAGTTACCATGCTTGGCAATTTGTTTCTGCAAATGGAGTTTATGAAGTATACCAAAGGAAATTTGGATTCAATAAACGGTCTGTCCACAGCAAGAAAGTATATATTACTGTACAGCGTATTATGTACATAAAATTTTTTATTTCAAAAAGTCTTGAATTAATTTTCACCAAAACAAGTGACAATTCAGGTCATAGTACGTGAATGTCGTGAATTTTTTCAGAATTTTAGGACATTGCGACAGGCCGTGGTGATTGCGAAAGCCCCATTTTGGCGTTTTTAGGTGGCGCTAGAGAGCCATTTTGTCTTTTTGGTGGAGAATTTTCAAACTGTAAAAATGTTTGAAGCCACATAGAATTAATTGCAAAATTTGTTTGGTTTGTGAGCATGTTGAAGTGATGAAATTTAGGTTGGAAATTGCGTACGCATAGAAAAAAAGCAGTGATGCAGACTGCGGACTCCTACTTTGACGCCTCATAAAATCCAAACCGTTCGAGTTTTGACAAAGTTGTACAGTATTTTTTATCGGGAGGGTGTGCTTTGTCATCTCTTAGCATTTGGGGCCGATACGATAAACGCTCTTAAAGGAGTTCGCGTTTGTTCGAGGGCAAATTTAGGCCAAATTTAGGGGGGAATGGCAATTTTGATATGCAAATTGCGGACTTCCTGTTCGATTTAGGTCAGGGGTGTTGATTGTTGATTTTTAGGTCTTGATGAGATGAACAATGTAGTGTTGGTTCCATCTCTCTATGACTTTCCTGCCGATGGTGGTGGCCATCTAAGTCCCATTTTAATGTTTCTGGGTGGCGCTAGAGAGCCATTTTGGCACCTATGGGGATAATGTTTACGTTTTATCAAATTTTTCGCCAGACCTGAGGTGCTTGCCAAATTTGGTGAGTTTTTGAGCATGTTTAGGGGGTCATATTTAAGTTCAAAGAGGCGTATAGTGAAAGAATAAAGAATAATAATAATAATAATAAAGAAAAAACACGAGAAGAACAATAGGGTCCTTGCCAAGGCCTTGCAGGCCTGGAGGCTCGGACCCTAATTAAAACTACAAGAACAAAGCAGTGTTGGAGGGTCCTCGCTCACCCCAGGACACATCGATGTGGGGGCGAGTCGATGTGGGGGCGAGACCCGGCCGGGCGCCGTCGAGCATTCTCATTCGTTGGACAGTGCGATACTGAGTAAAATGTTTTATCTTGAGTTGAGTGCAAATCCCTTTACTGAAAGAGTTTTTTCTTTTGTAAATGGGAGTTTTGAGTCATGGGACCCGGTAAAAGTTTCTTTTGCAGATTTTATCACTGCTGTGTATTGTGGAATCTTCCCCCATTCATGAACTTTTGTGAAGGGAGATGAGCCATGTGGTCCTGCTGCCACCTGGTGGTCAGAATGTGTTGCTCCACGTAGAAAAACAATGAAAATGAATAATAATAAAGAAATTAATAAATGGTTCTTACACGTAAATCCTACACTGCTGAAATTTTGGGAGGTTGTTCCCAGACGACAGACAAAACTTTCATACGCTGCAACCTTTTGTGAATTCAGAAGTCCGTCACTCTATATTTTTCAAAATATGCATATTCATGACCTATCAATATCTCAGGAAATAATATTCGAAAGAAGACCATCCTTGGCATATAGTTTCATCATATAAAGCATATAAAGTATACCAAAGGACATTCAGATATGTGAAACGGTGTGTCCACAGCAAGAAAGTATATATTACAGTACAGTGTACTATGAACATAAAATTTTTTATTTCAAAAAGTATTCCATAAATTTTCACTAAAACAGGTGAAACGCTGAAGGATGGGACTGGAATGAGGTGTGAATTTTTTCAGAATTTTTGGACATTGCGACAGGCCGTGGTGATTGCGAAAGCCCCATTTTGGTGTATTTAGGTGGCGCTAGAGAGCCATTTTGTCTCTTTGGTGTAGAATTTCCACACTGTAAAAATGTTTGAAGCCACTTAGAATTAATTGCAAAATTAATTTCGTTTCTAAGCATGTTGAAGTGGTGAAATTTAGGTTGGAAATCGCGTACGCATAGAAAAACAGCAGTGATGGTGACTGCGGACTCCTACTTTGACGCCTCATAAAATCCAAACCGTTCGAGTTTTGACAAAGTTGTACAGTAGTTTTTATCGTCAGGGTGTGCTCTGTCATCTATTAGCATTTGGGGCCGATGCGATGAACGCCCTTAAAGGAGTTCGCGTTTGTTCGAGCACAAATTTAGGCCAAATTTAGGGGCGAATGGCAATTTTGATATGCAAATTGCGAATTTCCTGTTCGATTTAGGTCAGGGGTGTTGATTGTTAATTTTAGGTCTTGATGAGATGAACAATATAGTGTTGGTCCATCTCTCTATGACTTTCCTACCAGTCGTGGTGGCCGTCAAAGTGCCAATTTAATGTTTCTGGGTGGCGCTAGAGAGCCATTTTGGGACCTATGGGGATAATGTTTACGTTTTATTAAATTTTTTGCCAGACATGAGGTGCCTGCCAAATTTGGTGAGTTTTTGAGCATGTTTAGGGGTCAAATTTAAGCTCAAAAAAGAGGCGTAAGAAGAAAGAAAAAAAAGAATAATAATAATTAAAGCTGCAAGCAGCGTTGGGCCAGATCTCGCCCACCCATAAGAAACTTCGTCGATGCGGGGCCGAGACTCGCCTGGAGCGCCGACTAGCATTCTCAAACGTCCGGACAGTGCGAGACTGAGCAAAATGTTATATGTTGAGATAAGTGCAAACCCCTTTACTGAAAGACATTTTTTTCTTTTGTAAATTGGAGTTATATAACCCATGCGACCTGGTTAAAGTTTCTTTTTGCAGATATTATCACTGCTGTGTATTGTGGAATCTACCCCCATTCATGAACATAGTGAAGGGAGATGACCCATGTGATCCTGCTGCCACCCGGTGATCAGAATGTGGAGGACGACATTGAAAAACACTGAAAATGAATAATAATAAAGAAATTAATAAATGGTTCTTACACGTAAATCCTAGACTGCTGAAATTTTGGGAGGATGTTCACTGAACACAGAAAAAAACCTTCATACGTTGCAACCTATGGTGAATTCAGAAGTCCGTCACTCTGTATTTTTCAAAATATGAATATTCATAACATGTCAAAATCTCGGCAAATATTCATTCAAAAGTTACCATGCTTGGCAATTTGTTTCTGCAAATGGAGTTTATGAAGTATACCAAAGGAAATTTGGATTCAATAAGCGGTCTGTCCACAGCAAGAAAGTATATATTACTGTACAGCGTATTATGTACATAAAATTTTTTATTTCAAAAGTCTTGAATTAATTTTCACCAAAACAAGTGACAATTCAGGTCATAATGCGTGAATGTCGTGAATTTTTTCAGAATTTTAGGACATTGCGACAGGCCGTGGTGATTGCGAAAGCCCCATTTTGGCGTTTTTAGGTGGCGCTAGAGAGCCATTTTGTCTTTTTGGTGGAGAATTTTCAAACTGTAAAAATGTTTGAAGCCACATAGAATTAATTGCAAAATTTGTTTGGTTTGTGAGCATGTTGAAGTGATGAAATTTAGGTTGGAAATTGCGTGACGATAGAAAAAAAAAAGCAGTGATGCAGACTGCGGACTCCTACTTTTGACGCCTCATAAAATCCAAACCGTTCGAGTTTTGACAAAGTTGTACAGTATTTTTTATCGGGAGGGTGTGCTTTGTCATCTCTTAGCATTTGGGGCCGATACGATAAACGCTCTTAAAGGAGTTCGCGTTTGTTCGAGGGCAAATTTAGGCCAAATTTAGGGGGGAATGGCAATTTTGATATGCAAATTGCGGACTTCCTGTTCGATTTAGGTCAGGGGTGTTGATTGTTGATTTTTAGGTCTTGATGAGATGAACAATGTAGTGTTGGTTCCATCTCTCTATGACTTTCCTGCCGATGGTGGTGGCCATCTAAGTCCCATTTTAATGTTTCTGGGTGGCGCTAGAGAGCCATTTTGGCACCTATGGGGATAATGTTTACGTTTTATCAAATTTTTCGCCAGACCTGAGGTGCTTGCCAAATTTGGTGAGTTTTTGAGCATGTTTAGGGGGTCATATTTAAGTTCAAAGAGGCGTATAGTGAAAGAATAAAGAATAATAATAATAATAATAAAAAAAAAACACGAGAAGAACAATAGGGTCCTTGCCAAGGCCTTGCAGGCCTGGAGGCTCGGACCCTAATAATAAAGAATATTAATAAACACGAGAAGAGCAATAGGGTCCTTGCCAAGGCCTTGCAGGCCTGGAGGCTCGGACCCTAAGAATAAAGAATAATAATAAACACGAGAAGAACAATAGGGTCCTCTGCCCAGGCTTTGCCTAGGGCTCGAATCCTAATAAAACTGCAAGCAGTGTTGGGCGGGTCCTCGCCCACCCGCGCACATCGATGTGGGGGCGAGTCGATGGGGGGCCGAGACGCGGCCGGGCGCCGTCGAGCATTCTCATTCGTTGGACAGTGCCAGACTGAGTAAAATGTTTTATCTTGAGTTGAGTGCAAACCCCTTTACTGAAAGAGATTTTTCTTTTGTAAATGGGAGTTTTGAGTCAAGGGACCTGATAAAAGTTTCTTTTGCAGATATTATCACTGCTGTGTATTGTGGAATCTTCCCCCATTCGTGAACTAAGTGAAGGGAAATGAGCCATGTGATCCTGCTGCCACCCGGTGGTCAGAATGTGTAGCACCACATAGAAAAACACAGAAAATGAATAATAATCAAGAAATTAATAAATGGTTCTTCCACGTGAATCCGACACTGCTGAAATTTTGGGAGATTGTTCACTGAACACAGACAAAACTTTCATACGCTGCAACCTATGGTGAATTTAGAAGTCCGTCACTCTATATTTTTCAAAATATTCATATTCATGACATGTCAATATCTCAGGAAATTTTATTTGAAATAGGACCATCCTTGGCATATAGTTTCATGATATAAAGCATATAAAGTGTACCACAGGATATTTAGATATGTGAAACGGTGTGTCCACAGCCACAAAGTATATATTACAGTACAGTGTACTATGAACATAAAATTTTTCATTTCAAAAAGTCTTTTATAAATTTTCACCAAAACAGGTGAAACGTTTTAGGATGGGACTGGAATGAGGTGTGAATTTTTTCAGAATTTTAAGACATTGCCACAGGCCGTGGTGATTGCGAAAGCCCCATTTGAGTGTATTTAGGTGGCGCTAGAGAGCCATTTTGTCTCTTTGGGGCAGAATTTCCACACTGTAAAAATGTTTGAAGCCACTTAGAATTAATTGCAAAATTTATTTTGTTTCTGAGCATGGTGAAGTGGTGAAATTTAGGTTGGAAATTGCGTACGCATAGAAAAAAAGCAGTGATGGTGACTGCGGACTCCTACTTTGACGCCTCATAAAATCCAAACCCTTCGAGTTTTGACAAAGTTGTACAGTAGTTTTTATCGGCAGGGTGTGCTCTGTCATCTATTAGCATTTGGGGCCGATACGATGAACGCCCTTAAAGGAGTTCGCGTTTGTTCGAGGGCAAATTTATGCCACATTTAGGGGCGAATGGCAATTTTGATATGCAAATTGCGAATTTCCTGTTCGATTTAGGTCAGGGGTGTTGATTGTTAATTTTTAGGTCTTGATGAGATGAACAATATAGTGTTGGTTCCATCTCTCTATGACTTTCCTACCGGTCGTCAAATATCTTGGCAACTATTCATTCAAATGGTACCACGCTTGGCAATTTGTTACTGCAACTCGAGATTATGAAGTATACGTAAGCACATTTTGATTAGATAAACGGTGTGTCCACAGCAAGAAAGTATATATTACTGTACAGCATATTATGAACATAAAATTTTTTATTTTAAAAAGTCTAGAATTAATTTTCACCACAACAAGTTAAAGCTCAGGTCATGTAACAGGAATGACGTATGAATTTTTTCAGAATTTTACGACATTGCGACAGGCATTGGTGATTGCGAATGCCCCATTTTGGTGTATTTAGGTGGCGCAAGAGAGCCATTTTGTCTCTTTGGTGCAGAATTTTCACTCTGTAAAAATGTTTGAAGCCACTTAGAATTAATTGCAAAATTTGTTTCATTACTGAGCATGTTCAAGGGGTGAAATTTAGGTTGGAAATCGCTTACGCATAGAAAAAAACCAGTCAAGGTGACTGCGGACTCCTACTTTGACGCCTCATAAAATCCAAACCGTTCGAGTAATGACAAAGTTGCACAGTACTTTTCATCGGCAGCGTGTGCTTTGTCATCTATTAGCATTTGGGGACGATACGATGAACGCCCTTAAAGGAGTTCGCGTTTGTTCGAGGGCAAATTTAGGCAAAATTTAAGGGGGAATGGTAATTTTGATATGCAAATTGCGGACTTCCTGTTTGATTTAGGTCAGGGGTGTTGATTGTTGATTTTTAGGTCTTGATGAGATGAACAATGTAGTGTGGGTTCCATCTCTCTATGACTTTCCTACCGGTCGTGGTGGCCGTCAAAGTGCCAATTTAATGTTTCTGGGTGGCGCTAGAGAGCCATTTTTGGCCATTTGGGGGCGAGACGGGGCCGGGCGCCGTCGAGCATTCTCATTCGTTGGACAGTGCCAGACTGAGTAAAATGTTTTATCTTCAGTTGAGTGCAAACCCCTTTACTGAAAGACATTTTTCTTTAGTAAATGGGAGTTTTGAGTCATGGGACCCGGTAAAAGTTTCTTTTTCAGATTTTATCACTGCTGCGTATTGTGGAATCTTCCCCCATTTATGAACTTTGTGAAGGGAGATGAGCCATGTGATCCTGCTGCCACCCGGTGGTCAGAATCTGTAGCACCACATAGAAAAACACTGAAAATGAATAATAATAAAAAATTAATTAATGGTTCTTTCATGTAAATCTTACACTGTTGAAAATTTAGGAGGTTGTTCACTGAACACAGACAAAACTTTCATATGCTGCAACCTATGGTGAATTCAGAAGTTCGTCACTCTATATTTTTCAAAATATGAAAAATCATAACATGTCAATATTTCGGCGAATATTCATTCAAATGCTACCACACTTGGCAAATAGTTTCTGCAAATAGAGATGATAAAATATACCAAAGGACATTTTGATACGATAAGGGGTGTGTCCACAGCAAGAAAGTATATATTACTGTACAGCGTATTATGTACATAACATTTTTTATTTCTGAAAGTCTTGAATTAATTTTCACCAAAACAAATGACAACTCAGGGCATGTTACACGAATGAAGTGTGAATTTTTTCAGAATTTTATGACATTCCGACAGGCCGTGGTGATTGCGAAAGCCCCATTTTGGTGTATATAGGTGGCGCTAGAGAGCCATTTTGTCGTTTGGGTAGAGTATTTTCACATTGTAAAAATGTTTGAATCCAGTTTGAATTAATTGCCAAATTGGGTTCATTTTTGAGCATGTTTAAGGGGTGAAATTTAGGTTGGAAATCACGTACGCATAGAAAAAAAGCAGTCAAGGTGACTGCGGACTCCAACTTTGACGCTTCATAAAATCCAAACCGTTCGACTTTTGAAAAAGTTGTACAGTAGTTTTCATCGGCAGAGTGTGCTTTGTCATCTATTAGCATTTGGGGCCGATACCATGAATGCCCTAAAAGGAGTTCAAGATTTGTTCGAGGGCAAATTTAGGCCAAATTTAGGGGAGAAGAGCAATTTTGATATGCAAATTGCGGACTTCCTGTTCAATTTAGGTCAAGGGTGTTGATTGTTGATTTTTAGGTCTTGATGAGATGAACAATGTAGTGTTGGTTCCATGTCTCTATGATTTTCCTACCGGTCGTGGTGGGCATCTAAGTGTCAATTTAATGATTCTGGGTGGCGCTAGAGAGCCATTTTGGGACCTATCGCGGTAAATTTTAACGTTTTTTATAAATTTTTTCGCCAGACATGAGGTGCGTGCCAAATTTGGTGAGTTTTTGAGCATGTTTAGGGGGTCAAATTTAAGCTCAAAGAGGCGTAAGAAGAAAGAATAATACTAATAATAATAATAATAATAATAATAAAGAATAATAATAAACACGAGAAGAACAATAGGGTCCTTGCCAAGGCCTTGCAGGCCTGGAGGCTCGGACCCTAATAAACACGAGAAGAACAATAGGGTCCTTGCAAAGGCCTTGCAGGCCTGGAGGCTCGGACCCTAATAAACAGTAGAAGAACAATAGGGTCCTCTGCCCAGGCCTTACCTAGGGTTCGGACCCTAATTGAAGCTGCAAGCAGCGTTGGACGGGTCCTCGCCCACCCGCGCACGACGATTTGGGGGCGAGACGCTGTCGGGCGCCGACGTGCATTCTCAACCGTCGGACAGTGCGAGACGGAGTTAAATGTTATATCTCGAGTTGAGTGCAAACCCCTTTCCTGAAATACATTTTTCTTTTGTAAAATGGAGTTATGACCCATGCGACGTGGTCTTAGTTTCTTAAGCAGATTTTATCACTGCTGTCTATTGTGGAATCATCCCCCATTCATGAACTTAGTGGAGGGAAATGTGCCATGTGATCCTACTGCCACCCGGTGGTCAGAAAGTGTAGCACCACAATGGAAAACACTCAAAAGGAATAATAATAAACAAATTAATAAATGGTTCTTCCACGTAAATCCTAGACAGCTGAAATTTTGGGAGCATGTCCACTGAACACAGACAAAAGTTTCATATGCGCAAACTATGGTGAATTCAGAAGTCTGTCCTCTATATTTTTCAAAATATGAATATTTATAACATGTCAAAATCTCGGCAAATATTCATTCCAATGGTACCCTGTTTGGCAAATCATTTCTGCAAATGGAGCTTATAAAGCCTACCAAAGGACATTTTGAAACGATAAACGTTGTGTCCACAGCAGAAAAAAATATAAAACGGTACAGCATATTATGTACATAAAATTTTTTATTTCATAAAGTCTTCAATTAATTTTCACCAAAACTAGTGACAACTCACAAGATGGTACAGGAATGACGTCTGAATTTTTTCAGAATTTTATTACATTGCGACAGGTCGTGGCGATTGCAAAAGTCCCATTTCAGTGTATTTAGGTGGCACTAGAGAGCCATTTTGCCTCTTTTTTGGAGAATGTTTACATTTTTAAAATGTTTGAAGCCACTATGAAATAATTGCAAAATTAGGTTAGTTTTTGAGCATGTTTAAGGGGTCACACTTAGGTTGGAAATAGTGTACGCATTGAAATAAAGCAGTGAAGGTGAGTGCGGACTCCTACTTTGACGCCTCATAAAATCCAAACCGCTCGAGTAATGACAAAGTTTTCCCAGGCGTTTTCATCAGCAGAGTCTGCTTTGTCATCTCTTAGCATTTGGAGCCGATACAATGAACGCCCTTAAAGGAGTTCGCGTTTGTTCGAGGGCAAATTTAGGCCAAATTTAGGGGCGAATGGCAATTTTGATATGCAAATTGCGAAATTCCTGTTTGATTTAGGTCAGGGGTGTTGATTGTTGATTTTTAGGTCTTGATGAGATGAACAATGTAGTTTTGGTTCCATCTCTATGACTTTCCTACCGGTCGTGGTGGCCGTCTAAGTGCCATTTTAATGTTTCTGGGTGGCGCTAGAGAGCCATTTTGGCACCTATGGGGTTAAAGTTTACGTTTTATTAAATTTTTCGCCAGACATGAGGTGCGTGCCAAATTTGGTGAGTTTTTGAGCATGTTTAGGGGGTGAAATTTAAGCTCGAAGAGGCGTAAGAAGAAAGAATAATAATAATAATAATAATAATAATAATAATAAAGAAAAAACACAAGAAGAACAATAGGGTCCTTGCCCAGGCCTTGCAGGCCTAGGGGCTCGGACCCTAGTAAAGAATATCAGACCTGATCCAGGGAAATCTTCATTCCGCAAGCTTTTCTCGAGGCTTCAACTCGAACTCCAAACTGTCTTCCCGACCGAACTCGCAGGTCCGCCGTCTGAACAGCAGGTTTGCTCCCGAGAGAAATGACTGGTCTTTTGACTTTTATGTGGGTGCAGCAGCTGGCTGCCTCACTTGGCTCAGACCTTAGTTTTTGCTCGCAACACACTGACATCGGAAAGCAAAAGTTTTGAAGCTAAATTCTTCTTTTAGTATCTTTTTTACAAAACTGAAATCATACAAAATAGAAAAATAATAGACTGTCGACTTTTCTTAGTAAACTAACCGAAATTAGTGCGCGGGTCAAAAGACCGTGTTGCATCAAGGTCCAGTGGCTTCTGCCGTTTCGCGGGCTCACGATGTATTTATACAATACACACAGCAGCCAATGAGAAAACACCATTCTATCGCATCATTAGTCACTGGCCAAACCTTCATTCCACACTACAACACGGAACAGAAAATACTTCAAACCCAAACATCTGAAACAGAATATTGATTCAAATTATCTTAAATTATTTGTGTAGAAAATGGCTACAACACAGAGAAATACCCGTAATAACGGTTTCAATTGTCTGCACTAAATTATTATTATTTTATTATTATTATAATTATTGTTATTTTTGATCAGAAATGAAATTTGAAATGACCGTCGTGGGCGTAAACCTATGGGTCGATAAGCTATTGTTGTGGTGTGGCGTCCGTCGTCCGTCCTCAGGAACATTTTTTATCCTTTTTTTGACCCGATTAATTTTCGTGTAAATTTGCAATAACATTCTACTAGACCATATCTCCTGATGTTTTTCTCGGATTTTTGATTGAATCATTTTTTTCCATTTTATGGGCCCTTGAAATTTTGGCTCCAATGTTAAAGATGGGACTGAGAAATTTTTTAATTATTTCTCAAAAACTGCGTGATAATTTTTTTTTCTAAATCAGGCAATCAACTTACCTTGGTACCGTCAATGTACAGTGCGAGCGCCATTTTGATTGAATCGGCGGAAGTGGCTCTTTTGGGGGCGCTGTACTTTATGAATATGCAAGATGGCCTGTGGAGGCCAAATGGTTGCAGGTAGAGATTAAGTTTGTATTATCGACATTTAGGTAGTCATATATGACCTATATTTTGGCAATATTAAATTTGACCATAGATGACTTTGAAAGGTCAAACTAGGGGTCAGGGAATATATTAACAATGTTAAGATATGACTTGAAATTTCAAAAAATTATTTCTCAAAAACTGTGATTACTTTTTTTCTAAATCTGGCAATCAACTCATCAACTTGATACACTCTATGTACAGTGCGAGTGCCATTTTGATTGAATCGACGGGAGTGGGTATAGTGAGGGCGCTGTACTTAAACATTGGGTCTTATGGAGAATGGGCCAAATCGCCTGTGGAAGCTAAATGGTTGCAGATAGAGATTAAGTTTGTAATACTGACATATAGGAAGTAAAATATGACCTATATTTTGGCTGTGCTAAAGTTGACCTCAGATGACCCTGAAAGGTCAATCTTTTTTTTTTTTCTTTTTTTTTTTTTAAAGATTATTTTTTTGGGAATTTTTCCTTTATTTGACAGTTGTACAGTGTAGAGAGACAGGAAAGTTGGGGAGAAGAACGGGGGTAGACATGCAGCAAATGACCTGAGCCGGAGTCGAACCCAGGTCGCTGCGGGAAGGACAAGGCCTTTATGGTGCGCGCGCTTAGACCGATGAGCCACTGGGGCGCCCTGAAATCTTGAGGTCAAGCAAAATGTTACAATTTTCAAAGGTTTCTAGGCTTGAAAATATTGAAGATTGGGAACATATGCGCATTGAACACTTATAGGAAGTCATTTATGAACTTTTTGGCTTTGAACTTGACCTTCGGCGACCTTTGAAGGTCAAACTTCACATAGTGAAATTTCAATGACTTCTATCACCAAAACTATTACAGATAGAGCTTATGTTTGTATTGCAGGCATATAGGAAGTCATGTATGAAGTTTTATTTGGTGACATTGAACTTGACCTTCAGTGACCTTGAATGCCCAAACTTCACAGTGAAATTTCATTGACTTATATCAGCAAAATGGTTTGAGATGGTTTCGGTTTGTATTGGAGATGTATAGGAAGTCAAACATGAACTTCCATTTGGTGGCCTTGAACTTGACCTTCTGTGACCTTCGAAGGTCAAACTTCACATAGTGAAATTTCAATGACTTCTATCACCAAAACTATTACAGATAGAGCTTAGGTTTGTATTGTGGCCATATAAGAAGTCATGTATGAAGTTTCATTGGGTGACCTTGAACTTGACCTTCTGTGACCTTCGAAGGTCAAACTTCACATAGTGAAATTTCAATGACTTCTATCACTAAAACTATTACAGATAGAGCTTAGGTTTTCTATTGTGGCCATATAAGAAGTCATGTATGAAGTTTCATCGGGTGTCCTTGAACTTGACCTTCAATGGCCAAACTATACCGTGAAATTTCAATGACTTATATCAGCAGAATCGTTACAGATTGAGTGAAGGTTTGTATTGGAGACGTATGGGAAGTCATGTATGAACTTTCATTTTGTGACCTTCATATTGACTTTAGAAGGTCAAACTTGACTAAGAGAAAATTCAATGACTTCTGTCACTGAAAAGGTCACAGATGGAGCCTAGGTTTGTGTTGCTGACATAGGAAGTCACACATGAACTTTCATTTGGTGACATTCAACTTGACTGTTCGTGACATTTGAAAGTCAAACTTCACATAATACAATTTCAATGACTTGTATTGCCAAAACGGTCACAGATGGAGTCTAGGTTTCTATTGGAGACATATAGGAAGTCTCATATGAACTTTAATTTGGTGACCTTCGTATTGACCTTCAAAGGTCAAATGTGACCTTGTGAAGATTCAATTACTTGTTTCACTAAAATGGTCACAGATGGAGCCTAGGTTTGTGGTACTGACTTCTAGGAAGTCACATATGAACTTTCATTTGGTGACATTCAACTTGACTGTCGGTGACCTTTAAGGGTCAAACTAGACAGTGAAATTACAATGACTTGTATCACCAAAATGGTCACAGATTGAGCCAAGGTTTGGATAGAGACATTTACGTTGTAGAAAGTCATATATGAAGTCCATTTGCTGACCACAACTTGACATTCTGGGACCTGTTCACAATTGATATATTGAATACATATTGACATATTTCAATGACTTGTATCACCAAAACTGCTTCAGAGTTTAGGATTGCAGTGATCAGATTAAGGGAAAAAAATGGATTAGCATTTTTGCGAATCATTATATTAATTGTTTAGCAATTGTTTACCACATCTGAAAAATGATTAGCAAAAATTAGAAAATAGTATATCAGATTTTAAATGACAAAAGGATTTTTTTATTCTTTCCTAATGACAAATTACAATTAAAATAGAAATACAACTCCACTCCGAAAGCCAAACAAATTATTTCTAAAAGGCATCAATTTTATCCTGAACAATAATAATTTAATACAGCACACTTCCGTTTCCCGATGAAATTTCTGTAAACTTCTTGTAACCTGCAGTACAGCTGTCTTAGTTATACCTTACTGTAGCATAATGTTGTTTAACGCCTGATCAGAGATGTGAAAGGATCCAATCCCATAAAAATCCAGCCACACAAGGCACTCTCCAACTCAGTCACATTTTGACATCTCAACATCATGTATTTGAATGATCAGAGATCGTTGTGCATGTTTTGGGAGACGCCGGTGGCGAATTTACGATTCCCTAAACCACAGAGCAATGGGACAAGTTTTTCTGACTTTGATCGGCTTACCGTGATGTTTGGGTGGCTGAAGGCACATTCGAGTGTGTGAAAACGTAAAGTTTGTACAAGTTAGTCGCAAGTGGAGGTCTGATCCGGAATTCTTTTCATTAGGGAAAAACCCAAATCACATCGCTTTAGTATAACAGTGATTACAAAGATTCCCCTTAACTAGCGTCAGCCAGTTTGGAAGATGGCTAGCTTTATAATCTGAAGAGTAACGTAATACGCGACAGCACGCATAGATAATTCAGCTAAAACTAGCTATGAAATAACATGTCTCAGACCCGAACTGTCTGTTTGCTCTTTAGGGAAAATAAGATGGGATTCAATGTTGAAAGAGATCGTCTGCGTGCGATGGCGTTGAAAGTGACAAATCAGAGCTGTAAAAACTTCTCCAATAGGTACCACAGCATAGGTTCACTAGCCAGCTAGCTGTACCTAAGCGATTGCTTTCACACTAGATACCAAACTAGCTAACATCCAAAAAATGTAAACGTTTAATTGGGTCGCACGAAACTTCCGCGAAACCTGAGATAAGTTCATGCCGATGACAGCTGGGCAAAGTGAGTTAAGTTGGGGCAAGAAACAAATCATATCGCCTTGATATGATGATCATTTACGAATATTTTCTTTAATTAACGTTAGTTAGCTGACAAACAAACTACGCGGATATATCCGAAGAGCAACGTATGCGATGGCTCCGGATGGCTCACATAGCTGAGTCTTGCCGTAACGACCAAAGATGATGGAGCGTATGACTGTACCACCAGAGAGCCTCTCGAGCCCAAGTGCATGCATGCGCTCCCCAGAAGCTGATTGGATGGTATGCAAATGAGGAACATCATTTTCAAGCCAATCAAAGTCGTGAAAACTTCTCCCGTTGCTCTGTGGCTCGGGAATTTGGAAGTTCGCCAGTGAGTCGGGATCCATTAAATAATATTAGCTAAGATGTTTTGAATCGCATTTTTTTGTGAAGGGATTGTTATGATGATTAGCATTTCGTCAAAACTGCTTAAATTTGATTCGCCTTTTGCGATGCGAATCCAGCTAATCTGATCACTGGATTGTATTACAGAAGGTCTTATAAATGTATGTGAACTTTTATTTAGTGACCTTGACGTTGATTTTCATTAATTCAAATGTCAAACTTCACATGAAATTTTCATAACTTGTATCATCGCGTAAGCTACAGGACCCTTGGTCCTATTTTTTACTTCAGCATATTTCTTCAGGGTTTCGTGAAGGGGCCTAGATAATATGGATATTCCAGATTTTGCAATGGGTTTTTCACGCGACCGCTTTGTCAAGAGTGTCCATTTGTTTGGATCAACAACGTCATTGTCCCTCTCTTTGCAGTAATATTACCTTTTTTCTTTTTTGCCCACTCGCATGATTACACGAATGAATACGCTCATGGCCCTTGTCTTAGCAGGGTTGAGAACTTCGATGGCTATAGTTCTTGACCATATTTTAATTTTTAAATCAGAATCTGTCCTTAACCGCATTTTAGTAGTTCCAGCAATCTTCTCAGTTGTTCTCTTTGCTTGCTACGCGCAGCTGCTCTTAGTGGACTTCAGTTCGGCGTTTAATATGATTCTGCCCAATAGACTGGTTTCGAAACTGAGCGATCTGGGAATATCTGACCCAGTCTGTCGTTGGATCAAAGACTTTTTGACAGATCGCCCCCAGAGGGTGAGAGTGGGACCCCATGTGTCCTCAGCCATCAGCCTCAGCACCGGCTCCCCTCAGGGCTGTGTGCTGAGCCCCTTACTGTACACACTTTACACACGACTGTACCTCCATACACTCCAGGAATAGCATTATGAAGTTGGCTGATGATACGACCGTGGTGGGACTCATTTCGGGAGGGGACGAGTCTGCATACCAGGATGAGGTGGAGCAGCTGTCTGTATGGTGCAAAGAAAACAACCTAATTCTGAATACTAACAAGACAAAAGAACTGGTCATAGATTTCAGGAGGAAGGCAACACACATCCAGCCCCTGTTCATCGACGGGGAGTGTGTGGAGAGGGTCCCCAACATCCGGTACCTGGGCGTGTACATCGAGGATGATGTGACCTGGAGTGTCAACACCAGAGCCACCATCAAAAAGGCACAGCAGAGACTCTTTTTTTCTGAGGATCCTGAGAAACAACAACCTCAAGCAGAAACTGCTTGTATCTTTCTATAAATGCTCCATACAGAGCATTCTCACATACTGTATAGGTGTGTGGTTTTCCAGCTGCACAGCAGCAAACAGAAAAGCGCTGCAGAGAGTTGTCACCTCAGCCCAGAGGATCTTAGGCTGTGACCTTCCCTCCCTGGAGGAATTGTACAGCTCTCACTGCCTTAGGAAGGCTCAACACATCCTCAGGGATTCAACCCACCCGGGAAATACACTTTTTGAACCACTGCCCCTCTGGCAGACGGTTCAGGACTTTAAAGTCTAGAACAAACAGACTGAGAAACAGTTTTTATGCAAGAGCCATAACTGCACTAAACGCAGCCAACTAACTGACTGACTGAACTGGGTTGTGCAATAATTAGAGCTGCGTTTTAATATATTTATATTATTTATTGAATGTGAATATAGTGCGTATGTTGATAGTGGTTTTTTTTCCCTCTCTTTTAATGACACCTAGGGGGGAGGTTGAACCTCTCAATTTCTTTGTGCTTGTTGCAGAGGCAATAAAGACATTCATTCATCATTCATTCATACATCATCATTCATTAATTGATGCAGGCCAATAATCTGACCCTTCAGATACAGAGCATGTTTTCCATGACCACAGGATTTTTATTATGATTAAGAAAGGAGAAGCTATTAACTGCATCAGCTAGGGTTAAATTATTTCTTGCCAGCAGTAACATATTTATCACTGTGTTAATTATCCGATGGAAAGCCTTTACCTTTTTGATTGGTTAAATCCAGGTGGTTCCCTTTTTTTTTTTTTTTTTGTTTGGCTGGCAGTGCTTGAACATAGTATGTATGAAATAATCTGGTTTTATTTAAACTGTTCATGTTTTTAATTTATTTAAATTTCTTTTTGATTTATTTAAAGTATTTTAATAAAGTTTATACCTGTGCCATTAAGTTTCACGTGATATTTTAGTCTTTTTCAGTTGGGCTTGTAAAATCTTCTGCGGGCTAGTGACTTTTTTCTGTCACTAGCCCGACTGTCTAGTGGCAAAAAATGGGAAGATTGAGCCCTGAAATAAGGTAGGGAAATGGTCAATGGGAATTATTCTGAACGAAACAGGAGTGGAGGCTTCCTTCTACCAGATACATCTGTCTCTGGGGGAGGGATTCAATGAAGAAAGGTCATACTGCTACTGTGGTAGCATTTTGCATTTTGTGGCTCCTTGTTTTGGATATACCGCATTCAGCGAAATTGAATGCCGAGGTTTTGGCTTGTTGAAGATGCCAACAGCTCAAGCACTTCGGTAGACCCCCTGGTACGTTTATTGCACCATTCTCTTCAATCTGGGGTAGAATATTGCCTGATTTTTTTTCTAATAGTAGAATGTCTTGTTGGGCTCACACAGAGGAAAGCTTTCATATGGGTGAAGCTAGATCCGGAGTAGTTCAAGTACGCTGTGCGACTGAAATCTCGTAAAATCTCGTTTCCGCCTCGGTAATTACTAGTCAATAAATAGCGTCATGGTTTTAGTGCCTTCGAGTTATTAAAATAATTTTAAAGAGCGTGTTCCTGTTGTCGATTGCTTTGAATTCTTGGTTTGTTTTTGCTTTTGAGTACAATGCTTGTTTAATCCCATCCTAATGTTTATTATGCAGAGGGAGGGGAAGGAACGTTTCAGTTTAATTTTCTACCATTTCTTTATTTGTTTGGGGTTTTAATAATCCCATGAAAATGGAGGATCTACTTTATCAATTCAATAACGACTTACGTAAACTTCATGACTTTCAGAAAGGACGGAGGACTGACAGGTGACTATCAATGAGTATCAACTGACAGCACAATTAGTCCCTGCATTATTAAAAGCAGCATAATTTTCAGTGTAGCATCTTAGAAAATCCATTGGAAATAATTACAGTTTATGTGTTCATCATTTTAATGTACATCTGCACTTATGTATTGGTGTTTAGTGATTAGTTCAAAACAACTTTTTCATTAACTTTTTGCATGCAGAAGGTATAAATTTATCTAGGCTTGCATGTACAGTAATATTTTTAAGAAGGGCTCATTAAACACTATACATCCAGACATAACAAGACACATTAAAACACAAATTTATCTCGTTATACACATACATTTTATGTATATCTTTTTATTTTGCACTTACAGTGCCGTGAAAAAGTATTTGCCCCCTTCCTGATTTCTTATTTTCTTGCATATTTGTCACACAAATGTTTCAGATCAGCAAATAAATTTTAATATTAGACGAAGACAACCCGTGTAAATACAAAATGCAGTTTTCAATTGATGATTTAATTTATTAAGGGGAAAAAGCTATCCAAACCTACCTGGCCTGGTGTGAAAAAAGTAATTGTCGACTAAACCTAATAACTGGTTGTGCCACCCTCTGCGACAGCAACTGCAAGCGTTTGCGATAACTGGCAATGAGTCTTTCACATCGCTGTGGAGGAATTGTGGCCCACTCTTCTTTGCAGAATGTTTTAATTCAGCCACATTGGAGGGTTTTTGAGCATGAACGGCCTGTTTAAGGTCATGCCACAGCATCACAATCGGATTTAAGTCCGGACTTGGCTTAGGCCGCTCCAAAACCTTCAATTTGTTTTTTTTAAGCCATTCAGAGGTGGACTTGCTAGTGTGTTTCGGATCATTGTCCTGCTGCTTAACCCAAGTGCGCTTGAGCTTGAGGTCACCAACTGAAGGTTGGACATTCTCCTTCAGGATTTTCTGGTAGAGAGCAGAATTCATAGTTACATCAATTACGACAAGTCATCCAGGTCCTGAAGCAGCAAAGCAGCCCCAAACCATCACACTACCACCACCAAGTTTGACTTTTGGTATGATGTTCTTCTTATGAAATGATATGTTAGTTTTACGCCTGATGTAACGGGATGCACACCTTCCAAAAAGTTCAACTTTTGTCTCGTCAGTCCACAGAATATAATCTCAAAAGTCTTGGGGATCATCAAGATGTACTTCGGCAAATGTGAGACGAGCCCTTGTGTTATTTTTGGTCAGCAGTAGTTTTCGCCTTGGAACCCTCCCATGGATGCCATTTTTGCCCAGTCTCTTTCTTATTGTTGAATCATGAATACTGACTTTAAATGAGGCAAGTGAGGCCTGCAGTTCTTTAGATGTAGTTCTGGGTTCTTTTGTTGGACTACTGGATGAGTCGTCGATGCGCTTTTGGTAATTCTGGTAGGCCGCCACTCCAGGGAAGGTTCACCACTGTTCCAAGTTTTCTCCATTTGTGGATAATGGCTTTCGCCGTGATTCGCCAGTCCCAAAGCCTTAGAAATGGCTTTGCCACCCTTTCCAGACTGATAGATGTCAATTTCTTTGTTTCTCATCTGTTCTTGAATTTCTTTAGTTCCCAGCATGACATTATGCTTTTTGAGATCTTTTAGCCTACTTCACTTTGTCAAACAGGTTCTATTTAAGTGATTTCTTGATTCAACAGTTCTGGCAGTAATCAGGCCTGGGTGTGGCGAGTGAAATTGGACTCAAAAAATGTGGTTAATCACAGTTAATTCATGATTTAACAAGGGGGGCACTTATTTTTTTCACATAGGGCCAGGTAGGTTTGGATAGCCTTTTTCCCTTAATAAATGAAATCATCATTTCAAAATGGCATTTTGTATTTACTCGGGTTATTTGTTTTATATTAAAATTTGTTTGATCTGAAACATTTAAGTGTGAAAAATGTGCAAAAAAGTAAGAAATCAGGAATGGGGCAAATACTTTTTCACAGCACTGTATGTACTGAAAATACTTAATGAAAAATTAATCTTGAATAAATTCAGAAACATGAATAGCATGTGAAGCAGTTTGTCTGTGCCCTCTCCATGTTGTTCTTGTATATAATCTCTACCATGGTTTGCTGTGCTGCGTGGGGAAGCTCCAATCGCTGGGAGGTTGAAAACAAATGTACGGTTTCTCCAATGACGTGAAGAAGAGGAAAAAAAAATTGTTGGCTCAATTCAGCAGGAGAAATCGAACAACATTAAAAATTACAACAATAAAGATGTGAGGTGATCGCATTCAAACACTGCACTTGCACTTTTTCACAACCAAAGACCACACGATTTGGAAGCTTATTGTCCAGTTTATTAAAAGTAAAGAACAAGGAAAAGCTTGCACAGCTTAGGGAGTTAAGACTCAGGGTGTAGGGTGAGTGTCGTCTGTCTCATTGCAGGGAGGCTTTTATTGAATCGCCTGCAGCTCTTCAGCTGAAAGGGGGGGGGGGAGAGAAAGACAGGAGAAAGGGTTAGACACATCTATATAGGCTTGGATGGGAAATTGTGCTGAGAGATGAGGTGTGGTCTTTGTTTCCCTACTTAGGTTATGGAACTCAAGTAGCTGTGATCAACAGCTTTTGCTGCTGATGTTTAAGTATGGCAAATGGCATCAGTTACAGATGTGACAGGAATTAGCATAAAGTTGGATCATGTTCTTTGCAGTCTTTCAGACAAGAAATGCAGTACAGCTCAATATTTTTAGTATTCAGTATGATTCCCCACTTAGGCCAAACATTTTGGAAAATTAAGCATAGAAGGCTATTTGGCCAATACGTTGTTTTCAATCTTCTATTTGGTCCTCCAGCCTCCCTCTCCCTTAATCATCAATCCAAAATTAGCTGAGCAGCAACATAATATTGACAGGTAATGTCAACAGAATCACAAATCCTAAAACACTCAAACAAGAGATCATGTATAAGTTTACTGAATAGAAGTTAAAAAAGCTCCCACAATCAATGTTAATAGCGATGTATCACAGCAAACGATGGCTCTTCTTTATTGTTCTGTAAGGTTAACTTTATTACACCAGCTAACGTTTGCTATCTTGTTCTCAAAGAAAATCTCACTTCACCACATCCACTGCTATAATGAGTGATGGTATATTTACGTTACTTCTCCAACATTTCACTCCCCCCACCCCACTCCGCAAAAAAAAGAAAAAAAAATCACGTTTAAGAAGCATTTTTCCCCTCTAATTTTGCTTCTTTGGATGAAATGGCACTGACATGACGGAGTTTACCAGTATACTGCTGCTCATGGTTAGAGGTAGTAACTGTCGCTAACTGTACCTAGGTAGCATCGTAGCCCAATTTGTTGTCCGTAAACATTAAATATCTCAAGAATCGTGCAGGGAATAATCCAGTAAAACGCTCTACTGTACGTGTTATTTAATTCAGATGTGCTGACAATATTCAGTCTAATTCTTTAAACGTCTTACCTTTTGGAAGATCATCACGAACGGTCCATTCTGCTTCAGCTCAGCAGCTGGACTAGTCTTGTCGCACTTTCGGCGAGATTTCAGTCAACTCTCGCACAGCGTACTTGAAATCTAGCTTCACCCGCTTTCATATGTGTGGAAATTCAAAATGGCGGATTTCCCATGACCACTTGCTGCCTGTAAGCCTCTCCTGCCAGCTGGCCAGGCAGATAAAAGCAGTGGTCAACCACTTTATCTCTCTCTGGACCCTTGGCTCTGGACTCTCTCTTTTGGCTCTGCTCTCCCACCGTTGGTGAGGCTCCTGGACCCCTGGGGACTGCTCAGGCTGGGGTATTCCTCCCCCACCTCTTGGCCTCTCTCTTCCCCGTGGCCCAGCACGGACTGGCCATGCTGAAGCATCAGCCATGCTACCAGGAGTAGAACAAGCTTAGGAAGCAACAGCTTGCTATTGAGGTGCAGCCAGCATCCCTTATCTTTCCACAACTAAGACACGAACCTTTGCAGCACCAGAACCGCTCTTTCCAGCCGGATCACCATCTTCCATGATTGGATCCTCCACTGAGCAGCAACCACAAAACCTCCCTCCTCTACTAAGGACTGGTAACAACTGGACATTCAAACCTTCTTTTCAGAAAGACCGACTGTGTGTATTTGTAGAATGATAGTTGCTGTGATTGTTTTTAGGATTGTTTTAGTTAGGTCAGGATGGTATTAATGTGTAGCAGACAGGGTCTTGCATGCAACTAACCTCCTGTATACCAACGCGGCACCTTTCTTGTGCAAAACACACGCATATCTCTTCATTTTAACGTAATGCATACACAAACACAACATTGAGCGTTTAAAGTAATTTAAACTGACTTTAAACACTCTCTTTAAACTTTCCTTTGTTACAAAGACTTGGTCTTGTTACAGTAGGGTTGCCCTTCCCCACTTCCGCATGGTCAGTAAGGCACCTCCATTCAGACTTTTGATCATCCTTTTGTTCTCTCTCATCCCTCACACACACACAGACGTTCACCCCCCCTTCTTCATTGTGTACATATAGTGTTAGTGTTTAGTGTAGTCTAGATCAGTGGTTCTCAACTGGTTGGTCGCGACCCACTTTTGGGTCGCGGACCCATTCTGAGTGGGTCGCGGACAGCTGGTCAAAAAATAAATAAACAAGAGCACTCAGAGTGCGCCGCACCTCCTCCACACCAAGGCAACTCTGTGCATGAGTTACTTTTGCTGGCTGATGTAGGGTTTTGTTGCATTCCACCGCCAGATGGAAGCAAAACCAAAAAGCACGGCGATTGGAAATCCGGCCCATTGGAAAGACTTGACATCTTGAACTTCGGCGTATATCCCAGCTGTACTTTGGCCTAGATATGCCATTTAATCACTCGTTCCTCTTGTGCTACTCTAACATCCTGCAAAGTTTGGTTAAAATCTATGTGGCTGTTTTTGAGATATCATCCTCACAGACAAACAAACAAACCAACCAACGCCGGCAAAAACATACACCTCCTTGGTGGAGGTGAATAATGTTTAATGTGCGTCTGACTCTGGAGCCATGGGAACCATCATTTAATTGACGTTCACTTTTAGTGTTGTGTTGAGGTTCTTGAGAGTCGAGGGGGAGTTGAGCGGAAGAGGAAGAAGCGAGGAGAGTTGAGCTCACAAGTGACGATGGGAGTTTGAACTTGAAGCGCGAGTTTGTGTATAATGAAGGTTTTTTTTTTGTTGTTGTTGTTGTTTTGCGTATTCAATATGTATCATAGTACATCTGACCTGTAGTGGGCAGTAATACGCTGAGCGTATAATACAGAGCAATTCATAGACGCGAAATTTTACTTTTGTGGCATTATTTATGTTGCGCAGTTTTGATAATTTTATTTTATTCACTTTTATACATGCATTTCTCATGTTCCTCATTTTGTGTTCTGAATGCAGAAATATTCATAGAAGTTAAATATTTAGTTTTGTGGCCTTATTTAGTTTGTGCAGTTTTGGTATTTAATTGCATTTTATTCACTAATGCAGTTTTCATGTTCCTCATTTTCTTAATAATGTGCTCTGAAATGCACTTTGCACATATAAATAGATGTGTGTGTATGCTTAAAAAGACGACATATGAGTTTTCAAAGGCTGTTTCTGAAGAATATATTTGCTTTGTTTTGATTCTATAAAAGTGGGTCGCGACGTAATGACCATGGGAAAATGTGGGTCCCAATGTGAGACCAGTTGAGAACCCCTGGTCTAGATTGTGTGTTGTATTTGTTTCATTTAAATAAATATTAAAAGACACATGCTGTGGTCATTTAATGTTGTACAAGAGTGAATGAAATTGCCAACCTTCTCTATGTAGAACTCCAAATCCTTCGACCTAACTATTGATAAGGTAATTCGGTTATAATTATTGATTATTAATCAGTTTTCGTGTCAATAGATTAGTGAATATTGGGACTGAGGTTTTATTAATTGGCTATCGTTTTCCCTTCACTGAGGAAGGGTGGTGCCCCAAGGTATTAATATTATTGTAATATTAATAAATATATTTTTTACAGTCAAATTAATAATACGATTAGGCGAATTGCCTCAACACATGGGCCGATTTAGGGCAACCTACGCAAGTAACCTGTGTCATGCCTCTGTTACGCGTGTTTCGCTCGAATTTCCGAGATCACAGCGTCATGTGACCAAAATTTTTCTAAAACGGTAGGGTCAGAGTTCACAATCATAATCCCCACATCACCCAGGGTTTCTCGAGTAGTGACGTCACGCGGCTAAAACCTTGGCGTTACTTGTGTCCGTGATCCTCCCGTTCGGGCGCGGAGCTATGAAAACATGCGCGCGCAGGGGTCATTTTGGTTCATGATCTACTACTCAAGTAACGCAACTTGGCTGCCCGAAGTCGGCCAAGGTGTCCACTTGTGAGGTGTAACCCCAACAGCCGGCGCCTTTGTGTGACGTGCCATCGCACACACAACAACGTTGCCACTGCTTGGGCTGTATCACCACAAAGGTGCCACCATTTGAGCCATTACCCCGATAGTCTGTTCTGTTAAAATGAGGTATATTTCAGATATTACTGAATTAGTGAGTTACACTTGTTCCTTATAAGGTGTGGAAAGTGTTTATCTAAGGTTGCGAGCTCGAAAGTGGGCACTGCTGGTTTTTCATTGCAGGGTGAATGGTCTGACCGTTAAATAAGCAGTTCCTTTAATGAGTATGTTGTTTTGGCTTGTGGGACACTGAAGAAAAATGGACAAAATTCTAAACTTTTCATGGAGAAAAGTCATTTTTTGTGTTTGGAGAGGTTACTGGTAACCACTGATGTCCAACTGCACCTATATTGATGAACTCATGCTAAATTCAACCAAAAAATCATTAGTTCATATTGAATTTCATGCGTCAAAAGTTGATTTGTGGTAAATATATGATTATTTTCTGATTTGACAGCGCTCCATTTTGAGGGATCTTCGAGTTTGGGGAGCCACCTGGATAGCTGTCTTATTTGGCTCCGAGAGAGCAGGTAATTTAGAATGTCATGCTCAGATGAATTATACTTGTAGTCAAAGAGTTTATGATCCCAGAAATGCATAGTTTTAACCCCCAGCCATTTTTAGCTTACCGGCCCTATGGGCCGATAAGCTATTGTCGTGGTGTGGCGTCCGGCGTCCGTTGTCCGTCGTCTGTCGTACGTCGTCCGGAACATTTTTTATCTTTTTTTTGGCCAGATGAATTTTCATGTAAATTTGCAATAACATACTGCTAGACCATATCTCCAGACTTTTTTCTCGGATTTTTGATTGAATTATTTTTGTCCGTTTTATGGGCCCTTGAAATTTTGGCTGCAATGTTAAAGATAGGACTGAGAAATTTAAAAAAATTATTTCTCAAAAACTGCGTGATAAATTTTTTTCTAAATTAGGCAATCAACTTACCTTGGTACCGTCAATGTACAGTGCGAGCGCCATTTTGATTGAATCGACGGAAGTGGGTCTATTGGGGGCGCTGTCCTTTATGAATATGCAAGATGGCCTGTGGAGGCCAAATGGTAGCAGATAGAGATTAGGTTTATCTTATCGACATATAGGAAGTCATATATGACCTATATTTTGGCAATATTAAATGTGACCACAGATGACTTTGAAAGGTCAAACTCGAGGTCAGGGAATATGTTAACAATGTGAAAAGATATGCCTCGAGATTTCAAAAAATTATTTCTCAAAAACTGTCTGATTACTTTTTTTCTAAATCTGGCAATCAACTCACCTTGATACACTTTATGTACAGTGCGAGTGCCATTTTGATTGAATCGACGGAAGTGGGTCTAGTGGGGGCGCTGTACTTTAACATTGGGTCTTATGGAGAATGGGCCAAATCACCTGTGGAAGCTAAATGGTTGCAGATAGAGATTAAGTTTGTGATACTGACATATAGGAAGTAATATGACCTATATTTTGGCTGTGTTAAGGTTGACCTCAGATGACCTTGAAAGGTCAAACTTGAGGTCAAGCAAAATGTTACAATTTTCAAAGGTTTCAAGGCTTGAAAATATTGAAGATTGGGAACATATATGCATTGAACACTATAGGAAGTCATGTATGAACTTTCATTTGGTGACCTTGAACTTCACCTTTGGCGACCTTCGAAGGTCAAACTTCACATAGTGAAATTTCAATGACTTCTATCACCAAAACTATTACAGAGAGAGCTTAGGTTTGTATTGCAGGCATATAGGAAGTCATGTATGAAGTTTCATTTGGTGACATTGAACTTGACCTTCAGTGACCTTGAATGCCCAAACTTCACAGTGAAATTTCAATGACTTATATCAGCAAAATGGTTACAGATGGTTTCGGTTTGTATTGGAAATATATATAGGAAGTCAAACATGAACTTTCATTTGGTGGCCTTGAACTTGACCTTCGGTGACCTTTGAAGGTCAAACTTCACATAGTGAAATTTCAATGACTTCTATCACCAAAACTATTACAGATAGAGCTTAGGTTTGTATTGCGGCTATATAGGAAGTCATGTATGAAGTTTCATTGGGTGACCTTGAACTTGACCTTCAGGGACCTTCAACGGCCAAACGATACAGTGAAATTTCAATGACTTATATCAGCAAAATCGTTACAGATTGAGTGTAGGTTTCTATTGGAGACGTATAGGAAGTCATGTATGAACTTTTATTTGGTGACCTTCATATTGACCTTCGAAGGTCTAACTTGACCTAGAGAAAATTCAATGACCTCTGTCACTGAAAAGGTCACAGATGGAGCCTAGGTTTGTGTTACTGACATAGGAAGTCACACATGAACTTTCATTTGGTGACATTGACTGTTGATGACATTTGAAGGTCAAACTTGACATAATATAATTACAATGACTTGTATTGCCAAAACGGTCACAGTTGGAGTCTAGGTTTGTATTTGAGACATATAGGAAGTCATATATGAACTTTCATTTGGTGACCTTCGTATTGACCTTCAAAGATAAAATGTGACCTTGTGAAAATTCAGTGACTTTTATCACTAAAACGGTCACAGATGGAGCCTAGGTTTGTGTAACTGACATCTAGGAAGTCACATATGAACTTTCATTTGGTGACATTCAACTTCACTGTCAGTGACCGTTGAAGGTCAAACTCGGCAGTGAAATTACCCTGACTTTTATCACCAAAATGGTCACAGATGGACCAAGGTTTGAATGAAGATATTTAGAAAGTTGCATATGAAATCCATTGGCTGACCACAACTTGACATTCTATGACCTTTAAAGTTCACAATTGATATATTGAATACATATTGACATATTATAATGACTTGTATCACCAAAACTGCTTCAGAGCTTAGGATTGTATTACAGAAGGTCTTATAAATGTCTGATTCAAATGTCAAACTTCACATGAAATTTTCATAACTTGAATCATCGCTGTCAGACTGCTTGCCGGTAAGCTACAGGACCCTTGGTCCTATTTTCATTTCTCAGTATTTTTTTTTTTTTTTTTCCCCAACTTCAATGCTAAATTTTCATGAAGTTTTTTTATGTTTGCAGCCCTTTTCTTCTACCAAAATCATGAAAATGAACTGAAATACGATGGAATTCTAAATGCTTCAAGTGTCTTGACTCAGTTGAGCCATGCCCTAACTCTCTGTGAAGCTGCAGTCTTGAATTATGAAGCCTTAAATAAGGTAACACATAAATGGCCAGATTTGGCTTCTGCGCAAAGGGGTTAAGTGCTGTATAGATACTATGGGCGAGTATCCAGTTTGCACATCAGGCTTGGCTGAAGAGTTCAGTTCATACAGCTTCTGGGAAACAGGGATGGTACTTAACTCGTCCATATTTGAAACTATGTTCAAGCTCGGCTTGCTAGTGAATATTCAATAACTGATCCGAGTGTGCCACCCATTAGTAGAATAGTGTAACTGCGTGCATAAATAGAGCAGCTCCACGTGCGCTGGCATCTACATCTGCGCAGAGGGGTCAAAAAATTAGGTGACTTGGCCCTGAAATAAGATTTAGAGTTTTCCTTCGGTTAGGCTTCTGCTCCGCTCACGCAGCGTCTCATGAACTCAGCTTTTTTTAATGGCCCATTCCATCGTGTTATAGACTGAATTCACATTCCCCTCACCTGCGCACTTCCAGCTTCAAAATGAGGCTCAGCGTGATCGGCGAAGAAACACCATTGTTGTTTACTGTTGTTCGCGTGGAGCTATCTGAACCGTAAAAAACTCATTATTTGTGCTTGGTGGAGCAAAATGATTTGGGATGATCTTGATGTGAGTTCGTCGAAGAAGTGCTGATTATTCAGAGGTAAGTTTTTTGCTATTCATAGGAATGTATTTACCAAAAATAGCTTGCATTTGAGGACCTATCTGATCAATGATTGTAGACAATTTCTTGCTCACTGTACTGCTGTGTTGAGTGCATGGGCCGGGTGCATTTTGCACAGTCCACAGACGAGTTGATCCTGTTAATTTTAGCATATCCCTGAATTGCGAGATATGCCTGTACCAATCGAGCCTGATGACGATGTATAATGCATGACCTATAACGATGCATAGGCTACACATTAGCGTTGGCATGACACCAATTCCGAGACGAGTAGCACGGTTTTAGGTACCCTGAGACTGGAACCAAGTTTCAAGTTGCAAAAAATTGTGGACATGTTAATTTAACAGTTTGATGAAGCTTGTTCTTCGATTTTTGGCCAACGCAATGAAGTCTGAAGTGGCCAAGCAACCGTCAGCATGTCGAACATGATCACCAAAAATTGGCATGGAAAACCAACATTCCTATACACTATAAATCACAGAACCTATCATAAGTGTTTTTGCATGTTGTATACTTACCTCTGATAGCTACTTTCGGCAGCTAACTAATTTTCACTAAAAGATGGCAAATGTACAATTTATAAAGCAAAGTTCTCGCTTCGCTTCTACATCGGCCATTCACACTTAGTTGATTGATCACACTGAGCCTCGCTTTCAAAACCGGAACTGCGCAGATCGGCAAAAAATGGTTCAGTTGGATTCTGTCTATAAAGCGTCCAGAGCACTAAACCACCAAATCGGTTGAAATCTCAACTTTTCGCTTGCGTCAGTGCATCAAAACGATGGGCTAGATGTGTTCCCCAGCTCAGCTGTTATAAAGCGGACAGCTTTTAGGGCGAAGGGGCGGTATGTGTCATACAGCCACCCTCTCTGGTATGTATCACTATAACAAGGACTGTTCATATTTTTTAGCCTTAGTTGCAACTACCTGGTTAACTGCAGTGACTGGTTTTGGACTCTTGCTTAACCAGCTGATATTAGTGTCTAACACAAGCTTGGCTGCTAACATTACATTATGTTATGTTGAGAATGGCGTACATTTTACTGGTGCTAGTCAGATCGCAAATAGATTTTTATTGTATTATCAGAACCACTCAGGGTAATATTGAATTGCATTGGTTCCTGAGTCAAGGAGAAATAAAAATATTTTTGTTTCTTCTTTTTATAAATTCCCTGAATATTCAACTGTATTGTTAAAACTCTATTGACCTACATTCATTTTGTGAGCACCTCTGGTTAATTGGCATTGCGAGGTAACACATGCAGGCCATTCAACCCCTCAGTTCCATTTCTCGTTCTTTCTTCCTTTCTAGTTATAGTTGTTAAACTTTTAGGAAATATTTCAATTGAGGGGTTGTCACTACATGGAACTTTCAATGGCCTGCACAAGTTCAGGATGTAGTCTTTTTGGGTATCTGAAATCTGCAGTGACAATGTAGCGAATGAAGTATGTTCCCTTGATTGCTGATCTGATCTCTGTTCTTTGTTGACTGTAACTGGGTTATTCTCTTGAAACCACTAAAATACGATGGCAGCGTTGATTTTAAAGATGAAACATATAAATTAGTAATATCACAAAATATCATAATAAAGGTAATTGTGTTCTCTTCCTTGCCTAAAGTGTAATTATTCCTGCTTTTCCACTACACGGTACCGGCTCTACTCTACTCTAATCGCCTTTTTTGCTTTTCCATTAGGAAAAAAGTACCTTGTACCAGGTACTAGTAGGTACTTTTTCTGGTACCTGCTCTCCTGGGGTTCCAAAAAACAGCCGACCAGGTACTAGTAGGTACTAAAATGTGACGTGTAACATTGCAGCCCACTGATTGGTCAGAGAGAATCGTCTCTGCAAAAGACAACTTGCTTCCGCATTATCGCTAGGAAACTGGCTTCACTTGCCATCATTGAAACAGGTCCTCAAATTGTGTTTTTGAAACGTTTTTTGTTTTAGGCAACTTGATAAATATACTGTGCGTTGCCTTACCTTTCAAACAAGGTTGCGTTTGTTCACCGAAGCTGCTGCGTTTATTAAATGCGTTTCTTTGTATGTGACCCTGTTCGAAGCGAAATTGTGTCCAATTCTGTTCCCCTAATTCCCCTTGAGAAAGTTATTGTGCTGCCCCTATTTAACGAAAATTGCACGGAAAATAACTTTATGGATGCTGATGAAGCATTCTGTTCTAAGGAAAGGTATCCGATGAGATAACGCATCGTAAAGCGACAAATTCTAATACTCTGCTATCTCCTGCGATTTGCGTATTTGCCGCGTGTTTTGCCTTCAATTTAAAAGTGAAATGTTTCATGAAGCCTGAATATAAATACTGTATGCCTTTTACGTATATCATTGCTTTGCGTTTTTAGGTGGTACGTTATTTAATGTGCAACTGAATCGGACACAACACCAGCTGCTATCCTATCCATCAGGAGAATGTCAAACAGAAATTACAATTAAAACTGAGGATGCCGTCGCGGCAGTAACATGCTGCTTCGCAACGACGTGCAGGTACCACGGAGGCGGCACTATCCTCTAATGGGAAAGCAACCCCAAAAAAAGTACGCTGTGTAGAGTAGAGCCGGTTCCATGTAGTGGAAAAGCGCTATGTTCCCCCCCCCGGAGGGAGAGGGGAGACATATTCTTCTAGGCTCGGTTCGTGTTTGCATTCCCTCTTAGTTTCCGGAGCGTAACTCTGAAACTGTTTGCATGATCTTAACGAAACTTTGCATACTTACTGCTCAGGTCCTGAAGTGGTGCCTTTCGGCATGTGCCTGTCTGTCCGTCCGTCCGGATGTGATCAGTTTTGTTCGCAGCATAACTCCTGAACCATTTGCATGATCTTAAAACTTTGCATACTTACTACTCAGGTCCTGCAGCGGTGCCTTTCGGTATGTGCCTGTCCGTCGGTCCCCTGGGTTAAGCAGGGAAGGGGGCTGGGGGGGAGACGTATGTTTTTTACGGGTAATAACACATTCTAGGTTTGTTTAAATGTACGTTATGTTGTAATTTAAATGTAGCAAAATGAATGTTCTAATAGATGTTCCCAAATGCCGGAAAAATTATCTGAATATTCTATTATAATAATGAAAAAATAGTGGAAAATTGAAGTGTAACATTTCTGAAGGACTGTTTCACACGGAATTTTAAATAAAGTTTGATTTTGAATGAAGCCACACACCTACCAATACTTTCAAAATGCCAATAAGGTAAGCAGATTGCTTTATCTATTTCTCGGTAAAAGTTAAACATTCCCTTGTCAGACTAGGTCCACAACAATATCTGGTATCATTACCGGAACAGTTGTTTTCCATTTTCAGAAAAATGATAAATTAATTTTCTGATAATGTCTAATTATGTACATTGTGTAAAAATTTGTTAAGCCATTATGGCTTCTCTGTTGTTAGCAAAACATGCAAAACGGAGGGTTCCGTGAGCCTCAGCTGCCGGTGTCATGTAAAATCTGGTCCCCCCCCATAAAATCTGGTCCCTCCACGTGACTTCCGTCACATAATGCGCGTCAAATGACGTGTCTTGCAAGATTTTCGTATCGCTCACTGTTGAAATGGCATAGAATTAATTGACTTGCGGCTGTGTGTATGTGGTGTACTGTAGCTATTCGTTAAGAGTTTATCACTTGAGCTAGCTGGCTAGCTAGTGGATATTACAGTAGAAGCAAAAGGTAACCTTATTAGCAAGCTAGCTAGCTAGCTCGCCACACTACTGTGCTAGCTATTCATTAAAGAGTTTATCACTTTAGCCAGCTAGCTGGCTGGCGGATATTACAGTATAAGCGAATTGTAATCTTATTTGCAAGTTAGCTCGCTACACCACTGTGCTTGCTATTCATTAAAGAGTTTACCACTTTAGCTAGCTAGCTAGTGGATATTACAGTAGAAGCGAACTGTTATTAGCTGGCTAACTAATGGTTATTACAGTAGAGGCGAACCATAGACTTATTAGCAAGCTGGCTAGCTAGTTATTTCAGTTCAAGCCAACGATTATATAACGTCCGCTGACGTGACTCTTGTACTGATCATTGAATTTAAATGCTATGAGTCAGCTTATTTATTTCTGAGAATCCCTCAATACTGCAGAAATAACTTGCATCACCCAAATGATGCAATTTCACCAAAACTGACGTGCAATATGCAACGAAAGTCACATGGGAGGACCAGATTTTATGGGGGGACCAGATTTTACACCACACCGGCAAATTCGTTGATTATGCATGGTGAAGCCCCACTACACACGAAAAATCTGGATGTTATCCGCACTGCCCTGCGGAGATGCTTGATTATGGGCATGTCTGACTTGCTGGCTTAAGGGCAGATTGGACATTATGTCGTCAAATAGTATCCATTCCTGCTGGATTTTGATTTTTATGCTGTTGTTATTAATACAGAGCAAAATGGGTTTAACAGTATAATGTAAACTGAATTTATTTATGTCAGATATCCTGAAAAGACTCATACATACAGTTGTAAACCCTCGTTTACGATAACTTGCCACAAAGTTTGCTAACGTCACAAGCTATGTTACATTCTAGCGTTGCATTCGTTTACAATTAGGACGCAAGTTAAATAGCGATCTTTATCTACTTCACCACGGCTAAACTTTTGCACAGGAACAATTCTTTTTCTACTGTTTGAAATAAATATCTGATGGCCAACCATCTACAAAAACAGTTCTCCAGCTCGCTCTAGGTTTTCTGGCCAAAGAGACTGGATCCCGCATTACGGGCACCGTATTTATTTCAATATGGTTTTAAATTTTCATCTTTGTCCCTCCCACTTTCCCACACAGGAGCCCAGCTCGCATTGGGTGGTATCCCAGAAAGCATAGCGCATCAAAGCGCATGCATGCCATAGAAAATGAATAGGATGCAGACGAGTGCAGAGATTTTCCTTGTGTAATGAGGCTTCACTGTCAGTCCTTCTCTGCCAGTCACCTTCCTGATGGATTTAAAAGCCTTTGGCGAGTTTAAGACGCATTTTATCTGGATAAATGTTTTTCAATTGGCTGATTTATAACCGCCATACTAAAACATAGCTCTGAGCCGCACTGTGATTACTCTGAACACCGACAACATCCAACGAGAGCGAGTCACATGAACTAGTCTAACGTCTATTCTACTCTCACTTCCGTCATCTTCATGTCAGTGAATGTCCTGAAAAGCTTTAAGATTTCAGTGACTAACTGCTTGCTGAATGATGCCAGGCAAACATCAATGATGTCCTTTGTAAAGAAAGGTAATTTTAATGCAGGAAATTGAATAAACGAGATTTAATTCTTTTGAGAGGTTTGCTCATGAGTGATAATAAAGTTGATGCATACATTGATATCATATAGCACCCGACTTGATCATTGCCACTTGTCAGCACAGAGACGCTTGCTGCCATGATGCATTAGTTAATTAATTAAACGGATACGTCATTCATCACACTGATTTACAAACTTTCAGTAGCATGTGATGCTCCACTTCATTTATTATCTCCCATGTTTACAGGCAAATGGAACAACATGGAGTTGAGAAAAGTGGTTTTTTTTAGGAGAAAAAAGTTTTTATGGGCACAGCCATTTGACCAATGACATGATCGGAAGTGGCTTATATGACATCACCAGTGCGCTGCGATGCAAATGGAATCAAAATGGCCCGACTTCCTGTTGGGTTTAGGGCGTGGCTCCAATAAGATTTTTTGTATGTCTGGGTATGATACATATGTGTATCGAATTTCATCTGCCTACGACAAAGTAAGCGAACTGGTCACTTCCTTTTACCACAGGGGGGCGCTATTAGTAAAGTGGGAAGTAATTACATCTTGACGTTCAGGGCAGAGACATCATCATGTCCAGCAAGTTTGAAGCTGCTAAGATCAAGTATATGGGCATCAGAGCATTTTGAAATTTTTTTGTCGAGTCGACAAACTTTGTCACGCCCTAGCAGCCACGCCCTTTGACCGACAGACATGCAAAGCACAACGTTTGATCAGCTTGGTCTCTAGATGATCTCTACCAAATTTGAAGTCAATCGGTCAAAAACCCTAGGAGGAGTTCGTTTTAAAATTGAAATATTCAAATCAAAATGGCCGACGTCCTTTTGGGTTTAGGGTGTGGCTCCAATGAGTTTTTTGTATGTCTGGGTATGATACATATGTGAATCGAATTTCGTCTGTCTACGACAAAGTAACCGAACTGGTCACTTCCTGTTACCACCGGGGGGCGCTATTAGTAAAGTGGGAATTTATTATATCCAGACGTTCAGGGCGGAGCCATCATTTCCAGCAAGTTTGAAGCTGCTACGATCAAGTATGTTAGCGTGAGACCATTTTGAAATTTTTTTGGCGAGTTGCCAAACTTTGTCACGCCCTAGCAGCCACGCCCTTTGACCTACAGACATGCAGAGCACAACTTTTGATCATCTTGGTCTCTAGATGAACTGTACCAAATTTGAAGTCAATCAGTCAAAAACCCTAGGAGTTCGTTTTAAAATTCAAAAATTCAAATCAAAATGGCTGACTTCCTGTTGGGTATAGGGCGTGGCTCCAATGAAGTTTTTTGTATGGCTGGGTATGATACATAGGTCTACTGAATTTCGTCTGCCTACGACAAAGTAACCGAATTTCCCTATGGGAATTTTGAAATGTGTTTAGGGGGCGCTATTTTGGCATTTGGGGTCAAACACGTGAGAGCGCCCAAAAATATCGAATTTCGGATCCGGCCGGACGAATCTGGAAAGTTACAAGCGTTTTCACAATTGGGAAAGGGGCGAAATTGGCCTTTGAAATGTCGGAAGAATAATAAATAATAATCATAATAATTAAAGCTGCAAGCAGCGTTGAACGGGCCCTCGCACCCTTGTGCATGTTGGGGGTGGTGGTGAGATCCTGATGGGTGCAGGTGTGCACTCACGACTATAGGACAGCCCAAGTACAGGCACCAACCTGTGATGAAGATTCGAGCAAATCGGACAAAGCACAGAGTTATGACAGATTGATAGTTCATCCACCAGGGGGTGCTCGGTGCGTAACCAAATGTGTGCAGCTGCATTCAGGGGCAGACCCTGAGCACAAATGTGAAGTTTCGAGCAAATAGACCAATGTCAATGTAAAATATGGCATTTCCTGTTTCCACAAGGGGGCGCTATGGAGACATTTTGCTCCCCCCATAGGCGAGGCCCCTATCAGATTTAAAAGCTTGCCATCCTTGACCTGTGTATCAATTTTTCTGATGATACGAGTTCAGTAAAGACATCAAAAACACAAACGTATTTTCATGGCAAGGGATCCATCTTCGCCGCGTTGCCACAGGAACGCCATTACTTGTAGCTTCACAGCATTCATAAAGTAGCTTCACCAACTTGTTCTGCATGTTTTAGAAGTGGAATGAAGTTGATGGGTTCAACTATGTGTCATCAGTACATGTTAAAATAAAAAATGGACACTTCCTGTTATCACCAGGGGGCGCTATTAATAAAGTGGGAAGTTATGATATCCTGACGTTCAGGGCAGAGCACTCATCATGTCCAGCACGATTGAAGCTTCTACGGTCAAGTATGTTGGCGTGACAGCATTTTGAAATTTTTTTGGTGAGTCGCCAAATTTTGTCACGCCCTAGCAGCCACGCCCTTTGCCCTAAAGACACGCAGAGCACAACTTTTCATCAGCTTGGTCTCTAGATGATCTGTACCAAATTTGAAGTCAATCGGTCAAAAACCCTAGGAGGAGTTCGTTTTAAAATTCAAAAATTCAAATCAAAATAGCCAACTTCCTGTTTGGTTTAGGGTGTGGCTCCAATGAGTTTTTTGTATGTCTGGGTGTGATACATATGTGTATTGAATTTCTTCTGCCTACGTCAAAGTAACCCAACTGGTCACTTCCTGTTACCGCCAGGAGGCGCTATTAATAAAGTGGGAAGTTATTACATTGCGATTTTCAGGGCGGAGCCATCATCATCTCCAGCAAGTTTGAAGCTGCTATGATCAAGTATGTTGGTGTGAGAGCATTTTGAAATTTTTTTGGTGGGTCGCCAATTTTTGTCACGCCCTAGCAGCCACGCCCTTTGATCTACAGACATGCAGAGCACAACTTTTGATCAGCTTGGTCTGTAGATGATCTCTACCAAATTTGAAGTCAATCGGTCGAAAACCCTAGGAGGAGTTCATTTTGAAATTGAAAAATTCAAATCAAAATGGCCGACTTCCTTTTCGGTTAAGGGCGTGGCTCCAATGAGTTTTTTGTATGTCTGGGTATGGTACACATATGTATCGAATTACGTCTGCCTACGACAAAGTAACCAAATTGGATACTTCCTGTTACCATAGGGGGGCGCGATTAGTAAAGTGGGAAGTTCTTATATCGTGACGTTCAGGGCGGAGCCATCATCAATTCCAACAAGTTTGAAGCTGCTACGATCAAGTATGTCGGCTTGAGAGCATTTTGAAATTTTTTTGGCGAGTAGCCAAAATTTGTCCCGCCCTAGCAGCCACGCCCTTTGACCTACAGACATGCAGAGCACAGCTTTTGATCAGCTTGCTCTCTAGATGATCTCGACCAAATTTGAAGTCGATCGGGCAAAATCCCTAGGAGGAGTTCGCTTTCAAAGTAAAATCTGGTCACTTCCTGTTACCACCGGGGGGCGCTATTAGTAAAGTGAAAAGTTATGATATGGGGACGTTCAGGGTGGAGACATCATCATGTCCAGCAAGTTTGAAGCTGCTAAGATCAAGTATATGGGCGAGAGAGCATTTTGAAATTTTTTTGTCGAGTCGCCAAATTTTGTCACGCCCTTGCAGCCACGCCCTATGGCCTACAGACATGCAGAGCACAACTTTTGATCAGCTTGGTCTCTAGATGATCTGCACCAAATTTGAAGTCGATCGGACAAAATCCCAAGGAGGAGTTCGTTTTAAAATTCAAAAATTCAAATCAAAATGGCCGACTTCCTGTTGGGTTTAGGGCGTGGCTCCAATGAAATTTTTTGTATGTCTGGGTATGATACATAGGTATACCGAATTTCATCTGCCAACGAGAAAGTAACCAAATTTCCCTATGGGAATTTTGAAACGTGTTTAGGGGGCACTATTTTGGCATTTTGCGTCGACGATCACCCAAAAATATCGAATTTCGGATTCGGCCAGACGAATGTGGAAAGTTAGACGCGTTTTCACCTTTGGGAAAGGGGCGAAATTGGCCTTTGAAATATCGGAAGAATAATAATAATAAAAAAATAAATAAATAAATAATAATAATAATAAACAGCGCGATTTCAATAGGGCCCGCCGCAGACGACTTGCAGTCGGCTCGGGCCCTAATAATAAGAATAATAATAATAATAAACAGCGCGATTTCAATAGGGCCTTCGCAGACGACTTGCAGTCGGCTCGGGCCCTAATAATAATAATAATAATAATAATAATAATAAACAGCGCAATTTCAATAGGGCCCTCCGCAGACGACTTGCAGTCGGCTCGGGCCCTAATAATAAACAGCACGATTTCAATAGGGTCCTCCGCGGACGACTTGCAGTCGGCTCGGGCCCTAATAATAATAAACAGCACGATTTCAATAGGGTCCTCGGATGACTTGCAGTCGGCTCGGGCCCTAATAATAATAAACAGCGCGATTTCAATAGGGCCCTCCGCAGACGACTTGCAGTCGGCTCGGGCCCTAATAAGAAAAGGTAGAAACACAATGGTTGCCTTCGCAGCTTCGCTGCTAGGCCACCAGTAATAATAAAAGGTAGAAATACAATGGTTGCCTTTGCAGCTTCGCTGCTAGGCCACCAATAAGAAAAGCTAGAAACACAATGGTTGCCTTCTTAGTTTTGCTGCTAGGCCACCAATTAAAAGTATGCTACCTAGATTTGTTCTATGGGTCTCATTCATGAAACGTTAGTAAATTTGTGCGTAGATTTGCACATAAAAGTCTACGCTACTAAAAACCTACTCCGGATTCACGAACACTGCGGGAAACTCAGATCTGATCGTAAACACGTGTATATGATCATGAATGCCAATCCATCGTAAAGTGACAGCGCGCTCCCGGTAATCAGCTATTAGCATCAATCCCCGCCCATGAATTGCAAATAACCACCATATAAGGTGGTGTAGATGCATACAGTCGGCCTGTCAGTCATGGCGCAAACAAAGAAAGAGAGAGAAAGAAAAAAGAATTATTCGAATCGGAGATGGAAATAATTTTTGGTGAAGTGGAGTTACGTAAAAACATCTTATTTTCATCTGTTAGCAGTGATGTGACAGGGACAGGCAAAGCGAAGGCCTGGAGGGAGGTGACAGATGTCGTTCATGTTGTCTCTTGAGTCAGAAGAACTATGTCCGAGGTGAAGCGTAAATGGTTTGACATGAAATTGGAGGCAGAGAAACGTATAAGCGCGCACACACACACACAAAATAAATAAATAAATAAAAATACGTCAGCCACAGGAGGAGGCTCACAGTCACAACTCGTTCCATGAATAACAAAAGGTCGCAAGTGACATTCAACTGCAGACGAGCGCATCGCTGGCATAATTGGGGAGACCTCTCTGTCAGGAATTATACCTGACGGAGACAGCGACATGCCTCCACTTTTATTTTTTTATCATCATTCAACATGTAGAAAGAACGTGTAATCTGTTGAATCGATTCACATAGATAATTCACAATCATGAACCTAATCTGGATCTTAAACCTGCCAACTGGCAACTAATTTAGCTAAATGTGTTATATTTTTAATCGTTTGTCATGTTTAGGCTATATCACGTGTTTCAAAGGCATCTGCGTATTGTGTACATAACAGAGCGCAATATGAATTAAAATTGTAATTTCCAATAGTGACAAGCATTATTTATGTGCATTCTTAAATTTACACAAGCACTACGCGTGGTCAGCAGCATGTGTAGATTTTTTAAGTAGCTACGAAAAGATCGGAGCTACTAAAATATTGATGAATGCGGAGATGCACATAAATTTCCGTCTGCGAACAGTTTACACACAACTTCGTTCTGCTCATGTTTCATGAATGAGACCCTATGAGTCTATTATCTGAAGTTAGTTGATTGTATCAATCAAATTTTATGATGGCCAACGAAATAATGGTTTGAAATGTAATTTTTTCTAAAATCAGTCACAATAAAAGTCACAGAGCAAACCAGCACATCAACCAAAAACTTCCCCACACTTGACTTGGGAAAGCAAAAAGATTGTATATGCCACTAACTAGGTAACCAACCAATTGGAAAAAAAAACCCCAGAGGGAAAAAATCTAAAGGAGGTTACAATATCAAATCACTAACATTATGAAATATAAAGATATAATGAAGTTTTGATATTACAATCTTGTCATATTCATATACGGAGATAAAGGATTGAGTGGTTGAAGAGATAAAGGATCTGAAGGATCTTCATCATCAATATGGAGAGATGCATCATAGGGCGGTAGTGTGCTCACCATGATGGGGGATGGTGATTTGATGCAGGAGGATGTTAACATGACCATACACCGAATAAATAACAACAAGGCAAAGAATATTAAAACCAGATACAAAACATAGTGAAATGTGGTTTCACCTAATGTACCAAATTTGCCAACAAACCAGTCAAATATTGTATTAGATTTTGGAGAATGAGCATTTTTAGATATGTAGATGATCTATAATGAGTGGAATTGTAACGTTGTCATAATTTGAAATGTACGTGCATCATTCAGTACCTATAACTGCACAAGTTCTGCCTTGACTTGCCAACAAATAATCTAAAGCAGCTCTGTTTTGGAGAGTCATTATTCTTACCGATGCTAATTCAGAATTTATTCTTGATATTCCTTGAGCAGTAGTGTTAGCCAAATCTTCAACTAGTATTGATAGATCTGTAAGTTGATCTAAAGCAGGCATTACACCATACTGAGGAAAGAGTGCTCTGAACAAATCAAGTACTGCAACTTTTATTGTGTGTATGAAAAATATTTGAATGATGCCTATTTCTAACAGGCAAAGCAAACGGCAAAGTTGCTGTGACGCGCATAGCTGGTAGCAAATATCCCAGAGAACAAATGCCTTGCCAAATTTGAGGTAGGGTGGGATATGCAAATTTGCCACAAGTCCAATAGGAACCAGCTGGGGCTGGTAAAGGGACGGTATCTGACAAGGTAGTTACAACCATCTACAAAGACGTTTCCTGAAGAATTCGTTTTTTTGTCTTTTACCTGTATAGTGGTATAGTTACAACCTCCAGCATCTTGCATTTGCTTTAAAATCTTGCCACTTGAGTTATGAAGCACACTTGCAGACAGATTATTATGAAGTATAACACAACAATTCTGTGTTTTACCAACTTACAACCCAGAGCCTGTACCTACTAAACACCAAGGAAATGCAATAGGAGATATAGAAATGCTTCTAGGATGGTTATCATTATGACTATGTGTTGGTGAGGAAAAATTTTTACATATTGTCATGTAACTGAACTGGAAATCAGTATGAATAGTGGGGAAAACAATGGTGTGGGCTATCGATAACAAATGACAAGAAGTCAAAGGCAACGCCATCATTGGAAGCCCTTCTGCAGTGGAACGGGGGAATTAGGCCACATACATAACAATCAGTCCGATTAGCAACAGCTGCTACTGAATAACTTAATTTGAGATATAAATTATGTTGCCTGGCCACGTATCGCTTGTGTCACAGTACACTAGCTGATGCGTGTGGATTATGTGATTTTACAAATATTTTCTCAATGGATTCCAAATGTTGGTTTGATTTCTTTTGAGAGTTAATGTTCAGTCCGGCATTTTGTCCAAGTGTCAGCAAACACAGCCAAACAATCACACCAACGGAGTCTGTCAGCATTCCAGGCCTCATGATGATGACACTGCGGGGTCGTCTGAGACTGTGTTCAGGGTTCGTCGGGATCTTGGCTGATTTGCAGTGGGACGCAGGCACCTAAGTTGGTCTGCCTTTGCACTTTACTGCAGCATCAGTCGTCCGCAGAACCTGAAAGGAGCCGGTCCACCTAGGAGACAACTTATTTTTACGTTGAAAAACTTTAACATGCACAAAGTCTCCAGGCAAAAATCTGTGACATGGTTGAGTAGGCAGCTGCGGTTGAGCCTGTCAAACCTGTGGATGAAGCAGTTTTAACGTTGCACATAAAGATTAACAATAACTCAATGCCTTTTCATCTGCCAGTAACAGCTCCACCTGTGAAATAGGAGGAAGGGGCGTTAAAGGTACAGCATAGGTCTTCCCATCAGGATCTCATGCGGGGATAATCCTGTGGACCTGTTAGAAGTAGATCTTACAGACATTAGCACTAGTGGAAGAGCATCTGGCCACTTTAGACCAGTCTCACCACACACTTTGGCTAGCTTATTCTTTATGATGCCATTTTGTCTTTCCACCGCTCCTGCAGATTGAGGATGGTAGGCTAAGGAGTGTGGTGGTTAAGCTTGACTGATAAAGCCGCACTGAGTCTCTTCATCACCTGTGCTGAAAAATGGGTTCCACGGTCACTGTTAAGTGCGGAGTGTGGAATTCCAAATCTGGGGATGATGTCTCCCATCAGGAATTTCGCTACTGTCTCCGCATCAGCATGAAGGCAGGGATAAGCTTCAACCCATTTGGAAAACATGTCCACAATAACCAAGGCATATTCATAACCCCAACTTTTTTGAAGTTGGATAAAATCTATTTGAATATTTACCCAGAGTCCCCATGGTGGAGGGTGAGCTGCTTGGGAAGTTTTTTCTGGTTTCCCGACATTATGCTGTTGGCATGTTACACATCTATTACAGAATTTTTCAACATGTGCTGTCACACCCGGAGCATACCAAAGGGAATTAATAGCAGCTATCATACCACTTTTGGACACATGGCTCTGGCCATGCGCCAATTTTACTAGCGTAGAGAGAATCGATTTGGGAGCAACGACTTGTCCATCAGGGTGCCGCCAGACACCATCCGGTGACTTGACACATCCAGCAGATTTCCATGTTGCCCACTCGGCATCAGCACTATTCTATAAAACAGCGACATCATTAGGTCAGGATTTAGGGTGGCCTGTTTAGCGCATTTGTCGGCCCTATCATTACCTTTAGCAACTAGAGTGCAGGAGGAAGTATGTGATTCACATTTTACGACAGCCAATTTATCAGGGAGCATGCAAGCAATTAAGAGATTTAAAACTAAAGTTGCATGTTTGATACGTGCTCCTGAACTTTTTATGTGTAATGGGGGAAAAAAAAGCCACTAGATGGCAGTATTGACAATTTTTTTGTTAAGCCCAGTCTGGAGCTAGGTTGGGCATGTCCTGGGCATGCCTCAGAGGGGGCTGGACAAGAGTATATAAGGAGAAAAATTGAGAGAGTGGAAGAGTAGTTGGAGAAATTGCAAGGAGAAATTGTGGAAGGATACATTTGACCAGACCTGTCACTCTTTTCAAGACTTGTGAAGCTTTTTGTGGATTTTTGCCTGTGTTGGAGCATTTTCCTGTCCCAGGACATTGCAACATAGCAGCCCATCTCCAGTACAAAGGAACTGTAAATATCTCATTTTTTTATTTTTTTTTTTCAATCTTGGTCAGTAGGGTAGAGTGTAAATTAGTTCTAAGTGTTTGTTTAATTAAATCTGTTGAAGTTGAAGAATTTTGTCTGTCATCCCTTGCTGTCCGTGACGCCATAACAAATTGACGCCATAACAAATTGGGGCCATAACAAATTGGGGGCTCGTCCGGGATAGACCATTGTGCGAGTCATTTATTGAAAATCTAAAATTTCAAATTGTGAAATTGTTTTTTGAATTTTCCTAGATGTATATTGGCAGATCAAAAGCAATGGATGATTTCTTGGCATCACCAACCGTAGAGGTTTTGAAGTCTTTTAAAAAGACAGAACTGCTAGAAATATGCAGACAGTTAGAGCTGACAGATGTAAAACCAGCCATGCGAAAAGCAAGACTGGCTAGAGAGATTGTTGAATATTACATTGATGAAAATGTGTTTGCACCAGGAGATCTGGAACAGTTTCTGGTGGAAAATCCAAATGTAGAATTGGAACTTAAATTAAAAATGCTAGAGATTGAAAGGGAAGAAAAAGAAAAACATAGAGAATTTGAGAGAGAGAAAGAGGAAAGAGCAGAAAGAGAGAGACAGAGACAGAGAGATTTCGATTTAGAAAAATTAGATAGAGAAGAAAGGCTCCAAATGGAGCTACAAAAAATCAAAATGCAAGCTGAAAACAAATTTCGGGCTAGCCAGGAGGTAAAGCTGGTGCCTCCATTCTCAGAGAAGGAGGTTGATAAGTATTTCCAGTGCTTCGAGAAGGTAGCTAAGAGTTGTCAGTGGCCAAAGGAACACTGGCCTCTGATGTTGCAAACTGTCCTCAAGGGTAAAGCTCAACAAGCCTATTCGGCTTTGTCTGCAGATGATTCCCCTGATTATGAGGTTGTCAAAAAGGTTATTTTGACAGCTTATGAGTTGGTTCCAGAGGCTTACCGACAGAAATTCAGAGGTCTGAGGAAATCTGACAATCAGACTTATGTGGAATTTGCTAACGAGAAGAAGGTTTGCTTTGAGCGCTGGTGTACTTCTATGGAGGTCAAGGATGATTTCAACTCACTAAAAGAGATGGTGTTAGTTGAAGAATTCAAGAACTGTGTCAAGAATGATATTAAGACCTACCTTAATGAGAAGCAAGCACTGAATTTGCAATCAGCTGCCAAGTTTGCAGACGAATATGTTCTCACACATAAGTCCAAATTTCAGTCTAGCAGTAACAATAGATGGTCCCAATTTCAGAAGAAAGGTAATGGTGATACCCAAGATTCCTCACCCAAAGACAAAGACAAATCTGGTGATGGTGCTCAGAAATCCAGTCAAAGGTCTGATCAAAGTGTGAAAGCTGACAGTGACAAAAGTGGTCTAGTTTGCAATTATTGCAAGAAATCTGGTCATGTTACAACTAACTGTTGGTTCCTTAAAGCTAAGAAAGAAAAAAAAAGAAAAGGATACCAAACCCAATGCCTTTGTGAAGACAAGGTTAGAAACCCCTGTAGTAGATGACCGATCTGCTAAATTGCCTGCTCCTTGTGAGGCTAAGAAGCCTGATACTGCTGACTTTGTGAGGGAGGAATTCCTTCCATTTGTGTCAGAGGGATTTGTGGCTCTGAATGAGCATTCTCCTCCTGTCCCCATATATATCCTAAGGGATACCGGAGCTTCTCAGTCACTTTTGTTGATGGACTCCTTGGAGTTACGTGATGAGACCGCTTCTGGGGATTTCATACTTGTACAAGGTATTGAAGGGAGGACTGTATCTGTACCCCTGTGCTCTGTATTCTTAAAGTCAGATTTAGTTACAGGACAGGTAAAGGTGGGACTTATGTCAAGTCTACCTATCAAGGGTGTTTCTCTGTTGCTAGGCAATGACCCGGCTGGGGGCAATGTAGTTCCCCCTGTTCATCTTACTTCACAGCCGAGCACTGAAGATGGTGATGAAGACCCATCTCTGTATCCTTCCTGTGCAGTGACTCGTGCTATGGCCAAGAAGGCTCAAGAAGAAGATGATGTGGTGCCGTCCAGCACCTTGAATAGTCATGACTCAGGTGGTTCGCCTCATGACTCTGTTCAGCCTACTATGGTTTCTCCGTTTGAGGACTTATCAGACACTTTTATCAGTTCTCTATTCAGCCAGCCAGATGGGTCTGGTGATTCTGATGTGTCTGGAGACTTGTCTCTGTCCAGAAAGCGGTTGATTCAGGAGCAAAGCAATGATCCTGAAATTTGTGTACTAAAGAAGAGAGCCCTTCCTGATGAAGAAATAGACGCAGTTCCAGTTGGGTATTATCTCAAGGATGGAGTGTTGATGTGGAAGTGGCGCCCTCCTGATAACCCTGCCAATGCAGATTGGGCAGTGGTCAAGCAAATTTTTGTTCCGAAGGTCTACAGGAGTGAGATCTTAACAATGTCTCATAGTTTGCCTTTAGGAGGTCATCTTGGTGTTAACAAGACTGTTGACAAGATCATGAAACACTTCCTCTGGCCTGGACTTCGGAAAGATGTTTCCAACTTTTGCAAAACCTGTCACACTTGTCAGGTAGTTGGAAAACACCAGTTAGACCCACCTGTAGCTCCATTGCAGCCTATCCCGGCATTTGGGGAGCCCTTCTCCAAGGTCATTGTTGATTGTGTTGGTCCATTACCCAAGACTAGATCTGGAAATCAGTACTTGTTGACAATCATGTGTGCATCTACCAGATTCCTGAAGCCATCCCTCTACGCAACATCAAGGCAACTACAATTTGAAGGCTTTGATAAAGTTCTTCACGTTGTTTGGCCTTCCCAGGGAAATTCAGTCAGATCAAGGTAGCAATTTCACTTCCGGATTGTTTCAGCAGGTTGTGTATGAACTAGGTGCGAAGCAGATTCTCTCCAGTGCCTATCATCCGGAGAGTCAGGGTGCCTTAGAGCGGTTTCATTCCACTCTCAAGGCAATGATGAGGACTTATTGTTATGACCATGAGAAAGACTGGGATGAAGGTGTTCATTTGCTGTTGTTTGCAGCTAGAGAAGCAGTTCAGGAGTCTACTGGATTCAGTCCGTTTGAGCTAGTGTTTGGCCATGAAGTGAGAGGGCCTTTGCTATTGCTGAGTGAACAATGGCAAGAGAAAGAGCCGCATATCAGTCTGTTAGACTATGTTAGCAAGTTCAAGGAAAGACTGCGTGCAGCTTGTGACCGAGCCAAAGAGAACTTGAAATCAAGTCAGGGAAAAATGAAAACTTGGTATGATCATAAGGCTAGAAGCCGTGAGTTTAAACCAGGAGACAAGGTCCTTGTGTTGTTTCCCTTACAGTCCAATCCATTGCAGGCTAGATTTCATGGTCCTTATGAAATTCTGACAAAACTCAATGATCTCAATTACATTGTGAAGACTCCAGATAGGAGAAAGCCAAAACAGTTGTGTCACATTAACATGCTGAAGCCTTATCATGATAGGAATGCTAGGGTTGCAGCTGTCACTTCAGATCCTCCTATGGCGAGACTTGTGAAGATGAGGGGGAGTTTCAAGATGATGAACCTAGAATTAAAACTGAAGTTCTTTCATGTAAATTGTCAAATTCTGAAGTGTTGCAAAATCTTGATGTAAAACTCCAGCACTTAGAACCCTCACAGAAAGATCAGTTTGAGAGGTTGATCAAGAAATATAAAGATGTTCCAAAGAGAGTTTCTATAGCCTCTCATGATGTAGATGTTGGTGATGCCAAACCAATAAAACAGCATCCGTGCGGATGAATCCTGAAAAGAGAAAGATTGCTGAGAAAGAGGTTGAGTACATGTTAGAACATGATATTATCAGACCCTCTAACTCAGATTGGAGTTCACCCTGTGTTCTAGTTCCAAAACCTGATGGAAGTACTAGATTCTGTACAGATTATCGCAAAGTCAATGCTGTAACTAAAACTGATGTGTTTCCAATACCTAGGATTGATGATTGTATCGATAGAGTAGGGCAAGCAAAGTTTCTGACCAAGATTGATTTATTGAGGGGTTATTGGTGTGTGCCTTTAACTGAGAGGGCCAAGAGCATCTCTGCTTTTGCCACACCATCTGGGTTATACCAGTATGAAGTCCTACCCTTTGGCATGAAAAATGCCCCAGCCACATTCCAAAGGATGATACAGTCTACAATCGCCGGATTGCCACACACGAGTGCGTACATCGATGACCTGATCACATGGAGTGACTTCTGGGAAGAATATCTGAAAGATGTAGAGATGTTGTTCCAGCGCTTGACCCAGGCTAACCTGACTGTTAACCTGAACAAGAGTGACTTTGGTTGTGCTACTGTCACGTATCTTGGCTACGTCATAGGCCAGGGTAAGGTGGCACCCATAAATGCTAAAGTCCAAGCCATCATGGACTTTCCAGTTCCTGACAACAAAAAGCTTTGCGCCGCTTCCTTGGAATGATCGGGTACTACCGCAAGTTCTGCAAGAACTTTGCTGAGATTGCTCTCAGTCTCACCAACCAACTGAAGAAAGGTAAAAAGTTCACTTGGGATGAAGCATGCCAAAGAGCCTTCGATCGCCTGAAGTCTCTGCTGTGTCACTTCCCGTGCTCAAATCTCCTGACTTCAACAAGCCGTTCTCCATGGCGGTCGATGCTAGCGACCAAGCTTGTGGATCTGTGCTCCTACAGAGAAGTGACTCTGATGACATTGAGCATCCCGTGGCATACTTCTCCAGGAAGTTCAATCGCCACCAAAAGAACTATTCCACAATTGAGATGGAGCTGTTAGCTCTGGTTCTATCCTTACAACACTTTGAGGTTTATGTTTGTACAGGGCAAAAGCCAATGATTGTATATACTGACCACAATCCGTTAATGTTTTTGAGTAAGATGAAAAACAAGAATCGGAGATTGTTGAATTGGAGTTTGATTTTACAAGAGTTTGACTTGGAAATTTAGCATGTAAAGGGTGCTGACAATGTAATTGCCGATTGCTTATCCCGTGTTTGAGTATGTGTATATATATCACCTGTGTTTAATCGCATATTGTATTATATGTATATATACACAAGTGTCTACTTAGCCATTTTTGTATTGAAAAGAAAAATTTTGCCTTTATGAGTCAAAATTTTTCCCTTTTGGAATGGAGGTGTAATGAAAAAAAAAAGCCACTAGATGGCAGTATTGACAGTTTTTTTGTTAAGCCCAGTCTGGAGCTAGGTTGGGCATGTCCTGGGCATGCCTCAGAGGGGGTTGGACAAGAGTATATAAGGAGAAAAATTGAGAGAGTGGAAGAGTAGTTGGAGAAATTGCAAGGAGAAATTGTGGAAGGATACATTTGACCAGACCTGTCACTCTTTTCAAGACCTGTGAAGCTTTTTGTGGATTTTTGCCTGTGTTGGAGCATTTTCCTGTCCCAGGACATTGCAACATAGCAGCCCATCTCCAGTACAAAGGAACTGTAAATATTTCATTTTTTTATTTTTTTTTTCAATCTTGGTCAGCAGGGTAGAGTGTAAATTAGTTCTAAGTGTTTGTTTAATTAAATCTGTTGAAGTTGAAGAATTTTGTCTGTCATCCCTCGCTGTCCGTGGCCATAACAAATTTGGGCCATAACAAATTGGGGCCATAACATGTGAAACCCCTATGCTGCCATAAAACACCAAAATCATGCACAACTGAGAAGGCATATTTACTATCAGTGTATATTGTAGCAGTTTTGTCTTTGGCCAGAATACAAGCACGCGTGAGAGCAAATAATTCTGCTGCTTGAGAAGAGCAATTGTTGGGCTATTTAGCACTCTCAATGATGGAATTATCAGTGACAACAGCATAACCAGCATTCCTTCCCTTTCCATCAGGGCATCGTGAAGAGCTTCCATCAACATAGAAAATGTAATCACAATTTGGAATGGGAGTTTCTTCTAGACCTGGCCTAGGTGAGGTATCTATAGAAACTGTTTGTACACAGTCATGGGTCCATTTAGAATGTGAGCATATGGACACAAAGGTTGATGGATTAATTGGAGGTGAACGTTTAATAGTTAGACATGAATTGACTAGCAGTATTGCAGTGTAAGTGTTGTGTCTTGAAGTTAAATGTGTGAACGCCTTTTGTAGGAGAATAGAAACTGAGTGAGGAACATAAAGTGCGACAGGAGGGCTGAGGGTGATGGTTGAGCTTTTTGAAGGACAAAAGGCTGTGGCTGCGACTGCACGGAGGCAAGGGGGCAAGCCTCTAGCAACACAATCTAACTGTGCAGAGTAATAAGCCACTGGTCGTAATGAGCCTCCGTGAGGTTGAGCAAGGACTCCAGAAGCAAAGCCCTCCTTTTTAGAGGTAAAGAGGGAGAATGGCAAGTTATAGTTGGTTAACCCAAGAGCTGGGGCAGATGATAGCGCCAATTTGATTTCATTAAAGGGTACCTTTAAATCTGGAGTCCATTCAATAATGGTTGGTTGATCGGCAGCAGTGACATCACAGAGGGGGAGGTCTAGGGCTGCATAATTCATGATCCATTGTCTGCAGTAATTAGCTGCTCCCAAAAAAGACAGCATTTCTTTTTTAGCTTTGGGAGGCGAAGCAGAAGTGAGAGCTTGGACCATGTTTTCACACAAATGCCTTTGTAAGCCCTTAAGTGTAGCTTGGGGCTTGCAAAATTGAAGTTCAGCTTGTGATGCTTTATGCCCTTCGACAGCCAATGCTTGCAAAAGAATCACTGAATCAGTTTCACATGCTTGTTTGTTGGGTGAAGCCATAAGAAGATCGTCCATGTACTGAATCAGTGAACTACCTGCCGGAAGACGCAAATCTTTTAACCCCTTTGCGCAGAAGCCAAATCTGGCTATTTGGGGGGGTTACCTTATTTAAGGCTTTTTAATTCAAGATTGCAGCTTCACAGACAGGAAAGGAGTTGCTGAACTGAGTCTAGACACTTGAAGCATTTAGACTCCCATTGTATTTCAGTTTGTTTTCATGATTTTGGTAGAGAAAAGGGGCTGCAAACACAAAACATCTTCATGAAAATTCGACATTGAAATTGCAAAAAAAATAATACTGAGAACTGGAAAACTGCTGGGGCTTAAATCTATACATTTCTGGGATCATAAACTCCTTGACCACAAGTATAATTTATCTTGAACATTGCATTGTAGATTACCTACTTGCTATAAACCAAATTAGACAGCTATCCAGGTGGCTCCCCAAAGTCTGAGATCCCTCAAAATGGTACACTGTCAGATCATAAAATAATCATATATTTAACACAAATAAAGTTTTGAGGCATGAAATTTAAAATGAACTAATGATTTTCTGGTTGAGTTTAGCATGAATTTATCAATATCAGTGCAGTTGAACATCAGTGGTCACCAGTAACCTCTCCAAACACAAAACATGCCTTTTCTCCATAATAAAGTTTATAGTTTTGTCCATTTTTCCTCAAAGTCCCCCAAGCCAGCACTCATACTCATGAAATAAACTGCTAATTAAATGGTCAGAACATTCATCCTGCAATGAAAGCTACAATACAACTCACTAACTCTGATATCTGATTTCTGAAATATACCTTATTTTAACAGAACAGACATTCCACTCTCAGGGAAAATCAAGCAATATATGCCTCCCTAGATTCAACAGAAAGGTGCAATGAACGTACCAGGGGATCCACCGAAATGCGTGACCAGTTCACGTTTTAAACATGAAAAAAACCTTGGCATTCGATTGTGTTGAATACGGTATACATTCCAAAACAAAAAGCAAAAGTAGCAGCCTAACCTTTTTCACTGAAGCCCTCCTCCAGAGACCGATGTGTCCAGTAGAAGGAACCCTCCGGACCTGTTTCATTCGAAATAATTCCCATTGACCATGTCCTTACCTCGTTTAAAGCCTGTAAATGTAACTGAACACTTCAGGCCGGTTTAGGGACTTTTTTTTTTTTTTTTTTCTATAAATCGCATAATTTTCAGCTGCGCAATCGTGCTCAACGTTGAACGGATACAACCTACCTTGCTGATACGCATAGGGTTGTATACTCTTATGTTTGTCCAATCAATGTCTTTCAGTTACTGTGGAAAGTTTGAACACTCGGGAATTGGATAAGAAACGAGCCAATCAATACATCGTTACCGGGGGAGTTTCACGAGGGTGTGAACTATAACTGTGCAGTTACGCAGAAGAGCCTGAGTGTATAATTGACCTATGGCTAAGCCCTGCCCTCAAATGCGATGAGCCAATCACAGTGCGTATTCTCTCCCCATATACTCGGACATTCTGAGCAGCGAATTGCATTTCGGAAACTCCGAATTGTTCGCTTTTATGGGGTCTTAAAATGTTTCTCAGCTAAAAAAAAATGGTCAAACGCTGTGCTTGGAGGTATCCCGAGAGGCTGGGCAATGGGGTGTATTTTATACCCTACCCAAAGCCACATCATAACCGAGAGAAGTGCCTCCTCTGGATAAAGCTTTGTGGAAGACCCCACTATCAGCTTAACGTAGCTAACCAAAGTCAACAAGGATGTCTACATTTGTTCCAAGCTAAGTCAACGTCTTATTACTTCGCTTGGAGATTAATGTCAAGTTATCTTTTACAGCGCTAAGTTAACGTTAGTTAAAGTTAGCAAACTCTATGGCTAACTTCAGTGCTGATGGACATTGGCTTAACGTGAGCTCCTGGCTGCGTTGTTCACCATGTCACCTTGTTTACTTTAGAGTTCAGTCACGTCAGGTTAGATTTCTTAAATTCGGTAGCAATAATAATATATAGGCTAAATGAAATTTATTACCCTGCAGTGCACGAACAATGCTGATCCTCTATCTTGTTGTGTGAGAGGGTGACGGAAACGAGATACGGTTGATCACGTTTGCACTGAGACCTGAAAATTTTAGCTTCTAATTTAAACTTTTTGTTGACCTTCTCCACTCTAAATTCATTAATGTATCCCTCCAATGCATAGTGTAACCCTTTTTGCTGACTTCTTGATGATATTTGAGCCTTCTATCACCAAAAATCATCGATAGCATCCTGAAAAATATCTCCGACTATGATACCAGCCATTAGCGCCTGTTCTGAAATGTTGATTGTTTGTCCGACTCAGTGGAGGGAGCGGGGCTTAGCCATCGGTCAATTGAGTGATTGGCTATCAACACCAGTACTTGGGTGGATGTAAGGAAGCGCTGAATTTGTCAATGAAGGAATCTACACGTAAATCCACAATAGAGAACTACGCTTTTTTGTATGTGATGACTGCAATTGACAGTAGAATGTGAAAGAATCAATACCATGTTGAATTTTTTGCTTCCTAAAACTGATATTTTTAAACCACTAATTGGAGTACAGTTGGCTCTCTGTAGCGAAAGTGGTTGCTACAGAGGACAAAGATTTTTTTCTGTCACAAGAGATCATTTTTTTTTTTTTTTTTTAAACTGCTGGGTCGATACTATGGGCAAGGATATTGACCAGTTTGCACATCAGGCTTAGCTGAGGAGTTTAATTCATGCAACTGTTGAAAAACATGGATTGGAGTGAACTTCTCCATATTCAAAACTGCGGTTGAACTCTACTTGCTTGTGAATATTCAATAACTGATCCGGGGGTGCCATCTAGTGATCGAGTACTGTAACTGCATGCTTAAATTTGCAGTTCCATAGATGTTGACGTCTACATCTGCACAAAGGGGTTAAGTCATATTTTAGCGCTTGACTGTATAAATGAGGTGAATGAGTGTACCCGTGAGGTGCCCTTGTCCATGTGTATTGCGTGCCATTGAACTCAAAAGCAAAAAGATGTTGAGAGTCAGGATGAATGGGGATTCAGGGTTCTAGCCAGAAATTTTATTGAACGTACCGGAGCGATACTTCTCGTGATGTCACGAACCTGGTCACGTGGGTTTGTTGACTACCGTGGTTGGCAAAAAGCCACAACATGACAATTGATTTTATAGGTGAAGTAAAGTTGTCTTCCACTTTTTGTCATAATGCCAATCAGTTGCAGCGTTATTCACTGCACAAACCATTTTGTGAAGGGTTCAGGAATACGTTTCCTATGTATTCCTGATCGAGAACCGAAAAAATCTACTTGGATTGATGCAATTCGATGTAAGAACTGGATGCCGGTGACCCACTCGTGTGTTTGTACTATTCACGTTCTGTCGGGTCAGTCGCAAGTTATTTTCCATCATTTCTACCATGACATTTTGCTAAGTTTTCGCATTTTATTAATCGGTCATGGCAAGGCAGTGATCTTTTTGTGTTGGGTAATTCGATAGGTTCCTTACTTTCCGATAGCTTAGTATTTAAGAGACAGTTCAGATATTAGTATTGGAAAGAATTCCGTTTTCATCCTTCATCAGTATCGACGAAGATCAGTACTTTTTCGGCTTGAATTTTGGGTACCCAGAGAAACATTCGAGCGTGTAAAAACGTCCATCGTACATCCAGTCAAGAAAATTTAGAGTTAAATGTCTACTGCACCTGTAACGGCAGCAGCCTTGTTATTGATGACAAACCAGGTGGCTAGGGAATGCGCAGTATATGGGCAAGGCTCACGAAAATGACTCCACCCCCTTCCCCGTGCCCCCCCTTGGCGACGCCACTGGCTTGGGCCTCTGGACACTTGGAGTTATCAGAAAAAGCTTTGTTTATGCAGATTCATTAAGACAGTATATTGTGTTGTGTACGTTATCCACTGACAGCCTTTGCAAATTGGACGCCTGCTCCCACCATTTTTTATTATTACATGGATCATTATACACCAAAATGTGCAGAAAATAATGACAATTGTGGTAAAGTATTAAAAAATTCATTTAAACTGAGTGGGGAACTGCCACATGAAATGAAAGTATACATTTAATCCATGTTTCACCTCAAATCCTGATGCTCATTTTCAAGACTTTTTTCACAAGCCTGCCAAAGGTCAAAAAAATGGTGGACATCTTTTTTGGGGTATGAATTCCTTTCTGAAAACATCATAAAGTATAAAAAAAGAGCTAGAATTGATTAAAAAGAGATTTAGTATGTACCAGACTACTCTGAAGAGAGGTGTGCCAGTGGATAACGTACACAACCGCGCCGAAAATGGATTCAGACATGCCGTTCTTTCATGATGCATTGCAGGATAAGTACTGGTGATTTGATGATAATTTTTTTTGCACATAAACTGTAAACATCTCTAATTTACACATAGAAACTAATTATTTGATACTAGCAAAGCAATATTTTTTCAAATGAGGTCTGGGGTGGAGTCATTTTCATGAGCCTCGCCCATATGCATTCGCGATATTAAATAGTAATCATAAATCTTAAACCCCCTTATCACGAATAAAACCCCCCAAAATATATTGGCGCCCCTTTTTAAAATCGTTCTGGTAAACGTACGACTGTGAATTACTTTCACTGATCAATGATGATCAGCAAATGTTGAATTTTCTGTTCGATGTAGGAAAATCAAGTGATGATCCAGCCGACCCAGTCCCAAAGAGGGCTCGTTCCTCCAACCTTTCAGCTCGTAAGGATCCGGAAGCCTACAGACCTTTGTTGTACTTAAGCTGAGAGAAATATGTTGCCTTCGCGGTACTGTCAAGGTTTTGTGCATATTCAGAGACTGCCGAATCGGTTCCACAACTGCAGGATGCCATACTTCCCGTTTTGTTGTATTGATTTACACTTGTTCTTGCCAACCACACTAATGCGTATGGCTGAATATGACGTCAATGTTTGTAAACAAGAAGTATCGCACGTCGAAGGAATCAGGAGGACCTAATTAATGAAAAATTAACGCTGTGTTCTTACGCATCCGTGAGGTCACAAAATTTTTTCAGAGGCTAAAAGTTTCATTTCGTTTCCCCTGTAAAGTTAATTTGAGTAAAAGCATCGTGCTGTATTACCGTAATCTACTTCACCATCTCAGCAATGCCGTATCATTTTTTTCCCAAATAAATTTTGTACCATACCTACACAAAACACTGGCAGCGACGGCAAAAATACAAAAATCACTTAGCACAGAGCCCTATAAATAGCTTATCGTTTCACGATCATTTAATTGCCTTTTTCACCCGCTCAGAGTCCAGTTTTGGCCCAGGACCCAATTTCAGCGATACAGATTTTCCTCCTTCATCCATGGGTATCGCGCATAATTGCTGATGTTGAAGTGCCTCTCAAAAGCCTTGGTTTTTTGCATCAAATTAAGGTCTGGTGTAGGTTTTCCCATGCTGATCAACTCAAACTTCTCATTGAATATTAGTCTAGAACACGTTCTTCGTAAACTCGAAATGATATTCACAGCTATCAGGAACCAACAACTCAGGTTAACTCGCTAGGTTGTTTACCGCCGATTTTTTTTTTTTTTTTTTTTTTTTTTTTTTAAATTTCGCTAGATTGTGATTCGCCTGGGGTACAGCGGGCGGAACCTGTCATAATATTAGCGATAACAAAGCCCTCCCATTCATCAGGGAAATATGATTGGACAATTTTACTGTCATTTGAAATTACTATTGCTCGGAGCCGAGCCCTCTGTAAATGCACAGTGGACCCGCAGCATTTCCTTCCCAGCAGCTGCAGAGGGAGACTCTTCGAAGTATTTAGGCGTAAGAGACAAGACTTACTTCGACCATGCATAAAGATGAGCAAGAACTATTAGCGAATGGTATACCTACATTCCAAGTTCGCTAGCTATGTCATGGCAAGGTCGCTAAACTCACATTACAAAGGTCTGCACATGCTGATTCGGCAGCAAGTTTAACTGGGAAATGGTATTGATATTGGAAAGTTACCCATGGCTGAAATGACGAGCTAGCAACAATATTATATTATTTTTTCATCTGTGTGCGACGTGCTTGTAGCTAGTCAATATAAGTAAGGCAGTTGGCATGAATTTACAGCGTAGCCTGCTGCCAGTAATCAAGCTACCGGACTGTTAAGTCAAAATATGAATGTCAGTTCCAGTAACCAATCTAATTCTATAGTCAATGACAATTCAGTGTTTTATATCTGAAAGGAAGTGTTGTGCAATAACGTCTGATGCTTCTCGTGAAGATATCTTAGTCCAATTACTTGTGGCTAGTTTGACGCCAGCGAAATGATCGATTTGCAATTTCAGTATGTCTGAAGTATATAGCTACCTCGTTTCCGTGATTATTTTAAACTGTGCCAATTGCGCATGTTAAACGGAAGAGACTGCAAAGTGGCAGAAAAGATCGGGATCCATCGGACAGTGAAATAGACATTTCCTAGAGCTAATTCTAATTCTAGCTGGCCATATTCACTCGCTCAATTAAGATCCGCCGTCGTTGATGGCTTTCTCTTGCTACTAGGCTCTACTCTGACGATTGCATCATCTTCTTCCGAACTTTCTGATGTCGAGACATTCGCGGCACTGGTTTCATTTTGGGAACTAGTCCCAGGAGGTGGACGAACCAGCCAAGCGTCCATGATCGGCTGTTCGCGCGCTAACTGGTACTGAGCCTAATGTGCTATGCCTTTACAGGTAGGCTTCTTGCGATAGCGGCGGCTATACGGGCCTATCTTCAGATAATCGATAAAACTAGGTTGATCGGTAAAGTCTGAAGCCATCCGTGTTGTTGGTGTTACTGGTACTGGCGACCTATCTGTAACGTACCGGCAGCAATTTTTTGCGTACCGGCCGATTTTTCCAGAGTACCGGCATGCGACTTTTGCGTTCGTCAGCGTACCGCCCGGTACGCTGAAATGGCCTGGCTGGAACTATGGGATTGAAAAGAAAGCAGAGCATTAGGCTAGTACAGTGAGGAATTCTGTATTTGATGGGATCAGGGAAAGAATTGTTGATGGATCTGAAACTAAAGGTGTCATGGGTGCCACACAGTCATTAATAGCTCTTAAATCTTGACTAAACCGCCAATCTGGTCTATTTGGTTTAGATATGGGAAGAATTGGAGTGTTGCAGGGAGAGAGACATGGCACCATTACCTTTTGTTGCACTAAGGAATTGATAACAGGCAGTCTCTGGTTTTAAAGTATATTGCTTGATGAAAGGAAGCTTACAGTTTGACTTCAGGGGAACTTTATGAGGCATGGCAGAGTTTACAAGCCCCACTTCAGCAGAATAAGTGGCCCGTAAACTACTTGGTACTCTTGAAAGAGGACCCTCGGGCAGGAAAATGGGTGGCAACCCCAAAGGAATGCATACTAATGTGCTTTCAACTGCAAATGGGGAGATACATACACAATAACCAGTTTCCAACTCAATCAAGGACCAACCATTGGATAATTTACTTTTGGCACCATGTTTCTCAGACTGCATTTTTAGTACCATAGGTCCAACATTTTGCACATCTTGGACTGAAGCCACTGCAAGGGGAAGATGAGGGATTGAATCATTTTGTTCAAAGTCAGCTGTGTGTCAAATTCTGACCGCATTTCTTTAATCAATTTCCGTTTGCCACAGGGTAATTGCAAGATGCATGGATTGCCTTTTTCTTTCATTGTATCTCCCCGACAACGATTCGAACAACTGAGAATGTTTGGCATACATGATTCCCTTTAGGTGCCCCATACATATCTATGCTCTAAATGTCATATTAAGCTAGTTATAGCACATTTTTGCCATTTGGCCTTGACCTTGAGGCCCAAGGCCAAATGTGAATGACTCAAAATGTTTGGCATACCTGATTCCCTAGAGGTGCCTCATACATACCTAAGCTCTAAATGCTATATTAAGAGAGTTGTAGCACATTTTTGGCATTTGACCTTGACCTGGAGGCCCAAGGTCAAATGTGACTTACTCACAATGTTCGGCATACCTGATTCCCTATAGGTGCCTCATACATACCTAAGCTCTAAATGCTGTATTAAGAGAGTTATAGCACATTTTTGCCATTTGACCTTGAGGTCCAAGGTCAAATGTGACTGACTCACAATGTTCGGCACACCTGATTACCTGTAGGTGCTTCATACATACCTATGCTCTAAATGCTATATTAAGAGAGTTATAGCACAAAACACCCCGAAAAATGATGAAGTCCAGACACGTTGCCGAGGTGGCGCTATGAAGGAGCGATTCAATCAAAACGCCATTTACACCGTTGAAGCAGGTCATGATATTGATTCCATTGCCTCGATTAAAAAAATTCATCAGGCAGTTTTTGAGAAAATTGCACCTAAGTGCCAAAAATGGCCATTTTCTGCATAAAAATGGCCGCCAAGTCTAAACGAACGATTCAGTCAAAAGAATTTTTGCTCGGGCATTAACTTGATGACCAATTCGATCACATCCCCAAATAAAAAAAAAATTCATCCGACCGTTTATGAGATACGGCTTTAAACGGACGACGCCGACACCGCCAGACGCAAAGTGACGACGATAGGTTACTGGCCTATGGCCGGCAACCTAAAAATCGTTGTCCTCTGTAGCAACCACTTTAGCTACAGTGAGCCAACGGTATTCCAATTAGTGGTTCAGAAAAATCAGTTTTCTGAAGCAAAAAATTCAACATGGTATTGATTCTCTCACATTCTGCTGTCAATTACAGTCATCACATGCAAAAAATGCGTAGTTCTCTACCGTGGATTTACGTGTAGATTCCTTCATTGACAAATTCAGTGCTTCCTTATATCCACCCAAGTACTGGTGTTGATAGCCAATCATTCAATTACACACTCAGGCTCCTCTGCGTAACTGCACAGTGACAATTCACGCCCTTGTGAAACTTCCCCGGTGAAAATGTATTGATTGGCTCGTTTCTTATCCAATTCGGAGTGTTTAAACATTCTTCTGAAAGTGAAACACATTGAATGAATCGGGAAAAGGAGCGCGTCTTGGGTAGAAAATCAAAATCACTGTACCAGGTGCTCTTAGGAATGGGGCAAAGAATAACAAAAATCCGAAAAAAAGTCTTAGACTCTGGTAGTGAAAAAAGTAAAAAGCCTTTATTAAATGGCTAATGAGTCGGGCAAGATTACCTCACGTTACGGCCATACACTCTTCATCAGGTGACAGTCACCCTGATGAAGGCCTGTATAAATGGTAACGCAGGTGCGCTTTTTAATCTTGCCGATGCATTAGCCATTTAATAAAGGCTTTTTACTTTTTTTCCACTACCAGAGTGCCTTTAGACTTTTTTTTCGGATTTTAGTGAAACACATTGATTGGACAAACATAAGAGCATACAAGCCTATGCGTATCAGCAAGCTCGGTTGTACCCTGTCTTCGTTGCACACATTGCGCGGCTGAAATAGAAGCGATTTATAGAAAAAAAGACTCGCAAAACTGGCCTTGAAGTGTTCAGTTACATTTTCAGGATTTAAATGAGATAAGGACATGGTCAATGGGAATTATTTCGAATGAAACAGGACCGGAGGGTTCCTTCTACTGGACACATCGGTCTCTGGAGGAGGGATTCAATGAAAAAGGTTAGGCTGCTACTTTTGCTTTTCGTTTTGGAATGTATACCATATTCAACAAAGTCGAATGCCGAGGTTTTTTTCCTGCTTAAAACGTGAACTGCCCATGCATTTGGGTGGACCCCCTTGTACGTTCATTGCACCGTTCTGTTGAATCTAGAGAGGCATATATTGTGTGATCTTCCCTGTAAGTGGAATGTCTGTTCTGTTAAAATAAGGTATATTTCAGAATTCAGATATTACTGAGTTAGTGAGTTGTACTTATTCCTTATAAGTGTTGAAATGAGTTTGTAAGCTTGAAAGTGGGAACAGGTAGCTTTCATTGCAGGATGAATGTTCTGACCGTTTAATCAGCAGTTTATTTAATGAGTATGTGTGCTGGCTTGGGGTCTTTGAAGAAAAATGGACAAAACCCTAAACTTTATTATGGAGAAAAGGCATGTTTTGTGTTTGGAGAGGTTACTGGTGACCACTGATGTTCAACTGCACTGATATTAATAAATTCATGCTGAACTCAAACAGAAAATCATTAGTTCATATTAAATTTCATGCCTCAAAACTTTATTTGTGTTAAATACATGATTATTTTATGATTTGACAGTGCACCATTTTCAGGGATCTCAGACTTTGGGGAGCCACTTGGATAGCTGTATAATTTGGCTAATAGCATGTCGGTAATCTAGAATGTAATGTTGAAGATGAATTCTACTTGTGGTCAAGGAGTTTATGATCCCAGAAATGTATAGATTTAAGCCCAAGCAGTTTTTCAATTCTCAGTATTATTTTTTTTGCAATTTCAATGGTGAATTCTCATGAAGATTTTTTATGTTTGCAGCCCATTTTCTCTACCAAAATGATGAAAATAAACTGAAATACGATGTAATTCTAAATGCTGTAAGTGTCTTTTCTGAGTCGTGCCACATTTTTCCTCTTTATGAAGCTTAAATCTTGAATTATAAAGCATTAAATTGGGTAACCCATAAATAGCCAAATTTGGCTTCTGTGCAAAGGGGTTAAAACAACCAGCCTCAGACCAATATTCCTTAGTCCAAACAGACCAAACCGACAAATATTTGACAGCATTCTCACCATATTTGTTTTGCATAAACGAGCCTGGGGTATTCACATTAGGATCAGTTGTCTTACTAAAACACATACCCATTGTTAACAATTTTCTTATGAGACAATCTAGATTTAAACAGAAGAGCAGAAAATTCAGCACCAACTTAAACACAAAGCAAACTGTGCAACACAGATGCAAGACAAGCGCTTAGACTATGACACCATCAACATTTAACAGAAACCCCGAAGTTCTTTTATATGTAATGGACAAGGAAATTTGCCCCAATCACTTCAACAATGCAACTTACTTTACATCTGGCGCACACAGTATAGGTACCCGACCAATATACTTGCCACGCGTTACTACCCAGTGCTAAATCGTCCTAACTTACTTTAAGACGTGAACTACTCACTTAGTTCTAATTGCACGACTCATGAGACCCTTTTTTATTGGTAGTAAGCTTGGCGGCAATTTCTGTTGTCCAATCATATAAAACACAGAATCAGCAGTGGTATGCATAATTTACCCTCAGGACTTCAACTCTCTCTATGCCAGAGGAGCAGGGGAAGGATAAGCTCCTTACCTTATTGCTTTGTTGTGCTGGCAGACCTAGTTCTCTGTAGCCAGGAGATGAAGGCCGTTCCAGGTTAGGAGATCCTGTTTGTGACGCCAATATTGTCGTAGAAGCTGAGTAATTGAAGCCAAAAGCCTTTTATCAAATTTATTGTACAGATTAATTTTGGACAAATGGTTGAATAATACAAATGAAACCAAACTGCTGAAATCTGTGGCTCTGTCTGGTACCAGAATGAATGAAGGGTAAGGGGGAGGAGAAGAGTGCCTCGTTCTACCACAGTGTGCATTTGCTATTCAGAATTCAGGTTAGATCAGGCTGTGTTCATGGTCACTTCGCCCACAATGCATAAGTGATTTAGGTGAGTAGTTCCAGAAACACATTTGCAACATCATATGTTAAAGATGATTTATTTAAGGACAGTTAATTGAGAGAATTGCAGTTTTGAAAGCCACGATTGATGCATTTTCTGAAGTATCACAAACTATAGCAGTTGGTCAGTGTTGATCTCCAAGAGTCCATGATGCTGCCCAGCTCAACGAGGGCAACATTACTTCATGCATATTGGTTACACCACAATAGAGGGGAGAATAATTCGAATTCCTTGCTTGACCCAGTCTAAGAAAAATCAACATGCGGAGATGATTGTTTGCATCATCTCCGCAAGATCAACAAAAGGGCTGACAATTCAGCAACTTTTTAGATTGGATTTAATCCAGTTTCTTCTTTGCCAGGGTAATTTAGCTGACTTACCAATGTTAGCTAGCTGTGTTCTTTGTAGCTGAGCTGCTTACGTTTGCCCGCAGAACAAATGACATTAACTTTGTAGCTCGCTGCATTTGTTTGGTCAACTAAAGCTTGCATCAATAGAAAAGGAAGCAAAGCCTGCAGACTTACTCCACGCCGCAAGAACTTTATTATATAAATACGGAAAATGTTTTGATCCGATTTGGATCTTCGTCAGGTCATCATATTTAAAAATGGAGTTAGTGTGCAGGCTTCTCTTCCTTTTCTATTGATGCGTTCTACTTGGTTTCCTTGCACCTTTACGTGATGTGCGTATAATTTTCTTTCCTCTCGCTCAAATAAAGCTTGCAGCCTGGAAATGAAACAGTGGCTAGTCAAAACGCACGCAGTATTTATTACTAGTTTACGTGTTATCTTTATTTATGCTAGCGTTGGTTGTGAGTATGCCTACTGGATTGCCATTTGTACCGCTGCAAAGTCCATTTTATTTCATGTAAACGTGTTGCAGCATTAGAATCTGTGGGTATTCGTCCATCGCAGCCACAAAAGCTCTGCTTGCTGTTCACCCTCTCTCACTTAGCTGACGACACTGCAGGGAGATCTACAGTACTCTGACTGCACTGTCTGTCCGTCTTCATGGATTTATTTTGTTTCAAATATGCAGGGTTAAATTCACTGTGAAGCTTTTTGTCCAAAAGTATGTATTGCCCAATCTTTGCTCATCTGGAGCTTTCTCTGGGGCTGTGGCTGTTTATTCTTGCTTCTGATTGTGAGATGATTGTTGTGGGTTTGTGGGGCATTAAAAGGTTTGGCTTTACCACCATGGCTCGGCCTATGAGAGCATTAGCTGGGTTGGACAAAAAAACACAAGGAACTGCTCCCCTTATTTCAAATCCAAGCAACTCTGCTCCCCATTGCATCACAGGGAGTAAAATTCTCATCATATAAATGGACCTGAAACTACAGGGTGCTTTAAAATTACTCTCCGGTTATGATGTCTTCCAGTTCATTTGCACGCTCATGTTGATGTTTTTAACAGCTAACATTCCCTATAATGATGAACTGTTATTTTCTGAATTTTGTGATTTTGTTGTATGTCTTGGTGTTAAAGTGGTAATCCTGTGGTAATGTACAGATGGCAGATATGTTCATTCATACCCTTTCATTGTCTCTCTTGTAGATCATGCTTTTGGAGACATCACGGAGATACAATCCTGCTATAGAGAGCATTACCTTTTTGAAAGACTTCAGTTACAACAAGGAAGACTTTGCAAAAGCAGGTAATTTAACTGTACTTTCTGTGGGAAACCTTTTTAAATCCTCCACAGGTGTATGAGTTGATGACCTGTTCAGTTGTGTTAGATCAATTCTCAGGGGAAAAGAGTTAAAGTTATAACAGAATATTATATTATAATAGTTCAGTTTAGTACAGTGATTAGTTCAAAACTAGTGAAACAAATTAATTGAGGCAAGAAGATGGAAGAAAGATTGCAAACTCTCCTTTGTGCACAAACTACTATTATGCCCTCTCAAACCAATCCTGAGAAGGGGGGGGTGGGGGGATGCTGTGCTACTGGAGTCACAAGACGTGTCACGGTCACGTTCGTCAAGGGCTATAATTTCGCTTATAAAAGAAGGCAGGCCGGCCTGGACGGGTGAATCTGGAAGGAAAGCCTGGACTTACCTCCCCTCAGGACGGCAACATAGCCTTCCAGGGCTAGCTCAAGCTGCTGCTCCACCAGCGAATAGCTCCACGTCGTTCGGTTCTCGAGTTCAGTTGAGTGAGTGATTCTTAAAAGCATGGCAGTCTTGTGGATGACGATTTAAAATAAATCAAAACCGCATGGTCAGAAAACGAGGGATTGGGAAAAGGTGTCCTGCACTTCAGGGCTCCGGCATATAGCAAAAACCACCTTCCATTCCGGCCAATTTAAAAGGGACGCCCTCTCCCAAGACCAACCAAGGCCCAATCAGGACACAAGGCGTCGTCCCAGTTCCCCCAACCAGTCACCAATCACAGTACACAGCTGCCATGCCACTAAATGTGTGTTACCATATATCTACATTTTACTACAAAGTGAGGAGGCATTAGTTTTTGTGTTATTATGCCTCGTTCCCAGATCCGAGGGCATAACACATGATAATGGCTCAGCACCCCCCCACCCCCTTCCATTTTTCTTTTTCTGCCTAGCATGTTTTGTAAAATCTAAACTGGTGTTACTTTGTCAATTAACAGTCATAAATTTTAATACAACTAAAAGAATACTAAAACCACGTTTCTTAATGGTCAAATTTACAGTTTCCTAACTTTTTCAAGATTATGCTTCCAGGTCAAAGCATGCACGTCTATCAAGCTGCCAAAAAAACTTACTTCACTCTCCGTTCTTTGGATCAAAGAAAACTTACAGTGCCTTGAAAAAGTGTTTGCCCCCTTCCTGATTTCTTATTTTTTTGCATATTTGTCACACTTAAATGTCTCAGATCATCAAACAAATTTTAACATTAGACCAAACCAACCTGGCCCTATGTGAAAAAGTAATTACCCCCTAAATCTTAGTAACTGGTTGTGCTACCCTCGGCGACAACAACTGCAATCAAACGTTTGCGGTAACTAGCAATGAATCTTTCACTTCGCTGTGGAAGAATTTTATCCCATTCTTCTTTGCAGAATGTTTTAATTCAGGTACATTGGAGGGTTTTTGAGCCGGAACGGCCTGTTTAAGGTCATGCAACTGCATCTCGAGCGGATTTAAGTCCGGACTTTGACTAGGCCATTCCAAAATCTTCATTTTCTATTTTTTAAGCCATTCAGAGGTGGACTTGCTTGTGTGTTTCGGATCATTGTCCTGCTGCATAACCTAAATGCGCTTGAGCTTGAGCTCACAAACTGGTGGTTGGACATTCTCCTTCAGGATTTTCCGGTAGAGAGCAAAATTCATAGTTCCATCAATTTTGACAAGTTGTCCAGGTCCTGAAGCAGCAAAGCAGCCCCAAACCATCACACTACCACCACCATGTTTGACTTTTGGTATGATGTTCTTTTTATGAAATGCTGGCTTAATTTTACGCCTGATGTAACGGAATGCACACCTTCCAAAAAGTTCAACTTTTGTCTCGTCAGTCCACAGAATATTTTCTCAAAAGTCTTGGGGATCATCAAGATGCATTTTGGCAAATGTGAGACGAGCCTTTGTGTTCTTTTTGGTCAGCCGTGGTTTTTGCCTTGGAACTCTCCCATGGATGCCATTTTTGCCCAGTCTCTTTCTTTTTGTTGAATCATGAACACTGACTTTAACTGAGGCAAGTGAGGCTTGCAGTTCTTTAGATGTTGTTCTGGGTTTTTTTGTGACCTCCTGGATGAGTCGTCAATGCGCTCTTGGAGTAATTTTGGTTGGCTGGCCACTCCTGGGAAGGTTCACCACTGTTCCAAGTTTTCTCCATTTGTTGATAATGGCTCTCACCGTGATTCGCCGGAGTCCCAAAGCCTTAGAAATGGCTTTGCAACCCTTTCCAGACTGATGGATGTCAATTTCTTTGTTTCTCATCTGTTCTTGAATTTCTTTAGTTCGCAACTTCGTGGCATGACGTGTTGCTTTTTGAGACCTTTTAGCCTACTTCACTTTGTCAAACAGGTTCTATTGAAGTGAGTTCTTGATTCAACAGGCCTGGCAGTAATCAGGCCTGGGTGTGGCTAGTGAAATTGGACTCAAAAAATGTGGTTAATCACAGTTAATTCATGATTTGAGAATGGGGGGCAATTACTTTTTCACATCAGGCCAGGTAGGTTTGGATAGCTCTTTCCCCTTAATAAATGAAATCATTTAAAAACTGCATTGTGTACTTACTTGGGTTATCTTTGTTTTATATTAAAATTTGTTTGATCTGAAACATTTAAGTTTGACCAATATGCAAAAAAATAAGAAATCAGGAATGGGGCAAATACTTTTTCATGGCACTGTATATATAAGTTTAAGGTATAAATGATTATTAAAGCGACAGAACGCTATAGATTTAAATAAATATTAGGAGGAATATAATATTAACGTTGCATGCAGCTTGATATTTGGTTTAGCTGCGAGAACAGGCCTTTCTTGAAAAATCTTTAAGTGCGCCAACATTTGCGCCTGTAAACTTCAATTTTCAGCCGTAGGTGCGTTTTTTTTTACGCAGCTCAAATGCTATTTTTAGCATGTGAAAAAAGTTAAGGTGACATTAATGTTGAGCATAATTCATCTAAACTAATACGAGCGACATATTATCGTAATATCTTAATATGTAAAACTAACATGGGTTACACCTCTCATTTCTTATATAGGCAAGCAAATATGCGCTGTAAATGTAGCTTAAGATCTGCCCAGGCTACAGTTAAGATTAGTGATAGTGATATAAGCTTACTTTACTTGCTCACTTCGATATGGCCTTGGAACATGATGTTAAAGACAGAAATCAGGATCTTGGCAGCATTTCGTTTAAGTCGCAGATAATCTAAAAACTGGAATGAATATACAGGAATATGCAAGTTTCACTTTACCCAGCTCGACAACGACCACGTACCACTTGAAAACAGTACATCAGTCTACTTTGTATTCTCTCCGCGTATACCCGTGTTTTATCTGCTCTACAGGTGAACATTAAGATTGAGCTGTTATGTCACCAATTAGTAATGCAAACCAATAGTTATTTACGCTATTTAATTTGAAACTGAATTAGAAAAGGCTAAATTTTCTGAAGAAAATTTGCGTGCTTGCTTCAGAGTGAATTGTTGAAGAGGTTGGCTTATAAAATGAAGGTGCTTGGAAACTGCGAGGCAAAAGAAATTGCTGAAGAAATGTTGAAAAACTGCTGAAAGGAAACACAGGACTTTGAAGCTGAAAGTAATTGTTTAAGGTATGCTGACTTGTTAGCTGAATGCAATGGTCAAACATATGGTTGTTAATCAATGAATGTAACTCCTATTGCCGAATAAAATGCATCATGAGAAACATTAGGATTTGATTAGTAAAATGTGTGTAAATGCCAGAATAGTAGCAAGCTAAAAAAAAAAAGTGTTTTGTTCTGTTTTTGTCTTGAAGTTTTTGTTCTCATGTCTAATGGGAGTTAATGGGAGAATCACGGCTCTCCTGACGCTTTAAAGCTCTCAGAGCCAAAAGTTTAAGTCAAAAGCCCAATGCCCACTGGCGGTGAGAGACGCGCCTCAAAAAATAGGTTCCATTCATTTCAATGGAGAAACGCCCACTGGCAGCGGGTGACGCGCGTCAGTTGATCTCAAATATATCTAGCTGGTGCGAACAATTGCTTGTATATACTGGAATAGGACCTTGAGCAACTTTATTTCTGCTTTTCAATTTTTTTTTACTGTAAGATGTTCTCATGGACGCGTCTCGCAAAAAGACCGGTCTTTGCCGCGCTCAATGTGCTCTCTCGGACCTAGTTTGAGCGACCGTACAAACGACGATACCGAAAATACTTTCTCCGAGATTGAAGCAAAAATAGATTTGTCTTAACAGTCGTATCAATCTTAATCCGAACAACGATAATGCTGAGGCCTGGAAAAAAAAGTCCAGCAGAGGGCAGGATTGAACCGCAATACCGCTACACCACAATTTTAGCTTAGTCACTCTGAACCATTTGAGTTACTGGCTGAAGCATTTGTACCAACAAAGATTTTAGCTAAGGCGTCTCTTACATACTACTACTGCTACCTCAAAGATGGTAAGTCCAATATACGAAATAAAGGTACCATACTCAAGAGGACAGTCTGCTGAACAAAATATGTTTTGTTCAGCAGACATGTAGCGCCAAAAATGTGGGAACATGAGCAAGTTATAATACTGTGTTTTTCAGCTTCCCAACCGGCATTTTCCTGTCTTATTTAATATAGAAGTTAAAGAGTAACTAAACCCCAAAACCACTTTTTTTCTGCTGAGAACAAATGTATATGGGTATGAAGTAGTGTTGTTGATTGATTCTTGTCCAACTGTTGACATTTTAGTCAAAGTATTTCAATTTGGCGTATTTTGTTATAAAAATGTAATAGTGGCTGCCCTCTATGGGTTGAAATCCGGCTATTACAATCGAATTTTGCCATTGGCTGAGATGGAGGCCGATGACGTTTTGGAGGCAGCTTTCGTCACGAACCGCCACTGTTTGCCCCGCCCCTCCTATAAAAACTAGCACCTGTTGACTCTGCAATAGTGATGGGATCGGCAGTTCTTTTGATGGTACTGAATCACTCGAATCTGTTCATTAAAAAGATTTGTTAAAAAAAATCGCTCACCGGATCGTTCAGTGCTTAGCAGGAGTCCTGACTGCATAGTGCATAGTTCTCCAACTCCCTGAACTGGTAAACAGCCAAACGATCCGTCATTCAGTTCATGATTCAGCCCTGAGGTTCACATTTACTCTTTGTAACACGTTCACCACAAGTACTGAGGGACGGTGCGTTCATGGACCATAGTACACAGTCATTGGCGGGAGACGCAGCGCTACTTTGAGTGGTATACATGCATTAAACTTACTACACGATGAACAGAGTCCTCAGCTCTGTGCGCAGTACATTTACTTAACGTGCTACACGGGTGTTAGCAAGTTGACAGGGTGCTAATTTTAGCAGCAGGCTACGGTTATGAACGTGAATGCGCAGTATGTGAACAAGAATCACGTTCTCAGCGACAGTTCTCTGTGTGCGAGTGAGGGACACATAGCTCTACTGTCGGCAGTTCGTTCTTTGAACGAGAATCACTCCCCCGCCCTGACAAACTCCCTTCTTTGTGTGCAGTACATTTGCGAGTGACACAACATTACTCTCAGCAGTACGTTCAGCAGTAAGATGTGTTTTTTTTTTTTGCTTTTGTGTGCGTTTTCGCGCGTGTGAGTGTAGCATGGGGGGGGGGGGTTGTGGCTGCTGTTCGAGACTGACTGGGCGTGTGTTAACTGCTCCAGGAGCCCCGTCCATAATCAAGGCATTTTTCGAATTTCCAGCCTAGACTCACATCAGCCAAAACCTTGGGGTTTAGTTACTCTTTAATTGAGTTTCGATTAGTGCTCCCATCGCTTTTCGGCTCACTCTGCCAAAACCGTCAGTCCAATTGCTTGTATAGTTACATTTTCGTAACCAGCACAACTTTTGCTACAACTTGGACATAAAAATATTTATGTGGAGTAAAAACTGTGGGAGTTAGAGCAAGTCTAAGAGAAGACCAGCAGGTACCAAATCAGCCTGTTGTGCACCTGATAGGTCTTTTAAACGTTGCAAGGCTTGATTTATTTCTCTTCCCTCCTCATTATTTGCTGGTATGTAGGTGCATTTGAGGTTCCTATGATCTGACACACTCCTCTCTGTGCCGCCGTCAGTAGATCTAGTACCATCCGATTCTGCAATGTCGTCAATCAACTCTCGCTGTTTGCTTCTAGTTATATTTCGGGTTTCATTTACGAGTGCACTTAGACGATAGTCCACAGTTTCCGTTCGCAACATAACCTTTCCAACTCCCAGCTGTGGGAACAGGGAGAGAGCGATCTTCCCCCCTACTGACCACAGCTTCGCCTCTGCTGGAACATTGGATTCCCAAATTGGGTCACGTGGTGCTGCTGCATTTTGCCTCCGTTTTGTGGTTTTATTATCCACACTCACAATGTACGTGTGATCATTTAATTGTACATAAGCACTTACCCCTCCCCAATTTGGTGGTAATGCTACATATATCCGATGTCCACACAACCATACCAACCGTCCACTGCTCTCCTCCCGTTCCAATACGGTGCCCGTGTGTTACATATCGTGCCATTTGGACTGTTTTCTCTCCCAGTGAAAAAGGATGTTTCAGTTATTTGTGGATTGCCACTGAAAATCAGCAATTTCCCCTGACACCCCTGGGTTACTCCCACAGATACTGTGCCATTCCCTTTGACACATCGCCAAACCTTTTGCCCCGAACTATAATGGACTACCATGAGTGCGACACTAGAACTCGCATTTCCCAACTTAAGATATCCATCCTTGTCGGTGCAGTATTTTAACCCAAAGTTCATTATTAGGTCGAGCGTGGGTGTGCTGGGATCCACTGATGTTAACGTACTACGAGCAGTGGACACTGCAATAGTGACTATTCACACTCATTGTGGGCGCCGCGACTTGTAACACCTCTACTCTGTGTGCAGATATGGAGGCTGGTAGGTGTGTGCACGCATAACATTCAGTACGGTTAACAGAATGTGCTGTTCTATTTGTGTTGTAGGAATTTTGATTTTATATTCCTGGTGTTACCTTCTCAAGAAGAACTCAGACGGAGACAAAGGAGTTAATGTCCAAGCCAAAGTCAGTTTACTTTTCTGCAGAAAAGGACCCCCGTCACATGCGAGAACTCTCGTTACAGGCAAGAACAAGGATGAAGGAAATTCTTTCTTGCTGGTGTATAAGTAAGAGTACATTTTGACATTCTCCTCCCCCCGAACTGATTTACACATCATGATGTTAACTGGAATGTTCTTGCAGACGCACGCAGCCCACGTCAAGCCGTCCCTGAGGTATGCAAATACATCTTATCTTTTCGGCATCCCAGGCTCCCCTTGTACTCTTTTCCTGAGAACACATAAACTTGGGCGAGAAAGAGAACATCTTGACCCTGTCAGGACCGCATGGCTCCAGATAAACTATAAGCAATTACGCATTGTTCAAATTTATGGAAGCTACAGCTACGCAAGGCCTAGGCTAATCAGATTTCTGGAAAACTACACTTATGCAAGGCCTGGGCTAATCAGAAACAGGCAAGAGTACACTACTAAAGCCTAAGAAAAATTGAGCCAGAGCAAGCAGGGATAAACAATTAATAATGAAGCAAATGAATCAATATTCAATTAATAATAAAGCAAATGAATCAAATATTAAAATGATTCCACAATTTGCATATCCCACCATTAATTAGTAGCATCCTGGTTCAGCCAGGTGGCTATCCACACCCGCATGCCTTCTTGCCCTGGACGAGGTTGGCATGTGGCCTGCACTTACCATGCATATTCCTAGGAGCAACAGACACAGGGAGAAGTGAGCCATTTCATGACCCAGTCCGGAGTTTCTACTGACGTGGAGCGTAAATAAGTTCTTCACCGCTTTCGAGACAGGCGAGCTCTATATGCCACGCCTCCCTTTGTAGTCGGACTCCCTCCAAGTCTATACTGACTTATTTAGATGCACCTACACATCAGCTGGAGGAGATACTACCTTGCAGTGTGACTGATGTATCCACATTTCTCTCTCCTGTATTCTCACTGCGGTCGGTGTGGTCAGGAGCACTTGATATGGACCCTTCCACGTCCGTTCACTCCACTTCTGCTTTTTACTGACACCCCGCACCAGGATCCAATCTCCAGGCATTAATCTCTCCGAGTGACAGCTCCGCTACTGATCTAGGAGGAAGCACTTTTCGAATCTAATTCTTGTTAATTAAAATTTAATTCAATGTTCCGCCAAGGTTGCTTCTTCTACTTGTGTTCTCTGCAATAAATGTTGTAATTCAAAAGGTTTCCCATGTATTACTTCATAAGGTGACAACCCCAATGACCGCTGTGGTGTTATTCTCATACTGGTTAGTGCCAATGGCAGACATGCAACCCAATTCCATTTAGTTTCTGCCATGGCTTTGCGCAATTTTGCTTTCAGGGTTCCATTATTTCTCTCCACTAATCCTGCTGATTGTGGATGATATGCACAATGTTTTTTCAATCCTATTCCCAATTTGCTCCAAGACGAGTCAGTACTTCATTTATAAATTCTGGCCCATTGTCACTATACAATGCCTTTGGAATTCCCCACCTAGGAAAAATTTCTCTACTCAAAATTTTTGCTACTGTGATTGCATCTATAGATGTTACTGGAAAAGCTTCTACCCATTTAGAAAAGGGACATACCAATACTAGCACATACCTTTTCCCTTCACACGGTGTTAGGTGTATAAAATCCAACATCCATGTGTGAAATGGCTCAGGGGGCGTAGGAATTGCCCCTTTCTGTGTTACCGCCCCTCCCCGTGTGTTATAGCTTTGTCATGTTGGACATTTCTTAGAAAAATTTTTAAGATAGGTAGTGAGTCCAATGGTATAGCAACTCTGATTTATTAACCCCTCCATCCCTCCCGCTTGATGCATGGCACTGCCCATGCACCAAATCAGCGGCAATGTGGAAAAGAGATTTTGGCAGTATAGGCTTACCATTGGGCCCCAGCCACCCTTCATCAGTGTGTTGTGCTCCATGTGATGTCCATTGACGTTTTTCTTGTGGGGGAGACGCCATGCTCCGCTCTCAGCAGATCACGTGAAATTGACACTTCAGATTGCAGTGGTAGCCCCACAAGAGTGTGTTTGGCTGCCGCCTTTGCTTCTCTGTCTGCAAAGGCGTCAGCCAAACTGATTGGATTTTTGGTGTGAGCTATCAGCTCTGCTGCTTCTGCAGAGTGAGTAGGTGGCAGAGGGCCAATATCAACACAGCTATCATGAGTACAGACAGCATATTCAACATATGGGTTGCCTTTATCGACTCTTGACGCCGAACTATCCAATCTCAAGTATCCAAATATTCAATGTCAGGGTTTGATGGAGAGGTGTCCTGGAGTCCAGAACATGGAGCAGTATTAGATAGGACTTCTTTTAAACAATGGAGAATACTTTTTTTTTTTTTTTCTCCCAATGAATTATGATTAAGCAATCCACCTCAGTCTAGGGTTCCACTAAGAGCATGGAGGAAATGCACAGTCAGGGCTCATTAGCCCCAACCATTGTGACAATTCTCCATGTCATCAGCAGAACTGGGTGGAGTTGCTTTAGACTATGTTACAATGTGCAAATTTATTTTTCATAAAAAATTGGTACATATTTAATATTCAACTAACAGTTTACCCGTTGGGCTCCCAGCACATAAAGGGCAACTCAGTCAGTACCTTTTATTTGATTGTCCAGTCAATCAAAAATAAATTTAGAAACTGCAAGAGAAGTAATATGCGATCACGTTACTAGTGGACTTTTTCAATTATATGGTGGTATCACCTTTTCAATTTACTCTTGTTTAATACTCTGAATTGGATTTCCCCAAATCTATTTCAGAAGGTAACTTTTAAGCTGAAAACCCACAGTTGAATTTCCAGCTGGCTAGCTTATCATTTTCGCTCAAGGTTGTTTTCATCTCTTCAGCAGTGCACTTAGATCCTTCGAACCTCCCATTGAGGGGGCAGTTCCAGGCTAGATCCCTTTCCACAGAGATCTTTGCCCAGGCTCCACCAGGTTGAGAACTCTGCCTTCTGCTTCCCGGTGTCTCCTTTTCAAAGCCCACCGATCACAGAAGCACCACTCGCCGACTGACACATTCGCTTTTGGCTTGTGGTGGCCTGACTGTGCATTGAGCCAAGCGCGGTGGCCACCCCGTGGTCTTATTGCCATCTGCGACCCGACCGGCCGGTGACCCAGTCGATAGCGATCCCCGAATCCCGTAGTGGTTATCAGCCACCCAGGTGGGAACCGACTGTCTGATCCCTACCCCACTTCGCTATGGGAATAGAAACTTTGACCGTTTTCACCAGCCTCGCCTGTTCACAGAGGTCGTCTCCAACGCCCCTCTGCTAGGTGTGGGCTGTCGCCCATGTACCACGTGTTGCCCTCACTTACATGCGACAAACACGCCGACTAGAGGGTACCACGGCAGTATGTCAAGTCATACTTCACAAGACAGGGGGGCCTTCAGTCCTCTCCCCAGCACAATATTCCATCTTTAATGTGCCCTCGGAACTTTGCAGTCTCGCCGCCGCCTGTTAGAGCCTAGGTTTGGGGGACCTAATCCGCTCCCTAAGCACTCTGTGGAAAAAGTTCCAAGAGGAGTTGGAGACAACCAATAATGAATGAATAATTCATCAAAAGAATTTTGTTGTTTTCCACTCGTTTGGATCCTTTCCTGTAAAAGTTGAATAAACAGATTAAGGTTATTATGCCCCTCTTTTTTTTTTTTTTTTCCCCATGTAGAATCACTGGTTGACACTCAGTTCCTGTTTGAAATGGAGAAAAGATTTTTCATTAATTCATTTGCATTTCTTCGGTCAGGAAAGCTTCCAGTCACATTTGCTCAATCACAATGCATCATTCTCTGTTCTCTGACTTCTGCATGTTGACCTTTCACCTATCTGTGCTCCCTTATCTGCTTTGTTCAAAAAGGCTCCATTCGCTGAATTGTTTTGACTCTGCGCACTTTTCTTTTAAAACCCATCCAGTCTCTAATCCCACAATAGTTCACTTGATTTTTTATTTCATTTTTATAAATCTAATATGTACCATTAAATTAAGTATTATATTTTATATTTCCTGGTACTTTGCTGATATTTTTCAAATAGCAATTGAATTTTTTTGATATACTTGATAGAGAAACCTCTGTATCAGTTAAATTTGGCACACAGTCTCTTACTGTATACAGTGTTAAACAGTACTTTGGCAAATTTTGAATACACTGTGTTGTTCCTCTTGTTTCTACTTTTCCTTCATTTTCTTTTCAGAGATATGCTCCTAGCACACCAGTCTCACACCGTCTAATTCTTTACAGAAAACTGCTTAAATATTCTAGCTCTTCACAATTTTACAAACTTGAACAAATTCAAATGGTGTAATTACTTCACGCTCAAAGAGGATATCACTGGTGGTTTTTCTCAGCAATGCATTTCTATCGCCAAATATTGGAGTATTTAAATATTGGGCTTTGTCCTGTGTCAAATGGTGCATTTTTGTTTTATTCTCAATCGTATATTTTAATCTCACTTATGCCCATTCTATTTTCTTCTTATGTGAAACTCTCAATACATGTAATCGCTTTGTTTTAAAGGACTCGGCAATGTATTTCTTTCTCGTACATTAAACGTTTTCCGCGATTTTCATTTTTTACTCAAAGCAATTCAATTAGCCACAACATTAGAAACACTTGTCCACGTTTGTGTAATCTACATTCAATTGTTAATTCCTCTAAACTTCCCTCTGTTTATAGTTACTTTTCGTTTAAGAAGGGTAAACATTTATTTTCTCAAGAAATAGGGACTTTTATTTGGTTTCAGAAGGAATAATTATTCTGTTTACTTCGGCAACTTTATCCTTTTACAACTCCAGTTATTAAAATGGCTTAAAGGGATATTGTGTAATATTTTCAGTTGTTTATTGGCCAAAATCTATGTCTGCATTCAAATATATGACATCATTGGTGTATTATGACCTCCGCTAATAATCTGACATATTCTCGTAAACGAATACTTTTAGATTTGTTTGTACATTTGATGGGTAAGCCTTTAGGGAGGCTCCATGACAGTCCGCCATCTTGAAAGTACAGCCGCCAGCAAGGGATAAATGGCACCAAACGCGGAATAAATCCACGTTTGCCCTGCCAGCCAGCGCAGAGTGATTGAGACGCTGGAGGAGATCAGCAAGAGAGGCTACCACCGCAAGTTTCAAAATCTGCACTACTGCAGCATAATGGAGGACCACGCATATGCAGCAGCAGCACAGGAGACGACGGAATCCTCATCGCCAATCAAGCGAAAAAGAGAATTAAAAAGGCAGCGCGACAGGCGCATTCAAAAAAACGAGGGTCAACATCGGGCTAGCCTTCCCCAGGTGGAAGGAGCTAATGAAAGAGAAAGATTTTCAAAGGGCCGCTGAAGTTTCCAGCTTTCTGATTGACAAGTAATTCAACTTCAAATTCAGGCTACGCGAACACCAAGGGGACCTTGTCTCTAGGCGCGTTCTCGTAAGCCGTGCAGCACTGGTCAGGGGATTCCGTCCTGTCGGCTTACATTATTACCAAATCGGTGAAATGAGCAGGTGTAATGACGCCAATGTTTTCATTTATTGCATTTGATGAATGGCTTTATGTCGCGACTTGACTGCTTCACCTATCTTTGTAACGTTACAGAATAAACAGTAAGGTAGCAATGGCTGTTGTTGGTTAACTAAGGTTGGATAACGGCCGTGTATTCGGTAACTATTGAAGGTGACATCCTATAAGTGTGTATGTAGCTAACACTTGCTTTGCTTTTTCGTATTAAAATGTTCAAGATGCATCTAAGCCGAGTTGTTTATTTCCATTACTTTGAATATCTTACACTGATTCACGGTACTGTTTTGCTGCTTAATGTATTATATGCTGGCTGAGTAGCATTGACTACGTCCATAATATGTGTACTTTCAGCATGGTATAAATTCAGCCCAAAAAATTTCACAGCTAATCGTTTATTTACCATTGCGCGCTCGTTCTTAATTATTAATGCAATAGCAGATGTGCATTCTTGATGTCGTGACTTTTCAGCAACTTTTAAGATGCAAAATATGAAGTTTCTGTTATTTTATGCATGCGCCCAACGTGCATGGCAGCACTGCACAAACAGACAGTATTTGTTGTTCAGCCTTTATTAGCTAGAAGTGTTGAGTGGGTTGGAAACGCTGGACAAGATGAGATGTGAACGACACACTGTTAGTGAGCAGCATCAGTGTACCGGAGTGATGCTGCGGAGATTCGCTAATGCGGCTGAACTCCATCTGCGCAGAGAAAATACGAGGGCTCCAGAAGAAAGAAACAGATGAGAACGAAGCTAAGATCGACTTTATGTATATTTTATAACTAGACTGCTGATCATGTGAGGACTTAGGAATTTGCTAATCCTGTATAAGGGGAAGGAAAATAATTCCGTATTCAAACTTCACTAATATTGAATGAAATCAGCACTTTTCCGGCTTACCTTGATGTTTGAGCACCCAGAGAAACATTCAGGTTGTAAAAACATCAAGCATGAATTTAGTCAAGAAAATTTAGAGTTTAATTTCTAGTGCTGAAAAACGTGGTAATAAACGACAGTAGCTATGTTACGGATGACTCACCGGGTTGCGAGAGTATGCGCAGCATATGCATTCGCGATATTAAAATTAAATTCTAATGCATGGTGTGTGCACCCTGCGAGTCAGCTGGGATGGGCTCCAGTTCCAGGTATAGAGAAAGGATGGAATTAATGAGCTTTGAGCATTCGTACACTAAAAGTAATTTCGCTTGTCAGAATTGGCGAAATACTTTGATCAACGTCATCTACTATTAAACTTATCAGTTCATGAAGCACGGGCAGTGCTCTGTGCGGTTGGATTATCGTCTTGAATCCAGTAAGAATAGAGGAGGCTGCTAGCTAACAAGCTCAAAAGGTTTTACTTTCTATGAATACATTTCGCTTTGAACTGTGTGGAAAACATGATTGAACTGTCATCTTATACAGTAGCAAGTCACCTGTTTTGCTGACGTTGTTTGCGAGAGTGAATAATTTTATTTCCCTGTTAAATAAAAATAGTTCATCAACATTTTATATCCATATTAGGTATATAAATTGTTTTTCCAAACTATATTTAAGCCGAGTGCTATGTGTGCCCATTCAGTGCAGAGCTGTTGCATGGGTTTGGCACATAGCTAAATTTCCGGAGAACATTGGTCATGAACACGCATCCCGTGAGGGAGTGCTTCGAGCGTGGACGGTTGTCACAGATACCTCAGGCGTCAGCGCATTCATGAGCCCCACACAACGCCTGTGTAAACGAAAAGACACAGAGCGCATGCCCGCGTGACTCCAAAAATAAGGCCCCATGTCGGCGTGCTGCGCCACTGAGCAATTTCCATTGAAATGAATGGGCGGCAATTTTCGGTTCAGTATCCAGTTCTTATAATACATCCATGGTTTCATCAGTGTTGTCAAGGCTTTTTGATACACGGTGGCTACCGTAGTTGCAATACGTGTTTGAAAAAGTGAGGCACTAGAGTGCACTATTCGTTTGAATGTAATACACGATTTCAACGCTGGATGGGAGTAATTCCTTCACAATGTCCCTTTAACTCCCGCAAATTTGCACTGCTATTAAACCCATTTTTCTTAGGAATTTCACTTTTTACCAATCCTGCAATTACAGTAGGAATTCCATAAAATACTGTAAATACAGGCTAATCAACAGGCACTTAAATTATTCTTGAATGAATATTATCTTGATGAATGCTAATTTTATTGTAGGCATCTATATAAGGCCTTTCATGGAATTAAATGACAATTGTATTCAATCTAACAAAGACAGAACTAACAAATATGCCAGCCATGCAGTTGTTTACAGACACAGAGTTAGGTTTATTCACATTGATTTCCACACACGCAATCTGAGCTCAGAATACATACACACACATACACACAAACACACACATTTCAATGCACTTTCCTCTCTCACATTCATTTACATTGGAAAAGATCCAAGGCTCTAATTTTCTTATGACCTGCTTAGATAACATATGCAGACAACGCTCTGTTTCAATAGCATTCAATCGGTAACTTGTTACAAATGGTTCAAACCATGCACGGAACGCCTGGTATCCCTCTTATGGATGAGGACATCCTTCCATTGCTACACACATATCTCTCGCCGTCCACACGCGGTATACCCACTGTGTTTGCCGCCACCCTTGACACCTCCATTTATGCCAACAGTCTCATAGATTCAACTTCATCCTCATCCCACTACCACCGGACGTATGAGTGCACCACAGATGCCCTGCATTATGAACCATTATAAACCATTATGCTGACGTTCTACACACTCTTCAGTCACAGTCAAAGTCACGTCATCTGTCCCACAATAGTACAACAACACAGTCCCCCTTTACTGTTAGTCTGTCCCATAGTTTTAGTTTTACTCTCTCTGTCTCACAGCAATAAAGCCGAATTCGGAAAAATTCCGTCACTCACCTGCTCCTCCTCTGTTTTTTGGAGAACCTCCCTCCTGGCCTCACTACACACCCAAAAAGCCCACACAAACGCTCCGGGTTGAGGACTTTCCCCTTTTTCGTCTCCCAAGACGACCGTGCGCGGTTTTCAGTCGGCGCAGTTTTTCCAGGGAGTGCAGGTGAGATATTGGAATCTCGGACGAGCCCCCAATGTTGTGGGAATTTTAAATTCTATTCCTGAAAGAAATCATACTGAGACAAGATGAGAGTAAATAGGATCCAGTTTGCTGCTATTTGAAAATAGGCTGTTCATTACATGCAAGAACAAAGACAAAGGAATTGCTCCTTTGCTTGAATATTTGTATGAGCAGAATGTCATAATCCCCTCCCCTTGGGACTGATTCATTGTAGCTGTGTGCGCGGATCACGCGTAGATTCTGGCTCCATTAATCTCTTCGGCCTAGGGAGGAGGAGTTTCTCCCCCACAGTGATTTACGTTTCCTTAGGTCTTATCTAGGTCCAGCAAGCTACACAGGAACCAACTGCACAGAAATAAACGGTCTGGCCTAGCAGGTTCCCTACGCTTCAGAGGGAATACGCACATCTCATCTCATACAGTTACAGAAAGCACATTTCATTACGTACAGGTTAGATTGCAATGATGAACAATTATGCAGACCCAGGCCACAACCTGGGTCAATCAAGGATAAGCAATTTATAACTAAATAAGCAATTTATGACTAAATTCTTCTCACAGATGCAACGTAATTCAGAAAAAGCTGAATTTTTTAAAGTGCCCATTCCACAAGAAAATGGACTTACCTGTTAGTGTTTGAATATGGTAGATCCATTATCAGTTTGTGACATGCCGTGGTTCTTGAACTCCAACACCACTTGAAGTATTGGTTTTTGCGAATAAAAGGAAATGGGCGGAGAATTTTCGCCAATAAGAAACGTGTTGCAGTGTTTCATAACACCGCAAATTGAATATTCATGTTCTTGCCGGTTCTCGCCCACTCTGGAGGGTAACCACCCACACAAAGATTCGATAGGCAACTGTTCTGGTTTAATCTCTAATGTGCGCGTTGTAAACTTATTGATGTCTTGGAACTTTATTGTAAAGCTGCACATTAAATGGGCAATGTGTGCCATACATTGCTAGAACTCTGCCAATGTGACAATCACTGCATTACAATGTTCGTGTTCCACAGCTTCTGTTCCCCCCCTCTACTTGCGTAACGGTGGATTTCGCAACTAGTAACACGGAAAGCGATTATGACTCTGGACCTCTTGCGCTTTTTTTTACTTGGGGATTGAAAGCAATGCATGTGTTTCATGATCGTTTCGATTGTTTAAATGGAATAAGACTATTTGAAATGTCTTGCAATTCCATTGCTTCCAATTCCTGAGTAAAGACAAGCGTGAGAATTCCAGATTCATAAATAATTTCCATATCACTAGTGGGGAAATGAACCGTAATGCACGTGAAACTGATAAACTTTCATGCACGACGACTTCAGTTCTACAAGAGAATCTCTTAAATGCGCTTTAATTGAATAATTTCTGACGACAGCACAGGTACGTGAATGCCACTATGAGGCGTGACACTCACGCCGAATGCGTGAGAGTTGACAGTTCTGTAATCGAAAGGCTGCAAGACATTTCATCTTATTTGTTAGACTAGTAAAATTACCGCTCTGAAACGTCCATTGTTAGACGTGTTGGTGGCATTTCCTGCATTGCATCGGCCTCCTCTTCAGATTCGGGGTCATATATATATATATATATATATATATATATATACATACATACTTTGTGTAGCCATTGCTTCGCTGAAGTCTTACTCTGCTACCTGTAAAATCTGTTGTCTTTCACCGTTGATGGTTGTAGCTAGCGAGGCTCTGGGCCAGTAGGGCGATGGGGTTACATAGGCGGATTTAGGTTACATAGGCTTATTTCTGCAGACTGACTTTTCGAAGACAGCCTTTTTCGCACATTACACACAGTGCTTAAAGCTCGAAAAATTGCCATGCCGGAAAAATGAAATTACCGGGGGGAGGAATCCAAAAAAATGAGTTTCGTCCTAACGCACTTTGTGATGGTCAGAGGTGTATAGTAACGAACAGCAGCCTACTTAAGTAGTTTTTTTTTTTTTTTTTTTGAGGATTTGTACTTTACTTGAGTTTTGACTTCTACTTCTACTCTACTACATTTAAAAGATAAAAAGTATACTTTCACTTTGTTACATTGACACTGGCCATTTTGTTACTCGTTACAAATTAAAATATGAATGTAATTCATCATAAGGATTATCTGGATTTGGTGCATTCAAGAACAACGGTGCTCGGCAGGGTATCTTTGTACAGATGTTGATGCCAGCGGACATGAAGCTGCAAATTTATGTACGCAGTTACTCTATTTTATCACTAGATGGCACACCAGGATCAGTTATTGAATATCCACAAGCAAGCCAAGCTGAAACACGGTTTTATGGATGAGTTCACTCCTAATTTAAATGCAGGATTTCTACTTTTATTAAAGCATTTACATTGTGATATTGACACTTTTAGTTAAGTTAATCCTCTGAGTATTTATTGCACTACAGTTTAAATGCTATATTTTAACATGGGACAACTAGGCCTCTTCAATACTAATGATTTTTATAGCTGAATGTATAAAATAGCAAATGACTATTCAACTCTGACAACTGTACACTGCCTGTTGTATGCAGTCCTACATGGATTAACTATAAGGCGAGCTATAACGTGTGTTTAAGTAGTGATAACAGGGCTATATCTTAGAGTAACGTTTGTGCCAGTGCAACTGGATCTTAAACTTGATTATGACAAAGTGATCGATATGTATGCCCGTAGATGCCCCCGAAGAATGCTCTTCATCAACCCATTCAGTGAGAATTAAAAACTTCCAGAAGATGATTTTGTTGCTCTGCATGCCTACTGAATATGCCTAATTTGCAAGTAGGAAATTCATTTCAAAGTGAATTAAATACCATTCTCCATGAAAGAAAACAACTTTAGTGTTGTGTTTTAAATGTTTAATCCATGATGTATCCTGAAAGATGCTTTGATCATTTTCACAGTTCGTCCGTTTCTATCGGAATAGGACCTAAGTCTCTTTGTTTTGATTGTCTTTGCAGAGTCAAGTGCAAACTTATACCTTAAATAGAGATAATTGTTAATGAAAAAAAGTTTTTTTCAGCTAACTATAAGACCTTGAATTTTGTTCCCAGATGCCAGGATAACGCGTTTTGGCACTTTAATTTTCAAATTTTTCTGGGGGAGGGTCCCCAGACCCCTCCAGGCTTCGCCCCTTCGGCGCTCGTATGGGGGCTGCGCCCCCCTTTCCAAAATTCCTGGATCCACCCCTGGGTTATTTACATATTGAATATTCACGAATGTAGCTGAACTTTCCAATCAGCGCGAAGCTCACTTAAATGCCGGATATTCATGGGGGAACTCACCCGTCTTCTCAGACTGCCTTTCAGTGATGCTTAAAAAGGTCATCAAATAAGCGATCCAAGGCACTTTTCCCACAAATGATGATATGAATACGATGGCCGAGCATTGTGGATTAACACGAAATGTCGGGATATGTGTGGAATGGGCACTTTTAAGTTTGAATGGAATCACTAGCTTAAACGGTGTAGGAGGAGTTAGTCGGCTATATTTAGGCGAAAGAAGAAGTAAGAGGACAGTGTGCGCTGCTTCCCTGAAGAAAGCACACAATTAAAAGGTGCATCTCCAACTCCACGACATCGCGAGCAGTGCAGTACTGCAGCTTGCAGGTTTGACGAACACATAGCACGCCAGTATCTTCAAAAAGACAGCGCGATAACTGATCCTCTTGTCACCAAAGCCAGTCTGACAAGCCTTAACCGTAAGAAAACTAACCCAAAAAGCTTGCCTGTTTGCTTATTTAGTTTATATCAGCGGAATAGGATTACACCATATCCAACTTTACGTCATTCACCAGGCATGTGTAGGTGCAGCAGCTTAAAAGGGCATCAAATGGCTATCCAGTGTAATTATTAAAACTTTCATTAAAATATTAAAGTTCCTTCCACGAGGCATCAAGATGTGTGGGGGAATATGCCTTTACGATATGTAAAATAGCGAGGATGGATTATTCAGACGTTTCCTCCTAATAATCCTTCCCGCAAGACAACCACATGATTCAGCAGGAAACCTGCAAATTTTGTAACCAGTCTCATAAAATTACTAATATAACCAAAAATATGGAATTTTAATTAATAATTAAAATAACCAATATTCATGATTAAAGAAAACAATTTAATTAATAATCTTAAGGATTTTTGGAGTTCTACATAGGCTATTTTGACTCAGACTCCCATGTGTTACAGCACCAAAACAGACACCAGGTTTAATAAATGAATTTATTAAACAAACACTGAACATACATGGGCTAATCTACGGAAGGACTATATATGAACTAGAGAGAGTAACAATGGTGTGTGTGTTTACGTGCTAGTGTGCATGTGTGTGCTGGCGCGCGTGCAGGATGCACGCATGTGCGCGATTTTGGGAGTGGGCAGGTGCAGATGCGCGTGTGTGCCCGTGGGCACGAGTTCGTTTGTCGAGGGACAAAGTCTTTCAGCGCAGGGGCTGCTTAGAATTTCTGAATGTATAGGTGGGCCGATGCGCGGCTGGATAACTCCATTTAGCTTCAACGAATTGCGAGAAGAGTTTGCTTCAGCTCATACGCAATTTGTATTACTAAGTGAGTTATCATCCATACTACGGCATGCGTGTTAGTTAATTGCAGCATTAGAAAGTTAGCCAGGAAAAGATTATGCATGTAAAGACAAATAATCAATGGCTATTTGACTTCATAAAATATAAAAATGGACACAATGCGATTATACTCTTACATCAGTAATGGACAAACTGAAATGCGGTAAACTGCATTACTGCCTGGAATGTTCAGTTAGTCTTACTGAAGGTCATAGCTTGGGTTTCCTCTCCAGGTCCATTGAACAACGCAGTTCTGGCGTGGATGTCCTGCTGGGTGCGCAGATCCGAAGTCCTGTGTCCACTTGAAGTTGAGTGCTGTTCTGCTGTGTCGGTCGACATGAGAAATGTCCGTGCTGATTCGGAAAAGTTATTTTTCGGAGTTGTTCCGTGATCAACTAGCAGTAGCACCGGGCATAAGCTAGTTTAATGAGATTTGCAGTCCTGAACTTGAATGGAGATTCGCATAGATGTGAGCGCTCTGTAGATAGGCCAAATGAAATCGCGCAGGATGCGCGAATTCCAATACAAGTGCTGTCTTTGCGCTTGCGAACAGCAGGCCAAGGGGGAGTGTGGCTTCCCGGTGGGAATAGAGCCAAGAGAGCGTGTGCTCCTCAGTTGGAAGTGTGCCAAGAGAGAATGAACTGGGTGGGTATGTGGGGTGGAAGTAACAAAAATTAATTGAGAAAAATGGAGGTGATGAAAACGCATGTGAATTAAGAAGGGAGGTGATGAAAATGCATGTGAATTGAAAAATTGTCATAAATTATCAAGTGAATTGAAAAATAGTGATATATTGTCAATTGATTTGATAAACTTCATTCTACTATTCATCATTTACCACACCTAACTGACATTTATCGTTTACAGCAAGCAATTTTTGTTACTTCCGCCCAAATGACGAATCAAAAACCACTCCCACTGACTAGCTGATGTTTTTGGCTCTCAACTTGCAGGCCTTATGCTGCGTTCCATTAACCTCGGAAGTCGGAGGTCGGAGCTGGGAATGACGTCACAGCCGAGTTATCAGCATTCCAGTTACAAAGTCGGAAAAAAGTTGCCAACCGTCGTAAACCGGGAAGAAGAGTAGTAAAACAAGATGGTCACGTCTGCGAAAGCTATTTTCGCTTTTGCCTTGTCCGAATATAAGCAACTGGACAAATATGCGGCCCTTCTGCAACCTTCAAACACGGTGGATTTCCATGTATATACATCGAACAATGTATACGGCTGATTTAGTGTGACAAACACGAGTCAGAAGTAATAAACGGAATATCACTGGAGCTTCTAATTACTGTTTACACCTGGGGCAGCCATCTTTGAATGTTAACTCGGGGGTAGTGAAGGTTCTCCGACTTTCCGAGTCGGAAATCCGACCTCGGGGGGCATTCCCGTTGAAACTTCCAACTCGGAACTCGGAAATTCCGACTTCCGAGTACAAATGGAACGCAGCATTAATTCACATCAATTTGCATCATGATTACGTCGACAAAATAAGGCTACAGTTTGCGTACAGTCTTACTCGCTGGCGAGCTAGTTGGCTACCTAGTTAGCAATAATATAGCTAGCGCACCAATGTATTTAGTTACATAGCCAACTGGCTAGCGAGCTAAAAGGCTGCAGTTCACTTTCAATGCGTACACTGTCATACTCGTTTGCAAGCTAGTTGGCTTCCAAGCTAGCAAACCGAGGTGATATCGAACTGTGTGTCATAGCTAGCACGCCAATGTATTTAGCTACATGGCCAACTGGCTTGCGAGCTAAAAAGGCTACAGCTCGCTAACAACAGAATACTCGCGAACAAGCTATTTGACTACCTAGCTAGCAAGATAAAGAGACATCGATATCTATAATGTTATAGCTAGCATGCCAATGTATTTAACATCCTAAAGTCGCTTTCACACTGGACGCGAAACGGATTTTTCGCACGACAGATTCAAAGTCAATGCAAAGACGCAAATACTCGCGAAAATTGCTATGCACGTTAGAAAAACTGACCGCCAATCGAAATCAGTCGGGATTTACAGGGCTTCGCATTCATTGAACATGGCAGATGACATCGCAGAAAAAAGGGGCTATGACACAGCTGGAACGCATAACATCAATGTTTACACAAAGATATCGTTCATCAGTGCTGATGCTCAAATCGTTATGGTTATCATTATAGTTATCTTTCTCAGTGTGGACGGCTCTTTATAGCATTTTATGGGTGCACTTTGAATGTCAGGAACAAAACCTAACACGGAAGTGGGCGTCGCTTACATGTACAGCTGCTACTAATCCTAGCCCTAACCGGCATCAATTCATTTTTGCTCTGCTAAGAAGTGAGTGGACGTCGCTTACATGCACAGTTGCTGTTCGAATAGGCAGTCCCTTTGTAGAATCCGACCACAAAGTCGTCATGCACAGAACCGATAAGCTTGTGCAATAAAAGAGGGCGGCAGAGAGTTGACAGAAAACCCCTGAAACGACATGAGTACATGCCAACTCGAATCATTACCTTATCCTTCCGAAATATAACACGAGAGATCTTCTACCTTTAGTACTCTATACGGGACTGAAGTACACGTTGTGACGAATCCGTCTGTGGCGGAGGGGGGTGCGTCCGGGTTCAATGACCGGGAAGGGCTCGCTCCTGCTCCGCCGGGTTGGATCGTCCAAGTGGAGAAGAATGCGGGGTAGGCAACCGGATCCATACACATAAAGGAGGCACTCGATAGCCATGCGTAACGCCCAACGAGTGATCCACCATTTTCCTACTCTCACGCTCACTCTCACAAGTAATCTGCACAACACCAGATCCTTATATATCATCACGTCGCATGCAAATACACGTTGTTATGACTTGAAAATCACAACAAAGAAAACCAGCAATGACAACTTAAACAAATTTATTCTTCACTGATAAAAAAAAAAACTTATACAAATAATGCTCTGTTTAATCTTAAAATAACACTCTAATGCCACTATATAACTCTGTTGCCAAAACAAAAACTCTGCCCCTACTGACCAAAATCACAGCATTTATATATACTAGCAACATTGTGGAAAGATTTACAGGATTCCTGGGTAATCCCGCCCCCTCCAGGCAGAAGATGCCAGAAGCTTCTAGAAAGCACTACTCTATTACAAAGAAGTGATACATCAGATCATGTTTTGCTACAGACACACCACCAGAGGGTGCTGATAAACAAAATAAATAGCTGACCAGCAAGGCAGCAAAAACAGCATGTAACAAATCTCCATTTACAAATGATATACAGTGCTTTACATAAAATACTCATACATAACAACGTCATCACATTGATTCCAGGGAACTTGTATCTTTCAGTTACACGCGCATACCGGTTTATCATGCTCATTACTTACAACGTTTTTTGATCACACATTTTGCTGGCAACTAGTTTAGCAATGTTTGCCAGCTAACGATAGCATGACAACAAGCTAGCATGTCAGATATCAGCTAGCTAGATAAATTGCTGGAGACGATTATTTGACTGAGCATAAACGGGGTACTAGATGATTTCAATGACACAGCCTGGCACAAAGCAAGTTCAAACACACTAGAACCAGATCTAGAAGGTAGGATTAAGCTTACAATTTTTACTTACTTTTCCAAAAGTAACAACGCCAGGTCGCCATCGGTCAGACATCATCCTCTAGCCTTTCAGCTCTTGCCAGCGAGTGAAAGCCGGTCCAATGTTGACCCTAGCCCTGGATCTTATTTTATTGCTTTCTCTTTTTCTCTTAAATGTCTCCTCGGGCAACACCTTGCCTTCTTCGGTTTCCTCACCGCTTCAGCCATTACAACCACTTCCGACTCTGCTTCATTCTACATTCGCTCGCTGGTCTTGAGAGACGTGGGGGAGGGAGATCGTGTGAAGTATGCCGTAAAGCAGTAAGTTAGTTTGTAGTTCTTTTTGGGCCTGGGTGGCCTGGGTTCCTACCCGAAACCCGAAGTTACATAGTGCCAGTGAAGGCGATGCAGGCGTGATCAAGCCATGACAAAGGTGTCATTCAACCTATTGTGAGTTGATGTATCGCCAGAATGATCTTGGAAATACATATTTGAGAGTGAAAAAACTACATAACGCTGCTTTAAGGCATTATATGTGAATTTGCCTTCTATTTATTTCCTCAGCAAGTTCTTAGATTAGTCATATAGTTATTAATAATATATACTGAATATTGCTCGACTCATATATACTGATAAACTCCACTGGTTTATTTGGTAGGCCTATTGCGGTTTTAAATAATGAGGAAAAGCAAAGTCTCCGTGGCAGTATTCTGGTGGAATGGTCTGTAACGTAACGGTTTTCCGTAAGCACAAATTTTAAACCCAACAAATAAATTGCTAACATTTAATAGCAGAAATGAAAACAAAAATGACCCTGATTCAACTCAATTCTTTATTTAATGTTATTTCCACTGTGTGTCTATTTGAGAGCCACTATCGGAGTCCATGAGAATTTTCAACTGCATGATTGCTACAGCTAACAATAAAACGTTACTGGGACTAGATGAAACAGGTCTATTAAATAACATATAACTTACGAAGTGGAATGTTTTACGGTAAGGTCAAACACGAGCATCAGTCTATTGTGTAGTCATACTTCGACCTCTCAAGTGCAATAGCAGAATCTGCAAGAGCTCTGAAGTGAGTTCAAAAATTTTGAACAAGCGGAAAAACAGCCGACTGTTGGTCGACCAAGATTTGTTGAAGTAGGGGATCGGCCTAATAATTCATTAATCAAATCACGGCGAAAACTGCAGTCGAGATGAGAATCAAGCCAATCTGGCTGCAAAATTAACAGAAATTACCGACTGATCCCGCCAAGTTTCACCTTCAAAAAAAAAAAGACAACAAAAAAATCGGCAATGAAAATCTTCTTACGATGTATAAAAAGACGCTCATTTCCGTAACCCACTCCTTCCCGTCCTTTATTGACAATTTCTGCAGGTTTTCTGCCCTTAGTTTCCACATCAATGTTTTAACGGTGGAAAGCTGGGCAATATGCGCAGCCTGCTTCGCCATCTTAGTCTGGGGCCGTTTAGTGGCTGTTTTGGTAAGCAACCGGAACCAGGGCGAGGTACACAGGATCCGGAATTCGGTGGATGTGCCTTTCCGTCAAAATATAAGCACCAAGCTAATCAAAATGGGGTGAAACTTTTTAATTTAAAGAATATAATTTACAAGAAAATCCCCGAGCCATTGAGTTAACCTTTTTCTTTTATTGTATTTAATTGTATTACAAGTTATTGTCTGTTTCAGTTGGATGTTTTATTTCATCGGCACTTGATCCTAGTTTTGTGCATTATACCTGTAGTTTGTAAATGCATCTTTTCGATAGAGTTTGGGGCGGTGGGGGCGGAAGAGAGATAAATTGCGTGATGCTCACCATGTAGGCCTAGCATGCGACCACAACCACAACCATCATGGCATCGCCAACATCGCTGCCTTACAATGTTACACCTGTCAAAACGGTGAATTCTGGATCCGCTCTCTAGACCTGAACCAGAATCCAGACAAAATTCAGAGTAAACGGAAACCAGGCTCTCCTCGCCTGTATGAAGCGCCTGGTGACGCGAGACTACGCCATCTTTACTGGTTGGGGCAACGCGCAGTTCCATTGATTGAAGAAGTTTCGCAGGGCTGGGAATCTTCCAATGAGAAACACTTACTGTATGTCCACACTGTTACTCATGAGCCTTTCCACGCTATGCAAAAGAGTTTGGAAATGCTTACATGGCGCGACAGTTCGGATAGCTGGGTGCGCAAAAATGGAATGTTTTTGATGGATGCGTGCGCATCTATTTGCGCAGCTAAAATGCAATTTTAGGCGCGTAAAGGCGCACCTTTCATAAAAAGGCCTGCGAGAAGTATGAAATTTCAAGTTCACTGCCAGTGATCTCTGCCTAGAAGAGCCTCATGGAAGTGGTATGTGATAATGCTTCATTGTACAGACTAACAAAATTTGTAGTAATTTGGCATTTTCAAAGTAATTTTATTAGCTTACCGGCCCTATGGGCCGATAAGCTATTGTCGTGGTGTGGCGTCCGTCGTCCGGAACATTTTTTATCTTTTTTTTGGCCGATGAATTTTCGTGTAAATTTGCAGTAACATACTACTAGACCATATCTCCAGACGTTTTTCTTGGATTTTTGATTGAATCATTTTTGTCCGTTTTGTGGGCCCTTGAATTTTTGGCTCCAATGTAAAGATAGGACTGAGAAATTTAAAAAAATTATTTCTCAAAAACTGCGTGATAAAGTTTTTTCTAAATCAGGCAATCAACTTACCTTGGTACCGTCAATGCAGAGTGCGAGCACCATTTTGATTGAATCAACAGAAGTGGGTCTATTGGGGGTGCTGTACTTTATGAATATGCAAGATGGCCTGTGGAGGCAAAATGGTTGCAGATAGAGATTAAGTTTCTATTATCGACATATAGGAAGTCATATATGACCTATATTTTGGCAATATTAAATTTGACCACAGATGACTTTGAAAGGTCAAACTCGAGGTCAGGGAAATGTTAAAAGATATGACTGGAAATTTCAAAAAATTTCTTCTCAAAAACTGTCAGATAACTTTTTTAGGTCACCTGGGACGAAGTCTCAAAGTGAACTATTCAAATCGCCTTTTGTCCATCGTGCGTCCGTAAACAATTTACATTTTCGACGACTTCTCAGAAACCGCTGATCCGATTTCAAAAAAAATTTGCAGCCACGTTCCTTGGTCAAATATGCACCAAAATTGTGAATTTTATGGTGCCCACCCCCAGGGGCTCTGAGGGGCGGGGCTAAAAGTGGTCAATACATTTTCGACTTTTTCTCAGAAACCGCTGATCCGATTTCAATAAAATTTTGCAGGAACCTTCCTTGGTCAGACATGCACCAAAATTGTGAATTATATGGTGCTCACCCCCAGGGGCTCTGAGGGGTGGGACTAAAACTGGTCAATACATTTTCAACTTCTTCTCAGAAACCGCTAATCCGATTTCAATAAAATTTTGCAGGAACATTCCTTGGTCAAATATGCACCAAAATTGTGAATTATATGGTGCCTACCCCCAGGGACTCTGAGAGGCGGGGCTAAAAGTGGTCAATACATTTTCCACTTCTTCTCAGAAACTGCTGATCCGATTTCAATAAAATTTTACAGGAACCTTCCTTGGTCAAATATGCACCAAAATTGTGAATTATATGGTGCTCACCCCAGGGGCTCTGAGGGGCGGGGCTAAAACTGGTCAATACATTTTCTACTTCCTCTCAGAAACCGTGGATCCAATTTCAATAAAATTTTGCAGGAACCTTCCTTGGTCAAATCTGCACCAAAAATATGAGTTATATGGTGCCCACCCCCAGGTGCTCTGAAGGGCGGGGCTAAAAGTGGTCAAACTGGCTGAAATTTTCAAAATCTTATTCTCCAGACCCAGATATGCTGGAAAACGATACTCTTCATAGATGGAAGGGTCTTTAGGTGCTTTATCAAAATTGTTAATTTCATGGCCCCCAGGCTCCATGTTTGCCCCTGGAGAGGGGGTGAAGTTTACTATACTTTATGTAGGTAAATGATACTTGTGGGTTTAGTTGGTTCATTCACATCAATAACATCAGTTTTTATACAACTCAGGTGACCGTTAAGGCCCATGGGCCTCTTGTTTATAAATCTGGCAATCAACTCACCTTGATACACTTTATGTACAGTGCGAGTGCCATATTGATTGAATCGACGGAAGTTGGTCTAGTGGGGGTGCTGTACTTTAACAGTGGGTCTTACGGAGAATGGGCCAAATCACCTGTGGAAGCTAAATGGTTGCAGATAGAGATTAAGTTTATACTGACATATCGGAAGAAATATATGACCTATACTTTGGCTGCGTTAAAGTTGACCTCAGATGACCTTGAAAGGTCAAACTTGAGGTCAAGCAAATTGTTACAATTTTCAAAGGTTTCTAGGCTTGAAAATATTGAATATTGGGAACATATGTGCATTCAACACTTACAGGAACTCATGTATGAACTTTCATTTGGTGGCCTTGAACTTGACCTTTGGCGACCTTCGAAGGTCAAACTTCACATAGTGAAATTTCAATGACTTCTATCACCAAAACTATTACAGATAGAGCTTAAGTTTGTAATGCAGGCATATAGGAAGTCATGTATGAAGTTTCATTTGGTGACATTGAACTTGACCTTCAGTGACCTTAAATGCCCAAACTTTACAGTGAAATTTCAATGACTTATCTCAGCAAAATGGTTACAGATAGTTTCGGTTTCTATTGGAGATGTATCGGAAGTCATACATTAACTTTCAATTGGTGACCTTGAACTTGACCTTCGGTGACCTTCGAAGGTCAAACTTCACATGGTGAAATTTCAATGACTTCTATCACCAAAACTATTGCAGATAGAGCTTATGTTTGTATTGTGGGCGAAAGGAAGTCATGTATGAAGTTTCAGTGGGTGACCTTGAACTTGACCATCAGAGACATTCAACAGCCCAACTATACAGTGAAATTTCAATGACTTATATTAGCAAAATCATTACAGATTGAGTGTAGGTTTGTATTGGAGACATAAAGTAAGTCATGTATGAACTTTCATTTAGTGACCTTCATATTGACCTTCAAAGGTCAAACTTGACCTAGAGAAAGCAGCCATACCGCTATTCGATCTGCTCCAGCCGCGTGGCTGAAGCTAAGCAGGTGTGGGCTTGGTCAATACTTGGATGGGAGACCACCTAGGAAAACCAAGTTGCTGCTGGAAGAGGTGTTGGTGGGCCAGTAGGTTGCGATCTTCCCTCTGGTGGAATAATCCCCAATGCCCCAGTGCAGTGATGGGGACACTGTACTGAAGGAGACGCCGTCTTTCGGATGAGACATTAAACCGAGGTCCTGACTCGCTGTGGTCATTAAAGATCCTATGACACTCTTCGATAAGAGTAGGGGGTTCCCCGGTGTCATGGCAAAAAGTCCCAACCTGGCTCTTTCGACCTGCCACCGAATCATCCCCTGATCTAATTGGCTGTGCAAATTGCCCTCTCCCTCCCCACCTCAACCCCCAGGGCTCCCTTGAAAAAGAGATTTCAAATCTCAACGGGACTTCCCCGGTTAAATAAGGGTTAAATAAATAAATAATAAAAAAAATACAATGACTTCTATCACTGAAAAGGTCACAGAGCCTAGAAGTCACATATGAACTTTCATTTGGTGACATTCAGCTTGACTGTTGATGACATTTGAAGGTCAAACTTGACATAATACAATTACAATGACTTGTCTTGCCATAACGGTCACAGATGAAGTCTAGGTTTGAATTACAGAAATACAGGAAGTCATATTTGAACTTTCATTTGGTGACCTACATATTGACCTTCAAAGGTCAAATGAGAGCTAGTGAAAATTCAATGACTTGTATCACTAAACCGGTCACAGATGGAGCCTAAGTTTGTGTTACTGACATCTCAGAAGTCACATACGAACTTTCATTTGGTGAAATTCAACTTGACTGTCAGTGACCTTTGAGGGTCAAACTCGACAATGAAATTACAATGACTTGTATCGCCAAAATGGTCACAGATTGAGACAAGGTTTGTATAGAGACATTTAGAAAGTCATATATGAAGTCCATCTGCTGACCACAACTTGACATTCTGTGACCTTTAAAGTTCACAGTTGACATACTGAATACATATTGACATATTTTAATGACTTGTATCACCAAAACTGCTTCAGATCTTAGGATTGTATTACAAAAGGTCTTGTCAATGTATGTGAACTTTTATTTAGTGACCTTGACATTGATTTTCATTGATTCAAATGTCAAACTTCACATGAAATTTTCTTAACTTGTATCATCACTGTAACAGCCCGAACACACTGCCCGCCGAAGCGCTGCGTGCGCCATTTCCCATCCCCGCAGGCGCTTGGCTGGTCGCATAGGGAGCGTTCTTCTCGGGCTCTCTCCGCGCCGGTCAAACATCGACTCTGCTCGTCTATACTCGTCAGTAATCAGTTTTCCCACATTTGAAGTTCATTTTAAACGTGGGTAAGTCAATATTTTCATCGGTTTTATAACGTAATAAGTTAATGATAATTTTTCATAGCATGTCCACGTATTGGGCGTGTGTTTTCATGAGTTTCCTAGGGATAAACACCGAATGAATCTGGCTGAGTGTTTCGACCATTGTTTTTGTGTAGTTGGCTCTGATGGCTCGGTGATATACACTATATTAAAATCGTAATAAAGTGTGATGACGGAATAATGTGTTTGGTTGTGTTTTTTAAAAATATAAACATGGTCATTTAATCGTCATTTACTTTATTTTATTTTGAAAATTGGCCGGATTCTCTCGCTTTTTCTGTGCTCGACTTCCTGTCTGGTACGATCTGGTCTATCCAGCTTGACAGCGGCGCTCGTGTGAAAAATAGAACAGACGCCGAACTGAAGCGCTGCAGCGTGCGAGCCTGCGCGGGCGCGCCGCTCCGCAACGCGGAATGTGCGACCAGTCAGATAGGTTAACATGGGCGCCGATTGGAAACTGCCTCCGCACCAGGGCGCTGTGCTTCGGTTCCGCGTGCAGTGTGACCCGGCCGTAAGACTGCTTGCTGGTAAGCTACAGGACCCTTGGTCCTATTTTTAAGCAGACGGATTCTATTGACCTGTGTTTTGTTCAAGTCCTGAGGCTGCCAGTGTGAGCCTTATTAGCCAGGCAATGTTACATAAAGTAAGTAGACAGTCCGGTCGGCTGCGACCACATGGGTGTAGCCTCCGAAAGCCCACTTCTCCCCTTTTTTGCGCATTTTTCTGCCAATACTGTCGCCATGGCGACCAAAATCGATAGGCGTTATACGTGAAGGATATCACATCTACATACCAAATATGAAAGTAATCGGTCCAAAATTGGCCTGTACTGCGTTCACAAGGAAATCTCAGTTTTGCCAGCAATGTACGTATCATGCGGCCAGTAATATGAGTATTATGCGGCCAATACTGTCGCCATGACAACCAAAACCGATAGGTGTCAATAGTGAAGTATGACACATGTACAGTGCTTACCAAATTTATTAGACCACCACCCAATGTAAGGTTTATGCTGCAGCTGCCCTAAATTTAGTGTTGGTAATTACCAAAATAATTTTTGTTTCTGTAATGGTTAATCCACCAGTATGTGCAAGCTCTTGAACTGAATGATATTTACAACCCCAATTCCGAAATAGTTGGGACAAAGTGTAAATTGTGAGTGAAGTCAAAACGCAATGACTTTCAAATCACACCAGCCAGTATTTTTTTCACAATAGAACAGAGATAACATAGCAAATGTTGACGGTGAGGAATTTTACAATTTTATCCACAAAATTAGCTCATTTCAAATTTGATGGCTACAACAGGTCTCAAAAAAGTTGGGACACAGCCAAAAAAAGGGCTGAAAAAGCCATTAATATACAAGAGAATCCGCTGAAAGAACATTTAGCAAGTAATTAAGTTAAAGTGGTAATCCGTAAGATTTCTGTCTCGTTACTGTCTGTTAAGTCAGTGTCTATCAGAGAGGGGGGATAAAACAACAATGATTGGGCCTATGACCCACTGATGAAAGCACTTGTATTTCATTCTTTGCCAGGTAAAGCGATCAGTGTGTCTGTGGCGACATTCCCGCGCTATATTCAAATACAGGCGCACATCTGGTGACGCTTTTTACGTCAATAAGCAGTGTTTGGTGTGTCCAGAAGGTAGGAGGAGCCGCAAGCTAGCGTGAAGGAAGTAAGGAACCCTGGGAGAAGCAATGGCATTGTAGACGTCAGAAGGGATCTAGTAGCGGTACTTTCCCTAACCTGAACCTTGGCTCTATCCCCTAACACTAAATCTAACTTGTCTGTTACACTATATGTCAGTTTTACGGATGGAATTAAGGGAGGACCGTTAAAAATGCAGCCTTCCAAGAAGCGGAAAGTACCGCTACTGGATCCCTTGACGTCTCCCCAATGGCAATAGCAAAAACCATACTGTGTAGCTATACTGGTCACAGTAGAAACTAACGTTAGCTGAGTCTCTGTTGAGGCTACTACTGAAACTAAAATTATAACGTAATTTCAGGAAGCAAACAGGAAAAAGCTACGTTAACCGCCTTGACAAATCATTTTTATTAAAAAAAAAAGTTATAATGTTACCTGTTAACCAACTACCCTTTTCATTATTTACACAGGGCTCTCAACTTTCACATATTCGGCTTGAGTTTAAACGACATATTCATGTTCCCGTACTGTAGTCAGAAATTATTCTAACAGACCGTTTATAGAGATTCTCAGGTGGAATTGAAGTCCTTGTGCATTGAAGTTTATCAGTTTCACATGTGTTCCGGTGGATTTCGCCACCAGTAATATGAGAACAATTATGATGCCGGAATTCTCACGCTTTTCTTCACTCAGGGGTTGGAAGCAGTGGAATTGCATAAAAATGTTTCAAATGGTCTTATTTAATTTAAACAATGTAGGCGTTGCACTGTATGCAGAAACCGTAGTGTAAGTCACATGATCCCCGAAGTAACTCAGGAAGATGGATTTGATGGGATGGGAGTGCTTCGATTAATTATTATTTATACAAAAAAAAAATGTATTTCCTTGCTCTGAAAGGCCGCATGTATAACCGGATATTGAACCTCAAGTCCAAATGCTCCGCCTTATCCACGACACTAGCTCAACAGACTATATATTCACTGGTCAATTTAGCACTTTTATAGCTGTGCTATGTTTGAACTTGAGCATATTGGCGCAAAGATTCTTAGTCATAAACTGGCTTTGAAAACAACAGTGGAATATTTAGCGGTTTATCATAGTGAAAATACAGAAAACAATCCATTCGTGATTATACTGCTGAGGTCTTCCAGTGCATAGCATAATGGTGAGAGGACTCTCAGATAGACTGGCTAAAACAATAGCAAGCGCAGATTTACCCACAAATAGCTTTTATGACAAAATATCAAAGGTAAGAAAAATTTTTGCTCATCTCTGTAGCATTTAAAGTGTATGCCTGCTGTTCTTTGAGTGTGGTGTCAATTTAAAATGACAAGGCTTATATTGTTGGAATCTGTGGACTGTCCTTTTTCATTTGAGGTATCGTTTGTATGCATCACACAAATTCAGTAGAAATGCTTGCAATAGAGCACTGATTCAATTTTATTTAATGTTTTGCTAGATGCTTATTTACTTGCTTGGTACTTGAATTGTGTTCTGTTTAGGTAAAAACAGTCATCACAAACTTTTCGCCGAGTTTCTTCACTTTAAGAGGATATGCCGCATGACGAGCTTGCTATTAGGAAACATGCTGTATTTATTATGCAAATTCATTGCCCCCATTACGGGGGCGTTCTGGCTTCAGGTTAATATTTGTATTGAATATATATTTTCCACTAATTTTTTTAAATCTTCACTTTGAAACCAGTTTTCATTGCAACAAAACCGTTGACTGACTTGTGAACTTCTGGTACGTGAAGCAGCTTTTCTCGAAGTGCTCTGAGCAAAGAACTGAATGTTTTGTTGGTTTGTAAGGCTTTCCACGGTCAATTCTTCTTAATTTAACAAGCCAATCTTTCAAAAGGGCTTCATTATTTTTGGAAATTGATGGAAACTTATTTTGTCGTATTTTCCAGACGACTGAATGGCATTATTATTGGTGCAAGCAACAGCAGCACAAGATTTCCCCATTTTCACTATGCTGCAATCAGCCTTTGTGTATATTTTGCTTCGGGGGTCATGTGACCACCTACGTAACTTGCACCGACCTCATTTGAACGATCGTGAAACACATGCATTTCGTTGATTGAATAATTACTGACTACAGCACGGGAACGTGAGAGTTGGCAGCCCTTTAAGTTAATCGATTTATCATAATAGCCTAACATGTTACTGGAATGAGATGATGCTAATGGATGACTAACGTCACATAATTTTTACTTTTATTGAGTCCAACTGCCGTGTCAAAGAGCATCTTTCCCGTCTGCATGAGAGTTGAGGAGGCATGGAACTGGTAAGAGCCATCAATGTTCCGACTTCAAACAGGCGACACTGTTGGGTCTCGACAAGAGTTATGGGAAATGAGGTCCAGAAGCGCACCTGCAATTACAGCTTACTGCCAAAGATGTCAATATAAACAAACCAATTCAAATCTTACGGATTACCACTTTAACTGGCATCAGGTGTGTAACATGATTGGCTATAAAAGGGATGTCTTTGAGAGGCTGAGTCTTTCAGAAGTAAAGATGGCCAGAGGCTCTCCAACCTGTGAAGGCTTGTGTAAAAAAATTGTGGAATACTTTAAAAACAATGTTCCTCAACGTCACATTGCAAAGGCTTTGAAGGTCTCATCATCGACAACGCATAACATCATCAAAACATTCGGAGAAACTTGAAAATCTCTGTGCGTAAGGGACAAGGCCGAAGACCTTTACTGGATGCCTTCAGGCCCTCAGACGCCATTGCATCACTCACCGGCATGATTCTGTCATTGACATTACTAAATGGGCCCAGGAATACTTCAAGAAACCACTGTCTGTAAGCACAGTCAGCCGTGCCATCCACAGATGCCACCTAAAACTCTATCATGCAAAAAGGAAGCCATTGTTGAGCATGATCCAGAAGCACCGCCGTGTTCTGTGGGCCAAGGCTCATTTAAAATGGACTGTAGCAAAATGGCAAAGTGTCCTGTGGTCAGACAAGTCCAAATTTGACATCCTTGTTGGAAATCATGGGCGTTGTGTCCTCCGGGCTAAAGAGGAGAAAGACCACCCCTCCTGTTATCAGCGTTCAGTTCAAAAGCCAGCATCTCTGATGGTACGGGGATGCATTAGTGCATATGGTGTGGGACACTTGCATGTTTTAAAAAGCACCATGAATGGTGTAAGGTGTATAAAGGTTTTAGAGCCACATATGCTCCCCTCCATACGACATCTATTCCAAGGAAGGCCTTGTGTATTTCAGCAGGACAATGCAAAACCACATACTGCAGCTATTACAACAGCATGGCTTCGTAGTAGAGGAGTCTGTGTGCTAAACTGGCCTGCCTGCAGTCCTGATCTTTCACCGATTGAGAACATTTGGCACATAATTAAGCGAAAAGTCTGTCAAAGGAGACCCAAAACTCTCCAGCAGCTGGAAGCCTGTATTAAACAAGAGTGGGATCAAATTCCAATGGCTAAACTCAAGAAACTTGTCTCCTCAATGCCCAGACGCCTCCATTCTGTGTTAAAAAGAAGAGGGGATGCTACACCATGGTAAAAAGGTCCCTGTCCCAACTTTTTTTGAGACCTGTAGCAGCCATCAAATTTGAAATGAGCTCATTTTGTGGATAAAATTGTAAAATTTCTCAGTTTCAACATTTGCGAGGTTATCTCTGTTCTATTGTGAATAAAATACTGGCTGGTGTGATTTGAAAGTCATTGCGTTTTGATTTTATTCACAATTTACACTTTGTCCTAACTATTTCGGAATTGGGGTTGTATGTATATAAAATCAGTGGCGACTGGCGATAGGGGAAGCTCAAACCTATCCCTTAAAAATAATGATTGGTCATGAGCTGCTTTCAATCATTCATTTAAATTACCATTACAGAAACTCTGAAAACTCTCAACATAATTAAGTGTGGTCTGTTTTCATTAATAACGCATACCTGTCAACTCTCACGCATTCGGCGTGAGTTTTAGAGGCATATTTATGTTCCCCTGCTGTAGTCAGCAATTATTCAATCAACGCACTTGCAAGAGATTCTCAGGCGGAATTGAAGTCCTTGTACATGGAGGTTTATCAGTTTTACATGCGTTACGGTGATAATGACTCCGGACTTCTCACGCTTTTCTTTACTCAGGGGTTGGAAGCAATGGAATTGCATAAACACGTTTTAAATTATCTTATTACATGTTCACAATTTAAATGATAATGAAATGCATGCATTGCAATATATTTATGTATTTAATACTGACTTAAATGGTACCAGACACGCTCCAGTACCTCTGAAGTGGAACTACAGTGTGACTGTAGTGAAGGTGGAAGTGAACGAAGGGAGGGCTGTAATTAGTCTCTGAGATGGTAGCAGGATAACAGCTGAACAACAACTGGAGAGCAAGGGTGGCTAATACCCTTTTCAACTGAGCAGTACTGTATATCAAAGGGAAATGCGTGATGTGTGAAATGAGAGCATTTTATTTCTTTTGTGTCCTATATTCAATTTTTGTGCTTCTGCCACGAACAGTGGGAGGGAGGCATACAGTTTTCCAGTTGCCCATCCACGTGCGAGTTGATCACAAATATTTTATTTGCTTTATATCTACAGACGGAATGGAGGGATTTTCACATAGTTCACACAGTAATTTTCCAGTGAGGCTTGAGGTTTGGAGGTCATTGGGTCAGTGATCAAGGTCAGATAAGGTGAATTGTATGTCGAGGCCAAAGCTGAACTTGTCAGATGTGTGAAGCTATAGCAGGCAGTGGCATAGCAATCAGTCCTTCGCATTGAGTTGTACCTTGTTTCCTCTAGTAACCAGTTAATCTTAAAATTGAAAGTGGAAGTGGATGGTAGTAAAGGCAATGTGGTAAGTCTGCACCCTGTTTACATGGCTTTTCCTTTGTCTGTTCCTCAGGGCTTCAATTTGAGTTCATTAACCCCATCTTTGAGTTCTCCAAGGGAATGAATGATCTGCACCTGGATGAGGCGGAATACGCGCTGCTCATTGCCATCAACATTTTCTCTGCAGGTTGGAGCCATTCTGGATTCTCCTTTTTTTAATTATGTAGAGCTGCATTATTTATGAAGTTGACCATATATACTTTTGTTTTTACCTGACTGAATTTGGTTTGGTTCTCAATTTTGATTACACATGCAGAATTTTAGGCACAATGAGATTGGATCACTTAGTCAATTGTATTAGGGATGCAAAAGGAAAGTCTTAATTAGAGGCTCTTAAGTGCTCTTAAGTCAATGGGCTAAATTTATTGCTTGTAATTTTTTTCTGTACTCCGTTTCACACAGTGATTTATCAAAACAAGTTAAGTGTTTATCAAAAAAAGTAAAAAAGAAAAATCAGGATTGGTTTATGTCACTGCAGGATCCTGTGGAAATTGATTGGCAGTCATTAATATGTTTGCGTGAGACGATTAGTAATTTATTAAATTTGCCAGGATGAACAGGTTATTTAACCATTAATTAAATCACTTCCATGGCCTGGGTCCAATCCACTAATTGTAATGCCGAGCCCCACTTCCCCTGGCCACTTCTACTTGGGGGAATCCCTTCACAAAGTAGAATTTTTGCATTGGCTGCTTGGAGGGTGAGTTAATCCATTAGACATACAATTGAAGAATGCAATATTTGCCTCTCAACCCTCCATTTAGCTCAATGGAACAAGTCTACAACACTGCAGACTTGAAGCAACGAAGTTGCCCACAATGCTGTACATAAACCCCAAGTTTCCAGAAGAAACAGTTGCGGCTGCTCTTTTCTGACTGTCACCACTATGGGCTTTGGAAAATACTACGGGGACAATGGAGGCAGCAATTTTTCAGAGCACAAGCTTATTTCAAATAATTTGCACAACTTAAATATTAAATAAGCAAGGCCATGTTTTTGACCAAGTTGGATTTATCCACTTAAGAATTTGGCTCCAAAGATCAACAATAAATTTAATCCAAAGATTTGAAGTGCTTTCACTGTTACTTTTAGATAGCTGATTTAAGCAGCAAATGAGCTAAAAAGCCATGTGAATGTAATTGTGCTTGTTAGCTTGCAGTTATCATTGAGGATTGTAAAGTGAGAGACAACTTAAACACAAAATCAATGGTAAATATATAGTGCCGTAAAAAAGTATTTGCCCCTTCCTGATTTCTTACTTTTTTGCACATTTTTCACACTTAAATGTTTCAGATCATCAAACAAATTTTAGTATAAGACAAAGCTAACCCGAGTAAATACAAAACGCAGTTTTGAAATGATGATTTCATTTATTAAGGGGAAAAAGCTATCCAAACCTACCTGGCCCTATGTGAAAAAATAAGTGCCCCCCTTGTTAAATCATGAATTAACTGTGATTAACCACATTTTTTGAGTCCAATTTCACTAGCCACACCCAGGCCTGATTACTGCCAGAACTGTTGAATCAAGAAATCACTTAAATAGAACCTGTTTGACAAAGTGAAGTGGGCTAAAAGATCTCAAAAAGCATAATGTCATGCTGGGAACTAAAGAAATTCAAGAACAGATGAGAAACAAAGAAATTGACATCTATCAGTCTGGAAAGGGTGGCAAAGCCATTTCTAAGGCTTTGGGACTGGCGAATCACGGCGAAAGCCATTATCCACAAATGGAGAAAACTTGGAACAGTGGTGAACCTTCCCTGGAGTGGCGGCCTACCAGAATTACCAAAAGCGCATCGACGACTCATCCAGTAGTCCAACAAAAGAACCCAGAACTACATCTAAAGAACTGCAGGCCTCACTTGCCTCATTTAAAGTCAGTATTCATGATTCAACAATAAGAAAGAGACTGGGAAAAAATGGCATCCATGGGAGGGTTCCAAGGCAAAAACTACTGCTGACCAAAAAAAATAACACAAGGGCTCGTCTCACATTTGCCGAAGTACATCTTGATGATCCCCAAGACTTTTGAGATTATATTCTGTGGACTGACGAGACAAAAGTTGAACTTTTTGGAAGGTGTGCATCCCGTTACATCAGGCGAAAACTAACATATCATTTCATAAGAAGAACATCATACCAAAAGTCAAACTTGGTGGTGGTAGTGTGATGGTTTGGGGCTGCTTTGCTGCTTCAGGACCTGGATGACTTGTCGTAATTGATGTAACTATGAATTCTGCTCTCTACCAGAAAATCCTGAAGGAGAATGTCCAACCATCAGTTGGTGACCTCAAGCTCAAGCGCACTTGGGTTAAGCAGCAGGACAATGATCCGAAACACACTAGCAAGTCCACCTCTGAATGGCTTAAAAAAAACAAACTGAAGGTTTTGGAGCGGCCTAAGCAAAGTCCAGACTTAAATCCGATTGTGATGCTGTGGCATGATCTTAAACAGGCCGTTCATGCTCAAAAACCCTCCAATGTGGCTGAATTAAAACATTCTGCAAAGAAGAGTGGGCCACAATTCCTCCACAGTGATGTGAAAGACTCATTGCCAGTTATTGCAAACACTTGATTGCAGTTGTTGTCGCAGAGGGTGGCACAACCAGTTATTAGGGTTTACGGGCAATTACTTTTTCACACCAGGCCAGGTAGGTTTGGATTGCTTTTTCCCCTTAATAAATTAAATCGTCATTTAAAGACTGCATTTTGTATTTTCTCGGGTTGTCTTTGTCTAATATTAAAAATTATTTGCTGATCTGAAACATTTAAGTGTGACAAATATGCAAAAAAATAAGAAATCAGGAAGGGGGCAAATACTTTTTCATGGCACTGTAAGAAATGCCGAGATGGAGTCTGACTATTGTGACTTAGATTTTTTGATTTTTTTTTTTGTGAAGTTTGTACAATGCTTTGAATTATGAGAATGCGACCAAACACTAAAAAAACTGAGAGTTGCCATTTTTCCATCCCTCCAAAAGGTTTAGCCTGTGAGCGGCGGAGGACCGCTCTGGCAATCACTTGACTGTGACGTTGAATGACCATAGTTTCACAGGAGTCTGTATAGGCTTAACTCGATTTGGGTTAAATTCCCACTCGTTTTTGAACTGTTTTGTTGGCTTAAATTGGCAAATGTATCAGCTCGTTCTCCTCCTCCCTTCCTGTGTTGGTCGTCTAGCAACAGAAGATTCATTTATGCTTTGTTTTTTCCCCTCTCATTGTTTCTTTTTTCAAAGTTTGCATGAATAAAATGCAAGTTATATTTCTTTTTACTCCTGGATTAGCAAAGCTTAGGAAGGAGTGTTATGATGAGACTGGAGCTTCACTCACTAATCAATCAGTCAGTCAATCAATTTGCTGTTAGCGTAACCACGGGCGGTAAGATAAATATGATCGTGGCATGGATGACTGGTCTGTAATTTACTAACGGCTTATCCAGGAGTTGCCAATAGTGTCACTTTGATTTATTATATTTAGCAGATATTTACATTACCGCAGTATAACTGTTACCATTTTGAGGATGTCACTCATTCTATAGTTCTGGGATCTGGAAAGTTTGCCACAGATTTGATGATTACACACTGCTCGCATGTTTAGTGAACTAATAGCATATGTGGTTAGCCTTGCTGGCATCATTGTTCAATTACTATGCATGTGCAATGATTTACCCATGTTTTTCTTTCTTATTTCTTCTCTCAGGAAAACAATGTATGCTTGCCTATCTACATTCACTTATACTTGTCATTGTGTTTACCTATTGAAGTGCTATATAAAAGAGTCAACTGTTTCCTGTCTGCTCCTTTCTGGTGCGCTTTGCAGTGGATGGACATTTTGGCTCACCCCTAAATTCCCAGAGTAGACTTCATTCTGAACACATTTCACTGTCAGCTGTGCCACGTTGACTTATCTGCGCAGTATCAACAAAGAGTTGTTTTCGTAGCGTTTTAAAAACACAACAATGATGGCATTGTATTTTATCAAAGTATTTGTTGTATTGGTGGATATGATTCTTCACAGATGCTCAAATTGCTGGTGTGTTCAGCTGTTGGGTGTCCAAATGCTTATGGGTAACCAGACATTTTAGGTCTTAAGCGAGAGCTTTTTTTTCCTCCCTAGTGAAAGTGGCCTGGTAAAGTGCGGTGGCATAAATTATTTTTTAATTAGACTGTGGCCCATAAGTGCTGTATGTGGACTGTGACACTTTATTTATTTTTGGCTCTGTGCTTAAAGTACAGAATTTCAGCTTTACAGGTTTTGTACAAAATATTGTTGTGAATGAGATTGCTACCGTTTTTACTCCTAGCCCCTCGAGGTTATGGGCTTGGAAGGAATTAGACAAACTAACAATCATAAATTAGTGCAAATCCTTCGTTGTCAATGACTGCCTGAGGTCTGGAACTCAGACATCACCAGATGTTGGTTACTTCCCTGGTGATGCTCTGCTGAGCTTTCATCACAGTTGGTCTTCATTTCCTACTTGGTCTTGGACCTTTTTCCTCTAAATTTTACCTACAGCAAGAAAAAAGCTAAATTGGATTTGGGTCAGGTGATTAATTTGGCCACTGTAGAAGATTCTAAATCTTTGACCGGAAGCATACTGTAAAAGCAAGCCAAGACTTGGAGACAATCTCCATCTGCACTGCAAAGCACCATCCAAAGAGATTTTAAGTATTTGGCTGAATCTGAGCAGATAAGATGCTCTTTCACCATTCAGAAAATCGTACTACTGCTGTTATCAGCAGTCATATCAGTGAATGCAAGGTAAACGCGCTCTTGGCAGCTATGCATGTCCACACTAACGCTGCCACAGTAATACTTTCCAGATGAGGGGATATGCTTTGGACCATGAGTGGTTCCTTCCCATCGCCATAGTCCTCTCTTCCCATCATTTTGGCTCAAGTTGAGCTTTTTCTCATATGACAATACAAAGTTGTTTCAGAACTGTAAAGGCTCTTTAGATGTTATGTTTGCATTCTGTGAACCCTCTGTACTGAATTTGGTGTCTTCTCTGGGTTGCTGACTTTTGCATGGACACAACTTCCTTGGAGAGAGTGTTCATAAGCAGGCCAACTGTTTAAACTGGATTTTCTTCACCAGGGAAATTCTTATCTGTGGTTTTCTGGGCCTTTGGTGCCTCTGAGCTCACCGGTGCATTTCTGTCTTTTGAAGAATGTACCATGTGGTTGATTTGACCTAGGGCTGCACAATTAATTGATCGCAATTATTTGAAGCATATTAAGAATAACTTCTGCCATGTTGTGAACAGGCGAGCTTGCTACTTTTCTTTTCCACAAATTGAACCTGATACCATCTGTCTTGAACAAATGGCTGCCAAGTGTCAGAGGCGATGTGGAATTCTTCCGTAAAAAACCTAGTCTCGCTGAACAGAGCTACGTTAAGGTCTGCAGAATCATCGCCTTTTGGACAATTACTCTGACCCTGTTCCCATTCACTTTGCTCATTAAGCAAGCTATCAGTTGATTTGCTCAATTACTAATTTGAGTTTGTCGACTGTCCAATTTATTTCGATAGCCTGTTTGTTGCAATGTTAAATTTACATGGTCTTGAAACGGCACAGATTTGAGTGAATGTGTTTGCTAGGTTTTTGATGGGCCAACTTTTGGCCATTTTGAGTGATTGCTAAAACAATTAGTGACGTTCAATATGCTTAACAGAATGTTTTCCACCTTCACTCTCTTTAGATGCTTAAACATAAGTCAAGGGCTTTGAGTCACTTCATTTGTAATTAATCTTTTTGAGTAATCCGTTAAAAATGCTACAATGGAAGATGGATTTCAGAGAAAGAGATTTTTTTCTAATTATTCAGGCTATTGGCATTCTTTCAGTCTCACATAGTACCCTGGTTGTCTGTATCTCTCTCATTATCTCTTAATCCTGCACCATTCACTCAATTTCGATGTAAATGGACTCAAATTTATTCTGAAGTCTGTACTTCGAGCACTATTACTTAATTTTAACTCCAATATGCTGTGGCGGTCAAAATAATAACTTTGTTTATGTCCAAATATTTTTGGACCTGAATGTAATTTGTACCAGCTCTCTTTAGTTGATTGTATTTTGCTTTCATGGACATCTTCTGTGTTTTGTTGGATATTTCTGTTCTCACTACTGCAGTTCATGCTAACTTTGTTTGGTACTAATGGCAGTATTTATTGTAACTGTTGTATTTTTAGGTTTACTAAAATGCTTATGGGCATACAAAATATCTACTTTTCAATATTGTGTGTCCATATTTAAAATTCATGCATTGATGCTTTTTTTCCCCCAGACCGTCCCAATGTGCAAGATCACGATTTGGTGGAAAGGCTGCAGCAACCGTATGTGGATGCACTGAATTCTTATATCAGGATAAAAAGACCAAGTGTAAGTGCTGTGGATTTACACATAATTTATCTGAGCAGTAAAATTTATGATGGGAATTGCATAATAATAATTATTATAATGATGTGCTCTGAGCACTTATTTGCATGGTGGCTCCGTGGGTTGTACTGCTGCCTTAAGCCCAGTTCAGACCAAAGATTTGCAACGCGACGAGACCGTTTTAGAACGCCGCATGGAGGAGTCGCAGCAGTGTGAACTGGCCCGTCTCAGCTAGTTGCAAGCCAGCTGGTGGCGTCGCCAGCGATTCAGCTTGTTAAATCGCAAGAGGCTGATTTTAGAACGTTAAGCACTTAAACCGCCTCAACAGCCAATCAGCTCGTAGCGAATTCAGGTGGTCTTGGGAGTTACAAACTATCAGCTGTGCGGAACTGCGTCGAGAGTAACCGATAGAAGTTTACAAAAGAGGGCAGGTCTCCCGTTGCCAGCTCCCGGCACAGACTGGCATAGGCGCCCTGGGTATTTCATTGAAGCACCCATGGACCAGAACTTAAAATTGCGTGGGCAATAAACATCTCTTTAAAACGATTGTTAATTCTGACTTGATCGCAATCATTTTTAGCTTACATGGCTGAAGGCCCTATAAGCTATTGTAATAGGTTTGCGTCTGTTGTCTGTAAACTTTGGTCTTCTTCTCCGAAACTGCTGGATGGATTGTTCTGAAATTTTTTGTGGATGTTCCATATCAGTATGGGACTAAAGTTTGTTCAAGGCTTTTGAAAATTTTTTAAATTGAATTTTTGAGAAATTTTTGTTAGAATGGAGCCCTATGGGAGGGAAATTTTTTATTGGCTATATCTTTGAAACGGTAAGAGATAAGGTCATACTTACGATTAACCTTAAATAGGAAGTCATATATGGGATTCAATTTGGCACCCTGACTTTTAAGCTCAGGTGACTTTAAAAGGTCAAATTTAAGGTTATGAAATTTCATTTGCCTATATCTCCAAAACTACTGGACGGATTGTTCTGAAATAATGCATAGGGGGGCGCTAGTGAGATGATTGAAGTGTAGACTGGTTTTTTCGAGCTCCTGCTGGATCACTGTTTTTTTGTTTAAAAACTGCCTTTTTGATTATCAAAATCTTTAATTTTTACGATTTAACCTTTGCTATTTGCTTTACGTTCACGCCGCTAAAAGTGTAATGTCAATATGCCAAGTAAAGCTGCACGTGGCGGAAAGGGAGCTGCTCCCCCACCAGCAAGTGCTATTGTTAGCCATGACCAAGCTAACATGGAGCCTTTAGATATGTCCTCAGTTTAAGAGGAAGACGAACTTCCACTCGTGGCAAAAAATGTCAAACATGTTCTTGCAGTCTTTTAACGAACGGTTCGACAAGTTCGAGCTGACTTTCCAACATCTTTTGTCGGCTCAGCAGACGCTCACTGAGAGGGTAGCTATCCAGCACCGAAAATCAAGTGGCGAACCATGAGCAGCGGATTCATGCGGTTGAAGCTTATGTTTCTGAGCTGCAGGAATAGACTGCGGGCTAAAGTTGTTGGATCTCGAGGGGAGATCCAGGCACAACAACATAAAGATCCGGAAGGCGAGGAGAGAGTGAGACCAACAGAATTCATATCCAGGTTGTGATTTCCAGGCTGGTGGGGGAAGACAACTTTACTTAGCCTTTTGTAATCGATAGGGCACATCGTCTTGAACAGCCCAAACCACCGAATAGCTCCAGATCTCGCACGATAATGGCACAAGTGCATCTAGCACTGGAAAAAGAGAAAATTCTGCGGTTCGGGAGGCAGCGTTCGCTGGATTACGGAGGTCACCGCATCCTAATCCTCCCTGACCACACCGCGGAGGTGATGTAGCAGCGGGGGATTTTCTGCGACGTGCTACAGCGCTTGCGGGAGGAGGTGGTTCGGCACTCACTGCGTTTCCCGGCTATGCTCCATGTGCACTATCTTGGGCAACATTCAACGATCTGGTTGAGGCAAAGAATTTTGCTGACCAAGAACTTTGTAAGTAATGGATGATGAGTTAAAATGTACATTGAATGGACTTCTCATATCACATTGTTTTTTTCCATGTTGCAATATCTGTCTCTATATGTGCCAGCGAGGGGCAGTGAGTTAAAGGACTTTATTTTTCCCTTCACGCCTTTTTTGGCTGGTGTTCTGACAATTTGTGCTGCCTTGTCAAAAAATGCTACCGTAATGCAAAGCGATCGCAAATTCTTCGTTTTCGCCGTAATATTGCAATATCATTCAGTGTACAGTAGTAACTTTCTCATTTGTTATCTTATTATAACATAAGCAGATGTTATAATGAGTTGGATAAGTTTGTTTAAATATATGCCCATATACGCCATTATCATCCAATCTCTGCGTTTTCAGGAAAACCCAGTGTGTACATGCAAATATATATGCGCTAAAAGGTCGAAAGGCGCACCGAGAGAAGACGTATATTTATGATATTTGAAGATACTTGAAAGTGAGTGAAGAAATAGAGCCCAAGATTTTAGGTTTGCGCAAGCGCAGAACCGCGAGGTAGCATATTTTGATAGGTCGCAAAAATTGACAGAACACTTGCAATCCCCGATGTGTATAGCTAGTTTGGAGGAAAAAAAAAAATATATATATATATATATATATATGGTGGTTTCATGTTGTATTGTGGGGTGCACTAACCAGTTTAAAAAGGGAGATTCCGTTAAGTTTTTCCGCTTCCAACGCGGTAAGAGACAGCAAAGAGCATGGATTCGTGCAATCAACCGAAAAGATTTTGCACTGAAGGACCATTCAAGGGTTTGCCGTGCACAATTTTTCAGTGGCTGGCCTGATTACACAGACCCAAAAGATGTCGACATCGTGCCATCGGCCTTTTTTTTTTTTACAAAGAAAATAGAGTAACTCTCGTCCAACATCACGAGATCGACAAGTGAGGCGAGATATCCTTAAGTGTAAGTGTTGGATTTTGTTAGAAGTGACACGGAATCGAGTTGCAGTTCAAAATGTAATCTTGTGTTGCTATACATCTTGAGCGCGTGCTGCTGTTGTAGCGTTAAAAGCTAACGTTTGTTTGTTACTCTTACAATTAATAAAATTACTCTTTACTGCTGCAGTTCTTGTAATTATGATTTGTTGTTTATAAAGAGAACAAGATATGATTTGTTAAAGCTGGAGTATGCAATCTTGGAAAGGCAAGCAAGATTTGAATGTAGCCTCACCTCTAAACCCACCCCCTCCCCTCAAGTCTCTGACCAAAGCCACGCCCCCTGATTCACATGCACGAGCGCGAGTCTCACATCCCGTTGCCTGGATGCAGTGTCCTATGTCTGAATCGTCAGCGGAGCTGTGTGAACGCTAGGTGCAAACACAGCGAAATATCAAAATTTTACCATCAACAAGTATCCTATGAATGTGGCCTCAGGTCAAACACCAAACCAATACGACTACCTGGTCATATTAGAAATAGAGTTAGAGCATATTACGTATAAAACACAGCTAGCCACTGAGTTAGCACTGGAAACAAGCTAACGTCAACCACGAGCGCAATGTTTGTAACATGAGATATTCTCAACGGAGTGTTACTGTAACCATTGACGTCTTACATATGAAGCTATATGGCATTTCAGAATGTTTGTTAACAATATGCGCCAAGATACTTCCGGGTGGCAGAACGCGAGCGGCTTCTCACTGACCTGAAGAGATCCAGCCGGGAAAGTCTGTCTTAAATTTATAAGTTTGGGGTTTATGACTTGATATTTTGTAAAACGAGATGAGAAATGTTGACTGTTAAATATGAAAACATAGGTTTTGTAACCAGAAAATACATCTGTGGTGATATATGATGTATCTACCAGCCACCCACTTGCGTTAGCAACCAACTACCGACGAAGTAATTGTGATGAGCCGAGCTTGCAACGCCTATCAGCGGCAAGTGTAGCCTGCTTTTTCCCTTTGGCTTTTGCAGCTAATGTGACAGCAGAGCCCCTGGTGACAGCATACTCTGGTGACAGTCAGCGACAACAGCATCCGCCGAGGAAAAAGCACATAACTGTTTATTTTTAACAATATTAAAATTGTGAGAAAGGTGAACAAATAAATTCTTGCGCTGAAATGTTAAGTAGACAAGAACGCAACTGCCTCAAACTGCAGATTCAGCTTACCGTGTCCTCGCGTTCTTGGAAATTTGTACTCCTGTTCTCAACTTCTCAAGTTTGAACTCACAAATATGGGAGTCCGTGAGAAATGGCAGTGCTTATGCTGGCTAGCGTTTGTCCAGCTGTAAAGAAACACCCACAACTAGGCTACACAGCTGATTGAATTGCGTGTGCATAAGAAATGATGGTCATCATCAGTCACTCCTCCTGGCTCTGATTGGTTGTTTTGTCCCGGTCGTGGTGAAATCTTGCAGATGGAATTAGAAGCACTAGATAGAGCCAGATGACTCTGATTTTCTCAAAAATCATCTGACTCACATCCCACTGTCAGGTCATCGTAACAGTTTTAATAAATATGACAAAAAGTGATTTTTTTGAAAAATTGCAAACTCCAGCTTTAATGTGTGGAAATTTAATATATATTTAGTTTTTATTTTTGTTGAAGATAATTTCAGATGTTTGAAGAAGCAGATCCTGCAACAACGATTTGTTGAAGCACAGCTCTCCTGTAATCTGGAAAAACCTAGTAAGTTCATCAGTGGCAAAGATCTCACAATTGAACAAAAACTTTTAGGTTCTGGACTTTTCCTAACAGAAAAAAAATGAAAGAAACTTGATTTTGAAAGTTCAAATAACACTTATAGCAAGTGTTTTAAGATTTTTACCACTTTTAATTACTGCAAATGAAGGTTCAACTCAGTTTCGACCAAAAGTGACACACATACTAGGTTTTTCCAGATCACAGGAGAGCTAAATATGTCTGTCCAGTTTCATGATTACTGCATGCCGCAGTAAGGTTAAGTACTTACTTGGTACGTTTGGTGCTATCAGCCGGACTCATTTTCTATCTGCGTGCATAAATAGAACACCTCCGTGTCTGCGGATGTCTACATCTACTCAAATGGGTTTTACGGCCAGCAGGCTGTAACTGTGTACATATAATTATCACTTCTATCCAACATGTCCAATGACAGCTAGTGATGCCTACCTGTTTGTAGCACCATTCCTGGATGTCACCTTCATCAAAGTGTTTAATACCCCAGTCTAAACACTTGTTGTTTTTGCCACTCTTTTCCACAATGTGATCATACACATGAAGAAATTTAATTGGGGGTATTAAATCAGTGGTCAAGTCGGCGATATATCCGACCTCCTCGGTGATTGCGGTAGCACTTTGAGTCTCGGTTGTGGGGCCTGTATTTTCTTTCATGAGGCTTTATTCATCAACAGTTGTTTCAATCAGTTCAGCCTTTTTTCATTCCCACGCAGTTTATGTTCAAGTCCTTGCACATCTGCCATAATTCTTGCACTTTAACCGTGAAATTGCTTATCGCTCGCTAACATAGGTTTTGACAGACGCCATGACACCACTTCTTGCCATACAAACTTCATCTTACACATACGCATAAAAAATCTTGTGCTTACTCCGAAACGGTCTATTAACCTTGTCGCGTTGTTTAAAACAAGTGAATTTTGTGTTGAACCTTTTGATTTTTATTAACTTTTGGCTCACTAGGCTTCATTTGGGACCATTTTGGGCCAACTTAGATTGGACTCCACTTTCACGATTTTTCCATATTGGTCAACTTTTAGGGTATTCTGGGCCAAAATATCGCCATTTTGAGTCGCCAGTGGTCATTTGGCGCCATTTCAGGCCAACTTCAACCAGACTCCACCGTCATACATTTCTTTTTAATTTTGGTCAACTTTTTGGGTGTTTTGGGCCAAAGTGTGACCTTTGGGGTCACCAGGGGTCATCTGGCACCATTTTGGGCTGACTTCAATCCAGCTCAACATTCACAATTGTTTAATTTGAGTCAACTTTTGGGGTGTTTTTTGTGCCAAAATACGAACATTTTGGCTTCCCAGGGATGATGTGGGAGCATTTCCGGCCAACTTTGAACCGGGTCCACTTTCACAAATTTTCAATTTTGATCAACATTTTGGGTGTGTTGGGTCAAACTACAACCCATTTGTGTCACCAGGGCTCATTTCGGGCCAACTTCGATCCAGTCCCACTTTCACAATTTTTTTATTTTCAAAAATGATTTAGATATTTGAGGCCAAAATACAATCTTTTTCAGTTACTAGGGGTTATTTGGAACCTGTGACCATTTCGTGCCAACTTTGATCTGCCTTCAGTTTCAGAAATCTTCAATGCCTGTAAACATTTTGGCCATTTTCTGCCAAAGACCCTTTTGGATCACTAGGAGTAATATTTTTACCAATATATTTCACATTTGCGTACCAAGGAGTTTGAACATTTTGAATATTCTTTGCAGTCTGAGTCTGAATCGCCATGTAAGCTACGAAGTCTGTAGACTTTTATTTTTAATTAACTATGCCTTCAGTCCAAAAACGCTCCGCACTATCAGGTGTTGCTTGTTCACCTCATTCAGGCAAAACGACAGTCATTCATTTGGACGCGCAACTTAGTGCATTTCAAATCTCTGTCTTTGGTTCAATTTGAATAATTCAATCGATCATGAAGCACAGGTTAGATTGCCTGATGAGCCGAAAAGGTAGCGCGGAAGTTCCAGAGCAGTTTACCTCTCAAAGTTTTATTAAAAGTATTAAAGTACAACTTATGAGTAACTTATTTTTCTGAACTGAATTATGCTTCTCGATTAGTCGTCCTTATTAGATCGCATCACGAAAGAAGCCGTGTCTTTAATTGCCAATTGATTATTCATATAAATGGAAATTGATTTAACAAAGGAAAATGGCTGAGAACAAGTTTGGAATATAATAATTGTTAGTAAAGCGATGTTGTGTGGTCGCTCAATTTTCTGGTGTGGCTACGCCACTGATTGAAATGGACAGAATTGCGCATCCAAATTAATGATTGTCGTTTTGCCTGAACGAGCTGAACAAGCAACATCTGATAGTGCGGAGTGTTTTCGGATTGAAGGCATAGTTAATTAGAAAAAATGACTGCGATCGAGTCAGAACGAATAAATGTTTCAAAGAGATGTTTAGTGCCCATCCAAGTTTAAGTTCTGGCTACGCCACTGCGATGGACAGCTCCAAATTCTGGCCCCTTTCTTTTTTTTTTTGTGTGTCCTTGCTCTTTTTTAATAGCCAGAAATACAACTGTTGCGCCTAATTCATCGTCACTATTATCCATATTTTCAAACGCGGCAACAAATGTATCAAATGGAAAAAAGGCCTGAAAAGCTGGCAGTTAGAACTGAAGCACGGAGAGTCGTTGCTGCGGAAACGATACACCGTCTCATCTCGTCGCATTGGTGTGAACTGGCAGGTTTCAGAATGTCGCAGACCAGCGCTTCGCAAGTAGTTGCAAGCCTCAGCCCGTCTCGTCGCGAATCTTTGGTCTGAACTGGGCTTTACAGTAAGAAGGTCATGGGTTTGAATCCAGCCTGGGGCCTTCTTGTGTGGAGTTTGCATGGTCTTCCTGTGGTCGAGTGGGTTTGCTCCAAGTACCCAAATTTGCTCCTGAAGTCCAAAGACATGCATGCTAGGCTAATTGGAGACACGAAACATTGATGAATGTGAGTGAATGGTGAGTGATTCCAAGCATCCGGAAGTGCAAAGAGTGACATGATACAGCCTTACTGAGAAGTGCTGATAATGTTCGTGAAAAGTAAGTAAATAAATGTCTTTAGTCCATCCAGAACATAATTTATGCAGCTGAATCACGCCCTTAATTTATAAAAAAAAAAAAAAAAAGAAAAGCTGCATGTAAAGAACGCCATGTCCACATGTTAGGCTTAAACTTATGGGAAAACTGTATGATTTTATTTTAACACATTTATTCCCTAGTTTCAGTCTTTTTAAGCTTACCAGCCCTTTGAGCTGATGAGCAGTCATCATGGTTTTTCATCCACCGTCCGTCATCTGGAACATTTTTTATCTTTTTTTTTGGCCTGATGAATTTTCCTTTAAATTTGCAATAACAAACTACTGGACCAATATATCCATTGTTTTTTTTTTTTCCCCCTCTGGATTTTTGATTGAATCATATTTGTCTGTTTTATGGGCCCTCAATATTTTGGCCTCAATGTACAGTGCGAATGCCATTTTGATTTAATCGATGGAAGGGGGTCCAGTGGGGGCTCTGTATGGGCCATTGGGTCTTATGGAGAATACGCCAAATTGTTGCAGGCAGAGCTTAAGTTTGCATTATTGACATATAGGAAGTCATACACGACCTATATTTTGGCAGTGTTAAAGGCAAAGAAAACATTTATTTCTGCTCTGACCCTATAGAAGTGCATGTTCTTCTCGTTCCATAAATATTTTTTGCAAATTTTTAAACACAAAAAAAGGTCACATCTTTGAAACTCAGTAACAAGTTCATAAATGCTGCCATTCCCTGTATTTTAGCCAATCAAAAACTACTGCTTGTGGCAATGTCCTGGATGTTATGATGCAAGTGGACACCGAGAAATCAGCTTATACACATACACAATTAAGTCTTGATTATCACTCGTGCTGCAGTTTAGTTTTACACTGAAAGATCAAGGTTCGATATTACTTATTATTAGACCATGAGCGACATAATCTGCCATAATGCCGCTGTATAAGGCTGTTGGTTGCTCAAACAAAATGGGAAACTTGGACTTACCAACAAAGAGTCACCTGTTATGTTCTGCACTCTTTTTACCCAATTGTTTCAAAGAGCACATTTACATATAATGTGGAATTGAATCACCCAGTAAATATTGGAAGATTCTGAAAGATGATGCCAAGTCAACAGAATTTAGTCACCAGCAGGCCCCCAAATCCAAGCGGCGGTCAATTTTGGCTAGGCTGGAGAAATGACAGCATCAGTTACAGATAGAACAGGTAGGCTCTCCAAATCTTATGTCATCTTATAATATAAGATGTACTTTATTGAACCCCGTGGGGTAATTTGTCCTCTGCATCAAACCCATCCTGTAGTTGGGAGCAGTGGGTGGCCACAGAGCAGCACCAGGGGACCAACTCCAGTTCTAAAGCCAATCAAATCCTTTATTTAACCAAATAAAACCAGTTGAGACCAAAGTCTCTTTTTCAATGGTGATCTGGCGGTATGCAGCAAGTCACAAACAAGTATTACATAAACACAACACAGTTCGAGACAATATTGACAAAACAGTACAGTATAACACAAGAACAAGGGACAGAACAGAGACTACCATCTGACAGGACAAAACTAAATATCAAAAAAAACAAAATCCTAAGTTCTAAAAATGGCTCAATATACAAACAGTGGAAAAATATATCTAAACAGTAGGACAAGAGCAGCTAATGGGAAAGGCTTCAGAATTCTTTTGTCTGAAACTTGGTATGGAGATGAGAGCAGCAATTTTAAAATGAGATTGAAGGTCATTCCATGACCAAGGGCCAAAGTAAAACAGACTCCTCTTACCAGCGTCAGATCGCACAGGAGGCACCTTGAATTGCAACCAGGCGTTGGATCTGAGGTTGTAAGAGTTCTGAATTAAAACAAATTTAGAGCATGTGTACTGGGGTAGTTTGCCTAAAATAGCCTTGTATATTAAAACATACCAGTGGTGCAGCCTGCGCATAGCTAGTGAAGGCCAGCCGACTAAAGTGTACAGTGATGCGTCCTATAGGGCGACTTAGAAATGTATCTCAGTACAGAATGATAGAGCGGATCGAGTTTAGCCAGGAAAGTGGGACACGCAAATCTGTAAACAGTATCGCTATAATCAAGTTGAGACAAAAATATATTATTTACTAGCCATTTGCGAGAGAAAGAGGAAAAGCAAGATTTTAATCTATATAAGAAACCCAGTGTAAACTTGAGTTTCTTTGTCAACATGTCAAAATGGTAATTAAAAGTTAAATTCTTGTCCAGCCATAATCCTAGATATTTGTATTTATCTACAAACTCAATTGGAGTTCCGTCTAGGGTAATAAGAGAAGGGGGAGAAACTACAGACCTATGTGGTGCAAACAGCATAGCTTTAGTTTTGCCACCATTCAACAGAAGTTTAGAATCAATGAGCGCATGCTGCAGAGAGATAAAATCAGACTGAAGATGTGAAACAGCAGCCTCGAGAGAGGGAGCACTAGAGTACAAAATGGTGTTGTCGGCATACATATGATGCAATGAATATTTAAAATGGTCACAAATATTATTTATGTATAGTAAAAAAAAGCAATGGTCCCAAAATGGAGCCTTGCGGAACACCTTTATCTATTATCACAGGGTCGGAAACAGTATCACCGAGCTTAACACATTGAGAGCGGTTGGATAAATAACTCTGAAACCAGCCAATCGTACTATGGCCAAAACCGACCTTTGAGAGAATGTTAATTAATATGTGGTGATCTACTGTATCAAATGCCTTGGTTAAATCCACAAATAATGCAACACAAAATAATTTATTATCAACAGCTGCTTTAATAGCATCTAGGACTTTCAAGCTAGCCGTTACCGTACTGTGCTTGGATCTAAAGCCAGATTGCATGGGATTTAAGACATTATGCAAATCTAAAAATAATTTAATCTGGTCAGAAATTAAAGACTCCAAGATCTTAGCTAAGACAGAAAGATTTGAAATTGGTCTATAATTGTTCAAATCAGAAGGATCACCACCCTTCAAAAGAGGAGAGACAAAGGATTGTTTCCAAACTACAGGTAAAGTTTGAGTGGAAATGGAAAGATTAAAAATATCTGTAACTGGCTGAGCCACAATTGGTACTGCAATTTTTAAAAAGTATGGATCAATGCCATCAGGCCCGGCGGCCTTTTTAGGATCTAAAGTTGATAGCGCATGCAAAACCTCAGAGGCCAAAAAGGGAGAAAAATTAAGAGTTGACAAAGTGCCTGATTGCCCTGGAAGCTTAATATTATGCCTTGGATCATGACTAAGACCCTGTTCATCAAATAAATGCCCAGCCTTTTTAAAATGAGTATTAAAAGCATTAGACATCTCCTTATTATCCAAAATACAAGAATCACTAACCTTCAGCTTTTGAGGAGGACCAGCAACTTTCTTATATTGTAAGGTTTTGACTATTTTCCAAAATTTAGAATGGTCATTGCCAGTGTCAGAGGTTAAGGTGAGATAGTAGTTGGCTTTAGATTTTCTGATAAGGAACGTACATTTATTAAAAAAAAAAAAAAAAAGGGTCCAGTCTTTAGTTGTACCTGACTTTCTGGCTAAAGACCATTGCTTATTACGAGCATGAATGGAATCAGCCAGGTCCCTAGAAAACCAAGGATTTGACCTATTTTTAATCCTGATTTTTTTAAGAGGGGCATGTTTATTTAATGATTTTTAGGAAGTGATGCTGAAAAAAATGAACAGCATCATCAACAGAAGGAATGAAAGATATTAAATGCCACTTGACAGAAGCCAAGTCATGCAGGAAAGCTTGTTCACAAAAATGTTTAAAGCTACGTCGAAGTATAATTAGACCCTTGGATTTGGGCAATTTGGTGCTTCTAATACAAGCAATAGAGCAATGATCACTAATATCATTAGTGAAGACACCAATAGCCACATACTTATGGGCTGCATTAGTAAGAATTAAATCAATAAGACTTTCACTGCCAGGTTTAGTAGCGTTGATACGAGTAGGGATGTTTATGAGCTGAGGTAAGTTCAAAGAGTCACAAACCTGCTTAAAGCTTGCAGATTTGTCACTCATCCAATCCCAGTTTAAGTCACCAAGCAGGATCAATTCGGAAGTAATTAAATTAGACGAGATCAGTAAAGTTAGAGATACAATCATTAATGGCAGATGGTGGCCTATAGCAGCCAACAACTGTTAGAGGGGCATTTGCTACAATGATCTGAACAGCCAAGAACTCAAACTGTTTTGGTATCGAAACAGATTTGAGAACAGACCCATGAAATTTGTTCGAAATGTAAATCGCAACTCCTCCAGCTCTACCTTTGCGGTCAGTTCTAAATACATTGTAACCATCAATTTGTATTACTTGATCAGTGATTGATAGTTTCAGCCAAGTTTCAGAAACTAAAACAATATCAGGTTTAGCGGTAAAAAAACCAAGTTTTAAAAATGTCAAGCTTAGGTACAAGGCTCCTTGCATTTATATGGAGAAAACCCAGGCCATGTCTGTTACTAAACTCATAAGGAGTTGACAAATGACATAAATTATCTAAAAGAGGCTCTGGACCAGGATTAGTATTAATATTACCAGAGACAAGCAACAGTAACAATATCATTAACCTTGAGATTGCATTTTGGACACCCATTCTAGTAAGATCTTTTTTAAACACAGAACCGTGCCCTATCTTAGAAATGAGAGACTCGATAATTAACAGCGCATAAGGGAAAGTACCTTTAGTGCTACCGAATGCTAGCGAATAATGAAGACAACCAGCAAATGTCATTTCGCTAGAGGTTACACAATCACAATGGTAAAAACAAAAAGAATGATACCGTGAAGGCAAGTCGGTGGAAGCACCGAAATGCGTCCTGACCATACAGCCCATGAATATAACAAATAATAACCCAACTTTAGACATCGTTATTAAAAAGGACTGACACTGCGGCAAAGTTTTTCAAGACAGAATTAAAACCATTGGCCTACCACGCATTTAGGAGGCAAAATTGACGCGGAACAACACAGCAATGTGGTCGACTGCCAATGTCCCACAGCACCAAGCCAACAGTTCCACAAACTGGGAAGACGATGGAAGAAAACCACCATAGGCGGCCAAAAGGCCTCAAGGATCCCGGCAGGTCCGGCGGCAGTTGACGTCCGCGGCAGAAGAAACCGATCCCTCTAAGCTGCACCGCAACCCGAGAAGGCAGCCAACCTCCGTGCGAAGGAGGAACAGCTGACACGGCCAGCCGACAGAAGGGATCCAGCAACCGCGGTGGATTCCGACTCAGTGGTCGAAATGAGGAGGGAGCGATCCCAGCCCGAAAGAGCACGTTGCACCAAGACTGGTGAAGTCAATCCACTTGTCTAGCCTGGAAGCCGAGCGAAACAGAGCGACTCTCTGCACACCTCTGCCCAGATTGCGTGCACCAGTCACTCAGAAATCTCGCCGGCGTATTCCGTGAGAGTGGGGGCGAAATGCCGCAAGAACAAACTGGAACTGGGATATTTATGTCATAAATAATGCTTTCGCCAGCTGACTGAAAACCAACTATCACTTAATGATGAAAGAGAGTTTTGCAATTTTTGGCTACCAGCCACACTTGCCACTGAAACTGGCTGTATTCCAAGTGACACCATCCAAGCCAGTTCCTTGGTCGGGTATTGGTAAAAGTGTCGTTGCTGTTATATTGATAACCATCATCTAGGCCATTTATCATAAACATTAAGCATACAGGTACAACAGTTCTCAACTGTCACTGTGTTTATAACCTCCTTGCGCACAAGAGTTCCGGTATCCGGATGACGTGGCAAGCTATCCCGATTCCTGCAAACATGGTGCTCTGCCAGCAACATATAACTCTGATCTCCTCGAGCTGATATAGTCATTTAAAAATTTTTTCAAAAATTACCCAAAAATATATTTGAATAGTAGGGGCAATGTACAGTGCTGTGAAAAAACAGTTGCCCCCTTCCTGATTTCTTATTTTTTTGCATATTTGTCACACTTAAATGTTTCAGATCATCAAAAAAGTTTTGATATTAGAGAAAGATAACCAGAGTAAATAAAAAATGCAGTTTTAAAATGATGATTTCATTTATTACCGTAAAGTTCCGTGTATATGACGCACCCGTTTATAAGGCGCACCCCGACTTTGGGACTTGTCAAAAAAAAAAAAAAAAATCATACAAATTTCCTCCCAAATCTTGCATGTGTCATACATATTATCTCCTCAAAATTTTCCTAGAATGCCGCATGTATTTGTCCTATTTTTTTTCCTTTCCTTTTTCAACTTCCTCCATGAGAAGTGATGATTCATCGGACATTGGCGAAAAATGGAAGGCGCGAGACATAAACCAATATGCCGACAGCGCGTATGCCCAGGCATATGCCACTATCTATCGGGCGGGAATATATTGGTTCTACAACCAAAAATTTCAGCCAAATGTCCACAATAGCCCCCCGGCAAATTCCAATCGCAACCGGCACAGTTACGATGAAACAGCAGCATTATTTATAACAAATTTTATTTTCTATTTTTCCTTGCAGGTTGTAACAACCAAGAAGGAGAAATGACTCGCAAGTCAGGAATTAATAAAAAGCCGAACAAATCTATGGAGTGACATTTTCTTTTCTGTAGAAATGAAACAAATCACGTAAAGAAAAAATATTGGAATGAAGTCGCCTAAAATGATTTTATGTTTTTTTTTTTTTTTTTAAGTATTATTACACGCGAGGGTGTGCTTGACCGTCATTCTTTTCACGACAGTGATGCGGCCAAGAACGAGGCGCTTGCGCTGAGTTTATGTAACTCGGTCATAATCATTTACCGTGAGTGAAAGGTAAGACGGTAGCTTGGAAAGCCTCGCGCCGTAGATGCGTGCACGCTACATAATGGACTATAGGACAGCGTGCATGTTTTTGCATGCATCAGTGATACGTGTACATTGCATTGGGAAGTAATTTGCGGAGTTGCAGGGAACACTTTGAAAGGACAACTGCCGTGCTGGTGCTGAGCCGTAACCAAATGCGACATTGCACAATAAAGCTGCCCTTGGGCACTTAGTAAGCTCGAGCTGCTTAGTTCTCGAGACAAGTAAATGGCGCGTCAGACAGGACTTCTATCCCGCAATTAAGCCTCTATCCCTCTCTGTCTGCATTCTACCATTGCAGCTCCATGCTTCTACGATGGTTATTTGCATTAACATTATCATGGAAAGTGAAATGTGAAAAAGTTCATTCATGGATAAAAATTAAAATCCTGCATTTAAAAAAATGTTGAATCGGTAATTTTTTCCCATTTATTAAGCTGTGCAAACTCACGTGCGCATATAGGCCCAGTTTGACCTTATAAAATCGGGTGTACGTTTGCATGTATGTCGGAACTTTTGCCGCGATTCTGTTGTTCCCGTATATAAGGCGCATCCCCAACTTTTCATATTTCCCGACGTATAAACAAGTGCGCCGTATACACGGAACTTTACGGTAAGTGAGAAAAGCTGTCCAAACCTACCCGACCCTATGTGAAAAAGTAATTGCCCCCCCCCCTTGTTAAATCATGAATTAACTGTGATTAACCACATTTTTTGAGTTCAATTCCACTAGCCGTACCCAGGCCTGATTACTGCCAGACCTGTTGAATCAAGAAATCACTTGCATAGAACCTGTCTGACAAAGTGAAGTAGGCTAAAAGGTCTCAAAAAGCAACATACCATGCTGTGATCTAAAGAAATTCAAGAACAGATGAGAAACAAAGTCATTGACGTTTATTAGTCTGGAAAGGGTTACAAAGCCATTTCAAAGGCTTTGGGACTCCAGCGAACCACAGAGAGAGCCATAATCCACAAATGGAGAAATCTTGAAACAGTGGTGAACTTTCCTAGGAGTGGCCAGCCTTCAAAAATTATTCCAAGAGCGCATCAACAACTCATCCAGGAGGTCACAAAAGAACCCAGAACAACATCAAAAGACCTGCAGGCCTCACTTGCCTCAATTAAAGTCAGTGTTCATGATTCAACAATAAGAAAGAGACTTGGCAAAAATGGCATCCATGGGAGAGTTCCAAGGTGAAAACCACTGCTGACCAAAAAGAAAACAAAGGCTCGTCTCACATTTGGCAAAAAAAAAAACATCTTGATGATCCCCAAGACTTTTGGTAAAATATTCTGTGATCTGACGAGACAAAAGTTGAACTTTTTGGAAAGTGTGCGTCCCGTTACATCTGGAGTAAAACTATCACAGCATTTCGTAAAAAGAACATCATACCAACAGTCAAACATGGTGGTGGCAGTGCGATGGTCTGGGGCTGCTTTGCTGCTTCAGGACCTGGACGACTTGCCGTAATTGATGGAACCATGAATTCTGCTCTCTACCAGAAAATCCTGAAGGAGAATGTCAGACCATCAGTTTGTAACCTCAAGCGCACTTTGGTTATGCAGCAGGACAATGATCCGAAACACACCAGCAAGTCCACCTCTGCATGGCTTAAATAAAACTAAATTAAGGTTTTGGAGTGGCCTAGTCAAAGTCTGGACTTAAATCCGATTGAGATGCTGTGGTATGATCTTAAACAGGCCGTTCATGCTCGAAAACCCTCCAATGTGGCTAAATTAAAACAATTCTGCGAAGAAGAGTGGGCCGAAATTCCTCCACAGCGATGTGGAAGACTCATTGCCGGTTCTCGCAAACGCTTGATTGCAGTTGTTGTCGCCGAGGGTGGCACAACCTGTTATAAGGTTTCGGGGCAATTACTTTTTCACATGGGGCCAGGTAGGTTTGGATAGCTTTTTCCCTCAATTAATAAAATCATTTAAAAACTGCATTTTATATTTACTCGGGTTATCTTTGTCTAATATTAAAATTTGTTTGATGATCTGAAATGTTTAAGTGTGACAAATATGCAAAAAAAAGAAATCAGGAAGGGGGCAAATACTTTTTCACAGCACTGTACTTTAATTGGGTATTAACTGTACCAAGTGTACCAATTAACACCATAACTATTGTGCTTCGTAACCATAACTTCACCTATAATGACAGCCTTTGAAAATCAAGCTGACAGAAGTACAATTTCAATAACATGTTGCACTTAAAACTATTGTAGATATACGGCATACTATTATAGTATATAACTACTAGTATGTGCTTCAAATGTGATCATATCTGAACTGAAATGCCAGTGCTTATATGGGCATTCCATGTCAAAACAGCCAATATTGAGGTGCCTTGTGCATGATACCTCTCATAATTTTGCTCAGACTTTGTCTAAAAACACTTTATGGTACCAAACAAAAGAATCCCAAGTTTCATTTCAATATCTCTAACGGTTTTTGTGTGGCACCCTCTTAAATTTGGGTGCCATGCCCCTTTTTGACTAATGTGAATTGGTCATTTTGTTTTGTAGTGTTTTGGAAGGACCATAACTTCTCACGTAGTAGAGATAGGAAGCGAAAATTTGATGTGCTGGTGTATTCTGGCCCATATATCAGGATTCTACAGCCAGAATCACCATGAGACATCAGAGGGATGAGAGGAGGGCCCCCAAAATCCAAATTTTTTAAGGCGGCTAGTGTTTTTTCACTTTTTGGGGGTCCTTAGGATTCAGTTCAGTGAATGTTGACCTAGGGCTGTCAACATTCACTGAACTGTGAAATCTCATTAATTTGGCGTTAATGTAAAATCAATGCTTAATCAGTATGGAAGTATATGAAAAAAAGCATGTCCAATGAAGAAAAGAAACCGAAAATGCATTTTTTCTAAAAAAAATAAAAATAAATAAATAAATAAATTTCATAGAAGGGATTGAGACACCAAGATGAAATTTGCTGGAAAGGTTGATGAGGTGTTTATCCTTGGGTGGCCAAAGTCTGAATACCCTGAGTAGGTGTCCACAGGGTAACCGGCCACTTAAACATAGGGTACTTTTGATACTTTCCGCCCCATGATGATATTTACTGCTCAATAACTCCTAAATTGAGGCAATGATGAACCTGAAACACTTTTGACCCATTGTACAGTTCCCAAATATATTATTTGTACATTGTTTTGGCACCTCAGGTTAATTACTGTGATTTGGATGATCTTCAAAAACTGCAAAAAAGTTTTCGTCATGAAAGATGCTAGGATTTCAGCTGCCAATATTCAGGCAGTAGAAGAGATGAAGTATTTATGATTACAGATTCTGAAAGCCTGGGCAAAGTTTGGTAAGAGTCGCCATTTTCAGGTCTACTTCTTTTTGGTGAAAAGATATTAACTCATGAAAACGCAAGAACTTTTGAAAGGGGCATGGCCCTCAAAATTGAATGGGCCGTATCTCAGAAACCCATGGGAGTTTGGAACTAAAACTTAGGATTTGTTCATAATATTCATGAAAGTATTTTTAGAAATTTTTTCTGCAAAATTCAAGTCGGTCACCATGGGAGGGTGTGTGAATTGACACAGAATGACCCACCAGACAAATATTCTTTTATTGAAATAAATATTTTGATTATCAACCACCTCCTATATGAACGGGCTTTTTGAAAGAAGGCATTGTGAAACTTTTTTTTGGCATAAATTTCTAAGTCTGTAAACGAGGTCAAACAGGATTACATAGAAAGAGTTGACCAAACTGTCTAAAATCTGTTATAATTACATTAATGTGGGTGTTCATCAATGAAAAACTGAGGTAAGCATCCAAAATTATGTGAAAAGGGACTTCAACCCCTTGTACACCATAACATAACCATCACCTAATGTAGTGGGAAACCAGGTCGCAACAAACTGTCAACGTGGTCAAGGTTGATCACTCCATGCAAGATCAGGCATCCCGTGTTATACTACCATGTGTCCCAATAAATTATGTTCTTTATGATTCCTACTAAATGAGATATAGCTAAGGGTTAAAATAAGGGCCCAAGTATGTCTTAAGAAAGGATCGTGTCAATTTGCTGGAACCCAATCAGAATAAATTTGCAAGGATTCCAAGTGATGCAATACAATTGGTCAAGACAAGGTTTCAGCACTCACACAACATAATTTATTGGGACATGTGGCAGTATTCTGTTGTTACCAGGCAAAAGGAATACCATTGATTCAGAATCCTGCAGGTCTTTTGTCCTACAAATTTAGGAAGAGGCAATATGATTTTTTGATGGTCTTATTCCACAAGTTTGTACTGGCGCGCACTGCGTCCATGAATTTCAGGTGTGTCTATACAGCAGATAATATGCTGGAATGGCACCCAGCTCGGAACCTGTTTCTGGTCAAGAAAGGATATTGTTGACATGTTTCATGAATCATCAACCTTGACCATGTTGTCAGCCATAACCTGGTTTCCCACTACATTCGGTCATAGTCGTTTTATGGTGTACAAACGGTTTTTTCTTTTTTGCGTTATTTTGGATGATTACCTCAGGTTTTCATTGATGAACACCTGTATTAATGTAATCATAACTGATTTTGGACAATTTGGGCAACTCTTTGTAATCCTGTTTGCCCTAGTTTCCGGACTTAGAAATTTCTGCCGAAAAAGGGTCTCAGAATGCCTTTTTTCATAAAGTATGTTCATATAGAAGACGGTTGAAAATCAAAGTTTTTATTTCATTAAATGAATCTTTATATATGTATATTTGTCTGGTTTAAATGCCATTACCATCATCCAGAGCCCATGGGGTCATGGGGTCATCTGGCGGTCTGAAGTCCAGGGTCTGAAAGGGCCATTTTGGCCCGAAGTCGTTTTTAGACCCCCACAAGTCTCCCACCAATGGTACTATTAACCAAAAACTTAGTTTGGTGGAGGGAAAGTTCCCAAATATGAGGGAAAACCACATTTCCAATAGTAACATTCACTGAACTGAATCCTAGGGACCCCCAAAAAGTGAAAAATCACTTGCCACCTTCAAAAAATTAGAATTTAGGGGGCCCTCCTCTCACTCCTTTGATGCAGTGGCGTCACCAGACCTTTTATTCTGGGGGTGCACAAGGGAGGCACAACTGGTGAGGGGGCACGAACCAAAATTTGTGTCTCGTTCATTTTGTTCAGCGGTGGGGGGACGTGCCCCCCCTTGGTGACGTCACTGCTTTGATGTCTCATGGTGATTCTGGCTGTAGAATCCTGATATATGGGGCAGAATACAACAGGGAATCAAATTTCAGCACTCTATCTTTATTACGTGAGAAATTATTGTCCTTCCAAAATGCTACAAAACAAAATGACCAATTCACATAAGTCAAAAAGGGGCATGGCGCCCAAATTTCAAGAGGACACCACATGAAAACAGTTAGAGATATTGACACGAAACTTGGGATTGTTTTGTTTGGTACCATAAAGTATTTTTGCTTAGTGAATAAAAAAATGCACAATAAATTCCAATGTTGTCAGTTAAGTATGCAAATCTCCCATTTAATATTAAAGGGCATCTAAAGTCGATTCCCATTGTTTTTGCTTATCGGCCAATCAGCGAGCCGCACCTGCGCAAACGAACCGAAATAGAAGGATTATCTACGCATATGCACAAAACATTGGTTTATATGAATGAAATTGGTCATTTGACAATGCAAGATGTCAACAAAAGCGAGTGATTTGTTCGTAAACATTGGACGTTCAACGTCCCGTCTAAGAATCGACTTTAGATGCCCTTTAATGTAAATACCAAATGTTACATTTGCTAACTTGTTGAGCGGTCCCTGTAAAAATTCAACATTATTTTTTCTCTCATCCGTGAACCCCCCCCAGAAAAAATCATTATTAAAAATAGCCAGTCAGATTTGGCTCACTTCTGGTAAATGAGTTTATGATCTAGGAAATGTATTGTTTTATCTCCAAGCTATTATTAGCTTACCGGCCCGATGGGTGTGGTGTGGTCCGTCGTGGTGTGGCGTCCGTCATCTGGAACATTTTTTATCTTTTTTTTTTGGCTTGATGAATTTTCGTGTAAATTTGCAGTAATATACTACTAGACCATATCTCCAGACGTTTTTCTCGGATTTTTGATTGAATCATTTTTGTCCGTTTTATGGGCCCTTGAAATTTTGGCCCCAATGCTAAAGATAGGACTGAAAAATTAAAAAAAAATTATTTCTCAACACCTGCGTGATAAATTTTTTTCTAAATCAGGCAATCAACTTACCTTGGTACCGTCAATGTACAGTACGAGCGCCATTTTGATTGAATCGACGGAAGTGGGTCTATTGGGGGCGCTGTATTTCATGAATATGCAAGATGGCCTGTGGAGGCCAAATGGTTGCAGACGGAGATTAAGTTTGTATTACCGACATATAGGAAGTCATATATGACCTATATTTTGGCAGTATTAAATTTGACCACAGATGACTTTGAAAGGTCAAACTCGAGGTCAGGGAATATATTAACAATGTTAAAAGATATGACTTGAAATTTCAAAAAATTATTTCTCAAAAACTGTCTAATAACTTTTTTTCTAAATCTGGCAATCAACTCACCTTGATACACTTTATGTACAGTGCGAGTTTATTTATTTATTTATTAACCTTTATTTAACCAGGTAATTAGCCCATTGAGATCTAGGACCTCTTTCACAAGGGAGACCTGGCCAAGAGAGGCAGCAACACACGTCTGTAACACAAAATTAAAAACCATACGCACAACATTCAGAAGCAAAAATGGAGCAAAATACAGAGCAGATATACAAATAATAAATAGTGATCATATAAAATGCTAATTTTTGATGATACGGATGATATTTAAGTACAGCAACACTGTCCAATGGATTTACTTTCAAGGTCCTTTAAAATCATAGCGAAGGCATCATAAGTAATTAATTCTGGCAGTTTGAGGCGAGTGCCTCATTCTGATTGAATCGACGGAAGTGGATCTAGTGGGGGCGCTGTACTTTAACATTGGGCCTTCTGGAGAATGGGCCAAATCGCCTGTGGAAGCTAAATGGTTGAAGATCGAGATTAAGTTTGAGTTACTGACATATAGGACGTTATATATTACCTATATTTTGGCTGTGTTAAAGTTTACCTCAGATGACCTTGAAAGGTCAGACTTGAGGTCAAGCAAAATGTTACAATTTTCAAAGGTTTCTAGGCTTGAAAATATTGAAGATTGGGAACATATGTGCATTGAACACTTACAGGAAGTCATGTATGAACTTGAAGTTGACCTTCAGCGACCTTCAAATGTCAAACTTCACATAGTGAAATTTCAATGACTTCTATCACCAAAACTATTACAGATAGAGCTTAGGTTTGTATTGCGGGCATATAGGAAGTCATGTATGAAGTTTCATTGGGTGACCTTGAACTTGACGTTCAGTGAACTTGAATGCACAAACTGCACAGTGAAATTTCAAAGACTTATATCAGCAAAATGGTTACAGATAGTTTTGGTTTGTATTGGAGATGTATAGGAAGTCATACATGAACTTTCATTTGGTGGCCTTGAACTTGACCTTCAGTGACATTCAAAAGTCAAACTTCACATAGCGAAATTTCAATGATTTCTATCACCAAAACTATTACAGATAGAGCTTAGGTTTGTATTGTGACCATATAGGAAGTCATGTATGAAGTTTCATTGGGTGACCTTGAACTTGACGTTCAATAACCTTCAATGGCCAAACTATACAGTTAAATTTCAATGACTTATATCAGCAAAATCGTTACAGATTGAGTGTAGGTTTGTATTGGAGACGTATAGGAGGTTATGTATGAACTTTAATTTGGTGACCACCATATTGACCTTCGAAGGTCAAACTTGAACTAGAGAAAATTCAATGGCTTCTGTCACTGAAAAGGTCACTAGGTTTGTGTTACTGACATAGGAAGTCACATATGAACTTTCATTCGGTGACATTCAACTTGACTGTTGGTGACATTTGAAGGTCAAACTTGACAATACAATTACAATGACTTGTATTGCCAAAACGGTCACAGATGGAGTGTAGGTTTGTATTAGAGACATATAGGAAGTCATATATGAACTTTCATTTGGTGACCTTTGTATTGACCCTCAAAGGTCAAATGTGACCTAGTGAAAATTCAATGACGTGTATCACTAAAACGGTCACAGATGGAGCCTAGGTTTGTGTTACTGAGATCAAGGAAGTCACATATGAACTTTCACTTGGTGACATTCAACTTGACTGTCAGTGACCTTTGAGGGTCAAACTCAACAGTGAAATTACAATGACTTGTATCACCAAAATGGTCACAGATTGAGCCAAGGTTTGTATAGAGACATTTAGAAAGTCATATATGAAGTCCATTTGCTGACCAAAACTTGACATTCTGTGACCTTTAAAGTTCACGATTGACATATTGAATACATATTGACATATTCCAATGACTTGTATCACCAAAACTGCTTCAGAGCTGAGGATTGTATTACAGAAGGTCTTATAAATGTATGTGAACTTTTATTTAGTGACCTTGACATTGATTTTCATTGATTCAAATGTCAAACTTCACATAATATTTTCGTAACTTGTATCATCGCTGTCAGACTGCTTGCCGGTAAGCTACAGGACCCTTGGTCCGATTTTTTGTTTTTCAGTATGTCGGTGCAAAACGACCTCAGTGTTGAATTTTCATTAAGTTTCCATGTGTTTATGGCAATTTTTTCCCCAAAATTAAAAAATAAAGAGAAATACAAGTGTTAAGAAAAAGCAAGATAAGTGTCTTGCTTCATTGAAATCATGTTTTCAGTCTCTGTGATGCTCAAATCCTGAGTTATAAAGCCTTAAATGGGGGTAATTCACAATTGGCAAGGATGGGCTTGATTTGGTTTCTGCGTAAAGGGCTTAAATTCATTGGCAAAGATGGGATGGAAAATGCTTGATTGGTTTTACATTATTATTATTAGTGTGCTTGCACACTATTGTTCTTCGTAAGTTTTCTTATTATTCCCCTTTCATCCGTTTCTGTGGTCCCCTACTGCTTCTAAGGCTTTCGAGATAGAGACACCGATCTAACTCTGAGACGCCCGGGCCGATTCGGACATCATGGCTTGTATAAACGATTGCATAACCCCTTTCCATTCTTTCGCAATCCCTGCTTTTCATCCCTTCTTTTTTTTCATGCAAGTCAATGGGAGGAATGTTTGTATCAATGTTCTCGCACTCTATCAGATTAGAGTGGCGAGAGGCAAAAAAAAAAACTCAGAAAACATTTTTGAAATCGCTCCCCCGGCCACAATTTCCAACGCACCCACACATATTATACATCAAAATAGTGTTGTAGTCAAGACCACCTAATCCGAGACCAATACATTACCAAGACCGGAGTGTATCGAGACCGAGTCAAGACCAAGACTAAGGCAGGCCGAGACCGAGTCAAGACCAAGATCGGGCCAATTCAAATCCCACGTGGCGTGGCACACTTATGATGAAATGTAGAACATGCAAACCATAGGCACTCCTTAAATTGATCTGACATATCCACCTTCTGATAAAAGCACCCACATTAAACAAATGAAGATTCCTCTTCTATGACCTCTTTTATTGCCATTCACTGCATATGCATGTGTAAGTGTACTACAAGAAATCTGTTGATAAAATTCACCTCTGCAATGCCTTTTGATTATTTTATGTGCGAGAATATTCCTTCATTTTCTATTAGCAAACAAATCCAAACACACAAAGGAGCTGAAAACAACTTCATATTTAATCTATATTCCTTTTCCATGTTTTACAATTCACCTAACAACACAGTGTTTTTGTGCAAGCATCAGGTTTTCTGAGTGACTGCTTTCTTCACCAAGAAACCATCATACAGAAGGTATAAAACAATTTAATACTTAAGTCTTCACTCTTCTCTCCCCCTCTTTTTTAAACATAGTAAGTTTTTTTTACCTTTAACTTACTTCAACGGTTTTTAAACCAACTACAACAGGGGCGGATCCAGGAATTTTGGAACGGGGGGGCGCAGCCCCCATACGAGCGCTGAAGGCGCGAAGCCTGGCGGGGAGTCTGGGGACCCTCCCCCAGAAAAATTTGAAAATTAAAGTGCTAAATATGCGTTTTCCTGGCATCTGGGAACAAAATTCAAGGTCTTACAGTTCGCTGAAAAAAGCATTTTTTTCATTAACAATCATGTCTATTTAAGGTATAAGTTTGCACTTGACTCTTCAAAGACAATCAAAACAAAGAGACCTATTCCGATAGAAACGGACGAACTGTGAAAATGATCAAAGCATCCATCAGGATACATCATGGATTAAACATTTAAAACACAACACTAAAGTTGTTTTCTTTCATGGAAAATGGTATTTAATTCACTTTGAAGTGAATTTCCTACTTGTACATTAGGCATATTCAGTAGGCATGCAGAGCTACAAACTCATCTTCTGGAAATTTTTAATTCTCACTGAATGGGTTGATGAAGAGCATTCTTCGGGGGTATCTACGGGTGTACATATCGATCATTTTGTCATAATCAAGTTTAAGATTCAGTTGCACTGGCACAAACGTTACTCTAAGATATAGCGCTGTTATCACTACTTAAACAAAGGTTATAGCTCACGGACTGCATACAACAGACAGTGTACAGTTGTCAGAGTTGAATCGTCACTTGCTATTTAACACATTCAGCTTTAGAAATCATTAGTATTGAAGAGGCCTAGTTGTCCCGTGTTAAAATATAGCATTTAAACTGTAGTGCAATAAATACTCAGAGGATTAACTTAACTAAAAGTGTCAATATCACAATGTAAATGCTTTAATAAAAGTGGAAATCCTGCATTTAAATTAGGAGTGAACTCATCCATAAAACCGTGTTTCATCTTGGCTTGCTTGTGAATATTCAATAACTGATCCTGGTGTGCCATCTAGTGATAGAATATTGTAACTGCGTGCATAAATTTGCAGCTTCATGTCTGCTGGCATCAACATCTGAACAAAAAGATACTCTGCCGAGCACCGTTGTTCTTGAACGCGCCAAATCCAGATAATCCTTATGATGAATAACATTAATATTATAATTTGTAACAAGTAACGAAGTGGCCAGTGTCAATGTAACGAAGTGAAAGTATACTTTTTATCTTTTAAAGGTAGTAGAGTAAAAGTCAAAGTCAAAACTCAAGTAAAGTACAAATCCTCCATAAAAAGAACTACTTAAGTAGGCTACTGTTCGTTATTATACACCTCTGACCATAACAAAGTGCATTAGGACGCAACTTTTTTTTTTGGACAACCCCCCGGTAATTTCATTTTTCCGGCATGGCAATTTTTTGAGCTTTAAGCCCTGTGTGTAATGTGCGAAAAAGGCTGTCTTCGAAAAGTCAGTCTGCAGAAATAAGGGAGACGCGTGCCGCGTGCGCCCCCCCAAATCCGCCTATGAACTACAAGCTTTGTATAAATGTACAGCTGTCAAGTTAACGTTATTGGTCGCATTTGAAGCAGATGGTTTTGCACCTAATCACAGCAATGATGTCAAAAATAAATCAGACAATTCACAGGCAAATTAGTGATATGCTCGCAGGTGTGGTCTTGACCAGTCTTGGGGAAAAAAAAATCCCGAGTCCGCTTTGACCGAGATAAGACCGAGTAAAACTGCAGTCGATTCCAAGACGAGGCCGAGACATTCAAAAAATGGTCTCAAGACCAAGACCGGTCTCGAGTACTACAACACTACATCAAAACATAGGAAAATTCGTTCAGGCCTGAAAAATGTCAGTTTGGAAGAAAACAGACAAAGGGTCGAGACTACAGGCGCGCCCAAGCGACAGGAGCGCAGACCAACTGCCCCATAGACAACCATTATAACAGGAGCAGAAAAGTTTGGGAACAGAGCTGAAAAACACATCACCGTCCTGATCACATACTTCACACTACAAGAAAAAAAAAAATATGGGGACGCTCAGCAGAGTCTCCGCTCGCTCACAATGTTTTTGTTTATACCATAGGGCCTACGCTCTGCCAGAAAATGGCAGAAGTTTGGACAGTGTCACTGACCAACTCCCCCATAGGCAGCCATGATAACAGGAGCAGACAGTTGAGACACACCTTTTTGAAATCGCCACCCTGAGCACATACTTGACACTACAAGAAAAAAAATATATGGGGACGCTCAGCAGAGTCTCCTCTCGCTCATGATTCTTTTGTTTTCACCATAGGACCTACACTCAGCCAGAAAATGGCAGTAGTTCAGACAGTGTCACTGACCAACTCCCCCATAGGCAGCCAATATAACAGGAGCAGACAGTTGAGACACACCTTTTTGAAATCGCCGCCCTGACCACATACTTGACACTACAAGAAAAAAAATATATGGGGACACTCAGCAGAGCCTCCACTCGCTCACAACGTTTTTGTTTTCACCACAGGACCTACGGTCTGCCAGAAAATGGCTGTAGTTCAGACAGTGTTACTGACCAACTCCCCCATAGACAGCCATTATAACAGGAGCAGACAGTTGAGACACACCTCTTTGAAATCGCCACCCTGACCACATACTTGACACTACAAGAAAAGAAGTACATGATGACGCTCAGCAGAGTCTCCTCTGGCTCACAGTATTTTTGTTTTCACCATAGGACCTACGGTCTGCCAGAAAATGGCAGTAGTTCGGACAGTGTGAATGACAAATTCTTTGAATTCCTCTCTGTCTCACAGCATCTGTGATACAGCAAGCAGACAGGGGTGCTGCTGTCTCCATAGAGACAGGCACACACATAGAGGAGCTGCTGTGTCAGACTCGCGCGCGCGCGCACGCACACACGCACACACACGCACACACACACACACACACCTGTTTGTGTTTCTCACTGGTAAAAATACAGTGTCAGCGATTAAACAGGCCGGTGTAAGAGACTGAGCCAGAGAAAGAGTTAGAGCTGTTGACCAAAGCCATTTAAAACAAGAATTTCGCGTTAAACCATGAAACTGTGTGACAATGTGTGTGGGTGGGGATGGTGATTGGGTGAGAGAGAGAGAGATAAACAGAGACTGTGACAGTTATAGCTGAGTGTAACTGTCATTAGAATGTTTGGTTATTAAGCTACGACAAACATTCGAGATTAGGATTCAACACAATTAACACGGTCAAAGCTTTTCTCATATCTGATCCATTCACTGTTGCTGGCAACATTTGAGCAAGCACACTTTGCATTTTCTGAGCAGAAATGCAGTCCAGTTCCTCTTATTATTCCCTGTTCACCTGTTTTTGGGGCCCCCTACTGCTTCTAGGGCTTTTGAGATAGAGACATCGTTCCAACTCTGAGACGTCCGGGCCGATCCGGACATCATGGCTTGTTCAAATGGTTTCGCTACCCCTTGTCGTTCGTTTGGTATTCCCATTTTACCTACCTTCTTTTTTCCCCCATACAAGTCAATGGGCGGAAACTTTGTATCAATGCGCGGAATGCTCTTGCACTCTATCAGATTAGAGCGGAGAGAGGCAAAAAAATGACGCAAAGTCTCCACTCGCTCACAATGTTTTTGTTTTTACCATAGGACCTACGCTCTGCCAGAAAATGGCAGTAGTTCGGACAGCATCACTGACCAAACTCCCCCATAGCAGCCATTATAACAGGAGCAGATAGTTGAGACACACCTTTTTAAAATCGCCACCCTGACCATACTTGACACTACAAGAAAATAAATACATGGGGACGCTCAGCAGAATCTCCTCTCGCTCACGATGTTTTTGTTTTCACCACAGGACCTACGGTTTGCCAGAAAATGGCAGTAGTTTGGACAGTGTGAATAAAGAATTCTTTGAATTCCTCTCTGTCTCACAGCGCCTGTGAGACAGCAAGCAGACAGGGGTGCTGCTGTCTCCATAGAGACAGGCACACACATAGAGGAGCTGCTGTGTCCGACTCGCGTGCGCGCACACACACAAACACACTGGTCTGTCTATGTTTCTCACTGGTAAAAATACAGCATCAGTGATTCAACAGGCCGGTATCGCGCTCTGAAATTTGTCCTTTAAACAATGTCAGATGATACCTGTGTGTGTGTGTGTGTGTGTGTGTGTGTGTGTGTGTGAGGGAGAGAGAGAGAGAAAGAGGGAGACAGACAGACTAACTACCTACACTCTGCCAGACTGCCACTCTAGTGTGTGTGTGTGTGTGTATGAGAGAGAGAAAGAGAGAGAGAGAGACAAACCACCTACACTCTGCCAGACCGCCACTCTAGTTATTTGTTTGTGAGACAGACAGACAGACAGACAGGCAGACAAACTAATGTTTCTGATATGTTTGCATGCATTGTTTTAACATGTTGATATGGAAAGATGATGCCATTGTTGCCTGCATCTGGTAAGTATGACTGGTGATGCATTCATTCAACACAATTAACACGGTCAAAGCTTTTCTCATATCTGATCCATTCACTGTTGCTGGCAACATTTGAGCAAGCACACTTTGCATTTTCTCTGCAGAAATGCAGTCTAGTTATTATTATTATTATTATTATTATAATTATCAAAAGAAAAAAAATTCAGAATGCTGTGTAATTTGATGAATGATTTAAGTATTGATTTCTTCCACAATTAATGTAACAACATACACATTTAAATAAGTCTTTTAGTTTTCCTTTAAAGGTGAGAGATTGAGCTTTCTGTTTTGCGGATGTCTTGCAGGACCACCTAATGTTCCCACGCATGCTAATGAAGCTTGTTAGCCTCCGTACTCTCAGCAGTGTCCACTCTGAGCAAGTCTTCGCCCTTCGTCTCCAGGACAAGAAGCTCCCGCCCTTACTATCCGAGATTTGGGATGTCCATGAGTGAGGAGTGCTTACCCCCACCTCCCTTCCCTGTCAGGCACACCACCAACTTCTGGCCCATCTTGTCTGCATTATCCAGTTGCTAGAACCCAATCAAGCAGCTGGACACCATGTCATGAGCAGGTTCTGTTGAATCTTGTCCCTCCACTAACCTTAGCTGGACGTGACATTGCATTATGTCGTGCTGCTTTTTTCTTGGACTGTGTCCAATAATGCATCGCCCTCAAGCGCAAAAGTGGGACAGGAGATGGCTCACGGATGGACAAAAGCTGGGGGCTGACAGGACAGCCACAGAGAAGATTATCTTTAGTACCTTTATGTACCATTATGTATCACTGAATAGCATCTGTCAGATTATGCCTTCCTTCTGACCATTGATGCACTTTTCTTATCGTGGATGCTGCGAGAAAAGCTTGAGCTCATTTGGACATGGTCATGATTTGACAAGCATGATGCAAGTGGGCACTGTTGCCTCTGTTTTCTTGGGTTCAGGGAGAGCAGCATCAGCAATGCCACTCAGGGGAGTTGCAATTTGCTGTCCTTTCTCTCACGGACTGGCTTGTACCAGCATATTCTTTTGAATCTCATTCTATGGAAGTTGAACAAAATTTAAGAAGACTAGAAATTGTTTAACAAGTCTTGACAACTTCTGACTCATGACAATGGTGATGAGACATAGGGTCTTGGGGATCAGTTGCAGATTTAGGTGTGCTTCCACTAATTGTAGTTTCAGGTGTGTAAACCAGTCCCAGAAGCTATTTGAGAGATACTCTGCTACAGGGATCCTCAAATCTTGCCCGAAAATTCAAATCCAACAATTGTAACCTCACCCTCCAGACAATTCAGTGAACAATTATTGCTACTGATTGGCCAGGCTGTCATCAGCCCTGGCTCACAGGTAAAGGGAGGCAGTTAAGGACTGTGATTTGGCAGGCAAGCAGTACAATTTGAAAGACCGCTTGAAACACCGTCAGCTTTGGAAGTTAGTTTTCATGCAATTTGTCGTACGCCATATTACCAATAAGTTTTTAACAACCAGTATGCTACTTTTATCCTACTCTGGGAAATTTAATATTGTAACTCGAATGAGTTCCAAACGAAGATTTGATTCAAGTAAACCAATGTGGGGCATCAGATAATTTATGGGTTGTTATTGTGAGCGGTCTGTCTTTAATTAGCTTCTCATTGCTAAATGGAGAATTTCTGATGTGAAGTATACCGGTTTGTGAAACGGCTTATACTGGGACTCCCTGTGCAGACTAAGTGAGCATTCAGCTTAAATTGACCCAAGGTCAGTAATTTCCCTCTGCAAAGGCCTGGAAGTTTTTGTATTGATGCAAATAAACAAAGCATGGTGCTCGGGATATGTATTGCAACCTTACAGTGACTAAAATGAGATGCATCTGAATTTCCAAGCACTCCAAAAAACTTCTGACTAGACTGATGAGTCTTCAATGTACTTTTTTGCACTGTTCTACTTCTGTGAAAAGATCAAACTCATTAAGAATTGTTGTAATATTGACAAAGCAGTTTTCATCTTGGGAACAGTAGCAATAATGGTTTACATGTGGTTGCGGCCAGGATTTATCAGTACAAATTTACCATATGCGAGAATTTCAAGTTGAAATCACTGCAATTTTATGCCAATTTTATCACCAGAAAAAAAAAAAGGAAAAAAAACAACCAGTAATAAAGTCTGCTGTAAGACAAAAAAAACTGGGCGTTACTTGTGAGAGCTGATGTCCCCACATGAAACAAAAGAGAGCTAGGTAGGCGAAGTACACCTGTGATAACAAGGGTTTGTTAAAGGTTTTTTGAGATTCATTAAAATGCCGCTGAATGCTAACCACCTCACCTTCTACTTCAGAAAGCTGCATCACCACTGAATGTAGCAGTGGTGGACATTTTACAGTTTAATTCACGATTTAAGGTACTGTACTGTGGGCTTACATTGTCGTCAGGGTTTGACACGTGGCTGTTTGTTTGCTCCGAGGCTTCATTCAGCCATATCTGGTAAAATTGTTGGGAGGGAAATGGTAGTCATTATGTGAACTTGTACATTAAATTGTTTGGTCTCTTGTGTATTTTGAGTATGACCACAGCAAGGCCAGAGGTATGAGCATTGCTGACACATGACTAGACTAATTATCCTGACAAAGCTATTGTATGAAAATCTAGCCCTTGAAAAATGTGGAAAGTCGTGCATTTTTATAAGTATGATTTGCTTAATCGCATTCATTTGACCACATGATGACAATATTTTTTTATAATTATGTTGTAACATAACTTTGGTAGCCTATGAACCACTGGGCTATATTGATACATTTGCATAATGCACAGGTATTTGTCATTAGGACAGATCTGGGGAATATTAGCTGTTATTTGGAGCATTAATGCAAAAAGTGTATTGCAACACCTGTTAGCTTTTTTTTTCCAGCCCCTAGTGATAGCCTTGCTGATTTCTAAGTATGTCAAATATAATCTGCCCCTCAGTCGTAAGTATGAAGTATGATGCAAATACTTAGTGTTTCCAATAACTTTTGAAATATTAGACTGAAACTGCACAATATAAATGGCCCTATAGTGTTCTAATAGTTTTCAAAGTCGTCATTTTAAATTGATTCTTAGGTCTCCTCTCAGTGAATGGTTATAAGAGTTCAAAAGTTCCCAAAAAAAAAAAAAAAGATGTTCCAATGCCTTAAATTCTTGTGTGTTCTGCTTTATATGTATTAAGTAAATACTGAAAAAATGTATTGTTCCATAAAAAATAGAACCTATATACTTTTTGTTTATCTTTAGGAAAATTCAAATCTAATCTTTGCACAAACTTTGAACTAATGTGTTCATTCACTTCTAAAATATTTACTTTCTAACTAAGCTGAATTTGAAGAAAGTGACAAATGATCTAGCTTTATCAAAATAAATATTTCATTTTCTCTTTCCTGCAGTTTGTTTCATGTTTGCAGGAATTTTAGCAATGCTCTTTTTTTGTGACTGCTTTATGTCTACGAAATGGAATTTGACTGTCAGTTGCCCTCATCATTTTACATCCTCACTATGGATGAACTTATCTGGGCATGGTCTTTAGAAGTCAGCATGGACATACTTATTTAAAAATGATTTGACGCAAGGTTTACTAAATTGCATTTCCTCCGGGAACGCCTGCAAAAGCCTCGTTTGTCATGTGAGATTTAGGCCTGTGGTTCCCAACCTCAGTCCTTTTGGCTATAAGTGTGTCCTGGTTTTGATTGATACCACAACTGCAATCGAAGAACTTTGAAAATGCGCCAATTTTTCCGAATTAGGTGCTATTCTTGCTCAGAGGAATAATTTCCTGTCATAAGCCACATTAAGCCAGAAATAACAATTAATACTATAGTGCTGTGGAAAAAATATTTGCCCCTTTTGAAGTTTATATTATTTTTGCCTATTTGTCATATGTTCAGATCATCAAACTAATTATAACATTAGACTTCAGGTAAACCGAATCAAGACAAATGCAGTTTCTGGTGATTTCATTTATTGAAGGAAAAGAGCAATCTAACTCTACCTGGCCCTGGGAGAAATAGTTGCCCCCTTAGTTACAAAATCAACCAATTTGCAAGATTAATTGAAAATTGGTTTCAGTTTCATTAGACACACCCAAGCATGATTACTGCCAGCCCTTTCCAAATCTGAACATCACTTAAGTAGAACCTGTTTGGCCATGTGAAGCGGGCAAAAGACGGCATATGATGGGATCTAAAGAAACTCATAAAATTTGAGAAACAAAGTTGTTTACATCAGTCTGTAAAGGGTTACAAAGCCATTTCTAAAGCTTTGGGACTCCAGAAAACCACAGTGAGAGCCATTATCCACAGATGGAGAAAACGTGGAACAGTGGTGAACCTTCCCTGGAGAGGCCGGCTGACCAAAATTCCTCCAAGAGTGTATTGATGAGTCATCAGGAGGCCACAAAAGAATCTGGACTAACATCTTAAGAACTTCTGGCCTCACTTGGCTCACTTAAGGCCTGTGTCAACTATTTCACAGCAAGAAAGAGACTGGGCAAAAATGGCATCCAATGGAGATCAGACAAAAAATGAACAGAAATCCTTGTCTCATATTAATCAAAAAACATCTTGACCCCCAAGACTTTTGGGATTATAATCTTTGGATTGATGAGTCAAAATTTGAGCCTTTTGGAAGACATTGTCCAATTAGATCCGGTGTAAAGCTAACATAGCATTCCGTAATTAGAACATCATACCAGCAGTCAAACATGGTAGTGGTAGTGTGATGGTCTAGGAGTGCTTGCTATAATTCAGGGCTGCACATTAACTTTTTCTGCTCATAGCACTGGTGCTACAGAGGTTTATAGTCTTGTAGTACAAGACAAAAACTTGTAGCACAGTAAAAGCATCTGTTACATCTCTAAAACCAACCACAAGTTGTGCAGTTTATCATTTAAAGACATAAAATATTAATAATCTCTTAGTAAATTGAAATACTTTCAAGGTCTCGGAATTCTTTAAATTCATACAATTTTAAGTAATTTCCAGAACTTGTCAAGCAGTCTTGACACAACGTACACTTCAAATGTAATGCAGGCACATCACTCACAGAAATATTAAGAACCCCTAAGTATTTATGCATTCTGTGCATACTGTTTATGTAAACATACTGTAATACTGTTTATACATGCTGTTATTTATTAGTGAGACTTGCGGTGATGTGAGGCAGTGGCCTAACGATTTATCGCTGGATTTTGTCAACCTGTTCCCACCATAGACTGTATAAAAAGATGGACGAAGCGACCGTGACGTCACCCATTGGTTTCAGCATACCATTTAGGAAGCCTTGATTTTGGCAATTTGAATAGGAGCAATCTGATATAGTGCAAAATTGTCAAAAATCGGGAGATGAGATTAAGGAAGGGGATTTTTTGTCAACGTCCGCACTTCCGGTAATAAGACCAGCGTCGCCAAGTCAATGCATGCATGACGAAATGCGATGAGCATTGCCCAGCTTCGCAGTTGAATACCATCGTGGATACACAGATATGAATATGAAAATACCGTAAAATTCAAATAAACGCTACATTCGAGTAAAAGCCGGAGTTCACGTCCTGGAACTAAACGCTATAAATCGCCATTATATTAGCTAGGGTTTGACCACGCGCGGATATGAGCGAAAGTTCACTTGTCGACATTTCGACCGTTGAGCCGTCATTATCGGCAAGCATATCCGCCTTGCGATGTGCCATATTGTATATCAGATCGCTCCTATTGCGCCATTTTGTCATTTTGAAACCGGATGTGATTCCTATTGGACGAGAGCGTGACTTGAATATCCAAGGAGCAGCGAGAGGTGGATCTACATGTGGATCAGACCGTATCAGACAAGGACCAGGGGATAGCCACGCCTCTAAAGCATATTCTGGCTTTATCCTTTATTCCAGTCTATTTCGGACCATAATTTACAAAAATGAACATCGTGATATATCAAAGGAGACTTGAAACTTGCGAAACATAGAATAAAGTATTATTCTGTGGAGTATCTCCACTCCTGCTCATCCTCTCAAGACTGCTGTCTGTCCTGGCTCCCCGTTGGTGGAATGATCTCCCTATCGAGGTCAGGATGTCAGAGTCACTGAGTATCTTCAAGCACAGCCTGAAAACTCACCTCTTGAGGCTCCACCTTTCCACTACTTGGCTGCCCTCGGTGTAACTCTCCTTATGTCTGTTATGGCCCCAATCTGTGATGGCGTCAATTTGTTATGGCCCCAATTTGTTATGGCGTAGCGGACAGCAAGGGGATGACAGACACTTTGAACTAATCTACAATCTACTCTACTGACCAAGATTGAAATAAAAAAAAAAGAGATATTTCCAGTCCCTTGGTAATTGAGATGGGGCTGCTATGTTGCGATGTCCTGGGACAGGAAAATGCTCCAACACAGGCAAAAATCCACAAAACTTCACAGGTCTTGAAAAGAGTGACAGGTCTGGTCAAATGTATCCTTCCACAATTTCTCCTTGCAATTTCTCCTACTACCTACTCTCTGTTTTTCTCCTAATATACTCTTTTCCAGCCCCCTCCCCTCTGGGACATTCCCCTCTGAGGCATACCCAGGACATGCCCCAAACCTAGCTGCAGACTGGGCTTAACAAAAAAAAATGTCAATACTGCCATCTAGTGGCTTTTTTTTTCCACATTACACCTCCATTCCAAAAGGGAAAAATTTTGACTCATAAAGGCAAAATTTTTCTCTGCAATACAAAAATGGTTAAGCAGACGCTTGTATATATATACATATAATACAATATGCTGATAAACACGTGATATATATACACATACTCAAACACGGGATAAGCAATCAGCAATTACATTGTCAGTACCCTTTAAATGCTTAATTTCCAAGTCAAACTCCTGTAAAATCAAACTCCAATTCAACAATCTCCGATTCTTGTTTTTTATCTTACTCAAAAACATTAACGGATTGTGGTCAGTGTATACAATCATTGGCTTTTGCCCTGAACAAACATAAACCTCAAAGTGTTGTAAGGATAGAACCAGAGCCAACAGCTCCTTCTCAATAGTGGAATAGTTCTTTTGGTGGCGATTGAACTTCCTGGAGAAGTATGCCACGGGATGCTCAATGTCATCAGAGTCACTTCTCTGTAAGAGCACAGATCCACAAGCTTGGTTGCTAGCATCGACCGCCATGGAGAACGGTTTGTTGAAGTCAGGAGATTTGAGCACGGGGACGTGACACAGCAGAGACTTTAGGCGATCGAAGGCTCTTTGGCATGCTTCATCCCAAGTGAACTTTACGCCTTTCTTCAGTTGGTTGGTGAGACTGAGAGCAATCTCAGCAAAGTTCTTGCAGAACTTGCGGTAGTACCCGATCATTCCAAGGAAGCGGCACAAAAGCTTTTTTTGTTGTCAGGAACTGGAAAGTCCATGATGGCTTGGACTTCAGCATTTATGGGTGCCACCTTACCCTAGCCTAAGACGTAGCCAAGATACGTGACAGTAGCACAACCAAAGTCACTCTTGTTCAGGTTAACAGTCAGGTTAACCTGGGTCAAGCGCTGGAACAACGTCTCTACATCTTTCAGATGTTCTTCCCAGGAGTCGCTCCATGTGATCAGGTCGTCGATGTACGCACCCGTGTGTGGCAATCCGGCGATTGTAGACTGTATCATCCTTTGGGCGTGGCTGGGGCATTTTTCATGCCAAAGGGTAGGACTTCATACTGGTATAACCCAGATGGTGTGGCAAAAGCAGAGATGCTCTTGGCCCTCTCAGTTAAAGGCACACACCAATAACCCTTCAATAAATCAATCTTGGTCAGAAACTTTGCTTGCCCTACTCTATCGATACAATCATCAATCCTAGGTATTGGAAACACATCAGTTCTAGTTACAGCATTGACTTTGCGATAATCTGTACAGAATCTAGTACTTCCATCAGGTTTTGGAACTAGAACACAGGGTGAACTCCAATCGGAGTTAGAGGGTCTGATAATATCATGTTCTAACATGTACTCAACCTCTTTCTCAGCAATCTTTCTCTTTTCAGGATTCATCCGTACGGATGCTGTTTTATTGGTTTGGCACCACCAACATCTACATCAGGGGTCACCAACTCCGTCCCTGGAGGGCTACCATCCTGTAGGTTTCTGCTCTACCTCCTATTCAGCACACCTGATTCAACTAATTAGCTACTTAACAAGATCACTAAGCTTGGCAATTGAGTGGCTAATTAGTTGAATCAGGTGTGCCGAAGAGGAGGTAGAGCAGAAACCTACAGGATGGTAGCCCTCCAGGAACGGAGTTGGTGACCCCTGATCTACATCATGACAGGCTATAGAAACTCTCTTTGGAACATCAGGAAATAGATCTTTATATTTCTTGATCAACCTGTCAAACTGATCTTTCTGTGAGGGTTCTAAGTGCTGGAGTTTTACATCAAGATTTTGCAACACTTCAGGATTTGACAATTTACATGAAAGAACTTCAGCTTTAATTCTAGGTTCATCATCTTGAAACTCCCCCTCATCTTCACAAGTCTCGGCCATAGGAGGATCTGAAGAGACAGCTACAACCCTAGCATTCCTATCATGATAAGGCTTCAGCATGTTAATGTGACACAACTGTTTTGGCTTTCTCCTATCTGGAGTCTTCACAATGTAATTGAGATCATTGAGTTTTGTCAGAATTTCATAAGGACCATGAAATCTAGCCTGCAATGGATTGGACTGCAAGGGAAACACAAGGACCTTGTCTCCTGGTTTAAACTCACGGCTTCTAGCCTTATGATCATACCATTTTTCATTTTTCCCTGACTTGATTTCAAGTTCTCTTTGGCTAGGTCACAAGCTGCATGCAGTCTTTCCTTGAACTGGCTAACATAGTCTCACAGACTGATATGCGGCTCTTTCTCTTGCCATTGTTCACTCAACAATAGCAAAGGTCCTCTCACTTCATGGCCAAACACTAGCTCAAACGGACTGAATCCAGTAGACTCCTGCACTGCTTCTCTAGCTGCAAACAACAGCAAATGAACACCTTCATCCCAGTCTTTCTCATGGTCATAACAATAAGTCCTCATCATTGTCTTGAGAGTGGAATGAAACCGCTCTAAGGCACCCTGACTCTCTGGATGATAGGCACTGGAAAAAATCTGCTTCGCACCTAGTTCATACACAACCTGCTGAAACAATCCGGAAGTGAAATTGCTACCTTGATCTGACTGAATTTCCCTGGGAAGGCCAAACAACGTGAAGAACTTTATCAAAGCCTTCAAGATTGCAGTTGCCTTGATGTTGCGTAGAGGTATGGCTTCAGGGAATCCGGTAGATGCACACATGATTGTCAACAAGTACTGATTTCCAGATCTAGTCTTGGGTAATGGACCAACACAATCAACGATGACCTTGGAGAAGGGCTCCCCAAATGCTGGGATAGGCTGCAATGGAGCTACAGGTGGGTCTAACTGGTGTTTTCCAACTATCTGACAAGTGTGACAGGTTTTGCAAAAGTTGGAAACATCTTTCCGAAGTCCAGGCCAGAAGAAGTGTTTCATGATCTTGTCAACAGTCTTGTTAACACCAAGATGACCTCCTAAAGGCAAACTATGAGCCATTGTTAAGATCTCATTCCTGTAGACCTTCGGAACAACAATTTGCTTGACCACAGCCAATCTGCATTGGCAGGGATATCAGGAGGGCGCCACTTCCGCATCAACACTCCATCCTTGAGATAATACCCAACTGGAAATGCGTCTATTTCTTCATCAGGAAGGGCCCTCTTCTTTAGTACACAAATTTCAGGATCATTGGTTTGCTCCTGAATCAACCGCTTTCTGGACAGAGACAAGTCTCCAGGCACATCAGAATCACCAGACCCATCTGGCTGGCTGAACAGAGAACTGATAAAAGTGTCTGATAAGTCCTCAAACGGAGAAACCATAGTAGGCTGAACAGAATCATGAGGCGAACCACCTGAGTCATGACTATTCAATGTGCTGGACGCCACCACATCATCTTCTTCTTGAGCCTTTTTGGCCATAGCACGGGTCACTGCACAGGAAGGATACAGAGATGGGTCTTCATCACCATCTTCAGTGCTCGGCTGTGAAGTAAGATGAACAGGGGGAACTACATTGCCCCCAGCCAGGTCATTGCCTAGCAACAGAGAAACACCCTTGGTAGGTAGACTTGACATAAGTCCCACCTTTACCTGTCCTGTAACTAAATCTGACTTCAAGAATACAGAGCGCAGGGGTACAGATACAGTCCTCCCTTCAATACCTTGTACAAGTATGAAATCCCCAGAAGCGGTCTCATCACGTAACTCCAAGGAATCCATCAACAAAAGTGACTGAGAAGCTCCGGTATCCCTTAGGATATATATGGGTACAGGAGGAGACTGCTCATTCAGAGCCACAAATCCCTCTGACACAAATGGAAGAAATTCTTCCCTCACAAAGTGAGCAGTATCAGGCTTCTTAGCCTCACAAGGAGCAGGCAATTTAGCAGATCGGTCATCTACTACAGGGGTTTCTAACCTTGTCTTCACAAAGGCATTGGGTTTGGTATCCTTTTTCTTTTTTAGCTTTAAGGAACCAACAGTTAGTTGTAACATGACCAGATTTCTTGCAATAATTGCAAACTAGACCACTTTTGTCACTGTCAGCTTTCACACTTTGATCAGACCTTTGACTGGATTTCTGAGCACCATCACCAGATTTGTCTTTGTCTTTGGGTGAGGAATCTTGGGTATCACCGTTACCTTTTTTCTGAAATTGGGACCATCTATTGTTACTGCTGGACTGAAATTTGGACTTATGTGTGAGAACATATTCGTCTGCAAACTTGGCAGCTGATTGCAAATTCAGTGCTTCCGTCTCATTAAGGTAGGTCTTAATATCATCCTTGACACAGTTCTTGAATTCAACTAACACCATCTCTTTTAGTGAGTTGAAATCATCCTTGACCTCCATAGAAGTACACCAGCGCTCAAAGCAAACCTTCTTCTCGTTAGCAAATTCCACATAAGTCTGATGGTCAGATTTCTTCAGACCTCTGAATTTCTGTCGGTAAGCCTCTGGAACCAACTCATAAGCTGTCAAAATAACCTTTTTGACAACCTCATAATCAGAGGAATCATCTGCAGACAAAGCCGAATAGGCTTGTTGAGCTTTACCCTTGAGGACAGTTTGCAACATCAGAGGCCAGTGTTCCTTTGGCCACTGACAACTCTTAGCGACCTTCTCGAAGCACTGGAAATACTTATCAACCTCCTTTTCCGAGAATGGAGGCACCAGCTTTACCTCCTGGCTAGCATGAAATTTGTTTTCAGCTTCCATTTTGATTTTTAGTTGCTCCATTTGGAGCCTTTCTTCTCTGTCTAACTTCTGTAAATCGAAATCTCTGTCTCTGTCTCTCTCTTTCTGCTATTTCCTCTTTCTCTCTTTCTTTTTTCTCTTGCTAATTTTTCTAACTCAACCTGCCTTTCTTTCTTTCTGCTCTCTTGAATGCTCTTTCCTCTCTTTCAATCTCTAGCATTTTTAATTTAAGTTCCATTTCTACATTTGGATTTTCCACTGGAAACTGTTCCAGATCTCCTGGTGCAAACACATTTTCATCAATGTAATATTCAACAATCTCTCTAGCCAGCCTTGCTTTTCGCATGGCTGGTTTTACATCTGTCAGCTCTAACTGTCTGCATATTTCTAGCAGTTCTGTCTTTTTAAAAGACTTCAAAACCTCTACGGTTGGTGATGCCAAGAAATCATCCATTGCTGTTGATCTGTCAATATATATCTAGGAAAATTCAAAAACAATTTCACAATTTGAAATTTTAGATTTTCAATAAATGACTCACACAATGGTCTATCCCGGATGAGCCCCCAATCTGTTTTGGCGTCAATTTGTTATGGCCCCAATTTGTTATGGCGTAGCGGACAGCAAGGGATGACAGACAAAATTTTAAAACTTTAACAGATTTAATTAAACCAACACTTTGAACTAATCTACAATCTACTCTACTGACCAAGATTGAAATAAAAAAAGAGAGATATTTACAGTCCCTTGGTAATTGAGATGGGGCTGCTATGTTGCGATGTCCTGGGACAGGAAAATGCTCCAACACAGGCAAAAATCCACAAGAAGCTTCACAGGTCTTGAAAAGAGTGACAGGTCTGGTCAAATATATCCTTCCACAATTTCTCCTTGCAATTTCTCCTACTACTCTCAATTTTTCTCCTTATATACTCTCTTCCAGCCCCCTCCCCTCTGGGACATTCCCCTCTGAGGCATGCCCAGGACATGCCCCAAACCTAGTTCCAGACTGGGCTTAACAAAAAAAAGTCAGTACTGCCATCTAGTGGCTTTTTGTTTCCACATTACATGTCAAATGACACGATGCCCGAGTCTCGTATTGTTAACTGTGCTGGTCATTTTTGTTAACTTTGCTGCTGGTTTTTGTTAACTTTACTGGCTTCTTTCGGTTGGCTATGGTTCGTTCTAGTTCTACATTTTTCACTTAGTGTTTCTTTTGTTGCTTGATCTATTAGCACTTTAGCTTGACTCCTTGGAGCGCACCAAACTTTTGCACTTTGTACGTCACTCTGGAGAAGAGTGTCAGCTAAGTACATGTAATGTAACAGGACAATAATCCAAAGCACACAAGCAAGCCCACTGCTGAATGGCTCAAAAGAATCTAAATGGTGATCCTGGAGAAGCCTAGTCAGAGTCCTGACATGGATCTGATTGAGATGCTGTGGTATGACCTTAAACGGGCAGTTCATGCTCAAAAACCCTCCAATATGGCAAAATTAAAACCTCTTCAAACCCAACACCCCTATTGGCAACATTGGCGCTATGGGATTGGCATAAGTCAATGAATTTAATAATTTACTAATAAACACTGCTTGGCCAAAAAAAAAAGTCACACGCTTTAATATTCTGTTGGATTGACTTAAGCTTTGATTGTGGCTTGCATTTGCCAGGGCATCATTTGGATTAGGTTATGCAATGTTGCAACATTTATTTCTGTCTAGAGTTGCATTAATTTTTTGCCAAAATCTTGTATTGTTCACGGGAGAGTCAGACAGCTGCATAGCTTATCCCAAAGATTCTTTATGGTATGAAGGTCTGGACTCTGGGGTGGCCAATCCATGTGTGAATATGATGACTCCTGCTTCCTGAGCTACCCTTTCACATTTTGAGCCTGATTAATCCTGAAATATTCCCATGCCATTAGGGAAGGAAAAATCTGGTCATTCAGTGTATTAAAATAGTCAACTGACCTAATTTTTTGGGTACATATCATTGCTGAACCTAGACCTGACCAACTGAAGCAACGCCAGATCAAAATACTGCCTCCATAGGCTTGTACAGCAGACACTAGGCATGACGGGTGCATCACTTCATCTGCCTCTTTTCTTACCCTGATGCACCCATCAATCTGAAATACTGGTAATCACTCTGGTAAATCTGCAGTCATTAGACCCCATGACCTTTTTAGATCACTCCAGAGTAAAAATCTTGATGCTTCCTGGCTAATTGAAGCCTCTTTTTCCAATTTCCCTCACGGACAAGTGGTTTTCTGAGGGTTACACAGCTGTTTAGACCCAAGTCCTTGAGTTCTCTTTGCACTTAGCGCATGGTAATGCTCTTTGTTTCACTGTTAAACATGGGCGTGAATTCTACTATTGATTTTTTTAACGATTCGATTTGGCCAAATGTTTGCAATCTCTGATCACAATCCTTGAAGTTTTTTTTCATCTGCCTTTCTTCACAGAAAATGGTTCACCAATATCCTTTTAGGTTTTAATGTGTTGGACAGTTTTATACTCAATTTTAGTAGTTCCAACTATCTCCTTAGTCGTTTTCTTTGCTTAATGCAAGCCAATAAGTTGACCCGTCTGAAATGGTAACATTGTTGCTCCAATTTATGTCCTCCAACATGGTTGTTGAAGCAATGGGAAGCTACTCACAACATCAATAGACCCTTTTGGTTTTAGGACGTGAAAAAGCGAGATTTGGAGTGCGCATGCTCCTTGCAGACTATGTGGGGCAGAAGATGCACAAATCCTATTTAAAAGGTGGGGAATTATAAGTTCTTTCGCTTTCCCCATGGTAAAAGGCAGTTTACAGCGTGGATTCAGACTATAAACAGGAATGTTTTTTGTTCGGGAACATTCTAGGGTGTGCAGCGTACATTTTTATCTGGATGGCCAGATTAAGAATTCTGTATTCAACCTACTCCAAATATCGATTGATGTTTGGGTACCCAGAGAAACATTAGGATATGAAAACACGTCAAGCGTATGTCCAGTTAAGGAAATTTAGAGTTTAGTTTCGAGCGCTGCTATTCATGTCAGTTGCATGTCGTTAACGGCGGCTGTCATGTCACTGATGACACAATCTTTTTGTCGTCATCACCCATCAGTATACTGGCTTCCTATAAGGCTTGGATTTAATAGTTTTGATCGTCATTCAGGTATAATAGGCTACGTAGGAACCATACTGTATAAAAAGACGGACGCAACACTCGGGTCTGAAAACTGAGGCAAATGCCGAAATCTCCAAAATTTGCATTCTATTTAATGGCCAGCAGATGGCGACGTCGGTGGTTGCAGAAAGAAGTTCAATCCTATAGAAGTCTATGAGAAAATGACCCTACTTTCCCACCTGATTTATTATTTAAATAATGATATTCCACAATACTTTATTCTATGTTTCGCAAGTTTCAAGTCTCCTTCGATATATCATGATGTTCATTTTTGTAAATTATGGTCCGAAATAGACTGGAATAAAGGATAAAGCCAGAATATGCTTTAGAGGCGTGGCTATCCCCTGGTCCTTGTCTGATACGGTCTGATCCACATGTAGATCCACCTCTCGCTGCTCCCTGGATATTCAAGTCACGCGTTCGTCCAATTGGAATCACAACCGGTTTCAAAATGGCAAAATGGCGCAATAGGAGCGATCTGATATACAATATGGCACATCGCAAGGCGGATATGCTTGCCGATAATGACGGCTCAACGGTAAAAATGTCGACAAGTGAACTTTCACTCATATCCGCGCGTGGTCAAACGCTAGCTAATATAATGGCGATTTATAGCGTTTAGTTCCAGGACGTGAACTTCTGCTTTGACTCGAATGTAGCGTTTATTGGAATTTTGCGGTATTTTCATATTCATATTAGGAATTCGTACTGGTTAGCGTTGACTTTTAAATGAAGGACCCAAAAACAGTTTAGCAGTTCAACAATTTTACTGTAATAATTCAGAAGGTAAAAACATGAGTACAATAAGGGAAATTCATGTGCACAGATACAGACAAATGAAAAATAGCCTTCAAACCATCAAATGATACAGAAACCATATACAGCCGATGATCTTTAGCAAAGAGTTGGAAAGAAGAATACTCAGATAAACAAAAGCTTCTGTGAGTACAGAATCTCTGGTCGTAGAGGACCAGAAGGCTGAGAGCAGCCCCGAGTTCTTCTAAGTCCCCATCTTTATAGTTCCTTAACTTCCTTTTTCAGTTGGAGGGGTTTACATGTCACTCATATACAATGTATCATATTAACTTGCCAGTTTCATAGTTTCCATGAGAACTAACCATTGTGCCCCTTCTCAGATCTAAAGATACTTGACCTACACCTGACATGGTATTGCTCCTTACTCATTGTCTAGCTTGCTGCTATAAATTTCACCTTGCGGTTAGGCCGAGACTTCAACTATGGTTCACCTCTTGACTTTAAATTTAGTGCTTCTGTTTTCTTTAGATAAGAGGAACAAAAAGTGGAAAATCCCAGATGGAGAAGACAAAGAGAGTTACAGCACAATTCACTCAGATATACATTGCTTTAGTGAATACTTGATTATTAATACATTGTTTCAGTTAATATCAATTAATACTTGATTATTAATGCATTTGTATATATAATGAATTAATAGGGGAGACCGGGGACAGTTGCAACACTTTTTGCATTTGACTCTGTTACTCAGAGATGGTTTGGATTAGACAAACCAAATTTTTATACAATAAACATACATCTGTCTGTTAATAGTCAAAACAATTTAAAGATCATTACAGAAAGTACATTCTTCACAATTTGCATTTGAATGTAAGGAGTCAGATGTTGCAACTTACCCCGGGCCCGGGGACACTTGCAACATTGTTTGTGGATGTTTGCAACGTGTTACAAATACAATATATTTCAGTGTTAATAAAAGGATTATTATCAAAAATGTAAGTTATAATAATATTACAGTGTTATTTATTCATCAGCTTTTATCAGATGACAATTATAGATTTGTCTAGACGAGTAGGCCTTATGTGCAGATGTCAAAGATTCAAATTGATATAAAATACAGTAGGCTTTCTGTGACATAGGAAGAATGGAACAATTTATGAGGCAATTAACTTTTATTCTGCCTATTGTCAGTATATGCATTGATTATACAAAATTGACTTGCAAAATTGAAAACTGGGCTTCCAAAACCTTTGTGGAAAAACACAACTGTAGAAAATGCATCTTAAAAATGTCTGAGTTTTCAACTATAAAACTGCCATTAACACCCCATTATCTACTTAAGTATATGATAACTATATTATTGCATCATTGACTTTTTTATCCATTAAACTTTTTTATCCATCAATTTTTAGCAATGCAGCTGTATAAACTGTAATATTAACAATATAATTCCATCTTGCGTCTGGTCAAAACAACTTAAACATTTTTAAAAATCTATATCTTATATCATCATTTTCATTTTAGCAATACAATGGTAAAAAAAATGTAATTTCAACAATATATCTGTATCTTACATCTGGTTAAGATGACTTCATGGCAATCACTTTCATTTAAGCAACAGTTAAAACTGCCCTGACTGCCCTGCCTTCATCCCTGATAATGTTAGAGGCTCTCTCCAAAATATGGAGTGGAACCCCTCTGTCTGTGACCCTCTTTCTCTCTCTGGGCATACTGAAAAGAAAGACTAGAATTAATTAATTAAAATTAGACTATTCACTGTATCCTCCTCTGCACATAAACACACAGTTGCACAAACGCATGGACACAGATACATGCGCGCGCACACACACACACACACACACACATATAAACCTCCTGTACCTGCTCTAACCTGATGAACAGCATTGTATTTACGTAAAAACTAATGAAAAAAATGTTAAAAATACTGTTATGTGGTCTGTTTTTACAATAATGCACTGTACGGGGACAGTTGTAACAGTTGTTCCAACTGTCCCCCTTCCTGTCGCAATGATAAAACCTCATGTGCTAGCTAAACAAGGTGACCTTGATAGATGCTAACCATATTAGCTAAAAGTTAACATATCACTCGTTTAAACCAAGTAAGTTTGAGTTGAATCACAAAAACAGTGACAACAGTTTAACAAAAACAAAGCTCAAGAAAAAAAATACTTTCATACCTCAAAAACAGTTTTTTTCTAATAAATCCTGGAGCAGCTCTTGAAACTGCTTGCTTTTTCTCTGCAAGGGGGGGCATCCAACTGAGCATGTGCAGTATGAGTGTCATCACTCTAGCTTGTTTCTGATTGGAGAAAAATGACATGTTTCAACCATACCCTGTTGAAACTGTCCCCGGTGTCCCCTACAACAATTCAGCAATAGATCAATACAGTAATGCTTTTGTTAGTTTTAGATTGAGAACACATTTGAATATAATGGATTAATATTTTCCCACAATATCTGTGTATCCACGATGGTATTCAACTGCGAAGCTGCGCAATGCTCATCGCATATCGTCATGCATGCATTAGGCTAGTTCGAGATGAACTGCGCCTCGCCTGGACTGTAGACGAGAGCAGGCGACTGCGGGGGGGCAGTGACAACAAGCTGCAATCAAGTCGGACAGTTTCCAGCAGCCTTGAGAATATACAGGAAGTCACCCCAAAAATCCTCACATCTCACTTACCAGAAATCTTTGCGCTGCTAAATACTTCAATAATTAAAACAGTGCAGTGTTAATATACAATAGACTATATGCAGTTCATGATCTGTGACATGAATCCCAATTAAACGTCACCATCAGCCACACGTTTTCTGTAACCAGACTAAACCTTCAAATCCGACAAATAAAATCAAATTCTCTCCCATTCAAAGGTAGAGAATGTATATAAAACGTCATATTGTTGAATCAACCTCTAAACCAATCAGCTGTTACATCAGGTTAGAGCCAGGCGGTGTAGTCGGTGGAGAGCAACTGCAACGCCTGGCTCTAAAAACTGCGGCCGCCTCGCTGTCACGATTTTATCGCCGTCTACTTTTGTATTACGTCAGAGCAAGGCGGAATGAAGTCGGACACAAAGCTACATTGCATTCATTGTGCGCCGATCGCCGGTGGTCGAATCTGCGCAGACCTGGCTCATCTCGAACGAGCCGATTGACTTGGCGAAGCTGGACTTATTACCGGAAGTGCGGACGTCGACAAAAAATCCCCTTCCTTAATCTCATCTCCCGATTTACGACAGCTTTGCGCTATATCAGATCGCTCCTATTCAAATTGCCAAAATCAAGGCTTCCTAAATGGTATGCTGAAACCAATGGGTGACGTCACGCTCGCTTCGTCCATCTTTTTATACAGTCTATGGTGGGAACAGGTTGACGAAATCCAGCGGTAAATGGTTAGGCCTCTGCCTCACATCACCGCAAGTCTCACCAATAAATAACAGCACGTATAAACTGCATGCACAGAATGCATAAATACTTGGACGTTCTTAATATTTCTGTGAGTGATGTGCCTGCATTATATTTGAAGTGTATGTTGTTTGTGTCAAGACTGCTTGACAAGTTCTGGAAATTACTTAAAATTGTATGAATTTAAAGAATTCCGAGACCTTGAAAGTATTTCAATTTACAAAGAGATTATTAATATTTTATATGTCTTTAAATGATAAACTGCACTACTTGTGGTTGGTTTTAGAGATGTAACAGATGCTTTTACTGTGCTACAAGTTTTTGTCTTGTGCTACAAGACTATAAACCTCAGTAGCACCAGTGCTATGAGCAGAAAAAGTTAACGTACAGCCCTGTGCAGACTCTAGTGTGATCATTCGGGACAAAGTTCTTCCGCTTTATAGCTCGAATCCGTGCCTGTCGTTGTCTCTTGCCACGGGGAACACGAAAAAACCTTATGTCCCCATCTTTGTGATACCGGTTTATGCACCCCTCTACGCAACAAATAGCCACAATATTTCCTTTTGCCCCACATCAGCTATATTGGGCATGCGCACGCGGACTTCCGGCCTTAAACCGAACTGGTCTATTAGGGTCAAATAACATGTTGCCAGGGGGACTATATTAATTACTGCAGTAATTATCCCATGGAAGGCTCTTTACTATTTGCTTTGTTAAATTCACGTGGTCACTTATTTTCGGCCAGAGAGTGTATAATTAGTAAAGTACATAAATATTATCCAGTAGAATCCTTTTGATACATCCATTTTTGATATCCAAGTCAATTTTCCAGTGAAAATATCAAGTTATAGCCTTTATCAAAACTTGTTTTTTTTTTTTTTTTGCAGTGTTCTCTCAGCTATATTTGTTGCTTGGAGCTGCCTCTCCCTAATACATGCCTTGGTTAGTGTTTCAGGATCATCATAATCCACAAAACTTGGTTTGAATTTGTCATTTATTTGCCTGTTCATTTTTATATGATTTTCAGAAGTTAGTCTGTGGATGCAAGTTAATCTGCTGGTATTTAAAAGGTCACTGAACATAACTGGTGATTTTAATGAAAAGCCCTCGCTTTTTTGCACTTGTTTGACTCAATGGGACTCTAGCTAATTCCTTTATAAAACCCGACCACCAGGCACTGGCTTGTGAGCTCCCTTCCCAGGTTTAGCTCCAGGAAAGGGCCCCAATATCCCTGTTTGCGGCAAGGTTCTCATTTGTCTGTAGGGCCACGGCATAGGAGTCTAGTGAAACCGCATTTTCCTTTTTGATTCTCAAAACTGGGCCATATTCCAAATGTAACATTTTCCGATTAAGACCTGGGATATGTCGACATTACTCGGGTTTTAGGAGCATTCTTTGGGCATCTACAGTGACCGCAGATATTATTGGCACCCTTACTGAATATAAGCAAGACAGGCTATGAATAAAATGTCTGCTGTTTATCCTCTTGGTCTTTCAATCAAACTTTTCACAAAAATCTGACCTTTTCATTGAAATAAATTATTGAAAGAAATAAAATGTTAACATTAAATTAATATTTTTCTCCAAAACACACCGTTGGTACCCGTTGAAAATCCTATGATTAAATTCGAACTGAAGTTTACTGACATTCTTGTTTCAGATTTTTAAGTTAAGCTGTTTGATTAGCAACTCCTTTGTTGTTAACCATGACTTCCTGTTCCTACTTGGGTATAAATATGAGATGAGGCAGGCCAAATCTCCATATAGACTGGCAGCTAGGGGCCTTCAGCCTAGATGAGAAGGATACCAATATTGGAGTACGGGGACATCTCAGGTCATAGCGTAGGATGTTTTGAAATGGCCTTCTGCTGGGTACCACTGGTTGCGTGTGACCCCTGGGGGCCCTTAAAGTGACCCTTTTTTTGGGTTGCATAGATATTGGAGATACCTTATAAAACTAACTGGCCAAGTACATTTCCCAGAGGGTAAAATGACCCATGCCAGACAAATATCCTGCTGTTTTGGCCCTGCCAGAAGGGCCAAAAGGGTCTAAAATTTCAAGCTAGCATAGATATTGAAGATACTGAATGGAAACACCTTTAAATGAATGAGCACATTCCCCCAAGTAGGAAATGTCACGTGCCAGACAAATGCAGTACTGTTTGCGAAAAGACGGAAATCTAACTAGTTACAAGGCTGTGAGGATAACGTGAGAAAGACGGTAGTAAATGGTTTGGGAGTGGTCATCACAGTCGGCTGAGCAGCTCATGTATACATATTATCGGTAAATGTAGTCCGGTGCAAGGCTTGCTGTCTGTTGTCTGCATGAGTCTAACCTTGTGTTCGTACACCTTGCAGCTCAATAGCTACATGTATTGTAATGTTATGTGGCCTTACAGGGTCAGATACTGGCCTTGGTAAACACTGGTCACCGGCGACGAAAACAGCCGAACGGAAAAAAGCCCGAATTATGAACCCTAGAAACGTGCAATTACGGCGAGAACAATCTTAAATATTAATATAAATGGGAGTACAGCAAGCTTAAGTTTACTATTTCACTTCGAGATGGCACTTTTACATTTCTGACATGAACCAGTACCGTCAAAAGCACTATGTTATTAAATGTCTGACCGATACTTTTCCAATTGGCTACTTGGGGATTCCGTGTTAAGATATTGTGTCAATGAAATTGGTTTATATTTTGCATTTATATTCTGTAATAAGTGTTTTCCACTCATTTTGGATATATAAAGCAGAATCACTGACATGTACTCACTTCGTCTTTCTCTTCTCGAATCTTTACGTTGGTTCACATTCCACTTGCTATTTCAACGCCAACCCAGTTTTCTAAGTCTCTGAAGCTTTGTTTGGTCTTGCAAGATGTCTTGACGTTATGAACTTAGAGGTATGTTTAATTTTTCCTAATTTTTTCTCACTTAATTTCTGCTTGAATTCATATATATTTTGGTAGTCCTAATATAAATGGTAATATTGTATGGTAATATCGCCCATAGGGGAAGACTGGTTCCATGAAAAATCCGTCACTGTAATCCAGTACTGTAACCCTCGGTGAAAACCCAGTTAGCCATTACTGACCCGACAAGATATTGAAACAATGCTAGTGGTTAACTGGTTAATCTTCCATCTTTTCTCGAACAACACTGTATTTTGCTGCATTGGACCACCAGAAGCCCTTAAAATGGGGCCCATGACACCCACCACTCATCTAGGCTAGCACAAATATTGAAGATACCGAGCACAACCAACTTCGAATGAATGAGTACATTCCCTCGAGTGTGAAATGACCCATGCCAGACAAATATTCCCCTACATTGGTCACGCCAGACGCCCGTAAAATGGGGCCCACGACCCCCACCACTCATCTAGGCTAGCACAAACATTGATGATGCCGCATACAACCAGCTTCAAAGCTTTCCCAAAGGGAAAAATTGCACACGCAAAACAAATTAACTGCTGTGTTGCCCTTGCCAGAAGCCTTCAAAATGGGGCCACCCCTGGGGATCAACACAGGCTACACAAACTGCAGAATACCAATTTTAAATTGGTAGGCATAAACCTAGGCCGTATTCCCCAACCAATATCCCGAATTTATGGTCCTGTACCTGGATACGTGTTTATGAACACCAGATACAGTTTCAAATGCTAATTGTATTGGGCTCTTAGATAATGAATGCTCCCATGAACATAGATGACAGCACTTTCTAGAATCTCAAGATGTTTCAATGAAGAAGATACAGCTTGATCTTGATTAAGCTCAAAATTCCTCAAAATTTATTAAGTCATCCATCATGTTTCCAGAGAAATAAGAATAATTTAAGCATACAAGCATCAGGTATAAACGTCATATTTTGAAGAAAAGCATGTTATGGTTGGAGAACAGGAGATGTAAAAATGGGTGTGGTGTGTTTACACCCTTAGATTTCTCATGCTCCCCATTTATTATTAGATCCTGATATAGGGAAATTTCCAGGTGCAGAATTGTTGATGGCAGTTCAGATCTGTCAAGAACCCCAAAATCTCATGCCAAGCTCCAATTCCACGTCCACTCGATTTATTTTCGCGCCTTGCATCATGCTTTACTGATGGCTAACCCATACAGTATTTTCTCCAACAAACCAGCATTCTGTCAATTTCATATAATGCAGGATTTATTTCCCTTTTGCGGTTTAGCTGGAACTGATTGTGTCCTTATCACTGGACAGTCCAGGTGATGTTTCAGATGGAGTGTGTCTTTCATATCGGAAAAAAACTGCAGAAAATACTGCCATACTGATAGCACATCAGTGTGATCTTGAATTTTGCAATCTAGTCTGGTAAATGACCATTCAGCTGGAACATTCTAAAGCCGGCCTAGTTTAGGTGTAGAGACCATTAACTTTTCAGTTTGTTAGTGCTACAGTAATTCATTTTACATTTAATCAGTCAAAATCAAAAGTGTTCATTGCAAGTGTTGCGGGACAAAATCCATTTTCACCTCCTGTATTTTGTGTGTATCTGTATGTTGTACAGTGGGGTGCAAAAATTTGGGCACCCCTGGTTTAAATGTCTGTTACAATTCATCTCCAAGTGATTGTAGCATTTAGTGTTCAGGTTTGCTTTCAAAGTTAAACATGACACCTTTCTGCAAATTTGAAAGCAAGGTTTCTTTTTATTTTAATTTTTCTGAGTTTTTAAATGATAAGAAAGAAAAAGGGGCCCTGTGCAAAAGTTTGGGAACCCTTTTGGATTATTCTTTGTTACCTTTTAAGAAGATGATTACTCAGGCCCAGACCCAGGTGATTTACTCGTTAGGGCTTCAATGAGTCAGGTGAATATAATTCCAGGGTTGAACTATATATTCTGAAGTAACTCCATGCCTTCTATAGTATCCGACTGTGGTGGCTGTTGTGTCTGGTGTTAAAAATCATGTGTTCCTCAAAACAGTTGTCCAAAGATGTCAAAATCAAGATAATTCATGTCCACCAACAAGGAGAGGGTTATAAAAAAAACTCTCGCAACGTTTCAAACTACCCATTTCTACTGTCAGAAACATCGTAAGAAAATGGAAAATACAACCCCAATTCCGAAATAGTTGGGACGAAATGTAAATTGTGAATAAAATCAAAATGCAATGACTTTCAGATCACATGAGCCAATATGTTATTTACAATAGAACATAGATAACATTTCAAATGTTGAAACTGAGACATTTTACATTTTTACCCACAAAATGAGCTTATAATAAATTTTATGGATGCAACAGGTCTCAAAAAAGTTGGGACACGGTCAAAAAAGGGCTGAAAAAGCAATTAATATATATAAAAGAGAATCAGCTGAAAGAACATTTAGCAAGTAATTAAGTTAACTGGCATCAGGTGTGTAACATGATTGGCTATGAAAGGGATGTCTTAGAGAGGCTGAATCTCTCAGAAGTGTAAAGATGGCCAGAGGCTCTCCAACCTGTGAAGGCTTGCATGAAAAAATTGTGGAATACTTTAAAAACAATGTTCCTCAACGTCAAATTGTAAAGGCTTTGAAGGTCTCATCATCGACAGTGCATAACATCATCAAAAGATTCAGAGAAACTGGAAAATCTCTGCATAAGGGACAAGGTTGAAGACCTTTACTGGATGCTCGTGATCTCTGGGCCCTCAGACGCCACTGCATCACTCACCGGCATGATTCTGTCTTTGACATTACTAAATGGGCCCAGGAATACTTCAAGAAACCACTGTCTGTAAACACAGTCCGCCGTGCCATCTACAGGTACCACCTAAAACTCTATCATGCAAAAAGGAAGCCATTGTTGAGCATGATCCAGAAGTGCCGCCGTGTTCTGTGGGCCAAGGCTCATTTAGAATGGACTGCAGCAAAGTGGCAAAGTGTCCTGTGGTCAGACGAGTCCAAATTTGACATTCTTGTTGGAAATCATGGGCGTCTTGTCCTCCGGGCTAAAGAGGAGAAAGACCACCCCTCCTGTTATCAGCGTTCAGTTCAAAAGCCAGCATCTCTGATGGTATGGGGATGCATTAGTGCATATGGTGTGGGACACTTGCATGTTTTAAAAAGCACCATGAATGCTGAAAGTATATAAAGGTTTTAGAGCAACATATGCTCCCCCCCAGACGACATCTATTCCAGGGAGGGCCTTGTGTATTTCAGCAGGACAATGCAAAACCACATAATGCAGCTATTACAGCAGCATGGCTTCGTAGTAGAAGAGTCCATGTGCTGAACTGGCCTGCCTGCAGTCCTGATCTTTCACCGATTGAGAACATTTGGCGCATAATTAAACAAAAAGTCGGTCAAAGGAGACCCAAAACTCTCCAGCAGCTGGAAGCCTGTAAAAAGAAGGGGGGATGCTACACCATGGTAAACAGGCCCCTGTCCCAACTTTTTGTGTATAAAATTGTAAAATTTTAGTTTCAACATTTGCTATGTTATCTCTGTTCTATTGTGAATAAAATACTGGCTGGTGTGATTTGAAAGTCATTGTGTTTTGATTTTATTAATAATTTACACTTTGTCCCAACTATTTCGGAATTGGGGTTGTAAATGGAACAATAGTAGTCGAGGCAAGATCTGGAAGACCAAGAAAAATTTCAGATAGAATGGCCTGAGATCCGGTGAGAAATGCTCATAAGAACCTACACATCACTGCAAAAGAGCTGCAGAAACGAGTTGCAGACACAGGTATAGTTGTTCACAGGACAACATTACAGCGTACCTTAAACAACAAAGACCTACATGGCAGAGTTGCAAAAAAGAAGCCTTTCCTACGACCTCAACGCAAAATTAAACGTCTGAAGTATGCAAAAGAGGACCTTGAGAAACCTCAAGCCTATTGGAACGATGTGCTTTGGACTGACAAAACCAAAATTGAACTTTTTGGCCACAACCAAAGAAGGTATGTTTGGAGGAAAAAGGGTGAAGCATTTGTAGAGAAGAACACGTTGCCAACTGTTGAGCATGGAGGTGGATCCATTATGCTTTGGGGTTGTGGAGCAGCTGGGGGCACAGGCAATATTGTGCAAGTGGAAAGAAGAATGGATTCCACCAAATATCAAGACATTCTAGAGGCTACTGTTCAAAGCTCAGTCCAGAAATTGAAGATGAAGAGACATTGGGTATTCCAGCAAGACAATGACCTGAAGCATACCTCAAAATCCACCATGAAGTACCTCCAGGAAAGACCGATGAAGGTTTTGGAATGGCCATCAGAGTCCCCAGACCTGAATATTATTGAAAATCTGTGGAGAGACCTCAAACATGTCGTGCATGCAAGAAGGCCAAAGAATATTTCTGAGCAAGAGGTGTTCTGTCAGGAAGAATAGGGAAAAATTCCAAAGACAACAAGAATTGAAAGACTCTTAGCTGGCTACAGGAAGCGTTTGCAAGCTGTTATAGCTGCCTGAGGAGGAGTTACAAAGTACTAGCTGACAGGGTTGGCAAACTTTTGCACAAGGCCTTTTTTTCCCCTTGTTGTATTATTTTGAAACTGTAAAAAGTTCAAAATAAAAATTATTCTTGCTTTAAAATGTGATGAAATGTGTCATGTTTAACTTTGTAGCATTTAGTGTTCAGGTTTGCTTTCAATCACTTGCAGATTAATTGTAACAGACATTTAAACCAGGGGTGCTCAAATTTTTTGCACCCCACAGTATCTCCCACACAATTTATCTCAAAATACTTACTTTTCTTATCCAACTGACCGATCGTAAAGTAACTTTGTCTCATTCAAAACTAATGACTAAAACATGCAATACACCCTGGTTTAGAGATGAAAAGAAAGTACATACAGAGTATCCCAGAATGTCTTCAGACATATGTATAACCCATTTCTCAAAAGGGATCTCAAAACGAATAAGTGCAAGCACAATCAATTTCAAGCCAATGAGTCGGAATCATGATAGATGATGTTCCTGTTGTGTGACCAAAGTTATTATCCCAGTCAAATTTATTTGTTGGATGCTGTAGTAGTCATAACTTGAACGTATTGGAAAACCTTTTGGCATACCTTGTAGTCTCCAGTGTCATTACCCTTATTCTGTTAATTATGAGCAATTAAAATAATTTCAATACTACTCACCCGACGAAGGCAATTCTGTGAAGGTTTTGTTTGAAGATCAAATTTCTGGTCAATAAATAATTCAAATGAAAACCTGTGCTTCCTCGTTATTACATACCATCTTACCACCATTTATCTGGTAATCTCCATATTTGTGCTAAGTCTAGATATGTACCACCCCAATTCTGAAATAGTTGGGACAAAGTATAAATTGTGAATAAAATCAAAACACAATGACTTTCAAATCACGCCAGCCAGTATTTTATTCACAATAGAACAGAGATAACATAGCAAATGTTGAAACTGAGAAATTTTACAATTTTATTCACAAAATGAGCTCATTTCAAATTTGATGGCTGCCACAGGTCTCAAAAAAGTTGGGACAGGGGCCTGTTTACCATGGTGTAGCATCCCCTGCTCTTTTTAACACAGAGTGGAGGCGTCTGTGCATTGAGGAGACAAGTTTCTCGAGTTAAGCCATTGGAATTTGATCTCACTCTTGTTTAATACAGGCTTCCAGCTCCTGGAGAGTTTTGGGTCTCCTTTGACCGACTTTTCGTTTAATTATGCGCCAAATGTTCTCAATCGGTGAAAAATCAGGACTGCAGGCAGGCCAGTTCAGCACACAGACTCCTCTACTACGAAGCCATGCTGTTGTAATAGCTGCAGTATGTGGTTTTGCATTTTCCTGCTGAAATACGCAAGGCCTTCCCTGGAATAGATGTCATCTGGAGGGGAGCATATGTTGCTCTAAAACCTTTATATACCTTTCAGCATTCATGGTGCTTTTTAAAACATGCAAGTGTCCCACACCATATGCACTTTACTGTCAGAGATGCTGGCTTTTAAACTGAACGCTGATAACAGGAGGGGTGGTCTTTCTCCTCTTTAGCCCAGAGGACACGATGCCCATGATTTCCAACAAGAATGTCAAATTTGGACTTGTCTGACCACAGGACACTTTGCCACTTTGCTACAGTCCATTTTAAATGAGCCTTGGCCCACAGAACACGATGGCGCTTCTGGATCATTCTCAACAATGGCTTCCTTTTTTGCATGATAGAGTTTTAGGTGGCATCTGTGGATGGCACGGCAGACTGTGTTTACTGGCAGTGGTTTCTTGAAGTATTCCTGGGCCCATTTCGTATATAATAATAATAATAAATTTTTTTTAAAGGCGCCTTCCTTGGCACTCAAGGTCACTGTACAGATAAAAACAACAAGCACAGAAAATACTCAAAATACATAATATGAATATAAATTAATAAAAAAAAAAAAATTGGTCGGGTTATTTTAAATCAGGTGGAATAGGCTATTTGAAATAGGTGGGTTTTAAGTCCAGATTTGAAGTGGGGGAAAGATGTGGTACTCCTGAGGTCTGGTGGTAATGAGTTCCTGAGCTAGGGAGCAGAGCGGCTGAATGCTCTGCTCCCCATGGTGGTGAGACGGGCAGAGGGGCCAGACAGGTGAATAGAGGAGGAAGATCTGAGGGAGCGAGAGGGAGTGGAAACGTGAAGAAGTTCAGACAAATATGGAGGGGCAAGGTTATGAATAGCTTTAAAGGTTAACAGGAGGATTTTGAACTGGATGCGGAACTTAACCGGGAGCCAGTGAAGCTGCTGGAGGACAGGAGTGATGCGGTGGATAGAGGGGGTTCTAGTGATGATACGGGCAGCTGAATTCTGGACCAATTGGAGTTTATGGAGAGATTTTTTAGGGAGACCGAAGAGAAGTGAGTTGCAATAATCCAGACGGGAGGTGACAAGGCTGTGGACAAGGATAGCAGTGGTGCGCAGGGTGAGGGAAGGGCAGAGACGATTAATATTGCGTAGGTGGAAGTATGCAGACCGGGTGATGTTATTGATGTGAGACTGAAGGGATAGAGTGCTGTCGAGGATGACACCCAGACTCTTGACCTGAGAGGAGGGGGAGACGGAGGAGTTGTCGATTGTGAGAGAAAAGCTGTTAGTTTTGGATAGTGTAGATTTGGTGCCGATGAGGAGAACCTGAGTTTTGTCACTGTTTAATTTAAGAAAGTTGAGTGAGAACCAGGTTTTTATTTCTGTGATGCAGTCAGAGAGGGAGGGAGTGGGAGAGTGGAAGTGGGCTTACTGGTGAGGTAGAGCTAGGTATCATCCGCGTAGCAGTGGAAATTAATTTTATGTTTACGGAAAATATTGCCAAGGGGAAGGAGGTAAATGATGAAGAGGAGGGGCCCCAGGACAGAGCAATGGGGCACACCTGTAGTGACAGAGGAAGGGTTGGATGTGAAAGAACTGAGTTTGATGAACTGAGTGCGGCCTGAGAGTTAAGATTTGAACCAGTCTAATGGCGTGTGGGTGATACCAATGGAGGATAATCTTTTAAGGAGGGTGATGTGACATATGGTGTCAAAGGCCGCAGACAGATCAAGGAGGATGAGGATGGTGAGTAGGCCAGAGTCAGCTGCCATGAGGAGGTCAATTGGTGATCTTTGTAAGGGCAGTTTCTGTGCTATGGAAGGGGCAGAAACCGGACTGGAACTGTTCATACAGGTTATTGTGAGATAAATGAGAGTGAAGCTGGGTGGCAACTATTTTTTCAAGGATTTTGGAAATGAAGGGTAAATTTGAAATGGGACGGAAGTTATTGAGGTTGGTGGGATCGGCACCAGGTTTTTTCAATATTGGAGTAATTACAGCGGTTTTGAAGGATATAGGAACAGTTCCAGTGGAGAGAGAGGAGTGGATGATGGCGGAGATGATGGGGACCAGAGAGGGGAGACAGGCTTTGACCAGAGCTGTAGGGAGGGGGTCATGCTGACAGGTGGATGACTTGGATTTTCTGACGAGGTCAGAAATTTCTGAGAGAGTGGGGAGCTGGAAGGTGGAAAATAAGTGAGTCGTAGGGTGAAGTTCAGATGACAAACTAGGTGAAGAGGTAGGACTAAGGTGCTGGTGGATCTTCTGAATTTTGTTTACAAAGAATGACATGAGGGAGTTAGAGAAGGCAGTTGAGTAAAGGTGTGATGGTAAAGAGTCCAGGGGGCGGATGATATTGTTAAGTCAAGAGAACAGTGATTTAGTATTGTCTTCATTTGCACAGATTAAACCAGAGAAGTAGCGGGATTTGGTCAATGACAGAATCATGCCAGTGAGTGATGCAGTGGCGTCTGAGGGCCCGAAGATCACAGGCATCCAGTAAAGTTCTTCGGCCTTGTCCCTTACGCGCAGAGATTTTTCCAGTTTCTCTGAATATTTTGATGATGTTATGCACTGTGGATGATGAGACCTTCAAAGCCTTTGCAATCTGACGTTGAGGAACATTGTTTTTAAAGTATTCCACAATTTTTTTATGCAAGCCTTCACAGGTTGGAGAGCCTCTGGCCATCCTCACTTCTGAGACACTCAGCCTCTCTAAGACATCCCTTTTATAGCCAATCATGTTACACACCTGCTGCCAGTTAACTTAATTACTTGCCAAATGTTCTTTCAGCTGATTCTCTTATATATTTATTGCTTTTTCAGCCCTTTTCTGCCTGTGTCCCAGCTTTTTTGAGACGTGTTGCAGCCAGAAAATTTGAAATAAGCTCATTTTGTGGGTAAAAATGTAAAATGTCTCAGTTTCAACATTTGAAATGTTATTTCTGTTCTATTGTGAATAAAATACTGGCTGGTGTGATCTGAAAGTCATTGCATTTTGATTTTATTCACAATTTACGCTTTGTCCCAACTATTTCGGAATTGGGGTTGTATACTGAGAGGCATTAAAAACGCAAAGTGGTTTTTGTAGTCTTAATTTGAAAACTGATAGTTTTTCCTTTTGCTGATTGACATGATGACCATCAGGTATGGTAATCATTGCAAAATGTCAAGTGTCTGGGTTCGAATCCTTTCTTGGTTTAACACCTGTTATCTCCCCAATTTGTTACGGCGTCAATTTGTTATGACGTCACGGACAACAAGGGATGACAGACAAAATTCTTAAACTTCAACAGATTTAATTAAACAAACACTTAGAACTAATCTACAATCTACCCTACTGACCAAGATTGAAATAAAAAAAAAAAAAGAGATATTTACAGTCCCCTGGTAATTGAGATGGGCTGCTGTGTTGCGATGTCCTGGGACAGGAAAATGCTCCTACACGGGCAAAAATCCACAAAAAGCTTCACAGGTCTTGAAAAGAGTGACAGGTCTGGTCAAATGTATCCTTCCACAATTTCTCCTTGCAATTTCTCCTACTACCTTTCACTCTCACAATTTTTCTCCTTATATACTCTTTTCCAGCCCCCTCTGAGGCATGCCCAGGACATGCCCCAAACCTAGCTCCAGACTGAGCTTAACAAAAAAAAGTCAATACTGCCATCTAGTGGCTTTTTTTTTTCTCCACATTACACCTCCATTCTAAAAAAGGAAAAATTTTGACTCATAAAGGCAAAATTTTTTTTTTTCAATCTAAAAAATGGTTAAGTAGACACTTGTGTGTGTATATATATATATATATATATATATATATATACACACATATAATACAATATGCTAATAAACGTGATATTTATACACATACTCAAACACGGGATAAGCAATCCGCAATTACATTGTCAGTACCCTTTACATGCTTAATTTCCAAGTCAAACTCCTGTAAAATCAAACTCCAATTCAACAATCTCCGATTCTTGTTTTTCATCTTACTCAAAAACATTAACGGATTGTGGTCAGTATATACAATCATTGGCTTTTGCCCTGTACAAACATAAACCTCAAAGTGTTGTAAGGATAGAACCAGAGCCAACAGCTCCTTCTCAATTGTGGAATAGTTCTTTAGGTGGCGATTGAACTTCCAGGAGAAGTATGCCACGGGATGCTCAATGTCATCAGAGTCACTTCTCTGTAGGAGCACAGATCCACAAGCTTGGTCGCTAGCATCGACAGCCATGGAGAACGGTTTGTTGAAGTCAGGAGATTTCAGCACGGGGAAGTGACACAGCAGAGACTTCAGGCGATCGAAGGCTCTTTGGCATGCTTCATCCCAAGTGAACTTTACGCCTTTCTTCAGTTGGTTGGTGAGACTGAGAGCAATCTCAGCAAAGTTCTTGCAGAACTTGCGGTAGTACCCGATCATTCCAAGGAAGCGGTATAAAAGCTTTTTGTTGTCAGGAACTGGAAAGTCCATGATGGCTTGGACTTTAGCCTTTTTGGGTGCCACCTTACCCTGGCCTATGACGTAGCCAAGATACATGACAGTAGCACAACCAAAGTCACTCTTGTTCAGGTTAACAGTCAGGTTAGCCTGGGTCAAGCGCTGGAACAATGTTTCTACATCTTTCAGATGTTCTTCCCAGGAGTCACTCCATGTGATCAGGTCGTCGATATGCGCACCCGTGTGTGGCAATCCGGCGATTGTAGACTGTATCATCCTTTGGAACGTGGCTGGGGCATTTTTCATGCCAAAGGGTAGGACTTCATACTGGTATAACCCAGATGGTGTGGCAAAAGCAGAGATGCTCTTGGCCCTCTCAGTTAAAGGCACACACCAATAACCCTTCAATAAATCAATCTTGGTCAGAAACTTTGCTTGCCCTACTCTATCGATACAATCATCAATCCTAGGTATTGGAAACACATCAGTTCTAGTTACAGCATTGACTTTGCGATAATCTGTACAGAATCTAGTACTTCCATCAGGTTTTGGAACTAGAACACAGGGTGAACTCCAATCGGAGTTAGAGGGTCTGATAATATCATGTTCTAACATGTACTCAACCTCTTTCTCAGCAATCTTTCTCTTTTTTCAGGATTCATCCGCACGGATGCTGTTTTATTGGTTTGGCATCACCAACATCTACATCATGAGAGGCTATAGAAACTCTCTTTGGAACATCAGGAAATAGATCTTTATATTTCTTGATCAACCTCTCAAACTGATCTTTCTGTGAGGGTTCTAAGGGCTGGAGTTTTACATCAAGATTTTGCAACACTTCAGGATTTGACAATTTACATGAAAGAACTTCAGCTTTAATTCTAGGTTCATCATCTTGAAACTCCCCCTCATCTTCACAAGTCTCAACCATAGGAGGATCTGAAGTGACAGCTGCAACCCTAGCATTCCTATCATGATAAGGCTTCAGCATGTTAATGTGACACAGCCGTTTTGGCTTTCTCCTATCTGGAGTCTTCACAATGTAATTGAGATCATTGAGTTTTGTCAGAATTTCATAAGGACCATGAAATCTAGCCTGCAATGGATTTGACTGCAAGGGAAACAACACAAGGACCTTGTCTCCTGGTTTAAACTCACGGCTTCTAGCCTTATGATCATACCAAGTTTTCATTTTTCCCTGACTTGATTTCAAGTTCTCTTTGGCTAGGTGACAAGCTGCACGCAGTCTTTCCTTGAACTTGCTAACATAGTCTAACAGACTGATATGCGGCTCTTTCTCTTGCCATTGTTCACTCAACAATAGCAAAGGTCCTCTCACTTCATGGCCAAACACTAGCTCAAACGGACTGAATCCAGTAGACTCCTGCACTGCTTCTCTAGCTGCAAACAACAGCAAATGAACACCTTCATCCCAGTCTTTCTCATGGTCATAACAATAAGTCCTCATCATTGTCTTGAGAGTGGAATGAAACCGCTCTAAGGCACCCTGACTCTCTGGATGATAGGCACTGGAAAGAATCTGCTTCGCACCTAGTTCATACACAACCTGCTGAAACAATCCGGAAGTGAAATTGTTACCTTGATCTGACTGAATTTCCCTGGGAAGGCCAAACAATGTGAAGAACTTTATCAAAGCCTTCGAGATTGCAGTTGCCTTGATTTTGCATAGAGGTATGGCTTCAGGGAATCTGGTAGATGCACACATGATTGTCAACAAGTACTGATTTCCAGATCTAGTCTTGGGTAATGGACCAACACAATCAACAGTGACCTTGGAGAAGGGCTCCCCAAATACTGGGATAGGCTGCAATGGAGCTACAGGTGGGTCCTAACTGGTGTTTTCCAACTACCTGACAAGTGTGACAGGTTTCTTCTTTCTTCTTCCGCCTTCTGAGGAGAGCAGTCGCACCCTGTCTCTGCTCCTGCCTGCGTCTTCTTTCTTTGTCTTGTTTTGTCCTGTTACCCCCTCTTTTTTCCTTTTTTTGATCCTCCGTCTGCTTCTGAGGCTCCCAAGTAAAGATGGAATTAATTAGCTGGTCCCTGAATGCGATTGACAAAATTTTTTCACCAAGAAGCGGAGCACCTGGCGAACCGCGCTGCCCAGACGCGACTTTTGCTGCTGGCTACGTTCGGGACGCGTGGTCGAGATGGCAAGTTCTTTGTCTGGCGGCACTATCCCTTGAAGACGTGGAGGATGTTTACCTGTTTGGATTTATGGTGACAGGATTTCTCCTAATTGGCATGGGAGTAGCTCTGATCTACCGCAAAGTGCGCGAGCTGGGAGCAAGGAAAATGCCCAACGCGCTGCCTAGCACCGAAATTATTATGGAGCGCCTCAGTGGAGTATCAGAGATTGGTGAGTTGCTCAAAAAGACTCTGGGATCATCTGCAGAAATGCACAGAAAGATGGACGCTGTTTTGAGTCAGTGTGGGGAGTTTGTGCGTTTGACTGTGAATTTGGGCAAGAGACAGGATGAGATGATGGGAGAACTGGTGGCCCTGAAGCGTGAAGTTAAAAATTTACAAAATGAATAGCGGATCAATCGAAATTGCTTGTTCCACCCGAAATTGAATAGAAGTCGCCCCCCCCCCGCGTCTCCCCTCTGTCTGCCTCAGCCTCACACGGATCGGTCCTTATCATCAACAACACTCCCTTATCCCTCTGGCAAGGACAGAACATTCTGCCCCTGATAAGGACTTTCTGGACTCTGCATTCCACCCCCCCCCCCCCCCCCCTCTGCTACAGGCTGCCTCCGCATTTTTTTCATTAACCCCTTCTTCCCCCACCTCTCATACCCCCCCCATTCCCATGAAAAAGTTCCTACGCGTTTCCAGCGTGTCGTGTTATAAACCTGATGTGTATTATCATGTCTGATGTCATCAATTTGTTTCTTCTCTGTGTTAACTGCAACCTTTAATTTCGAAGAAGAAAGTGTAGTTGGCAGCGCGACACACGTTGCAGCAGCCCGGAGCACTTTCTCTCCAAACTTAATTTCGTTGTTATTCTGTAACAATGACAATAAATTCATCTGAATCTGAATCTGACAGGTTTTGCGAAAGTTGGAAACATCTTTCCGAAGTCCAGGCCAGAAAAAGTGTTTCATGATCTTGTCAACAGTCTTGTTAACACCAAGATGACCTCCTAAAGGCAAACTTTGAGCCATTGTTAAAATCTCATTCCTGTAGACCTTCGGAACAAAAATTTGCTTGACCACTGCCCAATCTGCATTGGCAGGGATATCAGGAGGGCGCCCCTTCCGCATCAACACTCCATCCTTGAGATAATACCCAACTGGAACTGCGTCTATTTCTTCATTAGGAAGGGCTCTCTTCTTTAGTACACAAATTTCAGGATCATTGCTTTGCTCCTGAATCAACCGCTTTCTGGACAGAGACAAGTCTCCAGACACATCAGAATCACCAGACCCATCTGGCTGGCTGAACAGAAAACTGATAAAAGTGTCTGATAAGTCCTCAAACGGAGAAACCATAGTAGGCTGAACAGAGTCATGAGGCGAACCACCTGAGTCATGACTATTCAATGTGCTGGACGACACCACATCATCTTCTTCTTGAGCCTTCTTGGCCATAGCACGGGTCACTGCACAGGAAGGATACAGAGATGGGTCTTCATCGCCATCTTCAGTGCTCGGCTGTGAAGTAAGATGAACAGGGGGAACTACATTGCCCCCAGCCAGGTCATTGCCTAGCAACAGAGAAACACCCTTGATAGGTAGACTTGACATAAGTCCCACCTTTACCTGCCCTGTAACTAAATCTGACTTCAAGAACACAGAGCGCAGGGGTCCAGATACAGTCCTCCCTTCAATACCTTGTACAAGTATGAAATCCCCAGAAGCGGTCTCATCACGTAACTCCATGGAGTCCATCAACAAAAGTGACTGAGAAGCTTCGGTATCCCTTAGGATATATATGGGGACAGGAGGAGAATGCTCATTCAGAGCCACAAATCCCTCTGACACAAATGGAAGAAATTCCTCCCTCACAAAGTCAGCAGTATCAGGCTTCTTAGCCTCACAAGGAGCAGGCAATTTAGCAGATCGCTCATCTACTACAGGGGTTTCTAACCTTGTCTTCACAAAGGCATTGGGTTTGGTATCCTTTTCTTTTTCTTTCTTAGCTTTAAGGAACCAACAGTTAGTTGTAACATGACCAGATTTCTTGCAATAATTGCAAACTAGACCACTTTTGTCACTGTCAGCTTTCACACTTTGATCAGACCTTTGACTGGATTTCTGAGCACCATCACCAGATTTGTCTTTTCCTTTGGGTGAGGAATCTTGGGTATCACCGTTAACTTTCTTCTGAAATTGGGACCGTCTATTTTTACTGCTAGACTGAAATTTGGACTTATGTGTGAGAACATATTCGTCTGCAAACTTGGCAGCTGATTGCAAATTCAGTGCTTGCTTCTCATTAAGGTAGGTCTTAATATCATCCTTGACACAGTTCTTGAATTCTTCAACTAACACCATCTCTTTTAGTGAGTTGAAATCATCCTTGACCTCCATAGAAGTACACCAGCGCTCAAAGCAAACCTTCTTCTCGTTAGCAAATTCAACATAAGTCTGATTGTCAGATTTCTTCAGACCTCTGAATTTCTGTCGGTAAGCCTCTGGAACCAACTCATAAGCTGTCAAAATAACCTTTTTGACAGCCTCATAATCCGAGGAATCATCTGCAGACAAAGCCGAATAGGCTTGTTGAGCTTTACCCTTGAGGACAGTTTGCAACATCAGAGGCCAGTGTTCCTTTGGCCACTGACAACTCTTAGCTACCTTCTCGAAGCACTGGAAATACTTATCAACCTCCTTCTCCGAGAATGGAGGCACCAGCTTTACCTCCTGGCTAGCACGAAATTTGTTTTCAGCTTCCATTTTAATTTTTAGTAGCTCCATTTGGAGCCTTTCTTCTCTGTCTAATTTTTCTAAATCGAAAACTCTGTCTCTCTCTCTCTTTCTGCTCTTTCCTCTTTCTCTCAAACTGCCTTTCTTTCTCTCTTTCTGCTCTCTCAAACTTTGTTTTTCTTTTCCTCTTTCTGCTCTCTCGAATGCTCTTTCCTCTCTTTCAATCTCTAGCATTTTTAATTTAAGTTCCATTTCTCCATTTGGATTTTCCACTGGAGACTGTTCCAGATCTCCTGGTGCAAACACATTTTCATCAATGTAATATTCAACAATCTCTCTAGCCAGTCTTGCTTTTCACATGGCTGGTTTTACATCTGTCAGCTCTAACTGTCTGCATATTTCTAGCAGTTCTGTCTTTTTAAAAGACTTCAAAACCTCTATGGTTGGTGATGCCAAGAAATCATCCATTGCTGTTGATCTGTCAGTATAGATCTAGGAAAATTCAAAAAACAATTTCACAATTTGAAATTTTAGATTTTCAATAAATGACTCGCACAATGGTCTATCCCGGACCTGAGCCCCCAATTTGTTATCTCCCCAATTTTTTATGGTGTCAATTTGTTATGACGTCACGGACAGCAAGGGATGACAGACAAAATTCTTAAACTTCAACAGATTTAATTAAACAAACACTTAGAACTAATCTACAATCTACCCTACTGACCAAGATTGAAATAAAAAAAAAGAGATATTTACAGTCCCCTGGTAATTGAGATGGGCTGCTGTTTTGCGATGTCCTGGGACAGGAAAATGCTCCAACACAGGCAAAAATCCACAAAAAGCTTCACAGGTCTTGAAAAGAGTGACAGGTCTGGTCAAATGTTTCCTTCCACAATTTCTCCTTGCAATTTCTCCTACTACCTTTCACTCTCTCAATTTTTCTCCATATACTCTTTTCCAGCCCCCTCTGAGGCATGCCCAGGACATGCCCCAAACCTCGCTCCAGACTGAGCTTACCAAAAAAAAGTCAATACTGCCATCTAGTGGCTTTTTTTTTCCACATTACACACCTCATTATGATTATATAAATACAGCACAGTTCCCTGGATCATGGTCGTGAATCACATTGGGAGAAATCATTTTGCAAATGAAAAGTTGAAGATCAGGGCCAATAAAAAAAACACATGAACAAAGTTACATCATTCCGACTTCAAATGCCACAAACAAATGGATCTCGAAGGAATCAAGAATTTTGAATGTTGAATGATGGCCAGTCTCAAAGAAAAGATTCTGGACGCATTAATGTCTATTAAATGACTGTATCCAGACTGCAGGGATGACACACAATGACCAGATGTGTCAGCTGCCGTCCCTGACAAAGCGCGTCATCTGTGATGCCACAAAAACACATTCCATAAAACGTCTTCTTCCATGTCAGATAATGCATAAGAACTGCTGATTTGACTGCCAATGTAACAACAGTGACAATAGTGAGGGCAAGTCTCACTACCAAAAGCACAGTTTCCCGGGACCCTGTTCTGCAACTGCGAAAGAAACCATTTACCATTACTTAAAACAGCATATTTTATTGTGCGTTTTTAATGCCTCTCAGTATAGTTTGCAGGAGTCTGAGCCCGACCCATTTTGAGGGATTCTGGCAAGGGCAATACAGCAGGGAATTCATCTGGCATGGGTAATTTTACACTCGGGGGAAGCTACTTGTTAATTTAAATTTGGTTGGGCTCGGCATCTTCAATGTTTTTGCTACCCTAGATAAGTGGTGGGGGTCGTGGGCCCCATTTTAAAGGCTTCTGGTAGGACCAATGCAGTGGAATATTTGTCAGGCATGCACACTTGGGGGAAATGTGACCATTCATTCACAGTTGATTCCGTTTGGTATCGTCAATGTTTTTGCTAGCCTAGTTGAATGGCGGGTGTCGTGGGCCCCATTTTAAGGGCTTCTGGCGGTACCAATGTCGCAGAATATTTGTCTGGCATGGGACATTTCCTACTCTGGGGAATGTACTCATTCATTTAAAGATGGTTCCATTCGGTATCTTCAATATCTATGCTAGCTCGAAATCTTGGACCCTTTTGGGCCTTCTGGCAGGGCCAAAACAGCAGGATATTTGTGTAGCATTGGTCATTTTACCCTCTGGGGCGTTAACTTGGCCATGTAAAGTTGGTTTTATGCATTATCTCCAATATCTATGCTAGCCTGAAAAAGGGCCACTTTAAGGCCCCCCAGGGGTCACACGCAACCAGTGGTACCCGGCTGAAGGCCATTTCAAAACATCTTACGCTATACCTGAGATGTCCCCATACTCCAATATTGGTATCCCTCTCATCTAGACTGAAGGCCCCTGGCTGCTGCTCTAATAGTCATTGTCAATATTGGAAAGACCCAAAAGTTGAGTTGCCCAAATCAGGTTATGGATTAAATGGTGCCAATAATTGTGGCACACATACTTTTCATTGTAAGAATTAACGTTTCTTTCAATTATTCTACTTCAATTAAAGGTTTGTATTTTATGAATATTTTGAAAGAAGGATCATGACGATGAAAAATTAAGGCTGTTTTTTTTTCCACATCTTGTTTTGCTCATTTTTATTATAGGGAGCCAATAACGCTGGAACACATACAGAATATACATCTGAATACAGCGACTAGAATATTTCTCAAGTGGGCTTTTTACTGCAGTTTGCATCACATGACCACCTGTTTACAGTTGGCAAAGCCCACATTTCTGGTCTGAAGGAGAAACCCATCCACTTCAAACATTATGAAAGACTTAACCTGAATATAAACAGGTTTTTGAGTAAATATCACAACACCAACCTTTTTTAAGAAGGCGCTTGAATGAATGAACGCAGAAGGCCATGTTCACACACTGGTGGAAAACTAAATCCTATTTTAATCAGAGTGCGTATTAATACATGTAAAAGGTAATATTAGTGGAATATTTATTTTAATTAGCCCTGTAAACAGCTCTGTAGGAATATTGTCTTTTATGGAATGCTGTTAAAAACTGGACTACATTTAAGTGTTGTCTGTGCTAAACCCATAGGCAGATTTAGGGGGAGGGGGGGCACCTGCTGCAGACTGACTTTTCGAAGACAGCCTTTTTTGCACATTACACACAGGGCTTAAAGGGGACCTATTATGCTGATCCTTCTTTTAATACATATTAGTAATGTTATAATGTTGGTTGCCCATGCTCAACCTCTGAAAAGTTCGTAAACATAAGCTACAGGGGTTTTACCGTAATCCAAGAATGTGATTTCGAAAGCGTGATTTTCTCTCTGAACAGCTTCTCCCGAGATCTTCACGAGATCTGGGCAAAACCTGACGTCAGGTTGTGCCGTCCAATTAGTACAGACCTAGCCAGAGCCAACCACTGCCCTGGACCTGCCCACACTGGAAACTATTCTAGCAGGCACTAACAACGGCAGATCATACTATGCCTTAGTAGCGGCTACACTTTTGGAAATACAAAAGAAGAACTGCAGATCATTTGAGGTGCAATTTTGTCAGTATCTCTCCCAAAGCTGCTTGTCCGTTTAGTTTTGGACGCGGAGAAAAACAGCTATTTTTCTTCCAAAAGACGATGCCACCAGAAATCAGTGGGTAGCTTTTTTTGTTTGCTGGCAGCAAACAGCCATGGCCAAAGGGAACGTTAGCTGATTGTGCTCAGCATTTCACCAAAGACAGCTTTGTTAATAAAGGATAATTCGACACAGGATAAGCGTTTCAGCTGCTTCTCAAACCTGAAGCAGTTGCATCGATCAAGCGCTCGGAGCCACAAGCTGTAAGTAACGATATAACAGCAAATAATGTAAGTGAAGCTAACGTGTTACGGGTGGCTAGCAGGACCGCTAGCGATAGTTAGCACTAACAACTGGCCTCAAACGCAGTCATAGTAAAATATCGGAAGATAAAGCCTGTATCGGTCGCGACTGTCCGTGACTCACAGACACAGAAGCTGTAAGTTGCTTTTACTGCATAAGCCAACTTGAGGTGATGGCCAGTTGATTGTGGCTGTAGCACAGCGGCTAACGTAGCCAAGTTACTGTTGCTCATGTTTGTGTCCTAAATATGCAAGAGTGATATCAGGGGAAATTCTGCAGAAGGCGTGTGAACATAACCCTCATCTGAAGCTAACTTTTAATACTTGTTTGTAATTTGGATGCTTGGTACAACTGTTCACAGTAACAGAACTTGCTGTTTGTAAAACCTGTATTGCAAAGGTTTGTCTCAGTGGTTATGACCGCTCGGTTACCAGCTACTGCATGTTAGTTTGCGTGCCGTGCTAATTAAAAATGCTCCTGGTTAACTTATATGCAGTAATTCTGATCGGTATGCTTGTGTTCCTTCGGTAAGCATCAATGGGGCAGTTTCATCATAACGTTGCCCGATTGTAGCCACTACAGTTAGTGATTACTTCACTTATCCATGACCGGGATCAGCCGGATAGCCTACTTCACAAATATCTGAGCAAGCTCTGTGGTGCTACCGTGAAACCAATGCAAAACGCAGAAGCTCTACCGGTTTACAAATGATTTCTCTGCACTACCTTGACATAATTTCATCCCCCTTTAGAAATTGTTGTGGCTAATAAAAAGCCGAAAAAGGCGAAGATTAAATAGGTAATTCTTTCCCGTATAAGTGATCAATTCGCTAGCTCCACATAAGCAACTTGTCCACGCTAACGGAACTTGCGGTCTGCAAAACCTGTATTATGTTCATAACATAACCGAGCTCTCTCTACCTGTCAGGTACTATCCATAAAGCTGCTTTCACATCGGACACAAAACGATTTTTTCGCGCGACAGATTAGCTACATTTAAAGTCAATGCAAAGAGGCGAATACAGGCGTTATGGGTGCGCTAAGCAGCTTTCACACCGGACACGAAACGAATTTTTCGCGTGACAGGTTACATTCAAAGTCATGACCGCTTATCAGCTACTGCATGTTAGTTTGCGTGCTCTGCTAATTAAAAATGCTCCTGGTTAACTTACATGCAGTAATTCTGATCGGTATGCTTGTGTTCCTTCGGTAAGCATCAATGGGGCAGTTTCATCATAACGTTGCCCGATTGTAGCCACTACAGTTAGTGATTACTTCACTTATCCATGACCGGGATCAGCCGGATAGCCTACTTCACAAATGTCTGAGCAAGCTCTGTGGTGCTACCGTGAAAGCAATGCGAAACGCAGAAGCTCTACCAGTTTACAAATGATTGCTCTGCACTACCTTGACATAATTTCATCCCCCTTTAGAAATTGTTGTGGCTAATAAAAAGCCGAAAAAGGTAGAGATTAAATTCCAAAGCAATAAGAAAACCATTACCATGGGCAATTTCCGAAAAGGCCGTTTAGCCTGGAGCTTTCGCCCTTCCGTCATATACCAGCGCGGAAGCTGTTCGTTTCTCCACGCCAACAACACACCACAGCTATGCACACGAACCAGCAGGTCCTAATACATACCGAAGCAGTCTATAAACTGTTGGTCCACTTTTAGCTGCTCCTCACTGTCCATGTTTCCCTCTAAACTCAGACCCACCGGATTTCTACGGTCTCCGGCCTACACTTAGGCATGTCAACCCATTCTACAAATGTGTCTATTTGGGGTGGATTCTAGCTTTCCCTGCATCCTAGCTACCAGAGTAGAAAAACCGCTGTACTCACCACTGTTGCCGATAGCAAATTCGTGCTTGAGCTGCCAGACTTTCGCACTGCATCCTCCACTTTCGCCGTTGCGTTTATTAGAACAAGTTAATTTCATTAGATCTATACACATGTACTGCGTTAGATTGCAGAATATGCCCGTGGATTCCTTCGGGAGACGCGTCAGTTTCACTCTGAAGCCGGACCAGGAAAACTGCGTTCCGCTGCCTCGTCCCGCCTAGACCGGCCCTCCACAGAGCTGGCCAGTCAGAAGAAAGTGGGCACACGGGGAGTGGGGGCCATAGCGGAAAAGCCACCCCAATGAGGCGTTTCAGGCAGAGACTACTATGGACTACAAATTGGGTTTTTTGAGGATGGCAGTATGAGCCAAATAAGTGCCCTTTTTTTACTTTGCGCGATCAGGAGTATTCTAGGGGAGTCAAAGACCAAAATATAAACTTGGAAAAATCGCATAATAGGTCCCCTTTAAAGCTCGAAAAATTGCCATGCCAGAAAAATACATTACTGGGGGTGAATCCAAAAAAATGAGTTGTGTCCTAACGCACTTTGTGATGGTCAGAGGTGTACAGTAACGAACAGTAGCCTACTTAAGCAGGTTTTTTTTTTCTTTTTTTTGAGGATTTGTATTTTACTTAAGTTTTGACTTCTACTTTTACTCTACTACATTTAAAAGATAAAAAGTATACTTTCACTTCGTTACGTTGACACTGGCCACTTCGTTACTCGTTACAAATGAAAATATGAATGTAATTCATCATAAGGATTATCTGGATTTGGCGCATTCAAGAACAACGGTGCTTGGCAGAGTATCTTTGAACAGATGTTGATGCCAGCAGACATGAAGCTGCAAATTTATGTACGCAGTTACAATATTCTATCACCAGATGGCACACCAGGATCAGTTATTGAATATTCACAAGCAAGCCAAGCTGAGACACGGTTTTATGGATGAGTTCACTCCTAATTTTAATGCAGGATTTCTACTTTTATTAAAGCATTTACATTGTGATATTGACACTTTTAGTTAAGTTAATCCTCTGAGTATTTATTGCACTACAGTTTAAATGCTATATTTTAACACGGGACAACTAGGCGTCTTCAGTACTAATGATTTCTATCGTTGAATGTATAAAATAGCAAGTGACTATTCAACTCTGACAACTGTACACTGTCTGTTGTATGCAGTCCTATATGGATTAACTATAAGACGAGCTATAACGTGTGTTTAAGTAGTGATAACAGGGCTATATCTTAGAGTAACGTTTGTGCCAGTGCAACTGGATCTTAAACTTGATTATCACACAGTGATCGATATGTACGCCCGTAGATACCCCCGAAGAATGCTCTTCATCAACCCATTCAATGAGAATTAAAAATTTCCAGAAGATGATTTTGTTGCTCTGCATGCCTTCTGAATATGCCTAAAGTGCAAGTAGGAAATTCACTTCAAAGTGAATTAAATACCATTTTCCATGAAAGAAAACAACTTTAGTGTTGTGTTTTAAATGTTTAATCCATGATGTATCCTGAAGGATGCTTTGATCATTTTCACAGTTTGTCGGTTTCTATCGGAATAGGACCTAAGTCTCTTTGTTTTGATTGTCTTTGCAGAGTCAAGTGCAAACTTATACCTTAAATAGAGATAATTGTTAATGAAAAAAATGTTTTTTTCAGCTAACTATAAGACCTTGAATTTTGTTCCCAGATGCCAGGAAAACGCATATTTGGCACTTTAATTTCCTGGATCCGCCCCTGTGAATGTTACTACCAAACAATCAGTTGCACATACTGTCAAGCTTGCCAATATGGGTCTGCTTCTGCTAGCCCATTTATTCACTCAAACAAGAGACGCTGAAAACCGACACAAGAGATGTCCTTAAAAGAGGGGGCATTCATACTTTAACTTGCTGACTAGCTGTAAAAATATCATATTATTCGCTAAATAATGCCAGCTACCATTAACTTGCATTAAATTTGTCAGCCACCCAGCTTGCATCAAAGCTGAAGCAAATTTCATTTTGTTTGATGATGAATGTTAGCTAACACATCACTCAACAAGACAAACTGAAGATCTGCGTGCAAGAAGTACTTAAGTCACATTATGCAAAAAATGAGCTGACACCAGTATTAAAATCGACAATGGCTAGAGCATTATCTGACACCAAAGATTTCTCAGAAGAAGTACTCAAGTCCTGTGTATTGTTGTTGCCATTGTCAAATTCACCAAACTTTAGAGCAAGAAGTCCCGGAGTTCATGACTGTCCAATAAAAACGCTAGTATGTGTCACATGACTTGCTGTGAAAATGACTACCATAGAGGCTGGACAGCAAGCTTCATCTGTTAAAAGTACTCAAGTCCAGCCATTGAGTGGTAAAAAGTACTTAAGTCCTGGTAATTAGGAGAAAAAGTACTTAAGTTCAACACAAATTTTCTTATTTCAAAATACGTGAGTTTTTTTTTCACAAAACAAAAGGGTTTGTAAGCTCTCTATCGCTCGTGGAAGCAGCAATAGGCTCCATAGTATGCTACCATTAAAAAAAGAATGATCTGCAACATGTTTTGAAAACTATGACCCCCAAAATCTCTAAAGTATCATTTTGTGACCTATGTACTGCTTGCACACAGGTCTTCAATTTATAAAAGAAAATTCTAGCTCATCACCAACAAAAAAAAAACAGCTGTTATTCCTTGATCTGTCATCACAGTCCGCAAGTGCCAGAAGCCCCGTTACTGACTGCACGCACGTAGTGGCATATTTCAACCGCTTACTCTTCCCTGGCCGCAAGGGTTGACTAAATGGCTGCAATTGGCTGGATGGCTGTTAAATTAATCTAAATTCGCCGCCAGGTTTTCATGTATGGGGGAACTCATTTGCTGAAGTTTTTTAATTTTTATTTTTCACGATGGTAGTTTTATTTGATCATTGAATGAAGCTTACCAAAAGTTCAGTCAGGAAGACTCTCTCGCGCACTTCAACTCCGTTTATTTTCTTTTCATTCACTCGCATGCTCACTCATAAATCTCTGCAGTCAATCTCTGTGGCTGTCGATTGAGCAGTCAGCTGGTGTAGCAGCTGATCTCTTCTATCCAACCGTGGTACACCACAGCCGCATTGCTAGCCAATCGTTATGTTGCTGTCTTTTTAAAAAATGTCATTTTTCTCTGCCCTTGTTCGTTCATGCTGCCGTTCGCTGACCCTCCTCCTCCCCAATGCCACTCTTCTCCATCAGACCTTCCGTACTGCCGCTCCAGCTTTGTCAGCCTTCAGCCACCACCGCCACCAGTGTCTGGACTCTTAGGGGGATTTTCCAGCTGCTGCTCTGAGCCGTGCTCCTGCTTTACGAGTCTTCCCGAAGAGTCCAAGCGCCAAAGACTTGTCTGATTTTAAGCATGTTAATTCTGACTGCTGTCTTCCTGCTGTCCTGATCCTCTCATCCCTAATTTACCATCAATTAATTTGTCAGCTAGCGGAGGATGGGCTTCCCCACAATAGCCAGGTTCCTCTTGAGATTTCTTCTCACTGAGGAGTTTTTTCTCACTACTGTTCGAGGCTTTTTCTCCCTACAGGGAGTTTTTTGCCTGCTATTTGGGGATTAGGGATTAGTCTGGGCTCTGCCCTTTTCTCTCTGTAAAGCATCTTTGTGACAGCCTGTCTATGAAAAGCGCTATATAATAAAATTGAATTGAATTGAATTCTCCTTAGGCTCAACGCATAATAAATTTTTTCCTGATTTCACTCGAGTGTCTCCTGATTGAACTATCCTTGGAAAAAAGGGAGAGGGATGGAATTCTGTTTCTGCAAAAGTGCGGGTTTGCAACGCCTGTAGCACCCACACAGATATGACACGCCTGGCTGTGTCTTTATTTTGAAGTGCTCCAGTTTTTTTTTTTTTTTTTTTTTTTGTAGCCTGCTATATTTGCTTTTACTTTTGTATGGACTAAGTCACAATATATCCTTTGCTGCACAGTCTTTCATTATTTACATTTGGGATATCTCCAGGGAGTACAACAATGGGAGGCCTTGTATTTCCTGGGATGATGCCAGATGAGTTGAAAGATTTCCTGTTTGAAAAGTTAAGTTACTTTACTATATGTTTGACGATGATAATGTGCTATATTTATGTCAAGTTGGTTCCACGTGCATTCAAGGGTCATTTTGAATCCAACATTGTGTTATGTACAACTAAAACATTTTAAAATGGTGTCAAGAGGCTTAGAATATAAATATTGGCTATCCGTTTATTTAGCCATCTGTAAATGTATCATCTGTCATACTATCACTTCTCTGGAGCATAGAGATAAAGCATGTTTTCAAAATAATATTTGTCATTCATTGTAAAGACTCTCTGAAAACCACACCATAAAGAGCACCGGAAAAGAATACCCATTCTCGTACATAAGAAATATTGAGATTTTTTCTCAAACGCAAGTACTCAGCATGTACAGCAACGCTAAAGAAGAGTCATTTTACCCATAATTGCTGTACCACATCAGGGAAAAATTCTACAACCTAATTGCAAGCAACCATTCTTAGTTTTTTAAAACATTTTCTGACATGCGTTGTTGAAACTAAATATCAGACACTGGGCTTTAGGTAGTACTAACTGTTTGATTGAAAAGGTGTACTTCCCTAGTTTAAAACAGCATTGAACCTCCTGGCCTTTATATTGTTGGAGCTGCTGGCTTTTCGATGAGACTAGATTAAAAAAAAAAATAGAAGAAAATGGGATCTTTTCTATATTGGTCATAAACTGCTCAAAAATTTGAATAGTTGAAAGTACAGTATGACAAAAATTTTATCTTAAAAGGGACATGCATGTACTCTAAATTGGTGTCACTTCCCTCATGCCTGCTGTTGTTCCTCAATAAAAAGTCTCCAAAATTTGAATTATATTTAAATTTTTTTTTCTTCTCTTTACATAATTGCATGAAAACGAGTATCTGAAACTAGACTTGAGTGAAAAATGACTGGTCATGAAGGTGCAGTTCTCCAGTTTAAAATGGAAAGCTTTGAGCCATTTTATCTTTATTAGTTTTCAAGATACAGAGCATTAGCCAAAACAAGTAGAATTTCACCCATTTTCACCTTAGGCTGGAAGACATTAAAACAATTTTCCAATGAAGAGTGGGCCAACAAACCACAGCAATGTAAGAAACTCCTTACCAGTTGATGCGGCTAAGGGTGACACAATCAGTTACTCGGTTTTGGGGCCATATAGGTTTTGAATAACTCTTTACCTTCAATAAATTAAATAATTTAAAGAACAGTGAAGGTTAGTGTTCATGATTCTACAATAAGAGAGAGACTGGACAAAAATGCCATCCTTGAGAGAGCTGCAAAAACCACTCCTGACCAAAAAGAACACAGACGCTCGTCTCACATTTGCTGGCAAATATCTTGAAGACCCCCAAGACTTTGGGATAACATTTTGTTTACTGTTCAGTCAAAATTTGGACTTTTTGAGATGTTTGCTTCCAGAAGATGCTGCTGTATTAGGGGCCCACATGTCTATTCATGAACATTATTAGTCCCTACAGAAGATGAATGGCAAATCACCAGGGATGGATGGTATCCCCACAGTAGTCCATTTTAGATTGTTTTAGGCCCTTATGTGTTGATATGATAAATCCAGCTGTCCATAAAAGCTCTTTTGGGTGAGATATCAATACTGCTCTGATATTGTTATTTTAAAAAAGGATAAAGATCCTGCCCAATGTACTAGGAAGCATTCATTTACAGATAAAATGTGCAGATTATGGCAAATCTTAAATGCCTCCGCTGTGACTAGTCTTTTCTCCCATTCTTTCAGTTGATGCAGCAATGGCTTTTGATTGCCTTCATTGGCCTTATTCATGGGAAGTATTGAAGCAATATGGCCTCAGGACTTTGTGTTATTAATCAGGTTAAAGAGCATGAAAACCCCAGGGGATAGGCAATCGTTATATGATGGAGAATTACTCAAAGATCGCAAAACTTGTTTATTTTTTGCAAAAGTCGATCGCAGATCGCTGCAAATTAAATTTATTGATCACCTCCGGGCGGAGTATGCCGACCACGGCGCGAGCGCACCCGAAGTATGCATGACATCAGCGCGAGAACACAAACAGGCAAGGTCAACACGGCGTCATACAGTTTCAGTGAATCTAGTGGGAATTCCGGCGAGAGAATTAGTTCTTACTTTGGCAGATACGGAGGAATACAACAGTCCTCAACCCTACCTGTATGGGCCACCAGCAAGGCAAGAGATGGAGGACCAAGCGGGACATGCAGCTGATGCCGTTCCTGACGATGCCTTCCTGAGACCCGGAAGAAAAAAGGTTCTTATATTTTGATTTCTTTTACATAACTCAAGTAATAGAGACGTAAGAAACATGATAAAAGATTTTTTTTTCCAAAATATGATTTATTTATTTTTAATCACATGTCCCTTGTAGGGGACATTGGGTCTCCTTTTGATGCAAAAAATACATTTAAAGCCATCAATTCATTCAATTGAGTACACTACAAAGACAAGATATTCAATGTTCAAACTGGTAAACTTTATCGTTTTTTTTTTTTTTTTTTTTTGGAAATATTCACTCATTTTGAATTTGACGCCTGCAACACGTTCCAAAAAAGCTGGGACTGGGGCAACAAAAGACTGGGAAAGTTGAGGAATGCTCAAGAAACACAAGTTTGGAATATTTCACAGGTGAACAGGTTAATTGGAAACAGGTGAGTGTCATGATTAGGTATAAAAGGAGCATCCTCAAAAGGCTCAGTCGTTCACAAGCAAGGATGGGGTGAGGTTGACCAGCTTGTGAACAACTGCGTGAGCAAATAGTCCAACGTTTCTCAACATGCAATTGCAAGGAATTTAGAGATTTCATCATATACAGTCCATAATATCATCAAAAGATTCAGAATCCGGAGAAATCTCTACATGTAAGCGGCAAGGCTGAAAACCAACATTGAATGCCTGTGACCTTTGGTCCCTCAGGCGGCACTGCATTAAAAACTGACGACATTCTGTGAAGGATATTACCATGTGGGCTCAAAAACACTTCGGAAAGCCATTGTCAGTTAACAGTTCCTCGCTACATCTACAAGTGCAAGTAAAAACTCTACCATGCAAAGCGAAAGCCATATATCAACAACACCCAGAAACGCCGCCGGTTTCTCTGGGCCCAAGCTCATCTGAGATGGACTGACGCAAAGTGGAAAAGTGTGCTGTTGTCTGACGAGTCCACATTTCAAATTGTTTTGGAAATCATGGACATCGTGTCCTCTGGGCTAAAGAGGAAAAGGACCATCCAGGTTGTTATCAGTGCAAAGTTCAAAAGCCAGCATCTGTGATGGTATGGGGATGTGTTAGTGCCCATGGCATGGGTAACTTGCGCATCTGCGAAGGCACCATTAATGCTGAAAGGTACGTACAGGTTTTGGAGCAATATATGCTACCATCCAAGTGACGTCTTTCTCAGGGATGTCCCTGCTCATTTCAGCAAGACAATGCAAAGCCAAATTCTGCGCGCGCTACAACAGCGTGGCTTCATAATGAAAGAGTGTGGGTAATAGACTGGCCTGCCTGCAGTCCAGACCTATCTCCCATTGAAAATGTGTGGCCCATTATGAAGTGCAAAATGCAACAATGGAGACCCCGGACTGTTGAGCAACTGAAGTTGCACATCAAGCAAGAATGGGAAAGAATTCCACCTTCAAAGCTTCTACAATTAGTGTCCTCACTTCCCAAATGCTTATTGGGTGTTGTTAAAAGGAAAGGTGATGAAACACAGTGGTAAACATGCCCCTGTCTCAGCTTTTCTGGACGCGTTGCACACATCAAATTCATAACGAGTGAAAGGAACAATAAAGTTTATCAGTTTGAACATTAAACATCTTGTCTTTGTAGTGTACTCAATTGAATATAGGTCGAAAAGGATTTGCAAATCGTATTGTTTTTATGCATGTTTTACACAATGTCCCAACTTCATTGGAATTGGGGTTTGTACATCATCTCCTGATAGCTCAATGTCTGCCTCTCCCTCAATTATTGCCATCAGAATACTTTCTGCCTCACTCAGTGCTCCGATTCCTTAAATATGCAAAATGGTTGAACATGAGTGGAAGCAAGTCCCACTGTCCCCTACAAAGGACATGGACAAAAAGTATATTTTGAAAGGCTTAAAATTGGCATACACCTCTGAAATCTTAGTAATAATATTGTTAAGGCTTTCATGCATAAAAAACAAAAGCATTATTAACAATACAAACATTATATTTGTATAAATTTGATCAATTACCTCCCTTACCACCACAAAAGGTGCTTGATATGATTCCCGCCATTTTGCAAAGACAGAACATGTGATCTGTTGGACGCACACCCTTTTGTGAGACATCACTGGAAAGCCCAGGATGTACTTGTCACAGTACATTAGGACTCAAACAGGCTACATGCATGGTATTTAAAATAGAGGCCTCAGTGCCATGTCCCCCACAGAGGACAAAAATGAATTGCAGGGTCTTAGGAGGTTATTACAACATCGCGTTGGCAATACGACTTGGTAGGCTATGTTATTTTCCTCTAGATTGAATTACGGTAACGTTTATTTGAAAACAAGAGTAAATTAATCAAGTGTATAAGGAATGACTTGACGCAGTTTAACATCCCAGGTCTCCGCAAATATATTGGACTATTAGCAAGCTGCAGTGGCGTGCCATCAGATGTCAGGAAGGCCTTCAGTAACATCACCCTTTCCCGCATAAATTGTTTTAAACTGTTTGCGATCAAGATTGCCTGATTAACAATCAAACAATTTCTTTACTGAACAACCACCGCTAATGCATGACACATAATGATTAAGAAATGCTAATGACAAAGCGATTGCCTGTTGGCTATGTTGAAATAATTGATGTGACTCCGCAAGGATTACAATCTGAAAAAAATCTGAAACTTTGGCTGACTTCGCTGCAATTATTTTCGCCATCACTCAGCTGTGCATCATACCTAACCACACCATTAAGCTGTCACTTCATTCAGACTGTAGAACCAATTCTCATGGCTTATTGCTCAATGAGCCTCGCAGACTAATTTACGCAAATATGTGCTGTTTCACCAGCTACACGAGTGCAGAATGACTTATTGATATTTTTCATTGTCATTGATGTGCGGAAGAAAACGCCGTATAATTTCGTAGTGCAATGTATAATGAGGCTTTCAAAAATAAATGAGTCTCGTCGGTTCTGCCAATTAGTCTGAGCAACTGTTGCTAGTCGGGAGAGGTAAACTGCGAGAGGGGTAGGTTGGAAATTTGTGAATACTATGTCCGGTTTTATCAGAATTTCGACAGAATTTGACAACACAACGCTGAACCATCGTTCAAAAAGCTAGATAAACAATCAAAACAATGCGAGTCAATGGCTGAATGCAAATTATGGCTGTTCATGTGCGCCTGGCGCCGCCTGCACATTGATTTGTCTTCTAGAGCTGATGTCAGATGCCTCTAACAAGAGCACCGTCCTATTTTTAGCCAGGCACCCAGACAGCGCAAAATGGTGACTTTCAAACCTTGGTCACATGGCAACAAAAGACCACCGGGTGGAACAGGTGTCTCCAAAATGGTTCTGGGTGTGTACTCAAACAGAACACGAAAGCAGAGCGAAAGTGAAGGAAGGGTTTTCATGCTCTTTAAGGTGAGGTATTGTCATCCCTCTGCTAGTGTCATAACGAGTAAAGTATGCCCTAAACCATTTAGAATATCATGAAGCAGTTGGCAAGGATATCCGTCATCCCATTACTTTTGAGTCTATCTATTGAGCCATTGGCTCAGGCTATCAGAAGAATCTCCAAATTGTATACCAATTATAATAAAATCTACTGAACACTGTTTCTTTATTTGTGGATGATATTCAATTTTTTTTCAAATATTAGGCAATGTATTTAGAATTTGATGGCATGTTGAAATTTTTTTTAATCAATTTATTCATATTTCTGCTTCTAAAAGGAATTGGGCAAATTCTTCTTTACACCCCCTAAATTCACCTTAGAAGGATTAGTATGAAACGAATAACAATCTGGTAGCATCACATTTCAAATAACTATGTATAACGGTCTCCTTCACTTGAATAAACTCTCTAAAAATGACTGTACTACTGTTAATAGGGTCCATTCTGCTTTGCAAGATGACTGAATTTACCTAATTCTTCAGTAGAATTTAAATAACTAAAATGAATATCTTGCCTAGGGTAAATTTCTGTGGGTCAGTGCTACCTCTTGCACCCCTTTTAAGTTGTGGAAAAGTTGCAAAGTATGAGAGTGATTCCGTATGTTTCGTACAGGAATATTCAGAGAATGTTTTTGAGCTCTATGATTAAACACAATCGCAAGGAAGATTTGTTTTACGGTAATGATGGAGACCTAGTGGGATGAACAACGAAAATAAAGATGTATCACTTTGTGGTAAATAAGAGAGAAAATTGTTTTGTGTCATATGGGACACAGAAAAAACTGACATTTTTGGAAAATTGAGTTTAGATCAAAAACTGAGTTGTGTGAATGAATATTATTGAAATGCTGATTAATGATCATTGTAGATACATAAGAACACTTTAATGCAGTTGTAATTTCAAAATGATCCTAATTGAAAATACACATCATAAACGTTTTTGGTAAAAATGTGTCATACGGGATATGCAAAATTGTCGTACAGGACATATCTGGGACTAAATGAAAATACCTAAAAATACAATAATAAAATCACAGTACTTCTGTGACAGACAGCTGTGTGTTCCAGAATATTCTGGAAGTTTCTACTTTGGAAGAAGGATTAAATTTAAAGATACAGTGTGTGACTTATTTGGCTATTAATTAGCAAAAATCAAATATTGCTTTAATAAATACGTATTTACTGAAATCTAATAACAATCGCATACAAATAAAAGCTTTCTCGTAGCTTAGAATGAGTTGTTTACAAATACATAGGTGGCGGCGCACCTACCGGAGGCTGCCATGTTGCATGGCCATCTTTGAATGCGGTAGCTGAAAGGGGACAAACTTGGTTCGCATTTCGCGGTTTACCTTTAAATCCCGGTGTGTTGTCAGGGGCGGGGAGGAGAAGCAAGCAAAGACGACTGTTGTTGAAAGCGCCCTGCAGTTCATATACTTGCCCTTTCCCTTGAAATGGAGGACTATGGATACTCTTTGCCCCATGAGAGGGAAGGAAAGCCACCCAAGAAAAGAAAAAGAAAACATGACCAGGATAAAACGAGAGTTTACATCGGCGTAGCTTTTCCCAGGTGGAGACAACTCATGAGCGAGCAGGACTTGAAAACAGATGCGGAGGTTGCAACCTTTCTGCTAGACAGGTAATTTAATCTAGCAGTGAAGTTTATTTTGGCGTAATGTTAGAACCAGAGCAGTGTAGTCCAGCAACTACTTTATCCTCCCGTTTAATTCGGATAATTTGCTGTTACTTGCAATATAAAACGGCAGAGATGGCTGGTTTGTTAGTTAGCTTACATTGGAAAACTCCGTTGCAACAGTTTTCAGTTGCTGTTATTCTGCACATAGGTCATAGCAGTAGGCGACCATGCGTGATGTAACTCTTTCAACCAAATTTTCCAAGAGTTTGTCTCGTATTTCATGCTAAGTGAATTAACTTAGTGAAATAATCACTAGAACTGCAAGCATTCTAACGCTGAAAGTATCTCCAGGTAATAATTATTTCGAATCGCCACGTCTCCCAACCCCCCCAAGAAAACTTTCTTTCAAACAGAAAGTAAGAGAAACGGCAAATGTAAACAGCGGATTAATATGCTCCCGTCAATTATTCTACAGCTGGTCTTCCAGGCGAACACGGTAATGATTGCCTCAATTTCCTGTTTTCGTGTAATGTTGTACTGGTTGTATAATGCAAAGAAACACGCAGAGTATTTTAATTGCCGATTTTGAGCTGTGCGATTGAATTGCGATTGTTTTGTTTGTCTTATAGTTTTCATGGTGCTCCGTGTTACTCACTTGGAAGAATAAAGCTGCTTTCACACAGGACGTGGAACAAATTTTTTGCATGACAGATTACATTCAAAGTCAATGCAAAGACGAGAATTCGCGTCTTTGGATTGACTTTGAACGTAATCTGTCGTGTGAAAAATTTGTCTGCGTCCGGTGTGAAAGAGGCTTAAATGTAAAGGTGGACATCAGTAAGAAGCGTGGACTCTTCTGTGACCAGAGTAGTTACAGACATATTGACACATTCTTGACTCTTCGCGGCTTCCGTAGTGGTAATGACGCGCTTAGAGGAGGAGGTGCCAGAGAGTACTACTCGGTTGTTTGCATTCTATTGGCGCACCACGAGATGGGAGTAATTCTCACACACTGCGGCTTTAAACAATTTACTAAATAACTGAGCGAATGAATGTAGCAATTACAATAATACAGGAATGGATAAACAATGAAATTACTAAATTAAAGGTAGAAATACTATTTACTAGCCCAAACTGTCCGTCCTTGCGATGTTCCCACGACGATGGTGAAAATCCACTGGAATCTGATGTCTTCGATGCGGTGATCCTGATCACAGTGTCCTGAACGAGATGGTCCGGTTCACAACAATGTCCAAAAGGCGATGATCCCGATAACCGCAAAGTCCGTATCCAAGAAGTATCCATATAATCCAAAGTCCGATTGCACCCAGCAAAGCCGGTCTAGCTTCCAGGTAGAGCAGACCGGAAATGGTCCATTGTCCATTGGCTGCAAGTTCCTTTTATATAGGCCTTGTACTCCAAGATGTCATAAAGAAGAATCTTGCATGATGTCATAATGAAGAATCTTGAAGGTGATGGAACTTTCCAGATGGCTCTTGAAGAATCTTGCAGATATTAAAACTTTCTAGATGGCTCTTGAAGAATCTATGGTGTTCCCAGGCTAGTCATAATGTTTACAAGCACTCATGAATATTCGTTACCCTTACATAAGCAAATTGAAACTATTGGCTGAGCAAAATAATACAATCAGGTATTATAAACTGTCATAACGTCACCCCTCCCTCCGTAAAAGAAAAAGTTGGAATGTATGACAACTTTTCATGACAACTTTTTATAACAGGGATCTTCTGATTCGGTTTTCTCACCATGTGGCACGTGTGACATGTCAGACAGAAGGAAGGCACATCTTGTTTTATCTTCGGCCAGAAGAAGTGCCTCATGATCTTGTCGCAGGTCTTGTTCACACCTAAATGACCTCCAAAGGGAACCTCATGTGCTAACCTCAGAACCTCCGGACGATACATCTTGGGAACCACAATCTGGTGTATGACTGCCCAGTCCTCAGAGGCCGGGACATCGGGTGGTCTCCACTTCCTCATTAAAACTCCATCCTTGACGAAGTATCCAACTGGGACCTTGGACAACTCCTCTCCAGGGAGAGCAGCATCAAACAGAGAGCTCATATCAGGATCGATCTTTTGATCTTGGATCAATTTCTCTCTGGACAAGGACATCTCTGTCGTAGACGGTACTGGCGTCTCTAACTTCACATCAGAATGTTGAGCAAGATCCTTACTGGGATCTGAAGATTGACGAAGATCCTCCTTGGAATCTAGAAATGTCCCTGACAAATCCACACTGTCATCTTCAACATCAACATCCTGCAATTCAGCCATCTTCTTAGCCAGAGCTCTGGTCACCGCATAAGAAGGAAACACTCCAGGATTCTCTTCCACAACAATGTCACTATTGGACAACGGGACTGGCTCACAAACCACTCTGGGCTCAGCAACCACCGTACCTCCAGCCAATTCATTTCCTAACAACAAAGAAACACCTTTCACCGGTAACTCCGGAACAACTCCAACCACAACAGAACCTGACACCAAATCTGACTTCAGCACAACATAGTGTAAGGGAGTTGTCACAAAACCACATTCAACACCTTGCAAAATAACAAATTCATCAGTGGCAGAACTCAAATCTAAAGGCAATGTACCTTCCAACAACAAAGATTGAGTTGCCCCAGTATCACGCAAAATCTTGATCAGCACTGAATCGGTTTGACCAACAAGTGACACAGAACCCTCAGACACAAAAGGAATGAATTCCCTTTTGATGTCAAACTTCTCAAAATGATGTTCAGAAACAACAGGTGTCTCATGAGAACGAGGCTTCGTGGAGGAAACAAATGCATTACGGTTAACATCAGGTTGCTTCTTTTTCTTCAAGGTGAAACAATCAGACATCACATGACCTAGTTTATTACAATAGAAACAAAATGGACCAGACTTAGACTTACCTTTCTCCGACTTCTTTTCCTGACCATCCTTAACATTGGACTTATCACGATTACCAGTGGAATCAGACCTTTCACCTAGATTTTGTTTTAGTCTACTATTGTCACCTTTTTTGGAAAACACTGACTTGTGAGTGAGAACATAATCATCAGCCAGAATGGCTGCCTCTTCAAGTGTGTCAACCTTGTGTTCATTCAGGTAAGTTTTGAGGTCATTGCAAAGACATCTCTTGAATTCTTCAAGCATGATAGTTTGCCTCAATTTATCAAAATCATTGTTGACTTTACTGGAGGTACACCAGCGGTCAAACAGTACCTCTTCTTCATGGGCAAACTCCACATAAGTTTGATGATCTTGTTTCCGATAACCTCTAAACTTTTGGCGGTAAGCCTCTGGTACCTATGGTGGCCCAGAAAGGCCACAACAAATACAAAACTAACAACACCGCTGCATAAGCCACAACACAACTGCAAAAGCCACAACACAACTGCAAATGTCAAAACACAACTGCAAAAGCTACAACGCAAATACAAAAGCCACAATGCAAATACAAAAGTCACAACACAACTGCAAAAGCCACAACGCAAATACAAAACCCACAACACAACTGCAAAACTCACAACACAACTGCAAAAGCCACATCGGAAGTCAAGCCACAACGGAAGTCAAGTCAGAATGGAAGTCAAGTAACAGCGGAAGTGCGCAGTGGCTGGAGGAACTCGAAGAACATACTTTGTTTCAGGGGGACAATAATTTCTCACGGTCTATTTGGATTGCGGGTTGTGATGACCGTGATATTTTTTTCCATACTGTTAATGCGCCGCTACTCTGGAATTCTGATCCCCCCACTTCACTTTCGTCCCATAATCACGTCAATTTGCGTCTTGATTAAAAATAAGACTACAGTTTGCGTACTGTCTTACTCGCTAGCGAGCTGGTTGGCTATGTAGCAAGCAAACTAAAGTGATATAGAACTGTATAATGTTATAGCGAGCGCGCTAAAAAGGCTACAGTTCGCTTTAAATGACTGAAGTATTCTCAGAAATAATTACGCCGACAAAATAAGGCTACAGTTTGCGTGCACTGTCATACTCGCTAGTGAGCTAGTTGGCTACCTAGCTAGCAAGCTAAAGTGGTATCGAACTGTGCAATGTTATAGCTAGCACGCCAATGTATTAGCTACATAGCCAACTGGCTAGCGAGCTAGAAAGGCTTCAGTTCGCTTACAATGGAATACTCGCGAGCGAGCTATTTGGATACCTAGCTATCAAGATGAAGTGACATCGAAATCTATAATGTTATAGCCAGCATGCCAATGTATTTAACATCCTAACTTTCCTCATTTCAGGAGGGCATTCACAGTAACTATCACTGGGAATCATAATTATCTCTTCAATGACAAAAATAATGTAGTGCTCAGTTTTATTCACATTGGATATCAGGCACAATGTGGACTATGGAAGTGTTTTCTTTTTGGGGGACTTTTTTTTTCTCTATCTCTTGGTCCTAGAAATTGTGATGCATTAACGGTACAGAAAAAAAGAAATTGCAGCCTGCGAAAAGAACACCATAAGCACTTGTCAAACACAAAAAGACTGAAACTGGTTATTATTATTTTATTATTATTTTCACAAATTTTGATCTAAATTTTTGTTTTTATTGCCAGTGTTCAACTCCTCTTTTTTTTTTTGCCAACTTTCAGCAATGTTCTTTTGTGGATTGGTCTGTAAAATAGTTCTTTTCAGTCTCATGCTTGCAGGATTTTAAAACTGCTTTTTATACGCCCCAAGAAACAATACTGTCCTCCAATACCATGCATGACTGTACAATCCTAATCACATTTCATTTGACATCATGCGCAGGCGAGATATAAAATGGCATTTACAATGTACAGTGCTGTGAAAAAGTATTTGCCCCCTTCCTGATTTCTTATTCTTTTGCATATTTTTTACATTATTTTTTACCCTGCACTGTGAATGTTTCCATGTTGTGTTAAATAAAAAACATGAAAACATAATTGTTTGTGAGGTATTAGTTTAAGAAGACTGTGTTTGTCTATTGTTGTGACTTAGATGAAGATCAGATCACATTTTATGACCAATTTTTGTAGAAATCAAGGTAATTCCAAAGGGTTCACATACTTTTTCTTGCAACTGTATCTGAAATGCTCAGTCTGCAAAGTAATTATATTTGCATGCAAAATTTTTTCCCGCTCGCACCCTCCCCTCCTTGTTTGCTTCGCTCAATCACTCGGTAGCTGCGCTCCCTTGATGTGCTCCCTTGACACTGACTTTAACTGAGGCAAGTGAGGCCTGCAGTTCTTTAGATGTTGTTCTGGGTTCTTTTGTGACCTCCTGGATGAGTCGTTGATGCGCTGTTGGAGTGATTTTGGTAGGCCGGCCACTCCTGGGAAGGTTCGCCACTTTCCCAAGTTTTCTCCATTTGTGGATAATGGCTCTCACCATGGTTCGCTGGAGTCTCAAAGCCTTAGAAATGACTTTGTAACCCTTTCCAGACTGATAGATGTCAATGACCTTGTTTCTCATCTGTTCTTGAAATTTCTTCAAATTGCAGCATGATGTGTTGCTTTCTGAGATCTTTTAGCCTTCTTCACATTGTCAGACAGGTTCTATTTAAGTGATTTAGTGAAAATTTCTTTTTCACACAGGGCCAGGTAGGTTTTGATTGTTTTTTTTTTTCCCCCCCTTAATACAGGGGTGTCCAATCTTATCCGTGAAGGGCCAGCGTGGGTGCAGGTCTTTGTTACAGCCCAGGGCTACAGCACCTGATTCAACTGATTAAGTGGTCATGAAGTTCAAGCAAGACCTTGATAATTAAGCAGTTGTATTAGTGTTGGGCTGTCACAAAAACCAGCAACCACACAGGCCCTTTATGTATAAGATTGGACACCCCTGCCTTAATAAATGAAATCATCATTTGAAAAGGGGTATCTTTGTCTAATTTTAAAATATGTTTGATGATCTGACATTTTGAAGTGTAAAGCAAAAGAATAAGAAATCAGGAGGGGGGCAAATACTTTTTCACAGCACTGTACATTGTAAATGCCATTTTATATCTCGTCTGCGCTTGATGTCAAATGAAATGTGATTAGGATTGTACAGTCATGCATGGTATTGGAGGACAGTATTGTTTTTGGGGCGTATAAAAAGCAGTTTAAAAATCCTGTGAGACTGAAAAGAACTATTTTACAGACCAATCCACAAAAGAACATTGCTTTAAGTTGGCAAAAAGAAAAAGAGGAGTTGAACATTGACAATAAAAACAAAAATTTAGATCAAAATTTGTGAAAATAATAAAATAAAAATAACCGGTTTCAGCTGTTTTGTGTTTGACAAGTGCTTATGGTGTCCTTTTCGCAGGCTGCAATTTTTTTTTTCTGTACCGTTAATGCATCACAATTTCTAGGACTAAGAGAGAGAGAAAAAAAAGTCTCCCAAAAAGAAAACACTTCCATAGTCCACATTGTTCCTGATATCCAATGTGAAAAAAAGCTGAGCACTACAGATTTTCATGATTGAAAAGATAATAATGATTCCCAGTGATAGTTACCGCGAATGCCCTCCTGAAATGAGGAAAGTTAGGATGTTAAATACATTGGCATGCTGGCTATAACATTATAGATTTCAATGTCACTTCATCTTGATAGCTAGGTATCCAAATAGCTTGCTCGCGACTATTCCATTGTAAGCGAACTGAGGCCTTTCTAGCTCGCTGGCCAGTTGGCTATGTAGCTAAATACATTGGCGTGCTAGCTATAACATTATACAGTTTGATATCACTTTAGCTTGCCAGCTAGGTAGCCAACTAGCTCGCTAGCGAGTAAGACAGTACGCAAACTGTAGCCTTATTTTGTTGGCGTAATCAAGACGCAAATTGATGCGATGATGGGACGAAAGAGAAGTGGGGGGATCAGAATTCCAGAGTAGCAACACATTAACGGTACGGAAAAAAATATTGCGGCCATCGCGATCGCAATCTTAATAGACCGTGAGAAATTATTGTCCCCCTGAGACAAAGTATGTTCTTCGAGTTCCTCCAGCCTCTGCGCACTTCCGTTGTGACTTGACTTCTGTTGTGACTTCACTTCCGTTGTGGCTTGACTTCCCTTGTGACTTGACTTCCGTTATGGCTTGACTTCTGTTGTGGCTTATGCAGTGGTGTTGTTAGTTTTGTATTTGTTGTGGCCTTTCTGGGCCACCGTAGGTACCAATTCATAGGCCTTCAGGATAGCGGCCTTGACAACCTCATAATCCTGACTCTGATGTAACGAAAGTGCAGTGAACACCTCCTGGCTTTCGCCTTTTAACACACTTTGTAACAGAAGTGACCATGCCTCCACAGGCCATTCAAGACTGGTGGCAATCTTCTCAAAATTGACAAAATATTTGTCCACCGCATTTTCATTAAATGGTGGTACCGTTTGACATGTTTGCCAAAATCAAATTTGCGTTGGGCTTCCTCCATTGTGGCTTGATGTTTGAGGCAAGCTTCTGTTTCCAATCTTTTCATTTCAACCTCGGCGTCTATTCGGCGCCTTTCAGTTTCCGCCTTTATTCGGCGTTGTTCAAGTTCTAATTCCTTGAGCCGAAGCTCTCTATCAACCACCACAAGGGGGTCATGGGGATTGCTATAATCCTGCAAGGCTTCTTTTACCAACAGGTATTCATCAATCAAAGCTTCCACAATCAATTTCTTGATGTCAAATTTCCGCAAAGATGTTTTCACGTCAATCTCAAGGATTTTAGCGATCTCCAATAACTGGTCTTTCTTGAAAGTTTCCAAAATTTCAAGGGAGGGATTTTTGACAAATTCAGCAGGCTCAGCCATTTTGCTACGTTCAGTGGCTCAATACACAAAAATGTCTTTAACCTGGACGAGCCCCCAATTTATGTTACGGACAGGTGTGTGTTCCAGAATACTCTGGAAGTTTGGAATTTAGAAGAAGGATTAAATTTAAACAATTTACTATATAACTGAGTGAATGAATGAACATAGCAATTACTAAAATACAGGAATGGATAAACAATGAAATTACTAAATTAAAAGGTGGAAATACTATTCACTAGCCCGAGCTGTCCGTCCTTGCGATGTTCCCACGACAATGGTGAAAATCCACTGGAATCTGATGTCTTCGATGCGGTGATCCTGATCACAGTGTCCTGAACGAGATGGTCTGGTTCACAACAATGTCCAAAAGGCGATGATCCTGATAACCGCAAAGTCCGTATCCAAGAAGTATCTGTATAATCCAAAGTCTGATTGCACCCAGCAAAGCCGGTCTAGCTTCCAGGTATAGCAGACCGGAAATGGTCCATTGTCCATTGGCTGCAAGTTCCTTTTATATAGGCCTTTAGCTCCTGTATGATGTCATAAAGAAGAATCTTGCATGATGTCATAAAGAAGAATTTTGAATGATGTCATAAAGAAGAATCTTGACGGTGATAGAACTTTCCAGATGGCTCTTGAAGAATCTATGGTGTTCCCAGGCTAGTCATAATGTTTACAAGCACTCATGAATATTCATTACCCTTACATAAGCATATAGAAACCATTGGCTGAGCAAAATAATACAATCGGGTATTATAAACCGTCATAACGTCACTTCTCCTTTTATTTAGACATTACCCATGAGAAACAATGAAATATAACCATTTAAAACATATGAAGATTATAAAAGTAGCAAAATTTGATGAAAAAAAGCAATGTATGAAAATGTATCATATGGGATATAGTGCATGTCATACAGGACAACATGTATGCATGTATGTGTAAGTAAAGTGTCATATAGCTCATGACAAATGTAGGTACAAAAAAATTTCCGTACATCCCCTCCCTTTTCAGCAATCTTACAGTTCCTCCCATTCCTTCACTATCCCTTACATCCCCACCGGCGACAGCGTTTTTTGTTCCCGAGGCTCATTGATGTACGATGTCTATGAAGGCCATCCTTATGTTCCAAACCATTAAAAGGGCTACTGTGGCACAAGTCGCAGTGAATTTAAATGATTTAAGTGACATCAGTTGGAGCAGTTTTGGCAGCACAAGGGGAAATGTCATTATATTATGCAGGAGGTTTTAATCCTATAGCTGATCTGTGTATTAGATGCACTTAGATCTATTATTATAATTGGACTGAAGAAAAGATTCTGGTCTGGAGACAATTCAAATTATTAAAAAGTCAAAGTGTGTCTTAGGGGACTAAGTTCATATTTGTAATTAATAATGGAGAAGCTAATTCATTAATTTTTATATTTTTGAGAGTCCTGTATAAAAAGATTTTAGACCCCTTAACTAAACTGGGGTTTCAACTTTTCCATCTCTGTGTCGTACAGGACATTGGAAGAAAGGGCCTTCCAAATATCGGAGGTTTGACCTCATTTACACTTTTACATCTTGTAGATTTTTAATGTAATGGGAGCATGCCTAAAATCCTGTGCCATGTGCACAGTAATTCCTGCTCTTAACTAATTGTAATCAATATTTGAATGTGATACAGATACATTCCAGAAACATTGGAGTTTGTGAGGGCAACAGTGAGGCTATACTTTCTCACTGATCTCAAAGCCAATTTTAGACTTACCTGTTAAGAAGTAGGCAGGGGAACACCAGATGCAGGAACTGAAGTGTTTATTGAAACACAAAACACTAGGAGAAAATAGGCACACAGGCCAGAAACAAAACACCGTGCACATGCACTGAACGATTGGGAAAACTAAGGTACACTGCCCAGGGCAGGGGGAAACAGAAATACTCACTCCAAGAGTGGCTAAAACTAGAAAAACAAAAACTGGACCTAACTAAACTGACGGACACACTGGGAGACTTAAACAAGGGGCAGACAAGACGTAGGCGCAGCAAAATACAAGACTCGGGAATCATACAAAGGAAATACTTGGAAGGCACAAGGCGCTGAGATTTCACCATGCAGAGCAGAGTCTAACAAAGTTCCGTCTGACGTCTCTTCTCTCCTGCCCACAGAAATAGACACGGAAGGAGGCAGGGACTCGGAACGCAATCTCGAATGGAAACAGAAACACATGGGATTAATAAAACAATTACACGAGAACCGGGTTAAACAATAACAAGACGCTGAGACGATCAATCAAACTAGATGGTTTAGATTGAGGTAATCTAAACGTGACAAGTATAAAGCACCACAAGAGAAGCAAAGGAAAGCATAGCTTTAGACGCAGTTAATCAGGGAAAGCTTAGGCAGGAATTACAAAAGCTAGAAACGCTCGCACTCGCTAATGAGCTAATTAAGGTTAATACTACGTAACGAAATATTTACAATCACCCTCAAATAAGTGCTGGTTAGTACGGTTAGTAATTATCCTATCAGAGAACGCATTCACTCAGAGTTTAGCGAGACCCAGAATCAAGCACAGGTGGAAGCAATGTATGAAAAACCACAGCCGAAACCGAAAGAGGAAACGTGATTGGACAACGAGACCCAGGCATGCTGAAGGCTGTCACGCAACACCACAGGAGTTTGGGCAAGAGAGAATCAATCGTCAGACAGCGGGAATGAAAGCTGAAAAATAAAACGAAAGTAAAGCACAAGCACAAATAAGCACAAAGACAACACACATGAGGCAGAACCATAACACTTACCAGTGAGCGAGCAAAGGTGAATAGTACATGCACTTAAACCAAAACGTGTCCATGGGCACAGAACGAACATTAACACATCAAGTTGCTGAAGACATTACTAGGACCACCGTGCAGAGACCCAAGAAGGCTAAAGTAGCCCTTGCTTTTCTTGCTTCACTGTGGACTCTTGCAAAACATGAGCCCTATTGAGAGTTGGCAGACCACTTTAACTGCAGTAAGTCAACCCTTTGCCAGTGCCTTCACAGTTGCTGCAAGCTAATGATGCAGCATCTGGCCTTCAAAAAGTCTTGCTCAACAGGTACAGCTGTCCGGGTGTTACTTAGACTTTATTAAGTACTATCAAGTGATGACTTTCACTATGCCCTTTATTTTCAGACGCCATTTTCTGACTGCCCTACATACTTCAGTATTCGATGATAGGTTGAAAGTACCAGCTTTGTAAACTGCAAGGAAGAGACATCCTCTCACGAATGAAGCTTTACTTGTTTCCCATTTCAAATGGTTGTGTTATGTTTTTGCATTGTCATCAACTGAGACGTGGCTAATCAAATTCTATTTGATCTTCATTAGGGCATGGTTCACTCGCCTAATAGTTAACATGAGCTTGTTAGTGTGCTTTCCACTACTTTGACACGTAACTTTAAAAATGCTAAAACAAGGTTTATACTAAACCAAACAGTTCAGTGGCCCTCAGTTTCAATGGGGCCTTTGTTGCTCTGTATTTTTTTTTAAAACCTTTGGTGTTGTTTCTCTCCTTGCAAGAGATTGATGTGCGTATGTTGTACCTTTACTCCAAAATGCATTGGGCTTCTCATACCAGTTTTGTCTCCACTCTTGCCTCTTTTATGGCCAAGAGGGGAGTTTTTCATTACCAAGGCCTTCAGCAGATTCTTAAGTTACCACTTAAATAGTGGAGATGATGAGTACAACTCAGTGCATCCCAAATGCATGAGCTATCTTCATAGAACTCATTGGTGAGAAACTGTTTAGCAAGAAGCAATCTTCAGTTGACTGTCTACCCAGGAAAGACATTCTGTACCATGCCTCAGAATCACAACACTTGAATTTCAATGCATTTGTATACAGAGGCCAAATGATTTTGAAATATTGCAAATTACAGGTGGAAAAATGACATGACTGCATTTGGCTTGGATGTACACTACCGGTCAAAAGTTTTAGGACACCCCAATTTTTCATTTTTTTTAATAGAAAATTATGCAGTTTAATGTCTCATTGTACTCTGGAATGAAAGCATAGACCTGATAGAACAAATTAACAATCGAAGTTAAGTGTCACTCCATGAGAGAACCATGCAGGAGGTGCTAAGGTGGGGGTCAACAAATCGGATTCATATTGGTAGGTATAACTCGGCCCACTTGGACTACTTCACAGCCAAAATCGATGAACTGAAAAATTTACCCCACCCGAGATATCGCCTCGGGCTGATTTTCGACCTTTTTGCCCCTTTTTTTCTGCCATTTTTTGGCCAAATTCAACGGGGTTTTTTCCCACTTAACTCTTTCAACCCCAGATATTCTAGCATCACTATACCCTTCAACCCCACAGCCCTCTGTAGAGGGCTGGTCATTATCTGGACATTGTATCTTACTGTTATCTCTGGAATCCCATTAAATGTAACCTGATATGTTCCAATCAATTAGTCAGATTGTTTGAATTTTCCCTACAGGAATTTGGGGTTGAAGGGAATATGATGGTCAGCCCTCTGTAGAGGGCTGTGGGGTTGAAGGAGTTAAATGGACGCGCATCGGAATGGGGGTGATTCCTGCTTGCAGGCGGGGTCTTAGTTTACTGACAAGTCATGCCAAATCTTGGCTAGCCAAGATCAGCACTTAGATATACCTCTTTTGATACAGCTTACATCGGACAACTACGATTATCTGCTCTCTTAAAATTGATATATCTCCACTGCTGCAGGGGGAGGCGGAAACTGTGGTACAGTGTTATGTAGACAGTGACCCACTCTACTATCTGCTAAAATAAAATTTTACTCCGCTGGCCTGTAACAGTATGAAAATCATAGTCAAATTTTGGCATTTTCAGGATTTTCACCGGCAACATAACGAGTTATTTTGACACAATTCATTGTCCTGATTACTTAGGCCTGGTGAACACCATACTGAAGAGAGGTAGTCGCTCACTTTTGGATTCAACAACGTGTTTTTGAGGGCCTTCCAGTTACAAAATTGGCCGCTAGGTGCCGCCACCTGCTTGAATCAATTTTTCCTATTAGAAATTTGCGTTTATTTCGTTGATATTTGGCGAGTCTCTAGGATTAGAATAGCAAACTGAGCTGAGTTCCACCCATAGACTGTATTAAAAGATGGACGCAGCACCCGGGCCTAAAAAGTGAAGCCAATGCAGAAATCTCTTAAAATTGCATTCTATTTAATGGCCAGCAGATGGCAACGTCGGTTGTTGCAGAATGAAGTTCAATGCAATAGAAGTATTTCCCACCTGATTTATTATTACAATTATGATTTTCCACATTATTTTATGGTATCTATCACATGTTTCAAGTCTCCTTCGATATTTCATGATGTTGATTATTGTAAATTATGGTCCCAAATAGACTAGAATCAGGCATGTGACTTTTCCGTCTAGTCGGAATTCCAACTTTTTCGCCCTCGTTGTGAAAAAAAAAATGCAATAGAAGTATTTCCCACCTGAATTACTATTTCAATTATGATGTTCCACATTATTTTATGGTATCTATCACAAGTTTCAAGTCTCCTTTGATATTTCATGATGTTGATTATTGTAAATTATGGTCCCAAATAGACTAGAATCAGGCATGTGACTTTCCCGTCTATAGTCGGAATTCCAACTTTTTCGCCCTCATTGTGAAAAAAAAAAATTCAGATTTTTACTGAGTTCATTGGCTTTAAGAGCCCCTTTCATTAATGAACCATTCCCAGTCTTGGAACGGAAGAGCAGTTCATTAAGCGCGGTCACTGATTGGTCTGTCTTTGCATGTTCGGAAGCGTAGAGGCATGGACTGTCAACTTGTCTTCTCGCAATCTCCTCTTCCTTTGCGTTGAGTGTCTACTGCAGTTGTGGTATGTATTTTGGAGTTACAGGGGAGCGTGAGGGGGTATAAATTTGTCTTAGGTTATTACATTAGGCTTTTCTTTGAATTTGTTTTTGATTGCATTTCAGCTAACTTAAAAATGTTAGCTAATATAAAACTTTGACTCAATAAATTCCTAATTCTGTGTAAAACTCGCTCTGTTTGTATGTTTTTTACTTTATCTAGTTATGTCTTCTCTCAGACATCACAGGGAAAGTGGTTGTGAGGGTCGGATGCTACAACATTAGGTCTGCGAGGAAGCGCGAGGAGCTAGGTAATTGCATTAGGATTATAGCAACGATGAAGCGAGATTAGGAGATTAACTAGCTAGGTGAGTTACGTTGGGCCTAAAGCCTTTTTTTTTTTTTTTTTTTTAATTTTGTCATGAACGTGGCTCCATTTTAACCAGGCTAGATTGCCTGGCTGTGGTATCTGATTGCGAGGCGGTGGTTTGTCCCACCAGATCACGCAAAGAAGGCCTGGCTAAGTTTTACTTGCTCCGTAGTTGCTACACACCTCGGCTTGGGGTAAATATGGTTGATGGCTGGCTTGTAAATTCAGATATGGCAAATGCATGTTCGCTAATGACCATATGTGACGTTACTTTTTAATTACTGCAGTTGCTGTGATTTGAGTTTTCTGTGGCGTTCCTTCTGGCGTAGCCAGCGAAAGCCCCTCAGTAACCTGAGCCAATTCGACACTTATGGGACACAGTACTCCCAAAAAAAGCGAAAAAGCAGTTTTCTATCAAGGCACTGCTTATCAACAAAATTAATCTATAGTACTTGCGCAGAGTTGGTGCAGGTCTGGCCTTTAACCTAAAATATCAATGATTTTTATTCCTTCCTTTGTTGTTATGTAATTGATTTAATAAAGGCTACAAAGACACTACACAAATGAAAAACAAAAATAAGTTTTATAACCATTAATGTATTGAAAATGTCAATCAAAAACATATCTTTTTCATTTGTGATGTGTTTGTTTACAGTCAATTAACATATGTGGGAAATACTGAAATGAAAGGCCTATCAATGAATACTAACACTGATGGGTTTTTCACATGAATGTATCATAAGACTGACTCGGTTTGTGTAAATGTTGATACTCATGGACGTATGATTATGAGTGACATATTTTGACTGTTAAAGTCATAATGGTGGCAAAAGTCAGTGGTACAGTCTTGACTGGAGTCTGCTATGTTGTCAGGTGGGTGAAAATGTTCAGAATTGGCCATGTTTATCACTAAAATGATGTTCATGAAAGTATTAATCTTTTGTACTTTTTAAATGGAAAAAATGATGAAAAACCCAGGAGCTTCGGGGGGCTTCGCTCCCCTTGGCCCTCCACCGGGTTCCATCCTGGACCTAGCCGGGGACCTATGGCCCCCAGAGCCCCAGCTATTTTTCAGACTTTTGGAAAATTGCCCAATCACATGCCTGTAAAATAACGGATAAAGCCAGATATGCCTTTGGGGGTGTGGCTACCCTCTGGTCCTTATCAGATGCGGTCAGATTCACCTATAGATCCACCCCTCGCTCCTCCCTAGATCTTCAAATCATGCTCTCGTCCAATAGGAATCACATCTGGTTTCAAAATGGCGTTGTTCAAATTGCCAAAATCAAGGCTTCCTAAATGGTATGCTGAAACCAAATCAATAGTGCTTGTAGTACATATAAAAAATTCATGTCTATCAGTTTTAATGGCCTCACATGGCTCTGGTGTGTACTTATTATCACGAGAATTAAGAAAATTCTTCACTCCATTGTAATAGAAGACTTATGTTTTTCACACACTAATGTTGACTGAGAAGCTTGATATTGATAGGGATGCGGTGGAGGCAGCTAATCATATCAACGTTTAAAATTAGGCAAGATCATAATCAATGAAAATTAGAGGCACCGCACGCAATAGAGACCCTATGTGATGCATATCACAAGAAATTTCTCCAGATCTAGTACTGATGATCAGAAACTGCACAAGGATCAGTTAGGAAATAAAAATACTAACCTGTCCCAACTGGGTGTAATATATTCCAATGCAGATGGATTTCATGACTCATGGTCTTTGACAGATCCCAAAATGGTTTCTGTTTGGAGTTTCCATGAAGTGGGTGTTTGCAGCCTCTTGGAGCAGTCCATCTCAAGCCCAGTTTATAATGATGTACTCCACAGATGAGTCTGGCGTCCAACAGAACGGACCCAAAGTCAAAAATTCTACTTTGCAAAGCAATGAGTTGCCACTCATGCTCTACATTGTGAGTCGCGACTCTAATGGTCCCAAGGTGTGATTTGATATCTTTGGTACAAGATTTAAATCTAACGAGGTCCTTTTCATTGGGGTATTCACTGCAGATGCCACAATCCAAGCCCAAATCTGCACATTTCACCATTGGGCGCCACCATCTTAGATTCCTGCCCAAAGGTTGGATACCAAGCTCACATCCCTAGGTCGGTCACTGGCAAGCATTCAGCAGGCTCCTTGAATGTTTTAACATTTTAAAACTTAAAAGCCATGATGCGCAGTAGTATGAAACGAAATCTGAGAGAATTTCAGTGGGATGTGGGATGTACAAAGAGTACAGAAGACGTAAAAAATTTCCAAAGTTTGACTATGATTTTCATACTGTTACAGGCCAGCAGAGTAAAATTTTATTTTTCCAGATGGTAGAGTGGGTCAATGTCTACCTAAAACTATATCACAGTTTCTGCCTCCCCCTGCAGCAGTGGAGATATACCACTTTTAAAAGAGCAAGTGATTGTCGTGGTCCAAAGTAGGCTGTATAGGAAGAGATATATCTCAGTGCTGATAGAGGATAGACAAGATTTGACCTGACATATCAATAGAGTAGGACCCCACCTACAAGCAAAAATCACCCCCGTTCCGATGCACATCCATGTAGGTGGAAAAAAAACCCTGTTGAATTTGGCAAAAAATGGCGGAAAAAAGGGGCAAAAAGGTCGAAAATCGGCCCGAGGCGCTATCTAAGGTGGGGTTAATTTTTCAGATCGACGGTTTTGGCTGTGAAGTAGTCTGACTGGGCCGACTTATACCTACCGATATGAATCCGATCCGCTGACCCCCCACCTTAGCGCTTCTGGCTGATTTTGCATGGTTTTCTCATGGAACGACTCTTAAAAAAGAAATCATGGAATCAATTTATAACCAAAATGTTTTTTTTTTTAACTTTTGACTTAAAGTTGCCACCTTTGGCAAATAAATAATAATTCCCATAAATATGTGGCACTTGTAGCTTGCTTTGCTTTCACTCTTCTGTCCAGTCCATCCCAAACCATCTCCATGGGGTTTAAGTCTGGAGACTGTGCTGGCCACTCCATGTTTTCAAGCGTACCATCCTGTTCTTTTTTCCGAAGGTAGTTCTGGCAGAGCTTGGACTTATGTTTTGGGTCATTATCTTGCTGTAGGATGAACCCCTGACCAACTAGGCGCATACCAGAGGGTACTGCATGGCGCTGCAGAATGCTGTGGTCGCCATTTTGGTTCAGGGTGCCTTTCACTCTATGAGTCACTGAACCTGGATCCAGAAAAACAGCCCCAGACCATCACGCTTCCTCCTCCATGTTTGACAGTTGATGTCACACACTGAGGAACCATCCTTTCCCCTACTCGATGGCATACAAAAAACCTGGGTAACCTTACCTTTTGTTTAAAACTTAAATGAACGTGCTGCAACCACCCAAAAAAATACCAATTGGAGAAACACGGTGAAAAAACAGAAACGCATATCCTGTCAATACAAGGCAAGTGCTCCAAGCCGCACCAATGAAGGACAGCTTTTATGTCTGACCTGATAACAGTGAATAGCTATAACGTTGCCATTTAGTTAGGTAGATAGCATTTATATACATGTAGCTGGCAAAGAATGCATACTAGTACAAGCTGAATGTTGTAAGAAAGCAGAAACAGGGAATGTCGCAATTTTTTTTTCCCTTGTGCCACATCTGCCCCTTCCTTTTAACATTGTTCCCCCATGATTCTAAACCCCCTTCTCTCTAATACCCCCCAAATATTTGTGCCCCCTTTACCGAAGGGCTCTTCTGATTAAACACATTGCAAATTATGTTATTTTTGTATTTTCCTCCGTTGGCGGTGCCTTGATCACCTGGTGAAAGTGTAGTTTCTTCTTTGAGTGCTTAGTGAGAGCTTGTTGGGGGAGATACTGTGTTTAGTTCTCTCACATAGAAAATGACTTGTTTATTCGGTCCGGTTGAATTAAAGGGAACCAGGGCTTTACTCTTTTTCGGTTACCTTTGGTTGTATTTGTGGCGAGCTAGCTAGATAGTTACTGTTTGCATTTTTGACTTGGGATGTGAGACTTGGTGTTTACTTAGTAGGGCAACAGTTACTTGAGTCCTCCATTTGGTTAGGTTGGAATTTTAAACGGTAAGGTTTAGCGGAGTGCTCCTGCCCCCCCCGCCCAGTTTCGCCAGGGCGTTGTAGCTGCCAAAGACTAGCTAGTAAGCTACCACTGATATTGTGCATTGGTTATTGCCGTTTTATGTTCATCACTTACCTGGGTATTGGAGGCTCTCATCTGAGAACAGAATCTGGAGAAGCCAGTCTGTGATTATCTGGATTCTGAGCTAAGCCCTGTGATATTTTTTAGACTAGTATATTAATAGTATTGGGACAATATAAAATCAAGTCAGCCATCTGAGTGCTTATTACATATCGAGTTTGTCTTAATTTGGTATTTCATTTTTGTTAACTGAAACTAAGCCCCTGCAAAAAAAGGCTTATTATTCATTAACATAGTTTCCCCACGGTTTCTATCGTGACTGCTGCTTAGGGCTTCTCAGGTTCATAAATTGTGGTTCCTGAGCTTCTGTCTTGGCAATAATAATTTTCTTTGTTATCAAGGGTGAGCAAGGTCATTAGGTAGGGGGTTCAAAATATGGCCAAAACAATGTGACGGTTGTAGAATGATCGCACTTCTGGAAAGAGATTTCCAGGGTACGTCTGTCTGCCACCGGTGCCAGCTAATTGAGCATCTGGAGAGCAAGAGGCATAAAAAATACATTTCCAGAACTTGAGGCCATTATGATTAGTGAGGGCTATGACATAGTTGGGATTACAGAGACATGACTTAGTTAAGAGGATGGAGATGAATATAATACAGAAGGTTATAAGCTCTTTAGGAAGGATAGATGTAATCGGCGAGGAGGGGGTGTAGTACTGTATGTGAACAAAAACATAAATGTGCTGGAAATTCCTGAAATTGAAAATTTCTTGCCCTGTGAAGATATCTGGGTCAAGCTCATTGGCAAACACGAGACAGGTTTAAACATGGGAGTAGGCTATCGACCGCCAGCTTTGGACAGTATTGTCAATTAAATGCTCTTCAAGAGGATTCGGCAAGCTTGTACAGGAGGAGGGACTATTATTATGGGATATTTCAATTATCCTGGTATTGACTGGGAAATGGTGAAAGGACATGGTAAAGGGGAGGAAGAATTTCTAGATGTTATAAATGACAATTTTTTGGTGCAGTATGTTAATAAACCTACAAGAGAGATGGCAATTTTGGATTTAGTGCTCTGTAATGACCCTGATAGAATTAGCAATGTTGAGGTACTGGAGCCACTTGGGACTAGTGATCACTCTACTGTTAATTTTGATGTTTCATGGGAAGTTAAAAAGGTGCCTTCGAAAACCAAAATTTTCAATTTTAGGTGAGCAAACTTTGACAGGATGCGCTCATATCTAAGCGCAATAAAATGGGAGATACTCCTGGACTGTGAGTCTGTAAATGAGAAGTAGGAAAGATTTAAGGGGGTTTTACTTGGTTCACAATGCATATTCATTCCAAAGGTGTCCAAAAGTAAGCTGAAAAAGCAGAATCCTCAGTGGATGACCACAACTATTCATAGGAGTTTGAGGGAAAAGAGGAATCTTTATAAGATGTACATAAAGGATAACAATGAAAATACTAAGGCTGAATCCTGTAAAATGTGGGCTGTGGTCAAAAAAGAGCTGAGGAATGCGAGAAGACTGTATGAAAGGCAAATTGCAGAAGGGGCAAAAACTAATCCTAAGTGCTTCTTTCAGTGCTGTTCCAGAAAAAGGAAAGTCAAAGAGGAGGTTAAGTGCATAAAGAATAAAGATGGATCACTGCTATATGATAGCAAGTATATTGCGGATACCTTAAACAGTTCCTTTGTTGAGAATTTTACCTCGGAGTGGGTTTTTATTCGGCCAGAGAGCATGTCCAATGCTCAAGGTTATTTTGCGGAAATTGAGGTTAGGGATGATGAAGTATTGGACAAGTGGCATAAACAAAAGGCAGATAAGGCGGCGGGTCCTGATGGCTTATATCCTAGAGTGCTCAGGGAAGTTCGTGAGATCCTCTCTAAACCACTCTCAGCTATCTTCAGACGGTCTTTAGAAACTCGAAAAATACCAAATGATTGGAAGCAGGGCAATATAATATCAATATAATAATAATAATAATAAATATATAAGAAAGGGGACTGTACTGAGCCAGGAAATTACAGGCTGGTCAGTTTAACTTGTATTGCATGCCAAATAATGGAATCTATCATAAAACACGAGCTGGAATTATTTCTTTAACATAACAATATCTTGAGGGATAGCCAACATGGTTTCCATATGGGAAGGTCATGCCTGACAAACCTTCTGGAATTCTTTGAAGAGGCCACCAAGACTTATGACCAGAGCAGGGCTTACGACATCATATGCTTGGATTTTCAGATAGCATTTGATACAATACCGCATAAGAGGCTAATTTTGAAAATGAGCTCCGTTGGACTTACAGGAGGTATTCTGGAGTGGATTCGAAACTGGTTACAGGACAGAACACAAAGAGTGGTGGTCAGTGGAATCTCATCTGAGCTAGGTATGGTGGGGAGTGGAGTTCCTCAGGGATCGGTATTGGGACCCCTGCTGTTCCTCATCTACATTAATGACCTTGATAGGAATATTGAGAGCAAATTAGTTAAATTTGCAGATGATTCTAAATTGGGTGGTTTGGCAAATAGTTTAGAGTCCACTAAAGTGATTCAGGATGATTTGGATAGAATCAAGCATTGGGCAGAAATGTGGCAAATGAAATTTTATGTAGCGAAATGTAAAGTTGTACATGTAGGGAATAAAAACATTAGACAGGATTACTTCATGGGAGGTTTAAAACTGGAATTTGCTCCTCATGAAAAAGATCTGGGAGTGATTATTGACCAAACCCTCACAGGTTCTAGCCATTGCGCCGTAGCAGTTAAAAAAGCCAATCGGATGCTGGGATACATTGCCAAAAGTATTGAGTACAAATCCAAGGAGGTCATACTTCTCTTGTACAACACATTCGTCAGACCACATCTGGAGTATTGTGTACAGTTCTGGGGACCATACTTTAACAATTATATAGAGGCTCAAGAAAAAGTTCAGAGAAGAGCCACTAAGCTAATTCCAGGTATAAAAGATGAAAGCTATGAGAAGAGGCTGAAGATCCTTAATCTCTTTAGTCTTAGAAAAAGGAGACTTAGGGGTGATCTGATTGAGGTCCTTAAATATGTTAAAGGGATCAACTAAGTTAATTATATAGGATTCCTTCGGCCAAGTTTTGTTAGTAGAACTTGGGGTCACAAATGGAAGTTGACTAAGGGTAAATTTAGCACTGATATTAGGAAATATTTTTTCACCCAAAGAGTAATTTCGATGTGGAATAGCTTGCCTGACCATATTGTTGAGGCAGAAACCTTGGGAATTTTTAAGAGCAGACTTGACTTAAAGCTAGATAGCACTGAGTCATTGAGTATCTGAAGTGATATATTCACAATAGTAAAAAGAAACTGGCGAGCAAGTTGGGCTGAATGGCCTGTTCTCGCCACTCATGTTATGTTATGTTATGTAACATACTTTTTCGATGTTATTCTTCCCCATTTACTGCAGTCCTTCCCTTACATTATGCGCCTGTCTCCTTCTCGGCCGAACTCGAAATGTTGTCGTATTTTACCCCATACTTTTACCAAGCAGTCTTTTAAGAGAACCCAGCTAGCTGACTTGCCAATTCCACTCGAGTAGATGAATCAATTCTAGCCGTAATTTCGTCCAAAACCTGTCGCTCCTACATTGTCATTTTTGAGGGACTGAATTTGCTCGGTATGTTTCATTTTTGTCATATTCTTGTCATTCAAATAATCTGTACCTCCTCGATCCGATTCGTTTTTCCTGCAATTCTTACAGCAATTTATTAAGTTGTAAAATAAAGGCAGATTTTTATGTTGTTATCTGCTGAAAAACGAGACGTTGGCTTGCTGGCCCTAATGGAATCAGTCGAGCCTAAGGGCTCTTCTTCTGAACGTTAGACTGCAAGCTCACTAAATCATTTAACGTTACCATGGTTTAAAAAAACAACAAGCCCCAGCAATTTCACTCCTTTACGAGAAACGCTGAAGGAATTAGCAAGCCATGTTGATCCCCTGGGTAAGCAGAATTCATGCTTTAAAGGCTATAGTTATCCAGCAAAGTAACTAGCAACTGTGTTTGTCTTAAAACTCAGGGATAATGACTGCAAAACTGGCAAGCTAAACAAGGCAGTGACTACTACGCCACTGGATTTATATAGCTAAATTAAGTTCAAGTACAGAATAATGATATAACAGAGTACAGTTAACCTCATTCAAATTCTTATCTTCACATGTATTCTTGAGATAAAAAATATATATTACGCTAGATATGACTGGCTACCTATCACCATTTTCCCCCACAATACACGTTAACGTTACAGTGCTTGCTGTTTAACATAGCCAAGATAGCTAGCTACCTAGATGATAACTTAGCTTGGCTGACCGTTCAATGTTAGCTAAAGAAATAGAAATTTGACTAACCAAAAAAAACTGCAAAGATCCTTTAGATCGGTCAGGTCGGTTAGTACAGTTCACTCCAGAACAACTCATTTTGTTGTTCTTTTAAAATCAATCTGAGGGGCTAAAAACACACAATTGCGGTTGCCCAGCCCTCTGAAATATTTTAGTGAACGTAAATCTCTTGTCTACGTTCCTACTCCAGCTACGTAAGAATGGTATTCTCGAAGAAAAAGTTTGCGGTGAGCAGGGGCCTTTGCGACTCCGTCACGCACAGCAGCTGTCAATAAGGCCCCTTTTCTACAGTATCAAATAAATAGATAACTGCAAACTTAGAAAAATGAACACTTGAATATACATCAGCATGGTATGAACTTCTTAAAGGCAGAAACCATTTTCAGAAAAAAATATTTGACATGTACTTGATTTTTTTTGTGTAGGCTATGACCCTTCCACTGACATCGAGGGGGCGGGCTTATAAATTGTACAACAGTCAGCCACTGGATGGCGATCGAGACGTTTTGGCTTCACTTTTCAAGAGCTGTTTGGCTGTCCATGAGACAAACGTACATCTATAAATAAAGTACTGCACTACATTTGTTCCTCCATCTGATGGTGCTGTCAGTAGTGCTTATTGCCTGATACAGATGCAAATTATTCTTGCCCTGTCCTGTTCTCTTTGTTAGTTTGAAACCTCTGCAGCCGCTCGCAGCACCTCTCCAGGGCCTGCGCAGATGGTGATGGCAAACGAGGCTTCATGAAGCTTTCAACCCTTTTGGACCATTGTATTGAAAATTGGTTCTCTACTCGTAGCTTCATTCATTGAGCACGTGGGTGACATCTGCTAGCTCAGTGGTTGTTGTGCAGCCTTGCAAAGGTGACGCTGACGCACCTTGCGTGTGCACTTTGAGTTTTGTTAGATTGTGAAAAATACTTAAAGCTGAAATCTAACTTCATTTTACATGTGTCTGTTGTTTTTCTCTTAAGAATTCATATAATATTATATTAGCATATATTATATTTTATTAATTACATCCACAGCCTCATTGAATCCTGTAAATATTTGCTCTGTTCAAAAAACATGTTATATTTTATTATGTTTTTTGATTGTGCTTGGTGTAGGCTATACTGGGTGTGCTTGTGTGACTTAGGCATTTTTATTCAAAAATAATAATAATAACAGAGCGCCGTTTCATCCATCTTAAATACATCTGAATCGCTCCAATGTTTCAAAGCTCCGCCTATTGAACCAAACCGGTCAACTGATTCAGTCTGAATGGAGCAGCGAAGTGGTTCGAACATCATCAGTCACGTGGTTTCTCCCAATATGAATCAAGCTCCGCACAGTGCTTCAGAAAAATACCCTGTCGAGTTTGAAGTGTGCTTCGGAGCCTTGGTATCAGAGGTTACACTTACGAAAATGAACTAAAGAGTTACTATAGTATACGATAAGAATTGTATAGTGTTCTAAAGTGTGATTGTGGTGTTCTATAGTATGTTTCACCAGCTATAGTATTACAATAGTTTTTCCGGTAGTGTTATTTTATTAGCTATGGAAGCCCTACAATATTTCAATAGTAACACTAAAATCTCCATAGTGCGTTCCAAAAAACCATACAATTACTACAGTAATACTATACTTTTTTGGTGGTAAATTTTATGGTATTCCTATAGTGGTTTTTTGTAAGGGATATGCGGAGATGTGCGCGCCTTTGTAGCGTATCTAGCCAAAGGTCGCGCAGCCGGGGTGCTCGAACGATGGGTGCGTTCGAGCGCGTCTGCAAGTAAGCCGGCTGCGCGAGATTCCCGAAAAATTACGCTAGAATCTTGCCGAAGTCGCGCGATAAGCGAGCCCTCGCGGGGTTTGGAGGGCGCAACTTAGGCAAGATTCTCGCGTAATTTTTCGGGAATCTCGCGCAGCCGGCTTACTTGCAGACGCGCTCGAACGCACCCACTTTTCTGCAAGATCTTGCAGCCAACGGGATTTGGAGAACTTATCGCGCATCTTCAGCAAGATTCTCGCGTAATTTTTTTGGGAATCTCGCGCATCCGCAGACTCAGCAGCTCCCTCGAATGCAGCTAGTGCTTCGAGTTCGAGTGCGAGAAGACTGACTCCGCCTCTGGGCAATGCAAAGCGATATTCTTGTTGCCATTTTGGAACGTGATGTGAAACACAGAAATTAGCAACGGACTTCAACGGGCTGCTGTTTCTATTTCATTTCGTCGTCATGCCAGTTTCTTGTGCTGCTTCGGGCTGTACAAATCGATTCATGAAAGGATCAGAGATACGATTCTACAGGTACGATTACAATCATGTTTTATCATTGCGTTTTTATATTTGTTTTTCTTGTCTTCTTGGTTGCAAATACAATCGTTTGCGCAAACTCGCTGCCAGCACATGCTTCGCTTCCATATTGCTGAAGTCAACAAGGGGTGCCTTTCCCGAAATCACAGATGCTAACTTGCTTTGTTGGAACCACTGACTGAATGGATGAACTATACAAGTGGCTAACTTATGACGCTTTTTCCACGACGTGGTACCGGCTCCACTCTACTCTACTCGCCTTGGTACCAGGTACTTTTCTGTGAGTGGTGTTCCATTAGAGTATAGTACTGCCTCTGTGTAGCTGGTCATCATAGCGACGCAGCACCAAACTTCCGCGTCGTCATCCTCAACACGACACACAATGTAGCTGCAGTTATATTAAGTTTACATTTATTCCGTCAATTTTGTTAAAGATTTAAGTGTTCAAATCAGGGGACGCGAACTACCGTCACCACGCTATGGCACTAAAGTCCGGTGAGTGTTGAAATGTATTTTCTGTTGGACATTGTCGTGTCCGATTCAGTAGCACATTCATGTACCACCTAACGCAAAGCAATGATTTACGTAAAAGGCATGGAGAGCGAATGCATATTTCACTCTGAATTTGACGGCAAACAAATGAATTGTTAAAGCATGGAGTGATTAAGTGATCATTGTTGAGCAGTTTCACATTGCAAATCCGCAAATCGCAGGAGTGGGCAGAGAATCAGAATTCGTCGCTTAATGATGCGTCCAGCCGTAAAGTTATTTCTCTGCAGGATTTTATTTAAACGGGGGACATCACATAACTTTCTCAATGGGAGTTAGTTACGGGAACATAACTGGACACAATACCGTCACTTAATTCCGCCACGACCGGGGTCACAGGCAAAGAGAAACGCATATGAATGTAGCAGCTTTGGTTAACAAGCGAGACTGTGTTTGAAAGGTAAGGCAACGCACAGTTTATCGAACAAGTAGCCGAAAACAATATAAGTCGATGATCATAATAACTACGCTAATCTTGCCACTGATCATGACTCGGGCCGGCAGGCCACGAGTCGTCTTCTTCTTCTTTGAGTTAGGCAGATTAGGTGCAACAAAGGCACATTGCTGCCATCTGTTGTTCAGTTCTGGATCATATTTACGTACTCATAATTAAATTCTTTTATGGAGACCAGTTCGATATAGATACACCAACAACCTTTTTATTTTATCAGAACTGTCCAGATTCAGTAAGCTACGCACACTGAAGACAGAAACTCCCGCTGCACCCAAGTCTCTGAACAATTCCCTCCTATGGAGGGAATAAATATCGCATTGCAGAAGAACATGCTGCACACTCTCTGTAGAACCACACTCACATTTCCCATCAGGATGTTTGCCGATTAGAGCCAGCCCACTCCTTAACCCACAGTGCCCAAGTCTCATCCTCGTTATAATAACTGCATCTTTTCTTTTATCACATACTGGACCTGCTTCTCTTACTACAGTTCCCTGATGTGCAAAATAAAATCTTCCTTTCCCCTCATTGTCCCATGATTTTTGCCACTTTTCTTTTATCTTTCTATTAATAACCTCCATATAATCTGGAACTCCATACATCATCTCAATGTCAACATTATCCTTCTGCAGAGCATCTCTTGCTAGTGTATCTGCCATCTCATTGCCTTCTATGCCCACATGAGCAGGAACCCAAATAAAACCCACCTCACAGCCTGCCCTATGAATATTATAGAGCAATAGACATATTTCTGCTCAGGCAACGAGTCTAAGTTTCGGCTCCGTTCTTATTCTTTTTTTTTGGGGGGTCGCGATTGTCCTGCTCGTCTTGTATGTTTCGTTTCGAGATTGGCCCAGGCCTAGACCCGGCCCGAGTACAGGCCCTGAGGAGCATCTTGTTGTAACTCGAATGAGATGTCCCGTGGTCGACTACGGAGTCGCCTCTCGCAGTGACGGTGCTCGGGCCCTAATAATTAAAGCTGCAAGCAGCGTTGAAACGGCCCTGGCACCCCTCGAGCACGTTGGGGTGGCGGCGAGATGTTGATGAGTGCAGGTGTCCATTCACAGCCATTGGACACTGCTCGACTGTGTACAGTGCGTTTTCCTGAGGGGAGTGCAAACACCACTCCTGAAATCAATACGTGTAGCACGTTAAAGTATGACACCTGTTCATGAAAAAAAGTTGAAATTTTAATTCAAAATAATGCACTTCCTGTTGGGTTTGGGTCATGGCACGATATAATTTTTCTACAAGTCTTGGCACGTTTCATGTCTCCACCAAATTTTGTTCATGTTGGTGAACTGAACTATGAGAACTGTTTTGTTGAAATTTTCTGGAGGGCCCTAGAATACCATTTTGACATGCCTCCGTGCAAAACCTACACCATAGTTATCGTAATACCGGGCTCCATGAGTGTGTTGATTTTTGTAAATTTTCAAGCATGTTGAGACCCTCAAAGAGGCAATTCGTTTAAAAAAAAAAAGTTTTGGGGAGCACTACAGAGGCATTGTGCCATATTGAATGGCAATTGAGAAATCAAGTCGAAGATCATAAGACACTGACAATTTGTGCAGCGTTTTGCAAGTTTTGGAATATCCGAAGGCCTTTAAACGTGTTCGTAAAATAAAAAAAAAAATGCAGGAAATGGCTTCTAGCTCACTTCCTGTTTGGCCAAAAAATTTCAAATAAATTGGCATATCCTTGCATGAGAAATTCAACGATCACGCCAAATTTCATGAACATTCAAGCACATTTATCTTAACATGGCTGTGGCTAGAGGGCGCTGTGGAGCCACCTGGCCACACCTGATCTAATATCAGCATGTGGATTTCGTACATGTAGATTTACCGAGCTGAGAGGGCTGCTTCATTGAAATTTTCCAGGGGGCGCTCTAATGCCATTTTGCCACGCCTTTCTGTAAGTTTTTTTATCATAGTAATACACATGATTAGCTTTATACGTGTACAAAATTTTGTGAGTTTTCAAGCATGTTGAGACCCTCAAAATGACAATTCTTTTAAAAATCTGGAGGCGCTATCGAACCATTATGGCACATTTAGTGCCAATTGATATATCAAATTGATAAGGATAAGACAATTATACTTTTTGCAACGTTTTGCACGTTTTCGAGTATTCTAAGGCCTTTAAACGTGTTCGTAAAATTTGGAAAAACGCAGGAAATGGCTCATAGCTCACTTCTTGTTTGGCCAAAAAAATTCAAAAAAATTACCATAACCCGGCATCACAAATGCAATAATCACACCAAATTTCATGAACATTCAAGCACTTTTATCTTAACATGGCCGTGTCTAGAGGGTGCTGTGGAGCCACCTGACCACTCCCGATCTAATATCAGCATATATTTATACTTGAAAGGAGACTGTTATTAAGCCTGTAAAGTTTCGGGCAAATCTCACTAAGTATGTGGGAGTAAAACCAACTTCCTGTTTCATGGCGGAACATCGAAATTCGCCGCGACGCCACGGATAGATCGTTCAATGAATCCAAAAAAGCTTCGCAATTTAACATTGGCAAGGTCTTTAGATGTCATAAGCCAAATTTTAATTTGATCGGATAAAATCTCTAGGAGGAGTTCGTTAAAGTACGATGCCTGTGAATGGTGAAAAATCAAAAGAAGTTGTGATTTCAATTAAAAATGGCGGACTTCCTGTTGAGTCTAGGTCATGGCACCAAAAGACTTTTTTTTAGGTCTTGGCATAGTCCACATGGGCACCGAATTTCGTACATGTAGGTTAAATGGGCTGCGAGGGCTGCTTCATTGAAATTGTCTAGGGGGCGCTATAATGCCATTTTTGCCCATGCCGGTAGAAATCCCAAAATTTGAACTAGCTGAAATGGGCCTGGATAGGCTCTTTTCACTGTCTGTAAGGCTGGATTTACACTGCAGGTCTTGTTTCCCAGATCGGATATGGATCGGATTTTGAGGCCCATATCCGATTTGTTCAACTGCATATTTACATCTTGTTTTGAGCGTGAATGATATGTGTTTCGTTTCGATTCCGTTTGTTTACACCACTCACTTCCTTGCCATTGTCTTGGGCGATCCACATGCGCATAGATGAGAATACTACCGAAAATAAAAGCAAATTTGCGTGCAGCGTCACTAAAGCATGCAGGCCGAGCAGTCATACAAATGATCAACACATCAAGCAAGCTCGCAACATTTCACTGGGTAACATACATCTGATTCTCCTGTTAACGCCGTTTAAACCTATCACCTGCATCATCGCAAATGTGTAGGCAGACTCCGCCTGAGTCTAGGCCTATATTTGGCGTATAGGCGTAAGCAGCACACTTCACTTTGTAAACAATGGATGACGTTGAGCTTGGCTTGATGTTTATCATGCGATGCATGACAAATTCCATTCAAATCCAGGATTCTGAGGCAGAGAAGGAGAAGAGCTATAATCGCCTCGCATGCCTATGCTGCGATCATCGCTTCCACCACTGTTCAGAGGAGTGTGTGGATGCGTGAGAGATCAAGGGATTGGTGGGAGCAGGTTGTACAGACGTTTGATGACGAACAGTGGATGCAAAGTTTTAGGATGAGTAAACAAACATTCCACATGATATGTCAGAAACTGTCGCCATTTCTGACGCACCAAGACACTACGTTTCGTCGGGCCATCCCGTTACACATGAGGGTTGCAGTTGCTTTGTGGTGGCTGGCAACAGGAGCGTGCTATCGCACATTGGCACATCTCTTTGGAATTAGCACCGCGTCCGTGTGCCTGATTCTAAATGCATTCTGTCAAGCCGTGCGACAGGAACTGTGGCATCAATATATACATCTTCCACTACAGGATGAACTCCAAGCCATCGTACAAGGTCTATACTAGAAATAACTAAAAATTCAGGCGGGGGAGGGGTGTAAAGAAAAGCCAGTTTCCACTCAGCACGTAGGCCTAGATATTGCAAATATTTTCTGACCAGGGCCTGTATTTACAAAGCATCTTATCTTACCACTAAAACTACTCCTAACGTCTCTTCTCAGATCGCGGTTCATCGTCGTAGTAGGTCTAGGCTTTATATAGCCTAAAAACGAATACATTTCCCGGCGTTCCATCTGAAGAACGTCATCAGTACGCAAATCGTCGCAGTTTCAATGAGGCAAAGAACACAATTTTTACAAAATATCCGATCTGCATGTTGACATGCATTTACACGACGGCCACATTAGCACGTATCCGATACACATCGGATACATATCCGAGCAAAAACCACATTTGAATGAGGCCTGGATCCGATCTGACGGATCCGATCGAGGGTGGAATCAATGTGTTTTTTTTTTTTCTGTTTACACAGCCATGTGACCGATCGGATATTGGCCGCATTTGAGCAAAAGATCTGATTCGTGTCACATTCGTGTCACATTTTACCGGTAGTGTAAATCCAGCCTAAGAAACACATTTCATTGGAACTGACTGTCACCCAGTCTTATGGGAGAGCCGCGTTTTCTCCGCATTCACTTCAACTCCGAGAAACGGGGCCCGTTTGAACAGCAATGGTTGAAACATAGGTGAGGCCTGAGCCACCTCTGCTGACGGGTAGCATCCAGCTGCAGCCCCGGACGTAACACAAGCCCCTGGCGTGACGGAAGAGAAATAATGGCTATTCACCGTTTTAATGCTGCATTCGGTAACGCGTCCCACGAACCGTGTTCTCAAGACACGACTGGTGAATTCCGTTCTTTTGACTTCACGACCTCACTTCCTCGTACCGACTTTAATTCACGACACGACTCGTGTTTACTAGTGTTGCCGAATGCAGCATTATTCACTTAGCTAGCACGCTACCTAGGCAAGCAAACTAGCTATTCCGCTAGCCTTGCTAGTGATATTTACGCTAGCGAACCACCTAGCTAGCCAGCTTGTGAGCTAATTGCATCTTGTGTACATAGCTTAACCAATAGACACAGTAAATGGTTGGTTCACCATCACTTACTGTTATTCAGCAGGCTAGCTAGCATGACTATTCAATAAATATCACTTGCTAAAGAGCTAGATAAGTGAATAAAAATAGTGAATAGCCATTATTTCACTTCCGTCGTGCCAGGGGCACCTCTGTCAAGCCAGGGGCTTGGGTCACGTTAGGGGCTTCTGCTCTGGGGCTGCAGCTGGATAGTATTGCTGCTGACAGTTAAGTTGCCATGGTTACGGTTTTAAAAATTAACGACTGACTCACTTAACGGCTGAATCACTTATGTCATTCGAAAATGATTTTCCCTACGGGCTTGAACCCCTAATAATAATAATCAACATCACAATAATAATAATAATAATAAATATAGCCGCAAGCGGCAATTCCGAGGTTCAAGCCACGAAAGACCATTAGTACTTGAAAGCTTTAACAGCTTAATTAACAAGTGTTGCCACTAAACGTGGCCATGCCCCCCGCCAGGTGATGGAAATCGACTGGGGTCAGTGTATCACAAAATTATACATTGAAGTCAAAGATAAATTCAATCGGTCAAAGCGTTCTCGAGATTTCGCGTTCACAACAAACGGGACATGACGGACGGACGGACAGCCGGATGGATGGACTGATGGAGCTGAATACGATGTCCCCTGGCCCTAATACACCTTGACCCCAAAGATGAATGGAATCGGTCAAACCGTTCTTGAGATATCGCATTCACAACAAACCGGATGGGACGGACAGACAGCCGGATGGATGGAGCTGAATTCTATATCCCCCGCCCCTAATACACCTTGACACCAAAGATGAATGGAATCGGTCAAACCGTTCTTGAGATATCATGTTGACAAGGTATTTGTAAGTGGTCAAATGGTCGTAATGGCAAGGTCACGTAAATCGAGTGGGCTGTGAGCACTCGCCTAATACACCTTGACACCAAAGATGAATGGAATTGGTCAAACCGTTCTTGAGATATCACGTTCACAGCAAACGGGACATGACGGACGGATGGACGGACGGACGGAGCTGAATACTATGTCCCCCGCCCCTAATACACCTTGACACCAAGGATGAATGGAATCGGTCGAACCGTTCTTGAGATATTATGTTGACAAGGAATTTGTAAGTGGTCAAATGATTGTAATGACCTTGAGAATAATGCCAAGGTCACAGAAATCTACTGAGGTCGGCGTATCACACCAATATACCTTAACACCAAAGATGAATGGAATTGGGCAAACCGTTCTTGAGATCGCGTTCAAAAGAAATGGGACATGATGGACGGCCGGACGAAGCTGAATACAATGTCCCCCGCTCCGCTCGCTATCGTGGCGGCGGGGGACAAAAACCACTTCAAGAGTGTGTTGCAGGTATTTACGTGGACCTATTTTGCCAGTGTAATGATTGGACTAACAACTTATGATGCACAGTCTGATTTGTGTTATGTTAGGCTATTTTGTGCTTTTATGGCACCCCCTACTGGTCCATTTGATTGAAACTTTCAGGCTATGTTTCAGGTTCTGATGTGGACATATCCTGTGAGTTTTGTAATGATTGGAAAAACTATTTATGATTTATAGTCTGATTTGTGTTATACCATGCTGCTTTGTTTTGCATTAAAAGCGCCCCCTATCAGTCAATTTAAATGAAATTTTCTGGGTATGTTTCAGGTACTTATATGAATATATCCTGTGAGTTTTATGGCTATAGGACAAACAGTTGCTGATTCATAGTCTGATTTGTGTTATAGCGCCCCCTATGGGCCAATTTGCATGAAACTGTCAAGGTATGTTCCTGGTACTTATATGGACATATTCTGCAAGTTCTGTGATGATTGGCCCTATGGATCTTGAATTTTGTCCATTTATGTGCTAAGCCACACCCCTGCTGAAGTTCATTGGTCAATATCTTGGAAACGAAATCAGATTTCAACAAGCTTTATGCACTCTTTGATAAGCTTGGTCCACTTATGATCCACCACAAATTTCGAAAGAATCGGACCTACGGCCTAGGAGGAGATGTCAAAAATGTGTTTTTCAAAAAATTCAAAATTTCGGAAAATCAAATATGGCGGATCTTGGAGGTCCTCATGGGAAAGTTGTAGAGATTGGACCAAGGAATGTCTGTACCAAGGTTCGTGTGAATCGGACTGACAGCCTAGGAGTTATGACCTTTAAAGTGAAAACCTGTTTTTCTTGAATTATAGCGCCACCATCAGGCCGATTGAGTAAAAAATGCCTTGGTTAGCATTTACACACAACTTCCAACCAATGTGCAAAATTTCAGGTCTCTACCATTTACCATCTCACGGGAATTTGCGAAAACATTTCTGAAGAAGAAAAGAAATAATAATAATAATAATAATAATAATAATAATAAAACCAGCACAAAAACAGTAGGGTTTCAGCCCTACAGGCTTGAACCCCTAATAAAAATAAACCAGCACAAAAACAATAGGGTTTCAGCCCTACAGGCTTGAACCCCTAATAAAAATAAACCAGCACAAAAACAATAGGGTTTCAGCCCTACGGGCTTGAACCCCTAATAATAATAAGAAGTCTTGGAAGAACAGTGCAGTGCATTGCTTTGCATGCAGTGTAATAATAAACCAGCACAAAAACAATAGGGTTTCTGCCCTACGGGCTTGAACCCCTAATAATAAAAATAATAATAACAATAAGAATAAACCAGCACAAAAACAATAGGGTTTCTTCCCTACGGGCTTGAAGCCCTCATAATAATAAACCAGCACAAAAACAATAGGGTTTCAGCCCTGCAGGCTTTAACCCCTAATGATAAACGGGGTGCCTAACTAAATGGCTACATTGGAAATTAAGGCTAAAAACATGGTGAAAAGATGTATTTTCGAGTCAGATTTGAATTTCGGGGCTTACAGACACTTGGATTACGCTGCACGAGCAGTATGGTGGCATTTTGTGCGAGGACGAAAGAGATTCACTGACACATCGATTAGCCTTGGGGTGAGTAGAAGAGGAGTGAATTTTGATTTTTGGGTGAACTATGCCTTTAAGCAGCAATTGAATAGGCACTACACTATACAGCACAAGCAGCAATTGACCAGACACTGTATTTTGTAGTAGTCTATCTAAAATACAAACATCACATTAAAGGAGACCTATTTTGCTATATTTCCAAATTTATATTTTTATCTTGGACTCCCCTAGAGTACTCCTGATCGTTCAAAGTCCAAAACAGGGTCCTTGTTTAGCTCATACTGCCATCCTCAAAAAAACCCATTTGTAGTCCATTGTAGCCTCTGCCTGAAACGCCTCATTGGGGTGGCTCTTCCGCTATGGCCCCCACTCCCCGTGTGCCCACTTTCTTCTGACTGGTCAGCTCTGTGGAGGGCGGAGTTGGGTTGGACGAGGCTGCAGAACGCAGTTTTCCGGGTCCTCCTCCCCAGAGTGAAACGTGAGACACTGCTGCCATATGATAAGGAAGCGGCGGCAAATTCCGCCATCTAATGCAGTACATGTGTATAGATCTAATGAAATGAACTTGTTCTAATAAACGCAGCGGCAAAAGTGGAGGACGCAGTGCGAAAGTCTGGCAGCTGAAGCACGAATTTGCTATCGGCCACAGTTTGCTACGGCAACAGTGGTGAGTACAGCGGTTTTTCTACTCTTCTAGGATGCAGGCAAAGCTAGAATCCACCCCATATAGACGCATTTGTAGAATGGGTCGACATGCCGAGGTGTAGACCGGAGACCGTAGAAATTCGGTGGGTCTGAGTTTAGAGGGAAACATGGACAGTGAGGAGCAGCTAAAAGTGGACCAACAGCTTATGGACTGCTTCGATGTGTATTAGGACCTGCTCGTTCGTGTGCATAGCTGTGGTGTGTTGTTAGCATGGAGAAACGAACAGCTTCCGCGCTGGGATATGACGGAGGGGCGAAAGCTCCAGGCTAAACGGCCTTTTCGGAAATTGCCCGTGCTAATGGTTTGCTTATTGCTTCGGAATGACCAGCTTTTCCTCGCTGAAAATGGGCGCGTTATGGATAGTGTGCGAGAGCTAGACAGAGCTCCAGTTATGTCATGAACATAATACAGGTTTTACACACCGTAAGTTCCATTTGCGTGAACTGTTGCTTATGTGGAGCTCGCGAATCGATCACTTTTACAGGAAAGAATTTAATATTCAATCGAAGGTAATGCAGAGAAATCGTTTGTTATACTGGACACTTTATAGCCTGTGCGCTTCCCTATTGCTTTCACCGGTAGCATCAGAGAGCTTGCCCAGACATTGGAGATGTATCAGGCTGAGCCCGGTCATGGATAAGTAAAGCGATGGTTTCACAAGCACCCAAAAACACACCCCAAGCTCTGCGAAACCTACGTCTGGTCTAACTGCAGCCCAACTCGGCAGACAAATACGGCACCTCTCCGGTGAGCTGCAACTGTAGTGGCTACAATCAGGCAACGTTATGATGAAACTGTCACATTGATGCTTACCGAAGTAACACAAGCATACCGATCAGAATTACTGCATATAAGTTAACCAGGAGCATTTTTAATTAGCAGAGCGCGCGAACTAACATGCAGTAGCTGATAAGCGGTCAGGACTTTGAATGTAATCTGTCGCAAGAAAAATTAGTTTCGTTTCCGGTGTGAAAGCTGCTTGACGCACCCATAATGCCTGTATTCGCGTCTTCCCATTGACTTTAAATGTAGCTAATCTGTCGCGCGAAAATTTCGTTTCGCATCCGGTGTGAAAGCGGCTTGACATGCCCATAACGCGTGTATTCGCATTTTGCATTGACTTTGAATGTAATCAGTCTTGTGAAAAATTTGTTTCGCGTCCGGTGTGAAAGCTGCTTAACGCGCCCATAATGCGTGTATTCGCGTCTTTGCATTGACTTTGAATGTAGGCTAATCTGTCCCGCGAAAAATTTGTTTCGTGTCCGATGTGAAAGTAGCTTTATGGATAGTACGCGACAGCTAGAGAGAGCTCGGTTATGTTATGAACATAATACAGGTTTTGCAGACCGTAAGTTCTGTTAGCGTGGACAAGTTGCTTCTGTGGAGCTAGCGAATCGATCACTTCTACCGGAAAGAATTACCTATTTAATCTCCGCCTTTTTCGGCTTTTTATTAGCCACAACAATTTCTAAAGGGGGATGAAATTATGTCAAGGTAGTGCAGAGAAATCATTTGTAAATTGGTAGAGCTTCTGCGTTTCGCATTGCTTTCACGGTAGCACCAGAGAGCTTGCTCAGACATTTGTGAAGTATCCGGCTGATCCCGGTCATGGATAAGTGAAGCGATCACTAACTGTAGTGGCTACAATCGGGCAACGTTATGATGAAACTGCCACATTGATGCTTACCGAAGTAACACAAGCATACCGATCAGAATTACTGCATATAAGTTAACCAGGAGCATTTTTAATTAGCACGGCACACAAACTAACATGCAGTAGCTGGTAACCGAGCGGTCATAACCACAGAGACAAACCCTTGCAATACAGTTTTACAGACAGCAAGTTCTGTTACTGTGAACAGTTGTACCAAGCATCCAAATTACAAACAAGTATTAAGTTAGCTTCAAATGAGGTTTATGTTCACACACCTTGTGTAGAATTTCCCCTGGTATCACTCTTGCATATTTAGGACACAAACATTAGCAACAGTAACCTGGCTACGTTAGCCGCTGTGCTACAGCCACAATCAACTGGCTATCACGTCAGGTTGGCTTACGCAGTAAAAGCAACTTACAGCTTCTGTGTCTGTGAGTCATGGACAGTCGCGACCGATACAGGCTTTATCTTCAGATATTTTACAAAACCTGCGTTTGAGGCCAGTTGTTAGTGCGAACTATCGCTAGCGGTCCTGATAGCCACCCGTAACACGTTAGCTTCACTTACATTATTTGCTGTTATATCGTTACTTACAGCTTGTGGCTCCGAGCGCTTGATCGATGCAACTGCTTCAGGTTTGAGAAGCAGCTGAAACGGTTATCCTGTGTCGAATTATCCTTTATTGATAAAGCTGTCTTTGGTGAAATGCTGAGCACAAGCAGCTAATGTTCCGTTTGGCCGTAGCTGTTTGCTGCCAGCAAACAAAAAAAGCTACCCACTGATTTCTGGTGGCATCCTCTTTCGGAAGAGAAATAAGTGTTTTTCTTCGCGTCCAAAAGTAAACGGACAAGCAGCTTTGGGATAGATACTGACAAAAATGCACTTCAAATGATCTGCAGTTCTTCTTTTGTATTTCCAAAAGTGTCGACGCTACTAAGGCATAGTATGATCTGCCGTTGTTAGAGCCTGCTAGAATAGTTTCCGGTGTGGGCAGGTCCAGCGCCGTGATTGGCTCTGGCTAGGTCTGTACTTATTGGACGGCACAACCTGACATCAGGTTTTGCCCAGATCTGGCGAAGATCTCTGGAGGAGCTGTTCAGAGAGGAAATCACGTTCACGAAATCACGTTCTTGGATTACGGCAAAACCCCTGTAGCTTATGTTTAGAAACTTTTCAGAGGTTGAGTATGGACAACTAACATTATAACATTACTAAAATGTATTTAAAGAAGGATCAGCATAATAGGTCCCCTTTAAGTATGCAGTTGTAGTTTTCAGTGAGGAATGGTTGAGTCCATTAAAATCCAAGCATGCAAATTTTTGTGGTTTTGAATAAAGAGCTTCAGTCTGATAGCTCTGCATAGCACTGAAGAGGTTTACACGATGTATTTAACACTTTTAGGACAGGGTCTGCAAGTCTAGATCTCAAATCTAAATCCAGCCCTGGTTTTCTTTCCTCCCCTGGCAGGTTATTAACTAAACAATTGGCAATGCTGATTGGCCAGCCTGGCTTCACATCTGACTCCCAGGTAAAGCAAGGGTGGAAGACCAGCTATTCTCAAATCTGGTGGACCATTATTTGATGAACAGTGTTTTTGAGCATTCCATCCAAGTGGAATTTTTCAATCACTTTAAGTAATGGTTGTTTTTATGTCATTGGTGGCATTGTAAAGAGGAGAGCCTCTGAAAAAATAAAAGCCCAATGCTTGGATTTCTCAGTTTCCTCAGATTTTGCCTAGGCAGCAAAGGATTTCTGTCCACATATTAATGTCTTGTATGTTGACAAAGAAAATGTTGACAAATGAAAGCCAAAGCTTGATGCGACTTGAAGTTTTGAAGTCCTCATAGACATGAAATCCGAACCCTCCCAGGCAGCTGTAGTGCTCACTATTTTGAGGCTGTCAAACCTTATGAGATGAAGTATGCTCTCTTTTTGCGGTAGATTTGTCTGAAATGGCCACTTTTTATTGGGAGGTGTGATCAAATCAGGGATAATGGAGCATCAGTGCAGCCAGCACCGTATCTTATCATGTTGCACAGTACGTCTGTCACTAGGTGAATGTCAAGTTTGAGTCTGATAATTATCATGGTCTGATATTGGATTCAAAAGAGGATTTGCACCAAATTTAGATCATTAAAACAGTAGAGGGACACCATTTGGTAGACTATTGAATAAATCAAATGTCGTATGGAGAAGGAATGCTAGCGGCATATAGAAAGTCTCGAGCTTTCTTCCCATCAGTCACTGTCATATTCTGTCCCCAACTTAAAGGTGCACTCAGTAACTCAGGAGACAAAATGCAGCATTTACTTACGTAAAATGAATACTGTGCTTCAATATTTATTGGCTCAGAGATGCCAACTCCAACAGTTAGTATTTGCTTTTTTAAATTGATTGATTGGGAAATGGTGAAAGGACAGGGTGGGGGGGAGGAAGAATTTCTAGATGTCATAAATGATAATTTTTTGGTGCAGTATGTTAACTCTATTAACCACCGTAGCATATCTGCTACATAAAGTGAAAGGGTTAACAGCCTGGACACCCTGCTGGTTTTGTTTCTTATTGCCAAATAAACATTTGAGAATAACTTGAATGGTCCGTCAAGTTAAAATAAAAAAAAAAGAAAAATTTTAAATTTAAATTTAAAAAAAAAAATTATTTTTTTTTTAAACTATTTTTCCAAATATTGGCCCATAATCAACATATTTGCCTAGGGAAATGATTTTTACACAATTGGAAATGGGTTTGGTTAATAGAGGGTTAATAAACCTACAAGAGAGAAGGCAATTTTAGACTTGGTGCTCTGTAATGACCCAGATGGAATTAGTTATGTTGAGGTACGGGAGCTACTTGGGACAAGTGATCACTCTACTGTTAATTTTGAGGTTTCATGGGAAGTTAAAAAGGTGTCTCCAAAAACAAAAATTTTCAATTTTAGGCAAGCAAACTTTGACAGGATGCGCTCATATCTAAGTGAAATAAAATGGGAGACACTCCTGGACTGTGAGTCTGTAAATGAGATGTGGGAAAGATTTAAGGGGGTTTTGCTTGATTCACAATGCAAATTCATTCCTAAGGTGTCCAAAAGTAAGCTGAAAAAGCAGAATCCCCAGTGGATGACCGCAGCTATTCGTAGGAGTTTGAGGGAAAAGAGGAATCTTTATAAGATGTACATAAAGGATAACAATGAGATTACTAAGGCTGAATACTGTAAAATGCGGGCTGTGGTCAAAAAAGAGCTGAGGAATGCTAGAAGACTGTATGAAAGGCAAATTGCAGAGGGGGCAAAAACTAACCCTAAGCGCTTCTTCCAGTACTGTAGCAGAAAAAGGAAAGTCAAAGAGCAAGTTAAGTGCATAAAGAATAAAAATGGATCGCTGTTATAGGACAACAAGGATATTGCGGACACCTTAAACGGTTACTTTGTTGAGAATTTTACCTTAGAGCGGGTCTTTATTCGGCCAGAGGGCATGTCCAATGCTCAAGATTATTTTGCGGAAATTGAGGTTTGGGATAACATGGTATTAGACAAGTTGCATAAACTAAAGGCAGATAAGGCGGCGGGTCCTGATGGCTTATATCCTAGAGTGCTCAGGGAAGTTAGTGAGATCATCTTTAAGCCGCTATCCGCCATCTTTAGACGGTCTTTAGAAACTGGAGAAATTCCAAATGATTGGAAACAGGGAAATATAATACCAATATATAAGAAAGGGGACCGTACTGAGCCAGGTAATTACACGCCAGTCAGTTTAACTTGCATTGCATGCAAAATATTGGAGTCTATCATAAAAGATGAGTTGGACTTATTTCTTGAACGTAACAATATCTTGAGGGATAGCCAACATGGTTTCCGTCAAGGAAGGTCATGCCTGACAAACCCTCTGGAATTTTTTGAAGAGGCCACCAAGACTTATGACCAGAGCAGGGCTTATGACATCATTTACTTGGATTTTCAGAAAGCATTTGACACAGTACCGCATAAGAGACTAATTTTTAAAATGAGCTCCATTGGAGTTACAGGAGGTATTCTGAAGTGGATTCAAAACTGGTTGCAGGACAGAACACAAGGAGTGGTGGTCAGTGGTTTCTCATCTGAGCTAGGTATGGTGGGGAGTGGCGTCCCCCAGGGATCGGTGTTGGGACCCCTACTGTTCCTCATCTACATTAATGACCTTGATAGGAATATTGAGAGCAGATTAGTTAAATTTGTAGATGATACTAAATTGGGGGGTTTGGCAAATAGTTTAGAGTCCACTAAAGTGATTCAGAATGATTTGGATAGAATCCAGAATTGGGCAGAAATGTGGCAAATGAAATTTAATGTAGCAAAATGTAAAGTTGTACATGTAGGTAATAAAAACATTAGTCGGGATTACTTCATGGGAGGTTTTAAACTGGAATGTGCTCCACACGAGAAAGATCTGGGAGTGATTGTTGACCAAACCCTCACAGGCTCTAGCCATTGTGCCGTAGCAGTTAAAAAAGCCAATCAGATGCTGGGATACATTGCCAAAAGTATTGAGTTCAAATCCAAGGAGGTGATGCTTCTTTTGTACAACACATTCGTCAGACCACATCTGGAGTATTGTGTACAGTTCTGGGGACCATACTTTAAGAAAGACATTGAGGCTTTAGAGAAAGTTCAGAGAAGAGCCACGAAGCTAATTCCGGGTATTAAAGATGAAAGCTATGAGAAAAGGCTGAAGATCCTTAATCTCTTTAGTCTTAGGAAAAGGAGACTAAGGGGTGATCTGATTGAGGTCTTTAAATATGTTAAAGGGATTAACAAAGTGAATTATGTAGGATTCCTTCAACCAAGTGTTGTTAGTAGAACTCGGGGTCACAAATGGAAGCTGACCAAAGGTAAATTTAGCACTGATATTCGGAAATATTTCTTCGGTGTGGAACAGCTTGCCTGACCATATTGTTGAGGCAGAGACCTTGGGAGGTTTCAAGAGCAGGCTTGACTTAAAGCTAGATACCATTGAGTCATTGAGTATCTGAAGTGATATATTCACGATAGTATCAAGAAACTGGCGAGCCTAGTTGGGCTGAACGGCCTGTTCTCGCCATTCATGTTATGTTATGTTAAATCCAAACGACTTTTATTTTGGCCAGGCGGTGTATTTGTACTGCATTTTCAGGTTGGTGCCAAATTATTTAATCTTTTAATCTTTTGTCACTGCAGGTTCCCCATCAGTAAGCCTCAGTTGGCCTCTCAATGGGTGCAGAGTCTGAGTCGGAAGGGCTTCATACCAACACCAAATTCATGTCTGTGTTCAGAACACTTTGAAGCAGACTGTTTCCGTGATTATAATGGGAGGCAGTTTTTGAGAGAAGATGCTGTTCCCACAATATTCACGGCCTCTCGAAGTCCTGGAACTGAGACACCAAAGGTAAAATGATTTTCTGGGAATAAAAATACTACATTTGTACAAATAAAGAATTAGCTTGTGTGTTTTGATGGGTAGCTTTCACTTACAGTAGTGTGCAGTGATGATTTTGTTTTGAATATATATTATCTCCTTATTTTCATCTATGTCATGCAATATTACATGAAATATTGCATCATATATATATTGCATCATATAGATGAAAATAAGTAGATAACAATATATATTCAAAAGAAAAGTAATAATGTCTTTGTGAGAGAAAAAGTCAATATGTTGTGTGGCCACCGTTTGCTTTGATTACAGCGCCTTTCAGGCGTAGTTTACACATATTTATTTCCTTGCTTGCCAAACCATTCCAAATGGTTTGAAGTTCATTCCGAAAGGATTCTTTCGATATTAACGACAGATTTGCTCAATTGAGTTACGGTCTGGACTTTCAGCAGGCCAAGTCATAACTTTCATGTCACCAGATAATTCTGACTAAGATGATTCTTGCACAACATAGAAGTGTGTTTATGGTCATTGTGTTGTTGAAAATAAGATCGCTGACCAATCAGTGTCTTTCCAGGTAGCAATGTGTGCCTTATAGGGATGCTGTGGTACTTCTTTTGATCCATGAATCCGTAGATTTCTATGAGATCACTGGCTCCTTTCAAGCACACTGAACCCCAAACCATAATATTACCACCACCATGTTTTACTGAAGGGGTTAAATGGTCATTTCCGAAATGTTCTCCGACTCTACGGCACACAGTTTCTGCATTTTGATGAGAATATTTAAAATTTTGATTCAGTGGTCCAGAGGACCTGTTCCCAGTCCATTGGTGTCCTATCCTTGAATTTCTTGGCAAACTCTTTCTTTGATGTTGTCAGCTCTTGCCAGCTACACGACCAATTAGACCATTTTCACGCAGCCTACGGGACATAGATCTCGATAATTTAGTCTCTTAATTTCTGGCGCTATTAATATCATCACGGAATTTTCATGCTGTCTCCCGCCAATTGATTGATAGATTTATTATTATTTTTACTTGTCATACACAGATAACGAACATCAGAGGCACTTAACTTCTGTTTTGCATCTCTGTTGTAACTAGTTTTCAGTGAACTGGTCTCTCTGAAAAGCTTTATGGTGTTTCGTAAAGTGCCATGGCAGCATTTAACGTCTTCAGCATCATGCAAGGCCACAATGCGGCTACAAACAATCTCAGAGAGCTCTTCTGTTGTGTTTAACACTGTGACACTGCTCTAAGTTCATGTCCCTTTTTACTCTGGAACAACTGACCATTAGAGGTAATTTTGCAGAATTACCAGTTAAAAAAAAAAAATTTGGCATCAATAATCATGAAATGAGCCTTAAAACATGTATTCAGGCTATGTAAGAGTCAAAAAATAAAATTTGTGACCCCTTTCAATTGTTATAATAAAAAAGATGATTTTTTTTTTAGTTTTTTTTTTTTTTTTGTTAATTACCCATATCATTACCTCAGTATACTTGTGTGAATGATTTTTTATCCCCCGCCCGGCGCATTTAGCTTGGCGGGGGATATAACATTGGGCTCCGTCCGTCCGTCCGTCGTTCGAACACATATAAATGCGACGGCGGGGATATTGCCATGTTAGTGGCAAACACTTGTTTTTTTTCTCATAGCCTACAGTAGTATTTTTATACATTTTCACAAAAAAATTATTGAGAAGTAGTATATTAGGACCCCTTTTAGATGAGAGTGATGGTGTATAATCAGTGCTGCACACTATTGTTTTCAAAATGTAATGTGCCAGGTTTGAGCCTTGCTTCGTCCGTGGGGCAACTTAAAAAAAGGAATCACAGTCAGCACGTTTACATGCACAGTAAAGTTGAGCTATGGTCATAGCTTGATTAGGCCATTTAATTGGACTACTGTCCTTGTCCCAGTTTACATGCACGGAGGAAAATCGATTTATTGACCGAAGCATGTCCATCTTCGCTACAATAGGTGGGGATATGCCCCCTTTCAGCTTGTTCGTGTTGGACCTTTTTCTTGTTTACCTATTATGTCACAGACCAAACAATTGACAAACAAGTTAGCTGGTGGCTTCCTGGTGGCATGTCGAGAGGCGAGAACATGGGAAACCATACGGCTGTTTACGTTTTGTACGTGCTGTATGGTATGTTTTTCATACAGTTGAGATGCACGCCATCCCTGATCCTGGCGATAGTCGAAGGCAGGCGGCATCGTTGTACGCTCGTAGACTGCTCCATTTTGTGCCCCCTCTTCTACCCCGGGGTGCGTGCCCCAAAAGTGTCGTTGCTAACTACGTTGGCAACTTGTAAGTTCGTCCACACAGTCGGTGGTTCCAGTGATGTAAGGTAGCGTCCGTGCCCTCGGGAAACGCACCCCCAGGCTTCCTGTGCATGTTGGATGCGGGTCAGGAGTAAAGACTAGTGGGAGGGAATCATTTTTCCAATGGCGAGTACAAGGAAACTTTTCGGATGACACGCAAGTCATTCGAAAAAACTTGTGGATTAATGGAAGAAGTTATGAGCCCCCAAGGCATGACCATTCAAGCACCAATACCCTTGCAGACGAGGATTGCTGCTATTCAGTACAGGCTTGAAAGCTGGGCAGAGCACAGAGGTGTTGCTAATCAGTTTGGTGTTTACAATCTACATGACTTCGAGGTCAAAGCTCTGCAGGAAGAATTGTGGAGCATGCACAGAGTGAATAGTCCAGTTCGGTTCGATTGAAGCATATACATGGAGAAATAATGGTACTACTAACCGCATTATCTGGGTATGTTAGTCCGACTATGAGAAATTCGATTTAGTGCGATTTCAGTCGGACTAACTTATACATGCATTTTAAAAGTCTGGTTATAGTCAGACTAACCCAATAATTGGATTTTTTTGTTTCACTCTAACGTCATGTCAATGCACTCAGTGAGGATTTCAAGGGGTATCAGCGTGAGTATGGCTGACCAGATGTATGGGGGGCATTATGCTTTCGAGAAGGGCAGGCATCTATACTGATCCGCTCACAAGCTCTCTGATGTTCCGCTGGGAAGGATTTCAGGTAGGGGGCAGTTTTGCAGCCTGAACGCCCGTCTGTGGCCAATTGCTAAATAAGAAAATACGAACCGCACTTTTGAAAAATATTAGACCATGTACAAATTTGGGAGTACTACCAATGCTGCTACTGCAAATGCAGCCCTCAAAATTTGGAAAATCTGCTTAACCAGAAAACAGGTTGCGTGGAATTTACCTTGTGTAACCCATAGTTCGGTTAAGCACTTTTTTTTTTTGTGTAACCCATAGGTTATGCAAACGGGTTACGCCAAAACAGGTTTTGCAAAACAGGTTTCGCAGGCACGAAATGTCTCCTTCGTCATTCAAATTGATAGAAAAGTCATCTTTAAACCACCATTTTCAAAAAGTTTTGATGTTCACCAGTGTTTCCCCTAGAATTTTTTGTAGCAGCGGTGCTCTGTGGTAACCTAGCAACAGTAAGGGAGTCCGGGGGAATTCTCCCCCGAAAGAAAATTTTGAAAAATTGCACTTTAAATGGGGACTTCTGGTGAGTTTTCTGGACAAATTGCAATTTACCAAACAATCAACAGATTCAAGTTATCTGCTGACACTAGATACTGATTAGAAAGCATGACCATAGTTGAACTTATTAGTCACAAACCCATTTTTGTATTGATTTTAAGCTTTTCTTTGTAACAAAAGATACGAGCAAAATGGGGTGGCTTAACACAGAAATTTATTGAAGCCAATTTGACGTTGCCTGCCCTAATTTCCTTCACTAACCTTAGCTCGTCCTTGGTCACTGTCCGCCTTTCTCTTTAACCAATTTAAGGGACTCATCTGAAAATCGCATTCGTGTTTATTAACCTACTATCAGGATATGACTTGCGATCTTTTTTTTTTGGAAAACGTTCATCAACAAGGTAGCTGGTGGAATACCAACATCGTTAATGTTGTAGGCCTAATATACATTTTAACCATACAAGCAAAAACAGCTTACTCAATAATAATAATGCATCAGTTTTATATAGCGCTTTTCTGGGCACTCAAAGACGCTTCACAATGGATACATTATTCATTCACTCCCACATTCACGCTCTGATGGTGGTAAACTACATTTTTGTAGCCACAGCTGACGGAAGCGTGGCTGCCAGTCTGCGCCTACGGCCCCTCCGACCACCACCAAACATTTGCACGCATACACCATACACCAGTGTGAGTGACACTGGAGGCAAGGTGGGTAAAGTGTCTTGCCCAAGGACAAAACGACACATGACTCAGACAGAGCGGGATTTGAACCGCCAACCCTTCGGTTATTGGATAACCTGCTCTACCTCTAGCCACGGTCGCCCCACCCTATTCAAAAGAGAGTAGGCCTAGTCACAGGTGGATCGAAAGTATTAATTCTAACGTCAACTCATTCACTGACATTCACGACTGAAGTGGTCAGAGTGCGCCCCAGCGAGCAAACGAGACAGATTCCCGAGTGTTTGCTGGCTAGCGAACCGCGTCAATAAACATAGAATTACACTTCGTTTATGATCAGGCTTAACGTTACAATAGATAGGAAGGCTGTAACCTTCAGTAATTTCCAAACTAGCCTGTCAGTCACTTTGTTACGAGCTGAAGAGATTTAGCGAGGCCTATAGGTAATGTCACTCCCATAAAAATAAATAAATCCTTCCCTTATCATTATACCGCAAACCTCTCCGCAACACAACAAACGATGAGCTACGTCTTCATTAAACATAATTATATACACATACAGTAAAACTCGCGAATAACGGATTCAATTGGACCAGCTGATTTTGTCCGTTATCAGCGAAATCCGCTATATGCATAAAACGGACAAAATCCGTTGTACGCATAAGACAGAATATATCCGCTATTTGCGCATAACAGATTATATCCGTTGTATACATGTATGAATTGAATTTATACGTTTTCTTTGTGTATAAAGATCGGAACAACTTCATTCTGAGTGCGCATACCTGGGCTACTTGTCTTCATTTAGTCCGTCTTTGCTCTGACACAATGGAGAACAGGATGATAGCCTACTGCGTGTTGTTCCAACTGGGATCAATGACGAAGACAAAAAAAAACAAAAAACTAGTGTGTAAATGAAACCGCACCAGTTTCAGTTTCCGCAAATACACCGTTATAAACTTGCACATTTTTGCAAGTTATTTTAACTGTAATTTTACAATAAATTTACAACAGAGTTCCGTCCATATTAAGTATAAACCACGGTAAATGGCGCGCAGGACTCCACTTAGAGTTAAAATAACACGTAGACAATGCGTTAATTTAACTGTTAAATTCGGTCAGTTCATAACTGTAGGAAAGCCGAACTTCATTACATTGCTCTGTATCAACTGCGTATGTGCATGGTGCAAAACGGCTTGTCCGGTATACACGAGTGCTTTTCAATGGAAATGCATTGCGACGGGACTGGACATTTTGTCCGATGTAAGCGAAAATCTGTGACCTAAAATCCGGTATATTCGATGTTTATTAAATGGGAAAACATTACAGAAAAATCGGGACTAGAGCTGTTGTCCGATTCGAGCGAGTTTCCATTTTATACAAGGACGGTTTAGGGGAGTTCTACTGTAGTTATTATTATTATTATTATTTTACTTGCATTGGTTTCTTTGTGGGAATGTAGAGGATCCTCTTCAAGCAAGTTGACAGCCAGAGTCAAAAGTTACCTCAGAATTGACGGTGTGGCAAAAAAAAAAACCTTATTCCTGTGCCCCCCTAATTCCCCGTTGGCTGTGATGTTATAGCCATATACATGTTCGCCAATGTAACGAGCGGGGATATATGAATGGGGTGTATTGCCTCCCTTTCTGAGCTCTCCTGGGTTTATGGAAGAGAAGGGAAAAAATCAAACTGAACATGTTTTGTTTTGATCGCCGGTCAAGAGAAATCACATATATAAATTTTTTTTTTTTTTGCTATGTCGTGTTGCGCGAACGGGAAAATGTTCGCCCGTTTTTTAATTTGCGTAACCTCTGCACGAACTGAACGATCGTTCGTGCCAATTTTTGAGGGCTGAAATGAAAACGCTAATGTTCGTCAGGTCAAATAAAAATGGGACAACAAGCAAACACAATATCCACAAAATGGCCCAATCCTAATTCTCCGCCCCCTGCTCGGGCCTACCTCTTCATCCTAACATTTTGTTTTGCGCATTCCTGAGGAGGAAGGGCATGTACTTTTCTTTGAGCAGATCAACTTTAGGATTGCAGTGGCGCGACTTTATGAAAAATGTGTAACCCAGAATCGGATCAGGATATTGAACAACAATGCGGAAGACGGGAATGAGTCTGAGACGTGCACTGATTAATGTTTTGCACAGTTCAGGCGACAATGTGCTGCGAGCAAGTTTATTATGTGCCTGCAGCATTGCAGACACATATTAAAATCCTTCATACTTCCTTATTATTATGTACCTGCAGCAATGCAGACACACATTGCAATCCTGCATACTTCTTTATTATTATATTTATTATGTGCCTGCAGCAATGCAGACACATATTACAATCCTGCAGACTTCCTTATTATTAGAGTGCAGGAAAATGCACTCTACTGTTATCCGAAGTCTTTTTATGATTATTATCTTCTAACACACTAAATGCGGCTTCAACCGTTTAACGTAGAAACTTCATTCAAACTGCGTTACTTAGGTCTTACTTATGATATCTGTACAATGTATTTTTCATCTTTGTAACTTCTATACTTTTTAAACTATTAATTAAAAACTATTAATTTTTTTCCCCATAGACTTAACATTGGGCTGATGACATCACAGTAGGGCCATTAAGCAATTAGAATCTTGTGCCAGGTGTCCTGGCCACCTTCAGCAACTGTCAGTTTCTCAGGCTTTAAGACTACAATCTGGCTCTCTGAAGACTTCAGCACTGGGTTGCACCAGCTGTGCCTAAATTCAAACGTAGCCTAGTCTGAACTTAACTTCTAAATTAGGTCGGAGTTTACGCGCTACTGACATTTTATGGGTTGCACCAGCTCATGTAGTTTCAACATAGGCATAAGTTAGAACTTAAATCTTACACCTAACCCTGAGTTGGTGTCAAGTCCTCCATAAAATAACGGTTGGCATGGCACATCGTATAGAAAGGTGGGATAATTTGAAGGATGAGGGGGAGCGGATTATACCCGCTGCATTGCGTCGGCCACGCATCCTCCGAGACAGATTACACCTCTTGGACGACCGTTGGTGAAATACTTGGCACTCATCTTGAAGAACTGAGCCCAGTAGATTTAAAGAAATCTTAAACTGTGGACTGTCGGACACGGAGACACTGCTTTTCGTTTATGTTGCCTGACAGCACAGACAGCATCTGACAGCACCGTAATAGGCTACACGCCGCATCAAGAGTGCTTTTCACTGATTGGCCACAGAAATTGAAAACGTCATTTGCTGCGACAGTATTTTGTTTAGTGTGGACTTTACGCCAGTGTAACTGAGACGAATCTTGCATCTACGTGGTGCAACTAAACTCCGACACAGCTTCGGTATCAAACTAAGTAGTTTCAGCGTAGCGTTTAGTGTGGAATTCGCACTCTAACTTAAGAGAGAATTTATGCACTACTGGTGCAACAGGCTGCAGATCTTGTTCAACTGTTTCTTCTGCCTACAACTGTTTCAAAATAAAAGTCCTCACTACAATAATTCACAATTAAATATTTTAACCATTTAACCTACTCAAATATTGAACTGTTCAGCCATTCCAACTGTCAGTTGTCATCAACTATGACTCCTGCCAACTGTTTCCTCTGTCTACAACTGTTCCAAAATAAATGTCCTCATTACAATAAATCACAACTCGAAAATTTCGGTAGAAATTTTGAATGTGCCTGCTGCTCTACACGTACAGTGTTTGAGGTGCTTGCCAGGGATCTGGAAAGCCGTTGATATGGCGTTCTGGGTGCTCTTTAGGGCGTTGCTAGGCAGTTGCTACGGTGTTCTGGGTGGTTGCTAGGGCATTGCTAGGTGGTTGTTATGGTGTTCTGGGTGGTTGCTAGGCGGTTGCTAGGGTGTTCTGGGTGCTCGCTAGAGCGTTGCTAGGCGGTTGCTATGGTGTTCTGGGTCATTGCTAGGGCGTTGCTAGGCAGTTGCTATGGTGTTCTGGGTGGTTGCTAGGGCGTTGCTAGGCGGTTGCCATGGTGTTCTGGGTGGTTGCTAGGGCGTTGCTAGGCGGTTGCTATGGTGTTCTGGGTGGTTGCTAGGGCGTTGCTAGGCGGTTGCCATGGATGACAAAGCACACTCTGCCGATAAAAACTACTGTACAACTTTGTCAAAACTCGAACGGTTTGGATTTTATGAAGCGTCAAAGCAGGAGTCCGCAGTCACCTTGACTGCTTTTTTTCTATGCGTACGCGATTTCCATTCTAAATTTGACCCCTTGAACATGCTCAAAATTGAACCCAATTTTGCAATTAATTCATAGTGGGTTTAATCATTTTTAAAACGTAAAAAATCTCAAAAGTGCAAAAATGGCTCTCTCGCGCCACCTCAATACACTCTAATGGGGCGTTCGCAATCACCACGGCCTGTTGCAATGTGTTAAAATTCTGAAAAAATTCACACATCATTCCGGTCCCATCCTATAATGTTAAATCTGTTTTTGTGAAAATTTATTGAAGACTTTTTGAAATAAAAAATTTTATGTTCATAGTACACTGTACTGTATTATATACTTTCTTGCTGTGGACACACCGTTTTATGTATTTAAATGTCCTTTGGTAAACTTTATAAGCTTTATATCATTAAACTATTTGCCAAGGATGGTCCTATTTCAAATGATATTTCCCGAAATATTGACATGTTATGAATATTCATATTTTGAAAAATATAGAGTGACGGACTTCTGAATTCACCATAGGTTGCAGCGTATGAAAGTTTTGTCTGTGTTCAGTGAACAACCTCCCAAAATTTCAACAGTGTAGGATTTACGTGGAAGAACCATTTATTAATTTCTTTATTATTATTAATTTTCAGTGTTTTTCTATGTGGTGCTACACATTCTGACCACCGGGTGGCAGCAGGATCACATGGGTCATCTCTCTTCACTAAGTTCATGAATGGGGGAAGATTCCACAATACACAGCAGTGATAATATCTGCAAAAGAAACTTTTACCAGGTCCCATGACTCATAACTCCAATTTACAAAAGAAAAATCTCTTTCAGTAAAGGGGTTTGCACTCAACTCAAGATAAAACTTTATACTCAGTCTCGCACTGTCCAACGAATGAGAATGCTCGTCGGCGCCCGGCCGCGTCTCGCCCCCACATCGACTCGCCCCCACATCGATGTGCACGGGTGGGCGAGGACCCGCCCAACGCTGCTTGCAGCTTTAATTATTATTATTATTATTATTATTATTATTCTTTCTTTCTTTCTTCTTACGCCTCTTTGAGCTTAAATTTGACCCCCTAAACATGCTCAAAAACTCACCAAATTTGGCACACACCTCATGTCTGGCGAAAAATTTTATAAAACGTAAACTTTAACCCCATAGGTGCCAAAATGGCACTCTAGCGCCACCCAGAAACATAAAAATGGCACTTAGACGGCCACCACGACCGCAAGGAAAGTCATAGAGAGATGGAACCAAAACTACATTGTTCATCTCCTCAAGACCTAAAAATTAACAATCAACACCCCTGACCTAAATCGAACAGGAAGTCCGCAAATCGCATATCAAAATTGCCATTCTCCCCTAAATTTGGCCTAAATTTGCCCTCGAACAAACGCGAGCTCCTTTAAGGGCGTTCATCGTATCGGCTCCAAATGCTAATAGATGACAAAGCACACTTCTTTCCGGTAACATGACCTGTGATGTCATTTGTTTTGGTGAAAATTAATTCAAGACTTTTTGAAATAAAAAAATTTTATGTGCATAGTACGCAGTACAGAAATATATACTTTCTTGCTGGGGACAAATCGTTTATCGTATCAAAATGTCCTTTGGTATACTTCATAAACTCCATTTGCAAAAACAAATTACCAAGGGTGGTACCATTTGATTGAATATTTCCCGAGATATTAACATGGTGTCTCGCGAAAAATTAACAATCAACACCCCTGACCTAAATCGAACAGGAAGTCCGCAATTTGCATATCAAAATTGCTCTTCTCCCCTAAATTTGGCCTAAATTTGCCCTCGAACGAATGCGAACTCCTTTTAGGGCATTCATCATATCGGCCCCAAATGCTAATAGATGACAAAGCACACTCTGCCGATGAAAACTACTGTACAACTTTGTCAAAAGTCGAACGGTTTGGATTTTGTGAAGCGTCAAAGTAGGAGTCCGCAGTCACCTTGACTGCTTTTTTTCTATGCGTACGCGATTTCCAACCTAAATTTCACCCATTCAACATGCTCAAAAATGAACCCAATTTGGCAATTAATTCAAACTGGCTTCAATCATTTTTTTCAATGTGAAAATTCTCCACCCAAACGACAAAATGGCTCTCTAGCGCCACCTATATACACCAAAATGGGGCTTTTCAAGAATCACCACGGCCTGTCGGAATGTCATAAAATTCTGAAAAAATTCAGACGTCATTCGTGTAAGATGCCCTGAGTTGTCATTTGTTTTCGTGAAAATTTATTCAAGACTTTTTGAAATAAAAAATGTTATGTACATAATACGCTGTACAGTAATATATACTTTCTTGCTGTGGACACACCCCTTATCGTATCAAAATGTCCTTTGGTATACTTTTTCATCTCCATTTGCAGAAACTATTTGCCAAGTGTGGTACCATTTGAATGAATACATGCCGAAATACTGACGTGTTATGATTTTTAATATTTTGAAAAATATAGAGTGACGGACTTCTGAATTCACCAGAGGTTGCAGCGTATGAAAGTTTTGTCTGTGTTCACTGAACAACCTCCCAAAATTTCAACAGCGTAGGATTTACGTGGAAGAACCATTCATTAATTTCTTTATTATTATTCATTTTCAGTGTTTTTCTATGTGGTGCTACACATTCTGACCACCGGGTGGAAGCAGGATCACATGGGTCATCACCCTTCACTAAGTTCATGAATGGGGGAAGATTCCACAATACGCAGCATTGATAAAATCTGCAAAAGATACTTTTGCCGGGTCCCTTGACTCAAAACTCCCATTTACAAAAGAAAAATCTCTTTCAGTAAAGGGGTTTGCACTCAACTGAAGATAAAACATTTTACTCAGTCTGGCACTGTCCAACGAATGAGAATGCTCGACGGCGCCCGGCCGCGTCTTGCCCCCACATCGGGTCGCACCCATATCGATGTGCGCGGGTGGGCGAGGACCCGCCCAACACTGCTTGCAGTTTTAATTATTATTATTATTATTATTATTATTCTTTCTTTCTTCTTACGCCTCTTTGAGCTTAAATTTGACCCCCTAAACATGTTCAAAAACTCACCAAATTTAGCACGCGCCTCATGTCTGGCGAAAAATTTAATAAAACGTAGACATTATCCCCATAGGTCCCAAAATGGCTCTCTAGCGCCACCCAGAAACATTTAATCGGCACTTAGACGGCCACCACGACCGGTAGGCAAGTCCTAGAGAGATGGAACCAACACTATATTGTTCATCTCATCAAGACCTAAAAATTAACAATCAACACCCATGACCTAAATTGAACAGGAAGTCCGCCATTTGCATATCAAAATTGCTCTTCTCCCCTAAATTTGGCCTAAATTTGCACTCGAACAAACGCAAACTCCTTTTAGGGCATTCATCGTATCGGCCCCAAATGCTTACAGATGACAATGCACACTTTGCCGATGAAAACTACTGTACAACTTTGTCAAAAGTCGAACGGTTTGGATTTTATGAACCGTCAAAGTAGCAGTCCGCAGTCACCTTGACTGCTTTTTTTCTATGCATACGCGATTTCCAACCTATATTTCACCCCTAAAACATACTCAAAAATGAACCCAATTTGGCAATTAATTCAAACTGGCTTCATACATTTTTACAATGTGAAAATTCTCCACCCAAACGACAAAGTGGCTCTCTAGCGCCACCTATATACACCAAAATGAGGCTTTTGCAATCACCACGGCCTATCGGAATGTCCTAAAATTCTGAAAAAATTTACACGTCATTCTTGTAATATGCCCTGAGTTGTCATTTGTTTTGGTGAAAATTAATTCAAGACTTTCTGAAATAAAAAATGTTATGTACATAATACGCTGTACAGTAATATATACTTTCTTGCTGTGGACACACAGTTTATCGTATCAAAATGTCCTTTGGTATACTTCATAATCTCAAGTTGTAGTAACAAATTGCTAAGCGTGGTACCATTTGAATGAATAGTTGCTGAGATATTGACATGTTATGAATATTCATATTTTGAAAAATATAGAGTGACGGACTTCTGAATTCACCGAAGGTTGCGGCGTATGAAAGTTTTGTCTGTGTTCAGTGGACATGATCCCAAAATTTCAGCTGTCTCGGATTTACGTGGACGAACCAATTATTAATTTCTTTTTTATTATTCAATTGGGGTGTTTTTCTTTGTGATGCTCCACATTCTGACCACCGGATGGCAGTAAGATCACATGGCTCATCTCCCTTCACTAAGTTCATGAATGGGGGAATATTGCACAATAGACAGCAGTGATAAAATCTGCTTAAGAAACTTTGACCAGGTCGCATGGGTCATAACTCCACTTTACAAAAGAAAAATGTATTCCAGTAAAGGGGTTTGCACTCAACTCAACATATAACATTTTACTCAGTCTCGCACTGTCCGACGGTTGAGAATGCTCGATGGCGCCCGAACACGTCTCGCCCCCGCATCGACGTGCGCGGGTGGGCGAGGACCCGTCCAACGCTGCTTGCAGCTTTAATTAGGGTCCGAGCCTCCAGGCCTGCAAGGCCTTGGCAAGGACCCTATTGTTATTGTACTGTTTATTATTAGGGTCCGAGCCTCCAGGCCTGCAAGGCCTTGGCAAGGACCCTATTCTTCTCGTGTTTATTATTATTCTTTATTATTATTATTATTATTCTTTCTTCTTACGCCTCTTTGAGCTTAAATTTGACCCCCTAAACATGCTCAAAAACTCACCAAATTTGGCACGCACCTCATGTCTGGCGAAAAATTTGATAAAACGTAAAAATTTACCCCATAGGTCCCAAAATGGCTCTCTAGCGCCACCCAGAAACATTAAATTGACACTTAGATGCCCACCACGACCAGTAGGAAAGTCATAGAGAGATGAAACCAACACTAGATTGTTCATCTCATCAAGACCTAAAAATCAACAATCAACATCCTTGACCTAAATTGAACAGGAAGTCCGCAATTTGCATATCAAAATTGCTCTTCTCCCCTAAATTTGGCCTAAATTTGCCCTCGAACAAATGCGAACTCCTTTTAGGGCATTCATCGTATCGGCCCCAAATGCTAATAGATGACAAAGCACACTCTGCCGATGAAAACTACTGTACAACTTTGTCAAAAGTCGAACGGTTTAGATTTTATGAAGCGTCAAAGTAGGAGTCCGCAGTCACCCTGACTGCTTTTTTTCTATGCGTACGCGATTTCCAACCTAAATTTCACCCCTTAAACATGCTCAAAAATAAACCCAATTTGGCAATTAATTCAAACTGGCTTCAAACATTTTTACAATGTGAAAATTCTCCACCCAAACGACAAAGTGGCTCTCTAGCGCCACCTATATACACCAAAATGGGGCTTTCGCAATCACCACGGCCTGTCGGAATGTCATAAAATTCTGAAAAAATTCACACATCATTCATGTAATATGCCCTGAGTTGTCCTTTGTTTTCGTGAAAATTAATTCAAGACTTTCTGAAATAAAAAATGTTATGTACATAATACGCTGTACAGTAATATATACTTTCTTGCTGTGGACACACCCCTTATCGTATCAAAATGTCCTTTGGTATACTTTATCATCTCCATTTGCAGAAACGTTTTGCCAAGCGTGGTAACATTTGAATGAATATTTGCCGAAATATTGACATGTTATGATTTTTCATATTTTGAAAAATATAGTGACGGACTTCTGAATTCACCATAGGTTGCAGCGTATGAAAGTTTTGTCTGTGTTCAGTGAACAACTTCCCAAAATTTCAACAGTGTAGGATTTACGTGGAAGAACCATTTATTAATTTCTTTATTATTATTCATTTTCAGTGTTTTTCTATGTGGTGCTACACATTCTGACCACCGGGTGGCAGCAGGATCACATGGGTCATCTCCCTTCACTAAGTTCATGAATGGGGGAAGATTCCACAATACGCAGCAGTGATAAAATCTGCAAAAGATACTTTTACCGGGTCCCTTGACTCAAAACTCCCATTTACAATCGAAAAATCTCTTTCAGTAAAGGAGTTTGCACTCAACTCAAGATAAAACATTTTACTCAGTCTGGCACTGTCCAACTAATGAGAATGCTCGACGGGGCCCGGCCGCATCTCGCCCCCACATCGAGTCGCACCCACATCGATGTGCGCGGGTGGGCGAGGACCCGCCCAACACTGCTTGCAGTTTTAATTATTATTATTATTCTTTCTTTCTTCTTACGCCTCTTTGAGCTTAAATTTGACCCCCTAAACATGCTCAAAAACTCACCAAATTTGGCAGGCACCTCAGGTCTGGCGAAAAATTTGATAAAATGTAAACATTATCCCCATAGGTCCCAAAATGGCTCTCTAGCGCCACCCAGAAACATTAAATTGGCACTTAGACGGCCACCACGACCGGTAGGAAAGTCATAGAGAGATAGAACCAAAACGATATTGTTCATCTCATCAAGACCTAAAAATCAACAATCAACACCCTTGACCTAAATTGAACAGAAAGTCCGCAATTTGCATATCAAAATTGCTCTTCTCCCCTAAATTTGGCCTAAATTTGCCCTCGAACAAATGCGAACTCCTTTAAGGGCATTCATCGTATCAGCCCCAAATGCTAATAGATGACAAAACACACTCTGCCGATGAAAACTACTGTACAACTTTGTCAAAAGTCGAATGGTTTTGATTTTATGAGGCGTCAAAGTAGGAGTCCGCAGTCACCATCACTGCTTTTTTTCTATGCGTAAGCGATTTCCAACCTAAATTTCACACCTTAAACATGCTCAGAAACAAAATAAATTTTGCACTTAATTCAAAGTGGCTTCAAACATTTTTACAATGTGAAAAATCTACACCAAAGAGGCAAAAATGGCTCTCTAGCGCCACCTAAATACACCAAAATGCGGCTTTCGCAATCACCACGGCCTGTCACAATGGCATAAAATTCTGAAAAAATTCACACCTCATTCCTGTAACATGACCTGAGCTGTCACTTGTTTTGGTGAAAATTAATTCAAGACTTTTTGAAATAAAAAATTTTATTTACATAAGACGCTGTACAGTAATATATACTTTCTTGCTCTGGACACATTGTTTATCTTATCATAATGTCCTTTGGTATACTTCATAAACTCCATTTGCAGAAACAATTGGCCAAGGATGGTACCATCTGAATGAATATTTGCCGAGATATTGAAATGTTATGAATATTAATATTTTGAAAAATATAGAGTGACGGACTACTGAATTCACCATAGGTTGCAGCAAATGAAAGTTTTGTCTGTGTTCAGTGAACATCCTCCCAAAATTTCAGCAGTGTAGGATTTACCTGTAAGATCCATTTATTAATTTCTTTATTTTTATTCATTTTCAGTGTTTTTCTATGTGAAGCTACACATTCTGACCACCGGGTGGCAGTAAGACCACATGGCTCATCTCCCGTCACTAAGTTCATGAATGAGGGATATTCCACAATAGACAGCAGTGATAAACTCTGCTTAAGAAACTTTGACCAGGTTGGAAGGGTTATAACTCCACTTTACAAAAGAAAAATGTATATCAGGAAAGGGTTTTGTACTCAACTCAAGATATAACATTTTACTCAGTCTCGCACTGTCCGACAGTTGAGAATGCTCTTCGGCGCCCGAACACGTCTCGCCCCCGCATCGACGTGCGCGGGTGGGCGAGGACCCGTGCAACGCTGCTTGCAGCTTTAATTATTATTATTCTTTGTTTCTCTATACGCCTCTTTGAGCTTAAATTTGACCCCCTAAACATGCTCAAAAACTCACCAAATTTGGCAGGGACCTCAGGTCTGGCGAAAAATTTGATAAAATGTAAACATTATCCCCATAGGTCCCAAAATGGCTCTCTAGCGCCACCCAGAAACATTAAAATGGCACTTAGATGCCCACCACGACCGGTAGGAAAGTCATAGAGATGGAACCAAAACTATATTGTTCATCTCATCAAGACCTAAAAATTAACAATCAACACCCCTGACCTAAATCGAACAGTTTGCATATCAAAATTGCCATTCGCCCCTAAATTTGGCCTAAATTTGCCCTCGAACAAACGCGAACTCCTTTAAGGGCGTTCATCGTATCGGCCCCAAATGCGAATAGATGACAGAGCACACCCTGCCGATAAAAACTACTGTACAACTTTGTCAAAACTCGAACGGTTTGGATTTTATGAGGCGTCAAAGTAGGAGTCCGCAGTCACCATCACTGCATTTTTTCTATGCGTACGCGATTTCCAACCTAAATTTTACCAGTTCAACATGCTCAGAAACGAAATAAATTTTGCAATTAATTCTAAGTTGCTTCAAACATTTTTACAGTGTGGAAATTCTCCACCAAAGAGACAAAATGGCTCTCTTGCGCCACCTAAATACACCAAAATGGGGCTTTCGCAATCACCACGGCCTGTCGCAATGTCCTAAAATTCTGAAAAAATTCACAGGTCATTCCAGTCCCATCCTTAAACGTTTCACCTGTTTTGGTGAAAATTTATTGAAGACTTTTTGAAATAAAAAATTTTATGTTCATAGTACATTGTACTGTAATATATACTTTGTGGCTGTGGACACACCGTTTCACGTATCTAAATGTCCTATGGTACACTTTATATGCTTTATATCATGAAACTATATGCCAAAGATGGTCCTGTTTCATATTATATTTCCTGAGATATTGACATGTCATGAATATGAATATTTTGAAAAATATAGAGTGACGGACTTCTGAATTCACCATAGGTTGCAGCATATGAAAGTTTTGTCTGTGTTCAGTGGACATGCTCCCAAAATTTCAGCTGTCTAGGATTTACGTGGAAGAACCATTTATTAATTTCTTTTTTATTATTCATTTGGAGTGTTTTTCTTTGTGATGCTACACATTCTGACCACCGGATGGCAGTAAGATCACATGGCTCATCTCCCTTCACTAAGTTCATGAATGGGGGAATATTCCACAATAGACAGCAGTGATAAAATCTGCTGAAGAAACTTTGACCAGGTCGCATGGGTTATAACTCCACTTTACAAAAGAAAAATGTATTCCAGAAAAGTGGTTTGCACTCAACTCAACATATAACATTTTACTCAGTCTCGCACTGTCCGACGGTTGAGAATGCTCAATGGCGCCCGGCCACGTTTCGCCTCCGCATCGACTCGCCCCCACATCGACGTGCGCGGGTGGGTGAGGACCCGCTCAACACTGCTTGCAGTTTTAATTATTATTATTATTACTATTATTATTCTTTCTTCTTACGCCTCTGAGCTTAAATTTCACCCCCTAAACATGCTCAAAAACTCACCAAATTTGGCACACACCTCATGTCTGGTGAAAAATTTTATAAAACGTAAACATTAACCTCATAGGTGCCAAAATGGCTCTCTAGCGCCACCCAGAAAATTAAAATGGCACTTAGACGGCCACCACGACCGGTAGGAAAGTCACAGAGAGATGGAACCAACATTATATTGTTCATCTCATCAAGAACTAAAAATTAACAATCAACACCCCTGACCTAAATCGAACAGGGACTTCGCAATTTGCATATCAAAATTGCCATTCGCCCCTAAATTTGGCCTAAATTTGCCCTCGAACAAACACGAACTCTTTTAAGGGCGTTCATCGTATCGGCCCCAAATGCTAATAGATGACAAAGCAGACTCTGCTGATGAAAACTACCGGACAACAACGGTTGGGATTTTATGAGGCGTCAAATTAGGAGTCCGCAGTCACCATCATTGCTTTTTTTCAATGCATACGCGATTTCCAACCTAAATGTGACCCCTTTACCATTCTCAAAAACTAACCTAATTTTGCAATTATTTCATAGTGGCTTCAAAAATTTTGAAAACGTAAAAATTCTCCACAAAAGAGCCAAAATGGCTCTTTAGCGCCACCTAAATTCACTGAAATGGGACTTTTGCAATCGCCCTGGCCTGTCGCTGTGTAATAAAATTCTGAAAAAATTCAGACATCATTCTTGTACCATCCTGTGAGTTGTGACTAGTACTGTTGAAAATTAATTCAAGACTTTATGAAATAAAAAAATTTATGCAAATAATATGCTCTACAGTAATATATATTTTTTTTTGCTGGGGACACACCGTTTATCTTATCAAAATGTCCTTGGGTAGGCTTTATAAGCTCTATTTGCAGAAACGATTTGCCAAGCGGGTTACCATTGGAATGAATATTGACCGAGATATTAAGATGATATGAATTTTCATATTTTGAAAAATATAGAGTGACGGACTTTTGAATTCACCATAGGTTGCGCATATGAAAGTTTTGTGTGTATTCAGTGGACATGCTCCCAAAATTTCAGGTGTCTCGGACTTACGTGGAAGAACCATTTATTAATTTGTTTATTATTCCTTTTGAGTGATTTTCTTTGTGGTGCTACATTTTCTGACCACCGGGTGGCAGCAGGATCACATGGGTCAACTCCCTTCCACTAAATACAAGAATGGGGAAAGGTTTCTCATTACACAGCAGTGATAATATCTGCAAAAGAAACTTTGCCCAGGTCGCATGGATCATAACTCCAATTTACAAAAAAAATATGTATTTCAGTAAAGGGGTTTGCACTCAACTCAAGATATAACACTTTACTCAGTCTTGCGCTGTCCGACGGTTGAGAATGCTCGACGGCGCGCGAACACATCTCGCCCCTGCATCGTCGTGCGCGGATGGGCGAGGACCCGTCCAACGCTGCTTGCAGCTTTCATTATTAGGGGTTCAAGCCCGTAGGGCTGAAACCCTATTGTTTTTGTGCTGGTTTATTTTTAATATTATTATTACTATTATTATTAGTATTATTTTTCTTCTTCTTCTGAAATGTTTTCGCAAATTCCCGTGAGATGGTAAATGATAGAGACCTGAAATTTTGCACATTGGTTGGAAGTTGTGTGTAAATGCTGACCAAGGCATTTTTAACTCAGTAGGCCTGATGGTGGCGCTATAATTTAAGAAAAACAGGTTTTCACTTTAAAGGTCATAACTCCTAGGTTGTAAGTCTGATTCACACGAAACTTGGTACAGACATTCTTTGGTCCATTCTCGACAACTTTCCCATAAGGACCTCTAAGATCCGCCATATTTGATTTTCCGAAATTTTGAATTCTTTGAAAAACACATTTTTGACATCTCCTCCTAGGCCGTAGGTCCAATTCCTTGGAAATTTGCTGTGGATGATCAGTGGACCAAGCTTATCAAAGACTGCATAAAGCTTGTTGAAATCTCATTTCGTTTCCAAGATATTGACCAATGAACTTCAGCAGGGGCGTGGCTTGGCACAAAAATGGACAAAATTCAACAACCATTGAGCCAATCATCACAGAACTTGCAAAATATGTCCATATAAGTACCAGGAACATACCTTGACAGTTTCATGCAAATCGGCCCATAGGGGGTGCTATAACACAAATCAGACTATAAATCAGCAATTGTTTGTCCTATAGCCATAAAACTCACAGGATATATTCATATAAGTACCTGAAACATACCCAGCAAATTTCATTCAAATTGACTGATAGGGGGCGCTATAACTGCAAAACAAAGCAGCATGGTATAACACAAATCTGACTATAAATCAGCAATTGTTTGTTCTATAGCCATAAAACTCACAGGATATATTCATATAAGTACCTGAAACATACCCAGCAAATTTCATTTAAATTGACTGATAGGGGGCGCTATAACTGCAAAACAAAGCAGCATGGTATAACACAAATCAGACTATAAATCAGCAATTGTTTGTCCTATAGCCATAAAACTCACAGGATATATTCAAATAAGTACCTGAAACATACCCAGCAAATTTCATTTAAATTGACTGATAGGGGGCGCTATAACTGCAAAACAAAGCAGCATGGTATAACACAAATCCGACTATAAATCAACAATTGTTTGTTCTATAGCCATAAAACTCACAGGATATATTCATATAAGTACTTGAAACATACTCTGAAAATTTCATTCAAATTGACTGATAGGGGGCGCTATAAATGCAAAACAAAGCAGTGTGGTATAACACAAATCCGACTATAAATCAGCAATTGTTTGTCCTATAGCCATAAAACTCACAGGATATATTCATATAAATACTTGAAACATACTCTGAAAATTTCATTCAAATTGACTGATAGGGGGCGCTATAAATGCAAAACAAAGCAGTGTGGTGTAATACAAATCAGACTATAAATCAGCAATTGTTTGTCCTATAGCCATAAAACTCACAGGATGTATTCATATAAGTACCTGAAAAATACCCAGAAAATTTCATTCAAATTGTCCTATTGGGGGCGCTATAAATGCAAAACAAAGCAATGTGGTATAACACAAATCAGACTATAAATTAGGCATGGGCAACGCTCTGCATAAACTCTAATGGAATGCGTAACAGCTGAACTGAGGCGGTAAACAAGCCTCAGAAAACTTATTAAAAAATGATGTAAATACCATTTTCATACAAAAAGAACACCATGGTTTGATTAAAAGCAACCTTTTCAATAGGATACCCGCATTTCATACATGAACTCTGCCTATTACGGCCAATAACGCGATTTGAACAGAGCTATTATTCGCCCGTTGGATGAATGCGTGACCTCAATTTGCGCCCGTGTTTACAAACTTTCAAGCACGGCGTGGCAAAAATATCCATTTTGGAGGTAGATTTCAGACAGCCCCGCTGGACGTGATATCCCAGCTACGGCCCTTATTGCCTTACAGCCATCTAATTTGAGAAATTACGAGTCTGTTCGTCCAGTCTAGACCTCCAGGGGATGTGAAATTAGTTCGACAGAAGTTGTTGAAGTTTAAATCGAGAGTTCGCCGTGACTTCTTCTCAACAATAGCAAGAAAGGTGAGTGTATTTTTTACTGCAAACATACATAGTTAGTTGACAGAATATCCTGTGACCCTATTTGTGAAGTTTCAGTACAATATACCAAGGAATAAACCAGCGCCAGGCGTTCAAAACCTACCAGTGTTCTGACGAATTTTGCTACCTATGCCACCTCGCGAACACCGGTCACAAGATTCATTCACTTATACCCTTCAATTCGAGACTGCGAGGATGGAAATCTGAATAATCAATTAGGAAAAATTCTCGGCTCTCGGTAATTCTGTATATCGTTTAAACATTTTGTTAATCGGATTATGAAAGAAGACTGAAAATAAGCGCCCGCTTTTTTGTTTGGGTGTAAAAGCGCCGTATTTAAAGGAGAATAACATTGTATATTGATTAAGCATTGAACTCTGCATAAGTCGAACTGTTTTAATATTTGTTGATGACATTGCTTCGGCTTCCTGGAAGCAAATACGCACAAATCTGCTGTCCTGTGAGCATTTCAGGTTCGATATACTGAGTAATAACGCCATGTGAAAACCTAAACTGGCCCGTCATTCTGCGAATAGTCTTACTAAACTAGTTAATCGTCTGATTGCTAATCAAGCAAGGGAGGTTTCTGCCTCGCCAAACTAACCTCCGACTGCACGTCACTGTGTTTTACTATGAATTATTCACAGTAGCTCATTGAAACTGTCATGGGAGGAGGGTATATGGACATTATAAAAACAGTGTAAGTTTTTTTTTTTTTTTTTTTAAATCACCACGGGTTATTGAAGGGGAACGTTTCGTAGCAGTGGGAGGGCAAACAACTGCGGCATCAGCGACTTCACTGCATTTTATACAGTAATGGGCGAGTAGCGTTAATGTTTGCCCTCCCACTGATAATTTTGACATTTTGCTGGCCATTGATCCAAAAAAAACTTCACAGGCAACCCATTCATACCATTTTTTAATATCAATGCAAAATCTAATGTTTGTTGAACATAATTGGGTGAAATTCAGTGCATTTTCCATTAAAAAGGGCCTCGGGGGCGCTGCTGCACTTCAGAAAAGGGGTTGATGACTTTAGCATCAATTATTTCTGTTAGGGTACCCTAATGGATAATTTGGCCAGGTTTATTTCTGAGTAGACTGCATTTTCGAAAATGCCCTCAGGCTTCACCCCCCAATTTTCACAATGGGTTTTGTTGATAAATGCCGAAATCAACCATTTTTGGGACCCTGTGGCTCTGAGACCCTTTCCTGAAAAGGCGTTGGACTTGTGGCAAACTCTTCGTCTGTGTCTTCTGTACTTACCTGCAAAAAATCATAAGAAAATAATAATAACTTTTTTCTCAGCAACTCAAGAAATGTTGTCATTTTATTCATTTGTATTGCCCATGCCTATATAAATCATAAATAGTTTTTCCAATCATTACAAAACTCACAGGATATGTCCACATAAGAACCTGAAATATAGCCTGAAAGTTTCAATCAAATTGACCAGTAGGGGGTGCCATAAATGCACAAAATAGCCTAACATAACACAAATCAGACAATGCATCATTAGTTGTTAGTCCAATCATTACACTGGCAAAATAGGTCCACATAAAAACCTGCAACACACTCTTAAAGTGGTTATTGTCCCCTGCCGCCACGATAGCGAGCGGAGCAGGGGACATGGTATGCAGCTCCGTCCGGCCGTCCGTCATGTCCCGTTTGTTCTGAATGTGATATCTCAAGAACGGTTTGACCGATTCCATTCATCTTTGGTGTTAAGGTATATTTGTGTGATACGCCGACCCCAGTAGATTTCCGTGACCTTGGCATTATTCTCAAGGTCATTACGATTATTTGACCACTTTCAAATTCCTTGTCAACATGATATCTCAAGAACGGTTTGACCAATTCCATTCATCTTTGGTGTCAAGGTGTATTTGCGGCGGGGGACATAGTATTCAGCTCCATCCATCTGCCCGGCCGTCTGTCCGTCCGTCCTGTCCCGTTTGTTGTGAACGTGATATCTCAAGAACGGTTCGACCGATTCCATTCATCTTTGATGTCAAGGTGTATTAGGGGCGGGGGACATAGTATTCAGCTCCGTCCGCCCGTCCGTCTGTCCGTCCTGTCCCGTTTGTTGTAAACGTGATATCTCAAGAACGGTTCGACCGATTCCATTCATCTTTGATGTCAAGGTGTATTAGGGGCGGGGGACATAGTATTCAGCTCCATCCGTCCTCCCAGCTGTCCGTCCGTCTGTCCCGTCCCGTTTGTTGTGAACGAGATATCTCAAGAACGGTTCGACCGATTCCATTCATCTTTGGTGTCAAGGTGTATTAGGGGTGGGGGACATAGTATTCAGCTCCATCCGCCCATCCGTCTGTCCGTCATGTCCCGTTTGTTGTGAACGCGATATCTCAAGAAAGGTTTGACCGATTCCATTCATCTTTGGTGTCAAGGTGTATTTGGGGAGGGGGACATAGTATTCAGCTCCGTCCGTGCGTCCATCTGTCCGTCATGTCCTGTTTGTTGTAAACGTGATATCTCAAGAATGGTTTGACCGATTCCATTCGTCTTTGGTTTCAAGGTGTATTAGGGGTGGGGGTCCGCCCGTCTGTCTGTCTGTCCGTCCCGTCCCGTTTGTTGTGAACATGATATCTCAAGAAAGGTTGGACCGATTCCATTCATCTTTGGTGTCAAGGTGTATTAGGGGGGTGCTCACAACTTACTCGATTTACGTGACCTTGCCATTATTCTCAAGGTCATTACGACCATTTGACCACTAACAAATACCTTGTCAACATGATATCTCAAGAACAGTTTGACCGGTTCCATTCATCTTTGGTGTCAAGGTGTATTAGGGGCAGAGGATATAGAATTCAGCTCCATCCGTCCGGCTGTCCGTCCGTCCTATCCCGTTTGTTGTGAACGCGATATCTCAAGAACGGTTTGACCGATTCCATTCATCCTTGGGGTCAAGGAGTATTAAGGCTGGGGGACATAGTATTCAGCTCCATCAGTCCATCCGTCCTCCCGTCCGTCCGTCCACGCCCCATTTGTTGTGAACGCGAAATCTCGAGAACGCTTTGACCAATTTAATTCATCTTTGGCTTCAATGTGTAATTTTGTGATACGCCGACCCCAGTCGATTTCCGTCACCTGGCGGGGGACATGACCACGTTTAGTGGCAACACTTGTTAATTAAGCTGTTAGAGCTTTCAACTACTAATGGTCTTTCGTGGCTTGAACCCCGGAATTGTCGCTTGCGGCTATATTTATTTCTTTTCTTCTTCAGAAATGTTTTCGCAAATTCCCGTGAGATGGTAAGTGGTCGAGACCTGAAATTTTGCACATTGGTTGGAAGTTGTGTGTAAATGCTGACCAAGGCATTTTTAACTCAATTGGCCTGATGGTGGCACTATAATTCAAGAAAAACAGGTTTTCACTTTAAAGGTCATAACTCCTAGGCTGTACGTCCGATTTACACGAAACTCGATACAGACATTCCTCGGTCCAATCTATACAACTTTCCCATAAGAACCTCTAAGGTCCGCCATATTTGATTTTCTGGAATTTTGAATTTTTTGAAAAACACATTCTTGACATCTCCTCCTAGGCCGTAGGTCCGATTCCTTGAAAATTTGCTGTGGATCATCAGTGGACCAAGCTTATCAAAGATTGCATAAAGCTTGTTGAAATCTCATTTCGTTTCTAAGATATTGACCAATGAACTTCAGCAGGGGCGTGGCTTAGCACATAAATGGACAAAATTCAACAACCATAGGGCCAATCGTCACAGAACTTGCAGAATATGTCCATATAAGTACCAGGAACATACTTTGACAGTTTCATGCAAACTGGCCCATAGGGGGCGCTATAGCACAAATCAGACTACAAATCAGCAATTGTTTGTCCTATAGCCATAAAACTCACAGGATATATTTATATAAGTACCTGAAACATACCCAGAAAATTTCATTCAAATTGACTGATAGGGGGCGCTATAAATGCAAAACAAAGCAGCATGGTATAACACAAATCAGACTGTAAATTAGCAATTGTTTGTCCTATAGCCATAAAACTCACAGGATATATTCATATAAGTACTTGAAACCTATTCTGAAAATTTCATTCAAATTGACTGATAGAGGGCGCTATAAATGCAAAACAAAGCAGTGCGGTGTAACACAAATCAGACTGTAAATTAGCAATTGTTTGTCCTATAGCCATAAAACTCACAGGATATATTCAGATAAGTACCTGAAACATACCCAGGAAATTTCATTCAAATTGACTGATAGGGGGCGCTATAAATGCAAAACAAAGCAGCATGGTGTAACACAAATCAGACTATAAATCAGCAATTGTTTGTCCTATAGCCATAAAACTCAGAGAATATATTCATATTAGTACTTGACACATATTGGTATATGGTATAATACAAATCAGACTATAAATCATAAATAGTTTTTCCAATCATTACAAAACTCACAGGATATGTCCACATAAGAACCTGAAACAGCCTGAAAGTTTCAATCAAATCGATCAGTGGGGGGCACCATAAATGCACAAAATAGCTTAACATAACACAAATCAGACTATACATCATAAGTTGTTGGTCCAATCATTACACTGGCAAAATAGGTCCACAGAAATACCTGCGACACACTCTTAAAGTGGTTTTTGTCCCCCGCCGCCACGTTAGCGAGCGGAGCAGGGGACATAGTATTCAGCTCCGTCCGGCCGTCCGTCATGTCCCGTTTGCTCTGAACGCGATATCTCAAGAACGGTTTGACCGATTCCATTACTCTTTGGTGTTAAGGTATATTGGTGTGATACGTCGACCCCAGTAGATTTCCGTGACCTTGGCATTATTGTCAAGGTCATGACGATCATTTGACCACTTACAAATTCCTTGTCAACATGATATCTCAAGAACGGTTCGATCGATTCCATTCATCTTTGGTGTCAAGGTGTATTAGGGGCGGGGGACATAGTATTCAGCTCCATCCGTCCGCCCGTCCGTCCGTCCGTCCCGTCCCGTCCCGTTTGTTGTGAACGTGATATCTCAATAACGGTTTGACCGATTCCATTCGTCTTTCGTGTCAGGTGTTTTAGGGGTGGGGGACATAGTATTCAGCTCCATCCGTCCGTCATGTCCCGTTTGTTGTGAACGCGATATCTCAAGAACGGTTTGGCCGATTCCATTCATCATTGGTGTCAAGGTGTGTTCGGGGTGGGGGACATAGTATTCAGCTCCGTCTGTCCATCCGTCCATCCGTCACGTCCCGTTGGTTGTGAACACAAAATCTCAAGAACGCTTTGACCGATTTTATTCATCTTTGGCTGCAATGTGTATTTGTGTGATACGCAGACCCCAGTCGATTTCCGTCACCTGACGGGGGACATGGCCAGGTTTAGTAGCAACACTTGTTAATTAAGCTGTTAAATCTTTCAACTACTAATGGTTTTTCTTGGCTTGCACCCCGGAATTGCCGCTTGTGGCTATATTTTCATTTTGGGCTTGCCATTTTCGAAAAAGAGGCTCAGGGCTCCAGGGGTTAAAAAAATGCAGGCTGTGTGCAACTTAAGTGCTGAGACTGTGAACAATAAGATCAAATTTATCAACTTTCAGAGGGACAATCAAGGATGGTTGGGGGGACACAATGCACATGTCGCTCAGTGTGTTTAAGTTCATGTGTTTTTTAGGGTGAGAACGTGAGAGCAGAGATAATGTCAAAGAAAATTAAAACGCCACCAATTTAGCAACAGTTTAGATTTAGCCCACCTGCTTGGTTCTTCTCACAGTCAGTGGCTGCTTCGAATCTACTTGTGCTGCTTTCTTTTCTTTCAGCACTTGCAAGTAATTATTTTAAAAAAATCAACTGCCCCAAATATGATGGATGTACAGTGTGTATAAGTCACCAAAAACTTTTCCAGCATTTTTTTTTTTTTTTTAATCTCTTGAGTGTTCATGCTCCGGCCTGGACCTCCCTATTCAGCTACTTTTCCCCACTGGTTGGCTACTACATGCCCTTAAAATAAGAGTTCTGTAGTTAAATAAAAGTGAAATACTATTACTGACTCCTTGTCAGTAATAAACTGGCCCAGTTTTATTATGACCCAGCTAGTTTATTACTGAACTTGCTTATCACATACTGCACCGTCACATTCTGTGCCTCCCACCAGCTCAATTAAATTCTCAATCTGTGGGAAACACTATGACACAGCAACAGAAATCAACCAAAATCAGAGCTATAGCATTAAAATAATTGCTCCAATACTTGTTTAAATCCTTAGACATTTATTTGCACTGGAACACATGATGCATGCACTTACCTCTTATCTTGACAGATTTTTTTTTCTTTTCAATTTCAGTTGTGCGTGGACTCTGAAACAGAGAATAAAATATCAACTTTACATTCCATATAAATGAATATACAAGGCATTTTATTATATCCTGAATTTTGTTGGGGGAAAAAGCCTATATACAAGTATTATAGTGAGCTTTTTAAGGGTTTTGCATTTCTGCTTTCCTGAATAGCAACAGTAGACACAGATTTCAACAGGTCAGGCACCTTAGTAATCCATGCTCAGACACAGATTAAATGAAAAGTGACACTCATAGCCATCTTGTCCGTATGTTTACCTGTATGTTTCAACATTTCTCAAAATTCTGTAAAAAGAAATGAACTGAGGGTGAATTCTGACACTTCTCTGAAGGCATAAATTTCCTTACCTACCACCTTACGGTGCAAGGCACATAATTAAAAATAATATAAATATAATTATATATTTGTCTCCAACTTATACCATTTTATCATACATATACTTTAAATATCTTGTAATATATTAGAAAAAAAGTAGCAATGTCGAGTATGGCTGCCCCCTACGAGTGAGACCTGTGGCTAATGTTAGTGGATAAACTACCAACAGCAACTGAAAGGTAAGGAGACAGACCTAAACTTCACACACACTGCTGTGTTCCACAACTTGCTGCTAACTTCGTACTTCATTGTTAGCTCTATTTTTTCTTCTGGATTAGGCCAGTCAGACTGGCTTCGGTGATAAGAGCATCAGCTAACTTATGGTTCTCGCTTTTATGGGAGACACTGGCGGTCAAAGTTTGCGTTAAACCTGCAAGCTGCAGTAGGACTGCTCGCGATGTTCTGGAAATGCACCTTTTAATAATTTCAAATTATCAAATTAACCAGCTTAAATAACTCAGTTCACTTTACCAGTAGCGGACAAATACAACTTGATCGTGATGTTCGCCCACAAAGCACATTGAACACGTTCGTGCGCGGAGAATACGAAGTAGGCTCATTTACCGATTTCAGATGGCAGCCTCGATGTTGAGTTGGGTTGCGACCTAGACAAAATGTTGCCCATGCAGCTCCAGATTTTTATTTTTTACTTTTTGGTAACATAATGTTCCATGGCCATATCGAAGTGAGCAACGAAAGCATGTCTACTTCACCGATCTCAACTAAACTGTGCACTCAACGCACTGCTGAGTTCTACAACTTGCTGCTAACTTCACACTCTGAGCCGGTCGCCTGCCTCACCCGCGCGCTCTCTGCTCACCGTCACGCAGCTTCCCTCCCGCTCAACCTCTCGACCGCACGCCCGCTAAGCACTGAGCTATTCCCTACAGAAGCGACGCGACTAAAAATAACGGCTACTATCACAACTATACTATGACAAGTTCATGACAAGCATAGCTAGTGTAATTTGTTATTAAGTTACCGGCGCAAACCCGCCTTCAGTCGTCAATGAAGCGTGAACCCCCCCAATCTTCCTTCAAAACTCATCGGATCTGCACGAATCACACAAATGAGGCATTTTACGTTCAAAACGGCGAATTCCGCCGAAGGGTGACGAGTTAGCACCACTGGGACTATGACTGGCATGCCGGGCATGGAAACATCCAGGTGCCGGGTCTTGTCTCAGTGTCTCGGGAGTAAAAAAAAAAAAGTCCCTTCCCGTGAGAACGCAGAGTAACGTTACACAGCTGTTGAGAAGGCCCTGACTGCCGCAGAGTAACGTTACACCTGTTGAAGACCCTGACTGCCAGCCGGAGACCGCAATGTGACACCATGCGATGCTCAAGTTAATGTTACCGCCGACGACAACAGCCAGCCGGTCGACATCACTCTTTAATGTAGCTCTGGGTCGCTATTTCAAACAGCCGATACGTAATTTGCTTTATTTATCACCAGCCAAATTGGTTGGTCGGTCTATATTTTCAGTAATACTCAGAGAATTTATTTTTTATCTGCATTTGGCGGGTGTTAACCCATTTAAAGTCAGAGCCCTGAATAACCATTAATGTACGTAAGCTTCAGCCAACTAGCTAACTTAATGTAACTGTTAGCAGTATGATTTTGAAAATTAAACCCTTGAAAGTTTGATACTTACCGGTATTATCAATATATAACAGTAAAAATGCAAGTTAGTCAGGCCTACTTACCGAAATGATTATTATCCCCATTCCCCCGCAACGAAGTGTGAGGGGGATATAGGTTTGAGCTCCGTGCATCCGTCCGTCCGAGATAAAGGGGACAGCTTTTCTTAGAAACTATTAGAGATAGGACAACCAAATTTGGTTTGTAGCTTCAGACCATAAAGGCCTTGATGGAGTTCGAAAATGAGACGCGCGCGATTATTTTTCCCGCAGTTTTTGCCCTTGATCCATATTTTTGGACTCTGTCCACGGTATCTCTAAAGGGGACAGCTTTTCTCAGAAACTATTTGAGATAGGATAACCAAATTTGGTGTGTAGCTTAAGACCATAAAGACCCTGATGGAGTTCGAAAATAAGAAGCACACGATTATTTTCCCCACAGTTATTGCCCTTGTGGCATTTTTGGGAGCCTCTGTTCATAGTATCTTTAAAGAAGGCATTTTGGCGGGGTATGTTGTTGACCATGTCTACTTGTTATGAATTATAATTATGAATTTATTAGCTACTTACCGGATTGTCAAAAAGTGCTGGCTCTCTGCTGCGCGCGGATCAGACAGTTTGGCGCCAATTCGAAGGCCTGTCTTACTCTTCTCTTGGTTGGGTTTCGATAGAGCTCAATATCGCCCACCTTTCATACGAGCCGAGCTCTGGAAGTGAATTTCCCATTTATTTCCTCCATCAACGTTTTCAGAGAATATTTTGAGGGTTTTCATTCATGACCAAAGCCAGGCAGCTACGAGATGAATTGTCGGCCTAATAATAAAAATATATTATCCCGATTTAAAAAATGGCGGAAGACGGAAAAAGGCAAAGGTACAAGACTGTGTAGGCTTATAATCATTTAATAACCATACACATTTAATCATTTAGTGACAATTAGCCTAAGCTTTAAAATGGCATTTATGAAAGTTGCCAGTCCTTCCTTGAGCCCCAACAATTTCTAAGTACTTTTATTCTGACATCAATTTGACATCATTTTGACATCAATTCAATGCTTTATTTCCAAACATCAAACAATGTCAATCTCATGTAAAATATTTTGACTTAAAATTCATGGACCAGTAACTGGATGTGGGATTGAACGCTTGTTGGGCCTCTTTGCAACCACAAGAGAGTAGTACCTTCTGATTGCAAAATAGTAATGAATTTATAGATATTCAACACGGTAATCAAAATCTTGACTGGTATTTGACGTCAAATTGACATCAGGATGCCCGCTGGGTGATACCCCATTTCTACTAAGCGGTACCGGCTCTACCCGATTTTTTCATTGTTTAAGTTGCATTAAAGGGAGTAGGGAGAAGTCATTAAATGCTACGTTTTATTTCGTGCATTACATGTAGGCGTATATATTATTATTGACATTTGATTGAAATAAACGAATGTTCCTTGGTGTGAAAGAATGCATGGTAATAATGAACATTTGTTGGTGTTGATGAATATACATCGCAATGCAAATTTCCTTTATGAAAATGCCGCCTACATAGATGCTTTTCTCCTCGCTTATTATACACTTTTCGGCGCTGATGATTTTTTTTGTCTGTTCGTAATGAACAGCAAAAGTTGTAAAACCTTTTCAAACGGTAACTGATATGTTGGTTACGTGGTTGGTGAAGCTCATAACACACACAAATGCATGATGATTACCATTAACGTATTGTGTGAAAACACCACTTCAAAAAATGACTGCGATGGCATGGCACATTTGTCTGAGTGGTAAAGAATCAACCGCATCCAAAAAGGGGCATACAGATATTTTAAATAGTTTTGTGCTGCGCCGCTATGATGACCAGCTACACTGAGGCAGTACTATCCTCTAATGGAAAACGAAAAAAGTACCCGGCACCAAGGCGGGTGGAGTAGAGTAGAGCCGGTACTACGTAGTGGAAATGAGGCATTAAGGACGAATTTGGCGAGGTCTCGGGCAAGGAGAACTTTTCGGGCAACCAGGAATTCACTTGCCCGAGGGGCTGCCGTTCATTTTAGAATTTTGCGAGCCCTGGTTAAGTGCCTCTGATGTTCGTTATCTCTGTATAAGTTAAAAAAAAAAAAAAAAAAAAAAAAATTGGCGGTTGACAGCATGAGAACTTAATGGTGATATTTGACAGCCTAGAAGTGAGGAGATTGAAAGTATCAAGATCTACTATTTCCAGACGCTTGTGTGAAAATGGTTTGCTGCCAAAAAAAACTACTACTTCGAGCTGGCAACATCAAAATAAGACTTGAGTTTGCCAAGATTTTCAAGGATTGGACATCAATTGACAAGGAACAAGTCCTTTGGATTAATCTGTTGGAGAACGTTTCAAAAGCGACTTATCAACCCCTTCAGTAGAACATGGAGGTGGTAATATTAGGGCTTGGGGCTCAGTCTGCTCGAAAGGTGATCGGTGATCTCATAAAAAGCAATGGAATCATGGATTAAAAGCAGTTTCACAGCATCCTTGTGAGGCATGCATTACCATCTGGAACAAGACTGGTTGGTCAGGGATTTTACTTTCAACAAGATAATTAACCTAAACACATTTCTAAGATGTGCAAGAATAAATTCAGCTGGATAGAAACATCTGGTGACATGAAAGTTATGACATGGCCTGCATAAAGTCCAGACCTTTATCTGTGTGAGCAAATCTAAGATTTGCTTGATACCAAAATGAACAAATCTGTTGTAATAATGAATATTGCCAACACTTTTGGTGCCTGTGAGTTTGTCTGTCTGTTTGTACTTCTGTGACACTCAATTAGATCTTATTTTTTGTCCCCTGCCATATGCAATGGCATAAAGCAGTATTCAGCTGTGTTTGTATGATTGTATGTACGTCCCGCTCCATTGTTGCTGCGACATCTCAAGAACCAGTTGATGGAATTTTTTCAAATGTGGTAGCAAAGTGTGTTGGGGAATGCACAGACACTAGTTAGTACTTGTGACCTTCACCTACTTTTCAAGATCGTTATAGGCGATCAACCATTTCTAACCCGACTTATGGTCCAATATCTCAAGAACATTTTAAGAGCCATTCCATGAAAAAAATGGCACTTTTTGAAGAAGTTGAGGAGTTGACCACCCTGGAATTGAATGAAACTTGGCACATAGGTAGATATGGTAGTCTCACGGAAAAAGCCACATTTATAGGTCCGTATCTCACTTAGTCTGCCAGTGGCGCCACCTGGAAGCCAATAAAGTGGCTTAGTTTTGCTTTTGACATCACATTTTACATCAATTATTAGGACTTAAGGGTCCGCAGTACCAGATGTGTTATACTTTTATCATGATCTGTGACACTTCAAGTCTGGATAGACATCAGAACCACATCAGGGCCAAGCTGGGTAACTGTAATTGAGCCGGAATTATTTGAGAAATCACAATAAAAATTGAAAATGGGAATGGTAATAAAATAATTTCCCAGACATATACCAGTCAAGAGTGCTTTATTATGTGTTTAATCACTTCAAAACTATCTTTGTCAGTTAATAGTACCTTGGTATCTTGGTGGGTTAGTGCAATGGATCGCCGGAAAGATGGTCGAAATTGATTTTCGCTGCATGTTTGTGGTATATTTTCTCAGTAACACAGATATGTTCCAAGGTGATAAATGCCATTTGTTGTGCTTTTGGAACTCTATTTTCAGGAATATCAAGCATTTCTTTGGTAGTATCTACACTTTCAAGCTAGCCAGAGCTAAAGTTGGAGGAAAACTCAAAACGGACCATTTCATAGCAGATTGTGCCTATGTTTAGGCAGCATTATTGTTTTTACCCAGCAAGATGGAGATCTGAAATTCCCTGGATACATAGTCCCTTTGGGGTACGTTACAGCATTAGAAAAATCTCAAGGGTAGTATTTTCATTGTAGATGATATTAAACATCAAAATTTGGAAAATTTCACCCCCAGGGGGCGCTGTAGGTTGGATACCAATACTGACTATCTAGCATTGTACCAAAGAAATTGTTTTTGAATTGCGATACACACAGCTAGTTTTTTCAGAAAATGAGTTTAGCTTGGCACGATGCTGACTGGATAGCTATCTGAGCAAAGGTGGCGCTCGAAAGAGCTAAACTTCTACTTACCTAATATTCCATATTCCCAGACATATAACACAGTTCTGTCTTTTGACATATATAAAGTACATGCACAGTTGTGCATAAAAGTTGTAATCACTTTGGTTTAAAGCTGGGTTGGTTGTAAATTGGAAAAGAATGCTGTCTGTGATTGTAGCATTGTGTCAACAATGAAGAATCTTACCAGTAGTCAGTACAGTGTACAATTTCGTAGCGTTGGTGCATTTTCAAAAAATCACAAATTCTCAGCATTTTTCCTTTGCTATTAGAATTAATGAGCAGGCTTCAGTGTTAATTCTAGGATTTCCTAAGGGCAGGGTGCTTGGGTCAGAAAAAGGGCACAGCAGTCGCGTCGAGCGAGTGGTTGTCCTGCCAAAGAGCATACAGTTCATAGCAAGCAAGCAGCAGCCTGCCAAAATAAGGGCAGTTCATTTGTAGTGGTAACTTGCATGCCCTCATTCCTAACACCAGCCCATGATGTCTAGCCAACGGGATGCCCGCTGGCTGGGAGGGCGGGGTTTCTTTTTCAACTTCCCATTTTGTTGTGTACCAAGCCATAGGTGTTGATGCAACTATTGTGCAATATAGGCTGTAGCCGGCTATTTAATTCAGAGACAGACAAGCTCACTATCGATGGTCCGTAAATGGCCCTGTAGAGGCCCAGGTCTAGTGTAGTAGGGCTTGCCTAGGGTTCAACTAGCTCCAAGGGTAACATCGACCCGGATCGAACGAAGAAGGCCTTGGATAGCTGCTCAGGTCCAAAGCCAAGGAGCACCTCTTGCGCGCACTGCCAACCCACAGTCCAATTCCAAAAACAGACTGGGGGATAGAGCTAGTCACATGCTGGGTTGATGTCATTTCACTTTGGATAACATGAAAAGCATAAAACAGTTTTAACTTTTGTACTTAACATTGTACACGGTTGTGTGACTAAGATTCTTTTTCAGAGTTCAAATTATGGACCGTTATTTTATACAAGTGTACGTAAACTGTTGATGCATGTCTCTGGTGATACTCCTTCTACATTAGTTGTTTTTTGGCATTTATTTATTTATTAATTTTTGGACTGGTCATGTTTTATAACTTGCTGTACATTTCTGACTGTGCTGTACCCATGCTTGGTAATAGTACATGTATTGTGCATTTGTAACGCTCACAGTCACCACCAGTTTACAACCAATAGAGTTTTATACTAAAGGGATTACAAATTTTATGCATAACTGTGCATGTACTTCATATATTTCAAAAGACAGAACTTTGGTATATGTCTGGGAATACGGAATATTAGGTCGGTAGAACATTAGCTCTTTAAAGCGCCACCTTTAATTAGAGAGCCATCTACCCAGCATAGTACCAAACCAAACTTCATTTTCTGGGAAAACTAGCTGTGTGTATCACAATTCAAAAAAAAAAAATTTCTTTGGTACATTGCTGGGGATAGCCAGTACTTGTATTCAGCATACAGCACCCCCTGGGGGTGAATTTTTTCGAGTTCCGATGTGGAATATAATCTACGCTGAAAATACTACCATTGAGATTTTACTAATGCTGTAATGTACCCCAAAGAGACTGTGTATTCGGAGAATTTCAGATCTCTATCTTGCTGGGTTAACAAAATAATGCAACCTAAACACAGCCACAATCTGCGATGATATGGTCCGTTTTGAGTTTTCCTCCAACTTCGGCTCTGTCTAGCTTGAAAGTGCAGACCAAAGAACTGCTTGGTATTCCTGAAAATAGAGTTCCAAAAGCACAACAAATGGCATTTACCACCACAGTACATATCTAGGCTACTGAGAAAATATACTGCAAACATGTACCAACATCAATTTCGACCATCTTTCCGGCTGTCAATTGCGCTAACCCAGCAAGATACCAAGGTACTATTCACTGAAAATGATAGTCTTGTTGTGAGTAAACGCATGATGAACTATTCTAGTTCGGTATATATCTGGGATATTATTTTATTCCCATTCCCATTTTCAATTTTTAGGTTGCCGGCTGTAGGCCAATAACCTATTGTTGTCACTTTGCGTCCAGTGTCGGCGTGGTCCGTTTAAAGCCGTATCTCAAAAACGGTCTGATGAATTTTTTTTTAATTTGGGGATGTGATCAAATGGGTCATCAAGTTAATGCCCGAGCAAAATTTTTTTTTGACTGAATCGTTCGTTTAGACTTGGTGGCCATTTTTATGTCGAAAATGGCCATTTTTGACACTTAGGTGCAATTTTCTCTAAAACTGATGATTTTTTTATTTATTTTTTTTATCGCAGCAATGGAATCAGTATCATGACCTGCTTCAACGGTGTAAACAACGTTTTGATTGAATCGCTCCTTCCTCGCGCCACCTAGGCAACGTGTCTGGACTTCATCATTTTTCGGGGTGTTTTGCCACAAAATGTGCCGTAACTTGCTTATTACTGGATTTGTAGTATAGGTATGAATTGAATATGAACAGCATATCATGCTTGCTGAGCGTTGTCGGTTGGTCGAATTTGACCTTGAGCCGAAAGGTCAAGGTCAAATGGCAAAAATGTGCTATAACTCTCTTAAAATAGCATTTAGAGCTTAGGTATGTATGAGGCACCTTCAGGGAATCAGGGTAAGCCGAACATTGTGAGTCAATCACATTTGACCTTGGGCCTTCAGGTCAAGGTCAAATGGAAAAAATGTGCTATAACTCTCTTAATATTGCATTTAGAGCTTAGGTATTTGTGAGGCACCTATGGGGAATCATGTAAGCCAAACATTCTCGGCAAGTTGAATATGACATTGGGCGTCAAGATCAAATGGCAAAAATGTGCTGTAACTTGCTGAATATGGCAATTAGAGCTCAGGTATGTTTGGGGCACCTATAGAAAACCATCTATGCTGAACATCATCACTGTTACATCTTCAACATGGCGGTCAAAGTCGGGTAAGGCGCTGTCAGGCGAGCTCTCGCTTTGTGCAATGACATTCCTTCAGTGCACACTTCTACTCGGCAGACTTTCACCATTAGCCGTGGTCACGAGCGAGAAAATAAGGAATATAACTTAAGAAAGGGGATGGCCTCTAAAAATCAACATTTTGCTGGGATTTATCAACCGCTATGGATACTTCTAAACATGGCGTGGCAGGACCTCTTGATGACGGCCCTACTTCGCGTCAGCCAAACCCACCACCCGAACTTCTGACTGAAATGCGTAAGCTGTTTGCTGAGACATTAACACTAAACTAGACCGCGTTATCTCGGAGCTAGCCGATGTAAAGAATGACTTGGCTTCAACGAAACAAATCGTCACGGAATTGGAACATTCATTGGAATACACCTCATCCAGGCTAGATACTGTGGAAACTGATAAAATACCCCAAATGGAAGGTCATTTCACATAAAGGAATGCTGATCTCGAAAACAAGCGTGTCTACCAGGAAATTCACTTGAGAAAGCAAAATCTTTTGTTTTACGGAGTCCCTTTGCAAACCAACGAAAATGTGTTCGAAACAACTGCGAGGATCTTCGCGAAACTGTTCGGAATATCGCAGGAGGATGCAGCAAAAATCCCCCTCATCAACGCTCATCGCCTTCCGACCAAGCAGGTTATCGACAACCAGCCGCGGAGGAAGGCCCCTGACCCGATAATAGTTTGCTTTGCCCGCATGCAGGACCGCGATCGACTCTTCCGTCTTTCGAACACCTCCGGCAGCAACACGGAGCTGACTCTGGCCGATCATCCGACGAACCGCGCATTACAGTGCGTACCGATCTCCCACCCGCTTTGAAGAGGGAAAGAGGTCGCCTAGCCTCCATTGCTTACGATCTTTGGAAAAAGCAGCATCTAGCAACACGGATAAAGACCAGCGGCTCTAAAAGTTTGCTCCAAACGAGGAAATGCGGTGACCCCTCTGCAAGCTGGTCTACCTGGACGGAGTAGCTTTTAATTTTTCTCTTGGGGATTCACTTATGATACCCAGTTTTCTACGAGAAAATGAACTGAACCCAATGTGGACTAATGGAAGGTAAACTTATTTCTGATATTTTGTTGTCATACCAAATCCTTAGGATGATCCTTTTTCTTTCCTTTTTTCCTGTTTGGGTAATTTAGACCCTGTCTACCGTGTCTTACTAAGGAATTTCTGAAAACAACCGGAAAAATGCCGAAGTACATTTCAGATTCTGTCGCATTTTAGGTGTATATATGATAGGACCAACAAAAATGGTCTCAAAAGAAAATCGATGTGCGTGCTGGGCGGCAGAAGAGGCGCGAGTTAGGTGTTTGGTTGATGTACCCTTGTGGTTGCTTGGTAGGGGTGGCCGCGGAGCAGGGAGAAGTTTGGTGAAACGAGTGTGAATGTGCACGCGCTAGTAGTCGATTTGGTTTTCTAAAAAGATTTTGTGCATGCTTGTTTTCCGGTCTGTCTTTGTTTGACTTGCGTTACTTTTGTTGCTCAGTATATATACTTGTCGATGAAGTTGAATTTAATTTGAACAAAAATTGTGTATGCCTGCAACACTTTTAGCTCTTTATGCTGTTTCTTGTTGAAAGTATGAGCAACAAGTTTGAAAAACTCACCCCAATATGATGAAATGGAATGAACCGGCCAATGGTTATTGGCTCAGAATGGTTATATATTTCCTTTATTAAATTTTATTGTATTAAACCAGCTACGTGGTTCAAAAATTGTTTTGAAGAGCTCAAATATTCCTTGGTTAACACTGAGATGCATTAATAGCAATGTTCCTATTTGGGGGGGGGGAAAGGAGGAAAAAATGGTCTCACGGAATCTGTAAATATTGTCATCTGGTACATGTGTATGCATTTGCTGTCAATGTATAGCTTCTCTGTTTGAGCACCAGCTAACACAGGTTGAGTTTAAAAAGGTGACATAAGAAAAAACGTGTTTTGATTTCATATATGTCATTATATATACTCAAAGGCAATGAAAACACAACACTCTAAATGTTGGTTTATTTTTGCCCAGGACCTGAGTAGTCCAATTTGAGTTCTTAAGTGACCATTGGGGTCACAATGTGTACCTCGTTACACATGAATGATCATCATGTAACTCAACAGTGTGAGTTGGACTCTCATCAATCCATATTGAGTACAACATATGGGATTAGGAGTTGTGCAAGTACAGTGGTTGAAATGAAGGAGGGGTTGTCTTCCCTATATAATGGCATGATAAAAGCCACACAAAAAAACATTTTTAAGTGTCATAATGCCACGTCTGTCGACTGAACAACTGAACAGGGCCCTGGGTATGCTAGAGGCGGGAGTAAGTGCCCGGCAAGTGGCTCACCGTTTTGGGTGTAGTACGTCCAGCATCAGTACTTTTTGGGTGTAGTATGTCTAACTAGGACGAGCTCTTTCATCAAGAGTACCCAGACCTCAAACCAGGCAGCAACTCCAGAATGCACTACAGGCAGAGTGGCGACAACTTCCCCAAGACAACCTAAGACGCTTAGTCAGGTCCATGAGGAGACGTTGTACTGCCTGTGTGGATGTTCGTGGGGGTCACATCCGATACTGACTGTTCTTTTGAGTTCATTTTTAAATGTGTGTTCCGTTCAGTCTTGTTGTGATTTTTCATTTTCAACTTGTGCTCGTTATGTTTAATGCATCTGTTTATTATTGTCCAAATCGGCCCATTAACACATTTAATTCATCAAAGTCGACCCACCCAACATATTTGAATTGTTCAATAAGAAAATAAATTTGAGTCACAAAATTATTTGAATCCAACTGGTGTTGCGTTTTCATTGCCTCTGAGTATACTTTGTGAAACAAGAAATCAATATGACAAATACTGGGCGTACACTTATGAAGCCTTCATATGGAATTTCCAGTACCTATCAGGGGACATTATAAGGCTTATAGAAGGAGTACGGGGTAAAAACGGGGAGAAAGGGGAAAAATCAAAACTGTTTACGCTGCCGCAGTGCACGACGACTTATAGTGCCTGTAAGAATATAAGTTGTGTGTCCTATCCTATCCGTGTTAACCATGCGCAGTAACAAAGCGATGCCTTAGGATGATTATGATGTTTATAAAATGACAATCCTCTTGTTTTTGAACTTCCCTTTCCCTGATTGAGTTAAGTGTTGTATTTTTGATCTCCAAACTCACAAAATTACTCGCTCGTTTTTGCGCAGCAGTATTCTCAGAGCTCATTTCTGATTCTCTCTTGCTCCAGAAATAAGATCTACCATGTGTTTCGTTTTGTATGTCAGTACATATGTGGGTCAGTCCATATCTAAGCATCCAGACCCTCCCAGATGACCCCCTCAGAAATTTCTCAAATAATTCATATGGGCACCTCTGGTGGACTTATGAAATAATACCAAGTGTTAGACCAATATCCCTAATAGTTTTGAAGTGATGGCCTGTCACAATTTTAAGTATTTTTTTTTAATTTTGACGAAATTGTGTTTCGTCCAACTTTGGGCTCCCACTGCTCCTCTATTATTTAACCTACAGATCAGATTTTTGGTTTCTCTGGCCAACTTTTCCCCTAGAATCAAAATTTCTGGTCAGATTAGGTGTATCTACCTTGGTTGCTCCACAATAGGGCTCCAAATTTGGCCGAAAAGCCAAAAATCGCAAAAATTGCTGTACTTTTTAAATGCTACAAGATCAGAAAGTTTAGGGAATTCAAGCTTGAAATTTTTTTTGTGACCATTCCTGATACCTCTCATGGGTAATCCACTTTAATCTTGTTTGTATCTTGGCAGGAATGAGAAGAAAAATTTTTTTTTTAATTTTGCTCGTTTTTCATTTTATGGAAAAAATAGCAATTTTGAAGTCCATGGTTCACCATGTGCCCAATTGACCACATCATTTAAATCTTTACCATAGATTGCTATAGTTGTCAACTTCATCTGACAAAAAAATTGGGATGGTGTTCAGGCTAGTTTATTTTATGTGAATTTTTCAATAGACACACCATATTGGCCATTTAAACGCACCATCGTACATCATAAAATGCTATAGATTTGTTGAAAGTATGAATATTAAGTAATGTTCCGTTCATCATGTTCAAACTTGAACAAATAATGAAATCTTGAGACAAGCACAAACTTGTTTCATCTTACATCATCATTAAATCTGCAATCTGAGGTAAGTGAAGTGTGATGACTTAATCCATAATTTGTCTGAACTCGTTTTGGTATTGCGTAATGATGACTAGTATAAAAGAGTTCCAATGATCAGATTATCAAAATCACTCAAACCATGGAGGGTAAGAAGGATTTACCACAGTGTGACTTAGGCACCAAAATGGGGTGATGAATGTCATAATACACGTATGGCAAGAAAAACTGGCTTCTTCAGAGTGGATACCTTAAGCAATGAGGATCAAGAATTGCTCGCCTGGAGATCTGGAGTTATGCTTGAGGAAATTGAGCAAATTTGTTTTCATCATGAGAAGATGTTTTTTATCTCGGTTTATGAGTGAACAGCGTACATGTGCAGATCCAGGAAATATTCATACCAAACAGATTTCACGTAAGTGTAATTTCCACGTTTTGGTGTAGCAATTGTATAAGTTTATCCTGATTCCATTACAGATTTGCAAAATGTGTGATTTTTAGTCCTCTAAGTTCCTGGCATTGAATGTAAATTTGATAGTTAGCAATGTTAGCAAAAATTACATAATGAGATTAAAAGCAGCATTCTTATGGTGTTATGGCCCCAATTTGTTATGGCGTCAATTTGTTATGGCGTCACGGACAGCAAGGGATGACAGACAAAATTCTTCAACTTCAACAGATTTAATTAAACAAACACTTAGAACTAATTTACACTCTACCCTACTGACCAAGATTGGAAAAAAAAATAAAATGAGATATTTACAGTTCCTTTGTACTGGAGATGGGCTGCTATGTTGCAATGTCCTGGGACAGGAAAATGCTCCAACACTGGCAAAAATCCACAAAACGCTTCACAGGTCTTGAAAAGAGTGACAGGTCTGGTCAAATATATCCTTCCACAATTTCTCCTTGCAATTTCTCCAACTACTCTTCACTCTCTCAATTTTTCTCCTTATATACTCTTGTCCAGCCCCCCTCTGAGGTATGCCCAGGACATGCCTAGGACATGCCCAAACCTAGCTTTAGATTAGGCTTAAAAAAAAAAAAAATCAATACTGCCATCTAGTGGCTTTTTTTTTTTTTTCCACATTACACCTCCATTCCAAAAGGGAAAAATTTTGACTGATAAAGGCAAAATTTTTCTTTTCAATACAAAAATGGTTAAGTAGACACTTGTGTATATATACATATAATAAAATATGCTAATAAACACATGATATATATACACATACTCAAACACGGGATAAGCAATCCGCAATTACATTGTCAGTACCCTTTACATGCTTAATTTCCAAGTCAAACTCCTGTAAAATCAAACTCCAATTCAACAATCTCCGATTCTTGTTTTTCATCTTACTCAAAAACATTAACGGATTGTGGTCAGTATATACAATCATTGGCTTTTGCCTGTACAAACATAAACCTCAAAGTGTTGTAAGGATAGAACCAGAGCCAACAGCTCCTTCTCAATTGTGGAATAGTTCTTTTGGTGGCGATTGAACTTCCTGGAGAAGTATGCCACGGGATGCTCAATGTCATCAGAGTCACTTCTCTGTAGGAGCACAGATCCACAAGCTTGGTCGCTAGCATCGACCGCCATGGAGAACGGTTTGTTGAAGTCGGGAGATTTGAGCACGGGGAAGTGACACAGCAGAGACTTCAGGCGATCGAAGGCTCTTTGGCATGCTTCATCCCAAGTGAACTTTATGCCTTTCTTCAGTTGGTTGGTGAGACTGAGAGCAATCTCAGCAAAGTTCTTGCAGAACTTGCGGTAGTACCCGATCATTCCAAGGAAGCGGCGCAAAGCTTTTTTGTTGTCAGGAACTGGAAAGTCCATGATGGCTTGGACTTTAGCATTTATGGGTGCCACCTTACCCTAGCCTATGACATAGCCAAGATACGTGACAGTAGCACAACCCAAAGTCACTCTTGTTCAGGTTAACAGTCAGGTTAGCCTGGGTCAAGCGCTGGAACAACGTCTCTACATCTTTCAGATGTTCTTCCCAGGAGTCACTCCATGTGATCAGGTCGTCGATGTACGCGCCCGTATGTGGCAATCCGGCGATTGTAGACTGTATCATCCTTTGGAACGTGGCTGGGGCATTTTTCATGCCAAAGGGTAGGACTTCATACTGGTATAACCCAGATGGTGTGGCAAAAGCAGAGATGCTCTTGGCCCTCTCAGTTAAAGGCACACACCAATAACCCTTCAATAAATCAATCTTGGTCAGAAACTTTGCTTGCCCTACTCTATCGATACAATCATCAATCCTAGGTATTGGAAACACATCAGTTCTAGTTACAGCATTGACTTTGCGATAATCTGTACAGAATCTAGTACTTCCATCAGGTTTTGGAACTAGAACACAGGGTGAACTCCAATCTGAGTTAGAGGGTCTGATAATATCATGTTCTAACATGTACTCAACCTCTTCCTCTTTTCAGGATTCATCCGGTACGGATGCTGTTTTATTGGTTTGGCATCACCAACATCTACATCATGAGAGGCTATAGAAACTCTCTTTGGAACACCAGGAAATAGATCTTTATATTTCTTGATCAGCCTCTCAAACTGATCTTTCTGTGAGGGTTCGAAGTGCTGGAGTTTTACATCAAGATTTTGCAACACTTCAGAATTTGACAATTTACATGAAAGAACTTCAGCTTTTATTCTAGGTTCATCATCTTGAAACTCCCCCTCATCTTCACAAGTCTCGGCCATAGGAGGATCTGAAGTGACAGCTGCAACCCTAGCATTCCTATCATGATAAGGCTTCAGCATGTTAATGTGACACAACTGTTTTGGCTTTCTCCTATCTGGAGTCTTCACAATGTAATTGAGATCATTGAGTTTTGTCAGAATTTCATAAGGACCATGAAATCTAGCCTGCAATGGATTGGACTGCAAGGGAAACAACACAAAGACCTTGTCTCCTGGTTTAAACTCACGGCTTCTAGCCTTATGATCATACCAAGTTTTTATTTTTCCCTCACTTGATTTCAAGTTCTCTTTGGCTAGGTCACAAGCTACACGCAGCCTTTCCTTGAACTTGCTAACATAGTCTAACAGACTGATATCGGTTTCTTTCTCTTGCCATTGTTCACTCAACAATAGCAAAGGTCCTCTCACTTCATGGCCAAACACTAGCTCAAATGGACTGAATCCAGTAGACTCCTGCACTGCTTCTCTAGCTGCAAACAACAGCAAATGAACACCTTCATCCCAGTCTTTCTCATGGTCATAACAATAAGTCCTCATCATTGTCTTGAGAGTGGAATGAAACCGCTCTCAGGCACCCTGACTCTCTGGATGATAGGCACTGGAAAGAATCTGTTTCGCACCTAGTTCATACACAACCTGCTGAAACGATCTGGAAGTGAAATTGCTACCTTGATCTGACTGAATTTCCCTGGTAAGGCCAAACAACGTGAAGAACTTTATCAAAGCCTTCGAGCTTTCAGTTGCCTTGATGTTGCGTCGAGGTATGGCTTCAGGGAATCTGGTAGATGCACACATTATTGTCAACAAGTACCGATTTCCAGATCTAGTCTTGGGTAATGGACCAACACGATCAACAATGACCTTGGAGAAGGGCTCCCCAAATGCTGGGATAGGCTGCAATGGAGCTACAGGTGGGTCTAACTGGTGTTCTCCAACTACCTGACAAGTGTGACAGGTTTTGCAAAAGTTGGAAACATCTTTCCGAAGTCCAGGCCAGAAGAAGTGTTTCATGATCTTGTCAACAGTCTTGTTAACACCAAGATGACCTCCTAAAGGCAAACTATGAGCCATTGTTAAGATCTCATTCCTGTAGACCTTCGGAACAAAAATTTGCTTGACCGCTGCCCAATCTGCATTGGCAGGGATATCAGGAGGGCGCCATTTTCAAGATCAACACTCCATCCTTGAGATAATACCCAACTGGAACTGCGTCTATTTCCTCATCAGGAAGGGCTCTCTTCTTTAGTACACAAATTTCAGGATCATTTGGTTTGCTCCTGAATCAACCGCTTTCTGGACAGAGACAAGTCTCCAGACACATCAGAATCACCAGACCCATCTGGCTGGCTGAATAGAGAACTGATAAAAGTGTCTGATAAGTCCTCAAACGGAGAAACCATAGTAGGCTGAACAGAGTCATGAGGCGAACCACCTGAGTCATGACTATTCAAGGTGCTGGACGGCACCACATCATGTTCTTCTTGAGCCTTCTTGGCCATAGCACGAGTCACTGCACAGGAAGGATACAGAGATGGGTCTTCATCGCCATCTTCAGTGCTTGCCTGTGAAGTAAGATGAACAGGGGGAACTACATTGCCCCCAGCCAGGTCATTGCCGAGCAACAGAGAAACACCCTTGATAGGTAGACTTGACATAAGTCCCACCTTTACCTGTCCTGTAACTAAATCTGACTTCAAGAATACAGAGCGCAGGGGTACAGATACAGTCCTCCCTTCAATACCTTGTACAAGTATGAAATCCCCAGAAGCGGTCTCATCACGCAACTCCAAGGAGTCCATCAACAAAAGTGACTGAGAAGCTCCGGTATCCTTTAGGATATGTATGGGGACAGGAGGAGAATGCTCATTCAGAGCCACAAATCCCTCTGACACAAATGGAAGAAATTCCTCCCTCACAAAGTCAGCAGTATCAGGCTTCTTAGCCTTACAAGGAGCAGGCAATTTAGCAGATCGGTCATCTACTACAGGGGTTTCTAACCTTGTCTTCACAAAGGCATTGGGTTTGGTATCCTTTTTTTTTTCTTTTCTTAGCTTTAAGGAACCAACAGTTAGTTGTAACATGACCAGATTTCTTGCAATAATTGCAAACTAGACCACTTTTGTCACTGTCAGCTTTCACACTTTGATCAGACCTTTGACTGGATTTCTGAGCACCATCACCAGATTTGTCTTTGTCTTTGGGTAAGGAATCTTGGGTATCACCATTACCTTTCTTCTGAAATTGGGACCATCTATTGTTACTGCTAGACTGAAATTTGGACTTATGTGTGAGAACATATTCGTCTGCAAACTTGGCAGCTGATTGCAAATTCAGTGCTTGCTTCTCATTAAGGTAGGTCTTAATATCATCCTTGACACAGTTCTTGAATTCTTCAACTAACACCATCTCTTTTAGTGAGTTGAAATCATCCTTGACCTCCATAGAAGTACACCAGCGCTCAAAGGAAACCTTCTTCTCGTTAGCAAATTCAACATAAGTCTGTTTGTCAGATTGCTTCAGACCTCTGAATCTCTGTCGGTAAGCCTCTGGAACCAACTCATAAGCTGTCAAAATAACCTTTTTGACTACCTCATAATCAGAGGAATCATCTGCAGACAAAGCCGAATAGGCTTGTTGAGCTTTACCCTTGAGGACAGTTTGCAACATCAGAGGCCAGTGTTCCTTTGGCCACTGACAACTCTTAGCTACCTTCTCGAAGCACTGGAAATACTTATCAACCTCCTCTGAGAATGGAGGCACCAGCTTTACCTCCTGGCTAGCCCGAAATTTGTTTTCAGCTTGAATTTTGATTTTTAGTAGCTCCATTTGGAGCCTTTCTTCTCTAATTTTTCTAAATTGAAATCTCTGTCTCTGTCTCTCTCTTTCTGCTCTTTACTTTTTCTCTCAAATTCTCTGTTTTTCCTCCCTTTCTTTTTTCTCTTTCTCTCTCAAACTCATTGTTTTTCTTTTTCTTTCCTTTCAATCTCTAGCATTTTTAATTTAAGTTCCAATTCTACATTTGGATTTTCCACCGGAAACTGTTCCAGATCTCCTGGTGCAAACACATTTTCATCAATGTAATATTCAACAATCTCTCTAGCCAGTCTTGCTTTTCGCATGGCTGGTTTTACATCTGTCAGCTCTGTCTGCATATTTCTAGCAGTTCTGTCTTTTTAAAAGACTTCAAAACCTCTACGGTTGGTGATGCCAAGAAATCATCCATTGCTGTTGATCTGCCAATATATATCTAGGTAAATTCAAAAACAATTTCACTATTTGAAATTTTAGATTTTCAATAAATGACTCGCACAATGGTCTATCCCGGACCCGAGCCCCCAATTTGTTATGGCCCCAATTTGTTATGGCGTCAATTTGTTATAGCATCACGGACAGCAAGGGATGACAGACAAAATTCTTCAACTTCAACAGATTTAATTAAACAAACTAATTTACACCCTACCCTACTGACCAAGATTGAAAAAAATTTTAAAAATGAGATATTTACAGTTCCTTTGTACTGGAGATGGGCTGCTATGTTGCAATGTCCTGGGACAGGAAAATGCTCCAACACAGGCAAAAATCCACAAAACGCTTCACAGGTCTTGAAAAGAGTGACAGGTCTGGTCAAATGTATCCTTCCACAATTTCTCCTTGCAATTTCTCCAACTACTCTTCACTCTCTCAATTTTTCTCCTTATATACTCTTGTCCAGCCCCCCTCAGAGGCATGCCCAGGACATGCCCAAACCTAGCTTTAGATTAGGCTTAAAAAAAGTCAATACTGCCATCTAGTGGCTTTTTTTTTTCCCCACATTAAAATGGTCTCTAACAAAAACCACGTGAAACATTCCAATGTAGTAGTCGTACATGTAATCCATTGTTATGCTTCAAATCAAACAATGATTTTGCTTGAAAAATTGTATTGAAGTTATTTTTTGCATGTATTTAGCTGTTTCAAAGAGCCTAGATGTGGCAAATGTGCTGAATTTGGCAATTGATGCTACTCGATGCTGAATTTTCATCAATATCTGTTCGAAATAGGTAACATCATTCAAAAAAATTGCAGTAAAAAACTAGGCTGAACACCATCCCAATTTTTTTTTTTCAGATGAAGTTGACAACTATAGCAATCTATGGTAAAGATTTGAAGGATGTGGTCAATTGGGCACATGTTGAACCATGGACTTCAAAATTGCTATTTTTTCCATAAAATGAAAAATGAGCAAAGTAAAAAAAAAAAAAAAAAAAATTTCTCATTCCTGCCAAGATACAAACAAGATTAAAGTGGATTACCTATGAGAGGTATCAGGACTGGTCACAAAAAAAATTTCAAGCTTGAATTCCCAAAACTTCCTGATCTGTAGCATTTAAGAAGTACAGCAATTTTGCGATTTTTGGCTTTTCGGCCAACTTTGGAGCCCTATTGTGGAGCAACCAAGGTAGATGCACCTAATCTGACCAGAAATTTTTATTCTAGGGTAAAAGTTGGCCAGGGAGACCAAAAATCTGATCTGTAGGTCAAATAATAGAGGAGCAGTGGAAGCCCAAAGTTGGACGAAACACAATTTCGTCAAAATAAAAAAAAAACTTAAAATTGTGACAGGCCATCACTTCAAAACTATTAAGGATATTGGTCTAATACTTGGTATTATTTCATAAGTCCACCAGAGGTACCTATATGAATTTTTTGAGAAATTTCTGAGGGGGTGACCCAGGAATTTTCTGATTTTCTGGATGCCTTCACTTGGACTGACCCATGTCCTGTTTTTTTGTATGTTATTCGTTTCCCCCTCACCTTACCATGTCACTCTATCCTTTTTCCTTGGAGAGCCAGTTGTTGAAAACTGTGCTGTTTTTGCACTTGCAAATGCCAATCCTGTTCTAGAACCCCGTTCATAAATGGTATGTAGCAATGTGACTATCCACTTGATTCAGGTTGTTTTTTTGAATCTGTATGATAGAAATGAGTCAATTTCCCTTCTATGATTTATCTGACGTTGATTTTGTAAGTTCCGTTCCTTCTGTATATTTTGACTCAAATCATACTACGCTGGTAGAAACTTTTGATAAGTTTTAAGATGATATTGAGAGTAAACTCCATGCCCAAACTTCTGAATTTATTACTCATTATGACCACAATGATCGGGCCAATCATTCTGTCACCTCTAAATGTTTCACTGAAAATCACGTAATCAAATACTCCGCATTATTATTTGAAGAGAATTTCTCTGTCTTTCACTCTAACATTAGAAGCCTCAATCAACATTTTGAACAGCTAAAGTGTTTCATTGAAAATCTCTGATACAAGTGTTCAGTAATTGGTCGTTGTGAAACATGGTAAACTGATGATCCAACTTCAAATCTCTTGCTACCTGGCTATGACTTAGTTGTAAATAACAGAATTAACAAGATAGGTGGAGGAGTAGCTCTATCCATCTCTTCCCATTATAAACATGAATTAAGACCAGAAATGAATTCTATATTAAACTCTATTGAAAGCATTTTTGTTGAAATTGTATTCCCTGGAAGGAAAAACATAATAGTTGGCATTATTTACCGACCACCTCAATCCTCCCAGGAAAACTTTATTATTGCATGCCAAATCTTATTATCAGAAAAGTATGTACAAAATAGGCCATGAGCCAGGGAGCGAAATATTATTATTTACTACCATTATGGCACCACAAAACGAGTGGTGATGGCAAGACCTTTGCAGAAATTGCAGCCAGCATATTTGCATCCATTCTGCTTTCAGCAACTGGCAGCACACTGTTACGACCCCCTGTGCCCCTGCAGTCTTGGTAGTGGCCATGCCTAGGCTGTAGGTAGCAGTGTAGTAGATGACTCCAACTTACCTGGCAAAGCTAGGAGCTGTCCATCTGTATGTAACATACGGAGATCAATGTATGAAGTTGACCAGTCAAAACACAATGAAGTACCACATTCTGATGACCACACTTGAGGAGGCAGACTGCAGAATATTACTTCATGCCAAACATGCATCAAATGAGTTTGCCACGATCATCATCATATCTGAAGACACTGATGTACAGATCTTGTGTCTCGCCTTCAGCAACGAATTTCAGAATGCCTTCATCAGATGTGGTAGCCGCTGTCGAATCCGATACGTAGACGTCACCAAACTGGCGCAGCAAATCAGCACAGACGTATGCTCTTCACTCATTGGCATGCATGCCTTCACAGGCTGTGACTCCGTCAGTAGTTTTGCTGGATGAGGGAAGCTGACTGCTCTCAAGCTGATCACCCACAACGAGATATGGCGTGAAACAATGAACCAGCTCGGACGAGACTGGGACCTGTCCAATGAACTATTCCTTAAAATCCAACAGTTCACATGTCAGATGTATGCAGCACAGACGGCAGTGACAAATGTCAACGAGCTTCACTATCACCTGTTTCGCTCCAAGAAAGGTGGCATACAATCTGGGCGACTACCACCTTGTCAGGATTGCCTGCATCAACACACTGCCTGTGCCAATTGCCTTATGCTGCCTTATGGCGTAGCAGCCTGAAGGAAGCACCAACCATTCCAACTCCGGTTGGACACAGTTGGTGCATGGAAGATGGGAAGCTCATGGTGAAGTGGCTGACTGGACCTCCTGCTCCTGAGGTGGTTTTGGAGTTCTAAGCGTGTAAATGCAAGAATTGCAAGCTTCCAGAGTGCCAGTGCATGGTGAATGGCCTCAAGTGTACCCCAGCATGCACCCTGCAGACGTGTCAAAATATGGCAGAACCTGATGACGACCCACTGGAGTACTCATCTGATGACAGCAGCGACGTCGATGAAGACTTGGATGTCGATGAAGACTAAAGTGTTACATGGACTGCTTATGGGCACCATGATTCATTGACTTTCAGTGATGAAAAAACTCTCACATCATGTATTCAAGATAATCAGTTAAGTTGTTGAGTTCTGAATGTCATTTCTAGTGTGCACAGATTGATAAGTTTAGTTATAAGTTTTGTGATATTGGTATCAATGTGCAAGAAAACGTATGTACTGACAAAGTAAATCCACACATTCTAGTTCTTAATTTAAAGCAAGTGGGGCTCTGTGTATAGACATTTAATCAAGCGAAATATCATAGTTTACTGAATATCATGAGACCTTTTAAGAATGAAAAACCCCAAGAGTTATTCGAGCTGGTTTAGATTTTTCAAAAAAGTGTAATCATTATATCACATGAATAATGAGCATACACCACTGGACAGGAAATTTAATTGCCTTTCATATGAGATAGATATATATATATATATATATATATATATATATATATATATATATATATATATATATATATGTGTGTGTGTATATATATATATATATATGTGTATGCAACACTGTGTGTTTTATTAATGACTGATTAGTCCAAAATGTAACATCACCCCCTTAATCGGAGTTCGCAAAAGCTGACGAAAGTTACCGCGGTGGTACCCATGGAAAAAGGCTCAGAATACCGTTTAGCTGCCACTGAGGCAAGTCCACCCCAGAGGCAGACAGAGTACACAGCTTCATTACTTAAGTAAAAGTACAGATACCACTTGTTAAATTTTACTCAAGGACAAGTTCTTCAGTCATATTTTTACTTAAGTAAAAGTACTGGAGTACTTGTTTTTAAAAATACTTGAGTATCAAAAGTAAAAGTAAATTTTCTAAATATTGTATTATTACTGCCACAGTGCTTACCTTTACCTATCAAAACCTACTGGATGGAGCTTATATAGATACTTTAATGTCAAAGCCTGCAGTGATGATTATAGGACGCACAATTTGTGGGATCCCACAAGTTTGACAGACTTGGTGCTAAACGAAGATTTCAGAGCGCCAGCAACTACGCATTACATTATGATTTGGCGCGAATCCTTTGTTCTAGTGCGTAGATTGATATGAAAACATCGTCTATATCAAACTTGCGTGCATTTATTCAACAAATTTATAAGCCTACTGCAAAGATTGTTGTCAAAATGTCGGCAGCAAGAGACTTCTATATATGCCTGTATGTGACTGGCTGGATGAATGTTTCTGTTACCCCCTGTCACGCTCGAGTGCTGCTTTCCAGTTTGTAAAACCGCGCGAGGTAAAAACGGCATCCCTCTCACCGGCAGTAGCATATTTCCTGCAGGGAACGCAAAAGCATGCATCCCGCTGAACTGAGTACTCCAGCCACAGTCGTGTACGATACCAGGCTGGATTGAATGATCGCCATAAAGCACCGAATGCACGCTCTGGGTAGCTAGCTAATATTGGCTGGGATGGAGCATCGCCATTCAAGTCGCTAACCGCGTGGGGTAGGGCTGAGGCAGCAGAAAGAGGGAACTGGTTTGGGGCAATGCTTGTGGAGGGCACTGGAGCCATAGCCATAGTCATTGCTTCTGGTGTGCAAGCTACGGCATTGCCAGAGATGCCAAGTCTCACGCATTCGGTGTAGGTCTCACGCATTTTTTTAGGCTTATTCAACGTAGTCCACAATTATTCAATGAACGCGTATTAATGAGATTCTCAAGTGGAATTAAAATCCTTTTGCATTGAAGTTTCAGTGTCACTTGCGTAAAGGTGGACCTCACCACAGGTAACATGGAAAGCGACTCCGGACTTTTCGTGCTTCTCTTTACTCAGGGATTGGAAACAATGCATGTGTTTCATGATCGTTTAAATTATTTAAATGAAATAAGACCATTTGAAACGTCTTTATGCAATTCCATTGCTTTCAATCCCTCAGTGAAGACAAGCGTGAGAATTCCCGAGTCATAATCGATTTCCGTGTCACTGTGGGGAAATCCACCGCAATGCACGTGAAACTGATTAACTTCACACACCATGACTTAAATTCCATGACTGAATTTCTTCAGTGCGCGTTGATTGAATAATTGCTGACAACGGCACAGGTACGTGAATGCCATTAAGAGGCGAGTTTTGTCAATAAGGTGTAAAAACTGAATGTGTGTACATATAAATAAGTGAGCCAGTCAAGGTACTGTTTCTTTTTTTTTTTTTTTTTTTAAAGATTATTTTTTTGGGAATTTTTCCTTTATCCGATAGTTATACAGTGTAGAGAGGCAGGAATGTTGGGGAGAAGAATGGGGGAAGACATGCAGCAAATGACCCGAGCCGGATTCGAACCCAGGTCGCTGCGGGAAGGACACAGCCTTTATGGTATGCGCACTTAAACCGATGAGCCACCGGGGCGCCCCAAGGTACTGTTTAAAAACTTGATATAAATGGCATTTTACCAGGTGTACCCAGTTGGCCCACTTTTTTCCCCATTGGCCCACTTTTTTTTATGTCGGGGGGGGGGGGAGTTGGCCGACTTTTGAAATTTTCTAGAATCATCACTGAGGCTGTATTAGCGATAAAACATCACTATTGTTGACAGTTGAAACGTTCTCAAAATACAATAGAGCCGAGCTGCCGGATAGCTCACTCGGTAAAACATTGCGTTGCCTAGCAGAAGTGACTATCATGGCGCGGGTTCGATCCCCGCCTCGTACCAGACAGCAGTGGTCAGCAGCTCTTTTCAGAGTAGCGCGCAATTGGCCAATGCACTACAGGGATGCAGGTGCAGGTCTGCCAGGATAGGGTATTGTAAATAATCAGTTCTCAGGCTCCTCCTGTTGGCCAGACGGGCGCTCGTCAGGAAGATTCTAAGCTCTTTCACGTTCGGGTATCCTCCGCCCTCGTTCTGAGCTTGCGAGGTTTAGACCAATGAGTGTATAAGAAGCGGTGGCGACCGGCGCATGCTTCGGAGGAGAGCCTCGAGCTGTCTCACTCTCCTGAGTTGGCAATAGGGGGCCGCATATGTGAAAACGCTTGTACATAGTTCCCCAATTGAACATTCCAGATTCGGGTGGGATTGGAGATGCCAAATAAAAAAAAAAAAAAAAAAACACACAACAGAGCCGCTCACCCCTCCCCTTCAGAAGCTTGGAACATGAACGCACTTTTCTTAAAGTGAAACTTCTGAGTATTCTCGTCTTTGCATTGACTTTGAAAGTAACCTGTCGCGCGAAAAATTTGTTTCGCTTCCGGTGTTAAAGCAGCTTAAGAATGGCTCACTCAGCTGGGTAAATGGCCGTGTACAGCTTGTTGTGATAAACGACCATTGCCAGACGATAAATTTACACCATTAGTGCTAGCGACAACAAGGTATCTGACAAGTATCTTATCTCGGCATTACAAAATGAGAATTAACAATGTCACATAGACCACCACTTTTAGCTAAACTTATCACGCGATTATACATTCATCGACGAATTTCAACTCTTGAGTACTAACCAGAGAAAAAATGTAATTACACGAAGACAAACTCTGGTTTGATCAGACAGAATTAGCAAACTCACTAGCTTGCCAACCAAGAGTTAGCAAAGGTTGCTACCTCGCTCCAAAGAGGAAATATCGATCTCTCTAACGTTTGATTCATTCTGACCAGCATGATCTATGCAAGAGAGCCTTACAAAAACAATACACAAGCTTCTCTCAATTTAGCTTGGGATGACAATTTACAATTCACATCCAACCGAGTTGGCACCAGCTCTACTTACCACAAGTAGAAACAAGGCAACCTGGGTGTCAGAATTAAAACCATTCAACTCCCGGAATTGTCTCCAATTTTGGTATGCTTTCTCCATGTTTATTCGGGACTTCGCATAGCTGTGATCGCGTTCCTTTTTCCTTGACATGCTCTCGTTCAAGCGTCTCTTTTTAGGTTTAGCTTCCGCCATGCTTCACTCTGCCGCTTTGGTAAAGTGCCACTGCCAGTTCCTTTCGTTCCTCAGTCCCACCCACTTGTGCATGAGCACAGAACTGGCGCAGAAGACCCACCCCTGCCCTTCGATTCGTTGGAACACTTTTGTTGATGTTTGGGGATGCGGATATGGTTTCCCTTTTTTTTTTTTTTTTTTAAAGAAAAAGTAGCGACTACTTGGGTTATGGATAGAAATGTAGCGGAGTAAAAAGTACAATATTTGCCCTTCAAATGTATTCAAGTAAAAGTCATAAGTCATCCCCCAACATGATACTCAAAGTACAGATCCCCAAAAAGTGTACTTAAGTACAGTACTCAAGTAAATTTACTCCGTTCCTGTCCACCTTTGGTCCACCCAACTTCTTTGTGACCCACATACATAGTTCTTTAAAAAAATCAAGTGGGGTTTAGTGCCTCTGATTGGTAGTAAAAAGTTGTGTGGCTCATGGCCTAAAATAAACTTTGTTTTATAATGGTTGGCTTTAACATTGATTTATTAAAGGTTGAACAGGGTTTATTTTGTCAAGACTTATTGGACATAATGTTTGCTCATTCCTTTATTCCTCTCATTAATAAACCTACTCGAATTACGGATTCTACAACTTCTCTCATTGATAATATATTTTTCAATTCTTCTCCAACTGTGTGTTCTGGAATACTTATATCGGATATAAGCAACCATTTCCCAATATTTTCATGTGTACCCATTAAGACGTCCATTAAACTATCGCAGAATCAGTATCAAGGTTACCGTAAGTTGACAGGAAAAAACATTCTTAAGCTTAAAAGTAGTCTCAGTCTTATTGACTGGGTAGGTATTTTAGAATATGATGATGTAGATCAGGCATTTGACTTGTTTATGCAAAAATTTAGTTTCTGCTATGACAGAGAAATACCATGTGAAAGTAGTTTTTGTAGATTAAACTATAAGAAAACTCCACGGTCATCATGGTTAACCAAGTCATTGTTAATCCATCAATAGGAAAAATCGTCTTTTTTATCAGTACAAGGTGAAAGCAACGGAACAGTCTAAGCAAAAGTGCACAAAATATAGAAATGTTTTGACCACTTTATTACGTCGGGCTAAAAAAGATTATTTTAAACAGTTTGAAATTCATAAAAATGGTACTATTGCTACTTGGAAAATAATAAATAATATACTTAACATAACAAGTAAACAACCCATTGTATATGAGATTAGAAATGGAAATGTACTTATTACTGATCCCGCTGAAATTGCCGAGTGCTTTCATAAATCTTTTGTAAACATTGGCCCAAATCTTGCTTATAATATCCCGGAGTCACAGATGCCATTTTATGCTCATCTTCAAAACCCTAACCCGAAATCATTGTTTTTTGCTCCTGTTTTAGAAGCTGAAGTAATTGACAGTTAAACATTTTAAGACAAAGAAAAGTGGAGGATAGGACGGTATTACAAACAGCCTTTTGAAACAAATATCATGGAAATTGTCACTCCTCTTACATCTTAAATTTGTCCTTGCTACATGGCACTGTACCATTAAAAATGAAAGTGGCCAAAGTTATTCTGCTATTCAAGAAAGGGGACCCACATCAATTAGGAAACTACAGGCTAATATCTTTATTTACTTCATTTTCTAAAATACTAGAGAAAGTTACCCATACTCGTCTTGTGAAATTCAAAACTCAATATAATTTACTCTGCAATTCCCAATTCTGTTTTCTTGAGAATCATGCAACTACACATGCCTCACTCACACTTGCTAATACAGTCGCCCAGGCAAGTGATAACCACTTGCATACAATTGGAATCTTCCTAGACTTTTCCAAAGCCTTTGACACAATTAATCACTAGATATTGTTTTATAAACTTTCGTATTATGGAGTACGAGGGAAAGCCTTAAGGTGGTTCAGAAGTTATTTGACCGATAGAGGACAATTTGTTTTAGTTAATGGCTGTGAATCAAGTATTAGACCAGTTACCTGTGGAATACCCTAGGGCTCTTTACTCGGCCCCCTCGTTTCATTTATACATAAATGATTTTCTGCACTCATCACAATTTCTGTCGTATATACTCTTTGCAGATGATTTTAATTTTTTTTTACTCACTGAAGCCCACAGTATTTGTGTAATGTAGTCAATTCTGAATTTAAAAAAGTCTATGATTGGAAACAAGGGAACAAACTCTCACTAAACATTCAAAAAATGAACTGTATGCTTTTTAGTAACACCCTTTCAACCCCTCCAGAAAATAATGTGATTGATAATGTGAGCTTAGCCCACGCAGAATCTATAAGGTTTCTTGGATTATACATTGACCAGAAATTTTCATGGAGAACTCCTATAGATTATATTTGTGGGGTCATTTCAAGAAATATTGGAGTTACAAATAAACTAAAATCACACTTTCCTCCCTATAATCCTACCACACTATATTCAGCACTAGTTTTACGTTACATTACCTATGGAATTCTTTCTTGCGGCAACTCATCAAAGCACCATACTGATAGAACACTATTGTTACAAAAACGAGTAGTTAGAATAACAAATAATGTACATTATTTGTCCCACACAAACCCACTTTTTTTATAAAACAAAAATTCTCAAAATACGTCACTTGTTTGAGTTGAATGTAGGTTACTTTATGTATCAATTATCAAAAAATGAGCTTTCGCAAGCAGTTACCTCCATGTTCACCAGAACCAGTGAAAGACATCAATATCCTACAAGACAAGTACTCCATGGACACTCTTTCCTCCCCCGTACAAGAACAGCTTCTGTACAAAAAAACTATCTTTTCTGTTGGGCCAAAGTATTAGAACAACTTGGGTAAAACTATAAAACAATCTGTCAATTTGTTTATTTTCAAAAGGAAAATGAAGAGGCGTGTTCTAGACAGCTATCTTATTTGATACTTATGGGGTTAAGTTTTTTTTTCCTTGTTCTTCTTTCTTTTCGGCATACCGTTTTCCTTCTCGCAAAGGGAAAAAAAAACTACTGTGCTCTCATTTTCTCCTCACACTTTTCACTTCCCCTTCCTTGCCTTTTTTTAATATTTCCTCCATTCGTGTTTGAACCCTCCCTATCCTGTTTGTGTCTGTGTATATGGATTAAATAGATGTATTGGTTGATCCTCCCTATCCACTTTCGCAATGCGTACATACTATATCGAAGCTTAGTATACTATGATCTTCTTTTTTCTTTTCTGTATGTGTGTGTATATGTATGTGTATGTATGCATATTTGTGTGTATGTATGTGTATGTACATATGTATATGCATGTATCACATATTATCATTCTTTTTTCAGAGGAACCTTGTTTTGACAAGTTATGCTTTTTTAAGGTTCCCTCGTTTTTTTCACTTTGTTAATGCATGCACGGTCAAAATATTTTAATCAACTTCATGTCATTGAGCTATAATATGTTTGCAATGTATTTTGCTATAGTCTATCAATAACATGATTTGTAGTGAAAGTGAAATCAAATAAATATCTATATCATATATATATATATATAAAATATAAAACATTCTTAGGCAGTCAGTCAATTTGATGTTGGGCCTCAAGGTGAAGGTTATATGACAAAAATGGCCCAAATGTGTTTAATATTGTTTTTAGAGCTTAGGTATGTATTGTGCACTAATAGCAAATGATGTATGCTGGTTGTTTTCGACATTGGATTTGATCGTGGGCAACAAGGCCCAGGTAATGACAAAAATGGCCTAAAAGTCCTTTAATGTTGGCTTTAGATCTTCGGTCTGTATTGGATACTAATGACAAATCATGTATGCTGATCAAACACACCTCATTGGATTTGACTTTGGTCTTCAAGGTCAAGGTCATGTGACAAAATCAATCTATTTATTTCCTCGTTTAATAATGTCTTTAGACATTAGTATGTATTGGGCACTAACCCATATATAATTAAAATTTTAACGGGCATTGTGACCACATGGTCGACCTTTTTTCGATTAATTGCGGCAATTAAAACTGGTCAAAATCCATTTTTGGATGTTTGTTCCTATTAGCATCACGGAATAGGAAGAATAATACTAATTAGACCCACTCGGTGGCTGTGTTGTGTAAAAAAAAAATAAATAAATAAAAAAAAATAAAAAAAAGTAATAATTGTCTGAAAGCAGAGCAAGAACCAGAAGTGAATTGAGAAGGTGGCGCCCTTCACAAATTGACAGCAGACGACAGTGAAAGTTCAGGTTAGAAAAAAATCTAATCGGATTTCATGATGTAGACCTCTTAAAGATTACATTTTTGCTAAATGGCAGTAAAGTCACATAAAAATGTTGCTGTCTGTCACTCATAAAAAAGTGTGACCGCTCAGTCGAGTTTCCCGATAATGGTAACTAAAACCCCTCTCTCACTGAGCTGCTTTGGCCCGCGGAAGTGAGCGGATGAAACGGTTCTCTTCTTTCGCAGAGAAGAATTGATTCGAAGAACCCTGAATTGATTCGCAGTGGTACGGGACCATTCGCCATCACCGCCAAAATTCGGATGTCCGAGCTGGAGCTTTTTAACGCCAATATCGTGTAGACAGTGTGTTGCTTTTGCAAGAATTCGTGTTGGCTTCCTGTTGAATCCGCAGACTGATGCTAGTTACTTTTCTCCTGTTGGGGCTGTAACTGCCGGCAACCTTCAGGGGCCTTGGCACTCTAGTTACTGTTATTTCTCAAATAATTCTGGCTCAATAATGTAGTCACCCAGCTTTGCACTGATGTGGTGCTGATGTCCATCCAGGCTTAAAGTGTCACAGGTCATGATAAAAGAATAACATATTTGGTACTGTGTATCCTTAAGTCATGATCGTTGATGTAAAATGTGGTGTTGACAGCAAAACTAAGCCACTTTAATGGCTTCCAAGTGGCGCTACCGGCAGGCAAAGTGAGATACAGACCTAAAGATTTGGCTTTTTCCGTGAGACATCTGTTTCTACCTATGTGCCAAGTTTCATTCAATTCCAGGGGGGTCAACTGCGCACCAAATGTCAATCTCTCGTGGAATGGCTCTTGATGCATTCCCTTTTTTTTTTTTTTTTTTTTTTTAACATCGGCTACGTTGATGATATGTAGATGCCAGTAAATTATGGTGACCTTGACTTGATTGTCAGGGTCATTATGGGCTAAATGATGATTTTTAATTCTATTGTTAACTACACATCTGAAGAACAATGTCACAGATTTCATTCATATTTGGTGCCATGGTCTGTGTTGAGGATGCACAGCCCCCATTGGAGCCCTGTGACATGTATTCGTAAGAAGGCTTTTGCTGTGATATCTCAAGCACCACTGATGGATTCCTTTCATCTGTCTGTCCATCTGTGTGATCACTTCATGCTTCTGTATATTTTACATCCTGAAGACTTTGCATTTCATATCTTTTGTGTTTTTTGCAGTTTATACATCTGTTATTGTTCCCTGCTGGTGCGAAACATGCTCTGTCTTTCCCTCCATCCATCCATATGTCCATCTCGTTGGTGTTGGCGTGATATGTCAGGAAGCAGTGGACTGATTTTGCTCATATTTACCACCAAAATGTACTGGGGGGGGCAGGGGGTTGTGCGACATCAGTTGATTTTGGTGACCTTCAGGTCATTTTTAAGGTCATAGAGCAATTTCAAAGTTTGCCTTAGTAAACCTTGTTAGCGCGATATCTCTAGAAAGAGTGGACCGATTTTGTTCATACTTAGTGCCAAAATGTGTCGTGGGGACGACCTACCCCAAGTATCAATCAATTTTGGTGACCTTAAGGTGGGGGACACAGGCATGTTAGTGACAATTACTTGTTTTTTATTGAAATTAGTTTGATGATCTAAAATATTTAACTCTGACAAATAAGCAAAAATAAAAGAAATCTGGAAGTAGCAAATATTTTTTCACTCTGCAGAAGGATGAGAAAACTAAGAGGACTCATAACTCGCATACAAACAAAGAAAATCTACTATAGATAAACAAATTACTCATGCCATATGTCAGGATTTACCTGCTCTGCACAGCAGACCAGTTCCTACACAACTGCAATTGTTAAATAAGCATGCACAGAGAAGGGCAATGTCCTTGTAAAGTCTGGCTTTTATCCTTTGGGTGAAGTGTATATGGACTGCATGATGTGTAGATGGACGATTGCAAACATTCCCAAGCAAAAATACTGCTCATTTCCACCACTGGATATGGGATGAGCTTGATTTTGTTAGGTGGAAATCAGTACTGGCACATCTGTGTCCAAACATAAAAATATGTCCTGCATCATTCAGTTTTATAAGTGAACAGTTGTACGGCATGATCTGATAAATGGGAATTCAACCGACTGAATCACCATTGCCTGCTGAAGCTAAATTCATATTGTGCAGTGATACATGTGGTTGGTGCAGGATGTGACTACAGCCAAGTGAGGTCATATTCTTCTGTGCTATTAACTGAGCTTGCGATTTCGATGATCAGAGTTCCCCCAAATTGAACTCCTCGTGAAACAAATATGCAAATTTGCTTTGCCACCAGAAGCAAATGTTCTATTTCCCACCCCACTGGCATAGAATGGAAGTGCAAGATGGGCTAATATTTTGCCAGCGTTAATTTTGTGTTAAGGTGCACTTATCCAGAAATTTTAAGTTCACGGTTGTATAAGTTAATTGTGAAGATTGTGATCAAGAACCTTCTATGCTGCAAATAGTATAAATGATGTATTTTGCAATTTGTTACTGTAAATGGTCCATTGTAATATCGTGCAGATTGAATTACGAAGAAATCGTGGGATTATTACAAAAGATGGCAATAAGATTCCAGTCAACCAGTTCAGCACTCTGCCTGAGAGGGAAAGACTAAGTGAGAGGGAGAGACCTAAACTACGTGCAAGCGAAAAGCAGGGCAGTGCTGCCTCCCTTAAGGTAAGAAGCTTTGAATTAATTTTAATGCTGTGCATTATTGAAATATTCCTATTGTGCTCCTCAGCAGGTATGGAAACTGCAAATAAAGCCAACTTTATGCATAAGTTCTCAACAATGAGCATAAGTGAAACCGACAACCCATCAGAAAGGATGCTGAATCAGTATTTATTCAGAAATTGGGGTTCCTAAGCGCTAATAAATGGGCCCACCTACTGATGTCAAAGTGTAACATGGCATCAGCCAACAGGGTGAAGCAACAGGAGGAAGGTACCGGGGCTTTATGAAGCATATTTTTCTTTAACAATACAACTATGTCGCAATGGAGAATGCCTATTGACGTGTTTGATATAATATTAAGTACCTACGTATAACAAAAACAATACTATCAAAAAGACAAAAACTGTTGAGAGCTTAATTTTTTTTTTTTTTTTCACGCAGGATTATGATTTAATCATCCTCTGATGAGCCTGATAGAAATCGTTCCATGAATATAATCAAGCTAAGGAATCATTTTACTATTGGCCATAACTGCAATCTCTATCCCCTCATTACTAGGGACACTAAACCTTGAACTTTAAAAAATCTAAAGTAGGTATTGAAAACACACATAGAAACAGTCTTCTCTGATGCAGCGCTTCCATGTTCATTTAATTGAAGGGACCAGAAATGTTATTTTACGTTTTATTTTATTCTGAATTGTTCATTCTCTATTTTTATAAACTTGTATAAGCTCTTAAAGCAGTGGTGGTCAACCCTGGTCCTGGAGAGCCGCAGTGTCTGCTGGTTTTTGATGTTACTCAGCACTTAATTGATGAATTAAAGCAGTTGATTACACGCTTAACTCATCTCACATGGTGTGTTATGTTTAAATTGGGTGGAGAAAACCAAACTCAGCACACCCTGTGGCTCTCCAGGACCAGGGTTAGCTATACTCCTGCACTAAGGGAATAATAAGCTTCGTGAAACGCTGGGGGGAAATACTTAATAAATGTTCCCTCGATCTCATGCTACTGATCATTGAGCAAGTATCGTCACAAGCACGGGAATTAAAGACTGACATTCAAACACAAGAAGACGCGCTCAAACAGAAATTGGGAGCCGATTTTCCGGCCATTGATCGGACTTTAAAAGACTCGTTGGAAAAATACAAAGACAAACTTCAAGCTATCAAGCTGAAGAAATATAAACGCGACACCGAGGATTACCTCAGGGACGAGGTGTACATTTGGGATACGGAGGAGCGAACGTTATCCGCCCAGCCTGCAGGTGCGCACCCGCACCGGGGAGCGCCAGGTTCCAGGGGTGGTTTCCGGCCCAAGAGAGCGCCTCACCAACAGAGGGGTTATGCTGCCACAAAGGAAAATTCATCCATGGAGAATGATTTCACCTTTGACAGTGATTCCAGCGGTCCCTCCCAACCTGTTCCTTTTTTAGAAGGACGCAAGAGGAACAGCCGATGAGGCGCAAGAAATGCAGGAGGGGCAAGCGGCTATCAAAGGACAGACCGACCCTGGACACACAGCTCAAAAAAGACACAGTAATAAATCTCTCCTCTACGGAATTATCGGACAATCAGGTGTCATTGTTGTCGAAGGGTCTGTCTTTCGTACCAACGTGTGGGGTTAATGTTTTTGGGCCAGAAGTTGACCTGTTTAAATGTTTTAGATATATCAAACTGAAACGCTTCTTCTCTAGAAATATGGACATTGCGACTAGACCTTCACTCAATCGGTTTAATCCGAAGAGTACTTTTATTCCAAACACTACTAATGCGTCCTTAAATACATTCTGCAGAGTAGTAGAGCAGGACGTGATGAAATTGAGCAATCAACCCTTTCATATCAAAAATAATTTAACTGGGTCTGAAAAGGCTGCTTTAAATGAAATTCTCATGGATAAAAACCTTGTTGTCAAACCGGCTGATAAAGGAGGTGGTACTTGTGTCCAAGATGTAGCAAAATACAAATCACATGTCTTGTCCCAACTATCTAACACTGATATTTATAAGCGATTAGCCACTGATCCTACTTGTGACTTTCAACAAGAAATATGTGCCTATCTGAACAATGCAAGTGAGAAAGGTTGGATTACCAAAGCTGAACAAGAATTTTTGTTTTGTCAGCATCCTATTCGACCTGTATTCTACACGTTGCCCAAAATACACAAATCCTTGTCCGATCCGCCTGGTCGGCCTATAGTAGCTCAGACGAACTCACTTCTGGCTCCATTATCAGAGTTTGTTGACTTTTATTTAAAACCATATGTCCAGACTTTACCAGCATATATTAGAGATTCTACGGATTTCATTAAAAAATCTTGAGCCTTCGTGATTTGCCAGATGATGTTTTTTTGGTAACATTGGACATTGCAAGTCTTTATACTAACATTCCACATGACGGGGGTTTGGAGGCCTTACGCTCCTATCTTCAGAACCGGGATGAGACTAGCGTCCCTAATCAGTTGTTGCTTGATTTAACTACTTTGATCATGAAAAAGAATTATTTTAGTTTTGATGGTGTTTTTTATTTACAAGTTTCAGGTACGAGTATGGGTTCAATTTGTGCGCCCAATTATGCGAACCTCTTTGTGGGCTATTTTGAGCAGCAATTTGTTTTGAATCCTGATAAAAATATACAATTGTCTAGAATTCTTAAATGGTATGGGTACATCGATGATGTGTTTTGTGTGTTTAATGGCAACTCTGATGACTTGAAAATTTTTTTTTACATTACTGAACAGTTTCAATAGTAATTTAAAATTGACTACGGAGTATAGCCAAGAAAAGGTCCATTTTTTGGACATGTGGGTCAATAAGGATAATGGTACCCTATCTACTACTATATATCGGAAAGAAACGGACAAAAACACCCTTTTATTGGCTAGTAGTTTTCGCCCAACCATATTAGAGAGGACTCCCCAAAAGTCAATTTCTCAGGCTTCGTAGAATATGCTGTTCTACTGAGGACTTTATAGTAAAAGCCGTGGACATGAGGGGGCGATTTCTTTAACGTGGGTACCCGTCCGAATGGATTGATGAAGCCTACGAAATGGCATTGTTGAGACCCCGTTCATAACTCTTGGAAAAAAGTACTAAGAAAGAAAAGCAATTTTTTGTTACGTGCATTACCACCTATTCTCCCCGCTCACATGTGATAAAAACAGTTTTTAAAAAATACTGGCACATTTTAAAATCGGACCCGGAATTAGCCCCGATGTTTAAGGAGCCTCCTCTCTTTGTGTACAAACATGGAAGGAATTTAAGGGATTTGCTAGTCCACGCAGATTTCACAAGGAACAAAACCTGGTCCACTTACGCAGACACTGCTATGTCCCATACCCTTCGGCAACTATCGCTGTGAGAGTTGCGCACATTGCAACAACGCAAAAAACCCGCACATTTTCTCATCCACATACAAATAAGGTATTCCCAATAAAAAGCGTTATCACCTGTGCTTCTACTCATGTTGTATACATGCTACATTGTCCTTGTGGGTTATCCTACGTGGGTAAAACAACTAGGAAACTGAAACAAAGGATCAGTGAACATAAGAGCACTAGTCGGAGGAATGATCGTGACTACCCTGTAGCTGTACACTTCAATGATGCGAAACACGTGATTTCTACTTTAAAGTTTTGTGGCATTGAAACTGTAAATGTACCACGTAGAGGTGGTGATAGGGACCTGTTATTAAAAAGACGTGAAGCGTTTTGGATTTTCACGCTACAAACCCTGGCACCGAAGGGTCTAAAAGATGAATTGGCACTCAACGTCATGCTTTGATTTCTATACTACCAATGCCTTGATCCTCTTCTCTCTTCTCTTTCTCTTTTTTTAGGGACAGAATGTAAAAAGATGTATAGATCCTGTTCTTTGAAACCAAGAAAAAAATGAGATAATCTTTTTCGGTACCAGAAATATGCTGTATTTGTTTTTGATGTTTTTTGGGTAGCCTATATACTGGTTTTTTTGGGGGGGTTTTTTTGGTGTATTTTTTTGCTTTATTTTCTTGTTAGAAATAGATATCTATGTTATTAATTAAAAAAATAAGCTAATTAAAATCTGTCTCTTACTTGGGTGGATTCACTGACTCCTGATTGGCTAATTTGTACCTCCCTTTCTTTTGAAATGGGGTCACTGCAGAACCCATGTAAATCAACCTGATGAAGGTCACATGACCGAAACGTTGTTGGCAAAAAAGTTTTTTTTTTTTTTTTTTTTTTGCAGAGAAGGGTGTGCGGGAATTTTTCATTTCTAACCAAGAATAGATAGAGCCTTGAAATTAGCTGAGTCTCAAGCCCTTTCAGGATATTTTATATTGGCCTTAATGGAACCAAACAATCCAAGATGGCAGCACATCTACCAGTCAACTTCATGTCCTTGTGCTCTCTTGTCTAAATGTGGAAATGTTTTAATGCTTCTTGAAAGTTTTAATGCTTGTTGTATGGAGGATTTCAAACTGCATCTGAACCTCAAATTTTAAGCTGTATCTAAGCCGCAATTCTTTTTTTATTGTTAAGGTTTATTCTCACTGTGCTTGGATAACACAAGGAGTTGACCGCAATTGGAGCCTACCTGTTCCTGTGTTTCCCGATTACCTGGCGTCCTATTTTGTGCGGTTAATCCTGTGCCTCCTGACTGGCTCATTTGCTGCGGTGCAGTACCATTTCCAAGCGCTGCGACTTCCATGCAATGGCTGGTCTATGAACAGGTGGCAGTTTGCGAACCAAACTAGGCTCAGATTCTACGCCTTCCGGCTGATTTTGACGTTTTGTGGTGTATACTTTACACGCACTGTGGCTGTGCAGTTGTGTGTTGCGAACCCAGTGTGGCTTGTTGTGTTGGCTTTCGTCCAACATTTGTAAATTGATTGCCGCATGGATCACTGACTGACGCTCCTTTCATTTTCACTGTGCAATGTGGGCGTTAAATATGTCAACTTTTATTGTTTTATTCTGCCTTCTGTCTGTCCTGGACTGTGAGGAGTTAACTCACACGCCGGTAAGTGAACTTGAGACTTCCCTATTGGCAATGATGAGCGTGCCCTGCAGAGAATCAAGTATGTCTCATGAACTATTTCACTTCGCTCTCTTAACTGAGCCTATTCGTGTTGGTAATTATATTTGTTGAGCGCGATTTCCATCAGTGATGATTTTACAGGACTGCTTTTCGAGCTTTGAGCGCTCTCTGTCAGATCAAGTTAATAATGCTAAGTGGAAGGTTGTATCAAGTGTGCCTTTTAAAAGATGTATTATCTTGATGCTTTTGTTATTATCCGGAAATGTGCTGCCAAACCCTGGTCCGAATAATTGCAGTCACATTTTGACACCTGGTGATTTTAAGGCAAGGTCTGGGCCCGGATTTATTCACCTGAATGTGCGTAGTGTTTTACCTAAAATAATTTTATTTGTATCTGGGCTGGCTCGACTGAGGCTGATGTTATTGTGCTGTCGGAAACATGGCTAAACAAAACTACGTTGAATTCAAAAATTGCCATAAATGGATACAACGTGTACTGCACTGATCGTCCGAAGAAAGGCAGTGGTGTTGCATTTTATGTCAAGTCAAAGTTTTGTGTTAGTTTACTGGTCTCAAAATCGATTTGTAAGGAATTCAAATTCCTAGCTTTAAGTCTTGAAGTGTTCACGGGACTTTTCGTCACGGTTTTGGGTTGTTATAGGCCCCCCGCAGAAACAAATGAGTCCCTATCATCACTAGCGCGTTTTTTATCCCAGCTTGAACAAAATGAACTTGTTTTACTCGGCGACCTTAATTGGGACTGGCAAACCTCCAAATCTGAGGATCTTAAAAATGTATGTGACTCACTAAATCTTGTCCAGTTAGTGGATAGTCCCACTCGTCCTAATATTAATTTTCCTAATAAATCATCCTTAATAGACCTGATCTTGACAAATTTTCCCCATAAATACTCAACAATGGGAGTGTTTGCTAATGATGTCAGTGACCATTGTGTTGTAGCAGCTATAAGAAATACAAAAATTTGGAAAGGTAATCCACGCATTGTTCTGAAAAGAGATACAAAACATTTTGTTGAACAGGGTTTTTTGTATGATTTATTTTACTTTGGGATAAAATTTTCCTCATTGATGATGTTGAAATTGCATGGGCATACTTTTTCTCATGGTTTTAGAGAAATTATTGATAGACATGCCCCTTTGTGTAAATACAGGGTGAAGGGCAGGGATAACCCTGGTTTACTCTGTAGTTATCCAGTCTCTTGCATGAGAGAAACAAGGCCTGGGCAAAGGCAAGAATGACAGGATCCGACATTGATTGGCTCCATTTTAGGCGCCTAAGAAACCACTGTACGTCACAAATTAAAAGCTCAAAATCTGAATATTATCTTTCAGTCACTATTGAAAATTTAAAAAATCCAAGAAAATTCTGGAAAGCAATTCAACCCTTTTACCATGTAAAACTGTTTCAATGAGCATTTTGTGCCCTGTGGTTTACTCTGATTCTCTCTCAAAATCTGCTTCTGCAAATGTTGCAGTGTGTGAGTCAGATCAGGCTGACAAAGGTCAACCCTTCTTTTTTACTCCATTTTCTGTTGATAAAGTGCGTGGAGCTTTAGGCGGGCTAGATACTAAAAAATCTGCGGGGCCTGACAACTTTGAACCGTTTTACCTAAAATTAGCTGCAGACTTTATAGCAGAACCACTCACTTATATTTTCAATCTCTCAATAACAACTAATGTGATTCCTAAAATATGGAAATCAGCCTGTGCGCTCCCTCTGCTAAAAGGGGGAGATGCTACCTCATAAATTACTTTCGGCCAATCTCTAAATTGTCAGTTCTCGCCAAAATCCTTGAACAGCTCGTAAGTGAACAGTTGAAGGATTTTTTATGCAAAAATGACTTACTAAGTAATCACCAGTCTGGCTTCAGGAAGCAACATGGCACTATTACTGCTACTATGAAAGTAGTCAATGACATCATTGGCATATTGGATAAGAAACAGAGTTGTGCAGCTCTGTTTATTGACCTGACCAAAGCTTTTGATACTGTTGACCATTCTATTCTGAAACACAGGTTAACGAATATTGGAATATCCAACCAGGCTGTGGGATGGTTTGCAAACTATCTCTCTGAAAGATCTCAATGTATCCAATTTGATGGGCTCACTTCTAACTGGTTAAATATTAGAAATTGAGTACCCCAGGGGTCTGTTTTGGGTCCTCTGTTATTTTCAATTTATGTTAATAATTTGGGACAAAATCTAGAAGGTGCGAATATTCATTTTTATGCGGATGATACAGTGATCTATTGTGCTGGTTCCATTATTATACAGGCTCTTACCAAATTGCAGAATGTTTTTAATATTACAAAGGCTCAACTGTCACATTTAAAGTTGGTTTTAAATGCTGACAAAACAAAAGTAATGCACTTCTCAAATTCTAGGCAGAAGTCAGTAAGCAATGAGGATATTATTACTGCTGGTGGAAAGAAGTTAGAAGTTTTCTCCAGTTTTAAATATCTCGGTATCTGCTTGATGACTGCCTGTCTTTTAAACTCCAGGTTGAAAATCCGGTTAAAAAATTGAGATTGAAATTGGGGTTTTATTTTAGAAATAAGCACTGTTTCTCTTTTGAGGCAAGAAATAAACTGGTTTCTGCTACTTTTTTTAATCAGTTATTGACTATGGTGATCTTTTATACATGCATGCACCTGCACATTGTTTAAAAAAGTTAGATAGTGTTTATCACAGTGCATTGAGATTTGTGACAAATTCTAAAGCCCTTACTCACCATTGTCCTCTTTATGCCAGGGCTGGTTGGCCATCTTTGACCATGTGTCGGCTCAGTCATTGGTATTTGTTTATTTATAAAGCTATTTTAGGTAAACTCCCTTCTTATATTTGTTCCTTGATTGCTCTGAAATCTGACTGTAGATATAAGTTGAGATCTAAAGATGTGATTTCATTGTCTGTCCCAAGTACATGGACCAATTTGGGAATGAAAGCTTTTAAGTGCTCTGCTCCCCTCACCTGGAATAATCTTCAAAAAGATTTGAAACTAAGCGAATTAGTTTCTTTGTTTGCTTTTAAATTTCTTATTAATACAATGGTGAATAAATCAGTTGGTACCTGTTTATGCCCATAGTTATTTAATGTAAGTCCATTGTTAAATGTATATATATATATATAATGTATATATATATATATATATATATATATATATTCATTTTTTTTTTTTTTTTTTTTTTTTTTTTTTAACGACCATCGGTGCTTGAAGTTGTCTACATCTTAGTGTGTACATTGTATGTTTTCTTGTTATTGTCATGTTGTCTGTAATACTTTATGCTGCCATTTTGGCCAGGTCTCCCTTGAAAAAGAGATCATTGATCTCAATGGGACTACCTGGTAAAACATGGGTTCAATACAAAAAAATTTAAAAAATTTAACATGCCAAAGGAAGTTTCATGGCACTCTCTGCCAATGTCTGGATATAAGGGGACAAGTGTTCAAAAATATATCAGTATGGGGGGGCGCTGTTACCAATATGTCAGATCTGACAGACCCAGACATGTGCGATGGAGAAGTTTCTTGAAATGGAATATGTGTCTTACGTACATTGTGAAAACACTGATTTTTGCTTTGCCACTATGTTGGTTTAACTAGTAATGCCAATAGGTGGCACCCCACCGTACCACCGTATTCAGATCTTGCAAAACCAGACATGTGCCACAGAGAAATCGCTTGAAATGAAATATGTGCAATGTATACATAGTGAAAAAAACACTGATTTTGCTTTGGCAGTTGGGTGGTTTAACTAGTTACAGAGATAGGTGGTGCCCATAGAGGTACTGGTGCAAGACAAATTTTAAGGTTTCAAACAGAGGTAAGCAACATATTATTTCGGTACATTCACTTAATACTTCTGAATACAAGTAAAAAGTTGAAACCTCAAGGGATAGTAGGGAAAAGGCTTGTATTCAGAAGTATTAAGTGACATTGTGAGCTGAAACTCTGGGATTTCCCATAACACATGTATGGGCACCATTCTGCCAAATTTCATGCAATTCTGAGATGTCAACTCCACTGCCAATGCCGCTCTCTCAGAATATGGCTCTTAAGCAGATATGCAGGTTCTGACAGCAGTCTACGTGGAAACCAAGATTTGTCAATGTGGTTGGACATTTAGCATAGCTGTAATGCAAATAAAGTAAAAGAACAAAGTAAAGATAAAAGTTTATAGGGCAAGGGCAGAGGTAGCAAGCCCTGGTCCTGGAGAGCCACAGGGTGTGGAGAGTTTGGTTTTCTCCACCCAATTTAAACCTAACACACCAGGGGCCTATTGCGCGAAGGCAGGATAAGGGATTAGCCCAGGATCGGCACTGGAATAGCCTGATCTCAAGCCCCATTTCGGTTGCACAGAGCGTGTGAGCTAAGCCATGGCACTAATTAGTATGGAAACAAAGTCTGTGGAGCTAGCCAGCTCCGGAGCAAGTTTACAAACTAGCTTAGCTCCTGTCTCCAGTCAATTTCACCTCACCTCATTCAGCAGTCACCCAAATTGAAAATCAATGTCCTTAACAGTCATTCTGAATTGTCCACTACCCATTGCTATCTCAGTTATAGTAGGTCCAAAGTAATTGGTGGCCTAGCAGCGAAGCTGCGAAGGCAACCATTGTGTTTCTACCTTTTCTTATTATTATTATTGGTGGCCTAGCAGCGAAGCTGCGAAGGCAACCATTGCGTTTGCAGCTTTTCTTATTATTATTGGTGGCCTAGCAGCGAAGCTGCGAAGGCAACCATTGCATTGGCAGCTTTTCTTCTTATTATTATTATTATTATTGGTGGCCTAGCTGCGAAGGCAACCATTGCGTTTGCAGCTCTTCTTCTTCTTCTTGGCCTAGCAGCGAAGCTGCGAAGGCAACCATTGTGTTTCTACCTTTTCTTATTATTATTGGTGGCCTAGCAGCGAAGCTGCGAAGGCAACCATTGCAGGGTTTTCCCTGCCATTATACGGCTTAGGCGCGGCGCCTAAGCGTTTTTGCCTCCCGCCTAGGAGAAAAAATAGCAGGTGAGCAAAAATGAACAAGAGCCGCATTACATCCCATTGATGTAATGTTGCGCCGACGCACTGAACGTGACCCGGAGCATGGATGGGAGAGCGACGGAGCTTACGTCGTTAAAAAAAAAAAAAAAATGCTAAGGGGGTTCAGAGCCACAACTACACGGGTAGAAAGCATTTAACTAAGTGCGGAGGTCAGAAGACGTCTCACGCTGTTATCTGAACGCCGCCAAAGAAGTCCCGGTGAGTAACATTAGCCAAGCTGACACGCTGTTTCTCCCTTTCTTGGCTTTCCCCAATCAATATACGGTGTCTAAAAATAAAAATTAATTATTATTCAGCTTTTACTGCTGTAGTATGAAATAAAAAGAGAGACAAATAAATAAAAGCAGAGGAGTTTACAGGCGGGCGCTGATAAGTGTGTTGATCATACAGTAGGTACGGTGGAAATCCACAAAACTAGTTGCTGTGATGTTTCAGACCAAACTAATCCGCAGCACATGTTGAAGCACGGTGTGTATACACCGCTGCATCAGTGGCACAGCTATGCGCACAGATCCGCTAACTGTTTTATTTTTTAAAAAACATTTAATAGACAGGGATTAAAGTGGGCCGGAACGGTCTGGAACTAAGTTCCGCCACCCTAGTTTGAATTGAAATATTTATTTGACTAAAGCTGCTTTCACACCAGGAAAAGCGATTTTTCGACGACTGATTACATTCAAAGTCAACGCAATGACGCGAACGCGTCTTTTGCGTTGACTTTGAATATAATCTGTCGCGGCGAAAAATGATAAGCGCCCAGTGTGAAAGCGCCTTAACAGTAGCGCCGCGGACTACAGATCATTTTCGCATGCTGCTTTCAATACAGCCTGCCTGCCACTCTTTGAAAAGCCAAGATGCTCAACATATGAGAGCGCAACATCAGTCTCTGCCAGCCCCTCCTTCACTAAAACGCAGCTGTATCGTATGCTGCATTTCATTTGAATGAGTGCATTGGTCACGTACTAGCCTGCGAGGAATTGTCAATGTTTGAAACGGCGTTTATAGCCAAAGTAAGTGGATTAACTTTTGTTGAAGTCGATGGTGAAGTTTTGTAATATTCAGCAATTCAAACCGGCCAAATAACAGAATTTAAATTTAAAAAGGGGTTAACATTAGCTGCTTTAGGCTATGTGTAAAGCGCTAACCAGGCCTCTTTGCTTTCTAGCTAGTGCATTAATAAAATTATTAGCGATTCACTCAAAGTCTGACAAAGGCTCAGTCGCACCGATAGTTTTGCGAGCAATGTTGGTTTGTGTTTCTGGCACACAGTAGCGTTACTTGTGCATATTTTTCTTTGACATCTACAGTCGCCAGCTACAGGCAGAGCTACTTGAAAATCATTGCGCTGGGCAGGACGTTTTTTATGTAGCTGGCGATATTATTATGCTGGCAGCATTGCAGCGTCACGTACTATCCAGGGATGCGTTTCCCAAAAGCATAGTCGCTAACTGCATAAGAGCATAAAATTATTAGAGATCCATCTTGATACATCTAGCCATAATTTTGCATTGGAAATCAGAACATTTTGGAAGTAGAATATGGTTTATGTGTGCAGTGTAAGGACAGTGTCTTGAAACCACAGAAAGATTCATAGATTTCTTACTTGTTCATTTTGGTAGTTATGTAATAGTTTTGAATTACTGTTTTAGGAAATGAAAAATACTGTAACAGTAGAATATCTTCACTGTCATACTTCCCATTCTGCACGTTTTCAGCCAAATCCATTACTGCTTTTCTCTTGTTAGACCCACTTCCTGATTATGCGAATACGAAAATTCAATGTCATAGTCCCAATGGGCCACAAATAAAGCGAATACAGTTATTTGCAATCATTTGCATCATCTCCCCCCCCCCCCACACCATATGCACTAATCATCCCCATGCCATCAGAGATGCTGGCTTTTGAGCTGCCAGGAGGGGTAAGTCTTTCTCCCCCGGAGGACAGACCGATGATTTCCAACAAGAATGTCAAATTTGAACTCGGAAAACCCAGTGCATTTTTAAATGAGCCTTGGCCCACAGAACTTCGGTGGCGCTTCTTGTTCAACAGTGCTTCCTTTTTGCATGATAGAGTTTTAGGTGGCATCTGTGGATGGCATTGCGGACTGTGTTTACAGACTGGTTTCTTGAAGTATTCCTGGGCCCATTTAGTAACGTCAATGACAGAATCATGCCGGTGAGTGATGCAGTGGCATCTGAGGGCCCCAAGATCACGGCATGCGGTCAAGGTCTTCGGCCTTGTCCCTTACGCACACAGATTTTTCCAGTTTTTATTAATCTTTTGATGATGTTATGCACTGTCCATGCTGAGACCTTCAAAGCCTTTGCAATTTGACTTTGAGGAACATTGTTTTTAAAGTATTCCACAGTTTTTTTTCCGCAAACCTTCACAGGTTGGAGAGCCTCTGGCCATGTTTGCTTCTGAGAGACTCAGCCTCTCTAAGACATCCCTTTTATAGCCAATCATGTTACACACCTGATGCCAGTTACCTTATTTGCTGAATGTTCTTTCAGCTGATTCTCTTATATATTAACACATTTGTCAGCCCTTTTTTGCCCGTGTCCCAACTTTTTTGAGACCTGTTGCAGCCAGAAAATCTGAAATAAGCTCATTTTGTGGATAAAAATGTAAAATGTCTGTTTCAACGTTTGACATGTTATCTATGTTCAATTGTAAATAACATTGGCTCATGTGATCTGAAAGTCATTGCATTTTGATTTTACTCACAATTTACACTTCGTCCCAACTATTTCGGAATTGGGGTTGTAAAAAGATTTGTGTTTTTTTCCCCTTAAATCTTTGACTGGATGCTTTTGAGATTGATATGACCACAAGATTTATGTTTTTTGCAAATAGCTGAGTATGGTTTTTGCTCTGAAACCTGTTTTTTTTCAAGATGCACTTATGTCAGATATCATAATTTCAGTGGTGTACCTTTTGATGTAATGCTTCAAGATTGTAACAGTATGCTTATTCAGAAAATTATTGCAGTTGGCCCGTAATTTAAATTCTTGGCTAAACAGTTTGGAATGATCTTCTGATTCTTACTTGTCACTTTGTCTTAGGTGGGCTTAGGATTTCTTCTCTATTTGCTTGAAACAGTTCAAGCCCTAGATGTGTTCACTGAATGATGCCCAAAATGAATTGGCTGATCGTCCTCAGCCAGGAGGAGACATATCAGCACCCCATCCGTGTACAGTGGGAGAGCACCTGCAGATGACACTGGACTGTCACAAGACCTCCATCTGTTGGCAGACTGGGCTACGGCAGCTAAGGGAGCTGTGCGAGAGTGATGCGCTCCTCCTCCAGCTACGCACTGGGCTGATGGGCATGGTGGAGGGAGACACCGTATGTCTACATCATGAGAAGGTCTTTGTGGAGCGCTATGAGTACGTGCAACGCACCTGCTGCAACCCCTTCAACAACCACAAGAAAGCAATTCGGAAGGGCCTGCGGTCTATTGATCTGGATGAAGCCATGTTCCTTACTGATCGCTTCGCTCTGCAATTTGTGCCTGGCTGGAAGCTTTGTACCCGGTGCACTAAGCTGCTCAACGGATATGCAGACATGGATGTTGATTTGCGCCAAAGACGGAAGCGGGATAGGGAAGTATGTTCATCCTGTCGGTCAATCAATGGCAAGTGCTGCTTTACCGTGCGCACATCACTTTAGGATAAGTGCTAACCAAGGAAAAACTAAGTTTTCACTTGGACACTTGTGTAAATCCCAGGACGATCACAGCACTTCTCATTTTTGCAACTCCATGTCATAGTGTAAAGTGCACCTATTATGGTTTTTCATTATTTTAATGTCGTAGTTTGAATCATATCATTTTAAGAGCATTTAAAAGGTCTGTGTTGGAAAACAACTCAGTCACCTCCAGAAGAAGCGCTCTCTGCCGCAAAACACTCTGCTCCTGAGCTGACTGAAACGTTAGCTTCTGGCCATTTTTTTCATCAATTGGTGGTGTCACCAATTGAATTTTCGCGCCAGGCAGACAGCTTGGCACGCCCTTGAATCAAGTGGGTTCCGCCCGCAAGGCTACACCGGCATTTGTTTCTAGAGCTCATTTACTCTCTGGAGCAGAAATCCATTTATGGTGAGGGGCGTGACATTTCTGACACACAAACGGTGGACCAATCACAAGTGAGTGATCGAGTTGACCAATCACAGCACACTGGGGTTTTCAGGAGGGCGGGGGCAGAACCTCAACAGAGCATTTCACAGACGGGTACTTAAGAAATGGCCAGCATGAGAAAATTTGAGTATTTTTTTTTTCACGATGACGCATTTAAACCTTTTTAGCTTACCGGCCCATAGCTATTGTTGTGTTTTGGCGTCCGTATTTTGGCTGTGTTAAAGTTAACCTCAGATGACCTTGAAAGGTCAAACTTGAGGTCAAACAAAATGTTACAATTTTGAAAGGTTTCTCGGCTTGAAAATATTGAAGATTGGGAACATATGTCAGTGTTCTCACCAGGATTTTTCCTCAGAGTGGTGCTACTCAAGTGTTATAGCAGTTGCGACTCGCGAGCCCCGTTAGGGCGAAGCCATACTGGGGGGGTGTGTGTGTGTGGCGGGGTGGGATGTGGTGTGTCCAGGGGAATACCCCCCAGGACATTTTGATAAAATGGAAGTGATTTGGTGCGTTTTGGTGAAGTATTTTGCATAAAATCCTTTACCAGAATCTCCCTTTGTTAAATGAGTTTTTCCCTGATACAGAAAGTCAATCCGTGAATACAGAAAGAGTCTCCATAATTGCTTCAAATCAAGGCATATTTCAATCTAAATATTCAACTTTAACTTTTTCGACGTCAGAGCAGGATTATCCGGCAAGAATCGCTGACCCATGAATGCTGCCGGAGCTGAATGTCCATTCTTGGTGCGCATCAAGCATAAAGATGATGTGAACAAAAAATTCAAACTCTGCCAATACCAGTGCAACTGGCACAACTGAAAAGTGCTTTAAAAACACTTTAAAATGACACCATAACCGTTCATATTGTTTGAGTATCAAGAAAATGTTACGGGTTATAGTAAGATCGATGATATCCGTTATCGGCTAGTCAGACTGGAGCATAGACATTACCCCTGATGTTGGCGCCAACGAGCCAAATAAACTAGAGGCGCTATGTTACGATTTCAATGTGCAAGTCTGGCCTGCATCTTGTGACGGGCGTCCATCACAGAAAGGTGCAGCAAAGTGGATTCATGCCTTTCAGAAATTTTGATTTCCACTGAGTGCCATACAGTCCTAACAAGCGAAAATACCACAGTACTTTGAATCACTCCCGACTTGAGTTAGGCACGTCCGAAAACCCGTTGAAATCAGCAGCTGCTGTCAATTGGGGCGAATAGGTTTAATTGTTCCTCGCCCATCGTAATGTCAGTGTCTGGGTCTGCACCATGCAGCTTCTATCAAACAAAAAAAACACAGTCACAGATACGTGTCTGATCCACTTACAAACCAATTTTTTTTTTGTCTTTTTTAATAGATAGGCATACGTGTCAGATTCAATTACAAAAAACCAGTGGGGGTTTTTTTTTCCTAAACTAATAAATTAGTTTCACGACTTGGCTGCGGTCACAATAAGACACTTGTTATCAAGGTTCCCGCCGGCATTAGCGATGATAATTTATCTTACTAGTTAACAAGTGCCCCGTCCTCGATCGTACTGCAAGAGAAATAGACCCGGCCTGACAGAACGAGATCAGTCATAACATGACTGTACCGAAGGGGTTTTAAGATGGCCTGGATGTATACCACCGTATTTTCAAACATTCCCAATGGAAAAATATCAATCGCTCAGGGGTCTGTTTCCCGAAATCACAGACGCTAACTTACGTCGTAGGAACCATTGACAATGAATGGACCTACTATGTAAACTGCTAACTTAATTAGCAACTACTCTTTTGGTAAACGCAATGGGCGATAATAGACAGAAATGGCGCATCAAGCTGACTCTTCTCTAGTTATCGGTCAGAAAAAGGCCGGAAATCAAAACGCTGCTGAATGATAATTATTGATATTTACCAAAATATTAACCAGAGCATATTTGTTTACTAAGTGATACGAGATACGGCAGTTTTTATTGGTACGGCAGTCGATTTGAAGGGATTAGGATAAGGATTAGGGATTATGGTTAGGGGTCAGGGTTAAGGTTAGGGTCAGGGTTAGGGTTAGGTTAGGGCAGGGTATGAAATTGGGACTGCCGTACCTCTCTACATTGAAATGCATTGGAAAACTGCCGTACCTGTAGCAACTGCCATTTGTTTACATGGGTTCCAGCGGCAGGCACGCCCGTCATAAGGCGGCGGCCAGCTCTGCGCACATCGGCTGATCTGGAACGAACAACGTAGCGCCTCTAGTTCATATATCTCGTTGGTTGGCGCACTGACCGGCATTCAGATACTCAGTTGAATAAAAAGCCTCCGTTGGACACTCGAGCGTCTGACATTCTTTGTAGTTATTCTGCTACAAACTGAAAAGCTCAAACATTTTATAATTGGTAATTAGACTTTATTTTTGAAATGGGAATGACTTATGATTTTGAGACGAAAATGGAACTTTTCCGTGGAAAATGTCTTATTTCCCTATAAATGGCTAATTATTTCGAGCACTTGCCCACTATGAGATAGATCTGTTATTAGTGGGGATAGAGTAGTCTCGTCTAATTCCATCGCGCAATTCACTACAAATCAGTGATTTAAACAAGCATGGTTGCCAGTCAAAGACTGTCTCTAATTGCTCTTAAGTAAAGAACACACAGCCTTCAGTCTACGGACAGTGGATTGTGATTGGACGAAGATAGCTTTTTATCAGCGTGGGAAATTAGATATACTGTAATACGTAACTAACGATGTTAGATATAACATTGCGGATTTATTATGGGAAATTTCCATTAAGACATCTGAGTTCAAGGTTGAATTACGAAGCTTCTGAAAGTGATTTGAACGCATCGGTGCGGTGCTATCGTTGAAACGGGGCAACACTTGCTTCTAAAAATAAGCAATTCGCATTTAGCATCCCGGGGAATTTGAATATTTAATAGAGGCCAACGTAGAGCTTTTATGTCTTGTATGACATCACCAATCCTAGGTGTCCTTTTCAAAGTATTGTCTAGCTAGCTCTTGCAATTTTTACCGCATTAAATTACCCACGAAAATAATGGTTTCGGGATTTGGTCACGGTATGGAAGCCTTCGGAACCAAGTCGGTTAAAAAAGTCTCTCATAAAATGCGATGAAATTTCACCAAATTTAAGCTGAATTAAAGCTTCAAGCAGCGTTGAACGGGCTCTCGCACCCTTGTGCATGTTGGGGGTAGTGGTGAGATCCTGACGGGTGCAGGTGTGCACTCACGACCAGTGGACAGGTCAAGTACAGGCACCAACCTGTGATTACGCTTCAAGCGAATCAGACAAAGCAGGAAAGAGTTATGACAAGTTGATAGTTCATCCACCAGGGGCCGCTCTAAGCATAACCAAATGTGGGCAGATGCATTCAGGGGCAGACCGTCAGCACAAATGCGAAGTTTCGAGCAAATCAGCCAATGTCAATGTAAAATATGGCATTTCCTGTTTCCACAAGGGGGTGCTATAGAGACATTTTGCTCCCCCCATAGGCGAGGCCCGTATGAGATTTAACAGCTTGCCATCCTTGACCTGTGTATCAATTTTTATGATGATACGAGTTGAGTAAAGACATCAAAAATACAAACGTATTTTCATGGCAAGGGATCCATCTTCGCCGCGTTGCCACAGGAACGCCATTACTTGTAGCTTCACAGCATTAATAAAGTAGCTTCACCAACTTGTTCTGCATGTTTTAGAAGTGGAATGAAGTTGATGGGTTCAACTATGTGTCATCAGTACATGTTAAAGTAAAAAATGGTCACTTCCTATTACCACCAGGGGGCGCTATTAGTAAATTGGGAAGTTATAATATCGTGACCTTCAGGGCGGAGCCATCATCATGCCCAGCAAGATTGAAGCTTCTACGGTCAAGTATGTTGGCGTGACAGCATTTTGAAATTTTTTTGGTGAGTCGACAAACTTTGTCACGTCCTAACAGCCACACCCTTTGTCCTACAGACACGCAGAGCACAGCTTTTCATCAGCTTGGTCTCTAGATGATCTGTACCAAATTTGACGTCAATCGGTCAAAAACCCTAGGAGGAGTTCGTTTTAAAATTCAAAAATTCAAATCAAAATGGCCGACTTCCTGTTGGGTTTAGGGCGTGGCTTCAATCAGTTTTCTGTATGTCTGGGTGTGATACATATGTGTATCGAATTTCGTCTGCCTACGACAAAGTAACGGAACTGCTCACTTCCTGTAACCACTGGGGGGGCGATATTAGTAAAGTGGGAAGTTATGATATCATGACGTTCAGGGCAGAGCCATCATCATATCCAGCAAGTTTGAAGCTACTACGGTCAAGTATGTTGGCGTGAGAGCATTTTGAAATTTTTTTGGTGAGTCGCCAATATTTGTCACACCCTAGCAGCCACGCCCTTTGACCGACAGACATGCAGAGCACAGCTTTTGATCAGCTTGGTCTCTAGATGATCTGTACCAAATTTGAAGTCAATCGGTCGAAAACCCTAGGAGGAGTTCGTTTTAAAATTCAAAAATTCAAATCAAAATGGCCGACTTACTGTTGGGTTTAGGGCGTGGCTCTAATGAGTTTTTTTGTACATCTGGGTTTGATACATTTGTGTATCGAATTTCGTCTGCCTACAACAAAGTAACCGAACTGGTCACTTCCTGTTACCACTGGGGGGCGCTATTAGTAAAGTGGGAAGTTATGATATCATGACATTCAGGGCGTAGCCATCATAATTTCCAGCAAGTTTGAAGCTGCTTCGATCAAGTATGTTGGCATGAGAGCATTTTGAAATTTTTTTGACCAGTCGCTAAACTTTGTCACGTTGTAGCAGCCACGCCCTTTGACCTACAGACATGCAGAGCACAACTTTTGATCAGCTTGCTCTCTAGATGATCTGTACCAAATTTGAAGTCGATTGGGCAAAATCTCTAGGAGGAGTTCGTTTTCAAAGTAAAAACTGGTCACTTTCTGTTACCACCGGGGGGGCGCTAGTAATAAAGTGAAAAGTTATGATATGGGGACATTTAGGGCAGAGACATCATCATGTCCAGCAAGTTTGAAGCTGCTCCGATCAAGTATGTGGACGTGTCGAGTCGCCAAACTTTGTCACACCCTAGCAGCGATGCCCTTTGACCGACAGACATGCAGAGCACAACTTTTGATCAGCTTGGTCTCTAGATGCTCTGTACCAAATCTGAAGTCGATTGGGCGAAATCCCCAGGAGTAGTTCGTTTTAAAATTAAAAAATTCAAATCAAAATGGCCGACTTCCTGTTGGGTCTAGGGCGTGGCTCCAATGAAATTTTTTGTATGTTTGCATATGATACACATGGGTACTGAATTTCGTCTGCCTACGAGAAAGTAACCAAATTTCCCTGTGGGAATTTTCAAACGTGTTTATGGGGCACTATTTCGGCATTTTGCGTCGATTGTGAACGATCACCCAAAAATATCGAATTTCGGATCCGGCCGGACGAATGTGGAAAATTAGACGCGTTTTTACCATTGGGAAAGGGGCAAAATTGGCCTTGGAAATGTCGGAAGAATAATAATAATTTAAAAAAAAAGTAGTAATAATAATTAAAGCTGCAAGCAGCGTTGAACGGGCCCTCGCACCCTTGTGCACGTTGGGGGTAGTGGTGAGATCCTGACGGGTGCAGGTGTGCACTCACGACCAGTGGACAGGTCAAGTTCAGGCACCAACCTGTGATAAAGTTTCGAGCGAATCATACAAAGCAGGAAGGAGTTATGAAAAGTTGATAGTTCATCCACCAGGGGGCGCTCTGAGTAAAATCAAATGTGGGCAGGTGCATTCAGGGGCAGACCGTCAGCACAAATGCAAAGTTTTGAGCAAATCGGCCAATGTCAATGTAAACTATGGCATTTCCTGTTTCCACAAGGTGGCGCTATAGAGACATTTTGCTCCCCCCATAGGCGAGGCCCCTATCAGATTTAACAGCTTGCCATCCTTGACCTGTGTATCAATTTTTATGATGATACGAGTTCAGTAAAGACATCAAAAACACAAACGTATTTTCATGGCAAAAGATCCATCTTCGCTGCATTGCCACACGAACGCCATGACTCGTAGCTCCACAGCATTCATGATGTAGCTTCACGAACTTGTTCTGTATGTTTAAGAAGTGGAATGAAGTTGATGGGTTCAACTATGTGTCATCAGTACATGTTAAAGTAAAAAATGGTCACTTCCTGTTACCAGCAGGGGGTGCTATTAGTGAAGTGGAAAGTTAATATATTTGGACGTTCAGGGCGGAGCCATCATCATCTCCAGCAAGATTGAAGCTTTCACATTCAAGTATGTTGGCGTAACAGCATTTTGAAATTTTTTTGGCGAGTCGCCAAACTTTGTCACACCCAAGGAGCCACGCCCTTTGACCTACAGGCAAGCAGAGCACAACTTTTCATCAGCTTGGTCTCTAGATGATCTGTACCAAATTTGAAGTCAATCAGTCAAAAACCCAAGGAGGAGTTTGTTTTAAAATTCAAAAATTCAAATCAAAATGGCCGACTTCCTGTTGGTTGTAGGGCGTGGCTCCAATGAAATTTTTTGTATGTATGGGTATGATTCATATGTGTACTGAATTTCGTCTGCCTACGAGAAAGTAACCAAATTTCCCTATGAGAATTTTCAAACATGTTTAGGGGGCGCTATTTTGGCATTTTGCGTTGACCATGAATGACCACCCAAAAATATCGAATTTCGGATCCGACCGGACGAATGTGGAAAGTTAGATGCGTTTTCACCATTGGGAAAGGGGCGAAATTGGCCTTTGAATTGTCGCAAGAATAATAATAATAATAATAATTAAAGCCGCAAGCAGCGTTGAACGGGCCCTCGCACCCTTGTGCACGTTGGGGGTAGTGGTGAGATCCTGACGGGTGCAGGTGTGCACTGACGACTGGTGGACAGGTCAAGTACAGGTACCAACCTGTGATAAAGTTTCGAGCGAATCGGACAAAGCAGGAAAGAGTTATGAAAAGTTGATAGTTCATCCACCAGGGGGCGCACTGAGCATAACCAAATGTGGGCAGGTGCATTCAGGGGCAGACCGTCAGCACAAATGCAAAGTTTTGAGCAAATCGGCCAATGTCAATGTTAAATATGGCATTTCCTGTTTCCACAAGGTGGCGCTATAGAGACATTTTGCTCCCCCCATAGGCGAGGCCCCTATCAGATTTAACAGCTTGCCATCCTTGACCTGTGTATCAATTTTTATGATGATACGAGTTCAGTAAATTCATCAAAAACACAAACGTATTTTCATGGCAAAAGATCCATCTTCGCTGCATTGTCCCACGAACGCCATTACTCGTAGCTCCACAGCATTCATAAAGTAGCTTCACCAACTTGTTCTTCATGTTTTAGAAGTGGAATGAAGTTGGTGGGTTCAACTATGTGTCATCAGTATATGTTAACGTAAAAAATGATCACTTCCTGTTACCACCAGGGGGCGCTCTTAGTAAAGTGGGAAGTTAATATATTTTGACGTTCAAGGCGGAGCCATCATCATCTCTAGCAAGATTGAAGCTTTCACATTCAAGTATGTTGGCATGACAGCATTTTGAAATTTTTTTGGCGAGTCGCCAAAATTTGTCACGCCCTATCAGCCACGGCTTTTGCCCTACAGACATGCAGAGCACAGCTTTTGATCAGCTTGGTCTCTAGATGATCTCTACCAAATTTGAAGTCAATCAGTCAAAAACCCAAGGAGGAGTTCGTTTTAAAATTCAAAAATTCAAATCAAAATGGCCGACTTCCTGTTGGGTTGAGTGCGTGGCTCCAATGAGTTTTTTGTATGTTTGTGTATGATACATATGTGGATCGTATTTCGTTTGCCTACAACAAAGTAACCGAACTGCTTACTTCCTGTTACCACCAGGGGGCGCTATTATTAAAGTGGGAATTTATGATATTGTGACGTTCAGGGCTGAGCTATCATCATTTCCAGCTAGTTTGAAGCTGCTTAGATCAAGTATGTGGACGTGAGAGCATTTTGAAATTTTTTTGGCGAGTCGCCAAACTTTGTCACGCCCAAGGAGTCACGCCCTTTGACCTACAGACAAGCAGAGCACAGCTTTTCATCAGCTTGATATCTAGATGATCTGTACCAAATTTGAAGTCAATCGGTCGAAAACCCTAGGAGGAGTTCATTTTAAAATTAAAAAATTCAAATCAAAATGGCCGACTTCCTGTTGGGTTTAGGGCGTGGCTCTAATGAGTTTTTTGTATGTCTGGTTATGGTACATATGTGTATCGAATTTCGTCTGCCTACATCAAAGTAACCAAATTGGATACTTCCTGTTACCACCAGGGGGCGCTATTAGTAAAGTGGGAAGTTATTATATCGTGACGTTCGGGGCAGAACCGTTGTTATCTATAGCAAGTCTGAAGCTTCTACATCCAAGTATGTTGGCGTGAAATTTTGAAATTTCTTTTGCGAGTCACCAAACTTTGTCACGCCCTAGCAGCCACGCCTTTTGACCGACAGACATGCAGAGCACAGCTTTTGATCAGCTTGGTCTCTAGATGATCTGTACCAAATTTGAAGTCAATCAGTCAGAAACCCTAGGAGGAGTTCATTTTCAAAGTAAAAACTGGTCACTTCCTGTTACCACCGGGGGGCGCTATTAGTAAAGTGAAAAGTAATGATATGGGGACATTCAGGGCAGAGACATCATCATGTCTGGCAAGTTTGAAGCTGCTACGCTCAAGTATATGGGCGTGAGAGCATTTTGAAATTTTTTTGTCGAGTTGCCAAATTTTGTCACGCCCTAGCAGCCACGCCCTTTGACCTACAGACATGCAGAGCACAACTTTTGATCAGCTTGGTCTCTGCATGATCTGGACCAAATTTGAAGTCAATCGGTCAAAAACCCTCGGAGTAGTTCGTTTTAAAATCAAAATGGCCAACTTCCTGTTGGGTTTAGGACGTGGCTCCAATGAAATTTTTTGTATGTCTGGGTATGATACATATGTGTACCGAATTTCGTCTGCCTACGAGAAAGTAACAAAATTTCCCTATGGGAATTTTCAAACGTGTTTCGGGGGCGCTATTTTGGCATTTTGTGTCGACCATGAACGACAATCCAAAAATATCGAATTTCGGATCCGGCCGGACGAATGTGGAAAGTTAGACGCGTTTTCACCATTGGGAAAGGGGCGAAATTGGCCTTTGAATTGTCGCAAGAATAATAATAATAATAATAATAAACAGTACGATTTCAATAGGGTCCTCGGACGACTTGCAGTCGGCTCGGGCCCTAATGAACAGCGCGATTTCAATAGGGCCCTCCGCAGACGACTTGCAGTCGGCTCGGGCCCTAAATATTAAAGATCACGTCTATTTAGTTTTTAATAGTGTCTCAGTAGCCTATTCGGCGTAAATTATACACTTAGAAAACGAAAGTAAGCTTCCAGCTGTTCATCGAAACGGATAATACGCGCAGATCTTTAAAATTCAAATATTTAGCTAAAAAGGCAGTTTCCAGCTACTCTATATTCAAGTAGTTTCGGGGAATAGCCCGACAAAAGGGCGGAAACTGCATTTGGGAAGAAAATAACTGATGCGGACCATGCGGATTTTCACATAGCTACAATAAGGCAGCTTCCATGCCATGTGTTCGTTCGAGAAAGGCAGCGTGTTTTGGCCAAAAAAGTTCATTTATATTAATGGTAACCAGCATCACAAGTTACTGATCCTAGTAAGCAAACACCTGGACCCTATTTTTGAGTAATCTTAGCGTGGCGGGATGAATTCTCAGCGCGGCGGAGCCTCGCGAGCGCCGCAGCTGGCTAGAACCCTGAGATTGAACACATATAGGAGGTCATGTGTGAACTTTCATTTGGTGGCCTTGAACTTGACCTTTGGCGACCTTCGAAGGTCAAACTTTACATAGTGAAATTTCAATGACTTCTATCACCAAAACTATTACGGATAGAGCTTAGGTTTGTTTTGCGGGCATTTTGGAAGTCATGTATGAAGTTTCATTGGGTGACCTTGAAGTTGACCTTCAGTGACCTTGAATGGCCAAACTATACAGTGAAATTTCAATGACTTATATCAGCAAAATCGATACAGATTGAGTGTAGGTTTGTATTGGAGACGTATAGGAAGTCATGTATGAACTTTCATTTGGCGACCTTCATATTATGACTTCTATCACTGAAAAGGTCACAGATTGAGCCTAGGTTTCTGTTACTGACATAGGAAGTCACATATAAACTTTAATTTGGTGACATTCAGCTTGACTGTTGATGACATTTGACGGTCAAACTTGACATAATACAATTACAATGACTTGTATTGCCAAAACGGTCACAGATGGAGTCTAGGTTTGTATTACAGACATATAGGAGGTCATATATGAACTTTCATTTGGTGACCTTCGTATTGACCTTCAAAGGTTAGATGTGACCTAGTGAAAATTCAATGACTAAAACGGTCACAGATGGAGCCTAACCCAGGATTTACACCAGGCGCGTCTGCGCAGCACTGCGGTTTTGTTCCGTCATGCTCGCGACTTCAATTTACACCAGCAGCGTCTCACAACGCGGAATGTCAGCGCAGCGTCCTGCCAGCTGATACAATTGACTTGCTCAGATTTCGCATATTTCGTCATTTTTTACCGGCACATTTATGCAACGACCTTAAATGCTTTGTTATTTTTTCTGTTTTAATTGCATTTAATGTCATTTCCGTCTTTGTTGTGCTGTAGAACCTACTACAGTCCAGCCGTGAACACCATTGATTTAAAAAAAAATGTGCCCGTGTTTTTGTTATAACAAAATCACAACTTTGAAAAATAAGTTATAAACGAATTTTATATCAAAGATTTGTGGCTGGTTTCTTTTTGTTAAAAGCGTATTCCCCTTGATAGTTAGTTCCTCCCTGGCACGATCTGGTGTGCGATTCCCATTTGCACAAATGCATACGTAGTTGGATCAACTAAATTTATATGGTCGAACTATGGGAAACGTATCCCTGCTACATTCAGATCAGCAAGACTGCGGCTCGCCAGCAGCAGAAATAGACTTGCTGCACATTCTCTGCGGAGCGCCAAGCCGCTTCTGGGACGCTGCTGACACACGCCGCGGCGCATCTGGTGTAAACACGAGCATTGACTAGAATGGCTGCCTATTTCTCCGACTGCCGCAGTGCAGCCGTAATGCGGCGCAGCCGCACCTGGTGTAAATTGGGGGTAATTTTGTGTTACTAACATCTAGGAAGTCACATATGAACTTTGATTTGGTGACATTCAACTTGACTGTCAGTGACCTTTGATGGTCAAACTCCACAGTGGAATTACAATGACTTGTTCCACCAAAATGATCACAGATTGTGCCAAGTGTTGTATAGGGGTGATTCTCACGAAACTTTTGCAAAAACAATTTTTGGTCCATTTTGCTAGTTTTTTCTCTCATTAGTTGCAAGCAGGGTCTCAATTAACTGGCTCAATTAAAATGAGAGATCAATACATGTTTTTAAATACATTTTCTGAATGTTTTATTGAGTCATTGACCAAATAAGTTCATTACCGTCACACATTTTCAATTGATGATAACAATATGTATGAAAGGTAGACCTTTTATTTTTTCATGTATGTTCTATAAATATACTACTCAAAATTTGATGGGGATCATAGGAATTTTTTTGTGAAATGACATGAAAATTTGGTAACTGCCACTGATGAACAATATATTGGATAAATGACATGCAGTCAGACACAAAACACATTTGCAAGTGCATTTAATGACATTAAATGAGCGTGCAGCCTCACTTTTGGCTTTCACTTAACACTTCATGGTTTCACCTCTGACATGTAAAGTGAAAACAGACAGTGTTCGTTTGATGTTTCATTACCACAGTTAATGTCAATAACGGGTATGGCCTCCCCTCCCCTAGATGAATGACGGCTTGACAACGTCGGGTCATACTGTCAATCAGAACCGGATGCTTGCAATTGGAATGTTGTTCCATTCTTCAACAAGGGCATTTCCGAGCTCTTCTAGAGTTGTGGGTTGTGCCCCACGACCGAAATGGCGACCTGCAGCATGTTCCACACATGCTCGATAGGGTTTAGGTCTGGCGAACGCGCTGGGCCAGTCCATGCGGACAATTGTCTCCTGCTCTAGGAATTGATTCACCACCCTAGCACGATGGGGAGGGGCGTTATCATCCATCAAGATGAAATCAGGGCCAACAGCACCAGCGTATGGTCTTCGTGTACACATTGAGGATCTCATCCCTGTACCATACCCCTGTCATCGCCCCTCTCCCCATGACATGCAGGTCCGTTCTGCCGTTCCTGCTTATTCCTCCCCAGACCATAGTTGATCCGCCACCGTGAACGGTCGTGGTTCGTTGATGTAGGCAATTAAATCGCTCACGTTGTCTTCGCCACACCCGTTGCCTCCTGTCAGTAAAGTCCAAGCAATATCGGGACTCATCAGTAAAGAGAAATGGAGCCCAATCGTGTGTCCATGTGACATGATCGTGAGCCCAATCCAAACGGTCACGCCTATGACGCACGGTCAGTGGGATTGAACACATGGCCTTCTTGAGTTGAGGCGGCAGTATGAAGACGATTCCGTATCGTCTGAGTGGATACCCTGACCCCCGATGCGTTATGAAGGTCATTTCGTAGGGTGGTGGCTGTCCAGAAAGGATGACGTCGTGCCTGAAGTGTGAGAAAGTGGTCTTGTCGTTGTGTAGTCGATCTCTGACGACCACCCCCATGACGGTGTGCTGCTGTACCAAACGTTTGATGGCGGTTCCACGCTCTGTTCACAACGCTTTGGCTGACGTTAAGTGCATTAGCAACGTGATGTTGTGAGAAGCCAGAGTCAAGCATTCCGATGCATCTTCCCAATTGCTCTGAAGTCAATCGACGTCTAAGACGTTGAGGAGACATTGTTATTGCTAAATGTAATGCAAAAAATTTGGGAACTTCCAAATTTTCACCAACAAGCAACACACACGTCTGAGTTGAAATGGTGAAGTGTTAGTCAAAGCCAAAATGTGAGGCTGCACGCTCATTTAATGTCATGAAATGCACGTGCAAATGTGTTTTGTGTCTGACTGCATGTCAGTTATCCGATATATTGTTCATCAGTGGCAGTTACCAAATTTGCATGTCATTTCACAAAAAAATTCCTATGATCCCTATCAAATTTTGAGTAGTATAGTTCAGAACAGCTACATAGTGTAAACATTCAGAAAAATGTTTATTGATATAATAACTTAAGTTATTATGTTCATTACCGTAACAAAATTACATGATTTATACTAAATTTTTCCTGTAGTATAAATTTTACAAATAAAGAAAAAATGCCAATTCAGTAATCTGAAAAGACTTGACAAATAGTTCCCGTGCAAAAATAAAATTTGAAGTCATCACTCATTCCCATCCAAATATTTACATATACAGCAAGTGTTACGGTAATGAAAAGCTGTTACGGTGATGAAAAGCTTTGTTACGGTCATGACCTCACATGGCATTTATACATCATAGAAGCTATGTTTTTAGTATTCACAAATTTGGCTATATGGTCCAGTCTTTTTCACTGTTCATCATGTAAGGCTACATTAGAATTACTGAATGATTAGATTGTCTTGGGTAATGACAAATTGAGCTTGACTTTACAAAAAAACAATGAAACGAGCAATTCATAACAGAATAATAGGTTTAATGCAACCGGTCTTGATACAAGTGTATTTCTAATAATTCCGCACCTCAAACGTATCCCTGTAGCAGCATTCATTCTCATATCTCCTTGCTACCTAGCTAGCTGTAGCCATTTTAGCAAATTGTTTTTTTCTTTAAAAATCACAGGAATTGGGTTACAGACTTAATTTTTTTTTACATGCTCAGAAGTAGTGATTTTTCAACTTCTCGTTTCAGCAAAATGAACACTTATGTGGTGTTCAGCATAATTTCCTGAGCATATCGGAAAAAAAGTAAGTCTGTAACCTATTCCTCTAATTTTTTTATGAATTTTTAAAGAAAAAAAAACGAAATTGGCTAAAAAAAAAAAAGAATAAATTAATAATAAAAAGAATGCTGCTACAGGGATACATTTGGAATGAGGAATTATTAGAAATATACTTGTATCAAGACTGGCGGTATGATTTAAATCCACTCAACTTTGCTTACTCTAGGCAATATAGTTAATCTCCTTTTCTGTCTACTACTCCTCCTGGTACCAACCAACCCCTAGTAAACCAAACAACACCTAGTACCAACCAACTCCTATAGTAGGGGTGTAATGATTCTGAATCGATGTTTTTTTTTTTTTTTTTTAAAGCATAGTAACACCACCTGCTACCATGGAGCGAACATCCGAGCTTTCCCTTTTGCTTTATTAACCCCCTTGCTGTCCTGAACGAAAGTGCCTAACATCAAAGGGCATGGGAAATGCTTCAGGAAAAAACTTGACTGACATCAGTATTTTTCGGCCACGTGCTGAGAGGAGCCAAGCAAATGAAAACAAAATCGTCTCCTATTAACCAATTAGGCAGCTCTAAGAAAAGTATACCCGTTCCCATTTACTTTGCTTGATTAACAAACAAATGGTGGATGCTAGGGATGCACCAATACCACTTTTTTAAAAACCGATACGAGTACGAGTATTTTATTTTGCGTACTTGCCGATACCGAGTACCGATACCGATATTTCTGAAATGTTTTCCAGGAAAATACAATGACAGTTTCGGAGTACAGGTTTTATTTTCTTTTTATAACAAGCCTAAAAGAGGCCAATATCAAACGATTCACACATGGCTATTTCCAAAAAAAAAAGAGTAGGCCTAACTGCTAAAAATCTTTCTGTATTTAGGCCCGACAAAAAGCCTTTGAACTAGCACTGCCATCAAATGAGGCAAAACATTACTGAAGCTTGACAAATGAAAAGTTAACTTGCTGCATAGGCAAGGTAACACACCCAACTTCATAGGAAGTCAGTAGAACTATTAATTGGCACAGAGTTTCTACACACAATCATAGGCATTCTCAATCCAACTAAAGTTAATAATAGCTTTCCAAGCAAACAAGGCATCACTTAAAGTGTGTGGTATCGCCATATTTCAATCACACAAATGACAAATGAAAAAGATTTAACTTAACCACAACTAAAATGTTTAAGGTAACCATATGTGACTAATATATTTGTAGTAAAATAAGAAGATTCACAATTCTTAGTCTGTGTGTGTGAGATTGTGGGTGTGTGCTTGTGCGAGCTCGGCTTGCTTGTAAATATTCAATAACTGATCCGGGTGTGCCATCTGGTGATAAAATATTGTAATTGTGTGCATAAATTTGCAGCTCCATGTCCGCTGGCAGAAACATCTGCACAAAACGCTGCCGAACACCGTTGTTCTTCTTGAACACGCCACATCCAGATAATCCTTAAATGATGAATTATATACATATTTTAATTTGTAACGTGTAGTGAAGTGGCCAGTGTCAAAGTAACGAAGAAAAAGTATCCTTTTTATCTTTTAAATGTAGTAGAGTAGAAGTCCCGGTTTAAAAAAAAAAAAAAAAAAACTCAAGTAAAGTACAAATCCTCAAAAAAAAAACTACTTCAGTACTGTAACGAAGTTGCCTACATGTACTTCTTTACTATACACCTCTTGTGTGTATGCGCGTATGCCGGCATATGATGTGATGACTATAAAGCTCTCTTTCTCGTATTTTTTTCTAACTCTCTGTCTCCCCCTAGACACAGAAGTCAGATAGTACAACGTACTGTAGCCTATGCGACCGTGAGCAGGCAGTCACCTTGTGTCTTACATTAAGTGGTATCGGTGCGTGGTATCAGCAAATGTGGACGAGTACGAGTACGAGCATATTAACGCGGTATCGGGCAGATACCCGATACTGGTATCGGTATCGGTGCAACACTAGTGGATGCGTTTACTCTCTGAGTTGAATGAGTAGAGCTGTTTATTAAGACAACATGTTTGATTGCTGCATTTTGAAATTTAAATGGCCATAGAATAGCACAGATTTGCATGAACATGATTGCCATTGCCACGCCATTTCGTGCGACTGTGATAATTTATATCTCACATTCACGTTTCATCTGATTTTAAAAATGTTTTCCACCTTGTGTATTTTTTAGACACTTAAACTCCAGGGCGATCTTATAACAAATCTGTTTTAAATTAATCTTGAATAGTCCTAAAATGCTACAATGAGAGAAGTAATTCAGAGGAAGATTTTTTCTAATTATTCAAATTGGCATTCTTTCAATCTAACACCGTAGCCCAGTTAGGTTTGTCTGCTTTTCACCATCACATCTTAATCGTTATAGGCTACTGGCTAAATTTCTTGATTGTTATTGAGGCCAAGTGCACGGTAGCAGATTTAAGGAAGGGCGGAGCACCTGCAGTTAGCGAAATCTAAACTCAGGCTTCTTCCCGAGGGCATTTTAAATCGTTTAAGCTGCTTCAGGTGTGTATGTTTCAAGAAAGTACACGCGACTGCCTACACACCACATGACAGCAAGTGGTCTTATCATGCTTCAAAAAAATCCTCGTTCAACATCGCCACATCCCAACTCAACATTTCATCTCTCATTGTAGTATTTTTAGGAGATCTATAATGATAAAATAAAAATAAAGAGATTTATTTTCAGATCGCCCTGGATTTCAAGCGTCTAAAAAATACACAAGGTGGAAAACATTAAAGCGGATTAAACGTGAATGTGAGCTATAATTTATCACAGTCACACGAAATGGCCAAACACGTGTTCTTGCAAATCTATGCCCATTTAACTTTCAGAATGCGGCAATCAAACATGCTGTCTTAATAAACGGCTCTACTCATTCAGCAAAGTAAATAAGCGAATCTCCTGTTTGATTGCTAATTGAGCAAAGTAAACAGGGACAAGATTAGAGTAACCTAATTGCTTGAAAGGAGACGATTCTGTAGTCCTTTACTTGGCTCCGTGCAGTATGTCGCCGAAAAATACTAATGTCAAGTTTTTTTTCCGGAAGCATTTCTCATGCCCTTTGATGTTTGGCACTTTCGTTCAAGACTGCGTCGGGTTTAATAAAGGAAAGGGGAAAGCTCGGATGTTCGCCCCATGGCGGTCCTATGCCTTAAAAAACATTGATTCAGAATCGATTCAGAATCGTTACACCCGTACCCTACAGTATAACCCCACAGATGGAGCCTAGGTTTGTGTTACTGACTTCTAGGAAGTCACATATGAACTTTCATTTGGTGACATTCAACTTGACTGTCAGTGACCTTTGAGGAACAAACTCGACAGTGAAATTACATTAGCTATGTTTACATGGACACACATAATCGGAATAAGGGGTCCAATCAGTTTAAAAATGCTTCATGTAAACATGTCAATCGGAAGATTCTGATCCGATTCGGTCCATTTGGAAAGAAATTTCATTCCGAACGAGAGAGGTGATTTATGCCGATCATCATTCCGAACAACGTCCATGTACACACCGATTCGCATCCTGTCTTCGTGGTTGGGGTAAAATTGTCTTCACTGCGCATGTGTGCTACAAAGGGCGAACGAGGACGTGCAGACAACGTGGTGTTTGTTTACAACAGAGGCGGAAGTACAGCTTTTTCGTCTTCGACTACTTCTTATATTTCCGGAAAATTAGACAACAGAGCGCATGCCCAAATGATTCATTCTGATTAAACGCATGGTGATGTGTACGCAAGTCATGATCGGATCATTTCATTGAGTGTCCATGTGAATTTGGATTTCGAATTTCCGATCAACCGAGGTTAGGATCTGATTGGAGAAATTTTGCGCATGTGAACATAGCTAATGACTTGTATCACCAAAATGGTCACAGATTGAGCCAAGGTTTGGATAGAGACATTTAAGTTGTAGAAAGTCATACACGAAGTCCATTTGCTGACTGCAACTTGACATTCTGTGACCTTTCAAGTTCATAACTGACACATTGAATACATATTGACATATTTCAATGACTTGTATCGCCAAAACAGCTTCAGAGCTTAGAGTTGTATTACAGAAGGTCTTATAAATGTATATGAAGTTTTATTTAGTGACCTTGACATTGATTTTCATTAATTCAAATGTCAAACTTCACATGAAATTTTCATAACTTGTATCATTGCTGAGTGCTTGCTGGTAAGCTACAGGACCCTTGGTCCTATTTTTTGGTGCTCAAATGAATTCAAATATTGTTTGTAGTGTCTGCAACGGTGTGTAGTGTCCACAATGTTTTCTCCCTCAACCTCTTATACTGCATCACCACTCTTCAAATGAATATATTTGTACAATTTGATTATTAAAAGTTAAAACTAGGGTAATTGCCTAATGACAGAACTAATCTACACTCACTTAAGGGTGTTCAAAAAGTAACCGTGCACTAAAATATTTGTGGAGCGAGAAAAGTTCTACTGTGATTTATACAAAAAAATTTGACATGATGAATAAGAAGATTAATTCGGAGTTTGCCGGTAATTATGTATTTATGACATAATAAGCCGTAAAGGTGTGTATTTAGCATGTTATATTGAATAAAACTTGTTTTTTCAAGACATTTAAGATTACTCTTATTGCTGTAGTGTCCCCAGTGTCACAAAATGGATCTCAGGTGTGCTTACACTTGAGGCCATAGAATTCTTAGTATTTGTGACTAGTCTATGAAATTTGATAGCCTGGTAAAACCAGATTCTGCTACTTCGCTTTGCTTCGTACACAGAGTCTGGTCAGTCGTGATTGACAAGCGTTTACTTCCTGGTGGGTGGGCGCTTGTCAGAAGTTTAAAATCACTGGTGTACCCGTAAACTAATCACTAACGTTGGGCAATGACGTATGTTATGTGCCCGCTCACCCGCCTAGTACTTCCGCTGTAAACACAGTCCTACATACCAGGCATGCAGCGAAAAACTGATCAGTACATTAAAGTTAATACTGTACTCATACATATGCCCATCTACCTCATTTTAGCCTTCACTCATTCACTTAAAAGACCCAAAGGTGCTCTTTCTGTTCTCCTTACAAGAAACAAACTGTTGAGCTATCGTTTCTACTGCCGATACTGCTGCTATTAAAAAAACGTACGAGACCTGAAACCAATGGCAGAATCGGCGAGAATAACGCATTATTTACATTAGGACGAAATCTGCGTTGACACGTAAGCTGAACCGTTAACCATACTTGCGCTAACATCATACGTAGCTCGCTATCTAACTGTAGTAACACAGTTTGGCCCTAAGCATTTGGCTGTCTCAGACAGTCATTTCATTCATGGATAATGACAACGTAACACTGAGACAGCGAATAGGTCTTGTGACACGAACAAAAACACGGCTTTTAAAAAGTTTGCTGCTAACTTAAATAGTGTGAAATTCGCAGGCAATGTAACACTAGAAGCTACAAGCCAGCTGAGGTGGTTCGGCTGTCTCACACAGAGATGAACTGGGTGCCTATTTCATATGTTTCATGATTCTCGAAACCTGTAGGGAGTAGCGCTACAACATGATTTCCATTCAAAAAACTAACCAAACATTCCTCTTGTTGTGGCTTTAAATCGCTGATACCGGGGATTTTCTCCAAGACAGAGCGAATCTATGTCCTCCCGTGTATCTATGTCCGTTGCCATTGTTGATTTCGGAGACTACAATTTCAAACTTGGCGCAGCGGCTACATCATGGCTGTCGGCCACGCCTTCTGTTCGTTTGTTGGTCCGGCGTATTTTCTGCCGAGGTAAACGAGGCAGAGCTCCGAGTGACCAGACTGAGTAATGAAGCGAAATGAAATTAAGCGGAAGTACATAGGCTGATGGAGTCAGGCTAGAAATTTGAAGCAGTTATCAGGGGAATACCATAGTTACTGAAAATGACACAAAATGTAAAATTAGATGCATTGCAGTTTTTACGCCCAGTGCCCCCAAAGGTGCAACCTGATCTTGATTCATATCTTACGTGTTTTGCTTCAGTGTGCAGGCATTCTTCGTCGAGGTTTCGTACTCAAATGACCTTGAACCTTGCCTCACTGACCTTCACCTTTAAAACATTGTCCGGGCCATTTTTCTCAAACGGTGTAGGTTAGAACCTTGATTTCGCATATGTGGACTTGCCTTGGTGGGTAGGCATGCTTCGTCCAGGTTTTGTACCACAATGACCTTTCACTCTGGCTCAAAAACCTTTACCTTTGATTCAGTGTGTTGGGGCTGAGGGGTATTGTCTTTGCCCCTGTGAAGCGCATTTTTTAAATAAAAATTTGGGCTAGTCGATTTTTTGGTTGATGGGCTTTTGGTCAACCACAATGTTTTTTGGTCGAGCAATTACAATTAGTCAAATCTATTGATAATCTATTCTGGATGCTGCAGTATATGGCAGTGATTCTTAAGAAGGCCTATGTTCTCTTTAAATAAATTATATTAGGCAATTATAGAAATATGAATGTTTTTAATGATTTGGAAAAAGTAATTAAGCAACAAGGAATTGTTTTCATGTTGTATATGTAAAACTAACATGTGCAACACCCCCTTTCAGGGCCTACACTATATCCTTCTTGGCGTGCGAATGTGCATTTTAATTGTAGCCCAATATTTTCAAGTAGCAGATAAGTGATGTAGGCATACTTTATTTGCTCATTTCGATATAACCTTGAAACATAATGTTCAAGAAAAAATCTGGAGCATGGCAATATGTTATAGTCACTGACTATCAAAATAACTGGAAAGACTTTGCAAGGAACGTTTCACTTTCCTCAGTTCAACAATGAACTTGACCTACCACTTGAAAATGGTAAATAAGCCCACTGTATGTTCTTTCCGAACATAACCGTGTTTTATGTGCTTAATTGGTGAACGTTTAAGATTAAGTTGTTGCTATTAGTAGTGCTGGGTATCGTATGGATGATACGATACGATATATTGTATCATATCATTGATACGATACACGATATTTATCGCGATACATCAACATACACAAACCTTTTTAGAACATAGTCTTTATTCAGATTATACAAATAAATCCGTAGAAGTTAATGTCTTATTTAATTCTTTGTTTTATTCAGTAAGATAAATCCAGAAAACCATTAGTTGAACAATAGAAATGGTTCATTTTTCTTGTATATTCATATGACCTTGAGTTAAGCATTACAAATAGTCCATATTTCACTTTTATTATCATGACCAATTGTCTCTTGCAGCCATGTTGCTTCATATTTTTTCATGTTGCTTCGAATATTTGTTTGTACCTTTCAATTTTGAAGATTCAAAAATGAATAATTAATAATTTTTGCTTTTAATTCTTGTTGAAAATTCGTCCCCATAAGTTAAAAAATAACACATTTATTTCTTTTTTATGAGGCATTAGCCCAGCTGTATTATTGCCAGCATCCCCCGGAGACATAAGTGCTTAAATATTACTTATGTTCTGGAGTCACATTTCGACAAGCTAACACAGTTCACTTTAATTCAGAGCGGGTCATTGTAGTCTGATCCACTGCCCAAATATTCTTTGCTCAGATTAGCGCTTGACTACCGATAGAGATCTTGATTATAGTACCGTGTAACAGTTCTTTTATTTCCCGGTATACTCGTTTCTGACAATATGCACAAGGAGAACTCACGATAGAAATTTTATGAAGCCGATTGTCAGAAAGAAAGTTGATAAAACTCATCGTTATTGCCATGGGGAGTCCCTGGTATCAAAGGGTTAGACAAAACAATTTTCGTCAAACCTTTATTACATTTGAACCGGTTTTGTTATGAATGGTCAAGACGGAATGGCGAGGCTTACCGACTACGGACAGATGTGGCTGCACTTCAATTTTGTGTGTACGGTGTAGGTGGCTTGCGAGGCGACTTGTGTTTCCTCCCTTGCTTGAGACATCTTTGTCACAGAGGTTGCATTTACCACCGAGAGAAGTTTTTGCAAAGTGATTCCACACCTTGCTTTTTGTGATGGCGGCATATATTTGAGATCTTTGCGATTTGTATGATACGGAATGACACAGCCAGGGGACGGCGTGCAGTGTCACTTTGTGGGAATGAATGGTAGCGGACCCTGCTTGCAACCACATGAATGCCAGGCATCCGGGATTAGTTACACCAAGGTTTTTCGTCGGGGTATAGGAATTTCCTCATGAAATGTTTCAAATTAAAATTCATATTGTCCATTATGTGAACTGGTGACACTATAGACGCAAAGTATCGCTCCCATTCTCAAGCGGGTGAGCGAACAACATGCACACCATATTCGATTAAGGTCCATATTCGGGTTAAGGTAATATTCGAGTAAGATGTTTATATGCGCTGAGCGATGGGAATATTCGTATACATGTTAATTAGCATATCCACCACTTGGACATCGACTCCACGCTCTTGGCCATTGCCATCGCCATCGCCAGCGGTCTCTGTCCCAGAATTTCATCCATGACCGCGAAATAAATGAAACTGGCTGGATTAGGCCGCTGGTATTTTGTCTTTGGCAGTGGCTATTTTTTTCGCCATTCATGAGCTTACTGTAATTTGCTATTCTTACGAACTCCCGTATCCGCATGCACAATAGGAAATTCGGCCTCGGAAAGAAATTGCTAGTCAACTGGGTTGAAAACATTCCGCTTTCGCTGCATGCCTTGTGATTATCATTACTAGAGCGGCTAGTCGGCTTACACTTTAAGTTACAGTCAGGATGTCCTCTACTCAAGTTAGGTAGGTAGGGTTAGTTATTAGCCAGCTAACTTTGCCAGCTTTCCATCTAACTCATTAGCCAATTTGAACTCTAGAATTTCTTGCAAGGACAAACTTTGTGCAGCTATCAGCTCTTCTACACGACATAAATCACTACTGACTATTGATTGTGGAGAGTGACGACCTGACAGTTCCCCAAATATTAGCGAGCAAACGTTGCACCTAAAATTACACTCCCTTAACTACCTAACCCGTTAGCTAATTAAGCAACTAGCAAGAAAACATAAGTAATGTTTCAGCTGTCCCGCTAGCTAACGTCAGCTGATACATTATAGCTGATGCCGTGGTATAAGCATAGACTGTATAAATCAGTCTATGGGTCCAAGTCCAGATTTCCTACATTGTGCATGAACATACGGAAGCTCGTAAGAATAGCAAATTGGAGTAACATTACGAATGGCGTAAAAATAGCCACTGCCTGTATTTTTTTCGCTTGGGAATTTGCCGCCTTCAGAGTTTTCCAGCGATGCTTAACTTGGTTGGCAGTTCACACAAAACCAGCCTCTCTCCACTTCTCGCACACCTTAAAGATATCGTTGTTACGGTGCTTTCGCTCATCGATACATTCCATTATATCCATGTCTTTCATTATCTGAATGCACACAGTCGTCTCCTCTTCGCTCTAAAAATGCCAATTCCTTGCGAATTGAACAAGCGCAGACGTAATTGAATATTCTGTTCGGGGGCATTTTCCGGTTATTGCATGGGTTTACATGAAAGGTACGCAATCGGAATATTCTCATATTCCGGTTAATACAGGAATATGGGGTGCATGTAAACGCAGTCAATGTAAAATAATTTCGATGATGCCTCTGGAATAAGTTGTTTGTGGCGTTTTTTGCGTAATGTCGGCAGGCATAAATTATGCGCGGCAGGGTCAGCTTTTACTCGGCTGTTTCCGGATCGGAGGTTCATTCACCGTTTTACTACATGGGAATTTATAGTAAACAGGCGAACCAATCGTAGTGCAGAGAGCGCGCACCTCATTTGCATTTCTCCGGCCCCAGATTGGTAACCATGGTAGCGCATGACGAGGCTGATTTTAACTTCCAAATATGGTCGGGGACCCCTTAACAGCTTTAGCTTGGATATGCCGCTTCTTTCGCAACAAAAGTATCGTTTCTGGCGAGATTCACCGAGAGAAAAAACAATGTATACGACAGCAAGAATGTTTCAGATCGTAGTTAGATCGAACAATGTTAAGTTTGTTAGTGTCATTGTGCACAGTTCAGTCACCAGCGTGGCCTGCAGTTTTTGGAAACTAGCGAACGGTAGGTGAGAAATGATTCGGTACGTGTATCATTTCCGCACGAATTTGACAACCGGTTATCGTATCGCAACGTTGGTACCGGTGATACGGTATACCGCGTACCGGTACCCAGCACTAGCTATTAGTAATGTGTACAGTTATTTATAGGTTACTTAATTCGAAACTGTATTCATAAGCGCATCCCAATTACATTGCGGGCAGTCCCACTGCAACTCCTGGTTTAATGCAAACTTGAAGCTTAAGCCCCCTGCGAGCTCACAACAAAGAAAAAACGGATAATGATATCCGATGCGCTTGTCATCAAAGGCTGTCTCACTCGCCTAATCCATAGGAGAAACTTAGAGCCAACTTACCAAATTTAACTTGTATTTTTTGCATGTTTAATTTATTAGCAGAACGCTGTTAGATCATAAAATTTTATGTCATGGAACATTAACCAGGCGTACGTAGCCAATGGCATTTTTAGCGCGATTTAATTGTTATGTGACAGATGGTCTCGGATTAGCAGTCAGTCACTGACAGCGCCTAAAAAAAAATTGAGGCAAGGAAAAAAGTGCACACCTCACAAAAACAAAGCTGAAAAAAACGTGCACCTCGTGGAAACTAGACTGGTGCCGTCTCCATCTTTATACTCCGCTGGTAGACATTCCGTATTATACAGAATTGCAGCACCAACACTGCTTTGTAGAAAATGTGGGAACAAGTCTTCGTAGATACTGGGAAACCAAAAGTGAGAGATACCCGTTCTGTGATTGGGCAACCCGTACCAAGTGACCCTTTTTGAACCAATCGCCTATGTTTCATTTACGCCTTTGGAGCAGCTGTACATGGCCAACATAGCCGTGGGTCGCAATATTTTTTTCCGTACCGTTAATGCATCGCTAATCTGGAATTCTTGTCCCCCCATGTGACTTCCGTCCCATAATGCGCGTCAATTTGGAAAACAATATATCCCAATGGGTAAAACCATCCAATGACTGAAACCAGCAACGCCACCACGATAATTTATGACAGCGGTCTTACCCATGGGTGGTTAGTGTTAGTGTTAGGGTTAGGCTTTCATAAATTATCGTGGTCGCGTTTCTGTTTTCACCCATTGGGATATGGTGTCTGGTTTCACCCGTTGGGATATAGTGCCTTCCCATCAATTTGCATCATGATTACGCCGACAAAATAAGGCTACAGTTGGCGTACACCGTCTTACTCTCTAGCGAGCTAGTTGGCTACCTAGCTAGCATTATGTTATAGCTAGCACGCCAATGTATTTAACTACATAGCCAGCTGGCTAGCGAGCTAAAAAGGTTACAGTTCGCTGTCAATGACGGAAGTGTTCTCAGAAATAATTACGCTAACAAAATAAGGCAACAGTTTGCGTGCACTGTCATACTCCCTAGCGAGCTAGTTGGCTTCCTATCTAACGAGTTAAAGTGATATCGAACTGTAGAATGTTATAGCTAGCATGCCAATGTATTAAGCTACATACCCAACTGGTTAGCGAGCTAAAAAGGCGACAGTTCCCTTGTATGGGATACTCGCGAGTGAGCGTTTTGGCTACCTAGCCATCAAGATAAAGTGACATCGAAATCTATAATGTTATAGCTAGGATGCCAATATATTTAACATCCTAACTTTCCTCATTTCAGGAGGACAGTCACAGTAACTATCACTGGGAATCACTCCCAGATAGCAAGCACCTCCGCTCCGGATCTGCCCCGGCTCTGAGCCGGATCAGCTGGTGTCGGCACAGAGCCGTGGCAGATCCGGAGCGGAGGTGCTTGCTATCTGGGTTATTATCTCTTCAGTGATGAAAATCTGTAGTGCTCAACTTAAATCACATTGGATATCAGGAACAATGTGGACTATGGAAGTGTTTTCTTTTGGGGGACTTTTTTCCTCGATCCTAGAAATTGTGATGCATTAATGATACAGAAGAAAAAAAATTGCTGCCTGCGAAAAGGACACCATAAGCACTTGTCAAACACAAAAAGGCTGAAAACTGTTTCTATTATTTTATTTTATTATTATTTTCAAAAATTTTGATCTAAATTTTTGTTTTTATTGCCAATGTTCAACTCTTCTTTTTCTTTTTGCCAATTTTCAGCAATGTTCTCTTGTGGATTGATCTGTGAAATAATTTTTTTCAGTCTCATGCTTGCAGGATTTTTAAACAGTGCTTTTTATATGCACCAAGAAACAATACTGCCCTCCAATACCATACATGACTCTACAATCCTAATCCCATTTGATGTGACATCATGCGCAGGCAAGATAGAAAATGGCATTTACAATGTACAATGCTGTGAAAAAGTACTTGCCCCCTTCCTGGTTTCTTATTCTTTTGCATATTTTTTACACTTCAATATATCAGATCATCAAACAAATTTTAAAATTAGACATAGATAACCCGAGTAAATACAAAATGCAGTTTTTAAATGATGATTTCATTTATGAAGGCAGGGGTGTCCAATCTTATCCATAAAGGGCCAGTGTGGTTGCTGGTTTTTGCGACAGCCCAGCACAAACACGTGCTTCTTATTATCAAGGTCTTGATTGAACCTCATGATCACTTAATCAGTTGAATGAGGTGCTGTAGCCCTTGGGTGTAACAAAGACCTGCACCCACACTGGCCCTTCACGGGTAAGATTGGACACCCCTGTATTAAGGGGAAAAAAAGCAATTGAAACCTACCTGGTCCTATGTGAAAAGTAATCCCCCCCCCCCTTGTTAAATCATGAATTAACTGTGATTATGTACATTTTTAGGTTCGCTGTGATGATAGTCAGCAGTCAGCGGAGCTTTTCTAGTGCCGAGTCGTCCGGCGCCTGTCTGTCTGTCCGTCCGGCGTCAACTTTTCACTTCAAATTTGAATATCTCAAACTGTCTGATAAATTTCTTTCTAATTTGGTGCGAGCCTTCCTTATGATATTCTGATAATCCCCTGCGAAAATTAGAAAATTGTACATCCTGGTTTTTCGCTTACGATTAGCTATTGTCTTGGTGTGGCGTCCGTCTGTCGTCCGGAACATTTTTTATTTTTTTTTTTTTTGGCCTGATGAATTTTCGTGTAAATTTGCAATAACATACTACTAGACCATATCTCCAGACGTTTTTCTCGGATTTTTGATTGAATCATTTTTGTCCGTTTTATGGGCCCTTGAAGTTTTGGCACCAATGTTAACCCTTTCAGTACCGCTTACTGGGAATAAGACAACCCTTGCTTACCGTAAATTTTTGTGCTATCGCAGCATGATATTGCATGTGGATTTTCACCCCCTTTTTCTAACTAAAAACACCAGAAATGGACAATTTTATGTACCGAAAACATGTTCAAAATACATTTACCTTTCCATTGACACATGTCTTTGCTTAGTTTTTCCAAAAGTAAAAACAGAAAATGAGGATAAAAACCGTATTTCGGTTTGTCAAGACAAGACGATTTCTCCTCTGTGGGACAAACGGAGATACACGCGTATTTCTGTACAAACGGAGATACACGTCTGCAGCACGCACTGCCTGCAATAACCTGTATAAAATAAAATAAAACTGTGCATAACTGGAGGATTGGGAACTACGGCCAGCCTGATGACATCACTGACGTGTTGTGTGATACCAGACTCGTCCAAAGGGGTGTTTTGTTGCGGAGCTTTGACAGTTTTTGAGAGGGACTTTCTCTAGGCGCAAAATAGCGACAATGGTAAGTGATGCGGGATCGGCGCTGTCGCGGAAATGCGACAATGGTAATGAAAGGGTTAAAGATAGGACTGAGAAATTTAAAAAAATTATTTCTCAAAACCTGCGTGATAAATTTTTTTCTAAATCAGGCAATCAACTTACCTTGGTACCGTCAATGTACAGTGCGAGCGCCATTTTGATTGAATCGATGGAAGTGGGTCTATTGGGGGCGCTGTACTTTGTGAATATGCAAGATGGCCTATGGAGGCCAAATGGATGCGGATGGAGATTAAGTTTGTATTATCGACATATAGGAAGTCATATATGACCTATATTTTGGCAATATTAAATTTGACCACAGATGACTTTGAAAGGTCAAATTCAAGGTCAAGGAATATATTAACAATGTTAAAAGATGTGACTTGAAATTTCAAAAAATTATTTCTCCAAAACTGATAACTTTTTTTCTAAATCTGGCAATCAACTAACCTTGATACACTTAATGTACAGTGCGAGTGCCATTTTGATTGAATCGACGGAAGTGGGTCTAGTGGGGGGCGCTGTACTTTAAAATTGGGTCTTATGGAGAATGGGCCAAATCGCCTGTGGAAGGTAAATGGTTGCAGGTAGAGATTAAGTTTGTATTACTGACAGATGGGAAGTATTATATGACCTATATTTTGGCTGTGTTAAAGTTGACCTCAGATGACCTTTAAAGGTCAAACTTGAGGTCAAGCAAAATGTTACAATTTTCAAAGGTTTCTAGGCTTGAAAATATTGAAGATTGGGAACATATGTGCATTGAACACTTACAGGAAGTCATGTATGAACTTTCATTTGGTGGCCTTGAACTTGACCTTCAGTGACCTTGAATGCCCAAACTTCACAGTGAAATTTCAATGACTTATATTAGTAAAATGGTTACAGATAGTTTCGGTTTGTATTGGAGATGTATAGGAAGTCATACATGAACTTTCATTTGGTGGCCTTGAACTTGACCTTCGGTGACCTTTGAAGGTCAAACTTCACATAGTGAAATTTCAATGACTTCTATCACCGAAACTATTACAGATAGAGCTTAGGTTTGTATTGTGGGCATATAGGAAGTCATGCATGAAGTTTCATTGGGTGACATTGAACTTAACCTTCAGTGACCTTCAACGGCCAAACTATGCAATGGAATTTCAATGACTTATATCAGCAAAATCGTTACAGATTGAGTGTAGGTTTGTATTGGAGACGTATAGGAAGTCATGTATTAACTTTCAAGTGGTCACCTTCATATTGACCTTCGAAGGAATAGAGAAAATTCAATGACCTCTGTCACTGAAAATGTCACAGATGGAGCCTAGGTTTGTGTTACTGACATAGGAAGTCACATATGAACTTTCATTTGGTGACATTCAGCTTGACTGTTGATGACATTTGAAGGTCAAACTTGACATAATACAATTACAATGACTTATATTGCCAAAATGGTCACAGATGGAGTCTAGGTTTGTATTGGAGACATATAGGAAGTCATATATGAACTTTCATTTGGTGACCTTCGTATTGACCTTAAAAGGTCAAATGTGACCTAGTGAAAATTCATTGACTTGTGTCACTAAAACGGTCACAGATGGAGCTTAGGTTTGTGTAACTGACATCTAGGAAGTCACATATGAACTTTCATTTGGTGACATTCAACTTGACTGTCAGTGACCTTTGAGGGTCAAACTCGGCAGTGAAATTACTCTGACTTTTATCACCAAAATGGTCACAGATGGAGCCAAGGTTTGAATAGAGATATTTAGAAAGTCGTATTTGAAATCCATTTGTTGACCACAACTTGACATTCTGTGACCTTTAAAGTTCACAATTGACATATTGAATATAAATTGACATATTATGACTTGTATCACCAAAACTGCTTCAGAGCTTAGGATTGTATTACAGAAGGTCTTATAAATGCATGTGAACTTTTATTTGGTAACCTTGACATTGATTTTCATTGATTCAAATGTCAAACTTCACATGAAATTTTCATAACTTGTATCATCGCTGTAAGACTGCTTGCCGGTAAGCTACAGGACCCTTGGTCCTATTTTTGAGAAATTCAGCATTTAGGACTTAGAAAATCAGTGTTTGTGCGCATTTCTACCTCCGCTGTGACGAGTCAGCAGTCAGCGGAGCTTTTCTAATGCCACGTCGTCCGACGTCCGTCTATCTGCCTGTGTCTGTGGCCCGTATTCAGAAACGACACACACTAATTGAGTGTGAGTGAGTACTGAAACTTAGTATCAGGCTATACTAAATGAGTCGGAGGTTGCCCTAACACTCATTTGCTTTCAGAGACCTCACTCACACTGAAATTAGTATCCCTTTCTGAGTGAAGGTTGAGTGCAGGGAACACCTCCCTTGAGCCGCACTAACTTGCGCCGGTATTTCGTTGTCAGGGCTTTCAGGTGGTTACAAACATTAGAGACTCTGGATCATTTATAGCCACGTGCTCGACGCAATCGCAACTACGCGAATTTTAACTATAATGATGATAAGGATGCCGGTAACTTGCTGACTGACCACCTGGTTTCAGCGTTTACGAACTGCACTGTGGTGAACTTGAGGTTAGCATTTGTGTACCCACCAGTTGCTACTGGTGAACTGGCAATAGGGGCAGCTCCAAACCATCCCTTAAAAATAATGATTGGACATGACCTGTTTTCAATAATTTAATAAAATTGAATTTACTTGAACTCCAAAAATCCTACGGACCATCATGTGTCGCCAGTTCTACTTGTTAAGCTAGAATGAGCACTAATAATTCTTGTCCTGTTTTCAATTATTCATTTAAATTGCCACTGGAGAAACTCCGAAAACTCAACATTATCAGGTGTGGCCAGTTTTCATGAATGACGCATATCTGTCAACTCTCACGCATTCGGATTGCTCGCGCTTTTCTTTACTCATGGGTTAAATAATTCGCAATGTCTAGAGATACGGCAGTTTTATGGGTACGCCAGTCGATTTGAAGGGATTAGGATAAGGATTAGGGATTATGGTTAGGGTCAGGGTTAGGTTAGGGCAGGGTTTGAAATTGGGACTGCCGTACCTCTCTACATTGAAATGCACTGGAAAACTGCCATACCTGTAGCAACTGCCTAAATAATTCTGCGCTCAACTGGCTCGTGGGGCGCCGTGTGGATTGGTCTGCGCTGCTCATTTAGCTGTAAGTCACGAGAATCCATTCTTTTGTACATTCTTAATTGCTGAATGTGGAAGGAAATGTCTGGCATGTTTCACAGCTTGTTGCTTAGTGAGTCTCGCGAGCTGTCCTGCGCCTTTTGCGAGCCACTCGACCACAGAATTTATGAAGGCTTGCTGATATTTACGCCGTCATTTATAAAGCGAAAAGAAACGCCTCAATTTTGTGAAGCAATGTATAACAACGCTATTAAAAATAAATTTGATTGTCGTTTTACCAATTAGTCTGAGAAACTTTCTTTCAAGAAAATTAAACTGCGACAGGTTTAGGTCATTCAGCACTGAAGGGTGAGGATTGAGCGTCCCTTTGCAGCAGCCGACGCACCGCCTGTGGTACCCAGTGCCCACTACTGTCAGTTATGCTCGAGTGGCGTTTGTGAATAGCAACTGGCGAGGAGTGGGACCGCTCCCTCGGTTAGTGGAAGGTCGATCTCTCTCTCACACTCCAGTTACATTTCAGTCGTACTCACTATATGGTGAGCGGAGGGTGAGTGTGAGTGTCGTTTCTGAATACGGGCCTGTATGTCTTTGTCTGTCTGTCCGTCCGCCGTCAACTTTTCACTTCAAATTTGAATATCTTTGAATAGAAACTGTCTGATAACTTTTTTTTCTCATTTGGTGCGAGCCTTCCATATGATATTCTAAATATTTACTGTGAAAATTAGAAAATTCTACTTCCCGGTTTTTGAGAAATTTAGAATTTTGGACTTGGAAAATCAGTGTTTGTGCTCATTTTTATCCCCCCGGCATGAAATGCGGGGGATATAGGCATTGCCTAAATTGTAATCATTTTGTTTCCGGAGCAGAACTCAGAAACTATGCAAGGTATCAGCACCAAACTTGATACATGTATTCTATGTATAGTCTAAATGTGCCTTTTGCTACTTTGGAAATTTCGGGATTCCTATTTTTGTTGTTTCCATGCAAACAAATCTAGACTTAGTGCAAATTAGACTGTGTTCGTTTCCTGAGCAGAACTGAAAAACTTTGTAAGATATCAGCACCAAACTTTGTACATGTATTCTATGTATAGTCTAGATGTGCCTTTTGCTACTTTGGAAACTTCAGGATTACTATTTTTGCCATTTCCATGGAAACGAATCTGGACTTAGTGCACATCAGGCCTAGTTCGTTTCCGGAGCAGAACTCAAAAACCGTTCAATAAATCTTACTGAAACTTTGCATATGTATTACCCACATACTGAAGTGGTGCCTTTTGATATTTTCAGATTTCTGACTTTTTTTTTTGTTTCCATGGAAACGAGTTGGATATGGACTCTGTACAGAGATAGGTTCGTTTCCGGAGCACAACTCATAAACCGTTCATTATATTTTTCTAAAACTTTGTATGTGCATTACCCAAGTACTGAAGTAGTGCCTTTTCATATTTTCAAATTTCTGAAAATTTTTTTGTTTTGTTTCCATGGAAGTGAGATGGATTTGGACTCAGTCGCAGGGATGGGTTTGTTTCCGGAGCAGAACTAAAACACTGTTCATTAATGACTCTTGTTTTATTATTGCCTTTGTCACCATGTGGTTCATAGTCTTTGGTAGATGTTGCCAGTACATACTTCCAGATAATTCCAGAGGAAAATCACCTCAGCATTCTTATTTGAATTTCTTTGAAGGTGTAGGATTGACATGACTTTCGCAAATAATCAGGGGCCGGAGGGATATGGCATCTTCTGGTGACTCCTGTTTCAGTCTCATTAATATCTCAAAAACTGTCTGATCTCAGAGAGCAACACATCATGCCGTGAACTAAAGGAATTCAAGAACAGATGAGAAACAAAGTCATTGACATCTATCAATCGAGAGGGTTACAAAGCCATTTCTAAGGCGTTCGGACTCCAGCGAACCATGGTCAGAGCCATTATCCACAAATGGAGAAAACTTGGAAAAGTGTTGAAACCTCCCAGGAGTGGCCGGCCTACCAAAATTACTCCAACAGCGCATCAACGACTCATCCAGGAGGTCACAAAAGAACCCAAGAACAACATCTAAAGAACTGCAGGCCTCACTTGCCTCAGTTAAAGTCAATGTTCCTGATTCAACAATAAAAAAGAGACTGGGCAAAAATGGCATCCATAGGAGAGTTCCAAGGCGAAAACCACTGCTGACTAAAAACAACACAAAGGCGCGTCTCATATTTGCCAAAAAACATCTTGATGATCCCTATATTTTCCCTTTTGGGAAAATATTCTGTGGACTGATGAGACAAAAGTTGAACTTTTTTGAAGGTGTGCGTCCCGTTATATCTGATGTAAAACAAACACAGCATTTCATAAAAGGAACATTATACCAACAGACCTTTAGATTATCTGAATTTGGGCACATCAAGGGAGGGCGCGACTGAGTGATTGAGCGAAGTGAACAAGGGTGGGAGGGTGTGAGCGGGAGAAAATTTTGCACGTAAATATAATTACTTTGCAGACTGAGCATTTCAGATATATAAATTGGCAGCAATGATGGGTGGATTCCTATCAGTTTTTTTCAGCTGGACTCCTGTAGATGATTTGTCGGATATAGCTAGCCAGCAAGCAAAGAAACTGGAGCGGTTAATATGCAGCGACAAAACCAAGTGCGCACAATAAGTGAATCCGTTCTGCCGCTGTATTTCAGCAGAGAGCACACTGCAGTCCCTGTATTCTTAAGAGCATATTTTTCTGTTCGAGTTAATTTGCATGTGCGTGAAGTACTGCTCCAAAAACTCAACATTTCTTTGATTTGTTTAGCTAGTTCGCTTTTAATGGCCGTTTCTTCCCATCCAGGGTGTGTCATCATTTTATGACTCCTAGTATTCTGAACCATTAGGCCATGTGAGGCCTAATGGTACACATCACATCATGCACAACGACTTCAGTTCTGCAAGAGAATCTCTAAAATGCGCATTAATTGAAATATTGCTAACTACAGCACAGGAACGTGAATGCCACTAAGAGGCGTGGCACTTGCGCCAAATGCGTGAGAGTTGGCAGCTCTGTAATCGAGAGGGCTGCGAGACATTTCATCTCATTTGTTAGAGGGTGATTCTCACGAACACTGTCAAAGTAACATCAGAAGATAATCCATCTGATCAGACTAATTTTCCACATTGATTGAATAAAGTGGAGTCTGAAGTATTTTTTTTTAATAAAAGTTACACGAAAAACAAATTCATTTGATTTTATTGGAATTTAATATCAACAAGATGCGCAAAAATTCTCATTACCGTAGTGATGAATGAAGACAGCTGATTGTCAAGGAAAAAGTCATTTTCGCCTAATTTTTCACATTAACACCAATAAGCATGTTAAACGAACAGCACAGTACATAAAAAATAGTGTTTTATTTATTTTAAATCATATTTTAAATTAAACTCATTTCCGATATACATGAAGATTTTTCCACCCCAAATTTTTTAAATAATTTATATTTTAACAAGAAATGCAAAACAGAAAACACATGTGGATCACAGTTAAGGAACATATTTTAATTAATGACCAATTAAGATAAAAAATATAAATATAGTCGCAAGCAGCAATTCTGGGGTTCAAGCCACGAAAGACCATTAGTAGTTGAAGGCTTTAACAGATTAATTAACAAGTATTGCCAATAAACGCGGCCATGTCCCCCGCCAGGTGATGGAAATCGACTGGGGTCGGCATATCACAAAATTACACATTGAAGCCAAAGATGAATTAAATCGGTCAAAGCGTTCTTGAGATTTCGTGTTCACAACAAACGGGACGTGACGGATGGACGAACGGACGGATGGACTGATGGAGCTGAATACTATGTCTCCCGGCCCTAATACACCTTGACCCCAAAGATGAATGGAATCGGTCAAACCGTTCTTGTGATATCGCGTTCACAATAAACGGGATGGGACGGACAGACGGCTGGACGGATGGAGCTGAATTCTATATCCCCCGCCCCTAATACACCTTGACACCAAAGATGAATGGAATCGGTCAAACCGTTCTTGAGATATCGCGTTCAACAACAAACGGGAAGGGAAGGAAGGACGGCCGGGCGGACAGATGGAGCTGAATACTATGTCCCCCGCCCCTAATACACCTTGACACCAAAGATGAATGGAATCGGTTGAACTGTTCTTGAGATATTATGTTGACAAGGAATTTGTAAGTGGTCAAATGATCGTAATGACCTTGAGAATAATGCCAAGGTCACGGAAATCTACTGGGGTCGGCGTATCACACCAATATACCTTAACACCAAAGATGAATGGAATCGGTCAAACCATTCTTGAGATATCGCGTTCAAAACAAACGGGACATAAAGCACGGCTGGACGGAGCTGAATACAATGTCCCCCGCTCCGCTCGCTATCTTGGCGGCAGGGGACAAAAACCACTTTAAGAGTGTGTTGCTGGTATTTATGTCGACCTATTTTGCCAGTGTAATGATTGGACTAACAAATTATGATGCATAGTCTGATTTGTGTTATGTTAGGTTATTTTGTGCATTTATGGCACCCCCTACTGGTCAATTTGATTGAAACTTTCAGGGTATGTTTCAGGTTCTTATGTGGACATATCCTGTGAGTTTTGTAATGATTGGAAAAACTTTTTATGATTTATTGTCTGATTTGTGTTATACCACGTTGCTTTGTTTTGCATTTATAGTGCCCCCAATAGGACAATTTGAATGAAATTTTCAGAGTAAGTTTCAAGTACTTATATAAATATATCCTGTGAGTTTTATGGCTATAGGACAAACAACTGCTGATTTATAGTCTGATTTGTGCAATACCGCGCTGCTTTGTTTTGCATTTTTAGCGCCCCCTATTAGTCAATTTGAATGAAATTTTCTGGGTATGTTTCAGGTACTTGCATGAATATATCCTGTGAGTTTTATGGCTATAGGACAAACAATTGCTGATATATAGTCTGATTTGTGTTATACCATGCTGCTTTGTTTTGCATTTATAGCGCCCCCTATCAGTCAATTTGAATGAAATTTTCAGATTATGTTTCAAGTACTTATATGAATATATCCTGTGAGTTTTATGGCTATAGGACAAACAATTGCTGATTTATAGTCTGATTTGTGTTATACCATGCTGCTTTGTTTTGCAGTTATAGCGCCCCCTATCAGTCAATTTGAATGAAATTTTCGCGGTATGTTTCAGGTACTTATATAAATATCCTGTGAGTTTTATGGCTATAGGACAAACAATTGCTGATTTATAGTCTGATTTGTGTTGTAGCACCCTCTATTGTCCGATTTGCATGAAACTGTCAAGGTATGTTCCTGCTACTTATTTGGACATATTCTGCAAGTTCTGTGTTGATTGGCCCAATGGTTGTTGAATTTTGTCCATTTATGTGCTAAGCCACGCCCCTGCTGAAGTTCATTGGTCAATATCTTGGAAACGAAATTCAACAAGCTTTATGCAATCTTTGATAAGCTTGGTCCACTGATGATCCACAGCAAATTTCGAAGGAATCGGACCAGTGGCCTAGGAGGAAATGTCAAAAATGTGTTTTTCAAAAAATTCAAAATTTCGGAAAATCAAATATGGCAGATCTTAGAGGTCCTTGTGGGAAAGTTGTAGAGATTGGACCAAGGAATGTCTGTACCAAGTTTCGTGTAAATCAGACTTATAGCGTAGGAGTTATGACCTTTAAAGTGAAAACCTGTTTTTCTTGAATTATAGCGCCACCATCAGGCCGATTGAGATAAAAATGCTTTGGTTAGCATTTACACACAACTTCCAACCAGTGTGCAAAATTTCAGGTCTCTACCATTTACCATCTCACGGGAATTTGCAAAAACATTTCTGAAGAAGAAAAGAAATAATAATAATAAACCAGCACAAAAACAATAGGGGCTTGAACCCCTAATTATTGAAACATAATTTAATTTTCATGTGCATCGGTAATGAAAAACACATTGTGGAGGATGAGGTTTCTGTGTTTTGGTAATGTGAACACTTTTATCGTTGTTTTATAGTTCATTTAAGATTTATGAAACTTTGCCAGCAGCTAATGGATCATAATAATAATAATAATAATAATAATAAGAAATGATATGCAAGTGAGTGGAAATGTAATTAGTGTGAAGTAGAGCCTGACCGATATCAGTTTTTTTGAGACCAATACAATACCAATTTTGTTAAAGACAAAATTAGGCGACTGATTTTTTTTATTATTTTTAAGATGTAAAGAACATGCACTTGTAGTTTGTGTTTAGATTGCAGTTATGGGACTGTGAAAATGCACTCAGAAGGCTGCTTTTTTAAACACAGCTTTCTTAATGAATGTTGTCTTGGCACATATTGTAAGTCGCAGCGCATTTTCCTGGGTAAACTGATAACATGTAGTGACACCAATTACCGCAAGCAGTTTTTCAGTGTTATATGCAGCAACTGTTTTAATGTTGGGAAATATCGGATAATACATTCACCGATACAAATATGAAGCCAATATGTCTGATCGCCGAATACTCTGTCCGGCTAAAAGAAAGTCGCCACCTGGATTTAACTAAGCAAATGGGTAAGAGCCTTTCACTGGATAATTGTACCCCCGCTACGAAGTAAGCGGGGGTATATAGCGGCCCGCCCGCCCGTCCGTCCGTCCTTCCGTCCGGGGTCATATCTCAAAAACCGTTCGAAATATTTCGACCAAACTTTGTACAATCGTGAACCATGTCACAAACTACACATCCAGTCATTTTCAGCTTTCTGGGATGTCAATTTTCTGACGTTTCCATGGAAACGTCACATTTTGTACTTTATTCTATAGTGGACAATGGGGACAAGTTTTCTCGGAAACTACTACACCTAGATGAATGAAATTTTGTTTGTAGGTACTCCTGACGATACTCTTGAACGAGTTCAAAACCCAGTTCGAAACTTTATTTTTTACGGAGTTATTGCCCTTGAATCTTTGATTCGACTTAGTGCAAAAATCCGCGGGATGCATCAATGCGGACAAATTTTCTCGAAACTATTACACCTAGATGAATGAAATTTTGTTTGTAGGTACTCCTGACGATACTCTTGAGCGAGTTCGAAACCCAGTTCGAAACTTTATTTTTTACGGAGTTATTGCCCTTGAATCTTTGATTCCACTTAGTGCAAAAAATCCGCGGGATGCATCAATGCGGACAAATTTTCTCGGAAACTATTACACCTAGATGAATGAAATTTTGTCTGTAGGTCTGTGAGGTTCTAAACCCAGTTCGAAAACTTTATTTTTTACGGAGTTATTGCCCTTGAATCTTTGATTCCACTTTGCAAAAACGCCAGGATGCATCAATGCGGACAAACCCGGAAACTATTACACCTAGATGAATGAAAAACTCTTATTTTTTCGAAACCCAGTTATTGCCGGAGTTATTGAATCTTTGATTCCACTTAGTGCAAAAATCCGCCAGGATGCATCAATGGGGACAAATTTTCTCGGAAACTATTACACCTAGATGAATTAAATTTTGTTTGTAGGTACTCCTGACGATACTCTTGAACGAAGTTCAAAAACCCAGTTCGAAACTTTATTTTTTACGGAGTTATTGCCCTTGAATCTTTGATTCCACTTAGTGCAAAAATCCACGGGATGCATCAATGGGGACAAATTTTCTCGAAACTATTACACCTAGATGAATGAAAGTTCGAAAACCCAGTTTTTGTTTGTAGGTACTGCCCTGAATCGATATTCTCTTGAATCCAGTTCAGTTCGAAACTTTATTTTTACGGAGTTATTGCCCTTGAATCTTTGATTCGACTTAGTCTTGAAAAATTGGCTGGGGACGTCAATGGGGAACAAGTTTACTCGGAAATTACTACACCTAGATCAATGACATTTTGCTTGTGGGTACTCCTGACGATATTTCGAACGAAGTTTCAAAACCGAAGTTCTTAAACTGTATTTTTTTACGGAGTTATTGCCCTTGAATCTTAATTCAACTTAGTACTAAAATCGACAGGAGGCATCAATGGAGACAAGTTTGTACACTAAATGGACCTTTTCGTACTTGATTTGAATATGACTGCATATTACATTTCCATAGAAGCGTTATTTGCTATTGACATTCATTGAGCGACAAATGGGGAGCGGGGGTACGTGAGCTTTGCTCGCTTTTTTCTTGTTACTGTAGTGATTAATGTGTTTCAGCTGGCAACAAGTTACTTTACCGTAACTGAGGCAGTGAGTACCTTCTCCTTTCTAAAACATCCATTTTTGAAGACACATCCTGTGGTCGTGGAAAAGATGTTTCTGTTTCAGAATGGTCAAATTATTGGCCTACATCAAGCAAAGAAAACAACTAAGGAGATTGCTTAAACTAAGGAAATTGGGATTAGAGCTGCCCAACGCATTGTTAAAACCTTGAAGGATAGTTGTGAACCACCTTCTTCGAGGAAGAAATGTGGTTGGAAAAAATCTTGAAAGATCTTGACTGGAAATCACTGAAAGATTTGGTGAAATCAAATCAGAAAAAATCAATAGCAGAACTCAATTAAAGCAACACTAGGTAGTCTTTCGACCTTAAAATAATGTTTCAAAACTCAGCTAAGTGGTAGAAAAACGGTTAATAGGACGAATGGTGCCGCCTCTGCAGCCTGAGGGGGGTTGCGCCGGCTGCAACCGCACTGTGTAACTTCCCGGAGCGGGTAGGTTCCTATCTGCTGTAAAGGCGTCTAGTGCGACCTGCTTTACGGCATACGTCACATGTTTACTCGCCGGTGGTACTGTATTTAGCCAGCAGCTACTTGGATTTTTAGTGAACCAACGCCATGGCCGAGCCAGCTAAGAAAGCCAAGAAGGTTTTGTCTGAGGAGGCAAAGAAGAGAAAGAGAGAAAGTGATGAAATACGAGCCCGGACACGGATAAATATTGGACTAGCTTACACTCGGTGGCGCGAGCTGAAAGAGGAAAAGGGCTTGAAGACTGATGGCGACCTGGCCTTGCTGCTACTGGATTTGTAAGTCATATTACAAATATACAAATTTATTATCTTATCGAGTTTTACTTTGAGTTGATTTGTTGTTATGTGGTGTTCATTGGGGCACTATTTGTTCAGTTTATAACTGTAATACAGTCAGGAGATAATATAATGCTGTCCGTTTCGATAGCTTGCACATTTTCATGTAACGTTAGTGACTGTAAATGATGACTAACTTACTAATACACTATAAACATCTTGTCTTGAAAAGTTGCAGATTCCTTAGTTCATGCAGATAATCAGTGTAATTGTTGAACAGTGTGGTCGGGAGGTAACGTTAGGCTATTCTTGTTATCGGTTGTTTATCAGTAACGTTGGCATGCTAGCATACATTGTATATGTTGTACAGTCTATGTTCTGCAGTGCAGCAGGTTACTACAAACACTGTTATTTATTTATTTTTTTAGTTATCAAACACGCCAAGTAACATCTACGATAGCTGCCAAAATAATGAAAGTTTTGAACGATGGCTACAACCTTAAATGCCATGTCTGTTTTGTATTTCATATTGGTATTTACCCTGATCCAAAACAAATGCTCAAGCACGTCTGCTTCATGCCTGTTTATCCTCAGATCAATAAACTAATACTACAGCGTGTTTACTTCATGTCAGTTTCGCCATTTCCCCGGATCAATCAAGAAATATGATAATAATAATAACAATTACAATAAAATTGATCATATTCGAATTACTAAAATAATGCTCCGGCGCATCTACTTCACGTTTGAACGGTTGTTATGGACATTGTGGCTATATGAGTACTGGAATGTTTTTGTTTGTTCCATTATACACATCACATCCTTTGCAAACAATGTTCAACCACGCGAACCGCTAGTAAAATGCAAAATACTACCATTCTTTGTGTCATTGTAGTTCTCTGTCACAGTAAACAAAACAATGTCATGATATTTTGTAAATATAGTGTAAAATATGGTACTTTACCTTGTCGGTGGACATGTTTCCAAAGGAGGCTTCGGGATTCGCCGGCTCCATCAACAAATTCACCTGTATTGATTTTCCCCAGGGACGCTCACGCAGTGACTGTATTTACGACACTGGTAAAAGATAATTAAGCTTCTCAACCAGCTGGGGGTAGTAATGAGTCCAAATTACCTAGTGTTGCTTTAAGTTTAAAAGTGAAAGTTAGACCATTTCCACATGCACAATGCAGTGTGACCTCAAGGAATTGGGACTAAACAGCTGTGTAGCCTTAGGAAAACCACTTATTAGTGAGGCTAATAGCAAAAAAGGCTTCATTTTGCTTGGGAACATTGGATGCTGGAGCAATGGAAAAAGGTAATGCGGTCTGATGAGTCCAGATTTACCCTGTTCCAGAGTGATGGGCGCATCAGGGTAAGAAGAGAAGTAGATGAAGTGATGCACCCATCATGCCTAGTGCCTACTGTACGAGCCTGTTGGGGCTGTGGAATGATTTGGGGATTACCTTAGTTGGCCAAGTTCAGCAATGATATGTGCCCAAAAAATGAGGTCAGGTGAATATACTGAATGACCAGGTTTTTCCATCAATGGATTTTTTTCTTCCCTTATGACATGAGCGTATTCCAAGATGACAATGCCAGGATTCATTGGGCTCATATTGTAATAAGAGTGGCTCAGGGAGCAAGAGACATCATTTTCACGCATGGATTGGCCTCTGTAGAGTCCAGACTTTAACTCCATTGAGAATCTTTGGGATGTGTTGGAGAAGACTTTTCACAGCGGTCCGACTCTCCCATCATCAATACAGGATCTTGGTGAAAAATTTATTCGACTTTGCATAGAAATAAATGCTGAGACATTTCCTAAGCTTATCAAAACGATGCCACAGCGAATGAGTGTCGTAATCAAAGCAAAATGTGGTCCAATAAAATAAAGATATTATAAAAAATTTCCCTTACAGCAATTAACAAACACCTGGCTCTTTTCCCTTCTCCTGTATTCTTCCAGAAGTTCAGGATTACCATATTCTTTTTTCCCTGCGCTTTTTCACCCAAGCCTTGGCTGCAGCCTTCTTGCGCTGGTTATCGGTCAGTCTTGGCAAAAGTCACGAAACAACATTCACCATGATTATACATAGTTAATTGTTAAAGGTTAATTATTGCTAGGAATTCCAGAAAAGTTAATTTAAAGAACTGGCACTGTGATTTCTGAATGTTTAGTAATACAATAGTAATTACCGTAACACAGCTACTCATTACTGAAATGACTCTTGAAAGTGCATGGTAATGAGAAAAATGAGTAACGGTAATGAGGTGCTCCTTGCCAAATTAATAAATAACATTAAAGGCTAGCATGCTAGCAGTCTCTGCTTTCGCTACATGTTGCAGTCTTATATTGTCTTGAAAGTGACAAAAAATATTCACTATATTAAAATTAGATGTAGATTATTACCTCATTTCGGTAATGAGATTCAACAGTGTAACAATAAGAAGATTCAGAGACATTTGCAAAAATTTCATAATGTGAGACGAAAAACCAACTGACCTTGGGTCCATTTTGAATCTTCTGTCTAAAGCAATCCCTTGAGATTTCTTTTGAATTTAAAGGTACAGCGCAGTTTTTATGAGCAAATGAAGACGCATTGTGGTGATGAGGAACATTTAGTGTGGACAGTTATTTTCAATAAAATAATTGGGTTGTTTTGTTAAATTCCATGAATATCCCCATTCTTCATAAATACAGACATCTTTTGTGACATTTTATGATTTTTTTTTTAAATTTGCACAGAAAGTATTTTTTGGGGATTAAAAGGAATGATGGAATAATGGATTGGGACGCATTTCAGTCATGAGAATTCATGGGGATATTTTGTCTAATAATTATGAAAATAAACTAAAATTATTTTTGAAAACACATGTTCCTACAGTGGACTTCTTCCCTTTGTAGAATATATAAAAACTAAAAATAATTAAAATATTTTCATTTTTAGAAAATATGACTTGAACATGGACACTTAAGCTTCATGAGAAACACCTTAGACTCGTAAAATTAAAACTCTGAAATGTCCATTGCTAGACGTGTTGATGGCATTTCCTGCATTGCACCGGCCTCCTCTTCAAATTCGGGGTCATATAAGGCAATATTTGTGAACTTTGTGTAGCCATTGCTTCGCTGAAGTCTTACTATGCTACCTGTAAAATCTGTTGTCTTTCACCATCTATGGTTGTAGCTGGCTAGGCTCTGAGCCAGTAGGGCGTTGGGGCTGTTTACATATTGAATATTCACAAATGTAGCTGAACTATCCAATCAGCTCAAAGCTCACTTAAATGCCGGATATTCATGAGGGAACTCGCCCGTCTTCTCAGGCTGCCATTCAGTGATGCTGAAAAGGTCATCAAATAAGCGATCCAAGGCACTTTTCCCACAAATAATGGTATGTATACGATAGCGGGGCATTGGGGATTAACACAAAGTCTCAGGATGTGTGTGGAATGGGCACTTTAATTAGTGTGCGAGCTTCCATGGTATTCCCACTGTTTATTTGAGGGCAAGCTGGAAGGTTATACGCTCATGTTCTTCCAACTATTTCTTCCTTTCTTTCTTCGGCCTTGACCCTTACGCACAGAGATTTTTCCAGTTTCTCTGCATCTTTTGATGATGTTATGCACTATCGATGATGGGACCTTCAAAGCCTTTGCAATTTGACGTTGAGGAACATTGTTTTTAAAGTATTTCACAATTTTTTTACGCAAGCCTTCACAGGTTGGAGAGCCTCTGGCCATCTTTACTTCTGAGAGACTCAGCCTCTCTAAGACATCCCTTTTATAGCCAATCATAACATAACATAACATGAATGGCGAGAACAGGCCTTTCAGCCCAACTACGCTCGCCAGTTTCTTTTACTATTGTGAATATATCCCTTCAGATACTCCATGACTCAATGGTATCTAGCTTTAAGTCAAGCCTGCTCTTGAAAACCCCCAAGGTCTCTGCCTCAACAATATGGTCAGGCAAGCTATTCCACATCGAAATTACTCTTTGGGTGAAGAAATATTTCCGAATATCAGTGCTAAATTTACCTTTGGTCAACTTCCATTTGTGACCCCGAGTTCTACTAACAACACTTGGTGTCAAGTGTTTTAACTCTTCACTGTGCTTATCCCACACTTGATAGGATGACACCAATACTGAACATCAAACTGGGTTCCACTCAATAACCAGGCCTTTGCTCCATCTTTATCCTTTTTTATTTTGTCTTCATCTTTTGTTGCCCAGATATTTACAATAGGTGAAAAACCTTGAAAGACAGACAACACCAACCATTTACCAATTTACACACTTTCTGTAAAAGCAGGTACACGAGAAAAATGATTAATTATCAAAAGCTTGGCTCTAAACATGCATATGAAAATAGGCAGAGTTTACCTTTAAGTTAAACAGAATTTTAACTGAATTATTTCAATGTAAATACATTCCAGATATTAAAATATATTTTAACTATATGAGGCACAATGAATTAAATGAATTACCATATACATTTTTACAACACACATCTACTCCTATGAAATTACAATTTACTATTTTTAGCAATTAAATACTTTTAGTTCATTCCAGACAGATTCTGTATAAAAATAAAACTATGCACGCTTTTAAACCATGTTTTCACAGCACCCAATTACTCAGTGCACCAGTATCCCACCTATCAGAACACATTCACCAGCCGACATTTACACAATACACCATGTGAATATTTACAAAATAAAAACACTACAGCACACAAACATTTCCCCCCATGCCTCAATGCCTCGTCAGCACAACAAGCAACACTTGCACCAAAGTCTGATAAACGCGATCTTACCGGCTGTCTGTTCAGTGTTTAAAATTAGTATCAGATTCGCACAGCTCTGTAGAATGCTTGATAGGAAAGCCGACATTTGTCTTTCATGCTGCGATGGCATTTGCTGGTTTAAACTTGCCCCCCTTAACCAGGAAGTGCGCGTCTTTTTTTTTTTTTTTTTTCCTTCCCCTCGAGTGCACACGGCTGATCAATTATTGCGCTCCGCGAAACAGCTGACAAGAAGAGGTGTTCACCGCGACACTTGGTCAAAGGAATCCTACATAATTCACTTTGTTAATCCCTTTAACATATTTAAAGACCTCAATCAGATCACCCATTAGTCTACTTTTCCTAAGACGAAAGAGATTAAGGATCTTTAGCCTCTTCTCATAGCTTTCATCTTTTATACCTGGAATTAGCTTAGTGGCTCTTCTCTGAACTTTCTCTCGAGCCTCTATATCTTAAAGTAGGGTCCCCAGAACTGTACCCAATACTTCAGATGTGGTCTGACGAATGTGTTGTACAAAAGAAGCATCACCTCCTTAGATTTGTACTCAATACTTTTGGCAATGTATCCCAGCATCTGGTTGGCTTTTTTAACTGCTACGGCACAGTGGCTAGAGCCTGTGAGGGTTTGGTCAACAATCACTCCCAGATCTTTCTTGTGTGCAGCACATTCCAGTTTTAAACCTCCCATGAAGTAATCCCGTCTAATGATTTTATTACCTACATGGACAACTTTACATTTCGCTACATTAAATTTCATTTGCCACATTTCTGCCCAATTCTGGATTCTATCCAAATCATCCTGAATCACTTTTGTGGACTCTAAACTATTTGCCAAACCCCCCAATTTAGTATCATCTGCAAATTTAGCTAATCTGCTCTCAATATTCCTATCAAGGTCATTAATGTAGATGAGAAACAGCAGGGGTCCCAACACCGATCCCTGGGGGACGCCACTCCCCACCATACCTAGCTCAGATGAGATACCATTGACCATCACTCTTTGTGTTCTGTCCTGTAACCAGTTTTGAATCCACTCCAGAATACCTCCTGTAACTCCAATGGAGCTCATTTTAAAAATTAGTCTCTTATGCGTTACTGTATCAAATGCTTTCTGAAAATCCAAGTATATGATGTCATAAGCCCTGCTCTGGTCATAAGTCGTGGTGGCCTCTTCAAAAAATTCCAGAAGGTTTGTCAGGCATAACCTTCCCTTACGGAAACCATGTTGGCTATCCCTCAAGATACTGTTACGTTCAAGAAATAAGTCCAGCTCATCTTTTATGATAGATTCCAATATTTTGCATGCAATGCAAGTTAAACTGACTGGCCTGTAATTTCCTGGCTCAGTACGGTCCCCTTTCTTATATATTGGTATTATATTTCCCTGTTCCCAATCATTTGGTATTTCTCCAGTTTCTGAAGACCGTCTGAAGATGGCGGATAGCGGCTTAAAGATGATCTCACCAACTTCCCTGAGCGCTGTAGGATATAAGCCATCAGTACCCGCCGCCCTATCTGCCTTTAGTTTATGCAACTTGTCTAATACTTCGTTATCCCTAACCTCAATTTCCGCTAAATCTTGAGCATTTAACATGCCCTCTGGCCGAATAAAGACCCACTCTGAGGTAAAATTCTCAACAAAGTAACTGTTTAAGGCATCCGCAATATCCTTGTTATCATATAGCAGCGATCCATTTTTATTCTTTATGCACTTAACCTGCTCTTTGACTTTCCTTTTTCTGCCGCAGTACTGAAACAAGCGCTTAGGGTTAGTTTTTGCCCCCTCTGCAATTTGTCTTTCATACAGTCTTCTAGCATTCCTCCACTCTTTTTTGACCACAGCCCGCATTTTACAGTATTCAGCCTTAGTGTTCTCATTATTATCCTTTATGTACGTCTTATAAAGATTCCTCTTTCCCCTCAAACTCCTATGAATAGCTGTGGTCATCCACTGAGGATTCTGCTTTTTCAGCTTACTTTTGGACACCTTTGGAATGAATTTGCGTTGTGAATCAAGTAAAACCCCCTTAAATCTTTCCCACATCTCATTTACAGACTCACAGTCCAGGAGTGTCTCCCATTTTATTTCACTTAGATGTGAGCGCATCCTGTCAAAGTTTGTTCGCCTAAAATTGAAAATTTTTGTTTTTGAATACACCTTTTTAACTTCCCATGAAACATCAAAATTAACAGTAGAGTGATCACTTGTCCCAAGTGGCTCCAGTACCTCAACACTGCTAATTCTATCTCAGGGTGCGCGCTACCCGCTTGCCACGTCGCCATTGGCGAAGTGGTGTGGCATGTGGCGACCGAAAATTGGCCTCAAAGCGCCACGCTGGCGAAAGCCTAATGGAGAGAGTGGCGAAGTAATTAACCTCAGGTTTTGCGCCAAAGCTGCCCGATGCCTACATCAAGTCCAGTCGCCCACTCGCCGCTGGCACTCGCTATCATATGTAGTTCATACTTGGTTCATACTTAATTTATGACTGATGTATGATAATTATCTTTAACGTTCATTCTGATCACACTGACTGGCTGACGATTCATCATTTCATTCGGGACTTTTCTATGTTGTAGTTCACGTGTCGGAAAAGGAATTCCAGGTTAGGAACCTCACTCACCTCCACCATATTAAAAACAAAGCGAGTGATTCGAGATCGACCACCTCAATAATGAATTATGAATCTAGCGGGACAGCCACAGATAAGCGAAAGTAAGCATGCGATGGTGTTTTTCTTGCTGAACAAACTCTTGTTAAAGCAGCGCATTAGTATCAGTGGGACAAGATCGGCACTGAAACGTGCACAATTTCGAGCTCAGTTCTGTCGTGCAAAGGAAAAGGGCTTAAATTCATTTATGATCGATAATGATTATTTGTATAGGCTATTTTTAACAATAAAGCCATCCTCTACTATGTGGACAAATATTCTGAGTTTGTTGAAAATAATGGGTTGTGTTTACCGTAACTACGAGAAGCTCTAGAGAAACCTAGGCGAAATCACGCTACATCACTAGAGGTTCTTCAGCTTTGTTTTGATGCACTTACAATTCAATGCTGAGCCACGCATGAAGTTATTATTTTTCAGCACTGATATTAAGGTGCGTTGCCTTGGTATTTTATATCACATGGGCTACCTTACACAAGCAGTCCACCCGCAATCGTCATAGAGCAACCTTGAAACTAAATAAATGGCAAACTTGTTGTTGGTATGCCAGCTATTCGTCAGAATGGCCCAGTATTCTAAACGCCGCTACCCAGTCACAGGTCAGAAGTAGCGGAAAATAGATTCGCAATTTAGTCGGTAATACAGCAGAGATTATTAGCTTGAGCGAGCCAACGTACTACTCGAGGCAGAACTGGACAACTCTTCAGAACGGAGTTTAGTGCAACCATGACAAACAATCAGTCGACTACCCTGCTAACTGTTAGTAGTTAAGTATACAACAATGATAGCATTTTTCGCGACTTTAAAATGACCTAATGCCTGTCGGTTTCGTGCAATTCGGCCGCGAGTCATTTTCAGCCGAACTCCAAGCAGCCGACTGCATGCCGCTGATGTTGAGACAGAAGGACACTTAAACAATCATACTGATCGTTTGCTTTAAGTTAAATCCAAAACATGATCGAGCCTCTGGGCTCTACATCATAAGCTGTTGCTTTCAGAAACAAATCCATAACGCGAGTTGGCTACGACAAACTGTGCTGTCGACAAAATGATAATCATCTTCGTTTTGCTTTATGGCGAACGATGCATCCAGACATATTACTCCAAAAAACTAAGCTAAGAAGTACGTACAACATCGACCTTTGTCACATAACACAGTTGAATCCGAAAACTTCTACCGATTTTTCGCCAAACCTATGGAATTATTTCCCAGTGGGCACACAACGTTGAAACAATGTTGAAACAACGCTGTTGGGGTTGCTTCAATGTTATATTGTCATGTGGTAAAAAGCCACTAGATGGCAGTATTGACATTTTTTTTTTGTTAAGCAATCTAAAGCTACGTTTGGGCATGTCCCGGGCATGCCTCAGAGGGGGCTGGAAAAGAGTATTTTAGGAGAAAAATTGAGAGAGTGTGGTAGCTGGAGAAATTGCAAGGAGAAATTGCGGAAGGATACATTTGACCAGACCTGTCACTCTTTTCAAGACCTGTGGAGCTTTTTGTGGATTTTAGCCTGTGTTGGAGCATTTTCCTGTCCCAGGACATCGCAACATAGCAGCCCATCTCAATTACCGAGGGACTGTAAATATATAATCTTTTGTTTTATGTCAATCTTGGTCAGTAGGGTAGAGTGTAGATTAGTTCTACGTTTTGTTTAATTAAATCTGTTGAAGTTGAAGAATTTTGTCTGTCATCCCTTGCTGAAATTGACGCCGCAACAAATTGGGGCCATAACAATATCAATGTTGAATCAACGTCGTGTGCCCACTGGGTTCCCTCATATTGGCATACGTTTGTCAATAACACATTTTTTCCACAACTAGTTTGTTATTCAGGTAAAATTTAACTAGATGGCAATCATGTTCAAACCTGAACATATTGCAATCTGAGCAAATGGAATTTACATAATGTAAATATTCACATTTCTAGTTACTTCAATCTGACATTTCTATTGAGTTTTAGTAAAATAATTCTGACAAACAATCATTATTACCAAATGGAAGAAGATAAGTGCTTAATTTAGTGTGGGTTTATGGCAGTCAAGTCATATTTTAATGTATGAGCCAAACTAAGGTTGCATCCAGGTGTGTTGATGTGAATTCATAGTGGCTGCATGGGATAACTTTTAATCCATTCCACACCCTGAATTACGAAGCAACCAGCGTGCCTAAGTTGGATCTGTTCATGTTGTAATACATGTAATAATCACTTGGCCACAAGTGGGGATTACAAAATGACAATCTTTAGCATGGTAAGCTGGCCCTATCAAGTTAGTAATTCAACTATTTGTCATCAAAGTGATATTGGACTTCTATCGATCAGGTTCCCATTTGTCTAAAGTAGCAGCCAGATAATTAGACTGAAGGATGGCCTTAATAGTCCTTAATACTTACCCGGCACTCTGCTGGCACCTGAACCAGCTCTCCGTCACCAGAATATTGATATACCATGTCACTGTGTGCAGTTTATCGTAAAGTTTTGGTGGGTGTTAGTTATACAAGTTACTATTTTTCTGTGAAAAATATGCAGCAATTCCATTTTCTGAACAACTTTCTGTTTTATTCTTTTCATCTCTAGTAGCATGCAAACTACATTACGGCTGCAGGAAAGCCAACACCAACAGAGGTCAGGATACTAGTACAGTGTTCTGTCACCACGCAATTTGAACAGGGTTGTCCCTACCTGTTCAAAAATGTGTAATGGATTTCCATCCATGTTTGAATTTTAATCACAGTGAAAAAATGTGATTTTTAATGCATTTTGCAGCCTGTACAAATTTCATTGCCACTCTATTTGAAAATTTCTTGTAACTGCCAGTAACCCACGCTGATGGGAAGAGAACCTGGCCAGAACACTATAGTACAGGTGTCGCTGACAAGATGATGCATACCTACTGTAGTCTCTGGATGTCTGTGCACTTATTCTGTGACTTTGTGTGCACACTGTATGACTGAATCCAAGTTCTCTAAGGTTTCTAACTAAAATTTAAGGCAGAATGTGTGGCTAAATGGTTTTCTCTGTGGCTGACTGAACTTCGGGGTGATTAGCCTCTGTGGCTAAGTGAAATTTTTGGCCAGCACACACCCTGCTATCTGGGTCATTACAGAGCAATAAGTCTAAAATTGCCTTCTCTCTTGTAGGTTTATTAACATACAGCACCAAAAAATTATCATTTATAACATCTAGAAATTCTTCCTCCCCCCTGCCCTGTCCTTTCACCATTTCCCAATCGATACCAGGATAATTTAAGTCTCCCATAATAATAGTCCCTCCACCTCTACAAGCTTGCGTAATCCTCTTTAAAAGCATTTCATTGACTGTACTGTCCAAAGCTGGTGGTCGATAGCATACTCCTATGTTTAAACCTGTCTTGTGTTTGCCAATGAGCCTGACCCAGATATCTTCACAGGGCGAGGAATGTTCAATTTCGGGAATTTCCTGTACATTTATGTTTTCGTTCACATAGATTGCTACGCCCCTCCTCGCCTATTACATCTATCCTTCCTAAAGAGCTTATAACCTTCTGTATTCATCTCCATCCTCTTCACTAAGCCATGTCTCTGTAATCCGAACTATGTCATAGCCCTCACTAATCATAACGGCCTCAAGCTCTGGAAATTTATTTTTTATGCTTCTTGCATTTAAATAAAAACATGTCAGGTTATTACTAATGCTCTTCCCCCTTGATTTCCCATGCGGCCGCTGCTTCAAGCCCCCCACTACGCTTTGTTGCTTTAAAAGTATATCATCAATAGTGCATGTAACGCCGTCATCTTCCATCAGGGCAGTCATTCCCTATGTGTAACACTCACTAACCTCCCTGCCCCCCAAGTCCCTAGTTTAAATAATCATGTGCTACCCTCAACATACGCTGACCCAGTGCAAAGGTACCCCTCCGGTTCAGGTGCAGCCCGTCAGGCTTGAACAGGTCACCCCTGTCCCAGAAAAAGTTCCAGTGCCCCATAAACCTGTACCCCTCTTTCCTACACCAGGTTCATAGCCACGTGTCAAACCTCCAGATAAAATTCTGCTTTCCTCTGCTTGCACGTGGTACCGGTAGAATCCCAGAGAACACTACCGTTGTGGATCTGCTCCTAAGCTTCTCAGCTAATTCCACAAATTTGCCTTGCAGAACCTCAAACCTACCCTTACCTATATCATTTGTCCCAACATGGACCATGGCAACTGGATCCCTCCCCGCTCTGGCCAGGAGCTTGTCCGGACGCTCCAGGAGGTCTCCTACCTGGGCACCAGGCAGGCAACACACCGTCTGAGACTCCTTGTCGCCTTGAACAGACTAAGCTATCTATTCCTCTAAGTATTGAGTCCCCACTATCACCAACTCTCTTTTCTGAGGGGTAGAGGCCAACAGGGTGCCCTGCTGCTCATCAGTCCCCTCACTCTCAGGGTCAGGGGCCAATTCGAGTTCCTGCAAGGGCCGGAATCGGTTGGACACCTCAACCACTGGAGGAGCTGTCGCTGTACGGTGTGCACGCCCTTTACTGCGCTGTCGACCTACAGTCACCCAGCTTTCTCTCCCTGCCTGCTCTGGGATCCCTGTACCACCCTGCTTTGGCGTACACACCATTTCAATCATGTTACACATCTGATGCCAGTTGACTTAATTACTTGCTAAATGTTCTTTCAGTTAATTCTCTTATATTTTAATTGCTTTCTCAGCCGTTTTTTGCCTGTGTCCTAACTTTTTTGAGACCTGCTGCAGACAGAAAATTTGAAATAAGGTCATTTTGCGGTTTAAAATGTAAAATGCCTCAGTTTCAACATTTGAAATGTTATGTGTTCTATTGTAAATAACATATTGGCTCATTTGATCTGAAAGTCATTGCATTTTGATTTTATTCACAATTTACACTTCGTCCCAACTATTTCAGAATTGGGGTTGTACAAAACCCAAAACCAGTGAAGTTGGCACGTTGTGTAAATCGTAAATAAAAACAGAATACAATGATTTGCAAATCCTTTTCAACCTATATTCAATTGAATACACTGCAAAGACAAGTTACTTAATGTTCAAACAGGTAAACTTTGTAATTTTTTGCAAATATTAGCTCATTTGGAATTTGATGCCTGCAACATGTTTCAAAAAAGCTGGCACAAGTGGCAAAAAAGACTGAGAGAGTTGAGGAATGCTCATCAAACACTTATTTGGAACATCCCACAGGTGAACGGGCTAATTGGGAACAGGTGGGTGCCATGATTGGGTATAAAAGCAGCTTCCCTGAAATGCTCAGTCATTCACAAACAAGGATGGGGCGAGGGTCACCACTTAGTGAACAAATGCGTGAGCTGATTGTCGAACAGTTTAAAAACAACATTCCTCAACGAGCTATTGCAAGAAATTTAGGGATTTCATCATCTACGGTCCGTAATATCGTCAAAAGGTTCAGAGAATCTGGAGAAATCACTGCACGTAGCGACAAGGCGAAAACCAACATTGAATGCCCGTGACCTTCGATCCCTCAGGCGGTACTGCATCAAAAACCGACATCAGTGTGTAAAGGACATCACCACATGGGCTCAGGAACACTTCAGAAAACCACTGTCAGTAACTACAGTTCGTCGCTACATCTGCAAGTGCAAGTTAAAACTCTACAATGCAAAGCGAAAGCCATTTATCAACAGCACCCAGAACGCGCCCGGCCGCTGGGCCCAAGCTCATCTAAGATGGACTGATGCAAAGTGGAAAAGTGTTCTGTGGTCTGACGAGTCCACATTTCAAATTGTTTTTGGAAACTGTGGAGGTCGTGTCCTCCGGACCAAAGAGGAAAAGAACCATCCGGACTGTTATAGGCGCAAAGTTCAAAAGCCAGCATCTGTGATGGTATGGGGGTGTATTGGTGCCCAAGGCATGGGCAACTTACACATACGTGAAGGCACCATTAATGCTGAAAGGTACACACAGGTTTTGGAGCAACATATGTTGCCATCCAAGCAAACGTCTTTTTCATGGACGCCCTGCTTATTTCAGCAAGACAATGCCAAGCCACATTCTGCACGTGTTACAACAGCATGGCTCCGTAGTAAAAGAGTGCGGGTACTAGACTGGCCTGCCTGTAGTCCAGACCTGTCTCCCATTGAAAATGTGTGGCGCATTATGAAGCGTAAAATCGACAACGGAGACCCCGGACTGTTGAACAACTTAAGCTGTACATCAAGCAAGAATGGGAAAGAGTTCCACCTGAAAAGCTTCAAAAATTGGTCTCCTCAGTTCCCAAACGTTTACTGAGTGTCGTTAAAAGGAAAGGTGATGTAACACAGTGTAAAAAAAGGCCCCTGTGCCAACTTTTTTGCAATGTGTTGCTGCCTTTAAATTCTAAGTTAATGATTATTGCAAAAAAAAAAAAATAAAGTTTCTCAGTTTGAACATTAAACATCTTGTCTTTGCAGTGTATTCAATTGAATATAAGTTGAAAAGGATTTGCAAATCATTGTATTCTGTTTTTATCTACGATTTACATAACGTGCCAACTTCACTGGTTTTGGGTTTTGTATAAGCAACATTTAGCTTTGCTATATCAAACCCTGATATGCTTTAATTAACTCAAATTGAATGAAAACTTTGAGCATATTTTATATCTGGTCTTATTCAACAAATGCGTTATGTGTGTGATCTAAGTATCTATTGCAAGTCCTCACTGTGTCACCAAGTTGACTTGTGTTTTTCAGGGAAGAACCGCAAAAGCTTTGAAGTCGCTTGAATTTGCCAACCCTGGTCGCCAAACGGATTTCGCTTCTGAAAGTAACCGGAGAGACAAAAGACGAGCAGCCAAGCTGTCAAATGACAGGTGAGAGGTTATCCATTTTTCATAAATAAAATTTTCATTAAATCCACGAGGCCACACTTTTTTATTGTTTGGCTTATGGGAATTCTGCAGAGTTACCCAAAGTGTGGAGGGTAAAGTAAAAAAAAAAAAAAAAAAAAAACTGTTATGATACATAGATTTACATGTCTTAGGAAAAAATAAAATCTAGCAAACCTGAACTACAAATACAATTAAAACCCTCCAAAACGCTCCTGAAAATGCACTTAAAACCCTCCCTGGGGCTCCTGGGTTCTGTTGGATCCTATAACCAGATTTTTAGCAGCGGAAAAGACCCTATCAATACCTGCCAACATTGAAATTTCAGAAATGGGAAAACTATTGACGGGGTCGAGGGGGCAGCCTCGGCTCACTGCAGGGTCCAGGGGAACATGCCCTTGTGTAAGTACAGGAAACCAAAAACTTTTAGCAGACCTTGCTTTTACCGCTCTGAGTAGGAAGCTAATCCCCCTTAATCACAGGGGACTGCATGCATCCTGTGTAATGTTCTCAACCAGGAACAAAAATATTGATTAAAAAAAAAAAAAAAAAAAAAAAAAAGTGATCTGGTGATTTTCACCTCTAAAACTGCATGGCCACAGGACAATTTGCTTTAGAGCTAGGCTACTTCAGCATGCGCTCTTGCTTCTAACTACTACTATTAATTGCCCCAGTAGCTCTCATTGTGATGCTGGCAGGTTTTGAGGAGCTTGAAGGTCCAAAATGTTGTGACAATTTTGACACCATCAGTCTGCTAAATTGATTCTGGTAACTGAACACTATGCTGACCGCATTTGCTTGATGGTCGGGTTGACCTTGAAGAAGTAATAAAGCTGCGTTAACTTTTATATCACACTTCTCAAAAGTTAGTGGGTCGAATTGATGGAAGGTACGAAAAAGATATGGTTTACCAGCCGCAACCATCGCGTAATTGCAGTGGTCAGCCAGCACTCAACAGCTGTGTTTAAAGAATCCAAACCACAGTGGCTCTTATTTCTCACTGTGCAACACAATGCAAATAAGGTTTTAATGTATAATTTTTAGGGGAAAGCATTTTTGGGAGTAGGCTGGAGGGCTTCCCTTTCTACAAAACAAATCAGTGGTGTATAATGATAAACAGGCTACGGCTTATATAACTAGTGCATAGCCGAAAAAACAATATACCATCATAAATGGTTACATATAATTTTGAATTGCACTTAGTCTGTTGGACTAATGGCTGTTGAAATAATCTCATTAACACCTAAGTGCCAAGGCCAGCTTTAGTGGAAAATGTTTGACTGGTTGAAAAGCAAGGTAACGTTGAGTATGGAAGCCCATTGAGGACAATATTAAAATGAAAATGTAATTCCATTATTGCATTATAATTTTCCACTTATGAATGAGTTGTTTGAGACAATATTAAATTGAAAATGCATTAATCCAATTATCACTTTCATTTTCACATACTCATATGGGAAATCTATATTCAAACGATAATGAAAAGCTGTTTGACATTCGTGTCTTGCAATACAGTGGACAATATTCAAATGCAATAAGCAAAACAGCAACCCCAGCCTATTGCATTTACATTTACATGTCTCCATGCTCTTTTAGGGTCAACATGAAAATGTAAATGCTATTTTCTGACTATTTGAAAATAATATTGAAAACTGCATTCAACATTTAATTTGCAAAAACTTAACCTGCTCTACTGTGGACAATATTCAAATGCAGTAACCCAAAACAGCACTCCCAGTCTATTGCTTTTACATATACATGTCATCACGCTCTTTTAGGGTCAACTTGAAAATGAAAATGCTGTTTTCTAATCACTTGGAAATAATAATGATAACGGCATTTGACATTTCATTTTCAAAGACTTATCCTGCAATACATGGGACATTATTCAAATCCAGTCAGGGAAACAGAACCTCCCAGTCCTTTGCATTTACAAATACATGTCACCATGCTCTTTTTACGATGCAATGAAAATGAAATCTGCAAGCAGCGATGAAAGGGCCCTTGCACCCTTGCGCATGTCATAGGTTCCCAGCGTTCATCAGGTAACTTCACCAACTTGCTCTGCATGTCTGAGAAGTGGAATGAAGTTGGTGGGTTGAACTATGTTGAGTCAGTACATGGTAGAGTTTTTTTTTTAATTTATTTAACCTTTATTTTACCAGAAAATGGTCCCATTGAGATTTACATCTCTTTTGCAAGGGAGTACTGGCCAAAAATGGCTTCAAAAGAGTAAAAACGAGGATTACAAGTGTATCAGTCAGACAGACAGAGATACAGACCATTTAGGATGAAAAACAAGTGCATACGATGTCCAATGTGTCCGCAATAAGAAATTTAAACCTTTCCAAAGAAACCAGAGTTTTAAGCTGGATTTTCTCTTGTAGCTTCTTCCAAGCTGAAGGAGCAGCATAGCTAAAAGCCTTTTCACCAAAAGCAGTACGCGTTTTAGGAACATTAAATAAAATAAGTTCATGTGATCTCAGTGCATCAGCATTTGTGGTGGTCCGCTCAAGCATGGAACATAAATAGGATGGAAGGTGACCCACTACAGTTTTATAGATCATTGTCCACCAATGAAATTGTCGGCGGGCTAACAGGGAGGGCAGTCCAGCTTTCTGGTACAGGGTACAGTGATGTGCCTGATAATTAGAGTCTGTCATGAACCTTAGAGCTGCATGGTAAACACTGTCCAACATGTGCAAGCAGGACTTACTTGCATGCATAGAAATTATATCTCCATAATCAATAACAGAAAGAAATGTAGCCATTACAAGCTGTTTTCTGGCATGCAATGAAAAACATGCTTTGTTTCTATAAAAGAAACCTAATTTAATTTTCAGTTTTTGAACAAGCTTTTCAACATGACCTGTAAAGGACAATGTACCATCCAAAATAAATCCCAAGTATTTATCAGTGCTTACCTGCTCTATTGGCTTATTTTGCTGAATAACAATGTTTTGCTTCAATACCTGCGTTTTGACTCTATTAAAAACCTTTAGCTTGGTCTTGTCGGCAATCAGAACTAGTTTTAAGTTGCTCAAATCATCCTGAATGATATTAAAAGCAGTTTGAAGCTCGTCTTGGGCTTGATCAATGGAGGCTGCACAAGTATATAAAACGGTATCGTCAGCATAGAAATGAAGGTGTGTATTTGACACTCTCTTGCCCAATTCATTAACATAAATAGAAAAAAGAATAGGGCCGAGAATAGACCCCTGAGGAACTCCATTGCATGTGGCCATACAATCAGATCTGTAATTATCCATTTTGACACATTGGCTTCTGTCAGACAGATAATTTTTGAACCAACTGACTAGTTGTGGTGATAGACCAATATAGATCAGTCTGTCCTTCAATACCGCATAGTCCACCGTATCAAAAGCCTTGGACAAGTCTAAAAATAAAGCTAAGCAGTGCGGTTTCTTATCCAAGGCTTGAGTTATGTCATTTAAAACCTTTACGACTGCGATGATTGTACTATGTTTTCTCCTGAAGCCAGACTGGAATTCATTTAAAATCATATTTTCAGATAAAAACGCTTTTAACTGTTTACAGACAAGACTTTCAAGTACTTTAGCTAGGACAGAAAGTTTGGAGATTGGTTTATAGTTGTTTAACTGTGTAGGATCACCACCTTTTTAAAGCGGTAAAACAAATGCTGTTTTCCAAATTTTGGGAATGTTGCATGTCTCTAAGGATAAATTAAAAATATATGTCACTGGCCTAGCTATGACTGCAGCAGCAATTTTCACCAAATTCGGATTTAGACCATCAGTTCCAGCTGATTTTAAGGAATTTACCTGACTAATAGCATCTAATACCTCCTGTTCTGTAAAAGGTATGAGATTAAAGTTATGTATAAAACTGGGAGAAGGATCAGGAGGTACAGCAGTATTTAAAATGTCCCCATTCTGGAGTAAAAGACCAGATGAAATAAAATATTTTTTAAAACAATTTAGCATAGTTACTTTATCAGTTACAGTTGTATTATCCACTGTAACACAATCGGAAGAGAAGAAGAGGAGTTGTGGGCAGAAATGGACTTAATGGTTTTCCAAAACTTAGCTGGATTATTTAAATTATCTGTTGTATTTTTTAAATAAAAATCTGATTTGGCCTTTCAAATTAAATTTGTGCATTTATTTCTGAGGCACCTAAAATTGCCCCAGTCTTCTTTACTCTGAGATCTCCTAGCCAAAGCCCAGGCCGAATTTCTCTGATGAAGCAATTCAGCAATATCATCAGAAAACCATGGATTATCTCTACATTTTATTCTGTACTTGCAGAAAGGAGCATGTTTGTCAGACACTTGTAAAAAGAGTGACTGGAAGTAAGACCAAGCATTTTCCACATCAGGAATTTAAAAATCTTTTCCCAGTCACATTCACACAAATCTCTTAAAAGGCTTGAGCAGCAAACGCTTTAAAATTCCGTTTATAAATGATGCGGGGTTTTAACTTCGGGATTTTAGTATTCCTTTCTGTGGCGATAACGCAGTGATCACGGATGTCATTTGAAAACACTGTGGTGGCCGAGTATTTATGTGGCATATTAGTTAACATTAAATCAAGTAGGGTAGATTTCTCAGGATGTTTTACGTTAGGTCTCGTAGGAGAATCAATCAACTGAGTAAGATTCAATGAATTGCAGAGAACTTTAAAAGGATCAGAACATAAGGACAGCCAGTCCCAGTTTAAATCGCCGACCAGAAGAATCTCGGCATAATTTAAACTCAAAAGCAACTCTGATAGGGAAGTAAGAGCTTCTTTTGAAGCTGACGGAGGACGATAACAACCAACAATCGTCACAGCACTGGATGAGGAAAACCGTACATTTTGTGCCAACAATTCAAACTGTTTGGGTACAGATTCGGATATAACAACCATAGGTAAGAAATGGGGTTTGCAGTATATGGCAACACCACCACCCTTCTTGGGGCGATCACAACGAAATACACTAAAGCCATTTATATGTATATCCGCAGAGTAAAAAAGGTCACTTCCTGTTACCACCGGGGTATGAGTAAGGCGGCTTATTAATAAATGCGGGCGTTCAGGGCAGAACCATGGTCATGTCCATAAAATTTGAAGCTGTTCGGATAAAGTATGAGGGCGTGAGGGCCTTAGGAAAATGGATGGCGAAATCACGAAAAGTCGCCAAAGTTTGTCATGCCCAAGCAGCCGCGCCGTTTGACCTACAGACTATCTATTAATAACTTTTGATAAGCATGCTCTCTAGATGATCTGTACCAAATGGGAAGTCGTTTGGGTGAAATCCCTAGGAGGAGTTCGTTAAAATATGAGGTGAGGAAATCGCCGGTAATCAAAAATTCAAATCAAAATGGCCGACTTCCTGTTGGGGTTGGACCATGACTTCAAGAGACTTTTTTGTGCATCAGGACAACTTCTACGTGCATACCGATTTTCATCCACCAACTCTAAAAAAAGGCCTATGGGGAGGGGTTTTTGAAAATTCCAAGGGGGCGCTTTAGAGTCATTTTTCCCCGCCTTTTGATAAACACCATAAAATATCATATTTTTCGCCAGGCCTGGCTGGCGTGCAAAATTTTGTGACTTTTTGGGCATGTTTAGGGGGTCAAAAGGGCCTTCGAAATGTCAGAAGAATCATAATAATAAATAATATAGCCGCAAGAGGCAATTCCGGGGTTCAAGCCAAGAAAGACCATTAGTAGTTGAAAGCTTTAACAGCGTAATTAACAAGTGTTGCCACTAAACGTGGCCATGTCCCCCACCAGGTGATGGAAATCGACTGGGGTCGACGTATCACAGAATTACACATTGAAGCCAAAGATGAATAAAATCGGTCAAAGCGTTCTCGAGATTTCACGTTCACAACAAACGGGACGTAACGGAGGGACAGCCGGATGGATGGACTGATGGAGCTGAATACTATGTCCCCCAGCCCTCATACACCTTGACCCCAAAGATAAATGGAAATGGTCAAACCGTTCTTGAGATATTTCGTTTATAACAAACGGGATGGGACGGACAGATGGCCGGACGGATGGAGCTGAATACTATATCCCCGCCCCTAATACACCTTGACAGCAAAGATGAATGGAATCGGTCTAACCGTTCTTGAGATATCGTGTTGACAAGGAATTTGTAAGTGGTCAAATGAACGTAATGACCTTGAGAATAATGCCAAGGTCATGGAAATCTAGTGGGGTCGGCGTATCACACCAATATACCTTAACACCAAAGATGAATGGAATCTGTCAAACTGTTCTTGAGATATCACAACAAACGGGACATGACGGACGGATGGACGGCCGGGCGGAGCTGAATACTATGTTCCCCGCCCCTAATACACCTTGACACCAAAGATGAATGGAATCGGTCAAACCGTTCTTGAGCTATCTCGTTCACAACAAACGGGACATGACGGATGGACGGACGGACGGACGGACGGTGCTGAATACTATGTCCCCCGCCCCTAATCCACCTTGACACCAAAGACGAATGGAATCATTCAAACTGTTCTTGAGATATCACATTCACAACAATCGGGACGGGACGGACGGCCGGATGGACTGATGGAGCTGAATACTCTGTCCCCCGGCCCTAATACACCTTGACCCCAAAGATGAATGGAATCGATCAAACCGTTCTTGAGATATTGCATTCACAACAAACGGGATGGGACGGACGAACGGCTGGACGAATGGAGCTGAATTCTATATCCCCCGCCCCTAATACACCTTGACACCAAAGATGAATGAAATCGGTCAAGCTGTTCTTGAGATATCATGTTGACAAGGTATTTGTAAGTGGTCAAATGGTCGTAATGACCTTGAGAATAATGGCAAGGTCACGTAAATCAAATGGGCTGTGAGCACTCCGCTAATACACCTTGAAACCAAAGATGAATGGAATCGGTCAAACCGTTCTTGAGATATCGCGTGCAAAACAAACGGGACATGACAGACAGACAGACGGACGGGCGGACGGAGCTGAATACTATGTCCCCCGCCCCAATACACCTTGACACCAAAGACGAATGGAATCGGTCAAACCGTTCTTGAGATATCGCGTTCACAACAAACGGGACATGACGGCGGACGGACGGATGGAGCTGAATACTATGTCCCCCGCCCCTAATACAGCTTGACACCAAAGACAAATGGAATCGGTCAAACCGTTCTTGAGATATCACGTTCACAACAAACGGAACGGGACGGACGGACGGACGGCCGGGCGGACGGATGGAGCTGAATACTATGTCCCCCGCCCCCAATACTCCTTGACACCAAAGATGAATGGAATCGGTCGAACCGTTCTTGAGATATCATGTTGACAAGGAATTTGTAAGTGGTCAAATGATCGTAATGACCTTGAGAATAATGCCAAGGTCACGGAAATCCACTGGGGTCGGCGTATCACACCAATATACCTTAACACCAAAGATAAATGGAATCTGTCAAACTGTTCTTGAGATTTCGCGTTCAGAACAAGCGGGACATGACGGACGGCCGGACGGAGCTGAATGCTATGTCCCCCGCTCCGCTCGCTATCGTGGCGGCGGGGGACAAAAACCACTTTAAGAGTGTGTTGCAGGTATTTATGCGGACCTATTTTGCCAGTGTAATGATTGGACTAACAACTTAAGATGTATAGTCTGATTTGTGTTATGTTAGGCTATTTTGTGCATTTATGGCACCCCCTACTGGTCGATTTGATTGAAACTTTAAGGCTATGTTTCAGGTTCTTATGTGGACACATCCTGTGAGTTTTGTAATGTTTGGTAAAACTATTCATGATTTATAGTCTGATTTGTGTTATACCACGCTGCTTTGTTTTGCATTTATAGCGCCCCCTATTGGACCATTTGATTGGAATTTTCAGAGTATGTTTCAGGTACTTATATGAATATATTCTGTGAGTTTTATGGCTATAGGACAAACAATTGCTGATTTATAGTCTGATTTGTGTTATTCCATGCTGCTTTGTTTTGCATTTATAGCGCCCCCTATCAGTCAATTTGAATGAAATTTTCTGGGTATGTTTCAGGTACTTATATGAATACATCCTGTGAGTTTTATGGCTATAGGACAAACAATTGCTGATTTATAGTCTGATTTGTGTTATACCACGCTGCTTTGTTTTGCATTTATAGCGCCCCCTATCAGTCAATTTTTATGACATTTTCAGAGTACGTTCCAAGTAATTATATGAATATATCCTGAGTTTTGTGGCTATAGGACAAACAATTGCTGATTTTTAGTCTGATTTGTGTTATACCATGCTGCTTTGTTTTGCAGTTACAGCGCCCCCTTTCAGTCAATTTAAATGAAATTTTCTGGGTATGTTTAATAATAATAATAATAATAATATTCTTTATTGTCCCGAGGGAAATTTGTTTTCTCAGACTGTACATCCGACATCAGGTACAAGGACAACATCATCACAGAAACATCACAGAAACAACAACATCACACATGATCAACGGGGTCTGTTGTTCAGGGCAGCGAGAGCTGCAGGGACCAGGCTTCTCCCAAAGCGGGCCCTCTTACACCTCAATGTCCTATACCTACGTCCCGAGGGCAGGGGGGTGAGGAGTTGGTTTAGTGGGTGTGTAATGTCCTGTTCTATGGAGATTGCTAGGCGTGTGATGGCCTTGTTGTTCAGGTCTGAGAGGGTGGGGGTAGGGAGTCCGATGATTTTGGCAGCTGTGTTGGTGATGCGTGTGAATTTTGCCCGGTTGGAAACTGACAGCATGTTGAAGAAACAGCTGGAGCAGGAGGATGGGTTGGTTGATGCTCTGATACAACAGGAGGAGGAGATGGGGGGCGACTTGGAGGCCTCTGAGTTTCCGGATGACTGACAGACGTTGTTGACTCCTTTTGTGAATGTCCAGTGTGTGATGGTCGAAGGTGAGTTTATTGTCCAAAGTGACACCGAAGTATTTGAAGGAGTCCACTGTGTCTACTGTCTCGTTGTTGATGGTGATGGACTGCTGAGGTGAGGGTGAGCTAAGGACCATTTCCTTAGTTTTGGAGACATTGAGGTGCAGATGGTTGGTGTCACACCACTGGGTGAAGTGTGCAACCGTGTGGAGATAGTCCTGTACTGAGTGACTGTCCGTGAGTAGTGCGATGATGGCTGTGTCATCGGAGTACTTCAGGTAGGTGGTGATGGGTGAGGGACTAGTGCAGTCGTTAGTGTAGAGGGTGTACAGGAACGGGCTTAGCACACAACCCTGAGGGGCACCGGTGTTGATGGTGAGTGCAGGGGATGTGACTGTGCCGACACGCACGGCCTGCCGCCTGTCACTCAGGAAGTGGTGGAGGAGGTGGATCAACCGGGGGGGGACGTTCAGGTGGTGAAGCTTCGGGATCATCAGATGCCTCTGGATGGTATTAAAGGCAGAGCTGAAGTCCACGAAGAGGATCCTGGCGAAGCTGCCTGGGGAGTCTAGGTGCTGGAGGAGGACGTGCAGCAGGCAGGCCACAGTGTCCTCTGTTCCCCTCTTCGCCTTGTCGGTGAACTGTAGGGGGTCAAGTTGTGGGGTGACAACTGGCAAGATGATGTTCAGCAGCAGCTTCTCCAGGCACTTCATGATTATGGATGCGAGGGCGATGGGGCGGTAGTGGTTAAGTTCTGTGGGCCGGGGTTTTTTGGGCACAGGAACTGTGGTAGCTGTCTTCCAGAGGGTGGGTATGGTGGCAGTCCGGTAGGATTCACAGAAGAGTGAGTGGAGGATGGGGGTAAGTTCCTGGGCACAGCTCCTCAGCACCCTGGCCGGAATGCTGTCAGGCCCCGGGGCCTTGGTCAGCTTACAGCGTTGGAGCTGGCATCATACCTCATTCTCTGTGAAGGGGTCCGGTTCTGCAGGGTCTGGTGGGGGGAGGGTTTTCAGCTGAGCTTCGCTCTCTGCTGTGAAGTCCTTAGTGTCAAACCGGGAGTAGAAGGTATTCAGATCTGTTGCAAATGATAGAGTGTTGTTTATTGTTGTCAGGTTTGATCTGGGTTCACAACTGGTTAGTGTTCTCACTCTCTGGAAGGCTTGCTTTGTGTTCATGGTCCCAAATTCATGTTCCAGTTTGTCTTTATATTTCGCTTTTGCTTTATAAACCTCATTCTTTATTGTTCTGTTTGTTATTTTGAGACTGGCCCAGTCTTTGAGGTTAGAAGCTTTGTGCTTTTCCTTCAAAAGCTGTTTGATTTGGGGAGTAATCCAGGGTTTGGAGTTTGGATATTTCTTTATTGTTTTTACTGGGATGACAGAGTGAATGCGGAATGAGATGTAGTCTGTGATTACAGGGACTCTGTGGTTCAGATCCCCTTCAAAAATCTCCCAGTCGGTGCAGGCCAGACTGCCCTGGAGACGAGTGATGGCGTCCTCCGTCCACTGTGGGGCGCTGTAACGCTGTGGCTTGTGGGTTTTGAGTTGTTGTCTGTAGACCGGAAGAAGTGTGATGATGTTATGATCTGCAGCTCCAAGCGGTGGATATGAACGTGCACGGAAAGCATCGGTGATGTTATCATAGCACAGGTCCAAGATGTTATCTCTCCTGGTTGGAATATCCACGTACTGCTGGAGTGACGGTAACACACTGTCCAGTCGGCAGCTGTTGAAATCCCCCAGTATAAACAGCGGAGCGCCAGGGTATTTAGCTAGCATCGTGTTAGCATCCTCGGCTATGAGCTCCGCTGCTACCTTGGTGTTAGCATCGGGGACAACCTAGCAACAACAAACCACTATGGTGGGAAACTCACGGGGAAGATGGAATGGACGAAGAGACAGGGTCAGCATCTCTAGGTTGGGGGTACACACTTTACGATGCACTTTGATGTTATTACACCACCTAGTATTGATGTAGCAGCAGACCCCACCGCCCCGCGTCTTCCCTGATTGTCCCGTTCTATCGGATTTGATGATGGTGAAGTTGTCCAGACTGACCTGTCCATCAGGAACGGATTGATCCAGCCAGGTCTCAGTCAGGACGATCAGGCATATATCCTTGAACGCCCTCTCCAATTGACACCGGGCGTGTAGTAGTTCCATTTTGTTCTGGAGCGATTGGACGTTGGAGAGGATGATTGAGGGGAGAGGGGGTTTGAATGGACGTCTCCTTATCCTGATACGGATACCTCCACGTCTCCCTCTTTTCCGTGGGCGAAGCTCAGATGGTAGATCCACTGCAGGCTTGATGTTACACAGCAGCGAGGACCGGTGTAGCAGGAGCTCATCGCGGCTATAGGTGAGTAACCTGCCGCTGTCAGGCTGTGGTGTGAAGCTGTCACAGATTATGCATAGAATGCATAGAATAGCGAGGATGGCAATCGCTTTGCTGGATCTGGTCATGTTTGATCAGGCAAGTGTCACATGCATGCGTAGTCCACAAAAAAGACGTAAGAAAAACAAAACGCAACAAACGATCGCAGTCTGAGCTGTCGCAGCAGAGCATGCGCCATCTTGGATCTTTCAGGTACTTATCTGAATATATTCTGTGAGTTTTATGGCTATAGGACAAACAATTGCTGATTTATAGTCTGATTTGTGTTATAGCGCCCCCTATGGGCCGATTTGCATGGAACTGTCAAGGTATGTTCCTGGGGCCTCATTTATCAACCGTGCGTACGCACAGATGTGTGCATAATGAGTGCGTAAGAACATTCCCACGCAAAGTATGAGATTTATCAACTTGAACTTGTGCGTGGGAGTAAATTTAAGCACAACTCTTACCATGCGTACACACAAAACCTAGTGGTAGAACAGTGAAACTACAAATATAACGAACTAAAAGAGTCAGTGTTAAGCAATTTCAAACTTCACTCATGTTCTCCGTTTCCTCTTATTAATTAAAATTCTCAATTAGTAATTTAGCAGACAATTTGAACAATTTGTGTCACAAGTTATAAAAGACAGCTGTGACAGGACAACCTGAAAAGAAAACTTGAAATGCAAGTGCTATGGCTTATCTTGCATTATTGGAGGATTTAGAGAACCAGAGCGTGCTGATCTGTTCAGTGAGAGCACAGAGTGGCTTCTCAGCAGGTACCGCTTCCCCAAAAACATACTGGATTTATGCCATAATTTACAACCCATGTTGGAGCGAGAGTCAAAACGCACCAAAGCCATCCCATTGCACATCCAGCTCCGGTCCACCCTGGGATTTTTGGCCACCGGAACATTTCAGCGAGAGATTGGAGACACATGCGGCATTTCGCAGCCGACCCTAAGCAGAATCATGCCAGCAGTGTTGGATGCAATAATTTCTATGGCCCCAACTTACATCCAGTTTCCATACAGACATCACCAACAAGCCGAAATTAAATGAGGATTTCACGCCATCGCCGGATTCCCAAACATAATTGGAGCCATAGATTGCACCCAAATCGCAATAAAAGCACCATCACGCAATGAATTCAGTTACGTGAACAGGAAAGGATTTCATTCAATCAATGCGCAAATAATCTGCGATACAAATATATCTCTGTTCAACTTTGTTGCCCGGTGGCCTGGAGGAACGCACAACTCATTCATTCTGCAGAACAGCTCTGTGGGTGTGCGCCTCCCAAGCAGGAGCTGTTGAGGATGGCTGGCTTATTGATGAGTGTTACAACATTTCGAAATTATTTTCTGGGCTCCATATGGTTTATTATAACACCTCTATAGGTGATCGGGGATATCCACTGAAGCCGTGGCTAATGACTGAGACTGCTCTTTCCGCTGACCCAACAGAATTTACAGCAGTCGTTACCTTCTCCCACACAGCATTTTTTCTTTCGTTGATCACACCTGCATTGAGTGTTCCAAACAGTATTTTTTGGTTTGTTTCAACTTCTCCTTCAAGCACCTCAATCTCGGTGTCAGAGAAATTCCTCTTCTTCGCCCTCTTCGCCATGATTTCGGTAAGGGAAAAAATCCATTCACGCATTCGTAAAGGGATTGCTGCTACCATATATGGTCAATTGGAGGTGTTTCTGAATGCAAATGAGCCTAACCATGCACGAGCGTGGTAGTTTAGAAAAGGTGGGATTTATCATCACATATTACTTACTAGTGTGCGTACGACCGGTGTCCGCATGTTTGATGAATACGGATTTTTTTGTACTTACACACATTCTAAGTTTCATTCCTACGAAAGAATGTGGAACATATTCTACGCACAGGTTGATAAATGAGGCCCCTGGTACTTATATGGACATATTCTGCAAGTTCTGTGATGATTGGCCCAATGGTTGTTGAATTTTGTCCAATTATGTGCTAAGCCACGCCCCTGCTGAAGTTCATTGGTCAATATCTTGGAAACGAAATGAGATTTCAACAAGCTTTGTGCAATCTTTGATAAGATTGGTCCACTGATGATCCACAGCAAATTTCGAAGGAATCAGACCTACGGCCTAGGAGGAGATGTCAAAAATGTGTTTTTCAAAAAATTCAAAATTCCAGAAAATCAAATATGGCGGACCTTCGAGGTTCTTATGGGAAAGTTGTATAGATTGGACCGAGGAATGTCTGTATCGAGTTTCGTGTAAATCGGACTTACAGCCTAGGAGTTATGACCTTTAAAGTGAAAACCGGTTTTTCTTGAATTATAGCGCCTCCATCAGGCCGATTGAGATCAAAATGCCTTGGTCAGCATCTACACACAACTTCCAACCAATGTGCAAAATTTCAGGTCTCTACCATTTCCCATCTCACGGGAATTTGCGAAAACATTTCTGAAGAAGAAAAGAAATAATAATAAAAATAATAATAATAATAATAATAATAATACTAATAAACCAGCACAAAAACAATAGGGTTTCAGCCCTACGGGCTTGAACCCCTAATAATAAATATAGCCGCAAGCGGCAATTGCGGGGTTCAAGCCACGAAAAACCATTAGTAGTTGAAAGCTTTAACAGCTTAATTAACAAGTGTTGCCACTAAACGTGGCCATGTCCCCCGCCAGGTGACGGAAATCGACTGGGGTCGGCGTATCACAAAATTACGCGTTCACAACAAACGCGACGTGACGGACGGACGGCTGGACGCATGGAGCTGAATTCTATATCCCCCGCCCCAAATACACCTTGACACCAAAGATGAATGGAATCGGTCAAACTGTTCTTGAAATATAGCGTTCACAACAAACGGAATGGGACTGACGGACGGCCGGACCGATGGAGCTGAATTCTATATCCCCCGCCCCTAATACACCTTGACACCAAAGATGAATGGAATCGGTCTAACTGTTCTTGAGATATAGCGTTCACAACAAACGGGATGGGACAGACGGATGGACGGCCGGACGGATGGAGCTGAATTCTATCTCCCCCGCCCCTAACACACCTTGACACCAAAGATGAATGAAATCGGTCAAACCGCTCTTGAGATATCGCGTTCACAAGAAATGGGACATGACGGACGGACGGACAGATGGACGGAGCTGAATACTATGTCCCCCGCCCCTAATACACCTTGACACCAAAGATGAATGGAATCGGTCAAACCGTTCTTGAGATGTTGCGTTCACAACAAACGGGACGAGACGGACAGACGGTCGGGCGGGCAGACGGATGGAGCTGAATTCTATATCCCCCGCCCCAATACACCTTGACACCGAAGATGAATGGAATCGGTCCAACCGTTCTTGAGATATCATGTTGATAAGGAATTTGTAAATGGTCGTAATGACCTTGAGAATAATGTCAAGCTCACGTAAATCGAGTGGGCTGTGAGCACTCCCCTAATACACCTTGACACCAAAGATGAATGGAATCTGTCAAACCGTTCTTGAGATATCGCGTTCACAACAAACGGGACATGACGGACAGACGGTTGGGCGGACGGAGCTGAATACTACGTCCCCCTCCCTTAGTACACCTTGACACCAAAGACGAATGGAATCGGTCAAATCGTTCTTGAGATATCACGTTCACAACAAACGGGACATGACGGACGGATGGACGGAGCTGAATACTATGTCCCCCGCCCCTAACACACCTTGACACCAAAGATGAATGGAATCGGTCGAACCGTTCTTGAGATATCATGTTGACAAGGAATTTGTAAGTGGTCAAATGGTCGTAATGACCATGAGAATAATGGCAAGGTCACGTAAATCGAGTAGGCTGTGAGCACTCCCCTAATACACCTTGACACCAAAGATGAATGAAATCGGTCGAACCGTTCTTGAGATATCGCGTTCACAAGAAATGGGACATGACTGACAGATGGACGGAGCTGAATACTATGTCCCCCGCCCCTAATACACCTTGACACCAAAGATGAATGAAATCGGTCAAACCGTTCTTGAGATATCACGTTCACAACAAACGGGATGAGACGGACGGGCGGACGGCTGGGCGGACGGATGGAGCTGAATTCTATATCCCCCGCCCCAATACACCTTGACACCAAAGATGAATGGAATCGGTCCAACTGTTCTTGAGATATCATGTTGACAAGGAATTTGTAAGTGGTCAAATGGTCGTAATGACCTTGAGAATAATGGCAAGGTCACGCAAATCGACTGGGCTGTGAGCACTCCCCTAATACACCTTGACACCAAAGATGAATGGAATCGGTCAAACCGTTCTTGAGATATCATGTTGACAAGGTATTTGTAAGTGGTCAAATGGTAGTAATGACCTTGAGAATAATGGCAAGGTCACCTTCATCGAGTGGGCTGTGAGCACTCCCCTAATACACCTTGACACCAAAGATGAATGGAATCGGTCAAACCGTTCTTGAGATATTACGTTCACAACAAACAGGACAGGACGGACGGTCGGGCGGACGGACAGAGCTGAATACTATGTCCCCCGCCCCTAATACGTCTTGACACTTTTAATTATTGTAATCCCACAGCAACTACAGAAGAGCAGTACTGCGAATCCTGCTGCTATGAGGCTCAATATAGATGTTATTGCTGCTCTCCACCCCCCAGAAACGAGCCACTGCCACCAGGTACTGTCAGATACAGTCACTCAGCTGTGCATCTGATAGATCTTTTAAACGTTGCAAGGCTTGGTCTGTTACTCCTCCCTCCTCATCATTTGCTGGTATGTAGGTGCAACATGCGGTTCCTACCATCTGACAAACTCCCCCCCTGTGCTGCGGTGAATAGATCCAGTACCATTCGATTTTGCAACGTCATCAATCGCACGGCTGTTAATTCTTGCTGTATACTTCTAGTTATATTACGGGTTTCATTTTATGAGTGCTCTCAGACAGTAGTTCAGTTTCCATTCGCAACATTACCTTTCCAACTCCCAGCTGTGGGAACAGTGAGAAAGCAATCTTGCCCCCTACTGACCACAGCTTTGCATCCGCTGGAACTTTGTTCCCCCACATTGGATCATGAGGTGCTGCTGCATTTCGCCTCCGTCGTGTGGTATTTCTTTCTGCACTCACAATGTATGTGTGATCACTCAGTTGTACAAAAGCACATACCCCTCCCCAATTTTGCAGTAATACTACATATCGAGGGCTGACTGCAATAAACAGTTATAACCAGGTGTTATAAATTGGACATTACTGTTTATTGCAGTCAGCCCTCAATATATCCGATGTCCACACAACGAATACCAACCATCCACAGCTCTCGTCCCATTCCAGTGAGGTGCCCACGGGTGACATAGTGTGCCATTTGGACTGTCTTTTCTCCCAGTGAAAAAGGATGTTTCTGTTATTTGTGGATAGCCACAGAAAATCAATAGTTTCCCCTGACACTCTTGGGTTACTCCCACAAATTCTGTGCAATTCCCGTTGACACATCGCCAAAACTTCTGCCCCGGACTATAATGGATTACCATGAGCGGAACGTTAGAACTCATATTTCCCAACTTCAGGTACCCATCTTTGTCGGTGCAGTACTTTAAACCAGAGTTCATTATTCTGTTGAGCGGGGGTAAACTGGGGTCCATTGAGACTAATCCACTACGAGCAGTAGACACTGCCATAGCGCTCTTAATCGTACTATTCACACTCATTGTGGGCGCTGCGACTTGTATCACCTCTACTCTTGGTGTAGATATGGAGGCTGGTAGTAGGTGTGTGCACACATAACACTCAGTGCGGTTTACAGAATGTGCTGATCTGTTTGCATATTTCCACCATGTGTTAGTAGCATATATGTGAGAGGGATCTACTAATTCAGGCAAGTGGTTATCCGCGCCCACATACATTCTTGCCCTGGGCGAGGTTGGCATGTGGCCTGCACTCACCATGCATATTCATAGGATCAACAGACACAGGGAGAAGTGAGCCATTTTATGAACCAGTCTGGAGTCTCTACTGACTTGGAGCGTAAATAAGTTCTTCACCGAGTTTGAGATGGGCGAGCTCTATATGCCACGCCCCCCTTTGTCGTCGTACTCCCTCCAAGTCTATCCTGACTTATTTAGATGCACCTACACATCAGCTGGAGGAGATACTACTTTGCAGTGTGACTGATGTATCCACGTTTCCCTCTCCTGAATCCTCAATGCAGTCTGTGTGGGCAGGAGCACTTGATATGGACCCTTCAACGTCGGTTCACTCCACTTCTGCTTTTCACCGACACTCCGCACCAGGATCCAATCTCCTGGCTTAACCTGTCCGGGTGACAGCTCTGTTGGCGATCTAGGAGGAAGCACATTTTGAATCTAATTCTTGTTAGTTAGCATGCTATTCATATGTTCCGCCAAGATTGTTTCTTCTATTTGTATTCTCTGCAATAAATGTGGCAATTCAAAAGGTTTCCCATGTACTACTTCATAAGGTGACAACCCCAATGACCGCTGTGGTGTTATTCTCAGACTGGTTAATGCCAATGGCAGACATGCAACCCAATTCCACCTAGTTTCTGCCATGGCTTTGCGCAGTTTGCTTTCAATACAATGTCTTTGGAGTCCCCCAACTGGGAATAATTTCTCTACTCAGGATTTTTTTGCTACTGTGATTGCATGTATAGATGTGGCTGGAAAGGCTTCTTCCCATTTAGAGAAAAAGTCATATCAATACAAACACATACCTCTTCCCTTTGCATGGCGTTAGAAGTATAAAATCCATCACCCTCGTGTGGAATGGCTCCGGGGGTGTAAGGATTGCCCCCTTCTGCACAACTACACCTCCCCTTGTGTTACAACTTTGTCATGTTTGGCATTTCTTAGAATTTTTTTTTTTTTTTAAATAAGTGAGTATAGTAACTTTGATCTCTTCACCCCTTGATCCCTCCTCTTAGTACAAGGCACTGCCCATGTACCAAATCTGCAGCAGTATGGAAGAGGGATTTCGGCAATGTAGGCTTACCATTGGGTCCCACCCACCCGTGATCAGTGTGTTGTGCTCCATGTGATGTCCATTGACGTTTTTCTTGTGGGGGAGCCGCCATGCTCCGCTCTCAGCAGATAACTTGAAATTGACACTTAAGATTGGAATGGTAGCCCCAAAGGAGCGTGTTTGGCTGCCGCCTTTGCTTCTCTGTCTGCAAAGGCATCAGCCAAACTGATTGGGTCAACAGTTTTGGTGTGAGCTATCAGCTCTGCTGCTTCTGCAGAGTGAGTAGGTGGCAGAGGGCCATTATCAACACGGCTATCATGAGTACAGACAGCATATCCAACACATGGGTTGCCTTTATCGACTCTTGATGCCGAACGATCCACTAAGTATTCAATCTCAGGGTTTGATAGAGGAGTGTCCTTGAGTCCAGGACATTGAGTAGTATTAGATAGGACTTCTTGGGGAAAACCCTTTTTTTTTTTTTTTTTTTTTCAATCATTATGATTAAGCAATCCGCCTCAGTCTAGGGTTCCGCTAAGAGCATGGAGGAAATGCACAGTCTGGGCTTATTAACCCCAACCATTGTGACAATTCCCCACGTCATCAGCAGAACCGGGTGGAGTTGCTTTAGACTATGTTACAATATGCAAAATATTTTATTCACAAAAATTGACCACATAAAGGTCAACTCAGTCAGTACCTTTTATTTGATTGCCCACTTAAGGGGTGATCTGGGGTTAAATGAAAAATGACACCAGGTAACAACTCAGAATTAATCTAAAGAGGTATATGTCATAACCACCAAAAAAGATAAAAGTTGGCATTTTTCTGTTTATGCGGTTGCCATGGTAACCGAGTGAGCTCATTAAATATGCAGAAAACTTCTGGCACCAATTCCTCTTTAACTCTATGATAGAATTCATTTTTCCTTTCATCATTTAAAAGCCATTGCTTATCCAAATGCAATGACATAGCCATTCTTTACCCAATTTATCAGTTTTGTGATTTTGGGGCATTTTACTCAAATTTTGAAATTTTTTTGTGCAGAATCTGACGAATACTCAAAATATTCAAGTATGTAACAGATAGGCAAAATTTCCTGATGCCATTGCATTTCTAATGAAGTAAAGTACCTGCCGCCCAAATTTCATTGATTTTCAGTGATAAATAAAGAAGTTATGGCTGCCACAAACATGAGAAACGTGGAAAAAGTAATACCTTAGGAAATCAATGGAAAATGCATTTGACCGCATTGAAAAGTTGAGTTGAGTCTTAGTCTGTGGATTACACCCATTTTTCAGACTGTATTATTTGATTATTCAAATGTTTATCACTTTCCTGGAGTGAAAAGCATAAATTTCATTATCACAGTTGCTTTTAAATCAAGATTTTATGGCAAAATTCAGTTTTTAATCCTTGTTGCAATTAGTGATTATTAAAGGTAGGTTATTATAGAATGTTTTTATTCAAAAAAAATTTTTGGAAAAATAATTTAATTTTGCCCATTTAACCCCAGATCACCCCTTAATCAAAAATATATTTAGATCACGTTACTAGTGGACTTTTTCAATTATCTGGTGGTATCACCTTCTCAATTTAGTCTTGTTTAATACTACGAATTGGATGTCCCCAAATCTATTTCAGAAGGTAAACTTTTAAGCTGAAAACCCGCAGGTGAATCCCCAGCTGGCCAGCTTATCAATTTCACTCAAGGTTATTTTCATCTCTTCTCTTCAGCAGTGAGCTCTCTGTGGAAAAGTTCCAAGAGGAGTTAGATACAAACAATAATGAACGAATACTTCTTCAACATAATTTTGTTGTTTTTCCACTCGTTTGGATCCTTTCCTGTAAAAGTTGAATAAACAGATTAACGTTATTATGCCCCTCTTAGGTTTTTTTCGTGTAGAATCATTGGGTGACACTCAACTCCTGTTTGAAATGGAGAAAAGATCTTTCATTCATTCATTTGCATTTCTTCGGTCAGGAAAGCTTCCAGTCACATTTGCTTAATCACAATGGCCCTCATTTATCAAATGTGCGTACACCAAAAAAATGGGTGTACGCCAAATTTCCCGCAAGGATCGGCATTTATCAATCTAAACGTGAGCGAACGGTCCGCAAAAATCTCGCGCCAGGTCTGACCAGGTGTACGCAAATTCGAAACCAGAGAACAATGTGCAGGAACGAGTAAAGCTGTCAAAATGAGTAATAAACCATATGCAGCGATGCGGACGTCATGCTGTTGTTGCTCTTATTAGTAAAATGAATAAATAGGCTGAATAGATAAATAGGCTAAATGAATGAATGAATGAATAAATAAGACACCTGTGTTGAGAAATTAATTCAACTTATATTTTGAGACAACCTGCTTGTCAGGCCAGACGGCTGACAATTACAATCAATTTGATTAAGCGCAATGTGTGGCTTGGCAGATATGCAGTGTGGTATGTCAGATGCTCATCCAATCAGATATATATACTGAACAACAAAAGAAACGCAAGTTAATGAAAGGCAGACTGGAAAATAAGTTTGCGCGTAATTATTTTAGAAAAGCAAATTTATTACTAGCGCGTGCACATTAACACTCGTTTCATCAAACTTTTCTTTATTTTGTGGTCACTTTGACTGAGTAACCAGAAGAGTACATTGACTAACTAGCTAACTTGCGTTTCTTTTGTTGCTCAGTATATATATGCCTATGGACACTTTGGCCATGATCACATTTTGACAATGGCAGATCTTCTATTGTTATTGGAAAAAGCTTCTGTCCAACGTGTGAGGAACTTTCGGCACAGAGAAGATCTCCTCCGGGAAAGAGACGAGTGGCTGCTCGTTTTGTGTGGCACCCAATAAAATGTCATGGAGTAATACTAATAAAAGTACAATGAAGAGTGATCTCTGCAGACTGTATTTTAACTGTTACCCTCATGCAGCTCCGATCGAGGCGGTGGAGACTCCCCACCTATCAGTGTTGCCACGCACTCCTCGAACGGTGACAGCTGGAGGTTTGAGCCTGAGTGGCCTCCACCGGTCCGTGCGCTGCTGAGCCTGAGCACCGCAACCCGTTTTTTTATGGCGATCTTAAAATCGAACCACTTTTTTTAACCTACACGTAAGCATTTGGATTGTCAATTATGTAGGCTATATAACCTGAAATATCATGGATCTATAAATTGAATTTATTAAGGCTGATGTTATTCGCACTTAGACGCGTGGCCAATGCTGAATTTTTTTCTTGGCCACACTTATAAGTGCGCAAGTTGATGACCATTCCAGGGCCGCTTATAGAAAGTACCACTTAAAGTAAGTTTGGCCAAGAAAAAAAATTTAGCTTTGGATACACTTAAAATAAGTGTGGGCAATGGAGAAATGTGCATGTTGTGGGAATTTTGAATTGTATTCCTGGAAAAAGATGAAACTGAGACGAGATGAGAATAAATAGGATCCTTTACTGCTTGCAAGAAGGGTCTTTGTTACAGGCAAGAACAAAGACAAAGAAAATTCTTTCTTGCTGGTGTATAATTAAGAGTACATTTTGACATCCTCCTCCCCCTAAGATGATTTACACATCATATCGTCGATTGGAATGTTCTTGCAGTCGCACGCAGCCCACGCAGAGCTGCCCATCAGGTATGCGCGAACAGCTTAGAGAAGGCAGATGGCTTCTTCTTATCTCTCCCCATCAGGCTCTCCTAGTTCTTTCTCATAGGAACACAAACTGAGTGGGAGAAAAGGAACATCCTGACCCATTAGGGTCCGTCAGGACCGCAGGGTTCAAGATAAACCGTATTCGGTGACGCTTTTCACTACACATGGGCCAGATTATGGAAAATACAGCTACGCAAGGCCTAGGTTAATCAGAAACAGGCAAGAATATGCAACTAATGCCTAAGAAAATGAGCAAGAGCAAGCAAGGATAAACAATTGATAATAAAACAAATGAATCAATATTAAATTGATTCCACAGTGCATCTTAGCCACACTTACAAGTGCGTCTAACGCGAATTTCGATTATTTTTTGTGCTTGGACGCACTTAAATAAGTGCAAATAGTCACTTCGATTTATAAATGAATTAAATCAAACGTCTGCTGCGGTTTTCCACCTCAGTGGTGTTTACCGCAGCAGCAATAGTTTTCCAAACTGCAGCCTTCTGGGCTCCCTTTATGCCACTCTTAAGGCTTCCAAATAAAATTATTTTGTTTTTCTCCCCCTCGGACGTGATAATTTATATTTCCTCCTCAGTGAAGTTCTTTCTTCTTCGCCGTCTTTCTAGAGTCCATGTCGTAAAGTGGGCAGGACTATGCCTCCCGGAGCATGACTTGACAGTGGCGTGTCTTGTAAATTATGATGGTTTCAGCAGCCAGATTTAACGCCACGCCAGTTCTACACCGAAATCAGCAACGTACACACTTTTAGTAAATCAGACGTGACACCTGGCGAATGCTGATATTTACACCAGAATCTACACCAGATCCTACGCAAGTTTGATAAATGGGGGCCAATGTATCATTCTCTGGTCTCTGACTTCTGCATGTTGACCTTTCACCTATCTGTGCTCCCTTATCTGCTTTGTTCAATAAGGCTCCATTCGCTGAATTGTTTTGACTCTGCGCTCTATTGTTTTAAAACCCATCCAGTCTCTAATCCCACAATAGTTCACTTGATTTTTTTTGGGCCCAAGCAAACTGCAAGTCGTCAGCGGAGGACCCTATTGAAATCACGCTGTTCATTTGGGCCCGAGCCGACTGCAGGTCGTCAGCGGAGGACCCTATTGAAATCGCGCTGTTTATTATTATTATTATTATTATTATTATTATTAGGGCCCGAGCGACGATTGCAAGTCGTCCGCGGAGGACCCTATTGAAATGGTGCTGTTTATTATCTCCGCCAAGGAGATAATGCGATCGAGTCGGTTTATTTATTTATTTATTTATTTGTCTGTCTGTCCTTCTGTCTGTCTGTGGACAGGATTTCTCGGAAACTACTGGACGGATCTTCATGAAATTTTCACCAGAGGCAGATCTTGGGCCAGGGACGACTCCATTAAGATTTTTTGATGATGCGGATCCGGATCAGGATTCTGGATCCGGATCTGTATTTACGATCGTAGTAGCATTTCTCGGACACTACTGGACGGATCCTCATGAAATTTTCACCAGAGGTAGATCTTGGACCAGGGACGACTCCATTTTAATTTTTTGATGATCCGGATCTGGATCTGGATTCTGGATCCGGATCTGTATTTACAATTTTAGTGGCATTTCTCGGAAACTACTTGACGGATCTTCATGAAATTTTCACCAGAGGTAGATCATGTGATCGCTCTGTACTTCGATGACGGCTTTGGAGAAGGGATGCTTCAAACATACAAAAATCCCATTTAAACTTGTCACATGGGTGGTCCTGAAATCTTCCAAAGAGAAAGATCTTGTATTTGTATCAACATCATCCCTTGGCGGAGATCAGAAATCTCGGATTGCTCTTATTATTATTATTATTATTATTATTATTATTAGGGCCCGAGCCGACTGCTAGTCGTCTGCGGAGGGCCCTATTGAAATCGTGCTGTTTATTATTATTATTATTAGGGCCCGAGCGATGACTGCAAGTCGTCCGCGGAGGACCCTATTGAAATCGTGCTGTTTATTATTATTATTATTATTATTATGATTATTATTATTATTATTCCTCCGACATTTCAAGGGCCAATTTCGCCCCTTACTCAAACTTGAAAACGCTTGTAACTTTCCACATTCGTGCGGCCTCATCCGAAATTCGATATTTTTGTGCGCTCGTTCATGGTAGAAGCAAAATGCCAAAATAGCGCCCCCTAAACACGTTTCAAAAATCCCATAGGGAAATTCGGTTACTTTCTTGTAAGCAGACAAAATTCAGTATACATGTGTATCATACCAAGACATACAAAAAATTTCATTGCAGCCACGCCCTAAACCCAACAGGAAGTCGGCCATTTTGATTTGAATTTTTGAATTTTAAAACAAACTCCTCCTAGGGTTTTCGACCGATTGAGTTCAAATTTGGTAGAGATCATCTAGAGACCAAGCTGATCAAAAGTTGTGCTCTGCATGTCTGTCGGTCAAAGGGCGTGGCTGCTAGGGCGTGACAAATTTTGGCGACTCTACAAAAAAATTTCAAAATGCTCTCACGCCCATATACTTGATCTTAGCAGCTTCAAACTTGCTGGATACGATGACTTTTCTGCCCTGAACGTCCCTATGTCAAAACCTTTCACTTTATTAATAGCGCCCCCCAGTGGTAACAGGAAGTGACCAGTTTTTACTTTGAAAACGAACTCCTCCTAGAGATTTTGCCCGATCGACTTCAAATTTGGTACAGATCATCTAGAGAGCAAGCTGATCAAATGTTGTGCCCTGCATGTCTGTCGGTCAAAGGGCGTGGCTGCTAGGGCGTGACAAAAATTGGTGACTCGCCAAAAAAATTTCAAAATGCTCTCCCGCCAACATACTTGATCGTAGCAGCTTCAAACTTGCTGGAAATGACGATGGCTCCGCCCTGAATGTCATATCATCATAACTTCCCACTTTTCTAATAGCGCCATCCGGTGGTGACAGGAATTGACCAGTTCGGTTACTTTGTCATTGGCAGACGAAATTCGATACACATGTGTATCATAGCCAGACATACAAAAAACTCATTGGAGCCATGCCCTAAACCCAACAGGAAGTCGGCCATTTTGATTTGAATTTTTTAATTTTAAAACGAACTCCTCCTCGGGTTTTCGACCGATTGACTTCAAATTTGGTACAGATCATCCAGAGACCAAGCTGATCAAAAATTGTGCTCTGCATGTCTGTCGGTCAAAGGGCGTGGCTGCTTGGGCGTGACATAAATTGCCGACTCGCCAAAAAAATTTCAAAATGCTCTCACGCCAACATACTTGATCGTAGCAGCTTCAAACTTGCTGAAAATGATGATGGCTCCGCCCTGAACGTCACAATATAATAACTTCCCACTTTACTAATAGCGCCCCCCTGTGGTAACAGGAAGTATCCAATTTGGTTACTTTGTCGAGCAGATTTAAATTCAATATATATGTGTACCATACCCAGACATACAAAAAACTCATTGGAGCCATGCCCTTAACCCAACAGGAAGTCGGCCATTTTGATTTGAATTTTTGAATTTTAAAACGAACTCCTCCTAGGGTTTTCGACCTATTGACTTCAAATTTGGTACAGATCATCTAAAGACCAAGCTGATCAAAAGTTGTGCTCTGCATGTCTGTAGGTCAAAAGGCGTGGCTGCTAGGGCGTGACAAATTTTGGCGACTCGCCAAAAAAATTTCAAAATGCTGTCACGCCAACATACTTGACCGTAGAAGCTTCAATCTTGCTGGACATGATGAGTGCTCCGCCCTGAACGTCAGGATATAATAACTTCCCACTTTACTAATAGCGCCCCCTGGTGGTAACAGGAAGTGTCCATTTTTTACTTTAACATGTACTGATGACACATAGTTGAACCCATCAACTTCATTACACTTCGAAAACATGCAGAACAAGTTGGTGAAGCTACTTTATGAATGCTGTGAAGCTACAAGTAATGGCGTTCCTGTGGCAACGCGGCGAAGATGGATCCCTTGCCATGAAAATACGTTTGTGTTTTTGATATCTTTACTGAACTCGTATCATCAGAAAAATTGATACACAGGTCAAGGATGGCAAGCTCTTAAATCTGATAGGGGCCTCGCCTATGGGGGGAGCAAAATGTCTCCATAGCGCCCCCTTATGGAAACAGGAAATGCCATATTTTACATTGACATTGGCCGATTTGCTCGAAACTTTGCATTTGTGCTGACGGTCTGCCCCTGAATGCACCTGCCCACATTTGGTTACGCTCAGTGCGGCCCCTGTTGGATGAACTATCAACTTGTCATAACTCCTTCCTGCTTTTTCCGATTCAATGGAAACTTTATCACAGGTTGGTGCCTGTACTTGACCTGTCCACTGGTCGTGAGTGCACACCTGCACCCGTCAGGATCTCACCACTACCTCCAACGTGCACAAGGGTGCGAGGGCCCGTTCAACGCTGCTTGCAGCTTTAATTAGGGCCCGAGCTGACTGCAAGTCGTCCGAGGACCCTATTGAAATCGTACTGTTTATTTTTATTATTATTAGGGCCCGAGCCGACTGCAAGTCGTCTGCGAAGGCCCGATTGAAATCGTGCTGTTAAATCGCGCTGTTTATTATTATTATTATTATTATTATTATTATTATTATTATTATTATTTTTATTATTATTATTATTATTATTATTATTCTTCCGACATTTCAAAGGCCAATTTCGCCCCTTTCCTAATTGTGAAAACGCGTCTAACTTTCCACATTTGTCCGGCCGGATCCGAAATTCGATATTTTTGGGCGGTCGTTCATGGTCGATGCAAAATGCCAAAATAGCGCCCCCTAAACACGTTTCAAAATTCCCATAGGGAAATTCAGTTACTTTCTCGTAGGCAGACGAAATTCGGTAGACATATGTATCATACCCAGACATACAAAAAATTTCATTGGAGCCACGCCCTAAACCCAACAGGAAGTCGGCCATTTTGATTTGAATTTTTGAATTTTAAAATGAACTCCTCCTAGGGATTTTGCCCGATCGACTTCAAATTCTGTACAGATCCTCTGGAGACCAAGCTGATCAAAAGTTGTGCTCTGCATGTCTGTAGGTCAAAGGGCGTAGCTGTTAGGGCGTGACAAAAATTGGCGACTCGCCAAAAAAATTTCAAAATGCTCTCACGCCAACATATTTGATCGTAGCAGCTTCAAACTTGCTGGAAATGATGAAGACTACGCCCTGAACGTCATGATATCATAACTTCCCACTTTACTAATAGCACCCCCTAGTGGTAACAGGAAGTGTGCAGTTCAGTTACTTTGTCGTAGGCAGACGAAATTCAATACACATATGTATCATAACCAGACATACAAAAAACTCATTGGAGCCGCACCCTAAACCCAACAGGAAGTCGGCCATTTTGATTTGAATTTTTGAATTTTAAAACGAACTGCTCCTATGGTTTTTGACCCATTGACTTCAAATTTGGTACAGATCATCTAGGGACCAAGCTGATCAAAAGTTGTGCTCTGCATGTCTGTAGGTCAAAGGGCCTGGCTGCTAGGGTGTTACAAAGTTTGGCAACTCGAGTAAAATATTTCAAAATGCTCTCACGCCAATATACTTGACTCTAGAAGCTTCAAACTTGCTGGACATAATGATGGCTCCGCTCTGAACCTCAAGATATCATATCTTCCCACTTCACTAATAGTGCCCCCTGGTGGTAACAGGAAGTGACCATTTTTTACTTTAACATGTACTGATGACACATAGTTGAACCCATCAACTTCATTCCACTACTAAAACATGCTGAACAAGTTGGTGAAGCTACATTATGAATGCTGTGAAGCTACAAGTAATGGCGTTTGTGTGGCAACGCAGCGAAGATGGATCCCTTGCCATGAAAATACGTTTGTGTTTTTGATGTCTTTGCTGAACACGTATCATCATAAAAATTGATACACAGGTAAAGGAAGGCAAGCTGTTAAATCTGATAGGGTCCTCGCTCATTAAGGGAGCAAAATGTCTCGATAGCGCCCCCTTGTGGAATCAAGAAATGCCATAATTTACATTGACATTAGCCGATTTGCTCAAAACTTCGCATTTCTGCTGATGTTCTGCCCCTGAATGCACCTGCCCACATTTGGTTACGCTCAGAGCGCCCCCTGGTGGATGAACTATCAACTTTTCATTACTCCTTCCTGCTTTGTCCGATTCGCTCGAAAATTTATTACAGGTTGGTACCTGTACTTGACCTGTCCACTGCTCGTGAGTGCATACCTGCACCCGTCAGGATCTCACCACTACCCCCAACGTGCAAAAGGCTGCGAGGGCCCGTTCAACGCTGCTTGCAGCTTTAATTATTATTCTTATTCTTATTATCATTATTATTATTATTCTTGTGACAATTCAAAGGCCAATTTCGCCCCTTTCCCAATGGTGAAAACACGTCTAACTTTCCACATTCGTCCGGCCGGATCCGAAATTCGATATTTTTGGGTTGTCGTTCATGGTCGACGCAAAATGCCAAAATAGCGCCCCCTAAACACGTTTCAAAATTCCCATAGGGAAATTTGGTTACTTTCTCGTAGGCAGAAGAAATTCGGTACACATATATATCATACCCAGACATACAAAAAATTTCATTGGAGCCACGCCCTAAACCCAACAGGAAGTCGGCCATTTTGATTTGAATTTTAGAATTTTAAAACGAACTCCTCCTAGGGTTTTCGACCGATTGACTTCAAATTTGGTCAAGATGATCTAGAGACCAAGCTGATCAGAAGTTGTGCTCTGCATGTCTGTAGGTCAAAGGGCGTGGCTGCTAGGGCGTGACAAAATTTGGCAACTCGACAAAAAAATTTCAAAATGCTCTCACGCCCATATACTTGATCTTAGCAGCTTCAAACTTGCCAGACATGATGATGTCTCCGCCCTGAACGTCCCCATATCATTACTTTTCACTTTACTAATAGCGCCCCCCGGTGGTAACAGGAAGTGACCAGTTTTTACTTTGAAAAAGAACTCCTCCGAGGGATTTTGCCCGATCGACTTCAAATTTGGTCTAGATCATCTAGAGAGCAAGCTGATCAAAATTTGTTCTCTGCATGTCTAAAGGGCGTGGCTGCTAGGGCGTGACAAAGTTTGGCGACTCGCCAAAAAAATTTCAAAATGCTCTCACGCCAACATACTTAATTGTAGAAGCTTCAAACTTTCTGGAGATAATAATGGTTCCGCTCCGAATGTTACGATCTAATAACTTCCCACTTTACTAATAGCGTCCCCTATTGGTAACAGGAAGTATCCAATTCGGTTACTTTGTCGTAGGCAGACGAAATTCGATACACATATGTACCATACCCAGACTTACAAAAAACTTATTGGAGCCACGTCCTAAACCCAACAGGAAGTCGGCCATTTTGATTTGAATTTTTGAATTTTAAAACGAACTCCTCCTAGGGTTTTTGACTGATTGACTTCAAATTTGGTACAGATCATCTTGAGACCAAGCTGATCAAAAGTTGTGCTCTGCATGTCTGTAGGGCAAAGGCCGTGGCTGATAGGGCGTGACAAATTTTGGCGACTCGCCAACAAAATTTCAAAATGCTGTCATGCCAACATCCTTGAATGTGAAAGCTTCAATCTTGCTGGAGATGATGATGGCTCCGCCTTGAACGTCCAAATATATTAACTTCCCACTTTACTAATAGCGCCCCTTGGTTGAAACAGAGAGTGACCATTTTTTACGTTAACATACTGATGACACATAATTGAACCCATCAACTTCATTTCACTTCTAAAACATGCAGAACAAGTTGGTGAAGCTACATTATGAATGCTGTGGAGCTACGAGTAATGGCGTTCGTGGGGCAATGCAGCGAAAATGGATCTTTTGCCATAAAAATACGTTTGTGTTTTTGATGTCTTTACTGAACTCGTATCATCATAAAAATTGATACACAGGTCAAGGATGGCAAGCTGTTAAATCTGATAGGGGCCTCGCCAATGGGGGGAGCAAAATGTCTCTATAGCGCCCCCTTGTGGAATAGGAAATGCCATATTTTAAATTGACATTGGCCGATTTGCTCGAAACTTTGCATTTGTGCTGACGATCTGCCCCTGAATGCACCTGCCCACATTTGGTTACGCTCAGAGCGCCCGCTGGTGGATGAACTATCAACTTTTCATTACTCCTTCCTGCTTTGTCCGATTGGCTCGAAACTTTATCACAGGTTGGTGCCTGTACTTGACCTGTCCACTGGTCGTGAGTGCACACCTGCACCCGTCAGGATCTCACCACTACCCCCAACGTGCACAAGGGTGCGAGGGCCCGTTCAACGCTGCTTGCAGCTTTAATTATTATTATTATTATTCTTCCGACATTTCAAAGGCCAATTCGCCCTTTTCACAATGGTAAAAACGCGTCTAATTTTCCACATTCGTCCGGCCGGATCCGAAATTTGATATTTTTGGGTGATCGTTCATGGTCGACGCAAAATGCCAAAATAGTGCCCCCTAAACACGATTCAAAATGCCCATAGGGAAATTCGGTTACTTTCTTGTAGGCAGCCGAAATTCGGGATACATATGTATCATACCCAGACAGACAAAAAATTTCATTGGAGCCACGCCCTAAACCCAACAGGAAATCGGCCATTTTGATTTTAATTTTTGAATTTTAAAACTAACTCCTCCTAGGGATTTTGCCCGATTGACTTCAAATTTGGTCCAGATCATCTAGAGACCAAGCTGATCAAAAGTTGTGCTCTGCATGTCTGTAGGTCAAAGGGCGTGGCTGCTAGGGCGTGACAAAATTTGGCGACTCGACAAAAAAATTTCAAAATGCTCTCACGCCCATATACTTGATCTTAGCAGCTTCAAACTTGCTGGACATGATGATGTCTCCGCCCTGAACATCCCCATATCATAACTTTTCACTTAACTAATGGCGCCCCCCAGTGGTAACAGGAAGTGACCAGTTTTTACTTTGAAAACGAACTCCTCCTAGGGATTTTGGCCGATTGACTTCAAATTTGGTCCAGATCATCTCGGGACCAAGCTGATGAAAAGTTGTGCTCTGCATGTCTGTCGGTCAATGGGCATGGCTGCTAGGGCGTGACAAAATTGGCGATGCGCCAAAAAAATTTCCAAATGTTCTCACGCCAACATACTTGATCAGAGCAGCTTCAAACTTCCTGGAAATGATGATGGCTCCGCCCTGAACGTCATGATTTCATAATTTCCCACTTAACTAATAGCGCCCCCCCGGTGGTAACAGGAAGTGACCAGTACGGTTACTTTGTTGTAGGCAGATGAAATTCGATACACATATGTATCATACCCAGACATACAAAAAATTTCATTGGAGCCATGTCCTAAAGCCAACAGGAAGTCGGCCATTTTGATTCGAATTTTTGAATTTTAAAACAAACTCCTCCTAGGGATTTTGCCCGATCGACTTCAAATTTGGTCTAGATCATCTAGAGACCAAGCTGATCAAAAGTTGTGCTCTGCATGTCTGTAGGTCAAAGGGCGTGGCTGCTAGGGCAGGACAAAGTTTGGCGACTTACGAAAAAATTGCAAAATGTTCTCACACCAACATACTTGATCGTTGCAGCTTCAAACTTGCTGGAAATAAAGATGGCTCCGCCCTGAACGTCACGATATAAGAACTTCCCACTTCACTAATGGCGCCCCCCAGTGGTAACAGGAAGTGACCAGTTTTTATTCTAATATTAACTGATTTGAACTCATCATCTTCATTCCACTTCTAAAACATGTGGAACAAGTTGGTGAAGCTACATTATGAATGCTGTGAAGCTTCAAGTAATGGCGTCCGTGTGGCGACGAGAGGACTATGGATCCCTCGCCATCAAAATACGTTTGGGTTTTTGATGTCTTTATTGAACTCGTATCATCATGAAAATTGATAGACAGGTCAAGGGTGACGAGCACTTATATTTCATAGGGGCTTCACCCATGGGGGGAGCAAACTGCTTCTATAGCGCCCCCTTGAAATTTTCAAAAACCTCTCCCCATAGGAGTTTTTTTTTTGCAGTAGGAAGATGAAAATTGGTACACATGTGTATTTTGCCGAGACACACAAAAAAGGTTCTGGCACCATTGGCCTACTTCAAACAGGAAGTCGGCCATTTTGATTTTAACTTGTCATTTCGGTCTGATTTCCAAACGTTGTATTGTAACGAACTCCTCCTAGAGATTTCGTCCAATCAACCTCAGATTTATTCCAGATCATCAAGAGACCATGCTGATGAAGAGTTCTGCTCTGCATGTCTGTAGGTCAGTGGGTGTGGCCGCTAACAGGAAGTGACCAGTTTTTACTTTCCCTTGTACTGATGACACATAGTTGAACCCATCAACTTAATTCCACTTCTTAAACATGCAGAACAAGTTGGTGAAGCTACATTGTGAATGCTGTTTAGCTACGATTAATGGCCTCCGTGTGGCGACGCGGCAACTATCGATCCTTTGCCATGTAAATATGTTTTGGTTTTCGATGTCTTTAATGAACTCTGATCCTCATGAAAATTGATTCACAGGTCAAGGATGGCAACCGCTTGCATTTCATTGGGTGTTGCCCATTAGGAGGGTGGCAAATTTCTCTCTAGCGCCCCCTTGAAGTTTTCAAAAACCCCTCTCCATAGGTGTTTTTTTGGAGTAGGAAGATGAAAATTGGTACTCAGATGTAAGTTTCCAAGATGAACAAATAAGTCTCTGCCACCATTGCTCTACGCCAAACAGGAAGTCGGCAATTTTGATGATAATGTGTCATTTTGGTCTGATTTACACACATTGTATTTTAACGAACTCCTCCTGGAAATTTTGTCCAATCAACCGCAGATTCATTACAGATCATCAAGAGTCCATGCTGATCAAACGTTGCGCTCTGCATGTCTGTAGGTCAATTGGCGTGGCCGCTATGGCGTCCCCATTTCTGATGCCTCGCCATGCATATTCGAGCAGCTCTCTCTCCCTCATACTTCATCCAAACGGCTTCAACATTCCTGCACATGATAAGAGACCCGCCCTGAACACCTACATATGCTCGTAGGCAATCTCACTCATGGCGCCCCCTTGTGGAAACAGGAAATGCCATATTTTACATTGACATTGGCCGATTTGCTCTAAACTTCACATTTGTGCTGAGGGTCTGCCCCTGAATGTACCTGCCCACGTTTGGTTACACTTCGAGTGCCCCCTGGTGGATGAACTATCAACTTGTCATAACTGCTTCGTGCTTTGTCCGATTCGCTCGAAACTTTATCACAGGTTGGTGCCTGTACTTGACCTGTCCAATGGTCATGCGTGCACACCTGCACCCGTCAGGATCTCACCACTGCCCCCAACGTGCACAAGGCTGCGAGGGCCCGTTCAACACTGCTTGCAGCTTTAATTATTATTATTATTATTACCACTAGGGGTGTAACCGATCAAAAAACTCAAGGTTTGGATCGTATCACGGATTTGAGTCACGGATCGGATCACTTTTCGGATCACCAACAACAAAAAAAGACAAGACAAATATAACTTTGTCTTCCATTTATTTTGTAAAACACTTCTGCCCAGTAAATAAAAAATAAAAACTTTAAATGATATGAAAACAAATTAAAATGCAATTTAAGGCATGATACCTTCTTCTTTTAAACATGGACTATGAATGAAAAACAGCTTACAGTGCACTAAGCCATGATACTTCATGATACCTTCTCTTTAGTGATTTAAAAACTAGCCTATGTCCACATCATCAAAAAAAGGGAATAGGAAGATGAAGATGAAGATTTTTTGGAATAGGAAGATGAAAATTGGTACACTTGTATGTTGCCAAGTCGCACAAAAAAGTCACTGGCACCATTGGTCTACTCCAAACAGGAAGTCGGCCATTGTGATTTTAACGTGTCATTTTGGCCTGATTTCCACATGTTGTATTTTAACGAACTACTCCTCGAGATTTTGTCCAATCAACCTCAGATTTATTTTCGATCATCAAGAGACCATGCTGATCAAAAGTTGTGCTCTGCATGTCTATAGTTCAGTGGGCGTGGCCGCTATGGCGTCCCCATTTCTGATGCCTCGCCATGCATATTCGAACAGCTCTCTCTCCCTCATACTTCATCCAAACGGCTTCAAAATTCCTGTACATGATGAGCCCCGCCCTGAACGCCTCCATACGCTCGTAGGCAATCTCGCTCATGGCGCCCCCTTGTGGAAACAGGAAATGCCATATTTTGCTTGAAACTTCACATTTGTGCTGAGGGTCTGCCCCTGAATGCACCAGCCCACGTTTGGTTACTCTCCAAGAGCCCCCTGGTGGATGAACTATCAACTTGCCATAACTCCCTCATGCTTTGTCCGATTCACTTGAAATTTCAAAAGTGTGATGATGGTCCGTTCCTGAACGCACCTGCCCACATCTGGTTACCTTCATAGTGCCACCAAGTGGATTAATGAAACATTGCATTTCTTCACTCCTTCCCGTTTTTTTCTGTCTTCTCGCTTCACACCGTGGCACTTGCCTGCCGCAGGCCCCCCGTGGTCGCGCGTGAGTGCGAGGGCCCGATCACAGCTGCTTGCTGCTTTAGTTATTACGGGCCCAAGCACTCACGGTGCGAGGACCGTATTGTAACTGAAGTGATTATTATTATTATTATTATTATTCTACAAGTTTAGAGGGCTTTTTGGGGGCTTAAACGTGTTTCAATTCGAACAAATACTTGGCAGAAAAATCAAGCCTCGTGAAAAATGTTAGATTTTATTGGATTCGCTTGTGGCTGGGGCAAAATGGCTCCACAGTGGCCCCAAGAAATATTCAAAAATTCATGAAAAATCAGTGGTTTGCCCGATTATGATGAAATTTGGGAGGCTTGTAGTGCATGCCAAGACAAACGGATTTGCTATTTGGGACTTTTTTGTCCAATGCACAGGATGCCCGCTAGGTGGCGTTGAAATTTCAAAATAAGGCAATTTTTGGCGATTACAGGCATCGGAATTTAACAAACTCCTCCTAGGCATTTAGACCGATTCTCATGAAAATCGCAGTGTGTACTCTTGATCCCTTGAAGATCAAAAGTTATTAAAATCATTCTGGTGGGAGTGACGGTGTGGGCGTAGCAGGGCCGCCATTTTAAGCAATTGGCCATGCAAATTGAAATGCTTATAACTTCAGTGTACATAGTCCGACATGCACCAAACTTCATGCACGTCATAAGAGTCCCGCCCTGAAGCCACTAAAATGTTCATATTCAGCCATACTGACAGCGCCCCGTCCTGGCGACAGGAAATGACCAAAATTGGGCATGTGTCATACTTTTGCAAACTCCTCCTTCAGATTTCTTCAGAATGTCACGGGCGAGGACACTCTTGAGATCTTTGACATGAAAAGTTATTAAAATCCTCTTGTTCGGATTAACCGTGTGAGCGTGATGGGGTGACCATTTTGAGCATCTCGCCGTGAACATTGATTCCCTAATAAATTTAGGTAAACGTTGTTCATTACACACCAAACTTCACACGCTGGTTTTCATAGATATTTACTAACTGTATTGGTTTCGCAAGTGGGCGGGGCCAACAGCCTCGCTAGCACCCCCTAAACTGCAGCCCCAAGGCCCCCTTCCACGTACACTGATGAAAGTTGCTGGATATATGTATCACACCCACATCTACAAAAAAATTTCTCGAGACACCATATGCTAAAGTCAACAGGAAGTCAGCCATTTTGAATTGAACGGCCATTTTTGGCGAGTTACACGTTGCGTACTTTAACGAACTCCTCCTAGGGATTTTGTCCGATTCTCATGAAAATCGTTTTGTATACTCTTGACCCCTTGAAAATCAAAAGTTATTAAAATCATTCTGGTGGGAGTCACGGAGTGGGCGTGGCAGGGCCGCCATTTTAAGCGATTCGTCATGAAAATTCAAATGCTTATAACTTCAGTGTACATTGTCCAGCATGCGCCAAAGTTTATGCGTGTCATAAGAGTCCCGCCCTGAAGCCATTTACATGGTCATATCCAGCCATACTGACAGCACCCCCTCCTGTTGACAGGAAATGTCCAAAATTGGGCATGTGTCATACTTTTGCGAACCCCTCCGACCGATGTCATCTGAATCTCACAAAAACGGGTGTGGACACTCTTGAGAACTGTGAAATGAAAAGTAATTAAAATCGGAATAACACTGTGGGCGTGACGGGGCGGCCATTTCGCCGTGAACAACGATTCCCTCATAAATTTAGGTAAACGTCGTTCATTACACACCAAACTTCACAAGCTGGTCAGTTTACATAAATATTTATGAAATGTATTGGTTTCGCAAGTAGGCAGGGCACACTTGCTCGCTAGCGCCCCCAAAACTGCAGCCCCAAGGCCCTCTTCCACGTACACTGATGAAAATTGGTGGACATATGTATCACACCCACATCTACAAAATAGTCTCTTGACACCATAGGCTAAAGTCAACAGGAAGTCGGCCATTTTGAATTGAACAGCCATTTTTGGCGATTTGCACGTTGCGTACTTTAACAAACTCCTCTTAGGGATTTTTTTGGATTTTCATGAAAATCGCTGTGTGTACTCTTGACCCCTTGAAAATCAAAAGTTATTAAATTCATTCCGGTGGGAGTCCCGGTGTGGGCGTGGCAGGGCCACCATTTTAAGCCATTCGCCATGAAAATTCAAATGCTTATGACTTCAGTGTCCATTGTCCGACATGCCCCAAACTTTATGCGTATCATAAGAGTCCTGCCCTGAAGCCATTCTCATGATCATTTTTAGCCCTACTGACAGCGCCCCCTCCTGGCGACAGGAAATGTCTGAAATTGGGCACGTCATACTTTTGCAAACTTCTCCTTCAGATTTCATCTTAATGTCACAAAAAAGGGTGCGGACACTCTTGAGACCTGTGACATGAAAAGTTATTAAAATCTCTTTTTGTCAATTAACGGTGTGGACGTGACGGGGCGGCCATTTTGAGCATCTTGCCGTGACAAGCAACAGTGACAGGTCTGAAGAACATTTACATGCAATTCCTCCGACTGACTCGAGCAACGTTACCTCCAGTCGGTGAGCGCAGGAGTTGGCAGTTGCTCGTTCTTGGCGGTGCATCGATGTGCAAGGGCCCGTGCAACGCCGCTTGCGGCTTTAATTATTATTATACTTGTTCCGACATTTCGACGGCCCTTTTGACCCCTTTAACGTGCCCAAAAAGTCACCAAATTTTGCAAGCAAGCAAGGCCTGGCGAAAAATTTGAAATTTTATGGTGTTCATCAAAAGGCGGGGCAAAATGACTATAGCGCCCCCTTGGAATTTTCTAAAACCCCTCGCCATTGGGCTTTTTTTGGAGTTGGTGGATGAAAATTGGTACACGTGTAAAAAAAGTCGACATAACGGTCCAACCCCAGCAGGAAGTCGGCCATTTTGATTTGAATTTTTTGATTACCGGCGATTTCCTCACCTCGTATTTTAACAAACTCCTCCTAGGGATTTTGCCCAAACGACATCCCATTTGGTAAAGATCATCTAGAGACCATGCTAATCAAAAGTCATCAAAAGAATGACTGTAGGTCCAACGCCATGGCTGCTAGGGCGTGACAAACTTTGGCGAGTATTCGTGATTTCGCCATCTATTTTCCAACGGCTCTCACGCCCACATACTTTGTCCAAACAGCTTCAAAATTTATGGACATAATGACGGCTCTGCCCTGAATGCGCCCATGTATTAATCTCCCGCCTTATTTATAGCGCCCTCCGGTGGTAACAGGAAGTGACCCTTTTTTTACTCTCCCATGTACTGATCCAACGTAGTTGACCCCGCAAACTTTATTCCACTTCTAAGATGTGCACAATAAGTTGGTGAAGCTCCAACATGAACTCTGGGAAGCTACAAGCAATGGCTTCCGTCTGCCAGCGCAGCGACTATCGATCCCTCGCCATCAAATTACATGTGGCTTTCTCATGGCTTTAACGAAGTCATTACCTCATGAAAATTGATGCACACGTCAAGAATGGCGAGCACTTACATATGATAGGGGTTTTGCCCATTAGTGGGGCAAAATGGCGCTTCCTAGAAAATTTTTATGTCGAAAATGGCCATTTTTGGCACATAGGTGCAATTTTCTCAAAAACTGTCTGATGAATTTTTTTTAATCGCAGCAATGGAATCAGTATCATGACCTGCTTCAACGGTCTAAACGGCGTTTTGATTGAATTGCTCCTTCATAGCGCCACCTAGGCAACATGTCTGGACTTGATCATTTTTCGGGGTGTTTTGTGCTATGACTCTTAATATTGCATTTAGAGCTGAGGTATGTATGAGGCACCATTAGGTAATCAGGTGTGCTGACATTGTGAGTCAGTCATTTTTGACCTTGGGCCTTAAGGTCAAGGTCAAATGGCAAAAATGTGCTATAACTCTCTTAATATAGCATTTAGAGCTTAGGTATGTATGAGGCACCTATAGGGAATCAGATATGCCGAACATTGTGAGTCAGTCACATTTGACCTTGGGCCTCCAGGTCAAGGTTAAATGGCAAAAATGTGCTATAACTCTCTTAATATAGCATTTAGTGCTCAGGTATGTATGAGGCACCTCTAGGGAATCAGATATGCTGAACATTGTCAGTCGCATTTGACCTTGGGCCTCAAGGTCAAGGTCAAATGGCAAAAATGTGCTATAACTCTCTTAATATAGCATTTAGAGCTTAGGTATGTATGAGGCTCCTAAAGGGAATCAGGCATGCCAAACATTCTCGGTTGTTCGAATTTCACCTTGAGCCTCAAGGTGAAGGTCAAATGGCAAAAATGTGTTATAACAGCTTAATGTGGCATTTAGAGCTTAGGTATGTGTGAGGCACCTATAGGGAATCATGTAAGCCAAACATTCTCTGTAAGTTGAACATGACATTAGGCATCAAGATCAAATGGCAAAAATTGCTATAACTTGCTGAATATGGCAATTAGAGCTCAGGTATGTTTGGGGCATCTATAGGAAACAATGTATGCTGAACATTCTTAGGCAGTCAGTCAAATTTGATGTTGGGCCTCAAGGTCAAGGTTATATGACAAAAATGGCCCTTATTTGTTTAATATTGTTTGTAGAGCTTAGGTATGTATTGGGCACTAATAGCAAATCATGTATGGTGGTTGTTTTCGACATTGGATTTGACCCTGGGCAACAAGGTCCAGGTAATGACAAAACGGCCAAAAAGTCCTTTATTGTTGGCTTTAGATCTTCGGTATGTATTGAATACTAATGACAAAACATGTATGCTGATCAAACACACCATATTGGATTTGACTTTGGTCTTCAAGGTTAAGGTCATGTGACAAAATCAATCAATTTATTTCCTCGTTGAATAATGTCTTTAGAAATTATTATGTATTAGGCACTAACCTATATATCATTAAAATATTTACAGGCATTGTAACCGCATGGTCGACCTTTTTTCACGATCATTTGCGGCAATAAAAACTGGTCAAAACCCATTTTTGGATGTTTGTTCCTATTAGCATCATGGAATACAAAGAATAATACTAATTAGATCCACTCGGTGGCAGTGTTGTGTAAAAAAAAAAATCATCGTCTGAAAGCAGAGCAAGAACCAGGTATCAATTGAGAAGATGGCGCACTTCACAAATTGACAGCAGATGACAGTGAAAGTTCAGGTTAGAAAAAAATCTAATCGGATTTCATGATGTAGACTTCTACAAGATTATATTTTTGCAAAATGGCAGAAATGTTGTTGTCTGTCACTCATGAAAAAGTGTGACTGCTCAGTCGAGTTGCCCGATAATGGTAACTAAAACCCCTTTCTCACTGAGCTGCGCTGGCCCACGGAAGTGTGCGGATGAAACAGTTCTCTTCTTTCGCAGAGAAGAATTGATTTGAAGAACCGTGATTTGATTTGCAGTGGTACGGGACCATTCCCCATCACCGCCGAAATTCGCGAAAAAATTAAACAGGTTGTATTTTTTCGCGGATGTCCGAGCTGCAGCTTTTTAACGCTAATATCATGTAGACAATGTGTTGCTTTCGCAAGAATTCGTGTTGGCTTGCTGTTGAATCCGCAGACTGATGCTAGTTACTTTTCTCCTGTTGGAGATGTAACTGCCGGCAACCTTCAGGGGCCTTGGCACTCTAGTTTCTGAACGAACTCGTCCTACACGGTTCATTGGATCGGCTTCAAATTTGGCGTGCCGCAACTAGACCACTTTTTTATTAAAAGTTATTAAAAGATTGCGCTAATCTGTTAGGGCGTGGCTGTTATTGGGTGGCGAAGTTTGATGTCTCGCCATGAAACACGAAAGTGCTGTAACTTGGGCGTGATGGGTCCAATCGGCACCAAACTTGCTGGGTATGATCATAGTCCCGCCCTCAACTCGCCAACATCAAAAAAATCCCCTCATACTCAAAGCGGCCCCTGCTGGCGACAGGAAATGACAAGTTTTACGCTTTGACTTGGCTATCCTAGCTGCTTCATCGGATTGGCCCCAGATTTGGTCTGGCATGCCTTAACAAGTTGGTGATGAAGTACAACGAAGATCTTGACCTATCATTATAGGGCATGCCTGTGGCGGTGCGGCGAACATCGATGTATCGCCACAACACAGGAAGTTGTAATAACTTCTGTCAACACGGTCCACTCAGCCTCAAACTTCACACGTGTTGCCGGTTCCGCCCTGAATACGTGAATATGCTCGTTGCCAGTGGGCATGGTCAAACAAATGAGCCACGCCCCTAAAACGGCAGCCCCAGAGGCTGGTTTGACCGACATGTACGAAATTCAGAACACAAGTGTATCAGGCCAGGACGCACAAAAAAGTCTCTTGGACCCATCGGCTAAACCCAACAGCAAGTCGGCCATTTTGAATTTAACTGCCACGTTGGGCGATTCGCACTCTTCGTACTTTTTCGAACTCATTCTACACAATTCATCGGATCGGCTTCAAATTTGGCGTGTTTCAACTAGACCCCAGTATGATCAAAATTTATCAAAAGATCCAGTCAGCGTTGAACGGCGTGACGATGGCGTGGCGTCGAATTTCCATTATTTGCCATGAAACAGGAAGTTGCTGTAACTTCAATGTGTATCGTCCAATCTGCCCCAAACTTCACGTTTGATGAGAGTCCCGCCCCAAACACGTCTACCTGACAATATCCCATAATAGTCATAGCGCCCCTCTGTGGTAACAGGAAGTGACCTTTTTTTACTCTACCATGTACTAATCCAACATGTTTGACCCCACCAACTTTATTCCACTTCTAAGACGTGCAGAATAAGTTGGTGAAGCTACAATATGAACGGTGGGAAGCTACGAGCAATGGCGTCCGTCTGCCAGCGTGGCGACTATCAATCCCTCGCTATCAAATTACGTTTGGCTTTTTCATGTCTTTATCGAACTCCTAACCTCGTGAAAATTGATAGACACGTCAAGAATGGCGAGCACTTACATATGATCAGGGTGTTGTCCATGGGCAGGGTAAAATGGCTACATAGCGCCCCCTAGAAAATTTCAACGAAGCAGCCCTCGCAGCTTCTTTAACCAGGTTGCCACAATCGATCTGTTTTCAATGCACAGCTGCACCCGTCAGGATCTCGCCACCACCCCCAATGTGCACAAGGGTGCGAGGGCCTGTTCATCGCTGATTGCAGCTTTAATTTATTTTATTTTTATAAATCTAATATGTACCATTAAATTTCATATTATATTTTATAACTCCTGGTACTTTCCTGATCTTTTTCAAATAGCACTTGAATGTTTTTTATATACTTGATAGAGAAACCTCTGTATCAATTAAATTTGGCACACCGTCTCTTACTGTATACAGTGTTAAACAGTACTTAGGCAAATTTTGAACACACTGTGTTGTTCTTCTTGTTTCTACTTTTCCTTCATTTTCTTTTCAGAGATATGCTCTTAGCACACCAATCTCACACCGTCTAATTCTTTACAGAAAACTGCTTAGATATTCTAGCTCTTCACAATTTTACAAATTTGAACAAATTCAAATGGTGTAATTACTTCACGCTCATAAAGGATATCACTGGTGGTTTTTCTCAGCAATGCATTACTATTGCCAAATATTGGAGTATTTAAGCGCCATTCCACGAGAGATTGGCATTTGGTGCGCAGTTGACCCCCCTGGAATTGAATGAAACTTGGCACATAGGTAGATATGGGTGTCTCACAGAAGAAGCTGAATTTTTAGGTCCCTATTTCACTTTGCCTGCTGATAGCGCCACCTGGAAGCCACTTAAATGGCTCAGTTTTGCTGTTGACACCACATTTTACTTCAACTATCATGACTTAAGGGTACACAGTACCAAATATGTTGTACTTCTATCATGACCTGTGACGCTTCAAGTCCCGTTAGACTTCTGCACCACATCAGCGCCAAGCTGGGTAACTATGTTATCGAGCCAGAATTATTTGAGAAATAAGAATAAAAATTGAAAATGGGAATAAAATAATACCCCAGACATATACCAAACTAGAATGCTTCATTATGTGTTTACACACAACAAGACTATCATTTTCAGTGAATAGTACTTTGGTATCTTGCTGTGTTTGTGCAATGGACGGCCAGAAAGATGGTTGAAATTGATTTTGGTGCGTGTTTGCAGTAGATTTTCTCCCTAACCCAGATTTGTACTGTGAGGGTAAATCCTGTTTGTTGTGCCTTTGGAACTCTATTTTCAGGAATGCCTAGCATTTCTTTGGTAGTATCCACGCTTTCAAGCTAGACGGAGCCAAAGTTGGAGGAAAACTCAAAATGGTCAGTTTCATAGCGGATTGTGCCTATGTTTAGGTGGCATTATTTTGTTTACCCAACAATATTGAGATCTGAAATTCTCTGGATACATAGTACTTTTGGGGTGCATTACAACATTAATGGTAGTATTTTCAGTGTAGATGATTTTAAACCTCAAAAATCAGAAAAATTCGCCTCCAGGGGGCACTGTACGCTGGATGCAAGTACTGGCCATCCCCAGCAAAGTACCAAAGAAATTGTTTTTGAATTGTGATGCACACAGCTAGTTTTCTCTGAATATGAAGAGTTTAGCTTGGTACTATGCTGGGTAGATAGCTACCTGACCAAAGGTGGTGCTCTGAAGAAGTTTGTTCTTCAGACCTAACATTCCATATTCCCAGACATATACCAAAGTTCTGTCTTTTGACATATATAAAGTACATGCACAGTTACTCATAAAATTTGTAATCTCTTTGGTATAAAGCTAGGTTGGTTGTAAATTGGAAAATGTTGGTGGTGATTGTAGCATTGTGTGAACATGCAAGACTTTTACCAGTAGTGAGTACAGTGTACAGTTTTGTAGTGATGGTGAGTTTCAGAAAATAACAAATTCTCTGCATTTTTGCATTACTATTAGAATTGGAGAGCAGGCTTCAGTGTTAATTCTCGGATTTCCCTAGGGTATGGTGCTTGGGTATGAAAAAGGGCACAGCAGTCACGTCTAGCGAATGGTTGTCCTGATAAAGGGCACAGAGGTCCTAGCAAGCAAGCAGCACCCTGCCAAGAAAAGGGCAGGTCATTTGTAGTGGTAACTTGCATGCCTTCATTCCTAACACCTGCCCATGATGCCTAGCCTACGAGATGCGCGATGGTTTGGAGGGCGGGGTTTCTTTTACAGACTTCCCATTTCCGTGCATACGAAGCCATGGGTGTTGACGCAACTGTTGCGCCATATAGGCTGCAGCCCGCTATTTAATTCAGAGACAGACAAGCTCACTATCTATGGCCTGTAAGCATCCCTGTAGAGACCCGGGATGCAGTGTAGTAGGGCTTGCCTCGGGCTCGACTGGCTCCGTGGGTAACATCGACCCAATCAAACAAAGAAGGCCATGGATGGCTGCTCAAGGCCAAGGCCAAGGAGCACCTGTGGTGTGCACCACCAGGTGCCGCCAACCCACATTCGAATTCCAAAATCAGATTGACGGATAGAGCTAGTCACATGCTGTGTTGACATCATTTTGCTTTGGATAACATGAAAAGTATAAAACAGTTTTAACTTTTGTACTAGACATTCTGGGCTCTATCTTTCACACTGCCCTACCCGTTGCCACTACCCGCTACCTGTGAATTACGCATTCAGCAGCTTCCACTATCCCTAAATGGTATCTTGCGGCCACACTACCTGCTATACATTATGCCAACTCCTTCATTTTTCGCCTGGAGGTGTGCCTGTGGGCGTGTTTATGCGCTTTCCCTACAATTGCTATCTTGACCACACACGTTAGGGAAAGCGTATAGCGGGTCCTCAAACCACCCGCTACCCATTTGGGCTTTTACAAGAGCGCGCCCAGGCGGCTTCAATGCGCGTCCACTTGGACACATGTGGACGTGCACATGCGGCTCACCTCCCAAATTAACTCGCCTATAGAAAGCCACCTTGCTTTAGCCTCAGTTGAACCCCTAAGAAAATGGCAGAGATAGTACTAAATCACCTTGATCGCCAGTTAAATAATAGAAGACGCCCAGAACGCACGTACCGCCAGCGCATCAGCTACCTGGGCCTTTCAGGTAAGTCTATATTGTTTGTATTTTGGATCAATCATTTTTTCTGCTTTTATTATAATATATAATTATTATATATAATATATATTAATGATATATATATTATATATAATATTCTAAAATTATAATAATACAAGTATTTCCCACAGAACGAGAATGCATGACTAAACTGCGCCTCTCCCGTCAGGCAGTGACGGAATTATGTCACCTGGTCGCAGATGATGTAGACACCGCTGCAGCTGTCCGTATGCCTTGCCCGTTGCTGTTAGGGTTACTGTGGCACTATTTTTCTATGCTAGTGGGTCATTCCAACACCCACTCAGCTCAATTGGAGGCATGACCCAATCTGCCGTAAGCTCGGCTATAACTGCAGTCACTGCCAGCATAGTCCGACATGCCAGTAGGTACATCACTGGCATCCCTGTGACACCCGAGAGACAACACAGGGTAGAGTTGAACTGCGATCATTTATGTAATAGCAAATATAACTGTTCGCTAACGTTAGTTCGCTTGCTTAGCTAGCTAGTTCGCTAGCCTAGCTAGCTGACAGTTAAATTTAGTATAACGTAAATACTCGCGGTTCAACTCTAGCTAAGTGAGATGGCGAAACAATGGATAATTTTTATTCATTTATTTTCTATTGAATTTTGTGCACGAAACTGTTGGCTAGCTAGGCTAGCGAACTAGCAAGCTAAGCAAGCGAATTAAGGCTTATAGTTTATATTATATAAGGTTATATTTTTTGCACCAAGTCCTGAATTCGGTGCTCTGCGCATGTGCAAACGGAAGGACGTAAGAATAGCCAAACGGAGTATCTTTACGGCTGCCGTAAGAATAGCCACTGCCAAAACAGGCCTGTAGACTATGTACTGACGTCCCGTTGCAAACGTCTGATGGCCAAATCAACTGTTGACATTTTACAACGGCATACGATCAAAATATTCAATTTTTGGAGGGTTGTGTAATTAAATCTTGTAAGTGATTGAAAGTGGTCGTGTTCTTCTTGAAAAATCATTTACAACCTTATGGCTTTCCATTTTGTTTCTGTTTTGGAATGGCGTTTAAGATAAATTTTTAATTCGGTCGTTGGAGGCACTGACATGCCTTACGGTCTTTTGACTCTAGATGAAGGAAGAAAAAAACAATTATGGATGCTTCATAATCCCTTTTGACCGACAATAAGCGGCACGTATACAACTCCAAAAACAAAATCAGATATATTTTAGCCCCCGGATTGCAGCGATTTAGGTGATATATTTATGAAAGCTACATTTAACTCTTAATGTATGTATGAATGAATGAATGATTGAATGAGCACCGGGTGCGCAGTGAGTGGTTTCAACCAGCACCCGTAAGTCCTCGGACTTATGTCGTGAAGTGAAATGACAACGAAGCATTTTATCTTACGGGTTGTCTTGGTTTGCTAGATATTTTGACATGGTGCGCGTTCTCTAACGAACATGAACAATTTCCGTATAATTGTGCCTCGGTGTGCGCATGCGCACAGCGAGCATACGGTACTCAGTCTGTGTATTTGTTTGTTTGTCTGTCTGTTACCATCATAACTGCGACAGCGTGTGCATCCAAGCTAAAGTAACAATGCCAACGAGTGACAAACACTGTTCTCTTGATTTTAAATGTGCCAGAATTTTGAAAAAGGATTCAGTTCATTTTTTGTAGCACTTCATGTTTCAGTATACACGTTTTCTGTACATAATGTTAAGCCACACCCACATGATTTTGGCACAAGGACCGCACTCTATTGACTGTTTATGTATTCAAGCTTGCTTTTATGTTACTGTACAACTATTGTACATCAGTAGTGGCTAAGCAATACACACCGAGGCATCAGCACCTCTGGTGCTTTCATATTTATTAAGTAATTAGTCATCGAAGTGTTTTACAATTCCACATTAATTCGGTCTCTGGCTCCAATGTCTTATTTTGAAAATTGTATGTTGCTCTGACAGTGGCCGATTAGCTTCCTCAAGTGCAACATCACAACATATTTTTGCTTGTGATATAGTGTTGCTGGTTTTAATGGAAAACGCGTCCTCGTATAGCCGTAAGATTGCTGGGTGGAGAGTTCAAATGCTCGCATTCATTGTCCCACACCCACTCGAAGTCCGCAGACACTGCCCGGTCACCCCCTCAATCCATGTGGCCGCCACTACAAAACTGAAAAAAAAAAATTGTGGGAAGTTGTGTTAATTATCTCTCTCTTCCCCTTATGTAACAGCAAGCCTGTCGTTTCGGCTCTGAGGCGATTGGAACGAAACGCAATGTGGGAAACGCAGTGTGGGAAAGATGCGAGTCTAGGACATGGCTTTAGATGAATAACTTAAAATTAAATAAATATATTCATTTTGCTGTGGGCGTTTTAAACAACATCAACAACAACACACAACAACAACACACAAAAGCAACAACAAATGTCGATAAAAGTTTCGCCTCTCTCATTCAAACATATTATAACTATGTGATTTTGTGAGTGACCGTTCAATGGAATTGCCGTTCGACGTGATTCCTTGCGCCAGCTGCACGCATGTATGCCTCTATTCCCCTGTTTGATGGTTGGGAGTCAAGTCATCGCCTATGCCTGCACCAACCAAACTAGACCGCGGTGGATCAAAATCCCGCTATTTGGCAATGGCACTTGGCAACCGGTAATAGAAAAGTTGTGACAGTCAGGCCTAAAATATTGTGAAATAGGCCATAGGTTTTCAGCAACAAATCGGAATTTGTTTCAAATGAATTTAGTGGCCACATTGGTACAGTGAATAAAACGTAAAATAAATTACTTTGTGGCGTGAAATTTTCAGCCAGCCCGTCAGGCTAGCACCTCTTAATTTCTGCTTGTCCGACGAAATCTTTTCTTGTCCCGGGCGCTCAGAACAGCGATTTCGCGAGCCCTGCGGTCTTCGTTAAATGCAAGAACAAAGACGAAGAATTCCTCTTTGGCTTGAATGAGCAGAATGTCATAATCCCCGCCCCTTGGGACTGATTCATTGCTGTCTGCGTGCATCCCACGTAGATTCTGGCTCCATGAATCCCTTCGGTCCAGGGAGAAGGAGTTTCCCCCTCTGCAGTGATTTACGTTTCCTTAGTTCTTATCTAGGTCCAGCAAGCTACACAGGAACAAACTGTACAGAGACAAACGGTCTGGCCTTGCAGGTTCCCTAGGCTTCAGAGGAAATACGCACATCTCATCTCATACAGTTACAGAAAGCACATTTCATTACGTACAGGTTAGATTGCAATGATTAACAATTACGCAGACCCAGGCCACAACCTAGGTCAATCAAGGATTAGCAATTTATAACTAAATAAGCAATTTATGACTAAATTCCTCTCACACTTGCTAGCAAGCTAGCTAACGTCTCAAATCTCCCAGCACACTTGGGTTGCAGTTGCACAACACTGCCGCAAAGCCTTGGATAAGCTCATGCATATTACAGCTAGTGAAGTTCGTAAAATTGGGGAAAAAATCAAATCATATCACTTTATTGTGATGATCATTTACAAAGATTTTCCTTAGTTAACGTTAGCTAGCATACAAGCTGCCTAGATGGCTATATCCAAACCGCAACATAGCCTAATGTGCGATGGCACACATTACACAGCAGCCTGGCCATTATGACATCATCACTTAGCCTCCAACATACATGCGCTACCCAGAAGCTGATTGGTTGGCCTGCGAATGAGGAACACCGTTTTAGTTTGCACCCCTAATGAGTGACGTCCTAGCTGAAGACCCGCCTTGATGAGACGCTGGCATATTTCATTTTAATTTTCACTGTGTCCCAAAAAGAGCGTGGCGACATGTATTTGTAAATGCAATGGACTGGGAGGCACCGTTTCCCTTACTGCATTTGAGTAATGTCCCATGTATTGCAGGATAAGTCTTTGAAAATGAAATGTCAAATGCCGTTATCATTATTTCCAAATGATTGGAAAACAGCATTTTCATTTTCATGTTGACCCTAAAAGCGTGTGATGACATGTATATGTAAATGCAATAGACTGGGAGTGCTGTTTGGCTTATTGTATTTGAATATTGTCCACAGTAGAGCGGGTTAGGTTTTTGCAAATTAAAGTTGAATGCCGATTTCAGTATCATTTTCAAATAGTCAGAAAATAGCATTTACATTTTCATGTTGACCCTAAAAGAGTGTGGTGACACGTAAATGTATGCAATAGGCTGGGGGTGCTGTTTTGCTTATTGCATTTGAATATTGTCCACTGTATTGCAGGGCATGACTTTGAAAATGAAATGTCAAACAGCTTTTCATTATCATTTGAATATCGTCATAGATTTCCTATGAGTATGTGAAAATGAAAGTGATAATTGGATTCATGCATTTTCAATTTCATATTGTCTCAAATAACTCATTCATAAGTGGAAAATTATAATGTAATAGTGGAATTACATTTTGATTTTAATATTGTCCCCTATGGGCTTCCATAGTTGAGAATCTTGTTGCCAGAATTGTTGCAACGACAACGTGCTGCCAGTTGTTAAAAGCTTGTTACCGGCTATTTTTCCACCTATTCAGTCATTTCCTGCGTGCTATTAATCAAAAAGTAATGGGTTTTCAGTCAAAGCCATCAATGCCTGTCGGAAGAGGAATATTGACATAGTTATTTCACTAGAATACTGCATCCATTTCGCTTGTATTGCCTTTTTTTAGCCAACTGTTTTTGGTGATCTCTTATCTGCAGCCATTTTGTAGGGTTGCCACAGTATTCTATTTGTGTGAAAAAATTTTAGGATTTTATTGATTCATTGGAGTTCACTTGAAAAGGGTCGTCAGGGGTTGGGAAGGATGTGCGCCATGTGCAAATTGCGCATAATTTTATGGCGCATTATAAAGCCAAGTCGCGGCCTGGAATGTGCCCGTGCCCCAATTAAGTCTAATTTTATTTTATTTTTTTCATTTTACAGTACCAAAATTCCTCAAAAAACTCCAGTGATCACAGGATCGAGTACCTACTGATGCTTGATTGATCTGTTCTAGTTCCAGGCCCTTGCACGGTCCATCACCATTGCGAGGCTGTGAAAATGCCCATAGCATGAAAAACTGAGTTGGAGTGTATTTTCACAGCAAAATGAGTTTGTGACGAAGTCCTTTGAGATCATGTCAGATTTATATCAATATGCAGTATCAAATAAACACAGTCCCGGGACAGAGTGTTGTAATACTGAGCGGGTGTGTATTTAAAAGCTATTTCTTGATTGTTTTTCTTTGTCAGATACTGTTTAATTTGTTGTCAAATTGCCAGTTGTCATTGGAAAAGGTTCAAGGTCCACTTTCAATCATCATGCACTGGCTTCTGTCAAAAGGAAGCAGGTCAGATTCATCCTGGATCGAACAAACGAGCAATAATCTTTTACTTGGAAAAAAGACAAGGGCTGTCCCCATGTAGTTGTTTGGTCGATTGTTTGGTTTTGGTCAATCTGTATTTGATTTGGCCGAGCAATCGCAAATAACCCATCGAGAGAGTAATCCATTTGGGATGTGGCAGGTATTGCAGACAGGAACATTCCACAGGTGAACAGATTAATTGGAAACAGGTGAGTGTCATGATTAGGTAAAAAAGGAGAATCCCTGAAAGGCTCAGTTGTTCACAAGCAAGGATGGGGCGAGGTTCACCACTTTGTCAACAACTGCGTGAGCAAATAGTTCAACAGTTTAAGAACATTTCCTAATGTGCAATTGCAGGGAATTTAGGGATTTCATCATCTACAGTCTATAATATCATCAGAAGATTCAGAGAATCCAGAGAAATCTACATGGAAGCGACAAGGCCGAAAACCGTCATTGAATGCCCGTGACCGTCTGTCCCTCTGGTGGCACTGCATTAAAGTCCGACATCATTCTGTAAAGCAGTTGTTCCCAACCCAGTCCTCAAGGACCCCCTGTCCTGCAGGTTTTTGTTGCAGCTTTACTTTAGCACACCTTATCCATTTAAGGCCCAATGCACCTTCATGCACACCCTGTTCAGGAAGATGTTTTTCAACCAATCAGCATGAAGCCCTTAAATGGATCAGATGTGAAAGAGTAGAGCTGCAGCAAAAACCTGCAGGGCAGGGGGTCCTTGAGGACTGGGTTGGGAACCACTGCTGTAAAGGATACTACCATGTGGGCTCAGGAACATTTCGGAAAACCATTGTCAGTTAACGCAGTTCGTCGCTACATCTGCAAGTGCAAGTTAAAACTCTACCATGCAAAGCGAAAGCCATATATCAACAACACCCAGAAACGCAGCCGGCTTCTCTGGGCCCGAGCTCATCTGAGATGTACTGACGCAAAGTGAAAAAGTGTGCTGTGGTCTGTGGAGTCCACATTTCAAATTGTTTTCGGAAATCATGGACGTTGTGTCCTCGGGGCTAAAGAGGAAAAGGACCATCCAGATTTTTATTAGCACAAAGTTAAAAGCCAGCATCTGTGATGGTATGGGAATGTGTTAGTGCTCATGGCATGGGTAACTTGCACATCTTTGAAGGCACCACTAATGCTGAAAGGTACATACAGGTTTTGGAGCAACATGTATTGCCATCCAAGTGATTTCTTTTTCAGGGACATCCCTGCTTATTTCAGCAAGACAATGCCAAGCCACATTCTGCACGTGTTACAACAGCATAGCTTTGTAGTAAAATAGCGCGGGTAATAGACTGGCCTGCCTGTCTACAGTCCAGACCTATCTCCCATTGAAAATGTGTGGCGCTTTATGAAACGCAAAATACGACAACGAAGACCCTAGACTGTTGAGCAACTTAAGTCATACATCAAGCAATAATGGGTAAGAATTCCACCTACAAAGCTTCAACAATTTGTGTCCTCAGTTCCCAAACCCTTATTGAGTGTGGTTATAAGGAAAGGTGATGTAACAGTGGTAAACATGCCCCTATCCCAGCTTTTTTGCAATGTGTTGCAGGCATCAAATTCAAAATGAGTGAATATTTCCAAAAAAACAAAGTTTATCAGTTTGAACATTAAATATCTTGTCTTTGTAGTGTACTCAATTGAATATTAAGTGAAAAGGATTTGCAAATCATTGTATTCTGTTTTTATTCACTTTTTACACAACATTCCAACTTCATTGGAGCTGGGGTTCCTTAAACGTACATTTACGTGCATATTTAAGAGGAGTGTAATGTTGGCATAAGAGGTGGAGTTACACATTAGTTTTTCATGTACAAAAAACAGTTAGGCCTACATTAAAATGTTGCTTTTATTAGTTTAGGTGAGTTATACACAACATCAATATTACTTTAATCGCCTCGGATAATTTATTAAGAGTAAACACAGGCCGAATGAGAGTGCTGGACTGCCACTGTAATTCCCTCTGCATTCCAAATAGATTATTCCCAGTGGACAAAAAGCGCATCAATCAAACAATTGAAAAGATGACTACATGGGGACAGCTTTAGTAGTTTTTTAGGTCACCTGAGATGAAGTCTAGTGGGTGACCTGTTCTAATCGCCTTTTGTCCGTCGTCGTCCGTCGTGCGTCCGTAAACAATTTACATTTTCAACTTCTTCTCAGAAACCGCTGATCCGATTTCAATAAAATTTTGCAGGAACCTTCCTTGGTCAAATATGCACCAAAATTGCGAATTCTATGGTGCCCACCCCCAGGGGCTCTGAGGGGCGGGGCTAAAAGTGGTCAATACATTTTTGACTTCTTCTCAGAAACCGCTGATCCGATTTCAGTAAAATTTTGCAGGAACCTTCCTTGGTCAAATATGCACCAAAATTGTGAATTCTATGGTGCCCACCCCCAGGGGATCTGAGGGGCGGGGCTAAAAGTGGTCAATACATTTTCGACTTCTTCTCAGAAACCGCTGATCCGATTTCAGTAAAATTTTGCAGATACCTTCCTTGGTCAAATATGCATCAAAATTGTGAATTATATGGTGCCCACCCCCAGGTGCTCTGAGGGGTGGGGCTAAAAGTGGTGAAATTGGTTGACATTTTCAAAATCTTCTCCACACCCAGATATGCTGGAAAACAATACTCTTCATAGATGGAAGGCTCTTGAGGTGCTTTATCAAAATAGTGAACTTCATGACCCTTGCGCTCCATGTTTGCCCCTGGGGAGGGGGTGAAATTTACTATAGTTTATATAGGAAAATGATACTTTTGGGTATATTTTGTTCATTTTCTTCTGGAAATCATTCAAACTTGAATTGCATTGTAACCATCAGATGACAGTTTGATACTATAACATTTTTGACCCTGTCTCTTCCCCAGGGGCTGAGGGGTGGGGCCCAAAAGGGGTCATATTGCCAAAAATTTCAACAATCATCTTCTCCAGACCGAGAGAGGCTGGAAACCAATACTCTTCATAGATGGAAGGGTCTTGAGGTGCTTCATCAAAATTGTTAATTTCATGGCGCCCAGGTCCCATTTTTGCCCCTTGGGAGGGGGTGAAGTTTACTTTACTTTTTAGGAAAATAATACTTTTGGGTATATTTGGTTCATTGACATCAATAACATCAGTTTTTATACAACTCAGTTGTCCGTTAAGGCCCATGGGCCTCTTGTCTAAATTAAATATTATTTTGTTTGTTCAATCCAGAATGTATCTAACCTGCTTTCTTTTGTGAGAAATTCATACATGATTGAAAGTGAACCCTGAACCTTTTCGGTCGACAACTGACAACTTGACAGCAAAGTAAACAGCCTGTGATAAAGAAAAACAATCCAGAAATAGTTTTTAACCCCTTTGCGCAGAAGCCAAATATGGCTATTTATGCGTTGCCCGATTAAATTCTTTATACCGGTAATTCAAGATTTGAGCTTCATAGAGAGGGGGGAAAGGATTCAACTGAGACAAAGCACTTGAATCATCTAGAATTCCATCGTTTTTCAGTATTTTCATGATTTTGGTAGATGTTGCTAACATAAAAATCTTCATGAAAATTCAGCATTGAAATTGTAAAAAAATAATACTGAGAATTGTATAATAGTTGGGAGTTAAAACAATGCATTTCTGGGATCATAAACTCCTTGACCACAAGTGTACTTAATCTGAGCATGAAATTATAAATTATCTACTCTTAAGGAGACAAATAAGACTGCTCTCCAGGTGCTTCCCCAAACTCTGAGAGCCCTCAAAATGGCGCAGTGTGAAATCATAAAATAATAGTATTTTTAACACAAATGAACTTTTGTCACATGAAATTCGATATGAATTAATGATTTCTAGCAGAAAAATTATTAAAGGAGGGAGGGGAGACATATTATTTTTGTACAGTTTCCCGTCTGCATCAGTGTTCTCACTGTTTCCGGGCTGTAACTCGGAAACCATTTCAGATTGCACACTTTTTCAACATTGTATGTAGATGTGCCTTCTACTATTTTTGCTAAAATTACTTTTTAAATTTTTCTTATTTCCATGGTAACATTTTGGATTTAGTCTCAAAATCAGAAACTCATTCATATATTTTCCTCAGACATTGAAAACGCTTTCAACATGGCATGTAGATGTGCCTTTTGCCATTCTCCTTCAAATTACTTGTTTAATTATGTCTTCCTATGGAAGGGAGGGGGGACATATTGTTTTTGTCCGGTTACGCGCGCGCGTCTGCGTCAGCGTTCCCACCGTCAAAACCGTTTGATATATTTCCATGAAAATTTACATAGATTTGCATCAGGTCATGCAGATGTGCCTTTTGCTATATTGAGGTTATTAATTTTTCTACTTTCTTTGTAAATGTCTGTGAACATCAATGAGGGGCCGCTGGATTCTGCTGGGGGGAGACATTTGTTTTTTGCCTTAAAACAAGTGAGAGAGAGAAGCATTTGAAATGAATCCACTTTAAACAGATTGCGTTCTACAACCCGACAGGTTTGCTTAATTAGTTTAGAACAAATAGGACATTTATCAGCCGTTCAATGCAGTGGAAAAGTTCATCATAAAGTGTTGCAATAAACCAATTTTTAAATAGAGAAAAGAACGGCTGAAATAATGCTTATCTGAGATTGTCCTGCATCCAGCCATGAGAGCCATTTTTTGTCGTCCTGTTGTTACCACCGCCGCTTTCCGTTTCAATTTGGGAGAACCTCCACGGAACTCACAAGCATTGCTGGACTCTTCATGTTTACAGAGATAGACTTTGCAATGAATAGTCTAAATCAGGGGTGTCCAATCTTATCCATAAAGGGCTGGTGTGGGTGCAGGTTTTTGCTTCATCCCAGTACCACAACACCTGATACTGCTAATTAACTGATCAGGGGGGTCAATCGATCAACCTTGATGAGTAGAATCAGGGGCCGGTTGCATAAAATTAGACCCAGTCTTAGACTTAAATGTAATTTTAAGTCAGACTTGCGATAGACACTTAAATAAGCCTGTTGCATAAAACCTGTCTATGAGTGACTTATTTAAGACTGCCTTAAATAGCCTGTTGCGCTATGTATCATGGGTAAAATAAGACACTTAAAGGAGGACTATCATCAAAAAATTTCTGCCCTCCTGTTATTTCAATTTGTTAATCTCCTGCTAGTTAAACTGCATTCATATAGCTCAGTTGGCTAATTGACGAAAAAATCAAATTTAATTGAGCCCATTGGGCAGCGCCATTATTTTCCGTAGCACCTGTCGCATCTGATTCTGGGGCGCGAGATCATGACGTCAGCGCAGGGGTCTGGCGCTTCCAGGCAATCATGGCCATGCATTCGATTTAATGAGATTTTCTTGTCAGTGAACAGATCCGAAATCGCTTTGAAACTGCTGCATTGTCAGGTATACGATTGTGTCAATGACACTAAACAGAAGATGGCCAATGTGACAATGCACACGTTCCCAAGGCACAGGGATTTAATTCGCCGTTGGGTTATAAACTCGCACAATGGAGCAATACATATCACTGTTCAGAGATGCTTTGTTTACATGCTCAGCCGCCGCATTCACGTCACATTATGGCTTTCACGGGCTGAAACTCTGTCTCGCGAAGCTTGAGTTCAAAACAATGGCGGCCTCCGTTTTGGATTTTATCATGGAAATTACGGGCAATTATCGCCAATTACGTGGAAAGGACTAATTATCTTGCGGAAATACTTGAACCGGGTGCTGTTGAACTTAAGTGCAGTTAATATAAGTCGAAACAGGTAAGCGTGATAATCCACCTTTAACAGAAGAGAAAAACATGGTGGACGCAACAGTGACACTCGGAGGCAGTGGGAGATCACCGCACGTAAGCGCAACAGAAAACCTTTGCTTTCTTGAGGAATATAATGCCGAAAAAAAGCCTTTTATTCAGTAGTTTTAATTGAGCAAACGGAAATTTGACACGTCATTGAGTTAGGGGAGAAAATTACAGAAAAGGCGAACAGTATCAACGATCGTGAGAACCGTGAAAGATGTTCAAAAACGTTTTAAAAATATGGTGCAAGAATCATAAGCCGCTTTCACGCCAGACGCGAAACGATTTTTTCGCAGGACAGATTACATTCAAAGTCAATGCAAAGACGTGAATTTTGCATTGACTTTAAATGTAGTCTGTCCTGCGAAAAATCGTTTGTCGTCCGGGGTGAAAGCAGCTCAAGGCGGAAATATGGAAGAGAAAAAAATCCAGCCACCGGAGGAGCACCCCCTCCAACTACAAAAATAAACAAATAAAAATAAAAAAAGAGGCGATAATCTTGTTTCTAATGTAAAATATTTTTTGTCCTATTTTGTTAGAAAAACAATGAGTATTGCTGTATCTTTATGTCTCCTAACTGGTGTTCTAATAATGTGCTGCCATGGCGACAAAGGTCTCATCTCAGCCTTAGCCAGGGGGAGAGGTGGCTAATTTTTCTGCCTCAAATTAAGTCAGTCTTAAGCATTATGCAAGAGACAGTCTTAATTAGACTAGTCTAACTTGACAATTTAATATCAGTCTACAGTGAAAACCAGTCTTAAGTTTATGCAATCGGCCCCAGGTGTGTTAGTGTCAGGGTGTAACAAAAACCAGCACCCACACCGGCCCTTTTTGCATTAGATTGGACACCCCTGGTCTAAATGAACTTATACTTCAACTCTTTCTTGCAACCTAGAGCCTTCTTGAAGAGAGCCTTATTCATCTCTGTAAGTCTTTTGTTGATGTCCATCGACCTTGGCGGGTCACGCCACAAAGAGTCCAACTCAATTGACTTATGGTCACGCAATGCTCCTCGAGCCTTGTAGATTTCGTGTTGAGTATCACGCGAAATAAACTTTACCATGATTGCAGGCGGAAACTTATCTGTTGCAGTCTTCGGCTTAATGCGGTGACAAGCAGATATATCAGCGGCTGAGATATCAACCCCAGCCAGGGAAGCTACTTGGCAAACGATGTCGGGAGTGTCCTCCGATCGAGTCACCGGAATGCACCGAACTTCGAGGCATTGACGACGGTCAGACTGTTCTAAATCATTCAACCACTTCTCATTCCTTTTGGTGGCTGCTTGCAGCGTACCAATCTGAGACTTCAAAGCTCTGTTTTCCTCTTCGAGTTCCTAGATTTTGTTATCCCTTTCAGAAGCTTTTTGATCAGTTCCTCGTATTAATCATTCAAGAATTCTAAAGATTCTATCATGGGAGCCAATTTGGCGTCAAGAATGTCTTCAAGATACTTTCGAGCTAGTGCTAAAGTCGATCCAAGTGACATTATAGAACACACAAGAAATAAAAATAAAACAACTAAACAAAATTTTTAAAATGTGGTTAGAAAAAAGACCTTGTGTGGACCGATGAAGCAAAAAAAAAAAAAAAAAGCGGGAGCGCTTGGAAACATGTCCGGTCCCACTGATCAGATATTTTATATATATATTATATTTTGGCTGTATTAAAGTTGACCTCAGATGACCTTGAAAGGTCAAACTTGAGGTCAAGCAAAATGTTACAATTTTCAAAGACTTCTAGGCTTGAAAATATTGATGTGTATTGACTTATATAGGTCATAAATAGACCCTAAGTTTATATCTCAGACTTAATGTAAGTCACACATGAACTTTCATTTGGTGACGTTCAACTTGACTTGGTGACCTTCAAAGGTCAAACTAGACATAATACAATTACAATGACTTGTATTGCCAATACGGTCACAGATGGAGCCTAGGTTTGTATTAGAGACATAGGAAGTCATGTATGAACTTTCATTTGGTGACCTTCGTATTGACCTTCAAAGGTCAAATGTGACCTTGTGAAAATTCAATGACTTGTATCACTAAAATGGTCATAGATGGAGTCTAGGTTTGTGTTACTGACTTCTAGGAAGTCACATATGAACTCTCATTTGGCGACATTCAACTTGACTGTCAGTGACCTTTGAAGGTTGAACTCGACAGTGAAATTACAATGACTTGTATCACCAAAATGGTCGCAGATGGAGCCAAGGTTTGTATAGAGACATTTACTTTGTAGAAAGTCATATGTGAAGTCCATTTGCTGACCACAACTTGACATTCTGTGACCTTTAAAGCTCACAATTAACATATTGAATTTTCAACGACTTGTAGCACCAAACTGCTTCAGAGCGTAGTGTATTACAGGAGGTCTTATAAATGTACATGAACTTTTATTCAGTGACCTTGATATTGACCTTCAATTATTCAAAGGTCAAACTTCACATGAAATTTTTTATAACTTGTATCATCACGATAAGATTGCTTGCCGGTAAGCTAAAGGACCCTTGGTCCTAATTTCAATCCAGTGTCAGACAGTATAAACTTTCCACTGTAATTGAAAGACATTGATTGGACCCTCAGAGAAGTATTTAAACCCTTACATAACAGCAAGTTAGGTTGTATTCTCTCAACTGTGCAGCTTAATGACGTGAATGCATAGAAAATAAACTTCCAAAACCAACCCTGAAGTGCTTAGGACATGTATGAGAAGGAAATGTCATACGGACGTGGGCAATATGAGTTATTCCGAATGGAACAGGATTGGAGGGTTCCTTGTACCGGATAGCTCTGTTTCTGTGGAGGTGGAATTCAATGATGGAGAGTTTTTTGTCATTAAGAGTGAGTCCGATGGAGTAGTACAGAGTACTTATAACTGGCTAGCTAGCTGTTTTTTATTTTCGGTTTACCACTGCCATGATGATCCCAGAGCTTGTTTGCCACATTGATTAATAAGAGTAACTATTTACTCATAGTACTGCATGTGGTGGCATTTTGCTCAATGAAGCAATTTTTTTTAGAATTTATACGGCATTCAACGGAATAGAATGCCCAACATCAGGTTTTTGCTCATTTTAAATGTGAACTGCTGGAAGACTTTGGTAAATCCCCTGCTATGTTTGTTGTACTGATTCTGTTCAATGTAGGGTATCATATTGCCTGCTTTTTCCTCATAATGGAATGTCTGTTTTGTTAAAATAAGGAATATTTCAGATATTACGGTGTTAGTGAGTGAAACTTGCTCCTTATAGGGTAAGGAATGTGTTTATAGCTACAAGCTTGCATTTCGCTTCGGGTGCTCGGAGCTGCTAGCTTTCTGTTCCAGGGTGAACGTTATGACCGTAAAATGAGCAGTTCCTTTAATGAGTATGTGTGCTCGCTGATTGGGCTCTGAAGAAAAAAAATGGACAAAATTCTAAACCTTATCATGGAGAAAAGGCATGTTTTTGGTTTGGAGAGGTTACTTGTGACTACTGATGTCCATCCGTGGTGACATTGATAAACTCATGCTAAATTCTGCTAGAAAATCATTAATTCATTTTGAACTTCATGAGTCAAAAGTTTATTTATGTCAAACATATGATTTAATGATTTGACAGTGCTCAATTTTGAGGGCTCTGACAGTGTGGGGAGGCACTTGGAGAGCCAGCATAATTGGCTCATAAACATAAAGGTAAAGGTAATTTTGAATATCGCTGTCACATGAAGTACACTTCTAGTTTATGATCTCAGAATTGTAACTCCCGCCCATTTTCAAATTCTCTGTATTTTTTTAATATAATTTCATTGCTAAATTTTCATTAATATTTTTTGTGTTTGTGGCCCTTTTTCTGTGCTAAAATTATATAAAGAAACTGAAATACAATGGATTTCTAAATGCCACAAGGGTCTTGTTTTTTTTTTTTTTTTTTTTGTAAGATTTTTTTTGGGGATTTTCACCTTTATTTGACAGCTGCGAAGTAGAGAGAGACAGGAAAGTTGGGGAGAAGAATGGGGGAAGGCATGCGGCAAATAACTGGAGCCGGAATTGAACCCGGGTAGCCGCGGGAAGGACGCAGCCTTTATGGTGCGCGCACTAAGCCGATGTGCCACCGGGGCGCGGGTCTTGTTTCATTTAAGCCATTTCCCCCTCTCTGTGAAGCTCAAATCTTGAATTATAAGCCTTAAAACTCATAAACAGCCAGATCTGGCTAATGCGCAAAGGGGGTAATTAGCCATGTTGGATGACATATCTTGTGGTCATGGAAAAGATTTTACTTTTTTTCATAATGGTCAAATTATTGGGCCGCTTCAAGCAAAGAAAACAACCAAGGAGATTGCTGGAACTACTAAAATTGGTTTAACACCTTTCTGCAGATGTAGACGCCTGCAGACATAGAGCAGCTCTTTTTATGGAAGCAGCTGCACTACTTTATCACTAGATGGCACCCCCGGATCAGTTATTGAATATTCACAAGCAAGCAGAGCTGGAACACAGTCTAGAATATTGACGAGTTCAATCCTATCCCTGTTTTTCAGGAGTTGCATGAATTAAACTCCTCAGCTAAGCCTGATGTGCACACTGCTCAATATCCTTGCCCATAGTATCTATCCTGCAGTTTAAAAAAATGACCTCTTGTGACAGAAAAAATGGTTGACCTCTGTAGCAACCACTTCAGTTACAGAGACCCAATGGTATTCCAAGTAGTTAAAAAAAAAAAATCAGTTTCCTGAGGCAAAAATTCGCCATGGTATTGACACTATGGCATTCTACTATCAATTTCAGTCATCACATATTAAAAATGCCAAAATTTCCTATCGTGGATTAACGCATAGATTTGTCGGTTGAAGAATTTAGCTGTCTTTTAGAGCCTCATACAAGCTCTCACGGAAATCCAATCACTTTAATGGTGATTCAATGGCATCTGCGTGAAAGCCCAGCTGTAGTTCACGCCTACGTGAAATTCTCCTGGTAATTACCCGTTGGTTGACACGATTTTTATCCAATTGCAGACAGTATAAGCTTTCCTCAGTAAGTGAAAGACATTGATTGGACCTTAAAACATATTAAAATACTTGCGTAACAGGGTTACGTTGTATTCAATAAACTTTACGCAGCTCAGACTGACGTGGTTGCATGGGAACAAAAAACCTCTAGAGCTGAGCCTGGAGAGCTGAGCTTATTTGCGGGATGGAAATGTGATTCTGAGATGGAAAATAGCAGTTATTCTGAATGGAACAGACAGGAAGGCTGACAGCATTGATACTTTTGAGGAGCAGCTCAATTATTCTATTGAAAAGTGAGTAAAGCTGTCTTTGTATGGTGTAGCTCTATCTTACTTTTAGCCTGTTAGCTAACTAGCCAGCTATTTCTTATTTTTAGTTTACCACCTTGATCACAGAGCTAGTTTGTCACGTTGGGTAACAAAAGAGTAGTCGATACTGCAGTGCGCTGGCATTTTTCTTAACTAGACGATCAGTTTTAGAATGTATACCACATTCAGTGAAACGGAATGCCTTGCATTTTCGCTGTTTTAAAGTACGAACAGCTATTACTGTGACCAGAGTTACACTTGTTCCATAGAGGGTGTGAAAAGCGTTGTTACAAGCTTGCGTTTCGCTGGGATGATCGGTATTGTAAACAGCAAGCTTTCCGTCTGCGTGAACATTCTGACCGTAAAATATGCAGTTCCTCTAATGAGTATGCGTGCTTGCTGACGCGGCTTTGTAGATAAATGGATGAGACTCTGAACTTTATCGTGGAGGAAAGGCATGTTTTTGGTTTGGAGAGGTCAGTGGTGACCATTGATGTCCAGCTGCGCCTATATTGATAAACTCATGCTAAATTCAACCAGAAAATCATCCATTCATATTGAACTTCATGAGTACAAAGTTGATTTGCGTTAAAAATATGATTATTTTATGAATTGAAAGTGCGCCATTTTCAAGGCTCTGGGAGTTTGGGGAGCCACCTGGATAGCTATCTTATTTTGCTTATAAAAAGTGGATAATTTAATATTTCATGTTCAGATGAGGAGTACTTGTGGTCTAGGAGATTATTATCCCAGAAATGTATTGTTTTAACCCCCAGCCATTTTTCAATCCTCAGAATTATTTATTTTTTTTAGTTTCAATGGTGAATTCTCATGAAGAGTTTTTTATGTTTGCAGCCCATTTTCTCTACCAAAATCATGAAAATAAACTGAAATACCATGTAATTCTAAATGCTGAAAGTGTCTTTTCTGAGTTGAGCCACACTTGTCCTCTTTATGAAGCTTAAATCTTGAATTATAAAGCATCAAATTGGGTAACCCATAAATAGCCAAATTTGGCTTCTGCGCAAAGGGGTTAAGAACGGTCCAATGCATTATTAGAAACTGGAAGAATAGTGATGAACTGACAACTTAGCAGAAAGAATTGGTTGGAAAAAAATCATGAACGATCACAGCTGAAGATTACCAAAATGCTCGATGTCTCATCCTTAATAATCGACAGTTAAACTCATGGCTATGTGTAATTGTGAAAGTAAGAGCATTTCCACCCACACAATTTGGCCAGAACTTGCGAATTGGGCCTAAACAGCTGCGTGGCCACAAGAAAGCCACTTGTTATTTAGGCTAATTGGAGAAAAAAAAACAACTTCATTTTGCTAGGGACCATAAAGATTGGGCTGTGTAGGAACGGAAAAAGGTCATGTAGTCTGGTGAGTCCAGATTTGCCCTTCTCCAGATCAATGGGTCCATCAAGGTAGGAAAAGAAGCCCATGAAGAGGTGCACCCATCATGCAAAGTAACCAGTGTGCAAGCCTCTGGAGGCAGTGTTATATCAGGTTGCTTCAATTTGTCAGTTCTATTCTCAGCAACATTACAAAGCAATGAAACGAAGTCTGCAGACTACTGGAACATCTACTGGTTATCTGCCTAACTATGAAGGAGTTAAGTCACATCAATGAAATTTGGTACATATAAAGGTCAGATACATATAATTCTGTGGTGCAAATTTCATTACCCTGAGTAACTGTTCACAAGGTCAACCGACCCCCTGAAAAGGGGTGATTTTTGAGATTTTTTGTGAAAGTCTACTTTGGACCCTAGCCATACCTTTACTGATTGTTTTATAAGTCTATGCTTGCAGGGAGTTATTTAGCTGTATGTAGAGATTATGTATCAGCAATTTGGGTATCCTCAGATCAATGGTTCGGGCACCAGGTAAGCCTAAAAATCGCAAAAATAGTTTCCGCTAGAAAAAACTTTTATTTTCAGGTGCCCATATCTTCAAAAGGAAGCAAGATACACTGTTTTTGATTGCAGATTCTGAAAGCTTGTGTGCAAATTACCCCAGGTAGCAATTTTCAGCTTTGTAGCTTTTTCAAATCCAAAAATATGATCATTTGAAAATGAACAAAATCCGCGACGCAGCGCGCGACGGCGAAAGAGGGGGGGTCCTCGGACAGCCATAATTTCAAAACGGCTTGGACTTTTGGCCTGAAATTTTCTGTGTGTTCGTTATTTGCATATATGAACATTTTCATGGAGTTTCAGCAAAATCTAAGAGGGTCACCTGGGGACTTTCCTGAAAATTAGGTGATTTGGCATGGAATGACCCTCCTATCAATGGATATTTTAATCCCTTACATCATAGGCATAGTCCAGGATGACAATGCTAAGATTTATCAGGCTTGAATTATGAAAGAGTGGTTCAGCAAACTTGACAAATCATTTTCACACATGAATTGGCCACCACGTAGTCCTGACCTTAATCAGTTATAAGTCCTTGGGATGTGCTGTAAAAGGCTTTATGGAGTGGTGTGACTCTGTACCATCATCAATACAAGATCTTGGCCAAGAATTGATGCAACTTTGGTCAAAAATAAATTTTGTAACATTGCATAAGATTAATGAAACAATGCCAGGACGAATGCGTGCCATGATCAAAGCTGTTGGCAGTCCAACTAAATATTACTGCATGTGACTTTTTTTGGGCCGGGCAGTGTATGTACTGTCGCTTCTCATAGTTGACGTGTGGGATAGAGAAATGGGCAGGCGTAAAGACCCGAGCGACTTGAACAAAGGCTGAATCATCTAGTTTGGTTGGGGTATCTCCAAAATAACAAAGCTTGTGGGGCTTAACCCCACTGAAGGGCTACTTTGGCATACGTCACAGAAAATTTTAAATGTTGTTACAGGAGGAGTGTGTTATTGCATACTGTGCATCACAAACTGCTGTGGGCTGCGTCACCATAAAACATCACCCTAAACGAGACGAGTCCCTGTGCTGACCCTGTCCCCCGTCAACAGCGCCTACAGTGGGCATAAAACCTTTCTATCTGGACTTTGGAGCAACGGAAGGTTCCCTGGTCCAATGGGTCAAATTTGCTTTTAAATCATGCAGACAGCCAGGGATTTGTGCACTACTTACATTGGGAAGAGATGTAATCTGGGAAGGAGACTAGCTAGTGATGGGAGTGTGATGCTCGGACCCATGTTCTACTGGGAAACCTGGCTTTGGTCATTCGTGTAGAAGTCTGTTCAACGTGTTCGATTTATCTTAACTTTGTCGCTGACCAGATACACTCCTCCATAGTAACAATGTTTCCCAATGGCTGTGGCCTCTATCTGCAGGATTACATGCCCTGCCACCCTGGACAGATTGTTCAGGAATGATTTGCGGAACATGGCGAAGATATCAGTGTTGTCCTGGCATCCAGATTACCCAGATCTTCATCTAATATAGCATCTGTGGGATGCCTGAGAATAATAAGTCTGAATCTCTGCAGCTCTTTCTCGCAACTCATGGGACTTGGGATCTACTGCAGAAGTCTTGGTGCCAAATGCCACAGGGCACATTCAGAGCTCTGTGGCTTGGTGGGTTTGAGCTGTTTTTGTAGCTCTTTGGGGGCATCAGCATATTTGGCAGGAGGACATCATGTGTTGAATCATCAGTGTAATCAACACCATTTGGTCCAATTTTCATTCACGCCCACCAGAACACAGTGTCATCTTAGAAGTCAAATTATTATCCAGGTGCCAAAATTTTGATTAAAGGGGACCTATTTTGCTATTTTTCCAAGTTTATATTTTGGTCTTTGACTCCCCTAGAGTACTCCTGATCGCGCAAAGTAAAAAAAGGGTATTTATTTCGCTCATACTGCCATCCTCAAAAAACTGCATTTGTAGTACATTGTAGTCTCTGCCTGAAACGCCTCACTGGGGTGGCTCTTCCGCTATGGCCCCCACTCCCCGTGTGCCCACTTTCTTCTGACTGGCCAGCTCTGTGGAGGGCGGAGTTGGGCGGGACGAGGCTGCAGAACGCAGTTTTCCGTGTCCCGCTCCCCAGAGTGAAACCTGAGACACGTCTGCAATCTGATAAGGAAGCGGCGGGCAAATTCCGCAATCTTACGTTCTACTTGAATATAGATCTAATGACATGATCTTGTTCTAACAAACGCAGCGGCGAAAGTGGAGGAGGAAAGTGCGAATATCTCTCAGCGCAAGCTCAAATTTGCTATCGGCTACAGTTTGCTACGGCAACAGTTGGTGAGTACCGCGGTTTTTCTAGTCCTAGCTAGGATGCAGGGGAAGCTAGATTCCACCCCATATAGACACATTTGTAGAACGGGTCGACATGCCCAAGTGTAGACCGGAGACCGTAGAAATCCGGTGGGTCTGAGTTTAGAGGGAAACATGGACAGTGAGGAGCAGCTAAAAGTGGACCAACAGCTTATGGACTGCTTCGTGTGTATTAGGACCTGCTGGGTCGTGTGCATAGCTGTGGTGTGTTGTTAGCGTGGAGCAACGAACAGCTTCCGCGCTGGTATATGACGGAGGGGCGAAAGCTCCAGGCTAAACGGCCTTTTCGGAAATTGCCCATGGTAATGGCTTACTTACTGCGTCGGAATGACAAGCGTTTCCTCGCGGAGAATGGGCGCGTTATGGATTGTGCGCGAGAGCAAGCTAGAGCTCCGGTATTGTTATGAGCATAATACAGGTTTTATAGACCGTAAGTTCCGTCTGCGTGAACCGTTGCTTATGTGGAGCTAGCGAATCGATCACTTTTACAGGAAATAATTTAATAATCAGTCGCCGATTTAATATTCAATCGACAGCAATGCAGAGAAATCGTTTGTGATAACCATACACGTTATAGCCTGTGCTTTTCCCTATTGCTTTCACCGGTAGCATCAGAGAGCTTGCTCAGACATTGGGGATGTATCAGGCTGACCCCGGTCATGGATAAGTAAAGCGATCGTTTCACAAGCACCCAAAAACTCACCCCAAGCTTTGCAAAACCTACGTCTGGTCTAACTGCAGCCCAACTCGGCAGACACATACAGCGCCTCTCCGGTTAGCTTCAACTGTAGTGGCTACAATCAGGCAACGTTATGATTAAACTGCCACATTGATGTTTACCGAAGTAACACAAGCATACCGATCAGAATCGCTGCATATAAGTTAACCAGGAGCGTTTTTAATTAGCAGAGCAGGGGAACGAACATGCAGTAGCTGATAAGCGGCCATGACTTTGAATGTAATCTGTCGCGCGAAAAATTCGTTTGGCGTCCGTGTGAAAGCGCTTGACATCCCCGTATTCGCGTCTTTGCATTGACTTTGAATGTAATCTGTCGCGCGAAAAAATTCGTTTTCGTGTCCGATGTGAAAGCAGCTTTATGGATAGTACGCGACAGCTAGAGAGAGCTCGGTTATGTTAGGAACATAATACAGGTTTTGCAAACCGTACATTCCGTTAGGGTGGACAAGTTGCTTGTGTGGAGCTAGCGAATCGATCACTTCTGCAGGAAAGAATTACCTATTTAATCTCCGCCTTTTTCGGCTTTTTATTAGCCACAACAATTTCTAAAGAGGGATGAAATTATGTCAAGGTAGTGCAGAGAAATCATTTGTAAACCGGTAGAGCTTCTGCGTTTCGCATTGCTTTCATGGTAGCACCAGAGAGCTTGCTCAGGCATTTGTGAAGTATCCTGCTGATCCCGGTCATGGATAAGTGAAGCGATCACTAACTGTATAGCCCACAATCGGGCAAAGTTATGATGAAACTGCCACATTGATGCTTACCGAAGTAACACAAGCATACCGATCAGAATTACTGCATATAAGTTAACCAGGAGCATTTTTAATTGGCACGACACGCAAACTAACATGCAGTAGCTGGTAACCGAGCGGTCATGACCACAGAGACAAACCCTTGCAATACAGGTTTTACAGACAGCAAGTTCTGTTACTGTGAACAGTTGTACCAAGCATCCAAATTACAAACAAGTATTAAAAGTTAGCTTCAAATGAGGTTTATGTTCACGCACCTTCTGTAGAATTTCCCCTGATATTACTCTTGCATATTTAGGACGCAAGCATTAGCAACAGTAACTTGGCTACGTTAGCCGCTGTGCTACAGCCACAATCAACTGGCTATCACGTCAGGTTGGCTTATGCAGTAAAAGCAACTTACAGCTTCTGTGTCTGTGAGTCATGGACAGTCGCGACCGATACAGGCTGTATCTTCAGATATTTTACCAAGCCTGCCTTTGAGGCCAGTTGTTAGCGCTAACTATCGCTAGCGGTCTTGCTAGCCACCCGTAACACGTTAGCTTCACTTACATTATTTGCTGTTATATGGTTACTTACAGCTTGTGGCTCCGAGCGCTTGATCGATGCAGCTGCTTCAGGTTTGAGAAGCAGCTGAAACGCTTATCCTGTGTGGAATTATCCTTTATTGAAAAAGCTGTCTTTGGTGAAATGCTGAGCACAAACAGCTCACGCTCCATTTGGCCGTGGCTGTTTGCTGCCAGCAAACAAAAAAAGCTACCCACTGATTTCTGGTGGCATCGTCTTTTCAAGAGAAATATTTGTTTTTTCTTGGCGTCCAAAAAGTAAACGGACAAGTAGCTTTGGGAGAGATACTAACAAAATTGCAGCTCAAATGATCTGCGGTTCTTCTTTTGTATTTCCAAAAGTGTCAACGCTACTGAGGCATAGTATGATCTGCCGTTGTTAGTGCCTGCTAGAATAGTTTCCGGTGTGGGCAGGTCCAGCGCCATGATTGGCTCTGGCTAGGTCTGTACTAATTGGATGGCACAACCTGACGTCAGGTTTTACCCAGATCTCGTGAAGATCTCGGGAGGAGCTGTTCAGAGAGGAAATCACGCTCACGAAATCACGTTCTTGGATTACGGCAAAACCCCTGTATCTTATGTTTAGAAACTTTTCAGAGGTTGAGCATGGACAACCAACATTATAACATTACTAATAAGAATTAAAAGAAGGATCAGCATAATAGGTCCCCTTTAAAATACAAGGAGGTTATACAGTATGATTATATGTGGAATATACCATTCAATACCTTTTTGAATGCATATTTAGAATTGAGTGAATTATTTATAAAAATTAAGTTTAATTTGCATCTCAGTGTTACCCTGCATTTAACATTTCCCCCTATTCAGGCAGACCATCAGTGGAAAGAGCAAAGTGTATGACAGCCGAGGCCTGCTAATTGCAAGTGGCCGGGACATATGCGATTGCCTGGATGTGGACTGCATGGGCTGCTTCTACCCATGTCCTGACTGTGGCTCACGCAAGTGTGGTGTGGAGTGCCGCTGTGACCGCAAGTGGCTGTATGAGCAAGTAGAGGTGGAAGGGGGGGAGATCATCCGCAACAAGTATGCCAGTTAAAACCTGTTTCGACTCTCCAGATTTCCACTGCTGACTTCTGCATTCTGCATTTGATGTCTCATCAGCTTTCGCTTCCAGTTATTATTCAAGCACCTGACATTGTGTAGGCGGTGATTTCATTTTTATATTCCTGTTTTAATTGCTGATTTATTGACATTCTTTTGCATTATTTTGTGTATTATATTTTGTGATATATTAGGTGCTATTTATGTTCATGAAAATGAAGGTTGTAACCACTGTTGTTTTAACTCTTTCACCTCTCCTGTAACAGTTTCTTGCAAAAAATCTATTAAAAGGTGTTTCACAAAAATTACAACCATTAAGTTTTCTATGGGGAATTTCAACACTCATGTACTTTAATAAAATAAGCTGCTGTCTAGCTGCTATACTACTACTAAATATGCCACTTCTCAAGTTTCATGCTAGTCCACCTGCTTGAGACTGCTCAAGTATGTACATACCATTGTTATACTTCAGTGGCGTTAGTTCTTGATGGAACCATGTACTATTTAAGTTCAAGAGTGACGATGGAATGATGAGTTTATTTTATATTTGCGCATGCATTGAGTGCCACAAAACTATTAGTCTATTTGGACCATTGCATAAAGATACACTGATGAAACTTGATTAGAAAACCCCACTTTTCTGTGAACTGCCCTTTTGATTAGACCTTCACTATGTGGGACTTGTGTTGAATTTTCAATTAGGTGGCCATTGTTTTATTACACAATTGCATGGTATTAGATTTACAGAATATAAATCTACTGATAGTAATTAAGCACAACTGCTGGGGTTGGGCTGTGAAAAAATTGCAGTCTAATTCTACATTTAGCCGAGCACCAGCCCAGACAGGTATATTGAATTTTACCCCTCGCGATCACATCAGAAGCTGCTCCTGAGTGGAACATCATGACCCTGAGAGAGCCTTTGAATGAGATCATAGCGATGCCTGTCCACTTGGTGGTAATGCACCTCCTGGCTGCTTTATAAACTACAATAAACACTAAAGAAGAAGAACCGAAGATACTGGAGCCCAATGATGAAGAGAAAAGCCCCCTTTCTCATGGTAAGTTGGCTTTAACATCCAGTCATGGCAAAACAAAGTGTAATAGTCCCCCAAAGACATAACCATTCAAGTCACTAGTGGAGCAGCAATTCCCAGGTTTTTTTTGTTGAAGGAGGACAGAGACGTGGTTCAAATAATAACATTTATGAAGCAAAGACTGGAAGTACCTATATGGAAGAACCACTTCAATAAAACTATGAATCAATGCAAAGCAATACAAGGCAAAATACCAATCTTTTATTCATACAAGTAACATACATAACCTCCAAACTCCGGTTACGACAGGGAAGTATTAATTAAAAATAGCCACCAGGCGGTACTCTTACGCAGGCCAAGGAACCTCGGTGGGAGGTATACTACATTACCCAGGTGATCCTACTTATCACCAGACGTGCGCGCTCATCTGAAACACAATCAAATTGGTGTCAGTACGTGATTCAGTGCAATTGGCATGAACAAGAACAGTGACGGGGACAACTACCAGCTAACCTTCCCACCGAAGACTCACTGGGCCCACCATAATGCGCTGGCTAGGAAATTTAATAAACCTAATTAAAGCGAAATAAAAAGAACGAACCAGTTAGTCCATACTCTAGTATGAGGCCACTTAAAACTGCCTGTTAGGGGGCGAACAAACTGCAGCGCCACCAATAAACAAAGACAACGAACAAAGAGGCAAGACCGCAGTTATCTGGAACCCACAGCGCCAGGCTATTACAAGCTGCCGAAACGACCGCTCCCAACCAGTTCTTCAGCCCCGCAAGTCAACTGCATGCACTCTATCAGCAACCGCAGCAGTAACAGCTCACCAACCGCAGGGTCCAGCAACCCATTAGACGAACAACTCCTCCCAGGAAGACTCCAAAGGGAACAGGCGGGCACCAGAGCAGGAAGCAATCCCCAAAGATACCTGTAAGTTTACTTTTATAGGAAATGACCTAATTGGCGAGCCACTCCAAAGAGGGCAGGGGAAAGCACGCAATCGATTACGTATGTGATCATTCCAAAACCAAACAAAACCACGTTCTAAAACCGCTAGCCGGTCACAATCTACCCCCCTTTTTTTTTCCAGTCGTCCTGACATAAAATTTCAAAAGCATGATTCCGCAAAGACCGATACGCCTAGACCCAAGCTTTAAGGATTCACAGCCCCTTGTGCCACACCCCCCACTGCCCTTGGCAAATGGTGCACATTCGAATGCTGACCTGCTGTTGCCCGATTAGATCGTCGCACGGGCATCTCACATGTGCTGGGCTGATTATCCACCAGGAGTTTCTGACTTGTAGGACAGTCAAGTTCACCTGCAGGCTGGTTCTTTGGAGCTGAAGCAGGTACAGTAGGGGCTAACGTGGACTGTGCCAATTGGCCTTGAGGGTCTAGGACTGAGGTAGATCGTTTTGTAGATAGCGACATGGGGCTTGCCTGAGGTGGTTCGGGCACCAGGATCCCTAGATCACCATCTTCAACCACCTCATTGGCTTGGGGTGGAGTTCCTTCTGGTGAACTGGTCCAGGACATGACATCAGGAGGCCTGCTTCTGATCAGGCCCTTCAACATGGTGTGATGAACGTGTCTCACCTTTCCCAAGTCTCCAATAGGGGCAATGGAGTATACGACGACTCCTTCCTTGGGGGCCTTCAACACCTGGTACACTGGACTCCACAAATCATGGATCTTCTGGCGACCTCTGGTGCTATGATCACGGAGATAAACCAACTGACCTTCCGCCAATGGTGCATCTCTCACCCGTTGGTCGTGTCGCTCCTTGCGTCGATCGGCGGCCACCCGCAGCCGTCCCTGGGCACGCTCAAATGCCGCCTGTAGTCTCACCTGGTGTTCCTGCATCCAATCAGTGACACTACCTTCGACTGGCTCCTGAATCCTGCCCAAAAGAAAATCAAATGGTAACTGGGGGTCTCGACCAAACATCAAAAAATATGGAGTCTCACCAGTAGTCTGATGGGGTGTGGAGTTGTAGCAAAACACCGTATGGGGGCGAAATGAAGTCCAGTCCCGTTTCCTGGAGACCGGCATGGCACGTAACAGGTTATGCAGCGTTCTATTCTAACGCTCACATTGTCCATTTCCAGCAGGGTGGTATGGGGTGGTAATCGATTTCTCCACTCCATAAAAACTGCACAACCGTTGAATCAGAGAACTCTCAAAACTCCGACCCTGGTCAGAGTGTAGAGGACCTGGGACACCAAATTTGTAAAACCATTCTGTCACCAGGGCCTGAGCCACGGTACATGCACGTTGGTCCCGTGTGGGGACAGCCAATATGTATTTACTAAAGATGTCTGTCATTATGAGGACATTTTCGATGCCATTTCGTGAGGGCTCCGGCACCGTAAAGTTTATTGCTAGAACTTCATTTGGCCGGGAAGCTAGCAAATGGCCCATAAAACTCTGAGTCACCGGTTGTGTGTCCTTAGATACCTGACAACACTCACACTCTTGGCACCAACGTCTCACGTCAGCCGACATTCCAGGCCAGTAGCAGCGTTGACGCACCAACTTTGTAGTCCGCGCCACACCCTGATGACCGTGATCTTAATGTAGCTGTGTCAGCACATCTTCCTTCAAAACAGCTGGCAAAATCAATTGAAGAACCTCCTCACCTCCATCAGAACGAAAGATCCGGCAATGAAGTAAACCATCCTTCTCCACAAGGCGGCTCCACTCGCGAAGCAGTATCAAAGCTGATCTTGAGACCTGCCGCCGCTCATCGGGCCCAGGGGGTTGCTTGCGTCGCCAGAAGACCAGAGCTTCCTGTATAACAGGGTTGACTTCCTGCAATTTAAGTAGATCAGAGAGTGTGTGCACAGGAAAAGAGGAGATAGCCGCTTGAGTGACGGGCATTGTTGGCTCCGCCCCAATATCATGTTGTAAGACCTCGGGGACTGCACTACCCTGAAGTCTATCACAATACTCACTATGGTCACACAAATACTGCCGTGAAAGAGCGTCGGCATTCCCGTTATTTCTCCCTGTTCTGTACCGGATTGTATAATCAAAGGCAGAAAGTTGTGCTACCCATCGCTGCTCGGTAGCCCCAAGTTTTGCTGAGGAGAGGTGGCTAAGTGGGTTATTATCAGTGAATACAATACACTTCTGTCTGAGTAAATACTCTCTAAATTTCTCGGTCATGGCCCATTTAAGTGCAAGAAACTCCAGCTTCATGGAGGTATAGTTAGGCATACTACGCTCAGAGGGCCTGAGGCTTCGGCTAGCATATGCTACAGGCCTCACTCTGCCTTCCTGTTCCTGGGATAGTACTGCCCCCAAACCACTATGGCTGGCATCCACCTCCAGGATAAAAGGCCGGGAGAAGTCAGCGTAGGCCAACACAGGGGCCGCCACCAGTTTGTCCTTCAGCTCTTGAAAACTCCTCTGGCACTGCTCTGTCCATATAACCGCAAAGCTCTGCCCTGTCCCTTTCCTGAACTTGGTTCCAACTAATTCAGCTACCAGTTTGTATAAGGGAGCAGCCAACTTCGCAAATCCCTTTACAAAGCGCTGATAATAATTGGCAAACCCTAGGAAGGAACGCAGTTCTGAGACATGGTTTCCCGACTGCTGTGGGGAGTGGGTTGGCCTGACACCACTAGGTGGAGTTACAACGGCAGTGGTCAACGGACGAGGGGGAATTCATTCACCATCACACTCCCTGGCAAAATGCCCAGGTTGTTGGCACCGCCTGCAAATGACGCGCCCATTAACTGGGGATCTATGACGCCCCTGGGAATTTTGCAATTGGGCAACACTCTGGGTGAGCTGATTCAGTTGATCTTGTTGACGCTTTAATATATCTTTCAATTTATCAAACTCTGACCCCCTCACAACACTACTAGACCTGGAGCGAGCTGCCCCCTGCACACCATACTGGATCCCATAAGTTGATGGAACAGAATAACTACGGCCCCGGGCACCCCCAGGCAAACCCTCCAGCTCCCACCTAATGGCCTCCTCACGAACCTCGAGCAGTGTGGCAGCTGGCTGGCGGTGCACCAATTGTTTCAGCTCCCTGCGGAGGGCACAATCATAAACATGTTCAAAAAATTGATCATGCAACAATACTTCTGCATTAGGCATAGCACTAGGAGCACGGCGTTTCACCTTCTCCATCAAGCACATCAAGGCCAAAGAGAATTCTTGTCCCTCTCCCTCCTGTTGCTTTCGTGAGAAGAAAGCCTCCTGCAGGGCTACATAGGACTGACAGCAACCATACAGCCCTTGCAAAATGGTAATAATTTTCATAGGGTCACCCCGCTCTTCACCACTGCGATATCTTATTTCCTCCCTAGCCTCCCCTTCCAAATGATCAAACAGAAAGAATGCCTGGTCAGTGACAGACAGGTGATGGGCTCACATACAGGCATGCACCTCATCCACCCATTCATCAATACCAATACCTGACTTGCCACTAAACATTGGGCACTTCCGATCTCTAGGGATATACACCAATCTATCTGTTAGACAAGAATTCACATTAGTTGGAAGAATAAAAGGAGGCGGAGCTGACAGTGAGGGAGGAGCTGCATTGAAGTCCGATGGCATTGTTGCTTCCTCCCGTAGCAATCGTTCATTATGAGTTGTCAATTTGGCCACCATATCTCTCAGCTGTTGCAGTTCTTCCTCCATGTCCGCCAAGTTAATTACACAACCAAAACTTGAGGAAAAAAAGAAGAAAAAAAACTGAAACAAAGGAAAACTGAAGCTGAAACAGAACACGGGACAGCTGATCATGAGAGATGCATTCAAGTCGTCCTGGTCCCGCTGGCATCAACTGCTGCCTTGCCTCTTTATTTAAAATGTCTACACACACTTCCACCCTCCAAATAAACCAACTGGTTCAAAAACAAGAACACACGTCTCTGCTTTTACAATATCCTGCCCGATTACGCCAGTTTGTAATAGTCCCCCAAAGACATAACCATTCAAGTCACTAGTTGAGCAGCAATTCCCAGGTTCTTTTTGTTGAAGGAAGACAGGGACGTGGTTCAAATAATAACTTTTATTAAGCGAAGACTGGAAGTACCTATATGGAAGAACCACTTCAATAAAACTATGAATCAATGCAATACAAGGCAAAATACCAATCTTTTATTCATTCAAGTAACATACATAACCTCCAAACTCCGGTTACGACAGGGAAGTATTAATTAAAAATAGCCACCAGGCGGTACTCTTACGCAGGCCAAGGAACCTCGGTGGGAGGTATACTACATTACCCAGGTGATCCTACATATCACCAGGCGTGCGCGCTCATCTGAAACACAATCAAATTGGTGTCAGTACGTGATTCAGAGCAATTGGCATGAACAAGAACAGTGACGGGGACAACTACCAGCTAACCTTCCCACCGAAGACTCACTGGGCCCACCATACGCGCTGGCTAGGAAATTTAATAAACCTAATTAAAACGAAATAAAAGAACGAACCAGTTAGTCCATACTCTAGTATGAGGCCACTTAAAACTGCCTGTTAGGGGGCGAACAAACTGCAGCGCCACCAATAAACAAAGACAACGAACAAAGAGGCAAGACCGCAGTTATCTGGAACCCACAGCGCCAGGCTATTACAAGCTGCCGAAACGACCGCTCCCAACCAGTTCTTCAGCCCCGCAAGTCAACCGCATGCACTCTATCAGCAACTGCAGCAGTAACAGCTCACCAACCGCAGGGTCCAGCAACCCATTAGACGAACAGCAACTCCCAGGAAGACTCCAAAGGGAACAGGCGGGCACCAGAGCAGGAAACAATCCCCAAAGATACCTGTAAGTTTACTTTTATAGGAAATGACCTAATTGGCAAGCCACTCCAAAGAGGGCAGGGGAAAGCACGCAATCGATTATGAATGTGATCATTTCAAAACCAAACAAAACCACGTTCTAAAATGCTAGCCGGTCACAAAAGCATGAAGTGCTTTAACCAACTTGGCTGCATGTGATTTATGTGTCAAAATGGTTAGTTCCTGTTGCATTGTTGGCTGTGAAAACCTTGTCGGAATGCTTTTTTTTTTTTTTTAAATTCTCTCTAAAACAGTAGTTTTGGTGATATTCATGGGTAAATATTTGGGTTTTTTTTTAGTTGTCAGTTCAGCTGATTTTGATTATACTGGTTATATCCTGGAAGCTTTCACTTATAACTATTTCCTTACTTGAAAAAGTGCCACATGGCAGCCTTTTTTTTTTTTTTTTTTTTTTTGACTGATTCTGAACAGGGGTGTTTACTATGTTTACTATGCATATTGCTCTGACCGGAAGCTGGTACCTATGTGACCATGGCGGAACACAGAGCGCCTGGTCTAGTTTTTTCTCCACGTCATTGCTGGAGCCTTAATACGAGGCTGTATCCAATTAGTTTTTTTTTTTGCTCGGGAAAGTTCCTTATTCCTAAAAAATGACCTGGAAATAATTACGTGGCTGCCAAGATAAGGGTATTCGAATTCTTTAAATGTTAAAGCTGCTGTAACTGATTTGGTTGTTTTCAGAGCTTCTTGTCCAAAGCCAATGTAAGCAATCCCCGCCCCCTATCCCCAAGCCATGCACAGGAACGCGCATTGGTTTCTGACAGGCAGAGGAGAGTATCGACTCAGTTCCAATATAAGTACAATATAAACAGACATTCTCAGTGATTGTCTTGTGAAAGCCACACTGAAAACATGGACTAATGACACATTACATCCATACAGAAACTTGAACGGCTTTTTGAAGGTAGTAGCTAAAACTAGCTCGTGTCCTACAGTAGTCGGCCACAAACGATGACTGTTCATTTACAACCCCAATTCCGAAATACTTGGGACTACAAAGTGTAAATTGTGAATAAAATCAAAACGCAATGACTTTCAAATCACACCAGCCAGTATTTTATTCACAATAGAACAGAGATAACATAGCAAATGTTGAAACTGAGAAATTTTACAATTTTATCCACAAAATGAGCTCATTTCAAATTTGATGGCTGCTACAGGTCTTCAGAAAGTTGGGACACGGGCCTGTTTACCATGGTGTAGCATCCCCTCTTCTTTTTAACACAGAGTGGAGGGGTCTGGGCATTGAGCAGACAAGTTTCTTGAGTTTAGCCATTGGAATTTGATCCCACTCTTGTTTAATACAGGCTTCCAGCTGCTGGAGAGTTTTGAGTCTCCTTTGATGGACTTTTCGTTTAATTATGTGCTAAATGTTCTCAATCGGTGAAAGATCAGGACTGCAGGCAGGCCAATTCAGCATACGGACTCTTCTACTACAAAGCCAGGCTGTTGTATTAGCTGCAGTATGTGGTTTTGCATTGTCCTGCTGAAATACACAAGGCCTTCCCTGGAATAGATGTCGTCTGGAGGGGAGCATATGTTGCTCTAAAACCTTTGTATACCTTTCAGCATTCATGTTGCTTTTTAAAACATGCAAGTGTCCCACACCATATGCACTAATGCATCCCCATGCCATCAGAGATGCTGGCTTTTGAACTGAAGGCTGATCACAGGAGGGGTCGTCTTTCTCCTCTTTAGCCCGGAGGACACAAAGCCGATGATTTCCAACAAGAATGTCAAATTTGAACTCGTCTGACCACAGGACACACTGCCACTTTGCTACAGTGCATTTTAAATGAGCCTTGGCCCACAGAACACGGTGGCGCTTCTGGATCATGTTCAACAGTGGCTTCCTTTTTGCATGATAGAGTTTTAGGTGGCATCTGTGGATGGCACAGCGGACTGTGTTTACTGACAGTGGTTTCTTGAAGTATTCCTGGGCCCATTTAGTAATGTCAATGACAGAATCATGCCGGTGAGTGATGCAGTGGCGTCTGAGGGCCCGAAGATCACAGGTATCCAGTAAAGGTCTTAGTATTCCACAATTTTTTTTTTTATGCAATCCTTCACCGGTTGAAGAGCCTCTGGCCATCTTTACTACTTAGAGACTCAGCCTCTCTAAGACATCCCTTTATAGCCAATCATGTTACACACCTGATGTCAGTTAACTTAATTACTTGCTAGATGTTCTTTCAGCTGATTCTCTTACTTATTATGTGCTTTTTCTGCCCTTTTTTGCCTGTGTCCCAACTTTTTTGAGACATGTTGTAGCCAGAAAATTTGAAATAAGCTCATTTTGTGGGTAAAAATGTAAAACGTCTCGGTTTCAACATTTGAAATGTTTTCTATGTTCTATTGTAAATAACATATTGGCTCATGTGATCTGAAAGTTATTGCATTTTGATTTTATTCATAATTTACACTTTGTCCCAACTATTTCAGAATTGGGATTGTATAAACTGACGTTAAACACAACAATCGCACGCTATACAATAAAATTATAAAAACACAATATGAAATAAATACAAAATTTATTAGGGTATTAAAATGATTCAAAAAGAAAAGTCAAAATGGACACGATATTAAATGAATTTTAAGACTCTAAAAACATTGACATTGACAAAGTGTTCTTTTCTCTCGATCCTTTAAAAGTGATTTAAATTCCCCCAATGAAATTATCTATGACAACTTCAGCTCCTTTTGTAATGTGTTCCAGGAATAAGGAGCAGCATAGTTAAAAGCTTTCTTTCCGAGTTCAGTACGTACTTTGGGGATAGAGAACTGGACAACCTCATGAGAATGCAGGCTATAGTTATTCTGCCTTCTACACATATAGTCGCTCAGATAAGTGGGAAGCAAACAAAGGAGAAACTTATAAATATGGATTGAATGTGATAGACCGAGACATGGAACTGTTGCTGACATAAGGCGAAGCACCAGGAAAAAATATAAGTGTGCATTACGCTTAATTAAAAAGAACCAAAAAGACTTGGTGCATACCAGACTAGCTGATTCTCTTGTGAACAACCGTAATCGTGAATTTTGGAAGGAAGTTAAAAAAATTAGCTGAGGCAATAATAAATATACCAATTGTTTAGAGCAGTGGTTCCCAAAGTCGGTCCTGGGGACCCAACGTGTATGCTGGTTTTTGTTCTAACCACAATTAATCTCCTAGAATTTTAACAAGCAGTAAATTTTTTAATTACGTTGTAGTTGCTTTTCAGATTAAAGGGACATTTTACCCCCTTAAACTGCATTATGACAGAAATGGCTCTGCATTCCATGATATTTCACTGACCAATTTTCATATTGTTTATTTTGATGTATTCCAAGTGAGCACGCCAGGCTAAGGCGGCAATATGTTTCAATTAGCAGCTGATTAGGGTTTGGAACGCAGCTGTTCAAATTCTTTCCTGAAACCAAACAAGTAACATTTCACAGGTTTGATTCATTAGAAAATGCTTTGTCTTCTTTATAGCCTATTAGCAGTTAATTTCTGTGACCAAGTGTCCTCAGTTTTATCAATTAGAAGCCAGTTCATTGTTTCATATCATCAACTGCAAATTTCCACTCTTTTATGTTAGAAAAGTAATTTCCAATATAGTCTACTTTGATCATGGCGTCTAAAAGGGTAAATCATCAGTATGAACAAGAATAGTGCAATTAAGAACAATTAGCAACTCATTAACATTCTGAGTTTGGAGTTGTGGTTGGAACAAAAACCAGCAGACACAATGGGTCCCCAGGACCGAGTTTGGGAACCCCTGGTTTAGAGGATGTCACTGGACAAGTATATGTGATTCTTTTGCCTCCAAATATGAAGCATTATATAATAGTGTTTCTTATAATGTTTGTGACTTAAATAATATCAGAGGTTCTATATTGTCGTCAATACATGAAAATTGCCTTAACGGCAGCTGTATAGTTTCCCATTCCATTACTGGGGCAGATATTAGCAATGCAATTCGTAAACTGAAAACCAGTAAAACTGATGGTGTGTCAAATATGATGTCTGATAATCTTATTCATGCTCCTTATGTCTTGTCTATACACCTGTCTTTGTTATAGCAAGCTGCTTTAAATCATGGTATTGCCCCGGACAACTTTCTATTGTTAACTCTGGTGCCAATCCCTAAGAATAATAAAAAGTCTCTCACGGATGGCTTGAATTATAGATCGATTGCTCTGGGTAGTGTCCTAGCTAAGCTTTTGGACATGGTTATATTAGAAAAGTCTCAACATATATTTGTATCCAATAACCTACAATTTGGTTTTAAGCCAAAACATTCTACTATTCAATGCACCTTTGTTTTAAATGAAATAATTGATTATTATAACAGAAATGGTTCGAGCGTCATTATGGTGGCTCTTGATGCCACTAAAGCGTTCGACAGGGTAGTATATTGTAAACTGTTTCAACTGCTCATGAATAGAGGGATTTGTTTGCAAGCTCGTTTGCTTTTGTTTATGTACACAAGTCAAACTCTTCAAGTACGTTGGGATGGTTTTTACAGTGGAACATTTAATATCAGTAATGGAGTCAAACAGGGTGCTATTTTATCTCCGCTTCTGTTTTCAATATACATTGATGTTCTTTTTGATAGGTTGTCTGCCAGCAAAACGGGTTGTTATATTGGTAATACTTGTTTCAATTGTATTGGTTATGCTGATGATATATGTCTTCTTTGCGCCTTCAAACAATGCATAAAAAACGCTTGCTGGGAATTTGTGAGAATTTGGTCTTGAGTACAGTGTTAAATTTAACTCACTTAAAAGTCATGTAACAGTATTCTCAAACATGTCTTGGGGATATGCTGATATAAGTTTATGATTGAATGGAGAGGTGATCAAGCATGAGAATTCTGTCCAGCATTTAGGTCTAACTGTTATGCAAAATATATCTACAAAGCCTGTTATTAAAAAAGCGGTTGATGAGCTGTATTATAAAACTAACTGTGTTTTAACAAAATTTAGAGGCTGTAGCAGCAACGTTATGATTTATTTATTTCGTTCATTTTGTACTAGTTTCTATGGTTGTCCTTTGTGGAACTTGAGTGATAAAAGTATTGATCGTTTTCATGTGGCTTGGCGTAAATGTGTAAGAAGGTTATGGAAACTTCCTTGCAATACACACGGCATCTTTTTAAAATATTTGTATGGTGGGCCCAATATTGATTGTCAATTATATTTACGGTTCTTAAGCTTCTATATGAGTTTAAAACAAAGTGAAAACCAATGTATTTCGCTGTGTGAAAAGTTATGTCACTCATCTGATACTTCTGTCGGTCACAACAGATGGCATATTTTCTATAAGCTAGGAGATGACGGAAGAATACTTGAAAACGGTTGGTTACACATTAAAAACAAAATAATTAGATTATCACCCAGTAATGACAATATAGAATGTGTTGGATATTTTATAAAAGAACTGTGCTTGATCAGAGATGCTGAGCTTTTTTCTATTTTGAATTTGGCCGAGATTAATGATCTATTATACCACGTGTACCAGTTAAAATTATCACTCCTCATGTCTGACAAGGCGGTTATAATTGCACTCACGTCTATCTATTTAAAATAACTATTTTTAAACTATTCTATTTTGTGTGAACTATATTTTTGTTGTATGTCTATCTGCTGTATCTTATTGTATTGCTCTTTTGTTTTTTTTTGACATTGTACTGTAACTGTACGAATAAATGATATAATATAATATAATAATAATAATAATAATAATAATAATAAACAAAAATTATCCAATGGGTAAATCTGCAAACATAAAAAGAGCGCAGCACAGCGGCACCGTACACATAACAGTGATGTAAAAGATTTCCAAGGCCAGTTATAAAACGTAATGCACTGTGGTTAACTGTATCCAACTCAGAGGCGTAGCTAGTGGGGGGGCACAGACACGTCACTTTATGACAATAATTAGTCCTGGCTAGTTCTCAATCATTTTCCTTTATTGACGCGTTTTCCAATTATCTTAATTTGCAACTCGAGACACGGTTTCTCTCCATATGCAATCTAACAGCGATTAAATCATGGGCAAAATTCAGTACAGTTGCGGAACAAAAACAGAGAATTGGGGTGCACAAAACATCCGTTTAAAACAATTATTAGTCCTGACCTGTTCTCAGTCATTTTCATTACAGAAGGTTCACTCCGAGAGCACTCCACACTTAACAGGTGCTGCTTGTTCTCCCCGATTAGGTAAGACGACAATCATTCATCTGGATGTGTATTTGCTGTATTTAAATCAACGTTATTCAAAATTGCATACCTGGGGCTACTGGATGGCTCACTCGGTAAAGCATCGCGTTGCAAAGCAGAAGTGATTATCACGTCGCGGGTTTGATCAATGCTTCGTACCAGCCGGCAGTGGTCGGCAGCTTTTTCAGAGTAGTGCACAATTGGCTATTGCGCTACAGGGTTGCAAATTGGGAAGGACTGCGGGAAGGGAAAATAATAGTTGCCTTGTTCGTTTGCTCAAGCGCCTCCTGTTGGCCAGACGGGCGCTCGTCAGGAAAATTCTAAGTCTGTTCATGTCCGGGTATCCTCCGCCCTCGTTCTGAACTTGCGAAGATTCAACCAATGAGTGTATAAGAAGCGGTGGCTGACAGGCGCGTGCTTCAGAGGAGAGCCGCGAACTGTCTACACTCTCCTGAATTGGCAGCAAGGTCGATATCTGAGCAAGCCTTGTACATAGTTCACCAGTTGGGCATTCCAGATTCGGGTGGGATTGGAGATGCCAAATTTTTTATTACAAAAAAAAAAGTTGCATACCTGTTGACTCTCAAGCAAATAGATGGAGCCGCACGCTTTTTATAGCCTATTGAACTGCCGAGTGCCACTTTTCTTTTTATCAACCCACACAATACTGAGAGTGAAAGTCCGCGTTTCATTGGAACATGGACCAGTTCAAACAACACAAAGCACTGGCCTATTAATAAGTAAATTATTTTGCTGTACTGAATTTAGCCCATGATTTCATCATTGTTAGATCGCATATGGAGAGAAATCGTGTCTTCAGTTGCCAATTACGATAATTGGAAAACGCGTCAATAAAGAAAAATGATTGAGAACTAGCCAGGACTAATTGCTGTCATAAAGGGACGTGTCTTTGCCCCCCCATTGGCTATGCCACTGATCCAACTTCCTGAGGTATTTGTCAGCTGAATTTATAAAGAGGAGATCACCATAATCTAATAAAGGTAAAAATGTAGCAGTGATCAAATGTTTCCTTGCCTTAAGAGAGAAGCAAGATTTATTTCTGTAAAAGAATCCTAATTTAAGTTTCAACTTTGAGACAAGGTTTTCTATATGCAACTGAAATGAAAGGTTCTGATCACGTATTGTACCCAAATATTTATATGATGTGGCCATTTCAATATCAACCTCTTGAGCAGTTGAGATCTTTGGAAGATTGGGCATTACTTTTTTGCTGCATTAAAATAACATAAGTTTGGACTTTTCTGCATTGAGCACCAATTAAAGTTGAGTTAAATGACATTGTAGGACATCAAAAGCAGTCTGCAAGAATTCAAAGGTTTGAACAATAGTAGGAGATGAGCAGTAGATAACAGTGTCATCTGCATAAAAATGATAGGCAGCATTTGATACATTATCACAAATATTATCAATATAAATTGTGAAAAGCAGGGGTCCTAAAATGGAGCCCTGAGGTACACCTTTCGATACCGGGAGGTAGGAAGAACAAGAACCGGCAAACTGAACACATCGTGTTCTACCTGACAACCAATTAACCAATTAACAGCACTTTCAGACAGACCAATAGAGCGGAGTCTATCTACCAAAATGAAGTGATCCACGGTGTCAAAGGCCTTCGACAAGTCAATAAAAAGAGCCGCACAGTACTTTTTACAATCCAAAGCTTTCATGATATCATTTTGTACCTTGGTAGCAGCAGTAATCGTGCTTTGCCATTTACGGAAGCCAGACTGAGATTGTGATAAAATGCCATTTTCTTCCAAGAAATCCTTAAGCTGTTCATTTACCAGTCGTTCTAAGATTTTGGCTAAAACAAAGGAGATTGACCTATAATTATTAACAACAGAGGGATTTCCTCCCTTTAACAATGGGAGAACGAAAGCAGATTTCCAGATGTTAGGAATCGCATTATGAGACAATGTAAGACTAAAACCATGAGTCAGTGGATCTGCTATAAATCTGCAGCTAGCTTTAGAAAAAAAGGATCAAGTCTGTCAGGACCTGCAGATTTGTTAGGATCCAGCTGCTTAAAGGCACTGTTAATTTCTGGCCCAACAAAGGAGATGAACTTAGAAGACTGATCATTAGAATTAGGGGTTATTGAGGATGAAAGTGTGTCACTTCCTTGTACATTAGACTCTGGTAAATGAGGATGTAGAGATTCAAATAGAGAACCAGAGGAAACAAAATGTTCATTAAAGCAGTTCAAGATGTCCAATTTATCTGTAAATGAGTGAGAACCATTTACGATACAGGTGGGCAACTCATTTGTATCTAGAATTCCATAAGTTGATTTTATTACTTTCCAAAACTTCTTTGGATCTTTTAAACTGCTCGTCGTCTTGGAAAGAAAGAAGTCAGGTTTTGCCTTTTTTTTTATAAGTGAAGTACAGCGATTTCAAAGTTGTCTAAATAGCAGCCAATCTGCTTCCAATTTAGATTTTCTGGCCTTTGCCCAAGCAATATCCCTTTCTTTGAGGAGACTGGACAATTGCAGAGAGCACCGAGGATTATTCCTACCCTTTACCCTATGTTTGCGGAATGGAGCATGTTCGTTTACAACCTTAAAAAGGCATCATAAAAGTAACTCCAAGCTAGTTCCACATCATTAAGAAGGTAGATCTTGCTCCACTCAATACTCCACAAATCATGAAAAAAGCTTGTTCGCAAAAATGCTTAAAATCACGTTTAAAAATAATTTGGGGCCTTAACCCTGTAAAGCCTGAACCTTCAAATAATAGCCAGAAAATTGTAATGTGAAGTATTTATTGGACCTTTAAGCAAAATGTAAAAGAAATGTATGAAATTCATTTTGTATCATATGTGATACTTTTATACAGTGAGGTCAAGTTTCAAAAACTACCAGTGGATGCCTTAGGTCTTCTAGTTTCACAGGATACCACTAGCATTGTACGAGCTAAAAAAATGAGCCTCATAAATACAATAATGTTGGTAGGGATCACCAGCGTTCCTGCGACTCTGAGGTTTAAATACTTGTAGTATCACATTTGCATACATTTCAACTCAATTTTATTACAAAATAAGCAACAAAATGTTGTGTGTCTATAAGTTGCTTCAATCCAGTAAATATTCATACTTAAGTATTAGAAACAATATAATTCAAGTTGATGAATGGGGGCAGCCATCTTTGATTTTGTATTCTACGGACCTCAACTGCCTGCAGCCCATGGATAGTCCATCAGGGGGAAGATGACATGTATCAGATTGCATACAACAGGTTTTCAAGGCAAGTGCTGATCATATGGATGACATAGATTTCGGAGAAAGTCATGTTTCAAATATGATACAAATGGCATTACAGGGTTAATTTTGGCAGTTTAGCTTGTGTGGGTGAAAACCCTTGTAGACCAAGTTCTCCTAACCCTTGTAAATCTACCTTCAAGGAATGGACACATTCTATAGTCTGATGCGATCGGGTGTATTGCAAGTCACACAAAGTGAAGTACAAAACCCAGGTGGTCTGTGCAAACCACATAGCATTTATTCCTCTTCAATCACCCGACACAGACTGACCACTGACCGTCCGAACCCTCATATTTATTACCCTTTTGGTAAGTTCCTCTAGGTGGGATTAAACGTGACTCATCCCACCTTATCCAACATTGTTACTTTCTGATTACCCTCCCCCCTTAGTTACAAGCTTGCCATTACATCATAGTGTAAATTAATTTTAGGCCGCCAGGGATGTTCGAAGGCCGTATCTGATCCTCCCAAACCTAAGGTTCATTTGAAGGTCAGTTTGGATGCCCAAGTTGGCTGGATTCCTGGATATTTCCAGAATAAACTGGAGTGAGCTGGCTCATATGATGAAGCTGCTAATTGGTTGACTACCAATATGGTCATTCCGGAAGATTGGCTCATCTAGCCAGCCTTGGTTTGCCTGCTAGAGGCCTTCTTATCTTGCTTTTTTGACAGATTTATCAGTTTTTGTTTCTTCTCAGCTCCACAGACTTGCAGCAGTTTTTCGGGGTCACAAGAACCAGGCTGAGTTCTCTCTGTTGAACTGTGATTATTGTAATACTCTGAATTTAGAACATTTTGGGATATTTTTCCCACCACACTTGTCTGACTGTTGCTACTACACAATGTTCACTTAAATCGTTAACAAAAATACCAACGCTTGAGAATTTATGGGGAGCATTTGTTAAAAACAAGTCAAGAAGGGATGATTTTTCTGAGAATTTAGTGTTTGGCTGGGTTTAGCTGTTTATTGGTTGTGTTAGGTTAAAAGTGTCACAATTGGATTTAAAAATGTCAGAAACAGGAAACAACCAATAGAGGTTAAAATCTCCAGCAAGGAGAAGCTCTTTAAAATTCAAAGATGTTCACACAGTAATGGTACAGACTCGCTGCTTGTTGAAGGGAGTCTATAGCAGCCCACAACAGTGATAAAATGACCCTTCAAAAGCTCTAAATTTAAAGCCAGAAATTCATATTGTCTGGAGAGAGATACTGATTTCAGGACGGTAGCCTGAAATTTGGTTTTAATAGAAATAGCTTCTTTTTTCTTTTTTTAAACATAGGGGAGAGCTGGTACAAAAGTAACATTTTTCACATAAACGTCATTTTAAAAGATAACATTACAGACCGAAAAAAAAATTCGGAGCGATTAACTACTTTTGTGTGTGCTCTGTCAATATCAGGTGCTAAATCATCCCAATATATATTGACTTCGGCATAGTTTGCCGTCCAATGGAAGTTGCGAATTGCTACTTTCGACCCCTCCAGTCGGGATGAAAGTAGCGCACGGGCGGGACAAAAGTAACCTGATCAAATGAACTGGAATCTTTTGAATTACTGTCGTTTTTCATTTGAAAAAATCAAACAGTGTCTTTGCTAACATGCAATTGTAAATATACAATGCACTCATTTATTCAATTCAATCATAAAAATGACATTAAAACAGAAGCAAAAACAATCACACATTTGTTTTAAACATTTTCATCACAGTTGTGACAGATATAATGAGCTGCACCCTCAGTGCATGCCTCATGTGACCACAGCAGACAAAAGATGCACTGCACCCACACTTCTCCAGGCAAAGATGAGGAAAATGTCTCCCCACAAACAAGACATTCCTCCTCATTGCCCCGAGAAACTGTGGTTGCCGTGTATCCGCTTAACAACGTCTTCTTTGGGTGTTTTGAAGAGGACTGTTTCTTCTGGCCCCTCTGCCGAGTCTCCTCCTCCAAGGCAGCTTTTACTGGGCTGTCGGTCAGTATTGCTGTTGAACTGCAACATTCAATGAGATGGTAGTCAGAATCAGCTTGTTTTTATACAAGCAAGAAAATCAAGACAAGTTAAAAACGACACTCTGCTCACCTCTTTCTGCCTCTTCTTTTATTTTCTTTCCTCGAGCCAGCCTTTGGATATGGCCGAACCTTTTCTGGGCTGAACCTCTGTATTGGCGTGCCACTAGATGTTCCTGGAACCACAAGCATACCTGGATAGATAATATTTGAAAAAAATAATAAATGCTTGGCAAGGCTCAACATGCACATTTAAAGACACACACAGACACAAACTCTCACCATCTAGAGGAATGGCAGACTCATGGGGATGCAGCTCAAATGGGCTCTGGCTAGGTTGCTGGTGTTTTACGGGAGCGGGCGCTGGTGATGGAGCGGACGTTGGTGATGAAGAGGGCGCTGGTGATGGAGCTGGCACTGGCATTGAGGATGGAGCTGGTGCTGGTGCAGGTGCAGGACGGTCGGTCACAAAAGCTGGAGCAAAGTCTGTCTCACTGAAAATATCTGGATTCAAGGGCCAGATACCAGCACACTCGAACCCAGATGAAATGCTGCTTGCTGTCGCAGCTTGAGGCAGAGCTTTAGCCACAAGACTTGGGATGTTGTAGATGGTCAAAGTTCTTCCAGGGTTCATTCGCATCCAGTTGTCTGCTGCACTGTTAATGTAGTGCTTCAGAGGACCAAAACGCTTCGGTCTAGTGGCTGAAGACGGGGGAGCAGTGGGGGAAAAGACAGGAGTACAATGCCATGTGACTTGCAAAGTCAATAGCTACCACAGAGAGGTGTGATGGATGATTGTCTAAGAGTAGCAGCAACTTTGACTCTGGGGTCACGCTGGTGTGCCTTGCAAAACGCTGTAAAATGCCAAGAAATCGGCCTCCTGCATCCACCCCGATCCATTGGCAGAACCAGTGCAGCCAAGGGGGCCATCCTGGATGAAGTGGTGCTGGAACTTCTTCCTTGGGAAGATAGAGTAAGGGGAACAAAGTTGCCTTGTGCGTTGGCAGCAAAGGCAACAGTCACCAATGTCCCTCTTTCCCCAGAGGTCACAGCACCGACCTGGCGCTGCCCTTGGTGGCAATGATTTTGTCTGGCACTTGAACCGTTGTGGTACCTGAAATAATAAATGAAATTAATTATTGCTGTTGCAAATCACTGTTGCTTTTTAATTTATCTAAATATAAATTTTTACCTGTTTCATCCATGTTCCAGATGTCCTTTGCTTCAAAATTATAGCGGATGAGGACAGTCTTTAGGTTTTTAAAAAAACGCTGTCACGTTGGTCTTGTTGAAGCTGGTGGAACGGGACATGCTGGTGGCTTGAGGTCGACGGATGGACAGGGTTTTGTTGTGCTTGAGGAAGGAGGTGAGCCAGTCCTTCCCTGCCATCTGGTTTTTCTCCCATGAACATGGAGTTTCGAGGCCAATATTTTCGGCCAGCTCATATGCAAACTTTCGCACCTAAAACAGCATGAAAAAAGAGGTTAATTCCCAGATAGCAAGCACCTCAGAGCCGGGGCAGATCCGGAGCTGAGGTGCTTGCTATCTTAGGCAAATGGCGATAGTGGTGTAGCTCTGTCTGCAGTGTTACTCCAACCTCTTTAGGACTCAGGCCAAAAAATATATATCAGCTGCTCTCTTTATATATGCCTGCAGTCTCTTCTCCTGTTCTTCTGTGAAGACTTTGTGAGCCCTGTACCCTGGGGCTCTGGCCTGCTGCCCTCCTGCCTCTGCCCTCCTCTTGCAGTACCTGAACAGGGTGACATGACAAACGCCATGCACCTCTGCTGCCCTCCTTATACTCTCGCCTCTTGGGACATCAAGAAAGGCCCTTCCGTAAACCTGCTGGTCAACCTTTCCTCTCTGGGTAGTTCTGACCCTAACTCTTGGCATTTTCTGTCAGTAAAATATAACACACACATTTTTTAAATGAGCTTTAAAACAGAAAATTCAGCCGCATTAGCAGAGAGGGACGAGCGTAACGTTGCTACTTCCGCCCGACAGTGACTCCAGACATTAGAACCAGGATTGCTTCTGAAGTGGAAAAAAGTCTGACATTTCAAACTTCAGGATATGTTACAAAACTAAATGACCTATCACTTCATCATAAATATGACACATGGGCGATAAAGGCAATCTTTAAGTCAAAAAAAGTTTACCATTTGTCTGAATTTACTTACCACTGTGGAAAAACGGTCTTCCCAGTCTCGTTCATGGGAAGCGCCCGAAACCTCAAGATTTTTCGCAGGTCTAGAGAGTGTCGCGAGCTGCACGCATACTGACCTAATATGACGCATCGAAGTGCGGATGGCTGTGAGTAAATCGCCGTATTACTTTCGTCCCACGTTACTTTCGCACCGGTTCTCCCCTACGTTCCGATCCGATCCATCACTCGTGTGCGCAGATGTTGATGACAGCGGACATGGAGCTGCTCTATTTATGCACGCAGTTACATTATTCTCTCACTAGATGGCATACCCGGATCAGTCATTGAATATTCACTGGCAAGCCAAGCTGGACCACGGTTAAGAATACTGATACGTTCGATCCTATCCCTGTTTTTCAGGAGTTGCATAAATTAAACTCCACAGCTATGCCTGATGTGCAAACTGCTTTCATCCAATACAAGGCAGTATTAACTTTCCAAAGTAACCAAAATACATTGATTGCTCTGTCATATCAGCTTTTTTAAATTTTTTATTTATTTGTTTGTTTGTTTGTTTTTTTTGTTTGTTTTTTTTTTACAGCGTAGCCTGTCTTCACAACCTAAAATGCTCTTTGCCACCCAAAAAAACTTTTGGTTGCCCAGCAAATGACTGTTCATTTCTCGCCTTGGCATGTGTTATCACTTGGATTTTTGCTTTCTCAAGCAGTTGGCTTGTGTCTGCTGTATGTTTGTTATTTTGCGCAGAGGGTCAGGTGGAAAGGAAAGCAGGTAAACATGGATGACAGTTTTGCATTTCTGTTCGTGGCTCGTGGCAGGCACATTTAAAATTTCTCCCGGGGAATTCTTTTTCTAGTTCTTATTCTTATTATGTGCCTGCCGATGCAAAGCGTAGGGCACACATATTATTATTATTATTATTATTATTATTATTATGCGGGCTTATTATTATGTGCCTGCCTATGCAAAGCATAGGGCGCACATATTATTATTGTACGGGCTTATTGGGTGTGAATGCTGAAAGCATTCACACACTGTAATATTCATCTCCGCCATTTTATTTTTATTATGTGCCTGCAGCAATGCAGACACATATTATAATCCTGCATACTTCTTTATTATTAGTGTGCATGAAAATGCACACTATTGTTATTCCAGTTCTTCTTCTTCTTCTAACGCACTTAATGCGGCCTCAACCGTTTAACGTAGAAACTTCATTCAAACTGCGTTGCATAGGTCTTACTTAGGACACCTGTGCAATGTATTTTTCATCTTTGTAACTTTTATACTTTATAAACTATGAATAAAAATCTACTAATTTTTTTTCCCCATAGACTTAACATTGGGCTGATGACATCACAGTAGGGCCATTAAGCAAATGGAATCTTGTGCCAGATGTTCTGACCACCTGCAGCAACTGTCAGTTTCTCAGGCTTTCAGACTACAGTCTGGCTCTCTGAAGGCTAGAGATCCTGTTCAACTGTTTCCTCTGCCTACAACTGTTTCAAAATAAAAGTCCTCACAACGAGAAATCACTCTTAAATAATTTAACTATTTAAACTACTCAAATATTTAACTGTTCAGCCATTCCAACTGTCAGTTGTCATCAACTATGACTCCTGCCAACTGTTTCACCTGTCCAAAACTGTTTCAAAATAAAAGTCCTCACTAAATTAATTCACTGTTAAATAATTTAACTATTTAAACTACTCAACTGTTCAACTGTTCAGCCATTCCAACTGCCCATTGTCATCAACTATGACTCCCGCCAACTGTTTCCTCCGTCCAAAACTGTTTCAAAATAAAAGTTCTTCCTGAAATAATTCACTGTTAAATAATTTAACTATTTAAACAACTCAACTATTTAACTGTTCAGCCAATCCAACTGTCAGTTGTCATCAACTGTGACTCCTGCCAACTGATTCCTCTGTCCACAACTGTTTCAAAATAAAAGTCCTCATTATGATAAATAACAATTAAATAATTTAACTTTTTAAACTACTCAACTTTTCAACCGTTCAGCCATTCCAACTGCTAGTTGTCATCAACTATGACTCCTGTCAACTGTTTCCTCTGTCCAAATCTGTTCCAAATAAAAGTCCTCACTGAAATAATTCACTGTTAAATAATTTATCTGAACTACTCAACTATTTAACTTTTCAGCCAATCCAACAGTCAGTTGTCATCAACTATGACTCTCGCCAACTGTTTCAAAATAAAAGTCCTCACTACAATTAATCACAATTAAATAATTTAACTATTTAAACTACTCAACCATCCAACTGTTCAACCATTCCAACTGCCCATGGTCATCAACTACGACTCCTGCCAACTGTTTCCTCTGTCCAAAACTGTTTCAAAATAAAAGTCCTCACTGCAATAATTCACTATTAAATAATTTAACTATTTAAACTACTCAACTATTTAACTGTTCAGGCATTCCAACTGTCAGTTGTCATCAACTGTGAGTCCTGCCAACTGTTTCACCTGTGTACAACTGTTTCAAAATAAAAGTCCTCAATACAATAGAACACAATTAAATAATTTAACTATTTAAAACTCAACTTTTCAACCGCTCAGCCAATCCAACTGCGGTTGTCATCAACTATGACTGCCGCCAACTGTTTCCTCTCTGCCTAAAACTGTTTCAAAATAAAAGTCATCACTGAAATAATTCACTGTTAACTAATTTAACTATTTAAACTGCTCAACTATTTAACTGTTCGGGCATTCCAACAGTGAGTTGTCATCAACTATGACTCCTGCCAACTGTGTCACCTGTCCACAACTGTTTCAAAATAAAAGTCCTCATTACAGTAGATCACAATCAAATAATTTAACTATTTAAACTACTCAACTTATCAACCGTTCAGCCATTCCAACTGCCCGTTGTAGTCAACGATGACTCCAGCCAACTGTTTCCTCTGTCCAAAACTGTTTCAAAATAAAAGTCCTCACTGAAATAATTCACTGTTAAATAATTTAATTGATTAAACTACTCAACTATCTAACTGTTCAGCCATTCCAACTGTCAGTTGTCATCAACTATGACGCCCGCCAAGTGTTTCCTCTGTCCAGAACTGTTTCAAAATAAAAGTCCTCATTACAATAAATCACAATTAAATTTAAGTATTTAAACTACTCAACTTTTCAACCGTTCAGCCATTCCAACTGCCTCTTGTCATCAACTTTGACTCCCACCAACTGTTTCCTCCGTCCTTAACTGTTTCAAAATAAAAGTCCTCACTACAATAAATCATAATTAAACAAAATAACTATTTAAACTACTCAACTTTTCAACCGTTCAGCTATTCCAACTTCCCGTTGTCATCAACTATGACTCCAGCCGACTGTTTCCACTGTCCAAAACTGTTTGAAAATAAAAGTCCTCACTGCAATAATGCACTGTTAACTAATTTAACTATTTAAACTACTCAACTATTGAACTGTTCAGCCATTCCAACTGTCAGTTGTCATCAACTTTGACTCTCGCCAACTGTTTCCTCCGTCCACAACTGTTTCAAAATAAAAGTTCTCACTACAAGAAATCATAAAATTAAATATTTTAACTATTTAAACTACTCAACTATTCAACAGTACAGCCATTTCAACTGCCAGTTGTCATCAACTATGAGTCCAGCCAACTGTTTCCTCTGTCCAAAACTGTTTCAAAATTCCAATAAACTAATATAACTATTTAAACTATCAACTTTTCAACTGTTCAGCCATTCCAACTTGTCATCAACTTTAATTCCAACTGTTTCCTCCGTCCTTAACTGTTTCAAAATAAAAGTCCTCACTACAATAAATCATAATTAAACAATATAACTATTTAAAACTCAACTTTTCAACTGTTCAGCCATTCCAACTGTCTTCAACTATGACTCCAGCCAACTGTTTCCTGTCCACAACTGTTTCAAAATAAAACATTGAAATAATTCACTGATAAATAATCAAACTTTTTAAACTAAAAACTATTTAACTGTTCAGCCATTCCAACTGTCTTCAACTACTCCGCCAACTTGTTTTTGCCCATTTTCTTATGCAACTACAGTTTGTAATCGTAATTCCTGGAATTACATTCTCTAGTTGTTGTTGTTGTTATTATTATTATTATTATTATTATTATTATTATTATTATTCTAATGCACTTAATGCGGCTTCAACTGTTTAATGTACAAAACCCAAAACCAGTGAAGTTGGCACGTTGTGTAAATCGTAAATAAAAACAGAATACAATGATTTCCAAATCCTTTTCAACCTATATTCAATTGAATACACTGCAAAGACAAGTTACTTAATGTTCGAACAGGTAAACTTTGTCATTTTTTGCAAATATTAGCTCATTTGGAATTTGATGCCTGCAACATGTTTCAAAAAAGCTGGCACAAGTGGCAAAAAAGACTGAGAGAGTTGAGGAATGCTCATCAAACACTTATTTGGAACATCCCACAGGTGAACGGGCTAATTTGGAACAGGTGGGTGCCATGATTGGGTATAAAAGCAGCTTCCCTGAAATGCTCAGTCATTCACAAACAAGGATGGGGCGAGGGTCACCACTTAGTGAACAAATGCGTGAGCTGATTGTCAAACAGTTTAAAAACAACATTCCTCAACGAGCTATTGCAAGAAATTTAGGGATTTCATCATCTACGGTCCGTAATATCGTCAAAAGGTTCAGAGAATCTGGAGAAATCACTGCACGTAAGCGACAAGGCCGAAAACCAACATTGAATGCCCGTGACCTTCGATCCCTCAGGCGGTACTGCATCAAAAACCGACATCAGTGTGTAAAGGACATCACCACATGGGCTCAGGAACACTTCAGAAAACCACTGTCAGTAACTACAGTTCGTCGCTACATCTGCAAGTGCAAGTTAAAACTCTACAATGCAAAGCAAAAGCCATTTATTGACAGCACCCAGAAACGCCGCCGGCTTTGCTGGGCCCAAGCTCATCTAAGATGGACTGATGCAAAGTGGAAAAATGTTCTGTGGTCTGACGAGTCCACATTTCAAATTGTTTTTGGAAACTGTGGACGTCGTGTCCTCCGGACCAAAGAGGAAAAGAACCATCCGGACTGTTATAGGCGCAAAGTTCAAAAGCCAGCATCTGTGATGGTATGGGGGTGTATTAGTGCCCAAGGCATGGGCAACTTACACATATGTGAAGGCACCATTAATGCTGAAAGGTGCATACAGGTTTTGGAGCAACATATGTTGCCATCCAAGCAACGTCTTTTTCATGGACGCCCCTGCTTATTTCAGCAAGACAATGCCAAGCCACATTCTGCACGTGTTACAACAGCATGGCTCCGTAGTAAAAGAGTGCGGGTACTAGACTGGCCTGCCTGTAGTCCAGACCTGTCTCCCATTGAAAATGTGTGGCGCATTATGAAGCGTAAAATCGACATAACGGAGACCCCGGACTGTTGAACAACTTAAGCTGTACATCAAGCAAGAATGGGAAAGAGTTCCACCTGAAAAGCTTCAAAATTGGTCTCCTCAGTTCCCCAAACGTTTACTGAGTGTCGTTAAAAGGAAAGGTGATGTAACACAGTGGTAAAAAGGCCCCTGTGCCAACTTTTTTGCAATGTGTTGCTGCCTTAAAATTCTAAGTTAATGATTATTTGCAAAAAAAAAATAAAGTTTCTCAGTTTGAACATTAAACATCTTGTCTTTGCAGTGTATTCAATTGAATATAAGTTGAAAAGGATTTGCAAATCATTGTATTCTGTTTTTATCTACGATTTACATAACGTGCCAACTTCACTGGTTTTGGGTTTTGTAGAAACTTCGTTCAAACTGCGTTGCGTAGGTCTTACTTAGGACACCTGTGCAATGTATTTTTCATCTTTGTAACTTTTATACTTTTTAAACTATGAATAAAAAAAACTATTAATTTTTTTCCCCATAGACTTAACATTGGGCTGATGACATCACAGTAGGGCCATTAAGCAAATGGAATCTTGTGCCAGATGTTCTGACGACCTGCAGAAACTGTCAGTTTCTCAGGCTTTAAGACTGCAATCTGGCTTTCTTAAGACTAGAGATCCTGTTCAACTGTTTCCTCTGCCTACAACTGTTTCAAAATAAAAGTCCTCACTACAAGAAATCACTCTTAAATAATTTAACTATTTAAAATGCTCAAATATTTAACTGTTCAGCCATTCCAACTGTCAGTTGTCATTAACTCTGACTCCCGCCAACTGTTTCCTCTGACCAAAACTGTTTCAAAATAAAAGTACTCACTACAATAAATCACAATTAATTAATTTAACTATTTAAATTACTCAATCATTCAAATGTTCAGCCATTCCAACTTTCAGTTGTCATCAACTATGACTCGTGCCAACTGTTTTCTCTGTCCAAAACTGTTTCAAAATAAAAGTCCTCATTACAATAGATCACAATTAAATTTAACTATTTAAACGACTCAACTTTTCAACCGTTCAGCCATTCCAACTGCCCGTTGTCATCAACTTTGACTCCCGCCAACTGTTTCCTCCGTCCTTAACTATTTCAAAATAAAAGTCCTCACTACAATAAATCATAATTAAATAATATAACTATTTAAACTACTCAACTTTTGAACCGTTCAACCATTCCAACTGCCTGTTGTCACCAACTATGACTCCAGCCAACTGTTTCCTCTGTCCAAAACTGTTTCAAAATAAAAGTCCTCACTGCATTAATTCACTGTTAAATGAGTTAACTATTTAAGCTACTCAACTATTAAACTGTACAGCCATTCCAATTGTCAGTTGTCATCAACTTTGACTCTCGCCAACTGTTTCCTCTGTCCACAACTGTTTCAAAATAAAAGTCCTTATTGAAATAATTCACTGTTAAATAATCAAACTTTTTAAACCAAAAAACTATTTAACTGTTCAGCCATTCTAACTGTCATCAACTATGACTCCCGCCAACTTGTTTCCTCCGCCCACATTCCACCTTATGCAACTCCAGTTTGCATTTTCATGCACTCGTAATCCCCTGGAATTTCATTCTCTAGTTATTAGAATAATAATAATAATAATAATTATAACACACTTAATGCAGCCTCAACCGTTTCACGTAGAAACTTCATTCAAACTGCGTTGCGTAGGTCTTACTTAGGACACCTGTGCAATGTATTTTTCATCTTTGTAACTTTTATACTTTTTAAACTATGAATATAAAACTATAAAATTTTTTCTCCATTGACTGAACATTGGGCTGATGACATCACAATAGGGCCATTAAGTATATGGAATCTTCTGCCAGATGTTCTGACCACCTGCAGCAACTGTCAGTTTCTCAGGCTTTAACACTACAATCTGGCTCTCTTAAGACTACAGATACTGTTCAACTGTTTCCTCTGCCTACAACTGTTTCAAAATAAAAGTCCTCACTACAAGAAATCACTCTTAAATAATTTAACTATTTAAACTATTGAAATATTTAACTGTTCAGCCATTCCAAGTGTCAGTTGTCATCAACTATGACTCCTGCGAACTGTTTCACCTGTCCACAACTGTTTCAAAATAAAAGTCCTCACTACAATAAATCATAATTAAATAATTTAACTATTGAAACTGCTCTACTTTTGAACTGTTCAGCCATTCCAACTGCCCGTTGTCATCAACTATGATTCCAGCCAACTGTTTCCTCCGTCCAAAACTGTTTCAAAATAAAAGTCCCACAACAATAAATCACAATTAAATAATTTAACTATTTAAACTACTCAATCATTCAAATGTTCCACCATTCCAACTTTCAGTTGTTATCAACTATGACTCCTGCCAACTGTTTTCTCTGTCCAAAACTGTTTCAAAATAAAAGTCCTCCCTGCAATAATTCACTATTAAATAATTTAACTATTTAAACTACTCAACTATTCAACAGTACAGCCATTTCAACTGCCAGTTATCATCAACTATGACTCCCGCCAACTGTGTCACCTGTCCACAACTGTTTCAAAATAAAAGTCCTCATTACAATAGATCACAATCAAATAATTTAACTATTTAAACTACTCAACTTTTCAACTGTTCAGCCTTTCCAACTGCCCGTTGTAATCAACTTTGACTCCCGCCAACTGTTTTCTCCATCCTTAACTGTTTCAAAATAAAAGTCCTCACGACAATAAATCATAATTAAATAATATAACTATTTAAACTACTCAACTTTTCAACCATTCAGCCATTCCAACTGCCCGTTGTCATCAACTATGACTCGAGCCAACTGTTTCCTCTGTCCAAAACTGTTTCAAAATAAAAGTCCTCACTGCAATAATTCACTATTAAACAATTTAACTATTTAAACTACTCAACTATTGAACTGTTCAGCCGTTCCAACTGTCAGTTGTCATCAACTTTGACTCTCGCCAACTGTTTCCTCTGTCCACAACTGTTTCAAAATAAAAGTTCTCACTACAAGAAATCACAATTAAATATTTTAACTATTTAAACTACTCAACTATTCAACAGTACAGCCATTTCAACTGCCAGTTGTCATGAACTATGACTCCTGTCAACTGTTTCTTCGTCCAAAACTGTTTGAAAATAAAAGTCCTCACTGCAATAATTCACTATTAAACAATTTAACTATTTAAACTACTCAACTATTTAACTGTTCGAGCATTCCAACAGCGAGTTGTCATCAACTATGACTCCTGCCAACTGCGTCACCTGTCCACAACTGTTTCAAAATAAAAGTCCTCATTACAATAGATCACAATCAAATAATTTAACTATTTAAACTACTCAACTTTTCAACCATTCAGCCATTCCAACTGCCCGTTGTCATCAACTATGACTCGAGCCAACTGTTTCCTCTGTCCAAAACTGTTTCAAAATAAAAGTCTTCACTGAAATAATTCACTATTAAATAATTTAACTATTCAAACTACTCAACTATTGAACTGTTCAGCCATTCCAAATGTCAGTTGTCATTAACTATGACTCCTGCCAACTGTTTCCACTGTCCAGAACTGTTTCAAAATAAAAGTCCTCATTACAATAGATCACAATCAAATAATTTGACTATTTAATCTACTCAACTTTTCAACCGTTCAGCCATTCCAACTGCCCGTTGACATCAACTTTGACTCGCGCCAACTGTTTTCTCCATCCTTATCTGTTTCAAAATAAAAGTCCTCACTACAATAAATCCTAATTAAACTATATATTTAAACTACTGAACTTTTCAACCGTTCAGCCATTCCAACTGCCCGTTGTCATCAACTATGACTCCAGCCAACTGTTTCCTCTGTCCACAACTGTTTCAAAATAAAAGTCCTTATTCAAATAATTCACTGTTTAAAAAATCAAACATTTTAAACTAAAAAACTATTTAACTGTTCAGCCATTCCAACTGTCATCAACTATGACTCCCGCCAGCTTGTTTCCTCTGCCCACATTCCACCTTAAGCAACTATAGTTTGCATTTTCATGCACTCGTAATTCCCTGGAATTACATTCCCTAGTTAGTGTGCATGAAAATGCACACTATTGTTATTCCAGTTCTTCTTCTTCTTATTATTATTATTCTTCTAACACACTTAATGCAGCCTCAACCGTTTAACGTAGGAACTTCATTCAAACTGCGTTGCGTAGATCTTACTTATGACACCTGTGCAATGTATTTTTCATCTTTGTAACTTTTATACTTTTTAAACTATTAAATAAAAACTATTAATTTTTTCCCCATAAACTTAACATTGGGCTGATGACATTAAGCAATTAGAATCTTCTGCCGGGTGTTCTGGCCAACTGCAGCAACTGTCAGTTTCTCAGGCTTTAAGACTACAATCTGGCTCTCTTAAGACTTGAGATCCTGTTCAACTGTTTCCTCTACCTACAACTGTTTCAAAATAAAAGACCTCACTACAATAATTCACGATTAAATAATTTAACTTTTTAAAGTACTAAAATATTTTACTGTTCAGCCATTCCAACTGTCAGTTGTCATCAACTATGACTCCTGCCAACTGTTTCACCTGTCCAGAACTGTTTCAAAATAAAAGTACTCACTACAATAAATCATAATTAAATAATATAACTATTTAAACTACTCAACTTTTAAAACGTTCAGCCATTCCAACTGCCTGTTGTCATCAACTATGACTCCAGCCAACTGTTTCCTCTGTCCAAAACTGTTTCAAAATAAAAGTCCTCACTACACTAAATCACAAATAAATAATTTAACTATTTAAACTACTCAATCATTCAAATGTTCAGCCATTCCAACTTTCAGTTGTCATCAACTATGACTCGTGCCAACTGTTTTCTCTGTCCAAAACTGTTTCAAAATAAAAGTCCTCACTGCAATAATTCACTATTAAATAATTTAAGTATTTAAACTACTCAACTATTGAACTGTTCAGCCATTCCAACTGTCAGTTGTCATCAACTTTGACTCTCGCCAACTGTTTCCTTTGTCCACAACTGTTTCAAAATAAAAGTCCTCATTACAATAAATCACAATTAAATAATTTAACTATTTAAACTACTCAATGTTTCAACCGTTCAGCCATTCCAGCAGCCCGTTGTCATCAACAATGACCCCCGCCAACTGTTTCCTCTGTCAACTGTGTCAAAATAAAAGTCTTCACTGAAATAATTCACTGTCAAACAATATACCTTTTTAACCTACTCAACTATTTAACTGCTCATCCATTCCAACTGTCAGTTAACATCAACTATGACTCCTGCCAACTGTTTCCTCTGTCCACAACTGTTTCAAAATAAAAGTCCTCATTACAATAAATCACAATTAAATAATTTAACTATTTAAACTACTAAACTTTTCAACCGTTCAGCCATTCCAGCAGCCCGTTGTCATCAAAAATGACTCCCGCCAACTTGTGTCCTCTGCCCACATTCCACCTGAAGCAACTACAGTTTGCATTTTCATGCAATCGTAATTCGCTGGAATCACATTCTCTTGTTATTATTCCATATTCTTCCGTAATTGCACGGTTCGCTACTCCTCCCACAGTTTTCACCCGATCCCCACACATTACACATGAAAACGTGCAGCTCCCTTGTGAGGAGTGTGCTATGACTTTTCTAAGCGATCCCACTTACGGATTTCCCACAATTCCCAAAAAACATGGACTTCTGAAACCTCGTTATAATGGAAGTCAATGAGAAAACTCACTCATCTTCACCCTCTCACCGTGAAATCATATATTCATGTAGAAACTCTGTTCCAACTCCCAAACATTGACAAGCAACGCCCAAGCAACCATTAGGAACAGCATAGCAACCGCCTAACAACGACCTTGCAACCACCCAGAACACCATAGCAACCACCCAGAACGCCCTAGCAACCACCCAGAACACCATAGCAACCGCCTAGAAATGCCCTAGAAACCCCCCAGGGCACAATGGCAACCACCTAGCAAAGCCCTAGCAACCACCCAGAACACCATAGCAACCGCCTAGCAATGCTCTAGCAACCACCCAGAACACCATAGCAACCGCCTAGCAATGACCTAGCAACCACCCAGAACACCATAGCAACCGCCTAGCAATGCTCTAGCAACCACCCAGAACACTATAGCAACCGCCTGGCAACGCCCTAGTAACCATCCAGAACACCATAGCAACCGCCTAGCAATGACCTAGCAACCACCCAGAACGCCATAGCAACTGCCTAGCAACGCCCTAGCAACCACCCAGAACACCATAGCAACCACCTAGCAATGCTCTAGCAACCACCCAGAACACCATAGCAACCGCCTAGCAACGCCCTAGCTACCACCCAGAACACCACAGCAACTGCCTAGCAACACCCTAGAAACCACCCAGAACACCATAGCAACCGCCTAGCAACGCCCTATCAACCACCCAGAACAAAATAGCAACTGCTTAGCAACACCCTAGCAACCACCCAGAACACCATAGGAACCGCCTAGCAACGCCCTAGCAATCACCCAAAACACCAAAGCAACTGCCTAGCAACCCCCTAGCAACCACCAAGAACACCATAGCAACCGCCTAGCAACGCCTAGAAACCACCCAGAACACCACAGCAACCACCTAGCAATGCCATAGCAACTGCCCAGCAACGCCCTAGCAACCGCCCAGAACACCATAGCAACCGCCTAGCAACGCCCTAGCAACCGCCCAGAACACCATAGCAACCGCCTAGCAACGCCCTAGCAACCACCCAGAACACCATAGCAACCGCCTAGCAACGCTCTAGCAACCACCCAGAACACCATAGCAACCGCCCAGCAACGCCCTATAGAGCACCCAGAACACCATATCAACGGCTTACCAGATCCCTGGCAAGCTCCTCGAACACTGTACGTGTAGAGCAGCAGGCTGATTCAAAATTTCTACAGGAATTTTCTAGTTATTATTTTTATTATTAATATTCTAGTGCACTTAATGCGGCTTCAACCGTTTAACACAGAAACTTCGTTCAAACTGCGTTGCCTAGGTCTTACTTAGGACACCTCTGCAATGTATTTTTAGGGCCCGAGCCGACTGCAAGTCGTCTGCGGAGGGCCTTATTGAACTCGCGCTGTTTATTATTAGGGCCCGAGCTGACTGCCAGTCGTCTGCGGAGGGCCCTATTGAAATCGCGCTGTTTATTATTTTTATTTATTTATTTATTTATTATTATTATTATTATTATTATTATTATTATTCTTCCGACATTTCAAAGGCCAATTTCGCCCCTTTCCCAATGGTAAAAACGCGTCTAGTTTTCCACATTCGTCCGGCCAGATCCGAAATTCGATATTTTTAGGTGCTCTTTCATGGTTGACGCAAAATGCCAAAATAGCGCCCCCTAAGCACGTTTCAAAATTCCCATAGGGAAATTTGGTTACTTTCTCGTAGGCAGACAAAATTTGGTACATGTACGTATCATATGCAGACTTGCAAAAAATTTCATTGGAGCCACACCCTAAACCCAACAGGAAGTCGGCCATTTTGATTTGAATTTTTGAATTTTAAAACGAACTCCTCCTAGGGATTTCGCCCGATCGACTTCAAATTTGGTACAGAGCATCGAGAGACCAAGCTGATATAAAGTTGTGCTCTGCATGTCTGCCGGTCAAAGGGCGTGGCTGCTAGGGTGTGACAAATTTTGGCGACTTGACAAAAAAATTTCAAATTGCTCTCACGCCAACATACTTGATCGGAGCAGCTTCAAACTTGCTGGACATGATGAGGTCTCTGCCCTCAACATCCCCATATCATAACTTTTCACTTTATTAATAGCGCCCCCCGATGGTAACAGGAAGTGACCAGTTTTTACTTTGAAAACGAACTCCTCCTAGGGATTTCGCCCGATCGTCTTCAAATTTGGTTCAGATCATCGAGAGAGCAAGCTGATCAAAAGTTGTGCTCTGCATGTCTGTCGGTCGAAGGGCGTGGCTGCTACGGCGTGACAAATTTGGCGCCCCCTGGTGGTAACAGGAAGTGACCATTTTTTACGTTAACATGTACTGATGACACATAGTTGAACCCATCAACTTCATTCCACTTCTAAAACATGGAGAACAAGTTGGTGAATCTACATTATGTATGCTGTGGAGCTACGAGTAATGGCGTTCCTGTGGCAATGCAGCGAAAATGGATCTTTTGCTATGAAAATACGTTTGTGTTTTTGATGTCTTTTCTGAACTCGTATCATCATAAAAATTGATACACAGGTCAAGGACGGGAATCTGTTAAATCTGATAGGGGCCTCGCCAATGGGGGGAGCAAAATGTCTCTAAAGCGCCCCCTTGTGGAAACAGGAAATGCCAAATTTTACATTGACATCGGCCAATTTGCTCGAAACTTCGCATTTTTGCTGACGGTCTGCCCCTGAATGCACCTGCCCACATTTGGTTACACTCAGAGGGCTCCCTGGTGGATGAACTATCAACTTTTCATAACTCCTTCCGGCTTTGTCCGATTCGCTCGAAACTTTCTCACCGGTTGGTGCCTGTACTTGACCTGTCCACTGGTCGTGAGTGCACACCTGCATCCATCAGGATCTCACCACTACCCCCAACGTGTACAAGGGTGCGAGGGCCCGTTCAACGCTGCTTGCAGCTTTAATTATTATTTTTAGGGCCCGAGCCGACTGCAAGTCGTCTGCGGAGGGCCCTATTGAAATCGCGCTGTTTATTATTATTATTATTATTCCGACATTTCAAAGGCCAATTTCGCCCATTTGCCAATTAATGAAAACGCTTGTAACTTTCCACATTTGTCCGGCCGGATCCGAAATCGATATTTTTGGGGCCTTCACATGTTCCGCCCCAAATGCCAAAATAGCCCCCTAAACACACGTTTCAAAATTCCCATTGGGAAATTTGGTTACTTTCGTCAGAGGCAGCTGAAATCGGTACACATATGTATCATACCGGACATACAAAAAATTTCATTGAGCCACGCCCTAAACCCAACAGGAAGTCGGCCATTTTGATTTGAAATTTTGAATTTTAAAACGAACTCCTCCTCGGGATTTTGCCTGATCAACTTCAAATTTGGTCCAGATCATCTAGAGAGCAAGCAGATCTAAAGTTGTGCTCTGCATGTCTGCTTGTCAAAGGGCGTGGCTGCTAGGGCGTGACAAATTTTGGCGACTCGCAAAAAAAATTTCAAAATGCTCTCACGCCAACATACTTGACCACAGAAGCTTCATACTTGCTGGAAACGATGATGGCTCCGCCCTGAACGTCATGATATAATAACTTCCCGCTTTACTAATAGCGCCCCCTGGTGGTAACAGGAAGTGTCCATTTTTTACTTTAACATGTACAGATGACACATAGTTGAACCCATCAACTTCATTCCACTTCTAAAAAATGCAGAACAAGTTGGTGAAGCTACATTTTGAATGCTGTGAAGCTGCAAGTAATGGCGTTCATGTAACGCGTGGCTTAAAATGGATCCCTTGCCATGAAAATACGATTGTGTTTTTGCTGTCTTTACTGAACTCGTATCATCATAAAAATTGATCCACAGGTCAAGGATGGCAAGTTGTTAAATCTGATAGGGGCCTCGCCCATGGGGGGAGCAAAATGTTTCTATCGCGCAGCCTTGTGGAAACAGGAAATGCCGTATTTTACATTGACATTGGCCGATTTGCTCGAAACTTTGCATTTGTGCTGACGGTGTGCCCTTCAATGCACCTGCCCACATTTGGTTATGCTAAGAGCGCTCCGATTCGCTCGAAACTTTACCACAGGTTGGAGCCCGTACTTGACATGTCCACTGGTCATGAGTGCACATCTGCACCCGTCAGGATCTCACCACTACCCCCACCGTGCACAAGGGTGCGAGGGCCCGTTCAACGCTGCTTGCAGCTTTAATTATTATTATTATTATTTATTATTCTTCCGACATTTCAAAGGCCAATTTTCGCCTTTTCCCAATAGTGAAAAACGCTTGTAACTTTCCAGATTCGTCCGGCCGGATCCGAAATTCGATATTTTTGGGCGTTCTCACATGGCCGAAATAGCGCCCCCTAAACACGTTTCAAAATTCCCATCGGGAAATTTGGCTACTTTGTCAGAGGCAGACGAAATTCGGTAGACCTATGTAGCATACCCAGACATACAAAAAACTTCATTGGAGCCACGCCCTAAACCCAACAGGAAGTTGGCCATTTTGATTTGAATTTTTTAATTTGAAAACGAACTCCTCCTAGGGACTTTGCCCGATCGACTTCAAATTTGGTGGAGATCATCTAGAGACCAAGCTGATCAAAAGTTGCGCTCTGCATGTCTGTCGGTAAATGGGCGTGGCTGCTAGGACGTGACAAAGTTTGGCGACTCGAAAAAAAAATTTCTAAATGCTCTCACGCCCACATACTTGATCTTTGCAGCTTCAAACTTGCTGGATATGACGAGGTCTCGGCCCTGAACATCCCCATATCATAAATTTACACTTTACTGATAGCGTCCCCCGGTGATAACAGGAAGTGTCCAGTAATTACTTTGAAAACGAACTCCTCCTAGGGATTTTGCCTGATCGACTTCAAATTTGGTGGCGATCATCTAGGGACCAAGCTGATCAAAAGTTGTGCTCTGCATGTCTGTAGATCAAAGGGCGTGGCAGCGAGGGCGTGACAAAGTTTGGCGACTCGCCAAAAACATTTCAAAATGCTCTCACGCCTACATACTTGATCGGAGCAGCTTCAAACTTGCTGGAAATGACGATGGCTCCGCCCTGAACGTCACACTATAATAATTTCCCACTTTACTAATAGCGCCCCCCTGTGGTGACAAGAAGTGACCAGTTCGGTTACTTTGTCATAGGCAGACGAAATTCGATACACATATGTATCATACCCAGACAGACAAAAAAATCATTGGAGCCACGCCCTTAACCCAACAGGAAGTCGGCCATTTTGATTTGAATTTTTGAATTTGAAAACGAACTCCTCCTAGGGTTTTCGACCGATTGACTTCAAATTTGGTACAGATCATCTAGAGACCAAGCTGATCAAAAGTTGTGCTCTGCATGTCTGTCGGTCAAAGGGCGTGGCTGCTAGGGCGTGACAAAAATTGGCGAGTCACCAAAAAAATTTCAAAATGCTCTCACGCCAACATACTTGATCGTAGCAGCTTCAAACTTGCTGGAAATGACGATGGCTCCGCCCTGAATGTCATGATATCATCACTTCCCACTTCTCTAATAGCGCCATCCGGTGGTGACAGGAATTTACCAGCTCGGTTACTTTGTCATAGGCAGACGAAATTCGATACACATGTGTATCATACCCAGACATACAAAAAAGTCATTAAAGCCACGCCCTAAACCCAACAGCAAGTCGGCCATTTTGATTTGAATTTTTTAATTTTAAAACGAACTCCTCCTAAGGTTTTCGACCGATTGACTTCAAATTTAGTACAGATCATCTAGAGACCAAACCGATCAAAAGTTGTGCTCTGCATGTTTGTCAGTCAAAGGGCGTGGCTGCTAGGGCGTGACATAAATTGGCGACTCACCAAAAAAATTTCAAAATGCTCTCACGCCAACATACTTGATCGTAGCAGCTTCAAACTTGCTGGAAATGATGATGGCTCCGCCCTGAATGTCATGATATTATAACTTCCCACTTATCTAATAGCGCCCCCCTGTGGTAACAGGAAGTGACCAGTTTGGTTACTTTGTTGTAGGCAGACGAAATTCAATACACATGTATCATACCCAGTCATACACAAAACTTATTGGAGCCACGCCCTAAACCCAACAGGAAGTCGGCCATTTTGATTTGAATTCTTGAATTTGAAAACGAACTCTTCCTAAGGTTTCGACCGATTGACCTCAAATTTGGTACAAATCATGTAGAGACCAAGCTGATCAAAAGTTGTGCTCTGCATGTCTGTCGGTCAAAGGGCGTGGCTGCTAGGGCGTGACAAAAATTGGCGACTCGCCAAAAAAAATTCAAAATGCTCTCACACCAATATACTTGATCATAGCCGCTTCAAACTTGCTGGAAATGATGATGGCTCTGCCCTGAAAGTCATGATATCATAACTTCCCACTTTACTAATAGCACCCCCTGGTGGTCACAGGAAGTGACCATTTTTTACTGTAACATGAACTGATGACACAAAGTCGAACCCATCAACTTCATTCCACTTCTAAAAAATGCAGAACAAGTTGTTGAAGCTACATTATGAATGCTGTGAAGCTACAACTAATGGCGTTCATGTGGCAAGGCGGCGAAGATGGATCCCTTGCCATGAAAATACGTTTGTGTTTTTGATGTCTTTCCTGAACTCGTTTCATCATAAAAATTGATACACAAGTCAAGGATGGCAAGCTGTTAAATCTGATAGGGGCCTCGCCCATGTCGGGAGCAAAATGTCTCTATAGCGCCCCATTGTGGAAACAGGAAATGTCATATTTTACATTGACATTGGCCGATTTGCTCGAAACTTCGCATTTGTGCTGACGGTCTGCCCCTGAATGCACCTGCCCACATTTGGTTCGGCTCAGAGCGCCCCCTGATGGATGAACTATCAACTTTTCATAACTCCTTCCTGCTTTGTCCGATTCGCTCGAAACTTTCTCACAGGTTGGTGCCTGTACTTGACCTGTCCACTGGTCGTGAGTGCACACCTGCACCCGTCAGGATCTCACCACTACCCCCAACGTGCACAAGGGTGCGAGGGCCCGTTCAACGCTGCTTGCTGCTTTAATTAATCTTTGTTACTTTTATACTTTTTGAGTTATTAATAAAAAACTATTAATTTTTTTCCCCCCATAGACTTAACATTGGGCTGATGACATCACAACCATTTACTGTTCAGCCATTCCAACTGTCAGTTCTCATCAACTTTGACTCCCACCAACTGTATTCTCTGTCTACAACTGTTACAAAATGGAAGCCTTCTTTCTTTCTTTCTTCCATTCCCTTTTTCTTTCTTAATTTCTTTCCTTCCTTCCTTTCTTCCTTCCTTATTTATTTCCTTCCTTCTTTCCTTCATTCCTTTATTTCATTCTTTTTGTCCTTCTTACTTTCTTTCCTTCCTTTTTTCTTTCTTCCTTCCATCCCTTCCTTTCATTCCTTCTTTCCTTTCTTCCATCCTTCTTTCCTTCCTTTTTTCTTTCCTTTCATCCTTTCCTTGCTTCTTTCCTTCCTTTCTTTCCTTACTTCCTTCCATCCTTACTTCTTTACTTTCTTCCTTCCTTCTTTCCTTCCCACTTTTCTTCTTTCCTACCTTCCTTACTGCTTTCAATCCTTCCTTCCATCTTTCCTTCCATCTTTCTTTAATACATCCATCCCTCCTTCTTTTTCCTTCTTTCCTTTTTTCCTTCCTTTTCTTCTTTAGTTCCTTCCATCCATCTTCCCTTCCTTCTTCCTTTCCTTATTACTTACTTCTTGCCTTCCTTCCTCCCTTCCATCTCCTTCCTTCTTTCCTTTCTTCATTCCTTTTTAATTTCCTTCTTTTTTCTTTCCTTCCATCTTCCCTTCCTTTCTTTTCCTTCTTTCCTTTCTTCCTTCCATCTTTCCTTCCTTCCTTCTTCTTCCCTTCATTCCTTCCTTCCTTCTTTCCTTCCTTTCTCCCATCTTTTCTTCCTTCCCGATTCCTACTATTTTTCCTTCCTTCCTTCATTACTTTTTTGCCTTCCTTCCTTCGTTCCTTCCTTCCTTCCTTTGCATCTTTCCTGACTACCTTCTTTCAATCTTTCTTCCTCCTTTCCTTTCTTCCTTCCTTCTTTCCTTCCCTCATTCTCTTTCCTTCCTTATTTTTCTCTTTCCAACCCATTCTTTCCCTCTTTCAATTTCCTTGATAGCTAGCTATGCACACTTTGAGCTTAGCTACCAACATTTGCTAAGTTAGCTGAGTAACGTGGTTAGCATGGTTAGCATTGTTAGCATAGTTAGCATAAGTGCTAACAACATTAGCTAAATAAGCTGGATAATGTGGTTAGCATGGTTAGCACTTTTAGCATAGTTAGCACACATGCTAATAATATTAGCTAAGTTAGCTGAGTAACGTGGTTAGCATGGTTAGCGCTGTTAGCATAGTTAGCATTGTTAGCATACATGCTAATAACATTAGCTAAGTTAGCTGAGAAACGTGGTTAGCATGGTTAGCATTGTTAGCATACATGCTAATATCATTAGCTAAGTTAGCTGAGTAACGTGGTTAGCATTGTTAGCATAGTTCGCATTGTTAGCATACATGTTAATAACATTTGCTAATTTAGCTGAGTAACGTGGTTAGCATGGTTAGCATTGTTAGTATAGTTAGCATATATGCTAATATCATTAGCAAAGTTAGCTGAGAGACGTGGCTAGCATTTTTAGCATAGTTAGCATTGTTTGCATAGATGCTAATAACAGCTAAGTTAGATGAGTAACGTGGTTAGCATGGTTAGCATGGTTAGCATACATGCTAATATCATTAGCTAAGTTAGCTGAGTAACGTGGTTAGCATGGTTAGCATTGTTAGCATACTTAGTATAGTTAGCATACATGCTAATAATATTAGCTAAGTTAGCTGATTAATGTGGTTAGCATGGTTGGCATTATTAGCATAGTTAGCATAGTTAGTATACATGATAATAACATTAGCTAATTTAGCTGAGTAACGTAGTTAGCATGGTAAGCACATGGTTAGCATTGTAAGCACAGTTAGCATAGTTAGCATAACTGCTAACAACATTATTCAGTTAAATAACATGGTTAGCACTACAGTTTGCATTTTCATGCACTCGTAATTCCCTGGAATTACATTCTCAAGTTATTATTATTTGTATTATTATTCTTCTAACGCACTTAATGCGGCCTCAACCTTTTAACATAGAAACTTCATTCAAACTGCGTTGCTTAGGTCTTACTTAGGACACCTGTGCAATGTATTTTTCATCTTTGTAACTTTTATACTTTTTAAACTATGAATAAAAAACTAATTTTTTTCCCCATAGACTTAACATTGAGCTGATGACATCACAGTAGGGCCATTAAGCAAATGGAATCTTGTGCCAGATGTTCTGACCACCTGCAGCAACTGTCAGTTTCTCAGGCTTTAAGACTACAATCTGGCTCTCTTAAGACTAGAGATCCTGTTCAACAGTTTCCTCTGCCTACAACTGTTTCAAAATAAAAGTGCTCACAACAAGGAATCACTCTTAAATAATTTAACTATTTAAACTACTCAAATATTTAACTGTTCAGCCATTCCAACTGTCAGTTGTCATCAACTATGACTCCTGCCAACTGTTTCACTGTCCAAAACTGTTTCAAAATAGAAGTTCTCCCTGAAATAATTCCCTGTTAAATAATTTAACTATTTAAACAACTCAACTATTAAACAGTTCAGCAATTCCAACTGTCAGTTGATATCAACTATGACTCCTGCCAAGTGTTTCCTCTGTCCACAACTGTTTCAAAATAAAAGTCCTCATTACAATAAATCACAATTAAATAATTTAACTATTTAAACTACTCAACTTTTAAACCGTTCAGCCATTTCAACTGCCCATTGCAATCAACTATGACTCCCGCCAACTGTTTCCTCTGTCCAAAACTGTTTCAAAATAAAAGTCCTCACTGAAATAATTCACTGTTAAATTATTTATCTATTTAATCTACTCAACTATTTAACTGTTCAGCCATTCCAACAGTGAGTTGTCATCAACTATGACTCCCGCCAAGTGTTTGCTCTGTCCACAACTGTTTCAAAATAAAAGTCCTCACTGCAATAATTCACTATTAAATAATTTAACTATTTAAACTACTCAAACTATTTAACTGTTCGGGCATTCCAACCGTCAGTTGTCATCAACTATGACTCCTGCCAACTGTGTCAGCTGTCCACAACTGTTTCAAAATTAAAGTCTTCATTACAATAGATCACAAATAATAATTCAACTATTTAAACTACTCAACTTTTCAACCGTTCAGCCATTCCAACTGCCCGTTGTAATCAACTTTGACTCCCGCCAACTGTTTCCTCCGTCCTAAACTGTTTCAAAATAAAAGTCCTCACTACAATAAATCATAATTAAATAATATAACTATTTAAACTACTCAACTTTTCAACCATTCAGCCATTCCAACTGCCTGTTGTCATCAACTATGACTCCAGCCAACTGTTTCCTCTGACCAAAACGGTTTCAAAATAAAAGTCCTCACTACAATAAATCACAATTAAATAATTTAACTATTTAAACTACTCAAATATTTAACTGTTCAGCCATTCCAACTGTCAGTTGTCATCAACTATGACTCCTGCCAACTGATTCCTCTGTCCACAACTGTTTCAAAATAAAAGTCCTCATTGAAATAATTCACTGTTAAAAAATCAAACTTTTTAAACTAAAAAACTATTTAACTGTTCAGCCATTCCAACTGTCATCAACTATGACTCCTGCCAACTTGTTTCCTCTGCCCACATTCCACTTTATGCAACTACAGTTTGCATTTTCATGCACTCGTAATTCCCTGGAATTACATTCTCTAGTTATGTGCCTGCAGCAATGCAGACACATATTATAATCCTGCATACTTCTTTATTGTTATTATGTGCCTGCAGCAATGCAGACACATATTATAATCCTGCATACTTCTTTGTTATTATTATTCCATATTCTTCCGTAATCGCACGGTTCGCTACTCCTCCCACAGTTTTCACTCGATCCCCACACATTACACATGAAAACATGCAGCTCCCTTGTGAGGAGTGTGCTATGACTTTTCTAAGCGATCCGACTTACGGATTTCCCACAATTCCCGAAAAACATGGACTTCTGAAACCTTGTTATAATGGAAGTCAATGAGAAAACTCACTCATCTTCACCCTCTCACCGTGAACTCATATATTCACGTAGAAACTCTGTTCCAACTCCCGACCATTGACAAGCAACGCCCAAGCAACCATTAGGAACAGCAGAACAACCGCCTAGCAATGACCTAGCAACCACCCAGAACACCATAGCAACCACCCAGAACACCATAGCAACCGCCTAGAAACGCCCTAGCAACCACCCAGAACACCATGCCAACCACCTAGCAAAGCCCTAGCAACCACCCAGAACACCATAGCAACCACTGAGCAACGCCCTAGCAACCACACAGAACACCATAGCAACTGCCTAGCAATGCCCTAGCAACCACCCAGATCACCATAGCAACTGTCTAGCAACGCCCTAGCAACCACACAGAACACCATAGCAACTGCCTAGCAATGCCCTAGCAACCACCCAGATCACCATAGCAACTGTCTAGCAACGCTCAAGCAACCACCCAGAACACCATAGCAACCACCTAGCAACGCCCTAGCAACCACACAGAACACCATAGCAACGCCCAAGCAACCACCCACAAGACCATAGCAACCACCTAGCAACGCCCTAGCAACCACCCAGAACACCATAGCAACCGCCTAGCAATGCCCTAGCAACCACCCAGAACACCATAGCAACCACCTAGCAACGCCCTAGCAACCACCCAGAACACCATAGCAACCGCCCAGAACACCATAGCAACTGCCTAGCAACACCCTAGCAACCACCCAGAACACCATAGCAACCGCCTAGCAATGCCCTAACAACTGCCTAGCAACACCCTAGCAACCACCCAGAACTCCATGGTAACCGCCTAGCAACGCCCTTGCAACCACCCGGAACACCATAGCAACTGCTTAGCAATGCCATAGCAACCACCCAGAACACCTTAGCAACCGCCTAGCAACGCCCTAGCAACCACCCAGAACACCATAGCAACGGCCTAGCAACGCCCAAGCAACCACCCGGAACACCATAGCAACTGCCTAGCAACGCCCTAGCAACCACCCAGAACACCTTAGCAACCGCCTAGCAACGCCCTAGCATCCTCCCAGAACACCATAGCAACTGCCTAGCAACGCCCTTGCAACCACCCGGAACACCATAGCAACTGCCTAGCAACGCCCTAGCAACCACCCAGAACACCTTAGCAACCGCCTAGCAACGCCCTAGCAACCACCCAGAACACCATAGCAACGGCCTAGCAATGCCCAAGCAACCACCCGGAACACCATAGCAACTGCCTAGCAACGCCCTAGCAACCTCCCAGAACACCTTAGCAACCGCCTAGCAACGCCCTAGCATCCACCCAGAACACCATAGCAACTGCCTAGCAACGCCCTAGCAACCACCCAGAACACCATAGCAACCACCTAGCAACGCCCTAGCAACCACCCAGAACACCATAGCAACTGCCTAGCAACACCCTAGCAACCAGCCAGAACACCATAGCAACTGCCTAGCAACGCCCTAGCAACCACCCATAACACCATAGCAACTGCCTAGCAACTCCCTAGCAACCACCCAGAACACCATAGCAACTGCCTAGCAATGCCCTAGCAACCACCCAGAACACCATAGCAACAGCCTAGCAACACCCTAGCAATCACCCAGAACACCATAGCAACCGCGTAGCAACGCCCAAGCAACCACCCAGAACACCATAGTAACCGCCTAGAAATGCCCTAGCAACCACCCAGAACACCACAGCAACCGCCTAGCAACGACCTAGCAACCACCCAGAACACCATAGCAACCGCCTAGCAACGCCCTAGCAACCACCCAGAACACCATAGCAACCGCCTAGCAACGCCCTAACAACCACCCAGAACACCATAGCAACTGCTTAGCAATGCCCTAGGAACCACCCAGAACACCATAGCAACCGCCTAGCAACGCCATAGCAACCACCCAGAACACCATAGCAACTGCCTAGCAACGCCCTAGCAACCACCCAGAACACCATAGCAACCGCCTAGCAATGCCCTAGCAACCACCTGGAACTCCATAGCAACCGCCCAGCAATGCCCTATAGAGCACCCAGAACACCATATCAACCGCTTACCAGATCCCTGGCAAGCACCTCGAACACTGTACGTGTAGAGCAGCAGGCACATTCAAAATTTCTACCGGAATTTTCTAGTTATTATAATTATTTTTCCAAATTCTTCCGTAATCGCACGGTTCGCTACTCCTCCCACAGTTTTCACCCGATCCCCACACATTACACATCAAAACGTGCGGCTCCCTTGTGAGGAGTGTGCTATGACTTTTCTAAGCGATCCGACTTACGGATTTCCCACAATTCCCAAAAAACATGGACTTCTGAAACCTCGTTATAATGGAAGTCAATGAGAAAACTCACTCATCTTCACCCTCTCACCGTGAACTCATATTCACGTAGAAACTCTGTTCCAACTCCCAAACATTGACAAGCAACCATTAGGAACACCATAGCAACCGCCAAGCAATGCCCTAGCAACCACCCAGAACACCATAGCAACTGCTTAGCAACACCCTAGCAACCACCCGGAACACCATAGCAACCACCTAGCAACGCCCTAGCAACCACCCAGAACACCATAGCAACCGCCAAGCAATGCCCTAGCACCCACCCAGAACACCATAGCAACTGCCTAGCAACGCCCTAGCAACCACCTGGAACGCCATAGCAACCGCCCAGCAATGCCCTGTAGAGCACCCAGAACACCATATCAACGGCTTACCAGATCCCTGGCAAGCACCTTCAACACTGTACGTGTAGAGCAGCAGGCACATTCAAAATTCTACCGGAATTTTCCAGTTATTCTTATTATTCCGCCGCGTTTTAAGAAAATTAATGTTCGGGCCGCACACGAAAGGTATCAAAACGTGTGGCTCGGTCTGGACATTTATGCTCTGACTTTATAAATCCGTATCCTAAATCGTTTCCGCGATATTCACATTTTCCCGACAAATTTTCCCCATAGAAATCAATGGGCGCAATGTTCACATCAATGGGCGGAATGTTTGCACACTCTTGGATTTAGAGCGGAGAGAGGCAAAAAAATGACTTGGGGGCAGGGGCCGGGGGAAAAAAATGTGTTATCGCTCCCCCGGCCACAATTTCCAATGTACACACAAAAATTCTACATCAAAACGTAGGACAATTTCTGCAGGCCTGAAAAATGTCACTTAGGAAGAAAACAGACAAAGGGTTGAGACTCTAGGCGCCCCCAAGCGACAGGATGTATGTTGAATTTCTCTATCTTTTCCATTCAAAATTCATGCAAAAATTTTGGGAGAACGGCAAACGGACACAGTTTTCAGATTCCTATAAATCCAACATTATATCACTCAGAGAAATAAAAAAGACATCCACACACTCAGCAAAGTCTCCTAAAATTTTCTCAATCCTTCAAAACTCTGTCTCATATTGTATGCTTTTTTAAACTGTGTTCTATTCTTGTAAAAAAGAAAAAAAATCATTTAAACAAAAAAAAATAGCCCATCGTACCGTAGATAATTTACGAGGAATAATGAGTGAATGAACAAATGAACAAAGTCATTTTATTTCCGTCGAGAAAACTTAGAAAGAACTAATGTGGAATCACAGCTGAAATAAAATGTGCACTGTTTCGCGATTTCTGTGGTCACTGGTTTCAACTATGGTTTTTATGGCTTGAGTTTGTACATGCGAGTGGGCTTTTTTATTTTATTGTTCTTACATACGTTCCTGTCCGATCCATAACCCGTCTGTGTAGATGTTGATGCCAGCGGATATGGAACTGCTGTATTTATGCAGGCAGTTACACTATTCTCTCACAAGATGGCACACCCGGATCACTTATTGAATGTTCAACAGCAAGCCGAGATCGAACAGAGTCAGCCTAAGTGCTCATGTTAACAGCGAATCACTCAGTTATTCACTTAGGCTCATCTGCTTCACGCACACTTATAGTTCAAGCCCTCGTGAAACTTCCCCGGGAAAGATGTATTGATTGACATGTTTCTTATCCAATTCCAGGAACTATGAACTTTCCACAGTAACTGAAAGACATTGTGATTGGTCAATCAGAAAAGTTTTTTTTTTTTTTTTTTTTTTTTTAAATACAGTATATGTCTTGACTACCTAGAATGCTTTTTGGCAGCCTAAAATGCTCTCTCGGTTGCCCGGCTGACAACTGAAAAGAAAAGTTAATTTCTCGCCCAGGTATGTGGTCTTACATGGATTTCTGCCTCTCTCTAACACTCAACTTGTGTCACTTGTATATGCTTGTGTTGTATGCAGATGGTCAGCTGGAAAGGTCAGTTGGTAAACATGGATCAGAGTTATGCATTTATGGTGAATTTTGGGGGCAAGTGGCAGGCACATTCAAAATTTCTTGTGCGAAATTTTCTAGTTATAATATTCATCTCCGCCATTTTCTTGCGTTTTTCGAAAGGTATCAAAGGTATCAAAACGTGCGGCACGATCTGAGACCGGCGAGTAAACAGCACAGCATTCACACCCACGCAATTTCTTCCGAAATTGCAATATTCTAGTTATTATTATTCTTCATTTTCTTCCGTATTCCTATCATAGCCTACTTCTCCTACACCGTTTGTCCCATATACAAAAGAAATACACCGAAACGTGTGGAATGATGGGAACTCGTGTGCTATGATTTTTTTGTGTCCAAAAGTCTACGGTGTCCACACAATTCCCAAAAAAGGGAAAAAAATTTCCCATTGGAATGAATGGGACAGGGTAGAGTCGGGTGATGTCACAGCTAGAGTGGGAGCTGAGAGCAGACAGAATGAAAAAGTTCTTTCTCTATCGCTGTAACTTCCATAAATTTGAATCCCTCTTCATGAAATTTCGCAAAAATGTAGGAAAATTTGTTCTTGTTACAGCAATATCATTTCTGTAGCAGTGAAGTACATAGTTTTGGCTCAGGGAACAGTCAAAGGACAGGAAGCACGTTCAACTTCTCTATCTCTTCCATTCAAAAATCGCCCAAAAAATTTTGGGCGAACAGCAAATGGCCAGAGTTTTTAGATCACTGTAATTCCAAAAATATATCACTCAGAGAAATAAAGAAGACATCCAAGCACTCAGCAAAGTCTCATGCCTTGATTGATGTGGTTACATAACGGTTTTTGCGTGAGAAGCAGGACTTTGAGGTGTGCGCGAACAAAAATTTCTTTGGCTGAATGACTCAGCCATTGCCTTTGAGCCACTTGTCTGTTCAAGCCTATGTTTCACTGGTAATAGGACACCGGCCCTGTCATGGCCCTCTGTGATTGGCTAATTTTCCATGAACTGCTCAGCTCACTTCCCATGGAGATGTTTCGGTTAGAATAGGGGTGTCTTAATAACAACGAAGTGGGACAAGCCAGCTATTTTGCGGTTAGGGAAATTATTGGAGCTCATTCTCCAGACTGCTTATTCTTACTGGCAGGTCTAAGCTAATGCACCACTATTTTAAAGCGTTGCTTTCTGTGTCAAACGATCAAGCGCAACGAAACGTTCGCTAAAAGTGCCACGTTAAAAAGAGAAACATATGTTCATGATTGCGCTAATGCATTGTTTGCATTCTACCTTAAATGGAAGTACTGTTTAGTACAGTGGTTCTCAAACTCGTTCCTGGCGCCCCACTGTGTATGCTGGTTTTTGGTCCAACCACAATTGCAATCTTAGGATTTTAACAAGGTGTCGATTTATCTTAATTAGCTGCAATCCATGTTTAGAGCAGTTATTTACCACCTTTGGCCACATTTTTATGGACGTATCCCCTGTGCCATGAAGAATAAAAACCCTCAAACATGTTATGCTTATTTTTCCATATTGTAAAAATATATATACATATATATATAGTAAAAATATTTCTAAACAGATCAAACTAGACTCTGAGAAAATCAGTAAGCTCCAAATTGGGTTGCTGAACACAGGTGTTTTGAATTCTTTCAAAATAATTTGTCTGAACTTTATAAAATGAACATGAAACAAAACAGGTGTGACTTGCCAAATAAATTGCTGGTTTTTGCAACCATGTGTTGACAGTTCCACCAATGAGGAACCTATTGATTGTTTACGTTGATTAAGGGTTCGGTCAAATTTCCCTCTGCAGTTATTTATACTGGTTTCTTACATATCTCATTGTGGATATGAAATTTTAACTCCTCATGGCATGTGCAGATTTGTCAAATGTGGCTTAAGAGGACAAATAACTGCTCTAAACATGAATGCACCTAATTGAGGCAAATCAACAGCTTGTTAAGAACCACTGGTTTAGTAAAACTACATCCTGTCTGACCAGAATGTTTATTCGCAAACTTTACGTCTTCACTGATTACAATACAGGCTCGCTTTGTCAATGGTACCTGATTGCCAAAGTTACTATTAAGACAAGCCAAAATTTGAGGAATACTCGTGCACATAACCTTAGAGCTCTCTGTCCATCGGCCGCCTCTGCTTGCGATAGGAGCTCTCATCGCTTGAAGCTCTTTTAGTGGCGCATCAGCAAACGCCGACATGTATTTCGTTTAATGAAATCAAATTAATACTTGACATATTTTCAATCATTCACAACTCTGTCTCATATTGTATGTTCTATTATGGTTTTAATGGCACGACTTCGTACTTGCGAATGGCCTTTTTTCTTTTTATTATTATTTTTTTAAACATACGTTCCGATCCGATCCATAACCCGTGTGCGCAGATGTTGATGACAGCGGACATGGAGCTGCTGGATTTATGCACGCAGTTACATTATTCTCTCACTAGATGGCACACCCGGATCAGTTATTGTATATTCACTGGCAAGCTGAACTCGAACGCGGTTTGGAATATTGAAACGTTCGATCCTACCCCTGTTTTCCAGGAGGTGCATTTATTAAACTCCTCAGCTATGTCTGATGTGCAAACTGCTCTTATCCAATTCCAGGCAGTGTAAACTTTCCAAAGTCACCGAAATACTTTGATTGCTCAATCACATTAGCTTTTTTTCTCAGCAAAGTCTCCTCCCTTGAATGATGTGGTTACATTCGTGACAGGTTTTTGCGTGAGAAGCAGGAGTTTGAGGTGTGCGCGAACAAGGCTGAGTGACTCAGCGATTGCCTGCGTGCGCACTACATGCCTGGCTCTCACTGGAAATAGGACACCGGTCCTGCCATGGCCTTCTGTGATTGGCTAATTTTAAATCTGAGTGCTCCGCTGAGTTTCTATGCAGATGCTTTGGTTAGAACAGAGGTGTCTTCATAAGAACGAAGTGAATCGAGCCAGCTATTTTGCGATTCGGGAAATTATTGCAACTCATTCTCCACGCTGCTTATTTCTATTGGCAGGTCTCAGCTAATGCCCCACTATTTTAAAACTTTGCTTTATGTGTCAAACAATCAAACGCAACGACACGTTCGCTACAAATGCGACGTTAAAAAGAGAAACATATGTTCATGAATGCGATATGGCATTGTTTGCAGTCTACCTGAAATGGAAGTATTGCTTTGCAAACCTAGTATTTGTCAACCCGACGTTCATTCGCAATCGTTATGTCTTCACTGATTAGAATACAGGCTCTGTAAGTCAACAGCATCTGTTTGCCAGCGGTACCATTAAGATAATCTAAACCTCCGAGGAATATTCGCACTGGCAACGTTGAGCTCTCTGTCCACTGGCCGCCTCTGCTTGCGACAGGGGCTCGACTCCCCTGTAGCTCTTTGCATTGCGCATCAGCAAACTCGTATATGTGTTCAGTCCGCTCATTTAATCAAACGATTACCTGAAATATTCTCAAGTTTATCACGGCTCTGTCTCATATTGTATGTTTTATTAACTGTGTCCTATTCTTGTAAAAAAATATATAAAAAAATCATTTAAACAATTCAAATAACGTACCGTAGATAATTTACAAAGAATGAACCATTGAATGAATAAAAAAAGTGAAGTCATTTTATTTGCATCAAGAAAAATTACAAAGAAGTCATGTGGAATCACAATGAAATACAATATAGTGTTTCAACATTTTAGTGGTCACTGGTTTAAAAGATGGGTTTCTTGCCGCGAGTTCGTACGTGCGAATGCGCTTCTTTCTTTTTTTTTTTTTTTTTTTAACATACGTTCCGATCCGATCCATAACCCCTGTGCGCAGAAGTTGATGACAGCGGACATGGAGCTCCTCTATTTATGCACGCAGTTACATTATTCTCCCACTAGATGGCACACCTGGATCAGTCACTGAATATTCACTGGCAAGCTGAACTCGAACACGGTTTGGCGTATTGATATGTCCGATCCTATCCCTGTTTTCCAGGAGTTGCATTAATTAAACTCCTCAGCTATACCTGATGAACAAACTGCCCTTATCCAATTCAAGGCAGTATAAACTTTCCAAAGTAACCAAAATACATTGCGTGTGCTCAATCATACAAGCAATTTTTTTTTTTTTTTTTTTTTTACAGCGTATGTCTTGACTAACTAAAACCTAAAATGGTTTTTGGAACCCTAAAAAGCTCTAGCTTCTCTATAGGTTGCCCGGCTAACGACTGAAAAGAAAAGCTCTTTTCTCGCCCTGGCATGTGCTCTCACTTGGATTTTTGCCTCTCAGTTACTTGGCTAGTGTCAGCAGAATATATGTTTGTCTGTTAGTGCAGAGGGTCAGGTGGAAAGGTCAGCAGGTAAACATGGATGACGGTTTAGCATTTATGTTCGCGGCTCGTGGCAGGCACATTCAAAATTTCTCCTGGGAAATTTTTTGTCTAGTTGGGTGTGAATGCTGAAAGCATTCAAACCCTATGTTCTTCTGTTAGCAAAATTCTTTATTGGGTGTGAATGCTGAAAGCATTCAAATCCTATGTTCTTCTGTTACCAAAATTCTTTATTTTTGCTTCTCAGAAATTGCTTCTCTAGTTTTTCTTATTACTATACCGCCGTGTTTTTTGGCTCACCGTAACTTCAACATACTTCAACCGATTCAAACCATTCAAATTTCATCTTATTCAGTTCCATGAGGACATTATCGGAAACTTTCAGATTTTCCATAACATTCATAGTTTTCCGGAAATTCAACATTAAAATTCCAATTCCTATTAAATCCTATTCAAAAAAAACTTTGGGCCTGAATGCGTTCCACAAACTTCAACCGATTCAAACCATTCAAACATCAAAATGTTCAGCTGAATTAGGAATCGACTGGAATGACTTTTCTAATTCTTAACATTCATACTTTCCGAGATATTCCAGGTTTTTTCCAAACCGTTTTCCCATTGGAAATGAATTACGGAATCTTCAAAAATCAGAAAACTTCACCTTTTTTCAAACGGTAACTACCGATTCATACTTTCAGTTAGAAACTCCATTCCAACTGGAAAGTATTCAACATTTTCCTGATGTTTTACGTATGATTCAACTTTTCAATCCCATTCAAACTTTAAAAAATTATTCACCGTTTTCTGAAACTTTGTTATTATGGAAGTCAATGAGAAAATCCTTCAAACTCACTCATCTTCACCCTCTCACCGTGAACTCATACATTCACGTAGAAACTCCGTTCCAACTCTCAAATGTTGACAATCCCATCGACTTACAGTGTCTGACTCAAATTTTCATTATCTCTTTTAGTTTTTCTACACCGGCAGTTTAAAAAACATTAAATTTTGAGCCGTTCTCAGACTTTATAATGGGTGTCTATGGCTTGGAATCTTCGGAGCTAGAGTGTGTGATTTTATTCCTAGAGTGTGAGCTGGGAGCAGACAAGCTGAAAAAAATACTTTTTAAATCACTGTAACTTACACAAATTTGAATTCCTCTCCATGACATTTCACAAAAACGTAGGAAAATTTGTTCTTGTTCCAGCAGTATAATTTTTGTAGCAGAGAAGTACATGGTTTTGGCTCAGGGAACAGTCAAAGGACAGGAAGCAGGTAAAACTTCTCTATCTCTTCCATTCAAAATTCGCCCAAAAATTTTGGGAGAACAGCAAACGGGCAGAGTTTTTAGATCGCTGTAAATCCAGCATTATATCACTCAGAGACATAAAAAAGACATCCACACACTCAGCAAAGTCTCCTGACTTGAACGATGTGGTTACATTTGTGACAGGATGAACATTTTTTGCGTGAGAAACAGGAGTTTGTGGTGAGTGCCAACGAGGATTGCTTTGACTGCGTGACACAGCGGCTCTGTGTGTGTGGCGGTTGTTTGCTCCTTGCACTGTTGCTAGGAGACGAGTATTGGCATAGCCCTCTGTCAATCAATCAAACGGAAAAAAACGTTCGCTAGAAATGCAACGTTAAAAATAGAAACATATGTTAATAAATGCGATATGCCGCAGTTTGCAGTCTACCTTAAATTAAATTACTGCTTATGTGAGGGCTGGCACCTAGGTTAGGGGCACCACCCCTTGTAGGCAGGGTTAGGGAGAGCTCTCCCTCTTAAGGACAGGTGCGAGCAATTAGTGCCTCTTTGTTTGAGGCCTGGTAGATGTGTGGTGGGACTGCTTTGTTTGTGCAGAATTGTGCTGCAGCTGTTTCTTCTCTCAACCCAGTTTGATGCATGCTCTGTAGCCCATGCTGAAGAGGACACGGTCAGCCTTCACTTTTCTCTTGTCGAGTTAGTGTAGAACCAGTCAGCTCCACCAGTGCCAGTGTGTCTCACAGTGCCCCAGATTGAGAAGGTAACTTAAATTGGTATGGTAATGTAGGAGGGCTTCTCTCTGAGGTATATTTACCAGTCAATGTAATGGCTGTGGTTTCTTTTTCAGATTTAGTGCCAGACTGCTGTTTTGCCTGGACCGATGTTCTATGAGGTCCGGCTGAAGTGACTACATACTGTAGCTTTTATTGTTGTGGACTCAAACTCAGCTTGTCGCAAGCTGTTTACTGTCAGACATTCTTGCTTTGACTGCTGATTTTTATCGTCCTGTGTATATTGATTCTTGTAACACTGTGAATCAGAGCCAACCGAGTTTTAATATTATATTTTCTGTTTGCTTGTCAGGCAGTGGGAGGATCCGCGGGGAGTATTCGTGGGTTACACACCCTTCCTTGCATGCAGTGTGGTAGGTCTGAAGTGTAGTGAGCACCCAAACTAGTTGGCAGATTTGCCTCATTTTTTGCAGTGTCAGTTGCAGTGCTTCGCAGTGTGTTGCAATAATTTGCAATGATCACGGTGTGCACGTGGTGGTTGATATTGGGTTCTGCGATAGCATCTCCCCGCGGTGAGTACCCTGTCTGATTACTTTCTCCTCCGCAGGAAGTGTATCTCACACTCCTGTCTGTTCTTATCTTAATTGTAATCAGTTGGTTCAACTATTTTACAATTTTTGAATACTTATAAATTGTGTAGCATTAAAGGTACCTGTCTTAAACTCATCATTGTCTTTTATCTTCAGGTCCACTACTGCCCGCCTTCATTGTACTTTTTTTTTTAATAATAAATACTCACTGACTTGAATGCACGTCTCTGGCTCTCCTTGTACTTGTGAAATAATTTGGTTGTGGGTTTATACAGAGACCCTTATACTGGGGTGGGTCACACTTAGCAGAACTAGTGTTGGTCAAATGCAACATTTAATGGCAAAAGTTATGTCTTCACTCATTACAATACAGGCTCGCTAAGTCAACAGCAGCTGTTTGCCAGCGTTACCATTAAGATAAGCGAAACCTCCGAGAATATTCGCGCAGATAACGGAAGAGCTATCACAGGACAAATGCGTGCGATTATATCTGGCAGGTAAGCAATGCCTAAGTTACTGTCTGTAACCTCTTCAAGTTCTGTAACGTTACTGTATCTAGCTAGCAAGTGAACAATGTTAATTACTGCTTAGTCTCCTGAAATATCAAGAACTGGTTTGAGAAACCGAACAATTAATAGCGCGACTCAATTACCGTTTCCCTATAAGTTAATTAACTGTATATGAGCGTTTAAAGTGTTTCCCTAGAGTTTTCCTGCCAAAGAGCGATGAAGGATAAAAAATCATAATTAGCTAAGTTGAAGACAAACGCATCATGCAGAAAACAAAGCGCTGACAGCTCAATACCTGGGAGTTAGATGCAGGCTGCCTGTGGTCCCTTCTGATGGAAGCCAACCATTTATTCTGCCAGTGTAGCGAAGTCTTTCGCGATGGAATGAAACTGTCGTTTGGAGATTCTCTGACGACTGTTGTCACAGCAAACTGTACTACATATCCCGGGCATGTTGGATTCACTTAATTTCAGTATTTCAAATAACGAAGAGAATTAGCAACACCTGAGATGGGAGAATTGAGGTATCTTTAATCAAGGGAAATGACTGAAAACAGTTCAAGACTAATAATCAGTTTAAAGACATGTTTATCGCCCTCCCAGCTCTCTTTCCACTGGCCGCCACTGCTAGCGACAGGAGCTGTAGCCTACTCCCCGTAGCTCCTTGCATAGCACATCAGCAAACGCGGATATGTATTTAGTCTGTTAATTTAGTCAAATTAATATTTAAAATATTTTCAATCCTTCACAATCAATCACAATATTCTCAATCCTTGTTATCTGTGTTCTATTCTTGTAAAAAAAAAAAAAATCATACGAACAAATCAAATAGCCTATCGTACCGTTGATAATTTACGAAGAATGAATGAGTGAATGAATAAATGACAGGCAGCCCGTACAGCTGGGGACTCAGCTAATCAATACTGAGGTCATTAGATTACGTATAAAATGCTCTTTGGCAGTTAAGGCCTCATACAGAGACAATTACTTGTGAAGCAGCTCAAGGTTTGAAATCATGAACAATCTAAAAGGCTGTCTGTCGGTCTGCCTGCCTGTCTTTGTCTGTCTGGGTGTTTCTGTGTCCATCTTGGACATTTTAGACTGCAGTCATAGGTCATTCAAATGTCACTGTGCCGTTGCCCACAGGCGATTGGCCGAATCAATTGCAGTTCGGCCAATCGCCTGTGTGTAACAGCACAGTGAAATTTGAATACTAAAAGAGCCTATTTCACCAACCTGAGTTCTTGGCAGTTAAAACCCGTAACAGAGAAAATTACATGTGAAGCAGCTCAAGCTTTGAAATCGTGAACAGTCGAAAAGATTGTCAGTTTGTCTGTCTCTTGTCTGTCACTCTTCCTGCATGTCTGTGTCTGTCTGTCTTTCTGTATCCATCTTGGACATTTTAGACTGCAGTCTTTTTTTTTTTAACTGTTAATACATTCAAACTTTGAGCTGGTTCATGTTTAACTCATTCATTCAATCATTCTTTCATTCTTTCTTTGTTCAGCTTTCTTTCTTTCAGTTTTTTAATAAACATTCAAGTATTCTACATAATTCAAATATTATTATATTTTCATGGCAGCTATTCAGTGTGGCGTCAGCAAACATTCAAATCATTCAAACTTTATTGTATTCAAGACAGCATCGCAGTGTGGCTTCAGCTTTCAGCATTCACACCCGCAATTTCTTCAGAAATTGCTTCTCTAGTTCTTCTTATTATTCCACCACGTTTTTTGGCTCACCGTAACTTCAACACACTTCAACCGATTCAAACCATTCAAATTTCATCGTATTTAGTTCCATGAGGGCATTATTAGAAACGTTCAGATTTTCCGTAACATTCATAGTTTTCCGGAAATTCAACGTTAAAATTCCGATTCCTATTAAATCCCATTCAAAAAAAACTTTGGCCCTGAATGCGTTCCACAAACTTCAACCGATTCAAACCATTCAAACATCAAAATGTTCAGCTGAATTAGGAATCGACTGGAATGACTTTTCTAATTCTTAACATTCATACTTTCCGAGATATTCCAGGCTTTTTCCAAACCGTTTTCCCATTGGAAATGAATTACGGAATCTTCAAAAATCAGAAAACTTCACCTTTTTTCAAACGGTAAGTTAGAAACTCCATTCCAACTGGAAAGTATTCAACATTTTCCTGATGTTTCACGTATGATTGCACTTTTCAATCCCAATCAAACTTTAAAAAATATTCACCGTTTTCTGAAACTTTGTTATAATGGAAGTCAATGAGAAAATCCTTCAAACTCGCTCATCTTCACCCTCTCACCGTGAACTCATACATTCACGTAGAAACTCCGTTCCAACTCTCAAACGTTGACAATCCCGTCGACTTTCAGTGTCTGACTCAAATTTTCATGATCTCTTTTAGTTTTTCTACACCGGCAGTTTAAAAAACATGACATTTTGAGCCCTTCTCAGACTTTATAATGGGTGTCTATGGCGTGGAATCTTCGGAGCTAGAGTGCGTGATTTTATTCCTAGAGTGCGAGCTGGGAGCAGACAAGCTGAAAAAATAATTTTTAAATTGCTGTGACTTCCACAAATTTGAATACCTCTTCATGATATTTCACAAAAATGCAGGAAAATTTGTTCTTGTTCCAGCAGTACAATTTTTGTAGCAGAGAAGTACATGGTTTTGGCTAAAGCTGGACTCACACTACTGGATAATCGGGCCGATTTGAGGCCCGATATGCACCTTCCGAGAATCGCGGGGGCACTCCAGATTCTCGGCTGTTCCGAACCGATCATCTGCCCAAATTATCCTGTAGTGTGAGCGGTTATAAGATCGAATCTTAAACCTCCCGAACCCCTCGCAGAGGAATCGGGGCCGCCCCGATCATATCAAACATGTTTGATATTTAGGATTTTAAAAAATCAGGAGGAATACGTCTGGAGGAATACGTTGGCTTCCGTGGTCTCGCGAGACTCCCGCCGTCCCCGACACACTTGACTCGCGAGACCACAGTAGCCAAGCAGTACAAGAAGGCAGACTTCGTACTACTACGTAGAAGACTTTGACATGGCGATGGACAAACAAGCTCTCCGGTTGCGCTGGACAGCGGAGATGGAGGAAAAACTGATCGTTATGTGGCAAGAACACGAGTGTCTTTATAACGTCTCGTCCAAAACATATCACAACCGCACGGACAAAGAGAAGAGCTGGGAAGAAATAGCCTCTGCGTTGAACCTGCCAGGTATGTAACCTAGCTAACAAGCAAAGGCTATACACGTTAATAACGCATACATGCCAACTCTACCGCTTTTGGCGGTAGACTACTGCTTTCGGGGCGTTTACAGCGGCGGCGTTACCTGGGCTAATATTCCTCCCTTTATTAACAATTAGTCCTGACTAGTTCTAGATGGTTTTCCTTTATTAACACGTTTTCCATTTCAAGAATAATCAAGTGGCAATTGATGACACGGCTTCTCTCCCCCATGCGATCTAAAAGCGACAAAATAATGGGCTGCATTCAGTACAGAAAAATAATTTAGTTGTAATTAGGTCTTTGCACCGGCACTCGGCGACGGCATTTCAGAACTCTTCAGCGAATGAAGGTAATTTTGGTGACTAGTACGTGATTTCGTCCGATTACATTTTTCAATTAGACAGCTGTCTATTTTTTTACAGCGAGTTGTGTGACCGTGCTGCAAAAACAGGTGTAAGTACTTGTCACCAAAATTACCTTCATTCGCTGAAGAGTTCTGAAATGCCGTCGCCGAGTGCCGGTGCATAGACCTGATTATAATTAGATTATTTTTCTGTACTGAATGTAGCCCATTATTTTGTCGCTTTTAGATCGCATGGGGGAGAGAAGCCGTATCTTCAATTGTCACTTGATTATTCTTGAATTGGAAAATGTGTAAATGAAGGAAAACCATCCAGAATTAGCCAGGACAAATTGTTGTCAATAAAGGGTGGGAAAATAGCCAATAATTTTCGGGTCTAACACCACCTCTGGGGCGTTTCATTGTGAAAAAAACGCCCCAAAAGCGGTAGATAGTTGGCATGTATGATAACGATCTACATCAGAACAGGCTATAATGCTTTGTTAATATCTGTTACCGTTTTGATAGTGTTATCTCAGCAGAGTGAATGTAGAAATGGTGACTGTCACAGCCCTCAAAATTTGAAAAATCTGCTTAACCAGAAAATGGGTTATGTGGAATTTATCTTGCGTAACCCATAGTTCGGTTAAGCACTTTTGGGTTACGTAAACGGGTTATGTTAAAACAGGTTTCACAAAACAGGTTTAGCAGGCATGAAATGTCTCCTTCGTCGTTCAAATCGATAGAAAAGTCATCTTTAAACCACCATTTTCAAAAAGTTTTGATGTTCACCAGTGTTTCCCCAAGAATTTTTTGTAGCAGCGGTGCTATGTGTCGGTAACCTAGCAACAGTAGGGGGGTCGAGGGGAATTCTCCCCCGAAAGAAAATTTTGAAAAATTGCACTTGAAATGGGGACGTCTGGTGAGTTTTCTGGGCAAATTACAATTTACCGAACAATCAACAGATTCAAGTTATCTGTTGACACTAGATACCGATTATAAAGCATGAGCATAGTTGAACTTGAACATAAACTAGTCATAAATTACCATTTTTGTATTGATTTTAAGCTATTCTTTGTAACAAAAGATACTAGCAAAATGGGGTGGCTTAACACAGAAATTTATTGAAGCCAATTTGACATTGCCTGCCTTAATTTCCTTCACTAACCTTAGGTCCTCCGTGGTCACCATCCGCCTTTCTCTTTAACCAGTTTAAGAGACTGATCTGAAAATCGCATTCGTGTTTATTAACCAACTATCAGGATATGACTTGCAATCTTTTTATTTGGGAAATGTTAATCAACAAGGTAGCTGGTGGAATACCAACATTGTTAATGTTGTAGGCCTAATATACATTTTAACCTTACATTCAAGAACAGCTTACCCTATTAACAAAAGAGTAGGCCTAGTCACACGTAGATCGACAGTATTAATTCTAATGTCAACTCATTCACTGACATTCACGACTGAAGTGGTCAGTGCGCCACCGCAAGATTCCAGAGTGTCTGCTAGCTAGCGAACCGCGTCAATAAACACAGAATTACACTTTGTTTATGATCAGGCTTAACGTTACAATAGATAAGAAGGCTGTTACTTTCAGTAATTTCCAAACTAGCCTGTCAGTCACTTTGTTACGAGCTGAAGAGATTTAGCAAGGCCTAAAAGTAATGTCGCTCCCATAAAAATAAATAAATAAATCGTTCCCTTATCATTATAGCCTACCGCTAACCTCTGCGCAACACAACAAACGATGACCTACGTCTTTATGAAACATAATTTTTAGTGCTGTCAAACGATTAAAATTTTTAATCAGATTAATCACAGGGTTGCTGGGGATTAATTTTGATTAATCAGGATTAAATATCATTCATTTTTAATCTATCTTAATCGTGTTTCATTTTGCATGAGCAAAGAGACTCAAGAAAGAAGGGAATATATATGCACTTAACCCCTTTGCGCAGAAGCCAAATCTGGCTATTTAGGTGTTACCTTATTTAAGGCTTTATAATTCAAGATTGCAGCTTCACAGACAGGAAAATTGATTAAGTGATTAAACAGTCAAAACATTCTCCCTGCAATGAAAAGCTGACAGTTCCCATTTCTGAGCTCACAACCTTTCTACACCTTAGAAGGAACAAGTAAAACTCACTAACTCAGTAATATCTGAATTCTGAAATATACCTTATTTTAACAGAGCAGACATTCCACTTTCAGGAAAAATCTAACGATATATGCCTCCCTAGATTCAACAGATCGTGTTCCAGCTCGGCTTGCTTGTGAATATTCAATAACTGATCTGGGGGTGCCATCTAGTGATCAAGTACTGTAACTGCATGCTTAAATTTGCAGTTCCATGTCCGCGAGCGTCTTCCATACCGAGTTGTGAAATATAAAACATCCTTGGTTCTGCTGGATCAACTGCCCATTTCTGCATGCGCGACGGTAACACTACTTGGACAAACTGCCTGAAATGCGACGTTTCAGGGATTTTGAGTCATTCTGCGCTGCAGATGGATTAATTGCGTTAAAATTTTTAATCAGATTAATAATGATGATGGATTAATCCGCGTTACCGCGTTAATTTTTACAGCCCTAATAATTATAGACACATGCAGCAAAACTCGCGTATAATGGATTCAATTGGACCAGCTGATTATGTCCGCTATATGCGCATGACAGATTATATCCGTTGTAGCTACACATGTATGAATTGAATTTATACGTTTGCTTTGGGTTTTAAGATCGGAACAACTTCATTCTGAGTGCACATACCTACTTGTCTTCATTTAGTCCGTCTTTGCCCTGACACAATGGATAACAGGATGATAGGCTACTGCGTATTGCTCCAACTGGGATCAATGACGAAGACCAAAAAAAAAAAAAACAACAACAAAAAAAACTAGTGTGTAAATGAAACTGCGCCAGTTTCAGTTTTCGCAAACGCACCGTTATAAACTTGCACATTTTTGACAGTTATTTTAACTGTAATTTTACAATAAATTTACAACAGAGTTCCATCCATATTAATTGTAAACCACAGTAAATTGCGCGCAGGACTCTGTTGAAGATTATATTTCAATACTTCTCATCATATTCATCAGTAGATTAATTGCCATGTTTAATAACCATAATCAATAATCACAATCAAAAACCATATTCTGTAAGCAGCAGTAACACACACACACATAACATAACACACACACACACACACACACACACACACATATACAAGTAGTTCACATACGCATAGGGAGGACATGAGCAGTGCAAACACGCATGTACACACACACACACACACACATACAAGCAGTTCACACACAGACACACACACGTACAAGCAATTCAATTCACATATGCATGAGCAGCACACACACATAAGCAGCGGGCTTCTGTAGCTTTGATTAGTAAGCTGGCTTCTGTTTAGTTGATTTGAAAACATAATCAGGCGATGCATTTGATTTCTGTAGCTTTGATCAATGTTTGTTCAGTAAAATCATTAGTTGTTACTGAAAAAAAAAAACAATTGAATCATTTATGTATCCACTTGTATCCTATTCCTTTGTCTGTACTTTTCATCTCTTGACTGGAATTTTCCGCTCCTTTTAAGTGATGTGCAGCTCATCTTTGCTTTGAATTCCTGAAGGATTAGGTAGTGGCGTTTTGGTTTGGCTGGCCAATTGTAGCACGAGAATGAGAATGCGGAAAGACCATATTTGGAAGATATTTCCTGTGATAAAGGTATAAAAGCTGGGTGTGAAAAGTAAGAAAATCAGTTCTTCTTGCGCAAAAAGAACTCGGCTTTACATTTATCAATATGCCTCAATAAAACCTAATCGTCTGAAGAATCTGTCTCTCCAATGGCTTGGGGATGGGGGAACCTCATAATCTGAAAATATGTCTGGATGAAAACCACAACATATTTGGCGAGCCAGCGGCAGGAGTCGGCAAAGGTCGGTTACACTCGTAAGGGTGGGCGGTCTTCCGGTGCTCGGAGATGGTGCAGGGAGCACACATACACCCTAAGATGCCAGCAAACTAAGGATAAGGTGAGCAATTTAATTAATTTGCTTTAATTATCTTGCTCAGATAGATAAGTGAGGGTGTTGTTTTGTGTTGTCCTGGCCCTGATCTGGAGCACTGGAGACAAGTGACCTTTTGGCTCAAAGAATCTAGACACAAAATTGGGGGAAATTAAAAGGAGAGGGACAGAATCTGCAGAATTGATATGTAACTACTAACCACTAACAATGAATTCGCAACAAATTACTGTGAGTAATTGTTTGGAACTCAGAGCGCGTTCTGTAACTGGTTTGGTGTACGACTGTTGTTATATGTGAGGCCTGGGCTGGGACCCTAAAGGGAGGGAATAAACCTGCAGGCCTCCCCGCTTGAGATTGGGATACGGCCTGGATGACCTAGAGAGGTACTGGGATACGGCCTGGATGACCTAAGAGAGGTACTGGGATCCGGCCTGGATGACCTAGAGAGGTACTGGGATCCGTTTTTGCAGTGTTGTCTGTCTTGTTGTTTATTATTTTTACAAAAGGGTGCGTATAGCATTGGCGAAGGCGAAGGAGCTAGCCGATTAATGGGTTTGTGAGGACAATTGACTGGAAGTAAGGTTTGCTGGGTCCTAAGGGTGGACTGACTGGTAGTAAGGATTGCGAGGTCCCGTACAGACGTTTTTTTTTTTTTGACGGGAAGTTTGTTGGGTGGGGTGCGGCTCCTTTTTGCATGAGTGTAGAGTAAATGTGGATATGAACAGTGGTCTTGTTAAATATTGCATTAGTTGGGAGTGTTAAGAGTGCACTAAAGATAAATAAATAACCCCTAGTTTACATGCAATAAGTTAAATTTATTATTAATGGTCATTACTATTTGGCAGATTAAAAGAAGTAGTAAATTGCATGTATTAAAAGATTATTTAGCATTATTTTGATCGGTGTACTATCATCATTGAATAGGTGAGGAAAAAAAAAACAATTTGGCCGAGAAATAAAATTTGGATTAAAAAATAAATAATGATGATTACAGCAAAGCTGGTAGAGGAAAAAAGGAAAAAAAAGAAGGGAAAAAAAGCAAAAGCAACTTCCTATGTTGGGGAAAAAAACAGAAAAAAAAGGCAAATGGAACTAAACAAGAAATATCATTGATTAGACAACTAGATGGTTATACACTAAACATAACACTGGTTTAGGAATGCGTAACAAAATACAATCTGTCTAAAAGGAAGAGGAGAAATCGCATAAGTGGGTTTATAATATGAACTGTTTACTAAGCATAGTGAGCAGTGTAACTGGTAAAATAAACATATTGCAATTTAATACGTGGGGAAAGATAATTCGGCTAAGTCATAAAATTTAAATGAATACATAGATGACAATGGCAACGCCTGTGGAGGAATTAAGAGAGCAATTTCCTACCTTTGAGAATGATTAAAAAAATAAAATTGTCAAATAACTGGGAAAAAAGAAAAAAAAAAAAAACAGACTAACAAAGTGGCCAGAAGAGGGGAAATTTGATCTTGCAATATGTGAAAAAATAATGGGTATAATGACAAATTATGCATCGGCGGCAAAAAAGGGTTAAAAAAAAATAATAAAATGAGCTGGCAGTTCTGGAATTGTTTGGAGAAAGGGGAATGCTAAACATTCAGGATCAGGATAAATATTTTGTAAAGCAAAGTGAAGCTGCGTCTCAGTCCAAGCCATCTGAAAAGGTTACTGACAATGAATTGTTTAGCCCAGCGCCGTATGCCCCCCCCAGTTTCAGGAACAGAGGGAGAGACAGCAGCTGAAAAAACCTGAAGTGAGTAATATACAGTAATATCAGATTTGGAAAACCCAATTGTATGGCTATAAGGGTAGGGATTAAGGAAACAAAATTGCCGTTGGCAGTGTGTAAAAGAACACCTAGAAGGCTTTAGGTTTAAATTTAAATAGCGCAGAAGAAGAAATTGATTTAATGGGGATGTATGGCATACAAATAAAAAAAAAAGGTGAATTGGCAAATGTTTATTGGTTGGGGGATATAGTAGACCAAATTAAAGAGCAAGTTTGGAGTACCTGGGGAAAATACTGTATATTGAGGCCCAAAGACCCCAGGCTACATGGCATTGTACAATGATATTCGACCCCACTTAAGACCCAGAATCAGAGAAAAAAAAAAAAAAGGGCCCTGAATGTTGATTTGGAACAGGACAGGAAACAAATGATTAAGATTATGATTAACTGTTAATTGATAGGGAAAATAAAGCAAGTGAAAATTCCTATTGAAGAATCAGAAATGAACTTAGATAACAAATTAAGACAGAATTAGACAAATTACCAAAAACAACTATGGTCTCAACATGATACATATGTGGCAGAATGCTGTCAGCAAATCCAGTAATATCCTCAGTGCTGTGAAGCAATTACACCATTTGAATTAGTTAAATATTTGTAAAATTCTGAAGAACTAGAAAATCTAAGCAGCTTTCTTTAAATAATTAGACTGTGTGAGATTGGTGTGCTAGAAACATATCTCTGAAAAGAAAATGAAGAAAAAGTAACACTGAGAAACAAAAAGAATAACACAGAGCATTCAAAATTTGCCAAAGTACTGTTAAACACGATATACAGGGCAGTAAATTCAGTAAATTTAATTGATACAGAGGTTTCTCTATCAAGAATTGGAAACTTTTTGTTGCTATTTGAAGGTTAAAAAAAATTAGGGTTGAACGATCAGAAAAGAAGCAGTTGTGAAATTTAATAGTACATATTAGATTTATGAAAGAATAAAAAAAATCAAGGGAACTATTGTGGGATTGGAGACTGGATGACTGGATGGGTTTTTAAACAAAGATGCGCAGAGAAAACAATACCGCGAATGGAGCCTTAGTTACCAAAAGCAGATAAGGGAAAAAGAAATAGGTGAAAGGCCAACATACAGAGGCCAGAGAACAGAAGGGGAGAAAGGGGGGTCTAAGCAATACGATTTCATGTGGAATTTTCTTAATTTGTTTAACAAGAATAAGTTCTGCCCAGCAAAGGAGTCATGTAAAGGATCAACGCTATAACAAATGAGGTGAACAAATGTGACTGAAAGCTTTCCTGACCGAAGAAATGCAATTAATAAATTCATGATCTTTTCTTTGTTTTTGAGCAGGAGTGGACCAACAATTTAAGGAGACAAATTGACTAATAAACTTTCCCTGATTTTTACTTTTACAGGAAAGGCCCAGGTGAGAGGAAAAGCAGCAAAATTATGATGATTGAGTTCATTGTTTGCATCTAACTCATTCTATTGAAACTTTTCCACAGAGTGCGCACTCCAGAAGGGAAGAGATTAAAATGACCTTGAGGGAAAATAAGCTGGCCAGCTAAGGATTCAACTGCAGGGTTGCAACTTAAAAGTTTACCTTCTAAAATAAATTTGGGGAAATCCAATTCGGAGTATTAACACAAGACTAAGACTAAATTCAGAAGGTGGACCACCATATAATTGAAAGAGTCGACTAATAACGTGATCACATTCTAAATTTATTTTGATTAGGCTGACAAAACTTTTCCTCTGACTAACAGTGAGAAGGACGGGGACTTTCAAATAAAAGGTACTGACTGACTGACTGAGCGGACCAGATTTGGGACGATTGTTTACCTTCATGTACTGAGAGCCCAACAGAAAAACTATTTTACAGTTGAATGTTCAATGTGTGCCCATTTTTGAGAATAAAAACAAAAAAAAAAACTGCATATTGTAACACATGGTCTAAAGCAACTCCACCCGGTTCTGCTGATGACATGGGAAGTTGTTATGGCTGGGGCTAATAAGCCCTGACCGTGCATCTCCTTCATGCGCTTTGCGGAACCCTAGATTGTGGTGGGTTGCTAAATCAAAATTAATTGAAAAAAATACTGTGAAAAGATATTATTGTTACTGCCCTATCTTTTGACCCAGAATATGCTGAAACATAAAATTATGAATATACTGCCAAAAAATATTGATTTAAAATTGATAGGAGCTCAGTAGTGAAGGTGAGCAATTTGGGTACTTATGAATTTTTGAATAATATTAATTTATCAGGGTGGCACATCGACAACTCATTGTATTCCAAATAATTAAGGTGACATGATGTGACATAATGACTTTGTAAAGCATATTCAGACCGAGGGGACAAAATACAGAAGACAAATTTCTTGAATTGGGACTTATTTGGCTGGTTAAAGAAGAATCTGAGTGTCCGAACTCTCTTGCAGCATCTGTTTCAAATTGTTATTGATGAGTTGTAACTTTAATTGTTTCATCCATTATGCCCAGAAAGTGGCAGCAATAGCCCCAATTCAACTGGAATGCTCTCATAACTGTCCCATTATGAGGGGTGAGGAAACTTACCCCCTCATGAGTACAGAGCTCAATGCTGAACACCTGAGTGTGTGTTGTGACTCACTCCAGAGACGGGTAAGATCTCCTATCAAGGAGACAACCTAAGGCAGGGGTGAGTCGACCCCCAGGTCATTGTTGAAATCAAAGTCTTTTGGGAGATTATTATTATGGGCTATTGCATGTCCTTGGGAAGGCCTGGATGAAACTGTTTTTAAAATGTTCTGAAACAAAAGTGTCTGCGTAGTCTTTACAGCAAAAGTAAATATTATAAAATTTGGTACATGTAAGACTTAAAGTGAAATTATGCAGGTGCAGATGACCCTCGTTCTGTATGTGCTGAGTACAGAGTGAATCTGCATGTGCCTGTGTCTGTGTCTGTGCCTGTGTTTGTATTTCATTTTCTCACTCCAGTGACGGGCAGGTGGCAGTTTAGCATACCAGCCGGTCGAGGCCCGCTCCTCCCTGGAGCCTCCCTGAAGTTTTGAACAAATATACTGAGACAGTGATTCCAGTCATGAAGGCTCGTTCACCAAAACAATCAGATGGAAAAATCACAAATCAATGTTGAATATGGACTTGGACAATGGACTAACTTTGGACTGATTACCTGCAATAAGCAACATTACTGGATTCAAGTGGGACATTAGACTGGGACTTTATTTACCACAGCAACGAAAGAAACCTTGACGCAAAAACAACTGGAGTTCACATGCTGACATACATGACAGACTGTTTTTACTCAGTGTTTCAGTCGGAAAGGACCAACAAAGGACCAACAAATGATTTTATGTTTGGGCTCATAAGAAATTCACTTGTGTGTAGTATGGGGGTCATTGACCAGGGGTAGACAATGCTGTGCCATTTTTCAGCCATGATTAATGTGAGGCCATGATCGGGATGGCCTCAACGGGAGGAATGTTGAAGATTATATTTCAAAATTTCTCATCATATTCATCAGTAGATTAATTGCCATGTTTAATAACCATAATCAATAATCATAATCAAAAACCATATTATGTAAGCAGCAGTAACACACACACACACACACACACACACATACAAGTAGTTCACATACGCATAGGGAGGACATGAGCAGTGCAAACACACGTACACACACACACACACACATACAAGCAGTTCACTCACAGACACACACACATACAAGCAATTCAATTCACACATGCATGAGCAGCACACACACATAAGCAGCGGGCTTCTGTAGCTTTGATTAGTAAGCAGGCTTCTGTTTAGTTGATTTGAAAACATAATCAGGCGATGCATTTGATTTCTGTAGCTTTGATCAATGTTTGTTCATTAGCTGTTACTGAAAAAAAAAAAAACAATTGAATCATTTATGTATCCACTTGTATCCTATTCCTTTGTCTGTACTTTTCATCTCTTGACTGGAATTTTCCGCTCCTTTTACGTGATGTGCAGCTCATCTTTGCTTTGAATTCCTGAAGGATTAGGTAGTGGCGTTTTGGTTTGGCTGGCCAATTGTAGCGCGAGAATGAGAATGCGGAAAGACCATATTTGGAAGATATTTCCTGTGATACAGGTATAAAAGCTGGGTGTGAAAAGTAAGAAAATCAGTTCTTCTTGCGCAAAAAGAACTCTGCTTTACATTTATCAATATGCCTCAATGAAGCCTAATCGTCTGAAGAATCTGTCTCTCTCCAATGGCTTGGGGATGGGGGAACCTCATAATCTGAAAATATGTCTGGATGAAAACCACAACAACTCCACTTACAGTTAAAATGACAAGGCGACAATGCGTTAATTTAACTGTTAAATTCAGTCGGTTTATAACAGTGTAGGAAAGCCGAACTTCATTACGTTGCTCTGTATCAACTGCGTATGTGCATGGTGCAAAACAGCTTGTCCGGTATACGCGAGTGCTTTTCAATGGAAATGAATTGTGACGAGACTGGACATTATGTCCGATGTAAGCGAAAATCTGTGAAATAAAATCCGGTTTATTCGATGTTTATTTAATGGGAAAACATTACAGAAAATCGGGACTAGAGCTGTTGTCCGATATGAGCGAATTTCCATTTTATACAAGGACGGTTTAGGCGAGTTCTACTGTAGTTATTATTATTATTATTATTATTTTTTTTTTTTTTTTTTTTTTTTACTTACATTGGTTTCTTTGTGGGAATGTTGAGGATCCTCTTCAAGCAAGCTGACAGCCAGAGTCAAAAGTTACCTCAGAATTGACGGTGTGGCAAAAAACCTTATTCCTGTGCCCCCCTAATTCCCTGTTTGCTGTAATGTTATAGCCATACATGTTCGCCGATGTAACGAGCGGGGATATATGAATGGGGTGTATTGCCTCCCTTTCTGAGCTCTCCTGGGTTTTATGGAAGAGGAGGGAAAAAATCTAGCTGAACATGTTTTGTTTTGATTGCCCGTTTTTTAATTTGCGTAACCTCTGCGCGAACTGAACGATCGTTCGCGCCAATTTTTGAGGGCTGATATGTCAACTGTACAAAAATATATTGAGGGCAAACGTATAATAGTTGAAACTACACTATGATGTATTAAAGGCAGAGAGGAAATGTTTCGCAACCTTGTCCCAGTACTTGTTTACAGTACTCTGTTGATAGATGAATTGATAGACACAACTGTACACCCCAGTGACTCAAAAACTATCTTTCAGTTAGATCAGTCTATCAAGGACCAACTGAATGCAGGACAAGGGCATGGAGGACTCCACCAGTGATGACGACATGTCTGAAATTGCTACACCAGGTACAATCGAACTTGTACAGGGAGATGCAAAAGTATTAGAACAATGATAATAAATCGCTCATTTTCATTCAGCAAGTATTGCTGATTGGCACTAGTGTTTTAAAGCAAGAAACCTGTCTATAAGAAACCTGTTCCCCTGCAGTGAGTAATAAAGTTATCTTGTCGACTACAGGACCACAACCCACTCACCAACAAGGGGATGAAGACCACCTTTGTCCTTCTGAAACCCCAAGACAAAAACGTCGCATATGGGATACAGATGCCTACGAACAGCAAAAACTGAAGTTGTTGGAGCAGATGTCTGCCTCAGTTCTGGCAGCTCCAGATTCTTACAGTTTGTTTGGGAGCCAGGTAGCTCTGGAACTCCAGGCAATAAAAAATGTAGCCATTCAGACTCAAGTAAAAAAAAAAAAAAAAGATTGCTTTGTATGAGGCCGAAGAGGCTGACCAGTTGACACAGATGCCTCCCCCCCCACCCACCCCTCCAACACACAGAGTCACAACCTCACCACCACCATCAACACCGGCTTCCTCAGGGCCCTCTCCAGCCTCAAAGCTATGAGAGAATGCTACAAGATTTTGAATAATTAAAAAATGAATAATTAAAAACTCAAAGTTAAATAAAAGTTATTAAGTTAAATAAATGGAATTATATTAGTGATTTTTTTTTTTCTTTTTGCATTTTTGCAATTGCAATGTTGGCTTGGCACTTACACTCATATGTTCAAAAATACTTGAATAAATACTTGAAATGTGATCATAAATATTGTCTTTATTTCAAACAACGCAGTTGTATGCCTCCACAAAGATGTTATTTTGAATTTGACATTCATTGTTGTTACTATATTGTATTCACATAATTAAAAAAGCCAGTAAAGCAATTTTTGTAAAAAAAAAAAAAAAAGTTGTAGCCAGGATAATAAACAATGCAAAGCAGCAAAACCATAACACTTACATGTACATACATATTATTCCCATTGATAGTTGTTTGTAATTTTTCTGTTCATCTTTATTTATTTGGTATTTTCTTATCTGCTAACAGTTTTTCTATCGTATTTTCTATTGATATATTTATATCTTTATGTTTATATGCTGCTGCAACAAAAGAATTTCCCAGCCTGGGATAAATTAAGTGAACCTTATCTAATCTAAAAAAGCTATAAATTCTAAAACATCGATAACCAAACACACATCTTCAACCTGGCAAGATATAACCTATACATTACACAAATTAGCACAGCACATCTGGTCTAGTCTCTAAATGTAGTGTTCCTGCCATGGCACCTGTCCAGCAGGTGACACAAAGTAATAACGCAGGAGATTACGTTGTTGCTTGGCAGTGAGGTTAGGGTTCCGTGCCCTTCCGGGTTGCATGTTCTGCATGGCCCCCATTCCATCTCTCCTCCATGCTCCCTCAATGACCCTGTGGTTTGCATCCTCCCAGTCTGCCAGTGCTGGTGGCATGTAGGCCTCTGAACGATGCTCACGGAGGAAGTTGTGAAGGCATGCTGAAGCCAGGGTGATCTTTGCTACGCTCTCTGGATGAAGGAGGATTGTGGAGCGGAACACCCGGAACCTATTTGCCAGTATGCCCAAGGCATTTTCAACAACTCGCCTTGCCCATGATAGGCGATAGTTGTAAACCCTCTGATTGTGATCCAGCTGCCTGAAGGGGAAGGGCTTCAGTAGATCTGTTCTCAGAGGGTAAGCCTCATCCCCCACAAACATGTAGGGTAACACAACCTCTGACCTCGGGAGCTTTTCTGGAGGAGGAACATTCAGGAGTCCCCGGTACAACGCTTTTTTAAGGTCAGAATAGGCAAAGAGCCCAGCATCTGAAACCCTGCCCTGAGTACCACCACTAAAATATATAAATTTGTAATTGGCATCTACAACTGCCATCATAAGAACAGAAAATCTGCTCTTGTAATTATGCCAGGTGCTGCCACTGTGGGCCGGGGGCTGGATGTAAATGTGTTTTCCATCATGGGCACCCAGGCAATGTGGGAACTGCCATTTCTCCTCAAATTCCTTTGCGATTACCTGCAATCCCTCCTTTGATTTCGGTGTCTGCAAATTCAGGAGCAGAATAATAGACTGTGTTTGACATCATATTTGTAATTGTTTCATATTCATATTGTTATGGTTGCGACGCTAATGAAAAATAAGATGGGTGATTCCTTACCGTAAGAAACTCATCTTTCAAAACCTGTTGCAGGGCATTGCATGTGTCCTTCACTATTTCCGATACAGTAGTGGCCCCAATCCTGTATTGGAAACTGAGGGATTTGTATGTCTCACCTTTAACAGTGAAAGAAAAATGTTAACATCACTGCAAAATGATGAAATGAAAAAAGAGAAACCTGTACATTTTTTAATCTATACGAACCAGTTGCCAAGAATCTGAGGGTCAAGGAGAGCCTCTCCCTGGCAGTAACTGCTCGCTTCATCTTGGTGTCCTGTCTGCTGATTAGTGGTTCTACTCTCTGCAGCAGGATCTCAAATTCATGAGAGGTCATCCGCAGCAGCTCCTTGAACCCTGACCTGTCCTCCAACTAATCAGAAACAAAGTAAAAATAAATAAAATTAATTACATTCTAATAAGGGTAACCCTTCATAAATTAAAGGGGACCCCGGATGCTATATTTCCAAGGTTATATTTTGATCTTGGACTCCCCAAGAGTACTCCTGATCGTTCAAAGCCCAAACAGGGTCCTTATTTAGCTCATACTGCCATCCTCAAAAAAACTCCATTTGTAGTCCATTGTAGTCTCTGCCTGAAACGCCTCATTGGGGTGGCCCTTCCGCTATGGCCCCCACTCCCCGTGTGCCCACTTTCTTCTGACTGGTCAGCTCTGTGGAGGGCGGAGTTGGGTGGGACGAGGCTGCAGAACGCAGTTTTCCGGGTCCGCCTCCCCAGAGTGAAACGTGAGACAGGGCTGCCATCTGAAAAGGAAGCGGCGGGAAAATTCCGCAATCTAACCTGATACTTGAATATAGATCTAATGAAATGAACTTATTCGCACAAATGCAGCGGCGAAAGTGGAGGACGCAGTGCGAAAATCTGGCAGCTCAAGCTCAAATCTGCTATCGGCTACAGTTTGCTACGGCGACAGTGGTGAGTACCGCGGTTTTTTTAACTTTATAGCTAGGATTGAGGGAAAGCTAGAATCCACCCCTTATAAACACATTTGTAGAACGGGTCGACATGCCCAAGTGTAGACCGGAGACCGTAGAAATCTGGTGGGCCTGAGTTTAGAGGGAAACATGGACAGTGAGGAGCAGCTAAAAGTGGACCAACAGCTTATGGACTGCTTCGGTGTGTATTAGGACCTGCTGGTTCGTGTGCATAGCTGCGGTGTGTTGTTAATGTGGAGAAGCGAACAGCTTCGCTGGTATATGACGGAGGGCTTAAAGCTCCAAGCTAAACGGCCTTTTTTCGAAATTGCCTGTGGTAATGGTTTACTTATTGCTTCGGAATGACCAGCTTTTCCTCGCGGAAAATGGGCACATTATAGATAGCGTTCGAGAGCTAGATAGAGCTCCGGTTATGTCATGAACATAATACAGGTTTTACAGACCGTAAGTTCCGTCAGCGTGAACCGTTGCTTATGTGGAGCTAGCGAATCGATCACTTTTACAGGAAAGAATTTAATATTCAATCGATGGCAATGCAAAGAAATCGTTTGTTATACCGGACACGTTATAGCCTGCGCGCTTCCCTATTGCTTTCACCGGTAGCATCAGAGAGCTTGCCCAGACATTGGAGATGTATCAGGCTGACCCCAGTCATGGATAAGTAAAGCGATTGTTTCATAAGCACCCAAAAATGCACCCCAAGCTCTGCAAAATCTACGTCTGGTCTAACTGCAGCCCAACTCGGCAGACACATACAGCACCTCTCCGTTAAGCTTCAACTGTAGTGGCTACAATCAGGCAACGTTATGATGAAACTGTCACATTGATGCTTACCGAAGTAATACAAGCAAACCGATCATAATGGCTGCATATAAGTTAACCAGAAGCATTTTTAATTTGCAGAGCATGCAAACTAACATGCAGTAGCTGATAAGCGGTCATGACTTTGAATGTAATCTGTCACGCGAAAAATTCGTTTGGTGTCTGATGTGAAAGCTGCTTAACGCGCCCATAACGCCTGTATTCGCGTCTTTGCATTGACTTTGAATGTAGGCTAATCTGTCCTGTGAAAAATTTGTTTCGTGTCCGATGTGAAAGCAGCTTTATGGATAGTATGCGACAGCTAGAGAGAGCTCGGTTATGTTATGAACATAATACAGGTTTTGCAGACCGTAAGTTCCGTTAGCGCGGACAAGTTGCTTATGTGGAGCTAGCGAATTTATCACTTCTGCAGGAAAAAATTACCTATTTAATCTCCGCCTTTTTCGGCTTTTTATTAGCCACAACAATTTCTAAAGGGGGATGAAATTATGTCAAGGTAGTGCAGAGAAATCATTTGTAAACCGGTAGAGCTTCTGCGTTTTGCATTGCTTTCATGGTAGCACCAGAGAGCTTGCTCAGACATTTGTGAAGTATTCGGCTGATCCCGGTCAAGGATAAGTGAAGCGATCACTAACTGTAGTGGCTACAATCGGGCAACGTTATGATGAAACTGCCACATTGATGCTTACCGAAGTAACACAAGCATACCGATCAGAATTACTGCATATAAGTTAACCAGGAGCATTTTTAATTAGCACGGCACGCAAACTAATATGCAGTAGCTGGTAACCGAGCGGTCATAACCACAGAGACAAACCCTTGCAATACAGGTTTTACAGACAGCAAGTTCTGTTACTGTGAACAGTTGTACCAAGCATCCAAATTACAAACAAGTATTAAAAGTTAGCTTCAAATGAGGTTTATGTTCACACACCTTCTGTAGAATTTCCCTGATATCACTCTTGCATATTTAGGACACAAACATTAGCAACAGTAACTTGGCTCGTTAGCGCTGTGCTACAGCCACAATCAACTGGCTATCACGTCAGGTTGGCTTATGCAGTAAAAGCAACTTACAGCCTCTGTGTCTGTGACTCACGGACAGTCGCGACTGATACAGGCTTTATCTTCAGATATTTTACAAAGCCTGCGTTTGAGGCCAGTTGTTAGTGCTAACTATCGCTAGCGGTCCTGCTAACCACCTGTAACACGTTAGCTTCACTTACATTATTTGCTGTTATATGGTTACTTACAGCTTGGGGCTCCGAGCGCTTGATCGATGCAGCTGCTTCAGGTTTGAGAAGCAGCTGAAACGCTTATCCTGTGTCGAATTATCCTTTATTGACAAAGCTGTCTTTGGTGAAATGCTGAGCACAAACAGCTAACGTTCCCTTTGGCTGTGGCTGTTTGCTGCCAGCAAACAAAAAAGCTACCCACTGATTTCTGGTGGCATCGTCTTTTTTGAAGAGAAATATTTGTTTTTCTTTGCGTCCAAAAGTAAACGGACAAGTAGCTTTGGGAGAGATACTAACAAAATTGCACCTCAAATGATCTGCGGTTCTTCTTTTGTATTTCCAAAAGTGTCGACGCTACTAAGGCATAGTATGATCTGCCGTTGTTAGTGCCTGCTAGAATAGTTTCCAGTGTGGGCAGGTCCAGCACAGTGGTTGGCTCTGGCTAGGTCTGTACTAATTGGACGGCACAACCTGACGTCAGGTTTTGCCCAGATCTCGTGAAGATCTCGGGAGGAGCTGTTCAGAGAGGAAATCACGCCATGAAATCACGTTCTTGGATTACGGCAAAACCCCTGTATCTTATGTTTAGAAACTTTTCAGAGGTTGAGCATGGACAACCAACATTATAACATTACTAATATGTATTAAAAGAAGGATCAGCATAATAGGTCCCCTTTAACCACAGTAGCCTATATAAGCTTATCCTTTCCACAGATCATTTGACCCCAAGGCTTCGGAAGCAATGTAAAAGCAAAAACAGCAAAAAAAAAGACCACAAAACATCCTGCTCGCTCTACACTTTGCAACATTGTCTAGTACTGCAATACATCTTTCGTTCTGTTTTGTCTTGAGTTTTTGTCAAGGTCAGTTTGAATGATTATTTGTAGTTTATTTCATTTTCTGTTCTAGCTCTTGAGGCTAACGTTGGCAGTTATTGAGTTATTGATAGCTGTTGGCAGTTATTGATAGCCGTTTGCAGCTTTCAAAAGTGTAATAAAAATGACAGTTAAAAACTCACCTCCAGCTCTCGCTGAAGAACAGACAACCCGTGGTCGCCGCCTCTCCCCAACCATTTCTTCACGGAGACGCGTTTTTTCCTCGGCTTTCTCTTTTCGGTGCAAAGCATTAGGACCGAAAGTTTAATTGGATCCATTGTTTACACCGGCTGGTGTTCACCAGAGACGTTGAAAAACAGAGTTACGACACGGATTATGGATGTGATGAGATCACGTGAGGTGGTGCGTGCTACTTCGTCGGACACAATAATCTTAATATTATCCTGTAGTGTGTGATGTGCCACAATTTTCAAATCTGGTAGTGTGTGCACGTTTGAGATTTTAAAGAAGATTATCTGTTAAGATTCTCCTTATGTGTGTGATACATCCAGATTTCAAAATCGGTTAGGAGTTCCAAACTCCTGTAGTGTGAGTTCAGCTTAAGGGAACAGTCAAAGGACAGGAAGCACGTAAAACTTCTCTATCTCTTCCATTCAAAATTCACCAAAAATTTTGGGAGAACAGCAAACGGGCAGAGTTTTTAGATCGCTGTAAATCCAACATTATATCACTCAGAGAAATAAAAAAGACATCCACACACTCAGCAAAGTCTCCTGCCTTGAACGATGTGGTTACATTGGTGATAGGACGAACATTTTTTGCGTGAGAAGCAGGAGTTTGAGGTGAGCACTAACGAGGATTTCTTTGACTGAGTGACTCGGCGGCTGTGTGTGTGTGGCGGTTGTTTGCTCCTCACTGTAGCTAGGATACAAGTAGTACTGGCATAGCCCTCTGTCAATCAATCAAACGGAAAAAACGTTCGCCAGAAATGCAACGATAAAAATAGAAACATATGTTAATAATGAATGCGATATGCCGCTGTTTGCAATCTACCTTAAATTAAATTATTGCTTAGCAGAACTAGTGTTGGTCAAATGTAACGTTTATTGGCAAAAGGCACGTCTTCACTCATTACAATACAGGCTCGCTATGTCAACAGCAGCTGTTTGCCAGCGAAGCGAAACCTCCGATAATATTCGTGCAGATAATGGAAGAGCTATCGTGCGTTAACCGGTTCCGCAAACGGAATTTGTCTTAAGCGTCTGGTATCGATACAGCATTCGATGGCGGAAAGTTATCTCTTCATGAATTTGCGGAAATTACTCACGCACTTTGTGGATCAATTAGTTTTCTTCAGTCATAAGGAATAAAGCCTTGCACAGTCATTTTTCAGTGGCACGTCCTTTGACCGGTTCCGCAAATAATTTCCAGTTTCGCAAACAGCGCCCGTTGTCAGGCCAAACTTATGATATTCTTTGTTTATTGGCATAATTGCATGCCCCTGGGCACAAAGGAACAGACACATGTATTTTCCACCAATTTTAGCCAGCATTACTCTGCAGGGTATATCATAATAATTGGTCAAATTTATGGATAATTGTTCCGACTGTCGACATTGTATCAGCTGGAATCCACGTGCGCTGGCCTCAGTTCAAGACGATTTTGTACATCCATCGATATTCAGCTGCTATCAGCGACTATGGATGATTCTTTCTACTCTCTCCAATTCAAGTACATACCAAGTATACATTAAAATGATCAGGACGAGACCACAAATTCAGATTAACACAGGACATGAGTAATGATCAACCCGTTGAGCCACTGAAAAACAGTTATGGTGGGGGAAAAGATGTTTTATTTCACATTAACTACATTAAACTTTAATAAAATTCTTTCAGAAAAATAAACAAGAATAAACATGTCTCATAAATTACTAGTTTGAAAACCTACAAAATGGCGTTTGCGGAACTAGTCAAACGACAAGCAGTCACTCTAATGGGTGTTGATGAAAAAGTATCAAGAGTACGAAATTGGGATTTATATGGTCAAATATACGATAATTTCCGATCATAATGACACTAATAACGTGATGAATCCCGGGAATACACGCACTTAACGGCCACAGACTGCGCAGGGCGCCTTATCACAGGCGTTGATTTGGTACTACTGCAACGGCAAGCAACAGTTATCGGGCATTTATTTCCCCATCAAGCCGAACATGTCGAAACGATAGTTAAGAGTTAAATTCACAATAATTTACCGTTCCAGCGGTGTCAAACTCAAGGCTGACAGCGAAGTCGTTTTCCCGCAAACAAAGTTTGATTTCTGCAAATTAAGGAATCGGTCAAATTGCGGAACCAGTCAACCCACTGTATCACAGGACGAAATACGTGCGATTATATCTCGCAGGCAAGCATGCCTAAATCACCGTCTGTAACCTCTTCAAGTTCCGTAACGTTACTGTACCTAGCTAGCAAGTGAACAATATTAGTTACTGCTTAGTCTCCTGAAATATCAAGAACTGGTTTGAGAAACCTAACAACTAATAGCGCGACTCAATGACGGTTTCCCTATAAGTTAATAGTTAACTTAACTGTATTTGAGCGTTTAAAATGTCTCCCTAGAGTTTTCTTGGCAAAGAGTGATAAAGGATAAAAAATAATAATTAGCCAAGTTGAAGACAAACGCATCTTGCTGAAAACAAAGCGCTGACAGCACAATACCTGGGAGTTAGATGCAGGCTGCCTGTGGTCCCTTCTGATGGAAGCCAACCATTTATTCTGCCAGTTTAGCGAAGTCTTTCGCGATGGAATGAAACTGTCGTTTGGAGATTCTCTGACGACTGTTGTCACAGCAAACTGTACTACATATCCCGGGCATATTGGATTCACTTAATTTCAGTATTTCGAATAACGAAGAGAATTAGGAACACCTGAGATGGGAGAATTGAAGTAGGCTATCTTTAATCAAGAGAAATGACTGAAAACAGTTCAAGACTAATAATCAGTTTAAAGACATGTTTATCGCCCTCCCAGCTCTCTTTCCACTGGCCGCCACTGCTAGCGACAGGAGCTGTAGCCTACTCCCCGTAGCTCCTTGCATAGCACATCAGCAAACGCGGATATGTATTTAGTCTGTTAATTTAGTCAAATTAATATTTAAAATATTCTCAATCCCTCAGAACTCTCTCATATTGTATGTTTCGTTAAATATGTTCCATTCTTGTAATAAAAAAATCATACATACAATCAAATAGCCTATCGTACCGTAGATAATTTACGAAGAATGAATGAGTGAATAAATAAATGAATTGAAATAATTTTATTTGCATCAAGAAAACTTACAAAGAACTAATATGATTTGGACTGTTCGCGATTTTAGTGGTCAGTGATTTCAAGGATGGTTTTGATGGCGCGAGCTCGTATGTGCGAGTGGGCTTTTTTCTTTTTTTTTAAATGTTCCATATGTTCGGGTCTGATCCTTAACCAGTCTGTGCAGATGTTGATTCCAGCGAACATGGAGCTGTTCTATTTATGCACGCAGTTACAATATTCTCTTAGCAGATGGCACACCCGGCAAAGTTATTGAATATTCACCAGCAAGCAGACCTCGAACACGGTCTACTCTAGAATATTAACGAGTTCAATCCCATCCCTGTTTCTCAGGAGTCAACTGCAGTTCGGCCAATCGCCGGTGTGTAACAGCACAGTGAAATTTGAATACTGAAAGGGCCTATTTCACCAACCTGAGTTCTTGGCAGTTAAAGCCTCATACAGAGTCAACTAGAGAGGCAATTCCTGAAGAAATTGCGAGTGTGAATGTTGCACGCTGAACCCACACTGCGATGCTGTCTTGAATTCAATAAAGTTTGAATGATTTGAATGTTTGCTGACGCCACACTGAATAGCTGCCATGAAAAATATAATAGTTGAATTATGTAGAATACTTGAATTTTTATTAAAAAAAAACCTGAAAGCTGAGCAACGAAAGAATGAAAACAGTTGCTGGTAGCTATATGCTGGAATAGGATCTCGAGCTATTGTTTTTTCTGCTTTGCCATTTTTACTGTAACATGTTGTCTTGGACGCACCCAGCAAAAAGACCGTTCTTTTCCCGCTCTCAATGTGCTTTTGCTGGAGGCGAAATGTTTTTTTCCCCACCAGAGTTCCCGACACCAACAGAAACTCATTTGCGTACAGCCGATCGGCGACCTTGTGCCGGACTTCTGAAGGAGTGTCTCGAGACAGTTAATTTTTTTCTCTTCACTGGCTTGGCTAGGTATGTGACAATCACGGCCATCGCTGGCTGCCAGGCGTTCCACTGCCACCTGCTGAGCGCAGTGCTCAGTGTGCAAGGAGATTCCCTCGAAATGCGCGGTTTTCATGGGCTCGCATTGGGTAATTCCTGGGGAATCCTTCCTATCACGTAGAGGAAAAGCCACTCTGTCACCTCGTTTTCGATTTTTTTTCCAATTGGACATTTTGTTTTGATTTTATGCACGCCTGAAAAAAAGTGCCCTGTTCGACACCCGTCAAAACCAAGACCAGCCTATAGGATTCATTCTAAGGAAAGTGGACCTTAAAAACAATATTTAATCTCAATATTGGTGAAGTTTCAACGGACAATAATGTTGCGAAAGTGGTTTTTGAACGCCCGGAATCGTCTATGTCGCCTGTTGGGTGTAAGGGACAACAGAATCGTCTCCTGTAAACCAGTTAGGCTACTCTAAGAAAAGTTAACCTTTTCCCGTTTACTTTGCTTGATTAGCAATCAATTGGTGGATTCGTTTACTCTCTAAGTTGAATGAGTAGAGCTGTTTATTAAAACAGCATGTTTAATTGCTGTATTTTGAGATTTAAATGGCCATAGAAAGCACAGATCTGCACGAACACGATTGCCATTGCCACGCCATTTCGTGCGACTGTGATAATTAATATCGCACATTCACGTTTCATCCGCTTTTCAGAATGTTTTCCACCTTGTGTATTTTTTGACGCTTAAAATCCAGGGCGATCTTATAACAAATCTGTTAATCTCTAAATTAATCTTTAATAATGTCCTAACATGCTACAATGAGAGATGTAATTCAGGGGAAGACTTTTTCTTATTATTCAAATTATTGACATTCTTTCAATCTAACACCGTAGCCCAGTTAGGTTTGTCAGCTTTTCACCATCACATCTTAATCGTTATAGGCTACTGGCTACATTGCTTGATTGTTATTTAGGCCAAGTACACGGGAGCAGATTGAGGGAAGTGCAGAGCACCTGCAATTCGCGAAATCTAAACTCAGGCTTCTTCCCGGAGGCATTTTAAATCGTTTAAGCCGCTTCAGGTGCGTATGTTTAAAGAAATTACACGCGACTGCTTCCACACCCCATGAAGGCAAGTGGTCTCATCACACTTTAAAAAAATCCTCGTTCAACATCGCCACGTCCCAACTCTGCATTTCATCTCTTATTGTAGTATTTTAGGAGATCTATAATGATAAAATAAAAATAAATTTGTTTACATCAATAAACGCCACGTGGGTGGTATCTTGTGACTGTTCTTTGTAAGCACATATTCTGTCTCTGAGATGCTTGATGTGACAAGATTTTGAACATATTTATTGATAAATGAAATTGGGCAGATAAAATTGTGGACCTCTTATACACCTAGGTATTTTCTTAAAGCTTTGGCACAGTTTCAAAAATGTGAGTTGTCTTTGTCATTGTTTTAGGATTTTATTTAGTCTAGCTACAACCCCAATTCCGAAATAGTTGGGACAAAGTGTAAATTGTGAATAAAATCAAAATGCAATGGCTTTCAGATCACATGAGCCAATATATTATTTACAATAGAAAATAGATAATATTTCACATGTTGAAACTGAGACATTTTACATTTTTATCCACAAAATGAGCTGATTTCAAATTTTCTGGCTGCAACAGGTCTCAAAAAAGTTGGGACACAGGCAAAAAAGGGCTGAAAAAGCAATTAATATATAAGAGAATCAGCAGAAAGAACATTTAGCAAGTAATTAAGTTAATTGGCGTCATGACTGGCTATAAAAGTGATGTCTTAGAGAGGCAGAGTCTCTCAGAAGTAAAGATGGCCAGAGGCTCTCCAACCTGTGAAGGCTTGCATAAAAAAATTGTGGAATACTTTAAAAACAATGTTCCTCAATGTCAAATTGCTAAGGCTTTGATGGTCTCATCATCGACAGTGCATAACATCATCAAAAGATTCAGTGAAACTGGAAAAATCTCTGTGCGTAAGGGACAAGGCCGAATACCTTTACTGGATGCCCGTGATTTTCTGGCCCTCAGACACCACTGCATCACTCACCGTCATGATTCTGTCATTGACATTACTAAATGGGCCCAGGAATACTTCAAGAAACCACTGTCTGTAAACACAGTCCGCCGTGCCATCCACAGATGCCACATAAAACTCTATCATGCAAAAAGGAAGCCATTGTTGAGCATGATCCAGAAGCGCCGCCGTGTTCTGTGGGCCACAGCTCATTTAAAATGGACTGTAGCTAAGTGGCAAAGTGTCCTGTGGTTAGACGAGTCCAAATTTGACATTCTTGTTGGAAATCATGGGCGTCTTGTCCTCCGGGCTAAAGAGGAGAAAGACCACCCCTCCTGTTATCAGCATTAAGTTCAAAAGCCAGCATCTCTGATGGTATGGGGATGCATTAGTGCATATGGTGCGGGATACTTGCATGTTTTAAAAAGCTCCATGAATGCTGAAAGGTATATAAAGATTTTAGAGCAACATATGCTCCCCTCCACACGAAATATATTCCAGGGAAGGCCGTGTGTATTTCAGCAGGACAATGCAAAACCACATACTGCAGCTATTACAACAGCATGGCTTCGTAGTAGAAGAGTCCTTGTGCTGAACTGGCCTGCCTGCAATCCTGATCTTTCACCGATTGAGAACATTTGGCGCACAATTAAACAAAAAGTCCGTCAAAGGAGACCCAAAACTCTCCAGCATCTGGAAGCCTGTATTAAACAAAAGTGGGATCAAATTCCGATGGCTAAACTCAAGAAACTTGTCTCCTCAATGCCCAGACGCCTCTACTCTGTGTTAAAAAGAAGAGGGGATGCTACACCATGGTAAACAGGCCCCTGTCCCAACTTTTTTGAGACCTGTAGCAGCCATCAAATTTGAAATGAGCTCATTTTGTGGATAAAATTGTAAAATTTCTCAGTTTCAACATTTGCCATGTTATCTCTGTTTTACTGTGAATAAAATACTGGCTGGTGTGATTTGAAAGTCACTGCGTTTTGATTTTATTCACAATTTACCCTTTGTCCCAACTATTTCGGAATTGGGGTTGTAATTATCTGGAAGTTTGTTTGACATTCTATTGGATTCTCTTGACATTCTGTTGATCTATGGAAAGCAGTGAACTGGAATAGTAGAGCACAAGCACATGATGTACGGTAAATAGGAGAAGCAGTTGATTGATGAATTAATTGACTCATAATTTACTAATAAAGGACTGACTAGAACTAATAATGTAAATTGTATTAATTTACTTTCAATATTTCGTCTTTTTATCCTTCAATAAAACACAAATTACAGGCATAACTGATATTTTCTGCTACCAATTAATTAAATTATTAATTAATTAATCAATTAATAATTATGGTTAATGAATTAATCATGATGTAGACAGTAAGCATCTATAATTCCAATGGTGTCTTGGGAGGTTTTGTGTATTATTTGCAAGAAAGAAGGAATTAATGGTGTTTAGCTCTTTTACTGATCACGATTCTCTCCTTTGAAAAGAATGTAAAACAAAAGGAAAAGTAATGCCAGATTTTGGAGTCTAAATTTGCCATAACTTCCTTATTTCTTGTCCGATTTGGGTAATCTTGGGCTCAAAATGTTTCTTTTTCAAAGCTCTATCCGTTGCAATAATGAAAACGACACTTTTAAAAAGTTTATTTTTCTTGTCTCATACCTAGCTTTGCACTAATAATGTAAAAATAACCGAGATTGCGTCAGCTTATTCTAGAAGATATGAATGCTCTGAACAGATGATTTTAACCAATCCTAGCTGGAAACATTAAAAATGATAGGCAGGATTGGAAACAGCCACCGCATTTTCAAATGAAGTACACGAAGATTTCGTGTCCTGGAGCTGGTTTCAGCGACTTTACCAACTACTATACCGGAAATTCTTTCACTGAGTTTGACGCAGAATTATTCTTTTAGAGTCGTCTGTATCTTTGTCTCTTAAAAACGACAGTGTTGAGGTGTGGAAAAAGGCCAGCGGAGGGCAGAATTGAACCGCAAATGATCCATATGTAAGATATTTGAGGTTGGCTGAGTCATGTGGTCCAATGGAGATTTTAGCGCAGGCGTTTCTTTCAGATTGCGACTTCTAAAGCCCAGTTCAGACCAAAGATTCGCGACGCGACGAGACCGTTTTAGAACGTCGCAGGGAGGAGTTGCAGCAGTGTGAACTGGCCCGTCTCAGCTAGTTGCAAGCCAGCTGATGGTGTCGCCAGCGATTCAGCTTGTCAAATCGCAAGAGGCTGGTTTTGGAAGGTTAAGCACTAAACCGTCTCAACAGCCAATCAGCTCGTAGGGAATTCAGCTGGTCTCGGGAGTTACAAACTATCAGCTGGTCAGAACTGCACCGAGAATAACCGAGGGAAATTTACAAAAGAGGGCAGGTCTCCCATTGCGAGCTCCCGGCACAGATTGGCATAAGCGCCCTGGGTATTTTGCTAAAGCACCCATAAAGCAGTATCGCTGCCAGAACTTAAAATTGCGTGGGCAATAAACATCTCTTTAAAACAATTATTAGTTCTGACTCGATCACAATCATTTTTTTTTAATTAACTATGCCTTCAATTCGAAAACACTCCGCACTATCAGGTGTTGCTTGTTCACCTCCTTCAGGTAAAACGACAATCATTCATTTGGACGTGCAGTTTTGTGCATTTCAAATCTCTCTTTGGTTCAGTTTGAATAATTCAATCGATCATGAAGCACAGGTTAGATCGCCTGATGAGCCGAAAAGGTAGCGTGGAAGTTTCAGAACAGTTTACCTCTCGAGAAGTATTATTAAAACTAAGCACAACTTATTAGTAACTTATTTTGCTGAACTGAATTATTCCTATTGATTAGTCGCCCTTAGATCGCATCATGAAAGAAGCCGTGTCTTTAATTGCCAGTTGATTATTCATTTAAATGGAAACTGCTTTAACAAAGGAAAATGGCCGAGAACAAGTTAGGTATAATAATTGTAGTAAAGCGATGTTGCGTGGCTGCTCAATTTTCAGGTGTGGCTACGCCACTGATTTGAAATGCATAATATTGCGTGTCCAAAAGAATGATAGTCGTTTTGCCTGAACGAGGTGAACAAGGAACACCTGATAGTGCGGAGTGTTTTCGGATTGAATGAATACCTAATTAGAAAAAATGACTGCTATCGAGTCAGAACGAATGAATGTTTTAAAGAGATGTTTAGTGTCCAAGGCCGGCTCCAAATTCTCGCCCGTTTCTTTTTTTGTGTGTGTCCTCACTCTCTTTTAATAGCAGAAATGCAACTGTTCCGCCTAATCATCATCACTATTATCCATATTTTCAAACGCGGCAACAAATGTATCAACTGGAAAAAGGCCTGAAAAGCCAGTAGTTAGAACTGAAGCACAGAGAGTCGTTGCTGTGGAAACGATACACCGTCTCATCTCGTCGCTTCGGTGTGAACTGGCAGGTTTCAGAACGTCGCAGACCGGCGTGTCGCAAGTAGTTGCAAGTCTCAGCCCGTCTCGTCGCGAATCTTTGGTCTGAACTGGGCTTAACTCAAAAATGGTAAGTCCAATCTAGGAAATGGATGTACCGTACGAAAGAGGAGAGTCAGCTGAGTAATGTATGTCAATATTGTGTTCGTAGTGCCAAAAATATGGAAACATGAGCAAGTTAGAAAACTGCATTTAGCCTTTGGAACCTTCATGTTCTTGTCGCATTTAACATTGGAGTTAATGGAGCCTCGGTGAGCGGTCCCATCACTTTTCGGCTCGTACAGCCAAAACTGTGAAGAACGGTAAAGAAATTATCCAAGCGTTGGTGAACATTTTACAGTTTGAATGACGTTTCTAGCTAAAAGTATGACAGAGTAAAAAAATAGCTGAAAATAGCTACATTTTAAAAAATCTGTTTCATTGTTTCCTATGGGACAAAAAAGAAAAAGTGAAATATTTTAAAAAGTATTAATAGTATGAAAGAGAAAAATAATAGCAATAATGTCCAGAAAAAGCTGCACGTTTTGATATGTGAATTGTTGAAATAGCACAAAGTATGTAGGACTAGTTTAATAGGGTAGAACGGTGGAAGAAGTAAGAATAATAACTAGAGAAGCAATTTCTGAAGAAATTGCGAGTGTGAATGCTGAAAGCTGAAGCCACACTGCAATGCTGTCTTGAATAGAATAAAGTTTGAATGATTTGAATGTTTGCTGACACCACACTGAATAGCTGCCAGGAAAATATAATATTGGAATTATGTAGAATACTTGGGTTATACACGGGTTATGGATCGGATCGGAACGTATGTTAAAAAAAGAAAAAACGCCATTCGCAAATACGAACTCGCGACATGAAAACCACAATAAAACATACAATATGACAGAGTTGTGAATGATTGAAAAAATTTCAAGTGTTCATTTGATGAAATTAAACTAAATACATCTCGGCGTTTGCTGATGCGCCACTAAAAGAGCATCAGTCGATGAGAGCTGCTATCACAAGCAGAGGCAGCCGGTGGATAGAGAGCTCAACGTTGTCTGCGCGAATATTCCTCGGAGGTTTGGATTATCTTAATGGTGCCGCTGGCAAACAGATACTGTTGACTTACAGAGCCTGTATTCTAATCAGTGAAGACATAACTTTTGCGAATGAACATAGTGGTGGACAAATACTAGTTTTGCAAGCAGAACTTCCATTGAAGGTAGACTGCAAACAATGCCGTATCGCATTCATGAACATATGTTTCTCTTTGTAACGTTGCGTTTGATTGTTTGACAAAGAAACGTTTTAAAATAGTGGTGCATTAGCTGAAACCTGCAAATAGAAATAAGCAGCTTGGAGAATGAGCTGCAATAATTTCCCTAACCGCAAAATAGCTGGCTCGATTCACTTCGTTCTTATGAAGATACCTCTGTTCGAACGAAAGCATCTGCATGGAAACTCAGCTGAGCACTTAGATTTAAAAAGAGAAAATCACGATGGGCAATGGCAGGAGCGGTGTCCTATTACCAGTGAGAGCCAGGCATGTACAGACAAGTGCACATTCAGGCAACCGCTGAGTCACTCAGCCTTGTTCGCGCACACCTCAAACTCCTGCTTCTCACGCAAAAACCGTTTATCCTGTCAGCAACGTAACCACGTCACTCAAGGCACGAGACTTTGCTGAGTGCGCGGATGTCTTTTTCATCTCTGAGTGATATATTTTTGGAATAACAGCGATCTAAAAACTCTGGCCGTTTGCTGTTCTCCGTAAATTTTTTGGGTGATTTTTGAATGGAAGGGATAGCGAAGATGGACGTGCCACCTGTCCTTTGTGTTAGGTAACGATCTGGAACCAGACGCGAGAACCAGTAATGCAGTAAAAATGGGATTTTATTGGAAAGGGGGGTGAACCCCCGCAGAGCAGGAGGCACCGGTACAAAGTCCACAATCCAAAAATCAAAATCCACAGGGCGTAATCCAGGTCGTAAGCAGGACACTAATCACAAAAATCGTCGTCAGACAAAAGAGGTTCGATACACTGAGATAACAAGAATTCCAAAACAGAGCCAAAATCAATAATCAGGGACGGTCCAGTCAGAAGAGATTCACGAGAGATTACAAAGGCGAAAACAAGCGAGTAAACAAGAGAAACATTCTGACGGGGAACTGCTGTGAGAAGACTGTTTAAATACACAGAAGGGAAGTCACATGCTATGATTAGGAAAAGGTGAACTGGATAAAACTAATTACGTGGGAGCAAAACATGAGGAAGAACCTAATCACATAGAATTGGCAAAAGCCAAAACGCGGACAGGGAACACGAGACAGCCTATGACAAAACATACAGCTCCGGTTAGGGAGTTCTAACGTGCACAGATAATGAGAAGCAGGACAGAGTGGAGCAGGTGCGGAGGATCCGCTGAATTGCAGCAAAGACTAAGTGAAGGCAAGAGGCGGAGACTAGAATAGGGCGAGTGCTGAGAGCTTGTTAATCAATTAGTAACTGCAGCTATACAATCCCTGGTGCTCGTTAGTAAGTTAGTATTATATACAATGTTCGTCTGGGTTAGTAACTTAACAAAACAACAAACTGTTAGTATTGGTTAGTAATATAGAAAAGAGAGGCGAAGGAAGCAAACGAGATTGGAAGGAATGTTTGAATCCCAGAAACCATGAAATCACCTAAGCATGTGACACGCGGGACTGGGGAGAAGCTGTAACTTAACAAGAGACCAGACAGGGGAGACAAAGTGCAATGAAGGGCATGGCAAAACATGGACCGGACTAAAACAGAAAAGTGGATAGGGAATGGCAAAAACGAAAACATGGCAAAATACAAAAACTAAACAGAACATGGCAAAACCTAACAGACATAATAATAAACATAACAGGGAAGGGGAGAATCATAATAAACATGGCAGAACAAGACAGACATGGCAGAATCATAACACTTTGACTGTTCCCTGAGCCAAAACGATATTCTTCACTGCTACAAAAATGATACTGCTGTAACAAGAACAAATTTTCCTACGTTCTTGTGAAATTTCATGAGGAGGGATTAAAATTTATGGAAGTTAGAGCGATAGAGAAATAACTTTTTCATTCTGTCTGCTCTCGGCTCCCACTCTAGCTGTGACAGAAGAGTATGAAGACTGTTTCAATGCATTTCTATGGGACAACAAATTTAGAAAAAGTTAAATATATTAAAAAGTATAAATAGTCTGAAAGAGGAAAAATAATAGCAATAACGTCCAGAAAAACCTGAACGTTTTGACATATGAATTGTTGAAATAGCACAAAGTATACTCAGTCAAAAAAGAAACTTCACACTCATAAATTTCTAAATATTTTCTTGAAACTTAATACAAGAGATATTATTATTATTATTAGGGGTAAATGCGTTGTCAAAGACATCATGACACACAGCAACTCCGGCGTGCACAAGCATGCAGCACGCGGCGAGCATACATCAAGGTAAAAGCATGTTTCCTCGTGTTCCTAGTCACGTGACTTTATGAGACACGTGCAATTGAGCCCACGTTAGCACGGTAGAGTGACATCTCGGAAAAACAAGTTCTTACAGTCAATTATCCGTTGATTTGCAATGCCACGACTGTCAAACATTCAACGTGAACGTGCCATTGGCATGCTGAATACGGGAACGTCGGTCGCTGACGTTGCCAGGGTTATGGGATGCAGTCGACGGACTATCCATGATCTTCGGACACATCTCCAACAAACTGGCACCACAGCAGTCCGACCTCGTTCGGGTGGACCACGTGTGACGACACAAGCAGAAGACCGACAAATTGTCTTACGTCATTTGCGTAATCGATTTCTCACTGCAACGTCCACTAGGAATGAATTGTTTAGTGGTCGTTTGACTGCCCAAACCATACGTAATCGCCTGCGCACTGCTCGTCTCCATGCACGTCGGCCATATCGTGGACCAATTTAACCCAGTTACACCGACGTCAACGGCTTCTCTGGGCACAACGACATCTGAGATGGACTCAGCGTGATTGGAATAGGGTCGTTTTTAGTGACGATTCCAGATTCACTTTGCACTTCGCTGATGGGAGAGTTAGAGTTTGGAGGAGACGCGGTGAACGCAACGCCCAGTGTTGTGTGCAGGAAGTGGACCGCTTTTGGGGCGGTAGTGTTATGGTTTGGGGTGCCTTTAATGGTCCTGCCCGTTCCCGACTGATGATCGTTCAAGGAAACCTAACTGCTGCAGGATACAGAGATCAAGTGCTCATTCCAGAGCTTTTGCCATTCATGGCAGCTCATGGCCCAGGTCTGACATTCCAACACGATAATGCCAGACCTCATACGACCAATTTAATGCGGAATTTTCTTAGGAATGCTGGCATCAATGTCATGGAGTGGCCCTCAAGGTCTCCCGACCTTAATCCCATAGAACATGTATGGGATGTGTTGGGCAGAAGACTCCATCAAGTAAGGAACCCTCCACAGAATTTGCAGGAACTTGGTGCCATGTTGGTTCAATTATGGCGACGCATCCCCCAAGCTGTGTTCAGACGCATCATTCAATCCATGAGGAGACGTTGCGTCACAGTTGTGAACGCTCATGGAGGGCATACGCGCTATTGACATGCTTTCATCAAGTTGTAACTAACCATTTTTACTCTCTTACATTTCCGTAGCATTTCCAGTGGAACTGGTTACATTATGAACATGATTTTTATAGTACACCGTCCTTAATGGGTACAGAATGGAATTAAATCATTATTAAAAACCACCTTTCTTGTATGTTCAACTTATCGACCTCCAAACGAGTGTGAAGTTTCTTTTTTAACTGAGTATATGTAGGAGTAGTTTAATAGCGTGGAACGGCGGAAGAAGTAAAATGGCCAACATGAAAAACAATAGTGTGTGAAAGCATTCACACTAATAATAATAACTAGAGAAGCAATTTCTGACGAAATTGCGAGTGTGAATGCTGAAAGCTGAAGCCACACTGCGATGCTGTCTTGAATAGAAGAAAGTTTGAATGATTTGAATGTTTGCTGACACCACACTGAATAGCTGCCATGAAAACATATTTTAATTATGTAGAATACTTGAATGTTTATCAAAAAAGTGAAAGAAAGAAAACTGAACAAAGAAAGAATGAAAGAACAAAGCTAACCATGCCATCCACGTTACCCAGCTAACTTAGCAAATGCTAGCAGTTATGCTAACAATGCTAACCACGTTATTCAGCTAACTTAGCTAATGTTAGAAGTGGAATGAAGTCTCTAGGAGAAAGAATGCTGAAGTTATAGAGGTTCAAAGTAGCACAAGAGTTTGAAGACTGTTTCAATGCATTTCTATGGGACAAACAAAGTGAAATATTTTAAAAAGTATAAATAGTATGAAAGCCAGGGCGAGAAATGAACTTTCCTTTTCAGTCATTAGCTGGGCAACCTAGAGTTTTTTAGGGTGGCAAAAACCATTTTCGGTAGTCAAGACATAGGCGGGAAAAAAAAGCTTGTATGATTGAGCACTCACAATGTATTTCGGTTACTTTGGAAAGTTTATACTGCCTGGAATTGGATAAGAGCAGTTTGCACATGAGGCATGGCAGAGGAGTTTAATTAATGCAACTCCCTGGAAATCAGGGGTAGGATCGAACGTATCAATATTACAAACCGTGTTCGAGTTCTGCTTGTCAGTGAATAATCATTGACTGATCCGGGTGTGCCATCTAGTGACAAAATAATGTAACTGCGTGCATAAATACAGCAGCTCCATGTCCGCTGTCATCAACATCTGCGCGCACGGGTTACGGATCGGATTGGAACGTATGTTAAAAAAAATGAAAAGAAAAAGAAAAAAGGCCATTCACAAGTACGAAGTCGCGCCATGAAAACCATAATAAAACATAAAATATGTGACAGAGTTGTGAATGATTGAAAAAATTTCAAGTGTTTATTTGATGAAATTAAACTTAATACATGTCGGCGTTTGCTAATGCGCCACTAAAAGAGCTTCAGTTGATGAGAGCTGCTATCGCAAGCAGAGGCAGCCGGTGGACTGACAGTTGGAATGGCTGAACAGTTAAATAGTTGTGATGTCATCAGCCCAATGTTAAGTCTATTGGGGAAAAAAATTAATAGTTTTTTATTAATAACTCAAAAAGTATAAAAGTTACAAAGATGAAAAATACATTGCACAGGTGTCCTAAGTAAAACCTAGGCAACGCAGTTTGAACGAAGTTTCTACATTAAACGGTTGAAGCCGCATTAAGTGCGTTAGAAGATATAATAAAAATAATAATAATAACTAGAGAATATAATACCAGGGAATTTCGAGTGCATGAAAATGCAAACTGTAGTTGCTTAAGGTGGAATGTGGGCAGAGGAAACAAGTTGGAGGGAGTCATAGTTGATGACAGTTGGAATGGCTGAACAGTTAAATAGTTGAGTAGTTTAAAAAGTTATATTATTTAACAGTGAATTATTTCAGTGAGGACTTTTATTTTGAAACAGTTTTGGACTGAGGAAACAGTTGGCAGGAGTCATAGTTGATGACAACAGGCAGTTGGAATGAATGAACAGTTAAATAGTTGAGTAGTTTAAAAAGTTATATTATTTGACAGTGAATAATTCAGTGAGAACTTTTATTTTGAAACAGTTGTGGACAGGTGAAACAGTTGGCAGGAGTCATAGTTGATGACAACTGACAGTTGGAATGGCTGAACAGTTAAATATTTTTGTAGTTTAAAATGTTAAATTATTCAATAGTGAATTATTGCAGAGAGGACTTTTATTTTGAAACAGTTTTGGAAAGAGGAAACAGTGGGCAGGAGTCATAGTTGATGACCACTGACAGTTGGATTGGCAGAACAGTTAAATAGTTGAATTGTTTAAATAGTTCAATTATTTAACAGTGAATTATTTCAGTGAGGATTTTTATTTTGAAACAGTTTTGTACAGAGGAAACAGTTGGTGGGAGTCATAGTTGATGACAATGGGCAGTTGGAATGGCTGAACGGTTGAAAAGTTGAGTAGTTTAAATTGTTAAATTATTTTACAGTGAATTATTTCAGTGAGGACTTTTATTTTGAAACAGTTTTGGACAGGTGAAACAGTTGGCAGGAGTCATAGTTGATGACAACTGACAGTTGGAATGGCTGAACAGTTAAATATTTTAGTAGTTTAAATTGTTAAATTATTTACGAGTGATTTCTTGTTGTGAGGACTTTTATTTTGAAATAGTTGTAGGCAGAGGAAACTGTTGAACAGGATCTGTAGTCTTAAGAGAGCCAGATTGTAGTCTTAAAGCCTAAGAAACTGACAGTTGCTGCAGGTGGTCAGAACATCTGGCACAAAATTCCATTTGCTTAATGGCCCTACTGTGATGTCATCAGCCTAATGTTAAGTCTATGGGGAAAAAATTAATAGTTTTTTATTCATAGTTTAAAAAGTATAAAAGTTACAAAGATGAAAAATACATTGCACAGGTGTCCTTAGTAAGACCTACGCAACGCAGTTTGAATTAAGTTTCTACGTTAAAAGGTTGAGGCCGCATTAAGTGTGTTAGAATAATAATAATAATAATAGTAATAATAACTAGAGAATGTAATTCCAGAGAATTATGAGTGCATGAAAATGCAAGCTGTAGTTGCTTAAGTTGCTTTATGATATTGGTAGCTAGGTTGTTAGTCGGATAAATTGAAAAATCCGATTGAAATTTTGAGTGTGCCTGATGTTCTACACATACAGTATTCGGGGTACTTGCCAGGGTTCTGGGAACCAGTTGCTATCGAGTTCCGGGTGGTTGGTAGAACGTTGCTAGGCGGTTGCTTTGGTGTTCTGGGTGGTTGCTAGGGCGTTGCTAGGTGGTTGCTATGGGGTTCCGGGTGGTTTCTAGAGCATAGCTCGGCCGTTTCTTTGGTGTTACGGGTGGTTGCAAGGGCATTGCTAGGCGGTTGCTATGGAGTGCCCGGAGGTTGCTAGGGTGTTGCTAGGCCGTTTCTATGGCGTTCCTGTTGGTTTCTAGGCCGTTGCTGGGCTGTTGCTTTGGTTTTCCGGGCGGTTGCTAGAGCATTGCTAGGTAGTTGCTATGGTGTTCTGGGTGGTTGCTAAGGCATTGTTAGGCGGTTGCAATGGTGTTCCGGGTTGTTGCTAAGGCATTGCTGGGCGGTTGCTATGCTGTTTTGGGTGGTTGCTAAGGCCTTGCTCGGCGGTTTCTATGGTGTTCCGTGTGGTTGCTGGGGCATTGCAAGGCGGTTGCTATGGTGTTCTGGGTGGTTGCTTGGGCAATGCTAGGCCATTGCTATGGTGTTCTGGGTGGTTGCTTGGGTGTTGCTAGGCGGTTGCTTTGGTGTTCTGGGTTGTTGCTAGGGCATTGCTAGAGGGTTGACATAGGGGTCTGGGTGGTTGCTAGGGCATTCTTGGCGGTTGCTATGGTGTTTTGGGTGGTTGCTAGGGCATTACTAGGCGGTTGCTAGTTGGATTGCTTGAACAGTTGGAAGGTTGAGTAGTTTAAATAGTTAAATTATTTAATTGTGATTAAATGTAGCGTGCACTTTTATTTTGAAACAGTTGTGGACAGTGGAGACAGTTGACAGGAGTCATAGTTGTTGACAACTCACAGTTGGAATGGCTGAACTGTTAAATAATTGAGTTGTTTCAATAGTTACATTATTTAACAGTGAATTATTTCAGTGAGGACTTTAATTTTGAAACAGTTTTGGACAGTGGAAACAGTTGGCGGGAGTCATAGTTGATAACAACTCACAGTTGGAATGGCTGAACAGTTAAATAGTTGAGTAGGTTAAATAGTTAAATTATTTAACAGTGAATTATTTCACTGAGGACTTTTATTTTGAAACAGTTTTGGACAGAGGAAATAGTTGGTGGGAGTCATAGTTGATGACAACTCAGTTGGAATGGCTGAACAATTAAATATTTGAGTAGTTTAAATAGTTTAATTATTTAATAGTGAATTATTGTAGTGAGGACTTTTATTTTGAAACAGTTGTAGGCAGAGGAAACAGTTGAACAGGATCTGTAGTCTTTAGGGATCCAGATTCTAGTCTTTTAGTCTGAGAAACTGACAGTTGCTGCAGGTGGCCAGGACACCTGGCCCAAGATTCTAATTGCTTAATGGCTCTACTGTGATGTCATCAGCCCAATGTTAAGTCTCTGGGGAAAACAATAATAGTTTTTAATTAATAGTTTAAAAAGTATAAAAGTTACAAAGATGAAAAATACATTGCACAGGTGTCATAAATAAGACCTATGCAACGCAGTTTGAATGAAGTTTTTACGTTAAACGGTTGAGGCCGCATTTTGTTAGAATAATAATAATAATTAAAGCTGCAAGCAGCGTTGAAAGGGCCCTCGCACCCCTCGTGCACGTTGGGTGGTGGCGAGATGTTGATGGGTGCAGGTGTCCATTCACAGCCATTAGACACTGCTAGACGATGTGCAATGTGTTTTCCTGAGGGCAGTGCAAACACCACTCCTGAACTCAATAGGTGGAGCACGTTAAAGTTTGACAACTGTTCATGAAATAAAGTATAAATTTTACTTCAAAATAATGCACTTCCTGTTGGGTTCGGGTCATGGCCTGATACAATTTTTTACAAGTCTTGGCACGTTTTATGTCTCCACCAAATTTTGTTCATGTTGGTGAACTGAACTATGAGAACTGTTTTGTTGAAATTTTCTGGAGGGCGCTATAATTACATTTTGACATGCCTGTGTGTAAAACCCATACCATAGTAATCGAAATACCAGGCTCCATGAGTGTGTTGATTTTTGTAAATTTTCAAGCATGTTGAGACCCTCAAAAGGACAATTCTTTTAAAAAAATGTTTAGGGGGCGATACAGAAGCATTGTGCCATATTAAATGCCAATTTGGATATCACATCGAAGATCATAAGACACTGACAATTTGTGCAACATTTTGCAAGCTTTGGAATATCCGAAGGCCTTTAAACGTGTTTTCGTAAAATTTTGAAAAATGCAGGAAATGGCTCTTAGCTCACTTCCTCTTTGGCCAAAAAATTTCTAATAAATAACCATATCCTTGCATGAGAAATTCAACGATCACACCAAATTTCATGAACATCCAAGTACTTTTATCTTAACATTGCTGTTGCTAGAGGGCGCTGTGGAGCCACCTGGCCACGCTCCATCTAATATCAGCAAATTTATACTTGGAAGGAGACCGTTATCAAGCCTGTAAAGTTTCGGGCAAAATTCACAAAGTATGTGTGATGAAAATCAACTTCCTGTTTCATGGTGAAACAACGAAATTCGCCGTGACGCCACGGATACATCGTTTGATATATTCAAAAAACCTTTGCAATTTAATTTCGGAAAGGTCTTAAGATGTCACTTGCCAAATTTTAAGTTCATCGTATAAAATCTCTAAGAGGAGTTCGTTAAAGTATGACGCCTGTTTATGACGAAAAATTTTAAAAAGTTGAAATTTCAATTAAAAATGGCGGACTTCCTGTTGTGTCTAGGTCATGGCACCAAGAAAGTTTTTTTTAGGTCTTGAGATAATCCACAAGTACACTGAATTTCGTACATGTAGATTAAATGGGCTGCGAGGGCTGCTTCATTGAAATTTTCTAGGTGGCGCTATAATGCCATTTTGCTACGCCTATCTGTAAGCCTTTTATCATAGTAATAGACATGGCTGGCTTAATATGTGAGAAAAATTTCGTGAGTATTCAAGCATGTTAGGACGCTCAAAAGGGCATTTGTTTTAAAAAATGATTGGGGGCGCTAAATAGCTATTGTCCCACATTTAGTGTCAATTGGTGTATCAAATTGAAAGGCATAAGACATTTATTATTTCTGCTATGTTTTGCAAGTTTTGGAGTATTATAAGGCCTTCAAACGTGTTCGTAAAATTTGGATAAATAATAATAAATAATAATACATTTTATTTAAGGGCGCCTTTCAAGAAACTCAAGGTCACCTTACAACACATAATTAAAACATTCATTAAAATAGCAGCAATAAAATCAAAAAAAACAGCTAAAAAACATTACAAAAATATACAAAAAGCATGGGACTATATAATCAGAGGGAGTATGCATCACTTAAAGAGATGAGTTTTAAGACAAGATTTAAACAGGGGAAGTGAGTTGGCGTTGCAGAGGTCAGGAGGGAGTGAGTTCCAGAGCTGGGGAGCAGAGCAGCTGAATGCTCTGCTCCCCATGGTGACGAGACGGACGGAAGGAACAGTGAGATGGATGGAGGAGGAGGATCGGAGTGAGCGGACTGGTGTAGCAAGGTGAATTAGGTCGGACAAATAAGGAGGGGCAAGGTTGCGAATGACTTTGAATGTCAGGAGCAGTATTTCGTAGTGTGTGCGGTGTGTGATGGGAAGCCAGTGGAGCTGCTGCAATACAGGTGTGATGTGGTGAGTGAATGGGGTCCTTGTGATGATCGTGCTCTTGGCGTTTTGAACTAGCTGTAATTTACGGAGAGATTTGAGGGAAGGCCAAATAAAAGGGAATTGCAGTAGTCAAGTCGTGAAGTGACGAGACTGTGTACCAGGATAGCAGCAGTGTGAGGCGAGAGAGAGGGGAAGGCGGTTGATGTTATGGAGGTGGAAGTAAGCTGAGCGGGTTATGTTATTGATGTGAGATGTGAAGGAGAGTGTACTGTCAAGGATGACACCCAGACTCTTAACCTGGGGGGAGGAAAAGATAGAAGAGTTATCAATAGATACTGTGAAACTGGAGGATTTGGTTCGGGTGGATTTGGTGCCAATGAGCAGCATCTCTGTTTTATCACTGTTTAATTTTAGGAAGTTTGACGTGAACCAGGACTTGATGTCAAGCAAACAGTCTGTGAGGGAGGAAGGTGGGAGGGTGGAATTGGGTTTGGTGGAGATGTAAAGCTGGGTGTCATCCGCGTAACAATGGAAGTGGATATTGTGTTTCTGAAATATATGCCAAGGAAAGTAAATAATGAACAGGAGGGGCCCCAGGACAGAGTCCTGAGGCACACCTGTGGTAACTGGGCGGGATGTGAAGTGAATGATTTGATTTGGATGAATTGAGGCGGCCAGAGAGGTAAGATTTGAACCAGTTAAGGGGTGTGTGTGTGATGCCAATGGAGAGCAATCTGTCCAGGAGAACGGTGTGTGAGATGGTGTCAAATGCTGCACTCAGATCGAGAAGGATGAGAATGGATAAGAAACCGGAATCAGCTGCAAAGTGTAGATTGTTAGTAATTTTGATTAAAGCAGTTTCGGTGCTATGAAAAGGGCAAAAACCAGACTGGAATTGTTCAAAAAGATTATTGCTGGATAGATGGTTATGGAGCTGAGAGGCAACTGTTTTTTCAAGTATTTTTGCAAGAAATGGGAGGTTGGAAATGGGACGCAGGTTATTGAGGTTTGTGGGATCAGCTCCGGGTTTCTTAACTATAGGGGTGACAGCAGCTGTTTTGAGGGAGGATGGAACAATTCCAGTAGTGAGTGAAGAATGAATTATATTAGTTATGAGAGGAGCTATGGAGGAAACAACACCTTTAATGAAAACTGTTGGAAGGGGGTCTAACTGACAGGTAGATGAGTTGGATTTTTTAATGAGTTCAGAGATTTCAGTGGGAGATGGTAGAGTAAAGAAAGAGAATGGCTGTGGAGGGGGAGCAGAGGGAAATGGGAAGGATAGATTGTGAAAAGAACTGGGGATAAGTTGCTGATGAATATTTGTGACTTTGTCAGTAAAAAAGGTGATGAGCGTATTACAGAAGGCGATGGAATGCATATGTGGTGGAAGTAGATCAGGAGGTTGTGTAAGTTTTTTAAGAAGGGAAAACAGGGTCTAAAGTTGCCATTATGTGAGCTGATGAAGCCAGAGTAGTAAGAGGATTTTGGCCGAGCAATACAGTTTTTGTAAAGAAGAATGTGAGTATGATACACACAGGAAATGCAGGAAATGGCTTATAGCTCACTTCCTGTTGGGCCAAAAAATTTCAAAAAAAGTCCAATAACCCTGCATGACAAATCTAATGATCACACCAAATTTCATTAAAATTCAAGCACTTTTATCTTAACATGGCCATGGCTAGTGGGCACTGTGGAGCCACCTGGCCACTCCCAATCTAATATCAGCAAAAAGGTGTACTTGGGAAGAGACTTTCATTATGCTGTGCAAAGTATGTGGGAGTAAAACCAACTTCCTGTTTCATGGCGGAACATCGAAATTCGCCGCAACGCCACACATACATCGTTCGATGAATCCAAAAAAGCTTCACAATTTAACATCAACAAGGTCTTTAGATGTCATACGCCAAATTTTAAGTTGATTGGATAAAATATTTAGGAGGTGTTTGTTAAAGTACGACGCCTGTGAATGGCGAAAAATCAAAAAAAGTTGCAATTTCAATTAAAAATGGCGGACTTCCTGTTGAGTCTAGGTCATGGCACCAAGAGACTTTTTTTTTTAGGGCTTAGCATAATCTACACGCATACCGAATTTTGTACATGTAGTTTAAACACGCTGCGAGGGCTGCTTCATTGAAATTTTCTAGGTGGCGCTATAATGCGATTTTGCCATGCCTGTCTGTAAACCCGCTATCATAGTAAAACGTATGACCGGCTTTATAAGTTTGCAAAATTTCGTGAGTTTTCGTGCATGTTGAGGCCCTCAAAAATGCAATTAACTATTAGGGGGCGCTATAGAGCCACCATGTCACAACCAGTGCCAAATGAGACATCAAATCGAAGAGATTCATGTTTTCAACCTATGAGCCAAGTATGGCGAGTTTACGAGAATTATAAGACCCTCAAAAATGTCTTCGTAAAATCTGAACAAACGCAGGAAATGGCTCAGAGATCACTTCCTGTGAGGCAAAAAAATTTCAAAAAAATTGACAAAAAACTTCATAATGACTACTATGGCCATATCGAATTTCGTGAGAATCCGAGCAATTGCGTTCCAAAATTGCCGCGTGTTTGGTGGCGCTATAGAGCCACCGGGGCATGTCCAAGCACAAAAATAACAATGGTTTGAAATTTTCACCACGACTGACGTCTCTGCAAATTTTTGTGAGTTTTTGTGCATAGCAAGGCCCTCAAAAACGCATTCTCGCCGCTGAATAAAAATAATAATAATTAAAGCTGCAAGCAGCGTTGAAAGGGCCCTCCCCCTCGCACGCGTTGGGGTGGTGCCGAGATGTTGACAGGTTCAGGTTTCCGTTCACAGCCATTGGACACTGCTATACTGTGTACAATGTGTTTCACTGAGTGGAGTGCAAACACCACTCCTGAAATCAATAGTTGGAGCACCTTAAAGTATGACACCTGTTCATGAAAAAAAGTTGAAATTTTAATTCAGAATAATGCACTTCCTGTTGGGTTCGGGTCATGGCACTATATTATTTTTTACAAGTCTTGCACGCGTTTCATGTCTCCACCAAATTTTGTTCATGTTGGTGAACTGAACTATGAGAACTGTTTTGTTGAAATTTTCTGGAGGGCGCTATGATAACATTTTGACATGCCTGTGTGCACAACCTATACCAAAGTAATCGTAATACCGGACTCAACAAGTGTATTGATTTTTGTAAATTTTCAATCATGTTGAGACCCTCAAAAGGGCAATTCTTTTTAAAAAAATTAGGGGGCACTATAGAGCCATTGTGCGACATTTACTGCCAATTGATATATGAAATTAGCGACGATAAGACAATTATAATTTCTGCAACGTTTTGCAATTTTTCGAGTATTCTAAGGCCTTCAAACGTGTGTTCGTAAAATTTGGAAAAACGCAGGAAATGGCTTATAGCTCACTTCTTGTTTGGCCAAAAAACTTCAAAAAAATTACCATAACCCTGGATGACAAATTCAATGATCACACCAAATTTCATGAACATTCAAGCACTTTGATCTTAAAATGGCCAGTGCTAGAGGGCGCTGTGGAGCCACATGGCCACTCCCGATCTAAAAGTAGCATCTAATTATACTTGGGAGGAGACTGTTATCAAGCTTTTAAAGTTTCGGGCAAATCTTACAAAGTATGTGGGAGTAAAACCAACTTCCTCTTTCATGGCGGAACATCGAAATTCGCCGCGACGCCACGGATACATCTTTCAAAGAATCCAAAAAAGCTTCGCAATTTAACATCGGCAAGGTCTTTAGATCTCATAAGCCAAATTTTAAGTTGATTGGATAAAACCTCTCGGGGAGTTCGTTAAAGTACGATGCCTGTTAATGGCAAAAAATCAAAAAAAGCTGCAATTTCAATTAAAAATGGCGGACTTCCTTTTGAGTCTAGTTCATGGCACCAAGAGACTTTTTTTTAGGTCTCAGCATAATCCACATGCACAGCGAATTTTGTACATGTTGGTTAAATGGGCTGCGAGGGCTGCTTCATTGAAATTTTCTAGGGGGCGCTTTAATGCTATTTTGCCACACCCATGCGTGTTCCCAATATCCTTGTTAAAGAAATGACCGGCTTAATACGTATGCAAAATTTCGTGAGTATTCAAGCATGTTTCGACAATCAAAAGGGCAATTGTTTTAAAAAAATGATTGGGGGCGCTATAGAGCCATTGTCCCACATTAAGTTCCAATTGGTGTATCAAATTGAAAACCATAAGATAGTTATAATTTCTGCAACGTTTTCCAAGTTTTGGAGTATTCTAAGGCCCTCAAACAAAATTTGGATAAACGCAGGAAATGGCTCATAGCTCACTTCCTGTTTGGCCAAAAAATTTCAAAAAAGTTTCCATAACCCTGCATGACAAATTCAATGATCACATCAAATTTCATGAACATTCAAGCATTTTTATCTTAACATGGCCGTGGCTAGTGGGCACTGTGGAGCCACCTGGCCAATCCCGATCAAATATCAGCATATATTTAAACTTGGGAGGACAATTTTATCAAGCTTGTAAAGTTTCCGGCAAATCTCACATAGTATGTGGGAGTAAAACCAACTTCCTGTTTCATGGCGGAACATCCAAATTCGCCGCAACGCCACGGATACATCGTTAGATGAATCCAAAAAAGCTTCGCAATTTAACATCGGCAAGGTCTTTAGATGTCATACGCCAAATTTTAAGTTGATTGGATAAAATGTCTAGGAGGAGTTTGTTAAAGTACGACGCCTGTGAATGGCGAAAAATCAAAAAAAGTTGCAATTTCAATTAAAAATGGCGGACTTCCTGTTGAGTCTAGGTCATGGCACCAAGAGACTTTTTTTTAGGGCTTGGCATAATCTACATGGACACCGAATTTTGTACATGTAGGCTAAACATGCTGCGAGGGCTGCTTCATTGAAATTTTCTAGGTGGCGCTATAATGCCATTTTGCCATGCCCATCTGTAAACCCTATATCATAGTAAAACATATGACCGGCTTTATAAGTTTGCAAAATTTCGTGAGTTTTCGAGCATGCTGAGGCCCTCAAAAATGCAATTATCTATTAGGGGGCGCTATAGAGCCACCATGTCACACTTACTGCCAAATGAGACATCAAATCGAAGAGATTCATGTTTTCAACCTATGAGCCAAGTTTGGCGAGTTTTCTAGTATGATGAGACCCTCAAAAATGTGTTTGTATAATCTGAAAAAACGCAGGAAAAGGCTCATAGCTCACTTCCTGTGAGGCAAAAAAATTGACAAGAAACTTCATAATGACTACTATGGCCATATCGAATTTCGTGAGAATCCGAGCAATTGCGTTCCAAAATGGCCGCGTGTTTGGTGGCGCTATAGAGCCACCGGGGCATGCCCAAGCACAAAAAAAACAAAACTTTGAAATTTTCACCACGACTGACGTCTCTGCAAATTGTTGTGAGTTTTCGTGCATGGCAAGGCCCTCAAAAATGCGTTCTCGCAGCAGAATAAAAATAATAATAATAATAGCCAAGAAGAAGAAGAAGAAGAAGAATAATAAAAATCCCTTCAAAAACAATAGGTTCCTCGCACCTTTGGTGCCAGGACCCGCTTCGAACCCCTGGCACGGTCGGTGCTCGGGCCCTAATTAAAGCTGCAAGCAGCGTTGAGCGGCCCTCGCACCCCTCAAGCACGTTGGGGTGGTGGCGAGATGTTGATGGGTGCAGGTGTCCATTCACAGCCATTGGACACTGCTAGACTGTGTACAATGCGTTTTCCTGAAGGCAGTGCAAACACCACTCCTGAAATCAATAGGTTTAGCACGTTAAAGTATGACACCTGTTCATGAAAAAAAGTTGAAATTTTAAATCAAAATAATGCACTTCCTGATGGGTTTGGGTCATGGCACGAAACAATTTTTTTACAAGTCTTGGCACGTTTCATGTCTCCACCAAATTTTGTTCATGTTGGTGAACTGAACTATGAGAACTGTTTTGTTGAAATTTTCTGGAGGGCCCTAGAATACCATTTTGACATGCCTGCGTGCAAAACCTGTACCATAGTTAGCGTAATACTGGGCTCCATGAGTGTGTTGATTCTTGTATATTTTCAAGCATGTTGAGAACCTCAAAGAGGCAATTCTTTTAAAAAAAGTTGAGGGGGCGCTACAGAGGCATTGTGCCATATTAAATGGCAATTGGGATATCAAGTCAAAGATCATAAACACTGACAATTTGTGCAACGTTTTGCAAGTTTCGGAATATGCGAAGGCCTTGAAACGTGTGTTCGTAAAATTTTGAAAAAACGCAGGAAATAGCTCATAGCTCATTTCCTGTTTGGCCAAAAAATTTCTAATAAATTAGCATATCCTTGCATGAGAAATTCAACGATCAAACCAAATTTCATGAACATTCAAGCACATTTATCTGAACATGGCTGTGGCTAGAGGGCGCTGTGGAGCCACCTGGCCACACCCGATCTAATATCAGCATATATTTTTATTTGGAAGGAGACCGTTGTCAAGCCTGTAAAGTTTTAGGGCAAATCCCACAAAAAACGTGTGAGTAAAATCAACTTCCTGTTTAATGGCGAAACATCAAAATTTGCCGCGACACCATGGATACATCGTTTGATATATCCGAAAACCTTCGCAATTTAAGATCAGACAGGTCTTACGATGTCACTTGCCAAATTTTAAGTTGATCGGATAAAATCTCTAGGAGGAGTTCGTTAAAGTACCACACCTGTGACTGACGAAAAATTGTTAAAAGTTGAAATTTCAATTAAAAATGGCAGACTTCCTGTTGAGTCTAGGTCATGGCACCAAGAGACTTTTTTTTAGGTCTCAGCATAAATCTACATGTCCATCGAATTTCATACATGTAGATTTACCGGGCTGCGAGGGCTGCTTCATTGAATATTCCAGGGGGCGCTATAATGCCATTTTGCCATGCCTTTCTATAAGTTTTTTTATCATAATAATACGCATGATTAGCTTTATACGTGCACAAACTTTTGTGAGTTTTCAAGCATGTTGAGACCCTCAAAACAACACTTCTTTTAAAAATCTGATTGGGGGCGCTGTAGAGCCATTATGACACATTTAGTGCCAATTGATATATCAAATTGATAACGATAAGACAATTATACTTTTTGCAACGTTTTGCAAGTTTTCGACTATTCTAAGGCCTTTAAACGTGTGTTCGTAAAATTTGGAAAAACGCAGGACATGGCTCATAGCTCACTTCCTGTTTGGCCAAAAAATTTCAAAAAAATTATCATAACCCTGCATCACAAATGCAATAATCACACCAAATTTCATGAACATTCAAGCACTTTTATCTTAACATGGCCTTGTCTAGAGGGCGCTGTGGAGCCATCTGACCACTCCCAATCTAATATCAGCATATATTTATACTTGAAAGGAGACTGTTATCAAGCCTGTAAAGTTTCGGGCAAATCTCACAAAGTATGTGTGAGTAAAACCAACTTCCTGTTTCATGGCGGAACATCGAAATTGGCCGCGACGCCACGGATACATCGTTCGATGAATCCAAAAAAGCTTCGCAATTCAACATCGGCAAGGTCTTTAGATGTCATAAACCAAATTTTAATTTGATCGGATAAAATCTCTAGGAGGAGTTTGTTAAAGTACGACGCCTGTGAATGGTGAAAAATCAAAAAAAGTTGTGATTTCAATTAATAATGGCGGACTTCCTGTTGAGTCTAGATCATGGCACCAAAAGACTTTTTTTTAGGTCTTGGCATAATCCACATGGGCACCGAATTTCTTACATGTAGGTTCAACGGGCTGCGAGGGCTGCTTCATTGAAATTTTCTAGGGGGCGCAATAAAGCCATTTTGCCTCGAAAATCAGTAAACCCTCTACAATTATAAATCTTATGCCCAACTTAATAAGTATGCAAAATTTTGTGAATTTTTGAGCATGTTGAGGCCCTCAAAAATGCAATTATGTATTAGGGGGCGCTATAGAGCCACCATGTCACAGCCAGTGCCAAATGGGATATCAAATCGAACAGCTTCATATTTTCAACCTCTTTGCAAAGCTTGGCGAGTTTTCAAGTATGCTAAGGCCCTCAAAAATGTTTTTGTAAAATCTGGAAAAACGCAGGAAATGGCTCACAGCTCACTTCCTGTGAGGAGAAAAAATTTCAAAAAATTGACAAAACCCTTCATTATGACTACAATGGCCGTATCGAATTTCGTGAGAATCCGAGCAAGGGCGTTCCAAAATTGCCGCTATTTGGTGGCGCTGTAGAGCCATCGGGGCAGGTACATATACGTTGCCTGCAGAAAACTAAAATTTTCGCCAGGCCTGAGGTGCCTGCCAATTTTCATGAGTTTTTGACCATGTTAAGAGCCTCAAAAATGCAATTCATTTCGGTTAAAAATAATAATAATAATAATAATAATTAAAGCTGCAAGCAGCGTTGAAAGGGCCCTCGCACCCCTCGTGCACGTTGGGGGTGGTGGCGAGATGTGACGGGTGCAGGTGTGCGTTCAAAGCCTTTGGACACTGCTAGACTGTGTACAATTTGTTTTCCTGAGCGGAGTGCAAACACCATTCCTGAAATCAATATTTGGAGTACGTTAGTGTGACGCCTGTTCATGAAAAAAAGTTGAAATTTCACTTCAAAATAATGGACTTCCTGTTGGGTTCAGGTCATTGAACAATATAATTTTTTTTTACAAGTCTTGGCACGTTTCATGTCTCCACCAAATTTTGTTCATGTAGGTGAACTGAACTATGAGAACTGTTTTGTTGAAATTTTCTGGAGGGCGCTATGATACCATTTTGACTTGCCTGTGTGCAAAACCTATACCAAAGTAATCGTAATACCGGGCTCAACAAGTGTGTTGATTTTTGTAAATTTTCAATCATGTTGAGACCTTCAAAAGGGCAATTCTTTTGAAAAAAAATTAGGGGGCACTATAGAGCCATTGTGCCACATTTAGTGCCAATTGATATATGAAATTAGAGAAGATAAGACAATTATAATTTCTGCAACGTTTTGCAATTTTTCGAGTAATCTAAGGCCTTCAAACGTGTGTTCGTAAAATTTGGAAAAACGCAGGAAATGGCTGATAGCTCACTTCCTGTTTGGCCAAAAAACTTCAAAAAAATTACCATAACCCTCGATGACAAATTCAATGATCACACCAAATTTCATGAACATTCAAGCACTTTTATCTTAAAATGGCCAGTGCTAGAGGGCGCTGTGGAGCCACTTGGCCACTCCCAATCTAAAAGTAGCATCTAATTATACTCGGGAGGAGACTGTTTTCAAGCTTTTAAAGTTTCGGGCAAAGCTTACAAAGTATGTGGGAGTAAAACCAACTTTCTCTTTCATGGCGGAACATCGAAATTCGCAGCGACGCCACGGATACATCGTTAGATGAATCCAAAAAAGCTTCGCAATTTAACATCGGAAAGGTCTCTAGATTATACATGCCAAATTTGATTGGATAAAACCTCTAAGAGGAGTTCATTAAAGTACGACGCCTGTTAATGGCAAAAAATCAAAAAAAGCTGCAATTTCAATTAAAAATGGCGGACTTCCTGTTGAGTCTAGTTCATGGCACCAAGGGACTTTTTTTTAGGTCTTGGCATAATCTACATGTCCACCGAATTCCGTACATGTAGGTTAAACGAGCTGCGAGGGCTGCTTCATTGAAATTTTCTAGGGGGCGCTTTAATGCTATTTTGCCACACCCATGCGTGTTCCCAATATCCTTGTTAAAGAAATGACCGGCTTAATACGTATGCAAAATTTCGTGAGTATTCAAGCATGTTTCGACAATCAAAAGGGCAATTGTTTTAAAAAAATGATTGGGGGCGCTATAGAGCCATTGTCCCACATTAAGTTCCAATTGGTGTATCAAATTGAAAACCATAAGATAGTTATAATTTCTGCAACGTTTTCCAAGTTTTGGAGTATTCTAAGGCCCTCAAACATGTGTTCGTAAAATTTGGATAAACGCAGGAAATGGCTCATAGCTCACTTCCTGTTGGGCCAAAAAATTTCAAAAAAGTTTCCATAACCCTGCATGACAATTTCAATGATCACACCAAATTTCATGAACATTCAAGCACTTTTATCTTTACATGGCCGTGGCTAGTGGGCGCTGTGGAGCCACCTGGCCAATCCCGATCTAATATCAGCATATATTTATACTTGGGAGGACACTTTTATCAAGCTTGTGAAGTTTCAGGCAAATCTCACATAGCATGTGGGAGTTAAACCAACTTCCTGTTTCATGGCGGAACATCGAAATTCGCTGCAACGCCACGGATACATCGTTAGATGAATCCAAAAAAGCTTCGCAATTTAACATCGGCAAGGTCTTTAGATGTCATAGCCAAATTTTAAGTTGATTGGATAAAATCTCTAGGTGGAGTACGTTAAAGTATGACGGCTGTTGATGAAAAAAAATTGAACTTTTAATTCAGAATAATGGCCTTCCTGTTTGGTTCGCGTCATGGCACTTCATAATTTTTTTACAAGTCTTGGCATGTTTCATGTCTCCACCAAAGTTAGTTTATGTAGGTGAACTCAACCATGAGAATTGTTTTGTTGAAATTTTCTAGAGGCACTACGATGCCATTTTGACATTCCTGCGTGCCAAACCTATACCATAGTAATTGTAATACCAGGCTTCACGATTGTGTTGATTCTTGTCAGTTTTCAAGCATGCTGAGACCCTCAAAAGGGCAAATCTTTTGAAAAAATTATTAGGGGGCGCTACAGAGCCATTGTACCACATTAAGTGCCAATTGGGATATCAAATCGAAGATCATAAGACACTGACAATTTGTTTAACGTTTTGCAAGTTTTGGAATATCCGATGGCCTTGAAACGTGTTTTCATAAAATTTGGAAAAACACAGGAAATGGCTCATAACTCACTTCCTGTTTGGCCGAAAAACTTCTAAAAAATTACCATTACCCTGCATGACAAATATAATAATCATAACAAATATCATGAACATTCATGCACTATAATCCTAACATGGCAGTGGCTAGTGGGCACTGGGGAGCCACCTGACCACTCCCGATCTAATATCAGCATATATGTACACTTGAGAGGACACTTTTATCAAGCTTGTAAAGTTTCAGGCAAATCTCACAAAGTATGTGGGAGTAAAACCAACTTCTTGTTTCATGGCGGAACATCGAAATTCGTTGCGATGCCACTGATACATCGTTCGATGAATCCAAAAACGCTTCGCAATTTAACATCGGAAAGGTCTTTAGATGTCATTCGCTAAATTTTAAATTGATCGGATAAAATCTCTAGGAGGAGTTTGTTAAAGTACGACGCCTGTGAATGGCGAAAAATCCAAAAAGTTGCAATTTCAATAAAAAATGGCGGACTTCCTGTTGAGTCTAGGTCACGGCACCAAGAGACTTTTTTTTAGGTTTCGGCATAATCCACATGTCCCCCAAATTTCGTACTTGTAGGTGAAAAGGACCCTGAGGGCTGCTTCGTTAAAATATTCTAGGGGGCGCTATAATGCTATTTTGCCACACCGATGCGTGATCCTAATATCCTTGTGAAAGGAATGACCGGCTTAACACGTGTGCAAAATTTTGTGAGTATTCAAGCATGTTTAGACAATCACAAGAGCAATTGTTTTAAAAAAATGATTGGGGGCGCTGTAGAGTCATTGTCCCACATTAAGTTCCAATTAGTGTTTCAAATTGAACACCATAAGATAGTTATAATTTCAGCAACGTTTTCCAAGTTTTAGAGTATTCTAAGGCCCTCAAACGTGTTCGTAAAATTTGGATAAACGCAGGAAATGGCTCATAGCTCACTTCCTGTTGGGACAAAAAATTTCAAAAAAATTACCATAACCCTGCATGACAAATTCAATGATCACACCAAATTTCATGAACATTCAAGCACTTTTATCTTTACATGGCCGTGGCTAGTGGGCGCTGTGGAGCCACCTGGCCACTCCCGATCTAATATCAGCATATATTTATACTTGGAAGGAGACCGTTATCAATCTTGTAAAGTTTCGGGCAAATCTCACAAAGTATGTGGGGGTAAAATCAACTTCCTGTTTCATGGCAAAACATCGAAATTCGCCGCGACACCACGCATACATCGTTCGATATATCCAGAAATCCTTCACAATTTAACCTCGAATAGGCCTTACGATGTCATTTGGCAAATTTTAAGTTGATTGGATAAAATCTCTAGGAGGAGTTCGTGAAAGTACGACGCCTGTTAATGACAAAAAATTTTAAAAAGTTGAAATTTCAATTAAAAATTGCATACTTCCTAATGAGTCTAGGTCATGTCACCAAGAGACTTTTTTTTAGGTCTCAGCATAAATCACATGTTCACCAAATTTCGTACATGTAGGTTTACCGGGCTGCGAGGGCTGCTTTTTTGAAATTTTCCAGGGGGCTCTATAATGGCACTTCGCCACCCTTATCTATAATCGTTTTATCTTAATAATACGCATGATTGGCTTTATATGTATACAAAATTTGTGAGTTTTCGGGCATGTTAAGACCCTCAAAAGGGCAATTCTTTTAAAAATCTGATTGGGGGCGCTATAGAGCCATTATGACACATTTAGTGCCAATTGATGTATCAAATTGAAGACGATAAGAAATTTATAATTTGTGCAATGTTTTGCAAGTTTTTGAGTATTTTAAGGCCTTCAAACGTGTGTTCGTAAAATTTGGGAAAACGCAGGAAATGGCTCATAGCTCACTTCCTGTTTGGCAAAAAAATTTCAAAAAAATTATAATAACCCGGCATGACAAATGCAATGATCAGACCAAATTTCATGAACATTTAAGCATTTTTATATTAACATGGCCTTGTCTAGAGGGCGCTGTGGAGCCACCTGACCACTCCCAATCTAATACTAGCATATATTTATACTTGAAAGGGGACTGGTATCAAGCCTGTAAAGTTTCGGGCCAATCTCACAAAGTATGTGGGATTAAAACCAACTTCCTCTTTCATGGCGGAACATCGAAATTCGCCGTGACGCCACGGATACATCGTTCGATGAATCCAAAAAAGCTTCACAATTTAATATCAGCAAGGTTTTTAGATGTCATACGCCAAATTTGAAGTTGATCGGATAAAATCTCTGGGAGGAGTTCGTTAAAGTACGACGCCTGTTAAAGGCAAAAAATTAAATAAAGTTGCAAATTCAATTAAAAATGGCGGACTTCTTGTTGAGTCTAGGTTATGGCACCAAGAAACTTTTTTTTAGGTCTCGGAATATTCCACATGTACACCGAATTTCGTACATGTATCTTCAACGGGCTGCGAGGGCTGCTTCATTGAAATTTTCTAGGGGGCGCTATAATGCCATTTTGCCTCGAGCATCTGTAAACCCTCTACAATTATAAATCTTATGACCAACTTAATAAGTGTGCAAAATTTTGTGAGTTTTTGAGCATGGTGAGGCCCTCAAAAATGCAATTATGTATTAGGGGGCGCTATCGAGCCACCATGTCACACCCAGTGCCAAATTGGATATCAAATCGAACAGCTTTATATTTTCAACCTCTGTGCAAAGTTTGGCGAGTTTTCAAGTATGCTAAGGCCCTCAAAAATGTTTTTGTAAAATCTGGAAAAATGCAGGAAATGGCTCACAGCTCACTTCCTGTGAGGAGAAAAAATTTCAAAAAAATTGACAAAACCCTTCATTATGACTACTATGGCCCCACCAAATTTCGTGAGAATCCGAGCAAGTGCGTTCCAAAATTGCCGCTATTTGGTGGCGTTATAGAGCCACCGGGGCAGAAACATCTACGTTGCCTGCACAAAACTAAAATTTTCGCCAGGCCTGAGGGGCCTGCCAATTTTCATGAGTTTTTGACCATGCTAAGGCCCTCAAAAATGCAATTCATTTCGGTTAAAAATAATAATAATAATAATGATAATTAAAGCTGCAAGCAGCGTTGAAAGGGCCCTCGCACCCCTTGTGCACTTTGGGGGTGGTGGCCAGATGCTGACGGGTGCAGGTGTGCATTCACATCCATTGGACACTGCTCGACTGTACAGTGTGTTTTCCTGAGTGGAGTGCAAACACCATTCCTGAAATCAATTGGTGGAGTACTCTCAAGTATGACGGCTGTTCATGAAAAAAAATTGAAATTTTAATTCAGAATAATTGACTTCCTGTTGGGTTCGCGTCATGGTACTTCAAAATTTTTTCACAAGTCTTGGCATGTTTCATGTCTCCACCAAAGTTTGTTTATGTAGGTGAACTGAACCATGAGAACTGTTTTGTTGAAATTTTCTAGAGGCACAACGATGCCATTTTGACATTCCTGTGTGCCAAACCGATACCATAGTAATTGTAATACCGGGCTCCACGAGTCTGTTGATTCTTGTCAGTTTTCAAGCATGTTGAGGCCCTCAAAAGGCTTATTCTTTTGAAAAAATTATTAGGGGGCGCTACAGAGCCATTGTGCCACATTATGTGCCAATTGGGATATCAAATCAAAGACTATAAGACACTGACAATTTGTGCAACGTTTTGCAAGTTTTGGAACATCCGAAGGCCTCAAAACATGTTTTCGTAAAATTTGGAAAAATACAGGAAATGGCTCATAGCTCACTTCCTGTTTGGCCGAAAAATTTCTAAAAAATTACCATAACCCTGCATGACAAATATAATGATCATAACAAATATCATGAACATTCATGCACTTTTATCCTAACATGGCAGTGGCTAGTGGGCACTGTGGAGCCACCTGCCCACTCCCCACCTAATATCAGCATATATGTATACTTTGGAGGACATTTTTCATCAAGCTTGTAAAGTTTCAGGCAAATCTCACATAGTATGTGGGAGTAAAACTAACTTCTTGTTTCATGGCGGAACATCGAAATTCGTTGTGACGCCACAGATACATCATTCGATGAATCCAAAAACGCTTCGCATTTTATCCTTAGCAATGTCTTTAGATATCATTCGCCAAATGTTAAGTTGATTGGATAAAATCTCTAGGAGGAGTTTCTTAAAGTACGATGCCTGTGAATGGTGAAAAATCCATAAAAGTTGCAATTTCAATTAAAAATGGCAGACTTCCTGCTGATTCTGGGTCACGGCACCAAGAGACTTTTTTTTAGGTTTCGGCATAATCCACATGTACCCCGAATTTCGTACATGTAGGTGAAAAGGACTCCGAGGGCTGCTTCGTTAAAATTTTCTAGGGTGCTCTATAATGCTATTTTGCCAAACCCAAGCATGATCCCAATATGCTTGTGAAATGATTGACCGGCTTAATACGAGTGCAAAATTTCGTGAGTATTCAAGCATGTTTTGACAATCAAAAGGGCAATTGTTTTAAAAAAATGATTGGGGGCGCTATAGAGCCATTGTCCCACATTAAGTTCCAATAGGTGTATCAAATTGAAGACCATAAGATATTTATAATTTCTGGAACGTTTTGCAAGTTTTGGAGTATTCTAAGGCCCTCAAACATGTGTTCGTAAAATTTGGTAAAAACGCAGGAAATGGCTCATAGCTCACTTCCTGTTTGGCCAACAAAGTTCTAATAAATTACCATATCCTTGCGTGAGCAATTCAATGATCACACGAAATTTCATGAACATTCAAGCACTTTTATCTTAACATGGCCATGGCTAGTGGGCGCTGTGGAGCCACCTGGCCACTCCCGATCTAATATCAGCATATATTTATACTTGCGAGGACACTTTAATCAAGCTTGTAAAGTTTCAGGCAAATCTCACATGGTATGTGGGAGTAAAACCAACTTCCTGTTTCATGGCGGAACATCGAAACTCGCCACAAAGCCACGGATACATCGTTAGATGAATCCAAAAAAGCTTCGCAATTTCGCATCGGCAAGGTCTTTAGATGTCTTAAGCCAAATTTTAAGTTGATCGGATAAAATCTCTAGGAGGAGTTCGTTAAAGTACGACGCCTGTGAATGGCGAAAAATCTAAAAAAGTTGCAAATTCAATTAAAAATGGCAGACTTCCTGTTGAGTTTAGGTCATGGCTCCAAGAGACTTTTTTTTAGGTTTTGGCATAATCCACTTGTCCCACGAATTTCGTACATGTAGGTTAAACGGGCTGCGAGGGCTGCTTCATTGAAATATTCCAGGGGGCGCTATAATGCCATTTTGCCACGCATATTAGTGAATCTTGTATCAAAGTAAAATGCATGACATGCTTAATGCGTAAGCAAAATTTAGTGAGTTTTTGAGCATGGTGAAGCCCTCGAAAATGCAATTCTGTATTAGGGGGCGCTATAGAGTTATAATGTGACACCTTGTTCCAAATGGGATATCAAAACGAAGAGCTTCATATTTTTAACCTCTGTGTAAAGTTTGGCAAGTTTTCGAGTATGTTTAAGCACTAAAATATGTGTTCGTAAAATCTGGGAAAATGCAGGAAATGGGTCATAGCTCACTTCCTGTGAGGAGAAAAAATTTCAAAAAAATGGACAAAACCCTTCATTATGAATACTATGACCCCACCAAATTTTGTGATAATCCGCGCAAGTGCGTTCCAAAATTGCCGATATTTGGCGGCGCTATAGAGCCACCGGGGCCGGTACATATACATTGCCAGCACAAAACTAAAATTTTCGCTAGTCCTGAGGTGCTTGTTAATTTTCATGAGTTTTTGACCATGTGAAGGGCCTCAAAAATGCAATTCATTTTGGTTAAAAATAATAATAATAATAATAATAATTATAAACGTTACAATTACAATAGGGTCCTCGCACCATTTGGTGCTCGGGCCCTAATAATAATTAAAGCTGCAAGCAGCATTGAAAGGGCCCTCGCACCCCTCGTGCATGTTGGGGGTGGTGGTGAGATAATGACGGGTGCAGGTGTGCATTCACATCCATTGGACACTGCTAAACTGTTCAATGTGTTTTCCTGTGTGGAGTGCAAACACCATTCCTGAAATCAATAGGTGGAGTACGCTAAAGTATGACAGCTGTTCATGAAAAAAAAAATTGAAATTTTAATTCAGAATAATGGACTTCCTTTGGGTTTTGCGTCATGGCACTTCATAATTTTTTTACAAGTCCTGGCATGTTTCATGTCTCCACCAAAGTTTGTTTATGTAGGTGAACTGAACCATGAGAACTGTTTTGTTAAAATTTATACAGGCACTACGATGCCATTTTGACATTCCTGCGTGCCAAACCTATACCATAGTAATTGTAATACCAGGCTCCACGAGTGTGTTGATTCTTGTAAATTTTCAAGCATGCTGGGACCCTCAGAAGGGTTATTCTTTTGAAAAAATTATTAGGGGGTGCTACAGAGCCATTTTGCCACAGTAAGTGCCATTTGGGATATCAAATTGAAGATTATAAGACACTGACAATATGTGCAACGTTTGGCAAGTTTTGGAATATCCGATGGCCTTAAAACGTGTTTTCGTTAAATTTGGAAAAACACAGGAAATGGCTTATAGCTCACTTCCTGTTTGGCCGAAAAATTTCTAAAAAATTACCATAACCCTGCATGACAAATATAGTGATCATAACAAATATCATGAACATTCATGCACTTTTATCCTAACATGGCAGTGGCTAGTGGGCGCTGTGTTGCCATCTGGCCACTCCCGATCTAATATCAGCATATATGTATACTTGAGAGGACACTTTTATCAAGCCTGTAAAGTTTCAGGCAAATCTCACAAAGTATGTGGGAGTTAAGCCAACTTCTTGTTTCATGGCTGAACATCGAAATTCGCCGCGACGCCACAGATACATCGTTCGATGTATCAAAAAAAGCTTCGCAATTTAACATTGGCAAGGTCTTTAGATGTCATATGCCATATTTGAAGTTGATTGGATAAAACCTCTAAGAGGAGTTCGTTAAAGTATGACGCCTGTTAATGGCAAAAAATCAAAAAAAGCTGCAATTTCAATTAAAAATGGCGGACTTCCTGTTGAGTCTAGTTCATGGCACCAAGAGACTTTTTTTTACGTCTCGGCATAATCCACTTGCACACCGAATTTCGTACATGTAGGTTAAACGGGCTGCGAGGGCTGCTTCAATGAAATTTTCTAGGGGGCGCTTTAATGCTATTTTGCCACTCCCATGCATGTTCCCAATATCCTTGCTAAAGAAATGGCCGGCTTAATTCGTATGCAAAATTTCGTGAGTATTCAAGCATTTTTAGACAATCAACAGGGCAATTGTTTTAAAAAAATGATTGGGGGCGCTATAGAGCCATTGTCCCACATTAAGTTCCAATTGGTGTATCAAATTGAAGACCAAAAGATAGTTATAATTTCTGCAACGTTTTCCAAGTTTTGGAGTATTCTAAGGCCCTCAAACGTGTGTTCGTAAAATTTGGATAAACGCAGGAAATGGCTCATAGCTCACTTCCTGTTTGGCCAAAAAATTTCAAAAAAGTTTCCATAACCCTGCATGACAACTTCAATGATCACACCAAATTTCATGAACATTCAAGCACTTTTATCTTAAAATGGCCAGTGCTAGAGTGCGCTGTGGAGGCACCTGGCCACTCCCAATCTAAAAGTAGCATCTAATTATACTTGGGAGGAGACTGTTATCAAGCTTTTAACGTTTCGGTCAAATCTTACAAAGTATGTGGGAGTAAAACCAACTTCCTGTTTCATGGCGGAACATCGAAATTCGCCGCGACGCCACGGATACATCGTTCGATGAATCCAAAAAAGCTTTGCAATTTAACATTGGCAAGGTCTTTAGATGTCATATGCCAAATTTGAAGTTGATTGGGTAAAACCTCTAAGAGGAGTTCGTTAAAGTACGACGCCTGTTAATGGCAAAAAATAAAAAAAAGCTGCAATTTCAATTAAAAATGACGGACTTCCTGTTGAGTCTATTTCATGGCACCAGAGACTTTTTTTTAGGTCTCGGCATAATCCACATGCACACCGAATTTCGTACATGTAGGTTAAACGGGCTGCGAGGGCTGCTTCATTGAAATTTTCTAGGGGGTGCTTTAATGCTATTTTGCCACACCCATGCGTGTTCCCAATATGCTTGTTAAAGAAATGACCGGCTTAATACTTAAGCAAAATTTTGTGAGTATTCAAGCATGTTTAGACAATCAAAATGGCAATTGTTTTAAAAAAATGATTGGGGGCGCTATAGAGCCATTGTCCCACATTAAGTTCCAATTGGTGTATAAAATTGAAGACCATAAGATAGTTATAATTTCTGCAACGTTTTCCAAGTTTTGGAGTATTCTAAGGCCCTCAAACATGTGGTCGTAAAATTTGGATAAACGCAGGAAATGGCTCATAGCTCACTTCCTGTTTTGCCAAAAAATTTGAAAAAAGTTTCCATAACCCTGCATGACAAATTCAATGATCACACCAAATTTCATGAACATTCAAGCACTTTTATCTTTACATGGCCGTGGCTAGTGGGCGCTGTGGAGCCACCTGGCCAATCCCGATCTAATAACAGCATATATTTATTCTTGGGAGGACACTATTATCAAGCTTTTAAAGTTTCAGGCAAATCTCACATAGTATGTGGGAGTAAAACCAACTTCCTGTTTCATGGCGGAACATCGAAATTCGCCGCAACGCCACGGATACATTGTTAGATGAATCCAAAAAAGCTTTGCAATTTAACATCAGCGAGGTCTTTAGATCTCATACCCCAAATTTTAAGTTGATCGGATAAAATCTCTAGGAGGAGTTCGTTAAAGTACCACGCCTGTGAATGGCGAAAAATCAAAAAAAGTTGCAATTTCAATTAAAAATGGCGGACTTCCTGTTGAGTCTAGGTCATGGCACCAAGAGACTTTTTTTTAGGTCTCAGCATAAATCACATGTCCACCGAATTTCATACATGTAGATTTACCGAGCTGCGAGGGCTGCTTCATTGAAATATTCCAGGGGGCGCTATAATGCCATTTTGCCACGCCTCTCTGTAAGTTTTTTTTATCATAATAATACGCATGATTAGCTTTATATGTGTGCAAAATTTTGTGAGTTTTCAAGCATGTTGAGACCCTCAAAACAACAATTCTTTTAAAAATCTGATTGGGGGCGCTGTAGAGCCATTATGACACATTTAGTGCCAATTGATAAATCAAATTGATAACGATAAGACAATTATACTTTTTGCAACGTTTTGCAAGTTTTCGAGTATTCTAAGGCCTTTAAAAGTTTGTTCGTAAAATTTGGAAAAACGCAGGAAATGGCTCATAGCTCACTTCCTGTTTGGCCAAAATATTTCAAAAAAATGATCATAACCCGGCATGAGAAGCGCAATAATCACACCAAATTTCATGAACATTCAAGCACTTTTATCTTAACATGGCCATGTCTAGAGCGCGCTGTGGAGCCACCTGACCACTCCCAATCTAATATCAGCATATATTTATACTTGAAAGGAGACTGTTATCAAGCCTGTAAAGTTTCGGGCAAATCTCACAAAGAATGCGTGAGTAAAACCAACTTCCTGTTTCATGGCGGAACATCGAAATTGGCCGCGACGCCACGGATATATCGTTCGATGAATCCGAAAAAGCTTTGCAATTTAACATCGGCAAGGTCTTTAGATGTCATATGCCAAATTTTAAGTTGATTGGATAAAATCTCTAGGAGGAGTTCGTGAAAGTACGACGCCTGTGAATGGCGAAAAATCAAAAAAAGTTGCAATTTCAATTAAAAATGGTGGACTTCCTGTTGAGTCTAGTTCATGGCACCAAGAGACTTTTTTTAGGTCTCGGCATAATCCACATGCACACCAAATTTCGTACATGTAGGTTAAACGGGCTGCGAGGGCTGCTTCATTGAAATTTTTTTGGGGGCGCTTTAATGCTACTTTGCCACACCCATGCGTGTTCCCAATATCCTTGTTAAAGAAATGACCGGGTTATTACGTATGCAAAATTTCATGAGTATTCAAGCATTTAGACAATCAAACGGGCAATTGTTTTAAAAAAATGATTGGGGGCGCTATAGAGCCATGTACCACATTCAGTTCCAATTGGTGTATCAAATTGAAGACCATGAGATAGTTATAATTTCTGCAACGATTTCCAAGTTTTGGAGTATTCTAAGGCCCTCAAACATGTGTTTGAAAAATTTGGATAAACGCAGGAAATGGCTCATAGCTCACTTCCTGTTTGGCCCAAAAATTTCAAAAAAGTTTCCATAACCCTGCGTGACAAATTCAATAATCACACCAAATTTCACGAACATTCAAGCACTTTTATCTTTACATGGCCGTGGCTAGTGGGCGCTGTGGAGCCACCTGGCCAATCCCGATCTAATATACGCAGATGTTTATACTTGGGAGGACACTTTTATCAAGCTTATAAAGTTTCAGGCAAATCTCACGTAGCATGTGGGAGTAAAACCAACTTCTTGTTTCATGGCGGGACATCGAAATTCGCCGCCACGCCACGGATACATCGTTAGATGAATCCAAAAAAGCTTCGCAATTTAACATCGGCAAGGTCTTTAGATGTCATATCCCAAATTTTAAGTTGATCGGATAAAATCTCTAGGAGGAGTTTGTTAAAGTACGACGCCTGTGAATGGCGAAAAATTAAAAAAAGTTGCAATTTCAATTAAAAATGGCGGACTTCCTGTTGAGTCTAGGTCATGGCACCAAGAGACTTTTTTTTAGGGCTTGGCATAATCTACATGAACACCGAATTTTGTACATGTAGTTTAAACACGCTGCGAGGGCTGCTTCATTGAAATTTTCTAGGTGGCGCTATAATGCGATTTTCCCATGCCCATCTGTAAACCCTATATCATAGTAAAACGTATGACTGGCTTTTCGTGTGCAAAATTTTGTGAGTTTTCGAGCATGCTGAGGCCCTCAAAAATGCAATTATCTATTAGGGGGCGCTATAGAGCCACCATGTCAAACCCAGTGCCAAATGAGACATCAAATTGAAGAGATTCATGTTTTCAACCTATGAGCCAAGTTTGGCGAGTTTTCGAGTATGATAAGACCCTCAAACGTGTGTTTGTAAAATCTGAAAAAACGCAGGAAATGGTTCATAGCTCACTTCCTGTGAGGCAAAAAAATTTCAAAAAAATTGACAAGAAACTTCATAATGACTTATATGGCCATATCGAATTTCGTGAGAATCCGAACAAGTGCGTTCCAAAATGGCCACGTGTTTGGTGGCGCTATAGAGCCACCGGGGCATGTCCAAGCACATAAATAACAAAACTTTGAAATTTTCACCACGACTGACGTCTCTGCAAATTTTTGTGAGTTTTCATGCATGGCAAGGCCCTCAAAAACGCGTTCTCGCAGCAGAATAAAAATAATAATTAAAGCTGCAAGCAGCGTTGAAAGGGCCCTCGCACCCCTCGTGCACGTTTAGGGTGGTGGCGAGATGTTGATGGGTGCAGGTGTCTATTCACAGCCATTGGACACTTCTAGACTGCGTACAATGTGTTTTCCTCAGTGAAGGGCAAACACCACTCCTCAAATCAATAGGTGGAGTACGCTAAAGTATGACAGCTGTTCATGAAAAAAAATTGAAATTTTAATTCAGAATAATAGACTTCCTGTTGGGTTCGCGTCATGGCACTTCATAATTTTTTTACAAGTCTTGGCATGTTTCATGTCTCCACCAAAGTTTGTTTATGTCGGTGAACTGAACCATGAGAACTGTTTTGTTGATATTTTCTAGGGGCACTATAAATGCCATTTTGACATTCCTGCGTGCCAAACCTATACCATAGTAATTGTAATACCAGGCTCCACGTGTGCGTTGATTCTTGTCAGTTTTCAAGCATGCTGAGACCCCCAAAAGGGTAATTCTTTTGAAAAAATTATTAGGGGGCGCTACAGAGCCATTGTGCCACATTAAGTGCCAATTGGGATATCAAATCGAAGATTATAAGACACTGACAATTTGTGCAACGTTTTGCAAGTTTTGGAATATCCAATGGCCTTAAAACGTTTTTTCGTAAAATTTGGAGAAACGCAGGAAATGGCTCATCGCTCACTTCCTGTTTGGCCGATAAATTTCTAAAAAATTACCATCACCCTGCATGACAAATATATTGCTCATAACAAATATCATGAACATTCATGCACTTTTATCCTAACATGGCCGTGGCTAGTGGGCGCTGTGGAGCCACCTGGCCACTCCCGATCTAATATCAGCATATATTTATACTTGGAAGGACACTTTTATTAAGCTTGTAAAGTTTCAGGCAAATTTCACATAGTATGTGGGAGTTAAACCAACTTCCTGTTTCATGGCGGAACATCCAAATTCGCCGCAACGCCACGGATACATCGTTAGATGAATCCAAAAAAGCTTCGCAATTTAACATCGGCAACGTCTTTCGATGTCATACGCCAAATTTTAAGTTGATCGGATAAAATCTCTAGGAGAGAGTTCGTTAAAGTACGACGCCTGTGAATGGCTAAAAATAAAAAAAAGTTGCAATTTCAATTAAAAATGGCGGACTTCCAGTTGAGTCTAGGTCATGGCACCAAGAGACTTTTTTTTAGGGCTTGGCATAATCTACATGGACACTGAATTTTGTACATGTAGGTTAAACACGCTGCGAGGGCTGCTTCATTGAAATTTTCTAGGTGGCCCTATAATGTCATTTTGCCATGCCCATATGTAAACCCTATATCATACTAAAACCTATGACGGGCTTTATAAGTTTGCAAAATTTTGTGAGTTTTCGAGCATGTTGAGGCTCTCAAAAATGCAATTATCTATTGGGGGGTGCTATAGAGCCACCATGTCACACCCAGCGCCAAATGAGACATCAAATCGATGAGATTCATGTTTTCAACCTCTGAGCCACGTTTGGAGAGTTTTCGAGTATGATAAGACCCTCAAAAATGTCTTCGTAAAATCTGAAAAGACGCAGGAAATGGCTCATAGCTCACTTCCTGTGAGGCAAAAGAATTTCAAAAAAATTGACAAGAAACTTCATAATGACTACTATGGCCATATCGAATTTCGTGAGAATCTGAGCAATTGCGTTCCAAATTGGTCGCGTGTTTGGTGGCGCTATAGAGCCACCGGGGCATGTCCAAGCAGAAATATAACAAAATTTTGAAATTTTCACCACGACTGACGTCTCTGCAAATTTTTATGAGTTTTCGTGCATAGCAAGGCCCTCAAAAACGCGTTCTCGCAGCAGAATAAAAATAATTATAATAATTAAAGCCGCAAGCGGCGTTGTACGGGCCCTCGCACACCGATGCACCGCCAAGAACGAGCGACCACTGACCCCTGCGCTCGGCGAGTCGATGTATTGCTGCTCTAGTCTGATAGAGGAATTGGATGTAGATTTTCTTCAGACCTATCACTTTCGTCTGTCACGACAATATGCCCAAAATGGCCGCCCTTTCACGCCCACACCGTTAATTAACAACAAGAGATTTTACTAACTTCTCATGTCACAGGGCTCAAGAGTCTTCATACCTTTTTTCATGACATTCAGATTAAATGTTTAGGAGAAGTTCGCAAAAGTATGACACATGCCCAATTTTGCTAATTTCCTGTCGCCAGGAGGGGGCGCTGTCAGTATGGCTAAATATGACCATGTTTATGGCCTCAGGGCAAGACTCTCATGATATGTCTGAAGTTTGGTGCAGGTTTGATAATGTCCACTGAAGTTATAAGCATTTGAATTTTCATGGTGAATTGCTTAAAATGGCGGCCCTGCCACGCCCACACCGTGACTCCCACCGGAATGAATTTAAGAACTTTTAATCTTCAAGGGGTAAAGACTACACACAGCAATTTCTATTGGAATCAGACAAAATCCCTAGGAGGAGTTTGTTAAAGTACGCAACATGCAAATCGCCAAAAATGGCTGTTCAATTCAAAATGGCCGACTTCCTGTTGACTTAAGCCTATGGTGTCAAGAGACTTTTTTGTAGACGTGGGTGTGATACATATGTCCAGCAACTTTCATCAGTGTTCGTGAAAGAAGGCCTTGGGGCTGCAGTTTAGAGGCGCTTAGCGAGGCAGTTGGCCCGGCCACTTGCGTAAACCAATACAATTAGTAATTGTTTATGGAAACTGACCAGCTTGTGAAGTTTGGTATGTAAAGAACAAAGTTTACCTAAATTTATTAGGGAATCAATGTTCACGGCGAGATGCTCAAAATGGCCGCCTCATCACGCGCACAAGGTTAATCCAAACAAGAAGATTTTAATAACTTTTCATGGTACAGGTCTCAAGAGGGTCCACGCCCGTTTTCATGACATTCAGATGAAATCTGTAGGAGGAGTTTGCAAAAGTATGACACATGCCCAATTTTTGTCATTTCCTGTCGCCAGGAGGGGGCGCTGTCAGTATGGCTGAATATGACCATTTGAGTGGTTTCAGGGCGGGACTCTTATAATACTCCTGACGTTTGGTGCACGTCGGACAAATATCACTGAAGTTATAAGCATTTGAAATTTCATGGCAAAACGCTTAAAATGGCGGCCCTGCCACGCCCACACCTTGACTCCAACCGAGATGATTTTAATAAATTTTGATCTTCAAGGGGTCAAGAGTGAACACAGTGATTTTCATGAGAATCCGGCAAAACCCCTAGGAGGAGTTCGATAAATTCCGATGCCTGAAATCGGCAAAAATGGCCTAATTTTTGAATTTTCAACGCCACCTAGCGGTCTTCCTGTGCATTGGACAAAAACGTCCCAAATAGCAAATCCGTTTGTCTTGGCAAGCTCTACATGCCTACCAAATTTCAGCATAATCGGGTAAACCACAGATTTTTCATGAATTTTTTAATTTTTCTAGGGGGCGCTGTGGAGCCATTTTGCCCCGCCCACTGCCGAAACCAATAAAATCATAGAATTTTCACCAGGCCGGATTTTTCAGCCACATCTCTGTTTGAATTGAAACACGTTAAAGCCCCCAAAAAGACCTGTAAAGTGGAAGAATAATAAGAATAATAATAATAATAAGAATAATTAAAGCCGCAAGTGGCGTTGTACGGGCCCTCGCGCACCGATGCACCGCCGAGAACGAGCGACCGCCAATCTCTGGGCTCGCCGACTGGAGTTAACGTTGCTTGGGTCTGTCGGAGGAATTGCATGTAAATGTTCTTCAGACCTGTCACTGTCGCCTGTCACGGAAAGATGCTCAAAATGTCCACCCCGTCACACCCACACCGTTAATTGACATCCAGAGCTTTTGTTAAGTTTTCATGTCACAGGGCTCAAGAGTGTCCACACCTTTTCCGTGACATTCAGATGCAATCTGCAAGAGTAGTTCGCAAAAGTATGACACATGCACAATTTTGCTAATTTCCTGTCACCAGGAGGGGGCGCTGTCAGTATGGCTAAATATGACCATGTGAATGGCTTCAGGGCGGGACTCTTATGATATGCATAAAGTTTGGTGCATGTCGGACAATTTACCCTGAAGCCATAAGCATTTGAATTTTCATGGCGAATTGCTTAAAATGGCGGCCCTGCCACGCCCACACCATGACTCCCACCGAAATGAATTTAATATCTTTTGCTCTTCAAGGGGTCAAGAGTACACACAGCGATTTTCATGAGAATCGGACAAAATCCCTAGGAGGAGTTCGTTAAAAGCACATAACGTGCAAATCGCCAAAAATGGCCGTTCAATTAAAAATGGCCGACTTCCTGTTGACTTTAGCCTATGGTGTCAAGAGACTTTTTTGTAGAAGTGGGTGTGATACATATGTCCAGCAACTTTCATCAGTGTACGTGCAGGAAGGCCTTTTGGCTGCAGTTTAGAGGGCGCTAGCGAGGCAGTTGGCCCCGCCCAGTTGCAAAACCAATACAATTCGTAACTGTCTATGGAAACTGACCAGGTTGTGAAGTTTGGTATGTAAAGAACAAAGTTTACCTCAATTTATTAGGGAATCAATGTTCACGGCGAGATGCTCAAAATGGCCGCCCCATCACGCCCACAAGGTTTATCCGAACAAAAAGATTTTAATTACTTTTCATGGTACAGGGCTCAAGAGTGTTCACACCCGTCTTAGTGACATTCAGATGAAATCTGTAGGAGGAGTTCGCAAAAGTATGACACATGCCCAATTTTTGTCACTTCCTTTCGCCAGGAGGGGGCGCTGTCAGTATGGCTGAATTTGACCATTTGAGTGGTTTCAGGGCGGGACTCTTATAATACGCCTGACGTTTGGTGCAGGTCGGACAAATATCACTGAAGTTATAAGCATTTGAAATTTCATGGCAAAACGCTTAAAATGGCGGCCCTGCCACGCCCACACCGTCACTCCAACCGAGATGATTTTAATAACTTTTGATCTTCAAGGGGTCAAGAGTAAACACAGTGATTTTCGTGAGAATCCGGCAAAACCCTTAGGAGAAGTTTGTTAAATTCCGATGCCTGAAATCGGCAAAAATTGCCTAATTTTGTATTTTCAACGCCACCTAGCTGGCATCCTGTGCATTGGACAAAAACGTCCCAAATAGCAAATCCGTTTGTCTTGGCAAGCTCTACATGCCTACCAAATTTCAGCATAATCGGGCAAACCACAGATTTTTCATGAATTTTTAAATTTTTCTAGGGGGCGCTGTGGAGCCATTTTGCCCCGCCCACTGGCGACACCTATAGAATCATAGAATTTTCACCAGGCCTGATTTTTCAGCCACATTTTTGTTCGAATTGAAACACGTTAAAGCCCCCAAAAAGCCCTGTAAAGTGGACGAATAATAAGAATAATAAGAATAATATAATAATAATAATAATAATCACTACAGGTACACTACGGTCCTCGCACCGTGAGTGCTCGGGCCCGTAATAATAATCACGACAGATACAATACGGTCCTCGCACCGTGAGTGCTTGGGCCCGTAATAATAATAATAATAACTAAGAAGAAGAAGAAGAAGAAGAAGAATAATAAAAATCCCTTCAACAACAATAGGTTCCTCGCACCTTTGGTGCCAGGACCCGTTCCGGGCCCTGGCACCGGTCGGTGCCCGGGCCCTAATTAAAGCTGCAAGCAGCGTTGAAAGGGCCCTCGCACCCCTCGTGCACTTTGGGGGTGGTGGCGAGATGTTGACGGCTGCAGGTGTGCATTCACATCCATTGGACACTGCTAGACTGTACAATGTGTTTTCCTGAGTGGAGTGCAAACACCATTCCTGAAATCAATAGGTGGAGTACACTAAAGTATGACGGCTGTTCTGAATTCAGAATAATGGACTTCCTGTTGGGTTCGTTTCATGGCACTTCATAATTTTTTTACAAGTCTTGGCATGTTTCATGTCTCCACCAAAGTTTGTTTATGAAGGTAAACTGAACCATGAGAACTGTTTTGAGCTGAAATTTTCTGGAGGCACTACGATGCCATTTTGACATTCGTGCGAGCCAAACCCATATCATAGTAATTGTAATACCAGGCTCCACAAGTGTGTTGATTCTTATAAGTTTTCCAGCATGCTGAGACCCTAAAAAGGGCAATTCTTTTGAAAAAATGATTAGGGGGCGCTACAGAGGCATTGTACCACATTAATTGCCAATTGGAATATCAATTTGAAGAACATTAAGACACTGACAATTTGTGCAACGTTCCGCAAGTTTTGGAATATCCATAGGCCTTAAAACGTGTGTTTGTAAAATTTGGAAAAACGCAGGAAATGGATCATAGCTCACTTCCTGTTTGGCAGAAAAATTCATAAAAAATTATCATAAACCTGAATGACAAATCTAATGATCACACCAAATTTCATGAACATTCATGCACTTTTATCCTAACATGGCCATGGCTAGTGGGCGCTGTGGAGCCACCTGGCCACTCCTGATCTAAGATCAACATAAAAGTATACTTGAGAGGAAACTTTTATCAAGCTTGTAAAGTTTCAGGCAAATCTCCCATAGTATGTGGGAGTAAAACCAACTTCCTGTTTCATGGCGGGACATCGAAATTCGCCGCAACGCCACGGATACATCGTTCGATGAATCCAAAAAAGCTTCGTAATTTAACATCGGCAAGCTCTTTAGATGTCATACGCCAAGTTTTAAGTTGATCGGATAAAATCTCTAGGAGGAGTTTGTTAAAGTACGACGCCTGTGAATGGCTAAAAATTAAAAAAAGTTGCAATTTCAATTAAAAATGGCGGACTTCCTGTTGAGTCTAGGTCATGGCACCAAGAGACTTTTTTTTAGGGCTTAGCATAATCTACACGGACACCGAATTTTGTACATGTATGTTAAACATGCTGCGAGGGCTGCTTCATTGAAATTTTCTAGGTGGCGCTATAATGCGATTTTGCCATGCTCATCTGTAACCCCTATATCATAGTAAACCTTATGATCGGCTTTATAAATTTGCAAAATTTCGTGAGTTTTCGAGCATGTTGAGCCCCTCAAAAATGCAATTATCTATTAGGGGGCGCTATAGAGCCATAATGTCAGACTTAGTGCCAAATGATACATCGAATTGAAGAGATTCATGTTTGCAACCTATGAGCCAAACTATAGGTTGCAAACATGAATCTCTTCAATTCGATGTTTCGAGTATGATAAGACCCTCAAAAATGTGTTTGTAAAATCTGAAAAAGCGCAGGAAATGGCTCATAGCTCACTTCCTGTGAGGCAAAAAAATTTCAAAAAAATTGGCAGAAAACTTCATAATGATTACTATGGCCATATCGAATTTCGTGAGAATCCGAGCAATTGCGTTCCAAAATGGCCGAGTGTTTGGTGGCGCTATAGTGCCACCAGGGCATGTCCAAGCACAAAAATAACAATATTTTGAAATTTTCACCACAACTGACGTCTCTGCAAATTTTTGAGAGTTTTCGTGCATGGCAAGGCCCTCAAAAACGCATTCTCGCAGCAGAATAAAAATAATAATAACAATTAAAGCTGCAAGCAGCGTTGAAAGGGCCCTCGCACCCCTCGAGCATGTTGGGGTGGTGGCGAGATGTTGATGGGTGCAGGTGTCCATTCATAGCCATTGGACCCTGCTCGACTGTGTACAATGCGTTTTCCTGAGGGGAGTGCAAACACCACTCCTGAAATCAATTGGTTTAGCACGTTAAAGTATGACACCTGTTCATGAAAATAAGTTGAAATTTTAAATCAAAATAATGCACTTCCTGTTGGGTTCGGGTCATGGCACGATATAATTTTTGTACAAATCTTAGCACGTTTCATGTCTCCACCAAATTTTGTTCATGTTGGTGAACTGAACGATGAGAACTGTTTTGCTGAAATTTTCTGGAGGGCCCTAGAATACCATTTTGACATTCCTGCGTGCAAAAACCTATACCATAGTTATTGTAATACAGGGCTCCATGAGTTTGTTGATTATTGTATATTTTCAAGCATGTTGACACCCTCAAAGAGGCAATTCTTTTAAAAAAAAGTTTAGGGGGCGCTACAGAGGCATTGTGCCATATTAAATGGTAATTGGGATATCAAGTCAAAGATCATAAGACAATGGGCCTCATGCAAGAAGCGATATAAGAACACATTTTCTCTTATTTTTGTTCGTATGCCCGATTTTTTCTTATTTTGTTCTTACCCATTGATTTCTGGGATGCACCAATGTTTTCTTATTTTTGCGCTTCTCTTAGGTAAGAGAAAATTTTACGAGTGGTCGAGAGCACTCTTACCGAGATAAGAGAAAACACAAAACTGTTATCTCTGTCCACAAATTGCTTGTCCAGTGCACGGCAACACAAGTTTTAAAACCTAAACATTAAAAATGCATCATGTAATCACATTTTGATTGTTTTATGTTTTTGAGAAATTATAATGATTCTATTATTTAATTCTTTGGCTGAAGAGTTTGGCCAGTTGATCCTAATTAGGACGAAGCTATAAAAACCCTTGGATACTTGCGTGCATTCTGCTTCTGAATGGCTTACCTATTGCAGTTGGACGCTTTGGCCATCCAGGCCCTTGCGAGACAGCGGGTCTTTAGAGATGGCACGGATCTGTTTGCTGAGACAGATGAATGGCTGCTCGAACCAAATGCGAAAAGCAACGCATTTTGAGCACGGAGGATTACTGTTGTGCGTTACGGCTCTCCTGTTCAAACAAATGCACTGGCAAAATCCATTCATACGAAGAAATTCAATGCTTGCTCAAAATGTAGGCGGACGAAAACATATAATCAGAACGGGATACTACATGCAAAAATTTGGAGATTTATGAAATAATTTGTAAGTAGTTACATTCGCTTGGTTATCACAGAATAATACATCAGTGCCATGACAAACTAAAGGAAATACGGCACTGATATTTCAAAGTGCAGGACGCTGTGCGGAAGTCTGGCAGCTCAAATTATGAGACACGCAGCATATGCATTCGCAATATTAATATTCTAAACCCCCTTCTCAATAATAAAACCCCCCAAAATATATTGGCACCTCCTTTTCAAAATCGTTCCCTATTTAAAACCACATAGGTGCATAATGCAACGCACTGAATCGGAATTTTGAGATCTATGCGAGCAGGTATGTTACGATATTACCAGTCTGAAAGCTGACCAGCTGGGGGGAGAGGGGAGGGGGGGACAATCGTACTGCGGCACTGTACGGAACAATCGTACCAAGTGTGAAAGTGCCCTCGAGCAGCCACGAGCAGTCTGCTCTTTGCACACGGCACGTCACCTACCCTTATATGGTGTTTAGTGGGTGTAATATTATGCTAATTTGAAACAACCGGGCACGCGCTTCCAATTTACGATCAAGTGGGATTCAACATTCTGCCCATCTGGGTTAGAGCAGATTTGGACGGTGAGAGCGTTTGGTGCATACGGAGTATATTTCTCTTATTTTTTCTCTTAGCAAAAAAATAAGAGAAAATATAAGAGAAATTTAAGAGAATGTTGCTGCATGAGGCCCAATGACAATTTCTGCAACGTTTTGCAAGTTTTGGAATATCTGAAGGCCTTAAAACGTGTGTTCGTAAAATTTGGGAAAAACGCAGGAAATAGCTCCTAGCTCACTTCCTGTTTGGCCAAAAAATTTCTTATAAATTAGCATATCCTTGCATGAGAAATTCAACGATCAAACCGAATTTCATGAACATTCAAGCACATTTAACTGAACATGGCTGTGGCTAGAGGGCGCTGTGGAGCCACCTGGCCACACCCGATCTAATATCAGCATATATTTTTACTTGGAAGGAGACCGTTATCAAGCCTGTAAAGTTTCGGGCAAATCTCACAAAGTATGTGTGAGTAAAATCAACTTCCTGTTTCATGGCGAAACATCAAAATTCTCCGCTTGGCCATGGATACATCGCTCGATATATCCGGAAAACCTTCGCAATTTAACATCAGACAGGTCTTACGATGTCACTTGCCAAATTTTAAGTTGATCGGATAAAATCTCTTGGAGGAGTTTGTTAAAGTACGATGCCTGTGACTGACGAAAAATTTTTAAAAGTTGAAATTTCAATTAAAAATGACAGACTTCCTGTTGAGTCTAGGTCATGGCACATAGAGACTTTTTTTTAGGTCTCAGCATAAATCACATGTCCACCAAATTTCGTACATGCAGATTAACCGAGCTGCGAGGGCTGCATCATTGAAATTTTCCAGGGGGCGCTATAATGCCATTTTGCCACGCCTTTCTGTAAGTTTTTTATCATAGTAATACGCATGATTAGATTTATAAGTGTACAAAATTTTGTGAGTTTCCAAGAATGTTGAGACCCTCAAAACGACAATTCTTTTAAAAATCTGATTGGGGGCGCTATAGAGCCATTATGGCACATTTAGTGCAAATTGATATATCAAATTGATAACGATAAGACAATTATACTTTTTGCAACGGTTTGCAAGTTTTCGAGTATTCTAAGGCCTTTAAACGTGTGTTCGTAAAATTAGGAAAAACGCAGGAAATGGCTCATAACTCACTTCCTGTTTGGCCAAAAAAGTTCAAAAAAATTACCGTAACCTAGCATAACAAATGCAATAATCACACCAAATTTCATGAACATTCAAGCACTTTTAATTTAACATGGCCGTGTCTAGAGGGCGCTGTGGAGCCACCTGACCACTCCTGATCTAATATCAGCATATATTTATACTTGAAAGGAGACTGTTATCAAGCCTGTAAAGATTCGGGCAAATCTAACAAAGTATATGGGAGTAAAACCAACTTCCTCTTTCATGGCGGAACATCGAAATTGGCCGCGACGCCATGGATACATCGTTCGATGAATCCAAAAAAGCTTCGCAATTTAACATCGGCAAGGTCTTTAGATGTCCTGAGCCAAATTTTAATATGATCGGATAAAATCTCTTGGAGGAGTTTGTTAAAGTACGACGCCTGTGAATGGTGAAAAATTAAAAAAAGTTGTGATTTCAATTAAAAATGGCGGACTTCCTGTTGAGTCTAGGTGATGGCACCAAGAGACTTTTTTTTAGGTGTTGGCATAGTCCACATGGACACCGAATTTCGGACATGTAGGTTAAACGGGCTGCGAGGGCAGCTTTTTTGAAATTTTCCAGGCGGCGCTATAATAACATTTTGCCTCGAACATTTGTAAACCCTCTACATTTATAAATCTTATGACCAAATAAATAAGTATGCAAAATTTTGTGAGTTTTTGAGCATGCTGAGGCCCTCAAAAATGCAATTTTGTATTAGGGGGCGCTATAAAGCCACTATGTCACAACCAGTGCCAACTGGGATATCAAATCGAAGAGCTTCATATTTTCAACCTCTGTGCAAAGCTTGGCGAATTTTCAAGTATGATAAGGCCGTCAAAAATGTGTTTGTAAAATCTGGAAAAACGCAGGAAATGGCTCACAGCTCACTTCCTGTGAGGAGAAAAAATTTCAAAAAAATTGACAAAACCCTTCATCATGACTACTATGGCCCCACCAAATTTTGTGAGAAGCCGAGCAAGTGCGTTCCAAAAGTGCCGCTATTTGGTGGCGCTATAGAGCCACCGGGGCAGATACATATACGTTGCCAGCACAAAACTAAAATTTTCGCCAGGTCTGAGGTGCCGGCCAATTTTCATGAGTTTTTGACCATGTTAAGGGCCTCAAAAATGCAATTCATTTCGGTTAAAAATAATAATAATAATAATAATAATAATTAAAGCTGCAAGCAGCGTTGAAAGGGCCCTCGCAACCCTCGTGCACGTTGGGGGTGGTGGCGAGATGTTGACGGGTGCAGGTGTGCACTCACATCCATTGGACACTGCGAGACTGTACAATGTGTTTTCCTGAGCGGAGTGCAAACACCACTCCTGAAATCAATAGGTGGAGTACGTTAAAGTATGACGGCTGTTCATGAAAAACAATTGAAATTTTAATTCAGAATAATGGACTTCCTGTTGGGTTCGCGTCATGGCACTTCATAATTTTTTTACAAGTCTTGGCATGTTTCATGTCTCCACCAAAGTTTGTTTATGTAGGTGAACTGAACCATGAGAACTGTTTTGTTGAAATTTTCTAGAGGCACTACGATTCCATTTTGACATTCCTGCGTGCCAAACCTATACCATAGTAATTGTAATACCAGGCTCCACGAGTGTGTTGATTCTTGTAAGTTTTCAAGCATGCTGAGACCCTCAAAAGGGTTGTTCTTTTGAAAAAATTATTAGGGGGTGCTACAGAGCCATTTTGTCACATTAAGTGCCAATTGGGATATCAAATCGAAGATTATAAGACACTGACAATTTGTGCAACGTTTTGCAAGTTTTGGAATATCCGATGGCCATAAAACGTGTTTTCATAAAATTTTGAAAAACACAGGAAATGGCTCATGGCTCACTTCCTGTTTGGCTAAAAAATTTCTAAAAAATTACCATAACCCTGCATGACAAATATAATAATCATAACAAATATGAACATTCATGCACTTTTATCCTAACATGGCAGTGGCTAGTGGGCGCTGTGGAGCCACCTGGCCACTCCCGATCTAATATCAGAATATATGTATACTTGAGAGGACACTTTTATCAAGCTTGTTAAGTTTCAGGCAAATCTCACGAAGTATGTGGGAGTAAAACCAACTTCTTGTTTCATGGCGGAACATCGAAATTGTATAACGCCAGCATACGGATACATCGTTCGATGAATCAAAAACGCTTCGCAATTTAACATCGGCAAGGTCTTTAGATATCATTTGCCAAATTTTAAGTTGATCGGATAAAATCTCTAGGAGGAGTTTGTTAAAGTACGACGCCTGTGAATGGTGAAAAATCCAAAAAAGTTGCAATTTCAATTAAAAATGGCGGACTTCCTGTTGAGTCTAGATCATGGCACCAAGAGACTTTTTTTTAGGTTTCGGCATAATCCACATGTCCCCCAAATTTCGTACATGTAGGTGAAAAGGACCCCGAGGGTTGCTTCGTTTAAATTTTCTAGGTGGCGCTATAATGCTATTTTGCCACACCCATCCGTGATCCCAATATCCTTGTTAAAGGAATGACGGTCTTAATACGTGTGCAAAATTTCGTGAGTATTCAAGCATGTTGAGACGATCAAAAGGGCAATTGTTTTAAAAAAATGATTGGGGGCGCTATAGAGCCATTGTCCAACATTAAGTTCCAATTCGTGTATCAAATTAAAGACCATAAGATAGTTATAATTTCTGCAATTTTTTCCATGTTTTGGAGTATTCTAAGGCCCTCAAACATGTGTTCGTAAAATTTGCATAAACGCAGGAAATGGCTCATAGCTCACTTCCTGTTTGGCCAAAAAATTTCAAAAAAATTTCCATAACCCTGCATGACAAATTTAATGATCACACCAAATTTCATGAACATTCAAGCACTTTTATCTTTACATGGCCGTGGCTAGTGGGTGCTGTGGAGCCACCTGACCACTCCCGATCTAAAACCAGCATAAATTTATACTTGGGAGGCCACTTTTATCAAGCTTGTAAAGTTTCAGGCAAATCTCACATAGTATGTGGGAGTAAAACCAACTTCCTGTTTCAATGCGGAACATCAAAATTTGCCGCAACGCCACGGATACATCGTTTGATGAATCCAAAAAAGCTTCGCAATTTAACATCGGCAAGGTCTTTAGATGTCATACACCAAATTTTAACTTGATTGAATAAAATCTCTAGGAGGAGTTCGTTAAAGTACGACGCCTGTGAATGGCGAAAAATCAAAAAAAGTTGCAGTTTCAATTAAAAATGGCGGACTTCCTGTTGAGTCTAGGTCATGCCACCAAGGGACTTTTTTTTAGGTCTCGGCATAGTCCACATGTACACCGAATTTCGTACATGTATGTTCAACGGGCTGCGAGGGCTGCTTCATTGAAATTTTCTAGGGGGCGCTATAATGCCATTTTGCCTCAAACATCTGTAAACCCTCTACAATTATTAATCTTATGACCAACTTAATAAGTGTTCAAAATTTTGTGAGTTTTTGAGCGTGCTGAGTCCCTCAAAAATGCAATTATGTATTAGGGGGCGCTATAGAGCCACCATGTCACATCCAGCGCCAAATGGGATATCAAATCGAACAGCTTTATATTTTCAACCTCTGTGCAAAGTTTGGTGAGTTTTCAAGTATAATAAGGCCCTCAAAAATGTTTTTGTAAAATCTGGAAAAACGCAGGAAATGGCTCACAGCTCACTTCCTGTGAGGAGAAAAAATTTCAAAAAAATTAACAAAGCCCTGCATTATGACTTCTATGGTTCCACCAAATTTCGTGAGAATCCGAGTAAGTGCGTTCTAAAATTGCTGCTATTTGGTGGCGCTATAGAGCCACTGGGGCAGGTACATATACGCTGCAAGCACAAAACTAAAATTTTCGCCAGGCCTGAGGTGCCTGCCAATTTTCATGAGTTTTTGACCATGTTAAAGCCCTCAAAAATGCAATTCATTTCGGTTAAAAAAATAATAATAATAATAATAATAATAAACATTACAATTACAATAGGGTCCTCGCACCATTCAGTGCTCGGGCCCTAATAATAATAATAATAAACATTACAATTACAATAGGGTCCTCGCACCATTCGGTGCTCGGGCCCTAATAATTAAAGCTGCAAGCAGCGTTGAAAGGGCCCTCGCACCCTTCGTGCACGTTGGGGGTTGTGGCGAGATGTTGACGGGTGCAGGAGTGCATTCACATCCATTGGAAACTGCGAGACTGTACAATGTGTTTTCCTGAGGCGAGTGGAAAGACCATTCCTGAAATCAATAGGTGGAGTACGCGAAAGTATGATGGCTGATCATGAAAAAGAATTGAAATTTTAATTCAGAATAATGGACTTCCGGTTGGGTTCGCGTCATGGCACTTCATAATTTTTTTACAAGACTTGGCATGTTTCATGTCTCCACCAAAGTTTGTTTATGTAGGTGAACTGAACCATGAGAACTTTTTTGTTGAAATTTTCTAGGGGCACTACGATGCCATTTTGACATTCCTGCGTGCCAAAGCCATGCCATAGTAATTGAAATACCAGGCTCCACGAGTGTGTTGATTCTTGTCAGTTTTCAAGCATGCTGAGACCCTCAAAAGGGTTATTCTTTGGAAAAAACATTAGGGGGCGCTACAGAGCCATTGTGCCACATTAAGTGCCAATTGGGATATCAAATCAAAGATTATAAGACACTGACAATTTGTGCAACGTTTTGCAAGTTTTGGAATATCCGATGGCCTTAAAACGTGCTTTCGTAACATTTGGAAAAACACAGGAAATGGCTCATAGCTCACTTCCTGTTTGTCCGAAAAATTTCTAAAAATTACCTTAACCCTGCATGACAAATATAATGATCATAACAAATATCATGAACATTCAAGCACTTTTATCTTTACATGGCAGTGGCTAGTGGGCGCTGTGGAGCCACCTGGCCACTCCTGATCTAATATATGCATATATTTATACATGGGAGGACACTTTTATCAAGCTTGTAAAGTTTCAGGCAAATCTCACATAGTATGTGGGAGTAAAACCAACTTCCTGTTTCATGGCGGAACATCCAAATTCGCCGCAACGCCACAGATACATCGTTTGATATCTGCAAAAAAGCTTCGCAATTTAACATCAGCAAGGTCTTTAGATGTCATATGCCAAATTTTAAGTTGATCAGATAAAATCTCTAGGAGGAGTTCGTTTAAGTACGACGCCTGTGAATGGTGAAAAATCCAAAAAAGTTGCAATTTCAATTAAAAATGGCAGACTTCCTGTTGAGTCTAGGTCATGGCACCAAGAGACTTTTTTTTAGGTTCGGCATAATCCACAAGTCCACCGAATTTCGTACATGTAGGTGAAAAGGACCCCGAGGGCTGCTTCATTAAAATTTTCTAGGGGGCGCTATAATGCTATGTTGCCACACCTATGCGTGATTTAAATATCCTCGTCAAAGGAATGACCGGCTTAATACGTGTGCAAAATTTTGTGAGTATTCAAGCATGTTTAGACCCTCAAAAGGGCAATTGTTTTAAAAAAATGAATGGGGGTGCTATAGAGCCATTGTCCCACATTAAGTGCCAATTTGTGCATCAAATTGAAGACCATTAGACAGTAATAATTGCTTCTATGTTTTCCAAGTTTCGGAGTATTCTAAAGCCCTCAAACATGTATTCGTAAAATTTGGATAAACGCAGGAAATGGCTCATAGCTCACTTCCTGTTTGGCGAAAAAATTTCAAAAAAATTACCATAACCCTGCATGACAAATTCAATGATCACACCAAATTTTATGAATATTCTAGCACTTTTATCTTTACATGGCCGTGGCTAGTGGGCGCTCTGGAGCCACCTGGCCACTCCCGATATAATATCAGCATAAATTTATACTTGGGAGGACACTTTTATCAAGCTTGTAAAGTTTCAGGCAAATCTCACATAGTATGTGGGAGTAAAACCAACTTCCTGTTTCATGGCGCAACATCGAAATTCGCTGAAACGCCACGGATACATCGTTAGATGAATCCAAAAAAGCTTCGCAATTTAACATTGGCAAGGTCTTTAGATGTCATATGCCAAATTTGAAGTTGATCGGATGAAATCTCTAGGAGGAGTTCGTTAAAGTACGACGCCTGTGAATGGCGAAAAATCAAAAAAAGTTGCAATTTCAATTAAAAATGGCAGACTTCCTGTTGAGTCTAGGTCATGGCGCCTGAGACTTTTTTTTCGGGCTTGGCATAATCTACATGGACACCGAATTTTGTACATGTAGGTTAAACACGCTGCGAGGGCTGCTTCATTGAAATTTTCTAGGTGGCGCTATAATGCGATTTTGCCATGCCTATCTGTAAACCCTATATCATAGAAAAACTTATGACCGGCTTTATAAGTTTGCAAAATTTCGTGAGTTTTCGAGCATGCTGAGGCCATCAAAAATGCAATTATGTATTAGGGGGCGCTATAGAGCCACCATGTCACACCCAGTGCCAAATGCGACATCAAATCGAAGAGATTCATGTTTTCAACATATGAGCCAAGGTTGGCGAATTTTCGAGTATGATAAGACCCTCAAAAATGTCTTCGTAAAATCTGAAAAGACGCAGGAAATGGCTCATAGCTCACTTCCTGTGAGGCAAAAAAATTTCAAAAAAATTGACAAAAAACTTCATAATGACAACTATGGCCATATCGAATTTCGTGAGAATCCGAGCAACTGCGTTCCAAAATGGCCGCGTGTTTGGTGGCGCTATAGAGCCACCGGGGCATGTCCAAGCACAAAAATAACAAAACTTTGAAATTTTCACCAAAACTGACGTTTCTGCAAATTTTTGTGAGTTTTCGTTCATGGCAAGGCCCTCAAAAATGCGTTCTCGCAGCAGAATAAAAATAATAATCATAATTAAAGCTGCAAGCAGCGTTGAAAGGGCCCTCGCACCCCTCGTGCACGTTGGGGGTGGTGGCGAGATGTTGACCGGTGCAGGTGTGCATTCACATCCATTGGACACTGCTAGACTATACAATGTGTTTTCCTGAGTGGAGTGCAAACACCATTCCTGAAATCAATAGGTGGAGTACGTTAGAGTATGATGGCTGTTGACGAAAAAAATTGAACTTTTAATTCCGAATAATAGCCTTCCTGTTGGGCTCGCCTCATGGCACTTCATAATTTTTTTACAAGTCTTGGCATGTTTCATGTCTCCACCAAAGTTAGTTTATGTAGGTGAACTCAACCATGAGAATTGTTTTGTTGAAATTTTCTTGAGGCACTACGATGCCATTTTGACATTCCTGCGTGCCAAACCTATACCATAGTAATTGTAATACCAGGCTCCACGATTGTGTTGATTCTTGTCAGTTTTTAAGCATGCTGAGACCCTCAAAAGGGCAAATCTTTTGAAAAAATGATTAGGGGGGCTCTACAGAGCCATTGTACCACATTAATTGGCAAATGGAATATCAAATCGAAGATCATAAGCCACTGATATTTTGTGCAACGTTTTGCAAGTTTTGGAATATTTGATGCCCTTAAAATGTGTTTTTGTAAAATTTGGAAAAACACAGGAAATGGCTCATAGCTCACTTCCTGTTTGGCCGAAAAACTTCTAAAAAATTACCATTACCCTGCATGACAAATATAATAATCGTAACAAATACCATGAACATTCATGCACTATAATCCTAACATGGCAGTGGCTAGTGGGTGCTGTGGAGCCACCTGGCCACTCCCAATCTAATATCAACATATATGTATACTTGAGAGGACACTTTTATCAAGCTTGTAAAGTTTCAGGCAAATCTCACAAAGTATGTGGGAGTAAAACCAACATCTTGTTTCATGGCGGAACATCGAAATTCGTTGCGATGCCACGGATACATCGTTCGATGAATCCAAAAACGCTTCGCAATTTAACATAGGCAAGGTCTTTAGATGTCATTCGCTAAATTTTAAGTTGATCGGATAAAATCTCCAGGAGGAGTTTGTTAAAGTATGACGCCTGTGAATGGCGAAAAATCCAAAAAAGTTGCAATTTCAATTAAAAATGGCGGACTTCCTGTTGAGTCTAGGTCACGGCACCAGAGACTTTTTTTTAGGTTTTGGCATAATCCACATGTCCCCCGAATTTCGTTCTTGTAGGTGAAAAGGACCCTGAGGGCTGCTTCTTTAAAATTTTCTAGGGGGCGCTATAATGCTATTTTGCCACACCGATGCGTGATCCCAATATCCTTGTGAAAGGAAAGACCGGCTTAACACGTTTGCAAAATTTCGTGAGTATTCAAGCATGTGTGGACAATCAAAAGGGCAATAGTTTAAAAAAAATGATTGGGGGCGCTAAAGAGCCATTGTCCCACATTTAGTTCCAATTGGTGTATCAAATTGAAAACCATAAGATAGTTTTAATTTCTGCAACGTTTTCCAAGTTTTGGAGTATTCTAAGGCCCTCAAACATGTGTTCGTAAAATTTGGATAAACGCAGGAAATGGCTCATAGCTCACTTCCTGTTTGGCCAAAAAATTTCAAAAAAGTTTCCATAACCCTGCATGACAAATTCAATGATCACACCAAATTTCCTGAACATTCAAGCACTTTTATCTTAACATGGCCGTGGCTAGTGGGCGCTGTGGAGCCACCTGGCCAATCCCGATCAAATATCAGCATATATTCATACTTGGAAGGACAATTTTATCAAGCTTGTAAAGCTTCAGGCAAATCTCACATAGTATGTGGGAGTAGAACCAACTTCCTGTTTCATGGCGGAACATCCAAATTCGCCGCAACGCCACGGATACATCGTTAGATGAATCCAAAAAAGCTTAAATAATATAACATCGGCAAGGTCTTTAGATGTCATACGCCAAATTTTAAGTTGATTGGATAAAATGTCTAGGAGGAGTTCGTTAAAGTACGACGCCTGTGAATGGCGAAAAATCAAAAAAAGTTGCAATTTCAATTAAAAATGGCGGACTTCCTGTTGAGTCTAGGTCATGGCACCAAGAGACTTTTTTTTAGGGCTTGGCATATTCTACATGGACACCGAATTTTGTACATGTAGGCTAAACATGCTGCGAGGGCTGCTTCATTGAAATTTTCTAGGTGGCGCTATAATGCGATTTTGCCATGCTCATCTGTAAACCCTATATCATAGTAAAACATATGACCAGCTTTATAAGTTTGCAAAATTTTGTGAGTTTTCGAGCATGCTGAGGCCCTACAAAAATGCAATTATCTATTAGGGTGCGCTATAGAGCCACCATGTCACACCCAGTGCCAAATGAGACATCAAATCGAAGAGATTTATGTTTTCAACCTATGAGCCAAGTTTGGCGAGTTTTCTAGTATGATAAGACCCTCAAAAATGTGTTTGTAAAATCTGAAAAAACGCACGATATGGCTCATAGCTCACTTCCTGTGAGGCAAAAAAAAAATTTCAAAAAAATTGACAAGAAACTTCATTATGACTAGTATGGCCATATCGAATTTCGTGAGAATTCGAGCAATTGCGTTCCAAAATGGCCGCGTGTTTGGTGGCGCTATAGAGCCACCGGGGCATGTCCAAGCACAAAAATAACAAAATTTTGAGATTTTTACCACGACTGACGTCTGTGCAAATTTTTGTGAGTTTTCGTGCATGACAAGGCCCTCAAAAACGCGTTCTCGCAGCAGAATAAAAATAATAATAATAATAGCCAAGAAGAAGAAGAAGAAGAAGAAGAAGAAGAAGAAGAATAAAAATCCCTTCAAAAACAATAGGTTCCTTGCACCTTCGGTGCCAGGACCCGTTCCGGGCCCTGGCACCGGTCGGTGCTTGGGCCCTAATTAAAGCTGCAAGCAGTGTTGAAAGGGCCCTCGCACCCCTCGTGCACGTTGGGGTGGTGGTGAGATGTTGACGGGTGCAGGTGTGCACTCATATCCATTGGACACTGCGAGACTGTACAATGTGTTTTCCTGAGCGGAGTGCAAACACCATTCCTGAAATCAATAGGTGTAGTACGTTAAAGTATGACGGCTGTTCATGAAAAACAATTGAAATTTTAATTCAGAATAATGGACTTCCAGTTGGGTTCGCGTCATGGCACTTGATAAGGCCCTCAAAAATGTGTTTGTAAAATCTGGATAAACGCAGGAAATGGCTCACAGCTCACTTCCTGTGAGGAAAAAAAATTTCAAAAAAATTGACAAAACCCTTCATCATGACTTCTAAGGGCCCACCAAATTTCGTGAGAATCCGAGCAAGTGCGTTCCAAAATTGTCGCTATTTGGTGGCGCTATAGATCCACTGGGGTAGGTATATATACGTTGCCTGCAATAAACTAAAATTTTCCCCAGGCCTGAGGTGCCTGCCAATTTTCATGAGTTTTTGACCATGTTAAGGGCCTCAAAAAAGCAATTCATTTCGGTTAAAAATAATAATAATAATAATAATAATAATAATAAACATTACAATTACAATAGGGTCCTCGCACCATTCGGTGCTCGGGCCCTAATAACTAAGAAGAAGAAGAAGAAAAATCCCTTCAAAAACAATAGGTTCCTCGCACCTTCGGTGCCAGGACCCGTTCCGGGCCCTGGCACCGGTCGGTGCTCGGGCCCTAATAATAACTAAGAAGAAGAAGAAGAAGACGAAGAATAATAAAAATCCCTTCAAAAACAATAGGTTCCACGGACCCGTTCCGGGCCCTGGCACCGGTCGGTGCCCGGGCCCTAATAATAATAATAATAATAATAATAAGACCAGAATAACAATAGTGTGCATTTTCATGCACTCTAATAAGATAACCAGAATAACAATAGTGTGCATTTTCATGCACACTAATAATAATAAGAAGAACTGGAATAACAATAGAGTGCATTTTTATGCACTCTCATAATAAGAAGAACTGGAATAACAATAGTGTGCATTTTCATGCACTCTAATAAGAAGACCTGGAATAACAATAGTGTGCATTTTCATGCACTCTAATAATAAGAAGACCAGAATAACAATAGTGTGCATTTTCATGCACACTAATAATAATAATAATAATAATAAAGAAGTATGCAGGATTATAATATGTGTCTGCATTGCTGCAGGCACATAATAAAGAAGTATGCAGGATTGTAATATTTGTCTGCATTGCTGCAGGCACAGAATAATAATAATAATAATAATAATAATAATAATAATTAAGTATGCAGGATTGTAATATGTGTCTGCATTGCTGCAGGCACGTAAAAATAAGGAAGTATGCAGGATTGTAAAATGTGTCTGCATTGCTGCAGGCACATAATAATAATAATGATAATAAGAAGAAGAAGAACTGGAATAACAATAGTGTGCATTTTCATGCACTCTAATAATAATAATAATAAGAAGTGGAATAACAGTAGAGTGCATTTTCATGCACTCTAATAATAACTAGAGAATGTAATTCCAGGGAATTACGAGTGCATGAAAATGCAAGCTGTAGCTTAAGTTGCTTTATGATATTGTTAGCTAGGTTGTTAGTCGGATAAATAGAAAAATCCGGTAGAAATTTTGAATGTGCCTGATGTTCTACACATACAGTATTGGGGGTGCTTGTCAGGGTTCTTGGAACCAGTTGCTATGGTGTTCCAGGTGGTTTCTAGGGCGTTGGTAGGCGATTGCTAAGGTGTTCTGGGTGGTTGCAAGGGCGTTGCTAGGCGGTTTCTATGGTGTTCTGGGTGGTTGCTCAGGCATTTCTAGGCAGTTGCTATGGTGTTCTGCAATGTTGCTAGGGCATTACTAGGCAGTTACTAGTTAGAATGGTTGAACAGTTGGATGGTTGAGTAGTTTAAATAGTTAAATTATTTAACAGTGAATTGTTGTAGTGAGGACATTTATTTTGAAACAGTTTTGGACAGAGGAAATAGTTGGTGGGAGTCATAGTTGATGACAACGGGCAGTTGGAAGGGCTGAATGGTTGAAAAGTTGAGTAGTTTAAAAAGTTAAATTATTTCATTGTGATTTATTGTAATGAGGACTTTTATTTAGAAACAGTTTTGGACAGAGTGAACAGTTGGCGGGAGTCATAGTTGATGACAACTGACAGTTGGAATGGCAGAACAGTTAAATATTTAAATAGTTTAAATAGTTAAATTATTTAATAGTGAATTATTGCATTGAGGACTTTTATTTTGAAACAGTTTTGGACAGTGGAAACAGTTGGCGGGAGTCGTAGTTGATGACAATCGGCAGTTGGAATGGCTAAACGGTTGATAAGTTGAGTAGTTTAAATAGTTAAATTATTTTACAGTGAATTATTTCAGTGAGGACTTTTAGTTTGAAACAGTTGTGTACAGTGGAAGCAGTTGGCAGGAGTTGATGACAACTGAAAGTTGGATTGGCTGAACAGTTAAATAGTTGAGTTGTTTAAATAGTTAAATAATTTAATAGTGATTTCTTGTTGTGAGGACTTTTATTTTGAAACAGTTGTAGGCAGAGGAAACAGTTGAACAGGATCTGTAGTCTTAAGAGAGCCAGATTGTAGTCTTAAAGCCTGAGAAACTGACAGTTGCTGCACGTGGTCAGAACATCTGGAACAAGATTCTATTTGCTTAAAGGCCCTACTGTGATGTCATCACCCCAATGTAAAGTCTATGGAGAAAAAAAATTATAGTTTTTTATTCATAGTTTAAAAAGTATAAAAGTTATAAAGATGAAAAATACATTGCACAGGTAAGACCTACGCAATGCAGTTTGAATGAAGTTTCTACGTTAAACGGTTGAGGCCGAATTAAGTGTATTAGAAGAATAATAATAATAACTAGAGAATGTAATTCCAGGGAATTAAAAGTGCATGAAAATGGAAACTGTAGTTGCTTAAGGTGGAATGTGGGCAGAGGAAACAAGTTGGCGGGAGTCATTGTTGATGACAATGTGCTGCTGGAATGCCTGAACAGTTGAAAAGTTGAATAGTTTAAATAGTTAAATTATTTAATCGTGATTTATTGTAGTGAGGACTTTTATTTTGAAACAGTTGTGGACAGGGGAAACAGTTGGGGAGAGTCAAAGTTGATGACAACTGACAGTTGGAATAGCTGAACAGTTCAATAGTTGAGAAGTTTAAATAGTTAAATTATTTAATAGTGAATTATTGCAGTGAGGACTTTTATTTTGAAACAGTTTTGGACTGAGGAAACAGTTGGTGGGAGTCGTAGTTGATGGCAATGGGCAATTGGATTGGTTGAACAGTTGAATGGTTGAGTAGTTTAAATAATTAAATTATTTAATTGTGATTAATTGTAGTGAGGACTTTTATTTTGAAACAGTTGGCGGGAGTCATAGTTGATGACAACGGACAGATGGATTGGCTGAACAGTTAAATAGTTGAGTAGTTTAGTTAAATTATTTAACAGTGAATTATTTCAGTGAGGACTTTCAATTTGAAACAGTTTTGGACAGAGGAAACAGATGACAGGAGTCATAGTTGATGACAACAGGCAGTTAGAATGGCTGAACCGTTGAAAAGTTGAGTAGTTTAAAAAGTTAAATTATTTAATTGTTATATATCGTAATGAGGACTTTTATTTTGAAACAGTTGTGGACAGAGGAAACAGTTGGCTGGAGTCATAGTTGATGACAATATGCAGTTGGAATGGCTGAATGGTTGAAAAGTTGAGTAGTTTAAATAGGTAAAATATTTAACAGTGAATAATTTCAGTGAGGACTTTTATTTTGAAACAGTTTTGGACAGGTGAAACAGTTGGCAGGAGTCATAGTTGATGACAAATGACAGTTGGATTGGCTGAACAGTTAAATATTTGAGTAGTTTAAATAGTTAAATTATTTTAGAGTGATTTAATGTTGTGAGGACTTTTATTTTGAAACAGTTGTAGGTAGAGGAAACAGTTGAACAGGATCTGTAGTCTTAAGAGAGCCTGATTGTAGTCTGAAAGCCTGAGAAACTGACAGTTGCTGCAGGTGGTCAGAACATCTGGCACAAGATTCCATTTGCTTAATGGCCCAACTGTGATGTCATCAGCCCAATGTTAAGTCTTAGGGGAAAAAAATTAGTAGTTTTTTATTCATAGTTTAAAAAGTATAAAAGTTACAAAGATGAAAAATACATTGCACAGGTGTGCTAAGTAAGACCTACGCAACGCAGTTTGAATGAAGTTTCTACGTTAAACGGTTGAGGCCGCATTAAGTGTGTTAGAATAATAATAATAATAAAAATAATAACTAGAGAATGTAATTGCAGGGAATTACGAGTGCATGAAAATGCAAACTGTTGTTGCTTAAGGTGGAATGTGGGCAGAGGAAAAAAGTTGGCGGGAGTCAGAGTTGATGACAACTGGCAGTTGGAATGGCTGAACGGTGAAATAGTTGAGTTGTTTAAATAGTTAAATTTTTTAACAGTGAATTATTTCAGAGAGGACTTTTATTTTGAAACAGTTTTGGACAGAGGAAACAGTTGACGGGAGTTATTGTTGATGACAACGGGCAGTTGGAATGGCTGAACGGTTGAAAAGTTGAGTAGTTTAAATAGTTAAATTATTTAATTGTGATTTATTGTAATGAGGACTTTTATTTTGAAACAGGTGTGGACAGTGGAAACAGTTGGCAGGAGTCATAGTTGATGACAACTGAAAGTTGGAATGGCTGAACAGTTAATTATTTGAGTAGTTTAAATAGTTAAATTATTTAAGAGTGAATTATTGTAGTGAGGAAATTTATTTTGAAACAGTTGTTGGCAGAGGAAACAGTTGAACAGGATCTGTAGTGTTAAGAGAGCCAGACTTTAGTCTGAAAGCGTGAGAAACTGACAGTTGCTGCAGGTGGCCAGGACACCTGGCACAAGATTCTCATTGCTTAATGGCCCTACTGTGATGTCATCAGCCCAATGTTAAGTCTATGGGGAAAAAACATAATAGTTTTTAATTAATAGTTTAAAAAGTATGAAAAGTTACAAAGATGAAAAACACATTGCACAGGTGTCATAAGTGAGACCTACGCAACGCAGTTTGAATGAAGTTTCTACGTTGAACGGTTGAAGCCGCATTAAGTGTGTTAGAAGAATAATAATAATAATAATAATAACTAGAGAATGTAATTCCTGGGAATTACGAGTGCATGAAAATGCAAACTGTAGTTGCTTAAGGTGGAATGTGGGCAGAGGAAATAAGTTGGCGGGAGTCATAGTTGATGACAGTTGGAATGGCTGAACAGTTAAATAGTTGAGTAGTTTAAAAAGTTATACTATTTAACAGTGAATGATTTCAATGAGGACTTTTATTTTGAATCAGTTTTGTACCGAGGAAACAGTTGAGGGGAGTCATAGTTGATGACAACGGGCAGTTGGAATGGCTGAACGGTTGAAAAGTTGAGGATTAAATAGTTAAATTATTTAACAGTGATTTATTGTAGTGAGGACTTTTATGTTAAAACAGTTTTGTACAGAGCAAACAGTTGGTGGGAGTCATAGTTGATGACAACTGACAGTTGGAATGGTTGGACAGTAAAATATTTGAGTTGTTTAAATTGTTAAATTATTTAACAGTGAATTATTTCAGTGAGGACTTTTATTTTGAAACAGTTTTGGACAAAGGAAACAGTTGGCGGGAGTCGTTGGTGATGACAACGGGCTGCTGGAATGGCTGAACGGTTGAAAAGTTGAGTAGTTTAAATAGTTAAATTATTAAATTGTGATTTATTCTAGTGAGGACTTTTATTTTGAAACAGTTGTGGACAGAGGAAACGGTTGGCTGGAGTCATAGTTGATGACAACGTGCAGTTGGAATGGCTGAACAGTTGAAAAGTCGAGTAGTTTAAATAGTTATATTATTTAATTATGATTTATTGTAGTGAGGACTTTTATTTTGAAATAGTTGTGGACAGGTGAAACAGCTGGCAATAGTCATATTTGATGACAACTGACAGTTGGAATGGCTCAACAGTTAAATATTTCAATAGTTTAAATAGTTAAATTATTTAAGAGTGATTTCTTGTAGTGAGGACTTTTATTTTGAAACAGTTGTAGGCAGAAGAAACAGTTGAACAGGATCTGTAGTCCTAAGAGAGCCAGATTGTAGTCTTAAAGCCTGAGAAACTGATAGTTGCTGCAGTTGGCCAGGACACCTGGCCCAAGATTCTAATTGCTTAATGGCCCTACTGTGATGTCATCAGCCCAATGTTAAGACTATGGGGAAAAAATTAATAGTTTTTATTTAATAGTTTCAAAAGTATAAAAGTTACAAAGATGAAAAATACATTGCACAGGTGTCATAAGTAAGATCTACGCAACGCAGTTTGAATGAAGTTTCTACGTTAAACGTTTGAGGCCGCATTAAGTGTTTTAGAATAATAATAAGAATAACTAGAAAATTCCGGCAGAAATTTTGAATGTGCCTGCTGCTCTACACGTACAGTGTTCGAGGTGCTTGCCAGGGATCTGGTAAGCCGTTGATATGGTGTTCTGGGTGCTCAATAGGGCGTTGCAGGGCGGTTGCTATGGAGTTCCAGGTGGTTGCTAGGGCATTGCTAGGCGGTTGCTATGGTGTTCTGGGTGGTTGCTAGGGCATTGCTAGGCAGTTGCTATGGTGTTCTGGGTGGTTGTTAGGGCTTTGCTAGGCGGTTGCTATGGTGTTCTGCGTGGTTGCTAGGACATTGCTAGGTAGTTGCTATGGTGTTCTGGGTGGTTGCTAGGATGTTGCTAGGCGGTTGCTATGGTGTTCTGGGTGGTTGCTAGGATGTTGCTAGGCGGTTGTTATGGTGTTCTGGGTGGTTGCTAGAGCGTTGCTAGGCAGTTGCTGTGGTTTTCTGGGTGATTGCTTGGGCGTTGCTAGGCGGTTGCTATGGTGTTCTGGGTGGTTGCTAGGGCGTTGCTAGGCAGTTGCTTTGGTGTTCTGGGTGGTTGCTAGGGCGTTGCTAGGCCATTGCTATGGTGTTCTGGGTGGTTGCTAGGGCTTTGCTAGGTGGTTGCCGTGGTGTTCTGGGTGGTTGCTAGGGCATTTCTAGGTGGTTGCTATGCTGTTCTGGGTGGTTGCTAGGGTGTTCTGGGTGTTTGCTATGGTGTTCTGGGTGGTTGCTAGGTCGTTGCTAGGTGGTTGCTAAGCTGTTCCTAATGGTTGCTTGGGCGTTGCTTGTCAATGTTTTGGAGTTGGAAAAGAGTTTCTACGTGAATATATGAGTTCACAGTGAGAGGGTGAAGATGAGTGAGTTTGAAGGATTTTCTCATTGACTTCCATTATAACGAGGTTTCAGAAGTCCATGTTTTTCGGGAATTGTGGGAAATCCGTAAGTCGGATTGCTTAGAAAAGTCATAGCACACTCCTCACAAGGGCGCCGCACGTTTTCATGTGTAATGTGTGGGGATCGGGTGAAAACTGTGGGAGGAGTAGCGAACCGTGCGATTACGGAAGAATATGGAATAATAATAATAATAACTATAAAATTCCAGTAGAAATTTTGAATGTGCCTGCTGCTCTACACGTACAGTGTTCGAGGTGCTTGCCAGGGATCTGGTAAGCCGTTGATATGGTGTTCTGGGTGCTGTATAGGGCATTGCTGGGCGGTTGCTTTGGAGTTCCAGGTGGTTGCTAGGGCATTGCTAGGCGGTTGCTATGGTGTTCTGGGTGGTTGCTAGGGCATTGCTAGGTGGTCGCTATGGTGTTCTGGGTGGTTGCTAGGGCATTGCTAGGCGGTTGCTATGGTGTTCTGGGTGGTTGCTAGGGTGTTGCTAGGCAGTTGCTTTTGTGTTCTGGGTGGTTGCTAGGGCGTTGCTAGGCAGTTGCTATGGTGTTCTGGGTGGTTGCCAGGGCGTTGCTAGGCAGTTGCTATGCTGTTCTGGGTGGTTGCTAGGGCGTTGCTAGGCGGTTGCTATGGTGTTTTGGGTGGTTGCTAGGGCATTGCTAGGCGGTTGCTATGGTGTTCTGGGTGGTTGCTAGGGCGTTGCTAGGCAGTTGCTATGGTGTTCTGGGTGGTTGCTAGGGCTTTGCTAGGCGATTGCTATGGTGTTCTGGGTGGTTGTTAGGGCATTGCTAGGTGGTTGCTATGGTGTTCTGGATGGTTGCTAGGGTGTTGCTTGGCAGTTGCTATGGTGTTCTGGGTGGTTGCTAGGGCGTTGCTAGGCAGTTGCTATGGTGTTTTGGGTGCTCGCTAGGGCTTTGCTAGGTGGTTGCCATGGTGCTCTGGGTGGTTTCTAGGGCGTTTCTAGGTGGTTGCTATGGTGTTCTGGGTGGTTGCTAGGGCGTTCTGTGTGGTTGCTATGGTGTTCTGGGTGGTTGCTCGGTCGTTGCTAGGCGGTTGCTATGCTGTTCCTTATGGTTGCTTGGGCGTTCCTTTCAATGTTTGGGAGTTGGAACAGAGTTTCTACGTGAATATATGAGTTCACGGTGAGAGGGTGAAGATGAGTGAGTTTTCTTATTGACTTCCATTATAACGAGTTTTCAGAAATCCCTGTTTTTCGGGAATTTTGGGAAATCCGTAAGTGGTATCGCTTAGAAAAGTCATAGCACACTCCTCACAAGGAGCCGCACGTTTTCATGTGTAATGTGTGGGTATCGGGTGAAAACTGTGGGAGGAGTAGCGAACCGTGCGATTACGGAAGAACATGGAATAATAATGATAATGAAGAAGTATGCAGGATTATAATATGTGTCTGCATTGCTGCAGGCACATAATAATAATAATAATAATAACTAAAAAATTCCGTTTGAAATTTGGACTGTGCCTGCTGCTCTACACGTACAGTGTTCGAGGTGCTTGCCAGGGATCTGGTAAGCCGTTGATATGGTGTTCTGGGTGCTCTATATGGCATTGCTAGGCGGTTGCTATGGTGTTCTGGGTGGTTGCTAGGGCGTTTCTAGGCGGTTGCTATGGTGTTCTGGGTGGTTGCTAGGTCGTTGCTAGTTGGTTGCTATGCTGTTCCTAATGGTTGCTTGGGTATTGCTTCTCAATGTTTGGGAGTCGGAACAGAGTTTCTACGTGAATATATAAGTTCATTGTGAGAGGTTGAAGATGAGTGAGTTTGAAGGATTTTCTCATTGACTTCCATTATAAGAGGTTTCAGAAGTCCATGTTTTTCAGGAATTGTGGGAAATCCGTAAGTCGGATTGCTTAGAAAAATCATAGCACACTCCTCACAAGGGAGCGGCACGTTTTCATGTGTAATGTGTGGGGATCGGGTGAAAACTGTGGGAGGAGTAGCGACCCATGCGATTACAGAAGAATCTGGAATAATAATAATAATAATAATTAAGAAGTATGCAGGATTGAAATATGTTTCTGCATTGCTGCAGGCACATAATAATAAAGAAGTATGCAGGATTATAATATGTGTCTGCATTGCTGCAGGCACATAATAATAATAAGAAGAACTGTAATAACAGTAGAGTGCATTCTCATGCACTCTAATAATAACTAGAAAATTCCGGTAGAAATTTTGAATGTGCCTGCTGCTATACACATACAGTGTTCGAGGTGCTTGCCAGGGATCTGGTAAGCCGTTGATATGGTGTTCTGGGTGCTCTATATGGCATTGCTGGGTGGTTGCTATGGAGTTCCAGGTGGTTGCTAGGGCATTGCTAGGCGGTTGCCATGGAGTTTTGGGTGGTTGCTAGGGCATTGCTAGGCAGTTACTATTGTGTTCTGGGTGGTTGTTAGAGTGTTGCTAGGCGGTTGCTATGGTGTTCTGGGTGGTTGCTAGGGAGTTGCTAGGCGGTTGCTATGGTGTTCTGGGTGGTTGCTGGGGCGTTGCTAGGCGGTTGCTATGGTGTTCTGGGTGGTTGCTAGGGCGTTGCTAGGCGGTTGCTATGGTGTTCTGGGTGGTTGCTAGGGCGTTGCTAGGCGGTTGCTATGGTGTTCTGGGTGGTTGCTAGGGCTTTGCTAGGTGGTTGCCATGGTGTTCTGGGTAGTTGCTTGGGCATTTCCAGGCAGTTGCTATGGTGTTCTGGATGGTTGCTAGGTCGTTGATAGGCAGTTGCTATGCTGTTCCTAATGGTTGCTAGGTCATTGCTTGTCAATGTTTGGGAGTTGGAACAGACTTTCTACATGAATATATGAGTTCACGGTGAGAGGGTGAAGATGAGTGAGTTTGAAGGATTTTCTCATTGACTTCCATTATAACGAGGTTTCCGAAGTCCATGTTTTTTGGGAATTGTGGGAAATCCGTAAGTCGGATTGCTTAGAAAAGTCATAGCACACTCCTCACAAGGGAGCCGCACGTTTTGATTTGTAATGTGTGGGGATCGGGTGAAAATTGTGGGATGAGTAGTGAACTGTGCGATTACGGAAGAATATGGAATAATAATAATAACTAGAAAATTCCGGTAGAAATTTTGAATGTGCCTGCTGCTCTACACGTACAGTGTTCGAGGTGCTTGCCAGGGTTCTGGTAAGTGGTTGATATGGTGTTCTGGGTGCTTGCTAGGGCATTGCTAGGTGGTTGCTAATATGTTCTGGGTGGTTGCTAGGGTGTTTCTAGGCGGTTGCTATGGTGTTCTGGGTGGTTGCTAGGGCTTTGCTAGGTGGTTACTATGGTGTTCTGAGTGGTTGCTAGGGCATTGCTAAGCGGTTGCTATGGTGTTCTGGGTGGTTGCTAGGGCGTTGCTAGGTGGTTGCTATGGTGTTCAGGGTGGTTGCTAGGGCTTTGCTAAGCGGTTCCTATGGTGTTCTGGGTGGTTGCTAGGGCGTTGCTAGGCGGTTGCTGTGGTGTTCTGGGTGGTTGCAAGGGCTTTGCTGGGCGGTTGCTATGGTGTTCTGGGTGGTTGCTAGGGCTTTGCTACGCGGTTCCTATGGTGCTCTGGGTGGTTGCAAGGGCGTTGCTAGGCGATTGCTATGGTGTTCTGGGTGGTTGCCTGGGCATTGCTAGGCGGTTGCTATGGTGTTCTGGGTGGTTGCTATGGCGTTGCTATGCGGTTGCTATGGTGTTCTGGGTGGTTGCTAGGGTGTTGCTAGGCGTTTGCTATGGTGTTTTGGCTGGTTGCTAGGGTGTTTCTAGGTGGTTGCTATGGTGTTCTGGGTGGTTGCTTGGGCGTTCTGGGTGGTTGCTATGGTGTTCTGGGTGGTTGCTAGGTCGTTGCTAGGCTGTTGCTATGCTGTTCCTAATGGTTGCTTGGGCGTTGCTTGTCAATGTTCGGGAGTTGGAATAGAGTTTCTACGTGAATATATGAGTTCACGCTGAGAGGGTGAAGATGAGTGAGTTTTCTCATTGCCTTCCATTATAACGAGGTTTCAGAAGTCCATGTTTTTCGGGAATTGTGGGAAATCCATAAGTCGGATCGCTTAGAAAAGTCATAGCACACTCCTCACAAGAGAGCCGCACGTTTTCATGTGTAATGTGTGGGGATCGGGTGAAAACCGTGGGAGGAGTAGCGAACCGTGTGATTACGGAAGGATATGGAAGAATAATGATAATAATAATAATAAAGAATTAAATAATAAAGAATAATAAATTAAATAATAAAGAATTTTCATGCACTCGAATAATAAGAAGAATTGGAATAACAATAGTATGCATTTTCATGCATTCTAATAAGAAAAAGAACTGGAATAACAATAGTGTGCATTTTCATGCACTCTAATAATAAGAAGACCAGAATAACAATAGTGTGCATTTTCATGCACACTAATAATAATAATAATAATAATAATAATAATGATAATGAAGAAGTATGCAGGATTATAATATGTCTCTGCATTGCTGCAGGCACATAATAAAGAATTATGCAGGATTGTAATATTTGTCTGCATTGCTGCAGGCGCATAATAATAATAATAAATATAGCCGCAAGCGGCAATTCTGGGGTTCAAGCCACGAAAGACCATTAGTAATTGAAAGTTTAACAGCTTAATTAACAAGTGTTGCCACTAAACGTGGCCATGTCCCCCGCCAGGTGACGGAAATCGACTGGGGTTGGCGTATCGCAAAATTACATATTAAATCGGTCAAAGCGTCTCGAGATTTCACGTTCAGAACAAACGGGACGTGACGGACGGACGGCCGGACGGATGGAGCTGAATTTTATATCCCCCGCCCCTAATACACCTTGACCCCAAAGATGAATGGAATCGGTCAAACCGTTCTTGAGATATCGCGTTCACAACAAACGGGATGGGACGGACGGACGGCCGGACGGATGGAGCTGAATTTTATATCCCCCGCCCCTAATACACCTTGACACCAAAGATGAATGGAATCGGTCAAACCGTTCTTCAGATATCATGTTGACAAGGTATTCGTAAGTGGTCAAATGGTCGTAATGACCTTGAGAATAATGGCAAGGTCACGTCAATCGAGTGGGCTGTGAGCACTCCCCTAATACACCTTGACACCAAAGATGAATGGAATCGGTCAAACCTTTCTTGAGATATCGCGTTCACAACAAACGGGACATGACGGACAGACGGACGGGCAGACGGAGCTGAATACTATGTCCCCCGCCCCTAATACACCTTGACAGCAAAGATGAATGGAATCGGTCAAACCGTTCTTGAGATATCATGTTCACAACAAATGGGATGGGATGGATGGACGGACGGACGGCCAGGTGGACGAATGGAGCTGAACACTATGTCCCCCGCCCCAATACACCTTGACACCAAAGATGAATGGAATTAGTCGAACCGTTCTTGAGATATCACGTACACAACAAATGGGATGGGACGGACGGACGGTCGGCCGGGTGGACGAATGGAGCTGGATATTATGTCCCCCGCCCCTAATACACCTTGACACCAAAGATGAATGGAATCGGTCGAACCTTTCTTGAGATATCATGTTGACAAGGAATTTGTAAGTGGTCAAATGATCGTAATGACCTTGAGAATAATGCCAAGGTCACAGAAATCTACTGGGGTCGGCGTATTACACCAATATACCTTAACACCAAAGATGAATTGAATCAGTCAAACCGTTCTTGAGATATCGCGTTCAGAACAAACGGGACATGATGGACGGCCAGACGGAGCTGAATACTATGTCCCCCGATCCGCTCACTATCGTGATGGTGGGGGACAAAAACCACTTTAAGAATGTGTTGCAGGTATTTATGTGGACCTATTTTGTCAGTGTAATTATTGGACTAACAACTTATGATGCATAGTCTGATTTGTGTTATGTTAGGCTATTTTGTGCATTTATGGCACCCCCTACTGGTCGATTTGATTGAAACTTTCAGGCTATGTTTAAGGTTCTTATGTGGACATATCCTGTGAGTTTTGTAATGATTGGAAAAACTATTTATGATTTATAGTCTGATTTGTGTTATGCCACGTTGCTTTGTTTTGCATTTATAGCGCCCCCTATAGGACAATTTGAATGAAATTTTCAGAGTATGTTTCAAGTACTTATATGAATATATCCTGTGAGTTTTATGGCTATAGGACAAACAACTGCTGATTTATAGTCTGATTTGTGCTTTACCACGCTGCTTTGTTTTGCATTTATAGCGCCCCCTATCAATCAATTTGAATGAAATTTTCTGGATATGTTTCAGGTACTTATATGAATATATCCTGTGAGTTTTATGGCTATAGGACAAACAATTGCTGATTTATAGTCTGATTTGTGTTATACCACGCTGCTTTGTTTTGCATTTATAGCGCCCCCTATCAGACAATTTGAATGAAATTTTCAGAGTATGTTTCAAGTACTTATATGAATATATCCTGTGAGTTTTATGGCTATAGGACAAACAATCGCTGATTTATAGTCTGATTTGTGTTATACCATGCTGCTTTGTTTTGCAGTTATAGCGCCCCCTATCAGTCAATCTAAATGAAATTTTCTGGGTATGTTTCAGGTACCTATATGAATATATCCTGTGAGTTTTATGGCTATAGGACAAACAATTGCTGATTTATAGTCGGATTTGTGTTATACCATGCTGCTTTGTTTTGCAGTTATAGCGCCCCCTATCAGTCAATTTAAATGAAATTTTCTGGGTATGTTTCAGGTACTTATATGAATATATCCTGTGAGTTCTATGGCTATAGGACAAACGATTGCTGATTTATAGTCTGATTTCTGTTATAGCTCCCCCTATGGGCCGATTTGCATGAAACTGTCAAGGTATGTTCTTGGTACGTATATGGTCATATTCTGCAAGTTCTGTGATGAATGGCTCAATGGTTGTTGAATTTTGTCCATTTATGTGCTAAGCCATGCCGCTGGTGAAGTTCATTGGTCAATATCTTGGAAATGAAATGAGATTTCAACAAGCTTTATGCAGTCTTTGATAAGCTTGGTCCACTGATGATCCACAGCAAATTTCGAAGGAATCGGACCTACGGCCTAGGAGGAGATGTCAAAAATGTGTTTTTCAAAGAATTCAAAATTTCAGAAAATCATATATGGCAGATCTCAGAGGTCCTTATGGAAAAGTTGTAGAGATTGTTCCACGGAATGTCTGTTCCAAGTTTCATGTGAATCAGACTTACAGCCTAGGAGTTATGACCTTTAAAGTAAAAACCTGTTTTTCTTGAATTATAGCACCACCATCAGGCCGATTGAGTTAAAAATGCCTTGGTCAGCATTTACACACAACTTCCAACCAATGTGCAAAATTTCAGGTCTCTACCATTTACCATGTCACGGGAATTTGTGAAAACATTTCTGAAGAAGAAGAAAAAAAAAAATAAAAAAAATAATTAACCAGCACAAAAACAATAGGGTTTCAGCCCTACGGGCTTGAACCCCTAATAATAATAATAATAATAATAATAAAAATAAACCAGCACAAAAACAATAGGGTTTCAGCCCTACGGGCTTGAACCCCTCATAATAATAATAAGGAAGTATGCAGGATTGTAATATGTGTCTGCATTGCTGCAGGCACTTAATAATAAGGAAGTATGTAGGATTGTAAAATGTGTCTGCATTGCTGCAGGCACATAAAAATAATAATAATAAGAGTGAAGAACTGGAATAACAATAGAGTGTATTTTCATACACTCTAATAATAACTAGAGAATGTAATTCCAGGGAATTACGAGTGCATGAAAATGCAAGCTGTAGCTTAAGTTGCTTTATGATATTGTTAGCTAGGTTGTTAGTCGGATAAATAGAAAAATCCGGTAGAAATTTTGAATGTGCCTGATGTTCTACACATACAGTATTGGGGGTGCTTGCCAGGGTTCTGGGAACCAGTTGCTATGGAGTTCCGGGTGGTTTCTAGGGCGTTGTTAGGCGCTTGCTATGGTGTTCCGGGTGGTTTCTAGGGCGTTGGTAGGCGATTGCTGAGGTGTTCTGGGTGGTTGCAAGGGCGTTGCTAGGCGGTTTCTATGGTGTTCTGTGTGGTTGCTGGGGCATTGCTAGGCGTTTGCTATGGTGTTCTGGGTGGTTGCTAGGGCGTTGCTAGGCCATTGCTATGGTGTTCTGGGTGGTTGATAGAGCATTACTAGGCGGTTGCTCTGGTGTTGTGGGTGGTTGCTAACGTGTTTCTAGGCGGTTGCTATGGTGTTCCGCGTTGTTGCTAGGGCATCACTAGGCGGTTACTAGTTAGAATGGTTGAACAGTTGGATGGTTGAGTAGTTTAAATAGTTAAATTATTTAACAGTGAATTGTTGCAGTGAGGACTTTTATTTTGAAACAGTTTTGGACAGAGGAAATAGTTGGTGGGAGTCATAGTTGATGACAACGGGCAGTTGGAATGGCTGAATGGTTGAAAAGTTGAGTAGTTTAAATAGTTAAATTATTTAATTGTGATTTATTGTAATGAGGACTTTTATTTTGAAACAGTTTTGGACTGAGTGAACAGTTGGCGGGAGTCGTAGTTGATGACAATGGGCAGTTGGAATGGCTGAACGGTTGAAAATTTGAGTGCTTTGAAAAGTTAAATTATTTAACATTGAATTATTTCAGTGAGGTCTTTTATTTTAAAACAGTTTTGGACAGGTGAAACATTTGGCAGGAGTCATAGTTGATGACAACTGACAGTTGGAATGGCTGAACAGTTAAATGTTTGAGTAGTTTAAATAGTTAAATTATTTAATTGTTATTTATTGTAATGAGGACTTTTATTTTGAAACGGTTGTAGGCAGAGGAAACAGTTGAACAGGATCTGTAGTCTTAAGAGAGCCAGATTGTATTCTTAAAGCCTGAGAAACTGACAGTTGCTGCAGGTGGTCAGAACACCTGGCACAAGATTCTATTTGCTTAATGGCCCTACTTTGATGTCATCAGCCCAATGTGAAGTCTATGGGGAAAAAAATTAATAGTTTTTGATTAATAGTTTAAAAAGTATAAAAGTTACAAAGATGAAAAATTCATTGCACATGTGTCCTAAGTTAGACCTACGCAACGCAGTTTGAATAAAGTTTCTACGTTAAATGGTTGAGTCCGCATTAAAGGGGACCTATTTTGCTATTTTTCCAAGTTTATATTTTGGTCTTTGACTCCCCTAGAGTACTCCAGATCGCGCAAAGTAAAAAAATGGTATTTATTTCGCTCATACTGCCATCCTCAAAAAACTGCATTTGTAGTACATTGTAGTCTCTGCCTGAAATGCCTCACGAGGGTGGCTCTTCCGCTATGGCCCCCACTCCCCGTGTACCCACTTTCTTCTGACTGGCCAGCTCTGTGGAGGGCGGAGTTGGGCGGGACGAGGCTGCAGAACGCAGTTTTCCGTGTCCTGTTCCCGAGAATGAACCCTTAGACATGTCTTCAATCTGATAAGGAAGCGGAGGGCAAATTCCGCAATCTAACGTTATACTTGAATATAGATCTAATGACATGATCTTGTTCTAACAAACGCAGCGGCGAAAGTGGAGGACGCAGTGCGAGTATCTGTCAGCGCAAGCTCAAATTTGCTATCGGCTACAGTTTGCTACGGCAACAGTTGGTGAGTACCGCGGTTTTTCTACTCCTAGCTAGGATGCAGGGGAAGCTAGAATCCACCCCATATAGACACATTAGAACGGGTCGACATGCCCAGGTGTAGACCGGAGACCGTAGAAATCCGGTGGGTCTGAGTTTAGAGGGAAACATGGACAGTGAGGAGCAGCTAAAAATGGACCAACAGCTTATGGACTGCTTCGGTGTGTATTAGGACCTGCTGGGTCATGTGCATAGCTGTGGTGTGTTGTTAGCGTGGAGCAACGAACAGCTTCTGCGCTGGTATATGACGGAGGGGCGAAAGCTCCAGGCTTAACGGCCTTTTCGGAAATTGCCCATGGTAATGGTTTACTTATTGCTTCAGAATGACCAGCGCGGAGAATGAGCCCGTTATGGATTGTGCGCGAGAGCAAGCTCGAGCTCCGGTTATGTTATGAGCATAATACAGGTTTTACAGACCGTAAGTTCCGTCTGCGTGAACCGTTGCTTATGTGGAGCTAGCGAATCGATCACTTTTACAGGAAATAATTTAATATTCAGTCGCCGATTTAATATTCAATCGACAGCAATGCAGAGAAATCGTTTGTGATACCATACACGTTATAGCCTGTGCTTTTCCCTTTCACTATTGCTTTCACCGGTAGCATCAGAGAGCTTGCTCAGACATTGGGGATGTATCAGGCTGACCCCGGTCATGGATAAGTAAAGCGATCGTTTCACAAGCACCCAAAAACTCACCCCAAGCTTTGCAAAACCTTCGTCTGGTCTAACTGCAGCCCAACTCGGCAGACACATACAGCACCTCTCCGGTTAGCTTCAACTGTAGTGGCTACAATCAGGCAACGTTATGATGAAACTGTCACATTGATGTTTACCGAAGTAACACAAGCATACCGATCAGAATCGCTGCATATAAGTTAACCAGGAGCGTTTTTAATTAGCAGAGCAGTGGAACTAACATGCAGTAGCTGATAAGTGGTCATGACTTTGAATGTAATCTGTCAGGCGAAAAATTCGTTTCGCGTCCGGTGTGAAAGCGGCTTGACATGCCCGTATTCGCGTCTTTGCATTGACTTTGAATGTAATCTGTCGCGCGAAAAATTTGTTTCGTGTCCGATGTGAAAGCAGCTTTATGGATAGTACGCGACAGCTAGAGAGAGCTCGGTTATGTTATGAACATAATACAGTCGAGCTCGGTTATGTTATGAACATAATACAGGTTTTGCAAACCGTAAGTTCCGTTAGCGCGGACAAGTTGCTTATGTGGAGCTAGCGAATCGATCACCTCTACAGGAAAGAATTACCTATTTAATCTCCGCCTTTTTCGGCTTTTTATTAGCCACAACAATTTCTAAAGGGGGATGAAATTATGTCAAGGTAGTGCAGAGAAATCATTTGTAAACCGGTAGAGCTTCTGCGTTTCGCATTGCTTTCATGGTAGCACCAGAGAGCTTGCTCAGACATTTGTGAAGCATCCGGCTGATCCTGGTCATGGATAAGTGAAGCGATCACTAACTGTAGAGGCTACAATCGCGCAACGCTATGATGAAACTGCCACATTGATGCTTACCGAAGTAACACAAGCATACCGATCAGAATTACTGCATATAAGTTAACCAGGAGCATTTTAATTAGCACGACACGCAAACCAACATGCAGTAGCTGGTAACCGAGCGGTCATAACCACAGAGACAAACCCTTGCAATACAGGTTTTACAGACAGCAAGTTCTGTCACTGTGAACAGTTGTACCAAACATCCAAATTACAAATAAGTATTAAAAGTTAGCTTCAAATGAGGTTTATGTTCACACACCTTCTGTAGAATTTCCCCTGATATCACTCTTGCATATTTAGGACACAAACATTAGCAACAGTAACTTGGCTACGTTAGCCGCTGTGCTACAGCCACAATCAACTGGCTATCACGTCAGGTTGGCTTATGCAGTAAAAGCAACTTACAGCTTCTGTGTCTGTGAGTCATGGACAGTCGCGACCGATACAGGCTTTATCTTCAGATATTTTACCAAGCCTGCGTTTGAGGCCAGTTGTTAGTGCTAACTATCGCTAGCGGTCCTGCTAGCCACCCGTAACACGTTAGCTTCACTTACATTATTTGCTGTTATATGGTTACTTACAGCTTGTGGCTCCGAGCGCTTGATCGATGCAACTGCTTCAGGTTTGAGAAGCAGCTGAAACGCTTATCCTTTGTCGAATTATCCTTTATTGATAAAGCTGTCTTTGGTGAAATGCTGAGCACAATCAGCTAACGTTCCCTTTGGCCGTGGCTTTTTGCTGCCAGCAAACAAAAAAAGGCAACCCACTGATTTCTGGCGGCATCATCTTTTGGAAGAAAAATCGTTGTTTTTCTTCGCGTCCAAAAGTAAACGGACAAGCAGCTTTGGGAGAGATACTGACAAAATTGCACCTCAAATGATCTGCGGTTCTTCTTTTGTATTTCCAAAAGTGAAGATGCTACTAAGGCATAGTATGATCTGCCGTGTTAGTGCCTGCTAGAATAGTTTCCGGTGTGGGCAGGTCCAGCGCCATGATTGGCTCTGGCTAGGTCTGTACTAATTGGATGGCACAACCTGACGTCAGGTTTTACCCAGATCTCGTGAAGATCTCAGGAGGAGCTGTTCAGAGAGGAAATCACACTCACAAAATCACGTTCTTGGATTACGGCAAAACCCCTGTATCTTATGTTTAGAAACTTTTCAGAGGTTGAGCATGGACAACCAACATTATAACATTACTAATATGCATTAAAAGAAGGATCAGCATCATAGGTCCCCTTTAAGTGTGTTAGATTAATAATAATAATTATTATAACTAGAGAATGTAATTCCAGGGATTTACGAGTGCATGAAAATGCAAGCGGTTGTCGCTTAAGTTGCTTTATGATATTGGTAGCTAGGTTGTTAGTTGGATAAATAGAAAAATCCAGTAGAAATTTTGACTATGCCTGATGTTATACACATACAGTATTCGGGGTGCTTGCCAGGGTTCTGGGAACCAGTTGCTATGGAGTTCCGGGTGGTTTCTAGGGCATTGCTACGCGGTTGCTATGGTGTTCCGGGAGGTTGCTAGGTCGTTGCTAGGCGGTTGCTATGGTGTTCCGGATGGTTGTCAGGGCATTGCTAGGCGGTTTCTTTGTTGTTCCGGGTGGTTGCTAGGGCATTGCTAGGCAGTTGCTATGGTGTTCCAGGTGTTTTCTATGGCCTTGCTAGGCAGTTGCTGTGGAGTTCCAGATGGTTTTTAGGGCATTGCTAGGCGGTTGCTATGGAGTGCTGGGAGGTTGCTAGGGTGTTGCAAGGCGGTTGCTATGGCATTCTTGATGGTTTCTAGGCCGTTGATAGGTGGTAGCTATGGTGTTCCGGGTGCTTGCTAGGGCATTGCTAGGCGGTTGCTATGGTTTTTCGGGTGTTTTCTAGAGCGTTGCTAGGCGTTTGCTATGGTGTTCTGGGTGGTTGCTAGAGCATTGCTAGGCACTTGCCATGGAGTACCGGGTGGTTGCTAGGGCATTGCTACGCGGTTGCTATGCAGTCCTGGGAGGTTGCTAGGGCGTTGTTAGGTGATTTCTATGGTGTTCCGTGTGGTTGCTGGGGCGTTGGTAGGCGGTTGCTTTGGTGTTCTGGGTGGTTGCTAGGGCGTTGCTAGGAAGTTGCTCTGGTGTTCTGGGTGGTTGCTAGGGCATTGGTAGACGCTTGCTATTGAGTTCTGGGTGGTTGCTAGGGCATTTCCAGGCGGTTGCTATGGTGTTGTGGGTGGTTGCTAAGGCGTTGTTAGGCGGTTGCTATGGTGTTCCGGGTGTTTGCTAGGGCGTTACTAGGCGGTTGCTTGTTGGAATGGTTGAACAGTTGGATGGTTGAGTAGTTTAAATAGTTAAATTATTTAATTGTGATTAATTGTAGTGAGGACTTTTATTTTGAAACAATTGTGGACAGAGGAAACAGTTAGCAGGAGTCATAGTTGATGACAACTGACAGTTGGAATGGCTGAACAGTTTAATAATTGAGTTGTTTAAATAGGTAAATTGTTTAACAGTGAATTATATCAGTGAGGACTTTTATTTTGAAACAGTTTTTTACACAGAGGAAACAGTTTGCGGGAGTCATAGTTGATTACAACGGGCAGTTGGAATGGCTGAACGGTTGAAAAGTTGAGTAGTTTAAATAGTTAAATTATTTAATTATGATTTATTGTAATGAGGACTTTTATTTTGAAACAGTTGTGGACAGTGGAAACAGTTGGCAAGAGTCATAGTTGATGACAACTGAGAGTTGGAATGGCTGAACAGTTAAATAGTTGAGTTGTTTAAATAGTTAAATTATTTCACAGAAAATTATTTCAGTGAGGACTTTTATTTTGAAACAGTTTTGGAAAGAGGAAACAGTTGACGGGAGTCATAGTTGAAGACAACTGGCAGTTGGAATGGCTGAACGGTTGAAAAGTTGAGTCGTTTAAAAAGTTAAATTATTTAATAGCGATTTTTTTTTTTCTACCCGTTATATCCTTTAGGCCCGATTTGGCGCCTCTGATTGGTTGCTTGTCTGACGTCATCAGATATTTATATCCGCTCACATGTTTGGCGAACACGTGCATACAGGGATGTTCTGTGCGCTCAGTTTACCATGTTTACATGGTTTAGATTCCCTGAGTTCCAAGTTTGGATTTTTCCCATTATTTTTTTTTCAACACGTTAGATGGTTTGGCTTTGCCAGTTTTCTTACTCGTGGAGGGCACCTAAGGGGAACTTTGCTCAATGTCTGTTTACATTTTATTTTATTTTGACGCTTCATGGTCAAAAAACTAAGGTGAAAGGTGAAATATCACTGATTTTGTGCTTCATACGAATAACACCAAAATCCATCGATTGTGAATTGACGGAGGGCAGCACTGCAGTGACTATCTTGAGTTTGGTAAGAGCATGGAGGAAAAAATTTGCGAGCATGTGAGTCCATATTAATATTAATATTAATATATATATATATATATATATATATATTATCCATTAAAAAAAAAAAAAATCACCAATTAACTTTACTAGAAGGATTTTTTTTTTATTTGGTTATAAAAAATTTTACATAAAAACATTTTTCAGAAATGTAGTCCAAATTCACTTTTACAAATATCTGAAGAAAACTTACAACTTTGAATGCACAGGAAATCGACTAATACTTCCCAGTGACTGCAGGATATTCAGCTGACCTTTACTTCTCATTTCTGGCACAAGGATGTCTCTGAGTTGAACACCAAAAGTCCTCAAACATGAGCGCTGAATACCCTTGTACAGTTGCACAACCTCTCATCCAGAGAACAGATACAAAACCCCACCTCGCCTATTACAAGCATACAATGGAAAAGATATGATAATTCCACTCCTTGTCTTATAACATCAATATTGTTGTATCACCTCTATTGGATTTTAGTTTGTAAAATTTGCCTGAAGCACTCGTGAAAAATTCTTTTCTACTCCATTTTGCGTTCTATGAGCTGCATTTATGACGTATGCAGACAGAAGTATGGTGGTCTGTAAGAAACTACAATATTTTTTACTTTTTTCTTTTTGTCTTTTATCCGAGGAAAACCTTCATTACAAAAGAAAATTATTTATTCCGGAAATAAAAAATATTTCCACAGAATGAATATTTCATCATTGCAATGAAGGTTTCTCCTCAGTTACAGTGATAGTCAGAATAGAAAATCCTAATATAATCATAGATGTTGAAAAAATGCCCCTTATGGGCCATAAACCAATAAACCACATCTTTTTAAAGTGACGGGGAAAACAAAACTTTATCAAGTTTTTCAAGACTCTTATATGACTTATATAGCTCTTTTGGAGACTGACTGATAAAACGTTGCCTTCTATTCCAAGTTCAGTACAGAGATGGATAAGGGTGCTAGAGCCACTTTAATTTGTTCACATGGAGCCCCCTAGTATGACCTGAAAGAAGGTCAGACGGAGGAATTTTTGGGTATGCAAGACTCCGTATCCATGGATGATGAAACGTGCCACTGATATTAAAGATGGATGGATGGATGGATGGATGGATGACAGACACTGTGCCATTACACAACAGGATTTCGACTTGGGTGAACCTATCGTTTCGTGGCACAGCATACCCATGTTAACCACCATAATTTTCACTTGGGCCTCTTTGCTTACCTGTGACAAAACTGTAAATCAGGATAAGTTGCTCTGTCAGCAGCCTTTAGAACGTACTCTGGACCATGCTCTGTTTGGAGATCCATCTTGAACGAATTAAGTGCAGAAGAAGGAGAGTGGCCTTTGGCATACAATCCCTTGAAAGCAGCTACCGTTTCTTCTGAAACGTCGCGATGTTTCAATGCATCAGCCGTATTAAGTCCATGGTTGTGTGTAAACTCTAAGTTGACCACCATCGCAAACTTTGGCAAATGAAGATCCTGGGTTTTCGCCCTGTAATTCAAAAAAAGAAAAACACGCTTAGTTTTAAAGAGGAGCTGCATGTAAATACTCACCAAATTAGGTTTTACTGCCTTCATTCTTCAGCAGCTAGCCATTGAACTGTCGTCAGCTGATTTAATGGATGTTCAATCTAAAGAACATAGGGCATCATTACACTCTTGGACCTATGCCAATAAATCCTGCACACAAACTGAAATTATCAAAATACTTCAATCCAATTGTTGATGAAAGAGAAATATACAATTTCGGTTCACAGGACTACTTACTTGCTTTTTTCCCCCATAAGTCTTCTTGCTTTAAGAGTCATTTGTGCTGGACACTTCGTGTTCTTAGTCCCATGTCTTTGATCGGCTGTAGAAGACCTTGCCTGAGTGTTATGTTGACATCTGTAGTCAACCTTGAAAAGATTGGCACGTCCAACATTTGGAAATGTGTGCTTCAACTGGAATGTCACTTTGTTCTTCATTTCATACTCTTTTACCCATTGTCGTGCAACGGATTCTGTGCTGACAGCTACACGCAATTCTGCTCTGTAGCCTCCACTAACTTCTGTAAAAGACCAAAGGTGGTGCTCATAACCAATGGGGAGGGTAGCCTGGAAAACAAATGTTTAAAAGCTTTAAAACTGGAATGGCAGGTTTCTTCAAGGAGATTGAATGGTCATTACCAGTGGGGGCATCCACACATGGGTCAATGACGTGACATTGTCCGAGTGCACTACTTTGGTTTAAAATAATTCTAAATGATTCATAATAAGCATAATTTTATTCTACAAAACCTGTTAAATTTGAGCATATTTCCAGTTTATCAAAAAATGATATATATTTTATTTTTTGCCATCTCAAACCCTCAAAATGTCAGGTGGCGCAACCGTCTGAGCAAGTTAACAAAATGTGAAATGTATTAAATATGTCATTTAAAATATGAATTAAAATAATGTTAATATGGGGGCATCATTTTATATCGAAAACCTTTCAAATAAACAAAGTTCAATCGTTTAATTGTTCTTCAATTGTTTGGAAAACCAAAATACCCACCCCCTACAATAAAGAATCCATAAGTTACTTTTAATACCCAGCGCAATTACAAAATAGTAATGTTTTAGGCAGAGTAGACACTCTCCGGTATACTTACTTAAAAAAATCACTTAGAAAAAAAAGAGGGAAGTGTGTTTTTTTTCAAGAAACCTTTGGTTGCGCCACCTGACATTTTTTGGCTGGTGAAATTGCAAATACAGTCTAAAACTGTACTAAAACCCTGTAAATGTTGTGCAACCATTAAGACTTGTTTAAACACACTCTTCCAACTTCAAATAAATGTGTTCTGTACATTTTAAAAGATTTATTAAAAAAAAACATTTTAAAAGGCTATTTGTCATTGACCCACATACATGTAGGCCTAGCTATGAAGTATCAGCAAGAATCTAGTAATACCTGTACTTCCATGGTCAGATCTAACCCTATCTATTCGAGTTTCACATTTCCACAAAGTCCGATTTGCAATAAAATTGTTTTAAAATAATAGGTCCCTATATATATTGGTGTTTAGTCTATCACCTACTTCCATTATTTGACCACGATGCATTGTGCATGTATATTGCACAGGTGACAGACACCGTAAGGCGAAGGGATGGGACGAGGCTTGAAATAATTACCGGTATGAACTGATGAATCGGGTTAAAACCAGCATTGAATAGTAAGACTGTATGCACATACTTGACCCCAAACAACTGACGCATCAGCTCATATAATTGGCCTATTCATAGTGTAGAGTTGACTGCGCGCACAGCCTATTCACTCGTGTGTGGCTAAACCTATTGACCATGTTGACTGTGCATACATTACAGTACATTCATTGTGTAGTAAACAATGGCCTATTTCGCCAGCTCAATAGCTAAAAAGTTCAGCCTTTTGGCCTCAGATTGTCTATCGGCGATTTACTATGTTTTCTGGCAGTATGATTGATTACGAACCAGTAATTCAGGATGATCGCTCAGCAGTGTTTCTTCGTAGTTTTCAATACCAAATCGACACGATCGGTGAAGAGTGGGCACTGCCATGTTGAATGGCTTGATAAGGTGACGTCAGCAGGCTAATGGATATAACGTGTTGAAAAAAAAATAATGGGAGAACTTGGAACTCAGGGAATCTAAACCATGTAAACATGGTAAACTGAGCGTACGGAACATCCCTGTATGCACGTGTTCGCCAAACATGTGAGCGGATATAAATATCTGATGATGTCAGACAAGCAACCAATCAGAGGCGCCAAATCGGGCCTAATGGATATAACGGGTAGAAAAAAAAAATTTGCCTCCCGGATAGAAGGTACTTCTCAAACAAGGCAGTCCCAGATAAGTATTTACAAAACCCAAAACCAGTGAAGTTGGCACGTTATGTAAGTCGTAGATAAAAACAGAATACAATGATTTGGAAATCCTTTTCAACTTATATTCAATTGAATACACTGCAAAGACAAGATGTTTAATGTTCAAACTGAGAAACTTTATTTTTTTTTTGCAAATAATCATTAACTTAGAATTTAAAGGCAGCAAAACATTGCAAAAAAGTTGGCACAGGGGCCTTTTTACCACTGTGCTACATCACCTTTCCTTTTAACGACACTCAGTAAATGTTTGGGAACTGAGGAGACCAATTTTTGAAGCTTTTCAGGTGGAACTCTTTCCCATTCTTGCTTGATGTACAGCTTAAGTTGTTCAACAGTCCGGGGTCTCCGTTGTCGTATTTTACGCTTCATAATGCGCCACACATTTTCAATGGGAGACAGGTCTGGACTACAGGCAGGCCAGTCTAGTACCCGCACTCTTTTACTACGGAGCCATGCTGTTGTAACATGTGCAGAATGTGGCTTGGCATTGTCTTGCTGAAATAAGCAGGGGCGTCCATGAAAAAGACGTTGCTTGGATGGCAACATATGTTGCTCCAAAACCTGTATGAACCTTTCAGCATTAATGGTGCCTTCACATATGTGTAAGTTGCCCATGCCTTGGGCACTAATACACCCCCATACCATCACAGATGCTGGCTTTTGAACTTTGCGCCTATAACAGTCCGGATGGTTCTTTTCCTCTTTGGTCCGGAGGACACGACGTCCCACAGTTTCCAAAAACAATTTGAAATGTGGACTCGTCAGACCACAGAACACTTTTCCACTTTGCATCAGTCCATCTTAGATGAGCTTGGGCCCAGCGAAGCCAGCGGCGTTTCTGGGTGCTGCTGATAAATGGCTTTCGCTTTGCATTGTAGAGTTTTAACTTACACTTGCAGATGTAGCGACGAACTGTAGTTACTGACAGTGGTTTTCTGAAGTGTTCCTGAGCCCATGTGGTGATGTCCTTTACACACAGATGTCGGTTTTGATGCAGTACCGCCTGAGGGATCGAAGGTCACGGGCATTCAATGTTGGTTTTCGGCCTTGTCGCTACGTGCAGTGATTTCTCCAGATTCTCTGAACCTTTTGACGATATTACGGACCGTAGATGATGAAATCCCTAAATTTCTTGCAATAGCTCGTTGAGGAATGTTGTTTTTAAACTGTTCGACAATCAGCTCACGCATTTGTTCACTAAGTGGTGACCCTCGCCCCCATCCTTGTTTGTGAATGACTGAGCATTTCAGGAAGCTGCTTTTATACTCAATCATGGCACCCACCTGTTCCCAATTAGCCCGTTCACCTGTGGGATGTTCCAAATAAGTGTTTGATGAGCATTCCTCAACTCTTTCAGTCTTTTTGCCACTTGTGCCAGCTTTTTTGAAACATGTTGCAGGCATCAAATTCAAATGAGCTAATATTTGCAAAAAATTACAAAGTTTACCTGTTCGAACATTAAGTAACTTGTCTTTGCAGTGTATTCAATTGAATATAGGTTGAAAAGGATTTGCAAATCATTGTATTCTGTTTTTATTTACGATTTACACAACGTGCCAACTTCACTGGTTTTGGGTTTTGTAAAAATGAAGGATGGTTTGACCCGTGAATTAAAAGACGTCGATCATTTATTGGTCACAACGGATTTATGGTCCAGCGTTAATATGATGCCGTATATGAGCCTGACCATACATTACTTGGGCTCCAACTGGGAAGTAAAGTCACGGTGTTTGGAGACAACCTTCTTGACAGAGAGTCACACCAGTGATAACCTGGCCGAAGCCTTGCAATCTTCCTTAAGAGAATGGTCCCTGGATGAGAAGAGGTTGGCTTGCATCACCACAGATAATGGAGCAAACATTGTGGCTGCGGGGAGGAAATTGGGATGGGGATGGCTACCATTCCTCGGCCATAATCTTCATTAAGCGGTGACCAACTCAATGAAGACAGAAAAAGATCGCACAGCTCGGGCCATGGGATTATATCGAATGCGGGTGACAACTTTCTCCCAAAAGAAACAATAGCTTCAGAAAGAACAAGCTGAGCTGGACTTGCCTAAACACTCTTTAGTGCTGGTGAGTTTTAATTCTCATTCATGACCTTGTTAGCCATTAAACATTCACCAATGTGATTCTGTAATTCGTATTTTATTAAAAGACTATGGAAAAATACGTACATAGGTAGACCTAGCCTATAATCTTGGTTGTCTTTGCTTTTTTCTTTATTATCTTTATTACGGGCCCGAGCACTCACGGTGCGAGGACCGTATTGTATCTGTTGTGATTATTATTATTCTTATTATTATTATTATTATTATTCTTCCAATTTACAGGGCTTTTTGGGGGCTTTAACGTGTTTCAATTCGAACAAAAATGTGGCTGAAAAATCAGGCCTGGTTAAAATTCTATGATTTTATAGGTTTCGCCAGTGGGCGGGGCAAAATGGCTCCACAGCGCCCCCTAGAAAAATTAAAAAATTCATGAAAAATCTGTGGTTTGCCCGATTATGTTGAAATTTGGTAGGCATGTAGAGCTTGCCAAGACAAACGGATTTGCCCGTTAGGACGTTTTTGTCCAATGTACCGGATGCCCGCTAGGTGGCGTTGAAAATACAAAATAAGGCAATTTTTGCCAATTTCAGGCATCGGAATTTAACGAACTCCTCCTAGGGGTTTGGCCGGATTCTCATGAAAATCACTGTGTGTACTCTTGACCCCTTGAAGATCAAAAGTTATTAAAATCATCTCGGTTGGAGTCACGGTGTGGGCGTGGCAGGGCCGCCATTTTAAGCGTTTTGCCATGAAATTTCAAATGCTTATAACTTCAGTGATATTTGTCCAACCTGCACCAAACGTCAGGCGTATTATAAGAGTCCCGCCCTGAAACCATTCAAAAGGTCATATTCAGCCATACTGACAGCGCCCCCTCCTGGCGACAGGAAATGACAAAAATTGGGCATGTGTCATACTTTTGCGAACTCCTCCTACAGATTTCATCTGAATGTCACTAAAACGGGCGTGGACACTCTTGAGACCTGTACCATGAAAAGTTATTAAAATCTTCTTGTTCGGATTAACCCTGTGGGCGTGATGGGGCTGCCATTTTGAGCATCTCGCCGTGAACATTGATTCCCTAATAAATTTAGGTAAACTTTGTTCTTTACATACCAAACTTCACATGCTGGTCAGTTTCCAAAGACAATTACGAATTGCATTGGTTTTGCAAGTGGGTGGGGCCAACTGCCTCGCTAGCACCCTCTAAACTGCAGCCCCAAGGCGTTCTTCCACGTACACTGATGAAAGTTGCTGGACATATGTTACACAGCCACGTCTACAAAAAAGTCCCATGACACCATAGGCTAAAGTCAACAGGAAGTCGGCCATTTTTAATTGAACGGCCATTTTTGGCGATTTGCACGTTGCGTACTTTAACAAACTCCTCCTAGGGATTTTGTCTGATTCTCATGAAAATCGATGTGTGTACTCTTGACCCCTTGAAGACCAAAAGTTATTACTTTCATTTCGGTGGGAGTCACGATGTGGGCGTGGCAGGGCCGCCATTTTAAGCTATTCACAATGAAAATTCAAATGCTCATAACTTCAGTGTACAATGTCCCACATGCACCAAACTTTATATGTATGATAAGAGTCTTGCCCTGAAGCAAATCAAATTGTCCTATTCAGGCATACTGACAGCGCCACCTCCTGGCGACAGGAAATGGCCAAAATTGGGCATGTGTCATACTTTTGCGAATTCCTCCTACAGATTTCATCTGAATGTCATGAAAAAGGCTGTGGACACTCTTGAGCCCTGCGACATGAAAACTTATCAAAAGCACTTGTTTTCAATTAACGGTGTGGGTGTGACGGGGCGGCCATTTTGAGCATCTTGTCGTGACAGGCGACAGTGACAGGTCTGAAGAACATTTACATGAATTTCCTGCGACAGACCCCAGCAACGTTACCTCTAGTCGGCGAGCGCAGGGATTGCTGTGGCTCGTTCTCGGCGGTGCATCGGTGTGCGAGGGCCCGTACAACGCCGCTTGCGGCTTTAATTACGGGCCCGAGCACTCACGGTGCGAGGACCGTATTGTATCTGTTGTGATTATTATTATTATTCTTATTATGATTATTATTATTATTATTCTTCCACTTTACAGGGCTTTTTGGGGGCTTTAACGTGTTTCAATTCGAACAAAAATGTGGCTGAAAAATCAGGCCTGGTGACAATTCTATGATTTTATAGGTTTCGCCAGTGGGCGGGGCAAAATGGCTCCACAGCGCCCCCTAGAAAAATTAAAAAATTCATGAAAAATCTGTGGTTTGCCCGGTTATGCTGAAATTTGGTACGCATGTAGAGCTTGCCAAGACAAACGGATTTGCCATTTGGGACATTTTTGTCCAATGCACAGGAAGACCGCTAGGTGGCGTTGAAAATTCAAAAATTAGGCCATTTTTGCCGATTTCAGGCATCGGAATTTAACGAACTCCTCCTAGGGGTTTTGCCCGATTCTCATGAAAATCACTGTGTTTACTCTTGACCCCTTGAAGATCAAAAGTTATTAAAATCATCTCGGTTGGAGTCAAGGTGTGGGCGTGGCAGGGCCGCCATTTTAAGCGTTATGCCATGAAATTTCAAATGCTTATAACTTCAGTGATATTTGTCCGATGTGCACCAAACGTCAGGTGTATTATAAGAGTCCCGCCCTGAAACCACTCAAATGGTCATATTCAGCCATACTGACAGCGCCCCCTCCTGGCGACAGGAAATGACAAAAATTGGGCACGTGTCATACTTTTGCGAACTCCTCCTACAGATTTCATCTGAATGTCATGAAAACGGGCGTGGACCCTCTTGAGACCTGTACCATGAAAAGTTATTAAAATCTTATTGTTTGGATTAACCTTGTGCACGTGATGAGGCGGCCATTTTGAGCATCTCGCCGTGAACATTGATTCCCTAATAAATTTAGGTAAACTTTGTTCTTTACATACCAAACTTCACAAGCTGGTCAGTTTCCATAGAAAATTACTAATTGTATTGGTTTCGCAAGTGGCCGGGACTAACTGCCTCGCTAGCACCCTCTAAACTGCAGCCCCAAGGCCTTCTTCCATGAACACTGATGAAAGTTGCTGGACATATGTATCACACCCACGTCTACAAAAAAGTCACTGACACCATAGGCTAAAGTCAACAGGAAGTCGGCCATTTTGAATTGAACGGCCATTTTCGGCGATTTGCATGTTGCGTTCTTTTGCGAACTCCTCCTAAGGATTTTTTCGGATTTTCATGAAAACCGCAGCGTGCAGTCTTGACCCCTTGAAGAGCAAAAGTTATTAAATTCATTTCGGTGGGAGTCATGGTGTGGGCGTGGCAGGGCCGCTATTTTAAGCAATTCGCCATGAAAATTCAAATGCTTATGACTTCAGTGTACATTGTCCCACATGCATTAAACTTTATGTGTATGATAAGAGTCTTGCCCTGAAGCCATTCAAATGGTCATATTTAGCCATACTGACAGAGCCCCCTCTTGGCGACAGGAAATGGCCAAAATTCGGCATGTGTCATACTTTTGCGAACTCCTCCTACAGATTTCATCTGAATTAAACGAAAACGGGCGTGGACACTCCCGAGAATCGTGACATCAAATTTTATTAAAATCTTATTGTTTGGATTAACCCTGCGGGCGTGACAGGGCGGCCATTTTGAGCATCTCAGTGTCAGCAACAATTCCCAAATAAATTTAGTAAAACCTTGTTCATTACACAACAAACTTCACATACTGATCAGTTTCCATAGTAATTTATGAACTGTATTGGTTTTTCGCAAGTGGGCAGGGCCATCTGCCTCGCTTAGCGCCCCTAATCTGCAGCCCCAAGTCACTCTTCCACGTACACTGATGAAAATTGGCGGGCATATGTAGCACACCCGCATCTACAAAAAAGTCTCTTGACACCATAGGCTAAAGTCAAGAGGAAGTCGGCCATTTTGAATTGAACAGCCATTTTCGGCGATTTGCATGTTGCGTTCTTTTGCGAACTCCTCCTTGGGATTTTTTCAGATTTTCATGAAAACTGCTGTGTGTAGTCTTGACCCTTTGAAGAGCAACGGTTATTAAATTCATTTCGTTGGGAGTCATGGTGTGGGCGTGGCAGGGCCGCCATTTAAAGCGATTCGCCATGAAAATTCAAATGCTTATGACTTCAGTGTACATTGTCCCACATGCATTAAACTTTATGTGTATGATAAGAGTCTTGCCCTGAAGCCATTCAAATGGTCATATTTAGCCATACTGACAGCGCCCCCTCTTGGCGACAGGAAATGGCCAAAATTCGGCATGTGTCATACTTTTGCGAACTCCTCCTACAGATTTCATCTGAATTAAACGAAAACGGGCGTGGACACTCCCGAGAATCGTGACATCAAATTTTATTAAAATCTTATTGTTTGGATTAACCCTGTGGCCGTGACAGGGCGGCCATTTTGAGCATCTCAGTGTCAGCAACAATTCCCAAATAAATTTAGTAAAACCTTGTTCATTACACAACAAACTTCACATACTGATCAGTTTCCATAGTAATTTATGAACTGTATTGGTTTCGCAAGTGGGCAGGGCCATCTGCCTCGCTAGCGCCCCCTAATCTGCAGCCCCAAGTCACTCTTCCACGTACACTGATGAAAATTGGCGGGCATATGTAGCACACCCGCATCTACAAAAAAGTCTCTTGACACCATAGGCTAAAGTCAAGAGGAAGTTGGCCATTTTGAATTGAACAGCCATTTTTGGCGATTTGCATGTTGCGTTCTTTTGCGAACTCCTCCTAGGGATTTTATCGGATTTTCATGAAAACTGCTATATGTAGTCGTGACCCCTTGAAGAGCAAACATTATTAAATTCATTTCGGTGGGAGTGATGGTGTGGGTGTGGTAGGGCCGCCATTTTAAGCGATTCGCCATGAAAATTCAAATGCTTATGACTTCAGTGTCCATTGTCCGACATGCACCAAACTTTATGCATTTCATAAGAGTCCCGCCCTGAAGCCATTCACATGGTCATATTTAGCCATACTGACAGCTCCCCCTCCTGGCGACAGGAAATTACCGAAATTGTGCATGTGTCATACTTTTGCGAACTTCTCCTGCAGATTTCATCTGAATGTCAAGAAAAAGGGTGTGGACACTCTTGAGCCCTGTGACATGAAAACTTATCAAAATCTCTCGTTGTCAATTAACGGTGTGGGTGTGACGGGGCGGCCATTTTGAGCATCTTTCCGTGACAGGCGACAGTGACAGGTCTGAAGAACATTTTCATGCAATTCCTGCGACATACCCAAGCAACGTTACCTCCATTCGGCGAGCGCAGGGATTGGCGGTCGCTCGTTCTCGGCGATGCATCGGTGTGCGAGGGTTCGCATAACGCCGCTATGCTTTAATTCTTATTATTATTATTATTCTTCCACTTAACAGGGCTTTTTGGGGGCTTTAACGTGTTTCAATTCGAACAAAAATGTGGCTGAAAAATCAGGCCTGGTGAAAGTTCTATGATTTTATTGGTTTCGCCAGTGGGCGGGGCAAAATGGCTCCGCAGCGCCCCTAGAAAAAAATTAAAAAATTCATGAAAAATCTGTGGTTTGCCCGATTATGCTGAAATTTGGTAGGCATGTAGAGCTTGCCAAGACAAACGGATTTGCCATTTGGGACGTTTTTGTCCAATGCACAGGAAGACCGCTAGGTGGCGTTGAAAATTCAAAAATTAGGCCATTTTTGCCGATTTCAGGCATCGGAATTTAACGAACTCCTCCTAGGGGTTTTGCCGGATTCTCACGAAAATCACTGTGTTTACTCTTGACCCCTTGAAGATCAAAAGTTATTAAAATCATCTCGGTTGAGTCAAGGTGTGGGCGTGGCAGGGCCGCCATTTTAAGCGTTTTGCCATGAAATTTCAAATGCTTATAACTTCAGTGATTTTTGTCCGACGTCCACCAAACTTCAGGAGTATTATAAGAGTCCCGCCCTGAAACCACTCACATGGTCATATTCAGCCATACTGACAGCGCCCCCTCCTGGCGACAGGAAATGACAAAAATTGGGCATGTGTCATACTTTTGCGAACTCCTCCGACAGATTTCATCTGAATGTCACTAAAACGGGCCTGGATACTCTTGAGACCTGTACCATGAAAAGTTATTAAAATCTTCTTGTTCGGATTAACCATGTGGGCGTGATGGGGCGGCCATTTTGAGCATCTCGCCGTGAACATTGATTCCCAAATAAATTTAGGTTAACTTTGTTCTTTACATACCAAACTTCACAAGCTGGTCAGTTTCCATAGACAATTACTAATTGTTTTGGTTTTGCAAGTGGGTGGGGCCAACTGCCTTGCTAGCACCCTCTAAACTGCAGCCCCAAGGCACTCTTCCACACACACTGATGAAAATTGGTGGGCATATGTAGCACACCCGCATCTACAAAAAAGTCTCCTGACACCATAGGCTAAAGTCAAGAGGAAGTCGGCCATTTTGAATTGAACAGCCATTTTTGGCGATTTGCATGTTGCCTTCTTTTGCGAACTCCTCCTAGGGATTTTTTTGGATTTTCATGAAAACCGCTGTGTGTAGTCTTTACCACTTGAAGAGCAACAGTTATTAAATTCATTTCGGTGGGAGTCATGGTGTGGGCGTGGCACGGCCGCTATTTTAAGCAATTCACAATGAAAATTCAAATGCTTATAACTTCTGTGTACAATGTCCCACATGCACCAAACTTTATATTTATGATAAGAGTCTTGCCCTGAAGCAAAACAATTTATCCTAGTCAGCCATACTGACAGCGCCCCCACCTGGCGACAGGAAATGGCCAAAATTGGGCATGTGTCATACTTTTGCGAACTCCTCCTACAGATTTCATCTGAAACAAACGAAAACGGGCGTGGACACTCCGGAGAACCATGACATCAAAAGTTATCAAAATCTTATTGTTTGGATTAACCCTGTGGCCGTGACAGGGCGGCCATTTTGAGCATCTCCGTGTGAACAACAATTCCCTAATAAATTTAGTAAAACCTTGTTCATTACACAACAAACCTCAAATACCGGTCAGTTTCCATAGTAATTTATGAACTGTATCGGTTTCGCAAGTGGGCAGGGCCAACTGCCTCGCTATTGCCCCCTAAACTGCAGCCCCAAGTCACTCTTCCACATACACTGATGAAAATTTGTGGGCATATGTAGCACACCCACATCTACAAAAAAATCTCTTGACACCATAGGCTAAAGTCAACAGGAGGTCGGGCATTTTGAATTGAACAGCCATTTCTGGAGATTTGCATGTTGCGTTCTTTTGCGAACTCCTCCTTGGGATTTTTTCAGATTTTCATGAAAACCGCTGTGTGTAGTCGTGACCCCTTGAAGAGCAACAGTTATTAAATTCATTTCGTTGGGAGTCATGGTGTGGGCGTGGCAGGGCCGCCATTTTAAGCGATTCGCCATGAAAATTCAAATGCTTATGATTTCAGTGTACATTGTCCGACCTGCACCAAACTTTATGCATATCATAAGAGTCCCGCCCTGAAGCCATTCACATGGTCATATTTAGCCATACTGACAGCGCTCCCTCCTGGCGACAGGAAATTACCAAAATTGTGCATGTGTCATACTTTTGCAAACTTCTCCTGCAGATTTCATTTGAATGTCACGAAAAAGGGTTTGGACACTGTTGACCCCTGTGACATGAAAAATTATCAAAATCTCTTTTTTTGTCAATAAACGGTGTGGGTGTGACGGTGCTGCCATTTTGAGCATCTTTCCGTGACAGGCGACAGTGAAAGGTCTGAAGAACATTTACATGCAATTCCTGCGACAGACCCAAGCAACGTTACCTCCAGTCGGCGAGCCCAGGGATTGGCGGTCGCTCGTTCTCGGCGGTGCATCGGTGTGCGAGGGCCCGTACAACGCCGCTTGCGGCTTTAATTATTATTATTTCTGAGACAAATGTGTAGAAGACTAGGCATATGAGCAAAACTAATAAGCCTAGGCCTATGTCAAGTTATTGTTGTTATTATTTGGAATAGTAAATCTGTTTTAATTTATTCACAGGATTGCCCCACCAGATGGGGTATGAAACAGAAAATGATCGAGCACTTTCTTGAGCAAGGCCCTGCCATTAGAAGAGTTTTGGATGACCAGCACAGCCAACACCTAATTCCGATGTGGCAGGACATCGAAGTAATGGAATCCGTGAATGCAGCCCTTAAAAAGGTTGCAGATTTCACCAATGCACTGTCCTCAGAGCAAGCAGTGACTGCATCCCCTGTGAAACCGGTGCTACAACTGATCACAGAGGATTTGCTGCTCCCAGCAGATCAAGACACTCATTTAATGCACAATCTGAAAGAAAGAATGTCTGGCATCTTGTTGGAAAAATGCAGAGCCCTGCCAGTTCAACAGCTTTTGGCAAAGGCCACATTCGTTGACCCTAGGTGTAAGGACATCGACGTTGCTGATGAGATGATGGACGGCCTCATGGAGGAGATGATGGATGTGCCAGAAGAGCAGCGTGACGATGGTGATGAAGGAGATGGAGACGGAGAGAACGAGGGAGCAAGAGCACCAAACCCTCCCAAAAAACCCAATCTGGCGGACTTGCTTGAGAAAAGAAAATATAAAATATCTACTCCGATCCCCAAGCAAATTCGCATGGATACAGAGATCAGAGGGTATTTGCAGGAGGAAACTCTGGATTCCCATGCAGACCCGCTGGTCTGGTGGTGGAACAACCATACACGCTACCCTTTGCTCTCAAAAGTTGCCCGAAAATACCTGACCGTTTGCGCAACAAGCATTCCCTCGGAGCGTGAATTATATGCCGCAGGTAATGTGGTTACACCTTTCAGGGCTTCTCTCAAACGAGACAAAGTTAACATGCTGGTTTTTCTAGCAACAAATATGAAGGCTGAGAAATAAATCTCGAGTAGTATAGGCATTATTTCGCTGAGCTTCAATGTTTATTTATTTAGGCTATTTATTTAATTATTATTGATAGCCCATTGGGCTATAGTTTGCCTATTATTTATTTTTCTTGTTTTCCCAGCACTTTATTTAACTTTGAACAGAACCTTTTAATTTGTCATTTGAAGAGGACTTGAAAAGTAACGGCTCTGTAAGGCTACACTTACGTTGCTTCTCAAATCGTAGCCTATAGCCAGGTGTTATTGAAAGTGTTCTTTCTCTGTCTGAATGTAAAACATTACATGGTTGTTATTTACTGTGTGAATTAATAATGTTGCATAATTTAGCCTACAATACAGCGCCCTATAGCCTACGTCTCAGGATGCATTAAACTAGGCGTATTTGCACTGTTATAATTGAAATGGAAATTATGTTGAAAACATGCCCAAAATGTTTATCATGTGTAAATCCAAAAGAGCTTTTTTTTATTTTAATTAGCCTAGATTTGAAATGTAATGGAAACTGTTTTATTGCGGCTACACATTCTTTCATGTCGCTTTTCAGAAATCATCATCAAGAGATGTGCGCCTGTTTAAAGGATCCATTACCTGGTATTTACACCTGTTAAAAATAAGTGATTTGGGTCTAAAACATAATGTTTTGTGGTAATTTGCAAAAATTACGCAATATTTATATTTATTTTGCCCTTTTTATCAAGCCAATCTTGCTCTCGCAAGAAAATTTCGAGATTTTGATTCGGCCAGAAGATAGAGGCATGGCTGGGCGGAGGGGGTGGTGCGAGGGAAGAGGGTGGGAGGAGGGAGCAGTGGCTTGAAAGCACAGCCATAGCCACGCGTGCATAGTAACACAACGTGTGACCTCACCATGGCTGAATCTAACGACCATGCTGGGTGGCTTTGATGTGCTCCTTCCATCTGAGTGCGATGCACTGAGCCCTGCGTAAGATGTACTAGCGAAATAGCCTAAAAACAGGGGGAATATAAATGTCACATGCAAGCTAACATTAGAACATCTAAGTTCCATGATCATATCATCAAGAGTAACATGCTGCATTTGGACAGCATAAAAAGACAATAATATACAGCCATCCATCAACAAATTAACAGAATGTGCAAGGTTAATGCTGGCCTAAATTAACTGAGCTAGCTAACGTTAGCTTTTTGCTGGTGGAAATTTAGCGTATGTTTGAAGCGTTATTTCGCCTGCTTAACGACATCATAGCATAACGTTTTTGACGTCTATAGATTCCTTAGGTTGTTTAGTTTCATTTGATGTGTGTATCTTCACTGCAGCTGAAAGCGAGCCCTCTACAGCTAGGGAAATACGGCATGTCAGGCGAGCCCTCGGGCTGTGAGGGAAACGTTTACCTATTTTTTTTTTATTTTTTATTTAACCTTTATTTAACCAGGTAGAAAAACCCATTGAGATCGAAATCTCTTTTACTAGGGTGACCTGTCCAAGAGGTCAGCAGCACACGTCACAATGAAATAGAATCACCGGTAAAAATAAATAAAATTCAATCTAATAATTAATACATCGAATCTTGTAAAGTGCAGGCATTTTTTAAAAACATAGAAGCAATTTCAATAACACAGGCACTGTTCCATTATCTCACGTTGTCGGTCAGTTAAAATAGTGCGAAAGATTGTAAGAGGGACAAGTTCTGGCATCTTCAGGTCAGTCTGGAGAGTATTCCAGGCCGAAGGTGCGGCAAAACAGAATGCCCTTTTGCCTAGTTCAGTCCTGACACGAGGAACAAGCAAGTGAAGGGTGTTGCATGAACGCAGGGCATAATGGCTTGTAGATCTTTGTAAAATAGAAAATAAATAAGAGGGGACCAAGCCGAGAAGAGCCTTGTAAATCAAAGTCAACCAATGATTATAGCGACGGACACTCAGAGAGGGCCAGTCAGCTTTAAGATAGAGCTCACAGTGATGAGTGAGACGTCTACAACCAGTGACAAACCTAAGAGCACTATGATAAACAGAATCTACAGATTGCAGACATTTGGCCGAGGCAGTCATGTACAGTATATCACCATAATCTAACACAGGGAGAAAAGTAGCTGATACAATATGTTTACGAGCTCTGAGTGAGAAGCAGGATTTATTTCTGTAAAGGAAGCCTAGTTTGATCTTAAGTTTAGATACCAATTTTTCTATATGGGTTTTGAAGGAAAGCTCACAATCGACAATAAAACTCAAGTACTTATAACTTGCAACCATCTCGATAGGCCTACCTTGCACGGTTGAAATAGTTGGGATGTTCCCTGTTAATTTACTTTTGGTTGAGAATACCATAAGTTTGGTTTTGTCTGCATTTAAGACCAATTTAAGTTTCTGCATACGAGACTGGACCACATTGAAAGCAGACTGTAAAAACTCAAGGGCCTGATCAATTGATGAAGAACAGCAATAAATGATTGTGTCATCTGCATAAAAATGGTAAAATGCATTTGACAAATTGTCACACAAGTTGTTAATGTAAATAGTAAATAAAACAGGCCCTAAGACCGAACCCTGCGGCACACCCTTAGAGACCTCCATAAAAGAAGATGTAGAGCCAGCCAGCTGGACACCCTGTGTTCTGCCTGATAAATAGTTGGAAAACCAAGCTACTGCATGGTTTGATAAACCAATGTGTTGAAGGACATTCAGCAACAAACTGTGGTCAACAGTATCGAATGCCTTTGATAAATCTATAAAAAGTGCAACACAGTATTTTTTGCAATCCAATGCCGTGAAAATATCATTTAAAACTTTAAGAGCAGCTGTCACAGTACTGTGTTTTTTTTAAAAACCAGACCGGTATGATGATAAAATATTGTTTGTCTCAAGGAATTATTTAAGTTGGTTACTGACAATTCTTTCAAAGACTTTGGCCACAATACATAATTTGGAGATTGGCCTGTAATTATTCACATCTGAAGGTTCCCCACCTTTTAACAGGGGGAGAACAAAAGCAGATTTCCAGACTTTAGGGATTTTATTACTAGTGAGACTCAAATTGAAAATAACCGACAGAGGCTCTGCAATAAAGTCAGCAGCCAGTTTGAGAAAGAATGGCTCAATATTATCAGGACCAGCTGCTTTTCCAATATCCAGCATTTTTAGAGCCTGATTAACATCAAAGGCCGACACAGTCGTAAAATGAAAAACACAATTATTGTGCCTAGGTGCAACCTGTGTAACCTGAGTATCAGGAAATAAAACTGAATTAGACGACTCAGAATGTGAAAAATCAAATAAAAAGCCAGACGAAATAAAATTTTCATTAAAACAATTCAGCATAGCAGCTTTTTCTGTTACAGTAAGAGAATCCTTTACAAGGACGATTGGGAAATCACTGGCTGTTTCAGAGCCATTGAGTGTTTTTGTGACTCTCCAAAATTTTTTAGGATCATTTAAACTTTTGGAAATTTCAGTCAAATAAAATTCAGAATTGGCTTTCTTAACGACAGAAGTACACTTATTTCTAAGCTGTCGAAAGTGGAGCCAGTCGCCCTTGAGCTGAGTTTTCCTTGCCCTGGCCCAGGCAGCATCCCTTTCTCTGATAGATTTCTTATCTCAGATGAAAACCAGGGGTTATTTCGTCCCTTAACCCTGAACTTGCGAACGGGAGCATGCCTATTAATTAAGCTTGTGAATTTGTCATAAAAGTAGTTCCATGCCAGCTCTACATCATCAAAAAGAGACACTCTGTACCAAGTACTGCTGGCTAGATCGTGCATAAAAGCCTGCTCATGGAAATTTTTCAGGTCTCTTTTGCACAGAATACGAGGCTTGGTTTTGGGTAATTTAGTATTTCTGACAGCTGCAATAGCACAATGGTCACTCACATCATTAGCAATAACCCCTATATCCGTGTACTTATATGGGGCATTTGTTAGAAATAAATCAATTAAAGATGATCTAGTAGGATGTTTTAAATTTGGACGAGTTGGAATGTTTATAAGTTGAGTAAGATCTAAAGAATCACAGACAGTTTTCAGACTGTCTGAAGATGAGGTCAGCCAATCGAGGTTTAGATCGCCTACCAAAATAAGTTCATATGAATTCAACTCTGCAACATATTTGGATAAAGAGGACAAGGCCTCAGCACAGGCTGAAGGTGGTCTGTAGCAACCCATGACGACAAGTGATTGACCCTTAGTAAGTTCAATTTTCAGGGCAAGAAGTTCAAATTGCTTACAGATAGACAAAGAGAATAGGAGGGTCGCATTAAACTTATTTTTTATGCAAATAGCTATGCCTCCACCTTTCTTGGGACGATCACAACGAAAAACTTTATAATTTTTCATTGCAATTTCTTTATCAGAGATAGATTTACTCAGCCAGGTTTCAGACAGGACAAGAATGTCAGTGTTTGTTGTCTGCGTCCAAATTTCTATAAAATCTAATTTCGGGAGCAGGCTACGGACATTCATATGCATAACACCAAGGCCAGATTTGGCTCTAAAATTATCGGGCGTAGCAATACTATTAAGAATGGGTCCAGGATTAGGCTGAACATGTCCCGATAAAAGAAGTAAAAGAAGAATAAGGCATCTATGTTTCACCATAGTTGGAGACACCTTGTCATTAGTATCAGACATGGCAAGATCAATAAGTGATAACTCAGTGTATGTAAAATAGCTTTTTATAACTGAGAAACACATTAAATGGAGCATGTTGGGATCAATGGTGGACAGTCCCTCCCAGAACAGAGGCCGTAGTCCTGATGGCTCGGCGTGAGTTGAGTTCCAGCTGACTATCACAGCTGAGGGCAAAGTCAACGGTGGGCGTGACAATTTTTTGTTTGCACCACCACGCTTGTGTTGGAGCACAGTTCCAGTGAACCAAGGTGCGAAAAGAAGCAACAGTACACATACTAATTTCACTGCCTCCATGGTTTACCATGCAAAATGAGAGTAGCGATAGAGAATGGACAGAGGCAGAGTCACCTGTGGAGCGCGGTGAATGACAGCAGGACCGCTGGGATTTGCTCAGGACGCTGATCAAGTTGCCAGTAGCAACCAGTAGCTAGCTCCCACGCTAGCCACCAGCGGCTAACACGTTGTCAAACAACTAGTAGCTTGTTCCAAGCTTGTGGGTTATGTGCCAGCGGCTGGATGGGCTGACTAGCCCCTAGCCGCTGTCAGCGTGTCATCCAGCGAGAATCGGAGGCATACACCAGAGGATCGGCCACGGGTAACAGCGACACGGACCTGACCCATACACCGGTGGATCAGCCACAGGTAGCAGCGACGAGGATCGGACCCACACAGCCGGCGTATCCCCCAAGGGTAGCAGCGACAATGATCTGAATCACACACCGGAGGATCAGCCACAAATAGCAGTGACAGCAGAAACGCAGTCACAACAGTTGCGACTCCAGAGTGGAACCAGCACACCTCGAGTACTGGAGTTCAGCCGATTAACCCAGTGGAAAAATTTGTGGTCGAAAACCGCAACAACAACAGGTAACAACTCCAAAAGTTCATTTAAAGACTGAAAAAAACACTGTCAGTATAAACTCCAATCGGTACTGGGATGTGTTAACATTAAGAAAATTAAGAGAGAAAAATAAACTCTCCAGTCAGAGCTGAAACGTGCGTGTGGCCATCTTGGGTTCTCTATCTCTATGTATTACTTGTATTGCTATGTATTTGTATTGCTCTTGGGGTATTGGGGTATTGGGTACAACCTCATGTTAGTACATCTACAGTTGTAAGTTCCATGATCATATAATCAAGAGTAACACACTGCATTTGGACAGCATTAAAAGACGACAATATAGCTACAGCAACCCATCAACAAATTAACAGAAAGAGCACGGTTATTTCTGGCCTAAATTAACTTGGCGAGCTAACGTTAGCTTTTTGCTAGCAGAAATTTAGCGTATGTTTGGAGCATTATTTCGCCTGCTTACCGACATCATAGCATAGTATTTTTGACATCTATAATTTCATAGGTTGTCTAGTTTCATGTGATGTGTGTGTCTTCACTGCAGCTGAAAGTGAGCCCACTACAGCTATGGAAATACGGCATGTCAGGCGGGCCTGTGGGCTGTGAGGGTAACGTTTACGTATTGGGTACACTGCCAAGTTTCTTTTGAACTGCACCACACTCCATCCAATAGCTTACAGTAATGTAATGATAACATTGAAGTTGGGTGAACAAAGTTATCAGCTAATGCAAAAGTTGACATTTACAGACAAGCCACACCTCGACTCCTCCTCCTCTGCGCTGTACACGTCATCAGAGTGCCCAAACTGAAATCTCTAATTTTCATGCCTCCGGAGTAGAAAGCCTCCAGATGAGGAAAAAAGGGAGGGCGGAAGCTGCTTTGACTCCAAAACATCTCAGATTTTGTCAGAGTGAGGGATGACTAATGTATACATACAGTAACTGGGAAAAATGTGTTTTCCCGGTAATGGATCCTTTAAGGTGTTCTATTCGCCCTATGTAAAATACGCTTATTCCTTTGTTAAACGAACATGTTGCACATTTTATTTAGAGATCTAGGGAATGTAGGCTACTGTGCTTCCTTGAGATATAGGTTAGACTATGATCAGAGGAATTGTCAATGCTGTATTTGAAATTGTGTTGAAGAAATAAAGATCATGTTGGTCATCCGCAATTCATTTGTAGAAGTTGTTTTCTAATGATGGACTAGGCAAATGAATGATGCAGAAAAAGTAAACAACATGCAAGCATAGGAGTGTTGTAACCTATGCGCAACGTGCGTTCCGTCAGGGGATTTGCGGAGTTCGTTCATTCGTTCGTGTGTGTGTGTGTGTATGTGTTGGGGGGGAATACCGCGTGGGGGGTGCGGTATACCGCAAAACCTCTTTGATTTCTTGCTTTTATACCGTGTTAATGAACTCTGGACCACTCCCTAAGTGGGGGAGGGTATTCGGTGGAACGATGGATAGGGGATCGGGGCGAAGGCGAGGTTGTATGGACTTGGTCAGTGATTGTGCAAACATTGGGAGCCCCAGGTGGCGAGACTCAGGGTGGGGCTCGCGTCTCTCGTCGGAGTCCGTGTAGGCTCCTAAACCCCCCGGGGTCCCTGGTAGTGGCTGTTTCTTGCTTCCTTCTTGGAGAGGGGAAGGGAGGGAGGGACGTTGAATCGAGACGAGCGGGGATTGTGGGAATGAAGGTGGTATATATAGGCGTGCGGACAAATGGGAAGGCGCATTGGGAGTGGTCTTGTTCATTAACCTTTGTTATCAGGAACATCCTGTAAGAAAAAATCCGTACCACCCCAGGCCTAGCCACAATGCAGCTACAAACAATCTCACAGACCTTCTTTCATTGTGCTATCGTACTTAACATTGTGACACTGCTCAAAGTTCATGTCACCTTATACAGTGCCTGACAAAAGTCTTGTCACTTATCCAAGTTGTAGGAACAACAAATAATAACCTGACTTGTAGTTGATCAATTGGAATCAAAAATGGCTTATATGAAAGGCAAAGCCCTCTAGATTATGCGAAATATACCAAAATAGAGTTTTGTGTCATTGATTGAGTTTTATAATTTAATTTGCACAGAAAGGTCAGATTTTGCTTGGACAAAAGTCTTGTCGCATTGAAAAAAAATGTGGAAATTATACATACACTTTATTTTGAATACGCAAATATGCCACTATAATATCAGAACATAAAGCCATGGTGCCTTGGAAAAAAGAATTAATATTGCGTATGACTCCCATGAGCTTGGAGGACTGCATCCATACGTCTTGGCAATGACTGAGATAACTTGATGATGAAATCATCTGGAATGATATAGAAAACAGTCTTGCAGGACTCCCAGAGTTCATCAAGATTCTATGGTTTCATCTTCCAAGTCTCCTCCTTCATCTTACCCCTGAAATGCTCAATAATGTTCATGTCAGGTGACTGGGTTGGCCAATCCTGGAGTACCTTCACCTTCTTCGCTTTGAGGAACTGTGACATGGAGGCAGAAGAATGAGAAGGAGCAGCAGTATAAGTAGGGCAGCAAGAACTTCTTGATATTTCAGGCTGTTGATGTTGCCATCCACTCTGCAGATCTTTCTCACACCCCCATGCTGGATGTAACAACAAACCATGATTTTTCCTCCACCAAACATGATTGTTTTCTGGGAGAATCTTGGGTCCATGAGGGTTCCAACAGGTCTTGTACAGCGACTGGCATGCAGTTCAATGGATGATTCACCAGAAAAATAAACTTTCAGCCACTTTTCCAGTATCAATCCTTTCTGCGAGCTGTGGGCCTTGGCAAATGCAATGCAGGTTTTTTGTTTTCTGTTTAATGCAGACTTCTGTGTACTAATTTGGCTATGAAAACCACTTTGAGAGAGAATTTGACAAACTCTTCTTGTAGATACTGGGATTTTTGGTGACATTTCCTCATGTAGCTTCGCTGTAGTTGAAGAGGGGCTAGCCTTGTACAGTTGAAGCAACAAACGGTCCTTTCAAACAGTTGTCATACCGGGGTCTGTCTGACCTGCGCTTGTCATGAACGTCACCAGTTTCTTCAAATCTTTTTCTCATTCCCTCCACTTGACATTTGGATACATTAAAGATGTCTGCCACCTCAGCAGCAGACTCAGTCTTCAGGCTCTTGATGATCAGCACTTTGGTCTGTGGTTGAATCTTTGGTATGTTGTCTGAGGTCTAGTCGCACCTCATATGAAAGTCTGGTGTGCTGGGGTTATTTCTATACACATCTGGGAATGTGTTAATTACAGTATTTGTCATAGGTTAAACTCTAATCTGCGATTTGTTGCATCATCTGAAGAGACAACAAGACTTTTGTCCTAGCAAAAACAGATGTTATGGGCTTAGCCAAGCTGTGAACATCAGAACACTTTTTGACGGTTTCATTTTGCACCAAATTATTAATGTGAAAGCCCTTGACATTAAAATGGACCATTTATTGTAACAATTGATTGGTTAGAAATAAAGTTATATGCTATTTTTAGTTACTATGTCCTTATGCAACAAGACTTTTGTCAGGCACTGTATACTGGATCAACTGACCATCAGAGGTAATTTTGCATAATAATGCTGCCTCAAACCAGTTTAAAGTTAACATGTACTGATTTGAAAACTTTGTAAAAAAATTGTCGTATTTGGTATCATCCAAAAGGGCATGCAATACTCCAACTATCACCATTTTCCACCCGAAGATGATGATGGAATAGAGTAATCATGGATGTAAAATGAGCTTTTAGCAACCCCCAATATCGTCTTTGAACAGCACTGTGAATTTGGCTCGAGCTGTGACGTCACTCATGGGATCAATTGTGACACATAGGCTATCATTTGTGTAATTTACATTGAAAGTAAGATGTCGAAATCCACTAAAAATGTCAGAATTTGTTCAATCCCTGCTTGACTTGGATATTAAATATACAAAGCTATATTTTGAGCAGTTAGCGAGGCCAAATCCAGGCAATTGTGATGCAAAATAGCTGCCCACCAGATCTACCGTCAGAGTTTGGGATTTGAATAAAGTACTCAGAATCGTCCAATGTACAGAAAACTTCAGATACATGTTGATAATTATATGAACTACTGCTTTATTATAGGCTTTCAGGACTGTGTAGTTTTCATGAGGTAAATTAAAGGCGAACTTTTACAAGCAGAGCTTTGTTAAGGAAAGTTTTACACTTCTGCTCGTCGCACGGAAAAAATTAGAAAAACGAGATATTACCGGGACGTGTGCTCAGTGTTATCAACAATAAGATTTTTTTTTTTTTTTATTTGGCATCTCCAATCCCACCTGAATCTGGAATGCCCAATTAGCAAACTATGTACACAAGCTTGCTCATAAGCGACCCATGAGAGCGAAGACAGTTTGTGGCTCTCCTCCGAAGCATGTGCCTGTCAGCCGCTGCTTCTTGTTACACTCATAGCTCGAAACTTCACCAGCTCAGAATGAGGGCAGAGGATACCCGAACATGCGCAAGCTTAAAATTCTACTGATGTGCACCCAGCTGGCCAACTGGAGGCACTTGAGCTACGAGCAATTCTATAATCCAATCTTCCCAAATTGGCAGATCCTCCCAATTTATTTCCTTGCAGTGCAAAGCCAATTATGCACTGCTCTGAAAAGGCTTCAGACCACTGCCACCACCAAGGCTCAAAACCAGGCCGTGGTGCTCACAACTGCACCGCAGAGTGGCACCTTTACCGGATGAGCTAACCCAGTAGCCAAACAATAATGTACAAACCCAAAACCAGTGAAGTTGGCACGTTGTGTAAATCGTAAATAAAAACAGAATACAATGATTTGCAAATCCTTTTCAACGTATATTCAATTGAATACACTGCAAAGACAAGTTACTTAATGTTCGAACAGGTAAACTTTGTAATTTTTTGCAAATATTAGCTCATTTGGAATTTGATGCCTGCAACATGTTTCAAAAAAGCTGGCACAAGTGGCAAAAAAGACTGAGAGAGTTGAGGAATGCTCATCAAACACTTATTTGGAACATCCCACAGGTGAACGGGCTAATTGGGAACAGGTGGGTGCCATGATTGGGTATAAAAGCAGCTTCCTGAAATGCTCAGTCATTCACAAACAAGGATGGGGCGAGGGTCACCACTTAGTGAACAAATGTGTGAGCTGATTGTTGAACAGTTTAAAAACAACATTCCTCAACGAGCTATTGCAAGAAATTTAGGATTTCATCATCTACGGTCCGTAATATCGTCAAAAGGTTCAGAGAATCTGGAGAAATCACTGCACGTAAGCGACAAGGCGAAAAACCAACATTGAATGCCTGTGACCTTCGATCCCTCAGGCGGTACTGCATCAAAAACCGACATCAGTGTGTAAAGGACATCACCACATGGGCTCAGGAACACTTAAGAAAACCACTGTCAGTAACTACAGTTCGTCGCTACATCTGCAAGTGCAAGTTAAAACTCTACAATGCAAAGCTTAAAGCCATTTATCAACAGCACCCAGAAACGCCTCCGCTTCGCTGGGCCCAAGCTCATCTAAGATGGACTGATGCAAAGTGGAAAAGTGTTCTGTGGTCTGACGAGTCCACATTTCAAATTGTTTTTGGAAACTGTGGACGTCGTGTCCTCCGGACCAAAGAGGAAAAGAACCATCCGGACTGTTATAGGCGCAAAGTTCAAAAGCCAGCATCTGTGATGGTATGGGGGTGTATTAGTGCCCAAGGCATGGGCAACTTACACATATGTGAAGGCACCATTAATGCTGAAAAGTACATACAGGTTTTGGAGCAACATATGTTGCCATCCAAGCAACGTCTTTTTCATGGACGCCCCTGCTTATTTCAGCAAGACAATGCCAAGCCACATTCTGCACGTGTTACAACAGCATGGCTCCGTAGTAAAAGAGTGCGGGTACTAGACTGGCCTGCCTGTAGTCCAGACCTGTCTCCCATTTAAAATGTGTGGCGCATTATGAAGTGTAAAATACGACAACGGAGACCCCGGACTGTTGAACAACTTAAGCTGTACATCAAGCAAGAATGGGAAAGAGTTCCACCTGAAAAGCTTCAAAAATTGGTCTCCTCAGTTCCCAAACGTTTACTGAGTGTCATTAAAAGGAAAGGTGATGTAACACAGTGGTAAAAAGGCCCTGTGCCAACTTTTTTTTGCAATGTGTTGCTGCCTTTAAATTCTAAGTTAATGATTATTTGCAAAAAAAAAAATAAAGTTTCTCAGTTTGAACATTAAACATCTTGTCTTTGCAGTGTATTCAATTGAATATAAGTTGAAAAGGATTTGCAAATCATTGTATTCTGTTTTTATCTACGATTTACATAACATGCCAACTTCACTGGTTTTGGGTTTTGTACTTTCTGACGAGCATAAATATAATCCACTAGAAATATAAAACGAAACAAGACTGACAAATTACGACAGGCAGACGATGGTCGATGCTCTCGACCTCCTTACCATTTGTCCCTGTTTCCCCTGCTGAAAAAAGTCAGAGAAACCATTAGGCAACCATTAGGCATATTCTATTGGTTTCTAATGGTTCCTGCTTCTGCCTATCATCAAATGCTCCTACATCCAGATAGTCGTGATCTAACTGCATTCATATCTCATGATGGTCTTTTCCGTTTCTGCCGTGTTCCATTTGGCCTAGCTTCAGCTCCGCTCATGCTCCAAAAGATGATGACAACAATATTAGCAGGTTTACCAGGGGTACAAGTATACCTTGATGATGTCATATGTTATGGTATAAACCAGCAGGATCATGATGCCAACCTACAGAGGGTGATGCATGCCTTGACTGGGGCGGGACTGAAACTGAATAGGGATAAGAGTAAGTTTAGCCAGATCTCGCAGCGTTTTCTTGGACACATCATATCCAAAGATGGACTCAAGCCTGACCCTGACAGAGTAAGTGCTGTGATAAATGCACCTGCACCACATGATACGTCTTCCCTACGTTCCTTTCTAGGACTTGCAGCATGGTATAGTAAGTTTATTCCAGACTTTTGTACAGTTGTCGAGCCTTTACGTGCAATGCTCAGGGAATCCACTGAATTGAAACTTAAGTGGACTGCTGAAGCTGACTGTAGTTTTGCTCAGGTGAAGAGACTGATAGCCGAGAGCGCTGCTCTAGCACTTTATGATCCTGACTTGCCAACATATGTGACTACAGACGCTTCAGACTACGGACTAGGGGGCGTACTTAGCCAAGTTCAACCAGACAACACAGAAAGAATAGTAGGTTTTGCATCCCGAACACTTTCCTATGCTGAGAGGAAGTATTCTACTATCGAACGCGAAGCACTTGCGTTTGCGTTTGGGCGGTAGAAAAGTGGAGAAACTACCTGTGGGGACATCATTTTGTGCTGCGTACAGACCACCAGGCACTTACAACTTTACTGACTTCCAAAGGTGCTGGTCGTGCAGGACTGAGAATTGCCAGATGGTCAGCACGACTACTCTGCTTTACATATGACATTACTTATCGCCCAGGAAAACAAAACGTAACAGCAGACTGCTTGTCCAGACTTCCCCTACCTTGTACAGATGACACTGATGATGAACCAGACATGGTAGCTACTGTGTTTTTGAACACATTAAGTGTCATTTCTGGTCAGAATTCACTGCTGCCTCTGAGGGCTGCCCTGAACTATCACTGTTACGACAGCAGATACAGAACGGATGGCTGAAACACAGGAAGAATATGACAAATGAGCTTTCTCCCTATTTTAATATTCGGGATGAACTTAGTGTAGACAATTCACTTGTCATGAGAGGCTCTGATCGCTTGGTTGTTCCAACCTCTCTGAGATCTAAAGTGGTAGATTTGGCACATGAGGGACACCAGGGAATAGTCCGTACTAAACAGAGGTTGCACGAGCTATACTGGTGGCCTCACATGGACACACATGTTCAGAGTATGATAGCTTCATGTGTTTCATGTCAGTACAGCGACAAAACTGCAAACACTGCCCCTGCACCCCTGCGCCAGTCGAATTGCCAGATGGTCCATGGGACAAAGTTGCTATTGATTCCAGGGGTCGACAATATAAATGGCCCGGTGGCCCGGATGTACTTTTAAAACTGTCAGGGCCACCAGAACGCACCAAGCACTGGCCCCACCCGGCCAGTGAAAAATAATGCCTTGAAAATAAAATAACAAGTAAAAAATGTAATCTAATTTTACATTTATTCCCTGTGGTACTGTGTCTTCTACTGATTTCTGTTAAATCCTCTCGGTAATTACCGCTAACACATAGTGTTACGAGATCCCGATCAAAAACAGAGACATCTACTTTCTGTGCGCAGCGCGCGCTGCGCCCTGGGACGAACTGTAAGCACACCACCTGCGATCAACTGCACTGTGCACAGCTCGCTCGCTCCCGCGGAACGTTCGCCGCTCGCTCACTGCTGCTGATTGAAGACGCATCCTGACATAGTTTTCATCAGTTAGCTACTTTAAAATGTTTCTAAAGCCCCCAGTACCCGGCTAAACGCCGGGCAAAAAATAAAAAGCAAAGAAAAAGTCACCCGAAGAGTTGGGGGAGAGTGAGAAGGAGTACGAGAAGAAAAGAAGGGAAAGAAAGTTCCAGCCTCAATGGCGAGACCGCTGGAATTGGCTGGGATATGAAGAAGCCAGGAATGAGGTCTTTTGTGAACTCTGCAGATCAATGCCCAGGTTTGCAGACAAGTAAGTAACAGAAAAGTTAACATATGAAAAGAAGTGTATGATAATGAATTGCTGTGGAACTACGGAGAAAATAACGTCGTCATACGACGGTCTCGCTTGAAAACGCAGATCTGCAAGCACACAACGTGTCCCATTTGTGACACACTGTGATCTTGTAGATCGGCGTTTTCCGCGTTGTACCGCAGCAATTCGTTATCATACACTTCATTCTCCAAATCAGTGTTTCTCAAACTTTTATATCAAGGTCTCCCCTTTACTCTGATAAATGTAGATATTTCACCCTCCCAATCAGAATAGGGTACTTGGAATTATTATGGTAGAATTATTTTAATAATCTAATGATAAACACTTGCTTTATATAAATGTACAGTAGCTAGTTGTACAGTGCCTGACAAAAGTCTTGTTGCATAAGGACATAGTAACTAAAAACAGCATACAACTTTATTTCTAACCAATCAATTGTTACAATAAATGGTCCATTTTAATGTCAAGGGCTTTCACATTAATAATTTGGTGCAAAATGAAACCGTCAAAAAGTGTTCTGATGTTCACAGCTTGGCTAAGCCCATAACATCTGTTTTTGCTAGGACAAAAGTCTTGTTGTCTCTTCAGATGATGCAACAAATCGCAGATTAGAGTTTAACCTATGACAAATACTGTAATTAACGCATTCCCAGATGTGTATAGAAATAACCCCAGCACACCAGACTTTCATATGAGGTGCGACTAGACCTCTGACAACATACCAAAGATTCAGCCACAGACCAAAGTGCTGATCATCAAGAGCCTGAAGACTGAGTCTGCTGCTGAGGTGGCAGACATCTTTAATGTATCCAAATGTCAAGTGGAGGGGATGAGAAAAAGATTTGAAGAAACTGGTGACGTTCATGGCAAAGCGAGGTCAGACAGACCCCAGTATGACAACTGTTTGAAAGGACCGTTTGTTGCTTCAACTGTACAAGGCTAGCCCTCCTTCAACTACAGCGGCTACATGAGGAAATGTCACCAAAAAATCCCAGTATCTACAAGAAGAGTTTGTCAAATTCTCTCTCAAAGTGGTTTTCATAGCCAAATTAGTACACAGAAGTCTGCATTAAACAGAAAACAAAAAACCTGCATTGCATTTGCCAAGGCCCACAGCTCGCAGAAAGGATTGATACTGGAAAAGTGGCTGAAAGTTTATTTTTATGGTGAATCATCCATTGAACTGCATGCCAGTCGCCGTACAAGACCTGTTGGAACCCTCATGGACCCAAGGATTCTCCCAGAAAACAATCATGTTTGGTGGAGGAAAAATCATGGTTTGTTGTTACATCCAGCATGGGGGTGTGAGAAAGATCTGCAGAGTGGATGGCAACATCAACAGCCTGAAATATCAAGAAGTTCTTGCTGCCCTACTTATACTGCTGCTCCTTCTCATTCTTCTGCCTCCATGTCACAGTTCCTCAAAGCGAAGAAGGTGAAGGTACTCCAGGATTGGCCAACCCAGTCACCTGACATGAACATTATTGAGCATTTCAGGGGTAAGATGAAGGAGGAGGCTTGGAAGATGAAACCATAGAATCTTGATGAACTCTGGGAGTCCTGCAAGACTGCTTTCTATGCCATTCCAGATGATTTCATCATCAAGTTATCGCAGTCATTGCCAAGATGTATGGATGCAGTCCTCCAAGCTCATGGGAGTCATACGCAATATTAATTCTTTTTTCCAAGGCACCATGGCTTTATGTTCTGATATTATAGTGGCATATTTGTGTATTCAAAATAAAGTGTATGTATAATTTCCACATTTTTTTTCAATGCGACAAGACTTTTGTCCAAGCAAAATCTGACCTTTCTGTACAAATTAAATTATAAAACTCAATCAATGACACAAAACTCTATTTTGGTATATTTCGCATAATCTAGAGGGCTTTGCCTTTCATATAAGCCATTTTTGATTCCAATTGATCAACTACAAGTCAGGTTATTATTTGTTGTTCCTACAACTTGGATAAGTGACAAGACTTTTGTCAGGCACTGTAGTTATTAAAGATTAAACAACACCCTTATCGGGTCAGTCCGGAAAAGCTACCGTCACATATCTGGGTCGAGTTATTGGGAGGGGTCAGGTGCGTCCAGTACTGGCTAAGGTACTTGCTATTCGAGAATATCCCGTTCCATGTGATCGGCGTGAATTACGCCGTTTCTTAGGAATGGTAGGTTACTACCGAGATTTTTGCAGAAACCTTTCTTCGGTGGTGTGTCCTTTAACCGATCTATTAAGTCCAAAGGTTGAGTTTGTTTGGACCGAGGCGTGTCAAAATGCTTTTGAAAATGCCAAAGGTTTGCTCTTCTCTGCTCCAGTGTTGGTGGCGCCAAACTTTGCAGAGCCATTTCGTCTCGCAGTGGATGCGAGTGCCAGCGGCGCGGGTGCTGTTTGCTGCAGTGTGGAACTGACAACATTGAGCACCCTGTATGTTATTTTTCAAAATAATTCACGCCTTCACAAAAAGGGTACTCTACAATTGAAAAAGAAACGCTTGCCTTAATAATGGCAATCCAACATTTCGAAGTATACCTCGGTGCGTCACCCCAGCCAATTACCGTTTATACAGATCATGATCCCTTAAAACTCCTTGCTCACATGCGCAACCATAATCAACGACTAATGCGTTGGAGTTTGATACTGCAACCCTTCGACCTTAAAATTTCACACATCCGTGGAAAAGATAATATCTTGGCGGATGCCTTATCGAGAATTGACCGTTAACTTTAAACCTGTTAAAAGTAAATCTGTAAATATTGCCGTATTTACACATCTGCTTGATTGTAGGCCATTTAACTCTCTATAATGTAGCACTTTGTTTGACTATCATGGTAAGAAAAATCGAAGGAAAAGTCTAACGCTGATAACGCGGCGTGCAGATTCATTAGCTTGCGTTAGTTTTTGTGTATAGGCCTACTAGAAATTGATGCTGTAAACTGGTGAATAAAAAATAAAATAAATAATTAAATTATAATGGTTATATTTAAATATAAAAATAAGGTTGCTGCCTTAGTTTTTTTGAGAAATGTGTAATGGTCTAGTTGTCTTGGTGCTCTGCTCTACTCTGTGAACTGGTGGCCCAGTGACAATATTTGAGTGGTTAATTTTGCACGAGATGTCTAATGTAATTTGTGGGGACTAGAGTCACCATTTTGGGGTGGGGGTGTTGCGTCCCTCAGCCTACTGTGGCTCCATTCTAAGGTGTGATTGGTTTTGGCTACCTCTGCTGGTAGAGGTCTGTCTTTTAATTTCCCCTTAAACTGCAGGTAATGCAGAGCACCTGCGGTGGCTAGGCCGTGCCCACAAAAACCCTCCTCCTGGACCCTGAGGTTGGCATTCACCGGGGCTGGCAGGGACGCACACAGTTCCATGCGGGAACGGTTTCCTCTTTGTGCAAGACTGGTCGTTGATCCAGGCTCCGCGTCGCGTAATTGTTATAAGTTTTTTTTCCCCTAGACCATATCCTCTGTTAAATGTGAGCAACAAAACTATTGTTGTACGTGCCAACCCGGTGTTGTCCACCCTTGTGTTGCGTTCAGAGGTGTCCGGGCATAACATCATTGTTTAATCGTTATTATGGGGATCGATACCTGACATTGTCCTGGGCCAGTGGTTACTATGGTGGGGCCAGTGATCTTCAAAAGCCACTGGCAAATTTTCCTTATTGTCCACCCCTGTTGATGTTGCAGGCCCCTTTGAGCGTGCTACATGGGACTGTCGTTATGCCATTACTCTAACAGACTATTACGGTAAATGGCCTGAGGTTGCGTTTGTTTCAAATGTCACAACAGAGGTGATAATTAGCTTTATGACCTCAATTTTTAGTCGTGAAGGGAACCCCATGTACTTGGTTTCTGACAATGGATGTCAGTTCACCTCCCATGCCTTCTCTTCTTTTCTGAGAGAGATGGAGAGATAAAGCACCTGCGCTCTAGTGTTTACTATCCAAGAGCAAATGGAGCAGTGTAGAGATTCAACCAAGTCTTGAAAGAATTTATACAGACCGCTGACAGAATGCAGAAATCTTGGAAAAAAGCAGTAACAGATTTCCTGCAGAATTATCAAGCTACACCACACGCTACAACAGGTGCTACTCCATTTGAGCTGATGAGGAACAGGAAGATGCGCGCAAAACTCCACGTTCTTCCTGTCTCTCACAAAACGAAGTCAGATAAGCAAGTGAGAGAGATGGTGGAACAAAAACAACAGAGAAGCAAAACATACACAGATATAAAAAGGGGAGCAAAAGTGCCATTATTCAAAGTAACTGACACCTTACGTGTCTGGAGGCCAGGACGTGCTTATTAAAGGGTCATCAAAATTTACAGAACCTCTGATTGTCAGAGAACAAGTAGGACCAAACACAATTCTACTTAGTGATGGCAGAAAATGGAATGCTTCAAAACTGACAAAATTTCCAGAGCAGGCTCTTGCTAACACTAAAGATGACAATGATGCTCTCGATGGTTTTACAATCCATGATAATATTCACCTTAATGCACACGAGCCTGAACCAAGACGACACAGGAGAGTCAGAAATCCACCCCGTTGGTTAAACGATTTTGTCAGATAAGGGAAATTAAATGAATATGGGCTGAAAGGAATCTGAGGTAAATATTTACCTAGTTACAGTTGTAATGCATACAAATGTGAATATTTGTTTGATATTTTCTACATGCTACCAGTTTGCATTTTATGTCTTGATTTCATGATTATCTACTACTTGATGTTTGGAAATATTTCACTAACAATGTAAAGTGCTTGGTTAAAGTGATATTCCCGGTTGGTGTGAACCCAGCTGTTTTCTCCTGATACAAAGTTGCTCCTGTAAACAATGTCTATTTTGTTTTGTTACTATGCAATGTAATTCCTTCAAGAGAAGGGGAAAATGTTGTGTTGTGTCATTGCGCTTCCCAACCTGTTGAGGGCACTGCATAATGTGACCACTTGAGTTACTGTACTTGGTGCGTAGGAAGAAGTGTGAGAGAAGACGGCGCGGATGAAAATAAACCTTTTCCAATTAAGGCACAGTACTTTTCTCTGGCTGCTTCTTTTTTTAATTCTACTGAAGGTGTAGGATACCACACTCCGCCTCATTAGTATCGGATGGTAACCCTCGGTACCCCAACCGTAGCGGTGACGAAAAATGGGAACAGTTCCAAAGGTACCATCCACAACTTCTGGAATGGAAACGCTCTGAAATGTGACACGACCCGTACCGAACTGAACCGTTCCGCTTGATGGAAACGCGGCATAATGGTTCCTACCGGAGTCTTAATGGTTCCCACAGGAGTCTAATGGTTCCTACAGAAGTCTCAATGGTTCCTACAGGCGTTTCTATACCAGTCTAATGGTCACTATACAGTGGTCTAGTGGTCACTACAGGGTGTAGTAGTCTCTAATGGTTCCTAATGTGATGGAGGAACACAGATGTTATAGCCTTCTTTGGCGATCACATCTGTGTGATTTCTAGTGGGTCCTTGTGTAGGCTATACAGTATGTTTGCAGATTGCAGTGTTCAGTGATTTCATTTAATGCATTCCAAGATCACCTTTGGCCTTTTGCGATTAAATTTGTGATTAAATCATATTTGGCCTTTTGTGATTAAATCATTGTTCATGACTCATCCATCCAAGAGGAGGAAAAAGAACACAACCTGATGGTTTGATGGTTCATGTTCTGAAAAAATTAAATTGAAATCACAAACTGCAATGAGTAGTCACGCCCCATATGTCCTGTTCCCAATTCGGAGGGGAAAATACCTGAATACATAGACAATTACACATATGTATAGACATGTCTCTGGTGCCCAGTGTTAGGACTCTGCTATAATACTGTTGCAGCAGTAGGTTTCTCAGTATGTTTTTCTAATAGTTTTAGATCCTAATGGGACCAGTTTTCTAATGGTTTTAGCTCCTAATGGAACCAGTAGCTTTCTAATGGTATTACATTCTAATGGGACCAGTAGGTCTCTTATGGTGTTACATCCTAATGGGACCAGTAGGTTCCTAATGGTTTCTTCTAATGGTTCCTAATGGGGTTCCAATTCCCGTTAGACCATTAGAAACCTAGGGCTCTAAATTCGTTGACCAGGCGCGGCGAATGGGAGGAGCGCCGCGCCAAGGGGGTGTATCCAGGTGTATTTTGCAATTTTGTGCCCGGCGCAAGTACTCCTCTGTCTTGCCTCTGTCCCTCCTGCCGACGCAAGTGGCAAAGAGGGAGGAGAGAAGGCCTGAGTGGGTTTAACACAGCCGAATCATATCTTCACCAATCAAATGAGCTCCTCTCCTGACCTTTAAAATGTTGGAATAAAGAAGCCTCTGTCCTGTACCTGCATGATGCGTTAATGTTGCATTTTACTTTGCTGCTTCAGGCATGTTTTCTGCACCGCTAACGTCTGTATGAAGCATTACAAATATGAGTTAGCTGGCTAGCTAGGGCATTCGCAAATTACTACCATTAGCGAACTTGAATGGAATTTCAAAACGAAACTACATCAGATCATTCAAACATATGAAGTTGGAATGAAATATGACGGTTGCTCATTTATTTCTTCTGCCTGCATCATTGGGAAGAGAAACGATGGATAGCGTGTTCCTATTATTACACCCTGTTGCTGCTTAAAATTTTGGGATTAACATGCATGGACAACAATGCAAGATATGTTACACATTTATTTTCAATATGTGATCTTAACTCAGTATGAGATCATAGCAATCAGGCTGTATTCCTTTCCCCCACTAAAAACGATAAAACCTAAGTGACAATAATAGTAGTATTAAGCCGCTAGCACACTGGACGCGAAACATATTTTTCCATTTTTTTTGCATTGACTTTGAATGTAATCAGTTGTGCGAAAAATTTGTTTCGCATCCAGTGTGCCAGCGGCTTTACTGAGCATAGAACGCAAGCATTATTTTTTTATATATATATATATATATATATATGGGTAAATCCAAGAAATGATGTTTGGGCCTATTTTGGGGTCGTTTTGACTTCAGAGAGCTATAGAAAAAAAATTATAGACCATTCTTCCTGTTTCTAGTCACATTTGAAAGAAAACATCCAGGGCTTCAACAGAAGGGCAAATTTGCATATGTCAACCCATAATTTCGCGAGTTACTGAACCCCAAAGTTAAAAAATTGCCCAAAATTGCCATTTTTGGGCCATTTTCACCTCATTCCAAGCCATGTATTGTCAAGCCAAATAGTGCTAGACCACCATAAACTTATTTTTTTCTTAGTGGGGGGTCATATCTAACATTTCCATGTGGTTTAGCCATTTCATGACCTACATTTTTTTCTCCTATACCTTTTAATTGGAATTTCAACTCATTGAAACGCGAATTAATGAAACTTTTAGACCATCAACTCGCATACTAAGAAGGTAGTCCCACTGTTGATATTACATCCAGCCAAGAGAGTCCCTATCAGGCTTATGTTCATCGAAATATTTTTTACATACATCGACCTTAGCCTGTGCCAGCTTGAAAAAAATATTTTTCAACACCGGCCTCGTCACAGCCCCCCACCCCAAAGAAGGGCGGAATGGCGAAATTTTGTCAGAATTTTCACTTTTTGGCCACCCAAACGGCCTAATTTCACTAGATTACATGCTTTTTCCATGTTATATTCCTTACCACACCTACTCTTAATTGTTTTAGTGTGTTCAACCTATTCTGGGTAGTACAATATTGCCACAGTGCAGGCCTAAAGGTATTTGGCTACGCCGCGTCACTCATGTTTCACGTACTACGATTATGGCCGCCACACACCTCTATATGCACAGCCCGGGAATTTTCACTTGTTAGTATTTTAGATAGGCCTCTTCTCTAATATCCTGACCAGAAGTAATGAACATTGTGCAATACCTTCACTGCTTTTAGGTACATTTTCCCATCGCACTCGCGTTTCAATTTCTATTTTTTCGTTAGAAAGGGCACCTCCACCCCATCCAGCCTATTCATATTTCACCAGAAGATGGCCCTATGGTACACCTAACTTACACAACAGCCAATATGTAGATACTGCATACTTTTTTTTAATCAAAAATTTCTGGGGGCTGTATTTTGGGTTTTGACTGGATATTTGGTCACTATCAGTCGCGGCTTGTGAACTGCCAACAGCAGAAGCTCAAACAATCCCTTAAAAAGAATGATTGGTCATGACCTGTTTTCAATCAGTCATTTAAATTACCATTACAGAAACTCTGAAAACTCTCAACATTATCAGATGTGGCCAGTTTTCATTTATAACGCATACCTGTCAACTCTTACGCATTCGGTATTAGTTTAAGTGGCATATTTTCGTTCCTCTGCTGTGGTCAGCAATTATTCAATGAACGAGTATGAAGATTCTGGCGCGGAACTGAAGTCTTTGTGCACGGAGGCGTTGGAAGCAATGGAATTGCATAACGACGTTTCAAATTATCTTATTTCATTTAAACGATCGCGAAACACATGCATTGCTTCCAACCCCTGAGTAAAGAAAAGCGTGAGCAGTCCGGAGTCGTAATCGGTATGCGTTGTAAATGAAAACTGGCCACACCTAATAATGTTGAGAGTTTTCAAAGTTTCTGTAATGGTAATTTAAATGAATGATCGAAAACAGGTCATGAGTCATGACCAATCATTACTTTTCAGGAAGTGTTTGAGCTTCCCCAATTGCCAGTTCACGAACGTCCACTGGATAGAAGTGATAGCAGTTGCGTTCAACAATTTTGGTTTCGTTACTTTCCCTGGTTACTGGACAAAGTTGTATTGCTCATGGTGCCGCAAGGCTGGCAAGAAAAACAAGCCAGCTGAACGGAAAGATTGCTCAACGATGCCGAAAAAGAATGATTTTGAAAAACACTGGAAGATTCGTGATCATCAGTGAGAGTGCATTGAGTATTTCAATGATATTTCTTCAGAATTCTCTGGCAGGCCACTTACCGCTAGCATAGCCTACTATTGTACATGTTGTAGTGTATCATATACATCGATTGTCTGCTATATCCAGTACTAAAGATAGAGATGTATTTTTGCCAGTACCAATGATGCATTGCAAATTCATGAATAAGTTTAATTTCCAATATTGTCCCCAAGGTTGGTAGTCACACCATATTGTGCAGTTCCCCAAATGAATTTGCGTGGAACAAGACTGGATAGGTGTCACTTTTTTTTTTTTTTTCTACAAAACGCAGCCGACTTGCTCAATTCACAGAATGAGATTACATACAGCATGTCTCCAAAAATGTGCATGGAGGGGTTGGAGGCAATGGAATTGCATAAGACGTTTCAAATGATGATATGTCATTTAAACGAACGCGAAACACATGCATTGCTTCCAACCACTGAGTAAAGAAAAGCGTGTGAAGTCCAGAGTCGTAATCGGTATGCGTTGTAAATGAAAACTGACCACACTTGTTAATGTTAACAGCTGGCCCGCGCGGAGTCGCTGATGTCACGAAAAAGAGTTACATTTTATTTTCAATGGCATGGTAGAAACCCTAGATGGGCCAGATATGTGTATTTATGCCCTTAATTTAATAGTAGAACATGTTTTATGTATGTAGGAGTGATATGGATACAATGCAATGATGTATAGTGGTGCTAAGGTGGACTTTAGAATATGTTGTCATAGGTGAAACGCGAGTGACGAACGAGAGGTTTTCCGAGGGTCAATGCAGGACCTGACTGACCTGTTTAAGTAATTTATGGATGGCAAGGTGAACAACCCCTAAACGTAACATCGCCGCAAAACGTAAAACTCCCCCTAAACAGAATAAAAATTAACGCAAAACGTAAAACTCCCCCTAAATGTAATAATTTCTAACGCTAAACGTAATAATCGACCTTCCCCCTTAACGTGAAATTTCTAACGCTAAACGTAAATACACAGCCGCCCCCTAAATGTAATCAAACTGCCGCAAAGCGTAATATTGTCGGCCTGCTGATAAAACCTCGTATCTTCAGAATGATAAACTTTACAGGAAAATAAAAAATAATAATAAAATAATATAAATATATAAGTATAATTTAAAATATAAATAAGGTAAAAAAAGTTTAATTTTGCATGAAAGAATAGTGGACATACGAGTTTTTGTTTCTCATCAATTTGGAGATACGAGGTTTTATCAGCAGGCTGACGATATTCAATCTTTTGTTGTTCATGAAGTGAGCTTCAAGTGTTCGACAATGCATTAAACAATATTTCGAGAATGCGGCGAATTTTACTCATTCAACAGGTGCTGCCTCACTAGCAGCCAAATCCGCCTACCAAAATTTACGTCAGATCTATCATAGATAAAGATCGACGGTGATTCCTCAAGGATTTTCTGACGTGAGCAAAGGCTGCCTTATAGAGACTACCTGAAACATCCCTCTTTACATAATTTTAACCCACTCTCGCCATACCTGTTGCAGGCCAAACTTTGAGCGAATCATATTTTATTCGTGCTATAACTCCTATAGGGGAGACCGGGGATGATAGTAACATTTTTTGTTTGAGCATCTGTAACTCAGGGATTTTTTATGCCAGATCTCTCAAACTTTGCAGCATAGTATCCATGTTTATTGACTACAAATAGCACTCACTTAGACATCTATGACACAATCACAGAACATGTAAATTAGCATCAAATACGAAGAGTGCACTTGTTACAACCCACCCCGCTGCTGAGATGAGTTTTAACACCGGGTGGGGATAGATGTAACACTGAGAGGTAATCTGCTGAAATAAAATATTCTAAATTCAATTTCTGCAAGGACTTTATTGAAGAATAAAGATTTAACATTATCCACAAGCTGAACCATTTTAAGTAAACGAAAAGCAAAGTTCCTCAAAAACTCAACTGCTGCATGTATGTTTGCATGAGTGCCTATTGCATGCATGTGTGTAAGTAGAGGTCTGTGTGTGTGTGTGTGTGTGTGTGTGCGCGTGTGCGCGTGTGTGTAGGTATAAGTGTGTGTGTGTTGGTTTAGGGGGTGTGTGTGTGTGTGTGTGTATGTATGTATGTTTGTCCAGGACTATTCTTTCACTCACTGTTTCAGTTGTGGCAAATGTAGGTGGCTGCCCCTGGGATGCAGGCTTTGTGGGCTCAGAACAGACAGTGTTACAACTATCCCCACCCCAGGCAGCCATTACATAGCTAGCTTTTTAAGCATGTGGGTTTAAAGTTAGCATGAATGCAAAGTACCTGATTAAACTATAGAAACTGCTGTTTTAGGTATAATAAATCAAATAATTGTATCTACAACACAGTGATCACAAGACAAAAATAATCTTCATGAAAAATTTTGCTTTCTTACCTGAAAATCAGTTTTTGGTCATAAAATCCACTAAGTTGCACACAGAGATATGCCATTTCTCCTGTGAGCTCAAAAAGGAAGTAGGGAGTGTCCTATATTGATGACCTCACTGCATCTATTTCAGATTGGTCAAAAAGACAGTGTTACATTTTACCCTGTGATAGGATTGAGCTACTGGTTTAAGGTTTTTCTCTCAGCACACACAGATCCACACACACACCCATTCCCAGCCCCCTCCCCGCACACACACACACACACACACACACACACACGCATACACACACCTATTCCCAGCCCCCTCCCCTCGCTTACCCCAGCCACCCCCCCCCACACACACACACACACACACACACACTCATTCCCAGCCCCCTCCCCTCACTCATACACACTCACATCAATATCCTCCCACAGTGAGGGGCGCCTGGCACCTGCTCACACTTGGTAATTGCTGTATTGTGCTCAGAAGGAAGGTACATGATCAAAGGTAATATCAACACCCTGTAAGTTTGGCTGGATGTCTAAAGGAAGGTGTTACATCCACCACTTGCTCTCCCACTGATCTTGTACTTAAACCCCGAGATGTGAACAGTGTGTTAGGATTCTCTGCGAATGCTATGTCGGACGCTAGAATCCTCCCTTGCGCATTGTAATAAAAGCCTTTTCAATTGGAAAGTGGTCATTGGTGTGTCACTTCATCGGTCCCAACTTGACTCCATGACAGAAAACAGTCTTAACAGATGGCGACGAGGATGGGATAGGAAACATCTCCTGGTTGGACCAACGATAATCAACTTGAGGGTGATTATTTTTTATTTTACCATCCTCATTAGGTGCTGATTCTTGAGCCAATTATTAGAGTGACTCCTATTATTTTGATTAAAAAAAATAACGTGTGGAATGGGACGGTATTGTGATTGAATCACTGATGATCTTAAGGCATATTGGCGTCGTTACCACTGAATTTTATGGAGTTGGGTTGTACTCCCTGTAAGAGGACACATTGGTGTCATTAGTCAGTGGCCCTAGTGGAGTCGGGTTGGACTCTCATAAGAGGACGCGTTATGTCATTGCCTTTTAGGCATTTGGAGGTCTGGAGACCTTGAAAGATTGATAGGACGCAGGAGCGTCATTGCCGGGCATTTGTTGATAGGACGCGGAAGCGTCACTGCCATTGGGTTTTGGAGTCGGGTTGGACTCTCGCAAGAGGACTTTGTCGTTACCACTGAAATTTTGTGGAGTTGGGTTGTACTCCCTGTAAGAGGACACATTGGTGTCATTAGTCAGTGGCCCTAGTGGAGTTGGGTTGGACTCCCCATAAGAGGACATTGTCGTTACCATTGGTATTTGTATAGCCTGCTGTTAGCGAGTGCTGACGAGCCTCGCTGCGGTAGTTTTAGGAATGTAGAGTTGTTCGAGGAACTGTTTGGACCGTTTTGCAATGTTCATAAAAGGGGAGTTTGCTCTGGTAAACTTTAGAGTTGTGTGAAACTGGGCTGTGTGGCGAGCGGGAATGCTGAAGTAGAAACCTTGGTTATTTGCCAATGTCATTGAATGCGTGAAAGTGCACTGATTGTTGTTTGTTTTGCTGTTCCGTTTTCGTACAAAACCCAAAACCAGTGAAGTTGGCACGTTATGTAAATCGTAGATAAAAACAGAATACAATGATTTGCAAATCCTTTTCAACTTATATTCAATTGAATACACTGCAAAGACAAGATGTTTAATGTTCAAACTGAGAAACTTTATTTTTTTTTTTTATTTTTTTTTTTTTATCATTAACTTAGAATTTAAAGGCAGCAACACATTGCAAAAAAGTTGGCACAGGTGCCTTTTTACCACTGTGTTACATCACCTTTCCTTTTAACGACACTCAGTAAACGTTTGGGAACTGAGGAGACCAATTTTTGAAGCTTTTCAGGTGGAACTCTTTCCCATTCTTGCTTGATGTACAGCTTAAGTTGTTCAACAGTCCGGGGTCTCCGTTGTCGTATTTTACGCTTCATAATGCGCCACACATTTTCAATGGGAGACAGGTCTGGACTACAGGCAGGCCAGTCTAGTACCCGCACTCTTTTACTACGGAGCCATGCTGTTGTAACACGTGCAGAATGTGGCTTGGCATTGTCTTGCTGAAATAAGCAGGGCGCCCATGAAAAAGACGTTGCTTGGATGGCAACATATGTTGCTCCAAAACCTGTGTGTACCTTTCAGCATTAATGGTGCCTTCACATATGTGTAAGTTGCCCATGCCTTGGGCACTAATACACCCCCATACCATCACAGATGCTGGCTTTTGAACTTTGCGCCTATAACAGTCCGGATGGTTCTTTTCCTCTTTGGTCCGGAGGACACGACGTCCACAGTTTCCAAAAACAATTTGAAATGTGGACTCGTCAGACCACAGAACACTTTTCCACTTTGCATCAGTCCATCTTAGATGAGCTTGGGCCCAGCGAAGCCGGCAGCGTTTCTGGGTGCTGTTGATAAATGGCTTTCGCTTTGCATTGTAGAGTTTTTACTTGCACTTGCAGATGTAGTGACGAACTGTAGCTACTGACAGTGGTTTTCTGAAGTGTTCCTGAGCCCATATGGTGATGTCCTTTACACACTGATGTCGGTTTTTGATGCAGTACCGCCTGAGGGATCGAAGGTCACGGGCATTCAATGTTGGTTTTCGGCCTTGTCGCCACGTGCAGTGATTTCTCCAGATTCTCTGAACCTTTTGACGATATTACGGACCGTAGATGATGAAATCCCTAAATTTCTTGCAATAGCTCGTTGAGGAATGTTGTTTTTAAACTGTTCGACAATCAGCTCACGCATTTGTTCACTAAGTGGTGACCCTCGCCCCATCCTTGTTTGTGAATGACTGAGCATTTCAGGGAAGCTGCTTTTATACCCAATCATGGCACCCACCTGTTCCCAATTAGCCCGTTCACCTGTGGGATGTTCCATATAAGTGTTTGATGAGCATTCCTCACCTCTCTCAGTCTTTTTTGCCACTTGTGCCAGCTTTTTTGAAACATGTTGCAGGCATCAAATTCCAAATGAGCTAATATTTGCAAAAAATTACAAAGTTTACCTGTTCGAACATTAAGTAACTTGTCTTTGCAGTGTATTCAATTGAATATAGGTTGAAAAGGATTTGCAAATCATTGTATTCTGTTTTTATTTACGATTTACACAACGTGCCAACTTCACTGGTTTTGGGTTTTGTACTTCGTCTGATAACTGTGTGTAAAGTTGCTGAAGCATGTGAATGTCTGCAGCGGATTTGTTATATTGTTATGCTAAGTTTGTGTGTAAGGCTGGGTTATACGAGTACATTATACACCCTGCATTGTTCATTTTAGCGATATACAGTATATATGTATGTAGATAGAAAATGATATAAATTGCGTACATAATATAATGAACTTGTCGAGGTTCCGGTTCCGTAGGATAAGGACCACGAACAGTACATGAGCCCAAATACTCTTGATAGTCCATGAGCCAGAAATAAGGGACTTTTATATAGTCAATGAACCTGAGATAAGGGGGTAATGATAAAATAAACCTAATAAGTACTAAAATTTTAAATACACACTGCCCTACCATTCCCTTTCGACCTGATAAAGTACAAGCACATAGTTTACCTTTTACCCTTTAAACGCGCTTACACATGGGGACGTAGCTACCGACAAGTATAAATAATACACATAAGCGTCTGTAGTCGATACGCATAATAGATAATAAGAGTTTTAACTGTCTGAACTAAGAATGGAGAGGGAGATATTGGCCGAAGCGGTTCAGAAAGCCGCTCTGGAAGCGACTGTACCGAGATATAGTGAAGCAATTAAAGCTAATCCCCGTTTCCTTTGAAGGCAAACGCAGATTAAACTTTAGCTGAGGCTATGAATGAATGGTGGAACAGTCGTAAAAAGGGCAGTGAGAAAAACAAGGAAGCTGTGATGTGTGTTGTCTTGAGCTATGAGAGCACTGTTTTAATGTGGCAATAATGTGGGTTGTTTTTTTAAGAGTTCGCTGTATTCCTCCGTACTTTTTAAGTAGAAAAATAAATGCAGGCACATCTTAGTTGCAGAATGGATGGTTTGGTAGAGTGGAGGAACTGGTGGGTCTGTTCCCCAGGTGCAGATGAACTGGAACCAACAACTGAGGGAAGGTGTGATCACTTATAGCTTGAAGTTCAAAGGATGCTTAGGAACAAAAGGGTAATTTGCCTAGAATGATAGGAGACTGGAGGGTGATGAGGTTAACACATAGGGCTGAGGGGTTACTGAGGTCTTGTAAATATGCCTGTGATGGAGGAAATGTTATGTAGCATCAGAGGGATTGCGAATGGGATTTAGATTGAACTAAAGGATGGAAATGTTAAATAGAGAAGAGGGGTTTCTGATGCCAGGTGCTGGGATATGGTACAGTGGAAGATGGAGGGCCTTGCTCAGAAACGGGGGAAGTGGCGCACTGCTCATAAGCCAGTGAGACTGAAAGCAAAATGTAAGTAGGGAAGTGGTGAAATGGAGCGGGAAGTAGGTTCTGTGTGAATAAGAGAAAAAAGAAGCATGAGGATATTACTGTAAATTACAGTAATTTCTGAGAAACTGTAAAGAACCATGGTGTTCATTGTTGCCAGTAGGTGTGTTGTAAAAATGTCAGAATAAAGATCCATATAAGATTTAAAAAAAAAAAAAAAGGGAACAGACTAGGCAATTAGAAATATTGGGAGGTTGTTTCTGAGCCATCCCACAGCTTTCTTTGGGTAGAATGTACTATAGCATAGCAATCTCCTCAAATTGTTGAATTATATGCTTTTGCTGAAGCCTGTGAAACAATGACTGACTATAATGTGAATATCTATACGGACTCTAGATATGCCTTTGGGGTTGTACATGACTATTTGAGTTTGTGGGTAAATAGGGGGCTCAAGACCAGCGTAGGGGCCCCAATACAAAATGAGGGGGTAGTGAACAAACTACACAAAGCTGTACAGAGACCAAAACAGGTAGCAGTGTTGAAAGTAAAAGCCCACATCAATGGGACTGATCCTCACACTGAGGGTAACAGGAAGGCAGATGAGTGGGCAAAGACTGCAGCCAGTGAAGGGAAAGTTGCCTCGGTAGTGGCTTTGCAAACAGAGCAAGTGAGAAAAGGAAATGTTCTTGTAGAACTACAGCAGCTGCAACATGAAGCCCCCAGAGCTGAGAAATGGCTTTGGATGGAGAATGGTGGGAAATTGGGGCAAGACAACATTTGGAGGGGCCCTGAAGGTGCTTATGTTCTGCCCAGTAGTATGATGGGAACAATGATCCATTTACACCACTCACTAGGGCATGATGGAGTGAAGCGGATGCGGCACAGGATGGCACAAACATGCTGGCATCCTAAATTGAGTGTTAACATTCACAATTATGTTCGCAGGTGTATGACGTGTGCGCGATGCAATCCAGGACCCACCATTAAGACTAGGATGAGACAACAGCCCCGACCCACCCAACCTTTTTAGGGAAAGACTGGGTGACGCAGCTACCATCGGTTTTCCTCTCTATGAGAGCAGGATCAACTGACCCTAACTCACTTTCTCCCTTTGAAATGCTTACAGGCCGACCCATGAGGACTCCTGGAGATCTGTGCATTGGTGGTGGTGATTTGCATGCGATGGGTGACCGTCTTGTTGAATATTGCAGACATTTGTCCCAGTGTGTCTCACGGGATCACAGGACAGAACCGGATGCAGGAGAGGACAACGTGGAAACGTGCCAGGTAGAACATGGAGACCAGGTGCTGGTGAAAACCTATCAGAAGAAGACATTTGATCCTACCTCGTCCGGACCACACACTGTCCTGCTCACAACCCCATCGGCTGCCCGGGTGACTGGGATTCCAGTGTGGATCCATATCACACGTTTGAAAAAATATCGGGCGGAGACACAACATGGAGCACAATAATCCCCGTCTCGTCCTCTGGCTCCTGGGAGCCAGTTCTTTTGTTTTGTGTCTAAAGGCAGACACGTTTCCACTGTACACAAATGTGCACCAACTCAACAGGCTGCAGCTGGACCTGGGACAACCTGAGGAGTATCAACCTGACTGGATGGGGCTCCATCCAGTGCAATAAAGACATTTGGAGGATGACAGATTGTCATTTTTGGGGAATAAGGAACCCTGGTAAATTAGTAGGAGATCTGTGTTGTAGTGTTGTTGAAGGTAATGGATCTGGTGTATTAATCTGGAAGGATCCGAGAGTGTGGGTTGACACAGGATTAGGTTGGGAAGAGGCTATTAGAGTACATGAAATGTTTAATATCAATTGGAATAAAACGGCAGCGGGACTGGAGGAAGATGGTTGCCCCACTCCGATGGCCATACATGAGTATGCCCTTAAATTGAGAGGTGAGGCCCGTGCTACATGTAGCCCTCCAGGGAAGCCTGGCACATGCCCTGTACTGTATCCTGGACCAAAAATTGGATTAGCTTCTGAAGGAGAGCCTCTGCCTGCTCTGGTTGGTGTGTCAACTCGACATTCTCATTTAATTATTAAAGTGAAACACATTATCTGGCCTAGGAATTGTTCACATTTTACAGAATTAGAACAATCTATCCAAACCCTGATCAATTTTATGTTACAATGGTTGCCAAAATGTTATAAATATGATGTACATAGGAAACGTAGAGATCTGCTATCAGATATTGCAGGATGGGTGGGGGCTCAACAGTGAATGCCATTTCAATGGCTATAGAATCTAATAACCGTGATTGGGCTGACAATCTGTTAGCAACAGGCACAATATCGGTGGCAAAGGGAGGACTACTTTCTAACCAAGCTACTCGCCATCTTGCTTCTGCTACGCATGACACTGGGGGAGGTGATCACTGTTTTGCTCCAGCATTTACTTGAAAATACTAAAACTTACGAAAAGATTCTAGTGGTAGAGCATGTGCATAGGAGGGTGGAGGAGATGTGTTACAGATCTGGCATGGCATTCAGCATGGAGGTGGCAGCTCTGATAGGTGACCTGCTCGCGTCACGTGTACCAGGGTGGGTACGGTCTGCAGTCCTTCTGGAGGCTGAGTCAGCTCCCTGGGTGGCGGCCAGGGAGGGGTCCCTATCGATAATCGGGGCATGTCACGATGGCGAGGACATCCGTGGTGGTGTTCTAATTCCAGTCGGGCGGAAGCCCATACTGAAAGCACAACCCATACACCCGCTTCCATTCCCATGTAACGGACATGTGTGCCGAGTGCGCAATGTCAAATACATGATCACTGACAACAACAGAAACATTGCCTTTTCGGAACACCAATGCTCTACTGTCGGAGGCTGGGTACTATGCACAGCCTCAATTGAGTCAGGACAAGCCCTATCACATTCAGTGGGACCTGAACTACAAATACAAGTATTACCTGAATCTCCTGGAACAATAGCAGTGAGAACCAACACTACCACTTGGTGCAGGTTTGGGCCTTTATACTTTGGTCCAAAGCTTTGTGCTATGACTAACATTTCCTACTGCATTAACCTTACTGGCACTTCTATTACTATCGGCTCTATTCTGGTCGCTCCCAATGTCACCACTAACACTTCTGTTCCAGCCTTGGAGAGCTGGGTGCTGGGCCACAATAATTATTTGGAGAGAGCTCTCATGGCGGTCTCTGACAGAATCGACAGAATATCATACTGCAGCAAAAAAGGCAACAACTGTGACCCACTGACTAAAAGGTACGAACATTTCTGGGAGTAGTGTCCCCTGGGGACGACTTTGGGTGGTACTATCCCAGGGTGTCTGGGGACTTAGTATTGTAAGCTTTGTTTTAGTTATTTAAATGTATTATAAATTAAATAGGCTAATCAGGAATGTACAGCACGGTCTAACATTTGCTAATCTGACCCATTCCCTTGCAAATGGTGGCCTATCCGGTGTCTAAATCATGGTGGGCGGGACCTTAGCTCACCACCAATACAAAATGAGGGAATGATAGGATTGAGCTACTGGTTTAAGGTTTTTCTCTCAGCACACACAGATCCACACACTCACCCATTCCCAGCCCCCTCCCCTCACACACACACACACACACACACACACACACACGCATACACACACCTATTCCCAGCCCCCTCCCCTCGCTTACCCCAGCCCCCCCCCCACACACACACACACACACACACATACACACACTCATTCCCAGCCCCCTCCCCTCACTCATACACACTCACATCAATATCCTCCCACAGTGAGGGGCGCCTGGCACCTGCTCACACTTGGTAATTGCTGTATTGTGTTCAGAAGGAAGGTACATGATCAAAGGTAATATCAACATCCTGTAAGTTTGGCTGGATGTCTAAAGGAAGGTGTTACATCTACCACTTGCTCTCCCACTGATCTTGTACTTAAACCCCCAGATGTGAACAGTGTGTTAGGATTCTCTGCGAATGCTATGTCGGACGCTAGAATCCTCCCTTGCGCATTGTAATAAAAGCCTTTTCAATTGGAAAGTGGTCATTGGTGTGTCACTTCATCGGTCCCAACTTGACTCCACGACAAAAAACAGTCTTAACACCTGTGTTACAACACTCCTCGGTCTCCCCAACCCTGTATGTAATAGAACTGCCGCTAAACGTAATTTTCAGAAATCTGTTATTGGAGTTGAACGACTTCGGAGGACACTATTTACCAAGTGTTTCCTTACCGAGAGTACTTGCTAAGAACCCTTGAGTCATGAATTTGTCTGATTTAAAAGACACGTTACCTTAACGAGACTACCAGCCATATCCACCTACCAAGGTTGACGTTACATCCGTAATAATGGTATCCCCAATACTTTGGTTTTGTGTCTGCACATTGTCCGCGTCAGGAGACATTTTTGTGAGCATTCTACAGGCGACAACTTGAAACTTAGAGGGGCTCAGCCCCCCCTCCATTTATCATCTGATAGAAAAATATTTTTATTTCAAATACCTGGAGAACGTCTTATGGTCTGTAGTTGTGAAAACGTGTGTTCCTATAAATAACTTACAAGCGAATCCCCATGAATAATTGTTTTAATTATTTTCACGTGTATAAACGTAGGCTACAGGCCCGTCCCCCCATTCTGAAGTGCTTCCACCGTCCCGATGACGTTTCAACCGTACCATTATCTAACGCTAAGCACAAGACCCCTCCCCCCATATGTAACACACCTTGCCGCAAAACGTAAGAATTCCCCATATATGTAATAAATCTTAACGCTAAATGTAAGAACTCCCCCTATATGTAACAAACCTTAACCCTAAATGTAAGAACTCCCCCTATATGTAACAAACCTTAACGCTAAACGTAAGAACTCCCCCTATATGTAACCAACCTTAACTCTAAATGTAAGAACTCCCCCTATATGTAACAAACCCTCACGCTAATGTAAGAACTCCCCCTATATGTAATAAACCTTAACGCTAAACGTAAGCACTCCTCCTATATGTAACAAATCTTAACGCTAAACGTAAGAACCAGTGTTTCTGTTCAGTGACGAAGTTAAATGGTGATCATTGTACAGTTTTGTAGCTTTCCTCAGATTGCTGAACTGTTCTACACTGATCTCTTTCGTCTATTTTTTAATTTCACTGCCCTTCATTTGCATCATCGTGTGGCATATATAGTAAAAACCTTCCTGATCGAGCAAACTTCTTGATGGAAAAAACCTCAATTGTAGGCCTGCTCCCTTCGATCCACAAATGGCAATTTAATATCTAAAATTCATTGGAGAAAAAAAAAAAACCCGCTTAGATCTATATTTAAGAATTAATAAAAGATGCGGTCACCGAGGCTCCAAATGGGTGTCGCTTTTCTTTGTCTGTTTTCGTCGAATTGCGATGGAGCTTTTGATTCCGAAAAGTATGGAAGCATATAGTTAACAAAATGAAAATGAAAATGCAATGTCAGAAATGCATTTTCATTTTCAAGATACAAGCGCATTATTTATATCATAATGAAAATTCAAATGTAATCCTCCACTTTGCATTTTCATTTTCAAGTCCATGTATGCAATTTTTATAACAATTGGAAAATTAAAATACATTCCTCATTTACATTTGCATTTTCGAGAAGTGCCCTGCAATATCACTAACAAAACGAAAACGAAAACGCTAATCGTATAAAGCAAATACATTCTCGGAAATGCTTTTTCGTTTTCGAGAAGCACGCGCATTATTTGTATCATCACGAAAATGCTAAAGTAATCCTCCACTTAGCGTTTGCATTTTCTAGTCCATGTAGGCACTGTTTTCATTTGCAAGAAGTGCCCCGCAATATCACAAACAAAACGAAATCGAAAACGCTAATCTCATAGAGCAAATACATTCTCGGAAATGCTTTTTCTTTTTCAAGAAGCAGACGCAATATCTGTCTCATAATTAAATCGCTAACGCAGTTCGCCACTTTTCTTTTTCATTTTCGTGACAGACTGCCCTGCCTGACTTTGCATTTTCGATTTCGAGGTCTCACGCGCTTTTCCAAACAAAACTAAAAAGTAAATACTCTTCCAAGTTGGGTGTGGCCTGTCGGTGAGAAGGCGGGACGTCCTCCACAATTTGGTACGGAATGGATATTAACAAATACAAGCGATCTCGTTGGTTATCAATCAGAGGGAAACTCCTGCTGCACGCACTTTTATGTCAAAGCACAAATGGCAACTTACATAGTTGGAGCCACTGATCAGCGTGGACGCCCCCTGAAATTGCGGAGTTTGATTGAGAGTATAGCTAAGGTTTTCCCCGAAGGACACTGCTTTCAAGACTCAATTACCCCAGTGTGCGCTTGGATTAGCGCTGCTTCCACTGAAATTGTGTGCTTAACACTCAGATCTGTCGATCTTCGGACGGGTTATCTGCGCATCATCTGTTTAGTAGTACAGTCGGTTACAAAGCAAGTTCATACGCCCCTGCTCTCTTGGGCTTCATGTACTTCCATTGCTTTCTTCACAAATTTGGAGTGAAAGGACAGTTCGTATTAATACACCAGTGCCTATACGCCTCTTTACCTTAATAGCTGGGTACATACAATGGTAGCCGTGTAACACGTCGACCTCCAGTTCTCTGTTATGCGAGTCTGTGGATGAATCGCGGGGGTAGCCTGAGCTAAGAGAGGGACAGATTCATCTGTTCGCTTGCATCCTCCTGCTGCTGAAGAAAGGCTTGCGAAATCCATTGATCTATGATTTCTGTTATTATACCGTAAAGTCGCTTGTAATAATATGTTGTCGCTGGCCATAACCAGATGTCGACACAGTGATATGTTTCGGCCAATCGATGTTAATTAGCTAGCTAACTACTTTCCTGCAAGATGACGAACATTACGAACAACTATAGCATAAAACTTGCTTCCAGTCCATTTAACTTGACCAGATTGCGATCAGTTTCGCACGTCTGTTTTATTGTGGTAACACCATGCTTGCAGCAGGATGCGTCTCTCTCCCGCAGCTCAGTGCACCCCTGCCATTCATCCACAAAATTGCAGTTAGGCACACCAACTGGAAGCCGATGTGTTTGTTACCCGGCAACTCTTATATGTAGCAGCAACTAAGGTATAAGAAAAGTATGGACACCGATGTATTAATATATAAGCGGTCCTTTTATTCCAAAATCGTGTAGAAAGCCACGGAAGTAGCTACTTATGCAGCCCCGGTGGGCAGGACCGTATGAACAGTATGAACCCGCAAAAGATAGCCTGCAGGTAATCTGTCCAACCATTGATTGATCGAGTGTAAGCACACGGTTTGAGTGGAAGCCGGTATAATCCAAGCGCACGCAGGGGCTAAGTGAGTGCGACAGCAGGATCACTGCAATTTTAGTCTAACGATGTGACCGTTCATGAAAAACACATCGATTGGCCGAAACATATCACTGTGTCGACATCTGGCTATGGCCAGCGACAGCATATTATTACAAGCGACTTTACGGTAAAATAAGAGAATTCTATGGATTTCGCAAGCCTTTCTTCTGCAGCAGCAGGATGCAAGCGAACAGATTAATCTGTCCCTTTCTTAGCTCAGTCTACCTCTGCGATTCATACACAGACTCGCATAATAGAGAACTGGAGGTCGACGTGTTACACGGCTACCATTGTATGTACCCAGCTATAAGGTAAAGAGGCGTATAGGCACTGGTGTATTAATACGAACTGTCCTTTCACTCCAAATTTGTGAAGAAAGCAATGGAAGTACATGAAGCCCAAGAGAGCAGGGGCGTATGAACTTGCTTTGTAACCGACTGTACTACTAAACAGATGATGCGCAGATAACCCGTCCGAAGATCGACAGATCTGAGTGTAAGCACACAATTTCAGTGGAAGCAGCGCTAATCCAAGCGCACACTGGGGTAATTGAGTGCGAAAGCAGTGTCTTTCGGGGGAAAACCTTAGCTATACTCTCAATCAAACTCCGCAATGTCCAGGGGAGCGTCCACGCACAGTCAGTGGCTCCAACTGTGTAAGTTGCAATTTGTGCTTTAACATAAAAGTGCGTTCAGCAGGAGTTTCCCTCTGATTGATAACCACCGAAATCGCTTGTATTTGTTAATATCCAATCCGTACCAAATTGTGGAGGACGTCCCGCCTTCTTATCGATAGGCCACACCCAACTAGGGAGGGTATTTTCTTTTTTAATTTTGTTAGGAAAAGCGCGTAGGACCTCGAAATCGAAAAATGCAAAGTCAGGCAGGGCAGTCTGTCACGAAAATGAAAAAAAGAAAAGTGGCGAACTGCGTTAGCGATTTAATTATGAGACAGATATTGCGTCTGCTTCTTGAAAAGAAAAGCATTTCGAGAATGTATTTGCTCTATGAGATTAGCGTTTTCGATTTCGTTTTGTTAGTGATATTGCGGGGCACTTCTTGCAAATGAAAACAGTGCCTACATGGACTTGAAAATGCAAACGCTAAGTAGAGGATTACTTTAGCATTTTCGTGATGATACATATACGCGCGTGCTTCTAAAAGCTAAAAAGCATTTCGAGAATGTATTTGCTTTATACGATTAGCGTTTTCGTTTTCGTTTTGTTAGTGATATTGCAGGGCACTTCTCGAAAATGCAAATGTAAATGAGGAATGTATTTTAATTTTCCAATTGTTATAAAAATTGCATACATGGACTTGAAAATGAAAATGCAAAGTGGAGGATTACATTTGAATTTTCATTATGATATAAATAATGCGCTTGTATCTTGAAAATGAAAATGCATTTCTGACATTGCATTTTCATTTTAATTTTGTTAACTATATGCTTCCATAGTAAAGCGACACTACGTCTCCATAGCTTAAAATTAACTTAGCCGGGTCTACTCTTTCCTTGCATCGTCGGCCTGCTGTGTATTGATAAGAAACAAAAACTCATATGTCCACTGCTTTTACATGCAAAATTAAACATTTTTTTATTTTATTTATATTTTAAATTATATTTGTATGTTTATATTATTTTATTTTTTAAATTTTATATTTATTTTTTATTTTCCTGTTAAGTTAATCATTTTGAAGATACGAGGTTTTATCAGCAGGCCGACGATATAAGGAAAGAGTAGACCCGGCTAAGTTTATTTTAAGCTATATATGATAAACTTCAAAATGATAAATTTTTCAGGAAAATAAAAAATAAAAATAAAATTAAAAAATAAAATAAAATAAGATAAAAATATAAATATAATTTAAAATGAAAAAAATATTTCATTTTGCATGTAAGAACAGTGGACATATGAGTTTTTGTTTCTTATCAATTTGGCAGATACGAGGTTTTATCAGCAGGCCGATGATATAAGGAAAGAGTAGACCCGCTAAGTTTATTTTAAGCTATGGAGATTTAGTGTCGCTGAATGAAAAGCTCAATCGCAATTCTACTTAAAACAGACAAAGCGACACCCATTTGGAGCCTCGTGACCGAGATTCTTATTAATTCTTAAATCTAGATCTAAGCGTTTTTTTTTCCAATGAATTTTAGATATTAAATTGCCATTTGTGGATCGAAGGGAGCAGGCCTACAATTGAAGTTTTTTCCATCAGGAGGTTTGCTCGATCAGGAAGGTTTTTACTATATAGGCATGGGCAATACAAATGAATAAAATGACAACATTTCTTGAGTTGCTGAGAAAAAGTTTTTATTATTTTCTTATGATTTTTCGTGACGTAAGTACAGAACACACAGACGAAAAGAGTTTGCCACAAGTCCAACGCCTTTTACAGGAAAGGGTCTCAGAGCCACAGGGTCCCAAAAATGGCTGATTTCGCATTTATCAACAAAACCCATTGTGAAAATTGGGGGTGAAGCCTGAGGGCATTTTCGAAAAAATGCAGTCTACTCAGAAATAAACCTGGCCAAATTATCCATTAGGGTACCCTAACAGAAATAATTGATGCTAAAGTCATCAACCCCTTTTCTGAAGTACAGCAGCGCCCCCTAGGCCCTTTTTTTTTAATGGAAAATGCATTGAATTTCACCCAATTGTGTTCAACAAACATTAGGTTTTGCATTGATATTAAAAAATGGTATGAATGGGTTGCCTGTGAAGTTTTTTTTTTTTGGATCAATGGCCTGCAAAATGTCAAAATTATCGGTGGAGGGCAAACATTAACGCTTACTCGCCCATTACTATATAAAATGCAGTGAAGTCGCTGATGCCGCAGTTGTTTGCCCTCCCACTGCTATTTAAATGAATCAAACGTTCCCCTTCAATAACCCGTGGTGATTAAAAAAAACAAAAAAACCTTTGCACTGTTTTTTACAATGTCCATATACCCTCCTCCCATGATAGTTTCAATGAGCTACTGTGAATAATTCATAGTAATACACAGTGACGTGCAGTCGGAGGTTAGTTTGGTGAGGCAGAAACCTCCCCTTTGCTTGATTAGCAATCACATGATTAACTAGTTTCGTAAGACTATTCGCAGAATGACGGGCCAGTTGAAGTTTCATGGCGTTATTACTCAGTACATCGAACCTGAAATGCTCACTAGACAGCAGATTTGCGCATACTTGCTTCCAGGAAGCCGAAGCAATGTCATCAACAAATAAAACAGTTCGACTTATGCAGAGTTAAATGCTTAATCAATATACAATGTATTCTCCTTTAAATACGCGCTTTTACACCCAAACAAAAAGCGGGCGCTTATTTTCAGTCTTCTTTCATAATCCGATTAACAAAATGTTTAAACGATATACAGAATTACCGAGAGCCGAGAATTTTTCCTAATTGATTATTCAGATTTCCATCCTCGTAGTCTCGAATTGAAGGGTATAAGTGAATGAATCTTGTGACCGTGTTTATGAGGTGGCATATTTTGATAGGTAGCAAAATTTGTCAGAACACTGGTAGGTTTTGAACGCCTGGTGCTGGTTTATTCCTTGGTATATTTTACTGAAACTTCACAAATAGGGTCACAGGATATTCTGTCAACTAACTATGTAGGGTACAGTAAAAATACACTCACCTTTCTTGCTATTGTTGAGAAGTCACGGCGAACTCGCTGATTTAACTTCAACTTCTGTCGAACTTATTTCACATCCCCTGGAGGTCTAGGTTGGACGAATAGACTCGTAATTTCTCAAATTAGATGGCTGGAAGTCAATCAGGGCCGTAGCTGGGATATCACGTCAGCGCGGGCTATTTGAAATCTACCTCCAGAATGGATATTTTTGCCACGCTGTGCACTTGAAAGTTTGTAAACACGGGCGCAAATTGAGGTCACGTGATTCATCCAACGGCTTAATAATAGCTCTGTTCAAATCGCATTATTGGCCATAATATGCAGAGTTCATGTATGAAATGCGGGTATCATATTGAAAAGGTTGCTTTTAATCAAACCATGGTGTTCTTTTTGTATGAAAATGGTATTTACATCATTTTTTTAAATGTTTTCTGAGGCTTGTTTACCGCCCCAGTTCAGCTGTTACGCATTCCATTAGAGTTTATGCAGAGCGTTGCCCATACCTATACTATATATGCCGCACGATAATGCAAATGAAGGGCAGTGAAATTAAAAAATAGAAGAAAGAAATCAGTGTAGAACAGTTCAGCAATCTGAGGAAAGCTACAAAACTGTACAATGATCACCATTTAACTTCGTCACTAAACAGAAACACTGGTTCTTACGTTTAGCGCTAAGATTTGTTACATATAGGAGGATTCTTACGTCTAGCGTTAAGCTTTGTTACCTATAGGGGGAGTTCTTACATTTTGCGGCAAGGTGTGTTACATATGGGGGGAGTTCTTACGTTTAGCGTTAAGGTTTGTTACATATAGGGGGAGTTCTTACGTTTAGGGTTAAGGTTTCTTACTTAGAGGGGGAGTTCTTACGTTTAGGGTTAAGGTTTGTTACATATAGGGGGAGTTCTTACGTTTAGGGTTAAGGTTTGTTACATATAGGGGGAGTTCTTACGTTTAGGCTTAAGGTTTCTTACTTATAGGGGGAGTTCTTACGTTTAGGGTTAAGGTTTGTTACATATAGGGGGAGTTCTTACATTTAGCGTTAAGATTTATTACATATATGGGGAATTCTTACGTTTTGCGGCAAGGTGTGTTACATATGGGGGGGTCTTGTGCTTAGCGTTAGATAATGGTATGGTTGAAACGTTAAACGTTATCGGGGCAGTGGAAGCACACCGGTGGAACTGATTTTCAGGTAAGAAAGTAAAATTTTTCATGTAGATTATTTTTGTCTTGTGATCATTGTGTTGTAGATACAATTATTTGATTTATTATACCTAAAGCAGCAGTTTCTATAGTTTAATCAGGTACTTTGCATTCATGCTAACTTTAAACCCACTTTAAACTTTAAACTATGTAATGGCTGCCTGGGGAGGGGATAGTTGAAACACTGTCTGTTCTGAGCCCACAAAGCCTGCATCCCAGGGGCAGCCACCGACATTTGCCACAACTGCAACAGTGAGTGAAAGAATAGTCCTGGACACACATACACATACACACACACACACACACGCACACACACACACTTATACCTACACACGCACACACAAACACACACACACAGACCTCTACTTACACACATGCATGCAAATAGGCACTCATGCAAACATACATGCAGCAGTTGTTTTGCTCTGAATTAAGTTTTTGAGGAACTTTGCTTTTTGTTTACTTAAAATGGTTCAGCTTGTAGATAATGTTAAATCTTTATTCTTCAATAAAGTCCTCGCAGAAATTGAATTTAGAATATTTTATTTCAGCAGATTACCTCCTAGTGTTACATCTATCCCCACCCGGTGGGGAGCGGGGTGGGTTGTAACAAGTGCACTCTTCGTATTTGATGCTAATTTACATGTTCTGTGATTGTGTTATAGATGTCTAAGTGAGTGGTATTTGTAGTCAACAAACATGGATACTATGCTGCAAAGTTTGAGAGATCTGGCATAAAGAATCCCTGAGTTACAGATGCTCAAACAAAAAATGTTACTATCATCCCCGGTCTCCCCTATAGGAGTTATAGCACGAATAAAATATGATTCGCTCAAAGTTTGGCCTGCAACAGGTATGGCGAGAGTGGGTTAAAATTATGGAAAGAGGGATGTTTCAGGTAGTCTCTGTAAGGTGTGTCGTCAAAAAATTCTTGAGGAGTCACCGTCGATCTTCATCTATGATAGATCTGACGTGAATTTTGGTAGGCAGATTTGGCTGCTAGTGAGGCAGCACCTGTTGAATGAGTCAAATTCGCCTCATTCTCAAAATATTGTTTAATGCTCTGTCGAACACTTGAAGCTCATTTCATGAACAACAAAAGATTGAATATCGTCGGCCTGCTGATAAAACCTCGTATCTCCAAATTGATAAGAAACAAAAACTTGTATGTCCACTATTCTTACATGCAAAATTAAACATTTTTTATTTTATTTATATTCTAAATTATATTTATATTATTTTATTATTATTTTTTATTTTCCTGTAAAGTTTATCATTCTGAAGATACGAGGTTTATCAGCAGGCCGACAATATTACGTTTTGCGGCAGTTTTTATTACATTTAGGGGGAGGCTGAGTATTTACGTTTAGCGTTAGAAATTTCACGTTTAGGGGGAAGGTCGATTATTACGTTTAGCGTTAGAAATAATTACATTTAGGGGGAGTTTTACGTTTTGCGTTAATTTTTATTACGTTTAGAGGGAGTTTTACGTTTTGCGGCAATGTTACGTTTAGGGGTTGTACACAAAGAGTAACTGTTTTGTATAATAGACACACTGTAGGCAAAGTACAGTGATTTTGAAGAGTATCTGATGAGTTTTGAGGAAATGAGGGTAAAGTTAAGAATGTGAGTCAATTTTTTCCAACTTTTACCTTTTGCACTACATATTCGATGACTCATAATTCTATAAATTTTCAACTCCGGTTTTTGATTTTTTGTACACTTAAAGTAACATATTCTAGTAGTTTGAGAGCAAAATTTGGTGTAGATATGACAATTATTAATTGTACTTTTGATGTTGCATTTAATTTCATCACTCATGTTTCACGCGTTTCGCAAGGTTTTACTGCGCGTGTGATTAAAAACTGACCTGTTTGGAGTTGGTGACTTGAATGAACCATTCCTTAAAGCCAAGATATAGGGCTATCAATAAAATAAAGTGTTATTAAGTAATACTGAGTTTGTTATTTTCAGGGCTCAGAGCATCATTTCTCGGATTGACCTATATATATATATATATATATATATATATATATATACACGCACTGCCTGATGCCAAGGAAGTTTGTGGTTGGCTGAGAAAGATGTGAAGTCGTTAGTTTGCATCACAGATTCAGCTACGTTGATTAAGCCAGGTTGAGTTTCGAGTTTTACGCGTGCCAACCGCCTTTGATCTGACATCAGGACAATCGATATAGATACTATAATTTATGTGCTGATTCAGATAGTTACATTAAGTAATGGTTGCTGTAATTATTTATTGCATTGAAATGTGCCTGACATTCTGGAAACCTGCCTGTGAGGTTTCGGTGACGTGTGCGCACTGTGCGCCGGTCAGCCAAATTACCACTGCACAGAAAGTAAACCAGGTTGGAGCTGGCGAGCTCTCTGCGCACTTTCGGCAGAGCCTTTATCCACGAAATTGTCACTGCGTCATGATGAATATGTGACACCTCCCCCTACTACGCCGCCACACCCATCTCGGCGCGCGTCCGTCTACCAAATTGCCAAAGGGGCTGCTCACGGTGTTGCACCGGATGAAATTACCACTGTGTGGGCTGCGCCACGCTACGCCACCCTGTGCTGCGCCAAGAAATTAGAACCCCTAATGGTTTTTTTCTAATGGTATTCTACTGGATTTTTCAGCAGGGTCCCACGAATTACGTCATCAGAAATGGGCTATTTTCATTACGAGTTTTTCGGGGTGTGTGCAAGTTGAACGGGTGATCCAAATGCCTCTTTTATTCTCTTCCAATGAGTGTCCAGAAAGTGTTTTTTTTTTTTTTTTTTTTTAAATTATTTTTTTGGGGAATTTTTCCTTTATTTGACAGTTATACAGTGTAGAGAGACAGGAAAGTTGGGGAGAAGAATGGGGGAAGACATGCAGCAAATGACCCGAGCCGGAATCGAACCCAGGTCGCTGCGGGAAAGACACAGCCCCCATGGTACACGCGCCCAGACCGATGAGCCACCGGGGCGCCCCCAGAAAGTGTTTTATTCATCATCTCCCTGATATTAGCTTTCTGTACAGGTAGAATCTGCCCATTTCGTATTTGTCGATAAATGTCTACTTTGAATAAATATTTTCTAGCATCAATAATCATGGAATGAACGCTCAACCATGCATTCAGGCTATGCAGGACTCAAAAACAATTTGCGTCACCATTCAATTGTTAAAAAAAAAATAATGGACTTTTCAATACGTTTTCACCAAAAAATTATGGAGAAGTAATATATTAGGACCCCTTTTATAGGAAAGTGTATAATTATCACTGTACACTACTGCACTTTTTCACAGCACTGTACTTTCAGTGTTCAGGTTTCAACTTCATTTAACAGCATTACAGCATGTGTGCCAAATTTATCTGTGACGGTTCTGGACTGAACATGACTAGACCATCTGAGTCTTGTTTGTCAATGAGTCAATGACATACAACCAGGATGCCTAAAGCCATTAATTGCTATAACTGTAATTCAGAAGTAATTTCAAGTTTCGCTAGTCATGAGAACAGATGCATGAAACCTTTTCACTAAAAACAGCTATCACAAATATTTTGCCTTTCTGCCAGACATGGATGTTTAACACCACAAATGCTGTGATATTTACGCACGCACTAATTATTGTTGAGTCAGCCATTATAGGCACAGTAGTCTGAAATTATGGAGATGCTGGCCTTGGTGTGGCTTCCTGTCATTAACATTTTGGCATGTTAAAATATTGAAACATATACTGCATATAAAATTATGTTTAGCAAGTTCATGAAAATAAAATGGAATAATAGAACTACTTTAATGACTCATTGTTTAAAAATGACAATTTATCAGAAAAAAACATTAATCAAGCATAGCTTTTTGTTTACTCATTGAAATTTGTACGCCTTAAACACGTAATTAATGAACAAATTATAGCACGCATAAAGAATAGTTAGTTAGGCTTTATCAAAGAGTCACTGACACAATATACGTAAAAAGCATATAAATCTACCTCATCTTTTATTATTTAAAAAGATTTCAAATAACAATATTTAATTTTAATTTTCCAGTACCTGTGCAATTTACAATTTTTAAAGGGGACCTATTTTGCTATATTTCCAAGGTTATATTTGGATCTTGGACTCCCCTAGAGTACTCCTGATCGTTCAAAGTCCAAAACAGGGTCCTTATTTAGCTCATACTGCCATCCTCAAAAAACCCCATTTGTAGTCTATTGTAGTCTCTGCCTGAAATGCCCTGGCCGGGTGGCTTTCTTCGCTTATGGCCCTCACCTCGGTGCCCATTTTCTTCTGACTGGCCAGCTCTGTGGAGGGCGGATCTAGGCGAGACGAGGCAGCAGAACGCAGTTTTCCGGGTCCGCCTCCCCAGAGTGAAACTGAGATGTGTCTGCCATCTGAGAAGGAATCGACGGGCAAATTCCGCAATCAAACGCAGTACATGTGTATAGATCTAATGAAATGAACTTGTTCTAATAAACGCATCGGCGAAAGTGGAGGACGCAGTGCGAAAGTCTGTCAGCTCAAGCTCGAATTTGCTGTCTACCTACAGCTACTATGGTGAGTACACCGGTGTTTCTACTCTATAGCTAGGATTGAGGGAAAGCTAGAATCCACCCCATACAGACACATTTGTAGAACGGGTCGACATACCCAAGTGTAGGCCGGAGAACGTAGAAATCCAGTGGGTCTGAGTTTAGAGGGAAACATGGACAGTGAGGAGCAGCAAAAAGTGGACCAACAACTTATGGACTGCTTCGGTGTGTATTATAAGGACCTGCTGGTTCGTGTGCATAGCTGTGGTGTGTCGTTAGCGTGGAGTAACGAACAGCTTCTGCGCTGGTATATGAAGGATGGGCGAAAGCTCCAGGCTAAATGGCCTTTTCGGAAATTGCCCGTGGTAATGGTTTACTTATTGCGTCGGAATGACCAACGTTTGCTCGCGGAAAATGGGCGCGATAAGCGCTTTCACACTGGACGCGAAACGAATTTTTCGCACCACAGATTACATTCAAAGTAATGCATTGTCTTTGCATTGACTTTGAATGTAATCTGTCGCGAAAAAAATTAGTTTTGCGTCCGGTGTGAAAGCAGCTTTATGGATCGTACGCGACAGCTAGAGAGAGCTTGGTTATGTTATGAACATAATACAGGTTTTACAGACCGTAAGTTCTGTTAGCGTGGACAAGTTGCTTATGTGGAGCTAGCGAATGATCGCTTCTACAGGAAAGAATTTCCTATTTAATCTCCGCCTTTTTCGGCTTTTTATTAGCCACAACAATTTCTAAAGGGGGATGAAATTATGTCATGGTAGTGCAGAGAAATCATTTGTTATACCAGACAGGTTAGAGCTTCTGCATTTCGCGATTGCTTTCACAGTAGAATCAGAGAGCTAACCCAGATATTTGTGAAGTATCCGGCTGATCCCGGTCATGGATAAGTGAAGCGAAACAAACCCAAACAGGTATCCCAAGCTCTGCAAAACCTACATCTGGTCTAACTGCAGCCTTTTCAGCCCAACTTTGCGGGCACATACAGCACCTCTCCGGTTAGCTTCAACTGTAGTGGCTACAATCGGGCAGCGTTATGATGAAACTGCCACATTGATGCTTACCAAAGTAACACAAGCATACCAATCAGAATTACTGCATCTAAGTTAACCTGGAGCATTTTTAATTAGCAGGGCGGCACGTAAGCTAACATGCAGTAGCTGGTAACCGAGCAGTCATAACAACCACAGAGACAAACCCTTGCAATACAAGTTTTACAGACAGCAAGTTCCGTTACCGTGGACAGTTGTACCAAGCATCCAAATTACAAACAAGTATTAAGTTAGCTTCAAATGAGGTTTATGTTCACGCACCTTCTGTAGAATTTCCCCTGATATTACTCTTGCATATTTAGGACACAAACATTAGCACCAGTAACTTGGCTACATTAGCCGCTGTGCTACAGCCACAACCAACTGGCTATCACGTCAGGTTGGCTTATGCAGCAAAAGCAACTTACAGCTTCTGTGTCTGAGTCACGGACAGTCGCGACCGATACAGGATTTATCTTCAGATATTTTACAAAGCCTGCATTTGAGGCCAGTTGTTAGTGCTAACTATCGCTAGCGGTCCTGCTAGCCACCCGTAACACGTTAGCTTCACTTACATTACACTTACATTATTTGCTGTTATATCATTACTTACAGCTTGTGGCTCCGAGCGCTTGATCGATGCAACTGCTTCAGGTTTGAGAAGCAGCTGAAACGCTTATCCTGTGTCAAATTATCCTTTATTGACAAAGCTGTCTTAGGTGAAATGCTGAGCGCAAACGGCTAACGTTCCCTTTGGCCGTGGCTGTATGCTGCTAGCAAACAAAAAAAGCTACCCACTGATTTCTGGTGGCATCGTCTTTTGGAGGAGAAATAGGTGCTTTTCTTCACATCCAAAAGTAAACGGACAAGCAGCTTTGGGAGAGATACTGACGAAACTGCACCTCAAATGATCTGCGGTTCTTCTTTTGTTTTTCCAAAATTGTAGACGCTACTAAGGCATAGTACGATCTGCCGTTGTTAGTGCCTGCTAGAATAGTTTCCGATGTGGGCAAGTCCAGCACCGTGATTGGCTCTGGCTAGGTCTGTACTAATAGGACGGCACAACCTGACGTCAGGTTTTGCCCAGATTTCGCGAAGATCTCGGGAGGAGCTGTTCAGAGAGGAAATCATGTTCACAAAATCACGTTCTTGGATTACGGCAAAACCTCTGTATCTTATGTTTAGAAACTTTTCAGAGGTTGAGTATGGACAACCAACATTATAACATTACTAATATGTATTAAAAGAAGGATCAGCATAATAGGTCCCCTTTAAGGAGTTGTTTGAAAATTTTATTTTGCTTGGTTCACAAGAAGTCTTCAGAACTCAAATATATGAACAGCACTTCAGCCAAGCCCTCATTGTAATTTTGAAACCTGATGCATTTGAGCATAACAACTGAACTACATTAGTGGAAATGTCCCAGAGAAAAATCATTGTAGCTATTAACCATGCAAGGCAGTTAAATTAGTATTAATTAAAGTAATTGGATATTTCAAAACACAATCAGGATAGAAACTTGAGATCTTCCGTCCCTTGCGCAGTTGCCCTTGAACATCCACAAGGCGCTGATACAGAATAGTGTAAAGATTGTTTGAAGCTGAAGCAGCCGTCCCATGCGGGAGTTTTGAGTTTGTTTGAATGGTCTAGTGGGTCAAACAGCCCAATGCATCTGTGTTAATGGGGCCACAGTCAGTGCTGTCAGTGTTGCACTTGCTGCACTCACAGCTCAGAGCCACAGGATAGGTGAAGTGGTGATCCTTTCCTCTGGGACACCCTGGCAAATGCACGGTCTCATAAATCACATCTCTGAAATTGCAGGCCTGCTGCATGTATGGATCCAGGGAGTCCATGTACACGGAGTCCTGTGAACCCATAGCAAAAACAAGTACACTTAGAAAACATTGCATTCACATTCTATGCATTTAGCAGATGCTCTTTAACTGGAGCACTTTACAGATCTTTCATTCTATTTACATACAATAAAGGTGGAGTCACATTAAGGGCGTTTTCTGGCCCAAACCACCGATTTCAAAATAATTTTCAGCATTGATAAATCAACCCATGGGGTTCATGAATCCACCAGAGAAACCTGCGATATCAATTTTCTTTATGACAAAAAATGATATTTTTAACATTTTTTAGTTTTTAGGAGGGGCCACCCATTCTGGGGCCCCACAAAGTGTCCCCAATGATTTTCATCATGTGCTTATCAATGCACATTGAAGCTGATATATTTTCCTAATGAATGAAAAGAGAATTTGTTGAAATTGATGTACAACGTTGCAATACTGCCGAGATAGGAAGATGTTTGTTCAAAAAATATGTTCTGAAATGGAAATTTCCAACAGCCACATGTGTAAATGACGATACTTATGACAAAGTTCCCGGCCATGACACACTAAGGGAATTTGCTGAAATTTGCCCTAGGCTATGGCCAACATTCAATGCAAAAACCAGGATGTGTCAACACCAGTAACATCTTCATCCGAACACTTGCATCAACCAACCATTGTAAACCCGAAAATGGGGTGTGTTGATAAAAAATGGATTGTGTGAGTATGGCTCTCACTTAATCCTTCTAGTTTAAGTTTTTTCAGGAATATAGTCATTAACTATGACCCTTATGATGTTTAAGCTTAAAATTATAGCCTAGTCTTAGACCTTGAAAAGGAAAAACGATAAATGTTCGCACACTGGGTTGTAGCTCCCAATACTTTACTGACTGGAATAGCAGGCAACGTTTCAACCCAGCAGGGTCTTCATCAGACAAATGACTTACATGACCCGTAGACAGGTATATATAAAGGCAGTATATATAAACGCAGTAGACCAATGACATCTTTATGACATCACTGTCAGCCAGTTAAGGCTAAGACACAATACACTCAATAATACATATTTATCATAGAAAAAATGACGCAATGTAAATAGACATGACATAGCATACAAGAGATGTAATGACATTTTTTGTATTAAAAATAAATGACATATCCATGCAGAAGTACCAGGCAGGAAGGCAAAGGACAGTCACAGAAAGGGTTTTATGTCAAATTTAGGAGACATGGTATGAAGAAAATAAATCCAATAGGTTTCTCGTTGGAGGAGCCTTCTTTCGAGATCCCCGACCCCGGGATGTTTCTCAACTTTTTCAATGCCAATGTAACTCAATGCACTGACATTATGATCTGCTTGTTTAAAATGAGCGGCCACAGGATTGCGTTCATCTCCAGTTCTAATGTTACTTCTATGTTCGCTAATCCAGGTGCGAAGCGCACGGGAGGTTTTCCCCACGGAGGCCAGGCCACAAGGGTGTAAACAACGTTACATTTGACAAAGTTCCTGGCCATGAGACACTAAGGGAATTTGCTGAAATTGCTGATATGGATGCTAGTGATACAGTTTTCTCTCTTGCAGTTAGAGCACCTGAAGACAGTCACATGTGGGGTATACCAGCTCAAGCAGGCACCAGGTTATGTCTCAGAACATCTCACCCCTGATGGAGACTCTGGGCGATTCCATGCTAGAAACTGAAAAAAAAATGCTTTATTTGAGAGATGTTTTTAACTGACTGGTCTATTATGATTTGTAACCCTGACTACCTAAGTCATTTAGAACAAGTTAGTTTTCTCACTTACATGAATGCAGAATGATGATTTGGGGTGGAATTAAAGGAAACATGAAATTTCATCAAATTTTCAATTTTCCACAATTTTCAATCAATAGCCTTAATTTCCCACTACTTGACATCACTCAAGTTCCCAGTCTTTACGAGTCACCTATCTAGAGCAAAGTCTGTCCACTTGCTAAAAGTGACGGTCACATGACCCTTTGCTTGACGGAGAAAAATATGATAAATGACGGGCTGTTTATTGTCATGTCCCGTATAACAGATTGAAGGCAAAAAGTTCTTGCCATTTTTTTTTTTTTTTTTGAGCTGGAAACTGTTTATTACAACTCCTCTAATTTTAGACTAAAGGTAGTAAAATGCTACTGTCTCCCCCTAATTCCATGAATTAGTTTACACAAAATTAGCCTAAAAAGTATTGTCCCGTACAACAGATCATTTGTACAGTCCTTTACAGAACTGCTTAAACCAAATCTCAAGGCAGTTACTTCTCAGTGGGTTAGTTCTGCCTGAAAAAAAGTAGGTGTCTCTTTAATTCCTCACCTCTGAGACAATAGGGGGCATTAGTGAATGAAAATTCCACTGAGGGAAAGCAAGTGACTGTTTCTATGGTATGCAAGTGGCTGTTCAGAGTTTCTTAATGGCATCAGTCGCCAATTCAGAGATAAGTAAAACATTGAAAATGTTTTGAAATTAAAGGAATTGTTCAATAAAGATATTTGTGAAAGTAACATCTGCCATGTCTGTGTATTTCATTAGTTTTTTTTTTTTTTTGCATTAGAAAGAAAAGGCCTGACTGACTGTCTCATGCATGAACATGCACTGTGGTTGTGTACATTTTATGTACTGTCAGACTGGCTGAATAAAAATGTATAGTAAGTAAGTAAGTAAAATTTATTTTTAAAGCACATTTATAACAGTTCACACCGACCAAAGTGCTGTACATAGTGCAGGTAATTAAATAGATAAAAATAAACTAAAAAGAGCAATATTAAAATAAGAAGACAGAATTCACAAACATCCACAATATGAAGTTGCAATAGGCAAACAACGAGAGGTAAGATAATTAAGTGGAGGGGAAAGTCAGGGTGTAAAGATGGGTTTTAAGCCATGATTTAAAGGAAGATATGGAGGAGGCGTCGTGTATGTGTTGTGGGAGCTGGTTCCACAAGCGTGGTGCTGCAACAGCGAAGGCGCGGTCACCTTTCTGTTTGAGTCTGGAGCAGGGGATATGGAGAAGGCTCTTATTGCAAGATCTTAAGGACCTAAGGGCTGAATGGGAGTGTAAAAGGTCAGAAATGTAGGATGGGGCCAGGCCATTGAGGGCTTTGTAAACCATTAAAACAGTTTTAAAGTGGATCCCGTTGTGTACTAGCAGCCAATGAAGGGATGCCAAAACAGGTGTGATATGCTCCCATTTTTTCAATCCAGTCAACAGTCTAGCTGCGGCATTCTGGACCAGTTGGAGGCATGATATAAGGGATTGGGGGAGACCAAGGTATAGGGAGTTACAGTAATCCAGCCGAGATGTAATAAAGGCATGAATAACTTTTTCCAAATCCTGGTATGACAATGAGGGTTTGATTTTGGAAATGGTTCTGAGCTGATAGAAGCTGTTCTTAACTATAGATGAGATTTGTTTATTGAAGCATAGCTCAGAATCAAAAGTAACACCCAAATTCCTTGCTGAGGGTTTGATGAACGGTGTGAGACTATCCAAATTGGTTGTGGTGAATTTATTGGCTTTGGAGGGGTTAAAAATGATTACTTCAGTTTTGTAGAGAGTAAAGTACATGTAATGAACCCTTCAAATGAGAAAACAGCAAAATACTTTGTCAAAGCTTGGGCGAGGACATTTTTGCCCCTGAAAACTCCAAAGGCCCTGAGCCTAAGGGCGCTTTCACGCTAGTGTCATGGTTTCACCCCCGCCGGATATAAACTGCAGTCCGGCGGGAGCTAGGACCACGGACCTAAAAGAATGCAGGACCCAAATACCAGGCTGGTACAAACTGAAGATTTAATAAATAGTTAAAAACCACACAGACATAACAACAGGGAGCAGCATCAACATGTCATCAGGGTAAAAATCACACACATCAATGATAAAACCAAAATGCAACGCCGATAAGAACTGGCAACTGCCAGCCCTATATACTTCTGATAATCACCTCCACCTTAACGAGCAACACGTGCAGCTTGTTAAGGTGGAGGTGAGAGAAAGCCACAGGGGAGGGACTGCAAGGCAAAAACCCTTACAACTAGGTACGATTGTTCCATACCATGCCACAATATGATTGTCCCCCCTCCCCTCCCCTCCGCCCCTCGATGGTCAGCTTTCACACTAGCAATGTAGTACCGTGCCCGAGTGCGGATAATTTTACTAATATTCCGCCTAAACAGCAGATTCCTTTCCAACAGAAATCAAAGATAACATCCTTAAACTGGAGGTAAAAATGAAGGAACTCAATTTGTGCAAGTTCCAGAGGGGCTCTAGGACTCTTTGTCCCCTGACTTTTTGTCCCCTAGGAATTTTCGTCCCCATGAACTTTTCGTCCCTGGATGGTTCATCCCCAATGTTGCTTTGCTCTCTTCTTGTACAACCCCAATTCTGAAATAGTTTGGACGAAGTGTGAATTGTGAATAAAATCAAAATGCAATGACTTTCAGATCACGAGCCAATATGTTATTTACAGTAGAACATAGATAACATTTCAAATGTTGAAACTGAGACATCTTACATTTTTATCCAAAAAAGAGCTTATTTCAAATTTTCTGGCTGAAACAGGTCTCAAAAAAGTTGGGACACAGGCGAAAAAAGGGCTGAAAAAGCAATTAATAGATAAGAGATCTAGCTGAAAGAACATTTTGCAAGTAATTAAGTTAACTGGCATTAGGTGTGTAACATGATTGGCTATAAAAGGGATGTCTAAGAGAGGCTGAGTCTCTCAGAAGTAAAGATGGCCAGAGGCTCTCCAACCTGTGAAGGCTTGGGTAAAAAAAGTTGTGGAATACTTTAAAAACAATGTTCCTCAAAGTCAAATTGCAAAGGTTTTGAAGGTCTAATCATCGACAGTGCATAACATCATCAAAAGATTCAGAGAAATGGGAAAAATCTCTATGCGTAAGGGACAAGGCCGAAGACCTTAACTGGATACCCGTGATCCTCGGGCCCTCAGACGCCACTGCATCACTCACCGGCATGATTCTGTCATTGACATTACTAAATGGGCCCAGGAATACTTCAAGAAATCACTGTCTTGGGTTCTGGCAAGATGGCGACCGAGTAAGACGTGGTTAATGAACCTCTGGTGAAGCGTGACCCAATTTGATATTTTTATCCCATTGAAAGTGCCTCCATTATTTTTGATTTAAGCACTCGGTGAACACGCAGTACAGGTTTTGGACCCATCATTACATGCCGACCAGAAGTGGCACTGAATTTTCTCTATCGGAAAGCGATGCTAACATGTCCGAGGACGCTCCCCTGACTCGTGGCATGCTAAACCAAGCCATGAAGGAGACAATGCAGCCGTTACTGAAAGAAATTCTGAACGATATCCTTCAGCCCATGTTACAAGGACTAGAGGACAAAGTAACTGCGAAAATCGAGGATGTTGGCCGGGAACTTCGTCCAGCCATCCTAACTTTACAAGCAACGGTGACGGCGCATGCTGAAAGCATCAGCGCCCTCGAGACCTCCGATACGGCGATGGAGGCGAGGATGGCCATTGTGGAAAAGAGCAACGCTGAGCTAATCGAGAAACTAATAAGCTTTGAAGACAGAAGCCGCAGAAATAATATCAGGGTGGTTGGCTTGCCGGAGGGGGCTGAAGGCTCAAACCCGACAAAATTCATCCAGTCCTTTCTCCAAAAGACCTTCGAGCAGGAGTTTCCGTCTCCCCCGGAGATAGACAGAGCCCACCGCTCCGGCCCGCAGCCCCCCGCAGACCGCGTCCTTTCCTGGCGAGGATTCACTTTTTCCGGCAGAAAGAACGTGTGATGCAGCTTTCCAGGGAAGCCGGCCAGCTGACGTTCAACGGCAAGAATATATTCATCTATCCAGACCTCTCCGCTGAAACATCCAGAACCCGAGCTGCATTTGGTCCCGTGAAGGAGATTCTCCGCGGGAAACAGGGCGTGCGTTATGGCATCCGACACCCTGCCAGGCTTTGGATCGAGGTGGATGGACAGCGCAAAATCTTCGTCTCGCCGGTGGACGCCAGGAACTTTTGCAAAGATAAGTTCAAGTGACTGTCCTCCGCTTTGCGCTGCTGATGTGATGGCGGCGCATTGTGTACCTACGTCTACGGACAGATGCGCCCCTCTGTAAACTGATGTAAGTTTATCAACTCGGTTGTTATGCGGGCTGTTGGTCTGAATGCTCCTCTGTTTTTGCCTTTTTTGGGGGGCAAGCTGACTGATTTATTTGAGATATGTTTTATGGTACTTTTTTCGCTTTGTAGCCTACTGTATTTCCTCAATGTTATTGTTTTAAGCTAAGGGGAAGGAGTTGCTGACATGCAAGGCTTTCCTGTTTCTTTTTCTCTTTTTTTTTTCTCTGACCACAAGAGGTCGATGGTTACCCATTTATCACCACAGGGTTCAGGTGATAACCTATAGCACTTCTCTGGAGATGAAACACGTTGAATGAGGTTGAGTTAGGAGTTAGAACTGTTTATCACTAGTGAAGCTGGTAGAATTCCCTCTACTGTTACTGTAGCTTCAAGGGTACTTTAAACTTTTGTGGGTGCCATGATGGGTTTTTGTTATGTAATTTTGGGGAGTGTTTATTGGGGGGTGGGATGGTCCAACAAGGTAGACGCATGTTTTTTATTTTCTGCTTTTTCTGTGCTCTCGCTACATTTATCCTGAATAGGCCTATTCTTAATCTTTATTTTACAAGTAGTATATACTATAGTAATGACAGACCTTAATATTTTGAGTTTCAATGTGAGAGGGGCGAAAACACCTCATAAACGTACCAGTGTTTTAGAATTTTTGCGTAAAAAATCAATAGACTTTGCACTTATCCTGGAAACACATCTTCTACGGCAACAGGCCAATCGGTTAGCTAATAAACATTATCGGATTCTGGCTTCCTCAGCTGCAACTTCTAGATCTAAAGGGGTGGCTGTTCTTGCAAAACGCAGACTCAAATTAGATTTTCTGGGTTGTTGGTCTGATAATACTGGGAGGATATCTATTGCAAAAATTCTTTTTGAGGGCATAATGATAGCCTTAGTTTCTGTATATGCACCAAATATGTTAGACAAGGAGTTTTATAGTTTACTGACTAAAACTCTACTGGATCTGACAGATTTCAAACTCATAGTGGGCGCTGATTTCAACACAGTGTGGGATCATAGACTAGACCGCTCCACTGTAGCTGAAAGTAGGGAACAAGCACAGACCTCTTCAGAGCTCCGCGCCTGGGCTGGTCACACGGGTTTGGCTGACATTTGGCATTTAATGAACCCTTTAGTCAGAGATTATTCTTTTTTTTCTGGGCGACATTCTTCATTTTCAAGGATTGATTTCATTTTTGCCTCTATTGATCTGTTTTGCAAAATTGGAAAGGTGGACTTACTTCCTGTCACATTTTCTGATCATAAGGCGGTGTTATGTTCAGGTGCGTTGCGCGCTGTAACAGAGAGAGCCCCTAGATGGCAGTTTGATTCCACATTATTGCGTAATACATCATTTGTGGCTCAAATGCAAACTGGACTGCGTGAATTTATTAATATTAATACAGGTTCGGTGGATGACCCATGGATAGTTTGGGACTCCATTAAAGGTTACATCAGAAGTAATGTAACACTCTATTCATCTACAGTTAGGAAGGCGCGTTCTGCTCGGCTGGATAAGCTGGAGGTTCAATTTGCGGCACTGGATGCCTCTCTGCAAAACAAGTTCAATGAGAGCACAGCAGCACAGAGAGAGGTGATCAGAAGGGAGATTAATTCACTCCTCAAGCACCGCTCCGAATTTTTGATAAAGCGTACAAGGCAAAACTATTATTTCAATAGCGCGAGGCCCAGCCACCTGCTGGCACTATGTCTCAAATCAAATGAACATTTTGCTGACATTGTGACTGTTAAGTCAAAAGAAGGGGTGGTGCACACAGAACCTAGGGAGATAAATAAAACATTTAGCACATTCTACTCGGAGCTGTATACCTCTGAGGTTGTCCACGAGGTGGTTAAATGTGAGAAGTTCTTATCTGAAATACAATTGCCAATGCTCAGTAGGGCAGAAGCGGATTCCTTAGATGAGCCTATCTCGATGGAGGAGGTCAGTGTGGCAATTTGGGATATGCGCAAAGGCAAGTCGCCCGCTTTTGATGGGATACCACCTGAATTCTACTCTACATTTTGGGATTGCCTCGGCCCATCAATGTTGGGGATGTTTCATTACGCTATAGAAAATGGGGCCTTTTCCAGGGATTTTAATGTGGCCATCATATCCTTACTGCTTAAGAAGGGTAAGGATCCCAAGGAGTGTGCAAACTATAGACCCATCTCTCTCCTCAATTCTGACCTCAAGATTTTTGCCAAGGTACTAGCGCGCCGGTTGCAGGTATACATATGACTAAATTGGTTCACTGCGACCAAACTGGTTTTATTAGTTCCAGACTAGCATCCGATAATGTCAGAAGATTGCTACATATCATTAATGGTGCAGCGAACATCAGGTCCCCGGCTGCTGTGCTCTCATTGGATGCCATGAAGGCATTCGATCGGCTAGAGTGGCCCTATCTGTGGGCCGTGCTCGAGAGGATGGGTTTGGGCGCCACTTTTATTGGGCTTGTTAAAGTGCTTTATTGTAATCCAACCACTATGGTGCTAACTGGTAAGATCTGCTCCCCACCATTTAAAATAGGCAAGGGCTCCCGTCAGGGATGCCCCCTGAGTCCTCTTCTTTTTGCCCTCTCACTGGAGCCACTCGCGCAGACAATTCGGCAGTCCTCTCTGATCTCCCCTATATCAATTAACAACACGCAGCATCATATCAGCTTATATGCTGACGATATCTTTTTATTTGCGGAGAATGCTGCTCAGTCCATGACCCACATGCTTTCTATTTTTGACCAGTTTAGTGACATTTCAACATTTCAGGCTATAAAATAAATTGATCGAAATCTGCCCTTATGCCATTGAACGAAGCAATGAGATCTGCCACCGTATCACCTTTGATTCCAATTGTGAAGCAGTTCAAATATTTAGGTATAGAAATTTTCCCCTCCCTGCAATCTATTAGAAAACACAATTTTGAGGACACCCTCAGCAAAATCTGCCTTGATTTGAACAGATGGTCTTCCCTACCCAATTCTCTTCAAGCCAGAGTGTCGATAATAAAAATTAATATCCTTCCCCGTGTCAACTTTGTGAGTTCAATGCTCCCCTTGCCCCCCCCAAGCAAATTTTGGAATAAATTACACTCTGCCGTCTCTAAATTCGTGTGGCATGGGAAGCGCCCCCGTCTCAAGCTGTCCTTATTACAAAGAGCTAAAGCTCACAGCGGCCTATCATTGCCTAATTTCAAATTTTATTACTGGGCTTTCACGTTACGCCCGCTTCTTAAGTGGTTCGACCCAGCAGCCAATGTCTCATGGTGAGAACTTGAGGAGAGTTGGGTGCATCCCATTGAATTAAAGGACGTCTTATATTCCAATGTAACCACTCACCAATGTAGGGCTCGTTTTGGACCTATAGTTTCCCAACTAGTGAGTATATGGAGAGCTGCGGAGAAACTATGTGAGATCTCTTCAAAATGGAATCTGCTCTCTCCTGTGTTCAATAATTCCGGCCTTCTCTTAGGTGGACAGCCTATTAAGTTCCCGGGCTGGAGTGCTAGGGGGATTCACACTTTGGGGGACTTAATGGTTTACGTACATTCCAAGATTTACGAGAGAGTTTTAATTTACCGGCTACTTCTTTCTTCTCTTATTTGCAGTTGAGATCATCTATGAAAGCCTATGGGGTACCCTGGCAAACTCCCCTTGCAATGCACCCTTTACATGAAGTAACCAGTAGTTTTAGGTCTTCTAGGGGTCTGGTATCATGGTTATACTTGTATTTGTTGGAATATAGCTATGAACCTTTGACATTAGACACGACATGGAGGAATGACTTACCGAATCTGGACCCAGAGTTCAGCTGGGACTCTGTCTGGGACAACATCCCACTTACATCCAGGAATCCAGACCATCAGCAGATCCATCTGAACATTATTTACAGGACACACCTGACTCCTCGCAGGCTTCACGCTATGAAGCTGTTGGGCAGTCCCAACTGCACATTATGTTCTTCAAATGCACTGGGAACTTTCTTCCATATGGTGTGGGAGTGTCCTGGGGTTACGGACTTTTGGTCTATGGTTGCGAAAGAACTCTCAACTCTTCTGGCGACTGTCATCCCCCCCTCCCTATCAGTGCTACTGTTGAACGATGTATCCCAACTTCAGCTAAGGGCTTTACAGAAACGTGTCTTTTTCTCCGGACTAACAGCAGCCAAGAAGCTGTTGGCCTTGAGGTGGAAACCCCCTCACTCGCTGTCATTCCGCCAATGGGCTCTCACGTTTTTAGACATTGTATACCTTGAATTATCTACTGCTCGCCTGCATGGTGCAAGGGAAGATAATGTTAATATATGGTCGCACATTGCTGAGAAGATTAAGGAGATGGTTTGACATACCTATGGTTTTGTCACAGAATCAGCTGTTTGTTGTTTTTTGTTTTGTTTTTTATTAATTTTTATACTTGACTGCTATTTTTTGTTGGACCTGGGTGGTGGGGTGGGGGGAAGGGGCGGGTTGTTTTTGTTTTGTTTTTCCTGTCTAATTGTCTCTATTCAAAGTGGTGGTAATCTCTGACTCAGATTTGCAATAAATAAAAAGAAAACATTTGATCACAAAAAAAAAATAAATCACTGTCTGTAAACAGTCCGCCGTGCCATCCACAGATGCCACCTAAAACTCTACCATGTGTAACCCTCCTTAAAGTTTGGTTACTACGACCATAAATTTAGTAATGGTCAGTGCTCAATAAATAGATAAATATATAAATATGAATGAATAGAATAAACATGTCTTAAATAGAAATAACAAGAAGCTGAGTTTACATGATTATATTTATTTTCTTTTCATCATCTTCTTGATCTGGTTGAAAGACTTATATTTTGATGTATAGTCATCTCCTGGGTGACGGGATTGTTTTTTTAGGCTTCACTTGAACGACTTGAAATCACTTGAATGAACGCTATTCATCTCTGTCCTGTACAAATACTCGTAAAACTTAAAATCACTTTTCTCTTCAAAGCCCTTTTTATCGAATCATCTTCTTTTTCCATTCTACATCTTTTCTCACTCCTTTTCTGAAGCTAGAAGACCATTGTGTTTGTGTATAATTTGAACTCCGGTGAGTGAACTATTTCGCTGGCATCCGCTGGCGAGTGTCGGCACTGTTGGCTTCTAGTTCATTAGTTTGAATGGGATAACTAGCAACCGAGGGTAACTGAGCGAATTATTTGCAAACCAATCGGAGATTGACTTTTAGTGTACAGTTTTCCAAATATTGTTATTGAATTAATATTGTATTTATGTATGTTATTGGAGAAGATAAGTGTTATTAATGAATAAATCGAATTATATGATTTTAACCGTTGATGGTAACGAACTCCTAGTTAGGAGACGTTAAAAATAGAATGTTTTGAGGTGCGCACACAGTAGCCTGTGTGTGTGTGAGTGAGAGCGGCACCTCTTCTCTCTCATTACCAATGACGCTAACGTCGTGGTTTGTGCCAGATCTAATTGACGCAGTATTGTTTAACTGTGGTTACAAGTAACCTCCCTTACTTGTATATATTTATTTGGTTACAGTAATTATACTGAACCCCTGTATATATTTTAGAATTGGAACATGATGAGATCTCTAAACTTTGATAACTTTGATATTTGATATTAGATATTGATTATTATTCTCAAACTGCTGTATGCAGATAGGTTTTTTATGTACTCTGGATTTTGGATTCCATTGGATGGCAAGTCAGTCCCCTTGGATCCCGATCGAACTGTTCTGCCCATACTGAACTGGATTCCCAACCCCCTTGAACTCAACCCCCTTGGACCAACCATTGTTCTGTTCCCTGGACACAGATAAGCCTTCACACATACACTGATATTACACCTTACATACCCGAGTAGCGGATTATTTCTTTCCTGTGAAACATTTTATTTGAAACTTTGCTTTTATTGGATACTTTGGGGTATTTTATTATTATTTAATTTATGTATTTATTTATTGGTATTTATTATTCTTGATATTTATAAATATTGATTGAATATTCTCTGTATCCCGAGAAAGGAAATATTTCCAGAATATTATTATTAATAAATGTCTATTGTCTTCTTCTATACTTAAACAGTGTGTTTGTCAACTTACTCCCCCCCTTAATGCTGAACCTAGAACTGGCCTAAACCTTAACCATAATCGTAGAAACACCTCCTTCTACCTAAAGGTTAATTTTGTCAGGTAGAGCAGAGGGGCAGCTACACAAAACTTGGCGAGCAGACAGCCAGGAGGGGGGAAGTGTTGACAATTTTGTAATTACTATTTATAGTGTGTATATATATATATATATATTTTTTTTTCTTTGCATTTACATATTTTCTATTGAACTTAAGGTTTTACATTGAAAGTGTATTTGAAATGGATGTGGTTAGACAAAAGAATGTTAAAGTGCCTAATTCAGTCTTAGTCAGTGGTATGAGTGATAGTGATGCAAATGGGGAAATCTTTCGCTTCTTGGAGGAATATGGGCCTTTTTCAAGAGTCTTTCACGTAAGTAGCACTGACCCTGATTTAAAGAATACTGTCATCATTGAGTTTGAGTCAGGGCTCACAATATCGAAGCTAGGTCAGCTACCACTCTATTGGCCTTCCCCAGATGACCCCAGCACTGTCCACTGCTTTAGGCAGCTCTCTAGAGTTTATTCAAGCTATGTTGGAAGTAGCTTAACGCAGACATACCTTGACTCCTTAACAGACATTGCTAAACTGAGCGGTCTGGACTTGCAGTCACTTCTGCATGATGAGCTCTCCTGTCTACAAGGTTCTCTTGGAACTAAAACACCCCCTTCCTTACCATCCATCCCTGTTAAGAGCTCAGGTGTCTCAACGATGCACAGCCCAGCAGCAACCTCTGACGACCGGCATACATCTCTTGATTTCCACAGTTCAGCTTCACCATCCGTCATGGCAGCCAATGCTCTTAGTGGCACTCCTCCTCCAGTTCAGCTTGACACTGATGTTCCCTCGCTCAGCAGACGACCATCCTGCGCTCTTCCTGTGAGTCAGCTCACAACGCCTGAGGTGCAGAAGGTGGTAGTGGAGCACATTGTTCGAGGCACTGACACCATGTCTTCACACAGCACCACTAAGCTGCGGTCCTTCTCTGGCAGACTGCCTACCCCTAACCACGAAGTGGACTATGAGGCATGGCGCAGCCACACTGAGTTTCTCCTGTCTGATCCAAGTCTGTCTCCAATATATGTGACACGGAAGATAGTGGAGAGCTTGTTGCCTCCAGCTGCCAACCTTGTCAAGCACTTAGGGCCTCAGGCTCATGTCAATGCCGACCTCCACATCCTTGATTCTGCTTACGGCACAGTTGAAGACGCCGATGAACTCTTTGCAAAGTTTCTGAACACCAACCAAGATGCTGGAGAGAAGCCTTCTGCTTACCTTAGCCGTCTGCAGATAGCTCTTAACCGGGTTGTGCAAAGAGGAGGCATTCTTTTGAGTGACTTTGACCACTAGCTGTTGAAACAATTTTGTAGAGGTTGCTGGAACAACACTCTCATCTCCAGTCTTCAGCTTGAGCAAAAGAAGAATGCTCCTCCTCCATTCTCTGCTCTGTTATTGCTTCTCTGGACTGAGGAGGATAAACAGGCTGCAAAATCCACCAGAATGTCCCAGCACTTGGGCCTCTCCAGAACCAAAGTCCAGTCCAAACACCACCACGTGTGGGACTGCAATGGACATGAGCTCGACATTGACACGCAGTTCACAGAGACACTCTCGGCTGGTGAGCAGCAAATGAGGAAGGAGATTGCTCAACTTAAAGCTCAGCTTGCCTCCCTGACAGCCTCACAGTCTGAGCAACCCAAAAAGTCTTCAAAGAAGAAGGAGGGTGAAAACAAAGCTGGACTGAAAGCTAACTCTGACCACGCAAAACACACACAAGGTGAGACTGTTCTGAAGCGTCCGAAGCCCTGGTACTGTTTCGTGTGTGGTGAAGATAGCCACATTTCATCAGCATGCAGTGGCTCAGCGAATCCAGTGCTTGTTGATGCTAAGAAAAAGGAGCTCAGAGAGAAGCAGCAGGCCTGGAACAGAGTCCATGGTGTTTCAGGTTCTGCTCATTTAAACCAGCATTAGTTCCTGTTATGGGGCAAATAGGAGCTGAGACACCCCCATGCCCCACCACAACCCCAGTGACTAAAGCAAGGGTCTGTTATGCAGGTTCCAAGCAACATCCCTACCTCCCTAGAGGGCTCATTGGTCGTAAGTGCACTGCTAACCTCACCATCTCTGGCGTGCACTGCAACAGCTTGCTTGACACGGGCTCTCAGGTGACAACTGTATGTTTGTCATTCTATGAAGACCACCTGTCCCATCATCCCATTCAGCCCATGAGCCGTCTCCTTGAAGTTGAAGGAGCTAATGGACAGTCTGTTCCATACCTTGGGTATGTAGAGCTCAAGATAACTTTCCCTAAGGAGTTCATTGACACCGAACCTGAAGTACACACCCTGGCTTTAGTCATCCCCGACATCTGCTCCAGCAGTGATATACCGGTCCTCATTGGCACCAACACCCTGGACATGCTTTATGATGAGCACTGTGATCATCACACCTCCAGCCTGACCTCCCCTTTGCCTGGATATGCACAGATCTTGAAGACGCTGGCACTTAGAAAGAAACAGCGAGCAAGTGGACACCTTGAAACAATGACGCTGAGAGGTAAAGAGCCAAAAGTAGTCCCAGCTGGCAGAAAAGTTCCACTGGAGGGTCATGTGAGCACCAGCAATGTCACCGCTGAGTGTTGTGCCCTGATTGAACATCCAACCATGTCAACCCTGCCAGATGGAATCTTTGTGGACACTTGCCTCATCACTTTGCCATCACAGCACCCCTTCAAGCTTCCTGTGTGGGTGCGAAATGAAACAGAGCATGACATCACCCTGCCTGCCAACTGTGTCATTGCAGAGCTGACCATTCCCCATGACATCCTTTCCAGCCCCTCTCTGGAATTCAAGCAGACTGAAACAGTCAGGTGTTGTCAGCTGTCCTACCAGCAGCCATGTTCAGCTGAAACACCTGACTTGAAGTTTGAATTCGGTGACTCTCCACTACCAGAGTCCTGGAAGAACAGAGTCACGCACACCCTGAACAAGTTCTCTGATGTCTTCGCCCACCACGAGTTGGATTATGGCCATGCGACCAAAGTGAAACACCACATCAAGCTCAGAGATGAAACACCATTCAAGCAGCGGTCAAGGCCATTCCACCCGCAAGACTATGAGGCAGTCCGAAAACACCTCTGGACCCTCCTTGACTCAGGAATCATCCAGGAGTCTGAATCTCCATTCTCCTCTCCCATTGTGGTCGTCAGGAAGAAAAGCGGCGACGTCAGACTGTGCGTGGACTACAGAAAGTTGAACAACTAGACTATCAAAGATGCCTATGCACTGCCGAATGTGGAAGAGACCTTTTCCGCTCTCTCTGGGTCCCAGTGGTTCTCAGTCATAGACGTGAAGTCTGGGTACTACTAGATTGAGATGGAAGAGACTGACACACCCAAAACTGCCTTCGTCTGTCCATTGGGCTTCTATGAATTCAATTGTATGCCCCAGGGAATAACAAACGCCCCCTCCACCTTCCAACGGCTGATGGAGAAGTGCATGGGAGACATCGATTTGAAGGAAGTCCTTGTCTTCATTGATGACCTGATCGTGTTCTCCAAGTCTTTGGAAGAGCATGAAATCAGGCTGACCCACGTTTTGACATGGCTCAGAGAAAACGGCCTGAAGTTGTCACCAGACAAGTGCCGGTTCTTCCAGACCTCTGTGCGCTACCTGGGACATGTCGTGTCAAGGGATGGAGTCCACACTGATCCAGAGAAAATAAGAGCCTTAACCCTCTGGCCAGTGCCTAAGACTCTCAAAGAGCTGCAGTCTTTCCTGTGATTCTCAGGGTACTACCGCCGCTTTGTCAGAGACTACTCCAGGTTCGTGAAACCCCTGAATGCCCTCACCACCGGCTACCCACCTGCCCGGAAGGGGCATAGGAGCAAGACTGGCAGTGGCGGGAAGTACTTCCATCCCAAAGAGCCGTTTGCAGACCGCTGGACTCTTGCATGTCAGCAGGCCTTTGAAACCCTCATTGAAAGACTGGCAACCTCTCCTGTCCTTGGGTTCGCTGATCCAAAGCTGCCCTATGTGCTAAACACTGACGCCAGCACCACCGGCCTAGGAGCAGCTCTGTATCAGGAGCAAGATGGTCAAAGCCGTGTCATCGCTTATGCCAGCCGAGGATTGTCATCCAGTGAGTCCAGATATCCAGCTCACAAGCTGGAGTTTTTGGCCTTGAAATGGGCTATTGTTGAAAGGTTTCATGAATACCTGTACGGAAACACCTTTACAGTCGTCACAGACAATAACCTCTTGACCTACATTCTCACCTCTGCGAAACTGGATGCAGCGAGCTACCACTGGTTGGCATTTCTCTCCACCTTTGACTTCAACATCAAGTACAGAGCTGGAAAGCAGAATCAGGATGCAGACGGACTCTCCAGACATCCTCACAGTGAGGTTATGTGTGACCAGGCATCGCTGGAAGAACATCAGAGGATTCAGCAGTTCACCTCCCACCACTTGTCCTCTTCAGCTGCTGAGACCAACTTACCTGCTGATGTGGTCACTGCTGCCTGTCACAAACACCTCCTCTGCAATACTGAACCAGAGTCCTCACCAGTGACGCTGGTGAGTCCCTCGCACTCCATCCTGAGGCGGTGCCAGATGCCTTCGAAGAGGATAACTGCCTTGAAGGACATGCCACCATCCCCAGGTTTTCTGAGGAAGAGCTTGGCCGACACCAGAGGGCTGATCCTGTCATAGGCTAAGTCATCACCCTGCTTGAGGTAGGAGAACAGGCCACACCCCATCTCCTGACTAACTCTCCAGAGCTCAAGTTGATGGCAAAGGAGTGGAGCCGCCTGGAACTCAAGAATGGCATCCTGTACAGGAACCATCAATGCAACTCCCAGCCTGTTTGTCGGCTTGTGCTACCCCAGGAGTTAAGACCAGCTGTACTCAGGGCTCTGCATGATGACATGGGGCATCTTGGGGTTGAACGCACTTTGGACCTGGTGAGATCCAGATTCTATTTGCCGAAGATGGCTGCTGAGGTTGAGAGGAAGATAAAGTCCTGTGGCAGATGCGTCAGGCGAAAGTCTCAGCCAGAGAAGGCAGCACCCCTCGTCAACATCCAGACCACTAGACAGATGGAGCTGGTTTGTATGGATTTTCTGTCTTTGGAACCTGATTGAAACACCAAAGATATCCTGGTGATTACCGACCACTACAACAAATACGCAGTAGCTGTGCCAACTAAAGACCAGAAAGCCTGCACGGTCGCCAGATGTCTGTGGGAGCAGTTCTTTGTCTGCTACGGATTCCCAGAGACACTCCACAGTGACCAGGGCCGAGACTTTGAGTCACACACCATCAAGGAGCTCTGTGCCATCACTGGAGTCAGGAAGGTGAGGACCAGCCCGTACCATCCACGAGGAAATCCAGTAGAGCGGTACAACTGCACCCTCCTGAGTATGCTGGGAACTTTGAAAGATAAGGAGAAGAGCAGATGGCGTGATTTTGTGAAACCCCTCACCCACGCCTACAACTGCACAAAGAATGAAGTCAGCGGTTTCTCCCCTAATGAGCTTATGTTCGGCAGACAGCCCCGCCTTCCGATCGACATCGCCTTCGGATTGCCAGTTAGAGGTGTCCAATCTACCCCCCACTCTCAATATGCGAGAAAGCTCAAGTCTCACCTCAAGGAGAGTTATGAACTGGCCATGAAGAATGCAGAGAGGGTGGCAGTCAGAAACATAAGACGCTTCGACAAGTCTGTCCGTGCGTCTGCTCTGGCGGAGGGAGACCGTGTCCTCATCCGAAATCTGCGGCTACGGAACAAGCACACGGCGGCCAACCGGTGGGAACCCAGCATCTACAGGGTGATCAAGCAAGTGGATGACTTACCTGTATATGTCGTCCAACCTGAGGGGACAGAGGGTCCAACTCGCACTCTCCACAGAGACCTGCTGCTGCCTTGTGGAGTCCTGATGGATAAGGAGAGTGAAGAGCACATGGAAGTCAAAGTGAAGCGACGACCCAGGACAAGGAACAACCCTGTTCAGTCGTCAGAGAGTGAAGCTTCAGGCTCAGAGAGTGATACCTCGTCTTGCTGCTCTGGAGATCCTCTAAGTCTTCATAAGCAAAGGGTGACCAGAGTCTACAAGATTCCGAAGTGTTGCCGTGACTCCTCAGCTGTTCTCCCAGCTGGACCTTAAAGGCGTGATGGAGACTTACCTGTGGGATGCCTGGATGATGCCTTGCCTGTCTGTGGTGGTGTTGCTACTGAAGGTCCTGTCTGTACTGCTACCACTGAAGGTTCTGTCCCTGCTGCTGCTGGAGGTCCTGTCCATGGTTCTGCCGCTGCTGACGATCCTGTCTGCGCTGCTGCTACTGAAGGTCCTGTCCTTGCCGCTGCCGCTGAAGATCCTGTCTGTGCTGCTGCCGCTAATGGTTCTGTCCATGGTTCTGCCACTGCTAGAGGTCCTGTCCACAGTGCTGCTGCTGTAGGAGGTCCTGTCTCTGATGCTGCAGCTGGAAATGACTTACCTGAGCCTGTGGATGACTGCTGGAGAGAGATGGCAAACAAGTCTCAAGAGGACTTTGGGAGAGAGCCCTCGGGAGCACCCGAAATCCATGAAGTGCCAGATGATGAAGTGCCTTCTGAAGATCCTCCCACCAGGAGATCTGAGAGATCGCGGAGAGCTCCCAGCCGCTTTCAGTATTCCCAGTTAGGGAACCCCCTTATTTCCTTTGCCCACACCATATTAGATGGTTTTAATAGGGCTATGGTCTCTTTTAATGAGCTAGATAACCACTCACTTCGGAGAATATAGCTTTCAGAAAGTTAGACCTGTAGACACCCTTGAAGGGACTCAGGGTGATTTAAGGAGGGAGGGTGTAACCCACCTTAAAGTTTGGTTACTAGGACCATAAATTTAGTAATGGTCAGTGCCCAATAAATAGATAAATATATAAATATGAATAAATAGAATAAATATGTCTTAAATAGAAATAACAAGAAGCTGAGTTTACATGATTATATTTATTTTCTTTTCGTCATCTTCTTGATCTGGTTGAAAGTGAATGTACTCTCAAAGACTTCTATTTTGATGTATAGTCATCTCCTAGGTGATGGGTTGTTTTTTTTAGACTTCACTTGAACGACTTGAAATCACATGAATTAACACTATTCATCTCTGTCCTGTACAAATACTCGTAAAACTAAAAATCACTTTTCTCTTCAAAGCCCTTTTTATTGAATCATCTTCTTTTTCCATTCTACATCTTTTTTCACCCCTTTTCTGAAGCTAGAAGACCCTTGTGTTTGTGTATAATTTGAACTCCGGTGAGTGAACTATTTCGCTGGCATCCGCTGGCGAGTGTCGGCACTGTTGGCTTCTAGTTCATTAGTTTGAATGGGATCACTAGCAACCGCGGGTAACTGAGCGAACTATTTAAAAACCAATCGGAGATTGACTTTTAGTGTACTGTTTTCCAAATATTATTATTGAATTAATATTGTATTTATGTATGTTATTGGAGAAGATAAGTGTTATTAATGAATAAATCAAATTATATGATTTTAACCGTTGATAGTAACGAACTCCTAGTTAGGAGACGTTAAAAATAGAATGTTTTGAGGTGCGCACACAGTAGCCTGTGTCTGTGTGAGTGAGAACGGCACCTCTTCTCTCTCACTACCAATGACGCTAATGTCATAGTTTGTGCCAGATCTAATTGACGCAGTATTGTTTAACTGTGGTTACAAGTAACCTCCCTTACTTGTATATATTTATTTGATTACAGTAATTATACTGAACCCCTGTATATATTTTAGAATTGGAACATGATGAGATCTCTAAACTTTGATAACTTTGATATTTGATATTAGATATTGATTATTATTCTCAAACTGCTGTATGCAGATTGGTTTTTTATGTACTCTGGATTTTGGATTCCATTGGATGGCGAGTCAGTCCCCTTGGATCCCGATCGAACTGTTCTGCCCATACTGAACTGGATTCCCAAACCCCTTGAACTCAACCCCCTTGGGCCAACCATTGTTCTGTTCCCTGGACACAGATAAGCCTTCACACATACACTGATATTACACCTTACATACCCGGGTAACGGATTATTTCTTTCCTGTGAAACATATTATTTGAAACTTTGCTTTTATTGGATACTTTGGGGTATCTTATTATTATTTTATTTATGTATTTATTTATTGGTATTTATTATTCTTGATATTTATAAATATTGATTGAATATTCTCTGTATCCCGAGAAACGAAATATTTCCAGAATATTATCATAAATGAATGTCTATTGTCTTCTTCTACACTTAAACAGTGTCTTTGTCAACTTACTCCCCCTCCTTAATGCCGAACCTAGAACTGGCCTAAACCTTAACCATAATCGTAGAAACACCTCCTTCTACTTAAAGGTTAATTTAGTCAGGTAGAGCAGAGGGGCTGCTACACATGCAAAAAGGAAGCCATTGTTGAGCATGATCCAGAAGCGCCGTCGTGTTCTGTGGGCCAAGGCTCATTTAAAATGGACTGTAGCAAAGTGGCAAGGTGTTCTGTAGTCAGATGAGTCCAAATTTGACATTCTTGTTGGAAATCATGGGCGTCATGTCCTCCGGGCTAAAGAGGAGAAAGACCACCCCTCCTGTTATCAGCATTCAGTTCAAAAGCCAGCATCTCCGATGGTATGGGGATGCTTTAGTGCATATGATGTGGGACACTTGCATGTTTTACAAAGCACCATGAATGCTGAAAGGTATATAAAGGTTTTAGAGCAACATATGCTCCCCTCCAGACAACATCTATTCCAGGAAAGGCCTTGTGTATTTAAGCAGGACAATGCAAAACCGCATACTGCAGCTATTACAACGGCAAAGCTTTGTAGTGGAAAAGTCCGTGTGCTGAACTGGCCTGCCTGCAGTCCTGATCTTTCACCGATTGAGAACATTTGGTGCATAATTAAATGAAAAGTCCGTCAAAGGAGACCCAAAGCTCTCCAGCAGCTGGAAGCCTGTATTAAACAAGAGTGGGATCAAATTCCAATGGCTAAACTCAAGAAACTTGTCTCCTCAATGCCCAGACGCCTCCACTCTGTGTTAAAAAGAAGAGAAGATGCTATACCATGGTAGACAGGCCCCTGTCCCAACTTTTTTGAGACCTGTAGCAGCCATCAAATTTGAAATGAGCTCATTTTGTGGATAAAATTGTAAAATTTCTCAGTTTCAACATTTGCTATGTTATCTCTGTTCTATTGTGAATAAAATACTGGCTGGTGTGATTTGAGAGTCATTGCGTTTTGATTTTATTCACAATTTACACTTTGTCCCAACTATTTTGGAATTGGGGTTGTATTACAAGCCTTCGCGTATCAGCAAGATCGGTTGTATCCTGTCAATGTTGCGCACATTGCTCGGCTGAAATAGACGCGATTTAAAGAAATAAAGACTCCCAAAACCGGCCTGAAGTGTTCAGTTACATTTAAAGGATTTAAATGAGGTAAGGACATAGTCAATGGGAATTCTTTCGAACGAAACAGGACAGGGGGGTTTCTTCCACTAGATACATTGGGTCTCTGGAGGAGGGATTCAATGAAAAAGGTTAGGCTGCTACGTTTGCTTTTGTTTTGGAATGTTTCCCGTATTCAACAAAATCGAATGCCGAGGTTTTTTACTTGGGCCAGTAGGCCACGAGTCTAAGTTTCGGCTCCGTTCTCCTTTTTACTTGGGCCGGTAGGCTATGAGTCTCAGTTCGGCTCCGTTCTTCTACTTTTTTTTTTTTCGGGGTCGCAATTGTCCTGCTCATGTGCACGCTCGGTTTCGCCATTGGCCTAGGCCTAGACCCGGCCCGAGTACAGGCTCTGGGGAGCCTGTTGCTTTTTTTTTTTTTTTTTTTTTTTCCTCGGGGTCGCGATTGTCCTGCTCATGCACGCGCGGTTTCGTGATTGGCCCAGGCTTAGACCCGGCCCAAGTACAGGCTCTGAGGAGCCTCTTGTCTCCTGTTTAAAAACGTGAACTGGTCATGCATTTCGTTGGACCCCCTGGTACGTTCATTGCACCATTCTCTTGAATCTAGGGAGGCATGTATTGTTTGATTTTCCCTGAAAGTGGAATGTCTGTTCTGTTAAAATAAGGTATAATTCAGAAATCAGATATTACTGAGTTGGTGAGTTTTACTTGTTCCTTCTAAGGTGTAGAAAGTGTTGAAATAAGGTTGTGAGATTGGAAGTGGGAACTGCTAGCTTTCATTGCAGGGTGAATGTTCTGACTGTTTAATCAGCAGTTTATTTAATGAGTATGTGTGCTGGCTTGGGGGACTTTGAAGAAAAATGGACAAAACTCTAAACTTTATTATGGAGAAAAGGCATGTTTTGTGTTTGGAGAGGTTACTGGTGACCACTTATGTTCAACTGCACTGATATCGATAAATTCATGCTAAACTCAACCAGTTAATATTAAATTTCATGCCTCAAAACTCTATTTGTGTTAGATATATGATTATTTTATGATCTGACTGCGCACCATTTTGAGGGCTCTCAGACTTTGGGGAGCCACCTAGACTGCTGTCTAATTTGGCTCATAGCAAGTAGGTAATCTAGAATGTAATGTTCAAGAGAAATTATACTTGTGGTCAAGGAGTTTATGATCCCAGAAATGTAAAGATTTAAGCCCCAGCAGTTTTTAAATTCTCAGTATTATTTTTTTTTTCCATTTCAACGTTGAATTTTCATGAAGATTTTTTCTGTTTGCAGCCCTTTTCCTCTACCAAAATCATGAAAATAAAATGAAATATGATGGGAGTCTAAATGCTTCAAGTGTCTAGACTCAGTTAAGCCACTCCTTTACTGTCTGTGAAGCTGCAATCTTGAATTATAAAGCCTTAAATAAGGTAACCTCCAAATAGCCAGATTTGGCTTCTGTGCAAAGGGGTTAAACACCCGAATGTTTCTCTGGGTACCCAGACATCAATGTAAGCCCAAAAAGCACCGATTTCATTCCAGACCTGTGGTGTTTGACCGGAATTCTTTCCCCAATTAATTGTCAATATTTTTGTGCTCGAATTGCCGCATTGCGAATCAAAGTCAACTTCAGGAGAGATTATATAATACATGGCGTGATTTGAAATTGCTTTGTCACCGTATGTTTGTTGTTGTTATCACTCAATCATTTAGCTAGGTGTCCTCCAACACAGAAATTAAATATGAAAATAAAAACATCAACGACGATTTCCAGATGTGCTAATTTCACAAAAAAAGAAAAAAAACCCCCTGCAAATTATGGTGGAGGTCCGGACCGTCCCGCGTTGCAATTTGAGGATTGACCGATGTTGGACTAGACCAGTGCTTCCCAAACCTCTCCTGGAGGCCCACCTGACCTGCATGTTTTAGATTTCTCCCTGCTACATCACAGGTGATTCAAATGATCAGGTTGTCATCAATCAGCTTTAGGGGGTGATTAACGAGATGATCATTTGAATCACCTGTGCTGGAGCAGGGAGAAATCTAAAACATGCAGGACAGGTGGGCCTCCAGGAGAGGTTTGGAAAGCACTGGACTAGACCATCAGAGCATTGCTTACACTTTCAGAATCTAAAAAAATGAGTGATTCAGAGTAAATTAGAGAAGGGTCTCGACTCCTAAGCGATGTATGGACTTTAACCCGTAATTATGAAGGGATTTTTGGCAGTTCATTGTATTATTTTTATCACTGTATTCTGTACTGTTTTGCTAATATTGGGCAGTGGTCAAGCACATGAGCACTGACAACATTGATTCTAACCCAACAAATTGACAAAGCAGCATTTTAGATCATGTCTATACTTGGCAAGGCATTTCTCTTAGTCCAAGGTACTGAAGGGCTTGCAATGTAAAGTTTTTATCGTTTGCTATTAATTATGTAGAAAAAGTTACGTTCCGTTTTACTGAAGGGCTTGTGTCGCTTGTCTCTTACGCTTATTGGCATGACTGATCATTAATTGGTATTAGAACATAACTGGAGCTAAATTAGCATTGGTGTGAGTTTCAGTTGTGTTTATCATAATACTATTATTATTATTAATAATAATAATAATAATAATAATGATTCAGTGAGTTTCTTATTGGCACTGTAAATTAAAGAAAAAAAAAAACAGTATTGTAAAAGATGGGGAGGACTAGTAAACCTGAGTGATTACTAGTCCGGATGTGTAGTGAAAAAAAAAAAAATTAAGTTTCTATCCCTGCTGGGGTATGTTCATTCAGGGCAGTCTAAACCTTTTCTTGCATGTTGCAGTTTTTGTTGCCATGTTAAGAGTGTAACAGTAGCCATTTAAAACATAAAACTAACAATAAAAAGCCTTGAGAAGAATCCTGAATATAGCTATAAATGTTACTGAAAAGAAACAATTTCTCAATAAATACATTAAATGTAACATTAGATGCCATGTTTGGGTTTATATTCAACTAAGGTGGGCATGGCCTGGCCCATATGCTAAATACATACTATATATATATATATATATACACACTACCGCTCAAAAGTTTGGGATCACTTGCAAATTTCTTTGTTTTCCAAAGAAAAATACATTTTCATGCATTTCACAAACATTTTTTTTTTCATTTCACAAACATTTTTATCCATTTCACAAACGATTAAAATTAATCAGATGATTTTCAAAGAATGATCTACATTTTTGCATTGAGGCCTATTATCAGCAACTGTCAGTCCTCTGCATCAATCTCCTGGTATGGCTGATAATCCAAGTTAAGCATTTTATAAAGCTAATTGATTATTAGAAAACACTTCTGCAAATGTGTAGCACAGCTGAAAACTGTTGAACTAATAAGGGAGCGCAAAAGGGAGCATGGCATTCTTGAGGTTGGTTTAGTACCTGAAGCATCAGCAGTTGTTTGTTTGTTTACAGGCTCAAAATGGCCAGAAAGAAAGAACTTCCTTTAGAGACCCATCAGTCTATTGTTGTGCTTAGAAAAGAAGGCTATTCAATGCGAGAAATTGAAAACTTAAAATCTCTTACCATGCTGTCAACTACTCCCTTCAGAGAGCAGCACAAACTGGCACTAACAAGGACAGAAAAAAGGAGTAGGAGGCCCCGATGCACAACTATGCAAGAAGACAAATATCTGAGAGTGTGTAGTTTAAGACAAAGACGCCTCACAGGTTGTCAACTAGCAGCTGCACTAAATAGTCCCCGTCAAACACCAGTTTCAGTATCAACAGTGAAGGTGGTTTTTTTTTTGATGAAGGCAAAGTTTACATATTCATCATTTTCCATTAAAATCATTATTTCTGACTCAGACAATGTCAGCATGTTCTGTTCATTTGCTATATTTCCTATTCAGACTAATTTCATGTGTGTTTCCATGGAAAACAAGAAAATTACCAAGTGATCCCAAACTTTTGAGTGGTAGTGTGTGTGTGTGTGTGTGTGTATATATATATATATATATATGGGCAATTCCACCGCTACGGACATTACATCAGAGGGAATTTTTTGCCATTCCAACTACCCTCACAGCTTAAGTTTTACTCCAAGGAATTTAACCTTATGGGTATTACTAGCTTAGGTCTGAGGCTGTTTGATGGGGGAAGAAAAGCCATCCAGTGATGTCTGTGTGTTTCACCTGAACCACAATTATGAACGTGACGGATGTTACATGAAAAAGACATGGAAAAAATTCAGCCATGTTTATTTCAAAATTCTCTGTCTCAACAATGGTACACATGAATGTTTATTCCAGAATTGGATGAGAACTAGGCCACAAAATACACAAATTATAATACAGCTCAAATGAGAGTCTCCTAGAAGGCAGTTATAGAATTGCGCGAAATCCTCTGTGACGGACGTTACGTGACGGATGTTACATTTTGTCCACTGAAGTAAAACGAAACTTTCTGCTGAAAAAAGTCAATACTGTCCAGTGGAATGATGAAATAACCACATCTATGCACAAATGTTGTCAGTTTAAGATCATTGTGGCTTTGTTTTGGCAGTGTGCATCAATTACAAAATATCTTGCAGTTCACATTATTATGAAATAGTTTTATTCAGGTTTCTCTTTAATCAATCAAACTCAATAGCTGTCCACTTCAGGTGTGGAGCAATCAATGCACTATACCTATGAAGGTGTTTATATCCTTACTCTGTTGAAACAATCCTATTTCTTTAACTGTAAACTGAGGATTGCAGACTCAATCCACTTGCTTAATACATTGCTTACTCAAAGCGAGAACTGGAGAAACAATTCTGAGTGATAATCACTAACTCAACTCTGGACCGTAAGATTAGAAGTCACAAAACTAGCATTAAAGTTTGCAGCGAATGACGAATCACTAAGGTTAAATTCTGTAATCTGACTTTGACAAGCAGAGGTCTGGGGACGAAAATAAACTAACAGGACAGATTGTCAATCTAAAACAAAGAAAAATTCGATGCATTGATCGAGATTTCGTCTTTTTTTTTTCATAACAGTAGAAATTACACAAACAAAAATGCTTACTGCAAAATACAACCAGGCTCTCCAATGAGTGAGCTCGAGATATCAAATTCATGCAACGAGGGTAGTACTTTTCATTTAAATGAAAATTACCACTTGAGTTTCATAAATTTGATAGCTCATTCTCATGAATTTGAGATTATATTTATCCCATAAATGTCAGCATCGTATTATTTGGAAAATGGAAAAATAGCGTTTGGCTTCTAGTTTACAGTTTATTCAAGTCAATGGGATGAATAATTCGGTAGCTAGCATGCTAATGCTTTGCGCCATTAAATTATAAAATTCAAGTGTTTACGATAATAGTTACATGTGTAACTCATTACTGGCCAAAAGGGTTAACATGTCAGCTAACAAATTATTCATCCCATTGAACTCAATAGACCGTAAACGAGATGCAAACACCAGCCATGATGAACATTTCCAGAAGAATTGGCCTTGTGAAAATATCTGACGTTGACGTTTGCCAATGAACGGAATCTGAACAATTGTGACACGAAAAAGCTGTATTACACGTGTGTGATACCAAACCTGTATCTAATGGGTTATATCACACCAATTTTTAATCATTTATGGGATAAACGTCATTATGCCGCTCGGCTGCCTCTGGGGCACTGTAAGTAGTTTTCTTAATACGCCATTTTCTTTACTTAAGCGCCATATGCGCATGGCACACAGCCTTCCTAATCTGTGAACTTGTCTCATTTTCACAAAAAAACCTGTATTTACGCCTAGTAAGTGATTTATAAAATCCTTGTCCTTGTCCATTCCTATTGTTTAAAGCACAGAATAACTGGGTACAGACCTTTATTTAAGATGATGTTGCTTCATGAAAACTGAAATTGAGCACTTCAAAAAAGCCTGCCTTCATGGTCATAGAAATGATGGGAGAAGTACAGTTGCATCATGGGTAAATTTTGCCCTGCTGCAGCTGCCACCTTTAGATAATTAGTGGAACTATCATTTACTCTAGAAAGCTGAAAGAGTATAATAAAACCCAGTTAATGTCGAAAATCTTGTGACAGTCTTTGACAATCAAATGACAATCTGAGTAAAACTTCATCCTTTAGAAAGGCGCACAAGTACACGTTTGAGCCCCAATTCAAAAACATCCATGGAAAAAATTCCCTCTTTCCTTTTTATTATCTAGATAAGTTGAGCATTCCTCCACTCTCTGGGGGCATGACGGACGTTACAGGACCCCTTTTACTGTGACAGACGTTACATGTGACGGACGTAACGGATTTTGATCCCCTGCCAAATCTTGCGTACCAAACTTTCAGGCAGACTTTGTCCATTATCGACTTTGCCTTGGCTACAGTTAAGAGAACTGAAAAGGTTAAGTCAATATTCCATCTCAGTTTCTTCCAATAAAAATAATTCAGAATTTCCGTGACGGACGTTACATTGACCGGGAAGATTAAGTCACCCCTACCTTCTGGTCATCAAACTTCCACATGAGGGTTCAAGCTCCCCTCTACTTTAAATTGATGCTCTTGGTATAACAAATTGAATGATATGAATTGTTATACCCATTTAGTTACTGGTAATTTCAAAGGTCCTAATTACCTGATTTTTGGCCAATTTCAGGGTAAAATTCGCACCGACTGTTCGGATTCAAAACTCTTGCTGAAAAATAGTGGTTCAGCTATAAATATATGTGTTTCTTAAAGTTAGGGGTTTTGTGGATAGATTTAGGCCCTTTGCTGGATTTTAAACAGATTTAATTTTTGCTCGTCATGTCCCTCTTTTCATGGAATTGCCCATATATATATATATATATATATATCTACTACTATTTGAGCAATGTGTCTGTCTCCCTCTGTCAGCAGTGCGTGCAGTACGTAGCACACAGAGCCGTTGAAAAACAGTTACGACACTTCCATAGACTCCAATAGGAATCGAGGAATGCGGAAGTAATGCGTGTCATGGGGAGAGCAATAGTTCCACAATGAATAGTTCCAGCACTGACCTCCATTCATTTTCATTGGAACACGCTTGCAGGTAAGTTTATCAAATGACTGCATTTTTGGGAAATTTGACGCATTAGCTGACCCCTAATGAATTTTGTTGATAGCGTCATTTTCTGTACCCAGCTTTAGTTTATGTTGATCGTCAGATAACAACCTGTTAAATTCTAATTTAAGTTAAAGTAGATGACGTGAGCAGATCTTAACGATCTAGCATAACCAGATGTAGTTTGTCCTTCATTTAACTACCTTAAATTGATTGCAGTTATTGGTGTTCCTTTGTATACAAAGTTTATATTCGCTTATTAGATTCGCTGATAGTTTCGGCCGCATTAGCGTACCTGATTTCAAGAAATGGCAGCTACTTAGAATATAGCTAAGTTTTTCTTTGGTTTAGTCATTCAGCGCACACATCGTTTATGAGACCGTGCACCAGTGACAGGAGATGAGATCAGTAGCATGCATGTCAATGATCAATGTGAAAAAGCAAAACGGGGGTTTACATATTGATGGCTAATTACTTAACATTTTTTTTCATTGAAGAGCTGACATGAACCACTGGAGACTGACATCGATAACCTGGAAAGCTGTATAGCTATACTGTCCTCCTTGAGGTGTAGCAACCACAATTTGACAGCTAGCCAAACTCCTTTCACAAAGACATGAGAGTCAGGATATAGCGTTGAAGCTCCTTTAATGCGGACTCTAGTTGCATGATGATGTGAACATGGAGTGAAACTGCACTAACAAAATACAGTACAATCACTACAATAAACCATATAAAGGGTAAGCATTCTAGTGCACAAGCATTGTTAGTTATACATTTAAATCACAGATTCTCATAATCAATTGAAGGATTAAACCATCAAATGCCAATACACAACACAACAAATCATTTCCCCTCTAAATACATCTTACAGTTCCAAAACACAGCATGAGCACTAAATGCTAAACATCAAAAGAGTCAGCATGACCGAGTTCAACACTTGCTTCAAACAATACATTTCAAAGTTAGTACCCTTAAACAATATTCACAAAAGTTTCCTTAATCTGGATAATTGAGTCGATCATAAATGGATGCAAACTTACAGACAATGCTTTCCAAGGCACAAACAACAGAACAGCAGCAGACAAACCCTCTGTAACCATGTGTGGCTGGAACAAACTGAGGCCTGAGGCCTACAGGTGCTTTATACCCTCCTACTCCCCCCACTTCCTGTTTCAGAAGGATGTGCAATACCCCCCAAAATACCAAGAGGGCGCCGGCCAGAAAACAAATGCCTGGAGGGCAGAACACTCCCTGCCTGGCCCTTTGGGGCCACTATCAATTCATTTGTTGCTCTTGTCCTCTCCTGGCAACAGAAGGATAACCTGGGAAATGGGTCTCAGGAAGGTCCTTGGGTTTCCCTGATTGGTAGTCTTGAGCTCAACCTTGCGCACCTTGCCATCGGCGCTAGGGAAAGCCGAGATAACCAATGCCATAGGCCACTCATTACGTGAAAGTTGATCATCCTTCAGGAGCACAATGTCCCCCACTTTCAAGTCTCGGTGAACAACATTCCACTTTCGCCGGCTCTGAAGTGTTGGGAGGTACTCTCGTCTCCAGCGCGTCCAAAACCTGTTGGCAAGTCTCTGCACCTGCCTCCATTGACTCCTGAGCAGATCTGTGTCTGTGAAGTTACCCGGTGGAGGAGGTACACCAACCTTTTGGGTGAGCAACATCGCAGGTGAGAGGATGAACGGTGAATCAGGGTCCGTTGAAACTGGGATAAGGGGTCTGGCATTTATGATAGCTGAGACCTCGGCCATGAGGGTACACAGTACCTCATGGGTAAGTTGGGTTCTTTCCTCCAACAACATGCAGTCAAGGATCCTACGAGCCACCCCAATTATTCTCTCCCAGGAACCTCCCATGTGAGAGGAATGGGGAGGGTTGAACTCCCAAACGCAGCCTTGTTCATCCAGATACTTCTGGACACTCGGGTCTGGTTTCCCTTTGCTCAGTCCCAGCTCCTTCGAGGCAGCAACAAGTTTGTACCACAATCTGACCGGAGACTTTTAGCAGGGCCCCGGATGGCAAAGAAACATCTCAGCGCGTTTATACAGCTTGAGGCATCCATGGATTCGATGATTTCTATATGCACAGCCCTTGTGCTCATACAGGTGAACAGGATCGCCCAGCGTTTACGGAGTGCTTGACCTCCTCTTGTACGTCTGGCAGTAACTGGCCAGGGGCTGAACACATCTAACCCCACGTGTGTGAAGGGAGGATCCATGCTTAGGCGTTCAGGAGGTAAGTCCGCCATCTTTTGTTCCTCCATCTTGCCACGTAGCTTACGGCAGGTGACACAAGCATGTAGGATGGAACTAACAAGCCTCTTGCCCCCAACAATCCATAAGCCAGCTTCCCTGAGGGCCCCCTCAGTGAAGTGACGGCCTTGGTGTTTCACTTGCTGGTGATGATGACGAACCAACAAGGTGGAGACGTGATGATGCCTAGGTAAGATGATGGGGTTCCTCTCTCCACTGTTCAGCTGTGCATTCTTGAGCTGACCTCCAATTCTCACAACCTTGTTGTCCAGGATGGGACTGAGCTTGAAGAGTGAGCTGCATTTAGAAACACTTTTCCCATTGATGAGTGAGGCGATTTCAGCCAGGAAGCTTTCAGCTTGAACTGACCTGATGATGACCTGCTTTGCTTGACTCAATTCATCTGGAGTGCAGATTCTGCCACACCAATGCCAACCTCTGCAGCAACTGGGCTGATCGTTGGTCCGGCAACAGCGTGCCATGTGGATCAGGAGGGCCACTGCTCTGACCAGTGAGCTCCAGGTGGAGAATCGCCTGAAGCGATCGGTGGTGAGGCTTCCAGCTTGAACCTGAGTGTTAAAGCTCGTCAGCTGTGGACGTATTTCCCTGTCGATCTCCGGGTCAACCAGCTCAAAGGACTCCGGCACCCTTTGGTGGATTTTGTCCGGCTTGTGAAGGAAGGCTGGTCCAGAGAGCCAAATTGTCTCAGCCAGACGAGAAGCTTGCACTGACCTAGAGGCAAGGTCTGCGGGATTGTGTTCGGTGGGTATATAGAACCACTGTTCTGGTTTCGTTGACTGGCGGATGCGCTGAATCCGGTTATGCACATATACATAGAAGCGTTTAGTCTCATTGTATATGTACCCCAGAACGACTTTGCTGTCACAATAGAACTTGACATTATCTAGCTCAAGATCTATTTCGTCAAAAATGAGCTCCGTCATCTCCACTGCCAAAACCGCCCCACATAATTCCAGCCAGGGAACAGTAGGCTCGGACAGAGGAGCCAACTTTGCCTTCCCCATAACGAAACCCACATGGATCTGCCCATCTCTATCCATCACTCTGAGGTAGGCCACTGCTCCGATGGCCTTGGTGGACGCATCCGAAAACACACACAGCTCTATGTGTCCTGCTTTGGAGAGAGAGGTTTCGATGTAGGGGCGCGGAATGTGCAGTTGCCTCAAATCTTGAAGTGAATCTCTCCACACTCGCCATTCAGTTATTTTGTCCTCTGAAAGCGGCATGTCCCAATCACCGGCGTCCATAGACAGCTCCCGCAGTAGGGCTCTCCCCTGAATGGTCACAGGGGCCACCAGTCCAAGGGGGTCAAACAAACTATTCATTATGGACAGGACCGCACGCCGAGTGAAGGGCTTGTCGCTGTCTGCCACTGCAAAGGTGAACGTGTCCGTCACTATTTCCCAACCCAGCCCCAGACTACGTTGCATAGGTGCAGTGTCCTTGTTGAGGCTAAGATCTTTCAAACCCTTTGCATGATGTTCTGGATGAAAAGCCTCCAAAACAGCAGGACGTTTCGAAGCAATCTTATGCAGCCGTAGGTTGGATTCCCTAAGAGATGCTTGGGTTCTCTTCAGAAGATCGATGGCTTCTGCAGTAGCAGAAGGTAGAGATGCAAGCCCGTCGTCTAAGTAGAACTGCTGTTCCACAAACTGTAGTGTATCGGCACCATGTTAACTTGCACCTTCCTTAGCGGCTCGCCTCAGTCCATAGATGGCGACGGCAGGCGATGGACTGTTCCCAAAGATGTGGACCTTCATTCTGTATTCAACAACATCCTTGGACAGGTCGTTGTCTCTGTACCACAGGAACCTCAAAAAGTTTCTGTCATCCTCCCTGACGCGGAAGCAATGGAACATCTGTTGAATGTCTGTGGTGATGGCAACTTTCTCCTTCTTAAAGCGAATCAGAACTCCCAGGAGACTATTATTGAGATCTGGGCCTGTAAGGAGCACTTTGTTGAGGGACACACCACCATGCTGCGCACTAGAGTCAAATTTCACCCGGATTTGACCAGGTTTCTGTGGGCGGTAGACTCCGAAGATCAGCAGATACCAGCACTCCTCATCCTTTCCCAGTGCAGGGGCTGGCTCGGCATGATCATTCTCGAAGATCTTCCCCATGAAAGCGACAAACTGCTCTCTCATCTCTGGCTTCCTGTCTAGGGTTCGACGCAGAGAGATGAGACGGTTAAGTGCTTGCTCACGGTTGTTGGGAAGACGTTGTCTGGGCACCCTAAAGGGAAGAGGAGCAACCCAGCTATTTGCTTCATCTCTGTAAACCTCCTCATCCATAATCTTCAAAAAAGCCATGTCGTCGATGGATGGGCCAAGCTTGTTGTCCTCCCTAGTTCTCCTGAACACTGTGGACCCGATTGTGTGCTCTGTGACTTTCTGTTTGTCACCCTTCATCAAACTAGATAGGCTGCCTTGCCGCTCCCAACCATAACTTATCCTCTCTTTCCACTGTATGAAGCTTTCACAAGAAGTGAGGAAGGAGGGTCTTCCATTCTCCAGCACATTGGTCTTGAAGACACTCACTACCTGCTTGTGTGCATTCCCAAGACATACGTCACCCACCAGAACCCAGCCTAGGTCCGTCTTCTGCGCAAAAGGGGCGTTATGTGGTCCATTTATCTGCTGCCGGACTTTATGCACCCGAATGATGCCTCTCCCCAGCAACAGAAGAATTTGAGCATCTGGGTCCAGCTGTGGAATGAGGTTTGCCACCGTCTTCAGATGGGGGTAACGCTGCGCTGCTTCAGGCGTTGGAATTTCAGACCTGTTGTCAACCTCAGTGCACTGGGAGTTCACTGTGGTGGCAGCTGTTTCCTTCTCCTCACCGTCGTACGATGTAGGTGAGGACGTCTTTTTAAGTTGTGGGGCTGGACTAGGGTGCATTACTGTATTGTGGTGTTCGCTCTCACACTCTCCACACTTCACCAATATCTTGCAATCTTTAGCCAAGTGGGAAGTTAAAGCACAGCACCTGAAGCATATTCCATTCTCCCTGAGAAAGGCCATTCTTTCCTCTAACGGTTTCGCTCTGAAGCCTCTACATCTTCTGAGGGGGTGTGGTTTGTTGTGAATGGCGCAGTTTTCCCCTGGCCCGGGGCTTTTTCTCCTAGTAGCATTCCCACCGGAGTCCTCAGCTGCAGAGACATCAGTTTCATGGACAGATATGGGAGTCTTGGTGAGAGGATACCTGCTGCCAGATTTCTCTATCCTCCCAGGAGCAGCGCTGTTAGCAGGGAGGGCAAAGCTCGGGTCATTTCTGGTGCGGGCCTCGTAGCAGATGAACTCAGTGAAATAGGAGAATGGGGGGAAAATAGCCTCTGTGTTCATCTTTGTACCTGGAGCCATGTGAAACCCACTTCTCCTGTAGATCATAGGGCAACTTCTCCACAATGGAGCCAATGCCACGGGCGGTGTCGAGGTAGGCTAAGCCCGGCAAGTATCCACCTTCCTTAGCAGACTGGAGCTCCATCAAGAGGTCACTGAGCTCTCTGAGCTTGATGTAAACCTTGTTGGAGATTTTAGGGAAACAGTCCAGTTTCCTGTAGAGCGCACATTCGATAACCGCTGGTGAGGCGTAGCATTCGTTGAGCCTGGCCCAGGCTTTCCTGAGAGCTGCTTCGGGGTCGTTGATATGCACTGCGCGCATCCTCTTCACATGTTCCACTGACTCTCTGCCTAGCCATTTCACCAACAGGTCAAGCTCTTCGCTGGCAGAAAGGTCCAGATCTGTGATAGCGTTCACAAATGATGACTGCCATGCCCGGTAACTCTCTGGACGGTCGTCGAATTGAGTAAGACCCGTACTCACCAACTCGCGGCAAGCCAAGTACCTGGCGAAGTCCTCCACCCCATGTGTCTGGTGTGCTGAACCAGCTGAGGCCACACTCTGTCTGGGAATGAAGGATGGAGCTGTAGGGTCCGTGGGTTGGCTTGAAGTGCGGGGGTCCAACCTACCCCCGGCATGGTTGCGAGGAGACTTGCGAGCAGCTGGAGTTGGGAGAGGAGCATAGCCACCTGTAAGCTATGCTTCCATCTCGAGTGGCTTCATAAACTGACTATCGGAGGAGGATTGCAAGTTATCCTCCGCTGCGGGTTGCCATGTGATGAAGCTCTGCTCAAGGTCAAGCGGTGGGGGTGCAGCTCCTCCTGACGTGGTTCACCCGCTGTTTGGCCATGCAGTTCAGCCTGCGCTTTGACGTAGTCACCAGTGCGTGCAGCAACGTCTGACTCCAACAGCGGCTTGCCTTCATTGGCGTTCGGTGCTCCACTCTCCTGTTCTGCTGCTGCCTCTAGGGACTCGGCCTTCGCGATGGCAGCAGCTGCCTCTCTCTGAAGATTCAGTGCCACCAGCTCCGCTTCCAGTCTGGCTTTCTCCAACTGCAACCTCGCTTCCCTCTCTGCTTGCTCCATTTTCAGCTTTGCCTCCTTCTCAGCAAATAATGCACATGCCCATGCTGCTTCTGCCTTGGCCCGAGCTCTTGCCGCAGCACTTGATGAGGATGAAGAGGAAGAGCTGCTCCTCAAGCTGGCTACTGAAGCATTGTCGTCCTTCTGAACTTGCATGATGCTGTCTCAGCTGCAATGAAGTTGATCTGCTGCAGTTGTAGCACCTTGTGGTCATATGTCTTTTCACTATACTGTCCTCCTTGAGGTGTAGCAACCACAATTTTACAGCTAGCCAAACTCCTTTCACAAAGACATGAGAGTCAGGATATAGCGTTGAAGCTCCTTTAATGTGGACTCTAGTTGCATGATGATGTGAACATGGAGTGAAACTGCAATGACAAAATACAGTACAATCACTACAATAAACCATATAAAGGGTAAGCATTCAAGTGCACAAGCATTGTTAGTTATACATTTAAATCACAGATTCTCATAATCAATTGAAGGATTAAACCATCAAATGCCAATAAACAACACAACAAATCATTTCCCCTCTAAATACATCTTAACAGTTCCAAAACACAGCATGAACACTAAATGCTAAACATCAAAAGAGTTCAACACTTGCTTCAAACAATACATTTCAAAGTTAGTCCTCTTAAACAATATTCACAAAAGTTTCCTTAATCTGGATAATTGAGTCGATCATAAACGGAACAACAGAAGAGCAGCAGACAAACCCTCTGCAACCATGTGTGGCTGGAACAAACTGAGGCCTGAGGCCCACAGGTGCTTTATACCCTCCTACTCCCCCCACTTCCTGTTTCAGAAGGATGTGCAATACCCCCCAAAATACCAAGAGGGCGCCGGCCAGAAAACAAATGCCTGGAGGGCAGAACACCGGGTATGTACTAAGTATCCAAATATGCATTTGCCGGTTACAAGGAATGAAGCTAATTGTCAGAAACAACTCACTAGCTCTTTATTCTCCAAAATAATCAGAGTTGAATCGGCGCCTCAAAACAACGATTGAACATTATAAACTGCATGAAGGTAGGGATTATTGCAGGACTATTCGAATGAACAAGTTTTAGCTCGGTGTACCTCATATTCTGGTAACCATATCTGTGCTTAGAGGCTTAAAAGGAACATGCCAAAAGTGTTCATTTGAAAAGAAGTGGAGTGCAAATGCCATGTCTTCACCACTATGGCTTAGGCAAGCTCTTCTCATTTCAGCAAATATGCAGACAGCGTACATTTCATTTTTTGATAATGCATACTTTTGAAAAGTTTTTAATGCTTGACTTTTATTTGTAATGAAATATTTTGAGTGTGGTATTAGTACTTTCCCTTTACTAAAGCATCTGAATGCGTCTTCCACCACTGTATGCTTTAAATGCCCTGTCCAAAGAATTTAAACCATAGCATCACTTGAGCCGTGGAGTTTGCCAATTTCATAAACAAGCATTTGACTCAAGATTCTTGCATGTGTATCTAGATGTGTTTTGAGCGATGATCATCCAGTGAAGTTTGAGTGCTCAAGGCCAGGTGTCCAGATCACCTTTTCTTTGCATTGTTGCGGTGGAAGAATAAAATGTCTATTTAAAACACTTTTATGTCTTTCCTGGCCTGCTTTCTGACATCTTTTTCTCCCTGTAGGACATCAAATGAGTTCCTTTGAAGACTGCTCATTCAATGAAAACTTTATCTCCCGTCTCTCTGAGTATAATGTATAATAAAATGGTTTGTTTAATGCAATGGGTTGCCTTGTTTATTTTGTACTATTGACAAAACTCTTTTATCGGCATAAATTGAGCAGTTGCTTGCATTCATTGATATCCACTTGCTGTACATGTTTACATGAATGTCTTGGCATAATATTTAGATGTAACAATGACCATAGAGTCACGAAAAATTTAAGTTCATCCAATCTAAACATCATCTGCATTATGGGAGCAATCCTTTCCTTCTAAAATGAAATGAAGAAAAAGTGATTAATTCTGTAAAACAACACTCCCCAGAAAAAAAAATCCTACTATAATTGAAACCAGCATCGTGATCAATGAACATTATGCGTATATACTAAGCCAACCGAAAATTTCTACGAATAGCCTATAGTCGCCGTTGTCTACGTATTCTATGTCATTGGAGAAATCTCCCTTTTCTTCCATAATCTTAGCAGTGTAACTGAAAAATGCTGTCTCTCCGTCATTCCCAAACAAAATGCTGTTCTATCTATTGAGTATAAGTGTAGTCAATGTGGTAGTCAGTACACATTCTACGTTAATATTTACGGAAACCTGCCGAAAATGTAATCACTGCCTCTATCTGTCCCGCTTGAAAGCATTCAAACAAGTTGACAGCGCGGGTTTATTTGGAACTACTTGGAGCCAGAGCCATTGATATTTTCAGAGTTGCGCCACTCCCATTGACTCTGTGTACAAAAAATGGAGGCGCACTTCCGAGCCTGGGAACTTCCTATAGTTCCAAAAGAGGATTCTCGCAGCTTCGTACCGATTCACTTCCACTGAGACAACATTGAAGGTAAGTAATAAAATATTAAAGTCTTATGATTCACGAAATGTATATATCATATCAGTGGTCATGTATCATTTATAATCCCCAATTGTGTATGATCGGCATGATGATATAATTTTAAGTCTGAAGAGGTTGTGATAATTTAAGCTCATGTTCTTTGCTTCTAGTTTAGCTTTGTCAGCTGTGGGAATTCAGTCATGAACTCTATGGAGTTTCTATTTCTCACAAAACCGATATAAATCACGACGGTAAATGATGGGATGAGGTGCCTGTGACTGGTTTCGGTAAAGTTTTTTTTATTTATTTTGAAGTTAGCTTTGACGATTTTGACATGCTCTTACCTAGCTTAGCTTGATCAGCTGTTTTAAGTTTAATCACGAACGGTTGCGGAGTTTATAACTCAGTTTAGCTCTCAAGAACCATTTCGGATGAAAACCACTGGTTATTCATAAAATTTGATGAAACCACAAGTTAGGACGTTGACGACCTAAGTGTCACCCATCATGTTTTAGCTAGCTATTATGACATTGCATCTGTCAGTTTGCATTTGTCACGCTATGCGCTGTTAGCTTTCTAGCGATCTTGCTGTAGTAAGCTAGCTGTATTATATGCCATGTTGTATTTCGCAAAAAGATGGTCTTTTTAAATGATTTACTCTTGGAGATGTGATGGCTGTGGTTAGTCTATATTACTTTTCTGTGCTCATTTTATTGTGCCATGTAAGCTTACCGTTAATGCTGTTGGCGATGGAGGCTATACCCACATAGCAGACGAGTCTGGCCCGGATTCGGCGTCAAGCCGGCACTGCTGGGCGACTGCTGGCATGGCAAGTGGTATGTTGACCAGATGTGGGCCAGGTCTGGCAATGGTGGCACCGTTTCTGTGATGGCATGCCACATGTGGGCCGATTGTATGCGAGCTGGCCCTGTGCTGGTCCATACGTGGGCCACCTCTGGCAAACCAGATCTGGGCCACAACAGGGCCGTCATTCTTTATGTATGTGGGCCAGAATTGGGCCGTAAAAGTGCATTATTTGGGCCAGAACTGGGCCAGACCAATTTTGCTATGAGGATAGGGTTCGTGGGAGGTTCTGAGATGTCTAAACTTTGCAAATCACACATTTATTTTAATCCCAAATTAAATTTAAAACTCCTTTGTAAAATAATGCAATGATTTTGTTAACTTTTGTAATTGCCTGAGTGTCTTACATGTCAATTATGGGAGACTTTGAAAAGGTCTTAAATTTAACTCACTGAAAACCTGCAGGTACCCTGTGCTGCTGGCAGTGGTGGAGGCAGGCGCTGGCTGAGGCGGGCAGAGGCTGCTGTTGGCGATGGAGGCTACAGGATTCGGGGGAAGTTCTGCGATGTCTAAAAGTTGCAAACCTCTTCTAACATTCCTGGCCCTTGTATTTGTAATGTCCCCCGCCCCTTTATTTAATTATTTGTAATTCCACAAATGATCATGCTTCACAGTATCGTTCTTGTTCCAAGAGTTTACATGTCTGTTCTATTCAGTACATTCCTGTTAAATCCATTTAGTTGTTATAATTCTATTCACAACCCTGTTCTGCCCTGTTCTGAGAACACGCGTGCACACACACACACACACACACACACACAAACACACACTTAGTAGTTCCACACATAGAGAAGGTTTATTAACTCTTTCAACCCCAGATATTCTAGCATCACTATACCCTTCAACCCCACAGCCCTCTGTAGAGGGCTGGTCATTATCTGGACATTGTATCTTACTGTTATCTCTGGAATCCCATTAAATGTAACCTGATATGTTCCAATCAATTAGTCAGATTGTTTGAATTTTCCCTACAGGAATTTGAGGTTGAAGGGAATATGTTGGTCAGCCCTCTGTAGAGGGCTGTGGGGTTGAAGGAGTTAATTTGACACTGATCACCCCCTCTCCCACACGAGCACCCACCACCACCCTGCCACATTACTATGCACAACGTTGTATTTCTTTTGTTCTTTGTTGTTCAAGGTTCACTCATGGTTCACTCACTCACACTTGCACCCCTCCTTGTTTAATTTGTTTATCAACTTCAATTTCTGTGCCGTCCTGTTGTCCACTGTTCAATAAAAATCTTTTTGTTGAAAACCTTTCCTTGCATCAGTCATTGTATTTAATCTAATTCAGTCTCCTGGTCTCACCAGCTGTAGGTTACATGTGTTTCGTTCATTTTATCTAAACATTAGAATTGAGAATATCAAGGGCTCTGAAATGAGCATGGTGGTGCACCTTTGCTTTAAGGAAGAACTGGCGTGACATTGAATGATATAACAGGTCAGCAGAACTTTAACATGGTAAGTTGTGGGTAAATCCAGAAGATAAAGGCAGACCCTGGTAATCCAATAATGTAACTTAAAGTTAAAATATGTTCAATTATCCATCCCCATGACAGTGTAAGTACGGGGTTAAATTTACTTTGAAATTATTGTGGATCAACGGTACGTATAAGTACTAGCTCACTGACGCTAACATGAATCTTTCCCTCCAAAAGCTATGACATGATCTTAGTAGTAGAAGCATGACGTCTATAAAAATGTATGTAAATACTGTAATTCATTAAGATAAATACGTGTGCGGCAATTGTGTAAGGTTTAATTTAATATTTAACGTTCAGTAACGCAATCGCTGCTGTCTGTCCCATAGGAGAAAATGACAGCGCGGCGTTTGTTTGGAACTATAGCGCTTCCCCATGAACCACGTGACCACTCGAACAACGAAGTCAATGGGTGTCGCCACTCTGAGTTATCTACCGCTCTGCTTGGAGCTACATGGACCACGTGACCGCGTACCGACGAGATCAAAGCGTGTCCTAACTCTGGGTGCGTTCGAGCGCGTCTGCAAGTAAGCCGGCTGCGCGAGATTCCCGAGAAATTACGCGAGGATCTTGCCGAAGTTGCGTGATAAGCCCTCCAAACCCTGCGATAGCTGCAGGAAACAAAGGGAAACAGTCATTTATCATCAACTTTAATTTTAAAACACAACTGCTAATACAGCAACATAACATTTACAACCCCAAAATACAAATCCGAAATAGTTGGGATGAAGTGTAAATTGTGAATATAATCAAAATGCAATGACTTTCAGATCACATGAGCAAATATGTTATTTATAATAGAACATAGATAACATTTCAAATGTTGAAACTGAGACATTTTACATGTTTATCCACAAAATGAGCTTATTTCAAATTTTCTGGCTGCAGCAGGTCTCAAAAAAGTTGGGACACAGGAAAAAAAGGGCTGAAAAAGCAATTAATATATAAGAGAATCAGCTGAAAGAACATTAAGCAAGTAATTAAGTTAACTGGCGTCAAGTGTGTAACATGATTGGCTATACAAAGGGATGACTTGGAGAGGCTGAGTCTCTCAGAAGTAAAGATGGCCAGAGGCTCTCCAATCTGTGAAGGCTTGCATAAAGAAATTGTGGAATACTTTAAAAACAATGTTCCTCAATGTCAAATTGCAAAGGCTTTGAAGGTCTCATCATCGACAGTGCATAACATCATCAAAAGATTCAGAGAAACTGGAAAAATCTCTGTGCGTAAGGGACAAGACCGAAGACCTTTACTGGATGCCTGTGATCTTCGGACCCTCAGACGCCATTGCATCTCTCACCAGCATGATTCTGTCATTGACATTACTAAATGGGCCCAGGAATAATTCAAGAAACCACTGTCTGTAAACACAGTCCACTGTGCCATCCACAGATACCACCTAAAACTCTATCATGCAAAAAGGAAGCCATTGTTGAGCATGATCCAGTAGCACCGTCATGTTCTGTGGGCCAAGGCTAATTTAAAATTGACTGTAGCAAAGTGGCAAAGTGTCCTGTGGTCAGACGAGTCCAAATTTGACATTCTTGTTGGAAATCATGGGCGTCATGTCCTCTGGGCTAAAGAGGAGAAAGACCACCCCTCCTGTTATCAGCGTTCAGTTCAAAAGCCAGAATCTCTGATGGTACGGGGATGCATTAGTGCATATGGTGTGGGACACTTGCATGTTTTAAAAAGCAGCATGAATGATGAAAGGTATATAAAGGTTTTAGAGCAAAATATGCTGCCCTCGAGACGACATCTATTCCAGGGAAGGCCTTGTGTATTTCAGCAGGAAAATGCAAAACCACATACTGCAGCTATTACAACAGCATGGCTTTGTAGTAGAAGAGTCCGTGTGCTGAACTGGTCTGCCTGCAGTCCTGATCTTTCACTGATTGAGAACATTTGGCGCATAATTAATCGAAAAGTCTGTCAAAGGAGACCCGAAACTCTCAAGCAGCTGGAAGTCTGTACTAAACAAGAGTGGGATCAAATTCCAATGGCTAAACTCAAAAAACTTGTCTCCTCAATGCCCAGACGCCTCTACTCTTTGTTGAAAAGAAGAGGGGATGCTACACCATGGAAAACAGGCCCCTGTCTCAACTTTTTTGAGACCTGTAGCAGCCATCAAATATGAAATGAGCTCATTTTGTGGATAAAATTGTAAAATCTCTCAGTTTCAACATTTGCTATATTATTTCTGTTCTATTGTTAATAAAATACTGGCTGGTGTGATTTGAAAGTAATTGCGTTTTGATTTTATTCACAATTTACACTTTGTCCCAACTATTTCAGAATTGGGGTTGTAAATTGCATTAAACCCACAAATTACCCACAAAATACTAAAACTCATTTTGGAAAAGCATAGATCATTGATGAATTGATATCACTGGTGTGCGTGTGTGTGTGTGTGTGTGTGTGTGCATGCGTGCGTGCGTGCCTGTCCACATGTGTGCGTGCGTGTGTGTGCGTGTGCATGCACGTGTGTGTGTGTGTGTGTGTGTGAGTGAGTGACACAGAGGATGGCCCATTTTAGCTGAAACCATGTGGCCCAACTTACCTCAGTAGGTTAAGGTAAATTGGGCCACTAACAAAAAACCTCACTTTTCCAAAAAATATGTTCATATGGCAAACTAACAGCATTACTTCTGATGGATGTCATCAAGACATATATTATGCATCATTATTTTTATATGTACACTTGTTTTTTTACTGATTTATCATCCTTATCATTGTTCAGTAAGATTTGGTATGCCATGCTCCTCACCATGCAGCTTTCTGGTGCAGTGTTGATCTGAGGCATTGCTCCACCCACCATAGCAACCATAGACCAATCAAATCAGTCGCTACTTGTCAAGTACAGTTGTGACAACAGTTTGAAATCATTTGCAGTCATTGGCTCTAAATTCCAGAGGGGCTGGGACCCCCAAACCTTAAATGGTCCATTTTACCTGATGGCCCAATTTATCTGATATCGCCCTACGTCATTACGTTCCTGCCGGACCCCAAGTTTGCAGTACTGGCTTCAGTCAGTCTGGAGCGAACTCAAATTATAACGCCACCGTTCATCTGTGCGTGCACATGCCCAAGTATCATCGAAGTAAAGCCAAGGTGATCTTTCGCTTCAAATCCGAGCACATTATTAGATTCACGACGAACACCCCGGTTAAATTCACCGCATTCGCTTGCATCGGCTTCCCTCAAATTATAAAACGCCACCGTTCATCTGTACATAACAATACGAATACGAGCACATGCCCAAGTATCATACAAGTAAAGCCAAGGTGATCTTTTCGCTTCAAATCCGAGCACATTATGATATTAACTACGAACACCTCGGCTAAATGCACCGCATTCGCTAGCGAAATGCTTGCATCGGCGGGACATTCTAAAACGCTTCATGTGAAAAAAGCTTCAGTGTTCGACCTTAACGTCGACGATTTTCATTTTGGGCCGACAATTTTTTTGGGTGAGTCAGTTCGGTGGGCCGACAGCATTTTCTAGCCGCCAAATCGGATTCTCTGAACTGGAAGAACTATCTCCGAGTCCAGCTCACTCTGTCAGACCGTCATTATGGCCAATGACGCCACCTCGAGTAAGCCAGGCAGCGTATTTTGTATTTAAACCACAGCGAAGGGTTTGCTCAGGATTGTAACCGACTGAGCGTGCGCACAGGGTTCGCATGCGATTAAGGCTTTAACATGGCAGGCATAGGAAGCAATGGATAGCGATCATAGTTCTAGCTAACGGTAGTTCGCTTGCTCATCTAGAAAGTTCGCTAGCTTAGCTAGCCAACAGTTCTATTTGACGCATCAAAGTTAGGCTAATAGGAAAAAAGTGAATAGCCATTATTTTTCGAACTAACATAGCTAGAGTTGAATCACAAGCATTTAGCTTGCTAGCTGCCATTAAAATGCACCAAATAAAAAAAATTTTCCGACGGACACTGACTCAAGAAACCTAGATTAAAGGTTAGAAATTACAGTATGCCTTGTGTTACGTTACAACAACTTATAATACCTGATTGTATTATTTTGCTCAGCCAGTAGTTTCTGTATTCTTGTGTGAGGGTAATGAATAGTCATGAGTGCTTGTAAACATTATGACTAGCCTGGGAACACCATAGAATCTTCAGGAGCCATCTAGAGGGTTCTATTGTCTGCAGGGTTCCATTGTCTGCAGGTTTCTCCAAGAGCCATCACCTTCAAGGTTCTTCCTTATGACATCCTTCAAGATTCTTCTATGACGTCGTACAGGAGTACAAGGCCTTTATAAAAGGAACTTGCAGCCAACGGAGGAGGGAATCGTCAGACTGAAAAATCATCAGACTGAAGAATCATCGGACTAGAGAATCATCCCCGGTCTGCTACACCTGAAAGCTAGACCGGCTTTGCCGAGTGCAATCGGACTTTGGATTACACAGACACCTCTTGGATATGGACTTTGCGGTGATCAGGACCACCACACCAAAGACATCAGATTCCAGTGGATTTTCACCATCGTCGTGAGAACAACGCAAGGACGGACAGTTTGGGCTAGTGAACAGTATTTCTATCCTCAATGTAGTAATTTCATTACCCATTCCTGTACAATTGTAATTGCTACGTTCATTTGCTCAGTTGTTTGATAAATCGTTCAAATTTAATCCTTCATCTAAATTGGAATCTTCCAGAATAATCTGGAGCTCACAACTGTCCGTAACACTTGCCGTAACTAACTTGATAGTTTAGCCAGGTGAGACTATGCTAATTTGTTGTCTACTGCAAGGTCTAACATACTTAGTCCGGCTTACCTTCCTAGACATCAAGTTTTGCGACAAGTACCAATTTACATGAATAGCTGAGTATCTTTGGCAAACATTAGTTCGCGTAAAAACTCTACAGCCAGCGAACGAGCTGATCAGTCTCCTCAATGTGTAACAGACCGAGCAACACAGCTAATTCATGACCACGTACTAATCTAACACGAGTCTGAACTTGGCTCTTTTTTTCGCAATTCTCGTCGTTTATGACTAATTAAGTAGCGGAACAATTGCAATTCACTGTTTTTATTTATTTATCTGCACCGCAAATGGCTAGCTGAGCAGGAAAACTAGCTAGCTAGCCTTGCAAGCAAGCTTGATGGTTTATTTCGTAAACGTTGGAAAGCTAGAAAGCTTTTTGCCGACCTCGCTTCGGTGCATGTAAATGCTGGGTAGCGAACTAAATGGCGAAGTAATTTCACCGTTATCCATTGATTTCTTTGTTCGCATATACGGCCATGATCGCGAGAGAAACCTTTGCGGAGGTTCACAAGGTTGCAATTCTGTGTGAACCCGTCGCTGTGCTGTAAATACAAAATATGCTGCTAGCCATCTATTCACACGATTTACCGAGTATTCGAACTTCGCATCAATTTATGCGACTAAATGGGATTCAATACATTTGCTAAATATTGGCCAGTGAAAATACACTTTACTTTGTTGACCGTAGGTTCGAGTTCGTCTTTTTGTGTATGAAAATTAATACGGAGATATTTTTGCAATGCTACCAAGCTCCGTCTTCGTCTTAACCAAGAACATTCTTTAATTGTGTACAGTTGAGTTTAGCATGGCGAAGCGAGCGGGAGGGTTACTGTCGTGGCTGGGCAAAGAAGAACCGGCAAAAAAGAAAGATGGTGAAGGATCTCAGATTTATGAAAAGGAGAAGAGAAAAAGGCTCCCCCGAAGGGGAGGCGAGGGTATTGTAATCGGGTCCGTCTGTCTGTCCGGACGCATATCGAGGGTTTGGAGCAGAATGTTTGTATGTCCAATTTAGAGGTGTTGAGAAAAATTGCTTTTAAGGTTTCCAAGTGTTCAATTGAATCAGGTATTTTATATCTTTTTTTTTTTTTTTTTACCAGTCACTCTTTTGCTGCATGGTTCAGAGGTATATTGAACACCTAAGTTTTCATAGGAGTGTGACCACAACATCATGGTCAAAATTGCCAAAAATGGACATGTCACCTCAGTGCTCCAACAATTCTAGCACATGATGTGACATAACACAATGGTGATTGGTTGAAGGTAAGTTTGTTTGCAATGGAAGACAGACTATTCTGTCATAAAATTCATGTTTATTCATCAAAATGTCAATGTTTAATTCGTTTAAGCAGATTTTGTTGGACATATCACAAAATGAAAATGTGAATTCTGATTAAAAATGAATGCAGATGGACATATAGTTATTGTGCTCAAAGAATTAGCTGATAGAAAGCTGTGATGGGGTAAAAATCTCAAAACCACAAATTTTGAACATATAACCATTCTGCTCCAAACCCTCAATATCTTAAAAACTATTGGCACGATTTACATGAAACTTTCACAGCAGAAAGGTGCTACCCGTGGCTCGGCCATCCTCTAACGTCAGACTGCTAGGTCAAAAATCAAAGTCACAAACAAATGTCAAAGGGGCGAGGGTTTGCAATCTGGTTTTCTTGTTGTCTGTTCAGAAGACAGCCTGCTAGCTGCCTCAGCACTTGACTTTTAAAAATCCTGTCTTATGTATATGATACACAAGACCTCGTTGTTGCTATATTCTGAGAAATAAATGTTTTGTTCATAAAAAGGTGTCTTTTTTGGGGGGTTTTGCATTTGAAAAAATCAGGGCTGACAAAAACTCAGCCGGGCTGACAGATTTTGGGGTCTGTCAGCCCGGCTGGCAGACAGCTGAAAAAGTGAAGGTCGAACCCTGAGCTTAACGTAGCTTAATGCACCAAAACAGCGACCAATCAGCGCCAAATTCCTCTCGGCCCCTTCTGGTCAGGAGCACTTTTAAATTAAAACTGAAGACAGAGGAATGTGGTACTTACATCACGTCAAGCGTTGTACCCTCCAGTCACGTACAAACAGCGACAAATAATCGGGAAATTCCTCGCAAACATCTTCGGTTTTAATTTTTTGATTGGAGAAAGTGCTACGGACAAGGAACGCCAGAGAGGCATTTGCTGATTTTTGTTCGCTGTTTCGGAACATGAAACCACGTTAAGCTTTTTCCTCATAATGCACGTCAATGGAGGGAAAACGCTTAATGTGATAAAAACGTGTTTTCTTCGGACTCGGTTTCTGATTTCTTAATAGGAGAAAGTGCTCTTGACAAGAAATGTCAAAGAGGAATTTGGTGATTATCGGTCGCTGTTTCGGAACATTAAGCCACGTTAAGCTTTCTCCTTATAATGTCAGTCAATAGGAGGAAAAACGCTCAATGCGGTCTAACGTTTGTTTTTTTCGGACTTCGGTTTTCATTATTTTATTGGAGAAGGCGCTCCTGACCAGAAATGCCCGAGAGGAATTTGGCGCTGATTGGTCGCTGTTTTGGTGCATTAAGCCACGTTAAGCTTTTTCCACGTTAAGCGTTTAGAATGTCCCGTGTCATTGAAGTAAAGCCACGCTGATCTTTTGCTACAAATCCGAGCACGTATGGGCGATTTTCAGCCAAGTGTGCAATTTAGGAGTAAAAAATGTCTTATCGCATTTATCCTATTTAATTCAAAATAAACACCCAGGAAGCAATTTAGTATGTAGCAGAACACTTTTTTCCAGTTTAAAAAATTGTTTGGTCATGTTTGAGGGGAACAAACAAAGAATAGCAGGATTTTTATGGTCAAAATGTCCATTTTGTTACCTGTCTCAAGTGGGGTCACTTTTACTCAAGTTGATTTTTTTCTCTTTTCCCTTGAGAAATCTTATCACTTACAAAACTTCACAGGTTGTATTTTAGGTCTCTAAAACAGATTTGTCTCCCCATTGCCTAGTTTTCCTCTAGAGATATTAGTCAATAAAGCCATGTCGCAAACTTGGTTAAGTCACTGTCTTTCTTGTTACCACCATTACATCTGAGGACAATAATTAACGCTGTCTCCAATAGGCGTCACTTCCATGGTTTTTTTTTTTTTAAATAAAGGATGTAAGGAATCTATTTTGGCTGCATTTTAGAATTTGAATAAGCTGTGGGAGGAAGAGACAGCTCTGTAAGTTTTTCCAAATTGAGTGTCTCACAAATTGCGCATCTTTCTTGTTACCACAAAATAATGCATGATTCCAGGTAGAGACTGAAAAAGTGACCTGTAATAGTGTAACTGCTTCAGTTTGCCATAATTAAGGCATGTTTGTGTGTGGACAAGTGCCCACAGTACCCTGAAAAACTTTTGGATGTGTCTTTCTTGTTACCGTAGTTTGTCTTTATTGTTACCATCATTGAGTAACAAAAAATACGAATTGGTAACACAAAAGACAGGTATGATGCCCCAATTAAAACAAAAAAAAATCCAGTTCACAGACATATAATTTTGATGAAATCTTAATGAAACAAGGCCAAGGCCTAGGCCTACTACAGTGGGGTGCAAAAATTTGGGCACCCCTGGTTTGAATGTTTGTTACAATTAATCTCCAGGTGACTGAAAGCAAATCTGAACACTAAATGCTACAAAGTTAAACATGACACATTTCATCACATTTTAAAGCAAGAATTATTTTTATTTTGAACATTTTATACTTTCAAAATAATAAAACAAGGAAAAAGGCCTTGTGCAAAAGTTTGGGAACCCTGTCAGCTAGTACTTTGTAACTCCTCCTCGAGTAGCTATAACAGCTTGCAAACGCTTCCTGTAGCCAGCTGAGAGTCTTTCAATTCTTGTCTTTGGAATTTTTCCCCATTTTTCCTAACAGAACACCTCTAGCTCAGAAATATTCTTCGGCCTTCTTGCATGCACGGCAATTTGAGGTCTCTCCACAGATTTTCAATAATATTCAAGTTTGGAGACTGTGATGGCCATTCCAAAACCTTCATCCGTCTTTCCTCGAGGTACTTCATGGTGGATTTTGAGGTATGCTTCGGGTCATTGTCTTGCTGGAATACCCAACGTCTTTTCAACTTCAATTTCTGGACTGTGCTTTTAACATTAGCCTCTAGAATGACTTGATATTTGGTGGAATCCATTCTTCCTTCCACCCGCACAGTATTGCCTATGCCCCCAGCTGCTACACAACCCCAAAGCATAATGGATCTCCATGCTTAACAGTTGGCAACGTGTTCTTCTCTACAAACGCATCACCCTTTTTTCTCCAAACATACCTTCTTTGGTTGTGGCCAAAAAGTTCAATTTTGGTTCGTCAGTCCAAAGCAAATTGTTCCAGAAGGCTTGAGGTTTCTCAGGGTCCTCTTTTGCATACTTCAGATGCTTAATTTTGTGTTGAGGTCGTAGGAAAGGCTTCTTTCTTGCAACTCTGCCATGTAAGTCTTTGTTGTTTAAGGTACACTGTATTGTTGTCCTGTGAATAACTAGACCTGTGTCTGCTACTCTTTTTTGCAGCTCTTTTGCAGTTATGTGTGGGTTCTTCTGAGCATTTCTCACCAGATCTTGGGCCATTCTATCTGAAATTTTTCTTAGTCTTCCAGATCTTGCCTTGACTTCAATTGTTCCATTTATTTTCCATTTTCATACAATGTTTCTGACAGTAGAAATGGGTATATTGAAACGTTATGAGAGTTTTTTTGTAGCCCTCTCCTTGTTGGTGGAAGTGAATTATCTTGATTTTGACATCCTTGGACAACTGTTTAGAGGAACACATGGTTTTTAACACCAGACACAATAGCCACAGCAGTCGGATACTTTAGAAAGCATGGAGTTACTTCAGAATATATAGTTCAACCCTGGAATTATATTCACTAGACTCATTGAAGCCCTAATGAGTAAATCACCTGGGTCTAGGCCTTAGTAATCATCCTCTTAAAAGGTAACAACGAATAATCCAAAAAGGTTCCCAAACTTTTGCACAGGGCCCTTTTTCCTTTCTTATCATTTCAAAACTCAGAAGAATTAAAATAAAAAGAAACCTTGCTTTTAAATTTGCAGAAAGGTGTCATGTTTAACTTTGCAGCATTTAGTGTTCAGATTTGCTTTCAATCACTTGGAGATTAATTGTAACAGACATTTAAACCAGGGGTGCCCAAATTTTTGCACCCCACTGTACACTAGATAGTCTAAGTAGACCACCAGTTTCATCCAGTTTCTAGCGGCCAAACCCAAAATGGCTTTGGGAACATATTTGACATTCTGTTTGATTAATGATGTGATGCTTGCCCCAAGATTATTTTAAGATCATTCCTCATAATGACCAACAAAGGCATAAAATATTTCAGAAGAACTTGGACTTATTGCGTAGTTATTCCGAAAAAAGTGAAACTGTTCTTTTTGTAATAGCCTCTAAGTGATTAAATTCTTGGATTTCTGCCAGTTTAAGTAATCACATTTGAAATTACTTAACTCTGTCGTATGGAAGTGATTCCCTTGCTTCTGTAAAATACAGTGTTTATGTTTCACTGGTGCAAAAATACAAAACGAAAGTATGCACACCAGAAACTGCTCCTTTGAGGATATTTTAATGATATAACACGTCATTAAAGTATCCTCAAAGGAGCAGTTTCTGGTGTGTGTACTTTCGTTTTGTATTTTTGTATCTGCACTTTTGTCCAGCACCCGGCACTCATCGTTTTTGGATGTGCGTGCTGCTTTTTGTATTTTATGTTGCACTGGTGAACACAATTGGGGTATAATGTCTTTGTGTCATATGCTCAATTGAAATTTTATTGATTAAGGAGGCAAACATTGGAATTGTGTGTGATTTACGCATTAATAAATTTTCACATATTCTTAGATGTGGTCTCTCTTGCTTTCTGGTATTTCATGCACTGTACCGTTGGTTCTTTTTTCAATGAAATTGTCAATTTTAGATGGCTCTGTTGAGGTAATGAAGGAAGTTCAATTGTTTTCCACTCTCAGCCATATACAGCAGAGATATGCAGGAAGACTGACCTCCAGAAAAAAACTGTATTTATACCTCCCTTTCACAGCATTGAAACCACAGCAGTGCTCTGATCCATGTCACCTACATTAGCCGTTAGACCACCTTTGAGAAATTAGCAGCTTTTGATTCAAAATTTGCAAATTAAAATCTGTCCCCAAGTTTACAAATATAGAGATAACCACATTTTAAATTACACAATATTTGAAACACTGATATATTCAGTATTTATCATCAATCTCCTGTTCTATGCGGTTGCTTTTCATTTGCACTGTAGTGTAGTGTAACTACATTCAGAATATAGAATGGATTCTCATGGCTTACTGCTTCATGAGCCTCGCAAACTAATTCACACAAATCTGTGCCGTTGCACGAGGGACATGAGCACAGAATAAGACAAATTGATAATTTCTTTCAATGTTGGACACTTTAAAAAAAAAAAAAATTGTCATATGAAACCACATTTTATGCATTTTCTCTTTTGTTACCGTATAGGTCTTTTTGCTACTCTGCAGATATCAAGCCTTTTCCCTTAAATCTTTTTGTAAAACACTTTAGAAACAAAGTATAGTGCATCTGAAACCGCTTTACCTCAAAAACTTGGTTAAAACTTAAATATTAATAGTATTTTGACAAAAAACATGGTAACAAGAAAGACAACATGAAAAATTTAAAAATGCCTTTTCTTTAATTAAAAAGATAGTTCTTGCATTGCAGCTTTGTAGAATCCTTTGAAATTCCCCGAGAAAACAAAATCAGGCCAAATAATGGGGAAAAAATGGGTTTGATTTTTCAAGTGACTTTCATTTTACTTGCACACTTGGCTGAAAATCGCCCTATATTTTTTTCTTTTTTTACTTTAACTGACTTCCAAAAGTGCTAGAAAAACTATAGGGACCTCAGGCCACGTGTTATGTATGTATTGTGCCCTTTAATGGAGGTGTTTTTGTTGTTTGGATAAAGGCAATGTATCCCTCCCTGTTCCAGGTGCCATATGGTTTAAATTAAAACTGCAGTAGCACACAAAGTAATCTAAAAAGGAGGAGGAAAACATCAAATCAAATTCTAAAGACTAACCCCACCAAGGAGGGGGAAAAAAAACAAAAGGAAACTGGGCTGGATGGGACAGCAGTAAAAAAAAAAAAAAAAAAAAGGGAGCAGGACGGGAGCGGATTTATTCTACCGGGAGTGGGATGGGATAGGATTTTTTTTAAACCCTGGCTCGGGATTGGGATGGGACGGGAGTGTAAATCCACTCCTGTGTCATATTAAGTTTACATTTAACCTATCTACTATTGGGCTGAGGTTTGAAATTGTAACTACATTTTGAATTGCAGATGGATAAAAAACTGATAAACACATTTCAGTTCAATAATGATACTGTATATAGGATGTTTAAGATGATAAAGAATAAGTGGATTTCTATTACTTTATAACTGGTCAACCCATAACCATTCCACAAAACAGTGTAAGTCTCTGTGTTGCTTATTTTGATGATATTCTTCTTTTTGCTTTTTAACGAATCGGCTCAGATGCCACTCACAAGCTCCCCCTATTCCAGCTGCGCCACCTGCATGATATTTATTCGGAAAGTTGCTGCTGGACCTTGCAGAGGTTGACTGCTTCTGAGTATTGATCACATGTTTGCACAAATACGGCAATGATTTTATTTTGTTTATACAGTATAATTATAGTTACAATGTCCTTGACTTGTTTCAAACTCTGAAAATATAGCCACCCACTGCCCAGTAGACTGTGCTGGGTCTAAGGGATGGGAAATATCCATGGGCTGTGAGTATTTGATACTTTATTCCTGTCATGTTTTTGTGTTAGAAATAATGTAACATCTAAGAACATATTGTTTTGAGTCTCGCTGGCTCTGGACATGCAAACAAGAGAGTTGCAGGTTCTAGAGCTAGGCACCCCCCATGCATCCAGGCACAGTGACAGGTATCAGCACAGCATCAGATTTTGGCACTTTTATGGGCTCCCGGTACCCGCGGGTCTCCTCTTTGTGGAAAGTGCATATTTTGAATCTCTATAAATGAGGCAAATACCACCAGGTGCATTGTGTAAGTGTAAAACTCCCCAGCAACTAAGCAGGAACTGAAGACAGCTGTAGTGAAGGCCTGGCCGAGCATCATCAAGGGAGAGTACCAGTATCTGGTGATGTCTATGTGGTCCAGACTTCAGGCTTTATTTTGCCACATGGTATAGAAAATGGTAGTTAAATTATTGATTGTGTCAGTCTGTCTAATTACTTTTGAGCCTCTAAAACTGCAGGGGCTGTACATAAAATGTGTGTTATCCAGATATGATGCAGTCATTATTTTAAGAAAAAAACCTTATTTTAGAAAAAAAAGAAAGGTGAAATTATGCACTTCAAGCATATCTTGATTCTTCCTTTTCAAATCCTTAGAGGTGGATTACAAAACTAAAACAATAAAAATTGCCTCTGTCTAAATATTTATTATCCTAACTGTTCATTTGAATTGTTTTTTAAGATGCTGTGACAAAAAACAGCCAGGCCACAGCATCCGAAGTGGAGCCTTTGTTAGAGCATTGCTCCTTAATGCTAGAGACCTGGGTGGGAGAAGGAGCAGAAAGACCAGAGGATTAATGGTTGAGATCCTTCAGTACTCCCAAGGGTAGGCGATTGATTAATCATGGACTTGTTCTGTCCAAATGTGGTTCTATCTGTTTATTGTTCTGTTTTACTTGTAAGTGCCATGAAAAAGTATTTGCCCCGTATCTGTTTTTTATTTTTTTGCATATTTCTCAAACTTAAATGTTTCAGATCATCAAACAAATTTTAATATTAGACAAAGATAACCTGTGTAAATACCAAATGCAGTTTTTAAGGGTTGATTTCATTTGCTTAGGGAAAAAAGCTATCCAAACCTACCTGGCCCTATGTGAAAAAGTAATTGCCCCCTAAACCTAAACCCACCCTCCGCGACAACAACTGCAATCAAGCGTTTGCAATAACTGGCAATGAGTCTTTCACATCGCTGTGGAGGAATTTTGGCCCACTCTTCTTTGCAGAATTGTTTTAATTCAGCCACATTGGAGGTTTTTTGGGCATGAACGGTCTTTTTAAGGGTCATGCCACAGCATCTCAATTGGATTTAAGTCCGGACTTTGAATAGGCGACTCCAAAACCTTCAGTTTGTTTTTTTTAAGCCATTCAGAGGTGGACTTGCTGGTGTGTTCCGGATCATTGTCCTGCTGCATAACCCAAGTGCACTTGAGCTTGAGGTCACAAACTGATGGTCGGACATTCTCCTTCAGGATTTTCCGGAAGAGAGCAGAATTCATGGTTCAATCAATTACGGCAAGTCATCCAGGTCCTGAAGCAGCAGAGCAGCCCCAGACCATCACACTACCACCACCATGTTTGACTTTTGGTATGATGTTCTTCTTATGAAATGCTGTGTTAGTTTTACTCCAGATGTAACGGGACGCACGCCTACCAAAAAGTTCAACTTTTGTCTCGTCAGTCCACAGAATATTTTCCCTAAAGTCTTAGGGATCATCAAGTTTTTTTGCAAATGTGTGATTAGCCTTTGTATTCTTTTTGGTCAGCAGTGGTTTTCGCCTTGGAACTCTCCCATGGATGCCATTTTTGCCCAGTCTCTTTCTTATTATTGAAGCATGAACACTGACTTTAAATGAGGCAAATGAGGCCTGCACTTCTATAGATGTTGTTCTGGGTTTTTTGTGGCCTCCTGGATGAGTAGTTGATGCGCTCTTGGAGTCATTTTGGTAGGCTGGCCACTCCTGGGAAGGTTCACCGCTGTTTCAAGTTTTCTCCATTTATGGATAGTGGCTCTCACCATGGTTCGCTGGAGTTCAAAGCCTTAGAAATGGCTTTGTAACCCTTTCCAGACTGATAGATGTCAATGACTTCGTTTCTCATCTGTTCTTGAATTTCTCTAGATTGCGGCATTATGTGTTGCTTTTTGAGATCCTTTAGCCTACTTCACTTTGTCAGACAGGTTCAATTTAGGGGATTTCTTGATTCAACAGGCCTGGCAGTAATCAGGCCTGAGTGTGGCTAGTGAAATTGAACTCAAAAATGTGGTTAATCACAGTTAATTCATGATTTAACAAGGGGAGGCAATTACTTTTTCACATTGGGCCGGGTAGGTTTGGATAGCTTTTTTCCATCAATAAATTAAATCATCATTTAATAACTGCATTTTGTATTTACTCAGGTTAGATTTGTTTTAAAAAAAAATATTTGATGATCTGAAACATTTAAGTGTGAAAAATATGCAAAAAAATAAGAAATCTGGCAGGGGGCAAATAATTTTTCACAGCACTATATATAAAAAATGCAATTTTGGCATTTTATTTAGTATTCATTGTTAATTTTACCCAACATGTAATCCACATACTCAGTTTTGTTCTCACTGTTCAATATATTTCCTTCAATTTCTCCTCTAACCTGGCTCTGAATAATTGTAAGTAATCAAAATGTGACTCATGGTTCATAGTTCATATAACTTATATATGTTTTTTTTTTTTAAATTCAGGCAACAAAGCAGAACTTGGTACTGCACTTCATTTATGTTTTTTTATGATATCAACTTTTTTTATGGCTCAGGAGGTAGAGTGGGTGGCCTAGGAATCAGAAGGTTCCTGATTCGATCCCCGGGTCCTCCAGAGAGCATGTTAAAGTGTCCTTGAGCAAGACACTGAACCCCACACTCCTCCTGATGTGCAGGCTGGTGCCTTGCATGGCAGACTCTGCCATCAGGGTGAATGTAAGGTATGATTGTACAGCGCTTTATGTCGTATGACTAAAAAAAGCCCTATATAAATGCAGTCCATTTACCATTAACCATTTACATTATCTCACTGTATGTTACCGACTATGTATTGCTACTGGCCACACAGGAATGTAGGCACCTTGACCGAGAAGTGTGCATTACCAGACAAGGACCTCTGGACAAAATATCCCGTGAGGATATTTTTTGATTAGGGTAAATTATTCTAGTGATATCCAATGATCTATATATGCGCAACTGTGACTTTCTTACTTCCACTTTATCCACATATACAACGTAGTATAATTATGCACTATAATGGTGTTAAATTGGTATCTGTGTCTGATTTTTTTTTTATGTACAGACAAGTATGTGTGTAATTTAAAAAGTTATCATGCTTGCTGCTTTATTTCTTACAACCTTTTCAACCCTGATTCCAGGTAATACTGGCATCATGCATGGGATTTGTAGCTGAGTGCCTCTCCCTTTTACGCATGATGAATCATGTCTCAACCCAGTTTTAGATCGCCTGATTAACAATCAAACAATTTATTGAATTACCATGACTAATACATAAGCGTATAATGAATAAGAAATAATTACTTAGGAAATAACCAAGAGACCACCGATAGGCTACATTAAAAACATATATGTAATACCTGCAATATTGCAGGGATGACAATTATGCACGTAGCTTATGAATCCAAGACTTTCTCTGAATCCCATCTCCGTGGCGAACTCAATGAAACATTGGCGCAGAACGGCGACACTACAAAAGCCAAGCTGCTACATGATGCCATCAGTCCCAGAAATAAATGGCAATTTAAAAAAAATCCTCGGACAAAACCCTCAAACCCAATAAAGACCAATTTTTTTTTTTTTGGACGTCTTTCCACCAGCGAATGCAGACAGGCTACAAAATATACAGACCAGCATTGAAAACGCACCACCCTAATTTCACGGCCAAAATACAAATCATGCATGCTTGGGATGTGTAATTGTTATCTAAGTGTATTATGCCTCCTGGCAAGATGGTAAAATGCAAAATTAGGGCTTTGGTGCATTTCCATGCCATTTCAGGCGAAAAAAAGCCAAAATCAAGATTTTTGTCATCAGGGCAAAATGCAATGACGTCTTTCTGAGTCGGTTCACAAAATCTGGTCTTTCAAAAGTTGGCAAGAAAAAAGCCACCCTAAGTCAGTAGACAAACATCACCATTAGATAGCTAATGAGGCGAGAACTTGAAGAAAAATACTCCCTTAGAATAATTTGAGCACGCATGCGTGTTTGTTCTCTTGCTACATGGCAGCATTGTTGTTATTCCATCACTGGGAAGATTGACCAAAAGTTTGGGGATATCTATCTACTGCCTGACTGTCCACAGTTTGCCAGCCACAGTGTAAATTAAAGAATCAAGATCATTCAAATTGTGTTCATCCAGGTAACACGTGCATGGTCACAGCTGTACACATTTACAAATACATTTGCTGCAATAATGGCCCCGTTTAAAACTGACATGTTAAACCCCTACTTGAGGCCATTTTCACCAAAGATACCACTGTAGTACTGTTTAAAGGCAAGGGTTACTCCAAACTAGAGGCAAGAAATCTAAACTTAAATCATTTCGTCCGTGTCCAGTTTGATCATTGGAAACATCAATTTGATTTTGTTGTCCTCGCTGCTGAGGACGTTGGCAGTGACGTAGGGTAAAAATGGGCTCAAATGGGGTTGTTACATCCCACCTCTGCAGCTTTCTGGTGACTTCTGATTGTGGATTCAGACACTAGGTTCTCCTTAAAGGGATTGTTCGGATTTTTTGACATTAAGTCATATGAAATACTCTTTAGCAGTGAAGTGCATGAGAGGTGATTTTTTTTTTTGTTAATAAGACTTGTGAGCGGAGTTCTTGCCTCTTGAAGTTTCGAATGAAGTAGTATCGGCTAGTTTGCTGGGGTCACAAAAAAAAGTTTTGCTTCCCAAAACAACGTGCTTAAAAGAGTAATATATTTCAGTCACAAAACCATGGTAAGTGAATAACTCACACTTTACAATCATTTTGAACTATTTTTCTCTCTCTCGGAATCACTGCGCGCTGGCTATCACCAATATCAAAGTCGACTGAGTGACCAGAGAGTGCTATACACAGAGAGACAAGTTTATTGTCAGACAAGAAAATACAGAAAAAATGGTGCGGATTTGTAACGACTGAACAACCAAGACCAATACGTGTAATAAGAAATGATAATGAAGAAGCGAATGCCTATTGCTAACATTTATATTATCGATATGGCATCACAAGGATGGCAATATCAAAAATCCAAAACCACCGCTGACTTCGGAGCATTCGTTTTCTCCATCCTTACAGTTGTCACTAAGCAATGCCTAAACAATGCCTTTTAGCAGTGGCTACATTCAGAATATAGAACAGACTCTCGTGACTTATTACTTAATGAGCCCCACAAACTGATGCAAATATGTGCTGTTTTGCGAGCTACACGGGCGCAGAAGTTACAAAGACATTGATATTTTACCCGTCATTTGTGCGCGGAAGAAAACACTTCATAGTTTAGTGGCGCAATGTATAACAATGCTATTGAAAATGAATTGGACTGTCGTCGGCTCTACCAATTATTCCAAGCAACTGTTGCTAATCGGGAAAATTAAACTGCGAGAGGTTTGGGTTATTTAGCACTGAAAGGTGAGGTTTCCGAAGGATTTGGTAACTGCGGACGGACCGCTACTGATTACAAGACGTAACTGATTGCATTTGGATGACTGATGATATGTAGCCTATTTGCTGTAGTAGTGCGTACAGTTATATTCTGCTAATAATCAGAAAATTCCCTAATAGGATATATACGACTGTATAATTAGTCAGTAGTTAGCCATTAAATTTTCTGCAGCTAAAATATCCTCACAACGAATTATGAATTCCATGTTTATCTTATAAGAGACAGCCATTACACTTGCTCCAAAGACAGGTGTCCATCAGGTCCTGCTGGCCTGGGACACTTCTTCCGGTATATTTTTGGAATGTGGAAAAAGGTCAGCAAGACACCAGCATTCAAGATTGCAGGAAAGTCTTGATGGCAAGTGATGCGCACACAGGAAGGTGGACCGGCCTCGTCTGATATTGAGAGATCTTGCATCGGTAGCATGACAAGTTCCCATTCATGGCAGCGGTAGCTCTCCTCCGCCAGCATTATCTGACACTTTGAACAAGTACACCACTTATTTTCATTGACTCTGTCTCTAGCTGCTGTCATAGGCTCATCTTCAGCTTGGACAGCTTCTCTCTCTTCTCTCTTTCTCTACCCAATCTATCTCCATCTGACGAAGTTCAGCATCGGTAAACTCAGGTTTATAACGTTATCCCTTTCACACTGTGGTAAAGGGAATGTCATTGTCGCTTTTGTAGTCAGACATTTTTTTTGTCAATTACAGGAACCAGTGAGACCGTCAAACAGCTGATAGCCTGCGTGCGGTGCAGCGCGCAGTGATACCGAGGTATAGAAAAATAGTTCAAAGTGATTGTATAGTTTGAGTTATTCACTGACCATGGTTTTGTGACAGGAACATATTACTCTTTTAAAAACATGTTGTTTTGGGAAGCAAAACTTTTTAGGTCACCTGAGACAAAGTCTCAAAGTGACCTATTCTAATCGCCTTTTGTCCGTCGTCGTCCGTCGTGCGTCGTGTGTCCGTAAACAATTTACATTTTCGACTTCTTCTCAGAAACCGCTGATCCGATTTCAATTAAATTTTGCAGGAACCTTCCTTGGTCAAATATGCACCAAAATTGTGAATTATATGGTGCCCACCCCAGGGACTCTGAGGGGCGGGGCTAAAAGTGGTCAAATTGGCTGAAATTTTCAAAATCTTCTTCTCCAGACCCAGATATGTTGGAGAACAATACTCTTTATAGATGGAAGGGTCTTCAGGTGCTTTATCAAAATTGTTAATTTCATGGCCCCCAGGCTCCATGTTTGCCCCTGGGGAGGGGGTGAAGTTTACTATACTTTATATAGGAAAATGATACTTTTGGGTATATTTGGTTCATTCACATCAATAACATCAGTTTTTATACAACTCAGGTAACCGTTAAGGCCCATGGGCCTCTTGTTATTTTTGTGACCCCAGCAAACTAGCCGGAACTACTTCATTCGAAACTTTGAGAGGCAAGAACTCCGCTCACAAGACTAATAAACAAAAAAAATCACCTCTAATGCAGGACACTGCTAAAGAGTATTTCATACGACTTAATGTCAAAAAATCCAAACTATCCCTTCAACATCACCTTGGCAAGCTGTCTGAGTTATTGGTCGCTTGTGATCATACACTTGTTACCCAGATAGACTCATTTGGACTGACCTTAATTCCTCCATTTACCTCATAGGTTATATACTGTGGACAATCAGACATGGCACAGATACCCCCAAAATATTTTGGGCAGTCTTCCCCGTGACAGAATAATGACAATGCTGCCACCCAGGGACAGCAGGGATGCGGATGCGTGAATGCAACTTTCTAAAGGTATGCTCCTACACTTTTTCATTAAATTCATGCCTCGTTAGCCACCTAATGATAATGTTTAACGACTGACTTAGAATGGTTTTTTATTTGCCACATTTTGAAAGAACAAGGCCTCGTTTCCCAATAACGATCAATCGTAGTGCTCTACGAAGGTTTACTACGAGCGATCTTACGAAAATTCCTCATTGTTAACGTGAGTTTCCCGAGGCAGCTCTTGCGCAGGAGGTTAAGTACTTCATACTTTGATTTGCGCTGTCCACTTTAATGGTGCTGAGATGCTTGATTAATTGATTTTCGGCCACAGTCACCAGTTTAATTGAAGGCCTGTGTAAGCTAGGTCATGTAGTCAAAATGAAATAAAATGTAGGTAAAATCTTAAGAATAAATGAAACGTATTACACAGTGGAAGCATTGTAGGCTATACAGAGTAACAGTGATGTGCCAGTGACTGCCACTTGGCTGAAATAAAGGGACAAAATAAATCCTTGTAAGTAACTAGCAGTCTTGACTTGTTTTCAGTCATTGTCCTTGATCAAAATATTCTCTAATGATAAGAGTAAGGTATCGACAGTTAAATGCAGAGCTTCCATCTGAATACAATGTTGCAGCTGCTAAATACTAGAACTCAGGGAAAAAAATGTTCTATGCCCTTTATGAGAAAGATAAACAACTCTCCGCTTGCTTTTGCGCTTCATGATTGTTTAAAGGAATTTGGATAAATCTTACCTATTGTACAGTGGGGTGCAAAAATTTGGGCATCCCTGGTTTACATGTCTGTTACAATTAATCTCCAAGTGATTGAAAGCAAACCTGAACACTAAATGCTACAAAGTTAAACATGAAACATTTCATCGCATTTTAAAGCACGAATAATTTTTATTTTTAACTTTTTACAGTTTCAAAATAATATAACAAGGAAAAAGGCTTTGTGCAAAAGTTTGGGAACCCTGTCAGCTAGTACTTTGTAACTCCTCCTTGGGCAGCTATAACAGCTTGCAAATGCTTCCTGTAGCCAGCTAAGAGTCTTTCAATTCTTGTCTTTGGAATTTTCCCCCATTCTTCCCGACAGAACACCTCTAGCTTAGAAATATTCTTCGACCTTCTTGCATGCATGGCATGTTTTGTGATGGGCGGTGATAGGACGCCAGGTGCCGCGACCAGTGAGAGAAAACAAAGAGCAGCTCAGCTAAGAAACAAACACAAAAGAGGTACACACCTCTGGTAAAAGCTCACGCTTCGAAGGACAAATAAATGTCCACAACACGGAAGCAGTGCGAGAGAAAAAAAACAACAAGAGAGAAGAGAGAAAATTTCTAAAAGAAGCAATTCCTAACAATAAATAGAATATAACAAATCACTAGGAAATCAGACTAGAGATTTTCTCCGGCCGAAGTGCTAGAAACAATTAGACACTCTAGCGATAGGCGTGGCGAACCCCCGGCCATATAGAGTCCGGAAAACTCCGCCCCAGCTCAATCAGCCAGCTGGGCCAGGAATTTGATGGAAAAGAAAATCGATATCGTCCCGGACGATAGAACAAAGAAAGGTCCAACAAACGCACGCCTAAACCATGACATGTTTGAGGTCTCTCCACAGATTTTCAATAATATTCAAGTCTGGGGACCGTGATGTCCACTCCAAAACCTTCATCCGTCTTTTCTGGAGGTACTTCATGGTGGATTTTGAGATATGCTTTGGGTCATTGTCTTGCTGGAATACCCAACGTCTCTTCAACTTCAATTTCTGGACTGAGCTTGGAACATTAGCCTCTAGAATGTCTTGACATTTGGTGGAATCCATTCTTCCTTCCACTCGCACAATATTGCCTGTGCTCCCAGCTGCTGCACAACCCCAAAGCATAATGGATCCACCTCCATGCTCAACAGTTGGCAATGTGTTCTTTTCTACAAATGCTTCACCCTTTTTTCTCCAAACATACCTTCTTTGGTTGTAGCCAAAAAGTTCAATTTTGCTTTCGTCATTCCAAAGCACATTGATCCAATAGGCTTGAGGTTTCTCAAGGTTTTCTTTTGCATACTTCAGACGCTTAATTTTGTGTTGAGGTTGTAGGAAAGGCTTCTTTCTTGCAACTCTGCCATGTAAGTCTTTGTTGTTTAAGGTACGCTGTATTGTTGTCCTGTGAACAACTAGACCTGTGTCTGCTACTCTTTTTTGCTGCTCTTTTGCAGTGATGTGTGGGTTCTTCTGAGCACCAGATCTCAGGCCATTCTATCTGAAATTTTTCTTGGTCTTCCAGATCTTGCCTTTACTTCAATGGTAATATTTAATTTCCATTTTCTTATGATGTTTCTGACAGTAGAAATGGGTAGTTTGAAACGTTGCAAGAGTTTTTTGTTGCCCTTTCCTTGTTGGTGGAAGTGAATTATCTTGATTTTGACATCCTTGGACAATGTTCAGAGGAACAGGTTTTTAACACCAGACACAACAGCCACCACAGTCGTATACTTTAAAAGGCATGGAGTTACTTCAGAATATATAGTTCAACCCTGGAATTATATTCACCTGACTCATTGAAGCCCTAACGAGTAAATCACCTGGGTCTGGGCCTTAGTAATCATCTTCTTAAAAGCTGACAATGTCATGTTCGAGTATCCTCTGCCCTCGTTCTGAACTTGAGATAGTTTCGACCAATTAGTGTAAAGATGCAGGGGCTGACAGGCGCGTGCTTTGGAGGAGAGCCACGAACTGTCTCTCTCTCCTGAGCTGGCAATAGGGGGTTGCATACGAGCAAGGCTTGTACATAGTTCTTGGATTGGGCATTCCAGATTCCAGTGGGATTGGAGATGCCAAATTAAAAAAAAAAGAAAGAAAGAAAGAAAAAAAGGTAACAAAGAATAATCCAAAAGGGTTCCCAAACTTTTGCACAGGGCCCTTTTTCCTTTCTTATCATTTAAAAACTCAGAAAAATTAAAATAAAAAGAAACTTTGCTTTTAAATTTGCAGAAAGGTGTCATGTTTAACTTTGTAGCATTTAGTGTTCAGGTTTGCTTTCAATCACAAGGAGATTAATTGTAACAGACATTTAAACCAGGGGTGCCCAAATTTTTGCACCCCACTGTACTTGTCAGACTACAAATAAATACTTATAGACAAAGTCATTGCTTTCTGGCCTTTGGTTTTGATTTTATTTACTGTGAAATTTAGGCTGTATCATGGCTTGAATTTCCTGGGGGCCACCATACTTGTAAACTTACAATGCATTTTGGGAGTGTGATGTCATCTGGTTGCTTGTCCATATGAAATACAACTGTGGGAAGGAAAGTTGCACAAGATGGCGGTGAGGAGAGCAGTGTTTGTGTGAGCTTAGGACAGTTTTTCAGCACCAAATGCAACGGATTAAGACAGAGTTTTAATTTCACATGCTGGGGCGGATCCAGGAATTACTGAAAGGAGGGGCGCAGCAAGGAGGGGGTCTGGACACCCTCCCCCAGAAAAATTTGAAAAATGAATTTGCTGAAGACACGTTTTCCTGGTATCTTGGGAGAAAAATCTGGCCCATCTGTTCAATGATTTTCCTCCCGAGGTTCCAAAAATTAAGCTAAAAAAACTTTCAAAGCGCTGTTATAACACAGTTTTACATTAACTGACAACTTTTACCTTTACCAATGACTTTCACTTTACTGTCAAAGTTCGTGACCTTAACCCTTTCACTGCTGTTGGTGACTTGGTCAAAATTTCAAAGAGGAGAAAATCTTCTGAAATCGTCCAAACCCTACAGTGTTGGTATTCATTGGAATGTGCTTGATGAGAGCTTTCCAGTGAATACCAATGTGCTATTGTTCGAGCGATTTTCAAAGGTTTTGATTTGTCAGAAATTTTAACAAAATCACCATTAGCAGTGAAAGAGTTTGACCATATTTCCCACAAAACATTGATATTATTAGTTTTTGAGTTTATATAACACCAAATAGCCTCCAACAAAATAATTGTAGTGTATATCTAACATGCAAACCCAGTGGCTATATGCATCTGTGATTTTAGCAGATGTTAACAGATTACCAAATCCCCCCTGCCCCCCAAGTCCCTAAACCAGGTTTAGTAAGAGATACCACCCTCAACAGCTTGTAAAAAGTTATTACAATGCTGTGATTGCCTTTTTTCAAAATGGTTCAAAATATGAGGCTTTAATGCTTCAAAAACACTCCCAAGTGTTGTGAGAGTAGCAAGTGTTGTCATACACAAAATCCGAGTCACCATTCAATTGAATTTCTGCACAATGTGAGTGAATTTACTAATCTGGAGGCAGTGGTTGAGTGGGTAATGTCCAAAAAGAAACTTATAAAAAAGACTCTTATTTATATTTAAGATCCTATTTATCCTAAAGATGTCCTGATATAAATTTAATACAATGATGCTGTCCTATATTAAAACATGACATTGTCAACATCTAAACTATTTTTTTACGGAAATATTATTATTATTACTATTATTATATTTACATGAATGAATGTGAAAAAGAAATGTGACTTTAGGGCCATTTAGAATTTTTCAATAAGATCATTGAACTATTTGGATTGACTCATACATAACCTTTTTAAAATAATGTTACATATCTTACTTACAGACTCTAAAGGGCATAGAATAGCTCACTAGCTTCAGAACCGCAGTACTCGCTGGTTACAAGTTTAATGATAGGTGATTCTGAACGTCAATACGAGGTTTTGGAATGGAAAATTTTGAAAGTCTTCCGGTATTCCAGGACAAATTTTATTTGGCATCGCAAAACAACGAATCAATATACATCAAATTGTAGGCTACGAACAACTGGTCCATCAGTGGGGTCCTTATGTTAGCTCAAGCAAATTTTAACCGAATGCATACATGCGATAGCCTATCAATTTAACGTCAGTCTTACCGCTTCCATGTCCCCCTGCAAATGAAAACTGCTTGCTACGAGGATCATCATGGCCAAACAGCTGGTCATGTTTTTTGCATTTGAAAGGCTGAGCCTCAATGTCGGTTTACTTTATTCTCTAAGCTTTTCCGCCTTTCCATTGCTTTCTGACATTTTTGTCTGAAGCCGTAGTCGTTGAATGTCATTGAAACGCGTTTTACCGCAACAGGGGACAAGCAAGGCAATTAGTTGAACGAATTTCCCAGCAAGCCTGCCTTCCTAAACTTTAGGACGAAAACAACAAAATTAAATAAATTGTACATAGCTTAAGTCCATGTATCGTTTTTTGTTTGCAAGAAAAGAGTTTTTCAGTCATTTCTATTGCATAAAGCAAATATATACAATTGGATGCAAATAAATTTGGCATGAATGAAGACAACCGGAATAGTGAAGTTCAACCATACAAATTGGTGTATAAACTGTGAGGACTACGATGGTGTAATAACAGACTAAAAAGTTATCAAAAATGATTACTACACATAGTTTAAACATGCATGATCTATATCTGAGCTGGTTCAAAGAATAATACGCGATTAATTTTATCACTCCTCTGCGAAAAAAAGGGGGGGGCGCGCCCCTGTGTGCCTGCGCCCACCCCCGATCCGCCACTGGGTCTGTATTTATGCACAGTGAAAGGTAACTTCTGTGCTAATTTTTGAGGACAATGGTAGTCTTGAACATCTGAGTTATCAATTGCTTTGCTATCTAACCTTGCGTTAGCTAACTTTGCTACAGTTCATTGGTCAAGGCTAACTTTCCGTTGAGCACTTCTTTGACACAGTGACTGGAAAATGCCAAAAAGAGACGTGTCTGTGAAAGCTATTGAACTATTATTGGATGTTGAACCAGGAGCTTTTGAGGGACTTTTTGCTCCTTTACCGGAAACACCTGTTAAAAGCCCCAACTCCAAAAAATGCGCAATAGTGATAACAATCCAAGCGATAACGATACTGTTTCCAACGCGGACATTTTAAAAGCTGTTACTGCTCTCTCCAATCGTTTCTCAGCCTTGGAATAAAAGATTTCCAAAAACACGGAAGCTATTTCCAATGTTTGTGATGGGCTGAAGGGGGTGGAACTAATAGTGAATGAAAACGAGGAGAACATTTAAAAACTAACCAACCGAGCCATTGAGCTACAGGAGAGATACGAGGAATCAGAGCAGTACAGTAGGAGATCGAATCTCCGATTGTATGGCTTCACCGAAACCCACAATGAAGATGTAAAGAAAGAAGTCCAGAATCTCCTGACGAAAAGAGCACGGAAGATAAAGGGATAATTGATTTCATGGTCGATTCCGTCCACAGAGTTGCCCCCGCGATGACAAGACCACGAAAGCGATTATCATTCAGTTTACCATGCGTATGTTCAGAAACAAAATTTGGAGAGCAGCTCGCGACGCCACAGTGCTGAAAAGAAAAAAAAACTTAGCATCAAAGAAGACCTTACACACACTGAAAAACAAATGAGAAACAAATACTGGCCGTTTGTTGAAAAAAGCACAGAATGATGGTGTAAGCGCTGCATAGAGAGGTCCTTATGCTTACATTAATGGGAAGAAGGTGACCATTTAATTATATAAGTAATTTGCAGGTTTTTTCAAACGATATTATAGTGGTTAAAGGTTCATTGATATAGCCGAGCAATATACTTTGTTTTGGTGCTGTAACTGAAATCGGAGCTTATCCCGATCTTCGTCTTTCTCAAACAGAATTTCAATCGGTTGATTTGTTTGTTTTACAGGCATTCAGATAATCCAATTTTTTTCTTTCTTTTGTTTCACATGACAGACTTCCAATTTAGTTTCTTAAAATTAGCTTCACTCAATGTAATGCCGCGTTTCCATCAAGCGGAACGGTTCGGTTCGGTCGTGTCACATTTCAGAACGTTTCCATTACAAAAGTTGTGGATGGTACGTTTGGAACCATTCCTAACCGTTCCCATTTTTCGTCACCCCTCCAGTTGGGGTACCAAGGGTTACCATCCGATACTAATGAGGCGGAGCTAAAACACGCCTTCTGTATTGGTCGGGAATCGTCATCACTGCCGTCTGTTGATTGGCCAACACAATCGTAACTCTAGCGCGACTTACATAAAGAAACAGTAGGAAAACACCCATCTCGCCTACCGTTTGAGAAAAACATGTTTGGAAATGTCTGTTATTATGCAAACTAATTTGGCTGGAGTTGCATTGTGAGCATTTAGCTCGCTAGTTGACATTAAAATAAAAAGGTTGCCAGCTAAAGCTGCTTTCACACCGGACGCGAGACAAATTTTTCGCACAACAGATTACATTCAATGTCAATGCGTTTCGCGTGTATTCGTGTGTTTGCATTGCATTTTACCATCCGGTAAAAAAAAAAACCCGCCTACATTTAAGGGTACTGTCTGCAGTGGAAACGCAAACCAGATCTAGAGGTTTGGTACCAAAAGTACGGTTCGAAGGGTACTATACCGAACGTACCCCAATGGAAACACGGCTTTAGAGGGATTCGAGACAATACCAAAAGAAACTCCATTTTTATTTACTGCAAACATAGCGATGCAGACATAATTTTCTTACAAAAGATACACTCATCAGTTAATGATGAAAAATTTTGGAAACTACAATGGGGAGATCTGATTTATTTTTCTCATGCCTCTCATCATTCTGCTGGTGTTGCAATTATGTTTAATAAATTTAGAGGTGATATATTGTAGACTTTGCCTTCAGAAGGTGGTCGATGGATTATTGTAATTTTTAAGTTTGATAATCTCCTTTTTATTGTTTGCAATGTATATGATCCAAATGATTCTGTACAAGCCAAGTCTACTTTTACCAGGATTTCTTCTACCTTGAGGCCGCTCCTGCACAAATACAAGGATGCTTGTCTTCTTATTGGAGGTGACTTTAATGATGCTCCTGATGATTTAATTGACCGCCTGCCACCAAGAACTTCTCAAAATGCGAGGTTCAAAGCGTCCTCATTTATCTGCCATGAACTCACGGTTTCCAATGCTTGGAGGTTTTTGAACTCAGATGGACAAAATTTTACTTGGACTAACACTAGTAGAACTCTTCAGTCCAGAATAGACCTTTGGATGATTTCCTCTGTATGTTTACAATTTATCTCTGATATTTCACATTCTTATGCCCCACTATCAGATCACAAAATGATTACAATTGTGCTTGAAGGTTTGAAAAAAAGGAGTAATAACATGAAAGGGTACCGGAAATTAAACTAAAATTTATTGAAGGATGATAGTTTTAAAATTTTTGCTAAATTTTTAGTTAAGGAGGTATTTAATAATACTGAGATAGGACACATTCAAAGTTGGGAATTTTTTAAATTTAAAGTCAAGGAGACAGCAATAAAACATACAACTAGTAAAGAATTGAAAAAAGATAAACATGCAAGGGAATTGCATGCTAAGGTTTTCCATGATGATAACACCCTGATGATAAAGGATAATCTTACAACAGATGAAGAAATAAAACTTAAAAAGCTTAGCACTGAAATTGATCAGATGCATGTTGATTTGGCCAAAGGAGCCTTTATAAGGTCGAGAGCCAAATGGTTGGAAGAGGGTGAAAAAAATACTAGTTACTTCTTTGCCCTTGAAAAAAGAAACCGAAAAAGAAATTCACTATCCGCCCTGACTATAAATGGTTATGAGAGCACAAAAATCCTAAAGTAATTGCTGAACATGTAAGTTCCTTCTTTGGTAATCTGTATAGCTGTAACTTCAACCCTGAGCACTGTGATAATTTCATGGAAGATATAAAAAAATGTACTCCTGTTATTTCAGAAAATTTTTAATCAATCTGTGATGCAGAATTATTAAAATGTGAAATATCTGATGCAGTTCACTCTATGAAAAGAAGAAAGTCTCCTGGTATTGACGGACTTTCTGATGAATTTTATGTGTCTTTCTGGGATATTATTGAATCTCCTTTACTGAATATTTTTAAAGAATGTTTGGAGCAGAGGTTAATGTCAACCACAATGAAACAAGGCTTAATTACTTTAATACCGAAACCAGATAAGAATCTCTTGTCTATTGAAAATTGGAGACCTATCAGTCTTTTAACAGTTGATTACAAATTGATTTCTTTTGCCTTTGCAAAGCGTTTAAAAAAAGGTCTTAGTGAAATAATACACAAATCTCAGACAGGTTTTATGACTAATCGAAATATTAGTTCTAATAATAGATTAATATTAGACCTGTTAAACTATTCAGAATTTGTGGAATCTGATGCTCCTGTGTTTTTCCTTGATTTTTTACAAAGCGTTCAATACAATTCCCTCTTTGGGGTCTTCGGATCTTTGGGTATGGAGAGAATTTCATATCTACAATTGCAGTGTTTTACAATGACATCAACAGCTGTGTAAATCTGTATCCCAATGTTCTCAAACATTTTCCCATATCAAGAGGTGTAAGGCAAGGATGCCCGATTTCGGCTTTCCTTTTTTAATTGTGGTTGAATTATTATCCATTTCTATTTGAAATAACCATTTAACCATTTTTAACAGAGGAATTAGAATAACTCAGTTGGCAGATGATACAGCCCTTTTTCTCAAAGATAAATCTTCTATTAAGCAAGCAGTGCAGGTGGTTGAAAAGTTTTCTTTTGCATCCGGTCTTAAGCTTAATTTATCAAATGCGAGATCCTATGCTTACACAACTCCCATGAGTCTGATTTGGATGGTATTCCTGTTAAACATAGTGTCAAGTATCTTGGTATTCACGTTTCTAAAAATAAGCAGGATAGACAAAATTTAAATCTCTCATCTAGAATTAAAAAAACCAGCACAATCCTTAACATGTGGCTTCAAAGAGACATTTCTTTATTTGGACGCTTATTGTTAACTAAAGCTGAGGGTTTATCAAGATTAGTTTATCCATCTTTATCCCTTTTTGTTGATTATTTAATTTGTAAGGAGATTAATTCTCTTTTTATTAAATTTATCTGGAAACAAAAACATCACCATCTCAAAACTCATGTTCTTACAGCATCTAAGGCAGAGGGAGGTATTGAGTTTTTGGATTTTGTTGATATGAATTGTACTTTTAAAGTTAAGTGGTTAAAAAAATGACTAGATTCTCCAGAGTCTTTATGGCACTTTATCCCACATTTTATCTTTAATAATTTTGGTGGCTTAATGTTCTTGTTGTCATGTAATTACTGTATCACCAAATTATCCTTTAAATTATCAAATTTTTACCAGCAAGCTCTCATTGCATGGAAAATTTGTTTTATACATGATTTTTCACCCCATACAGCTATTTTGTGGAATAACCGTAATATCACTATTAAAAACAAAAGTTTATTTTTCCAAAATTGGATTTATAAGAACATTATCTTTGTTACTGATGTATCAGATAGTAGTGGCCATTTTCTGAGCTATGAAGCCTTTTTAAGGGAAAAAGCCTTTCCTTTCACTTATAGAGAATTTAACTCTGTAATTAAAGCCATTCCAGCTGGTTTATACCAAGTATTAAAAAATCATTTATCTTATTTAAATGCACTTAGAATTGTGTGTTAGTTATAACTAACCTGTGTTAGTTATAAATGGAATAAATATTAAGAATCCAAAATGTACTAGTAAGCATAAAAGAAATAGTTTTTCCAGTAGAAAAAAGATCTCACCAAGAGGGAAACCCTTTTGGAATTCTCTGTTACCTGATATTGAATGGCAGAAGGCATGGCTTTCTCCCTTTAAATTCTGTATTTCTAACAAGGTCAGGGAGGTTCACTTTAAAATTCTGCACAACTTTTCATCCTTCCAATATAATAGTGTCAAGATTTACTGACTTAGATGAAAATTGTTCATTTTGCAACGATGAACCCGAAACATTGTCACATTTGTTTGTTTGTTGTTCATTTTCTACTCAGTTTTGGACTGACATGGAATTGTATATTTTTAGGAATATTGGTCACACTATCAAAAGACATCTTAGGGATGTGATTGCTTATTTTGAATGTAATGCTACTCATTGAATTTTATGATTAATCTCATGATTTTACTGAGTAAATTCCATTTACCCAGTAAATCTAAATTCGCGAAAACATTGCCGTCTCTTCACTTTTTTTTAATACTCCAAAATAGTTGGGACAAAGTGTAAATTGTGAATAAAATCAAAACGCAATGACTTTCAAATCACACCAGCCAGTATTTTATTCACAATAGAACAGAGATAACCTGGCAAATGTTGAAACTGAGAAATTTTACAATTTTATCCACAAAATGAGCTCATTTCAAATTTGATGGCTGCTACAGGTCTCAAAAAAGTTGGGACAGGGGCCTGTTTACCATGGTGTAGTATCCCCTCTTCTTTTTAACACAGAGTGGAGGCGTCTGGGCATTGAGGAGACAAGTTTCTTGAGTTTAGCCATTGGAATTTGATCCCTCTCTTGTTTAATACGGGCTTCCAGCTGCTGGAGAGTTTTGGGTCACCTTTGATGGACTTTTCGTTTAATTATGCACCAAATGTTCTCAATCGGTGAAAGATCAGGACTGCAGACAGGCCAATTCAGCACACGCACTCTTCTACTACGAAGGCATGCTGTTGTAATAGCTGCAGTATGTGGTTTGCATTGTCCTGCTGAAATACACAAGGCCTTCCCTGGAATAGATGTCATCTGGAGGGGAGCACATGTTGCTCTAAAACCTTTATATACCTTTCAGCATTCATGGTGCTTTTTAAAACATGCAAGTGTCCCACGCCATATGCAGTAATGCATCCCCATACCATCAGAGATGCTGGCTTTTGAACTGAACGCTGGTAACAGGAGGGGTGGTCTTGGTCTTGCCTTGGTCCACAGAACACGGCAGTGCTTCTGGATCATGCTCAAGAATGGCTTCCTTTTTGCATGATAGAGTTTTAGTTGGCATCTGTGGATGGCATGTCGTACTGTGTTTACAGACAGTGGTTTCTTGAAGTATTGCTGGGCCCATTTAGTAATGTCAATGACAGAATCATGCCGGTGAGTGATGCAGTGGCATCTGAGGACCCGAAGATCACGGGCATCCAGTAAATGTCTTCGGCCTTGTCCCTTATGCACGGAGATTTTTCTAGTCTCTCTGAATCTTTTGATGATGTTTTGCTCTGTCGATGATGAGACCTTCAAAGCCTTTGCTATTTGATGTTGAGGAATATTGTTTTTAAAGTATTCCACAATTTTTTTACGCAAGCCCTCACAGGTTGGAGAGCCTCTGGCCATCTTTACTTCTGAGAGACGCAGACATCTAAGACATCCCTTTTATAGCCAGTCATGTTACACACCTGATGCCAGTTAACTTAATTACTTGCAAAATGTTCTTTCAGCTGATTCTCTTATATATTAATTGCTTTTTCAGCCCTTCTCTGCCTGTGTCCCAACTTTATTGAGACCTGTTGCAGCCAGAAAATTTGAAATAAGCTCATTTTGTGGATAAAAGTGAAAATGTCTGTTTTGACATTTGAAATGTTATCTATGTTCTATTGTAAATAACATATTGGCTCATGTGATCCGAAAGTCTTTGCATTTTGATTTTATTCACAATTTACACTTCGTCCCAACTATTTCGGAATTGGGTGTTACGTCTGACACTGCTGCGTCAGTGCAATGTTACTGGATGGGCAAAGTTCCGTTCACGTGACCCACCAGTTTAGTTAGGACTTTTTTGTGGTTTGCAGTTTGGTGAATAAATGGAGTAATCTCCGACTACTGCTTCGCCTTCGTCCCTGTTATTACAACGTAACAGATTGGCAACGAGGATGGCTGATTGTTCGCTACCACCGCCCTCTCCCTTCCTGGCCTTACCGGGCGAGCGTCCAGTCCTGTGGCCCCGCTGGATCGCCTCGTTCGAAACATATATCTTAGCCGCCGGCTTGGAGGGAGTTTCTGAGCAGAGGAAACGAGCATTGCTGCTGCACTGCTTAGGAGCTGAGGGGCGGCGGGTGTTTGGAACTCTCGGCATCGCAGTGACATACACAGAGGCAGTGGAACTACTAAAAAACCGCTATGCCACCCCACAAAGTGCTCTTCTCCGCCGTGTTATATTCGGACGGAGACACCAACGGGCGGGTGAGTCAGTGACACAGTTCATAGCTGATCTACGTGGTTTGGCTAGCTCATGCAAGTTTGGCTCGTTACAAGAAAAACTGATAAGAGATCACCTCATATTACACACTAACTGCGACAAAATTAGGGAAAGACTGTTGTTGGAAGATGATAAGCTCACGTTGGCAACAGCTCTGAACATAGCAGTTCAAGTCGAATCCGCTCTGGACTGCGCAGCTACGCTATCAGCCTCTTTCAACTCGCTAGCGCTGGACAACGTAGCGGGCGTCCTGGACGCACAAGTGCCCCTCCCCCACGTTAACGCGCAGAGCAGCGAAGAGTGCGTTCTATTGGCTTCTCAGTCACGTGACCGCCCATGCCGGCCTTGTGGGAATTGTGGTTCTTTTGCGTACAATTCAAGAGCTCAGGCCCGCCCAGCTTGCGGTAAAACTTGCTCCAACTGCGGAAAGCTGAATCACTTCCACAAAGTTTGCAGGTCTGCCCCACGTAGAGCCTCCCAGTCACCGCTCACAATTATTCATAATGTCGGCTCAGGTCAAACACCTTTTAAAACATGCTCATTGACTGTCGGTGATGTCACTCTGCCCCTCCTCTTAGACACGGGGGCCACAGTGTCTCTTTTAAACTTGGTGATGTACACACAGTTCTTCTCCCATGAGCCACTGGGGCCGCCAACCACTACCCTACATGGTTATGCCAATTCTGAGATTGACATTGTGGGCTCCCTTCAACTGCCTGTGAAATACGGTGGAAAGATACTGCCAGCCTTCAGATTCAATATTGCACACCACGGGACCAACCTTCTTGGCCTCGACCTCTTCAATGGCCTCGGTTTCACCCTGTTAGACATCACAGGCTCTGTGATCAGCACCGTCTCCATCCCGTGGGAGCAACAGGGGCCCATGCTGTTCAGCGGGGTCGGCTGCCTTGAGGCCTTTGCCCATCAGCCACTGATAGATCCACAGGTGATGCCTGTCATCCAACCCCTCCGCCGCTCCCCGCTGGCCCTTCTTGACGACATTTCCTCTGAGCTACGGCGCATGCTTGATGGGGACATCATAGAGAAGGTGAATGCATCGCCCTGGATATCCAATATTGTGGTGGCAAAGAAGAAGTCTTGGGGGCTGCGACTTTGCGTGGACTTGAGAGCAGTAAACAAGGCCATTATTCCTGACAAATACCCCTTGCCAACAACAGAGGAGCTGACCTCCCAGTTCCATGGGTCCACCGTTTTCTCCAAACTGGACCTCCGTCAGGGCTATCTCCAGGTGTCCCTACACCCTGACAGCCGCAACCTCACCGCTTTCATAACCCACAAAGGGGTCTTCCGCTATAAACGAATGGCCTTTGGTCTCAGCTCCGCCCCCAGCTGCTTTCAAAAAGTCATGGCCTCCATCTTAGCTGGAATCCCAGGTGTGGTCATCTACCTTGATGACATTGTGGTTCATGGGGCCACCGTCGAGAGCCACGGCAAGCACCTCCACAGTGTGTTCAGTGCATTGGCTAAGTACAACCTGACACTCAACAGCGAGAAGTGTATCTTCACCGCCCCAGCTATCGAGTTTGTGGGGTTTCGTCTCTCAGCGGATGGCATTTACCCACTCCACTCAAATACGAAGGTCATTCACCAGGTCCCAGAGCCCACTTCAGCTGCCCAGTTAGCCTCTTTCCTGGGCATGACAGCGTTTTACCTTCGCTTCCTGCCGCAGTATTCAGCCACAACCACGCCTCTGCGCCAGCTGTTGAAACAGGGCGAGTCCTGGCACTGGACACCTGCCTGCTCAGATGCTGTGCGCCTTCTGAAGGCCCAGCTCACCTCACCACCAGTCCTGGCTCACTTCGACCTGGCCAGCCCCACCCTTTTCACGTGTGATGCCTCTTCTACGGCCATTGGTGCTGTACTGTCTCAGCTGCAGAGGGGGGTTGAGAAGCCAATTGCCTTTGCCTCACGAGCTCTCAGCCCCACGGAACGGAGGCACTCTGTGGGGGAGCGGGAAGCTCTAGCATGCTTTTAGGCATGTGAGCGTTGGCACGTGTGTCTGTACGGGCACTCATTCACACTGACGACAGATCACCAGGCTCTCACCAGCCTCCTGGCTACATCAGGCACCGGTCACAAACCACTTCGTCTCCACCGTTGGGCTGACTGCCGACAGCAATACAATTTCCGCCTTCAATTCACTCCAGGTTGCAACAATGTGGTGGCCAATCTGCTGTCGCGCTCAATTCCCAACCCACTCTCGCACCCACATTTGGCCTCTGAAGGGACCCCACCGAGCACGATCTTGTCCAGCTCCTCCACACACCCCTTAAGGCGATGGTGTCCCTGAGGGAGCTCCAGGAAGCCTCAGCTAATGACCCCACCCTCTCCATGCTCACAACCTATATTTGACAGGGCTGGCCAGCGAGGGTGCCAGATGAGATGCTGCCCTATTTCAGAGTCAGGGATGAACTGACATGTTGGAATGAGGCCTGCCTTGCTCGAGCGCCCTGCACCGTAGTCCCGGCTACTCTGCGAGCGTGTATCCTGGCTATGGCGCATGAGGGCCACTTGGGCATAGTCGACTCAAGCAGAGGTGTCGCGATGTGGTATGGTGGCCAGGCATCGACAGGAAAATTGAGACCCTAGTCAGGGACTGTACTGCCTGCCTCCTGAGTGGCAAGACCAGGGCCCCCACCCATGCAGCCATTGGACTGACCGTCTCAGCCCTGGGAACACCTACAGCTTGACGTCTGCGGCGAGCTGCATGGGATGCCACATCACCAGCGGTTCCTTGTCGTGATCTATGGCGGCTGGAACGGCTGAACCAATCACTGAAGAATGGCATCAGGTCCCACATTGTACAGGGATACACATTCACCAACAGTCTCCTCCATACGCTGCTGCACTACCGAGCCACCCAACACGCCACCATAGGAGTCTCACCAGCCTCCCTCATGCTGGGGCGGGAGCTTCAGTTGCCTCTGGATAGGCTTCGTCCGACACCAGCTCAGGCACCAGCTCACCCAGTTCAAACAACAGTCATCTCACACCAGCGTCTGATGAAAAACCGCTTTGACAGAGCCCGACATGCTAGGGTACAAAACATTGTGGTCTCGGACTGGGTCAGGGTCCGACGACCTCACCGTGACAACAAGCTTCAGTCATTTTGGTCAGACCCTGTCCAGGTCAGGCAACAGCTGGGTCCAGCTTCATTCAGGCTTGCGGATGGCACACGCTGGCATGCTAGCCGCCTACAAAGGGTACCCGCCGTGGCTCAGGTCTGCCTGATGTTACAGCTCTGCCAGCCGCACAATGCGATGTTATGCCAGCTCCGGCCCTGCCAGCTCAGCCCATTGTTGCAGAGCCCTCGACAGTGGTCGTGGCAGCACCTGAGCCCCACCCAGTTCGGGCACGCTGTAGGCCTGAGCATCTACGTGACTTTGTGACTGAGTATCACTCCTAGGTTCTGTGGGGGGGGGGGGCAAATATTACGTCTGACACTGCTGCGTCAGTGCAATGTTACTGGATGGGCAAAGTTCCGTTCATGTGACCCACCAGTTTAGTTAGGACTTTTTTGTGTTTTGCAGTTTGGTGAATAAATGGAGTAATCTCCCACTACTGCTTCGCCTATGTCCCTGTTATGACAACGTAACATTGGGGTTGTAGAATTTGACTTGTTTATGCAGTCTCTGAAACATATATACAACAAGAAAAGTATGCGCACAATACATTATTATAACCAATTATTTAATAATACTATGTGATTTATACTTACAACTATTGTTTTTTTTTTCTTTCCCCTCTCCCCTTAATTTGTTACGATTATCATTAGTCTGTCATGCTTACTTCAGTGTTATTTGGAATATGTAATGTCTGATGTGGTTCATATGTTTTCTTTGTCGTTAATTAAAAAAAAAAACAAAATACTACAGTAGGAAGAACTCGCGACAAACGTGCCGTGAAAATTATAGAAAACATCCTAGAATGGCTCATATTTTGCCATATCAATTTGAACCAGAATATTCTTCAGTCCATACGCATACAGATTTTATTAATTGCAACACTGTTTACGTGGTTTATCACTTGTCGTGTCCCTGTCCAGGAATTTTTTACATTGGCCGAACTAAGAGACGTCTTCGTGATCGCTTAGTCGAGCATAAATACGCCATTCGCTAGAAGAATCACGAGTATCCCATTGCCAGACATTTTACGGAGGCACATAATAACAGTGATTCCCTTCTTAAAATCGAGGGCATTGAGCATATTAGCGCGCCTATCAGAGGCGGCAATACATTTAAAAGGCTTTGTCAACGGGAAGCCTTTTGGATTCATACCTTTGATGCCCTTAATTATCCAGGGTTAAATGAAGATATTGATTTTCTGTCTTTTTTATAATTCTCTTTCTATATTGAGATCTCTCGTTTTTTATGTTTGCACATCTTGTTTTTCAATATCTTTACATGTTCATATTTGTATACATATAATTTCCTTTTTGTATCTTCTTGTTTGTTTTTGTGCATTTACTATCCAATTATTTTCTTAAACCATATACATCCCTTTGTACCTATTTAGGTCATCAAGTGACATGTCTCGCCTTCCCTATTGGTTGTTATGTCTATATACGTTTGCCTTGGCCTATGGCACTTTTTACGCCCTGATGAAGACCGCATAGGTCGAAACATATTGGCTTCTTTAACTGTTTAGCCATGAAATAATAAAGGCTTTTTATCCCTTTTTTTGCCTCTTTTTGATCCAATTATTCTCTGAGTACATGGAATTCTTACATTTTTGGTTTACTCTCCCATCCCATGCTTCCAAGAGCACCAGCTTTATATTTTTTTGGTAACTTTTTCATCCCATGAGCGCCAAATATTTTCTCTTATATGCTATTCTTCAGTCCATGTTTCGACGAGGAGCTTCATCAACAAGAAAATTTTCCTTTTTTTGGCTTCTCATATAAACACTACCTGTGTCCTTAGCCGACTTAAACAGCTGACGTGCATTTGCAGCTGACAGTTTTTTTACACATATCGACCAGGGGATGAGCAATTGTTAAGAACAGACGATGTTCTTAAAGAAAGGTTGTAATATTTGTCAATGGCATTGCAATAGCTTCCTGTAAGCAAATATGAACACATTTGCTGTCTCGTGAGCATTTTAAGTTCGATGCACTGAGCAATAATGTCATGGATGAAATTGGCTCGCCATTCTGCCGTTTAGTCTCGTTAATTAGTTAATCAATCCTCCGATTGCTAATCAAGCAAAGTAATAGGGAATTATCTTTTTTTTTTTTACATCGAGGATTCTGCCTCCCCTAACTGACCTCCGACGGCACGTCACTGAGTGCCAGTACATAATTTATATTGTACAATAATATACTGATCAGTCTGCCATGGATGTATTGTCGGTACTCATTGTAACAGATTCCTATAAGTTTGTTTCGCTGTCATTGACTTCCTACTCGTTTTCCACTTCTTTGCCTGAGGATTATTCTAATTCAAACTGATATCACAAAATATGAGCCATTCTAAGATGTTTTCCGTGATTTCTTTAGATGCTTTTCTCGAGTATTTCAGACGGCTTTCCAGATGACATCACACTCCCAAGATGCTTTGCTAGCTCACAAATTTGGCAGCCCTCAGGGAATTCAAGCCATGATATGGCCTTACTTTCTCGGTGAATATAATCAAAACTAACGGCCAGAAAGCCATGACTGTACTTTAAAGTATTTATTTATAGTCTGAAAAGTAAAATTGGTAAGATTTATCTGAATTTCAAAGGTTTCCTTTAAATTATAACAATAAACACAGAGATTTGCTGCAAGAATCCACAACTCAATAATGTTGATTGAGGTCCAACTTAGCCTCAATATAATTTATTTGATTTTTCATCTTTCCTGAACATGGATAACTGGCCACAGCTGATGATGTTCAATCATGTTTTCCGAGTTCATGTAATTTTAATTTAAAAGAATGATTTTCTACATGTCAAAACCAGTCATTTGTTTAAAGGCATGTTTATCTTATTCTCCTCAGCTGACTAGTTGCCAGTGTGCTTTGATTTGTGTTTTGTCCTTAAGTAGAAAATAAGACCCAAATCTTGCATAGTGCCTCTAATGTATGCGGAGGCATAGGCGACACATTCAGGCATTGTCACTCTGTAATCAAATTATGACCCTTAGGTCTTCATTGAGAATCGGAAATTCAGCGAAACCCAGAAAACATTCTAAACAATTGTGGATACAAAACAACAAAAAAAAGTTGAAAGTTGTCTCTTCCTCTGGAGGAAAAAGGCATTATGTTGGATGAATTGAAGGCAAATAGAGTCACTTTATTCAACAGATTGAAAGGTAGCCTTACTTACGTTGCACATTTTAGGACATCCTCAGGTCTCAGAGTGAGGTATCAGGTGTCAGGAAAACCTCTGTCATTTGTCAGACAAAACAGCCTCATGTCTCAGAAAAACCTCCGTTAGACAAAATGCCTTATTTGTCAGACAAAACGGCCTCATTTGTCAAACCAAATGGCGTCATGTCTCAGACAAACCTCCGTCAGACAAAACGGCCTCATTTGTCAAACCAAACAGTGTCATGTTTCAGACAAACATCCATCAAACCAAACAGTCTCAAGCTTCAAAATATAAATCATCAGACAAAACGGCGTCAGATAAAACAGCCTCAGATTAAATGGCTTCAGACGAAACGGCCTCAGACTAAAAGGCTTAAAAATAAAAATCATCAGACAAAACAGCGTCAAAAAATGGCCTCACATGACACGGCCTCAGGCCGTAAAACACAACATAACATTTTATTTTGAAGGAACCAGAAGTACACACAAAACGTCATCAATATTCGCGGGCCAAATTCAAAACAACATCACCGTTCGCGGCTCTACTGCATGGATACGCCAGTAAGTTGAAAGCTTTTCTTTTCCTTTCATGTTTTGCCACTGTTAAGATGTATCAAACAGTACGATATTATTATTTCTCCGTCCGCTACTAGAGAGGACAAAGTGAAGAAATTACCTCAGATAACCGAGACAATCATATTTAGCTAACTTTATTAGCTTCCTATCAGTGTAGTAATAGACGATCGCGTTTTGTTCAAGTACTTTGGGCATCACCTTCAGATAACATGTACAGCCCAGTCAGAACATTGACATTTCTCTGTTTAGTTTGTGGGGTTGCTGAAATGATCATTTAACCAACTAATCCTGTTAAAATATGGGAATTATATTGATATTACTAGCCATGACGCAAGTTGTCAACTCTTCAGTTTGGCAAACCTCAAATTCTGTATAAAAGATTAATAATTATGAATGAACAGAAAGAATCCCATCCCAATCCATTTTGATAGTGAACAGCATGTTTAAAACATTGTCGTTGACGACAAATTTCACTTTGTCACATTATTAGTACCACGAATAGAGCAGTAGGTACTGAATGTTACAGAATCTGTAATTTATAACTCTGAGCTTATAATGACATTTAGCTAGATGTTTGATTTAATACAAATAAAGCAGTATCTACTACAGTGTAGACTTCTTTTCTAAACAACCACTGTTTATGCCAAATCACTAAGCTATAGGAAGAATCGCATTTTGCTATTATTGTTACTGTACCGGAAGTTCAAGTAGACCCCGACAGTAGACCCCTGAGGAATGAGGAGGCTAAATGCACAGTAACATAAAACGTAAGAATAGAGCTGACTCTACTCGATTTTGAATAGCTGACTTTCGGTAGCTCCACAGCTTTGAGAACAAAAATTATTGTACACAGCTGGCGATTGCTGCAGAACAATATTTTCTTCCCAGTTATTTATTTAATTAAAGGTATGTTGGCTTTAAACGCACTTTTAAAAACACAATTTTTGTGTCGTGCATGTAATTTTATATGTTCGTTTTAGATTAAACCAGTCAAAAAAAAAAAAAAAAAAAAAGCGTACAACTAACAATAACTATATAATTTCATAATTAGACTACTGACCATCAGTAGTTATAAATTTAGAGTTATATGAATTCCAAATGATATAGTGTAAAGAAGTTGTGGCTTTCTACTACAGAATATTTTATTTGAAGGTCTAACATTTTCATGTTGTTGTTTTGCGTTTTTCAGGCAATAATCCAAGATGTCAGCCATAAACGAGAGTGAAAGGAGTATCCTCAATTATCAGTGAATGTACTAATGGAGCGCAGCCACGACTGGTTAAAGTTATTTTTACCAATCTTGGTTAAAGTGTCACTTCCCTGAGAAAATGGACTTATCTGTTAGTATTTGAATATGGTAGGTCCATAATCAGTTTGTGACATGTCGTGGTTCTTGAACTCCAACACCACTTGAAGTATTGGTTTTTGCGAATAAAAGGAAATAGGCGGAGAATTTACGTCAGTAAAAAACGTGTTGCAGTATTACGAAACACCGCAAATTGAATATTCACATTCTCACCGGTTCTCGCCCACTCTGGAGTGTAACCGCCCACACAAAGATTCGAGCAACGTGCTAACTGCCAGTCTAGCCATGTTTCCATCCACGTTCTTATGCGAATTAAGTCATATCGAAATGCCTTATGGAAACGGTGAAATTCGACTTGATTTCAGCAATATCGACACAAAGTTTATACGGTTGATCTGATCGGATTTTCTCTTGATCGGTAAAGGGCTTATGCGATAAATGCTGATGGAAACATTATTTGCCGAATAAATCTGCTACTGCATCGTGACGGTGTTTTGATGCCGTCGTTGCCTTCGGATAATGGTTTGCTATGTTGCTAATAGCTGGCACATAAGCACGTTCAACTTGTGCAGTTATCTCCATTTGTTGGTAGACGCGATCCATTTTGGATGACTTGCTAAATTAGTCGGCTAACGCGTTACTTTTGTTCACTTGAAGGTTCTGCGATTCAGTGCGAAAATGAATGGAAACAGCTTAAAATGTCAGAAATCCATTCGATAGACACATTTGATCGCGTAACAGCATGTGACGTCATTACGCACAACTTTTTATTCGCTTTAATGCCGTTAGATGGAAACGCAGTTTCACCTGCTTTTTCCGCATGAATATTTTTGGCGAACTTCAGATAGTTCGATTGAAAAGTGGATGGAAACATAGCTACTGTCATCCACTGTCTACGGCAGGGGTCGGCAACCCGCGGCTGTGGAGCCGCGTGCGGCTCTTCAGCCCTTCTACAGTGGCTCTCTGCAGCTTTGAAAAAAATTAATAACGGCTATTTAAATTTATTTTTTTCTTCCAAACAAAATATCGCTTATTTTGGAGATCGGGGTGATACTGTGACACTAAGAAAAGCACTTAATATATGTGACCCCGCCCGTGAAAACACGGCTAAATTCGCCTGATCTAATTTTGAGATAAAGACCGTCAAGTAGTCCTTGTGATAAAAAGTGACAAAGACGTGAGATGGGAGTTTATGGCTGTAATTGATAGGTTACATATTGGGGTTTCGAAATAAAGTTCAAAAATTAATTTCTAACATCATACATAGGCTATTAAAATTAATGAATTTATTTACACTTCGTTTACGCGGAAGTTGCTTTCCACAAGCCTGGTCTATTATGTTTTCAATCGGCTTTTAGTTTACCTTCTGCGGATGAATGCCTGATAGTTTGGGTGTCATTTGGTTTAGGAACTTCTTTTCTACCATTGAAAATGAATGTAGACGATAATGCGCACCATCGTAAAGCAGGTCCGTCGAAGGTACGGCAGATGTGTTGCGATTTAAACCGGGTGAGGATTTCTCCACAGATTGCGTCGTATCACCACTGAAATTTCAGAAATGAAGCTTTGCATATGTTGATTAACGTCTTGTGAAGCAAACCAGCCTAGTTTGAGGACATGTCATGCCTGCCAAAACTTTGAAATGACCTCACTCAGTCAATATTAGAGATATCAGTTAGATTTTTTCACGGAATATTCCTTACATAATGTAGAATGACCTTGCGTAAAAAATAAAAACTTTTCATCACCAGTAAAGGACTTTAGCTGGGTTATCACAGGCAAGGATATAGGTGACCTATTGGCAATTGCAAATGACGAGACATCTGTTTCGTTTCGTTTTCATTTTGGCAAGGTGGGATGATGAATTGGGGCCAATGAGTGTGGGGCTCGATGCGTAGGCTACTAACATGAAAGCCCATCCGGGTAGGCTATTCCGAGAGCTAGGCCACTTTTAGAATGTCTTTAAAAAAATCAATAGCCTAATCGCAGGGCTGCCAAATTTCTTCCCATTCTCACGCATAAGGCGTAGGTCTCACGTATTTTCGAGACATATTCCCCGAAGTCAGCAATTGTTCAATCAGCGCGTATATTAATGAGATTCTTAAGCGTAATTGAAGTCCTTGTGCATGGCAGTTTCAGTTTCACTACCGTGGCGGTGGATTTCGCCACTAGTAACACGGAAAGCGATTATGACTCTCTTCAATGCGCATTGAATACTTGCTGACTACAGCATAGGAACGCGAATGCCTCGAAAAAGCGTGAGACTTGAGCCGAATGCGGTGGAGTTGACAGCTCTGCAATCGAGAGAGCCGCGAGACATTTCGTCTGATTTGTTGGATGGGCTAGTAAAATTACCACTATGAAACGTCCATTGTTATACGTGTTGATGGCATTTCCAGCATTGCATCGGCCTCCTCTTCAGTTTCGGGTTCATATATATATTCATAAGGCAATATTGTGAACGTTGTGTAGCCATTGCTTCGCTGAAGTCTTACTATGCTACCTGTAAAATCTGTTGTCTTTCACCGTCTATGGTTGTGGCTAGCTCGGCTCTGGGCCAGTATGGCGTTGGGGCTGTTTACATATTGAATATTCACGAATGTAGCTGAGCTATCCAATCAGCGCGAAGCTCATTTAAAAGCCGGATATTCATGAGGGAACTCTCCCGTCTTAGTCTGCCTTTCTGTGATGCTTACAAGGTCATAAAATAAGCGATCCAAGGCACTTTTCCCACAAATAATGGTATGAATACGATGGCAGGGCATTGGGGATTAACACAAAATGTCAGGATATGTCTGGTAGGGGCACTTTAATGTTAACAGGCCTAAGTAATATAGAGTAAAATCAATGAGCCTATCAGCTGCTTAGTAAGAGTGTACTTAGAAATCTTACCAAAGTACCATGTTCTACCTAAGTATCATGTAACATATTCAGTCCAATTTTTATTGCAGGGAGTTTATTGATCTAATCCTAGTCCCATATAAGTACAATTTTTCAATGTGATATGTACTTTGCGTATTAAGTATTTCTGAGTTTCAGATGAACATGGATATTTCATTTGTGGTAACATTTTCCACCACACTAATGTCCATAATTCCACTGGCTACCCACTAAGTATCAATATGGGAGTAAGAAGATTAATCAACCAATGGTTGTTACACTTAACCCTTTGTAGATGCAATGATTTTGTTGTTATTCAAGAATGGATATAAACAGAGGTAAATTAGGCTTCATCTGGACATAAAATCAGGTTGGTCCACATTCTGCAAAGCAAGTGTTGCTGTATCAGATACCATTCTCAATCACATTTCTGATATGCATACACTTACAGTAGACAGTACAGTCGTCTTTTGTTTATGGATTAGATGCAGTTGATTCTAAAAAAAAAAAGGTAAAGCCTGTGTTGTGGTTGGTTTGTGATCTTACAGTGAGAGACACCTAAGAAGAGTTTTAAAACAACTGGGGCTGGGGAGGAGAGGCTCGCAGCAACCTCTCACTGAAATCCACAAAGCTGTGGAGGTAAGCCTTAAAACAGGTATTCACGAGTCAAATATTTAAACATTTTTATTGTCCCCTGCCGCCGCGGTAGCGAGCAGAGTGGAGGACATAGTATTCAGATCCGTCCGTCCGTCCATCACCAGGGGCGGATCCAGGAATTGGTGAAAGGGGGGGTGCAGCAAGGACGGGGGTCCGGGGCCCTCCCCCAGAAAAATTTGAAAAATTAATGTGCTGAAAACACATTTTCCTGGTATCTTGGGAGAAAAATCTGGCCTAATTGTTCAATGATTTTCCCCCCAAGGTTCCAAAAATTAAGCTAAAAAAACTTTCAATGCGCTGTTATAACGCAGTTTTACATTAACTGACAACTTTTACCTTTACCAATGACTTTCACTTTACTGTCAAAGTTCGTGACCTTAACCCTTTCACTGCTGTTGGTGACTTGGTCAAAATTTCAAAGAGAAAATCTTTTGAAATCGTCCAAACCCTATAGTGTTGGTATTCATTGGAATGTGCTTGACGAGAGCTTTCCAGTGAATACCAATGTGCTATGGTTCGAGCGATTTTCAAAGGTTTTGATGTTTCAGAAATGTTGACAAAATCACCACTAGCAGAGAAAGGGTTTGACCATATTTCCCACAAAACATTGATATTATTAGTTTTTGAGTTTATATAACACCAAATAGCCTCCACCAAAATAATTGTAGTGTATGTCTAACATGCAAACCCAGTGGCTAAATGCATCTGTGATTTTAGCAGATGTTAACAGATCACCAAATCCCCCCTCCCCCCCCAAGTCCCTAAACCAGGTTTAGTAAAAGATACCACACTCAACAGCTTGTAAAAAGTTATTACAATGCTGTGATTGTTTTTTTTCCAAAATGGTTTTAAAAGATGAGGCTTTCATGCTTCAAAAACACTCCCAAGTGTTGTGAGAGTAGGAAGTGTTGTCATACACATAATCCGAGTCACCATTAAGTTGAATTTCTGCACATATGAGTGAATTTACTAATCTGGAGGCAGTGGTTGGGTGGGTAATGTCCAAAAACAAACTATCTTATTTATATTAAAGATCCTATTTATCCTCAAGACGTCTGATATAAATTCAATATAATGATGCTGTCCTATGTTAAAACATAACATTGTCAACATATAGACTATTTTTAACGGAATTATTATTATTATTATTATATTTACATGAATGAATGTGAAAAAGAAATGTGACTTTAGGGACATTTAGAATTTTTCAATAAGACCATTGATCTATTTGGATTGACTCATATATAACCTTTTTAAAATAATGTTACATATCTTACTTACAGACTCTAAAGGGCATTGAATAGCTCACTAGCTTCAGAACCGCTGTAATCGCTGGTTACAAGTTTAATGACAGATGATTCTGAACGTCAAGACAGGGTTTTGGAATGGAAAATTTGAAAGTTTTCCGGTATTCCAGGACAAATTTTATTTGGCACCGTAAAACAACGAATCAATATGCATCAAATAGTTGGCTGTGAACAACTGGTCCATCAGTGGGGTCCTTTTGTAAGCTCAAGCAAATTCTAACCAAACGCATACTAGCGATAGCCTATTAATTTAACGGCAGTCTTTCCGCTTCCATGTCCCTCTGCAAATGAAAACTGCTTGCTACGAGGATCATCATGGCCAAACAGCTGGTCATTTTTTTTGCATTTGAAAGGCTGAGCCTCAAATGTCGGTTTACTTTATTCTCTAAGCTTTTCCGCCTTTCCATTGCTTTCTGACATTTATAGTCGTTGAAACGCGTTTTTAGACTGTTATCGCAACAGGGGACAAGCAAGGCCATTGGTCGAACAAATTTCCCAGCAAGCCTGCCTTCTTAAACTTTAGGACGAAAACAAAAAAATCTAATAAATTGTACATAGCTTAAGTCCATGGGCTCTAATTTCTTGGCGCAGCGCAGGGTGGCGCAGCCCACGCAGTGGTAATTTCGTCCAGTGCAGCCCGCGCAGTGGTAATTTCGTGCGGTGCAACACTGTGCGCAGCCACTTTGGCAATTTGGTAGACGGACGTGCGCTGAGATGGGTGTGGTGGCGTAGTAGGGGGAGGTGTCACATATTATGCAGGCGTCGCACTGTCCCAAAATTGACACCAGATGGACACACGATAAAGGAAATGTTCAAATTCGGATCTGATCGTAAAAACAACGGGCCATTCGTGAGGGCATCTTAAGCCATCGTATGACCACCGGTTGAGTTTCTCAGGCTCCTGCAGCAACTTTGTGAGCGGTGGCAAAATCTTTGGCATGCCAAAAATTTGACCTCACGCAGGAGACATTACAGGACTTGAGACAGAGAGAGGCTGAACTGCATGTGCTGTATCAGCAGGGAGAGCAGCAGCGTGCACGGGAGAGGAGAGACCACCTGGCTGCACAGCTCTGTCCTTAACACTAGAACCGCGGCTGCCGCTTTTTATGCAGCACTGATGTTAGTAATGCATGATATTTCATGTCAGTAAAAGATATGAGTCCATCCGTCCATGACTTTTTCTAAATATGTGTTTTCTATGTTATATCAAAGTTTTGAACTTCTGTTATAAAACGTAAGTGAGTATTGATATTAAAGTGGTAATCCGTAAGATTTCCATCTCGTTACTGTCTGTTAAGTCAGTGTCTATCAGAGAGCGGGGATAAAACAACAGTGATTGGGCCTATGACCCACTGATGAAAGCACTTGTATTTCATTCTTTGCCAGGTAAAGCGATCAGTGTGTCTGTGGCGACATTCCCGCGCTATATTTAAATACAGGCGCATATCTAGTGACGCTTTTTTACGTCAGTAAGCAGTGTTTGGTCTGTCCAGAAGGTAGGAGGAGCCGCAAGCTAGCTTGAAGGAAGTAAGGAACCCCAGGAGAAGCAATGGCAAGGTAGACGTCAGAAGGGATCCAGTAGCGGTACCTACCTTAGCCTGAACCTTGGCTCTATCCCCTAACCCAGTGGTTCTCAAACTCGGTCCTGGCGCCCCACTGTGTATGCTTGTTTTTGTTCTGACCACAATTGCAATCTTAGGATTTTAACAAGCTGCTGATTTGCCTTAATTAGGTGCATTCATGTTTAGAGCAGTTATTTGTCCTCTTAAGCCACATTTGACAAATCTGCACATGCCATGAAGAGTTAAAATTTCATATCCACAATGAGATATGTGAGAAACCAGTATAAATAACTGCAGAGGGAAATTTGACCGAACCCTTAATCAACGTAAACAATCGATAGGTTCCTCATTGGTGAAACTGTCAACACATGGTTGCAAAAACAACAGCAATTTATTTGACAAGTCACACCTGTTTTGTTTCATGTTCATTTTATAAAGTTCAGACAAATTATTTTGAAAGAATTCAAAACACCTGTGTTCAGCAACCCAATTTGGAGCTTACTGATTTTCTCAGAGTCTAGTTTGATCTGTTTAGAAATATTTTTACCTGAAAATCCTCACAATATGGAAAAATAAGCATAACATGTTTGAGGGTTTTTATTCTTCATGGCACAGGGGATACGTCCATAAAAATGTGGCCAAAGGTGGTAAATAACTGCTCTAAACATGGATTGCAGCTAATTAAGATAAATCGACACCTTGTTAAAATCCTAAGATTGCAATTGTGGTTGGACCAAAAACCAGCATACACAGTGGGGCGCCAGGAACGAGTTTGAGAACCACTGCCTTAACCCTAAATCTAACTTGTCCCTGACACTTTACGTCAGTTTTACGGATGGAATTAAGGGAGGACCGCTAAAAATGCAGCCTTCAAAGAAGCGGAAAGTACCGCTACTGGATGCCTTCTGACGTCTACCCAATGGCAATGGCAAATACCATACTGTGTAGCTACACTGTGCACTGTAGAAACTAACGTTAGCTGAGTCTCTGTTGAGGCTACTATGGAAACTAAAATCATAACGTAATTTCAGGAAGAAAACGGGAAAAGAAGCTACGTTAACCGCCTCGACAAATTATTTTTATTAAAAAAAAAAGTTATACCGTTACGTTAACCAACTACCGTTTTCATTATTTACACAGGGCTCTCAACTTTCACATATTCGGCTTGAGTTTAAATGACATTCACGTTCCCGTGAATGGCTAAAGTCAACAGGAAGTCGGCCATTTTGAATTGAACGGCGATTTGCATCTTGCGTTCTTTTGCAAACTCCTCCTAGGGATTTCTTCAGATTTTCATGAAAACCGCTGTGTGTAGTCTTGACCCCTTGAAGAGCAAAAGTTATTAAATTCATTTCGGTGGGAGTCATGGTGTGGGTGTGGCAGGGCCGCCATTTTAAGCGATTCGCCATGAAAATTCAAATGCTTATGACTTCAGTGTACATCATCTGACATGCACCAAACTTTATGGGTATCACAAGAGTCCCGCCCTGAATCAATTCACATGGTCATATTTAGCCATACTGACAGGTCCCCCTCCTGGCCACGGGAAATTACCAAAATTGTGCATGTGTCATACTTTTGTGAACTTCTCCTACAGATTTCATCTGAATATCACGAAAATTGGTGTGGACACTCTTGAGCCCTGTGACATGAAAACTTATATCTCTTGTTGTCAATTAACGGTGTGCGTGTGATGGGACGGCCATTTTGAGCATCTTTCCGTGACAGGCGACAATGACAGGTCTGAAGAACATCTACATGCAATTCCTCCGACAGACCCAAGCAACGTTACCTCCAGTCGGCGAGTGCAGGGGTCGGCGGTCGCTCGTTCTCTGAGTTGCATCTGTGTGCGAGGGCCGGTACAACGCCGCTTGCGGCTTTAATTATTATTCTTATTACGGGCCCGAGCACTCACGTTGCGAGGACCGTATTGTATCTGTAGTGATTATTATTACGGGCCCGAGCACTCACGGTGCCAGGACCGTATTGTATCTGTAGTGATTATTACGGGCCCGAGCACTCACGGTGCGAGGACCGTATTGTATCTGTTGTGATTATTATTATTATTCTTATTATTACGGGCGAAACTCACGGTGTGAGGACCGTGATTGTATCTGTTGTGATTATTATTATTATTATTATTACGGGCCCGAGCACTCACGGTGCGAGGACCGTATTGTATCTGTAGTGATTATTATTATTATTATTATTCTTATTATTCTTCCACTTGACAGGGCTTTTTGGGGGCTTTAACATGTTTCAATTCGAACAAAAATGTATCTGTAGTGATTATTATTATTATTATTATTATTTTTATTATTCTTATTATTATTACAGGCCCGAGCACTCACGGTGCGAGGACCGTATTGTATCTGTTGTGATTATTACGGGCCCGAGCACTCACGGTGCGAGGACCGTATTGTATCTGTTGTGATTATTATTATTCTTGTTATTCTTATTATTCTTATTATTATTATTCTTCCACTTTACAGGGCTTTTTGGGGGCTTTAACGTGTTTCAATTCGAACAAAAATGTGGCTGAAAAAATTAGGCATGTTGAAAATTCTATGATTTTATTGGTTTCGCCAGTGGGCGGGGCAAAATGGCTCCACAGCGCCCCCTAGAAAAATAAAAAAATTCATGAAAAATCTGTGGTTTGCCCGATTATGCTGAAATTTGGTAGGCATGTAGAGCTTGCCAAGACAAACGGATTTGCCGTTTGGGACGTTTTTGTCCAATGCACAGGAAGACCGCTAGGTGGCGTTGAAAAATTCAAAAAATTAGGCCATTTTTGCCGATTTCAGGCATCGGAATTTAACGAACTCCTCCTAGGGGTTTTGCCGGATTCTCATGAAAATCACTGCGTTTACTCTTGACCCCTTGAAGATCAAAAGTTATTAAAATCATCTCGGTTGGAGTCAAGGTGTGGGCGTGGCAGGGCCGCCATTTTAAGCGTTTTGCCATGAAATTTCAAATGCTTATAACTTCAGTGATATTTGTCCGACGTGCACCAAACCTCAGGAGTATTATAAGAGTCCCGCCATGAAACCAATCAAATGGTCATATTCAGCCATACTGACAGCGCCCCCTCCTGGCGACAGGAAATGACAAAAATTGGGCATGTGTCATACTTTTGCGAACTCCTCCTACAGATTTCATCTGAATGTCATGAAAACGGGCGTGGACACTCTTGAGACGTGTGACATAAAAAGTTATTATAATCTTGTTGTTCGGATTAACCCTGTGGGCGTAATGGGGCGGCCATTATCAGCATCTCGCCGTGAACATTGATTCCCTAATAAATTTAGGTAAACTTTGTTCGTTACATACCAAACTTCACAAGCTGGTCAGTTTCCATAGACAATTACTAATTGTATTGGTTTTGCAAGTGGGCGGGGCCAACTGCCTCGCTAGCGCCCTCTAAACTGCAGCCCCAAGGCCTTCCTGCACGTACACTGATGAAAGTTGCTGGACATATGTATCACACCCACGTCTACAAAAAAGTCTCTTGACACCATAGGCTAAAGTCAACAGGAAGTCGGCCATTTTTAATTGAACGGCCATTTTTGGCGATTTGCACGCTATGCATTTTAACGAACTCCTCCTAGGGATTTTTTCCGATTCTCATGAAAATCGCTATGTGTACTTTTGACCCCTTGAAGAGCAAACTTTATTAAATTCATTTCGGTGGGAGTCATGGTGTGGACGTGGCAGGGCCGCCATTTTAAGCGTTTTGCCATGAAATTTCAAATGCTTATAACTTCAGTAATATTTGTCCGACGTGCACCAAACATCAGGAGTATTATCAGAGTCCCGCCCTGAAACCACTCAAATGGTCATATTCAGCCATACTGACAGCGCCCCCTCCAGGCGACAGGAAATGACAAAAATTGGGCATATGTCATACTTTTGCATACTCCTCCTACAGATTTCATCTGAATGTCATGAAAACGGGCGTGAACACTCTTGAGACCTGTGACATGAAAAGTTATTAAAATCTTCTTGTCGGATTAACCCTGTGGGCGTAATGGGGTGGCCATTTTCAGCATCTCACCGTGAACATTGATTCCCTAATAAATTTAGGTAAACTTTGTTCTTTACATACCAAACTTCACAAGCTGGTCAGTTTCCATAGACAATTACTAATTGTATTGGTTTTGCAAGTGGGCGAGGCCAACTGCCTCGCTAGCGCCCTCTAAACTGCAGCCCCAAGGGCTTCCTGCACGTACACTGATGAAAGTTGCTGGACATATGTATCACACCCACGTCTACAAAAAAGTCTCTTGACACCATAGGCTAAAGTCAACAGGAAGTCGGCCATTTTTAATTGAACGGCCATTTTTGGCGATATGCACGTTGCGTACTTTAACGAACTCCTCCTAGGGATTTTGTCCAAATCTCATGAAAATCGCTTTGTGTACTCTTGACCCCTTGAAGAGCAAAAGTTATTAAAATCATTTCGGTGGTTTCATGGTGTGGGCGTGGCTGGGCCGCCATTTTAAGCGATTCGCCATGAAAATTCAAATGCTTATGACTTCAGTGTAATTTGTCCGCCATGCACCAAACTTTATGCATATCATAAGAGTCCCGCCCTGAAGCCATTCACATGGTCATATTTAGTCATACTGACAGCTCCCCCTCCTGGCGACAGGAAATTACCAAAATTGTGCATGTGTCAGACTTTTGCGAACTTCTCCTGCAGATTTCATCTGAATGTCACGAAAACGGGTGTGGACACTCTTGAGCCCTGTGAGATGAAAATTTATCAAAATATCTTGTTGTCAATTAATGGTGTGGGTGTGACGGGGTGGACATTTTGAGCATCTTTCCGTGACAGGCGAGAGTGACAGGTCGGAAGAACATTTACATGCAATTCCAGCGACAGACCTAAGCAACTTTACCTCCAGTTGGCGAGCGCAGGGATTGGCGGTGGCTCGTTCTCGGCGGTGCATCGGTGTGCGAGGGCCCGTACAACGCCGCTTGCGGCTTTAATTATTCTTATTATTCTTCTTATTATTATTATTCTTCCACTTTACAGGGCTTTTTGGGGGCTTTAACGTGTTTCAATTCGAACAAAAATGTGGCTGAAAAATCAGGCCTGGTGAAGATTCTATGATTTTATTCGTTTCGCCAGTGGGCGGGGTAAAATGGCTCCACAGCGCCCCTTAGAAAAATTCAAAAATTCATGAAAAATCTGTGGTTTGCCCGATTATGCTGAAATTTGGTAGGCATGTAGAGCTTGCCAAGACAAACGGATTTGCTTTTTGGGACGTTTTTTTCCAATGCACAGGAAGACCGCTAGGTGGCGTTGAAAATTCAAAAATTAGGCCATTTTTGCCGATTTCAGTCATCGGAATTTAACAAACTCCTCCTAGGGGTTTTGCCGGATTCTCATGAAAATCACTGTGTTTACTCTTGACCCCTTGAAGATCAAAAGTTATTAAAATCATCTCGGTTGGAGTCAAGGTGTGGGCGTGGCAGGGCCGCCATTTTAAGCGTTTTGCCATGAAATTTCAAATGCTTATAACTTCAGTGATATTTGTCCGACGTGCACCAAACCTCAGGAGTATTATAAGAGTCCCGCCCTGAAACCACTCAAATGGTCATATTCAGCCATACTCTCAGCGCCCCCTCCTGGCGACCAGAAATGACAAAAATTGGGCATGTGTCATACTTTTGCGAACTCCTCCTAAAGATCTCATCTGAATGTCAGTAAAACGGGCATGGACACACTTGAGACCTGTGCCATGAAAAGTTATTAAAATCTTCTTGTTCGGAGTAACCCTGTGGCCGTGATGGGGCGGCCATTTTGAGCATCCCGTTGTGAACATTGATTCCCTAATAAATTGAGGTAAACTTTGTTCTTTACATACCAAACTTCACAAGCTGGTCAGTTTCCATAGACAATTACTAATTGTATTGGTTTTCCAAGTGGGCGGGGCCAACTGCCTCGCTAGCGCCCTCTAAACTGCAGCCCCAAGGCCTTCTACCACGTACACTGATGAAAGTTGCTGGACATTTGTATCAGAACCACCTCTACAAAAAAGTCTCTTGACACCACAGGCTAAAGTCAACAGGAAGTCGGCCATTTTTAATTGAACGGCCATTTTTGGCGATTTGCACGTTGCGTACTTTATCGAACTCCTCCTAGGGATTTTGTCTGATTCTCATGAAAATCGCTGTGTTAACTCTTGACCCTTTGAAGATCAAAAGTTATTAAATTCATTTCGGTGGGAGTCATGGTTTGGGCGTGGCAGGGCCGCCATTTTAAGTGATTCGCCAAGAAAATTCAAATGCTTATGACTTCAGTGTTCATTGTCCGACATGCACCAAACTTAATGCATATCATAGGAGTCCCGCCCTGAAGCCATTCACATGGTCATATTTAGCCATACTGACAGCGCCCGCTCCTGGCGACAGGAAATTAGCAAAATTGTGCATGTGTCATACTTTTGCGAACCTCTCCCGCAGATTTCATCTGAATGTCACGAAAACGGGTGTGGACACTCTTGAGCCCTGTGACATGAAAACTTATCAAAATCTTTTGTTGTCAATTAACAGTGTGGGTGTGACGGGGTGGACATTTTGAGCATCTTTCCGTGACAGGCGAAAGTGACAGGTCTGAAGAATATTTACATGCAATTCCTGCTACAGACTCAAGCAACTTTACCTCCAGTTGGCGAGCGCAGGGATTGGCGGTGGCTCGTTCTCGGCGGTACATCGGTGTGCGAGGGCCCGAACAACGCCGCTTGCGGCTTTAATTATTATTATTATTCTTATTATTATTCTTCCACTTTACAGGGCGTTTTGGGGGCTTTCACGTGTTTCAATTCGAACAAGAATGTGGCTGAAAAATCAGGCCTGGTGAAAATTCTATGATTTTATTGGGTTCGCCAGTGGGCGGGGCAAAATGACTCCTCAGCGCCCCCTAGAAAAATTTAAAAATTCATGAAAAATCTGTGGTTTGCCCGATTATGCTGAAATTTGGTCGGCCTGTAGAGCTTCCCAAGACAAACGGATTTGCCATTTGGGACGTTTTTGTCCAATGCACAGGATGCCCGCTAGGTGGCGTTGAAAATACAAAATTAGGCGATTTTTGCCAATTTCAGGCATCAGAATTTAACGAACTCCTCCTAGGGGTTTTGCCGGATTCTCACGAAAATCACTCTGTTTACTCTTGACCCCTTGAAGATCAAAAGTTATTAAAATCATCTCGGTTGGAGTCACGGTGTGGGCGTGGCAGGGCCGCCATTTTAAGCGTTTTGCCATGAAATTTCAAATGCTTATAACTTCAGTGATATTTGTCCGACCTGCACCAAACGTCAGGCGCATGATAAGAGTCCCGCCCCGAAACCAATCAAATGGTCATATTCAGCCATACTGACACCGCCCCCTCCTGGCGACAGGAAATGGCCAAAATTGGGCATGTGTCATACTTTTGCGAACTCCTCCTACAGATTTCATCTGAATTAAACGAAAACGGGTGTGGACACTCCCGAGAATCGTGACATCAAATATTATTAAAATCTTAATGTTTGGATTAGCCCTGCGTGCGTGACAGGGTGGCCATTTTGAGCATCTCAGTGTGAGCAACAATTCCCTAATAAATTTAGTAAAACCTTGTTCATTACATACCAAACTTCACATACTGGTCAGTTTCCATAGTAAATTATGAACTGTATCGGTTTCCCAAGTAGGCAGGGTTAACTGCCTCGCTAGCGCCCCCTAAACTGCTGCCCCAAGGCACTCTTCCACGTACACTGATGAAAATTTGTGGGCATATGTAGCACAACCACATCTACAAAAATGTCTCTTGACACCATAGGCTAAAGTCAACAGAAAGTCGGCCATTTTGAATTGAACAGCCATTTTTGGCGATTTGCATGTTGCGTTCTTTTGCGAAATCCTCCTCGGGATTTTTTCGGATTTTCATGAAAACAGCTGTGTGTAGTCTTTACCCTTTGAAGAGCAAAAGTTATTAAATTCATTTTGTTGGGAGTCATGGTGTGGGCGTGGCAGGGCCGCCATTTTAAGCGATTCGCCATGAAAATTCAAATGCTTGTGACTTCAGTGTGCATTATCCGACATGCACCAAACCTTATGCATATCACAAGAGTCCCGCCCTGAAGCCATTCAAATGGTCATATTTAGCCATACTGACAGCGCCCCCTCCTGGCGACAGGAAATTACCAAAATTGTGCATGAGTCATTCTTTTGCAAACTTCTCCTGCAGATATCATCTGAATGTCAAGAAAAAGGGTGTGGACACTTTTGAGCCTTGTGACTTTAAAACTTAGCAAAATCTCTTGTTGTTAATTAACGGTGTGGGTGTGACGGGGTGGCCATTTTGAGCATCTTTCCGTGACAGGCGACAGTGACAGGTCTGAAGATCATTTCCATGCAATTCCTGTGACAGACCCAAGCAACGTTACCTACAGTCAGCGAGCGCAGGGAATGGCGGTCGCTCGTTCTCGGCGGTGCATCGGTGTGCGAGGGCCCGTACAACGCCGCTTGCGGCTTTAATTACGGGCCCGAGCACTCACGGTGCAGGGACCGTATTGTATCTGTAGTGATTATTATTATTCTTATTATTACGGGCCCGAGCACTCACGGTGCGAGGACCGTATTGTATCTGTAGTGATTATTATTATTATTCTTACTATTATTATTACGGGCCCGAGCACTCATGGTGCGAGGACCGTATTGTATCTGTTGTGATTATTATTATTATTATGATTCTTATTATTATTATTATTAATATTATTATTATTCTTATTATTCTTCCACTTTACAGGGCTTTTTGGGGGCTTTAACGTGTTTCAATTCGAAAAAAAATGTGGCTGAAAATTCAGGCCTGGTAAAAATTCTATGATTTTATAGGTTTCGCCAGTGGGCGGGGCAAAATGGCTCCACGGCGCCCCCTAGAAAAATTTAAAAATTCATGAAAAATCTGTGGTTTCCCCGATCATGCTGAAATTTGGTAGGCATGTAGAGCTTGCCAAGACAAACGGATTTGCCCTTGGGACGTTTTTGTCCAATGCACAGGATGCCCGCTAGGTGGCGTTGAAAATTCAAAAATTAGGCCATTTTTGCCGATTTCAGGCATCGGAATTTAACGAACTCCTCCTAGGGGTTTTGCTGGATTCTCACGAAAATCACTGTGTTTACTCTTGACCCCTTGAAGATCAAAAATGATTAAAATCATCTCGGTTGGAGTCAAGATGTGGGCGTGGCAGGGCCACCATTTTAAGCGTTTTGCCATGAAATTTCAAATGCTTATAACTTCAGTGATATTTGTCCGACCTGCACCAAACGTCAGGCGTATTATAAGAGTCCCGCCCTGAAACCACTCAAATGGTCATATTCAGCCATACTCACAGCGCCCCCTTCTGGCGACAGGAAATGACAAAAATTGGGCATGTGTCATACTTTTGCGAACTTCTCCTACAGATTTCATCTGAATGTCACTAAAACGGGCTTGGACACTCTTGAGACCTGCACCATGAAAAGTTATTAAAATCTTCTTGTTCGGATCAACTCTGGGGGCGTGATGGGGTGGCCATTTTGAGCATCTTGCCGCGAACAAGGATTCCCTAATAAATTTAGGTAAACGTTTTTCATGCTTGTCAGATTCCAAAGACATTTACGAATTTATTTATTTATTTATTTATTTATTTATCCTTTATTTAGCCAGGAAGGTCCCATTGAGATACAAGATCTCTTCTTCCAGGGAGTCCTGGTCAAGGCAGCAGCATGAGCAGTTTCACATGTATACATACAAAACGTTTAAAACATTAAAAAACATAAAAACACAATTTGACACGTACAATACATCAAAGCAGCACAGAGGAAACAGCAGGAGGAGAGTTGTACAGGCCAGTCCAATATAACTGTTACACACTCCACATCAAAATCTCAGATTAAGTAAAACAACAACATGTTTCCTTCAGGGCGGTTTGTAAAAGTCTTTTAAAAAGATGTAAAGAAGGGAATGCTCCTAGGTTAGTACTTTTTTGCAGCTCATTCCAGGCCCAGGGTGCATAAAAGGAAAAAGCAGTTTTACCAAGCTCTGAGTGCACCCTGGGGACATGTAAAAGAATACGATTATTAGATCTTGTACAGTAGTTGCCTGTATGATAAGACAAAAGGTTGGAGATATAAGTGGGCATTTTACCTTGTAATGACTTGGCAATAAATATCAACATATGTGTTTTTCTCCTCTGATATTGAGAAGACCACCCAAGTAGTTCATATAAAGTACAATGGTGAGTGTGAGAACCAGCATTCGTTACAAAGCGTAATGCAGCATGATATGCAGAGTCTAGTTTTTTCAGGAGGGATGAAGCCGCATGCATATAAATTACATCACCATAATCTAAAACTGATAAAAATGAGCTTTGCACAATTTTCTTTCTGGCCTCAAATGAAAAGCATTTCTTTAAGCGGAAAAGAAAGCCAAGCTTTGGACGAAGTTTTTTCAATAGATTATCAATGTGCATGTTAAATGTCATCTTATCATCATGCCAGATGCCCAAATATTTGTACGAGGTAACTCTCTCTATACATGTACCTTCTAGTGTTGACAATGTGAAATCAGTGATCTTTGAGCGAGCGCGAGTGAAGGTCATATATTTGGTCTTTTTTGGATTAAGGTCCAACTTCAGTTTTAATAATGAATGCTGCAGGGACTGAAAAGCATCCTGCAAATGCTCTTTGGCTTGATTCAAAGAGGGTGCTCCCGCATAAATAATTGTGTCATCAGCATACAAATGTAGCTTAGCAGGATTTATTCCATGACCTAGGTCATTTATAAAAATAGAGAATAAAATGGGGGCTAAAATAGATCCTTGCGGGACACCTTTGTTTACTGTAAGAAAGGTTGAGGTATCATTTTCTACAGAGATGCACTGCGTTCTTTCAGTTAAATAGTTCTTAAACCAATTTAAAGCCATGTCACTAAGGCCTATACAGGCAAGTCTCTGTAATAGGAGTTGGTGGACTACCGAGTCAAATGCTTTTGACAAATCAACAAATAGAACTGCGCAGTGCTGTTTGCCGTCTAAAGCTTTGATAATATCATTTGTAACTAGCATTGTCGCTGTTATAGTACTGTGGCCTGATCTAAAACCTGACTGACAATCACTGAAAATATTATTATCAGATATAAATTGTTTCAATTGGTCATTCACAAAAGATTCAAAGACTTTGGCTATAACAGACAACCTGGAAATGGGACGGTAGTTATTTGGATCGGAGGGGTCTCCACTCTTTAATAAAGGGAAAACCATAGCAGATTTCCATGTACCAGGTATGATATTAGAGGTTAAGCTCAGATTAAAAATAGAAGCAATTGGCTCTGCAATAATATCTGCAGCAATTTTTAGAAAATAAGGCTCTATCTTATCAGGGCCAGAAGATTTCTTACAATCTAAGCTCAATAGGGCTTCATGAACTTGAAGAACAGAGATGGGAGTAAATGTGAATTTCCGTGCAGGGGTACAAAAGACAGACTCTGAGTTTCCTTCATCACTCAGGACCTCCGTAACACTGGGGTCATATGTTGAACCAGAAGAAATGAAATGTCTATTAAAAGAGTCGATAATATTTGTTACACCCTGGATTACACTTTGATTTATTTTAAGAACATTAGGAAGACTAGTTTTTGTAATGAAACCTGAGAGGTTTTTGACCAACTTCTAGAATTTGACAGGATTATTCAGATTTTCATTTATCATGGAAAGGTAGTAATCACTTTTAGAATTTTTGACTAATTTTGAACACCTATTTCTTAGAGTTCTGTATAGGGTCCAATCTAAAGGATTATTGGACTTCTTTGCTTTCGCCCAAGCAGCATTTCTTTGTCTAATACAGGCAGAGATGCATTCGGTAAACCAAGGGTTATTTTTACCACTAACTCTAAATCTTCTAAAAGGGGCGTGTTTATCACAAATTGCCAAGAAAGTGGATCTGAAATAATCCCAGGCTAAATCCACATCAGGCATTTGTGAGACAATACTGAGGTCACAATTAAAAAGATCGTGCAAAAAAGCCTGTTCGTTAAAAAGTTTAAACAGACGTTTATAAATAAACCGCGGTTTATTCTCAGCGATCTTACAGTTTCTCACACAGACAACTGCACAATGATCGCTAACATCATTAAAAAAATCCCAACCGCCGAGAATTTGTGAGGTGCGTTTGTTAATATAATGTCTAGTAATGTCGATTTGCTCTGATCTTTTAGGTTGAGCAGATTCGGCGAGTTCCAATTGTGACAGACAATTTTGCACACAAAAGTCCTTGAACTGATCATAGGTTGACGAGAGCCAGTCCCAGTTTAGGTCTCCGAGTAATATCAACTCGGAGTTTGTCCAGTTCTGAAGAATGTGCATAAGTGAAGTGGGCGCTTCACTTGAAGCTGAAGGCGGACGATAGCAACCGACCACAATAACATTAGCGCCATTAGGAATGGATACTTGAATTGCGAAAGTTCGAAACAATTCGGTTTTGCTAGTAGATTGAAGGCAAGTGCAATTCAGGTTAGATTTGGTGTAAATTGCTATCCTCCCCCTTTTCTAGCACGATCGGCTCTAAAGACGTTGTATCCTTCTATCGAAATCATAGAGTTCGTGATTGATTTCTTCAGCCACGTTTCAGAAAAGACCATGACATCCGGATCAGTCGAGTTGGCCCATATCCTTATTGAATCCATTTTATTTACGAGGCTGCGCACATTCAGATGGAAAAAACCAAGTCCATTTCTAGATTTAAACTCATCTGGAGATTGAAGTTGCAGCAGCTCTGGACCTGGGTTAGGTTGGATATTACCTGATAGAAGGAGTAATAGAAAGACAATCCAGGTTCTCCTCGCTTGAGCTTTAGTACAGCTGCCGCCGCAGGTGAGCGTCGCGTAGGGAGACAGCCTCCCATTTCCCCCGGACCAAAGACATCGCAGACCTCTCGGTGCGTCCTTCTGGGGAAAACACGGCCAGGAAGAGAAGCCCATCTGGAATGGTTGGGTCATCATGGCAGGATCTCTAACCGGATCTGAGGATGTCACAGAGTGCACGGAAGGCCGTAGACAAGGCGATGGTGCACTTTTCCGAGCCTCGGCATCGAAAGACATGTCAGCAACTGGAATCCATAGTGCCAGGTAATCAAGCAGGTAAATTAGAAGGTAAAAGATCCGCATTTTGCGAATTTTATAAAACAATAAATCAATAAAATAAACGCCCCAAGGAATCCGGTGGAGTGTAAAAGAAGGAAAAAGGAAGTTATCTAACTACAGCATCTCAATGACCCAGCCCAATAAAGTTTTAATTGGTTTCGCAAGTGCGGGCCCAACTGCCTCGCTAGCGCCCCCTAATCTGGAGCCCCAAGGCCCCATTCCACGTACCCTGATGAAAATTGGTGGATATATGTATCACACTCACATCTACAAAAAAGTCTCTTGACACCATAGGCTAACGTCAACAGGAAGTAGGCCATTTTGAATTGAAAGGCTATTTTTTGCGATTTGTACGTCCCGTACTTTAACAAACTCCTCCTAGGGATTTTGTTCGATTCTCATGAAAATCGCTGTGTGTACTCTTGACCCCTTGAAGATCGAAAGTTATTGAAATCATTCCAGTGGGATTCACCGTGTGGGCGTGGCCGGGCCGCCATTTTAAGCGATTTGCCATGAAATTTCAAATGCTTATAACTTCAGTGTACATTGTCCGACATGCACCAAACTTTATTTGTATGATAAGAGTCTTGTCCTGAAGCAAATCAATTTGTCCTATTCAGCCATACTGACAGCGCCCCCTCCTGGCGACAGGAAATGGCCAAAATTGGGCTTGTGTCATACTTTTGCGAACTCCTCCTACAGATTTCATCTGAATGTCATGAAAATTGGTGGGGACACTCTTAAGACCTGTGACATGAAAAGTTATTAAAATCCTCACGTTCGAATTTATACCGTGGGCGTGACGGTGCAGCCATTTTGAGCATCTCGCCATGAACAACGATTCCCTAATACATTTAGTTAAACCTTGTTCATTACACACCACACTTCACAGGCTGGTCAGTTTCCATAAGATTTTACGGATTTCATTGGTTTTGCAAGTGGTCGGGGCCAACTGGCTCGCTAGCGCCCCCTAAACTGCAACCCCAAGTCCCTCTTCCACGTACACTGATGAAAATTGGTGGACATATGTATCACGCCCACATCTACAAAAAAGTCTCTTGACACCATATGATAAAGTCAACAGGAAGTCGGCCATTTTGAATTGAACAGCCATTTTTGGCGATTTGCACGTTGCGTACTTTAGCGAACTCCTTCTTGGGATTATTTCGGATTTTAATGAAAATCGCTTTGTGTAGTCTTGACCCCTTGAAGATCGAAATTTATTTAATTCATTCCGGTGGCCGTCATGGTGGGGGCGTGGCAGGGCCGCCATTTTAAGCGATTCGCCATGAAAATTCAAATGCTTTTCACTTAAGTGTACATTTTCCGATATGCACCAAACTTTATGTGAATGATAAGAGTCTTGCCCTGAAGCAAATCAAATTGTCCTATTCAGCCATACTGACAGCGCCCCCTCCTGGTGACGGGAAATGGCCAGAATTGGGTATGTGTCATACTTTCGCGAACTCTTCCAACAGATTTCATCTGAATGTCATGAAAATGGGTGTGGACACTCTTGAGAACCGTGACATGAAAAGTTATTAAAATCTTTTTGTTTTGATTAACTATCCGGGCGTGACAGGGCAGACATTTTGAGCATCTTGTCGTGACAGGCGACAGTGATAGTTCTGAAGAACATCTACATGCAATTCCTCCAACAGACTCTAGCAGCGTGACCTCTACTCGGCGAGCACAGGGGAGCGGGTGCTCGCAGAAGAGCGGGTGCTCGTTCTCGGCGGTGCATCGGTGTGCGAGGGCCCGTCCAACGCCGCTTGCGGCTTTAATTAGGGCCCGAGCCGACTGCAAGTCGTCCGAGGACCCTATTGAAATCGTACTGTTTATTTCTATTATTATCATTATTATTATTATTATTATTATTCTTGCGACAATTCAAAGGCCAATTTCGCCCCTTTCCCAATGGTGAAAATGCGTCTAACTTTCCACATTCGTCCGGCCGGATCCGAAATTTGATATTTTTGGGTGGTCGTTCATTGTCGACGCAAAATGCCAAAATAGCTCCCCCTAAACACGTTTCAAAATTCCCAAAGGGAAATTCGGTTACTTTGTCATAGGCAGACGAAATTTGGTAGACTTACGTATCATACCCAGACATACAAAAAATTTTATTGCAGCCACGCCCTAAACCCAACAGGAAGTCGGCCGTTAAGATTTGAATTTTTAAATTTGAAAACGAACTCCTCCTAGGGATTTTGCCCGATCTACTTCAAATTTGGTAAAGATCATCGAGAGACCAAGCTGATCAAAAGTTGTGCTCTGCATGTCTGTCGGTCAAAGGGCGTGGCTGCTAGGGCGTGACAAAGTTTGGCGACTCACCAAAAAAATTTCAAAATTCTCTCACACGCACATACTTGATCTTAGCAGCTTAAACCTTGCTGGACATGATGAAGTCTCGGCCCTGAATGTCCCCATTGCATAAATTTTGACTTTACTATTAGCGCCCCCCAGTGGTAACAGGAAGTGTCCAGTTATTACTTTGAAAACGAACTCCTCCTAGGGATTTTGCCCGATTGACTTCAAATTTGGTCCAGATCATCTAGGGACCAAGCTGATCAAAAATTGTGCTCTGCATGTCTGTAGGTCAAAGGGCGTGGCTGCTAGGGCGTGACAAAGTTTGGCGACTCGCTGAAAAAATTTCAAAATGCTCTCACGCCAACATACTTGATCGGAGCAGCTTCAAACTTGCTGGAAATGATGATGGCTCCGCCCTGAATGTCCAAATATATTAACTTCCCTTTACTAATAGTTCCCTCCGGTGGTAACAGGAAGTGACCATTTTTTACTTTTACATGTCCTGATGACAAATAGTTGAACCCATCAACTTCATTCCACTTCTAAAACATGCAGAACATGTTGGTGAAGCTACATTATGAGTGCTGTGAAGCTACAAGTAATGGCGTTTGTGTGGCAACGCGGCGAAGGTGAATCCCTGCCATGAAAATACGTTTGTGTTTTTGATGTCTTTACTGAACTCGTATCAGCATAAAAATTGATTCACAGGTCAAGCATGGCAAACTTTTAAATCTGATAGGCGCCTCGCCTATGGTTGGAACAAAATGTCTCTATAGCCCCCCCTTGTGGAAACAGGAAATGGCATATTTTACATTGACATTGGCCGATTTGCTCGAAGCTTTGCATTTGTGCTGACGGACTGCCCCTGAATGCACCTGCCCACATTTGGTAACGCTCAGAGCGCCCCCTGGTGGATGAACTCTCAACTTTTCATAACTACTTCCTACTTTGTCTGATTCGCTCGAAACTTTATCACAGGTTGGTGCCTGTACTTGACCTGTCCACTGGTCGTGAGTACACACCTGCACCCGTCAGGATCTCACCACTACCCCCAACGTCCACAAGGGTGTGAGGGCCCGTTCAACGCTGCTTGCAGCTTTAATTAGGGCCCAAGCCGACTGCAAGTCGTCTGCGGAGGGCACTATTGAAATCACGCTGTTTATTATTAGGGCCCGAGCCGACTGCAAGTCATCTGCGGAGGGCCCTATTGAAATCGCGCTGTTTATTATTATTATTATTATTAGGGCCCGAGCCGACTGCAAGTCGTCTGCGGAGGGCCCTATTGAAATCGCACTGTTTATTATTATTATTTTTTTTTTTTTTTATTATTATTATTATTATTATTCCGACATTTCAAAGGCCAATTTCGCCCCTTTCCCAATGGTGAAAACGCGTCTAACTTTCCACATTCGTCCGGCCAGATCCGAAATTCGATATTTTTGGGTGATTGTTCATGGTCGACGCAAAATGCCAAAATAGCGCCCCCTAAACACGTTTCAAAATTCCCATAGGGAAATTTGGTTACTGTCTCGTTGGCAGATGAAATTCGGTAGATATATGTATCATACCCAGACATACAAAAAATTTCATTGGAGCCATGCCCTAAACCCAACAGGAAGTCGGCCATTTTGATTTGAATTTTTGAATTTTAAAACGAACTCCTCCTAGGGATTTTGCCCGATCGACTTCAAATTTGGTCGAGATCATCGAGAGAGCAAGCTGATCAAATGTTGTGCTCTGCATGTCTGTAGGTCAAAGGGCGTGGCTGCTAAGGCGGGACAAATTTTGGCTACTCGCCAAAAAAAATTCAAAATGCTCTCAAGCCAACATACTTGATCGTAGCAGCTTCAAACCTGCTGCAAATGATGATGGCTCCGCCCTGAAGGTCACGATCTAATAACTTCCCACTTTACTAATAGCGCCCCCCTGTGGTAACAGGAAGTATCCAATTTGGTTACTTTGTCGCAGGCAGACGAAATTCGATACATATGTGTACCATACCCAGACATACAACAAACTCATTGGAGCCACGCCCTAAACCCAACAGGAAGTCGGCTATTTTGATTTGAATTTTTGAATTTTAAAACAAACTCCTCCTAGGGTTTTTGACCGATTGACTTCAAATTTGGTTCAGATCATCTAGAGACCAAGCTGATGAAAAGTTGCGCTCTGCGTGTCTGAAGGGCAAAGGGCGTGGCTGCTAGGGCATGACAAAATTTGGCAACTCACCAAAAAAATTTCAAAATGCTGTCACGCCAACATACTTGACCGTAGAAGCTTCAATCGTACTGGACATGATGAGTGCTCCGCCCTGAACGTCAGGATATCATAACTTCCCACTTTATTAATAGCACCCCCTGGTGATAACAGGAAGTGTCCATTTTTTATTTTAACATGTACTGATGACACATAGTTGAACCCATCAACTTCATTCCATTTCTAAAACATGCAGAACAAGTTGGTGAAGCTACTTTATGAATGCTGTGAAGCTACAAGTAATGGCGTTCCTGTGGCAACGCGGCGAAGATGGATCCCTTGCCATGAAAATACGTTTGTGTTTTTGATGTCTTTACTGAACTCGTATCATCATAAAAATTGATACACAGGTCAAGGATGGCAAGCTCTTAAATCTGATAGGGGCCTCGCCTATGGGGGGAGCAAAATGTCTCCATAGCGCCCCCTTGTGGAAACAGGAAATGCCATATATTACATTGACATTGGCCGATTTCCTCGAAACTTCACATTTGTGCCAAGGGTCTGCCCCTGAATGCAGCTGCACACATTTGGTTACGCACCGAGCACCCCCTTGTGGATGAACTATCTCTCTGTCATAACTCCTTTGTGCTTTGTCTGATTTGCTCGAATCTTCATCACAGGTTGGTGCCTGTACTTGGGCAGTCCTATAGTCGTGAGTGCACACCTGCACCCATCAGGCTCTCATCACCACCCCCAACATGCACAAGGGTGCGAGGGCCCGTTCAACGCTTGCAGCTTTAATTATTATTATTATTATTATCATTATTATTTATTAATCTTCCGACATTTCAAAGGCCAATTTCGCCCCTTTCCCAATAGTGAAAACGCTTGTAACTTCCCACATTCGTCCGGCCGGATCCAAAATTCGATATTTTTGAGCGTTCTCACACGTCCGACCCCAAATGCCGAAATAGCGCCCCCTAAACACGTTTCAAAATTCCCATAGGGAAATTCGGTTACTTTGTGAGAGGCAGACGAAATTCGGTAGACCTATGTAGCATACCCAGCCATACAAAAAAAACTTCATTGGAGCCACGCCCTAAACCCAACAGGAAGTCGGCCATTTTGATTTGAATTTTTTAATTTGAAAACGAACTCCTCCTAGGGACTTTGCCCGATCGACTTCAAATTTGGTGGAGATCATCTAGAGACCAAGCTGATCAAAAGTTGTGCTCTGCATGTCTGTCGGTAAATGGGCGTGGCTGCTAGGGCGTGACAAAGTTTGGCGACTCGACAAAAAAATTTCTAAATGCTCTCACGCCCACATACTTGATCTTTGCAGCTTCAAACTTGCTGGATATAATGAGGTCTCCGCCCTGAACATCCCCATATCATAAATTTACACTTTACTGATAGCGTCCCCCGGTGGCAACAGGAAGTGTCCAGTAATTGCTTTGAAAACGAACTCCTCCTAGGGATATTGCCTAGGAGTCGCCAAAAAAATTTCAAAATGCTTTCACGCCAACATACTTGATCGTAGCAGCTTCAAACTTGCTGGAAATGACGATGGCTCCGCCCTAAATGTCATGATCTCATAACTTCCCACTTCTCTAATAGCGCCATCCGGTGGTGACAGGAATTTACCAGTTTGGTTACTTTGTCATAGGCAGACGAAATTCGATACACATTTGTATCATACCCAGACATACAAAAAAGTCATTGGAGCCACGCCATAAACCCAACAGGAAGTCGGCCATTTTGATTTGAATTTTTGAATTTTAAAACGAACTCCTCCTAGGGTTTTCAAAGATTGACTTCAAATTTGATTCAGAACATCTAGAGACCAAGCAGATCAAAAGTTGTGCTCTGCATGTCTGTCAGTCAAAGGGCGTGGCTGCTAGGGCGTGACAAAAATTGGCAACTCACCAAAAAAATTTCAAAATGCTCTCACGCCAACATACTTGATCGTAGCAGCTTCAAACTTGCTGGAAATGATGATGGCTCCGCCCTGAATGTCATGATATTATAACTTCCCACTTATCTAATAGCGCCCCCCTGTGGTCACAGGAAGTGGCCAGTATGGTTTCTTTGTTGTAGGCAGTAGAAATTCAATACACATATGTATCATACCCTGTCATACACAAAACTTATTGGAACCACGCCCTAAACCCAACAGGAAGTCGGCCATTTTGATTTGAATTCTTGAATTTGAAAACGAACTCCTCCCAGGGTTTTCGACCGATTGACTTCAAATTTGGTACAAATCATTTAGAGACCAAGCTGATCAATAGTTGTGCTCTGCATGTCTGTCGGTCAAAGGGCGTGGCTGCTTGGGCATGACAAAAATTGGCGACTCGCCAAAAAAAATTCAAAATGCTCTCACGCCCATATACTTGATCATAGCCGCTTCAAACTTGCTGGAAATGATGATGGCTCTGCCCTGAAAGTCACGATATCATAACCTCCCACTTTACTATTAGCGCCCCCTGGTGGTCACAGGAAGTGACCATTTTTTACTTTAACATGTACTGATGACACAAAGTCGAACCCATCAACTTCATTCAACTTCTAAAAAATGCAGATCAAGTTGTTGAAGCTACATTATGAATGCTGTGAAGCTACAACTAATGGCGTTCATGTGGCAAGGTGGCGAAGATGGATCCCTTGCCATGAAAATACGTTTGTGTTTTTGATGTCTTTCCTGAACTCGTTTCATCATAAAAATTGATACACAGGTCAAGGATGGCAAGCTGTTAAATCTGATAGGGGCCTCGCCCTTTTCGGGAGCAAAATGTCTCAACAGCGCCCCATTGTGGAAACTGGAAATGCCATATTTTACATTGACATTGGCCGATTTGCTCGAAACTTCGCATTTGTGTTGACGGTCTGCCCCTGAATGCACCTGCCCCCATTTGTTTCAGCTCAGAGTGCCCCCTGGTGGATCAACTAACAACTTTTCATAACTCCTTCCTGCTTTGTTCGATTCGCTCGAAACTTTATCACAGGTTGGTGCCTGTGCTTGACCTGCCCACTGGTCGTGAGTGCACACCTGCACCCGTCAGGATCTCACCACTACCCCCAACGTGCACAAGGGAGTGAGGGCCCGTTCAACGCTGCTTGCAGCTTTAATTATTATTATTAGGGCCCGAGCCGACTGCAAGTCATCCGAGGACCCTATTGAAATCGTACTGTTTATTTTTATTATTATTATTATTATTCTTGCGACAATTCAAAGGCCAATTTCGCCCCTTTCCCAATGGTGAAAACGCGTCTAACTTTCCACATTCGTCCGGCCGGATCCGAAATTCGATATTTTTGGGTGGTCATTCATGGTCGACGCAAATTGCCAAAATAGCGCCCCCTAAACACGTTTCAAAATTCCCATAGGGAAATTCGATTACTTTCTCGTAGGCAAACGAAATTCGGTACACATATGTAACATACCCAGAAATACAAAAAATTTCATTGGAGCCACGGCCTAAACCCAACAGGTATTCGGCCATTTTGATTTGAATTTTTGAATTTTAAAACGAACTCCTCCTAGGTATTTTGTCCGATCGACTTCAAATGTGGTACAGATCATCTAGAGACCAAGCTGATCAAAATTTGTGCTCTGCATGTCTTTCGGTCAAAGGGCGTGGCTGCTTGGGCGTGGCAAAATTTGGCGACTCAACCAAAAAAATTTCAAAATGCTCTCTCGCCCATATACTTGATCTTAGCAGCTTCAAACTTGCTGGACAAGATGATGTCTCCGCCCTGAACATCTGCATATCATAACTTTTCACTTTACTAATAGCGCCCCCCAGTGGTAACAGGAAGTGACTAGTTTTTACTTTGAAAACGAACTCCTCCTAGAGATTTTGCCCGATCGACTTAAAATTTGGTGGAGATCATCTAGAGAGCAAGCTGATCAAAAGTTGTGCTCCGCATGTCTGTAGGTCAAAGGGCGTGGCTGCTAGGGCGTGACAAATTTTGGCTACTCGCCAAAAAAATTTCAAAATGCTCTCACTCCAACATACTTGATCGTAGCAGCTTCAAACTTGCTGGAAATGATGATGTCTCCGCCCTGAACGTCAGGATATAATAACTTCCCACTTTACTAATAGCGCCCCCTGGTGGTTACAGGAAGTTACCAGTTCGGTTACTTTGACGTAGGCAGACGAAATTTGGTACACTTGTGTATCATACCCAGACATACAAAAAAGTCATTGGAGCCACGCCCTAAACCCAACAGAAAGTCAGCCATTTTGATTTGAATTTTTTAATTTCAAAATGAACTCCTCCTAGGGTTTTCGACCGATTGACTTCAAATTTGGTAGAGATCATCTAGAGACCAAGCTGATCAAAAGTTGTGCTCTGCATGTCTGTAGGTCAAAGGGCGTGGCTGCTAGGGTGTGACAAAGTTTGGCGACCCGCCAAAAAAAATTCAAAATGCTCTCACACCAACATACTTGATCATAGCAGCTTCAAACTTGCTGTTGATGATGATGGCTCCGCCCTGAACGTCAGGATGTATTAACTTCCCACTTTACTAATAGCGCCTCCTGGTGGTAACAGGAAGGGACCAGTTCAGTTACTTTGTCGTAGGCAGAAGAAATTCAATACACATATGTATCACACCCAGACATACAAAAAACTCATTGGAGCCACACCCTAATCCCAACAGGAAGTTGGCCATTTTGTTTTAATTTTTCAATTTTAAAACGAACTCCTCCTAGGGTTTTCGACCGATTGACTTCAAATTTGGTACAGATCATCTAGAGACCAAGTTGATAAAAAGTTGTCCTCTGCGTATCTGTAGGGCGAAGGGCGTGGCTGCTAGGGCGTGACAAATTTTGGCGACTGGCCAAAAAAATTTCAAAATGCTCTCACGCCAACATACTTGATCAGAGCAGCTTCAAACTTGCTGGAAATGATGATGGCTCCGCCCTGAACGTCACGATATAATAACTTCGCACATTACTAATAGCGCCCCCCTGTGGTAACAGGAAGTGACCAGTTCGGTTACTTTGTCGTAGGCATACGAAATTCGATACACATATGTATCATACCCAGACATACAAAAAACCTCATTGGAGCCATGCCCTAAGCCCAACAGGAAGTCAGCCATTTTGATTTGAATTTTTGAATTTTAAAACGAACTCCTCCTAGGGTTTTCAACCGATTGACTTCAAATTTGGTATAGATCATCTAGAGACCAAGCTGATTAAAATTTGTGCTCTGCATGTCTGTCGGTCAAAGGGCGTGGCTGCAAGGGCATGACAAAAATTGGCGACTCGCCAAAAAAATTTCAAAATGCTCTCACGCCAACATACTTGACCACAGAAGCTTCAATCTTTCTGGAGATGATGATGGCTCCGCCCTGAATGTCATGATATAATAACTTCCCACTTTACTAATAGCGCCCCCTGGTGGTAACAGGAAGTGACCATTTTCTACTTTAACATGTACTGATGACACATAGTTGAACCCATCAACTTCATTCCACTTCTAAAAAATGCAGCACAAGTTGGTGAAACTACATTATGAATGCTGTGAAGCTACAAGTAACGGTGTTCGTGTGGCAACGCGGCGAAGAGGGATCCCTTGCCATGAAAATACGATTGTGTTTATGATGTCTTGTCTGAACTCGTATCATCATAAAAATTGATACACAGGTCAAGGATGGCAAGCTCTTCAATCTGATAGGGGTCTCCCCCATGGGGGGAGGAAAATGTCTCTATAGCTCCCCCTTGTGGAAACAGGAAATACCATATTTTACATTGACATTGGCCGATTTGCTCGAAACTACGCATTTGTGCTGATGGTCTGCCCCTGAATGCACCTGCTCACATTTGGTTATGCTCAGAGCGCCCCCTGGTGGATGAACTATCAACTTTTCATAACTGCTTCCTGCTTTGTTCGATTCGCTCGAAACTTTATCACAGGTTGGTGCCTGTGCTTGACCTGCCCACTGGTCGTGAGTGCGCACCTGCACCCGTCAGGATCTCACCACTACCCCCAACGTGCACGAGGGTGCGAGGGCCCGTTCAACGCTGCTTGCAGCTTTAATTATTATTATTATTATTCTTGCGACAATTCAAAGGCCAATTTCTCCCCTTTCCGAATGGTGAAAACGCGTCTAACTTTCCACATTCATCCGGCCGGATCCGAAATTCAATATTTTTCGGTGGTCATTCATGGTCGACGCAAATTGCCAGAATAGCGCCCCCTAAACACGTTTCAAAATTCCCATAGGGAAATTTGGTTACTTTCTCGTAGGCAGACGAAATTCGGTACACATATGTATCATACCCAGACATACAAAAACTTTCATTGGAGCCACGCCCTAAACCCAACAGGAAGTCGGCCATTTTGATTTGAATTTTTGAATTTTAAAACGAACTCCTCCTAGGGATTTTGTCCGATCGACTTCAAATTTGGTACAGATCATCTAGAGACCAAGCTGATCAACAATTGTGCTCTGCATGTCTTTCGGTCAAAGGGCGTGGCTGCTAGGGCGTGACAAAATTTGGCGACTCGACAAAAAAATTTCAAAATGCTCTCAAGCCAACATACTTGATGGTAGCAGCTTCGAACTTTCTGGAAATGATGATGGCTCCGCCCTGAACGTCACGTTATAAAAACTTCACACTTTTCTAATAGCGCCCCCCTATGGTAACAGGAAGTTTCCAATTTGGTTACTTTGTCGAAGGCAGACGAAATTCGATATATATGTGAACCATACCCAGACATACAAAAAACTCATTGGAGCCACGCCCTAAACCCAACAGGAAGTCGGCCATTTTGATTTGAATTTTTGAATTTTAAAACGTACTCCTCCTAGGGTTTTCGACCGATTGACTTCGAATTTGGTACAGATCATCTAGAGACCAAGATGATCAAAAATTGTGCTCTGCAGGTCTGTAGGTCAAAGGGCGTGGCTGCTAGGGCGTGACAAAATTTGGCGATTTGCCAAAAAAATTTCAAAATGCTCTCACGCCAACATACTTGATTGTAGAAGCTTCAAACTTCCTGGAGATGATGATGGATCCGCCCTGAACGTCATGATATAATAACTTCCCACTGTACTAATAGCGCCCCCTGGTGGTAACAGGAAGTGACCAGTTCGGTTACATTGTCGTAGGCAGATGAAATTCTATACGCATGTGTATTATACACAGACATACAAAAAAGTCATTGGAGCCACGCCCTAAACCCAACAGGAAGTCAGCCATTTTGATTTGAATTTTTGAATTTTAAAACGAACTCCACCTTGGGTTCTTGACCGATTGACTTCAAATTTGGTAGAGATCATCTAGAGACCAAGCTGATCAAAACTGTTGCTCTGCATGTCTGTAGGTCAAAGGGCGTGGCTGCTAGGTCGTGACAAAGTTTGGCGACTCGCCAAAAAAATTTCAAAATGCTCTCACGCCAACATACTTGATCTTAGAAGCTTCAATCTTGCTGGAGATGATGATGGCTCCGCCATGAACGTCACGATATAATAATTTCCCACTTTACTAATAGCGCTCCCTGGTGGTAACAGGAAGTGACCAGTTCAGTTACTTTGTCGAAGGCAGACGAAATTCGATACACATGTGTATCATACACAGACATACAAAAAATTCATTGGAGCCACGCCCTAAACCCAACAGGAAGTCGGCCATTTTGATTTGAATTTTTCAATTTCAAAATTAACTCCTCCTAGGGGTTTCGACCGATTGACTTCAAATTTGGCAGAGATCATCTGGAGACCAAGCTGATCAAAAGTTATGCTCTGCATGTCTGTAGGTCAAAGGGCGTGGCTGCTAGGGCGTGACAAATTTTGGCGACCCGCCAAAAAAATTTCAAAATGCTCTCACACCAACATACTTGATCATAGCAGCTTCAAACTTGCTGGAGATGATGATGGCTCCGCCCTGAACGTCAAGATGTAATAACTTCCCACTTTACTAATAGTGCCTCCTGGTGGTAACAGGAAGTGACCAGTTCAGTTACTTTGTCGTAGGCAGAAGAAATTTAAAATACATATGTATCACACCCAGACATACAAAAAAATCATTGGAGCCACACCCTAAACCCAACAGGAAGTCGGCCATTTTGATTTGAATTTATTAATTTTAAAACGAACTCCTCCTAGGGTTTTTGACCGATTGACTTCAAATTTGGTAGAGATCATCTAGAGAGCAAGCTGATAAAAATTGTGCTCTGAGTGTCTGTTGGGCAAAGGGCGTGGCTGCTAGGGCGTGACCAATTTTGGCGACTCACCAAAAAAATTTCAAAATGCTGTCACGCCAACATACTTGACCGTGGAAGCTTCAATCTTGCTGGACATGATGAGTGCTCCGCCCTGAACGTCAGGATATAAAAACTTCCCACTTTACTAATAGCGCCCCCTGGTGGTAATAGGAATTGACCATTTTTTACTTTAACATGTACTGATGACACATAGTTGAACCCATCAACTTCATTCCACTTCTAAAACATGCAGAACAAGTTGGTGAAGCTACTTTCTGAATGCTGTGAAGCTACAAGTAATAAGCGTTCCTGTGGCAACGCGAAGATGGATCCCTTGCCATGAAAATACGTTTGTGTTTTTGATGTCTTTACTGAACTCGTATCATCAGAAAAATTGATACACAGGTCAAGGATGGCAAGCTCTTAAATCTGATAGGGGCCTCGCCTATGGGCGGAGCAAAATGTCTCCATAGCGCACCCTTGTGGAAACAGGAAATGCCATATTTTACATTGACATTGGCCGATTTGCTCGAAACTTCACTTTTGTGCTAAGGGTCTGCCCCTGAATGCAGCTGCACACATTTGCTTACGCACCGAGCACCCCCTGGTGGATGAACTATCAATATGTCATAACTCCTTTGTGCTTTGTCCGATTTGCTCGAATCTTCATCACAGGTTGGTGCCTGTACTTGGCCTGTCCTATAGTCGTGAGTGCACACCTGCACCCATCAGGATCTCACCACCACCCCCAAAATGCAAGAGGGTGAGAGGGCCCGTTCAACGCTGCTTGCAGCTTTAATTATTATTATTATTCTTCCGACATTTCAAAGGCCAATTTCGCCCCTTTCCCAATGGTAAAAACGCGTCTAATTTTCCACATTCGTCCGGCCGGATCCGAAATTTGATATTTTTAGGTGCTCATTCATGCTTGACGCAAAATGCCAAAATAGCGCCCCCTAAACACGTTTCAAAATTGCCATAGGGAAATTCGGTTACTTTCTCGTAGGCAGACAAAATTCGGTACATGTATGTATCATATGCAGTCATGCAAAAAATTTCATTGGAGCCACACCCTAAACCCAACAGGAAGTCGGCCATTTTGATTTGAATTTTTGAATTTTAAAACAAACTCCTCCTAGGGATTTCGCCCGATCGACTTCAAATTTGGTACAGAGCATCTTGAGACCAAGCTGATCAAAAGTTGTGCTCTGCATGTCTGTCGGTCAAAGGGCGTAGCTGCTAGGGTGTGACAAAGTTTGGCGACTTGACAAAAATATTTCAAAATGCTCTCACGCCAACATACTTGATCGGAGCAGCTTCAAACTTGCTGGACATGATGAGGTCTCTGCCCTCAACGTCCCAATATCATAACTTTTCTCTTTATTAATAGCGCCCCCCGGTGGTAACAGGAAGTGACCAGTTTTTACTTTGAAAACGAACTCCTCCTAGGGATTTCGCCCGATCGTCTTCAAATTTGGTTCAGGTCATCTAAAAAGCAAACTGATCAAAAGTTGTGCTCTGCATGTCTGTAGGTCAAAGGGCGTGGCTGCTACGGCGTGACAAAATTTGGCGACTCGCCAAAAAAATTTCAAAATGCTCTCCCGCCAACATACTTGATCGGAGCAGCTTCAAACTTGCTGGAAATGATGATGACTCCGCCCTGAACGTCATAATATAATAACTTCCTACTTTACTAATAGCGCCCCCCGGTGGTAACAGGAGGTGTCCAGTTTGGTTACTTTGTTGTAGGCCGACGAAATTCAATACACGTATGTTTCATACCCAGACATACAAAAAACTAATTGGAGCCACGCCCTAAACCCAACAGGAAGTTGGCCATTTTGATTTGAATTTTTGAATTTTAAAACGAACTCCTCCTAGGGTTTTTGACCGATTGACTTCAAATTTGGTGCAGGTCATCTAGAGACCAAACTGATCAAAGTTGTGCTCTGCATGTCTGTCGGTCAAATGGCGTGGCTGCTAGGGCGTGACAAATATTGGCGACTCGCCAAAAAAATTTCTAAATGGTCTCACGCCAACATACTTGATCGTATTAGCTTCAAACTTGCTGGAAATGATAATGGCTTCGCCCTGAACATCGTGATATTATAATTTCCCACTTTACTAATAGCGCCCCCAGGTGGTAACAGGAAGTGAGCAGTGCGGTTACTTTGTCGTAGGGAGACGAAATTCGATCCACATATGTATCATACCCAGACATACAAAAAGTTCATTGGAGCCACGCCCTCAGCCCAACAGGAAGTCGGCCATTTTGATTTGAAATTTTGAATTTTAAAACGAACTCCTCCAAGGGTTTTTGACTGATTGACTTCAAATTTGGTACAGATCTTCTAGAGACCGAGCTGATCAAAAGTTGTGCTCTGCATGTCTGGTGGGCAAAGGGCGTGGCTGCTAGGGCATGACAAATTTTGGATACTCGCCAAAGAAATTTCAAAATGCTGTCACGCCAACATACTTGAATGTGAAAGCTTCAATCTTGCAGGAGATGATGATGGCTCCACCCTGAACGTCCAAATTTATTAACTTCCCACTTTACTAATAGCGCCCCCTGGTGGTAACAGGAAGTGACCATTTAATACGTTAACATGTACTGATGACACATAGTTGAACCCATCAACTTCATTCCACTTCTAAAACATGGAGAACAAGTTGGTGAATCTACATTATGTATGCTGTGGAGCTACGAGTAATGGCGTTCGTGTGGCAATGCAGCGAAGATGGATCTTTTGCTATGAAAATACGTTTGTGTTTTTGATGTCTTTTCTGAACTCGTATCATCATAAAAATTGATACACAGGTCAAGGATGGGAAGCTGTTAAATCTGATAGGGGCCTCGCCAATGGGGGTAGCAAAATGTCTCTATAGCGCCCCCTTGTGGAAACAGGAAATGCCAAATTTTACATTGACATTGGCCAATTTGCACGAAACTTCACATTTTTTGCTGACGGTCTGCCCCTGAATGCACCTGCCCACATTTGGTTACACTCAGAGCGCTCCCTGGTGGATGAACTATCAACTTTTCATAACTCCTTCCTGCTTTGTCCGATTCGCTCGAAACTTTCTCACAGGTTGGTGCCTGTACTTGACCTGTCCACTGGTCGTGAGTGCACACCTGCATCCATCAGGATCTCACCACTACCTCCAACGTGCACAAGGGTGCGAGGGCCCGTTCAACGCTGCTTGCAGCTTTAATTATTATTATTATTCTTCCGACATTTCCAAGGCCAATTTCGCCCCTTTCCCAAGGGTTAAAACGTGTCTAACTTTCCATGTTCATCCGGCCGGATCCAAAATTTGATATTTTTGGTCGCTCGCACACGTTCGACCCCAAATGCCGAAATAGCGCCCCCTAAACACGTTTCAAAATTCCCATAGGGAAATTCAGTTACTTTGTCGTTGGCAAATGAAATTCGATACACAAATGTATCATACCCAGACATACAAAAAACTTCATAGGAGCCACGCCCTAAACCCAACAGGAAGTCGGCCATTTTGATTTGAATTTTTTAATTTTGAAACGAACTCCTCCATGGGTTTTCGACCAATTGACTTCAAATTTGGTAGAGATCATCTAGAGACCAAGCTTATCAAAAGATGTGCTCTGCATGTCTGTCGGTCAAAGGGCGTGGCTGCTAGGGCATGACAAAATTTGGCGACTCACCAAAAAATTTCAAAATGTTCTCACGCCAACATACTTGATGGTAGCAGCTTAAATTTGCTGGAAATGATGATGGCTCCGCCCTGAACGTCATGATATCATTACTTCCCACTTTACTAATAGCGCCCCCCGGTGGTTACAGGAAGTGAGCAGTTCAGTTACTTTGTCGAAGGCAGACGAAATTTGATACACATATGTATCATACCCAGACATACAAAAAACTCATTGGAGCCACGCCCTAAACCCAACAGGAAGTCGGCCATTTTGATTTGAATTTTTGAATTTTAAAACGAACTCCTCCTCGGGTTTTCGACCGATTGACTTCAAATTTGGTACAGATCATCTAGGTACCAAGCTGATAAAATTTTGTGCTCTGCGTGTGTAGGTCAAAGGGCGTGGCTGATAGGGCGTGACAAATTTTGGCGACTAGCTAAAAAATTTCAAAATGTTCTCACGTCAACATAATTGATCGTAGCAGCTTCAAACGTCCTGGAAATGATGATTGCTCCGCCCTGAACGTCATAATTTAATTACTTGCCACTTTAATAATAGCGCCCTTCTGTGGTAACATTAAGTGACCAGTTTTTATTTTAACATTTACTGATGACACGTAGCTGAACTCATCAACTTCATTCCACTTCTTAAACATGCAGAACAATTTGGTGAAGCTACATTATGAATGCTGTGAAGCTACGAGTAATGGCGTCCGTGTGGCAATGCGGCGCAGATGGATCCCTCTCTATGAAAATACCTTTGGGTTTTTGATGTTTTTAATGAACTCATATCAACATGAAAAATAATACACAGGTCAAGGGTGGCGAGCTCTTACATCTTATAGGGGCAGCGCCCATAGGGGGAGCAAAATGCCTCTATAGCGCTCCCTTGAAATGTTCAAAAACCCCTCCCCTTAGGGGTTTTTTTGGAGTTGGAAGATTAAAATTGGTCCACATGTGTATGGCGCAAAGACGCACAAAAAAGTCTCTGGCACCATTGGTCTACTCCAAACAGGAAGTCGGCCATTTTGATTTCAAAGTTTCATTTTGGCCTGATTTCCACACGTTGTATTTTAACGAACTTCTCCTAGAGATTTCGTCCAATCAACCTCAGATTTATTATAGATCATCAAGAAACCATGCTGATCAAAAGTTATGCTTTGCATGTCTGTTGGTCAATGGGTGTGGCCACTATGGCGTCCCCATTTCTGATGCCTCGCCATGCATATTCGAGCAGCTCTCTCTCCGTCATTCTTCATCCATACGGCTTCAGCATTATTGTACATGATAAGAGCCCTGCCCAGAACACCTCAAAATGCTCGAAGGCAATCTCACTCTTGGCGCCCCCCTTTTGGAAACAGGAAATGCCATATATTACATTGAGATTGGCCGATTTTCTTGAAACTTGACATTTATCCTCAGCTTCTGCCCCTGAATGCACCTGCCCACGTTTGGTTACGATTCGAGCGCCCCCTGGTGGATGAACTATAAACTTGTCATCACTCCTTTGTGTTTTTCCGATTCGCTCGAAAATTGATCACAGGTTGGTGCCTGTACTTGACCTGTCCAATGGTCGCGAGTGCACATCTGCACACATCAGGATCTCACCACAACCCCCAACGTGCACAAGGGTGCGAGGGCCCGTTCAACGCTGCTTGCAGCTTTAATTACGGGCCCGAGCACTCACGGTGCGAGGACCATATTGTATCTGTAGTGATTATTATGGGCCCGAGTACTCACGGTGCGAGTACCGTATTGCATCTGTTTTGATTATTATTATTATTATTACGGGCCCGAGCACTCACGGTGCGAGGACCGTATTGTATCTGTTGTGATTATTATTATTATTCTTATTATTATTACGGGCCCGAGCACTCACGGTGCGAGGACCGTATTGTATCTGTAGTGATTATAAATATTATTATTCTTATTATTACGGGCCCGAGCACTCACGGTGCGAGGACCGTATTGTATCTGTAGTGATTATTATTATTCTTATTATTCTTATTATTATTATTATTCTTCCACTTTACAGGGCTTTTTGGGGGCTTTAATGTGTTTCAATTCGAACAAAAATGTGACTGAAAAATCAGGCCTGGTGAAAATTCTATGATTTTATTGGTTTCGCCAGTGGGCAGGGCAAAATGGCTCCACAGCGCCCCCTAGAAAAATAAAAAAATTCATGAAAAATCTGTGGTTTGCCTGATTATGCTGAAATTTGGTAGGCATGTAGCGCTTGCCAAGACAAACGGATTTGCCCTTGGGACGTTTTTGTCCAATGCACAGGAAGACCGCTAGGTGGCGTTGAAAATTCAAAAATTAGGCCATTTTTGCCGATTTCAGTTATCGGAATTTAACGAACTCCTCCTAGGGGTTTTGCCGTATTCTCATGAAAATCACTGTGTTTACTCTTGACCCCTTGAAGATCAAAAGTTATTAAAATCATCTCGGCTGGAGTCAAGGTGTGGGCGTGGCAGGGCCGCCATTTTAAGTGTTTTGCCATGAAATTTCAAATGCTTATAACTTCAGTGATATTTGTCCGACGTGCACCAAACCTCAGGAGTATTATAAGAGTCCCGCCATGAAACCACTCAAATGGTCATATTCAGCCATACTGACAGCGCCCCCTCCTGGCGACAGGAAATGACAAAAATTGGGCATGTGTCATACTTTTGCGAACTCCTCCTACAGATTTCATCTGAATGTCATGAAAACAGGCGTGGACACTCTTGAGACCTGTGACATGAAAAGTTCTTAAAATCTTCTTGTTCGGATTAATCCTGTGGGCGTAATGGGGCGGCCATTATCAGCATCTCGCCGTGAACATTGAATCCCTAATAAATTTAGGTAAACTTTGTTCTTTACATACCAAACTTCACAAGCTGGTCAGTTTCCATAGACAATTACTAATTGTATAGGTTTTGCAAGTGGGCGGGGCCATCTGCCTCGCTAGCGCCCTCTAAACTGCAGCCCCAAGGCCTTCTTGCACGTACACTGATGAAAGTTGCAGGACATATGTATCACACCCACGTCTACAAAAAAGTCTCTTCACACCATAAGCTAAAGTCAAGAGGAAGTCGGCCATTTTTAATTGAACGGCCATTTTTGGCGATTTGCACATTGCGTACTTTAACAAACTCTTCCTAGGGATTTTGTCCGATTCTCATGAAAATAGCTGTGTGTACTCTTGAACCCTTGAAGAGCAAAAGTTATTAAATTCATTTCGGTGGGAGTCATGGTGTGGGCGTGGCAGGCCGCCATTTTAAGCGATTCGCATTGAAAATTCAAATGCTTATGGCTTCAGTGTAAATTGTCCGACATGCACCAAACTTTATGCATATCATAAGAGTCCTGCCCTGAAGCCATTCACATGGTCATATTTAGCCATACTGACAGCGCCCCCTCCTGGTGACAGGAAATTAGCAAAATTGTGCATGTGTCATACTTTTGCGAACTTCTCCTGCACATTTCATCTGAATGTCACGAAAACGTTTTGGACACTCTTGAGCCCTGTGACATGAAAACTTATCAAAATCTCTTGTTGTCAATTAACAGTGTGGGTGTGACGGGGTGGACATTTTGAGCATCTTTCCGTGACAGGCGACAGTGACAGTTCTGAAGAACATTTACGTGCAAGTCCTGCGACAGACCTAAGCAACTTCACCTCCAGTTGGCGAGCGCAGGGATTGGCAGTGGCTCGTTATCGGTGGTGCATCAGTGTGCGAGGGCCCGTACAACGCCGCTTGCGGCTTTAATTACGGGCCCGAGCACTCAAAGTCTTGAGGACCGTATTGTATCTGTAGTGATTATAATTATTCTTATTAATCTTATTATTATTATTATTACGGGCCCGAGCACTCATGGTGCGAGGACCGTATTGTATCTGTAGTGATTATTATTATTATTATTATTATTACGGGCCCGAGCACTCACGGTGCGAGGACCGTATTGTATCTGTAGTGATTATTATTATTATTCTTATTATTATTATTCTTCCACTTTTCAGGGCGTTTTGGGGGCTTTAACGTGTTTTAATTCGAACAAAAATTTGGCAGAAAAATCAGGCCCGGTGAAAAATTATAGATTTTATAGTTTTCCCAACTAAGCTGGGCAAAATGGCTCCACAGTGCCCCCTAGAAAAATTCAAAAATTCCTGAAAAATCTGTGGTTTGCCCGATTATGCTGAAATTTGGTAGGCATGTAGAGCTTGCCAAGACAAACGGATTTGCCGTTTGGGACGTTTTGTCCAATGCACAGGATGCCCGCTAGGTGGCGTTGAAAATACAAAATAAGGCCATTTTTGCCAATTTCAGGCATCGGAATTTAACGAACTCCTCCTAGGGGTTTTGCCGGATTCTCACGAAAATCACTTTGTTTACTCTTGACCCCTTGAAGATCAAAAGTTATTAAAATCATGTCGGTTGGAGTGACGGTGTGGGCGTGGCAGGGCCGCCATTTTAAGCGTTTTGCCATGAAATTTCAAATGCTTATAACTTCAGTGATATTTGTCCGACCTGCACCAAACGTCAGGAGTATTATAAGATACCCGCCCTGAAACCAAAGAAATGGTCATATTCAGCCATACTGACAGCGCCCCCTCCTGGCGACAGGAAATGACAAAAATTGGGCATGTGTCATACTTTTGCGAACTCCTCCTACAGATTTCATCTGAATGTCACTAAAACGGGCGTGAACACTCTTGAGACCTGTATCATGAAAAAGTATTAAAATCTTGTTCGGAATAACCCTGTGGCCGTGATGGGGCGGCCATTTTGAGCATCTCGCCGTGAACATTGATTCCCTAATAAATTGAGGTAAACTTTGTTCTTTACATACCAAACTTCACAAGCTGCTCAGTTTCCATAGACAATTAATAATTGTATTGGTTTTGCAAGTGGGCGGGGCCAACTGCCTCGCAAGCGCCCTCTAAACTGCAGCCCCAAGGCCTTCTTCCACGTACACTGATAAAAGTTGCTGGACATATGTATCACACCCACGTCTACAAAAAAGTCTTTTGACACCATAAGCTAAATTCAACAGGAAGTCGGCCAATTTGAATTGAACGGCCATTTTTGGCGATTTGCACGTTGCGTACTTTAACGAAATACTCCTAGGGATTTTGTCTGATTCTCATGAAAATGGCTGTGTGTACTATTGACCCCTTGCAGATCAAAAGTTAATAAAATCATTTCGGTGGGAGTCACGATGTGGGCGTGGCAGGGCCGCCATTTTAAGCAATTCACAATGAAAATTCAAATGCTTATAACTTCAGTGTACATTGTCCCACATGCACCAAACTTTAGATATATGATAAGAGTCTTGCCCCGAAGCAAATCCATTTGTCCAATTCGCCATACTCAGCGCACCCTCTTTGCGACAGGAAATGGCCAAAATTCAGCGTATGTCATACTTTTGCGAACTCCTCCTACAGATTTCATCTGAATTTCACTAAAACGGTCGTGGACACTCTTGAGACCTGTACCATGAAAAGTTATTAAAATCTTCTCGTTCGGATTAACCCTGTGGGCGTGATGGGGCAGCCATTTTGAGCATTTCGCCGTGAACATTGATTCCCTAATAAATTGAGGTAAACTTTGTTCTTTACATACCAAACTTCACAAGCTGGTCAGTTTCCATAGACAATTACTAATTGTATTGGTTTTGCAAGTGGGCGTGGCCAACTGCCTCGCTAGCGCCCTCTAAATTGCAGCCCCAAGGCCTTCTTCTACGTACTCTGATGAAAGTTGCTGGACATATGTATCACACCCACGTCTATAAAAAAGTCTCTTGATACCTAGGCTAAAGTCAACAGGACGTCGGCCATTTTGCATTGAACAGCCATTTTTGGTGATTTGCACGTTACGTACTTTAACGAACTGCTCCTTGGGATTTTGTGTGATTCTCATGAAAATGGCTGTGTGTACTTTTGACCACTTGAAAATCAAAAGTTGTTAAATTCATTTCGGTGCGAGTCACGATGTGGGCGTGGCAGGGCCGCCATTTTAAGCAATTCACAATGAAAATTCAAATGCTTATAACTTCAGTGTACATTGTCTGACATGCACCAAACTTTATTTGTATGATAAGAGTCTTGCCCTGAAGCAAATCAAATTTTCCTATTTAGCCATACTGACAGCGCCCCCTCCTGGCGACAGGAAATGGCCAAAATTGGGCATGTGTCATACTTTTGCGAACTCCTCCTACAGATTTCATCTGAATTTAACGAAAACGGGTGTGGACACTCCCGAGAATCATGACATCAAATGTTATTAAAATCTTATTGTTTGGATTTACCCTGCGTGCGTGACAGGGTGGCCATTTTCAGCATCTAAGTGTGAGCAACAATTCCCTAATAAATTTAGTAAAACCTTGTTCATTACATACCAAACTTTACATACTGGTCAGTTTCCATAGTAATTCATGAACTGTATCGGTTTCGCAAGTGGGCAGGGTTAACTGCCTCGCTAGCGTCCCTAAAACTGCAGCCCCAAGGCACTCTTCCAAGTACACTGATGAAAATTTGTGGGCATATGTAGCACAACCACATCTACAAAAAAGTCTCTTGACACCAAAGGCTTAAGTCAACAGGAAGTCGGCCATTTTGTATTGAACAGCCATTTTTGGTGATTTGCACGTTGCGTTCTTTTGCGAACGTCTCCTAGGGATTTTTTCGGATTTTCATCAAAACCGCTGTGTGTAGTCTTTACCCCTGGAAGAGCAAAATTTATTAAATTCATTTCGTTGGGAGTCATGGTATGGGCGTGGCAGGGCCGCCATTTTAAGCGATTCGCCATGAAAATTCAAATGCTTATGACTTCAGTGTACATTGTCCGACATGCACCAAACTTTATGCATATCATAAGAGTCCCACCCTGAAGCCATTCACATGGTCATATTTAGCCATACTGACAGCGCCCCCTCCTGGCGACAGGAAATTACCTAAATTGTGCATGTGTCATACTTTTGCGAACTTCTCCTTCAGATTTCATCTGAATGTCAGGAAAAAGGGTGTGGACACTCTTGAGCCCTGTGACATGTAAACTTATCAAAATCTCTTATTGTCAATTAACGGTGTGGGTGTGACGGGGCGGCCATTTTGAGCATCTTTCCGTGACAGCCGACAGTGACAGGTCTGAAGAACATTTATATGCAACTCCTGCGACAGACCCAAGCAACGTTACCTCCAGTCGGCGAGAGCAGGGATTGGCGGTGGCTCGTTCTCGGCGGTGTATCGGTGTGCGAGGGCCCGTACACCGCCGCTTGCGGCTTTAATTACGGGCCCGAGCATTCACGGTGCGAGGACGGTATTGTATCTGTAGTGATAATTATTATTCTTATTATTATTATAATTACGGTCCCGAGCACTCACGGTGCGAGGACCGTATTGTATCTGTTGTGATTATTATTATTATTACGGGCCCGAGCACTCACGGTGCGAGGACCGTATTGTATCTGTAGTGATTATTATTATTCTTATTATTCTTATTATTCTCATTATTATTATTTTTATTATTATTATTCTTCCACTTTACAGGGCTTTTTGGGGGCTTTAACGTGTTTCAATTCGAACAAAAATGTGGCGGAAAAATCAGGCCTGGTGAAAATTCTATGATTTTATTGGTTTTGCCAGTGGCCGGGGCAAAATGGCTCCACAGCGCCCCCTAGAAAAATTTAAAAATTAATGAAAAATCTGTGCTTTGCCCGATTATGCTGAAATTTGGTAGGCATGTAGAGCTTGCCAAGACAAACGGATTTGCTTTTTGGGACGTTTTTGTCCAATGCACAAGATGCCCGCTAGGTGGCGTTGAAAATACAAAATTAAGCAATTTTTGCCCATTTCAGGCATCGGAATTTAACGAACTCCTCCTAGGGGTATTTCCGGATTCTCACGAAAATCACTGTGTTTACTCTTGACCCCTTGAAGATCAAAAGTTATTGAAATCATCTCGGTTGGAGTAACGGTGTGGGCGTGGCAGGGCCACCATTTTAAGCGTTTTGCCATGAAATTTCAAATGCTTATAACTTCAGTGATATTTATCCGACCAGCACCAAACGTCAGGCGTATAATAAGAGTCCCGCCCTGAAACCACTCAAATGGTCATATTCAGCCATACTGACAGCCCCCCCTCATGGCGACAGGAAATGACAAATATTGGGCATGTGTCATACTTTTGCGAACTCCTCCTACAGATTTCATCTGAATGTCACTAAAACGGATGTGGACACTCATGAGACCTGTACCATGAAAAGGTATTAAAAACTTTTTGTTCGGATTAACCCTGTGGGCGTGATGGGGCGGCCATTTTTAGCATCTCGCCGTGAACATTGATTCACTAATAAATTTAGGTAAACTTTGTTCTTTACATATCAAACTTCACAAGCTGGTCAGTTTCCATAGACAATTACTAACTGTATTGGTTTTGCAAGTGGGCGGGGCCAACTGCCTCTCTAGCGCCCTCTAAACTGCAGCCCCCAGGCCTTCTTCCACGTACACTGATGAAAGTTGCTGGACATATGTATCACACCCAGGTCTACAAAAAAGTCTCTTGACACCATAGGCTAAAGTAAACAGGAAGTCGGCCATTTTGAATTGAACAGCCATTTTCGGCGATTTGCATGTTGCGTTCTTTTGCGAACTCCTCCTAGGGATTTTTTCGGATTTTCATGAAAACCGCTGTGTGTAGTCTTGACCCCTTGAAGAGCAAAAGTTATTAAATTCATTTCGGTGGGTGTCATGGTGTGGGCGTGGCAGGAACGCTATTTTAAGCAATTCGCCATGAACTTTCAAATGCTTATGACTTTAGTGTACATCATCCGACATGCACCAAACTTTATGCATATCATAAGAGTCCCGCCTTGAAGCCATTCACATGGTCAAATTTAGCCATTCTGAGAGCGCCCCCTCCTGGCAACAGGAAATTACCAAAATTGTGCACGTGTCATACTTTTGCGAACTTCTCCTGCAGATTTCATCTGAATGTCACGAAAAAGGGTGTGGACACTCTTGAGCCCTGTGACATGAAAACATGTCAAAATCTCTTGTTGTCAATTAACGGTGTGGGTGTGAAGAGGCGGCCATTTTGAGCATCTTTCCGTGACAGGCGACAGTGACAGGTCTGAAGAACATTTACATGGAAATCCTGAGACAGACCCAAGCAACTTCACCTCCAGTTGGCGAGCGCAGGGATTGGCAGTGGCTCGTTCTCGGCGGTGCATCAGTGTGCGAGGGCCCGTACAACGCCGCTTGCGGCTTTAATTACGGGCCCGAGCACTCACGGTGCGAGGACCGTATTGTATCTGTAGTGATTATAATTATTCTTATTAATCTTATTATTATTATTATTACGGGCCCGAGCACTCACGGTGCGAGGACCGTATTGTATCTGTAGTGATTATTATTATTATTATTATTACGGGCCCGAGCACTCACGATGCGAGGACCGTATTGTATCTGTAGTGATTATTATTATTATTCTTATTATTATTATTCTTCCACTTTTCAGGGCGTTTTGGGGGCTTTAACGTGTTTTAATTCGAACAAAAATTTGGCAGAAAAATCAGGCCCGGTGAAAAATTATAGATTTTATAGTTTTCCCAACTAAGCTGGGCAAAATGGCTCCACAGTGCCCCCTAGAAAAATTCAAAAATTCCTGAAAAATCTGTGGTTTGCCCGATTATGCTGAAATTTGGTAGGCATGTAGAGCTTGCCAAGACAAACGGATTTGCCGTTTGGGACGTTTTGTCCAATGCACAGGATGCCCGCTAGGTGGCGTTGAAAATACAAAATAAGGCCATTTTTGCCAATTTCAGGCATCGGAATTTAACGAACTCCTCCTAGGGTTTTGCGGATTCTCATTTAAAATCACTTTGTTTACTCTTGACCCCTTGAAGATCAAAAGTTATTAAAATCATGTCGGTTGGAGTGACAGTGTGGGCGTGGCAGGGCCGCCATTTTAAGCGTTTTGCCATGAAATTTCAAATGCTTATAACTTCAGTGATATTTGTCCGACCTGCACCAAACGTCAGGAGTATTATAAGAGTCCCGCCCTGAAACCAAAGAAATGGTCATATTCAGCCATACTGACAGCGCCCCCTCCTGGCGACAGGAAATGACAAAAATTGGGCATGTGTCATACTTTTGCGAACTCCTCCTACAGATTTCATCTGAATGTCACTAAAACGGGCGTGAACACTCTTGAGACCTGTATCATGAAAAAGTATTAAAATCTTGTTCGGAATAACCCTGTGGCCGTGATGGGGCGGCCATTTTGAGCATCTCGCCGTGAACATTGATTCCCTAATAAATTGAGGTAAACTTTGTTCTTTACATACCAAACTTCACAAGCTGCTCAGTTTCCATAGACAATTGTTTTGGTTTTGCAAGTGGGCGGGGCCAACTGCCTCGCAAGCGCCCTCTAAACTGCAGCCCCAAGGCCTTCTTCCACGTACACTGATAAAAGTTGCTGGACATATGTATCACACCCACGTCTACAAAAAAGTCTTTTGACACCATAAGCTAAATTCAACAGGAAGTCGGCCAATTTGAATTGAACGGCCATTTTTGGCGATTTGCACGTTGCGTACTTTAACGAAATACTCCTAGGGATTTTGTCTGATTCTCATGAAAATGGCTGTGTGTACTATTGACCCCTTGCAGATCAAAAGTTAATAAAATCATTTCGGGTGGGAGTCACGATGTGGGCGTGGCAGGGCCGCCATTTTAAGCAATTCACAATGAAAATTCAAATGCTTATAACTTCAGTGTACATTGTCCCACATGCACCAAACTTTAGATATATGATAAGAGTCTTGCCCCGAAGCAAATCCATTTGTCCAATTCCGCCATACTCACAGCGCACCCTCTTTGCGACAGGAAATGGCCAAAATTCAGCGTATGTCATACTTTTGCGAACTCCTCCTACAGATTTCATCTGAATTTCACTAAAACGGTCGTGGACACTCTTGAGACCTGTACCATGAAAAGTTATTAAAATCTTCTCGTTCGGATTAACCCTGTGGGCGTGATGGGGCAGCCATTTTGAGCATTTCGCCGTGAACATTGATTCCCTAATAAATTGAGTTAAACTTTGTTCTTTACATACCAAACTTCACAAGCTGGTCAGTTTCCATAGACAATTACTAATTGTATTGGTTTTGCAAGTGGGCGTGGCCAACTGCCTCGCTAGCGCCCTCTAAACTGCAGCCCCAAGGCCTTCTTCTACGTACTCTGATGAAAGTTGCTGGACATATGTATCACACCCACGTCTATAAAAAAGTCTCTTGATACCTAGGCTAAAGTCAACAGGACGTCGGCCATTTTGCATTGAACAGCCATTTTTGGTGATTTGCACGTTACGTACTTTAACGAACTGCTCCTTGGGATTTTGTGTGATTCTCATGAAAATGGCTGTGTGTACTCTTGACCACTTGAAAATCAAAAGTTGTTAAATTCATTTCGGTGCGAGTCACGATGTGGGCGTGGCAGGGCCGCCATTTTAAGCAATTCACAATGAAAATTCAAATGCTTATAACTTCAGTGTACATTGTCTGACATGCACCAAACTTTATTTGTATGATAAGAGTCTTGCCCTGAAGCAAATCAAATTTTCCTATTTAGCCATACTGACAGCGCCCCCTCCTGGCGACAGGAAATGGCCAAAATTGGGCATGTGTCATACTTTTGCGAACTCCTCCTACAGATTTCATCTGAATTTAACGAAAACAGGTGTGGACACTCCCGAGAATCATGACATCAAATGTTATTAAAATCTTATTGTTTGGATTTACCCTGCGTGCGTGACAGGGTGGCCATTTTCAGCATCTAAGTGTGAGCAACAATTCCCTAATAAATTTAGTAAAACCTTGTTCATTACATACCAAACTTTACATACTGGTCAGTTTCCATAGTAATTCATGAACTGTATCGGTTTCGCAAGTGGGCAGGGTTAACTGCCTCGCTAGCGTCCCAAAAACTGCAGCCCCAAGGAACTCTTCCAAGTACACTGATGAAAATTTGTGGGCATATGTAGCACAACTACATCTACAAAAAAGTGTCTTGACACCAAAGGCTTAAGTCAACAGGAAGTCGGCCATTTTGTATTGAACAGCCATTTTTGGTGATTTGCACGTTGCGTTCTTTTGCGAACGTCTCCTAGGGATTTTTTCGGATTTTCATGAAAACCGCTGTGTGTAGTCTTTACCCCTGGAAGAGCAAAATTTATTAAATTCATTTCGTTGGGAGTCATGGTATGGGCGTGGCAGGGCCGCCATTTTAAGCGATTCGCCATGAAAATTCAAATGCTTATGACTTCAGTGTACATTGTCTGACATGCACCAAACTTTATGCATATCATAAGAGTCCCACCCTGAAGCCATTCACATGGTCATATTTAGCCATACTGACAGCGCCCCCTCCTGGCGACAGCAAATTACCAAAATTGTGCATGTGTCATACTTTTGCGAACTTCTCCTTCAGATTTCATCTGAATGTCACGAAAAAGGGTGTGGACACTCTTGAGCCCTGTGACATGAAAACATGTCAAAATCTCTTGTTGTCAATTAACGGTGTGGGTGTGAAGAGGCGGCCATTTTGAGCATCTTTCCGTGACAGGCGACAGTGACAGGTCTGAAGAACATTTACATGGAAATCCTGAGACAGACCCAAGCAACGTTACCTCCAGTCGGCGAGCGCAGGGATTGGCGGTGGCTCGTTCTCAGCGGTGCATCGGTCTGCGAGGGCCCGTACAACGCCCCTTGCGGCTTTAATTACTGGCCCGAGAACTCACGGTGCGAGGACCGTATTGTATCTGTTGTGATTATTATTATTATTCTTATTATTATTATTACGGGCCCGAGCACTCACGGTGCGAGGACCGTATTCTATCTGTAGTGATTATTATTATTATTACGGGCCCGAGCACATACGGTGCGAGGACCGTATTGTATCTGTATTGATTATAATTATTATTACGGGCCCGAGCACTCACGGTCCGAGGACCGTATTGTATCTGTAGTGATTATTATTATTATTCTTATTATTCTTATTAATCTTCCAATTTACAGGGCTTTTTGGGTGCTTTAACCTGTTTGAATTCTTAGAAATTTGTGGCTGAAAAATCAGGCCCGGCGAAAAATTATAGATTTTCTAGGTTTCCCAACTAAGCGGGGCAAAATGGCTCCACAGCGCCCTCCATTTCAGGCATCGGAATTTAACGTACTCCTCCTAGGGGTTGTGCCGGATTCTCATAAAAATCTCTGTGTTTACTCTTGACCCCTTGAAGATCAAAAGTTATTAAAATCATCTCGGTTGGAGTCACGATGTGGGCGTGGCAGGGCCGCCATTTTAAGCGTTTTGCCATGAAATTTCAAATGCTCATAACTTCAGTGATATTTGTCCGACCGGCACCAAACGTCAGGCGTATTATAAGAGTCCCGCCCTGAAACCACTCAAATAGTCATATTCAGCCATACTGACTGCGCCCCCTCCTGGCAACAGGAAATGTCAAAAATTGGGCATGTGTCATATTTTTGCGAACTCCTCCTACAGATTTCATCTGAATGTCACTAAAACGGGCGTGGACACTCTTGAGAGTTGTGACATGAAAAGTTATTAAAATCTTCTTGTTCGGATTAACCCTGTGGGCGTGATGAGGCGGCCATTTTGAGCATCTCGCAGTGTACATTGATTCCCTAATAAATTGAGGTAAACTTTGTTCTGTACAAATCAAACTTCACATGCTGGTCAGTTTCCATACACAGTTACTAATTGTATTGGTTCTGCAAGTGGGCGTGGCTATCCGCCTCGCTAGCGCCCTCTAAACTGCTGCCCCAAGGCCTTCTTCCACGTACACTGATGAAAGTTGCTGGACATATGTATCACACCCACGTCTACAAAAAAGTCTCTTGACACCATAGGCTAAAGTCAACAGGAAGTCGGCCATTTTTAATTGAACGGCCATTTTTGGCGATTTGCACGTTGCGTACTTTAACGAACTCCTCCTAGGGATTATGTCTGATTCTCGTGAAAATTGCTATGTGTACTCTTGACCCCTTGAAGATCAAAACTTATTAAATTCATTTTGGTGGGAGTCACGGTTTGGGCGTGGCAGGGCCGCCATTTTAAGCAATTCACCATGAAAATTCAAATACTTATAACTTCAGTGTACATTGTCCCACATGCACCAAACTTCATGCGTATCATAAGAGTCTTGCCCTGAAGCGATAAACATGGTCATGTTTAGCCATTCTGACAGCGCCCCCTCCTGGCGACAGGAAATGACAAAAATCGGGCATGTGTCATACTTTTGCGAACTTCTCCGACACATTTCATCTTAATGTCATGAAAAAATTTACGGAGACTCTTGAACACTGTGCCATTAAAACTCATTAAAATCTCTTATTGTTAATTAACGGTGTGGACGTGAAAGGGCGGCCATTTTGAGCATCTTTTTGTGACAGGTGAAAGTGATGGGTCTGATAAAAATCTACATGCAATTCCTCTGACAAACTCGAGCAGAATGACGTCCACTCACTGAGCGCAAGGGTCAGCAAACACTCGTTCACGGCGGTGCATCGGTGCGCGAGGGCCCGTACAACGCCGCTTGCGGCTTTAATTATTATTATTATTCTTATTATTATTATTCTTCCAATTTACAGTGCTTTTTGGGGGCTTTAACGTGTTTCAATTCGAACAGAAATGTGGCTGAAAAATCAGGCCTGGTGAAAATTCTATGATTTTATTGGTTTCGCCAGTGGGCGGGGCAAAATGGCTCCACAGCGCCCCCTAGAAAAATTTAAAAATTCATGAAAAATCTGTGGTTTGCCCGATTATGCTGAAATTTGGTGGGCATGTAGAGGTTGCCAAGACAAACGGATTTGCCATTTGGGACGTTTTTGTCCAATGCACAGGAAGACCACTAGGTGGCGTTGAAAATTCAAAAATTAGGCCATTTTTGCCGATTTCAGGCATCGGAATTTAACGAACTCCTCCTAGGGGTTTTGCCGGATTCTCATGAAAATCACTGTGTTTACTTTTGACCCCTTGAAGATCAAAAGTTATTAAAATCATCTCGGTTGGAGTCAAGGTGTGGGCGTGGCAGGGCCGCCATTTTAGGCATTTTGCCATGAAATTTCAAATGCTTATAACTTCAGTGATATTTGTCCGACGTGCAACAAACGTCAGGAGTTTTATAAGAGTCCCGCCCTGAAACCACTCAAATGGTCATATTCAGCCATACTGACAGCGCCCCCTCCTGGCGACAGGAAATGACAAAAATTGGGCATGTGTCATACTTTTGCGAACTCCTCCTACAGATTTCATCTGAATGTCATGAAAACGGGCGTGGACACTCTTGAGACCTGTGACATGAAAAGTTACTAAAATCTTCTTGTTCGGATTAACCCTGTAGGCGTTATGGGGCGGCAATTTTCAGCATCTCGCCGTGAACATTGATTCCCTACTAAATTTAGGTAAACTTTGTTCTTTACAAACCAAACTTCACAAGCTGGTCAGTTTCCATAGACAATTACTAATTGTATTGGTTTTGCAAGTGGGCGGGGCCACCTGCCTCGCTAGCGCCCTCGAAACTGCAGCCCCAAGGGCTTCCTGCACATACACTTATGAAAGTTGCTGGACATATGTATCACACCCACGTCAACAAAAAAGTCTCTTGACACCATAGGCTAAAGTCAACAGGAAGTCGGCCATTTTGAATTTAACAGCCATTTTTTGCGATTTGCACGTTGCGTACTTTAGCGAACTCCTCCTAGGGATTTTGTCCGATTCTCATGAAAATCACTGTGTGTACTCTTGACCCCTTGAAGAGGAAAAGTTATTAAATTCATTTCGGTGGGAGTCATGGTGTGGGCGTGGCCGGGCTGCCATTTTAAGCGATTCGCCATGAAAATTCAAATGCTTATGACTTCAGTGTAAATTGTCCGACATGCACCAAACTTGATACATATCATAAGAGTCCTGCCCTGAAGGCATTCACATGGTCATATTTCGCCATACTGACATCGCCCCCTCCTGGTGACTGGAAATTAGCAAAATTGTGCATGTGTCATACTTTTGCGAACTTCTCCTGCAGATTTCATCTGAATTTCACGAAAAAGGGTGTGGACACTCTTGAGCCCTGTGACATGAAAACTTATCAAAATCTCTTGTTGTCAATTAATAGTGTGGGTGTGACGGGGTGGACATTTTGAGCATCTTTCCGTGACAGGCGACAGTGACAGGTGTGAAGAACATTTACATGCAATTCCTGCGACAAACCTAAGCAACTTTACCTCCAGTTGGCGAGCGCAGGGATTGGCGGTGGCTCGATCTCGGCGTCGCATCAGTGTGCGAGGGCCCGCACAACGCCGCTTGCGGCTTTAATTCTTATTATTATTCTTATTATTATTATTCTTCCACTTTACAGGGCTTTTTGGGGGCTTTAACATGTTTCAATTCGAACAAAAATGTGGCTGAAAAATCAGGCCTGGTGAAAATTCTATGATTTTATAGGTTTCGCCAGTGGGCGGGGCAAAATAGCTCCACAGCGCCCCCTAGAAAAATTTAAAAATTCATGAAAAATCAGTGTTTTGCCCGATTATGCTGAAATTTGGTAGGCATGTAGAGCTTGCCAAGACAAACGGATTTGCCGTTTGGGACGTTTTTGTCCAATGCACAGGATGCCCGCTAGGTGGCGTTGAAAATACAAAATAAGGCAATTTTTGCCGATTTCAGGCATCGGAATTCAACAAACTCCTCCTAGGCGTTTTGCCGGATTCTCATGAAAATCACTGTGTTTACTCTTGACCTCTTGAAGATCAAAAGTTATTAAAATCATCTAGGTCGGAGTCACGGTGTGGCCGTGGCAGGGCCGCCATTTTAAGCGTTTTGCCATGAAATTTCAAATGCTTATAACTTCAGTGATATTTGTCCGACCTGCACCAAACGTCAGGCGTATTATGAGAGTCCCGCCCTGAAAACACTCAATTGGTCATATTCAGCCATACTGACAGCGCCCCCTCCTGGCGACAGGAAATGACAAAAATTGCGCATGTGTCATACTTTTGCAAACTCCTCCTACAGATTTCATCTGAATGTCACTAAAACGGGCGTGGACACTCTTGAGACCTGTTCCATGAAAATTTATTAAAATCTTCTTGTTCGGAATAACCCTGTGGCCGTGATGGGGCGGCCATTTTGAGCATCTCGTTGTGAACATTGATTCCCTAATAAATTGAAAAAAACTTTGTTCTATACATACCAAACTTCACAAGCTGGTCAGTTCCCATAGACAATTACGAATTGTATTGGTTTTGCAAGTGGGCGGGGCCTACTGCCTCGCTAGCGCACTCTAAACTGCAGCCCCAAAGCCTTCTTCCACGTACACTGATGAAAGTTGCTGGACATATGTATCACACCCACGTCTACAAAAAAGTCTCTTGACACCATAGGCTTAAGTCAACAGGAAGTCTGCCATTTTGAATTGAACGGCCATTTTTGGCGATTTGCACCTTACGTACTTTAACGAACTCCTCCTAGGGATTTTTTCTGATTCTCATCAAAATCGCTGTGTGTTCTCTTGACTCCTTGAAGATCAAAAGTTATTAAATTCATTTCGGTGGGAGTCACGATGTGGGCGTGGCAGGGCCGCCATTTTACGCAATTCACAATGAAAATTCTAATGCTTATAACTTCAGTGTACATTGTCCCACATGCACCAAACTTTATGTGTATGATAAGAGTCTTGCCCTGAAGCAAATCAAATTGCCCTATTGAGCCATATAGACAGCGCCCCCTCCTGGCTACAGGAAATGTCCAAAATTGGGTATGTGTCATACTTTTGCGAACTCCTCCTACAGATTTCATCTGAATTAAACAAAAACGGGCGTGGACACTTCCGAAAATTGTGACATCAAAAGTTATTAAAATCTTATTGTTTGGATTAACCCTGCGGGCGTGACAGGGCGGCCATTTTGAGCATCTTGTCGTGACAGGCGACAGTGATTGGTCTGAAGAACATCTCCATGCAATTCCTCCGACAGACTTGAGCAGCATAACCTCCACTCAGCGATCACATAGTTTGGGTGGTGCTCGTTCTCGGTGGTGCATCGGTGTGCGATGGCCCGTCCAACGCCGCTTGCGGCTTTAATTATTATTATTCTTCCACTTTACAGGGCTTTTTGGGGGCTTTAACGTGTTTCAATTCGAACAAAAATGTGACTCAAAAATCAGGCCTGGTGAAAATTCTATGATTTTATAGGTTTCGCCAGTGGGCAGGGCAAAATGGCTCCACAGCGCCCTCTAGAAAAATTTAAAAATTCATGAAAAATCTGTGGTTTGCCCGATTATGCTGAAATTTGGTAGGCATGTAGAGCTTGCCAAGACAAACCGATTTGCTATTTGAGACGTTTTTGTCCAATGCACAGGATGCCCGCTAGGTGGCGTTGAAAATACAAAATTAGGCAATTACGAATTGTATTGGTTTTGCAAGTGGGCGGGGTTAACTGCCTCGCTCGCGCCCCCTAAACTGCAGCCCCAAGGCAAGTACACTGATGAAAATTTGTGGGCATATGTAGCACACACACATCTACAAAAAAGTCTCTTGACACCATAGGCTAAAGTCAACAGGAAGTCGGCCATTTTTAATTGAACGGCCATTTTTGGCGATTTGCACGATGCGTACTTTAACGAACTCCTCCTAGGGATTTTGTCTGATTCTCATGAAAATCACTGTGTGTCCTCTTGACCCCTTGAAGAGCAAAATTTATTAAATTCATTTCGGTGGGAGTCATGGTGTGGGCGTGGCAGGTCCGCCATTTTAAGCGATTCGCCATGAAAATCCAAATGCTGATGACTTCAGTGTTCATTGTCCCACATGCACCAAACTTTATGCATATCATAAAAGTCCCGCCCTGAAGCCATTCACATGGTCAAATTTAGCCATACTGACAGCGCCCCCTCCTGGCGACAGGAAATTACCTAAATTGTGCATGTGTCATACTTTTGCGAACTTCTCCTGCAGATTTCATCTGAATGTCACGAAAACGGGTGTGGACACTCTAAAGCCCTGTGATATGAAAACTTATCAAAATCTCTTGTTGTCAAATAACGGAGTGGGTGTGATGGGGTGGACATTTTGAGCATCTTTCCTTGACAGGCGTCAGTGATAGGTCTGAAGAACATTTACATGCAATTCCTGCGACAGACCTCAGCAAAGTTACCTCCAGTTGGCCAGCGCAGGGATTGGCGGTGGCTCGTTCTGGGCTGTGCATCGGTGTGCGAGGGCCCGTACAAGGCCGCTTGCGGCTTTAATTCTTATTATTACGGGCCCAAGCACTCACAGTGCGAGGACCGTATTCTATCTGTAGTGATTATTATTATTATTATTGTTATTATTATTCTTATTATTATTATTCTTCCACTTTACTGGGCTTTTTGGGGGCTTTAACGTTTTTCAATTCGAATAAAAATGTGGCTGAAAAATCAGGCCTGGTGAAAATTCTATGATTTTATTGGTTTCGCCAGTGGGCGGGGCAAAATGGCTCCACAGCACCCCCTAGAAAAATTTAAAAATTCATGAAAAAATCTGTGGTTTGCCCGAAAATGCTGAAATTTGTTAGGCATGTAGAGCTTGCCAAGACAAACGGATTTGCCTGTTGGGACGTTTTTGTCCAATGCACAGGATGCCCGCTAGGTGGCGTTTAAAATACAAAATAAGGCAATTTTTGCCTATTTCAGGCATCGGAATTTAACGAACTCCTCCTAAGGGTTGTACCGGATTCTCATATAAATCACAGTGTTTACTCTTGACCCCTTGAAGATCAAAAGTTATTAAAATCATCTCGGTTGGAGTCACAGTGTGGGCGTGGCAGGGCCGCCATTTTAAGCGTTTTGCCATGAAATTTCAAATGCTTATAACTTCAGTGATATTTGTCCCGCCCTGAAACCACTCAAATGGTCATATTCAGCCATACTGACAGCGCCCCCTCCTGGCGACAGGAAATGACAAAAATTGGGCATATGTCATACTTTTGCGAACTCCTCCTACAGATTTCAACTGAATGTCACTAAAACGGGCGTGGACACTCTTGAGACCTGCACCATGAAAAGTTATTAAAAACTTCTTGTTCGGATTAACCCTGTGGGCGTGATTAGGCGGCCATTTTGAGCATCTCGCCGTGAACATTGATTCCCTAATAAATTTAGGTAAACTTTGTTCTGTACATACTGTACATACATACTCATACATACTGTACAACTTCACATGCTGGTCAGTTTCCATAAACAGTTACTAATTGTATTGGTTTTGCAAGTGGGCGGGGCCAACTGCCTCGCTAGCACCCTCTAAACTGCTGCCCCAAGGCCTTCTTCCACGTACACTGATGAAAGTTGCTGGACATATGTATCACACCCACGTCTACAAAAAATGTCTCTTGACACCATAGGCTAAAGTCAACAGGAAGTCGGCCATTTTTAATTGAACGGCCATTTTTGGCGATTTGCATGTTGCGTACTTTAACGAACTCCTCCTAGGGATTTTGTCTGATTCTCATGAAAATTGCTGTGTGTACTCTTGACCCCTTGAAGATCAAAAGTTAGTAAATTCATTTCGGTGGGAGTCACGCTGTGGGCGTGGCAGGGCCGCCATTTTAAGCAATTAACCATGAAAATTCAAATGCTTTTAACTTCAGTATACATTGTCCAACCTGTTCCAAACTTCATGCGTATCATAAGAGTCTTGCCCTGAAGCGATAAACATGGTCATGTTTAGCCATACTGACAGCGCCCACTCCTGGCGACAGGAAATTACCATAATTGGGCATGTGTCATACTTTTGCGAACTTCTCCAACACATTTCATCTGAATGTCATGAAAATATTGACGGACACTCTTGAGCACTGTGACATGAAAAGTTATTAAAATCTCTTCTTGTTAATTAACGGTCTGGGCGTGAAAGGGCGGCCATTTTGAGCATCTTTTAGTGACAGTGATAGGTCTGAAAAAAATCTACATGCAATTCCTCCGACAGACTCGAGCAGCATGACGTCCACTCACCGAGCGCAAGGGTCAGCGGTCGCTCTTTTCTCGGCGGTGCATCGGTGTGCGAGGGCCCGTACAACGCCGCTTGCGGCTTTAATTCTTATTATTACGGGGTTATTTTTATTCGCGCGAGGACCGTATTGTATCTGTAGTGTATCAGCGACTAAGCAACTTTACCTCCAGTTGGCGAGCGCAGGGATTGGCGGTGGCTCGTTCTCGGCGGTGCATCAGTGTGCGAGGGCCCGTACAACGCGGCTTGCGGCTTTAATTATTATTATTATTAATATTATTATTAGGGCCCTAGCCGACTGCAAGTCGTACGAGGACCCTATTGAAATCGTACTGTTTATTTTTATTATTATTACGGGCCCGAGCACTCACGGTGCGAGGACGGTATTGTAACTGTCGTGATTATTATTATTTTTATTATTATTCTTATTCTTATTCTTATTACGGGCCCGAGCACTCCCGGTGCAAGGACCGTATTGTAACTGTTGTGATTATTATTATTACGGGCCCAAGCACTCATGGTGCGAGGACCGTATTGTATCTGTAGTGATTATTATTATTATTAGGGGTTCAAGCCCGTAGGGCTGAAAACCTATTGTTCTTGTGCTGGTTTATTTTTATTATTATTATTATTATTATTATTATTATTATTATTATTATTATTTTTCTTCTTCTTCAGAAATGTTTTCGCAAATTCCCGTGAGTTGGTAAATGGTAGATACCTGAAATTTTGCACATTGGTTGGAAGTTGTGTGTAAATGCTGACCAAGCCCTTTTTAACTCAGTCGGCCTCATGGTGGCGCTATAATTCAAGAAAAACTAGTTTTCACTTTAAAGGTCATTACTCCTAGGCTGTAAGTCCGATTCACACGAAACTTGGTACAGACATTCTTTGGTCCATTCTTTACAACTTTCCCTATGGACCTCTAAGATCCGCCATATCTGTTTTTCCGAAATTTTGAATTCTTTGATAAACACATTTTTGACATCTCCTCCTAGGCCGTAAGTCCGATTCCTTCAAAATTTGCTATGGATCATCAGTGGACCAAGCTTATCAAAATTTGCCTAAAGCTTGTTGAAATCTCATTTCATTTCCAAGATATTGACCAATGAACTTCAGCAGGGGCGTGGCTTAGCACAAAAATGGACAAAATTCAACAACCATTGGGCCAATCATCACAGAACTTGCAGAATCTGTCCATATAAGTACCAGGAACATACCTTGACAGTTTCATGCAAATCGGCCCATAGAGGGCTCTATAACACAAATCAGACTATAAATCAGCAATTGTTTGTCCTATAGCCATAAAACTCACAGGATGTATTCAACTAAGTACCTGAAACATACCCAGCAAATTTCATTTAAATTGACTGATAGGGGGCGCTATAACTGCAAAACAAAGCAGCATGGTATAACACAAATCCGACTATAAATCAGCAGTTGTTTGTCCTATAGCCATAAAACTCACAGGATATATTCATGTAAGTACCTGAAACATACCCAGAAAATTTCATTCAAATTGTCCTATTGGGGGCGCTATAAATGCGAAACAAAGCAGCATGGTATAGCACAAATCAGACTATAAATCAGCAGTTGTTTGTCCTATAGCCATAAAACTCACAGGATATATTCATAAAAGTACTTGAAACATACTCTGAAAATTTCAGTCAAATTGTCCTATTGGGGCCGCTATAAATGCAAAACAAAGCAACGTGGTATAACACAAATCAGACTATAAATCATAAATAGTTTTTCCAATCATTACAAAACTCATAGGATATGTCCACATAAGAACCTGAAACATAGCCTGAAAGTTTCAATCAAATTGACCAGTAGGGGGTGCCATAAATGCACAAAATAGCCTAACATAACACAAATCAGATTATGCATCATTAGTTGTTAGTCCAATCATTACACTGGCAAAATAGGTCCACAAAAAAACCTGAAACACACTCTTAAAGTGGTTTTTGTCCCCTGCCGCCACGATAGCGGCGGAGCAGGGACATTGTATTCAGCTCCGTCCGCTGTCCGTCATGTCCCGTTTGTTCTGAATCGATATCTCAAGAACGGTTTGACCGATTCCATTCATCTTTGGTGTTAAGGTATATTTGTGTGATACGCCCGACCCCAGTAGATTTCCGTGACCTTGGCATTATTCTCAAGGTCATTACGATCATTTGACCACTTACAAATTCCTTGTCAACATGATATCTCAAGAATGGTTTGACCAATTCCATTCATCTTTGGTGTCAAGATGTATTAGCGGCGGGGGACATAGTGTTCAGCTCCATCCATCCACCCGGCCGTCTGTCCGTCCGTCCTGTCCCATTTGTTTATAAAGCGTGATATCTCAAGAACGGTTCGACCGATTCCATTCATCTTTGGTGTCAAGGTGTATTAGGGGCGGGGGACATAGTATTCAGCTCCGTCCCGTCCGTCTGTCCGTCACCAGGCGTTTGTTGTCAGCGTGATTTCTCAAGAACCTTTTTCGACCGATTCCATTCATCTTTGGTGTCAAGGTGTATTAGGGCGGGGGACATAGTATTCAGCTCCATCCATCCACCCAGCCGTCCGTCCGTCTGTCTGTCCCCTGTTTTGTTGTGAACCTGATATCTCAAGAACGGTTCGACCCGATTCCATTCATCTTTGGTGTCAAGGTGTATTAGGGGTGGGGACATAGTATTCAGCTCCGTCCGCCCGTCCGTCTGTCCGTCATGTCCCGTTTGTTGTGAACGCGATATCTCAAGAAAGGTTTGACCGATTCCATTCATCTTTGGTGTCAAGGTGTATTAGGGGAGGGGGACATATTATTTAGCTCCGTCCGTGCGTCCATCTGTCCGTCATGTCCCGTTTGTTGTGAACGTGATATCTCAAGAACGGTTTGACCGATTCCATTCGTCTTTGGTTTCAAGGTGTATTAGGGGTGGGGGTCTGCCCGTCTGTCTGTCCGTCTTGTCCCGTTTGTTGTGAACACGATATCTCAAGAAAGGTTTGACCGATTCCATTCATCTTTGGTGTCAAGGTGTATTAGGGGGGTGCTCAGAAATCACTCGATTTACGTGACCTTGCCATTATTCTCAAGGTCATTACGACCATTTGACCACTTACAAATACCTTGTCAACATGATATCTCAAGAACAGTTTGACCGGTTCCATTCATCTTTGGTGTCAAAAGGTGTATTAGGGGCGGAGGATATAGAATTCAGCTCCATCCATCCGGCTGTCCGTCCGTCCCATCCGTTTGTTGTATGAACGCAATATCTCAAGAACGGTTTGACCGATTCCATTCATCCTTGGGGTCAAGGAGTATTAAGGCGGGACATAGTATTCAGCTCCATCAGTCCATCCGTCCGTCCGTCTCTTGTTGTCACGTCCCATTTGTTGTGAACGCGAAACCCTTCGAGACATTTTGACCAATTTAATTCATTTTGGCTTCAATGTGTAATTTTGTGATATGCCGACCCCAGTCGATTTCCGTCACCTGGCGGGGGACATGGCCACGTTTAGTGGCAAAACTTGTTAATTAAGCTGTTAGAGCTTTCAACTACTAATGGTCTTTCGTGGCTTGAACCCTGGAATTGCTGCTTGCGGCTATATTTATTATGGGCCCGAGCACTCACGGTGCGAGGACCGTATTGTAACTGTAGTGATTATTATTATTCTTATTCTTATTCTTATTCTTTTTCTTCCACTTTAAAGAGCTTTTTGGGGGCTTTAACTTGTTTCAATTCGAACAAAAATTTGGCAAAAAAATCAGGCCCGGCGAAAAATTATAGATTTTATAGGTTTCACAACAAAGCGGAGCAAAATGGCTCCACAGCGCCCCCTAGAAAAATTTAAAAATTCATGAAAAATCTGTGGTTTGCCCGATTTTGCTGAAATTTGGTAGGCATGTAGAGCTTGCCAAGACAAACGGATTTGCTGTTTGGGACGTTTTTGTCCAATGCACAGCAAGCCCGCTAGGTGGTGTTGAAAATACAAAATAAGGCAATTTTTGGCGATTACAGGCATTGGAATTTAACGAACTACTGCTAGAGATTTTGCACGATTCTCATGAGAATCGCTGTACTTACTCTTGACCCCTTGAAAATAAAAAGTTATTAAAATCATCTCGGTTGGAATCACAGTGTGGGCGTGGCAGGGCCGCCATTTTAAGCGTTTTGCCATGAAATTTCAAATGCTTATAACTTCAGTGATATTTGTCCGACCTGCACCAAACATCAGGCGGATAAGAGTCTTGCCCTGAAGCAAATCAAATTATCCTATTCAGGCATACTGACAGCGCCCCCTCCTGGCGACAGGAAATGGCCAAAATTGTGCATGTGTCATACTTTTGCGAACTCCTCCTACAGATTTCATCTGAATTAAGCGGAAATGGGCGTGGACACTCCCGAGAACGGTGACATCAAAAGTTATTAAAATCTTATTGTTTGGATTAACCCTGCGGGCGTGACAGGGCGGCCATGTTGAGTATCTCAGTGTGAACAACAATTCCCTAATAAATTTAGTAAAACCTTGTTCATTACACAACAAGCTTCACATACTGGTCAGTTTCCATTGTAATTTATGAACTGTATCAGTTTCGCAAGTGGGCAGGGTTAACTGCCTAGCTAGCGCCCCCTAAAATGCAGCCCCAAGGCACACTTCCACGTACACTGATGAAAATTTGTGGGCATATGTAGCACAACCACATCTACAAAAAAGTCTCTTGACACCATAGGCTAAAGTCAACAGGAAGTCGGCCATTTTGAATTGAACAGCCATTTTTGGCGATTTGCACGTTGCGTTCTTTTGCGAATTCCTCCTAGGGATTTTTTCAGATTTTCATGAAAACTGCTGTGTGTAGTCTTGACACCTTGTAGAGCAAAAGTTATTAAATTCATTTCGGTGGGAGTCATGGTGTGGGCGTGGCAGGGCCGCCATTTTAAGCGATTCACCATGAAAATTCAAATGCTTATGACTTCAGTGTACATTGTCCGACATGCACCAAACTTTATGCATATCATAAGAGTCCCGCCCTGAAGCCATTCACATGGTCATATTTAGCCATACTGACAGCGCCCCCTCCTGGCGACAGGAAATTACCAAAATTGTGCTTGTGTCATACTTTTGCGAACTTCTCCTGCAGATTTCATCTGAATGTCACGAAAGAGGGTGTGGACACTCTTGAGCCCTGTGACATGAAAACTTATCAAAATCTCTTGTTGTCAATTAATGGTGTGGGTGTGACGGGGCAGCCATTTTGAGCATCTTTTCGTGACATGCGACAGTGACAGGTCTGAAGAACATTTACATGCAATTCCTGCGACAGACCCAAGCAACGTTACCTCCAGTCGGCGCGAGAGGGATTGGCGGTGGCTCGTTTCTCGGCGGTGCATCGGTGTGCGAGGGCCCGTACAACGCCGCTTGCGGCTTTAATTACGGGCCCGAGCACTCACGGTGCGAGGACCGTATTGTATCTGTAGTGATTATTATTATTATTCTTATTATTATGATTATTATTATTATTATTATTATTCCACTTTACAGGGCTTTTTGGCGGCTTTAACGTGTTTCAATTCGAACAAAAATGTGACTGAAAAATCAGGCCTGGTGAAAATTCTATGATATTATTGGTTTCACCAGTGAGCGGATCAAAATGGCTCCACAGCGCCCCCTAGAAAAATTTAAAAATTCATGAAAAATCTGTGGTTTCCCCGATTATGCTGAAATTTGGTAGGCATGTAGAGCTTGCCAAGACAAACGGATTTGCCATTTGGGACGTTTTTGTCCAATGCACAGGAAGACCGCTAGGTGGCGTTGAAAATTCAAAAATTCGGCCATTTTTGCCGATTTCAGGCATCGGAATTTAACGAACTCCTCCTAGGGGTTTTGTCGGATTCTCATGAAAATCACTGTGTTTACTCTTGACCCCTTGAAGATCAAAACTTATTAAAATCATCTTGGTTGGAGTCACGGTGTGGGCGTGGCAGGGCCGCCATTTTAAGCGTTTTGCCATGAAATTTCAAATGCTTATTACTTAAGTGATATTTGTCCGACGTGCACCAAACGTCAGGAGTATTATAAGAGTCCCGCCCTGAAACCACTCAAATGGTCATATTCAGCCATACTGACAGCGCCCCCTCCTGGCGACAGGAAATGACAAAAATTGGGCATGTGTCATACTTTTGTGAACTCCTCCTATAGATTTCATCTGAATGTCATGAAAACGGGCGTGGACACTCTTGAGACCTGTGACATGAAAAGTTATTAAAATCTTCTTGTTCGGATTAACCCTGTGGGCGTAATGGGGCGGCCATTATCAGCATCTCACCGTGAACAATGATTCCCTAATAAATTTAGGTAAACTTTGTTCTTTACATACCAAACTTCACAAGCTGGTCAGTTTCCATAGACAATTACTAATTGTATTGGTTTTGCAAGTGGGCGGGCAAACTGCCTCGCTAGCGCCCTCTAAACTGCAGCCCCAAGGGCTTCCTGCACGTACACTGATGAAAGTTGCTGGACATATGTATCACACCCACATCTACAAAAAATCTCTTCACACCATAGGCTAAAGTCAACAAGAAGTTGGCCATTTTAAATTGAACGGCCATTTTTTGCGATTTGCATGTTGCGTACTTTAACGAACTCCTCCTAGGGATTTTGTCCGATTCTCATGAAAATCGCTGTGTGTACTCTTGACCCTTGAAGAGCAAAAAGTTATTAAATTCATTTCGGTGGGAGTCATAGTGTGGGCGTGGCAGGGCCGTCATTTTAAGCGATTCGACATGAAAATTCAAATGCTTATGGCTTCAGTGTAAATTGTTCGACATGCACCAAACTTTATGCATATCATAAGAGTCCCGCCCTGAAGCCATTCACAAGGTCATATTTAGCCATACTGACAGCGCCCCTTCCTGGTGACAGGAAATTAGCAAAATTGTGCATGTGTCATACTTTTGCGAACTTCTCCTGCAGATTTCATCTGAATGTCACAAAAACGGGTGTGTACACTCTTCAGCCCTGTGACATGAAAACTTATCAAAATCTCTTGTTGTCAATCAACAGTGTGGGTGTGACGGGGTGGACATTTTGAGCATCTTTCTGTGACAGGCGACAGTGACAGGTCTGAAGAACATTTACATGCAATTCCTGCGACAGACCTAAGCAACTTTACCTCCAGTTGGCGAGCACAGGGATTGGCGGTGGCTCGTTCTCGGCGGTGCATCGGTGTGCGAGGGCCCGTACAACGCCGCTTGTGACTTTAATTACGGGCCCGAGCACTCACGGTGCGAGGACCGTATTGTATCTGTAGTGATTATTATTATTATTATTATTATTATTATTATTATGATTATTATTATTATTATTATTATTCCACTTTACAGGGCTTTTTGGCGGCTTTAACGTGTTTCAATTCGAACAAAAATGTGGCTGAAAAATCAGGCCTGGTGAGAATTCTATGATATTATTGGTTTCACCAGTGAGCGGATCAAAATGGCTCCACAGCGCCCCCTAGAAAAATTTAAAAATTCATGAAAAATCTGTGGTTTTCCCGATTATGCTGAAATTTGGTAGGCATGTAGAGCTTGCCAAGACAAACGGATTTGCCATTTGGGACGTTTTTGTCCAATGCACAGGAAGACCGCTAGGTGGCGTTGAAAATTCAAAAATTCGGCCATTTTTGCCGATTTCAGGCATCGAATTTAACGAACTCCTCTAGGGGGTTTTGTCGGATTCTCATGAAAATCACTGTGTTTACTCTTGACCCCTTGAAGATCAAAACTTATTAAAATCATCTTGGTTGGAGTCACGGTGTGGGCGTGGCAGGGCCGCCATTTTAAGCGTTTTGCCATGAAATTTCAAATGCTTATAACTTAAGTGATATTTGTCCGACGTGCACCAAACGTCAGGAGTATTATAAGAGTCCCGCCCTGAAACCACTCAAATGGTCATATTCAGCCATACTGACAGCGCCCCCTCCTGGCGACAGGAAATGACAAAAATTGGGCATGTGTCATACTTTTGTGAACTCCTCCTATAGATTTCATCTGAATGTCATGAAAACGGGCGTGGACACTCTTGAGACCTGTGACATGAAAAGTTATTAAAATCTTCTTGTTCGGATTAACCCTGTGGGCGTAATGGGGCGGCCATTATCAGCATCTCACCGTGAACAATGATTCCCTAATAAATTTAGGTAAACTTTGTTCTTTACATACCAAACTTCACAAGCTGGTCAGTTTCCATAGACAATTACTAATTGTATTGGTTTTGCAAGTGGGCGGGCAAACTGCCTCGCTAGCGCCCTCTAAACTGCAGCCCCAAGGGCTTCCTGCACGTACACTGATGAAAGTTGCTGGACATATGTATCACACCCACATCTACAAAAAAATCTCTTCACACCATAGGCTAAAGTCAACAAGAAGTCGGCCATTTTAAATTGAACGGCCATTTTTTGCGATTTGCACGTTGCGTACTTTAACGAACTCCTCCTAGGGATTTTGTCCGATTCTCATGAAAATCGCTGTGTGTACTCTTGACCCCTTGAAGAGCAAAAGTTATTAAATTCATTTCGGTGGGAGTCATAGTGTGGGCGTGGCAGGGCCGTCATTTTAAGCGATTCGACATGAAAATTCAAATGCTTATGGCTTCAGTGTAAATTGTTCGACATGCACCAAACTTTATGCATATCATAAGAGTCCCGCCCTGAAGCCATTCACAAGGTCATATTTAGCCATACTGACAGCGCCCCTTCCTGGTGACAGGAAATTAGCAAAATTGTGCATGTGTCATACTTTTGCGAACTTCTCCTGCAGATTTCATCTGAATGTCACAAAAACGGGTGTGTACACTCTTCAGCCCTGTGACATGAAAACTTATCAAAATCTCTTGTTGTCAATCAACAGTGTGGGTGTGACGGGGTGGACATTTTGAGCATCTTTCTGTGACAGGCGACAGTGACAGGTCTGAAGAACATTTACATGCAATTCCTGCGACAGACCTAAGCAACTTTACCTCCAGTTGGCGAGCACAGGGATTGGCGGTGGCTCGTTCTCGGGGGTGCATCGGTGTGCGAGGGCCCGTACAACGCCGCTTGCGGCTTTAATTACGGGCCCGAGCACTCACGGTGCGAGGACCGTATTGTATCTGTAGTGATTATTATTATTATTATTATTATTATTCTTATTATTATTATTCTTCCACTATACAGGGCTTTTTGGGTGCTTTAACGTGTTTCAATTCGAACAAAAATGTGGCTGAAAAATCAGGCCTGGTGAAAATTCTATGATTTTATTGGTTTCGCAACTAAGCGGGGCAAAATGGCTCCACAGCGCCCCCTAGAAAAATTAAGAAATTCATGAAAATCTGTGGTTTGCCCGATAATGCTCAAATTTGGTAGGCATGTAGAGCTTGCCAAGACAAACGGATTTGCCATTTGGGACGTTTTTGTCCAATGCACAGGAAGACCGCTAGGTGGCGTTGAAAATTCAAAAATTAGGCCATTTTTGCCGATTTCAGGCATCGGAATTTAACGAACTCCTCCTAGGGGTTTTGCCGGATTCTCATAAAAATCACTGTGTTTACTCTTGACCCCTTGAAGATCAAAAGTTATTAAAATTATCTCGGTTGGAGTCAAGGTGTGGGCGTGGCAGGGGCGCCATTTTAAGCGGTTTGCCATGAAATTTCAAATGCTTATAACTTCATTGATATTTGTCCGACGTGCACCAAACGTCAGGAGTATTATCAGAGTCCCGCCCTGAAACCAATCAAATGGTCATATTCAGCCATACTGACAGCGCCCCCTCTTGGCGACAGGAAATGACCAAAATTGGGCATGTGTCATACTTTTGCAAGCTCCTCCTACAGATTTCATCTGAATGTCATGAAAACGGGCGTGGACACTCTTGAGACCTGTGACATGAAAAGTTATTAAAATCTTTTTGTTCGGATTAACCCTGTGGGCGTAATGGGGCAGCCATTATCAGCATCTCTCCGTGAACATTGATTCCCTAATAAATTTAGGCAAACTTTGTTCTTTACAAACCCAACTTCACAAGCTGGTCAGTTTCCATAGACAATTACTAATTGTATTGGTTTTGCCAGTGGGCGGGGCCAAGTGCCTCGCTAGCGCCCTCTAAACTGCAGCCCCAAGGCCTTCCTGCACGTACACTGATGAAAGTTGCTGGACATATGTATCAAACCCACGTCTACAAAAAAGTCTCTTGACACCATAGGCTAAAGTCAACAGGAAGTCGGCCATTTTTAACTGAACGGCCATTTTTGGCGATTTGCACGTGCGCTATGCATTTTAACGAACTCCTCCTAGGGATTTTGTCCGATTCTCATGAAAATCGCTGTGTGTACTCTTGACCCCTTGTAGAGCAAAAGTTATTAAATTCATTTCGGTGGGAGTCATGGTGTGGGCGTGGCAGGGCCGCCATTTTAAGCGATTCGCCATGAAAATTCAAATGCTTATGACTTCAGTGTAAATTGTCAGACATGCACCAAACTTTATGCATATCATATGAGTCCCACCCTGAAGCCATTCACATGGTCATATTTAGCCATACTGACAGCGCCCCTTCCTGGTGACAGGAAATTAGCAAAATTGTGCATGTGTAATACTTTTGCGAACTTCTCCTGCACATTTCATCTGAATGTCACAAAAACGGGTGTGGACACTCTTGAGCCCTGTGACATGAAAACTTATCAAAATCTCTTGTTGTCAATTAACAGTGTGGGTGTGACGGGGTGGATATTTTGAGCATCTTTCCGTGACAGGCGACAGTGACAGGTCTGAAGAACATTTACATGCAATTCCTGCGACAGACCTAAGCAACTTTACCTCCAGTTGGCGAGCACAGGGATTGGCGGTGGCTCGTTCTCGGCTGTGCATCGGTGTGCGAGGGCCCGTACAACGCCGCTTGCCGCTTTAATTATTATTATTCTTCCACTTTACAAGGCTTTTTGGGGACTTTAACCTCTTTCAATTCGAACAAATATGTGGCTGAAATATCAGGCCTGGTGAGGATTCTATGATTTTATTGGTTTCGCCAGTGGGCGGGGCAAAATGGCTCCACAGCGCCCCCTAGAAAAATTTTAAAATTCATGAAAAATCTGTGGTTTGCCCGATTATGCTGAAATTTGCTAGGCATGTAGAGTTTGCCAAGACAAACGGATTTGCCATTTGGGACATTTTTGTCCAATGCACAGGATTCCCACTAGGTGGCGTTGAAAATTCAAAATAAGGCAATTTTTGCCGATTTCAGGCATCGGAATTTAACGAACTCCTCCTAGGGGTTTTGCCGGATTCTCATGAAAATCACTCTGTTTACTCTTGACCCCTTGAAGATCAAAAGTTATTAAAATTATCTCGGTTGGAGTCGCGGTGTGGGCGTGCCAGGGCCGCCATTTTAAGCGTTTTCCCATGAAATTTCAAATGCTTATAACTTCAGTGTACATTGTCTGACATGCACCAAACTTCATGCGTATTATGTCAGTCCCACCCTGAAGTCAGTCACATGGTCATTTTTAGCCATACTTACAGCGCCCCCTCTTGGCGACAGAAAATGTCCAAAATTGGGCATGTGTCATTCTTTTGCGAACTCCTCCTACAGATTTCATCTGAATGTAACGAAAACGGGTCAAAACACTCTTGAGACCTATGATATGAAAAGTCATTAAAATCTTTGTGGAAAGACCTCAGCCAGGGGTGATTGTGAAGGCCCTTTTTGGGGTGTAGGAGGTCAGAAACGGGAGGTTCTCCAAAGTTTGTGGTGGAGGTGCGGGTGAGTGACGGAAATTTTACTGAATTTGGCTTAGTTGCTGTGTGAGACAGAGGAATTAATTTTGCCAATATGGGACTGACGAACAGTAAGGGGGGTTTTTGTTGTTGTTCTTCTCGTAAGGACTGTTCTGGGACAAATGATGACGTGACTTTGACTTAGACTGGACAATTTGTTGAAAGTTGACATAATGGTTCTGGGAATCAGTGTGGGTAAAGGAATTTGTGTTTAGTTGAAATAGAGCGTTGTCTGTGTATGTTATCGAAGTAACAAAAGTGGTCAGATCATAAGAAAATTAGAGCCTTGGATCTTTTCCAATGTGAATGAATGTGAGAGAGGAAAGTGCATTAAGGAATGTGTGTGTGTGTGTGTATTCTGAGCTCAGATTGTGCGTGTGTGTGTGTGTGTGGAAATCAATGTGAATGAACCTAATTCTGTGAGTGTCTGTAAACAACTGCATTGCTGTCATATTTGTTAGTTCTATCTTTGTTAGATTGAATACAGTTGCCATTCTATTCCATGAAGTGCTCATATAGATGTCTACAATAAAATTAGCATTTATTCAAGAATAATTTGAGGTGCCCGTTGATTAGCCAATATTTACAGTATTTTATGGAATCATTACTGTCATTACAGGATTGGTAAAAAGTGAAATTTCTAAGAAAAAAGTGTATATTAGCAGTGCAAATTTGTAGGAGTTAAGCCATTTCAATGACTGTGGAGTTGTAAAAGGACAAAGTTGCAGAAGTAAACAGAATAATTATTCCTTATGAAACTGAGCAAAAGTCCCTATTTCTTGATAAAATAAATGCTAACCCCTCTTAAACGATCAGTAACTATAAACAGAGGGAAATTTAGATGATGTAACAATTGAATGTAAATTATACAAACATGGACAAGTGTTTCTAATGTTGTGGCTAACTGAATTTCTTTGAGATGCAGGACAAAGCCCAATTTTTAAATGCTCTAATATTTGGCGGTAGTAATACATTGCAGAGAAAAGTACCAGTGATATCCTCTATGAGAATGAAGTAATTACACCATTTGAATTGTTAAATATTTTAAAGAGCTAGAAAATCTAAGCACTTTTCTGTAAATAATTAGACTGTGTGAGATTGGTGTGCTAGAAGCATATCTCTGTAAAGAAAATGAAGGAAAAGTAGAAACAAGAATAACACAGTATGTTCAAAATTTGCCAAAGTACTGTTTAACACTGTATACAATAAAAGACTGTGTGCTAAATTCGATTGATGCAGAGGTTTTTTCTGTCAAGCATTGAAAAATTTCAATTGCTATCTGAAGGTAAAAAATTAAGGTAAAATGATCAGAAAAGTGCCAGTAAATATAAAATGTAATATGAAATTTAATGGTACATATTAAATTAATATTAAAAGAATCAAATGAACTATTGGGGGATTAGAGACTCGATGGATCTTTAGATGGGGGAGCGCAATGCAGCGAATGGAGCCCTATTTACCAAAGCAGATAAGGGAGCACAGATAGGTGAAAGGTCGACATACAGATGTCAGAGAACAGAAGGATGATGAACAAATGTGACTGAAAGCTTTCCTGATCAAAGAAATGCAATTAAAGATCTTTTCTCCATTTTGAACAGGAACTGTCAAAGAGTGTCTTCATGGCAAAGGAACTGAGTGGCTGATAACCTTAATCTGTTATTTAACTTTCACAGGACGAGTTGAATTAAAACAAAATTGTTCATTTTTGTTTGTTTTTAACTCCTCTTGGAACTTTTCCACAGAGAGCACTGCTGAAAATAAGTGATGAGCTGGCCAGCTGGGGATTCAACTGTGGATTTTCAGCTTAAAAGTTTACCTCCTAAAATAGATTTGGGGAAATCCAATCTGAAGTATTAACACAAGACTAAATTCAAAAGGTGGACCACCATATAATTGAAAAAGTCCACTAGTAACGTGATCACATATTACTTTCTAAATGTATTTTTGATTAAATCAATCAAATAAAAGGTACTGACTAAGTTGACCTTTATGTGCTCGGAGCCCAACGGGAAAACTAATACTAAATATGTAGCAATTTTTGTGAATAGAAAAAAATTTTTTATTTTTTTTGCAAATTGTAACATAGTCTAAAGTGACTCCACCCAGTTCTGCTGATGATGTGGGAATAAATGTAAGAATGATTGGGGCTAATAAGCCCTGACTGTGCATTTCCGCCATGCTTTTAGCGGAACCCTAGTCTGAGGTGGATTGCTTAATCATAATTCATTGAGAGGAAAAAATAAAAAATAAAAATGTATGCTCCATTGTGTAAAAGAAGTCCTATCTAATAATTCTGCATGTCCTGGACTTAAGGACACCCCACAATCAAAACCTGATATTGAATACTTTGTTGATGGTTCGGCGTCAAGAGTCGATAAAGGCAACCCATGTGTTGGATATGCTGTCTGTACTCGTGAATCTGTGTTGATTGTGGCCCTCTGCACACCAAACATGTTGACCCAATCAGTTTGGCTGATGCCTAGCAGACAGAGAAGCAAGGGCAACAGCCAAACACACTCTTGTGGGGCTATTACACCAATCTGAAGACTCAATTTTATGTGACCTGCAGCGAGCAGAGCATGATGCTGCTCCCCCACAAGAAAAATGTCAATGGATATCACATGGAATACAACACACTGATGACGGGTGGGTAGGAACCAATGGTAAGCCTATATTACCAAAATCCCTCTTCCATATTGCTGTAGATTTGGTGCATGGGCAGTGCCATGTACCAAGAGGGGGGACCAAGGGGTTAATAAATCAAAGTACTATCACTTCTTTTCTAAAAATTTTTTTTTAAGAAATGTCCAACATGACGAAGTTATAACACACCGGACACACGGGGAGGGGTAGTACCACAGAGGGGGGCAATTCCTGTGCCCCCTGAGCCAATGCATACATGGATGATGGATTTTATACACTTAACACCATGTGAGGGGAAGAGATATGTGTTGGTATTGGTATGACTCTTTTCTAGGTGGATAGAGGCCTTCCCAGCCACAGCTATAGATGCAATTACAGTGGCTAAAGTTTTGAGTAGTGAAATTATTCCTAGGTGGGGGATTCCAGAACCATTATATAGTGATAATGGGTCAGAATTTAGAAATGAAGTACTGGCTCGTTTGGGAGCAAAATTGGGAATAGAATTGAAAAAACATTGCGCATATCATCCACAATCAGCGGGATTGGCAGAAAGGACTAATGGGACCTTAAAAGCAAAATTGCGCAAAGCCATAGCTGAGACTAAATGGAACTGGGTTGCATGTCTGCCGTTGGCATTAACTAGCATGAGAACAACACCACAGCGGGGATGGGGTTGTCACCTTACAAAGTAGGACATGGGAAACCTTTGGAATTACTACATTTATTGCAGAGAACACAAATAGAAGAAGCAACTCTGGCAGAGTATATGAATAGAATGTTGACCAACAAAAGTGAGATTCGAAATGTGCTTCCTCCCAGATCAATAGCGGAGCTGCCACCCGGAGAGATAAAGCCTGAAGATTGGATCCTGGTGCGGAGTCTCAGTAAAAAGTGGAAGTGGAGTGACCCGGCGTGGAAGGGTCCATATCAAGTGCTCCTGACCACACCGACTGCAGTAAAAATCCAGGAGAGACAGACGTGGATACATCAGTCACATTGTAAGGTGGTATCTCCTCCTCCAGCTGGTGTGTAGGTACATCTGATTGAGTCAGGATAGACTTGGAGGGAGTCCGATTACAAAGGGGGGCGTGGCATATAGAGCTTGTCCGTCTCAAATTCGGTGAAGAACTTATTTACGCTCCAAGTCAGTAAAGACTCCGGACTTATTCATAATAAAAAAAGGGTTAAGTAAAATGGCTTATCTCTCCCTGTGTCTGGCCATTTTAAACATATGTAGCGCCTACAATGAACGTGAACAGTATAGTTAAATGCGCGATGGCAGTGTCTACTGCTTGTAGTAGATTAGTTTCAATAGACCCCAGTCTAGCCCCACTTAACATAGTACTGGGTTGAAATATCGCACCGATAGGGATGGATATCTGAAGTTTGGAAATATGGGTTCTAATGTCCCACTCATGGTAGTCCATTACAGTTTGGAGCAGAAGTTTTGGCGATGTGTCAAAGGAAATGGCACAGAGTTTGTGGGGGTAACCTAGGGGTGCCAGGGGAAACTATTGATTTTCTGTGGGTGTCCACAAATAAGTGTCTAGAACAATTCAGAATGACTAAGCGCCCTGGGGGAAGGGTTAGCATTGGGAGGCCATTACCCTATGATGAAACTAAATTGTTTGCATTAATGGCTGCACCAACGAGTGCTTGGAAAACCCTGATTGTAAATGACACACAATTTCTTTTCTATGTGAAACGGTGGCATGTCGAACTGTTATCAGAAAAGTAAGTGCAATTTTTCCACATAGGCTCAGCACTAATATGATACAAACTTGTGCTGCAAATGGGGCAACGGAACAGCGTAGCAACAGAGGAACTCAAATTTGAGGATCCTGATGAGGAAATTGCTACACGCTGCTCTGTAATAATATCCACACAGTGCCCAGTAAATCCCCTGGGGAGGGACGTAATGTCTAAACTGGGGCTCAGGGTGGTTCCCACAGGTCCAACTACGTGGGAGGCAATGCGCGTGTTCGAGGGAGACGAAGAAGGCGAGGTTGCTGGGGATCAGATGGTGGTTCTGGGAACCGGACCCCCAGCAATCTATTACGCGTTGCAATTTGCAGATTGACCCCCTCGCAAGCCAATTACTGAAATGTTGCAAACAGTGCTGGGGAGAGGACTGAAGACCCCCGTGTCTGGTGAAGTGGTGTCAGAAGTGGGATGAATTGACATGCTGCCATGATACTGTCTAGTCGGCGTTTTTGTCGCACGTAAGGTTATGGGCAACAAGTGGTATGTGGGTGACAGCCCACACCTAGCAGAGGGGCGTTGAAGACGACCTCTGTGAACAGGCGAGGCTGGTGCAAAAGGTAAAAGCGAATGCGTCAGTCGGCGAGTGGTGCTTCTGTGACGGTGAGCTTTGAAAAGAAGACACCGGGAAGCAGAAAGCAGAGTTCTCAACCTGGGGGAGCCCGGGCGGAGATCTCTGTGGAAAGGGATCTAGCCTGGGACTGCGCCCTGAATGGGAGATTCAAAGGATCTAAGTGGTCAAAAATATGTGCCCAAGTTGGAATTGCAGGATGCTACTACTGCTCATTGTATTTGTTGACAGCAGCACAGGGGGGGTCTGTCAGCTTATAGGGCCCACACTGTACCTATATACCAGCTAATGATGAGGCAGGAGGGGTGATTGATCAAGCCTTGCAACGTTTGAAGGATATATCTGATGCACAACACCAGACTCACACCAGCATCAGCAGACTCCTGGTGAGACTGGGTCCTGTCTGGAGGATGGGAAGCAGGAATAACGTCTGTATTAAGTCTTGTAGCAGCTGGGGCTGCTGTACTGCTCTTCTGCAGTTGCTGTGGGGTTCCCATAATTAAAGGATTGATATCAAAAATGTTGAGTGCTAATCCACAATACCAGATGTTTCTGTTACAGGACAACGATGAGGTGTATACTCTGCCCGAGGACCTAAGGGAATCATATAACGATGTAATTGAATAAGGGGCCTGTTCGAATGGAAGAATGAAAAATTACGATGACATGGTGAAGCATCTCCCCCGTGAATGAAGCACATGTCGAAAATCGAGAGAAGTGGCATGCTGGCGGACAATCAATTATAAACAGGGGGGAAATGTGGAATCATTTTTATATTGATTCATTTAATTATTATTAATTGTTTATCCTTGCATGTTCTTGCTTTGCTCTTGCTCATTTTCTCTTAGGCCTCAGTGTGTATCCTTGCATGTTTCTGATTAGCCTGGGCCTGCATTTTCCATAAATCTGACCAGTGCGTCATGGCAAATAGCTTATCTGGGGCCATGCGGACCCGATGGGCCCACAACGAGGGCAAGATGTTCTTTTTCTCTCTTAGTTTATGTGTTTACAGAAGAAGGAGTACAAGGGAGAGCTTGGAATGCGAACAAGATAAGCTGAAGAGGGAGGAATCACCTGTCTTCTCTACGAGATGTATATACCTCAGGGGCAGCTTGACGTGGGTTGCGTGCGACTGCAAGAGCTTTCCAGATTACATCATGATGTGTAAATCAGCAATTGGGGAGAAGAACGTCACAATGTATTCCTACTTAAACACTAGCGAAAGAGACTGTCCTCATCCTTGTACTGACTGACGAGACTTGTTGTGTGCAAGGATCCTTCTCTGCAGATGAAGTAAACTGACTTTGGCCTGGATATTTACTCCTTTGTCTCTGAGTTCTTTTTGAGAAGGTAACACCAGGAATATAAAATCAAAATTCCTACAACAACATACTACAGCGATGAGCAAATTTTTTTTCCTACCTTTGATAGGCTATTTTATAATAAAAAACTGTGTTTGTGGGTAAATCTGCACTGGTTATTGTTAGCCCAATGTGTCCGTGTTATATTGAAACTTGATCTGACAGTCTCTATGCATGTTATTTTCCAGTTATACATGCGATCTTATGGATCAAGGGAAGCATGCTTTTTAGATAAATAATTACTGAGGTGTTTGTTCTTTTTACTTCATCTTTGTATTAATAATTTTATTTGCTTGTTTTATTGAAAATAAATCTGCCCCAGTGGAGTCAAACTTGATTTCCATTGTTTTCTTGCTTGTCGGAAAAGCCATCTTTCTGGATTACCTTCAGGGATCACGTGACTTACACAATGCGTTGCTGCATCCAGTGCAACGCCTCCATTATGTACATTGCTTTCAACATAACACAAGCGAGGAGAACAAGCCATTCAGCCCAATTAATCTCTCCAGTTTCCAGTTGCTGAAGTGAACTTAACACTTAATAGTATCAAGCACTAAACCAAGCCTGGTTTTGAAAATTCCCAGAGTTTCTGAGACTACTCTGCTTGAAAAAATATTTCCTAATATCAGAGCTAAATTTACCCCAGCTTAATTTCAATTTGTGACCCCGAGTTCTGGTAAAAGAACTCAGTCTAAATAATCTTGGATAGTTTACCATGTTAATCCCTTGAACATATTTATAGACCTCAATCAGATCACCCCGAAGTCTTCTTTTCCTGAGTCTGAAGAGATTAAGAATATTCAGCCTCTCCTCATAGCTTTCATCTTTTATACCAGGAACTTATGGAGGCATATTGTTAACAAAATTAAAATGAAAATGCAATGTCAAAAATGCATTTTCATTTTCAAGATACAAGCGCATTATTTGTATCATAATGAAAAATGCAAATGTAATCCTCCACTTTGGATTTTCATTTTCAAGTCCATGTATGCACTTTTCATAACAAATGGAAAATAAAAATACATTCCTTATTTGCATTTGCATTTTCGAGAAGTGCCCTGCAATATCACTTACAAAACGAAAACGAAAACGCTTATCGTATAAAGCAAATACATTCTCGGAAATGCTTTTTCATTTTCGAGAAGCACACGCGTTATTTGTATCATCACGAAAATGCTAAAGTAATCCTCCACTTTGCGTTTGCATTTTCAAGTCCATGTAGGCACTGATTTCATTTGCAAGAAGTGCCCCGCAATATCACTAACAAAACGAAATCGAAAACGCTCATCTCATAAAGCAAATACATTCTCGGAAATGCTTTTTCTTTTTCAAGAAGCAGACGCGATATCTGTCTCATAATTAAATCGCTAACGCAGTGCGCCACCTTTCTTTTTCACTGTCGTGACAGACTGCCCTGTCTGGCTTTGCATTTTCGATTTCGAGGTCTCGCGCTTTTCCTAACAAAATTGAAAAGAAAATACCCTCCCTAGTTGGGTGTGGCCTGTCGGTGAGAAGGCGGGACTTCCCCCCCACAATTTGGTACGGATTGGATATTAACAAATACAAGCAATCTCATTGGTTATCAATCAGAGGGAAACTCCTGCTGCACGAAGTTTTATGTCAAAGCACAAATGCCAATTTACATAGTTGGAACAACTCACTACGGCTTTTGGGGCGTTTTTTTCAGAATGAAACGCCCCAGAGGCGGTGTTAGACCCGAAAATTATTGGCTATTATCCCACCCTTTATTGACAACAATTTGTCCTGGCTAATTCTTGATGGTTTTCCTTCATTAACACGTTTTCCAATTCAAGAATAATCAAGTGACAATTGAAGACACGGCTTCTCTCCCCCATGCGATCTAAAAGCGACAAAATAATGGGCTACTCTGTACAGAAAAATAATTTAATTATAATTAGGTCTATGCTCCGGCGCTTGGCGACGGCATTTCAGAACTCTTCAGCGAATTATGGTAATTTCGGCGACAAGTAGGTACACCTGTTTTTGCAGCATGGTCACGCAACTCGCTGTATAAAATAAACAGCTGTCTGATTGAAAAATGTAATCGGACGAAACCACGTACTAGTCACCAAAATTACCTTCATTCGCTGAAGAGTTCTGAAATGCCGTCGCCGAGTGCCGGTGCAAAGACATAATTACAATTATTTTTCTGTACTGAAAGCAGCCCATTATTTTGTCGCTTTTAGATCGCATGGGGGAGAGAAGCCAAATGCGAGCATTGCATTTCCTACTTGTGCATTCAAATTCGCGCGATAATCACGATGAGCTTGTTTGGGGCGTTCAATTTCATTTTCAGGTGATCAATTTCCTACTTCGTGCACTCAATTTAGTGGAGAAGACAGGATAGATTTTTGAAGAAGGGGGTTATTGAGGGGAGAAGGGGGCGAACGCTTCTCATAAAACGAACACACATACAGAACCCACCGGCACACCCTCCCCCCAACACACACACGCAAAATTCGTATTTCCTATTCCATAGTCTTGTATATATATATATATATATATATATATATATATATATATATGTGTGTGTGTGTTTTTTAAGGTTCTATATTGTTCTGTTATTGTATCTCCGTGATATTACATTACGAACAATTATAGCATAAAATCTGCTTCCAGTCCATTTAACTTGACCAGATTGCGATCAGTTTCGCACGTCTGTTTTATGTGGTAACACTATGCTTGCAGCAGGATGCGTCTCTCTCCCGCAGCTCAGTGCACCCCTGCCATTCATCCATAAGATTGCAGTGAGGCACACCAACTGGAAGCCGATGTGTTTGTTACCCGGCAACTCTTATATGTAGCAGCAACTTGGAAGATGAAAAGTATGAACACTGATGTATTAATATATAAGCGGTCCTTTTATTCCAAAGTCGTGAAGAAAGCCACGGAAGTAACTACTTATGCAGCCCCGGTGGACAGGACCGTATGAAGCTGCTTGTAAAAGATAGCGTGCCGATAATCTGTCCAACCATTGACCGATCGAGTGTAAGCACGCGGTTTGAGTGAAAGCAGGTATAATCCAAGCGCACGCAGGGGCTAATTGAGTGCGACAGCAGGATCACGGCAATTTTAGTCTAACGATGTGACCGTTCATGAAAAACACATCGATTGGCCGAAACATATCATTGTGTCGACATCTGGCTATGGCCAGCGACAACATATTATTACAAGCGACTTCACGGTATCATAAGAGAAATCATAGATCTATGGATTTCGCAAGCCTTTCTTCTGCAGCAGCAGCAGGATGCAAGCAAACAGGATGAATCTGTCCCTTTCTTAGCTCAGTCTACCTCTGCGATTCATCCACAGACTCGCATATAGAGAACTGGAGGTCGACGTGTGACAAGGCTACCATGGTATGTAGCCAGCTATTAAGGTAAAGAGACGTATAGGCACTGGTGTATTAATATGAACTGTCCTTTCACTCCAAATTCGTGAAGAAAGCAATGGAAGTACACGAAGCCCAAGAGGGCAGGAGCGTATGAATTTGCTTTGTAACTGACTGAACTACTAAACAGATGGTGCGCAGATAACCCATCCGAAGATCGACAGATCTGAGTGTACCCACTGAGCAAGTGACGTCTGTGGACATCCAAGACAAGTTGATAACACGTCCGTCCGTCCAGGCCGTAATCTGGACGTCCATGTGACGGCCAGACTTAGTTGATAAATGACAATGACAAAGATGTTTGGCCTGCCCCAATTTGGACGTCTACAGACAACCAGAACTAGTTGAAAATAGACGTTCTAACAGGCCACAATCTGGATGTCTATATGACACCCAGAATTAGTGGATAAATGACATTGAGAAAAGAGGTCGGCCTGGCCCGATTTTGAACGTCTACAGACAACCAGAACTAGTTGAAAATAGACGTTCTAACAGGCCACAATCTGGATGTCTATATGACACCCAGAATTAGTGGATAAATGACATTGAGAAAAAGAGGTCGGCCTGGCCCGATTTTGAACGTCTACAGACAACCAGAACTAGTTGAAAATAGACGTTCTAACAGGCCACAATCTGGATGTCTATATGACACCCAGAATTAGTTGATAAATGACATTGAGAAAAGAGATCGGCCTGGCCCGATTTTGAACGTCTACAGACAACCAGAACTAGTTGAAAATAGACGTTCTAACAGGCCACAATCTGGATGTCTATATGACACCCAGAATTAGTGGATAAATGACATTGAGAAAAGAGGTCGGCCTGGCCCGATTTTGAACGTCTACAGACAACCAGAACTAGTTGAAAATAGACGTTCTAACAGGCCACAATCTGGATGTCTACATGAGACCCAGAATTAGTTGATAAATGACTCTGAGAAAAGAGGTCGGCCTGGCCAAATTCTGGACGTCTACCAACAACAAAAATAAGTTGAAAGGAGACGTTCTGACAGGCCACAATCTGAAAGTCTATATGACACTCGGAATTAGGTGAGAAATGACTTGGAGAAAGACATTCGGCCTGGCCAAATTCTGGACGTCTCTGAACGACCAAAATTAGTCGAAAGTAGACGTTCAGACAGGCCACATTCTGAACGTCCAGTGGCAAACACAGTTGGTATAGAATTCTGACAAGATATTATTTGGACTTCCATTGACAACCAGAATAAGTTGGTAAATAATTAAATAACACTGAGAATTCATCCAGGCCAAAACAACAAATATTCCGACAAGCCACAATATGAACGTCTACTGACAACAGGCTAGTCGAGGGAGGACATCCATTTTGACCAAAAAGATCAAAGAATATGCCAGACTGGGTGTATGCCCTACCAGAGGGACAGAGACAGGCTGACTCGCTGGTGAAATTGCCCTGTCAGCTATAGTCACTGTCTCAGCCTCATCATGTAATGTCGGGCCTAAACCCTTTATCCTATGCACCATCCCACCCTCAAGATAACCACAGGCTTGTTCCAGTCCTTCCGAACAATAACCAGGTCTAAATCAAGTCCATGTCAGTATGTCAACTAAGGTTGTAAGACCTAATCCAGTAATATCTCAAAGAAAAGAATATTTCCAAGCAATTTATGATAACAACAGAGCGTTATGACTTTGATTGTGATAATCACTTGAAGATGCTAAAGGCAACACCTGAAGCCACAGTATGTTCTCCCTGCTGGCATCTGGCAAAAAATACAGAAGGATCCGTTGCCATACAACCAAACTACTGTACAGAGCAGCTTTCTTGCCCCAGGCTGTGAGACTCCTCAATTCATTGCCTGCACTTCACTCTACAAAATAGTCTGTTTTACTTATCCTAAAAGGAAAATGACAAATAAATGAACATTCTTTAACCCTAAATTCCTAAATGTAGATTAAGTTTAACTATTTTTTTCTCTCAGTTCAGCATACAGTTTTCAATTAATTTGTCTTATTTATAAAATACAGTGTTTCCCACCTAGGTAATTTGGTACACAGATGAGTGAGCACTTCAACTAAAAAACAAACAGACTGTTTTTCTACCCTACCCTACCCTTGAGGTTGCTGAATGATTGATGTAAATTCATTTATAAGGGTCATGTGTCAATTGAACTGTTAAATGGACATCGAGAGAAAAAAATTGAACACTTTTTTTTTTTATCTTTACATATTCCATAAAAAGTGTGAATTAATTCATGTACTGTCACGTTTAGATTTTGTTATTTACCCCGTTCATGCATAGCGCATAGGTGCAAGACCTCCGTCTACAGACGGATTTCCGTCAATAATGAATTCTTGGTTCCGTCAAAGTCCGTTATTCAGGGCTGTGCAGGTGCGCATATAGAGGGTATTTTTGCTCATAATCCAAATGAAAATTAAAATTAAAATAATCAGGCCAAAATTCAATGTAAAAAAAAAAAGTAAATTGAAAAACCTAATGAAACATGTAAAATGATAATGTGAAACTACAAAACAAAAATGAAACCAACTTTCAAATGCAAATACGTAAATGGATAAAACGACAATGATACGTTAAATTTAAAATGCTAATATGTAAATAGAAATGGTCAAATGGAAAACTTAAATTGTAAAGATGAATTTGAAAATGAAAATTGAAATAGCAATAGGGAAACATCAAATGTAAAATTCAAAATGGGAAATGGAAAGGCTGAAATGGAAATGCTTAAATCAAAAGCTTAAATGGAAAAGATAAAATTATCATTTAATTTTTTATTTATGTTTGCATTTTTCCGTTACCATTTTACATTTGGCATTTTGCATTTGCCATTTTCCATTTTGATTTTCCATTTTCCATTTGGCTTCTCCATTTGGATTTCTCATTTGGCGTTTCCATTTTCCATTTGCCTTTTCCATTTTCCATTTGGCTTTTCAGCTTGTATGCAAATAAGGAAGTGTGGCCCAGAGGTCGGGGGGATGGTCTGAACCGGCCGACTGCAGTGGCAGTGGATGTGTGTGCCTCTGACGAACACGGGTCCATTGTTTGACTCACGTGACTTTAATTTTAGCTGGTTAGCTAGGTAGCTACTCTCCTGCGCGCTGGCGAACATTACGAACAACAGCTGTGTAAAACTTGCTTCCAGTTTATTAAACTTGACTAGATTGCCATCGGTAACCAGAAACTACCAGTCAAGTATTTACATGGTCCGTAACGGTTTTATTGACTTTGTGTAATTGTTATATCGGAGTCGATCGTAATAACAGACTGTGTTTCAGTTTTCTGCACAAAAAGTGCAAGGAACAATTCGGCCGTTCGGGAAATGGGTAGCTATCGCGATCAAGTCGGTTAGGGCAAACTGGATGCTAGAAACTTCAGTTCACTAACAACCAAAACAGAGCAATGGATTTTGCAGGTCATATTGTAGAAGCGTGATGTTAGCTAACAGTGGGATATGTCTTTCTACTCTTCTCCCAGCTTACTCGCACGCTGCCTGCGATTCACCCGCTAAATCTAAGTGTGGCACACCGACTGGAGGCCGTCATGCAGCTGTTACGGTTACTATGAACTTGATAGCGATAGCTACGCGTTTCTTAAACAACCGAATTGTTCCCCGCATTTTTTTGTGCAGAAAACTGAGAAATAAAATAAACGGAAGCGATTAGTGGTTGTTCTTCGTGTTCGCCAGCTTGCAAGAGAGTAGCTAATCAATGGAAGAAGAGTCAAACAATAAAACCGTGTTTGGGAGAAGTCTGCAGACGCATTTTCCGAGACATATCACTGTTTAGTGACATTACAGTACGATAAAAACGGAAATCATTGACTTATGGATTTCGCATGTCTTTTCATGTTGCCGCACGATACAAGCAACATAACGCACCTTTCCCTTTGTAGTGTAGCTCTGATATGTCTCATGCAATGGGTGTGTGTGCTTTTCACGACCACGCTTTTACTGTTTGACTCACGTTAAGTTTATTGGCTGGTTAGCTAGCTACTCTCCTGCAAGCTGGCGAACATTATAGAACAACCGCGGTATAGTTTATTCAGTTTCTCAGTTTTCTGCACAAAAAGCGTGGGGAACAATTCGGCTGTTGGTGAAAAGGGTAGCTAGCGCTATCGAGTTCATAGTGACCGTAACAGCATGACGGCCTCCAGTCCGTGTGCCACACTGCGATTTAGTGGGTGAATCGCAGCATAGTAGGGAGCTGGCAGAAGACTAGAAAGACACATCCAACTGTTAGCATCGCGCTGCTACAATTGCAAGACCTGCGAAATCCATTGCTCTGTTTTGGTTGTTATTGAACTGAAGTTTCGAGCAACCAGTTTGCCCTAACCGACTTGATCGCGATAGCTACCCGCCTCTTGAACAGCCGAATTGTTCGTTGCACTTTTTGTGCAGATAACTGAAAAACGGTCTGTTATTACGATCGATTCCGATATAACACAAAGTCACTAAAACCGTTACGAACCATGTAAAAATACTTGACTGGTAGCTTCTGGTTACCGATGGCAATCTAGTAAAGTTAAATAAACTGGAAGCAAGTTTTATACAGCTGTTGTTCGTAATGTTCGCCTGCGCGAACCTAGCTAACCTAGCTAACCACCTAAAATTTAAGTAATGTGAGTCAAACAATGGACCCGTGTTCGTCAGAAGCACGCACATCCACTGCCATATCACGTATCACTGTTTCGACATCTGGCCATTGCTGGCGAGAACATATGATTACAAGTGACGATACCGCACAATAAAAACGGAAATCAGCGAGCAACAGATTTCACACATCATTTTATGTAGCAGCACGATGCTAGCTAGCAACATAATGCTTGTTGACATCAACGCTGCTTCCACGTGCGCTTGTTTATATTGACGTCACTACTCTCTGATTGCTCAATAGTGATTCCTCCATTACTAGCAGACTGGGGAAAAAAAATTTGCTTCCGGCTCAGGTCAGAGCAAGCTCTATTAAAAGATATTGGCTGTATTTCGTTTCCCGACTTTTGTTTAGTAATCATTTAATAGAAAATCAGATAACGACTCGTTTTCCATTTTTCGATTTCCAATTTCCAAACGAAATCGGAGCGAATTGGTTTTTCGTTTTTGGTTTGCCCACATCAAAACAAAAAACGGAAATCAGTTCGTTCTCTGTTTTTTCATTACCTTAATCAAAACGAAAAACGAATGGCCGAAAGGTACACGGACCGCATAGACATATATACTGCTTTGCCAGTTTATATCATAGACTGTAGGTTGGCTCAGCAGTCAGGAGCCCCCTGCTGTCCACAAGATGCCACTGCACTCGGCAGGTTCAGACCGTCCCCCCGACCTCTGGGCCACACCTCCTTATTTGCATACAGGCTGAAAAGCCAAATGGAAAATGGAAAAGGAAAATGGAAAATGGAAACGCCAAATGAGAAATCCAAATGGAGAAGCCAAATGGAAAATGGAAAATCAAAATGGAAAATGGCAAATGCAAAATGCCAAATGTAAAATGGCAATGGAAAAATGCAAACATAAATAAAAAATTAAATGATAATTTTATCTTTTCCATTTAAGCTTTTGATTTAAGCATTTCCATTTAAGCCTTTCCATTTCCCATTTTGAGTTTTACATTTGATGCTTCCCTATTGCTATTTCAATTTTCATTTTCGATTTCATCTTTACAATTTAAGTTGTCCATTTGACCATTTCTATTTACATATTAGCATTTTAAATTTAATGTTTCATTGTCGTTTTATCCATTTACGTATTTGCATTTGAAATTTTACTTGTTTCATTTTCGTTTTGTAGTTTCACATTATCATTTTACATGTTTCATTAGGTTTTTCAATTTGCTTTTCATTTTTAACATTTAATTTTGGCCCGATTATTTTAATTTTCATTTTCATTTGGATTATGACCAAAAATACCCTCCATATGCGCAGTGGTGGTGGAAGAAAAATTATGACCTGCTCGTGCCACGAAGTAACGTCTCATCATGGAACCTCCCAGATTTCCCATTGGAACACCTTAATTCATGTTGCCGCCACTAGGGGCAGTATTTCGAGGCTAGAAGTGTTAGTAATTGTGGACTCTAATGAGGAAGCCGAAGACGAAGACGCATTTCGGTCAGTAAAAATGTGCACAAACGTGGAATATAATCACATATCACCATAACGTTTATATGTACGGGTATTTGTGATAACGTCGGGAAATTGTTGCTATGCATCGGTGTGTAACAGTAACGTTAACGTCACGCGAAGCGTCCGATCGAAAATCTCCCCAACCGTTTATTTTTAGAAAGATCCGCGTTTGTGAAAAGTGCTCCTGTGCGTGAATATTAGTGTGATGTTTATTTCGGATCGAATTTTGAATGCGGTAGAGGGTTAACAACATGTTTGAAGACCTTAGCGGTTTTAGTTAGCAGTCTGTATTAGTTTTAATCTAACAGCTAGAGCTAGCAGTGATGCACCCGTGTTTTTTAGGCAACGTGTTTGTGCAAAGGCAGTGTATACTTCGCCGTGAACCGTTTTCACATTTCTACGGCTATTTGGCCGTGACCTTCGGGACACATGCGCAGTTGTATTATTTTTGGACTTGAAAACAGAAATCAATGGAGTGTCTTTGACCAACGTTAACCGGCGTAGCTACACAGATAATGCGAAATAATTGCGATTCAGTTTTTTTTTTTAAATTGTTATTATTGATTTTTATGCACCACAAATAGGTAGCTGAGCAGGCGAACTATCTTGCTAGCCTAGTGTGCGAGCTTGTTTGTTGGTTTCTAAGTCAAATGTTAACTGGCAACCTATTTATTCGATGCATATTAATACCAGCTAGCGAGCTAAATGCTCGCGGTGCAACTCCAGCCAAGTTATTTCGCATAATAATGGCAATATGCATTTTAAATTGACTTCAATGCATAAAATATAACGTTAGCTAGTTAGCAAGAAAGCCTTTATGCCGAATTAGCAAGCTATATTTCATATATGTATATGCGAGCTAGCTAACTAAATGGCTAAGTTATAACTACTAGCCGATACCCGTGCTACGTACAGCTGATTGAATTAGCTGGTTTTGCTTGCAAAAACGGCTTCAAAATGCAGTTATAACTTCATAACTAAGTTCGAAACCTGGCGCATTGTCTTTGTCACACAGTAAAACCGGTGTATGCGGAAAACCGAGTCATTATTCACAGTGGTTTCGGAGATGTGTGAAATTACGCAAATCGCCAACTCAGTAATAATATAGATTCATTATCATCTATTGATTTCTATGAGCAAGTCCAAAAATAATACAACCGCGCATGTGTACTGGAAGTCACGGCCAAATAGCCGTAGAAATGTAAAAACGGTTCACTGCAATATAAACACTTCGTTGTGCAAAATAAGAAACGTATAAATAGTCCCGAATATTAAAGGGGCAAGTTTCTTAAAGTGGCAACGCCACTTTTCCATATTGGTTTTGTGTTTTTTCCATACTAAGCATGGCAGGTCTAGCAAGACTTGTGGGTAAATGACAGCAAATAATTTATTGGGCGAAATAGAAAATATCAGGGAGATATTAGCCAAATGTGTTATCTATGACAACCTTCCATACCAAAGTACGCAGAAACGCGCATGAAAACAGCCAACTCAGATCAGTAGATCTTGATGCATAGCCAGCTATTCAATATGAAAGAAAAAGAGGGGGAAAAAATGGGCTTGAAAACACAAAATTGTTTTCTGTCATAAAAGATAAGCTTGAAGATCTTCTTTCCAAAAGCACTGTTCTGAATTAAACAGAATTTTGGTTAATGTTCGACTTGAGATAGGGCAACTTGATTTACATCTTAAACTGCAAGCTGAGTTCCTAATGCACTGTAAGAGATATGATTTGATAGCCTCATTTGATAATCCTGTGGCACACAGCAGACATCAAATTTGAATTGTAAATGCCAAAGAACCAGCAGTGTTTTAGAAAAAAGTTATTTACCCTCATTAATGTTCTATACATTTCTCTCTGAGTAGTGCAATACAGTATGAAAGGCCAACACCAGGGAACTAGCAGTATTTGGGGGAATTGTTGCTGTTTGTATTCAATACTCGCATTCTTTTGCAGTGACACAAAAGACCTCAGTTGTACATGAGTACCCCTAATACACACAGACACATACATAAACACATGCCGCCTACCTGTTAAAAGCAACAACAAAAGACTCAGTCCACCCCCAACTTTACATCACTTTGTCCGTCTTTTTTTCCTGCATTGCCGAACTGTATTCTGTATTCAGAATAGCTAAATTTGCACATAACTGATGAGAGCAGTGTGTCCTCACAGGGTGCAGTGGTGGCAACCAGTGCTCTCAGATTTGTCGTAGCTTTTTATTCCTTTTAGCTCTCTTGAAACAGGTGCTAGGTGCGCTGCACAAAAAATGGTTTCATCACTTTGTGTTTTTGCTCGTGTGTTTGGGCCTTAAGCCTGAACAGTAGCGTCTGTATTTATTTATTATGCATGATTTTTGTGTTTGTTTTTTATTTTAGCGACTGTCATGCAGTGGGACAGCTCCGCAACAGAGGCCCAGATAAGAACTGCTGCAGCTGACCACCTCAAACATGCCCCAGGGAGAGTGGGGGGGAGGTGGATATAAGCAATAAAGATATTGTTAGCAGCTGTAATAGACTAATACTGCAACCAGTTCTTTTGCCATATAAATGAAGAGTTACAAATATATATTCAACTGTGGACAAGACTTTGGGGGTCTGCTACCTGCTGTTTGGCATGTGGTACTGCAAATGTGTTCCAGGTATCAGTCCAATGAAGTGACACCATGCATGAAAGTGTTTAAAAAAATTAAGGTTATTCAGATTATGTTGAAAGTAGATTTTATGATCCGATGTTAAGATCAGGTTTTATGATCAGATGATGTTAAGATGGGATATAAAGTTGTGTGTTTTATACACTTTACATTTATACACGTTGGTATAAGTGAGAGAATAAATGCATTTGACTCACATAAGTAATTTCTTGGAGTGGTCAGTTTGCTGTCAAAGGTGTGAATGGTTGCAAAGCTATAAATTTTTTACATACTGATGGTGATCAGTTGAAGTCAGTGCATTTCAGCGAGAGGGGTACTACTTTTACAAGCTGTTCTCCCCATTTACCCAATTTGAATGTTTAACGTTTCCAATTTTAATGTCCAGAATAGATGTGGCCTATCATGCAGTCAGCAAGTCTTCTGGATATCCAGTAATTAACGTCTTTAACACATATTTTCATTGACATCTGTACGACGTCCAGAAACAACGTATAAAAACTTTCAATCTAGCCCCTCTGAGGACATTCTCTGAATGTCCAGTAACTGCGTCTTTAAAACGTAATTTCATTGTGTCTATATAACGTCTAGAAAAGGCATCTATACTATGTCCAGAAAAGACGTATAAAAAAAACTTTCATTCTGGCTCCCCTGAGGACGTCTTCTGGATGTCCTGTAATTGCGTATTTAAAATGTATTTTCATTGACATCTATATAACGTCCAGAAAAGACATCTGTACAATGTCCGGAAAAGACATCTGTACAACGTCCAGAAAAGACGTATAAAAAACTTTCATTCTGGCTCACCTGAGGACGTCTTCTGGATGTCCAATAATTGCGTCTTTAAAACGTATCTTCACTGACATCTATATAACGTCCAGAAAAGACATCTGTACAACGTCCAGAACTGGCTCACCTGAGGATGTCTCTGGATGTCCAATAATTGCGTCTTTAAAACGTATTTTCATTGACATCTATATAACGTCCAGAAGAGACATCCGTACAATGTCCAGAAAAGATGTATAAAAAACTTTCATTCTGGCTCACCTGAGGACGTCTTCTGGATGTCCAATAATTGCGTCTTTAAAACGTATTTTCATTGACATCTATATAACGTCCAGAAAAGACATCTGTACAACGTCCAGAAAAGACGTATAAAAAACTTTCATTCTGGCTCACCTGAGGACGTCTTCTGGATGTCCAATAATTGCGTCTTTAAAACGTACTTTCATTGACATCTATATAGCGTCCAGAAAAGACATCTGTACAACGTCCAGAAAAGACGAATAAAAAACTTTCATTCTGGCTCACCTGAGAACGTCTTCTGGATGTCCAATAATTGCGTCTTTAAAACGTATTTTCATTGACATCTATATAACGTCCAGAAAAGACATCTGTACAACGTCCAGAAAAGACGTATAAAAAAACTTTCATTCTGGCTCCCCTGAGGACGTCTTCTGGCTGTTCAGAGATCACGTCTTTTTGATGTGTTTTGCACCACTTTTTGCTCAGTGGGTAAGCACACCGTTTCAGTGGAAGCAGCGCTAATCCAAGCGCACACAGGGGTAATTGAGTGCGAGAGCAGGATCTTTTGGGGGGGGGGGAACTTGAGCTATACTCTCAATCAAAATCCGCAATGTCTAGGGGGGAGCGTTCATGCACAGTCAGTGGCTCCAACTATGTAAGTTCGCATTTGTGCTTTGAAATATAAGTTCGTGCAGCAGGAGTTTCCCTCTGATTGATAACCAATGAGATTGCTTGTATTTGTTAATATCCAATCCGTACCAAATTGTGGGAAGAAGTCCCGCCTTCTCACCGACAGGCCACACCCAACTAGGGAGGGTATTTTCTTATTAATTTTGTTAGGAAAAGCGCGTGAGACCTCGAAATCGAAAATGCAAAGCCAGGCAGGGCAGTCTATCACGAAATTGAAAAAGAAAAGTGGTGAACTGCGTTAGCGATTTAATTATGAGACAGATATCACGTCTGCTTCTTGAAAAAGAAAAAGCATTTCCGAGAATGTATTTGCTTTATGAGATTACGTTTTCAGTTTTGTTTTGTTAGTGATATTGCGGGGCACTTCTTGCAAATGAAAACAGTGCCTACATGGACTTGAAAATGCAAACGCAAAGTGGAGGATTACTTTAGCGTTTTCGTAATGATACAAATAACGCGTGCTTCTCGAAAACGAAAAAGCATTTCCGAGAATGTATTTGCTTTATACGATTAGCGTTTTCGTTTTGTTAGTGATATTGCAGGTCATTTCTCGAAAATGCAAATGAGGAATGTATTTTGTTTTTCCATTTGTTATGAAAATTGCATCCATTGACTTAAAAATGAAAATGCAAAGAGGGGGATTACATTTGCATTTTCATTATGATACTAATAATGCGCTTGTATCTTGAAAATGAAAATGCATTTCTGACATTGCATTTTCATTTTCATTTTGTTAACTATATGCTTCCATAGGAACTAACTTCGCGGCTCTTCTTTGAACTTTTTCCTAAAGCTTCTATATCTTTCTTGAAGTATAATCGCCAGAACTGTACACAATACTCTAGATGTGGTCTGACGATCGTGTAGAACAAGAGAGGTAGAACCTCCTTAGATGTATGCTCAATACTTTAGGCTATATATCCCAGCATCCTATTGGCCTGTTTAACAACTAAAGCACAAAGGCTAGAACCTGTAAGGGTTTGGTCAACAATCACTCCCAGATTTTTTTTGTGTGGAGCACATTCCAGTTTTAAACCTCCCATGAAGTAATCCTGTCTAATGTTTTTATTATCAACATGTAGAGCTTTAAATTTAGCTACATTGAATTTCATTTGCCACGTTTCTGCCCAATTCTGAATTCTATCCAAATTACCCTGCATTTCTGCCCAATTTTGAATTCGATCTAAATCATCCTGAATGACTTTAGTGGACTCTAGACTATTCGCTAAACCACCCAATGTAGTATCATCTGCAAATTTAACTAATTTGCTTTCACTGCTCCTATCAAGGTCATTTATGTAGATGAGGAAGAAAAGAGGTCTCTACACTGATCCCTTAGGGACTCCACTTCCCACAATGCCTAGCTCAGATGAGATCCCTCTGACCACAACTCTTTGTGTTCTGTCCCATACCCAGTTCTGAATCCATTCCAAAATACTTTCTATAATTCCAACGATCCTCGTTTTAAAAATTAGTCTCTCATGTGGAACTGTATCAAATGCTTTCTGAAAATCCAAGTACAGTATATGATGTCATAAGCCCTGCTCTGATCATAAGTAAGCCTCAGAGTGCTTGCCTACATCAAGCTTGCATACTCAAGCTGTGGTTTATCTTGCGCACGCTCAGCAATGCCATGCTGTGGCACGTTGCTGATGCTTCGCTAGTATTTACCCCATGTCAGCAACTAGCTCGTGCTTGTGGTCTTCTTCTTCTTCGAGTCCATTATCTAAACATCTCAGATGTTTGGCCAGGCTTTAGTGCAAAGGAGGGCCTTGTCGTTGGCTGCTACAAGGTCCTCAAGGCTGCGTGGCTCTTTCAGGAGTGGGCATCTTGAGAGGTGGGGCATGGTTTGAAGAGAGGTACCGCAGTCACAGTGTTTTTCAGCTGCATCAATGTATCCTTACTTACTCATGGAATGCTTACACCGTCCAACCCCTGTGCGAAGTCTGTTCAGGGACTTCCAGGTCTTCTACTTATTTCATTCAAATTGCTTTGCCTCTGCCTGATCAGTATGTCCTATAGCCTCAAACTGTGCCATTTGCTGGGTTAACTCAAAAGTCATGGCTCTAATGCTCACTGTCATTAACCTCTGGTGTTAAGTTTTCGCCACATCATTGGTTTTTTAAGGAATTCTAGTAGCTTTCTCAGCTTTTAGATTCAAGAAGGCTCTTTATATTTTCCAATTATGTTATTTTTTTTCCTTGTTATATCAACTTCATGGAGTAGACAAAATTATTTCATGGTATATTCCCAACACTGCTTCCACCTGTGTTCTCCACTAATTGCCTGTTTTTTTTTTTTTGTTCTCTCCATGTCCACAGCGAGACCCTGCCCTGAGCATGCTGCTGCTGGTCTCCGCCATCATCGCCACCTGGCCTCCGCTCAAGTGCTGCTCAGTCTCCACCATTGAAATGGTCGAGTTCATGGCATCTATTCAGCAAACTACAAATCCCAGACTGCTTTTCAACCGACCCTTTCGCATTATTTCAACCATGAACTCTACCCTGGGTCGGTCAGAGGAGAATGGATCACCTCTCTTAAGCCTGGTTCCTCCCAAGGTTTCTTACTATATTTGAGCCACATAGGGAGATTTTCCTTGCCATTGTCACTTGCTTTTGAGGGGGTTCAGAGCAGGGTTTGCTGTGACGCGCATTGTGACCATATTTTTTCAATGCGCAGTTCTGAAGAATCGAATGGTTTCTCTCATATTGACTTCCCTGGTTCATTACAGAGGCTGGCAAACCCATTCCTGGTTTGCTGCTCACCTCTGCCTCATTTGTCAGTACTATGGCCTCTCCCTCAGCTGTACACTCCTCACTCATTCCATATTCGAGCAGCAACGACCACCACCTTGGTGGCCCTATGACGATATTAAAGGCCACGGGACTTTGGACATCTTCAGCCCAGGAACGCTACCTTTGCCCAGGAATTAGGGACATTGTGGAAGCTCAAAAATTGATGAGTATGATCGTGTAAATTGTTACCATGTTTCGTATGTTAAATGAAATCCTCTTATACTTGTATCTGTGTCACACGTCGTTCAGAATACCTTTCTATACACAAAGACAGGGCACGAAGTGTCACTCCAGCAACCATGCATTGTCATTCACCATGACATACACTTCAATTATTAAAAATACCAGCCTTCTCGTTATACTCTTCAAATCATATAGTATAATTTGCATTAATCTGCTTTGTGAGGACCGTCACTACATTGAGAATATTTCTATTGTATTTGGCTTCAAGAGAAATTGTGCCAGCCGCTGGGCTGTCACTACACATAATTCACCTCACATAGAATATTTCTCTTGAATTTGGCTTCAAGAGAAATTTAGCCAGCTGCCGGGCTGTCACTACACATAATACACCTCACATAGAATATTTCTCTTGTATTTGGCTTCAAGAGAAACCGTGCAGCTGCCGGGCTGTCATGACACATAGTACACTTCACATAGAATATTTCTCTTGTATTTGGCTTGAAGAGAAATCGTGCCAGCCGCCGGGCTGTCACTACACATGATACACTTCACATAGAATATTTCTCTTGTATTTGGCTTCAAGAGAAATTGTGCAGCCGCTGAGTTGTCACTACATAGAGTCTCACATAGGATATTTCTCTAGTATTTGCCTTCAAGAGACATTGTGCCAGCTGCCAGGCAGTCACGACACATAGTACACTTCACATAGAATATTTCTCGTATTTGGCTTCAAGAAAAATCGTGCCAGCTGCCAGGCTGTCACTACACATGGTACACTTCACATGGAGTATTTCTCTTGTATTTGGCTTCAAGACAAATTGTGCCAGCCGCCGAGCTGCCACTAAACCTATGAAAGCTTCATATTTCATACCGTTGGCTTATGCGAGCATGGTTCTGTTTTGGGGAGTTGAACAATCGGCACTATGACAGACAGCAGTTCTAGCCGTGATAGTGACCTGGATCAACTTTTGATATGCCTCCATCAACAAGGATGTATAGTCCATGAGAACCCGTCCAACAAATATATGGTGTTAATACACGGGACCTGACACGAGTGGGCGTGTCATATGAAAGTTATGAGACGAGTTAAGTAAATTTTGCATTTTAAGCTTGCAACAAACCCAAAATTTACTCAACGAGTTCCAAAACCTTCTCATGATATGACTAAGAGTCATAAAGATCCTGTTTATCGCTTAACTGAATTGTGTAATTTAATGGAAAGCAAATGTAATTCCATTAGCGCCCATTGTATGTTAGCACTGCGCAAACTACATCGATCTGCTCAGTCTATCTCTGAGTCACAGATATTCGCGGCTGAATGAGCAACAGTTTGTAAATTCAGTCAACTGAGTGGCTAGCTATGTTAGCTTGCTACCCTAAAAACTAATGTTACATTATGGTTTTGAAAAATTATTGCATCCACGCTACCTAGTGAAATAACGGGAACTTAGTTATGTAAGTGGCGCTTAACTAGTTTGCAACAGCGCTGAGCCATACCGATTTAACCAACGTTGTACCCCCCAGATAGGGAAAACTTGTCAGCCCAGATGCGGGCAGATTATGGATACTGACTCCATTTTACAAAACCCAAAACCAGTGAAGTTGGCACGTTATGTAAATCGTAGATTAAAACAGAATACAATGATTTGCAAATCCTTTTCAACTTATATTCAATTGAATACACTGCAAAGACAAGATGTTTAATGTTCAAACTGAGAAACTTTATTTTTTTTTTTTGCAAATAATCATTAACTTAGAATTTAAAGGCAGCAACACATTGCAAAAAAGTTGGCACAGGGGCCTTTTTACCACTGTGTTACATCACCTTTCCTTTTAACGACACTCAGTAAACGTTTGGGAACTGAGGAGACCAATTTTTGAAGCTTTTCAGGTGGAACTCTTTCCCATTCTTGCTTGATGTACAGCTGAAGTTGTTCAACAGTCCGGGGTCTCCGTTGTCGTATTTTACGCTTCATAATGTGCCACACATTTTCAATGGGAGACAGGTCTGGACTACAGGCAGGCCAGTCTAGTACCCGCACTCTTTTACTACGGAGCCATGCTGTTGTAACACGTGCAGAATGTGGCTTGGCATTGTCTTGCTGAAATAAGCAGGGGCATCCATGAAAAAGACGTTGCTTGGATGGCAACATATGTTGCTCCAAAACCTGTATGTACCTTTCAGCATTAATGGTGCCTTCACATATGTGTAAGTTGCCCATGCCTTGGGCACTAATACACCCCATACCATCACAGATGCTGGCTTTTGAACCGGCGCCTATAACAGTCCGGATGGTTCTTTTCCTCTTTGGTCCGAGGGACACGGCGTCCACAGTTTCCAAAAACAATTTGAAATGTGGACTCGTCAGACCATAGAACACTTTTTCCACTTTGCATCAGTCCATCTTAGATGAGCTTGGGCCCAGCGAAGCCGGGCGGCGTTTCTGGGTGCTGTTGATAAATGGCTTTCGCTTTGCATTGTAGAGTTTTAACTTGCACTTGCAGATGTAGCGACGAACTGTAGTTACTGACAGTGGTTTTCTGAAGTGTTCCTGAGCCCATGTGGTGATGTCCTTTACACACTGATGTCGGTTTTTGATGCAGTACCGCCTGAGGGATCGAAGGTCACGGGCATTCAATGTTGGTTTTTCGCCTTGTCGCCGTGCAGTGATTTCTCCAGATTCTCTGAACCTTTTGACGATATTACGGACCGTAGATGATGAAATCCCTAAATTTCTTGCAATAGCTCGTTGAGGAATGTTGTTTTTATACTGTTCGACAATCAGCTCACGCATTTGTTCACTAAGTGGTGACCCTCGCCCCATCCTTGTTTGTGAATGACTGAGCATTTCAGGAAGCTGCTTTTATACCCAATCATGGCACCCACCTGTTCCCAATTAGCCCGTTCACCTGTGGGATGTTCCAAATAAGTGTTTGATGAGCATTCCTCAACTCTCTCAGTCTTTTTTTGCCACTTGTGCCAGCTTTTTTTTGAAACATGTTGCAGGTATCAAATTCCAAATGAGCTAATATTTGCAAAAAATTACAAAGTTTACCTGTTCGAACATTAAGTAACTTGTCTTTGCAGTGTATTCAATTGAATATAGGTTGAAAAGGATTTGCAAATCATTGTATTCTGTTTTTATTTACGATTTACACAACGTGCCAACTTCACTGGTTTTGGGTTTTGTAATTGGCTCAAATCCAAATGGCCGTAATCTGCGCAGAATAAGATTGAATGACTTCATGATTCTTGATCAAGTACCTTTCTGCCGTCACCGATGTCAATTCGCCATTAACCTCCCTGATCCGGCCCGATTACAGAAAAACTAATCTGGCCTGATACCCACTTGCCGCATCATTCACGCCATAATCCTCCCAGAAAGGGCCCAACTGTAGAACAAATTGATCTGGCCCGATTAACACTCAGAGGAACTCACCCGACACTGCCTGCACATCGCCAGAATCCTGCCACATGCGGCCCAGTTTCAAGCAATACCAGTTTTATTTGGGCTGCCAGATCTTTACCTCCTCTTTATTAAATTATTCATTACAAACAATATTTGAATAATAACATTCGCTCAGGCCATTCAGCCCCACTAGGCTCACCAGTTTCTTTTTACTATTGTGAATATATCACTTCAGATACTCAATGACTCAGTGGTATCTAACTTTAAGTCAAGCCTGCTCTTGAAAATTCCCAAGGTTTCTGCCTCAACCATATGGTCAGGCAAGCTATTCCACATCGATATTACTCTTTGGGTGAAAAAATATTTCCTAATATCAGTGCTTAATTTACCCTTGGTCAACTTCCATTTGTGACCCCAAGTTCTACGAACAAAACTTGGCTGATGGAATCCCACATAATTCACTTTGTTAATCCATTTAGCATATTTAAAGACCTCAATCAGATCGCCCCTAAGTCTCCTTTTCCTAAGACTAAAGAGACTAAGGATCTTCAGCCTCTTCTCATAGCTTTCATCTTTTATACCCGGAATTAGCTTAGTGGCTCTTCTCTGAACTTTTTCTAGAGCCTCTATATCTTTCTTAAAGTATGGTCCCCAGAACTGCACACAATACTCCAAATGTGGTCTGACGAATGTGTTGTACAAGAGAAGTATGACCTCCTTGTATTTATACTCAATACTTTTGGCTATATATCCCAGCATCCTGTTGGCCTTTTTAACTGATATGATACAATGGCGAGAACCTGAAAGGGTTTGGTCAACAGTCACTCCCAGATCTTTTTCATGTGGAGCACATTCCAGTTTTAAACTTCCCATGAAGTAATCCTGTCTAATGTTTTTATTACCTACATGTACAACTTTACATTTCGCTGCATTAAATTTCATTAGCCACATTTCTGCCAAATTCTGTATTCTATCCAAATCATCCTGAATCACTTTAGTGGCCTCTAAACTATTTGCCAAACCTCCCAATTTAGTATCATCCACAAATTTAAGTAATTTGCTCTCAATATTCCTATCAAGGTCATTAATGTAGATGAGGAACAGCAGGGATCGCAACACTGATCCCTGAGGGACGCCACTCCCCACCATACCTAGCTCAGATGAGATTCCACTGACTACCACTCTTTCTGGTCTGTCCTATAAGCAGTTTTGAATCCACTCCAGAATACCTCCTGTAACTCCAATGGAGCTCATTTTGAAAATTTATCTCTTATGTGGTACTGTATCAAATGCTCTCTGAAAGTCCAAGTATATGATGTCATCGGCCCTGATCTGACCAGAAGTCTTGGTGACCTCTTCAAAGAATTCCAAAAGGTTTGTCGGGCATGACCTTCCCTTACAGAAACCATGTTGGCTTGCCCTCAAGACATTATTATGTTCAAGAAGTAATTCCAGCTTGTCTTTAATGTAAGATTCCAGTATTTTGCATGCAATGCAAGTTAAACTGACAGACCTGTAATTTCCTGGATCAGCAATGGAACTTCATTGAATATATGTAAAAAAGTGAACATTAAGAAGGCTGTTGAAGGCTTTATTGTTGCCAGAGGGACCAATTTAGACTGCCTGAGTTTTACAATGCAGAGTCATCGTTTTCAATATTTTATTAATTTTTCCTCAGCAAAAAAAATTCTGGGCCAATAAAAAAGTTAGTGGGCCTGGACCCCTAATGCTTTAGCAGGGTGCTGCCATGATGTGGGGGCAATGTTAGATTTTGTCATGGAATATGGAAAGTGAGAACTTAGTACAGTCTATGATCAATAAACTTATGGCTATGCCATGATTAACAGGATTATTATTTACTGATATGAACACAATGAAGTGCTGTTCCAGACATACTGGGGATACACCAACAGTCATAGGAGACTGACTGTTCTCATATTAACTAGCTATAAATCCACCCATGGTTTTCATTAACTCTGAAAAACACATGTTGGAGACATGGTTACCTTGGTGAAACAAAGCCCAGCACAGGAGGTGGTGTTGAAGCTGACGCTGCTCTCACATTCTTTATTCTCCATGGACATGGTGATGTTGGCCAGACCACAAGTGGCGCAGGTTCTTGCCAGGGTGGGAACCAATGTCAAGCACAACATTCTGATGACCAGATTCATGGCAACTGTTAATCTACATAAAATAATAACAAATATAGGTACAGTATGCCACTTTGTGCCACAGATTTTTTAATTGACTTTTGTCAGCAAATTTTCCTTCTTTGTATTATTATTTTATTTTTCATGAAATGACTTGCATTTTAAGTTTTTAAGCATTCACAAATCTATTTTCAAGTTAAGTCATAACTGTTACTAGACTCCATGTTCCAAAATAAATGGTACAGTTTGGTGTTAGCACAATGCAGTGACACAGTGTTAGCCAGAATGGAATCTCAGCGTGTCTCACCCCAGCGACCAGGCCAACCTGGCCAAGACGAAACCACCTACGGTAGGGGTTCAGCCCATCGGACCAGCTTTTTGCAAACAAAATAATCTAGAGATTGCTTTTAAAGCAAAAAAAAAGCAAAAAAATGTGCTTTTATGTAAAAAAAAAATGTTAGCTTTTACACGTAGTTCATGTCAGCTGTAGAAGATGGAATATCATCTCGCCTAAATATTGTCATTTCAAATTAATTATTAATAGGAATATTCACCCAATTTTACCACTTGTGTGAAACCATGTCTTCATTAGAATTGAATCAGCTGGGGATGAAATCTGGCGACTGTTGAACTTCTAAGAGCTGAAAGCTGGCAACGTGATTCTAAAATAAGTGGAGCCACGATTGCCGGGATAGCCTGCATGTTCATGTATTTCTTCCACGCTACATATACTCAGATGCCAGATTTCTGATATACTCATTCACCAATACGAATTAAAACCACTTGAAGGGGCATCGAAAGAGAGATTGAATCTAACAAATCAGTACAAGGCAGAGGGTTTTGAAACACACAACAGTGAACAAAATGCTCTTGGACATCTAGGTTATCAATATAAGCGCTGCCACTGATCTGCCTCAAAATCAACTCTTGTACAAGTGGACAATGCCCAGTTGCGCACACACGCTACTAGACTTGGCCATGGCGCCAATGTGTGGGGCACAGATAAGGCAGAAGTGCGCGGATTGGTTATATGATAATGCATTTATATTTGAGCCCAATTTCGCGCATGGCCTACAGCACTTCAGTTCACTGAAGAATTAAAGTCAAGTCAACTCCACAGATTTTCGGGACAACCATTGTTATCTATACAAATGCTCGCCCGTCTCGCATATAGGCTATTTAATGCTGGAAACCGCCGGACCTGTCTCAAATCAGACTCACCCGTCTCAGCGTCTCAGGTGAACACTGCCCGTCTCAAAGACAGGGAGACGGGCGGCTGGCTAACACTATGCAGTGATCACACACTCGTCATTCTATATTCATATTACAGAAGGAAACAAAGAAAACATAAGTAAAACTGAAGACAGTAAAAAGCACAAATGTGATGATTGGATATAAAGAAGTCAGAGATGCTCACCTATCAGATTTTAAGCCGGGTGCCAGAAACGCTATACAGCCTGGTTTTTATACTGTCTTGTTGCTAAGATTGTGGAGGAGGGCCAAATGACAGGTGGGATTTCTATGAGCCAATAGTTCCATATATCATTGTGTGTGTGTGTGTGTGTGTGTGTGTGCGCCTGTGTGTGTGTGTGTGAGAGAGAGAGAGAGAGAGCGCGGATCTGTGCGTGCGTGCGTGTGTTGGGGGGAGGGTTAAAAATATTTAGCTTGGTTGTTATGTCTAGTCTTTATGTAACAAAATATTGTCATTTTTCCCTTCTGCATGGAACAAAGTTAAATTCCAAGGTCAGCACTCCACAAAGCAGTGACATAACTGAGGAAAACCCCTGAAATGGCATTTTATTGAATCAGTTGCAATCACTACCAAAGACAAAAATGAAGATGGGCAATAGAGGTGCAACATGCCTGTAGAAAGTTCTGTTCAGTTCCCTGATGAATATAGAATGTGATCAAATCACAGAAAAATGGAGACACAACAATGACATTTTAACTTTCATGTACAAAACCCAAAACCAGTGAAGTTGGCACGTTATGTAAATCGTAGATAAAAACAGAATACAATGATTTGCAAGTCCTTTTCAACTTATATTCAATTGAATACACTGCAAAGACAAGATGTTTAATGTTCAAACTGAGAAACTTTTTTTTTTTTTGCAAATAATCATTAACTTAGAATTTAAAGGCAGCAACACATTGCAAAAAAAGTTGGCACAGGGCCTTTTTTACCACTGTGTTACATCACCTTTCCTTTTAACGACACTCAGTAAACGTTGGGGAACTGAGGAGACCAATTTTGAAGCTTTTCAGGTGGAACTCTTTCCCATTCTTGCTTGATGTACAGCTTAAGTTGTTCAACAGTCCGGGGTCTCCGTTGTCGTATTTTACGCTTCATAATGCGCCACACATTTTCAATGGGAGACAGGTCTGGACTACAGGCAGGCCAGTCTAGTACCCGCACTCTTTTACTACGGAGCCATGCTGTTGTAACACGTGCAGAATGTGGCTTGGCATTGTCTTGCTGAAATAAGCATGGGCGTCCATGAAAAAGACTTTGCTTGGATGGCAACATATGTTGCTCCAAAACCTGTATGTACCTTTCAGCATTAATGGTGCCTTCACATATGTGTAAGTTGCCCATGCCTTGGGCACTAATACACCCCATACCATCACAGATGCTGGCTTTTGAACTTTTGCCTATAACAGTCCGGATGGTTCTTTTCCTCTTTGGTCCGGAGGACACGACGTCCACAGTTTCCAAAAACAATTTGAAATGTGGACTCGTCAGACCACAGAACACTTTTTCCACTTTGCATCAGTCCATCTTAGATGAGCTTGGGCCCAGCGAAGCCGGGCGGCGTTTCTGGGTGCTGTTGATAAATGGCTTTCACTTTGCATTGTAGAGTTTTAACTTGCACTTGCAGATGTAGCGACGAACTGTAGTTACTGACAGTGGTTTTCTGAAGTGTTCCTGAGCCCATGTGGTGATGTCCTTTACACACTGATGTCGGTTTTTGATGCAGTACCGCCTGAGGGATCGAAGGTCACGGGCATTCAATGTTGGTTTTCGGCCTTGTCGCTTACGTGCAGTGATTTATCCAGATTCTCTGAACCTTTTGACGATATTACGGACCGTAGATGATGAAATCCCTAAATTTCTTGCAATAGCTCGTTGAGGAATGTTGTTTTTAAACTGTTCGACAATCAGCTCACGCATTTGTTCACTAAGTGGTGACCCTCGCCCCATCCTTGTTTGTGAATGACGGAGCATTTCAGGGAAGCTGCTTTTACACCCAATCATGGCACCCACCTGTTCCCAATTAGCCCGTTCACCTGTGGGATGTTTCAAATAAGTGTTTGATGAGCATTCCTCAACTCTCTCAGTCTTTTTTGCCACTTGTGCCAGCTTTTTTGAAACATGTTGCAGGCATCAAATTCCAAATGAGCTAATATTTGCAAAAAATTACAAAGTTTACCTGTTCGAACATTAAGTAACTTCTCTTTGCAGTGTATTCAATTGAATATAGGTTGAAAAGGATTTGCAAATCATTGTATTCTGTTTTTATTTACGATTTACACAACGTGCCAACTTCACTGGTTTTGGGTTTTGTATGCCATTTTTCATTTTAACCCCTTATAGTTCAGTCCTTTTTTTGAGCAAATTTCCTCCCAAACTAAAGTGCTTACTGTCTTAGAATCACTTACTACAGGCATAATCATCAACTTGTTTGAAAGACGAAATTTAGTAGATTGCTCTCAAACCGTCAGAATTGCTGAGAACATTACCCAATTTGAGTAACAACACTGGAAATATAAATTTTTGTCTGACAGAAAAACAATTCAATGTTTTCTTCTGCCCTAATGACACTGTGACCAAGCCTCATCAGCCTAGAAAAACAATCCACCACAGCCAGATGCCTAAACAACAGCACAACAGCAGGTTCAAATATTATGATTAAGCAATCAAAACTGAATATTTTTTACAGATTTTTTTCTTGGTTCAGTCAAGAGACTTACGTTAGATTTTATCATTTATTGCAGTGCGACCTGCGTTTGATTTTGGCAGTGACTCTGCTCGAGTGATGCTCTTGAACAATCTGACTAAGCATGACAATGACAGTCCCTGAGATCACAACCCCGCAGCAGAGCATGAGATTCTTTTAAATCTCATAAACGTGTAAGATATTGAACATGACATGAACAGTGCTGCTTATGACGAACAATGATAAATATAAAGGAGGAGGCTGGGGAGGTTAAGGGAGATGAGAAACATATCTCTTAGTAACCCAAGTACGGGCAGTGCAGAGGCACGGTGTCAGAGAAATGAAGGAACATTGCCTTAGTTATAGATGCTCACCAATTAGGTGGGAGGAGCTAAAGTTAAGAATGATTGGACAGAAACAGGCTTGTGACCAGCCTGACTACCATACCTGACTGAGCTAACACTATAAAGCTCCATTTCAGTCAGGACACTTGTGACACTTTGACCATTTATTGCAGGGCGACCTGCATTTGAGTTTGGTAGTGAGTCTGCTCGAGTGATGCTCTGGAACAATTTGAGCAAGCATAACACAGATAGTCCCTGAGATCACAACCCCCAAACCTTCACTCCCAAAGACAGCAGACGAGCAGAGTCACCTTCTAATAAAATCAAAGTATGAATTGAATGGAATGGATTAATTTGCAGCAGCCAGCATGTTGCATTCCTTTTGAGTTCCAGAAACGTGTATGGCTTACTGAGCACAGACAGAGGAACATTTGGAAAAACACTCCTTAAGTGGCTTGATACGAAGGAACTATACTACATGAGATTTGAGACTGTGTGGCAACAAGCATGACACATTTGAAGTTGAAGTTCCTTTATTGTCATTGTAAGTCAAGCAAACAAATTAGGTTAGCAGCCTGCATAGTGCTTAAAAACGACAGACATAAAAGACATGGGACGACAACAAAGAATAAAAACATACATCAATTAAGACTTAAGCATTCAATAAATAAATAAATAAATAAATAAATAAATAAGCAGTTAAAGGGGAACTCAGGGATAAATCATAATGCTGTTTTATACAAACATAAGTAGTAAATGAATATTGTACAATACAAAAATGTGGAATTTTTGTTTTCAAAGATGAGATAAATGAGGTTTTAATCCCCTAATTAGTTGTCATCTGCTTCAACGGTCGCGTGATAATGACGTAACGTTGCCCAAGAATGACGAAACATTGCCCTTCACCCAGAGGTATGCGCTGTTATTGTGTTGGATAGTGTGATTGTCCCAGTCCGTTATTTGATGACAAAAGATCGTTCAATATGGCCCATTGGCTAGTTGCACGAGATGGTGTTACGTACTTTCTGAAATACGCTGGGTTGCTTCAACATTAACGGTTTGCTTCTGTCACTTATCAGTCTATATCAGATGCTGAGCAGATGACAGGTATATCATCCCGGATATGTGATTTTAGCTATCACCGATATTCCCAGGATTTGGCTTAATTGTTTCAGTTTTATAGTGAATTTACTTCGACATTTTCTGATGCTACTACTACCTACCTAGCTAGTTCTGCTACATCGTTATGGTTTTCTTAGATGTACTCAGCTAACTATAGGTACAGAAGTGATGGTCCTGATAGAGCAACTGATGCCGAGTGGGAAGGTAAACGAAGTATCGACAATATTAAAATATGCGTCGATCGAATGTTAGATTTATGAAACGGCATTTCGATGTTATGGAATATTTACACATTAATTACCAGATATTTTCACATTTGTTGTCTGTTGCTTAAAGCCAGTTCATCAGCCATTGGTGAGAACGGCTGGAAATGTGATGCTAGTTAAAAACCCACTCGTTTCTCGGTGGAGCAGCTGATGTCTCACTAAGATTGCCAACGAACAAACATCAGTCACAGGTAATCGAGACAAATCTTGCGAACATCATTCATGGTTAATTAAGCCAAATCCTAGGAATATCGGCGATAGCTAAAATCACATATCCGGGATGAGATACCTGTCATCTGTGCAGCATGTGATATAGACTGATAAGTGACAGAAGCAAACCGTTAATGTTGAAGCAACCCTGCGTATTTCAGAAAGTACTTAAAGGGGACCTATTTTGCTATATTTCCAAGGTTATATTTCGATCTTGGACTCCCCTAGAGTACTTATGATCATTCAAAGTCCAAAACAGGGTCCTTATTTAGCTCATACTGCCATCCTCAAAAAACCCCATTTGTAGGCCATTGTAGTCTCCGCCTGAAACGCCTCATTGGGGTGGCTCTTCCGCTATGGCCCCCACTCCCCGTGTGCCCACTTTCTTCTGACTGGTCAGCTCTGTGGAGGGTGGAGTTGGGCGGGACGAGGCTGCAGAACGCAGTTTTCCGGGTCCGCCTCCCCAGAGTGAAACGTGAGACAGGGCTGCCATCTGATAAGGAAGCGGCGAGAAAATTCCGCAATCTAACGTAGTACATGTGTATAGATCTAATGAAATGAACTTGTTCTAATAAACGCAGCGGCGAAAGTGGAGGACGCAGTGCGAAAGTCTGGCAGCTCAAGCTCAAATTTGCTATCAGCTACAGTTTGCTACGGCAACAGTGGTGAGTACAGCGGTTTTTCTACTCTATAGCTAGGATGCAGGGAAAGCTAGAATCCACCCCATATAGACACATTTGTAGAATGGGTCGACATACCCACGTGTAGACCGGAGACCGTAGAAATCCGGTGGGTCTGAGTTTAGAGGGAAACATAGACAGTGAGGAGCAGCTAAAAGTGGACCAACAGCTTATTGACTGCTTCGGTGTGTATTAGGACCTGCTGGTTCGTGTGCATAGCTGTGGTGTGTTGTTAGCGTGGAGAAACGAACAGCTTCTGCGCTGGTATATGACGGAGGGGCGAAAGCTCCAGGCTATACGGCCTTTTCGGAAATTGCCCGTGGTTATGGTTTACCTATTGCGTCGGAATGACCAGCGTTTCCTTGCAGAGAATGGGCTCGTTATGGATAGTGCGCGAGAGCTAGATAGAGCTCCGGTTATGTTATGAGCATAATACAGGTTTTACAGACCGTAAGTTCCGTTTGCGTGAACCGTTGCTTATGTGGAGCTAGCGAATCGATCACTTTTACAGGAAAGAATTTAATATTGAATCGCCGATTTAATATTCAATCGACAGCAATGCAGAGAAATCGTTTGTGATACCAGACACGTTATAGCATGTGCGTTTCCCTATTGCTTTCACCGGTAGCATCAGAGAGCTTACCCAGATATTGGAGAAGTATCAGGCTGAACCTGGTCATGGATAAGTAAAACGATCGTTTCACAAGCACCCAAAAACGCGCCCCAAGCTTTGCAAAACCTACTTCTGGTCTAACTGCACCTCTCCGGTTAGCTTCAACTGTAGTGGCTACAATCAGGCAACGTTATGATGAAAGTGTCACATTGATGCTTACCGAAGTAACACAAGCATTACGATCAGAATTGCTGCATATCAGTTAACCAGGAGCATTTTTAATTAGCAGAGCATGGGAACTAACATGCAGTAGCTGATAAGCGGTCATGAATTTGAATATAACTTGTCGCGCAAAAAATTTGTTTCGCGTCCGGTGTGAAAGCGGCTCGACATGCCTGTATTCGCGTCTTTGCATTGACTTTGAATGTAATCAGTCGCATGAAAAATTTGTTTCGTGTCCGGTGTGAAAGCTGCTTAACGCGCCCATAACGCGTGTATTCGCCTCTTTGCGTTGACTTTGAATGTTACCTGTCGCACGAAAAATTAGTTTCGCCTCCGGTGTGAAAGCTGCTTAATGCGCCCATAACGCGTGTATTCGCGTCTTTGCATTGACTTTGAATGTAGGCTAATCTGTCCCAAAAAAAAATTCGTTTTCACGTCCGATGTGAAAAGCAGCTTTATGGATAGTACGCGACAGCTAGAGAGAGCTCGGTTATGTTATGAACATAATTCAGGTTTTACAGACCGTAAGTTCCGTTAGCGCAGACAAGTTGCTTATGTGGAGCTGGCGAATCGATCACTTCTACAGGAAAGAATTTCCTATTTAATCTCTGCCTTTTTCGGCTTTTTATTAGCCACAACAACTTCTAAAGGGGGATGAAATTATGTCACGGTAGTGCAGAGAAATCATTTGTTATACCAGACACGGTCGAGCTTCTGCATTTCGCATTGCTTTCTCGGTGGCACCAGAGAGCTTGCCCAGACATTTGTGAAGTATCTGGCTGATCCCGGTCATGGATAAGTGAAGCGATCACAAGCAGCCGTAAACAAACCCAAACACGTATCCCAAGCTCTACAAAACCTACGTCTGGTCTAACTATGCTTTTCAGCCTAACTTTGCGGACACATACAGCACCTCTCCGGTTAGCTTCAACTGTAGTGGCTACAATTGGGCAAGGTTATGATGAAACTGCCGCATTGATGCTTACCGAAGTAACACAAGCATACCGATCAGAATTATTGCATATAAGTTAACCAGGAGAATTTTTAATTGGCACGGCGGCACGCGAACTAACATGCAGTAGCTGGTAACCGAGCAGTCATAACAACCACAGAGACAAACCCTTGCAATACAGGTTTTACAGACAGCAAGTTCCGTTACCGTGGACATTTGTACTAAGCATCCAAATTACAAACAAGTATAAAAAGTTAGCTTCAAATGAGGTTTATGTTCACACACCTTCTGTAGAATTTCCCCTGATATCACTCTTGCATACTTAGGACACAAAAATTAGCAACAGTAACTTGGCTATGATAGCCGCAGTGCTACAGCCACAATCAACTGGCTATCACGTCAGGTTGGCTTATGCAGTAAAAGCAACTTGCAGCTTCTGTGTCTGTGAGTCACGGACAGTCGCGACCAATACAGGATTTATCTTCAGATATTTTAGAAAGCCTGCGCTTGAGGCCAGTTGTTAGTGCTAACTATTGTTAGCGGTCCTGCTAGCCAGTAGCCACCCGTAACACGTTAGCTTCACTTACATTATTTGCTGTTATATCGTTACTTACAGCTTGTGGCTCCGAGCGCTCAATCGATGCAGCTGCTTCAGGTTTGAGAAGCAGCTGAAACGCTTATCCTGTGTGGAATTATCCTTCATTAACAAAGCTGTCTTTGGTGAAATGCTGAGCACAAGCAGCTAATGTTCCCTTTGGCCATGGCTGTTTGCTGCCAGCAAACAAAAAAAGCTACCCACTGATTTCTGGTGGCATCGTCTTTTGGAAGAGAAATAGGTGTTTTTCTTCGCGTCCAAAAGTAAACGGACAAGCAGCTTTGGGAGAGATACTGACAAAACTGCACCTCAAATGATCTGCGGTTCTTCTTTTGTATTTCCAAAAGTGTAGACGCTACTAAGGCATAGTATGATCTGCCGTTGTTAGTGCCTGCTAGAATAGTTTCCGGTGTGGGCAGGTTCAGCGCCGTGGTTGGCTCTGGCTAGGTCTGTATTAATTGGACGGCACAACCTGACGTCAGGTTTTGCCCAGATCTCGTGAAGATCTCTAGAGGAGCTGTTCAGAGAGGGAATCATGCTCACAAAATCACGTTCTTGGATTACAGCAAAACCCCTGTATCTTATGTTAAGAAACTTTTCAGAGGTTGAGTATGGACAACCAACATTATAACATTACTAATATGTATTAAAAGAAGGATCAGCATAATAGGTCCCCTTTAACACTATCTTGTGCAACTAGCCAATGGGCCATATTGAACGATCTTTTGTCATAAAATAATGGACTGGGACAATCACACTATCCAACACAATAACAGCGCATACCTCTGGGCGAAGGGCGACGTTTCGTCATTCTAGGGCGACGTTACGTCATTATCACGTGACCGTTGAAGCAGACCACAACTAACTAGGGGGAATAAAACCTAATTTATCTCATCTTTGAAAACAAAACTTCCACATTTTTGTATTTTACAATATTTAATTACTAATTATGTTTGTATAAAACAGCATTATGATTTATCCCTGAGTTCCCCTTTAAACAACTGACTGTGCTAGACTAAATGACACACGTAGTTGAAGCGCAAAGTGAGAGCATAGCAGCATAATTCATATTAGTGCTTATTGGTGTTAAGAGTGCAAATGGCCACAGGAAAGAAACTGTCTCTATATCTGGATGCACACATTTTCATTGACCTGTAGTGCCTGGCAGAGGGCAACAGTTCAAACAAGTGATATCCAGGGTGAGGGGAGTCTTTAATGATATTCCTGCCCATTTTCAGATGCCGTGAGGAAGCAATGTCCTCCAGTAGTGGCAGCAGGCCACTGATGATCCTCTTTGCTGCTTTTACCACATTCTGAACTGATTTTCCCCCATCAAGCTGCCTGCATACCACACAGACACACAGTAGGGGAGGATGGATTCAATCGCTGCTCGATAGAAAGAAATTAATAGCCTCCTTTCCATGTTGTTTCTCATGAGGACTCTCCAGAACTGGAGTCTCTGGCAAGCTTTCTTCACAGTGGCCAAGGTGTTGGCTGACCAGGAGAGACCCTCAGAGAGATGAACCCTCAGAAATTTGAAGGACTGCACATGTTCCACCCGTTCTCCATTAATGTAGAGTGGGCCTGGTTCTGAGTCATGCTTCTTTCTGTAGTCCAGTGTTAATTCCCTTCGTCCTGGTGGTGTTTAAAACCAAGTTGTTCACTGAACACCATGCTGACAGTCTCTGTATCTCATCCCTGTAGGCTGTTTCGTTTCCTTTGGAGATGAGACCAACAATGGTTGTGTCATCAGCGAATGTTATAACGGTGTTTGATGAGTGGACAGGTGTATAGTCATGGGTGTGCAGTGCATAGAGAAGTGGATTCAGCACGCAGCCTTAAGGAGCACCATTGTTCAGTTTGATGATAAGGGGATGTGTGGGGGCCAAGTTTAACATACTGGGAGCGGTTCGTCAGAAAGTCCTTGATCCAGGAGCAGATAGTGGCGAGAAGGCCCAGGTGGAGCAGTTTGTTGACAAGGATGTTGGGGACGATGATACTGAACGCAGAGCTAAAGTCAATGAAAAGCATCCTTAGATAGCTCATCCGGTGTTCCAAGTGGGTCAGAGCAATGTTTGGCAATGGCATCTTCAGTTGACCGATTTGCTATGTAGGCAAGACAAGGATTGAAGGAGGGGGGAAGGCTGACTCTGATATGATGCAGGACCAGTTTTTCAAAATGATTCATCACAACCGTAGTGCCACTGGCCTATATTTGTTGAGGTTTGTGGAGCCAGGCTGTTTGGGAACAGGAATGATGGTGACTGTCTTTAAGCAGGGGGGATGTTGGCTTGTGACAGGGAGATGTTGAAGACCCTGGTAAAGACTCCAGTGAGCTAATCAGCACAAGATTGGAGTATTTTGTTTGGCACTCCATCCCTCCAGCAACTTTCATTGGATTTAAGGACCTCAGCCCATGCCTCACATCCCGTTCCTGCAGCGTGAGCCAATAAGGCTTCAGCATTCACAATGCTGTTTCTGCTGCCCTTGTAGTTTGTTATATGTTGTATCCCTTGCCACATCCTTCGAGGGTTGTTCTGCGATAGGTGGTCTTCAATCCTCCTCCTGTAGACCTCCTTTGCTTCCTTGATGCCCCTCTTAAGTTCAGGTCTGGCAGTGCTGTAGAGTACCTTGTCCCCTGACCTAAAGGCACTGGTGTGTTCTTTGAGGAGTCACTGTACATCACTGGTCATTCAAGGTTTCTGATTAGGAAATGACCAGATGCACTCCCTGCTGCATACAGACGGAGGAACATCTAACAAGACACTCCTAAAGTGGCTTGATACAAAGGAAATATTCTATGTAAGATGTGAGACTATGTGTGGTGACAAGCATGTTGCATTTCCTTTGAATTCAGGCAAGCATGTGTGACCTTCTTCTCTGGTTACAGGTAAATCCACAGGAATGCTGAATGCAAACAGAGGAGCATCTGGCAAGACGCCACTAGAGTGACTCAATACAAAGGAAATATTCTATGTGTTCGTGCAAGTTGCCCTGAACTGAGTGAGATTGTATGTAACTCAACTGAGAGTGCAGAAAAAAGCCCCAAAAGAAATTCATGCCAGGTGGGCTGAAAACCTTAAGCTCAGTTCAGACCAAAGATTCGCAACGTGACGAGACCGTTTTAGAATGTCGCAGGGAGGAGTCGCAGCAGTGTGAACTGGCCCATCTCAGCTAGTTGCAAGCCGGCTGATTGCGTCGACATCGATTCAGCTTGTCAAATCGCAAGAGGCTGGTTTTAGAACGTTAAGCACTAAACCGTCTCAACAGCCAATCAGCTCGTAGCGAGTTCAGCTGGTCTCAGGAGTTACAAACGATCAGCTGGTCGGAACTGCGCCGAGAATAAATGAGAGAAATTTACAAAAGAGGGCAGGTCTCCCATTGCGAGCTCTCGGCACAGATTGGCATAAGTGCCCTGGGTATTTTGTTGAGGCACCCATGGACCAGTAGCGCAGCCAGAACTTAAAATTGCTTTTTAAAATTGAACTTAAAACTGAATTATGCATATTATTGATTAGTCGCCCTTAGATCGCATCACAAAAGAAGCCGTGTCTTTAATTGCCAATTGATTATTCATGTAAATGGAAATCGCTTTCACAAAGGAAAATGGCTGAGAACAAGTTAGGTATAATAATTGTAGTAAAGCGATGTTGTGTGGCCGCTCAATTTTCAGGTGTGGCTACACCACTGATTTGAAATGCACAAAATTGCGCATCCAAATGAATGATTGTCGTTTTGCCTGAACAGGTGAACAAGCAACACCTGATAGTGCGGAGTTTTTTCGATTGAATGTATAGTTAATTAGAAAAAATGACTGCGATCGAGTCAGAATGAACAAATATTTTAAAGAAATGCAGGCCCGGCGCAAGAACAGGGAACTGGGGGGGCACAGACATGTCCCTTTATGACAATTAGGATAGTCCTGGCTAGTTCTCAATCATTTTGCTTTATTGACGCGTTCGCGTTTTCTAATTATTGTGATTGGCAACTGAAGACACGGTTTCTCTCCATAAGCAATCTAACAGCAATGAAATCATGGGGTAAATTCAGTATGAGAATTGGGGTGGACAAAATATCCGTTTTAAACAATTATTAGTCTGACCTGTTCTCAGTCGTTTTCATGATTAACAAAAGCTTCACTTGCTTAACAGGTGTTGCTTTGTTTTCCCCGATTAGGCAAGGCGACAATCATTCATCTGGGTTATTTGCTTAATTTAAATCAACGTTATTCAAAATTACTCTCGGTATTGAGTGAAAAAAGTGGCACTCAGCAGTGAAATAGGCTATAAAAAGCATGCAGCTCAAGCTATTCGCGCAGGTATGCAATTTTGAATAACATTGATTTTGATTCTGCAAGTACGCGTCCAGATGAATGATTGTCGTCCTACCTAATCGGGGACAACAAGCAACACCTGTTAAGTGTGGAGTGCTCTCGGAGTGAACCTTTTGTTAATCATGAAAATGACTGAGAACAGGTCAGGACTAATAATAGTTTAAAACGGATGTTTTGTCCACCCCAATTCTCAGTTATACTGAATTTACCCCATGATTTCATCGCTGTTAGATGGCGTATGGAGAGAAACCGTGACTTCAGTTTCCAATTACGATAATTGGAGAACGCGTCAATAAAGGAAAATAATTAAGAACTACCCAGGACTAATTGTCATAAATGGACGTGTCTGTGCCCCCCCAATTCCCTGTTCTAGCGCCGGGCCTGAAGAGATGTTTAGTGCCCACGGACGGCTCCAAATTCTCGCCCCTTTCTTTTTTTGTGTGTGTCCTCGCTCTTTTTTAATAGCAGAACTGCAACTGTTGCGCCTAATCATCATCACTATTATCCATATTTTCGAACGTGGCAACAATTGTATCAACTGGAAAAAAAAAGGCCTGAAAAGCCGGTAGTTAGAACTGAACCACAGAGAGGCGTTGCTGTGGAAACAATAAACCGTCTCATCTCGTTGCATCGGTGTGAACTGGCAAGTTTCAGAACGTCACAGGCCGGCGCGTCGCAAGTAGTTTTTTTTTTTTTTTTTTTTTTTATTAACAAAATCCGTCAAATAGTACAAATTTCAGAACAAATTTGCAAAATACACAAAGACCAAGCAACAACTTTAGAGAAAGAGTATAAAATACATGAGATAAACAATAAATAAAACTAAATAAAAGGTAATAAAGAAGACAAAAAAAAAAAAACATAAGGTCATAAGGCTATTAATTAAACCAAGTATTTAAATATCCAAGTACATCCAATGCTTGCTTGGATTTTACATACTTCAACGCTTTCTTAAAATTCATCAACTCATTCATAAAAACAGGAAACAATGGTTTGGTATTGGAAAATCTACATCTGTGTATAAAGTGTTTGGCCATAATAATCATACTATTATACATCATTTTCTCTTTTTTGTCCTGCATTAAAACACCAAACTTAATATCACCGTATTCTAAATTAAGTGGATGACTGTCTTTCTCCGTGAAACAATTTTGGAATCGTTCCCAAAAAGATCTAGAATAGTTACACTCAAAAAATAAATGTTCTGGAGTTTCAATATTGGAGTCACAAAAGGTACAATTATTCCTTTCTAAATTAAATCTCCTGTGTAAAAACTCATGACAAGGGTATATATCATTTATCGTCTTAAAATGAGTCTCTTTAGCTTTGGGTGATATGGGGAGAGTGAGATACCTAGTCCTAATTCTCACCTTGATTTCTTCAGAGTAAACATTTAACAAGTTCTTTCTTTTTAAGGGAAGGGGGAATAGCACCGAAGTTAGGGCATTTCTTAGAATCCTATTGTTGCACTTTATCTCCTCAAATTTAAATTCATCTATACATAGTAATGGTAACTGTGGTACTACACAATTATAAGACACCATACCTTTAACCATGTTCACCATTACTTTTGGAACTGCCTTTATAACCACCGAATATTGCTTTTTGGTACACTTCACATTAAAAGTGTTTAAGAATTCATCATATTCAAGGAAATTACCTCTGGAGTCCATCAAATGCAAAATAGACCAAATACCTCTCTCCACCCAATCACAATAACACAAAGATTTTCTTGTAAAGAGAATGTAATGATTATTCCAGATCGGAGAATTATGTGGAGAAAAGTTATGTTTGAAAATCAATTTCCAGTATAGGAGAACCTGCTGATGAAATTTGGACAACTTAATGGGTAATTTAGTTATACAGAAGTCACAACTTAACAGAAACTGTATACCACCACATCTGTTGAATATTTTAGACGGGATATTGAACCAGAACCCCCCAATATTATTGAAAAAACATTGCAACCACTTTAGTTTAATCATTCCATTCATTGCCTCATAGCCAATCACATTTAAACCCCCTTCTTTTATCGATTTGACCACATCTCCTCTTCTGAGATAATGATGTTTGTTTTTCCAAATAAAGTTGAAATTTTTTTGATTTATAGATTTAATTAAGTTGTCAGGAATGGGTAGTGAGAATGCCGGGTACATAACCCTGGAAAGTGCTTCAATCTTTGTGACCAGGATACGTCCAAATATAGACAGATCCCTCTGTAACCAAGAACTGAGTATCTCTTCACTTTTTTTCATACCAGTCACAATGTTCAGCTCTTCTCTAATTTTACCATCTTTAGTTATAACCACCCCAAGATATTTCACTTGATTTTTAACTGGTATGTCATATAAATTCGTAAGTGGATAATCATGTATTGAAATAAGTTCACATTTATTTAAATTTAACCTAAGACCAGACGCTTTTGAAAAAACCTTTACCTTATCAATTACAAGAGGGTTCTGTTCTGCACTTTTAAGGAAGATGGTAGTATCGTCCGCAAGTTGAGTTATACTGATATTACTTCCTAGCACATTCAGAGGCTCAATATCAGGGCTATTTTTAATGAAAACTGATAACAACTCAGCAACTAAAATGAAAAGTAAAGGGGAACAAGAATCTCCTTGCCTTATTCCGCGTTTAATCTCAAACCTTCTGGATGTTCCATGTGGAAGAGAAACAGAACTGTTAATGTCCTTATACAGCATATTTATCATCCTGATAAAATTCGAACCAAAACCAAAATATTTTAGTGTATTCAATATGAAGTTATGTTCAACTGAATCAAAGGCTTTGAAAAAATCAAGAAACAAAATAAAACCCTTATCCTCTATTAAATAATTATTATCTAACAAATCCAAAACCAACCTTATGTTATTATGAATAGACCTTTCCTTTATAAATCCTGATTGAGTTTCACTTATTATGTGTCCTATATTCACTTTCAAACGATTGGCAATAACGTGTGTTAGTAATTTATAGTCCACATTCAGAAGAGTAATCGGTCTTAGGTTGTCAATAAATCTTTTATCTTTACCAGGTTTTGGTAGTAAGATTATGATACCTTGTTTCATTGTTGAAATCAAGTTGTTGTTTTCAATACATTCCTTAAGGGCATTAAATAATACATCCTTAATATCTTCCCAAAAGAATTTATAAAAGATTGAGGTCAAACCATCCTGTCCAGGAGCTCTGCCAACTGCCATTTGCTTTATAGCTGTATCCAGTTCTTTCATAGTAATCGCAGATTCACACAGTTCTTTAAAATTCAAGTCAATTTGAGGAATGTATTGTTTAATATTTTCAAGAAATGAAATTGAATTGAATAGGATGAAGAATATAATTTAGAGAAAAAACTATAGATTTCTTCTGAAATTGCCTTTGGATCTGAAAGTACCTTATCCTTTACCATTAAAACATCAATTTTATTTCTTTCTTGTCTCCTTCTTTCTAAATCAAAAAAGTAAGATGTGTTCTTCTCCCCTTGTTCGATCCACCTAGCCCTGGACCTAACATAGGCTCCTTGTGCCCTTTGAATGAGTAAGTTGTCTAATTTGGACTGTAAACTAATAAAATTGGCTTTGTCTTCATCAGATAACTCATTTTTTCTACAATATTCATTCAATTCTTGGACCACTTTTACTTCTTCTTCCCTTTGCTGCTGACACCTGATTTTACTGAATTTAATGGAAAGACTCCTGGCCTTATATTTAAAAAATTCCCATTTTCTGCAATAAGTGTCAATTTCTGCATCATTTCTTATTTTAATCATTAACTCCCTAACTTCCTCAACAAATTTATCCATTTTTAATAAATCAGCATTGAACTTCCAATAATTTTTCCAATATTTAGGATTATTTTCAGGTTTCAATGTAATTTCAATTGCACAATGGTCAGTCAACGGAGCAGCCGATATTGACACATTTGACACATTTTTTGTGATTTCAGGAGATATTAGCCACAAATCTATTCTAGACCTTGACCTTCCATTGGGTTTTACCCAAGAAAACTGCTTTATCATAGGGTTTTTTTCTCGCCAGATATCAATAAAGGAATTAATATTCATAAATTCTTTCAATAACAAGTTATAGTGGTGATTATTATAAGCAGATGGACATCGATCCAACCATTCATCAGGTGTCATATTTGCATCACCGCCTAACAAAGTAAAACTTATACTACATGTTTGTTTATATTCAACAATGATTTCCGTAACAGTTTCTAATAACATTTTGTTTTCATTAGTGTTATGATATCCATATATATTGACCAGAATTGCAAACACCCCTTCAAAATTAATAACCACAACAATCCAGTGTCCATTTTTATCTGTCTTAAATGTGACCATCTCCCCCGGAAATTTGTGAAAACATATGGCCACACCTGCCGATCGATTTGTCCCGTGGGAAAAAAGGATTCTGTCTCCCCATTGATTCTTCCAGAATGTAATGTCCTCTTCACATGAATGAGTTTCTTGCAAGAAAAAAGCAGTTCGCTTTCAGTCCTTTGCAAAACAAAAAAATAGCCTTGCGCTTGACATTGTCTTTAAGACCTCTTGCATTTTAGGATAAAAAAGAAATCTCTGACTTTAACAAAGACATAAACAGTAACTTAATTTAAGCTCGCAATTAGTTGTTAACCAAAAACAAGAAAGAAAACAATTTCCCTTTAGAGTATGTGCTTCACTCAAAAGTTCCTCTGAAAAGAAGTCCAACAAAATAAAATCTCCCCTTATCACTCGCTGACAGCATTCAAACTTCAATATTGATGCTCCTTGCTCCCTCTGCTAGCCGTGCCTGGTACGGCCTGCCATCCGGGTTAATTCTTCTCCCATTAATGTAGCCGAAAGGACCGCGGAAGTATGCCTTTTTATTCTCTCTTCGCGCTTCCTCGATCTTGGGCCACAAAAGCGCTCTGGCTTCTTTATCTGCCTTGGTTAAATCTTCAGTGAAACGAACCCCCTCGCTCTCGCAGATTTTCCACTCCTTCGTGGGTCCTCTCTTCGTCAACTTCCAAATCTCCATCCTGTGCTCCCGCATGACAAACTGGATGATCACCGGGCGTGTGGTGCCTTCCTTTTTATTTCCCAGCCGATGCACCGTGTCCACCATTTCGTTTATCCTGTCAGCCCTGTGCGGTGCAATCTTCTTAAGTAACTCAACTACCTCTGTTCGCGTGTCTTCTTTTGTCTCGGCCCTCTTTTCTTTTAATCCTTTCAGTCTCAGATTCCAACGTCTACTGTATCTCTCCGCATCATCCGATCGTTCCTTAAGTTCGTCATTTACTTTCTCCAGGGCTATTATTTTGCTTTCTAAAAAAGACACCTTTCTTTTGCACTCGCTTATTTCCGCCGCATTGAACTCTAAGGCTTTAGCTAAGCTGCCGATCATAGTACTATTTGCCTTTATCTGTGCTTCGATGTCGCCCAGCTTTTTCTCCTGTACGTCAAATCTAGAGCACAGGGCATTAATCGCCGTCAAAACCGAGTCTAAAGCGGATTCATCTTGTCTAACCAATTTCCCACTATGGTGGCTTTTGGTAGGTGAACCTGACGGGATATCCACTCCGCCAATACCTCGCTTGATGGGTCCTGTAGAGATTGCTTCCATCTCGGTGTAGTCATGATGCAAAAGCGCGTGAGCCTCCTTGCTAACGTTAGCCAACTTAGCATCACTGGCTCCCTTGTTACTCCCGATTAAGCTTTGCTTACAATTTGACGCCATCTTTTGAACGTTTCTCCCAGAATCAAGTCCTTTCCCTTTTTCAGGCATTTTAACTCCTCACCCGGTAACTTGTTCAAGGGGGATAGGTCTTTTATTTATACATTTGAGGAAACAACAACGCCCGCTCTCAAAAGTGTGTTCGCTTAGTCCGCCATCTTGCGGCCCCCCGGCGCGTCGCAAGTAGTTGCAAGTCTCACGGTGGATTTACACTGGTCCGGCGCGTCATCGCCAGCAGACGCTTCGCTTCCCTTGCTTTGGCCGCTTATGGGCGGTTCAGCATTCCCAGTGACGTCGCTGTCCGTCATAGGCTGCCCGGAAATAAGTACTGTCCAATGTAATGTTGGCAAAAGTAAATTGACACCACTAACGATATTAATTCAACCTACTACTGCTTTTCCCCGCCCGGATTTCGTTTTTGGTAGGGACTGCAAAAAAGCAAATACTTTTAAAATGATGAGTTTTAATACTTCCGAACCGATATGAAGCCTTCCTACGCGGCGCATATCTCGCCAATTATAAAGCCCTCCCCTGGCAGCACTGAGCTGCGTATCACAGGATTTATTTAATTTTTAGCGAAAACGACAAACTTACCGGAGACGCAAACGATCTCTGCTACCTTCCTCCTCTTGCTGTTTCTTTGTCATTGTCCCCGTAATTTGTCAGGGAACCCACTAATAAAATCGAAAAAGACAAAACTATAGTTCCCCTTTCATATCTTTACGGGGAACTCGAGAGAAGCGGAACTATTATTTCGGAGGCAAGTGGCCTTGAAGACAACGTACACACCGTCTGCTATCTCCTGATTGGATATTCGCGTCGCGTTTGCCGGATTCTTTACCATAAACCTGGGATATCCCAGCTTCTGCTACGCGCCGCAAGCACCAAATTTGACGCGCCGCTCCCATCATGCATTGCACCACTGCTTCGGACGGCCTCGCCGCTCTCCATAGAAAATGAATGGGAGGTGTAGGCGTCATTTGACGCGCCGGACCAGTGTAAATCCACCGTCAGCCCGTCTCGTCGCGAATCTTTGGTCTGAAGTGGGCTTTGTGCTAATAGGCTCGTTCGAGATGAGCCAGGTCTGCGCAGATTCGACCACCGGCGATCGGCGCACAATGCATGCCGGTTAGTTTTGTATCCGACTTCATCCCGCCTTGCTCTGATGTATTGCAAAACTGGATGGCGATAAAATCGCGACCGCGAGGCGGCCGCAGTTTTTAGAGCCAGGCGCTGCAGTTGCTCTCCACCGACTGCACCGCCTGGCTCTAACCTGATCTAACAGCTGATTGGTTTAGAGGTTGGCTCAACAATATGACGATTTATATACACTCTCTCCTTTTGTTGAATGGGAGAGAGTTCAATTTTATTTGTCAGATTTGAAGGTTTAGTCTGGTTACAGAAAACCTGTGGCTGATGGGGACGTTTAATTGGGATTCATGTCACAGATCATGAACTGAATATAGTCTATTGTATGTTAACACTGCACTGTTTTAATTATTGAAGTATTTAGCAGCGCAAATATTTCTGGTAAGTGGGATGTGAGGATTTTTTTGGGGGGGGACACCTCGGGTGAATAGGATGTAGGGCCTACGTATTTCTGTGACTTCCTGAATATTCTCTCAAGGCTGCTGGAAACTGTCCGACTTGATTTCAGCTAATGTTTATGGCCCTTTGGAGCCAGAAACGGTGCGCTCTTGCATTTACAGTACCAGCGTGGATAAAGGTTCCACTTTCGCCAACGCGCCGTTGGCCGTGTGTCAGCAGAAAGTCAGGTAGACGTGCCCTGCTCACTGAACCGAGAAGTAGAGGGAGTGCGTAGGCATGTTGGCCGACCGTTTCGCACATATCTTAGTGTAAATCCCCGTCACAAAGAAGTCCAAATAAATTCAGCGTTGAAATTTTTTCGTCGCACAACATGAAGTCCATTATATTTGTAGTATAGTGTAAACGCCTAAAGTAATTTTTGCTATAGATTTTCTTTCGCGCAGTTGGCGATATATTTATTTCCAGGAAAGTTAATATCTGCAAATGCATGTATTTTTGCCATAATATTTTTGCCGTAATATTTACCGATAGGAATTAAGAAATGAAACCTTTAGTTCTAAAGCGCTGTTATCGGAGAAAGCAAAACAACAACACGTTTTGCCACCACTTTAATATTATTTAAATTATGAACAAAACCCGCACTTCTGAAAATAGAAATAAAATACGCAAATATCTATGTACTTGTAACTTACAATAACGGTGTCACTTTTTCCTAAGTCCGCAAGACATGTGTCGGCCTTTGGCAATCCGGAGATTTTAGTCCTTGTTGTGTATAAGCCGAACAACTCTCAGTCAAGAAAGCGGTGACTTGATCAGTCGGATCAAACGGTTGAACGTAAAGTGTGCAAACGTTTGTCGCCTTTTACTCATAATTTGAGAGCTAATCTCAAGAATAAACTTTTGCTGTTACTGACAGATTAACGTGATGAAGCCCTTCTCAGTTGCAAGTGTCATGGGGTAGCGCGGATTAAAAACTGTTCTCACAGCGGGACTGATTATGTTTTCAAATTTGTGAGAAATTATCACTTATCCGCCTACTGTGTAAAACATTTATATTCAGATTTAATGGTATAGTTATCAGTTTGCGAACTGTGTGCAAGCCAATGTCTTACATTTTTAAGACCAATAGCTATTTCGCTAAGTTATCGACATTTACCGCGACACGAGCAAGATTTAAAAATTTGGGCATCCAATGAGAAATTATAAATGTATTAATAAATATTTTGTGACAATAAATGCGTAAGTTGTCATCCATAAGGAAAGCGTTTCTACTTCATGACTACTCCTACTTCTATACTCCTACTTCTAACTGCCTCTTATAGAATTAGATATTTTAAAACTCTAATAACAAAAACATTGATTGACTTGTAAATAAGTTGCATCCGAAACAGTTGCGGTAGTTTATTCTTGCCAAAATTCAAGGCCTGCAATAACATCTGGTACACACCAGTCATACCCAAAAACCGCTCCCCCCTATCGACAGTCCCCCCAAGTTCTGCCTGCCGGGACTACACCGACACCTGTTGTAATCCTCCGCCACCCGCCAGGCCGATCAGAGAAAGGTGGACGAAAACGCGAAGCCAACTTCTCGTTAACTTTAGGGGTACCTTTATCCACGCTGATACTGTATTGCATTACCTCTACTAAGTTCATTGACCTTACGGCTAGACAGTTGAAAATATATTTCAAGCAGGCTGAGGAGACAGTGGGAAATGAAGCATACAGATGTGGGAACAGACGACAGTGTGGGCTCTGGAAAATAGTTGCATAAAATATAAACACAAAAAAATCAAAATAAATTGGAGTAATTTTAGCAAACAAAATGGGCTTGGGAATGTGAAGCAGAAACTGGCAAGGTATCAGGATGGTTTGCCTGGTCAGCAGCATACATTGGTAAAGATGGCACCAGCTTAGAGCACAAGGGATGAGCCATAGCATGAGCAGGTGGGGCTGATACGATGAAAGTATTAGCAATGCTAGTCTACTAGGCGATGTGCCTCCATAGCCATTGCAATTGTGGGAGTGATTGAAATAAGCCACTACTCGCAGAATCAAGCAAGATAAAAGCAAATTCTGAAACTGGTTGCCTGCAAGGCAACCTGGTTGGGGCTAATTTAGCACAGGTGACATTTACCTCAGCTAGATGTCCTGAGCTTCATGGTGGCAAATACAACTCCAATTCAGCAATTGGTCTGCTCACTTCCCAGACGGTTACGGACTATTGTTAAAAGAAGAGGGGATACTTTACAATGGTAAACATGGCCCAATCCCAATTTTAATGAGATGTGTTGCTGCCATCAAATTCAAAATGAGCTAATATTTTTCATGAAATGGTAAAATGTCTCACTTTCAACATCTAATATGTTGTTTATGTTCTATTGTGAATAAAATGTCAGTTCATGAGATTTGCAAATCATTGCATTCTGTTTTTATTTACATTTTACAAAGCAAACCAACTTTTTTGGGATTGGGGTTGTATTTTAATGGTTTCTGACAAGGAAGAATTTTGCCAATGAAGCAAAGGAGTTATGTTTAGGAATTACCAAATCCTTTTGCAGTTAACTGTGCCTGATTAACAACAGTTGCGAGAATAATTGGTAGGGGAATGTATTTTCGATAGCATTCTTGAACAAACCCCAATTCCAATGAAGTTGAAACGTTGTGTAAAATGTGAATAAAAACAGAATACAAATATTTGTAAATCCTTTTCGACCTATATTCAATTGAGTACACTACAAAGACAAGATATTTTATGTTCAAAGAAATATTCACTCTTTTTGAATTTGATGCCTGCAACACGTTCCAAAAAAGCTGGGACAGGGGCATGTTTAACACTGTGTTACATCACCTTTCCTTTTAAGAACACTCAATAAGCGTTTGGGAACTGAGGACACTAATTGTAGAAGCTTTGTAGGTGGAATTCTTTCCCAGTGTTGCTTGATGTACGACTTCAGTTGCTCAACAGTCCGGGGTCTCCATTGCCGTATTTTGCACTTCATAATGCGTCACTCATTTTCAATGGGAGACAGGTCTGGACTGCAGGCAGGCCAATCTATTACCCGCTCTCTTTTACTACGAAGCCACGCTGTTGTAACACGTGCAGAGTGTGGCTTGGCATTGTCTTGCTGAAATAAGCAGGGACATCCCTGAAAAAGACGTCGCTTGGATGGCAGCATATGTTGCTCCAAAACCTGCATGTACCTTTCAGCATTAATGGTGCCTTCACAGATGTGCAAGTACCCATGCCATGGGCACTAACACATCCCCGTACCATCACAGATGCTGGCTTTTGAACTTTGCTCTGATAACAATCTGGATGGTCCTTTTCCTCTTTAGCTTGGAGGACACAACGTCCATGATTTCCAAAAACATTTTGAAATGTGGACTCGTCAGACCACAGCACACTTTTCCACTTTGGGTCAGTTCATCACAGATCAGCTCGGTCCCAGAGGCGTTTTTGGGCGTTGTTGATATATGGCGTTCGCTTTGCATGGTAGAGTTTTAGCTTGCACTTGTAGATGTAGCGACAAACTGTGTTAACAATGGTTTTCTGAAGATTTCCTGAGCTCACATGGTATTATCCTTCACAGAATGATGTCGGTTTTTAATGCAGTGCCGCCAGAGGGACGGACAGTCATGGGCACTCAATGTTGGTTTTCGGCCTTGCCGCTTACATGTAGAGATTTCTGTGGATTCTCTGAATCTTTTGATGATATTATGGACTGTAGATGATGAAATTCATAAATTCCTTGCAATTGCACGTTGAGAAACGCTGTTCTTAAACTGTTGAACTGTTTGCTCACGTAGTTGTTCACAAAGTGGGGAACCTCGCCCCATCCTTGCTTGTGAACAACTGAGCCTTTCGGGGAGGCTCCTTTTATACCTGTTTCCAATTAACCTGTTCACCTGTGGAATGTTACAAACAGGTGTTTTTTGAGCATTCTTCAACTTTCCCAGTCTTTTGTTGTCCCTGTCCCAACTTTTTTGGAATGTGTTGCAGGCATCAAATTCAAATGAGTGAATATTTCCAAAAAAACAATGAAGTTTATCATTTTGAACATTAAATATCTGGTCTTTTTGTAGTTAACTAAAATGAATATAGGTCAAAAAGGATTTGCAAATCATTGCATTCTGTTTTTATTCATGTCTTCCACAACGTCCCAACTTCCTCGGAATTGGGGTTTGTACATTGATCACATTATGATGCATTTTCTTTCTTACATAAACCTAGCAGCCTGACTCTATAACTGTCCAGATGCACTCAGGAAATATTTGCAGAAAAAAAACATTTGACCTAAGATGAACTTTTTAACTAGTTGAGTTAAACCTGCACAAGATTATGGAAGCCCATAGTGGACAATATTCAAATGAAAATGTAATCCCACTATTGCATTATAATTTTCCACTTATGAATGAGTTATTTGAGACAATTTTAAATTGAAAATGCATTAATCCAATTATCACTTTCATTTTCACATATACATATGGGAAATCTATGACTATATTCAAGTGATAATGAAATGCTGATTGACATTTAATTTTCAAAGTCATGCTCTGTAATACAGTGGACAATATTCAAATGCAATAAGCAAAACAGCACCCCCAGCCTATTGCATTTACATTTACATGTCATCACGCTCTTGATGATAATGAAACATGATCATGAAACATGATAATGAAAATGCTGTTTTCCAATCACTTGGAAATAATAATGATATAATAATGATGACGACATTTGACATTTCATTTTCAAAGACTTATCCTGCAATACATGGGACAATATTCAAACGCAGTAAGGGAAGCAGCGCCTCCCAGTCCATTGCATTTTCAAATACATGTCACCACGCTCTTTTTGGGACAAAATGAAAATTAAAATGCAATCTGTCAGCGTCTCATCAAGGCGGGTCTTCCGCTAGGACGTCACTCGTTAGGGGCGCGAGCGGAAACCATGTTCCTTATTTGCATACCAACCAATCAGCTTCTGGGTAGCGCTTGTACGTACGGAGGCTTACTGATAACGTCATGTTGGCTAGGCTGCGTGCCATCACGCATTAGGCTATGTTGCGCTTTGGATGTAGCCATCTTGGCAGCTAGTATGCTAGCTAACGTTAACTAAGGAAAATATTTGAAATGATCATCACATTAAAGCGATATGATTTGATTTTTGCCCCAACTCTATTAAATGAGCTAGCTGTAATATGCATGAACTTATCCGAGGCTTCGCGGCAGTGTTGTGCAACTGCAACCCAAGTGTGCTTGCAGATTTCAGAGACGTTAGCTAGCTTGCTGGTGAGTCTAAAAGCAATCGCTTAGGTACAGCTAGCTAGCTATGATGCCTACTGGAGAAGCTCTTACAGCCCTGATTTGTCACTTTAAACGCCATCTCGCACACACGACCTCTTTCACCATTGATTAGCAGCTTCTTTTACTTAAAGAACAAACTGACAGTTCAGACTGAGACATGTTATTTCATAGCTAGTTAAAGCAGCATTATCCTTCCATGCGTGCTATAGCGTATTACATTGCTCCAGATAAAACGCTATCCGTCTTCCGACCCTGCTGACGCTAGTTCGGGGAAATGTTTGTCATCATTTTTATACTTAATCGCTGTGATTCGGTTTTTGCTAGCTGACGATTGCTCTTGTGCTTGCCGAGTTGCAAGTTCGCCACTCCTGAAACATGCACAATGTATGCAACATGCAGAACAGTCCGATAAACGGCCAGCAGTCAGGCTGCCGCTGTTCCTTTTAATCGCGATTCCCAAGCCACGTAGCAATGGGAGAAGTTTTGATGACTGGCTGAAAACAATGTTCCTCACTTGCTAACTTAACCTGCTGAAATGTGAACTGGCAGCACTTTTGTACGTCCCAAGAGAACTATCAGATTTCTGGGAGATTTAAATGGATAGCTCATTACCTGGCTAGCTCAAGAACAATCGGCAAGCACAAGAGCAATCGCTGTCGGTTAGCTAGCTTGTGAAGCTAGGGCAAAAACCGAATCACAGCGATTAAGTATAAAAATGATGACAAACATTTCCCCTAACTAGCGTCAGCAGGGTGGGAAGATGAATAGCGTTTTATCTGGAGTAATGTAATACGCTATAGCACGCATGGAAGGATAATGCTGCTTTAACTAGCTATGAAATAACATGTCTCAGTCTGAACTGTCAGTTTGTTCTTTAAGTAAAAGAAGCTGCTAATCAATGATGAAAGAGGTCGTGTGTGCGAGAAGGCGTTTAAAGTGACAAATCAGGGCTGTAAGAGCTTCTCCAGTAGGCATCATAGCTAGCTAGCTGTACCTAAGCGATTGCTTTTAGACTCACTAGCAAGCTAGCTAACGTCTCTGAAATCTGCAAGCACACTTGGGTTGCAGTTGCACAACACTGCCGCGAAGCCTCGGATAAGTTCATGCATATTACAGCTAGCTCAGATAATAGAGTTGGGGCAAAAATCAAATCATATCGCTTTAATGTGATGATCATTTACAAATATTTTCCTTAGTTAACGTTAGCTAGCATACTAGCTGCCAAGATGGCTACATCCAACGCGCAACATAGCCTAATGCGCAATGGCACACAATACATAGCAGCCTAGCCATCATGATATCATCAGTAAGCCTCCGTGCGCACAAGCGCTACCCAGAAGCTGATTGGTTGGTATGCAAATGAGGAACATGGTTTCCGCTCGCGCCCCTAACGAGTGACGTCCTAGCGGAAGACCTGCCTTGATGAGACGCTGACAGATTGCATTTTAATTTTCATTGTGTCCCAAAAAGAGCGTGGTGACATGTATTTGAAAATGCAATGGACTGGGAGGCGCTGCTTCCCTTACTGCGTTTGAATATTGTCCCATGTATTGCAGGATAAGTCTTTGAAAATGAAATGTCAAATGTCGTCATCATTATTATATCATTATTATTTCCAAGTGATTAGAAAACAGCATTTTCATTATCATGTTGACCCTAAAAGAGCGTGATGAAATGTAAATGTAAGTGCAATTGGCTGGGGGTGCTGTTTTGCCTATTGCATTTGAATATTGTCCACTGTATTGCGGAGCATGACATTGAAAATGAAATGTCAATCAGCTTTTCATTATCATTTGAACATAGTCATAGATTTCCCATATGTGTATGTGAAAATGAAAGTGATAATTGGATTAATGCATTTTCAATTTAATATTGTCTCAAATAACTCATTCATAAGTGGAAAATTATAATGCAATAGTGGGATTACATTTTCATTTGAATATTGTCCACTATGGGCTTCCATACAAGATCTTTGATAGAATGAAATTTTTAACAAAAGTTCAATCACAAAATGGAGCGATCCCCAAGTAATTGCATTCACCCAGTCGTATCTATCCGTCCTTCATATAAATGGCCATAAAGTATTTCCGCTTGCTGTTGGTAGAGATTTCGCATCAAGTAGCTTACCAGCTAGTCTGAGTCCGCTCAAGGAACCGCCCTATACGATCGGGAAGTCGTCCGAGATGGCAGAAGTGCGCCACCACGCAGCGGTAATTTCTCATGACCATCCAGCTTGTCCATTCAACCACTCCGCATGACTCTGGAAGACGTACAAATTCCTAACCTCGAACTTTCCAGCTCGGAGTTACTGGTGCTACTTGCCCTCTCACAAATGCCAGCGTGATTCCTCTTGCTACCACAAAGGAGTCCAGAGATGAACACAGTCCACTGGCCCCTTTCATTCCTTCCGTGTTGTGATCGGGTTCCGGGCAGGGAAGAAAGAGACTGGTAAATTTTCCTCCACTGGTCGCAGCCGTACTTTTGGAGCTCGGATGACGATCCCGGATCCTCTTGCCTCTCACCCTCCCTTGCTAGCCATCCAAAGCTTGTTCAAATTCATGGGAAGCACTAGAAGTGGGCAAGGCTGTGGAGGCTCAACTATTTGGCCTGCTCATTCCGTTGCAACAGTAATGGAACTTTGCCGGTGCCTCCATTGCGTATCTTCTCATTTTTCATTGGCCTCTGCGAGTCCTGACATTGAGCGATAGGCTGTATTTTCCCAGCTCCGCGCATATCCTCATTCTTTTCAAAAGCTACAAGGTAAGTATGTTAATCAGGTTTTTAGCTTAGCGGCCCTATGGGCCAATAAGCTATTGTCATGGTGTTGCGTCCGTCGTCCGGAACATATTTTATCTTTTTTTTTGGCGTGATTAATTTTCGTATAAATTTGCTATAACATAATATTAGACCATATCTCTAGAGGTTTTTTTCAGATTTTTGATTGAATCATTTTTGTCCGTTTTATGGGCCCTTGAAATTTTGGCCCCAGTGTTAAAGATAGGACTGAGAAATTATAAAACATAATTTCTCAAAAACTGCAAGATAAATTTTTTTTCTAAATCAGGCAATCAACTTACCTTGGTACCGTCAATGAACAGTGCGAGCACCATTTTGATTGAATCGACGGAAATGGATCTAGTGGGGGCGCTGCACTTTATGAATATGCAAGATGACCTGTGGAGGCCAAATGGTTGCAGATAGAGATTAAGTTTGTATTATTGACATATAGGAAGCCATATATGACCTCTATTTTGGCTATGTTAAAGTTGACCTCGGATGACTTTGAAAGGTCAAACTCAAGGTCAAGGAAAATATTTACAATGTTTAAAGATAGGACTTGAAATTTCAAAAAATTATTTCAATCAGGAGAGACTCGAGTGAAATCAAGAAAAATTTTAAGATGCATTGAGCATATTAAAGCATATTGAGCATATTGAGAATTCAATTCAGTTCAATTTTATTTATATAGCACTTTACAAAGAGAAAAGGGCAGAGCCCAGACTAATCCCTAATCCCCGAATAGCAGGCAAAAAACGACCTGTAGGGAGAAACAGCCTCGAACAGTGGTGAGAAAAAACTCCTCATTGAGAAGAAATCTCAGGAGGAACCTAGCTATTCTGGGGAAGCCCATCCTCCGCTGGCTGAATAATAAATTGATGGTAAATTAGGGATGAGAGGATCAGGACGGCAGGAAGAAAGCAGTCAGAATTAACATGCTTAAAATCAGACAAGTCTTTGGCGCTTGGACTCTTTGGGAAGACTTGTAGAGCAGGAGCACGGCTCAGAGCAGCAGCTGGAAAAATCCCCCAAAGAGTCCAGACACTGGTGACGGTGGTGGCTGAAGGCTGACAAAGCTGGAGCGGCAGTACGGAAGGTCTGATGGAGCAGGGTGGCGTTGGGGGGGAGGAGGGTCAGCGAACGGCAGCATGAACAAACTAGAGAAGAGAAAAATGACATTTTTTAAAAAGACAGCAACATAATGATTGGCTAGCCATGCGACTGAGGTGTGCCACGGTTGGATGGAAGAGATCAGCTGCTACACCAGCTGACTGCTCAATTGACAGCCCCAGACATTGACTGCAGAGGTATACGGGCGAGCATGCGAGTGAATGAAAAGAAAATAAACGGAGTTGACGTGCGCGAGAGAGAGAGTCTTCCTGACTGAACTTTCACTAAGCTTCATTTCTCAAAAACTGTCTGATAGCTTTTTCCTAAATCTGGGAATCAACACACCTTGATACACTTTATGTACAGCGGGAGTGTCATTTTGATTGGATCAACAGAAGTGGGTCTAGTGGGGGCGCTGTACATTAACATTGGGTCAGGGCTCGACATTCCCTTTGATCTGATGGCCCGGCGACGTTTTTTAGGCCCTCTGGGCCGGTTTGGACCACCACACTTCGCATTTCACTGGTCCGGTTGGGCCACTAACAAATAAAATTGCTTTCAAAAAATGTATTCATGGGGCGCCCCGGTGGCTCATCGGTCTAAGCGTGCGTACCATAAAGGCTGTGCCCTTCCCGCAGCGACCTGGGTTCGATTCCAGCACAGGTCATTTGCTGCATGTCTTCCCCCATTCTTCTCCCCAAGTTTCCTGTCTCTCTACACTGTAAAACTGTCAAATAAAGGAAAAATTCCCAAAGAAATAATCTTTAAAAAAAAATTTATTCATCTTACAGCGGTATAAACACGCAAAACGCAGCTCAAACTTGACATTACTTCGTCCATCTCAGCTCAAGAAATTAAAATGGGGTTAGGATTCTTCCACATTAGATCTTGTATACATGATATCTTGTGCATGAAGATCATTGAGTGTTTATTGCGAGGAACTGGACGAGCGGTAACAGCTTCCTTATGGGCGGTGTACATGATAACTCCTCCAAACATGAAAGCGCATTTGAATTTGTTGTGTCTTCCCGACTAGATGTTTACATATTTTTGAGGTCCCTTGTTCGTGAATAATTGGAGAGAGACAAAATCTTCAGAAGCCATCTTTATTCCCAGCCTTGAATCGTGCAATAATCCAAACCCGGTGAGCAGTCCCTGGCCAAGAAGTGCTAACTCGGCATTCTTTACAGAGCATTATTTATGAGAAAAACTCAACCAACTTTGCTCCAATCAAAATACATGGGTTGTGACCATTTTATCTCTAACGTTTTTATAACCAGCTTTGCTCCAATCACAATTCTTGGGTTATCGCTCAAGTTTTCTTCTTTCCCTTGGATTCTCTAAGAAATATTGGTGGCACACCGAAACATTATTTTCATAAAAAATGAAAGAATATACATTTAAAAGGTGTGGAAAATTACAGTTTAAGAGTGGAAAAACACAGTCAGATGAATAGGATACAAGTAGATACATAAATGATTCAATTGATTATATTTTCAGTAACAACTTATAATTTTACTGATCAAATATTGATTAAAGCTACAGAAATCAAATACATTTAAATGTCTCACTTGGTTATGTTTTCAAATCAACTAAAGAGAAGCCTGCTTACTAATCAAAGCTACAGAAGCCTACTGCTTACGTGTGTGAGCTGCTTATGCATGTGTGAATTGAATTGCTTGCATGTGTGCGTGACTGTGTGTGAACTGCTTGTGTGTGTGTGTGTGTGTGTGTGTGTGTGTGTGTGCATGTGTACATGTGCTGCGTGTGTATGTGTGTGTGCATGTGTCTGTGTGCACTGCTCATGTGTGTGTGAACTGCTTGTATATGTGTGTGTGTGTGTGTGTTTTATGTGTATGCGTCTGTGTGTGTATGTGCATTTGTACGTGTGCCTGTGCCTGTGTCTGTGTGTTTGCACTGCTCATCCCCTCCCTACACATATGTGAACTACTTGTATGTGTGTGTGTTGTGTTATGTGTGTGTGTGTGTTACTGCTGCTTACATAATATGGTTATTGATTATGATTATTGATTATGGTTATTCAACATGGCAATTGATCTACTGATGAATATGATGAGAAATATTGAAATATAATCCTCAACAAACGGTCATAGTTGGAATTCTCGTTGGAAAGGAAACTGAGTAGGGGCAGTGGCGTAGCCAGTGGGGGTGCGAAGACACGTCCCTTTTTGACTGCAATTAGTAGTTCTCAATCATTTTTCTTTATTGCCGCGTTTTCCAATTATCGTAATTGGCAACCGAAGACAAGGTTTCTCTCCATATGCAATCTAACAGCGATTAAATCATGGGCTAAATTCAGTACAGTTGCGGAACAAGAACAGAGAATTGGGTTGCACAAAACTTCCGTTTAAAACAATTATTAGTCCTGACCTGTTCTCAGTCATTTTCATAATTAACAAAAGGTTCACTCTGAGAGCACTCCACAGTTAACAGGTGCTGCTTGTTCTCCCCAATTAAGTAAGACGACAATCATTCATCTGGACGCGTATTTGCTGTATTTAAATCAACGTCATTCAGAATTGCATACTTGTCGACTCTCACGCAAATAGCTTGAGCCGCAGGTTATTTATAGCCTATTTAACTGCCAAATGCCACTTTTTTTTCCAACCCACACAATACCAAGAATGAAAGTCTGCGTTTCATTGGAACGCGGACCAGTTCAATCATCGCGAAGCATTGGCCTATTAAGTAGCTAAATTATTTTTCTATACTGAATTTAGCCCATGATTTCATCGCTGTTCGATTGCATATGGAGAGAAACCGTGTCTTCAGTTGCCAATTAAGATAATTGGAAAACGCATCAATAAAGGAAAATGATTGAGAACTACTAATTGCAGTCAAAAAGGGACGTGTCTTTGCACCCCCGCTGGCTACGCCACTGAGTAGGGGGTACAATTTGAAAAAACGAGCACACATTTATTCTGGCTACGACACGAAGCAGAACCAGGAACAAGTTAGCGTAATACGTTAGCTTGCTACAGCTCTACGTTGGGAATCAAGAATGCACCACAAGCTTTCATTTAACATGTTAGCTAGCGAGCCTAGGGTGCGTTTCCCAAAAGCTGAGTCGCTAATTATATCAGCTACTCAGCTGCATAGGCTGGACCATTCAATCATAGGTTGTAGCTATGCAAGTTGGCAGCTACAGCGTTGTTGGGAAATATACCCCAGGTTACTTTTCTGTGTTTCTAAATTATGATTTCTCGCAATTGACCGTGTCCATTTATTTTTGTTTCGTTCACTTGTTAAAGGCTTGCTTGAGCGAGTGAATATAGCCAGCTAGAATTAGAATTAGCTCTAGGAAATGTCCATTTAACTGTCTGATGGATCCCAATCTTTTCTGCCACTTCGCAGTCTCTTCTGTTTTACATGTGCAATTGGCACAATTTAAAATGATCATGGCAGCCAATATACTTCGGAGGTACTGATATTGCAAACTGATAATTTTGCTGGCGTCAAATTAGCCGCAAGTAGTTGGACTAAGATATCTTCACGAGAAGCATCAGATGTTATTGCACAACACTTCCTATCAGATATGAAATACTGCATTGTGAGACTATAAAGTTGGATTGGTTACTGGAATTGACATTCAAATTGTGACTTAATAGCCTGGTAGCTTGATTACTGGCAGTGCCTAGGCTACGTTGTAAATTCATGCCAATTGCCTTACTTATATTGACTAGCTACAAGCATGTTGCACGCAGATTGAAAAAAAAATATATAATATTGTTGCTAGCTAGTCATTTTAGCCATGGGTATCTTTCCAATATCAATTCACATTCCCTAGTTAACTTGCTGCCGAATCAGTATGTGCAGACCTTTGTAATGTGTGTTTAACAACCTTGCCATGACATAAGCTTCATTCAAACTAGGCCCTGAATCCACTCAGGGGCGCGGACCAAATTTGGGAATAAATTCGTAACTAATGGCTCTAGTGTTAAAGTGCACAGCTGTTCACATTTACCGGGACGGATTCTGTACCGGACACCGAATCAGTTCAGATAGGTCGCGGACCCATTTTGTCAGGTCCGGTGAGAAAATTCCTTGGACGGATTTCTACTTTTGACCAATCAGCGTCAATCAAAATACTAACCCAAACAAACATGGCGGAAAGCATCGAACAACTTATCATTGAGGTGGAAAAAACAGTGCCTTTATGAAATTTACCCACTGTCGCCTGTTGGAAAACATGTTGCCAATAGCAGATAGGCCCTCTGAAGTTTTGCACATTGTGGAGGGCCAATACACAACCTTGTCTGGCCCCAATGCTTCTTGTATATAATTCCCTGATCATTTCCTTTGTGTGTTAACCCCATCACCCTTCAGCCTTGTGTGTTAACCTCATCACCCCTCAGCCCACACCCTAATTTCCCCTCACCTTGTTTGTCTCTCCCCCCACCTCCTATCACTCTAGGCAAATTACCATTTGTTCCTTTGCATCCTCTGAACTTTTAGCTATAAGTGTTCACATTTTCCCTCAGTTGTTGGTTCTTGTTCATCTGTACTTGGGGAACAGACCCACTAGTTCCTCTACTCTATTAAACTATCCACTTTGCAACTAAGACGTGCCTGCATTTATTTTTCTACTTACAAAAGTACGGAGGAATACAGCAAACTCTCTTTAAAATCCCACATTATTGGCGAGCCAGCCCAAATCCGTCGTTCTTGTTCCGTTTTCAAAAAAAAAAACTGGGGAGGTTGATTACGGTGGGATCTTTTTTTATTCTGGACTACAGGGAAAGCAGACTTCACTTTTTTATGTCAACACCACAATCAAAAGAGGAATACGGCAAGAGGAATACATTTGGAATCCATTCACCGACCCGACTGAGGAGAAACGGACTTGAGGGCACGGACGAACCACGTGCATTTGTGAGTATGAAATATTTCTGCATGTAATATTGTAGAGGAATAGTTACGAAAATTGTGTAATATTTTAAAATACAAGTGGCTAGAATTGACTGTGCATGTGTGCGGTGTTCTAAGCAGGGGCTTGTATAAAATTACACAGACCTTGGACAATTTTCAAGTACCAAAAGTAAGTTTGTCCATTGTATGAGGAGTTTAAGAATGGCTGAGAAAGATTGGAAATTGTGGGCCGCAGGATATTTGGCCAAGCATTGCAAGGAGAATTTTTATAATGTACCACAGGAAGTGGATGTTGTTGAATATCTTCAAACTGCATGTGAAAAACGCAATGAAACTGAGAAAAACAAGAAAAGGCGAAAGGCTAATTGTGTGATGGCTATGGTCCAAACAATTAAGTTACTGAAGGATAAAGTCGTTGAGATTCCCGAATTGCGAGGCAACATTAAGAGTTTGGAAAGCAAACTGGAGATAAATTCCAGGGAGTTGGAGGCTATGGTCCAAACAAATAAGTTACTGAAGGATAAAGTCGTAGAGATTCCGGAATTGCGAAGTAACATTAAGAGTTTGGAAAGCAAACTGGAGATAAATTCCAGGGAGTTGGAGGCTATGGTCCAAACAAATAAGTTACTGAAGGATAAAGTCATAGAGATTCCCGGATTGCAAAGTAACGTTAAGAGTTTGGAAAGCCAACTGGAGATGAATTCCATGGAGTTGGAGGCCTCTGTTGCTGAGCGCTTGGTACCTGCCACGTCTCATTTAGAATTTCGAAAGGAAATTTGTCAATTGCGGGAGAAATTGAATGTCACATATGCGGAACTGGCCAAAACTCAGGAACAGCTACGGCATGCGCAAATAGCATATAGAGAGTTATGGAATGTGTCCGGGGAAAACAAGGATCGGGCCATTGTTCAAAAGTTAAGATTAATGAAGAAAAAAATGTCACAGCAAAAGCTAACAAATGAGGCAATGAGACGGCGAATTGCAGCTCTTGGTTTGGGAACTTCGGTGGGGCACAGCGAATCAGAATTAAGTTCAGATGATGATGATGATTGGGAACTCGGACAAGCAGCGGCAGCTCCCTTGTTAGATGTGGCTGAGCAAGATCATGAAAGTTTTGATGAGCAACTGGAATTGCATTCAGAATACAACACATCTATCGCTGACTCGCTTCATGCTAATTGCCGAAAAACGGTCCCAATAAATGCTAAACCTCCGAAAGCTACTAAATCAGTTAAGACAAAAAATGCTAAAATTGCTCCAGTAATCACTCGCAGAGTACGTACTAGTGGGACACATAATCCCGTGAATGGTGCGATCATTTATGAATATGCGGACCAAGAGATGTGTCGTGATCTAACTCTGTCAGAATTGAGTACGCTGCAGCAACAGCTTCCTGCATGGGATGGAGTCAGTGACCCGACCGCGGTTGTTGAAAAGGTGCGAGCGCTACAGCGAATACACTCGCTAACCGATAAAGATTGTTGTAAATTATTGCAATCGGTGCTTCCTCCATCAGTTCCGATTCCGGTGGAATTCGTGGGGGGTCATGAAAGCCCTGCTGTTTTTCCCAATCACGAGACAAGGTTAAGCTTAATGTGCGAGGCTGTTGGTTATCGAGTGGTTGCAGACATGACCAAAATCCTCGAGTTCGTACCTAAGGAGGGCCAGCATCCGACGGACTCCCTTAGAACATTTGTTGGTGTCTACAATCGGAACAGAGGTGGAGGGGCCAGAGCAGAGCTGACTGGTGATGATCCGATTTTCTGGAGTTTGGTCATCAATAAATACAAAGATCACGTGTCCCCTACTTGCCAACATTTATTGTTACAGTTTAATAGGGAATTGAGTGCAAAGCCAACCAGACAGCACATAGGGAGAGATATCCAAGACTGTTTAATGGCATGGAATGAGTCTCAAATCTGTGACTCCCCCAACTAGTCAAAGAAAAAGATTGCTGTGTTGTCATATAATAGGGACCAGGTCCGTTGTTTTAACTGTGGGGAGCTAGGCCACATTCAGAAGGAGTGTAGCAGTCCCCGTGTGTGTGCCAATTGCCAGCGTGTTGGCCATTCCAAGCGACAGTGCTGGTCAAAGGGAGGGGGGAAGGAAGGAAAAGGGCCTAAACAGTTGGGTGTACAGCAACCTCAGACAGAACAGTCTCAGACTGAGGGCTCCCCCACATTTACAGATCTACTGTCTGCTGTCAAGGTTATGGGGAACCTACTACTACAGCTCATGTCTTGTGGGAACAGGTGCTCTCGCAATGGGGATTTCCAAAATGACTAGGAAGTGACAATAACGCATAATTCATTTCCAGAATTCTGCAGCACTTTGGTCCCATTAGAGGGCAATAAATTCCTGTGCCATATTTGCAATCGTTCACAATCAAATTCTAAGATATTTGAGAAGTCATGGACAAACTTGGGGAAACAAATTTGAAATTGGCGATACAAGTAGTAGGGCAGACCAAAACAGTATTTGTGGTATCATGGGGATCAGTATAAAATGTACAATAAACATGAACTTGATACCAATGCCAATGTGAAAAGGTAATTAAACTGCATAAGAACATACACTCGCACTTGGTCTTTTTCTCCCTTACAGAATAAATGGAAATGAAGGCTTTGACCTGATGCCCTGCAGCAGGCTCTGGTTGGACATCAGCACCAAGAGGGAGGTTCCTGTGAATTTCATGGCCTGTACGCGGTGTCAAGCAAGGACAATATTGCTGGCTGCAGTTTGGACATCAGACTTAAGGGGAAAATGGTGAAGCATCAGTCACACAAAACACAGGCAGTGTCTCGGGTGAACTATAAGAACGTGCACCATTAAGGATTAAAAAAAAAAAGGACTGAATGGACACATTGTCACAATGTAATAATGCAGTTTTCTGTAAGGGGCAGTTTAACATGGGGGGACGGGTCTTGAAGCGTGAACTGATATATTTCACTGGTCTTACAATGATGCATCTAAATTCATATGCTCATGACAATAAAAAATGAGAATACAGAAATTTTACCTCTGAGGAAATGGGAAAATCAAGCAGCTGGACTGGTGCAGAGGTGGGTAACCCTACCTTCTTGGCATGCGATTATATGTGGTTTTTTTTTTTTTTTTTGAAATTAAGAGAATATATCAATTTGGAAAAAAAACACTATAAAAGAATACCATTTCAGAACATGAAAAAGAATAGAAAAGCTTGTTATTAATTTTCTACTGCTCCCTATTCCCAGAGAAGGCATCATCTTTGGACCTTTAAAAAAAAAAAAAAAGATGGGATGATGATGTATGCTTTTAGGTCAGGTCTCATTCTATTTTTGATGCATTTTGCTAAATCTGAACACCTTTGATGTCTCAAATTCAGTATTATGAAATATTTTAAGGTTTGGACAAATTACATTGTTCAGTACCGTGAACAGTTTGAATTGTTGAAAACTGATTTATGTCATTGAGTCTCATATCATTTTGTTGTATGTTACTTGCTTCCACACTATTTTTAATTTCTCAAAGTACATTGTTCTATATGACCATTATTCCGAAATATTTGATATTTGAAGGTTTAGACAAATTACATTGTTTAGCGCAGCCAGTACTGCAAATTTTTTAAAGGTCTGAGTTGTTTAAATCGTCTGTGTTAACTGACCTCCTTTGCAGTCTGTGTTCACCCTTAATAGGAGATGGAGTGGGCTGTGCAGGGATGTGGGTTTCAGTGGTGTATTCTGAGTCAGCTCACAGGATTTCCATTTAATAATATGTGATGTACGTCACGCCCTGTATCCTGTTTCGCACCAAACTTCACTGTTTAGATGGGGATCACTCATACACTAATACACTGCATGTATAGTGTACAGTCATACACTAATGCCAGTGAGATCAGCATACTGACCCTGTGGGATGATACCCAGCTGTCTATTTCATCAAATGTGTGTGCAGGTATCCATACTCAGAGGAAGAGGCCTCTCATAGAGAGTGATTTTGTGCACGGCTCAAAGCAAAAGCAAAGGTGAGCTTGGCCCAGGCAGAGGCCACAGTTCTGAGGCAATATGGATAGTCTGCTGAAAACTACACATTTTGAAACTTGAAACTCGTGGCGAATATAGTTTCCCCAGGAATCTAATTCAGTGTTTCTGGTGTCATAATCAGGAAAAAGCAGTTGGAGTAGCCATTGATAGCAAAGAAAGCTGTGGGATGACTCAGAAATAACCTCTTGAGATTTTTTGTTGGTTAGTCTGTTCTTTTTTTTACCACTTATATTCTCCATACATTTTCATGCAAAAGTTTATTTTTGTTATATTTTTATTGGTACACCCCTCTAAATAAAAAAAAAAAAAAGTAGGGAATGTTGGAAAACATGTTGCCAATAGCAGATAGGCCCTCTGAAGTTTTGCACATTGTGGAGGGCCAATACACAACCTTGTCTGGCCCCAATGCCTCTTGTATATAATTCCCTGATCATTTCCTTTGTGTGTTAACCCCATCACCCTTCAGCCCTGTGTGTTAACCTCATCACCCCTCAGCCCACACCCCAATTTCCCCTCACCTTGTTTGTCTCTCCCCCCACCTCCTATCACTCTAGGCAAATTACCATTTGTTCCTTTGCATCCTCTGAACTTTTAGCTATAAGTGTTCGCATTTTCCCTCAGTTGTTGGTTCTTGTTCATCTGTACTTGGGGAACAGACCCACTAGTTCCTCTACTCTATTAAACTATCCACTTTGCAACTAAGACGTGCCTGCATTTATTTTTCTACTTACAAAAGTACGGAGGAATACAGCAAACTCTCTTTAAAATCCCACATTGCCGTCTTCTCTTTCTGACATTTTGTGTCGCAATACATAAAAGCAGCAGTTCCTCCTCGCTACTGCTTGCGTCTGCCATGTTGTTGTTATTGGTATCCAAGCTTTCTGACACGTGACGTCTTCGGAACGTTCCGATTGGTTATGCATCTTGACCTAGATGCCGGATACCGTCACGAAAAACAATAGCGTGAACACCACGCATCCGATTAGTTATCTGTCCTGAATTTGGTCCGGGCCCCTGAATGGATTCAGAACCTAGTGTGAACGTAGCCATAGCCAGCGAACTGTATACCGTTTGCTAATAGTTCATCTTGCTCATCTTTATGCATGGTCAAAGTAAGTCGTGTCTCTTACGCCTAAATACTTTGAATTGTCCCCCCCCCCACAGTTGCTGGGAAGGAAATGCTGCGGGTCCACTGAGCATTTACAGAGGGCTCGGCTCTGAGCAATAGTAATTTCAAATGACAGTAAAATTGTCCAATCATATTTCCCCTATGAATGGGAGGGGTTTGTTATCGCTAATATTATGACAAGTTCCGCCCGCTGTCCCTCAGGCGAATCACTAGCAAGCAAAATAGAAAAAAAATCGGCGGTAAACAACCTAGCGAGCTAACCTGAGTTGTTGGTTCGTGATAGCTGTGAATATCATTTCGAGTTTATTAAGCACGTTTTCCAGAATAATTTTAAATAAGAAGTTTGAGTTGATCAGCCTGGGAAAACCTGCACCAGACCTCAATTTGATGCAAAAAAAAAAAAACCAAAAAAAAAAAACAAGGCTTCTGAGAGGCATTTCAACAACAGCAATTACGGATGATACCATGGATGAAGGAGGAAAATCTGTATTGCTGGGATTGGGTCCTGGGCCAAAACTGGACTTTCTGAGCGGGTGGAAAAGGCAGTTAAATGATCATGAAACGGTTGGCTATTTTAATAGGGCACTGTGCTAAATGATTTTTGTATTTTTGCCATCGCTGCCAGTGTTTTGTGTATGTTATAAAATTTATTTAGGAAAACATTATGCGGCATTTCTGTGCTGAGATGGTGGAATAGATTAACTGGTAATACAGCACGATGCTTTTACCCAAATTAACTTTACTGGGGAAACGGAATGAAACTTTTAGCCTCTGAAATGATTTTTGTGACCTCACGAATTTGTAAGAATCCAGCATTAATTATTCATTAATTAGATCCTCCTGACTGATCCTGTCAGCGTATCTGGAGATTTTAGCGTTTTACAAGTAAAAAAAAAAAAATCTGTGTATATTCATTTTTTCTCACTAAAGGACGGTGTGAGAACAATATTAGGCATATGAAGCCAGCAGAGACCTTTCAGCCAGTACGACAGTACTTGGATGTATTTTCCTAATAAACTTCTCTGATTAGTCTTTCTTGCCTCGGTACACTGAAGGTAAAAATGGGCATAGTACACTGCCGTCTCGTTATACTAGTGTTGTGCTGTGACAAACTGCCCAAAGTGAAGAATTACTCGGTGCTAAAGAAAAAAATACTCTGAGCTACATCTTCGAATACCCCGGGCAGACGACGCCACTGTTTTATACTGAAGAAAATCTCTGTTGTTTAGTTTCTTCTTTTACCGAACATTCGACGATTCCGAAACGGGCTGTTTAATTCACTGTTAATCCGGGTTGGAAATAACTTGCACATGGAGCGAATGGTAATGATGAGACACGTGAAGCACTTTATTAAAAGTTCAGTTGCGATGGAAAACGGTTGTGCCCACGGGAGAGGTCAGCATCACACACAGAATGAAGGAAAATCAGCAGTTTAAGTAGTGTGAAGGAGTGACAAATAACACCCAGCCAGGAAGCTGCCTCCCACCAGCCCATCCAGAGGAGCCGGTTCTGCTACAGGATGTCAAAACACCTCATCCTAATTTAATAAGATCAATGGTGGCCGTCTGCCGGCACCCAGTTGATTTGCATAGATACTATAGTGTATAGCGGCAATCACGGCATTGACCGAAAGCAATTGGCTCTCACAGCTCACCATCCGTTCGGAAAGATGAAAGACAAATTGGGGGAACACGTTGAGAAAACCTAAAATCTTACAACTCCCCCGTCTGATCATATGATCACACAGACATCTATGATCACCATCACATTCGGGAGGGACAATCAAAAAATACATGAAGGACAAAATATATAAAAACAAGACACACATTAAAATGAGGTTGACTGAGTGAGACTGATAATGGGTCCAAAATTGATTTGTGTCCATTAAATACACTGCCATCTGAGGTTGCATAGTCCCAAAAAGGTCCACTCCGATATCACGGGGTGAAGCGAAAAACCCCACTGATTAGCCAATTTTAGGGGAAAATTCTCCACCTATCCTCCGATTTGATTGGAGCGATAATGCCTTCCGCGATCTGTGATTCGGCAGTGGCAAAATATGTTTGTTATTGTCCATCAGTGTAAAGTGAATCCAGTCCTTTTACAATGAAGATCCCACAGTCAAGGTGTCCCAGCAGACACCTTCGCTCCCCTGGTTTTGTCTGGTGAACCACTGCTCCTATGGCTCCATGTCCGGGCTGTCGAGGCAGAGGTCGCTCAGCCTCCTGAAATACACAGGAAAAGAACACGGCAGTATCAAGAGTTCATGGCAAACAAAATAAAGCTCAGCAGACTAAACTATAACATGGTGTCAGAACATAACCACAATATTGACCAAACATTAAGACTGTTACGACCCAGTCTAGGTCAGACCGTAACAGGTGAAAAAGGACGAGTGTGAAGGCGGGAAAAAAGGGAAGAGAAAACAAAAACTGCGGGCCACTGTACAACCACGGTCCCTAGCTGCCTAACCAAAACTGCCTTTTCCTGTCTCGTCTTCGAGGGTTACCGAGTACGAGGCGATTTTACACACGAAGCTTCAGAGCACAGTGTCTGCAGGCTGAGACGCAGTGTCTGAATCGTGTAACCCCCTACCAAAAAGCGAATTTCCACTCAGGATAGTCCTCAAAAATAACAAAGGAAAAATAACCAAGCAAAATAATAAAACAGTGTCCTGACGGAAGGATTTAACAAAACCCAGCTAGGAATAATCTAACTAACCGAGGTTGCAAGCGACAAGCAGGAGTGCAAAGCCAAATCGAAGTCAGATAACGAAGCCAGAGTCAAAACCGATAAATTTCACTGGGGGAGAAAGACAGGTTAAATATAACTATGTCACTGCACTCGGAGGCCCAGCTAATTCGCAGTGACTTGCATGTATGCATGCAGGTCTACTCTGTGCCTCACTCGCTGAATCAGTGACAAATAAAACCTGGAAAGGACCTTCCCATTTTGCATCTAACATTAACCGCTGTGGTTTATGTTCCATTAACAAATGACCTGGAACAAGGACAAGTCCCCCGTCAGGTACCTCCCTCCGAGCCTCCGCCACCTGTTGGGATGCCCCTCGGACTGCCTCAGTCAATGCTTTGCAATATGAGCTGGCATGTGTTATACCCTTTTGGCAGAATGAGGGCCCATCTACAAACAAGGTCAGCTTGGGATCGGAGAGAGGCACCTCACTGGGGTGTTCATCCTGTTCCCTAATTGGCAACAAGTCCTCATATTGGTGGTCATTATTAACTGCTGCATCATCAGCAGGGGTCATTATTGTGGATGCATTGGACAATGAGGCTCTTTTAGTCTCTAAGTTGGGAGTTTCTACCACAGTGTGCGTCAATTTATCAGTAGTGTTGTTGGTTTCCCTAAAGTCCACTGTCAATTCAGCACCAGTATCCAAAAGAAAATCATTATCAAATTTCCGTTCAATGGTCGCACGCACATAAATGCCATCATGGTCCTGCCTCACTGCAGCGCCTAAGGGTCGCAGTGAGGCCGTCTCTAGTTTAAAGGTACCGCAGAGAGAAGAGCTTGTTTCTGACTGTCACTCAGTTTTGCAAAACGTTGTTGAAGATTATATTTCAATATTTCTCATCATATTCATCAGTAGATTAATTGCCATGTTTAATAACCATAATCATAATCAATAACCATATTATGTAAACACACAGAAACATACACATAAAACATACACACACACATACAAGCAGTTTGCACACACATGAGCACTGCAAACACACATGTACACATGTACATACACACACACACACAAATACAAGCAGTTCACACACAGTCACACACACATGCAAGCAATTCAATTCACACATGCATGAGCAGCTCACACACACAAGCAGCGGGCTTCTGTAGCTTTGATTAGTAAGCAGGCTTCTGTTTAGATGACTCAAAAACATAATCAGGTGATGCACTTGATTTCTGTAGCTTTGATCAATATTTGTTCAGTAAAATCATTAGTTGTTACTGAAAAAAACAATTGAATCATTTATGTATCCACTTGTATCCTATTCCTTTGTCTGTACTTTTCATCTCTTGAGTGGAACTTTCCACTCCTTTTTAGTCATGTGCAGCTCATTTTTGCTTTGAATTCCTGAAGGATTAGGTAGTGGCGTTTTGGTTTGCCTGGCCAATTGTAGCGCGAGAATGAGAATGCGGAAAGACCATATTTGGAAGATATTTCCGGTGATAAAGGTATAAAAGCTGGGTGTTAAAAATAAGAAATCAGTTCTTCTTGCGCAAAAAGAACTCGGCTTTGCATTTATCAATATGCCTCAATAAAGCCTAATCGTCTGAAGAATCTGTCTCTCTCCAATTGCTTGAGGATGGGGGAACCTCATAATCTGAAAATAAGTTTGAATGAAAACCACAACAACGTTTGTCCAAATCATCGCTATTTCCCCCCGCATGGCTATTTACTCCACTGTCCTTGTTAAAACTGTTTGTTAATTTTACAATCTCGAGCAAAATGACCAGGATTCCCACAATTGTGGCAATTGTTGTTTCTCGGCTTATTTCTCCTTGGGTATGGTCTGCGTACACTCAAATTACGAAGTTTGCATTCAGTATCCACTTCCACCCTTCTGGCTGCTGAAACCACTTGTTCGAACGTGACCGTATCATCCGCCTAATCTGGTTGGCTAAGTTTTGTATCTTTTCTTACATCAGGGAGTAGTGCTTGCACGAACGCCGTTTTAAGAGGCCCGCTCTTGCTATCAGGCATTTTTTCTCGTGTCAAGTCCTTTAAGCCGGAATGCCGAGTGAACGTGTCTGTAAAACGGTCTGCGAAATCATCGACAGCTTCACCGGTTTTTTGGATGCACGCCGCTACCTTGCCCCAGTTCGTAGTGGCCCTGGTAGCATCACGAATAAAATTTATAATTTTATTCCATGGTCCATCAAGGTCCTGCCTGTCGTCACCTAAAGCGGTCTCAACAGACGTACTTAGCTGATGAATTTCAGTGGGATTCAACACGGTGGCTAACAACTGGACACCGTCAAGCGGATGCAAGCAATAGATGTTTCGCAATCGGTTGATTTTTGACCACGTATCCACGTATCCAGCAATGCGCGGATGCCGCAAATCTTTTGACCATTTGTCTATGTCTTCAGGTTTGGTTGGCTTGCGATTTAAAAAATACCCATCACCTTTCCTGTATTGCGTAACGGCTCTCAAATTTGCGGCAGCTAATGATGTTTTGCCATTAGTTGAGGAATCAGAATTGTCACTCTCATTGTCACTATCGTCATGAAGGTTGGCGCTTGGCACCGTTTTGAAAAACTGTTTCCGATCATATTCCTCCAACTCTTTCATGGGATAGTGACGCTGAGCAGCAACTGAAAGATCAGACTGTGGAAGACTGCGAAAAGGCGGGCCTGAGAGCTGTGCTACGGATGCGGCCATTCCACTCTCAGGGATTGCGGACAATTCAATTTCTAAATCTCTCACCCTCGCTTTCAATGCCTTTACCTCTTTTGTTCTTTTTGCTTTGACACCTTTCAACTCCTCAGCCAGAGCCCGAACCTTCTCTCTTTCAGCATTCAACAAACGCTCGGCTTCACACTTGGCATTTAACTCTGTCCTCCTTCGCATATGACTGACAATTAACAAAGCCAGCGGAACTTTTTCCTTCTCTGGCAGACGTTGCATTTTGCTCCATGCTCTCTTTATGTCATCTATGGACCAAATGTGATTTTCGTCAACGTTGAAACCGTATTTTAATTCTATTTTGCGCTCGTAACGGTCCACTTTCAAAAACTATTGCAAAAAGCCCTTAGCGGTATTCAACACTGTTGCAGCATCAATTTCGGGTACAGCTTTTCCGCCTTTCTCAGTGGTGGGAATTTCATGCGCATTTCTACGTTTTCCGAACATCATTGTGGTTATTAAGAAAATACGAAGTTTCCAGTCAACACGGACGTTACTCTTAATCCAAATTATCTAAAGGTACTGCCTCTCCTCAGGGGACACCGCACCTCTCAATTCATTTATTTAACCCGGATGACGTTTCCAAAATTAGCACTCTGGTTTCTACTTTTAAACAATTTTGTTTAGGACTCTGAAAACTAAACAAAATGCCATCAATTAGGACACCGCTTCCTAATAACAATGATACTCAATTTCACTGGAGAACACTAGGCTACTAAAACGAACAAACATTAAACATAGACTCTGTGAGCGCTTAAACACAGCTGCCTGACAATTTACACCTCAAATGTTCCAACAGGTTCCACCCGAAGAACAGCCCGGCACAACGACCGAATTGCCCGAAATACAATTCCTCGTTACTGCTAATAATTTGCTCCGTAGGCCTCTCACACCTTTGTCCGTTTGCAAATTATCGGAGGTCTTGTCGATCAATACCCTCGCAGTATACTCTTTCGACTCACTACCACGCAGATTTTGTGTCCTTAATTTTTGCAAAATGAATACACGTGCACAGCCAGCTTATCTCCTGTGTACCGTGAAATGTCGCTTCCAAAAAGCTATCAGATCTGTGGCGGTGAGGTAAACAGATGCACCGCTTCGGCAAGAGTACCATACACAACCTCCACTTTTTTTGGGTTTTTTTTGGCCAGAATGATTTTAAAAGGGGGCACAAATATTTTTGGGGGTTTTATTTGTGAGAAGGGGTTTAGAATGATGGGGGAAAGATTTAAAAAGGAAGGGGTAGATCTTATGTAATTCCGCTTTATATCTGTATTGAGGTCATTCACTCTAAGTCCTATCTCTTGCACTACTTCTGTTCTCTTTTTTATGTTTTTCTTTTTCCTTCTCCATTGATGAACTGTGAACAAAGGTTTACATGTGAAGTTAGACATTTCATTAGTGTCTGAAGCGGGATTCGAACCAGGAAACCTGTGGAGAAAGCAATGTTAATCACACCATTCACTGTGGCCTTAACCACTACACCAACTGAGTTTGTTGCCAGCTTGGCGCCATTAGTTTCCATTCATCGCTGAAGGGTGAAAGAGAACTGAAAGTATATATATATATATATATATATATATATATATATATATGAAAAGAAATAATATATATTTTTTTTCTTTTATTTATTGTTGTCAATGAGGAGACGTCGAGTGAATATTCATTTTGATGCTTTTCATGCTGGTGAGTTGGCTGATCTGTTGACACTGGCTAGAATAATTTGAGGAGAACAAGCCATTGTTTGTGCCTGAGTTGGGTTAAGGTTAGGGTTAGGGATAGGGAAGGGATAGCATTCCTATGGGTTAGGTTAAGGTTAGGGTCAGGGATAGGGGTAGGGATAGCATTACTTATGGGTTAGGTTAAGGTTAGGGTTAGGGATAGGGGTGGGGATAGCATTCCCTATGGGTTAGGTTAAGGTTAGGGTCAGGGATAGGGGTAGGGATAGCATTACTTATGGGTTAGGTTAAGGTTAGGGTTAGGGATAGGGGTAGGGATAGCATTCCTATGGGTTAGGTTAAGGTTAGGGTCAGGGCTAGGGGTAGGGATAGCATTACTTATGGGTTAGGTTAAGGTTAGGGTTAGGGATAGGGTAGGGATAGCATTCCCTATGGGTTAGGTTAAGGTTAGGGGTTAGGGATAGGGGTAGGGATAGCATTACTTATGGGTTAGGTTAAGGTTAGGGTTAGGGATAGGGGTAGGGATAGCATTCCTATGGGTCAGGTTAAGGTTAGGGTCAGGGATAGGGGTAGGGATAGCATTCCCTATGGGTTAGGTTAAGGTTAGGGTTAGGGATAGGGGTAGGGATAGCATTCCCTATGGGTTTTAGGTTAAGGTTAGGGTCAGGGATAGGGGTAGGGATAGCATTCCCTATGGGTTAGGTTAAGGTTAGGGGTTAGGGATAGGGGTGGGATAGCATTCCCTGTGAGTTAGGTCACATTCGGCGTGCTTATGACAGAACAATAGATCAGTGTCGTGACAAATTAAAGAACATGTGTGACCGGTGCCAAAGTCTTGCAGCTCAAGTTAGGAGGCAGATAAATTTTCGTGGTGTGAGACATGGATAACATAATCAGCGAAATCATATATATATGGTTCTTTTCTTTCTTAATAACTTAACGCGTCGTTTTTGCGCGATGGCAAGTGGGTCTTGGGGGGTATTTGCCGTGAGACTAAGGAGGTTTTTTTCGTCGAGGTTGAGAACCGGAATCGCGACGTTAATACCCCCTTATTAAGGAGTATGTTGCCGCCGGTTCGCAAATCGTAACCGATACGATTGCCTCACGAGGAGAACTTCCAGCATCTCACGGTGAACCACTCCCTCAACTTCGTTGAGAACTCAAAATATTGAGTGCCAGTGGTGGCAGATTTGCCATCCACGCACCACCCAGCAGCAGCGCGGCTTAGGTTTTTATCTTTTCGAAAGTATATGTTTTTTCAAATTTTAGCAGACATCCTGCTGCTGTAACGAAGAGCATGTAACATCTTGCCGCCACTCTCCAGATCGCAGAGGTCTCCTATGAGGTCTAAGAAAGAAAAATTAAACTTTTCACCTGGAACCACAGCACCACCACCACAGCATTATTTGCACAATCGAGGCGACATCAATAGAATAGTATCCATAAATCCAACTTCGATGTAAGTTTTCCAACTTAATGTAGTTAGGCGCCAGCCAAGCTTGGCACGCCGAATTACTACTCAAACGAAAGGTCAGATGTTAATAACAAAAGCAATGACACAAACGGCTGGATAGCGCACGGAAACATGCCTATACAACATCGAACTATGCATATGTCCCAGTAACAGTGTCATGGCTGCCACCTTTATAAGCTAGTAGCACGATAGCACTGGAAATTAAAGTGTAAATTATCTTTACTGGATGTATGGCCGACGTTTTTCCACACCGAATACTTCACTTGGTATCTAAACATTAAGGTAAGCCGAAAAAGTTGAGATTTTTTTTTATTTTGCTGGAGGTTGTGTATGGTACTCTTACCCTAACTCAGACTACTTTATTTAGCATTTTCAGACGAATCAACACCATGTGCATACAGAACTCATTTTTTTCAGGGAGGCGCCTTTTCTTTTCTTTTAATTACAGAGTAACGCAAGCATGCGTCCATACGTAGCGCCTCACAGTGGTATAATTATTACATAGCACCCACAATGAATTACAGCATAGAATAGTACATGCACAACATCGGTAGCAACTGAGGACACACGTGCACTGACTCTTAACACCCCCACTTGTACTCAAGTTGCTATACTCCAAAATTATAAATATATAGTGTGGATCTTTTCACACATTTTAAACTCCAAACAAGGTTCCTGCAAACTTCTCCAGTTTCAACTTAGTTACAGGCTTGGTCATTAAATCTGCAACCATCTCATCAGCGGAACAATACACCAACTTAATTTTCCCTTCCTTCAAAGTAGATCTTATGAAATGGTATTTTATGTCAATGTGTTTACATCGCTGTCTGCTCACAGGGTTTTTGGCAAGGGCAATTGTTCCCTGATTATCCTCATGGACAATTGTTTGTGAGTATTTGTACCCATCAATACCCTCCAACAGTTGCTCAAGATATATACACTCTTGTATGGTTGAGGCCAGAGCCATATATTCTGCCTCACAAGTGGAGAGTGCTACTGTGGGCTGTTTCCTAGTTTTCCATGAAACTAAAGAACTGTTCTTGTTGAGGCTAACAGTATATCCCGTGGTACTACGCGTGTCAGAGGCGTCTGCTGCCCAGTCGGCGTCACTGTAAGCTAGTAGGCCTAGCTTCTCGCTGTCATTTTTTTTGAAATGCATCGCTTTTTCTGAAGTGCCTTTTAGATACCTCAGCACGTGTTTCACAGTGACCCATTGCCCCTCTGTAGGCTTGGCTAAATATTGTGACAGCTTGCTCACCACAAAGCTTAAATCAGGCCTTGTACATGTGGACAAGTATATAAGGCTGCCTACTGCCTCCCTGTACATCCTGACATCATCCATTTTCATTGCTTCCTCAGTATAATTTAGTTTCTGATCACAGGGCGTTTCTCTTGGTCTACAATTTTGCATATTAAACCTCTGTAATATCTTGTTAACATAGTTTCCCTGTGACATTTTTACACATCCATCAGACTGTTCGAAATCAATACCCAGGAAGTGTTTTAGTCTTCCTAAATCTTTCATTTTAAATTTGGCTGAAAGCAATTCTTTCACTTCCCTCAGTATCTTTTCATTGCTAGCTGCAATTATCAGGTCATCGACCCATATGATTATTATGATCTTCTCAGCTTCCGTTTCTTTAGCATATACCCAGTGATCTGCTGGGTTTTGTGTAAAATCATTTTCAGTTAAACAATCATGCAATATCCTATTCCAATTACGGCCAGATTGTTTTAGACCATAAAGAGATTTTTCTAGTTTACACACTAAACTTTCACTGGTGTCTGATTTTACTTCATAACCCTCCGGTTGGTCAATGTATATTTCGCAGTCTATGGGAGCATGTAAGTACGCAGTTTTAACATCCATCTGATGCAGGAGTAAATCCTCCTGTGCTGCTTTTTGTAACAATATTCTTACACTAGTCAAGTTCGCCGTGGGGGAAAAGGTCTCTCCATAGTCAATCCCCATCCTCTGGCTGTAGCCTTTGGCCACAAATCTGGCTTTGTATTTGTCAGTCCCTCCAATGTCACTTTTAATTGAATAAACCCATTTACCCCCCACTGTCTTTTTGCCTTTTGGCAGACTTGTCAGGGTAAATGTGTTGTTCTCTCTTAGCGACTGGATTTCGTCATCCATGGCTTTGACCCACTCTTTTGTGTCAGCTGATGTCACAGCCTCCTGAAATGTCTGAGGTATGCCACATATTGCTCTGTAGCAGTAATCTATTGTAGTTTGAATCTCATCACTATCACTGTCTTCAGTTAAGAAGTCCTGTAAGCGGTTTGGTTTCTTCCGGTCTCTAGTCGGGTACCTCCCCCTCCCAGATTCACCGTTTGTCACAGTTTGTTGTGTCTGGTTACTGTCCGCAGAAGTAGTCATTGGGCTATCACCCTGTGACCCTTGACCTAGAACACTTTGATTTTGTTCACTAGGCTCTTCAGCATTCTCTGGATTACCCTGAATCTCCTGAGTGATCCTGCTAGCTCTAGGCTGCCTCACACTGGTATCGTCATCATTTGGGTCTGACTCACATGTTTGGGTTTGTTTGTCAACAGCTACCTTGCTCACAAATTTTACCAACCTGTGCTTTTGTACTCTGTCAGTATCTGGGTGATAGACAAGATAAGCTGGGCTGTTTTTATCATAACCCACAAAACATCCCCGGTCACATCTGGAGTCAAGTTTTCCCGTTTCCTGTTTGTATGTGTAACATGCAGACCCAAACTTTTGCATTGCAGATAAGTTTGGCTTTTTACCTGTCAATATTTGGTAAGGGGTTTGTCCTGTACGTCTATTGTAACATCTGTTACGCACTATGGCCGCTGTTTGAACTGTGTAGTTCCATAGCCGTTTTGGTAGCTGACTTTCAATTAACATGCACCTACCCATCTCAAAGAGAGTACGCCAACCTCTCTCGGCGGTTCCGTTTTGATGAGGTGAATACGGGGCTGATGCCTCATGTCTAATCCCGTTTTTCCTTAAAAGTGTTTGGAAATCCCTGCATGTGAACTCCGCACCGTTATCAGACCTGATACATTTTACTTTCCCATATGGAGCTGTATCTGCTAAGAATTTTTCTGTTGCCTGTACAGTGTCGCTTTTTGATTTTAGAAAATATACAAACACAGCGCTCGAGTAGTCATCAGTGAATGACTGCACATATTTATACCCATCTATAGATTCAGTAGCTATCGGGCCAGCTAGGTCCGTATGTACCATTTCTAAGGGAGCCTTTGCTCTACCATCAGGGTTTCTATTCCTGGTCTGGATAAATTTTCCCTGAGTACATATCTCACATTCTTGGTTGGGTCTATCGGTCTTACCCTTAATTTTCATGTCGTCAACCACAGTTTGCAATTTTTGGACATCCTCATAATTACAATGTCCCAGTATTTCATGCCACGTCTGTATATCGTGACAACCGTTACACGTCATTTTCACTTTCAGTATGCAAATAGTACAACTTGCCATACACATGAATATCAAACCTTGTACCGTCCTTTGGTATCAGGGCGTCCTCGCCCTGTTTGAAGATGACCGTTGCTCCACTGGCAGTGGCTGCTTTTACTGAAAAGATGTCCTGGGGATACGATGGTATAAACAACGCGTTCCTTAGCGTTGCTGTATGCCGTCGTCCTCCGCTGTCGACCAGGCAAACTTCGGCATTGCCTCTGCGTTGTGCGACGCCTTTGCACCGAGTACCGTCTGCCAACTCTACACAGTGTGTCTCTGGCTTGAACTTGTCGTCAAAGTTTTTGAATTTGGTCACGTCCGTGATGATGTGTGAGGTGGCTCCGGTGTCCACCATCAGGCCCTTTTCCTGGATGCAGCGCGCGTGCTGTTGCTGGACTCCGGTGTCATCGTCCCTCACCTTGAATGCGTAGTCTGCGCCGCCACTTTCCCCCGAGATTTTTCTCGCGCCATCTTGTCGGCCTTTTCGCCTGCAAGTAGCGTCCTTGTGAGTGTCACTTTTGCAATGGCTGCACCAAGTCTTCCGCCGCATGCCCTCGCTCTGTGACCTCTGGTACCAAGACTTAAAAACACACGACATCTGCGTCTTCATTGTTGCGGTCACACGCACCTGACTTGCTGGGCCGCCGTCCTGGCCTGGCTTGCGTTTTCATCACGTTGTCGCATTGCTCAGCTGCGGTTAATTTTTCAGTGTCCTCATAACTTCGCAATTTCGTTTTAAACTCTGCGAAAGTTATCTGATCTTCGTTATGCGTTACGTGTATGGCAAATGGCCTAAACGACCCTGGCAGTCCTTTCAAAACCATAGCCATCAGCAGGCCATCACCTAGCGTTTCCCCTGCGTTTCTCAGCGCCGTAATGGCGGTTTCTGCCCTAATAATATAGTCAGTAACACTTTCGCAACTCGCCTTCTGGAGCGACGTCAACGTGGTGTACAAGTTTATTATCCGGGGTTTCCCCTTCCCGGCATAATACTCTTAATATTTTCAGCGCCTTTCTAGCATCGTCAGGCGCATCCTCATAATTAACGAGAGGCTTTTATCGCCTAAAAATTGAATTAGCTCAGCATAATGATCGGCGTTCTTCCTGCCGTCTGCTTCTAAACTATCAGCAGTGGGCTCGTTTAAAATTGTATTCTTTAACCCTAATAGATGAAGATGACCCAACAGCTTAGTCTCCCACAGTTCATACTTTGTCTCATCTCCGTCGAACATTAGTCGAGGTAACCGACTTGTTCCTCGATAATCCATGATGTTAGCTTGTTTCGCTATGTTGCTATCTTACCCCGTTAGCTCGCGGTTCGTTGCGACTTTCTGACGGTGATAAGTCAAAAACGTTCTCCCCGAGTGAATACTGGGCCCATAACCTGTGGCGGTGAGGTAAACAGATGCACAGCTTCTTGCGTGGACACACGGAGGAACAACTTAACGGAGGCAATAAACTTGTGGAGACTCAATTTCTATTTCTAACTCAGACTACTTTATTTAGCACAGCTAACTGCGTGCTCGCACGAATCAACACCATGTGCATACAGAACTCATTTTTTCAGGGAGGCGTCTTTTCTTTTCTTTTAATTACAGAGTAACGCAAGCATGCGTCCATACGTAGCGCCTCACAGTGGTATAATTATTACATAGCACCCACAATGAATTACAGCATAGAATAGTACATGCACAACATCGGTAGCAACTGAGGACACACGTGCACTGACTCTTAACAAGATCCAGGTCATCCACACGCACCCGAAGTGCCCAGGAGTTCCAAACTCCAATGACCAAACAGCAAATGCAGCAACAGGTCCAAATCACAACCAAGCGTCGTACACTGATATTAACAATTACCGCTCTCCCCAATAAAAGTCTCTTTCAGTGTAGGTACTTCACTCAACAATTTTTCACTCCGTCCCAAACAGCCATAAACTAAACGGCTCGGAGATTCTTACATTCTTTTTCGAGCAAGGCAAGATAAACCGTACCCACCAGATAACGGAGGAAGAAAAGTCTCGGGATGGAAAGGCCTCACTCCAGTTATTCTCCCCGTCACCGGCGAGGTCGTCTCTCTTGTTTCTTGTCGATCTCGGTGGAACCTCCAACTGAAGAAAATCTCTGTTGTTTAGTTTCTTCTTTTACCGAACATTCGACGATTCCGAAACGGGCTGTTTAATTCACTGTTAATCCGGGTTGGAAATAACTTGCACATGGAGCGAATGGTAATGATGAGACACGTGAAGCACTTTATTAAAAGTTCAGTTGCGATGGAAAACGGTTGTGCCCACGGGAGAGGTCAGCATCACACACAGAATGAAGGAAAATCGGCAGTTTAAGTAGTGTGAAGGAGTGACAAATAACACCCGGCCAGGAAGCTGCTCCCCACCAGCCCATCCAGAGGAGCCCGTTCTGCTACAGGATGTCAAAACACCTCATCTTAATTTAATAAGATCAATGGTGGCCGCCTGCCGGCACCCAGTTGATTTGCATAGATACTGTAGTGTATAGCGGCAATCACGGCATTGACCGAGAGCAATTGGCTCTCACAGCTCACCATCGTTCGGAAAGATGAAAGACAAATTGTGGGAACACGCTGAGAAAACCTGAAATCTTACAATACCCATCACTGATGGATTCAGTTCGTCAATGACGATAGTGACCAGCGCCAGCGGGTGCTCTGCTTTAGCCCATGTAATGTGCTCGCAATAATCCGGGCCGGTGAATTTTTTGTGTGGCCAGTGGATATCTAAATCTTCTGGCTCGGTGGGCAAGTGCCTTTTTTTCCGGAATGTCGAGCCCTGGGTCTTATGGAGAATGGGCAAAATGGCCTGGGAGCTAAATGGTTGCAGATAGAGATTAAGTTTGTATTATCAACATATAGGAAGTCATGTATGACCTATATCTTTTTTTTTTTTTTTAATTAAAAAATTTGGCATCTCCAATCCTACCCGAATTTGGAATGCCCAATCCGAGAACTATGTACGAGCCTTGCTCGCATGCAACCTCTTGTTTCCAGCTCAGGAGAGAGAGACAGTTCGCGGCTCGACTCCAAAGCACGCGCCTGTCAGCCCCTGCATCTTTACACTCATTGGTCGAAACTATCGCAAGTTCAGAACGAGGGCGGAGGATACCCGAACATGAGCAAGCTTAAAATCTCACCGACGAGCGCCCAGCTGGTCAACAGGAGGTGCTTGAGCAACGAACAAGGCAATCATTTTTTATTTCCTTTTCCAGCAGTCCCTTCCCAATTTGCATCCCTACAGTGCTTTAGCCAATCGTGCACTGTTCTGAAAAAGCTGCCAACCACTGCTGGTTGGTACGACCCGGGATCGAACCTGCGCCATGGTAGTCACTACTGCCCCGCAAATGTGGAGCCTTAACCGAGTGAGCAAACCCGGCATCTCATGTATGACCTATATCAGGGGTCACCAACCCTGTTCCTGGAGGGCTACCATCCTGTAGGTTTCTGCTCTGCCTCCTATTCAGCACACCTGATTCAACTAATTAGCTACTTAACAAGATCACGAGCTGGGCAATTAAGCAGCTAATTAATTGAATCAGGTGTGCCGAATTGGAGATGGAGCAGAAACCTACAGGATGGTAGCCCTCCAGGAACAGGGTTGGTGACCCCTGCTCCATATATTGGATGTGTTAAAGTTGACCTCAGATGACCTTGAAAGGTAAAACTTGAGGTCAAGCAAAATGTTACATTTTTCAAAGGCTTCTAGGCTTGAAAATATTGAAGATTGGGAACATATGTTTATTGCAGTTTGTATTGTGGTTAGTATTAGGTTTGTATTGTGGGCATATTGGAAGTCATGTATGAAGTTTCATTTGGTGACCTTGAACTTGACCTTCAGTAACCTTCAACAGCCAAACTTAATAGTGAAATTTCAATGACTTATATCAGCAAAATTGTTACAGATAGGGCATAGGTTTGTATTGGAGATGTATAGTAAGTCATATATGAACTTTCATTTGGTGACCTTCATATTGACCTTCGATGGTCAAACTTGACCAAGTGAAAATTTAATGACTTCTATCACTAAAAAGGTCACAGATAGAGCCTAAGTTTGTATCACAGACTTAAAGGAAGTCATACATGAACATTCAACTTGACTGTTGGTGACCTTTGAAGGTTAAACTTGACATAATACAATTACAATGACTTGTATTGCTAAAACGGTCACAGATGGAGCCTAGGTTTGTATAAGAGACATATAGGAAGTCATATATGAACTTTCATTTGGTGACCTTCGTATTGACCTTCGAAGGTCAAATGTGACCCAGTGAAAATTCAATGACTTGTATCACTAAAATGGTCACAGATGGAGCCTAGTTTTGTGTTATAGACATCTAGGAAGTCACATATGAACTTGGTGGCATTCAACTTGACTGTCAGTGACCTTTGAGGGTCGAAATCGGCAGAGAAATTACCCTAACTGGTATCACCAAAATGGTCACAGATGGAGCCAAGGTTAGTATAGAGACATTTAGAAAGTCAAATATGAAGTCCATTTGCTGCCCTCAACTTGACCCACTGTGACCTTTAAAGTTCACAGTTGACATATTGAATTTTCCATGACTTGTATCACCAAAACTGCTTCAGAGCTTAGGATTGGGTATTACAGGGGGTCTTATAAATGTATCTGAACTTATATTCAGTGACCTTGACATTAACCTTCAATAATTCGAAGGTCAAACTTCACATGATATTTTCATAACTTGTATCATCACGAGAACATTGCTTGCCGGTAAGCTACAGGACCCTTGGTCCTATTTTTTTTCTATTGCCGTTTTCCGAATGGACAGATAAAGGGCTTCTTGTCTGGGGAGAAATTTCCGCATTGTTAAATGCTTACGATTCATAATTAGAGGTGTCTAAAAAGCGGCGAGTTCGTAATGGCTTTGGAGTTTATAGAGACACTATTTGTTCAGTTTGTCTCGAGCGTCGTAAAGAATTGGACACTGATCTCTTAATTGCCATTAGCAGCTACGGTACAGTGGAGAATTATCCTATGAATATTATTAAATTGTTGTCAGCTGAGGATGTATTGCATGTCTCCCTGTTCAACATACGCATTGGCTGGTAATCCCTGGAGATTTCGTAATTTGGGAGGTCACGGAGTTAAATTATCACCGCTTTTTTTCATACTGCTGTGTTTGTGCTGGGCCCAGTCGATTTTTTTTTTCGGTCGAATATGTAAATCTCGTGCTTGAAACACTAAATCGTGTCTTCGGGTTGGTCCGGCTCATCAGCGGTGGAAAGATGAGATTACCACATATGTCTGTAAAGGTGCTTTGCGTGTCTGAGAAGATGCCATATAAATCCAGATTCATTCATTCATTCATTCATAAAAACAAATTTTCCAGAATTTTGACCTGCCCCAATTCTATGCTAGCCATCGCCCTATTACTTCCCCGGAACCTTGGGTATAAGTTTGAAAGTGTTTCATACAAGCTTTGCTTCTCTCAGAAAAGGTAAATCGTATTAGTCTACTTCATTTGGCTCGCGTTCTAAACGAGAGCAACCTTCACTATTGGCCCATGTAAATTTTTCTATGCATACACTATAATAATGGGAGGTCATTCATATCTCTGCTTTTGGATGCAAGTAAACATGCCAATTCCTTATCTGATCACAAGTTCAGATGAAGGTTGCTGCTCTGATATCCCACTCTAGTTTTCCTTTCTGGAACACTTGAATGGAATTTGATTCCATAATGATTAACAATCCTCAGTTTTTTGCAACTTTTTCTGATGCACTTCCATACTCAGAATTTGGAGGATCTTTCCAAGGACAGTGTTTTGTGACTAAATGGCCATCTGAATTTATAGATCTCATCAACGTTCTATTGTGTTTTGAAATCTGATTCTTTATGTAGTGGGGTCATGAAATAAAAGGTTGTACTGATTCCACATTCTTTCCCTATTTCTCCTATGTGGCTTATTTTTGATTGAAGCCCCCCACTGAGAAAAGATAAACCTCTGTTCATGGCATTTACTGGATCACTGATCAGCTGGCTTTGGTTCATCTTTGACCAGAGTGCTGTTCTGAGTAAATGTGGGATTCCATCTAAATGCTTTTCGGGATATTCTCTCAGGAGTGGTGCAGCTACAACCACAACCCTACACGGATTAAATATGCCAATTTTGAAAATCATGATCTCTGCATACAGTCTAAATGCGCGGCCCCTTTGCCTTGACCATAATCATATGCAGCTCTCTATGGCTCCATCAATTTGTTATCTTAACCTTGCATATAAGTTGGTGATGGTTTTGCTGGCATGCATTCTGGTCATGCTCCGTTTGTAGTATCCCAGTGTAAATTGGTGTTGGGTGAGGCATACATGCATGCATGAGTCATGACGCCTGAATTTGGATGGTTTTGCAAGTGTCTCTATTGTCATTGCATGCTATGAGTGAGCTCCCTCATGGCTTTGGAGAAGAATCTTATTCCACGTAACCACGAAGCAGGGGTCAAAATGATAAAGGACTAAAATCTAGGAACATATTTTTGTCGCTTGACTCGGCTCATTGTAACAAGTTTTTACTTTCAGAGCTCGGCACATCCCAAGACGTAACAATTGTATACTTGTGCTCTCCCAATTTCCAGCCTGGAACTCTGACAACTCCATCCTTCAGCCCATCCGAAGCCGGTCTCATTCCTACCTGTAATAGAACTGGTCCTGAACTGAACTCTGATTGACAGAAGATTGAATCTGCCTAGATGAAGACTACAATGTAGTTGACGATGAAGACTACGATGAAGATGATGAAGATGAAGACTTCTACGAAGATGATGATGACCATAATGTATATCCAAGTGAAAAGCCGTGTCGTCCTATACATTAACGCGAATGACTTTAGCTTTGAGATCATTTTCTTAATTTTGTTTTCTCAAGGTATTTTACTGTATCCGGTCTGAATTTCTGCCGTTTGTGCAGTTATTGTGACGTTTGTCATGTGCAACATTATCTAGCAGCTTGGGGCAGGAATCCAGTTTCAGTGTTTGACCCTAAATTTTGGGGGTGTATTTTAATTCTGCTTTGGATATAAGATGCATAAAGAGAATCAGTCCGCCCTCTCCTGTTCGTAGACCCCCTATCTATTATCATGTTTCCTTGTTTCTGCATTGAGGAATTTAAGTCTATTTCAAGCCTTTTTCCTTCACGTCCTGTTTTTGGACATTCTTTTATTCCTCTCATTATTGCCTTTTCCTGAAACGCTCCAAAGCTACGTGCTGGTTCTTTGCAAATAAATTGCCATACAATGACGGTCCTGTTAAATTAAATTGCAGTGTTCAGTGCTAAGCTGTCAAATTGTAAAAATGCTATGCAATCATTTTCTTTTCCCTTTAAGGTGTGCCTCAGCTCGCAAGTGGTAATCTAGTGCCATGTTCTTGTGCTTTCTACCCAGAACATTCATACAGGATTGGAGCGCAACAACTGAGGCCCAATGCAGCTGAAACGTGACAATTTACAAGCATAGGCGTTGGTCATCTGCGGACAACTTCATAAATGTAGCCCTCAGCCTCAATCTTAATCAATGTGCAGCTCTCATGGCCTCATCAAAGCAGCGTCCTAAGTTTACATATAAGTAGGTGATGGTTGCTTGCATGTGTTCAGTTTTCCTGCTCCGATTGTGTTATCTCAAGCATAAACTGGTGTTGGGTGACGCATGCATGATTAATGCCTGAATTGCATGGTTTTACAAGTGATAAACACGCTTGATATGAATTTGTTCTTTGCAAAGAAACTGCCATTGAAGGTAGACCAATTGATATTCAGGCCGATTTTGCCATTTTAAACAGTTGGGCATTGGGCGTCACATGAGCATGTTAAGCCGATTAACACATGAGCACATCTGTGGGCAGTCCAGTATTGTGAGATCAGACGAAGCACGGAATATACCTGTCCAAAAAATTTTGGCATCCTATCTCAGCTATCGGCAGCCTGATTCTAAAGATTAACATTTCTCATGCAATAATGGTGCTGTTGACTGATTGCGATGATCATTGCTATGCTATTATGTTTTCACGTCCTCTAGCAGTGGCTTGGCTCACATGCGCTAAGCTAGCTCCATGGTCACATGCTGCCTAGCTGGCAGCCTTCACGGATACTAAGTGTATCCACCTCACGTCCACTTGCAGTGGCATAGCTCATGAGAGCTTGGCTAGCACCTTGGTGATGAGTGCACATTGCCTAGCTGGCAAGCAGTCATGGATACAATGCAAATCTACCTCACGTCCACTAGCCGTGGAATTGTTCATGAGCGCGTAGCTACCGCCAGATTAAGAGTGCACATTACCTAGCTGGCAAGCAGTCACAGATACTACGCCAGTATCTACCTTATGTCCACTTGCAGTGGCAGTGCACGTGCGCCAAGCCAGCGCCATGGCCATGAGAGTATGTTGTTAAGTAAGCACAGATACTTTGCAAGTATCTACCTCACGTCCACTAGCAGTGGCAACTCACGGGTGCTAAGCTAGCTAAGCTAAGCTAGTGGGTATAGGAGCACGTCGCCTAGCTGGGGCTATCACAGATACTATACTCGTATCGACCTCACGTCCACTAGCAGAGGCACAGTCATCTGCACTTAGCTAGCACTAATACTTGTTCAGTTTTCCAATGCATATTTTGTCTCCTAGACAACCTCATCTTGATGACTCCCTAGTCCTTCAAAATCCTTCTCTTTTGGGGATGGCTTTGCCTCTGCCTGCTTTGCTGGCAGATCTGCACCCCACCTTGCTGAAGGGTCCTCGAGGACAGAGACATTGCCAAAGATGACATGCAGGGTTTTTCCTGCATAGAGGATTTGGTGGTGGCCGCCACCGCCAAATTTCTTACCGCCACCAGCTCACGGCATAATGCTCGGTGTTTTTATGGGAAACTCATAACCAGAATAAGCCTCATAACAGGGACACTCAAGTCCATGTAAACGCACTCACTCTCAGAATCTGTCATTTCTGTCAATTATAACTGCAATTGCTGCACATAGCCACTGGTAGCGGCAGTTATGCTGTATCAAAATTAGTACATTTACGACGCTATGAAAAGAGCCAATGAAAAGAGTCATTCACTGTTCGTTTTCCATTACTCATTCAAGCGGATACATGTAAAATAAACACCTTCATATTTTATCAGTAATAGTGTTGTCTACCTTCAATAGCCTAATTTGTTTAGCTATATCCTTTGTTTTGTGCTTCTATACATTGTATAACTGAGGTATGACCTTAGCTAATTGTATATTCGTGGGCGCAACCCTCACTACTGCTCATGTAATTCCTCGGGGAATATGAAGCTGATACTTTTCTCATTTTGACAATCTAACCTGTGACAACACATTAGCTAAGGTTTTAAGCAACAAGACTGTTAGTCACTGTTGTGGATTTTGCTGAAATATGCTTAATTGTAATTTTACGGGCTATTGTTGTTTGCAAGATTAAGCAAGGTCAGCTATTACATGCTAACGTCAGTTCTCATCTGTTGCCATTGAACGGTAGCCTAAATACTAGGGCAGATGGAATGTCAACACAGTGCAGAATCAGGCTACATCGTATACAGGCGACAAATGAGCTTATTGAATTACAAACAGAATGCATGATTTTAGTGGTTTGTAAACCTATCATATAGGCTTGAAAATAATTTGTTTATTTGTAACAACATTGACAGATGCGGATCCAGGAATTGCTGAAAGGGGGGGACCCCTTGGTTAATATAACACCAAATAGCCTCCAACAAAATAATTGTAGTGTATATCTAACATGCAAACCCAGTGGCTTTATGCGTCTGTGATTTTAGCAGATGTTAACAGATCATCAAATCCCCCCTCCCCCCCAAGTCCCTAAACCAGGTTTAGTAAAAGATACCACCCTCAACATCTTATAAAAAGTTATAACAATGCTGTGATTGCCTTTTTTTTTCAAAATGGGTCTAAAAGACGAGGCTGTAATGCTTCCAAAACACTCCCAAGTGTTGTGAGAGTAGGAAGTGTTGTCATATACATAATCCGAGTCACCATTCAATTTAATTTCTGCACGTGAGTGAATTTAATAATCTGGAGGCAGTGGTTGGGTGGGTAATGTCCAAAAACAAACTATCTCATTTATATTAAAGATCCTATTAATCCTAAAGATGTCCTGAAATAAATTTAACACAATGATGCTGTCCTATATTAAAACATAACATTGTCAACATATAAACTAGTTTTTTACGGAAATAATAATAATAATAATAATAATAATAATAATAATAATAATATATTTACATGAATGAACGTGAAAAAGAAATGTGACTTTTGGGCCATTTAGAATTTTTCAATAAGACCATTGGACTAATTGAATTGACTCACACATAAACTTTTCATAAAATGTTACATATCTAACCTACAGACTCTAAAGGGCAAAGAATAGCTCACTAGCTTCAGAACCGCAGTAGCCTACTCGCTGGTTTCAAGTTTAATGACGGGTGATTCTGAACGTGAAGACGGGGTTTTGGAATGGAAAATTTGGAAAGTCTTCCGGTATTCCAGGACAAATTTTATTTGGCACCGTAAAACAAAGAATCAATATACATTAAATAGTAGGCGAAGAACAACTGGTCCATCAGTGGGGTCCTTTTGTTCGCTCAATCAAATTTTAACCGAACGGATACTTGCGATAGCTTATTAATTTAACGTCAGTCTTACCGCTTCCATGTCCCCCTGTCAATGAAAACTACTTGCTACGAGGATCATCATGGCCAAACAGCAGGCCTTTTTTTTTTTTTTGCATTTGAAAGGCTGAGCCTCAAATGTCTGTTTACTTTATTCTCTAAGCTTTTCTGCCTCTCTATTACTTTCTGACATTTTCGTCTGAAGTCGTAGTCATTAGCTATGTTTCCATCCACTTGTCAATCGAACTATCTGAAGTTCGCCAAAAATATTTATGCGAAAAAAGCAGGTGAAAATGCGTTTCCATCTAACGGCATTAAAGCGAATAAAAAGTTGTGCGTAATGACGTCACATGCTGTTTTGGGTCAAATTGGTGCATCGAATTGATTTCTGACATTTTAAGCTGTTTCCATTCATTTTCGCACTGAATCGCAGAACCTTCAAGTGAATAAAAGTAGTGTGTTAGCCGACTAATTTAGCTAGTTAGCCAAAATGGATGGCGTCTACCAGCAAATGATGATAATTGCACAAGTTGTACTTGCTTATGTGCCAGCTATTAGCAACATAGCAAACCATTATCAGAAGGCAACGACGGCATCAAAACACCGTCACGATGCAGTAGCAGATTTATTCGGCAAATAACGTTTCCATCAGCATTTATCGCATAAGCCTTTAACCGATCAAGAGAAAATCCGATCAGATCAACCGTATTAACTTTCTGTCGATATTCTTGAAATCAAGTCGAATTTCACCGTTTCCGTAGAGCATTTTTAATTCGATATGACTTAATTCGCATAAGAACGTGTGGATGGAAACATGGCAAAGAAACACGTTTTTAGACTGTTACCGCAACAGGGGACAAGCAAGGCCATTGGTCGAACAAATTTCCGAGCAAGCCTGCCTTGTTAAATTTTAGGACGAAAGCAATAAAATTAAACAAATTGTACATAGCTTAAGTCCATGAATCGTTTTTTATTTGCAAGAAAAGAGTTTCTCTGTCATTCCTATCGCATAAAGCAAATATATACAATTGAATCCATATAAATTGATCATGATGCTGGACAACCGGAATAGTGAAGTTGAACCAATAAAAGTCGTATATAAACCTTGAGCCACACTTCCTTCAAAAGAACGAGGTTATGGTTACAAAGTAAAATGATCATATACTGGATATTTATTATAAGTAATTACTCATTAGGCATGGAATCACATTATTTTTTTCATTTCTCTGCGAAAAGGGGGGGGCTTCATATTTTATTACTGGTGTGGCCTATATCTATATCAAAACCAGACAAGTAGTCATTCAACTTATTCAGAATTATACAGGCCAGCAAATTTACGTAATGTAAAGCATACAAAACGGCGTGAAAAGAATGTATTTTTGCAACGCTTTGTGAGTTGATAAAAAAACTGGGTAAAAAGCGTATGCCTTTTACTACGCCTTGCAAGTTGATGAAAACAGCGTTAATAGCGGATACTACGTGCCACGCGTTCCCACAATGCAGTACGTTGCAAAGCGGTGCTTACCTCACGTCGCCCACCTCTATTGGTTTTGAAGAATTATTATATCTTTGTTCTCACTTTTGCTCTACTTCAGAATAAATCTTTGGAGGAGGTGCTTCAGTGGCTTGTTTTTCCAGAGGCCTCTCAACTGTAACCCACCCTGAGCCTTGCGGCTCTTGGATGTGTGTTGCAAGGTGGCGATTGATGGGCTAGGCCAGGAGGTCCTTGATTATTAGGAGCATGTGACGAAGCTCTTCAGAATGAAACCCAGGAGACTGAAATGTTTTTCCGCTGAGTGTAAACTATGTAAATGAAAGGCTGCAGTATTAAAGGGATAGATTACTTTGTTAGAAGTGGGATTGTATGAGCTACAAATTGCCACTACTTACATTACTTACATTATAGTAGAAAGCTCTCTGATCTCCTCCAGGTAGCCGCTCCAGGGCATAGTGCTGGGTGGAAATTTAGGCGATACACTGTTGTGAACGGAAACACAGAAACAAGCGTATTTTCGCGGCCTAAAAGCGGTCCTACCTGAAAATAATACAACATTTCAATTGTACGCTATATTTTAAAAAATTACAGCACTTTAGCTGCTCGGAAAAAAAAACACAGTTGCTCTTGAACTAACCAACTGACGTATTCCTGCGCGAGGCGCATCGTATTTCACTGCGCGCTGTAGCGATCAGCGGTATGGGTCACAGTAAAGCTGCTTGCACAAACGCGTGTATTCACGTCTTCGCATTGACTTTGAATGTAATCTGTGTGCGAAAAACTCCTTTCGCGTCCGGTGTGCAAGCGGCTTAACTGCGGTTGCGAGGTCGGACGGCCGTTTAACTTGTGCAAATATTTCGAAAATGGTCCATGTGCGTCGCTTTCTTGGACGTGACAGCAAAGCTGTATCCTGGTGCACTTACAGCTTCCACCGCATTCCTCTGCGGAACATTGGACTTGTAGCTGTGGCTAGTTGCCTCAACACGGATATTGATACGCCACCCGTATCCCTAAAAGAACTCCGTGTTTGCAGTATTCGTTTTCCCAAAGAGGATTTCTTTTGGCTACATTCAGGGAAATCTCAACGGTGCACGCTGAAGAACACTGCTGTACCCAAGCATCACTTAAAAGAGTGAAACATACGGGGTAAGGTTACTGTCAAAAGTTTCGTGCGTGTACACATGAAAATCGTGCACGTACTAAAAATGTGTGCGTGTTAGTCTATAGTTGTGCATAAATAAAAAATTTGTAAACTCTTGTTTAAGTCAAATCACGCATAGATTATGCAGTGTATAAATTCTCTGTGAGAATACAACTTCACTAAATTACAAATACGGATTGCAGTTTACGGACGTCACTTTCTTCAGAATGAATACGAATCTGAATAGAGTGAAATAACTGTCAAAACTACGTCACGAGGTCAACGGGCATATGTATCGAGTGGAAGATAACATCGATTCTACAAACTGCGCATGTGTCAGAAATTCGACCGTGGGTTCAATTCAATGAGTGTATATAGAACAATAGGTTATTTTACGTGGCACTATTTGAGGATAAAGTTATTGGGGGTGTTGTTTTACTCATCGCACTCAACGTTTGAGCGGCCGGTTGGTTGTATTGAGTAATGACGACGAGTGGCTAAGCACACGGATCTCATTTGCTACATCACGTAATGTGGATGGGCGAATTGTGAACGTGTCTGTTCTGTTCTTTAGCTAGCTGGCATTGGTTTATATGATCTGTTGTGGGTATTGTGCGGATAAATATCGATTCCATTAAAGTTAATAGTTTGAAATATCATCTGGCATGCTGGTTATCATTGAACTCAGCTATGCTTGCCATCGCGTGCTGAACGTGCCAGTAAACCTTTGAAACGGTTATAATATCAAAATTGATTAAATCCACGCGTTGGCTATTAGCTAGCTAGCATGATTACAAACACTCCCACCAAATTAGCTTGCTAGCTAGGACAGCTAAAACCCGTCTCTCCGCAGCATACCCATTTCAGAATGAGTCCGATCTGCTGCCAACATTGCCTGCTACTCGCCATTGATCGTTCGCGATGAAAATGCCAATGCATCACACTGCTTGCTCTAATAATGCTTGAAAGACACACATGCCACTTAGCTAACGTTATAAGAACATTGATCAATATTTTCAATAGATCGCTCAAAAATGTAAATGAGCATCAGGTTAGATGCTTGAACGAGCGTGGCTGAGTAACTTAGCCAGCCAGCTAACGTTTATGGTCGCCTCGCGTTGAGCTATAGCCTGTACGATATCTGATTTCTACTTGAAGCACCAATGGAGCCTCCATTAGCTAACATGAGCTGGTCAAATGCGTGAACGCAGTGCAGCCATGGTGCTTAGCGAACATTATCACCGTCCCCAACGTTTTCAATCTATTGCCTTTTGTTAAAGGTGGCAGGAAGATTGAGATAATGAATGCGCGGTCGAGAAAATGAGCAAAATTCTCTTAACAGTATTGGACTGGTTTTGATAAGGTGGTCCAACCTGGCTGGAAACGGGGCCATACTGTTGCCTACACCGATGAGCTGAGGCCTTTATTATCAGCATAGTATGTGCGAAAATTCCTTAGTGCAATAATTTGTCCATGTTAATTTTAATAAATCGGCATAAGCCCGTTTTCAGATACACCGTCTGGGCGTAAGATTTGGGTTGGATGCACAAATAAAAAGGCGGAAGTATCTTTCACCTCGAACTTAACAATGACTGCAACCTGAGATGTGAATAACTAATGCTCCTGTATCATGAACAGCATGTGAAATCATGTGGCATACGTGATAATTCCTCCAAACTTGAAAGAACCAACCCCTATAGTATTTGAAACGGAAATTCTCATAGGAAAGGAAACGGGGCAAGGGGCAGAGATCGAAATCCACCAGCAAACATTGTGAATTCTAAGGCGCGAAGGTCGTCTAAGAACAAGCTAGCATTACGTTAGCTTCAGCTTTAAACTGAGAATCAGGACTGCACAGTGACCTTTAACTAGCTAGCTAGCTTCGGGCACGTTTCTCCAAGGCCTCGCTGTTAACCATGTCACTGACATTATGTCAGCAACTTACATAGTTTTTACTTTCAGAATGTACATGGTTCCAGCAGTGCAAGGTAGCAATAGTGCTTTCACGTATTAATGTTAGCTGTGGAAAAAGCCCAGCAACCAAACGGAAAATACAAGGCAGTGTTCGCATTTGCTGAACTCCAAGACCATAGTGCTGGTTGATAGCAATGCACCTCGCTGATATGAGAGAACGACACGTTATACTTCAAACCAAACGTCCAGAAAAAATGTAAACCCGACAGTGACAACAGTCTGTGGGAATTAAACGAACCGAGTGAGAAACTAGTGGGATGGAATGCTAGGCAGCTTTTCAGCATGGGTACGGGCAAGCTCCAGAGAGCTAGGCTGATGGTTTGAATTCAGTTTGGTGCGCTACATTACAAGGGAATAAATATCTCGCTAACGTTAAAGTTAAATTCACTACCAATTTGAAGTAACGCGTTCGTGTTGTGTTCCTCATTCCAACCGATTGGAAAAACGTACAGAGGGTTTCCCCGTTAACGGTTGGTTACGTACCCATTAGGCTAGCTAGGACAGCGTAAGCATCCTTAGATTTGATTAATACCATGCCCATTGGCACAAAACCGCTTTACAGCCATGTTCCCTGAAGGCTATTCACCAGTACCACGCGTTTGACCATTCAGAGTCAGATGTGAGGCATATATTGACCAACCAGTGCCTTAATCGTTGATTAAAAACAACTCCTTATAACTTCGTTCTCTAAAAGTTTCAACCAAAATTGCGCCTCGATTCATTTTTTAATATGTATTCCAGTACTACTTAAGAAGAAAATTCGATTGTATGCTCTTAAAATAACGAAATAATGACAGGAATTTTTCCATTATAGTCAATGGGAAATTGAGAGGTGCGGTGCACTGTACGCCATATTGGTTTCTTCAACTTTTCGCTCCGACAGCCTCTCCAGTTCTATATACACTCATTGAATTGAACCCACGGTCGAATTTCTGACACATGCGCAGTTTGTAGAATCGATGTTATCTTCCACTCGATACATAATGCCCGTGACCTCGTGACGTAGTTTTGACAGTTATTTCACGCTATTCAGATTCGTATTTATTCTGAAGAAAGTGACGTCCGTAAACTGCAATCCGTATTTGTAATTTAGTGAAGTTGTAACTTTATGAGTTGTATTCTCACAGAGAATTTATACACTGCATAATCTATGCGTGATTTGACTTAAACGAGTTGACAAATTTTTTATTTATGCACAACTATAGACTAACACGCACACATTTTTAATAAGTGCACGATTTTTATGTGTACACGCACGAAACTTTTGACAGTAACCTTACCCCATAGAAACACTTGTGAAAAAGTCTAATGTAACATTGCAGCACAAATTGATATCGCATAGGGTCTACGAAGCCACATACTGTGTATCTGCTGTGCTGGTTATTGTAGGGATTTTTAGGGCCCGAGCACCGAAGGTGCGAGGAACCTATTGTTTTTGAAGGGATTTTTCTTCTTCTTCTTCTTCTTCTTCTTAGTTATTATTAGGGCCCGAGCACCGACTGGTGCCAGGGCCCAGAACGGGTCCTGGCACCGAAGGTGCGAGGAACCTATTGTTTTTGAAGGGATTTTTTTTCTTCTTCTTCTTCTTCTTCTTTGTTATTAGGGCCGGAGCACCAACCGGTGCCAGGGCCCGGAACGGGTCCTGGCACCGAAGGTGCGAGGAACCTATTGTTTTTGAAGGGATTTTTATTATTAGGTCTTCAAGACGAAGTCTGTGAAGACCTATTGTTTTTACTTTGCGATTTTTGGATTATTTATTATTATTATTTTTCTATGAACTTTTTTTGTGTGCGCGATTCTGAAGTAACGGCTGGACCGATTTTTATGAAACTTTCAGGAATAATAGCCTGTATGATGTAGATGTGCATGACGTTGGCCGATTTTTGATTTTTGGCTCCAAAAAGGGGAGATAACTCTTCAAAGTTTTTTCTTCTAACCTCAATATCTCAAAAACTATAAGAGATAAAAATGTTTTAAAAATTTCCTCAGATAGCCCTCATCATGCTCTACAACTTTTATCATATGACCAACGACGGCCGGTATGGTCATTTTTCCGCTAAAAATAAAATTCAAAAATCCGAAAGTGAAATTTTCGGTTTTGGCCCCAGTCGTCTTCAAAAAATTATCTTCTCAAAACGGCAATAGATACAGAAGTGTTTTATATTTCATTCGAACCTACATTGAATTGTCTACAAAACGACTGAGCTGAATTTTGAAATTCGTAATTGTTTTTGAGTTACCTGCCCTTGAACTAAAGGCACAGAAAAACGCAAATTTTTGGCTACATGTTCAAAGGGGCATAACTCGATAACTTTTCATCCGATTTTGAACCTGATTGTTTCTATCTATTCAGGATATCATGTTTCACAATCTGCTTAAGAACATTATTATATAAAAGTTTATAGTTAATTAATTAAAAAATTAAATTCTCAAAAATTGAAAATTTTGTGAATTTTGCGATTCTCGAATTTTTAGCGTCAAAACTATACTTCATACAACTTTGTGTTCACATAAGATCTGTAGGGAATTCAATTTTACATTTCATGTATTTTTTTCAGAACTATATCTCTTACAGTTTTTGAGTTATCTGCCCTTGAACAATACCACCGTACACCAAAACTTGATAAAAATGTGAAATTTGACTGTTTTGACAGTGTAAGGTCCCTTGTATAGTGAAACATTGTTAGTTTATGTGTAATCGAAGAATGTTACGCCATGAAATGTTGGGTCTGGGTCAAAGCGGGGTCTGAGTCAAAGCGGGAGTCTTGAAGACCTAAGTACTGCCGCGGCAGTCCTGGTTCTTCTTCTTATTAGGGCCCGAGCACCGACCGGTGCCAGGGCCCGGAACGGGTCCTGGCACCGAAGGTGCGAGGAACCTATTGTTTTTGAAGGGATTTTTATTATTCTTCTTCTTCCACTTCTTCTTCTTCTTCTTCTTAGTTATTATTATTATTATTTTTATTCTGCTGCGAGAACGCGTTTTTGAGGGCCTTGCCATGCACGAAAACTCACAAAAATTTGCAGAGACGTCAGTCTTGGTGAAAATTTCAAACTATTGTTATTTTTGTGCTTGGACATGCCCCGGTGGCTCTATAGCGCCACCAAACACGCGGCCATTTTGGAACGCAATTGCTCGGATTCTCACGAAATTCGGTACGGCCATAGTAGTCATTATGAAGTTTTTTGTCAATTTTTTTGAAATTTTTTGGCCTCACAGGAAGTGAGCTATGAGCCATTTCCTGCGTCTTTTCAGATTTTACGAAGACATTTTTGAGGGTCTTATCATACTAGAAAACTCGCCAAACTTGGCTCATAGGTCGAAAACATGAATCTCTTCGATTTGATGTCTCATTTGGCACTGGGTGTGACATGGTGGCTCTATAGCGCCCCCTAATAGATAATTGCATTTTTGAGGGCCTCAACATGCTCGAAAACTCACGAAATTTTGCTAACTTATAAAACCGGTCATAAGTTTTACTATGATATAGGGTTTACAGATGGGCATGGCAAAATCGCATTATAGCGCCACCTAGAAAATTTCAATAAAGCAGCCCTCGCAGCGTGTTTAACCTCCATGTACAAAATTCGTGTCCATGTAGATTATGCCAATCCTAAAAAAAAAAGTCTCTTGGTGCCATGACCTAGACTCAACAGGAAGTCCGCCATTTTTAATTGAAATTGCAACTTTTTTTGATTTTTTCGCCATTCACAGGCGTCGATTTTAACGAACTCCTCCTAGAGATTTTATCCGATCAACTTAAAATTTGGCATATGACATCTAAAGACCTTGCTGATGTTAAATTATGGCTTTTTTTGGATTCATCTAACGATGTATCCGTGGCGTTGCAGCGAATTTCGATGTTCCGCCATGAAACAGGAAGTTGGTTTTACTCCCACATACTATGTGAGATTTGCCTGAAACTTAACAAGCTTGATAAAAGTGTCCTCCCAAGTATAAATTTCTGCTGATTTTAGATCGGGAGTGGCCAGGTGGCTCCACAGCGCCCACTAGCCACGGCCATGTAAAGATAAAAGTGCTTGAATGTTCATGAAATTTGGTGTGATCATTGAATTTGTCATGCAGGGTAATGGTAATTTTTTAAAAATTTTTTGGCCATACAGGAAGTGAGCTATGAGCCATTTCCTGCGTTTATCCAAATTTTACGAACACATGTTTGAGGGCTTTAAAATACTCCAAAACGTGGAAAACATAGCAGCAATTATAAGTGTCTAATGGTCTTCAATTTGATGCACCAATTGGCACTTAGTGTGGGACAATGGCTCTATAGCGCCCCCAATCATTTTTTTAAAACAATTGCCCTTTTGAGGGTCTAAACATGCTTGAATACTCACAAAATTTTGCACACGTATTAAGCCGGTCATTCCTTTGACTAGGATATTGAAATCACGCTTAGGTGTGGCAACATAGCATTAAAGCGCCCCCTAGAAAATTTTAATGAAGCAGCCCTCGGGGTCCTTTTCACCTAGATGTATGAAATTCGGTGGACATGTGGATTATGCAGAAACCTAAAAAAAAGTCTCCTGGAGCCATGACCTAGACTCAACAGGAAGTCCGCCATTTTTAATTGAAATTGCAACTTTTTTGGATTTTTCGCCATTCACAGGCGTCGTACTTTAACGAACTCCTCCTAGAGATTTTATCCGATCAACTTAAAATTTGGCGTATGACATCTAAAGACCTTGCCGATGTAAAATTGCGAAGCTTTTTTGGATTCATCGCACGATGTATCCGTGGCATCGCAACGAATATCGATGTTCCGCCATGAAACAGGAATTTGGTTTTACTCCCACATACTTTGTGAGATTTGCCCGAAACTTTACAAGCTTGATAAAAGTGTCCTCTCAAGTATACTTATATGTTGATCTTAGATCGGGAGTGGCCAGGTGGCTCCACAGCGCCCACTAGCCACGGCCATGTTAGGATAAAAGTGCATGAATGTTCATGAAATTTGGTGTGATCATTACATTTGTCATTCAGATTTATGATAATTTTTATAAATTTTTCGGCCAAACAGGAAGTGAGCTATGAGCCATTTCCTGTGTTTTTCCAAATTTTACAAACACACGTTTTCAGGCCTATGGATATTCCAAAACTTGCGGAACGTTGCACAAATTGTCAGTGTCTTAATGTTCTTCGAATTGATATTCCAATTGGCAATTAATGTGGTACAATGGCTCTGTAGCGCCCCCTAATCATTTTTTCAAAAGAATTGCCCTTTTTAGGGTCTCAGCATGCTGGAAAACTTATAAGAATCAACATACTCATGAAGCCTGGTATTACAATTACTATGATATGGGTTTGGCTCACAGGAATGTCAAAATGGCATGGTAGTGCCTCCAGAAAATTTCAGCTCAAAACAGTTCTCATGGTTCAGTTTACCTTCATAAACAAACTTTGGTGGAAACATGAAACATGCCAAGACTTGTAAAAAAATTATGAAGTGCCATGACGCGAACCCAACAGGAAGTCCATTATTCTGAATTAAAATTTCAATTTTTTTTCATGAACAGCCGTTATACTTTAACGTACTCCACCTATTGATTTCAGGAATGGTGTTTGCACTCCACTCAGGAAAACACATTGTACAGTCTAGCAGAGTCCAATGGATGTGAATGCACACCTGCAGCCGTCAACATCTCGCCACCACCCCCAAGGTGCACGAGGGGTGTGAGGGCCCTTTCAACGCTGCTTGCAGCTTTAATTATTATTATTATTATTCTGCTGCGAGAACGCGTTTTTGAGTGCTTTGCCATGCACGGAAACTCACAAAAATTGGCAGAGACGTCAGTGGTGGTGAAAATTACAAAATATTGTCATTTTTGTGCTTGGACATGCCCCGGTGGCTCTATAGCGCCACCAAACACGCGGCCATTTTGGAACGCAATTGCTCGGATTCTCACGAAATTCGATAAGGCCATAGTAGGCATTATGAAGTTTTTTGTCAATTTTTTTGAAATTTTTTTGCCTAACAGGAAGTGAGCTATGAGCCATTTCCTGCGTTTTTTCAGAATTTACGAAGACATTTTTGAGGGTCTTAGCATACTCGAAAACTCGCCAAAGTTTGCTGAGAGGTTGAAAATATCAAGCTTTTCGATTTGAAATCCGAAATTGTCACTGGGTTTGACATGGTGGCTCAATAGCGCCCCCTAATACAAAATTGCATTTTTGAGGGCCTCAGCATGCTCGAAAACTCACAAAATTTTGCAAACTTATTGAGCTGGTGAGAGGTTATACTATGATATAGGGTTTCCAGATGGGCGTGGCAAAATGGCATTATAGCGCCCCCTAGAAAATTTCAATGAAGCAGCCCTCGCAGCCTGTTTAACGTATATGCTCGAAATTCGGTGCCCATGTGATTTATGCTGAGACCTAAAAAAAGTCTTTTGGTGCCATGACCTAGACTGAACAGGAAGTCCGCCATTTTTAATTGAAATCACAACTTTTTTTGATTTTTCACCATTCACAGGCGTCGTACTTTAACAAACTCCTCCTAGAGATTTTATCCGATCAAATTAAAATTTGGCTTATGACATCTAAAGACCTTGCCGATGTTAAGTTGCGAAGCTTTTTCGGATTCATCGAACGATGTATCCGTGGCGTCGCGGCCAATTTCGATGTTCCGCCATGAAACAGGAAGTTGGTTTTACTCACACATACTTTGTGAGAATTGCCCGAAACTTTACAGGCTTGATAACAGTCTCCTTTCAAGTATAAATATATGCTGATATTAGATTGGGAGTGGTCAGGTGGCTCCACAGCGCCCTCTAGACATGGCCATGTTAAGATAAAAGTGCTTGAATGTTCATGAAATTTCGTGTGATTATTGCATTTGTGATGCCGGGTTATGATAATTTTTTAGAAATTTTTTGGCCAAACAGGAAGTGAGCTATGAGCCATTTCCTGCGTTTTTCCAAATTTTACGAACACACGTTTAAAGGCCTTAGAATATTTGAAAACTTGCAAAACGTTGCAAAAAGTATAATTGTCTTATCATTATCAATTTGATATATCAATTGGCACTAAATGTGTCATAATGGCTCTACAGCGCCCCCAATCAGATTTTTAAAAGAATTGTTGTTTTGAGGGTCTCAACATGCTTGAAAACTCGCAAAATTTTGTACACGTATAATGCTAATCATGAGTATTATTATGATAAAACAACTTACAGAATGGCGTGGCAAAATGGCATTATAGCGCCCCCTGGAATATTTCAATGAAGCAGCCCTCGCAGCTCGGTAAATCTACATGTATGAAATTCGGTGGACATGTGATTTATGCTGAGACCTAAAAAAAAGTCTCTTGGTGCCATGACCTAGACTCAACAGGAAGTCCGCCATTTTTAATTGAAATTTCAACTTTTAAAAATTTTTCGTCAGTCACAGGTGTGGTACTTTAACGAACTCCTCCTAGAGATTTTATCCGATCAACTTAAAATTTGGCAAGTGACATCGTTAGACCTGTCTGATCTTAAATTGCGAAGGTTTTTCGGATATATCAAACGATGTATCCATGGTGTCGCGGCGAATTTTGATGTTTCGCCATTAAACAGGAAGTTGATTTTACTCACACGTACTTTGTGGGATTTGCCTGAAACTATACAGGCTTCTTAACGTTCTCCTTCCAAATAAAAATATATGCTATTAGATCGGGTGTGGCCAGGTGGCTCCACAGCGCTCTCTAGCCACAGCCATGGTCAGATAAATGTGCTTGAATGTTCATGAAATTTGGTGTGATCGTTGAATTTCTCATGCAAGGATATGCTAATTTATTAGAAATTTTTTGTCCAAACAGGAAATGAGCTATGAGCTATTTCCTGCGTTTTTTCCAAATTTTACGAACACACGTTTAAAGGCCTTCGGATATTCCAAAACTTGCAAAACGTTGCACAAATTGTCCGTGTTTATGATCTTTGACTTGATATCCCAACTGCCATTTAATATGGCACAATGCCTCTGTAGCGCCCCCTCAACTTTTTTTTAAAAGAATTGCCTCTTTGAGGGTCTCAACATGCTTGAAAATATACAAAAATCAACACACTCATGAAGCCCAGTATTACGATAACTATGGTACAGGTTTTGCACGCAGGCATGTCAAAATGGTATTCTAGGGCCCTCCAGAAAATTTCAACAAAACAGTTCTCATAGTTCAGTTCACCAACATGAACAAAATTTGGTGGAGACATTTAAACGTGCCAAGACTTGTAAAAAAAAATTGTATCGTGCCATGACCCGAACCCAACAGGAAGTGCATTATTTTGATTTAAAATTTCAACTTTTTTTCATGAACAGGTGTCATACTTTAACGTGCTAAACCTATTGATTTCAGGAGTGGTGTTTGCTATGGAGGGTCTTTTTGGTCATAATCCAAATGAAAATTAAAATTAAATTAATCAGGCCAAAATGATATGTAAAAAATAAAAAGCAAATTGAAAAACCTAATGAAACATGTAAAATGATAATGTGAAACTACAAAACGAAAATGAAACAAGTAAAATTTCAAATGTAAATACGTAAATGGATAAAACGACAATGAAACGTTAAATTTAAAATGCTAATATGTAAATAGAAATGGTCAAATGGAAAACTTAAATTGTAAAGATGAAATTGAAAATGAAAAAATGAAAATTATCATTTAATTTTTTATTTATGTATGCATTTTTCCGTTACCATTTTACATTTGGCATTTTGCATTTGCCATTTTCCATTTTGATTTTCCATTTGGCTTCTCCATTTGGATTTCTCATTTGGCGTTTCCATTTTCCATTTGCCTTTTCCATTTTCCATTTGGCTTTTCAGCCTCTATGCAAATAAGGAGGTGTGGCCCAGAGGTCGGGTGGACGGTCTGAACCGGCCGAGTGCAGTGGCATCTTGTGGACAGCAGGGGGCTCCTGACTGCTGAGCCAACCTACAGTCTATGATATAAACTGGCAAAGCAGTATATATGTCTATGCGGTCCGTGTACCTTTCGGCCATTCGTTTTTCGTTTTGATTAAGGTAATGAAAAACGGAGAACGAACTTATTTCCGTTTTTTGTTTTGATGTGGGCAAACCAAAAACGAAAAACGACCCGTCTCTCGATTTTCGTTTGGAAATTGGAAATGGAAAAAAGGAAAACGAGTCGTTATCTGATTTTCTATTAAATGATTACTAAACAAAAGTCGGGAAACGAAATACAGCCAATATCTTTTAATAGAGCTTGCTCTGACCTGAGCCGGAAGCGAAATTTTTTTCCCCAGTCTGCTAGTAATAGAGGAATCACTATTGAGCAATCAGAGAGTAGTGACGTCAATATAAACAAGCGCACGTGGAAGCAGCGTTGATGTCAACAAGCATTATGTTGCTAGCTAGCATCGTGCTGCTACATAAAATGATGTGCGAAATCCGTGGCTTCGCTGATTTCCGTTTTTATTATGCGGTATCGTCACTTGTAATCATATGTTCTCGCCAGCAATGGCCAGATGTCGAAACAGTGATACGTGATATGGCAGTGGATGTGCGTGCTTCTGACGAACACGGGTCTATTGTTTGACTCACATTACTTCAATTTTTAGCTGGTTAGGCAGGTAGCTACTCTCCTGTGCGCTGGAGGACATTACGAACAACAGCTGTATAAAACTTGCTTCCAGTTTATTTAACTTTACTAGATTGCCATCGGTAACCAGAAGCTACCAGTCAAGTATTTTTACATGGTTCGTCACGGTTTTAGTGACTTTGTGTTATATCGGAATCGATCGTAATAACAGACCGTTTTTCAGTCTTCTGCACAAAAAGTGCAAGGAACAATACGGCTGTTCAAGAGACGGGTAGCTATCGCGATCAAGTCGGTTAGGGCAAACTGGATGCTCGAAACTTCAGTTCAATTACAACCAAAACAGAGCAATGGATTTCGCAGGTCTTGCAATTGTAGCAGCGCGATGCTAACAGTAGGATGTGTCTTTCTAGTCTTCTGCCAGCTCCCTACTATGCTGCGATTCACCCGCTAAATTGCAGTGTGGCACACGGACTGGAGGCCGTCATGCTGTTACGGTCACTATGAACTCGATAGTGATAGTTACCCATTTCACCAACAGCCGAATTGTTCCCCATGCTTTTTGTGCAGAAAACTGAGAAACTGAATGAACTATACCGCGGTTGTTCTATAATGTTTGCCAGCTTGCAGGAGAGCAGCTAGCTAACCAGCCAATAAACTTAACGTGAGTCAAACAATAAAACCGTGTTCGTGAAAAGCACACACACCCATTGCATGAGACATATCAGAGCTACACTGCAAAGGGAATGATGCATTATGTTGCTTGTATCGTGCGGCAACATGGAAAGACATGCAAAATCCATCAGTCAATGATTTCCGTTTTTATCGTACTGTAATGTCACTAAACAGTGGTATGTCTCAGAAAATGCGTCTGCAGACTTTTCCCAAACACGGTTTTATTGTTTGGCTCTCCTTCCATTGATTAGCTACTCTCTTGCAAGCTGGCGAACACGAAGAACAACCACTGTATAAAAATTGCTTCCGTTTTATTTCATTTCTCAGTTTTCTGCACAAAAAAATGCGGGGAACAATTCGGCTGTTTAAGAAACGCGTAGCTATCGCTATCAAGTTCATAGTAACCGTAATAGCTGCATGACGGCCTCCAGTCGGTGTGCCACACTTAGATTTAATTAGTGGGTGAATCGCAGGCAGCATGTGAGTAAGCTGGGAGAAGAGTAGAAAGACATATCCCACTGTTAGCTAACATCACGCTCCTACAATATGACCTGCGAAATCCATTGCTCTGTTTTGGTTGTTATTGAACTGAAGTTTCGAGCGTCCAGTTTGCCCTAACCGACTTGATCGCGATAGCTACCCATTTCTCGAACGGCCGAACTGTTCCTTGCACTTTTTGTGCAGAAAACTGAAACACAGTCTGTTATTACGATCGACTCCGATATAACACAAATTCAATAAAACCGTTACGAACCATGTAAATACTTGACTGGTAGTTTCTGGTTACCGATGGCAATCTAGTCAAGTTTAATAAACTGGAAGCAAGTTTTATACAGCTGTTGTTCGTAATGTTCACCAGCGCGCAGGAGAGTAGCTAACTGGCTAACCGGCTAAAATTAAAGGGGACCTATTTTGCTATTTTTCCAAGTTTATATTTTGGTCTTTGACTCCCCTAGAGTACTCCTGATCGCGCAAAGTAAGAAAAGGGTATTTATTTCGCTCATACTGCCATCCTCAAAAAACTGCATTTGTAGTCCATTGTAGTCTCTGCCTGAAACGCCTCACTGGGGTGGCTCTTCCGCTATGGCCCCCACTCCCCGTGTACCCACTTTCTTCTGACTGGCCAGCTCTGTGGAGGGCGGAGTTGGGCGTGACGAGGCTGCAGAACGCAGTTTTCCGTGTCCGGCTCCCCAGAGTGAAACCTGAGACACGTCTGCAATCTGATAAGGAAGCGGCGGGCAAATTCCGCAGTCTAACGTTATACTTGAATATAGATCTAATGACATGATCTTGTTCTAACAAACGCAGCAGCGAAAGTGGAGGACGCAGTGCGAATATCTGTCAGCGCAAGCTCAAATTTGCTATTGGCAACAGTTTGCTACGGCAACAGTTGGTGAGTTACAGCGGTTCTTTTACTCTAGCTAGGATGCAGGGGAAGCTAGAATCCACCCCATACAGACACATTTGTAGAACGGGTCGACATGCCCAAGTGTAGACCGGAGACCGTAGAAATCCGGTGGGTCTGAGTTTAGAGGGAAACATGGACAGTGAGGAGCAGCTAAAAGTGGACCAACAGCTTATGGACTGCTTCGGTGTGTATTAGGACCTGCTGGGTCGTGTGCATAGCTGTGGTGTGTTGTTGGCGTGGAGAAACGAACAGCTTCCGCGCTGGTATATGACGGAGGGGCGAAAGCTCCAGGCTTAACGGCCTTTTCGGAAATTGCCCGTGATAATGGTTTACTTACTGCATCGGAATGACCAGCTTTTCCTCGCGGAGAATGGGCGCTTTATGGATTGTCTTGGCGGGAGCAAGCTAGAGCTCGGTATTGTTATGAGCATAATACAGGTTTTACAGACCGTAAGTTCCGTCTGCGTGAACCGTTGCTTATGTGGAGCTAGCGAATCGATCACTTTTACAGGAAAGAATTTAATATTCAGTCGCCGATTTAATATTCAATCGACAGCAATGCAGAGAAATCGTTTATGATGCCATTCACGTTATAGCCTGTGCTTTTCCTATCGCTTTTACCGGTAGCATCAGAGAGCTTGCTCAGACATTGGGGATGTATCAGGCTGACCCCGGTCATGTATAAGCAAAGCGATCGTTTCACAAGCACCAAAAACTCACCCTAAGCTTTGCAAAACCTACGTCTGGTCTAACTGCAGCCCAACTCGGCAGACACATACAGCACCTCTCCGGTTAGCTTCAACTGTAGTGGCTACAATCAGGCAAAGTTATGATGAAACTGTCACATTGATGCTTACCGAAGTAACACAAGCATACCGATCAGAATCGCTGCATATAAGTTAACCGGGAGCGTTTTTAATTAGCAGAGCAGGGGAAGTAACATGCAGTAGCTGATAAGTGGCCATGACTTTGAATGTAATCTGTCGCGCGAAAAATTCGTTTCGTGTCCGATGTGAAAGCAGCTTTATGGATAGTACGCGACAGCTAGAGAGAGCTCGGTTATATTATGAACATAATACAGTCGAGCTTGGTTATGTTATGAACATAATACAGGTTTTGTAAACCGCAGGTTCCGTTAGCGCGGACAAGTTGCTTATGTGGAGCTAGCAAATCGATCACTTCTACAGGAAAGAATTACCTATTTAATCTCCGCCTTTTTCGGCTTTTTATTAGCCACAACAATTTCTAAAGGGGGATGAAATTATGTCAAGGTAGTGCAGAGAAATCATTTGTAAACCGGTAGAGCTTCTGCGTTTCGCATTGCTTTCATGGTAGCACCAGAGAGCTTGCTCAGACATTTCTGAAGTATCCTGCTGATCCCGACTGCGGTCACGCCATCTGTGCTTCGGAAAAGCACGGTCACGCTATCTGTGCTTTGATATTTGGTGCGCGTCTATATCAAAACATGCGGTAATGGAAGCAATCAGAACTGCTCGATATCAGGAATCATATCTGAGTTTCCATACTTTATCTGATTGTATGTAACTGTAATTTTTAGTCAAAGTATCGGTGTCCAAATATGAATAGAACACCTTGTTCTGTTGTCCTAATGCAGCCTATATCTAAGCAATTTTACTGTATAGGAAGGCCAACGTTTATCCAAAATAGATAATAAAAATCGTGCATCTCAGAAAATTATGAAAAATACTTAAACAAATTGTTTTCAGAAAAAGAGCTATGAGGTGTTGTTCTACTAGATCCCTGATGATTTTCTGACTATTCTACTGCAGCATTTTGGAAACGGTCCATTACATTACTATGCCCCATAGAAAATCAATGGGCCAAATATTTTAAAAATGATTAAAAATACTTAAACAAATTGTTTTCAGAAGAGAGCTATGAGTTGTTGTTCTACTAGGTCCTAAATATGTCCCTGATGATTTTTGGACTATTCCACTGCAGTATTTGGGAAACAGCCCATTACTTCTCATAGAAAACCAATGTGGCTAATAAATAATGATTAATAATACTTAAACAAATTGTTTTCAGAAAAGAGCTATGAGGTGTTGTTCTACTAGATCCCAAGTATGTCCCTGATGATTTTCAGACTATTCTACTGCAGCATTTTCGAAACAGTCCATTAGATCACTATACCCCAGTGGAGATCAATGGGCCAAATATAAAAAAAAAGATTAAAAATACTTAAACAAATTGTTTTCAGAAAAGAACTAGGAGGTGTTGTTCTACTAGGTCCCAAGTATGTCCCTGATGATTTTCAGACTATTCTACTGTAGCATTTGGGAAAACAGCACACTACATTACTACTCTTCATAGAAAATCAATGGGGCCAATTAAAATATGAGTAATAATACTTAAACACATTTTTTTTAGAAAGGAGATATAAGGTGTTATTCTACTAGATCCCAAGTATGTCCCTGATGATTTTCAGACTATTCTACTGCATCATTTTGGAAACAGCCTATTAGATCGCTGTACCCCATTGGAGATCAATGGACCAAATATTAAAAAAATGATTAAAAATACTTAAACAAATTGTTTTCAAAAAGGAGCTATGAGATATTGTTCGACTAGATCCCAAGTGTGTCCCTGATGATTTTCAAACTATTCTACTGCATCATTTGGGAAACAGCTTATTAGATCACTGTACCCCATTGGAGATCAATGGACCAAATGTTAAAAAAAAGATTAAAAATACTTAAACAAATTGTTTTCAGAAAAGAACTATGAGTTGTTGTTCTACTAGGTCCCAAGTATGTCCCTGATGATTTTTAGACTATTCTACTGCAGAATTTTGGAAACAGTCCAGTACATGACTATGCCCCATAGAAAATCAATGGGCCAAATATTTTAAAAATGATTAAAAATACTTAAACAAATTGTTTTCAGAAAAGAGCTATGAGGTGTTGTTCTACTAGATCCCAAGTGTGTCTCTATTGATTTTCAGACTATTCTACTGCAGCATTTTCGAAACAGCCCACTACATTACTACTCCCCATAGAGAATCAATGGGGCGAATAAAAAAAATATTAAAAATACTTAATCAAGTTGTTTTCAGAAAAGAGCTATGAGGTGTTGTTCTACTAGGTCCCAAGTATGTCCCTGATGATTTTAAGACTATTCTAGTGCAGCATTTTCGAAACAGTCCATTAGATCACTATACCCCAGTGGAGATCAATGGGCCAAATATAAAAAAAAAGATTAAAAAATACATAAACAAATTGTTTTCAGAAAAGAACTAGGAGGTGTTGTTCTACTAGGGTCCCAAGTATGTCCCTGATGATTTTAAGACTATTCTACTGTAGCATTTGGGGAAAACAGCACACTACATTACTACTCTTCATAGAAAATCAATGGGGCCAATTAAAATATGATTAATAATACTTAAACATATTTTTTTTTTAGAAAGGAGGAGATATGAGGTGTTATTCTACTAGATCCCAAGTATGTCCCCGATGATTTTCAGACTATTCTACTGTATCATTTTGGAAACAGCCTATTAGATCGCTGTACCCCATTGGAGATCAATGGACCAAATATTAAAAAAAAATTAAAAATACTTAAACAAATTGTTTTCAGAAAGGAACAATGGGATGCTGTTCTACTAGGTCCCAAGTATATCTCTGATGATTTCCAGACTATTCTACTGCAGTATTTGAAAAAAACAGCCCGCTACATTACTACTCTTCATAGAAAATCAATGGGGCCAATTAAAAAATGATTAATAATACTTAAACAAATTGTTTTCAAAAAGGAGCTATGAGATATTGTTCGACTAGATCCCAAGTGTGTCCCTGATGATTTTCAAACTATTCTACTGCATCATTTGGGAAACAGCTTATTAGATCACTGTACCCCATTGGAGATCAATGGACCAAATGTTAAAAAAAGATTAAAAATACTTAAACAAATTGTTTTCAGAAAAGAACTATGAGTTGTCGTTCTACTAGGTCCCAAGTATGTCCCTGATGATTTTCAGACTATTCTACTGCAGCATGTTGGAAACAGTCCATTAGATCACTATGCCCCATAGAAAATCAATGGGCCTAATAAAAAAGGATTTAAAATACTTAAACAAATTGTTTTCAGAAAAGAGCTATGAGGTGTTGTTCTACTAGATACCAAGTGTGTCTCTAATGATTTTCAGACTATTCTACTGCAGCATTTTCAAATGAAAGAGCCCACTACATTACTACTCCCCATATAGAGAATCAATGGGGCGAATAAAAAAAATATATGAAAAATACTTAATCAAATTGTTTTCAGAAAGGAGCTATGAGATATTGTTCGACTTGATCCCAAGTGTGTCCCTGATGATTTTCAGACTATTCTACTGCAGCATTTTTTGAAACAGCCAACTATTTTTTACTACTCCCCATAGAGAATCAATGGGGCGAATAAAAAATATATTAAAAATACTTAATCAAGTTGTTTTTCAGAAAAAGAGCTATGAGGTGTTGTTCTACTAGGTCCCAAGTATGTCCCTGATGATTTTCAGACTATTCTACTGCAGCATGTTGGAAACAGCCTATTAGATCACTGTACCCCATTGGAGATCAATGGGCCAAATGTTAAAAAATGATTAAAAATACTTAAACAAATTGTTTTCAGAAATGAACGATGAGGTGTTGTTCTACTAGGTCCCAAGTATATCTCTGATGATTTCCAGACTATTCTACAGCAGCATTTGGAAAACAGCCCGCTACATTACTACTCCTCATAGAAAATCTATGAGGGCAATTTAAAAAATGATTAATAATACTTCAACAAATTGTTTTCAGAAAAGAGCTATGAGGTGTTGTTCTGCTAGGTCCCAAGTATGCCCCTGATGATTTTCAGACTTTTCTACTGCAGCATGTTGGAAATAGTCCATTAGATCACTATACCCCATTGGAGATCAGTGGGCCAAATCTAAAAAAAAGATTAAAAATACTTAAACAAATTGTTTTCAGAAAAGAACTAGGAGTTGTTGTTCTACTAGGTCCCAAGTGTGTCCCTGATGATTTTCAGACTATTCTACTGCATCATTTTGGAAACAGCCTCTTAGATCACTATACCCCATTGGAGTTCAGTGGGCCAAATCTAAAAAAAAGATTAAAAATACTTAAACAAATTGTTTTCAGAAATGAACGATGAGGTGTTGTTCTACTAGGTCCCAAGTATATCTCTGATGATTTCCAGACTATTCTACTGCATCATTTTGGAAACAGCCTATTAGATCACTATACCCCATTGGAGTTCAGTGGGCCAAATCTAAAAAAAAGATTAAAAATACTTAAACAAATTGTTTTCAGAAATGAACGATGAGGTGTTGTTCTACTAGGTCCCAAGTATATCTCTGATGATTTCCAGACTATTCTACTGCAGCATTTGGAAAACAGCCCGCTACATTACTACTTCTCATAGAAAATCTATGAGGGCAATTAAAAAAATGATTAATAATACTTCAACAAATTGTTTTCAGAAAAGAACTATGAGGTATTGTTCGACTAGATCCCAAGTGTGTCTCTAATGATTTTCAGACTATTCTACTGCTGCCTTTGGGAAACAGTCCATTACATTACTATGCCCCTTAGAGAATCAATGGGCCTAATAAAAAAGGATTTAAAACACTTAAACAAATTGTTTTCAGAAAAGAGCTATAAGGTGTTGTTCTACTAGGTCCCAAGTATGTCCCTGATGATTTTCAGACTATTCTACTGCAGCATGTTGGAAACAGTCCATTAGATCACTATACCCCAGTGGAGATCAATGGGCCAAATATTAAAAAAAAAGATTAAAAATACTTAAACAAATTGTTTTCAGAAAAGAGCTATGAGTTGTTGTTCTACTGGGTCCCAAGTGTGTCCCTGATGATTTTCAGACTATTCTACTGTAGCATTTGGGAAAACAGCCCACTACATTACTTCTCTTCATAGAAAATCAATGGGGCCAATTATAAAATGATTAATAATACTTAAACAAATTTTTTTTTCAGAAAAGAGCTATGAGGTGTTGTTCTACTAGATCCCAAGTATGTCCCTGACGATTTTCAGACTATTCTACTGCAGCATTTTGGAAACAGCCCACTCCATTACTACTCCTCATAGAAAACCAATGAGGCTAATAAAAAATGAATAAAAACACTTAAACAATTTGTTTTCAGAAAAGAGCTATGATGTGTTGTTCTGCTAGATCCCAAGTATGTCCCTGATGATTTTCAAACTAAGCTCATTGGAGCCTTACATTTATAATGCTGACTCACGTTCCCCAGTCATTTATCTTTTAACTCCATTGAAGCACATTCTGGAAACACATTTCAAAGTGTTCGGTCTGAGTTTGTTTCCGGCATATAGAAATTGAAGTGAAACCTGAGGAGAGTTCAATAATTATGAATATATTTATTTACATTACATAACATATATTTACAGGCACACATATATACACACCTCTGCATCTAGGGACACTGATTACAAAGCAACTATTTACAACAACCAATTTACAGCACTCTATATGTACATTTAATATGCAATATGTACAATCTTTATACACAGGCTGCACAAATGAAAGTCGTGTCCTTATCCGGCTCCTCCACACAGACATAGTGGAACCACCTTCCACATGTGTCACAGCAGATCTGTTGGTCAAAAATAAATGAATGTTAAACTGTTTAAAGATTACTGTACTAACGTCATGTTAAAAGATGGTGAATGAAGGGAAAAACAATTGAGAGTTGTGTACCAATACATTGTTTTATGAAACAAGAGGTCATTGTATTGTCACTTACAACTTCTTTTATTCACGTCTGATCAATGATAGTAAAGTCATACCCTTCCTTGACATTATACTACACTGACAGAAGAGTACTGTCTTTTAGATTGCATGACTTGCGTACTAATTATTTAACAAAAAATATATCTCCCCACTGTAACAAATGACTCATTGTCCTAACTTTAAAAAGTTGGTGTCCCTGCTGCTTTGCGATTTTTAGCTGACTGCTTGTAGCAAAGGGAGAGGACAGTCACCCCGCCCGGAACTCGAACTCCGGTCACTGGAGCACAAGACGCAGCACTTGACCGCAATGCCAAAGATCCAGGCCCATTGGGATGGCAGTCAGAGCGATACGCAACGGTAGTGACGGGCTACTCCGTCACACTGCTATTAAGCAAACCTCAGGTTGGCTGGTTTGCGATAGTAGTCAAATTATCATTTTAAGACTGGAGCAACACAAGATTTTTAAAGTTATGACAGCGAGTCATTTTTTTTCCGTGCACCTCTTAACCTAATATGCTAAATGAGCTCTTACCCATGTGTCCTCGTCCTCCTCCGTCTGGATTGCCTCAGCCTCCCCGCAAGCACGGCAAAGATTTGTCAGATCATCTGTTCAATATTTGAGAATGAAGGAACCATACCATTTCTGAAAACCACAAAGTGTGTTTCCATGCAAGCATCTTTTTTTCTTACTACTGACAATTGTTGTCATAGATATGAATCCTTTGCAACCACTTGCTGGGCATTACAGCTTACCAGACACACGAAGAACTGTGTTTGCAATCCTCCACCTTAGCTTGTCAACATCGGACTTTGCCGTAGGGAAGGACACCTCCTCTCTGTTGAGTTTCATTTCAATGAACTGAAAAAAAGTGTTTCATCAGCTCATCTTAATGTATTATTGTTTTCTTTACTCTAGCAATGAAAAGTGAAATATTGATTCTAATAGGGTTAAGATCAGTTATTTTTCAAACCTTTAGGGCAAAAACCCCACAGGAGGTGACATCCCTCTGGTGGGGATGGCTGTCTGTGTGGCAGGTCCATCGAGAGACATTGATACCCATCCTCCTCATGAGTGCTCTATAAAACAAGTCAATTAATCATAAGGGAAATGATCAACACAACAGTGAAGCACAATTGTTGAATTTCGGTTTGAAAATGTTGTAAAATATCAGATCACATAAACTCATGAATGTAGGCCTTCGGTGAACTATTTGTGTGTGCATCAAGTACGGTGGTTGTCCAAGTGTTTTCCATGGTTTACATTAAATAATTTATCTTTGAATATCAAAAAGATTTAATTTTATTGTTTTTAGTGGCCAAACAGTAATACAATAAAAATTGAATCTGTGGACATACGTCAGCTATCAACAATAGATTCTTAGGAGTTCTTATTGATGGGTGTTTGGGTTGAAGAGAGCATGTTTATTTTGTCATTAGGAAGATCAACAAATCCATTGTTATAATAAGGAGGGTTAGCCATCTTGTTACTACAAAGTGTCCCCTCACTCTGTACTACAGCCTTTGTATATTCATATCTTACTTCCTGCAACATGGTCTGGGGGAGCACTTTTTCCACTACTCTTCATAAGATTTTACTTCTCCAGAAATGCTTTGTAATGCTTTTGAAATGCTAGAATAGCATCTGAATCAGAACCGCACGTCTTCTGACCCTATATTTCAGAAACTCAAGATTCTGACATTTTATCAAATTAATATTTATCATATAAGTGTTTTCATTTACAAGAATTTTTCAACCAAAGAAAAGATTCCTGAAGAGTTTACTATTTACTTTAAATCCAATTCAGCTGTTCACTTGCATAATACGCGCCAGTCAAAGGATCTCCTTACTCCCAATTTTCTTACCTGTCGAGGCCAATTTTCTATCTGAATTAGAGGTACAACATTTTGGAATAGCTTTTCTCATTTGGCAAGCCAATGTACAGTAGTGGAAAGTTGCAAAAGTCTTTTAAGAAGTCATTTCATTAAGGGTTTGGCTGGACATCTTGGTTCTACATCTGGGATCTATGTACGCACCTGCTGATGTCCTGACCCTTCCGCAGCTTGGCTGCAGTTTCTCCAAGCGAGTCCAAAAGCAGAGTCTTTTTTTCACCCGGATAAATTATCTGTATGCACATTGAAAAAAGCACCAAGGATTACTATGCATACAGGTGTGCGCCTGTCTTCTCACATTTCAGAAATGACTATTATACATGTTCTTTAAAAAACTCACCAGTATGACCTTATAAAAAGCAATTGCTTTTGAAAATTTGTCCACTTTAAGGTTCAATGTAAACATTTTAATGACAAGGTAAAAAAAAAAAAAACACTTTATCTGTCTACCACTTTGGCCTTATGTCATGCCATATGCTGCTATTTTCTGGAAAAGCAGTACTCACCAATGAAAACCAATGGCGGTGTTCATTCACCACACTGTAAATGGCCTCATATTCAGTCGGATTCCACTACAATGTAGAAAACATTTAACTTGCAAAGTTATCTTCACCAAAGTCCTACAACAAGCATACATTATCTGGCTGCACACTCTGGTACCAACCCTGAAACGTGGAATATTGCCTTTCCACACTGATGTCATGGCAAATGTGTCAATGTGCTTGACTTTGTTGTGGCACATTTTGTTGTAACTGTTCTGCAGATGCATCATGTATGCATTGATGACCTAAAAAAAATGGCATATTGTTTAGTTAAATTGACAAAACAGCTGAGGCATAACATTTCTAAATTGTAGGGTGAACAACAAGGCGGTATGGGTTACAACCCTCTGTCTGTTCTCCATGACATGTATTAATTTTGTCACAGAACACCAGGTTATTAATTAGTTCAAATAGACTTTGTTATTGTTCATGCTATATTACACAAATAATTTTCACATTCATGTATTACACAGATAATATTTACAACCTCACTCTCCAACTCCATATCTGGTCCAGTTTTATGGATGTCAGCGTAGAAGATTTTGTAGGGGCCAACTCTAGACAATAAAACTCCAGCTGTCTGTCCACCCCAGGCATCCTTGATATCTGAAAGTTGTAAACAAGGTCAGGAATTACTCTTGGTTGAATCAGGTGCCCAGACTTTGTTGAACATACATTTCAATTTTGTTGAACATACATTTTTGAGTTAAGTCTACAGCAGTCTGTTCCTCCACAACCTCTCCAGCTGTGACGTCTTTGTCCACCTCCTTCTCCAGTGCAGCTGTGACCTCTTTGTCCACCTCCTCCTCCAATGTAGCTGCAACCTCCTCATCTACCTCCTCCAATGTAGCTGCAACCTCCTCATCTACCTCCTCCAGTGTAGCTGCAACCTCCTCGTCTACCTTCTGTGCAGCTGTCTCCTCCTCAACCGGGTCCTTTTCAGACGCTGCATACTTCACATGCAACTTCCTGGCTTTACCCTGAATTGTGTCAGAGAAACCATTACAAGAGTGTGACAGATGCATGAAATATTGATGAAGATGTGCTTTCAATCAGGATTCTTACATCTCTTTTCTTGGCTTTGAAGACAAACGGCCTCTGAATTGGGGAAACATATACTCCAGTCCTTGTCTGTCGTCTTTTTCGCCATTTTTCCCGAAGAATACGGTGCTCCTTAATATGGGGGAAAAGAAGCTAGTTAGGAATGCAGTGTTCCTTATATTGTTGTTTGAGGGATAACAGATTATCAGTGAAACCACTCTTGCCTTTTATGCATAATTCTTACTCAAAGTAGTTTGTGATACAGTAGGCCTATCATATCAATAGTAGCTACACGTCATTCAGCACAAACCAATGTGGTTTTTACATTGCAGTGAGTTAATACTTTTTTTCCACGGGTTATTTTTGGAAAGACAAGTAAATCAGCCCCACACCCTTTTTAAATAAATACATCAATTGACATTAAATCATGTCAAGGAGCATATAATTTCTTGAACTAACTGTAAAAATTATGACATCTCTGTAATGCACAGGCCTATTATCAACTGTTAAAATGTATAAATGTAATGCTTTTATTAAAAAGCCTTTCAATCACATTTAAACATTTATAGATAAGATTATAGTGATTTTTTTTTACTTTCATTTGCGAGATCCGCTTTGAATCTTGAAATTCGCGTAGAAGAGCGATGTGAGAATGCTTGTACTGGTCCACAAAGTCGTCCAGTCGCGTGAGTCGTCTGCCTTGTAGACGGACTTTCTTAAGGTCCCACTGACTCTTCTCCATTATCCCTTGAGTTTTATTGTCCTCTGTGAAATTCTGATGGTTAAAAGAACAAAATGTATGTGTGGAATAATGGCAGATAATGTTCTGAACACGCAGAATCTAAAATCAGCCATCAAATTTACAATTGTTCACCTGACATTTCTTCTTCAGGGTCTTGGCAAATCTCCTGGAGAACTGCTGGTAAGGTGGACCCTCCCCATGCCTCCCAAGGTCACCTTAGAATAAATCGCATTACATTTGCATTTCTATTTGGGAAGATCGATAAACAATTCTGGCAAAAGTTGTATATTCAATATGTTCTGTGCTTAAAACAAAATCACAACATCAGTGACCTCTGTAGCTAGGGCTACAATATAATGGGTATTTTCGAGTGAAACCTAGGTGAACATTTGAACAGTTCATTTGCGAAAACAGACAAATGCCATTTTGAGAAAAGATGAACTAATGTTAGTAATCCAACCTTTGAATAGAGTTCTTTCAAGAGAACAAATCTGATTCCATTAACTCTTGTTAGGAAATGGCCAAAGTGTCTGTTTTGAATGATATTACATGGGCATAACAAATAAAAAACAGTTTTTTTGAAAATGCCAAAGCACTGAATGGTTTGTTTTTGCAAATGAAGTCAATGCTTTATTTGCCACTATTGAAGAAAAACATTACAATTTAAAATACACTAACCTCGCACCAATCCCTCTATTTTGCTGACAAGCTCATTGCAGGAATAAGTGAAAAACTCTCAATGCTGTTCTTTTTTTTCTTATGAATACATAGTTGAAAATGATCATTCTTTTTACAGTATATATTATCAATGAACTTGAGTGTCGCTAACCCACTAACCCAACTTGAGTGTCACTAACCCAGCATCATGCTTGTCCACAGAGCTGCATGTGGCAGGAAGTTCGTGGCCAGGGTGGTGATGAACGTCTCAGAGTAGTAAACATTTGGTTCCCCTTCTGTGTCAGTTGGTGCATGGTTTGTTATGTTGTTGAAGTGGTCCTGAAAGGGTGAACTGGATGTGTCCTGAAAAAGTTAAATATGAGAAATTTTGAAAACCCAGTTTTTGCTTATAGTTTGAACACAATTATTGAATTAAATTGTAAATTTATTGTTGCCACCTCAAGGTCCTCCGAAACGATGGTGCTGTCATCTATTGATGGGTCACCTATGGCTGACAGCATCACCTGAAGGTTGAGAAAATGTTTCTCAACATTTGCGGAACTGCAGGGACTTGAGAAAACTACTGTGACACTTAGGAGCATTTCAGCTAATTCTCTGAGAGAACTCGCTGTTGTCAGCAGTCCAAAGACGTGCATGGCCAGCTTGTAGTTGTTTGGTGCACTGAAAGAACAATTAAAAAGCATATTAATTACAAAGAGAGCAAAGTATGTAGTTTGACAACATGTATGAAGGTTTACAATATTGTTTATAAGCATTAGAATGAGTGGGGGGCAAGATGTCTAACAGTGCATGTAATGTTCGAAAGGAAGTGTTTTGATTAATAGACTAAACAAATGTGGAAACTCTGAAGAGGCTTGACTGGTGTCAGCATTAAGAAGGCATGCAGTCAAACATACAAAATAATGAGAAAAGTGATTTACTTACTGTTTCTTGCACAGGGATTTGGCATTTTTCATAACATGGCTAAGACACCGGTGGAGGATAGGGTGACCAAAGTCTTCGGCAGTGCCTTTGCCTGTAAGAATATTGTAATAGCTTTGTAGCAAGGCATTAAGGTTTGTTTTGCAGAAAACCATAGAAATTGCCTGCAAGAGGACCATTGATCCATCACAAATGATCATTGATGGACGTGTGTTTTTTTGTCCACACTGTCTGGCGTGGTCTGTTTGAAAAGCACCGAGGAAGTAGGTGATTGAGGGAGTTGTGTGGTCACATGTAACAAAAGTTGCCACAGGTAAAGGTGATGACCCCTTAGTTGGATTTCTGACCACCAACTCATACACATAGAAGGGACCAGTAGAGGATATTGATTGTTTGATTACACTTCCTGTGGCATCCAGGTACACAATGTCCTCCTTAGATCTTCTATGAAAGATGTCTATGCCTTTCTTCGACCACAGCATTACTCCTTTCGGATGAAGTATAACCTTCTGTAACACTTCATCTGGTGCCTGTGTCTTCTCCTGCAGCATCTTTTGGAGACTCATCATCTCGTCTTTGTCTCTCCTGCCTTTCACCCTTTGTCTCCAGGACACCGTTTTAAGAACTCCTGGTGAAGGAGCTTCATCCCTGCATCCAGACTGAAAAACGGATTCCTCCAGCTTTACGATGTTTTCCAAATAATGCGCCCTTGGCAGAGTGGTTTTTAACTGTTTGTAGACTTCTTTTTGACCATCTGCTCGGATTGGCCGCCGTTGAATTTCCATTTTGCTGTGAACCACTGTGCCACCTCTAAAAGACACACATGCTTTTAGTGTGGCCTCACTGTCCACAACAACATCAACCTCAGCTGGACAATCTTGAAACATACAATAACCCGAGCATGTGAAAAGAGGAGATTCCCTCATTGATCCCTTCACCTTCACCCTATGTCCTGTGAAGGCAAATGAACAATAGGGATGGACAGTGCGGATACCTGCAGATATTACATTTGTCCATTGCAGCCCTTTAAAATGGTCTTTCCTTTGTTTTTTCCGAAGATGATTCCATTCTGACCGTGAAATAAAGAAAAACACTGGTGCTTCTGGAAGGCTCACAGAGAAAAAATCCGGCTCATCTTCCAGACAGAAGACTTCCTGAACATCCTCCTCCTCTTCACTATCTTCATCCTCGGGGGTTTCCTGAACAACCTCCTCCTCCTCCTCTTCACCATCGTCATCCTCAGGGGCTTTCGGAACATCCTCCTCCTTTTCCTCCTCACCATCTTCATCCTCGGGGGCTTCCTGAACATGCTTCTCCGCCTCTTCACCATCCTCATCCTCAGGGGCTTCCGGAACATTCTCCTCCTCATCACCATCTTCATTCTCGGGGGCTTCCTGAACATGCTTCTCCTCCTCTTCACCATCCTCATCCTCAGGGGCCTGCTGAACATCCACCTCCTCCTCCTGTTCACCTTCCTCATCCTCGGCAGCCTTCGGAAGACTAGCCATGACTTCAGTGCAGGATCTGTCCTCTGTGTCTCCCATCTTCCCTTTTTCCCTGTCTTCAGCCTTTGTAGCCGCATCTTTCTGGTGTTCCTGATGTTTGAGAAGAAAAATAATGTTGTAAAGGACAACATTTCTTGAGTGTCAGTATGTAGTAGTAGGAGGACAACTATTCGAAGATCACTTGCTCTCCTAACTTGCCCTTACCTATTATCCTCCTTCCCACACCCTAACTCTCTACTAATAGGAACCATCCGGACTAAAACCTTACCCTTGCTCCCCACTCTCACTAGGTACACTGTGTGTGTCTCCCATGTAAGCTTGTTTGCATAAAGTGTCTGCCAAATGATGAAATGCAAATATTATTGTAGTTTTATCATCTCAGCACAATCAAAATAACAAACAGTACATCGTGAAGAAACCCCTATATCAGAGAGTTCAGACATTGACAAACAAATTGGGTTGACATACCTCAATATGTCTGATGTAGGCTCGCTTCAGCCTATACTTATTAGTTGATATGTTTGCCACACCAAGAGCTGTGCAGAGGTCTGCCCAGAAATTGCGGTCTTTCACAAGACAGTTCTCTGCTCGGAAGCCAGATATTTGTTGAATTATCTGTATGCTTTTCAAAATGTTATCAAGAGTGATGTATTTTCTTCTGGACTGTTGAAGAAAAAAATATATAAAATCAGTAAGTTTTAAATGCTGCTTATTCAAACTGATTTGCTGAGTATTACCTATTTGTTTATTAGAAAAGTGACAGAAATTAAGTATTTACCTTTCCAAAAGTCTTGAAAAGAATTCTAGGGATTGATTTTTTGAGAAAAAAAAATTAGTGTTTTAATTCACTTAATCACATACAAGATTTCACAGTCAAATGACAAGCATGATTTCAAAATAATGTTAGGAGAAAATTGGGTCAAAACTCAGCAATTCTTTTCAAAGTACCATTGGATGTTGAGACAGTGTATTGGCAAAACAAAAGGCTTTTATGACAATAATTGACATATCTAGAATATATTAAAGTCTGTCCTGGCCTCTAAATGAACCCATTTGCTTACCAGCCAATATGGCAAGATTTGTAAAGGTGATAGCCTGCAATGTCTGAGCTGTAATTAGCACTTTTTTGGGGAAAAAACTAAAAAAGACTACTTGCAAGTAACCATTTATTTTTAAGCATTTTGCTGATTGCAAGGAAAAAACATGAATGTTTCATATAGGGTTTTTCTTGGGTAAAATGCAAATGTTTGTGCTCTCTCCAGCAGTGGTCGGGTTGAGAACAGGTGTCAGGAGGAAAGAGTGTAGGGGGTATGCACTATGACCTTAAAACATATGAAATGAATATGAAACATGTTCTCGTTTTTAATGTAATTTAAATATTGTACAAAGGATTTTACAAATTGACTCACCTACAAGCTAGCCATCTCCAAACTTGCCATCTCGCAACTTGGGAAACAGAACACTGTTTCTCACAATAAAAGAATCGTGTACTGACCCGGGATATTTTGCCACAATATCGGTTATGATGCCTTTGGTATCACAAACGCACTGCACATTCAATAAAGGACTTTTGTCATTGCAGGTATTGCGTGTCTCTCCTCGTTGTTGGCTCCAAATCCGCTCTCCAATATCTCCAAAATGGCATGGCTTGATAGGCGATATGTTTTGATGGGTCTTTTCTCGTTCATTCCAAATATGCATTGTCTGCCTCTTCTTTCATCATTTCAATGTCTGCTTCTTGCGACAAATACTGCAGTCATGCATGCGCAATTACGCATACACTGTTTGCACGTCCCTTGAGACAGGTTAAATATAGACGCAGTTTCTATCAGCAAAATTGTTTGCTCGTTTTGATAAATCACGTTGTGTGTGCCAAATTGATATATTTACATTTGCTCCTCTCAGCACATGCAAAATTGCATATCAACGCCTAAAATTGCATATTCATCGTGGCAAACGTACTGACTGGATGCAGACGCGCTATTTTGCACCTTTGAAAGACGCAACCGTTAACGCGCACTGTTAGTAAATCGGTTTGTACATTTTTTTGCATGTGCAACGCGTTTGCACACGTTTTTATACACGCAAACCTTTAGTAGATCCGGCCCAAAGTGAACATTTCAGGCACTGCATACGTTATTTTTTTCTGACACCAAATTACTGGATGCCCTGACAGTATGCTTGGAGTCACTTCTCCATGCATTTTAATGACATGACCCTTGTCAAAACACCAAAGCTGACATGACTGTGAGTTATTGTAAGCAAGACTGTAAGGAGTCCTAAGAACAGGACAACACCGATAAATAGGCATAAGAGCAAGGGTGGATACTGTGCCCGTCAAGGTGTTATAACTGTTTGGACCCCAAAACTGTTTTTTTTTTTTTTAGCATTCAGGCCTTCTCGGCGGATGATAAATTAGAGCCTAGATGCGTCCTCCATTGCATGTCATGGCATGTCATGACTAGTGACTATATCTATTGCAAGGTGACATCGGATGTTACACCCCATTTGCTAATCTTTTGGCATAGAAACACATCAAAGAGACAACAAATATATGACTAAACATAAATACCCATATTTTTGCTTTGTCTTTGTCATCTTCTTTCCTTAAGGATTGAATTGTCCGTCCGTCTCCTGTCTCTCCTCAGATCGGCTATCAGAAATAACGGGATCCGGCAGGGATGCACTTCTTTTTTTTTTTTTTTTTTTAGTTGCCCTGAGCATGACCCACCTTCTTTGAGGTGGACACGAGCAGTAATCTCCAGTAACCATTTATGCATCATAGTAGGCCCAGGCTATGTCAACAATATAGTTGAAATGCAAAGTTGACAGAGTAACTGTCAATAATTAGGATTTAACAGTAGAATGAATAATTTGTCCACAGGCAACTACTAATTTTATACTGATAGACATTTTTCATCCAAAACTGATGCAGGCCTACATAATGGTGAGCACAAAACAATGAAACGTGCCCAGGACTTATGAAAAAAGCGAAGACATTTGCCTGGAATTCATTCAACGTGCCCACAAATAAAGCAAATGGATTGCAAAATAAGGAAGGCTATTGTGAACTACAGTTTTGGGCCAGATTAAAAATGACCTTAGTTCATGACTTGAGCACTATATGTAATGGGAGTATATTGCTCTCAATATTATTCTGCGTTGAGATTAAAATCCAAGACGACTCAAGATGAGTGATGCGGGTCTACAACTTTTATTTTCTATCCACAAGCAACAGTATACTAGGCTGTGTGCTCACAATAGGAATCCAAAAACCAGACTGACAAGAGACTATCACTCCCCCTGTACCTATGGGAAAGTCCCACCCAGACAGAAAACAACATAAAATGTATCAATTTTGCACAGGGTTGTCTGGGAACTTGGGAGCATCATCTCTAACACACAACCCCGGGCTAAATCGATACATTTTATGTTGTTTCTGTCTGTGGGTGGGACTCACAGGTACAGGGGGAGTGATAGACTCTTGTCAGCCTGGTTTTTGATATGCTTATGGTGAGCCCACAGACCAGCGTGCTGTTGCCGGTGCACATAGAAAAATAAAAGTTGCAGAGCCCTTGCACAGTATATGGGACAAAAGGCCCCGATAGGGAAGTATTTCCGTTTTTGCCTGAAATTAGGTTTTATTTAATATTTAACTGTAATAAATAATGATATTCCTATCTTTGAACTACAACTCAGGGATATGGTGGTCATTCAATTTTCAATGGCTTCCCAGTTTTTCATTTTGGCAAATACACCTCAAAGAATGCAGGGCCAAGACTGGCCCTAGCAGTTTTGCCAGAGTGTTGCCAGAAAACCGCTGGAAGAATTCCAACCACCAGAAGAATTCCAAATTCCAAAAGCAAATAAGATAGCAAATAAGCAAATACATAAGAAATTGGAATAAATAAAAGAAAAAGCTTTATTAAAATAAAAGAAATAAAGTAAAAATACATGATCTAATAATATATAAATTAAGAATGTTTTAAGGCCAGATTTAAAAGAATTGAGTGTATCAGCAGTCTTCATGTGTTTAAGAGGTTTGTTCCACACGTCATCAGCGTAGTAACAAAAAGCTGCTTCACGTTTGCTTCTGACTCAGCAAACACTGTGTAAACCTCTTTACGAGGACCCAAGAGGTCTGGATGGTTTATATTGTACTAAATCTGAGATGTATTTAGGCCCAAGACATCAATGCTTTATAGACAACTGGTAAAATCTTGAGGTCAATCGCTGACACATAGGCAACCAGTGCAGTGAATTTAAGCACAGGTGTGTGCTCCACCCTCTTTGTGTGTCAGTAGGGACTCTAGCTGCAGCATTCTGGAATGAGCTGCCGTTGTCTGGCTAATATTCTTTTCAGATTGGAGGTAAGCTGATTTTGTAATTGTCTAATGTGGTAGATAAAGTTCAGGTCTGAGTCCATAATAGCTCCAAGATTTCTTTTTTTTTTTTCGTCTTAGGAAGTGGCATGGAGTAGGGGCCAGCACTGACTTCGGCCTTTCCTTTCTGCGAGCAAATACAATTATCTCGTCTTTTCTAGGTTCACTTGTAAAACGTTCCGACACATCCACTCACTGATTTCATTTACAGTATGCAATTACTCAGCAATTAAAGGGGCTGTGGTCATTCGCTGACACCGATATATAGAGTTGTGGGTCATCTGCATAATTGGTAGGAGATCTTATAATATTGCATGATCTGAGCCAGAGGGAGCATGCAGATTTTTAAATAAAAAGAGGCCCAGGATGGACTCTGGGAACTCAAGTGATTTTTAATAGAAAATACAGTTCATAGGTACCAATTGACACAGAGTAGTCCCAATCTAGCAAGTAAGATTTAAACCAATATAATGCAGTGCCAAGAAATTCCTAACCCATTTTCAAGTCTGTCAAGCAGTCTGTTATGGTCAGCTGAATCAGGCGCCTTTTCAAAGATCCCGGCACAAAGACTGAAACTCTGGATGTGTCACTGCTCACATGAATGGCATTCAGCACTTTGATAAGTGCAGTCTCAGTGCTGTGGTTTTGACCTAAATCCTAGACTGTAAAACATTAAGTAATTGTTATCGCCATAAAAACGTGCAGTTATAAAAGCTGCCTTTTTCCATTATCTTACCTACAAAGGGCAGGTTTGATATGGGCCTATAGCTGTTAATAACTGATGCATCAGGTGCTCTTTTTAAAAGATGTTTCATTACTGCTGTCTTTTAAAGCCTTTGGGAAAGGTGCCTGTCTGGTGAGAACTGTTGACTATCTAGTACATCTGGTGCTATACAGTTAAAACATTTTTTTTAAAAAGTGGGCAGAGTGTCAAGGCTGCAGGTAGTGGGCCCAATGTGTGTTGGACTATGTCTGGTAAGCTACCTGCAGAATCTAGAGGGTGAATGTGTGGCAAGTTAGCCAAAATAATTTTGTTTGGATGCAAAGTGTTACAGTCATATTGCCTGAAGCAGACGAGCCCAACTGTCACTGTCTTATCTGTTGGATTTTTGGGTGAAATAGGAGAAGCAAAATCATTGCATGCCTAGTAGATAGTAGTTCAGGAGGGATTGATACTGAGGTTGGTCAGCCTGTCAACAACACTAGACAAAGTGTGTGCATTGTCGCTGTTTGCTGATAATCTCAGAGAAAAAGGACTGCCTGGCCCTGTTTATTCCGAAGTTGTATAGGCGGAGTTTGTCACTATTGTATAGATGTCATTATGAACATGGAAATTAGTTAACTCCAGGCGTTATAAGAGCCTTTATTGGCCCATATTCATGCCATAACTGTACCGTGGGTATTAGGCACATATAAGCCAAAACTCTTCCCCACGGGCTGGCAGAAAACAGCATAGAATTATCAAAAATCACAACGAGGAACAAGCCATAACTGTCCAAAGAACTTTGTTACAGACAAAAAGCTAGAGGGCACTTGTGTCTACTCTTCCAAAGGGACTGTGCAGTTGGGGTCCGTCTCTTCTTCCTCCCCAACTAGACCGTAGCCAGGTAGAGGCCCACGTTTGGGAGCTGCTCACATCCTTGGCGCTAGCTTCTCCAGGCAGGATTTCTCCAAACAGCCTATGGCAAATTAAACATTAAGCAATAAAACATGCAGGTTTAAATAAGACATTAAGGCATGGTTTAACATTTTGACTACAGGGTTGGCAGGGTTGGTAAAGATTTCACCCAGTTCTCACACTAACCAGCAAAAGTTGATCCATTGTATGTTATTCCTTGTGTAGAAACAAAAATGAATAGGCTGAAGCCTATGCTTATAGTTAACCCATTCTTCATTGACTAATCTCTTACCAAAAGTACGAGTGACAAACAGGCCAGTGCTCATTGGTTAGCATATGATACTTAATAACAAAACTACTTAATTAGAAACTTTATTCCATGTTAAACTAAGAATAATTAGCAAGGTAAAATGGAAAAAATATTAAATGAGGGCATAGAATTAAATTTAGAAACCCTGACTATAATCTGGCCCTCAACCCCGGATGCCTTTTGCCCCCAAAAGCGAGGGGCCTTAACTAATACAATCATACAACAAATTGTACTCTAAACAAAAGCAATAAATTTCTTTTTCTGATAACTAATTGGATTATTTACCCAAAGCCCTCCTAATGATAAACAAACCAAAAGTGAACAAGTCTACATTCATTATATTGTTTTTAACTTTTTATGTGATTGGTATTTTTCATCATTTTTTAATTAGGCCCACTGATTCTCGATGGGGCATAGTAATGTAATGGACTGTTTCCAAAATGCAACAGTAGAATAGTCTGAAAATCATTAGAGACACACTTGGGATCTAGTCGAACAATACCTCTTAGCTCATTTCTGAAAACAATTTGAGTATTATTAATCATTTTTTTAATTGCCCTCGCATAGATTTTCTGAGGTAAATGTCTTAGCGGGCTGTTTCCAAATGCTGCAGTAGAATAGTCTTAAAATCATCTGGGACATACTTGGGACCTAGTAGAACAACACCTCATCGTTCATTTCTGAAAACAATTTAAGTATTTTTAATCATTTTTTTAACATTTGGCCCATTGATCTCCAATGGGGTACAGTGATCTAATAGGCTGTTTCCAAAATGATGCAGTAGGAATAGTCTGAAAATCATCAAGGAGGACATACTTGGGACCTGAAGTAGAGCAACAACTCATAGCTCTTTTCCTGAAAACAACTTGATTAAGTATTTTTTTAATATTTTTTATTACGCCCCATTGATTCTCTGTGGGAGTAGTAATGTAGTGGGCTGTTTGAAAATGCTGCAGTAGAATAGTCTGAAAATCATCAGAGACATACTTAGGACTGTTAAGACAACCCCTTATAGCTCTTTTCTGAAAACAATTTGTTAAGTGTTTTAAATCCTTTTTGTTAGGCATTGATTCTCTAGGGGCATAGTAATGTAATGGACTGTTTCCCAAATGCAACAGTAGAATAGTCTGAAAATCATTAGAGACACACTTGGGATCTAGTCGAACAATACCTCATAGCTCATTTCTGAAAACAATTTGTTGAAGTATTATTAATCATTTTTTTAATTGTCCTCATAGAAAATCTATGAGGGCAATGTCTTAGCAGGCTGTTTTCCAAATGCTGCAGTAGAACAGTCTGGAAATCATCAGAGATGTACTTGGGACCTAGTAGAACAACACCTCATCGTTCATTTCTGAAAACAATTTGTTTAAGTATTTTTAATCATTTTTTTAACATTTGGCCCATTGATCTCCAATGGGGTACAGTGATCTAATAGGCTGTTTCCAAAATGATGCAGTAGAATAGTATGAAAATCATCAAGGACATACTTGGGACCTAGTAGAACAACAACTCATAGTTCTTTTCTGAAAACAATTTGTTTAAGTATTTTTCATCTTTTTTTAACATTTGGCCCATTGATCTCCAATGGGGTACAGTGATCTAATAGGCTGCTTCCAAAATGATGCTGTAGAATAGTCTGAAAATCATCAGGGACATACTTGGCACCTAGTAGAACAACAACTCCTAGTTCTTTTCTAGAAACAATTTGTTTAAGTATTTTTAATCTTTTTTTTTTTAATATTTGGCCCGTGATCTCCACTGGGGAGTATAGTGATCTAATGGACTGTTTCAAACTTATGCTGCCCCGTGGGAATAGTCTGAAAATCATCAGGGACATGCCCGGGACCTAGTAGAGAACAACACCTTATAGCTCTTTTCTGAAAACAACTTGATTAAGTATTTTAATATTTTTTTATTCGCCCCATTGATTCTCTGTGGGGAGTAGTAATGTAGTGGGCTGTTTCGAAAATGCTGCAGTAGAATAGTCTGAAAATCATCAGGGACATACTTGGGATCTAGTAGAACAACACCTCATAGCTCTTTTCTGAAAACAATTTGTTTAAGTATTTTAAATCCTTTTTTATTAGGCCATAGATTATCTAAGGGCATAGTAATGTAATGGGTTGTTTCCCAAATCCTGCAGTGGAATAGTCCAAAAATCATCAGGGACATATTTAGGACCTAGTAGAACAACAACTCATAGCTCTTTTCTGAAAACAATTTGTTTAAGTATTTTTAATCATTTTCAAAATATTTGGCCCATTGATTTTCTATGGGGCATAGTAATGTAATGGAGTGTTTCTAAAATCGCAGTAGAATAGTCAGAAAATCATCAGGGATCTAGTAGAACAACAACTCATAGTTCTTTTCTGAAAACAATTTGTTTAAGTATTTTTCATAATTTTCTGAGATGCACGCATTTTGCGTTACATATTTGGGATAAACGTTGGCCTTCGTATACAGAGAAATTGCTTAGATACAGGCTGCATTAGGACAACAGAACAAGGTGCTCTATTCATATTTGGACACCGATACTTTGACTAAAACTTACAGTTACATACAATCAGATAAAGTATGAAAACTCAGATACGATTCCTGATATCGAGCAGTGCTGATGGCTTCCATTCCCCACTCTTCCTGAAGTGTTACCGTATGTTTTGATATAGACGCGCACAAAATATCAAAGCACAGATAGCGTGACCGTGCTTTTCCGAAGCACAGATGCCGTGACCGCAGTTGATCCCCGGTCATGGATAAGTGAAGCAATCACTAACTGTAGAGGCTACAATCGGGCAACGTTATGATGAAACTGCCACATTGATGCTTACCGAAGTAACACAAGCATACCGATCAGAATTACTGCATATAAGTTAACCAGGAGCATTTTTAATTAGCAGAGCACGCAAACTAACATGCAGTAGCTGGTAACCGAGCATTCATAACCACAGAGACAAACCCTTGCAATACAGGTTTTACAGACAGCAAGTTCTGTTACTGTGAACAGTTGTACCAAGCATCCAAATTACAAACAAGTATTAAAAGTTAGCTTCAAATGAGGTTTATGTTCACACACCTTCTGTAGAATTTCCCCTGATATCACTCTTGCATATTGAGGACAGAAACATTAGCAACAGTAACATGGCTACGTTAGCCGCTGTGCTACAGCCACAATCAACTGGCTATCATCTCAGGTTGGCTTATGCAGTAAAAGCAACTTACAGCTTCTGTGTCTGTGAGTCATGGACAGTCGCGACCGATACAGGCTTTATCTTCAGATATTTTACCAAGCCTGCGTTTGAGGCCAGTTGTTAGTACTAACTATCGCTAGCGGTCCTGCTAGCCACCCGTAACACGTTAGCTTCACTTACATTATTTGCTGTTATATCGTTACTTACAGCGTGTGGCTCCGGCGCTTGATCGATGCAACTGCTTCAGGTTTGAGAAGCAGCTGAAACGCTTTATCCTGTCTCGAATTATCCTTTATTGATAAAGCTGTCTTTGGTGAAATGCTGAGCACAATCAGCTAACGTTCCCTTTGGCCGTGGCTTTTGCTGCCAGCAAACAAAAAAGCTACCCACTGATTTCTGGTGGCATCGTCTTTTGGAAGAAAAAATCGTTGTTTTTCTTCGCGTCCAAAAAGTAAACGGACAAGCAGCTTTGGGAGAGATACTGACAAAATTGCACCTCAAACGATCTGCGGTTCTTCTTTTGTATTTCCAAAAGTGAAGATGCTACTAAGGCATAGTATGATCTGCCGTTGTTAGTGCCTGCTAGAATAGTTTCGGTGTGGGCAGGTCCAGCGCCATGATTGGCTCTGGCTAAGTCTGTACTAATTGGATGGCACAACCTGGCGTCAGGTTTTTACCCAGATCTCGTGAAGATCTCGGGAGGAGCTGTTCAGAGAGGAAATCACGCTCACGAAATCACGTTCTTGGATTATGGCAAAACCCCTGTATCTTATGTTTAGAAACTTTTCAGAGGTTGAGCGTGGACAACCAACATTATAACATTACTAATATGTATTAAAAGAAGGATCAGCATAATAGGTCCCCTTTAACATAACGTGAGTCAAACCATGGACCCGTGTTCGTCAGAGGCACACGCATCCACTGCCTCTGCACTCGGCCGGTTCAGACCGTCCCCCCGACCTCTGGGCCACACCTCCTTATTTGCACACAGGTTGAAAAGCCAAATGAAAAATGGAAAAGGCAAATGGAAAATGGAAACGCCAAATGAGAAATCCAAATGGAGAAGCCAAATGGAAAATGGAAAATCAAAATGGCAAATGCAAAATGCCAAATGTAAAATGGTAACGGAAAATGCAAACATAAATAAAAAATTAAATGATAATTTTATCTTTTCCATTTAAGCTTTTGATTTAAGCATTTCCATTTAAGCCTTTCCATTTCCCATTTTGAGTTTTACATTTGATGTTTCCCTATTGCTATTTAACTTTTCATTTTCAATTTCATCTTTACAATTTAAGTTTTCCGTTTGACCATTTCTATTTACATATTAGCATTTTAAATTTAACGTTTCATTGTCGTTTTATCCATTTACGTATTTGCATTTGAAATTTTACTTGTTTCATTTTCGTTTTGTAGTTTCACATTATCATTTTACATGTTTCATTAGGTTTTTCCCTTTGTTTTTTATTTTTTACATTTAATTTTGGCCTGATTATTTTAATTTTCATTTTCATTTGGATTATGAGCAAAAATACCCTCCATAGTTTGCACTCCCTTCAGGAAAACGCATTGTACACGGTCTAGCAGTGTCCAATGGCTGTGAATGGACACCTGCACCCATCAACATCTCGCCACCACCCCAACGTGCTTGAGGGGTGCGAGGGCCCTTTGAACGCAGCTTGCAGCTTTAATTAGGGCCCGAGCACCGAATGGTGTGAGGACCCTGTTGTAATTGTAATGTTTATTATTATTATTATTATTATTATTATTTTTAACCGAAATGAATTGCATTTTTGATGGCCTTAACATGGTCAAAAACTCATGAAATTTGGCACGCACCTCAGGCCTGGCGAAAATTTTAGTTTTGTGCAGGCAACGTATATGTACCTGCCCCGGTGGCTCTATAGCGCCACCAAATAGCGGTAATTTTGGAACGCACTTGCTCGGATTCTCACGAAATTTGGTATTGCCATCGTAGTCATAATGAAGGGTTTTGTCAATTTTTTTGAAATTTTTTCTCCTCACAGGAAGTGAGCTGTGAGCCATTTCCTGCATTTTTCCGGATTTTACAAACACATTTTTGAGGGCCTTAGCATACTTGAAAACTTGCCAAACTTTGCAAAGAGATTGAAAAAATGAAGCTTTTCGATTTGATATCCCATTTAGCACTGGGTGTGACATGGTGTCTCTATAGCGCCCCCTAATACATAATTGCATTTTTGAGGGCCATGCTCAAAAACTCAAGAAATTTTGCATACTTATTAAGTTGTTCAAAAGATTTATAACTTTAGAGGGTTTACAGATGTTCGAGTCAAAATGGCATTATAGCGCCCCCTAGAAAATTTCAATGAAGCAGCCCTCGCAGCCCGTTTAACCTACATGTACGAAATTCAGTGTACATGTGGATTATTCCGAGACCTAAAAAAAAGTCTCTTGGTGCCATCACCTAGACTCAACAGGAAGTCCGCCATTTTTAATTGAAATTGCAACTTTATTAAATTTTTTGCCATTAACAGGCATCGTACTTTAACGAACTCCTCCTAGATAATTTATCCGATCAACTTAAAATTTGGCATATGACATCTAAAGACCTTGCCGATGTTAAATTACGAAGCTTTTTTGGATTCATCGAACTATGTATCTGTGGCGTCGCGGCGAATTTCGTTGTTCCGCCATGAAAGAGGAAGTTGGTTTTACTCCCACATACTTCGTGAGATTTGCGCGAAACTTTACAGGCTTGATAACAGTCTACTTACAAGTATAAAAATATGTTGATATTAGATTGGGTGTGGCCAAGTGGCTCCACAGCTCCCTCTAGAAATGGACACGTTGAGATAAAAGTGCTTGAATGTTCATGAAATTTGGTCTGATCATTGCATTTGTCATGCCGGGTAATGGTAATTTTTTTGAAATTTTTTGGCCAAACAGGAAGTGAGCTATGTGCCATTTCCTGTGTTTTTCCAAATTTTACGAACACACGTTTGAAGGCCTTAGAATACTCGAAATCTTGCAAAACGTTGCACAATTTATAAATGTCTTATCGTCTTCATTTTCCTACATCAATTGGCACTAAATGTGGCATAATGGCTCTATAGCGCCGCCTATCAGATTTTTATAAGAATTGCCCTTTTGAGGGTCTCAACATGCTTGAAAACTCACAAAATTTTGTACACCTATAAAGCCCATCATGCATATCACTATGATCAAAAGCTTACACTTAACCATGGCAAAATGGTATCATAAGCCCCCCTGAAAAATTTCAAAAACGCAGCCCTCAGGCTCGGTAAACCTACATGTACGAAATTCGGTAGACATGTGATTTATGCTGAGACCTAAAAAAAGTCTTTTGGTGCCATGACCTAGACTCAACAGGAAGTCCGCCATTTTTAATTGAAATTTCAACTTTTAAAAATTTTTCGTCATTATCAGGCATCGTACTTTAACGAACTCCTCCTAGAGATTTTATCCGATCAACTTAAAATTTGGCGAGTGACATCATAAGACCTTTCCGATGTAAAATTACGAAGGTTTTTTGGATATATCAAACGATGTATCCGTGGCGTCGCAGCGAATTTCGATGTTTCGCCATGAAACAGGAGAATGATTTTACTCTCACATACTTTGTGTGAGTTGCCCAAACCTTTACAGGCTTGATAATGGTCTCCTTCCTAGTATAAATATATGCTGATATTTTATTGGGTGTGGCCAGGTGGCTCCACAGCGCCCTCTTACCACAGCCATGTTAAGATAAGTTCTTGAATGTTCATGAAATTTGATGTGATCGTTGAATTTCTCTTGCAAATACGTGGTAATTTATTAGAATTTTTTTGGCAAAACAGGAAGTGAGCTATGAACCATTTCCTGCGTTTTTCCAAATTTTACGAACACACGTTGAAAGGCCTTCGGATATTCTAAAGCTTGCAAAATGTTGCACAAATTGTCAGTGTCTTATGAACTTCGACTTGATATCCCAATTGGCATTTAATATGGCACAATGCCACGGTAGCGCCCCCTAAGCATTTTTTTAAAAGAATTGCCCTGTTGAGGGTCTCAACATGCTTGAAAATTTACAAAAATCAATACACTCATGGAGACCGGTATTATGATTACTATGTTATAGGCTTTGCACGCAGGCATGTCAAAATGGTATCATAGCGCCCTCCAGAAAATTTCAACAAAAGAGTTCTCATAGTTCAGGTCACCTACATGAACAAATTTTGGTGGAGACATGAAATGAGCCAAGGCTTGTAAAAAAATTAAACAGTGCCATGACCCGAACCCAACAGGAAGTGCATTATTTTGAATTAAAATTTCAACTTTTTTTCATGAGCAGGTTTCATACTTTAATGTAATCCACCTATTGATTTGAGGAGTGGTGTTTGCACTCCCCTCAGGAAAACACATTGTACACAGTCTGGCAGTGTCCAATGGCTGTAAATACACATGCACCCATCAAAATCTCCCCACCACCCCAACGTGCGCGAGGGGTGCGAGGGCCCTTTCAACGCTGCTTGCAGCTTTAATTATTAGGGCCCGAGCACCAACCGGTGCCAGTGCCCGGAACGGGTCCTGGCACCGAAGGTGCGAGGAACCTATTGTTTTTGATGGGATTTTTAGGATTTGATGGGATTTTTTTTTGTTATTATTATTATTATTATTTTTATTCTGCTGCGAGAACGCGTTTTTGAGGGCCTTGCCATGCACGAAAACTCACAAAAATTTGCAGAGACGTCAGTCGTGGTGAAAATTTCAAAGTTTTTTTATTTTTGTGCTCGGACATGCCCCGGTGGCTCTATAGCGCCACCAAACACGCGGCCATTTTGGAACGCAATTGCTCGGATTCTCACTAAATTCGATATGGCCATAGTAGTCATTGTGAAGTTTTCTGTCAATTTTTTTGAAATTTTTTCTCCTCACAGGAAGTGAGCTGTGAGCCATTTCCTGCGTTTTTCCAGATTTTACAAACACATTTTTAAGGGTCTTATCATACTCGAAAACTCGCCAAACTTGGCTCATAGGTTGAAAACATGAATCTTTTCGATTTGATGTCTCATTTGGCACTAAGTGTGACATAGTGGCTCTATAGCGCCCCCTAATAGATAATTGCATTTTTGAGGGCTTCAACATGCTCGAAAACTCACGAAATTTTGCCAAATTATAAAGCCGGTCATAGGTTTCACTATGATATAGGGTTTACAGATGGGCATGGCAAAATCACATTATAGCGCCACCTAGAAAATTTCATTGAAGCAGCCCTCGCAGCGTGTTTAACCTACATGTACAAAATTCGGTGTCCATGTAGTCTATGCCAAGCCCTAAAAAAAAGTTTCTTGGTGCCATGACCTAGACTCAACAGGAAGTCCGCCATTTTTAATTGAAATTGCAACTTTTTTTGATTTTTCGCCATTCACAGGCGTCGTACTTTAACAAACTCCTCCTAGAGATTTTATCCGATCAACTTAAAATTTGGCATATGACATCTAAAGACCTTGCCGATGTTAAATTGCGAAGCTTTTTTGGATTCATCTAATGATGTATCCATGGCGTTGCGGCGAATTTCGATGTTCCGCCATGATACAGGAAGTTGGTTTAACTCCCACATACTATGTGATATTTGCCTGAAACTTTACAAGCTTGATAAAAGTGTCCTCCCAAGTATAAATATATGCTGATATTACATCGGGAGTGGCCAGGTGGCTCCACAGCGCCCACTAGCCAAGGCCATGTAAAGATAAAAGTGCTTGAATGTTCATGAAATTTGGTGTGATCATTGAATTTGTCATGCAGGGTTATGGTAATTTTTTTTTAATTTTTTGCCCCAACAGGAAGTGAGCTATGAGCCATTTCCTGCGTTTATCCAAATTTTACGAACACATGTTTGAGGGCCTTAGAATACTCCAAAACTTGGAAAACATTGCTGAAATTATAAGTATCTTATGGTCTTCAATTTGATACACTAGTTGGAACTTAATGTGGGACAATGGCTCTACAGCGCCCCCAATCATTTTTTGAAAACAATTGCCCTTTTGATTGTCTAAACATGCTTGAATACTCACGAAATTTTGTACACGTGTTAAGCCCGTCATTCCTCTCACAAGGATATTGGGATCACGCATCGGTGTGGCAAAATAGCATTATAGCGCCCCCTTGAAAATTGTAACGACGCAGCCCTCAGGGTCCTTTTCACCTACAAGTATGACATTCGGGGGACATGTGGATTATGCCGAAACCTAAAAAAAAGTCTCTTGGTCCCATGACCTAGACTCAACAGGAAATCTACCATTTTTAATTGATATTGCAACTTTTTTGGATTTTTCGCCATTCACAGGCGTCGTACTTTAACAAACTCCTCCTAGAGATTTTATCCGATCAAAGTAAAATTTAGCGAATGACATCTAACGACCTTGCCGATGTTACACTGTGAAACGTTTTTGGATTCATCAAACAATGTATCTGTGGCGTCGAAACGAATTTCGATGTTCCGCCATGAAACAAGAAGTTGGTTTTACTCCCACATACTTTGTGAGATTTGCCTGAAACTTTACAAGCTTGATAAAAGTGTCCTCTCAAGTATACATATATGCTGATATTAGATCGGGAGTGGCCAGGTGGCTCCACAGCGCCCACTAGCCACTGCCATGTTAGGATTATAGTGCATGAATGTTGATGATATTTGTTGTGATCATTATATTTGTCATGCAGGTTTATGGTAATTTTTTAGAAGTTTTTCGGCCAAACAGGAAGTGAGCTAGGAGCCATTTCCTGTGTTTTTCCAAATTTTACTAAAACACATTTTAAGGCCATCGGATAGTCCAAAACTTGCAAAACGTTGCACAAATTGTCAGTGGCTTATGATCTTCGATTTGATATTCCAATTGGCAATTAATGTGGTACAATGGCTCTGTAGCGCCCCCTAATCATTTTTTCAAAAGATTTGCCCTTTTGAGGGTCTCAGCATGCTTGAAAACTGACAAGAATCAACACAATCGTGCAGCCTGGTATTACAATTACTATGGTATAGGTTTGGCACGCAGGAATGTCAAAATGGAATCGTAGTGCCCCTAGAAAATTTCAACAAAACAGTTCTCATGGTTCAGTTCACCTACATAAACAAACTTTGGTGGAGACATGAAACATGCCAAGACTTTTAAAAAAATTATGAAGTGCCATGACGCGAACCCAACAGGAAAGCTATATTCTGAATTAAAAGTTCATTTTTTTTCATCAACAGCCGGCATACTTTCACGTACTCCACCGCTTGATTTCAGGAATGGTGTTTGCACTCCACTCAGGAAAACACATTGTACAGTCTAGCTGTGTCCAATGGATGTGAATGCACACCTGCACCCGTCAACATCTCGCCACCACCCCCAACGTTTGTAAGGGGTGCGAGGGTTCTTTCAAAGCTTGATTGCAGCTTTAATTATAATTATTATTATTTTTATTCTGCTTTCGAGAACGCGTTTTTGAGGGCCTTGCCATGCACGAAAACTCACAAAAATTTGCAGAGACGTCAGTCTTGGCGAAAATTTCAAAGTAATGTTATTTTAGTGCTTGGACATGCCCCAGTGGCTCTATAGCGCCACCAAACACGCGGCCATTTTGGAACGCAATTGCTCGAATTCTCACGAAATTTGATATGGCCAAAGTAGTCATTATGAAGTTTTTTGTCAATTTTTTTGAATTTTTTTTGCCTCAAAGGAAGTGAGCTATGAGCCATTTCCTGCGGTTTTTCAGATTTTACGAAGACATTTTTGATTGCCTTATCGTAGTCAAAAACTCGCCAAACTTGGCTCATAGGTTGAAAATATGAATCTCTTCAATTTGATGTCCAATTTGGCACTGGGTGTGACATGATGGCTCGATAGCGCCCCCTAATACATAATTGCATTTTTGAGGGCCTCATCATGCTCGAAAACTCACAAAATTTTGCACAGTTATTAAGCCTGTCATACGTTTTACTATGATATAGGGTTTACAGATAAGCATGGCAAAATCGCATTATAGCGCCACCTAGAAAATTTCAATGAAGCAGCCCTCGCAGTGTGTTTAGCCTCCATGTACAAAATTCGGTTTCCATGTAGATTATGCCAAGCCCGAAAAAAAAGTCTCTTGGTGCCATTATCTAGACTCAACAGAAAGTCCGCCATTTTTAATTGAAATTGCAACTTTTTTTGATTTTTCGCCATTCACAGGCGTCGTACTTTAACGAACTCCTCCTAGAGATTTTATCCGATCAACTTAAAATTTGGCGTATGACATCTAAAGACCCTGCCGATGTTAAATTGCGAAGCTTTTTGGATTCATCTAACGATGTATCCGTGTTTCCTGCGTATTTCCAAATTTTACGAACACATGTTTGAGGGCCTTAGAATACTCCAAAACTTGGAAAACATTGCAGAAATTATAATTATCTTATGCTCTGCAATTTAAGACACCAATTGGAACTTCATGTGGGACAGTGGCTCTATAGCGCCCCCTATCACTTTTTTAAAACAATTGCTCTTTTGATTGTCTAAACATGCCTGAAAACTCAGGAAATTTTGCACACGTATTAGGCCGGTCATTCCTTTCACAAAGATATTGGGATCAAGCAAGGGTGTGGCAAAATAGCATTATAAGCGCCCCTAGAAAATTTTAATGAAGCACCCCTCACAGTCCTTTTCACCTACATGTACGAAATTCGGGGGACATGTGGATTATGCTGAAACCTAAAAAAAAGTCTCTTGGTGCCGTGACCTAGACACAACAGGAGGTCCGCCATTTTTAACTGAAATTGCAACTTTTTTTGATTTTTTGCCATTCACAGGCGTCGTACTTTAACGAACTCCTCCTAGAGATTTTATCTGATCAACTTAAAATTTGGCGTATGACATCTAAACACGTTGCCGATGTCAAATTGCGAAGCTTTTTTGGATTCATCGCACGATGTATCCATGGCGTTGCGGAGAATTTCGATGTTCCGCCATGAAACAGGAAATTGGTTTTACTCCCACATTCTATGTGAGATTTGCCTGAAACTTCACAAGCTTGATAATAGTGTCCTCCCAAGTATAAATATGTGCTGATATTAGATCGGGAGAGGCCAGGTGGCTCCACAGCGCCCACTAGCCACGGCCATGTTAAGATAAAAGTGCTTGAATGTTCATGAAATTTGGTGTGATCATTGAATTTGTCATGCAGGGTTATGGTAATTTTTTTGAAATTTTTTTTTGCCAAACAGGAAGTGAGCTATGAGCCATTTCCTGCGTTTATCCAAATTTTACGAACACATGTTTGAGGGCCTTAAAATACTCTAAAACTTGGAAAACGTTGCAGAAATTAAAACTATCTTATGGTTTTCAATTTGATACACCAATTGCAACTAAATGAGGGACAATGGCTCTATAGCGCCCCCAATCATTTTTTTAAAACAATTGCCCTTTTGATTGTCTTAACATGCTTGAATACTCACAAAATTTTGCAGACCTATTAAGCCGGTCATTTCTTTAACAAGGATATTGGGAACACGCATGGGTGTGGCAAAATAGCATTAAAGCCCCCCCTAGAAAAATTCAATGAAGTAGCCCTCGCAGCCTGTTTAACCTACATGTACGAAATTCGGTGTGCATGTGGATTATGCCGAGACCTAAAAAAAAGTCTCTTGGTGCCATGAACTAGACTCAACAGGAAGTCCGCCATTTTTAATTGAAATTGCAGCTTTTTTTTGATTTTTTTGCCATTAACAGGCATCGTACTTTAACGAACTCCTCTTAGAGGTTTTATCCAATCAACTTCAAATTTGGCATATGACATCTAAAGACCTTGCCAATGTTAAATTGCGAAGCTTTTTTGGATTCATCGAAAGATGTATCCGTGGCGTCGCGGCGAATTTCGATGTTCCGCCATGAAAGAGGAAGTTGGTTTTACTCCCACATACTTTGTAAGATTTTCCTGAAACTTTAAAAGCTTGATAACAGTCTCCTCCCAAGTATAATTACATGCTACTTTTAGATTGGGAGTGGTCAGGTGGCTCCACAGCGCCCTCTAGCACTGGCCATTTTAAGATAAAAGTGCTTGAATGTTCATGAAATTTGGTGTGATCATTGAATTTGTCATCCAGGGTTATGGTAATTTTTTTGAAGTTTTTTGGCCAAACAGGAAGTGAGCTATGAGCCATTTCCTGCGTTTTTCCAAATTTTACGAACACACGTTTGAAGGCCTTAGAATACTCGAAAAATTGCAAAACGTTGCAGAAATTATAATTGTCTTATAAATCGCTAATTTCATATATCAATTGGCAGTAAATGTGGCACAATGGCTCTATAGTGCCCCCTAATTTTTTTCAAAAGAATTGCCCTTTTGAGGGTCTCAACATGATTGAAAATTTACAAAAATCAACACACTTGTTGAGCCCGGTATTACGATTACTTTGGTATAGGTTTTGCACACAGGCATGTCAAAATGTTATCATAGCGCCCTCCAGAAAATTTCAACAAAACAGTTCTCATAGTTCAGTTCACCTACATGAACAAAATTTGGTGGAGACATGAAACGTGCCAAGTCTTGTAAAAAAATAATATAGTGCCATGACCCGAACCCAACAGGAAGTGCATTATTTTGAATTAAAATTTCAACTTTTATTCAAGAACAGGCGTCATACATTAAGGTGCTCCAACTATTGATTTCAGGAGTGGTGTTTGCGCTCCACTCAGTGAAACACATTGTACACAATATAGCAGTGTCCAATGGCTGTGATAGGAAACCTGAACCTGTCAACATCTCGGCACCACCCCAACGTGCACGAGGGGGGCGAGGGCCCTTTCAACGCTGCTTGCAGCTTTAATTATTATTATTATTATTATTATTATTTTTAACCGAAATGAATTGCATTTTTGAGGGCTTTACCATGGTCAAAAACTCATGAAAATTGGCAGGCACCTCAGGCCTGGCGAAAATTTTAGTTTTGTGCTGGCAGCGTATATGTACCTGCCCAAGTGGCTCTATAGCGCCACCAAATAGCGGCAATTTTGGAACGCACTTGCTCGGATTCTCACGAAATTTGGTGGGGCCATAGAAGTCATAATGCAGGGTTTTGTCAATTTTTTTGAAATTTTTTCTCCTCACAGGAAGTGAGCTGTGAGCCATTTCCTGTGTTTTTCCAGATTTTACAAACACATTTTTGAGGGCCTTCGTATACTTGAAAACTCGCCAAACTTTGCATAGAATTTGAAAATATAAAGCTGTTCTATTTGATATCCCATTTGGCACTGGATGTGACATGGTGGCTCTATAGCGCCCCCTAATACATAATTGCATTTTTGAGGGCCTCAGCACGCTCAAAAACTCACAAAATTTTGTACACTTATTGAGTTGGTCATATGATTAATAATTGTAGAGGGATCACAGATGTTTGAGGCAAAATGGCATTATAGCGCCCCCTTGAAAATTTCAATGAAGCAGCCCTCACAGCCCGTTGAACATACATGTACGAAATTCGGTGTACATGTGGACAATGCCGAGACCTAAAAAAAAGTCTCTTGGTGCCATGACCTAGACTCAACAGAGAGTCCGCCATTTTTAATTGAAACTGCAACTTTTTTGATATTTTGCCATTCACAGGCGTTGTACTTTAACGAACTCCTCCTAGAGATTTTATTCGATCAAGTTAAAATTTGGCGTATGACATCTAAAGACCTTGCCGATGTTAAATTGCGAAGCATTTTTGGATTCATCTAACGATGTATCCGTGGCGTTGCGGCAAATTTTGATGTTCCGCATTGAAACAGGAAGTTGGTTTTACTCCCGCATACTATGTGAGATTTGCCTGAAACTTGACAAGCTTGATAAAAATGTCCCCCCAAGTATAAATATATGCTGGTTTTAGATCGGGAGTTGCCAGGTGGCTCCACAGCGCCCACTATCCATGGCCATGTAAAGATAAAAGTGCTTGAATGTTCATGAAATTTGGTGTGATCATTGAATTTGTCATGCAGGGTTATGGAAACTTTTTTGAAATTTTTTGGCCAAACAGGAAGTGAGCTATGAGCCATTTCCTGCGTTTATCCAAATTTTACGAACACGTTTGAGGGCCTTAGAATACTCCAAAACTTGGAAAAAATTGCAGAAATTATAACTATCTTATGGTCTTCAATTTGACACACCAATTGGAACTTAATGTAGGACAATGGCTCTATAGCGCCCCCAATCATTTTTTTAAAACAATTGCCCTTTTGATTGTCTAAACATGCTTGAATACTCACAAAATTTTGCACACGTATTAAGACGGTCATTCCTTTCACAAGAATATTGGGATCACAGATGGGTGTGGCAAAATAGCATTATAGCGCCACCTGGAAAATTTAAATGAAGCAACCCTTGGGGTCCTTTTGACCTACACGTACGAAATTCGGGGGACATGTGGATTATGCCGAAACCTAAAAAAAAGGCTCTTGGTGCCATGACCTAGACTCAACAGGAAGTCCGCCATTTTTTATTGAAATTAAAACTTTTTTGGATTTTTCGCCATTCACAGGCGTCGTACTTTAACAAACTCCTCCTAGAGATTTTGTCCGATCAAAAGAAAATTTGGCAAATGATATCTAAAAACCTTGCCGATGTTAAATTGCGAAGCGTTTTTGGATTCATCGAACGATGTATCCGTGGCGTCGCAACGAATTTCGATGTTCCGCCATGAAACAAGAAGTTGGTTTTACTCCCACATACTTTGTGAGATTTGCCTGAAACTTTACAAGCTTGATAAAAGTGTCCTCTCAAGTATACATTTTTTCTGATATTAGATCGGGAGTGGCCAGGTGGCTCCACAGCGCCCACTAGCCACTGCCATGTTTGGATAAAAGTGCATGAATGTTCATATTTGTTATGATCATGATATTTGTCATGCAGGGTTATGGTAATTTTTTAGAAATTTTTTGGCCAAACAGGAAGTGAGCTATGAGCCATTTCCTGTGTTTTTCCAAATTTCACGAAAACACGTTTTAAGGCCATCGGATATTCCAAAACTTGCAAAACGTTGCACAAATTGTCAGTATCTTAAAATTTTCGATTTGATATCCCATTTGGCACTTAATGTGGCACAATGCCTCTGCAGCGCCCCCTAATAATTTTTTCAAAAGAATAACCCTTTTGAGGGTCTCAGCATGCTAGAAAACTGACAAGAATCAACACACTTGTGGAGCCTGGTATTACAATTACTATGCTGTGGGTTTGGCACGCAGATATGTCAAAATCGCATCGTAGTGCCTCCAGAAAATTTCAGCTCAAAACAGTTCTCATGGTTCAGTTCACCTTCATAAACAAACTTTGGTAGAGACAAGAAACATGCCAAGACTTGTAAAAAAATTATGACGTGCCATGACGCAAACCCAACAGGAAGTCCATTATTCTGAATTAAAATTTCAGTTTTTTTTCATGAACAGCCGTCATACTTTAACGTACTCCACCTATTGATTTCTGGAATGGTGTTTGCAATCCACTCAGGAAAACATATTGTACAGTCTAGCAGTGTACAATGGATGTGAATGCACACCTGCACCTGTCAACATTTTGCCACCACCCCGTGCAGAGGGGGCGAGGGTTCTTTCAACGCTGCTTGCAGCTTTAATTATTATTATTTTTATTCTGCTTTTTAACGCTTGCGTTTTTGAGGGCCTTGCCATGCAAAAACTCACAAAAATTTGCAGAGACGTCAGTCTTGGTGAAAATTTCAAATTATTGTTATTTTTGTGCTTGGACATGCCCCAGTGGCTCTATAGCGCCACCAAACACGCAGCCATTTTGGAACGCAATTACTCGGATTCTCACGAAAATCGATATGGCCATAGTCGTCATTATGAAGTTTTTTGTCAATTTTTTTGAAATTTTTTGACCCCACAGGAAGTGAGCTTTGAGCCATTTCCTGCGTCTTTTCAGATTTTACGAAGACATTTTTGAGCGTCTTATCATACTCGAAAACTCGCCAAACTTGGCTCATAGGTTGAAAACATGAATCTCTTCGATTTGATGTCTCATTTGGCACTGGGTGTGACATGGTGGCTGTACAGCGCCCCCTAATAGATAATTGCATTTTTGATGGCCTCAACATGCTCGAAAACTCACGAAATTTTGCAAACTTATAAAGCCCGTCATAAGTTTTACTATGATATAGGGTTTACAGATGTGCATGGCAAAATGGCATTATAGCGCCACCTAGAAAATTTCAATGAAGCTGCCCTCGCAGCGTGTTTAACCAACGTGTACAAAATTCAGTGTCCATGTAGATTATGCCAAGCCCTAAAAATAAGTCTCTTGGTGCCATGACCTAGACTCAACAGGAAGTCCGCCATTTTTAATTGAAATTGCAACTTTTTTTGATTTTTCGCCATTCACAGGCGTCGTGCTTTAACGAACTCCTCCTAGAGATTTTATCCGATCAACTTAAAATTTGGCCTATGACATCTAAAGACGTTGCCGATGTTAAATTGCGAAGCTTTTTGGATTCATCTAACAATGTATCCGTGGCGTTGCGGCGAATTTTGATGTTCCGCCATGAAACAGGAAGTTGGTTTTACTCCCACATACATGTGAGATTTGCCTGAAACGATACAAGCTTGATAAAAGTGTCCTCCCAAGTATAAAGATATACTGATATTAGATCGGGAGTGGCCAGGTGGCTCCACAGCGCCCACTAGCCACTGCCATGTAAAGATAAAAGTGCTTCAATGTTCGTGAAATTTGGTGAGATCATTGAATTTGTCATGCAGGGTTATAGTAATTTTTTTGAAATTTTTTGGCCAAACAGGAAGTGAGCTATGAGCCATTTCCTGCGTTTATCCAAATTTTATGAACACATGTTTGAGGGCCTTAGAATACTCCAAAACTTGGAAAACATAGCAGCAATTATAACTGTCTAATGGTCTTCAATTTGATGCACCAATTGGCCCTTAATGTGGGACAATGGCTCTATAGCGCCCCCAATCATTTTTTTAAAACAATTGCCCTTTTGAGGGTCTAAGCATGCTTGAATACTCACAAAATTTTGCCCACCTATTGAGCCGGTCATTCCTTTGACTAGGATATTGAAATCACAAATAGGTGTGGCAAAATAGCATTATAGCGCCCCCTAGAAAATTTTAATGAAGCAGCCCTCGGGGTCCTTTTCACCTACATGTACGAAATTCTGTGGACATGTGGATTATGCCGAAACCTTAGAAAAAGTCTCTTGGTGCCATGACCTAGACTCAAAAGGAAGTCTGCCATTTTTACTTGAAATTGCAACTTTTTTGGATTTTTCGCCATTCACAGGCGTCGTACTTTAACGAACTCCTACTAGATATTTCATCCAATCAACTTAAAATTTGGCGAATGATATCTAAAGACGTTGCCAATTTTAAATTGTGAAGCTTTTTTGGATTCATTGCACGATGTATCTGTGGTGTCGCAACGAATTTCGATGTTCCGCCATGAAACAGGAAGTTGGTTTTAATCCCACATACTTTGTGAGTTTTGCCTGAAACCTTACAAGCTTGATAACAGTGTCCTCCCAAGTATACTTTTATTTTGATATTAGATCGGGAGTGGCCAGGTGGCTCCACAGCGCCCACTAGCCACGGCCATGTTAGAATAAAAGTGCATGAATGTTCATGAAATTTGGTGTGATCTTTAGATTTGTCATGCAGGGTTATGGTAATTTTTCGAAATTTTTCAGGCAAACAGGAAGTGAGTTATGAGCCATTTCCTGTGTTTTTCCAAATTTTAAGAACACACGTTTCAAGGCCTTTGGATATTCCAAAACTTGCAAAACGTTGCACCAATTGTCAGTTTCTTATGATCTTCGATTTGATATTCCAATTGGCAATTAATTTGGTACAATGCCTCTGTAGCGCCCCCTAATAATTTTTTCAAAAGATTTGCCCTTTTGAGGGTCTCAGCATGCTGGAAAACTTATAAGAATCAACACACTTGTGGAGCCTGGTATTACAATTACTATGGTATGGGTTTGGCTGGCAGGAATGTCAAAATGGCATCGTAGTGCCTCCAGAAAATTTCAACTCAAAACAGTTCTCATGGTTCAGTTCACCATCATAAACAAACTTTGGTGGAAACATGAAACATACCAAAACTTGTAAAAAAATTATGAAGTGCCATGACCAGTACCCACCAGGAAGTCCATTATTTTGAATTAAAATTTCAATTTTTTTTCATGAACAGCCGTCATACTTTAACGTACTCCACCTATTGATTTCAGGAATGGTGTTTGCACTCCACTCAGGAAAACACATTGCACAGTCTAGCAGTGTCCAATGGATGTGAATGCACACCTGCACCCGTCAACATCTCGCCACCACCCCCAACGTGCCCCAGGGGTGCGAGGGCCCTTTCAACGCTGCTTGCAGCTTTAATTATTATTATTATTATTTTTATTTTGCTGCGAGAACGCGTTTTTGAGGGCTTTGCCATGCACGAAAACTCACAAAAATTTGCAGAGACGTCAGTCGTGGGGAAAATTTCAAAATTTTGTTATTTTTGTGCACGGACATGCCCCGGTGACTCTATAGCGCCACCAAACACGCGGCCATTTTGGAACGCAATTGCTCGGATTCTCACGAAATTCGGTGGGGCCATAGTAGTCATTATGAAGTTTTTTGTCAATTTTTTTAACATTTTTTTGCCTTACAGGAAGTGAGCTATGAGCCATTTCCTGCGTTTTTTCAGATTTTACAAACACATTTTTGAGGGTCTTAGCAGACTCGAAAACTCGCCAATCTTGGCTCATAGGTTGAAAACATGAATCTCTTCGATTTGATATCTCATTTGGCACTGGGTGTGACATGGTGGCTCTTTAGCGCCCCCTAATATATAATTGCATTTTTGAGAGCCTCAACATCATCGAAAACTCTCAAAATTTTGCAAACTTATAAAGCCGGTCATACATTTTACTATGATGTAGGGTTTACAGATGGCATGGCAAAATCGCATTATAGCGCCACCTAGAAAATTTCAATGAAGCAGCCCTCGCAGCGTGTTGAACCTACATTTACAAAATTCGGTGTCCATGTAGATTATGCCAAGCCCTAAAAAAAAGTCTCTTGGTGCCATGACCTAGACTCAACAGGAAGTCCGCCATTTTTAATTGAAATTGCAACTTTTTTGATTTTTTGGCTTTCACAGGCGTCATTTTAAAAACTCCTCCTAGAGATTTTATCTGATCAACTTAAAATTTGGCTCTAAAGACCTTGCCGATGTTAAATTGTGAAGCTTTTTTTGGATTCATCGAACGATGTATCCGTGGCGTTCTAACAAATTTCGATGTTTCGCCATGAAACAGGAAGTTGGTTTTACTCCCACATACTATGTGAGATTTGCCTGAAACTTTACAAGCTTGATGAAAGTGTCCTCCCAAGTAAACTTTTATTTTGATATTAGATCGGGAGTGGCCAGGTGGCTCCACAGCGCCCACTAGCCACTGCCATGTTAGAATAAAAGTGCATGAATGTTCATGAAATTTGGTGTGATCTTTAGATTTGTCATGCAGGGTTATGGTAATTTTTTTAAAATTTTTCGCCAAACAGGAAGTGAGTTATGAGCCATTTCCTGTGTTTTTCCAAATTTTAAGAACACATGTTTCAAGGCCTTTGGATATTCCAAAACTTGCAAAACGTTGCACCAATTGTCAGTTTCTTATGATCTTCGATTTGATATTCCAATTGGCAATTAATTTGGTACAATGCCTCTGTAGCGCCCCCTAATAATTTTTTCAAAAGATTTGCCCTTTTGAGGGTCTCAGCATGCTGGAAAACTTATAAGAATCAACACACTTGTGGAGCCTGGTATTACAATTACTATGGTATGGGTTTGGCTGGCAGGAATGTCAAAATGGCATCGTAGTGCCTCCAGAAAATTTCAACTCAAAACAGTTCTCATGGTTCAGTTCACCTTCATAAACAAACTTTGGTGGAAACATGAAACAAACCAAAACTTGTAAAAAAATTATGAAGTGCCATGACCAGTACCCAACAGGAAGTCCATTATATTGAATTAAAATTTCAATTTTTTTTCATGAACAGCCATCATACTTTAACGTACTCCACCTATTGATTTCAGGAATGGTGTTTGCACTCCACTCAGGAAAACACATTGTACAGTCTAGCAGTGTCCAATGGATGTGAATGCACACCTGCACCCGTCAACATCTCGCCACCACCCCCAACGTGCCCCAGGGTGCGAGGGGCCCTTTCAACGCTGCTTGCAGCTTTAATTATTATTATTATTATTTTTATTCTGCTGCGAGAACGCGTTTTTGAGGGCCTTGCCATGCACAAAAACTCATAAAAATTTGCAGAGACGTCAGTCGTGGGGAAAATTTCAAAATTTTGTTATGTTTGTGCTCGGACATGCCCCGGTGGCTCTATAGCGCCACCAAACACACGGCCATTTTGGAACGCAATTGCTCGGATTCTCACGAAATTCGGTGGGGCCATAGTAGTCATTATGAAGTTTTTTGTCAATTTTTTTGAAATTTTTTTGCCTCACAGGAAGTGAGCTATGAGCCATTTCCTGCGTTTTTTCAGATTTTACAAACACATTTTTGAGGGTCTTAGCAGACTCGAAAACTCGCCAATCTTGGCTCATAGGTTGAAAACATGAATCTCTTCGATTTGATATCTCATTTGGCACTGGGTGTGACATAGTGGCTCTTTAGCGCCCCCTAATATATAATTGCATTTTTGAGAGCCTCAACATCATCGAAAACTCTCAAAATTTTGCAAACTTATAAAGCCGGTCATACATTTTACTATGATGTAGGGTTTACAGATGGGCATTGCAAAATCGCATTATAGCGCCACCTAGAAAATTTCAATGAAGCAGCCCTCGCAGCGTGTTGAACCTACATTTACAAAATTCGGTGTCCATGTAGATTATGCCAAGCCCTAAAAAAAAGTCTCTTGGTGCCATGACCTAGACTCAACAGGAAGTCCGCCATTTTTAATTGAAATTGCAACTTTTTTTGATTTTTGGCCTTTCACAGGCGTCGTACTTTAACGAACTCCTCCTAGAGATTTTATCTGATCAACTTAAAATTTGGCGTATGACATCTAAAGACCTTGCCGATGTTAAATTGAGAAGCTTTTTGGATTCATCGAACGATGTATCCGTGGCGTTCTTGACAAATATCGATGTTTAAGCCATGAAACAGGAAGTTGGTTTTACTCCCACATACTATGTGAGATTTGCCTGAAACTTTACAAGCTTGATAAAAGTGTCCTCCAAAGTATAAATATATGCTGATATTAGATCGGGAGTGGCCTGGTGGCTCCACAGCGCCCACTAGCCACGGCCATGTTTAGATAAAAGTGCTTGAATGTTCATGAAATTTGGTGAGATCATTGAATTTGTCATGCAGGGTTATAGTAATTTTTTTGAAATTTTTTTGCCAAACAGGAAGTGAGTTATGAGCCATTTCCTGCGTTTATCCAAATTTTACGAACACATGTTTGAGGGCCTTAGAATACTCCAAAACTTGCAAAACGTTGCAGAAATGATAACTATCATATGCTCTTCAATTTGATACACCAATTAGAACTTAATGTGGGAAAATGGCTCTATAGCGCCCCCAATCAGATTTTTAAAAGAATTGTCATTTTGAGGGTCTTAACATGCTCGAAAACAGACAAAATTTTGAACACATATAAGGACAATCATGCCTATCACTATAATAAAAAGCTCACACATAGGCGTGGCAAAATGGCATTATTGCGCCCCCTGGAAAATTTTTAAAAAGCAGCCCTCGTAGCTCGGAAAACATACATGTTCAAAATTCGGTGGACATGTGATTTATGCTGACACCTAAAAAAAGGTTTCTTGGTGCCATGAACTAGACTCAACAGGAAGTCTGCCATTTTTAATTGAAATTTCAACTTTTTAATTTTTTTTGTCATTAACTGGCGTCGTACTTTAACGAACTCCTCCTAGAGATTTTATCCGATCAACTTAAAATTTGGCGAGTGACATCTTAAGACCTTTCCAATGTTAAATTGCGAAGTTTTTTTTTTGATATATTTAACAATGTATCCTTGGCGTCACGGCGAATTTCGATGTTTTGCCATGAAACAGGAAGTTGATTTTACTCCCACATACTTTGTGTGATTTTGCTGAAACTTTTCAGGCTTGATAAAAGTGTCCTTCCAAGTATAAATATATGCTGATATTAGATCAAGAGTGGCCAGGTGGTTCCACAGCGCCCCCTAGCCAGAGCCATGTGAAGATAAAAGTGCTTGAATGTTCATGAAATTTGGTGTGATCATTGAATTTGTCATGCAGGGATATGGTAATTTTTTAGAACTTTGTTGGCCAAACAGGAAGTGAGCTATGAGCCATTTCCTGCGTTTTTCCAAATTTTACGAACACATGTTTGAGGGCCTTAGAATACTCCAAAACTTGGAAAACGTTCCAGAAATTATAAATATCTTATGGTCTTCAATTTGATACACCTATTGGAACTTAATGTGGGACAATGGCTCTATAGCGCCCCCAATCATTTTTTTAAAACAATTACCCTTTTGATCGTCAAAACATGCTTGAATACTCAAGAAATTTTGCACTCGTATTAAGCCGGTCAATCATTTCACAAGCATATTGGGATCATGCTTGGGTTGGCAAAATAGCATTATAGAGCACCCTAGAAAATTTTAACGAAAACAGCCCTCGGGGTCCTTTTCACCTACATGTACGAAATTCGGGGGACATGTGGATTATGCCGAAACCTAAAAAAAAGTCTCTTGGTGCCGTGACCTAGAATCAGCTGGAAGTCTGCCATTTTTAATTGAAATTGCAACTTTTATGGATTTTTCACCATTCACAGGCATCGTACCTAAACAAACTCCTCCTAGAGATTTTATCCAATCAACTTAACATTTAGCGAATGATATCTAAAGACCTTGCTAAGGATAAAATGCGAAGCGTTTTTGGATTCATCGAATGATGTATCTGTGGCGTCGCAACGAATTTCGATGTTCCACCATGAAACAGGAAGTTGGTTTTACTCCCACATACTTTGTGAGATTTGCCTGAAACTTTACAAACTTGATAAAAGTGTCCTCTGAAGTGTACATATATGCTGATATTAGATCGGGAGTGGCCAGGTGGCTCCACAGCGCCCACTAGCCACTGCCATGTTAGGATAAAAGTGCATGAATGTTCATGATATTTGTTATGAGCATTATATTTGTCATGCAGGGTGATGGTAATTTTTAGAAATTTTTCTGCCACAACAGGAAGTGAGCTATGAGCCATTTCCTGTGTTTTTCAAATTTTTAAAAATAGGTTTTAAGGCCATCGGATATTCCAAAACTTGCAAAACTTTGCACAAATTGTCAGTGTCTTATAATCTTCGATTTGATATCCCAATTGGCACTTAATGTTGCACAATGGCTCTGTAGCACCCCCAAATAATTTTTTCAAAAGAATTACCATTTTGGGGGTCTCAGCATGCTTGAAAACTGATAAGAATCAACGCACTCGTGGAGCCTGGTATTACAATTACTATGGTATAGGTTTGGCACGCAGGAATGTCAAAATGGCATCATAGTGCCTGTATAAATTTCAACAAAACAGTTCTCATGGTTCAGTTCACCTACATAAACAAACTTTGGTGGAGACATGAAACATGCCAAGACTTGTAAAAAAATTATGAAGTGCCATGACGCGAACCCAACAGGAAGTCCATTATTCTGAATTAAAATTTCAATTTTTTTTCATGAACAGCCGTCATATTTTAACGTACTCCACCTATAGATTTCAGGAATGGTGTTTGCACTCCACTCAGGAAAACACATTGCACAGTCTAGCAGTGTCCAATGGATGTGAATGCACTCCTGCACCCGTCAACATCTCGCCACCACCCCCCCAACGTGCCCCCAGGGTGCGAGGGCCCTTTCAACGCTGCTTACATCTTTAATTATTATTATTGTTATTTTTATTCTGCTGCGAGAATTCTGCTGCATTTTTGAGGGCCTTGCCATGCACAAAAACTCACAAAAATTTGCAGAGACGTCAGTCGGGGTGAAAATTCAAAATTTTGTTATGTTTGTGCTCGGACATGCCCCGGTGGCTCTATAGCGCCACCAAACACGCGGCCATTTTGGAACGCAATTGCTCGGATTCTCACGAAATTCGGTGGGGCCATAGTAGTCATTATGAAGTTTTTTGTCAATTTTTTTGAAATTTTTTTGCCTAACAGGAAGTGAGCTATGAGCCATTTCCTGCGTTTTTTCAGATTTTACAAACACATTTTTGAGGGTCTTAGCAGACTCGAAAACTCGCCAATCTTGGCTCATAGGTTGAAAACATGAATCTCTTCGATTTGATATCTCATTTGGCACTGGGTGTGACATGGTGGCTCTTTAGCGCCCCCTAATATATAATTGCATTTTTGAGAGCCTCAACATCATCGAAAACTCTCAAAATTTTGCAAACTTATAAAGCCGGTCATACATTTTACTATGATGTAGGGTTTACAGATGGGCATGGCAAAATCGCATTATAGCGCCACCTAGAAAATTTCAATGAAGCAGCCCTCGCAGCGTGTTGAACCTACATTTACAAAAATTCGTGTCCATGTGGATTATGCCAAGCCCTAAAAAAGTCTCTTGGTGCCATGACCTAGACTCAACAGGAAGTCCGCCATTTTTAATTGAAATTGCAACTTTTTTGATTTTTTGGCCTTTCACAGGCGTCGTGCTTTTAATCGAACTCCTCCTAGAGATTTTATCTGATCAACTTAAAATTTGGCGTATGACATCTAAAGACCTTGCCGATGTTAAATTGTGAAGCTTTTTTGGATTCATCGAACGATGTATCCGTGGCGTTGCGGCAAATATCAATGTTTCGCCATGAAGCAGGAAGTTGGGTTTTACTCCCACATACTATGTGAGATTTGCCTGAAACTTTACAAGCTTGATGAAAGTGTCCTCCCAAGTATACTTTTATTTTGATATTAGATCGGGAGTGGCCAGGTGGCTCCACAGCGCCCACTAGCCACGGCCATGTTAGAATAAAAGTGCATGAATGTTCATGAAATTTGGTGTGATCTTTAGATTTGTCATGCAGGGTTATGGTAATTTTTTTGAAATTTTTTTTTTGGCAAACAGGAAGTGAGTTATGAGCCATTTCCTGTGTTTTTCCAAATTTTAAGAACACACGTTTCAAGGCCTTTGGATATTCCAAAACTTGCAAAACGTTGCACCAATTGTCAGTTTCTTATGATCTTCGATTTGATATTCCAATTGGCAATTAATTTGGTACAATGCCTCTGTAGCGCCCCCTAATAATTTTTTCAAAAGATTTGCCCTTTTGAGGGTCTCAGCATGCTGGAAAACTTATAAGAATCAACACACTTGTGGAGCCTGGTATTACAATTACTATGGTATGGGTTTGGCTGGCAGGAATGTCAAAATGGCATCGTAGTGCCTCCAGAAAATTTCAACTCAAAACAGTTCTCATGGTTCAGTTCACCTTCATAAACAAACTTTGGTGGAAATATGAAACATACCAAAATTTGTAAAAAAATTATGAAGTGCCATGACCAGTACCCAACAGGAAGTCCATTATATTGAATTAAAATTTCAATTTTTTTTTCATGAACAGCCGTCATACTTTTTACGAACTCCACCTATTGATTTCAGGAATGGTGTTTGCACTCCACTCAGGAAAACACATTGTACAGTCTAGCAGTGTCCAATGGATGTGAATGCACACCTGCACCCGTCAACATCTCGTCACCACCCCCAACGTGCCCCAGGGGTGCGAGGGCCCTTTCAACGCTGCTTGCAGCTTTAATTATTATTATTATTATTTTATTCTGCTGCGAGAACGCGTTTTTGAGGGCCTTGCCATGCAAAAACTCACAAAAATTTGCAGAGACGTCAGTCGTCCCAAAATTTCAAAATTTTTGTTATTTTTGTGCGCGGACATGCCCGGTGGCTCTATAGCGCCACCAAACACGCGCCATTTTTGGAACGCAATTGCTCGATTCTCCATGAAATTGTGGGGCCATAGTAGTCATTATGATGTTTTTTGTCAATTTTTTTAAAATTTTTTTGCCTTACAGGAAGTGAGCTATGAGCCATTTCCTGCGTTTTTTCAGATTTTACAAACACATTTTTGAGGGTCTTAGCAGACTCGAAAACTCGCCAATCTTGGCTCATAGGTTGAAAACATGAATCTCTTCGATTTGATATCTCATTTGGCACTGGGTGTGACATGGTGGCTCTTTAGCGCCCCCTAATATACAATTGCATTTTTGAGAGCCTCAACATCATCGAAAACTCACAAAATTTTGCAAACTTATAAAGCCGGTCATACATTTTACTATGATGTAGGATTTACAGATGGCATGGCAAAATCGCATTATAAGCGCCACCTAGAAAATTTCAATGAAGCAGCCCTCGGGGTCCTTTTCACCTTGAACCTACATTTACAAAAATTAAAAAAAAGTCCATGTAGATTATGCCAAGCCCTAAAAAAAAGTCTCTTGGTGCCATAAAATTTAGCGAATGACATCTAAAGACCTTACCTATGGTAAATTGCGAAGCGTTTTTGGATTCATTGAACGATGTATCCGTGGCATCGCAACAAATTTCGATGTTCCGCCATGAAACAAGAAGTTGGTTTTACTCCCACATACTTTGTGAGATTTGCCTGAAACTTTACAAGCTTGATAAAAGTGTCCTCTCAAGTATACATATATGCTGATATTAGATCGGGAGTGGCCAGGTGGCTCCACAGCGCCCACTAGACACTGCCATGTTAGGATTATAGTGCATGAATGTCCATGATATTTGTTATGATTATTATATTTGTCATGCAGGGTAATGGTAATTTTTTAGAAGTTTTTCGGCCAAACAGGAAGTGAGCTATGAGCCATTTCCTGTGTTTTTCCAAATTTTACAAAAACACATTTTAAGGCCATCAAATATTCCAAAACTTGCAAAACGTTGCACAAAATGTCAGTGGCTTATGATCTTCGATTTGATATTCCAATTGTCAATTAATGTGGTACAATGGCTCTGTAGCGCCCCCTAATCATTTTTTCAAAAGATTTGCCCTTTTGAGGGTCTCAGCATGCTTGAAAACTGACAAGAATCAACACAATCGTTGAGCCTGGTATTACCATTACTATGGTGTAGGTTTGGCACGCAGGAATGTCAAAATGGCATCGTAATGCCTCTAGAAAATTTCAACAAAACAATTCTCATGGTTCAGTTCACCAACATAAACTAACTTTGGTGGAGACATGATACATGCCAAGACTTGTAAAAAAATTATGAAGTGCCATGACGCGAACCCAACAGGAAGGCCATTATTCTGAATTAAAAGTTCAATTTTTTTTCATCAACAGCCGTCATACTTTAACGTACTCCACCTATTGATTTCAGGAATGGTGTTTGCACTCCACTCAGGAAAACACATTGTACAGTCTAGCAGTGTCCAACGGATGTGAATGCACACCTGCACCCGTCAACATCTCGCCACCACCCCCCCAACGTGCCCGAGTGGTGCGAGGGTTCCCTTCAACGCTGCTTGCAGCTTTCATTATTTTTATTATTTTTATTCTGCTGCGAGAATGCGTTTTTGAGGGCTTTGCCATGCACGAAATTTTTTTGCCAAACAGGAAGTGAGCTATGAGCCATTTCCTGCGTTTTTTCAGAATTTCCAAAGACATTTTTGAGGGTCTTAGCATACTCGAAAACTCGCCAAACTTTGCTGAGAGGTTGAAAATATCAAGCTTTTCGATTTGAAATCCCACTTGTCACTGGGTGTGACATCGTGGCTCAATAGCGCCCCCTAATACATAATGTCATTTTTGAGGGCCTCAGCATGCTCGAAAACTCACGAAATTTCGCAAAACTATTGAGCCGGTGAGACATTATACTATGATATAGGGTTTTCAGATGGGCTTGGCAAAATGGCATTATAGCGCCCCCTAGAAAATTTCAATGAAGCAGCCCTCGCAGCCTGTTTAACGTACATGTACGAAATTTGGTGCCCAAATAGATTATGCCGAGACCTAAAAAAAAGTCTCTTGGTGCCATGACCTAGACTGAACAGGAAGTCCGCCATTTTTAATTGAAATCACAACTTTTTTGATTTTTTCACCATTCACAGGCGTCGTACTTTAACGAACTCCTCCTAGAGATTTCATCCGATCATATTAAAATTTGGCTTATGACATCTAAAGACCTTGCCGATGTTAAATTGAGAAGCTTTTTCGGCTTCATCGAACGATTTATCCGTGGCGTCGCGGCCAATTTCGATGTTCCGCCATGAAACAGGAAGTTGGTTTTACTCACACATACTTTGTGAGATTTGCCCGAAACTTTACAGGCTTGATAACAGTCTTCTTTCAACTATAAAGATATGCTGATATTAGATTGGGAGTGGTCAGGTGGCTCCACAGCGCCCTCTAGACATGGCCATGTTAAGATAAAAGTGTTCGAATGTTCATGAAATTTGGTGTGATTATTGCATTTGTGATGCCGGGTTATGATAATTTTTTTGAAATCTTTTGGCCAAAAAGGAAGTGAGCTATGAGCCATTTCCTGCGTTTTTCCAAATTTTACAAACACACGTTTAAAGGCCTTAGAATACTCGAAAACTTGCAAAACGTTGCCAAAAGTATAATTGTCTGATCGTTACCAATTTGATATATCAATTGGCACTAAATGTGTCATAATGGTTCTACAGCGCCCCCAATCAGATTTTTAAAAGAATTGTTGTTTTGAGGGTCTCAACATGCTTGAAAACTCACAAAATTTTGTACACGTATAAAAGCTAATCATGCGTATTATTATGATAAAAAACTTACAGAAAGGCGTGGCAAAATGGCATTATAAGCGCCCTGAATATTTCAATGAAGCAGCCCTCGCAGCTCGATAAATCTACATGTATGAAATTCGGTGGACATGTGATGTATGCTGAGACCTAAAAAAAAGTCTCTTGGTGCCATGACCTAGACTCAACAGGAAGTCCGCCATTTTTAATTGAAATTGCAACTTTTTTTTTTTTTTTGCCATTCACAGGCGTCGTACTTTAACAAACTCCTCCTAGAGATTTTATCCGATCAACTTAAAATTTGGTGTATGACATCTAAAGACTTTGCCGATGTTAAATTGCGAAGCTTTTTTGGATTCTTCGCACGATGTATCCGTGGCGTTGCTGCGAATTTCGATGTCCCGCCATGAAACAGGAAGTTGGTTTTACTCCCACATACTATGTGAGATTTGCCTGAAACTTTACAAGCTTGATAAAAGTGTCCTCCAAAGTATAAATATATGCTGATATTAGATCGGGAGTGGCCTGGTGGCTCCACAGCGCCCACTAGCCACGGCCATGTTTAGATAAAAGTGCTTGAATGTTCATGAAATTTGGTGAGATCATTGAATTTGTCATGCAGGGTTATAGTAATTTTTTTGTAATTTTTTTGCCAAACAGGAAGTGAGCTATGAGCCATTTCCTGCGTTTTTACCAAATTTTACGAACACATGTTTGAGGGCCTTAGAATACTCCAAAACTTGGAAAACGTTGCAGAAATTATAAATATCTTATGGTCTTAAATTTGATACACCCATTGGAACTTAATGTGGGACAATGGCTCTATAGCGGCCCCAATCATTTTTTTAAAACAATTGCCCTTTTGATTGTCTAAACATGCTTGAATACTCACAAAATGTTGCACACATTTTAAGCCGGTCAATCATTTTACAAGCATATTGGGATCACGCTTGGGTGTGGCAAAATAGCATTATAGCGCCCCCTAGAAAATTTTAACGAAGCAGTCCTCGGGGTCCTTTTCACCTTCATGTACGAAATTCGGGGGACATGTGGATTATGCCGAAACCTAAAAAAAAAGTCTCTTGGTGCCGTGACGTAGAATCAACAGGAAGTCTGCCATTTTTAATTGAAATTGCAACTTCTATGGATTTTTCACCATTAACAGGCGTCGTACTTTGACAAACTCCTCCTAGAGATTTGAACCGATCAATTTAAAATTTGGCGAATGATATCAAAAGACCTTGCCGAGGTTAAATTGCGAAGCGGTTTTGGATTCATCGAACGATGTATCCGTGGCCTCGCAATGAATTTCGATGATCCGCCATGTAACAAGAAGTTAGTTTTACTCCCACATACTTTGTGAGATTTGCCTGAAACTTTACAAGCTTAATAAAAATGTCCTCTGAAGTATACATATATGCTGATATTAGATCGAGAGTGGCCAGGTGGCTCCACAGCGCCCACTAGCCACTGCCATGTTAGGATAAAAGTGCATGTATGTTCATGATATTTGTTATGATCATTATATTTGTCATGCAGGGTTATTGTAATTTTTTTGAAATTTTTCGGCCAAACAGGAAGTGAGCTATGAGCCATTTCCTGTGTTTTTCCAAATTTTACGAAAGCACGTTTTAAGGCCATCGGATATTCCAAAACTTGCAAAACATTGTACAAATTGTCAGTGTCTTATAATCTTTGATTTGATATCCCAATTGGCACTTAATGTGGCACAATGGCTCTGTAGCGCCCCGTAATGTTTTTTTCAAAAGAATAACCCTTTTGAGGGTCTCAGCCTGCTTGAAAACTGACAAGAATCAACAAAATCGTGGAGCCTGGTATTTCAATTACTATTGGATAGGTTTGGCACGCAGGAATGTCAAAATGGCATCGTAGTGCCTCTAGAAAATTTCAACAAAAATGTTCTCATGGTTCAGTTCACCTACATAAACAAACTTTGGTGGAGACATGAAACATGCCAAGTCTTGTAAAAAAATTATGAAGTGCCATGACGCGAACCCAATAGGAAGTCCATTATTCTGAATTAAAATTTCATTTCTTTTTCATGAACAGCCATCATACTTTCGCGTACTCCACCTATTGATTTCAGGAATGGTCTTTGCACTCGCCTCAGGAAAACACATTGTACAGTCTAGCAGTTTCCAATGGATGTGAATGCACTCCTGCACCCGTCAACATCTCGCCACCACCCCCAACGTGCACGAAGGGTGCGAGGGCCCTTTCAACGCTGCTTGCAGCTTTAATTAGGGCCCGAGCACCGACCGGTGCCAGGGCCCGGAACGGGTCCTGGCACCAAAGGTGCGAGGAACCTATTGTTTTTGAAGGGATTTTTATTATTCTTCTTCTTCTTCTACTTCTTAGTTATTATTATTATTATTACTATGATTATTATTATTATTATTATTTTTATTCTGCTGCGAGAACGCATTTTTGAGGGCCTTGCAATGCACAAAAACTCACAAAAATTTGCAAAGACGTCAGTCGTGGTGAAAATTTAAAATTTTTGTTATTTTTGTGCTTGGACATGCCCCGGTGGCTCTATAGCGCCACCAAACACGCGGCCATTTTGGAACGCAATTGCTCGGATTCGCACGAAATTCGAGACTGCCATAGTACTCATGATGTAGTTTTTTGTCAATTTTTTTGAAATTTTTTTGCCGAACAGGAAGTGAGCTATGAGCCATTTCCTGCGGTTTTTCAGATTTTACGAACGCATTTTTGAGGCCCTTATCATAGTCAAAAACTCGCCAAACTTGGCTCATAGGTTGAAATTATGATTTTCTTGGATTTAATGTCCCATTTGCCAGTGGATGTGACATGGTGGCTCTAAAGCGCCCCTTAATACATAATTGCATTTTTGAGAGCCTCAACATGCTTGAAAACTCACGAAATTTTGCACATTTATTAAGCCTGTCATAAGTTTTACTTTGAAATAGGGCTTACTGATGGGCATGGCAAAATCGCATTATAGCGCCACCTAGAAAATTTCAATGAAGCAGCCCTCGCAGCGAGTTTAACCTACATGTACGAAATTCGGTGTCCATGTAGATTATGCCAAGACCTAAAAAATAGTCTCTTGGTGCCATGACCTAGACCCAACAGGAAGTCCGCCATTTTTAATTGAAATTGCAACTTTTTTTGATTTTTCGCCATTCACAGGCGTCGTACTTTAACGAACTCCTCCTAGAGATTTTATCCGATCAACTTAAAATTTGGCCTATGACATCTAAACACCTTGCCGATGTTAAATTGCGAAGCTTTTTTGGATTCATCGCACGATGTATCCGTGGCGTTGCGGCGAATTTCGATGTCCCGCCATGAAACAGGAAGTTGGTTTTACTCCCACATACTATGTGAGATTTGCCTGAAACTTTACAAGCTTGATAATAGTGTCCTCCCAAGTATAAATATGTGCTGATATTAGATCGGGAGAGGCCAGGTGGCTCCACAGCGCCCACTAGCCACGGCCATGTAAAGATAAAAGTGCTTGAATGTTCATGAAATTTGGTGTGATCATTGAATTTGTCATGCAGGGTTATGATAATTTTTTTGAAATTTTTTTACCAAACAGGAAGTGAGCTACATGCCATATTTCCTGCGTTTTTCCAAAATTTTACGAACACACGTTTAAAGGCCTTAGAATACTCGAAAACTTGCAAAACATTGCAAAAAGTATAATTTTCTTTTCGTTATCCATTTGATATATCAATTGGGACTAAATGTGTCATAATGGCTCTATAGCGCCCCCACTCAGATTTTTAAAAGAATTGCTGTTTTGAGGGTCTCAACATGCTTGAAAACTCACAAAATTTTGTACACGTATAAAGCAAATCATGCGCATTATTATGATAAAAAAACTTACAGAAAGGCTTGGCAAAATGGCATTATAGCGCCCCCTGGAATATTTCAATGAAGCAGCCCTCGCAGCTCGGTAAATCTACATGTATGAAATTCGGTGGACATGTGATTTATGCTGAGACCTAAAAAAAAGTCTCTAGGTGCCATGATCTAGACTCAACAGGAAGTCCGCCATTTTTAATTGAAATTTCAACTTTTAAAAATTTTTCGTCAGTCACAGGTGTGGTACTTTAACGAACTCCTCCTAGAGATTTTATCCGATCAACTTAAAATTTGGCAAGTGACATCGTAAGACCTGTCTGATCTTAAATTGCGAATGTTTTTCGGATATATCAAACGATGTATCCATGGTGTCGCGGCGAATTTTGATGTTTCGCCATTAAACAGGAAGTTGATTTTACTCCCACGTACTTTGTGGGATTTGCCCGAAACTTTACAGGCTTGATTACGGTCTCCTTCCAAATAAAAATATATGCTGATATTAGATCGGGAGTGGCCAGGTGGCTCAACAGCGCCCTCTAGCCACAGCCATGTTCAAATAAATGTGCTTGAATGTTCATGAAATTTGGTGTGATCGTTGAATTTCTCATGCAAGGATATGCTAATTTATTAGAAATTTTTGGCCAAACAGGAAATGAGCTATGAGCTATTTCCTGCGTTTTTTCCAAATTTCAGGAGTGGTGTTTGCACTCCCTTCAGGAAAAACGCATTGTACACAGTCCAGCAGTGTCCAATGGCTGTGAATGGACACCTGCACCCATCAACATCTCGCCACCACCCCAACGTGCTTGAGGGGTGCGAGGGCCCTTTCAACGCTGCTTGCAGCTTTCATTATTATTATTTTTATTCTGCTGCGAGAATACGTTTTTGAGGACCTTGCCATGCACGAAAACTCACAAAATTTGCAGAGACGTCAGTCGTGGGTGAAAATTTCAAAGTTTTGTTATTTTTGTGCTTGGACATGCCCCAGTGGCTCTATAGCGCCACCAAACACGCGGCCATTTTGGAACGCAATTGCTCGGATTCTCACGAAATTCGGTGGGGCCATAGTAGTCATGATGAAGTTTTTTGTCAATTTTTTTGAAATTTTTTTGCCTAACAGGAAGTGAGCTATGAGCCATTTCCTGCGTTTTTTCAGATTTTACAAAAACATTTTTGAGGGTCTTAGCAGACTCGAAAACTCGCCAATCTTGGCTCATAGGTTAAAAACATGAAAACATGGGTGTGACGGGGTGGACATTTTGAGCATCTTTCCGTGACAGGCGACAGTGACAGGTCTGAAGAAAATTTACATTCACTTACCGCAACAGACCCAAGCAAAGTTACCTCCAGTCGACGAGCGCAGGGATTGGCGGTCGCCCATTATCGGCGGTGCATCGGTGTGCGAGGGCCCGTACAACGCCGCTTGCGGCTTTAATTACGGGCCCGAGCACACACGGTGCGAGGACCGTATTGTATCTAAAGTGATTATTATTATTATTATTATTATTACGGGCCCGAGCACTCACGGTGCGAGGACCGTATTGTATCTGAAGTGATTATTATTATTATTCTTATTATTATTATTCTAATTATTATTACGGGCCCGAACACTCAAGGTGCGAGGACCGTATTGTATCTGTAGTGATTATTATTATTATTATTATTCTTATTATTATTATTCTTCTTCCACTTTACAGGGCTTTTTGGGTGCTTTAACGTGTTTCAATTCGAACAAAAATGCGGCTGAAAAATCAAGCCTGGTGAAAATTCTATGATTTTATTGGTTTCGCCAGTGGGCAGGGCAAAATGGCTCCACAGCGCCCCCTAGAAAAATTAAAAAATTCATGAAAAATCTGTGGTTTGCCCGATTATGCTGAAATTTGGTAGGCATGTAGAGCTTGCCAAGACAAACGGATTTGCCATTTGGGACGTTTTTGTCCAATGCACAGGAAGACCGCTAGGTGGCGTTGAAATTCAAAAATTAGGCCATTTTTGCCGATTTCAGGCATCGGAATTTAACGAACTCCTCCTAGGGGTTTTGCCGGATTCTCATGAAAATCACTGAGTTTACTCTTGACCCCTTGAAGATCAAAAGTTATTAAAATCATCTCGGTTGGAGTCAAGGTGTGGGCGTGGCAGGGCCGCCATTTTAAGCGTTTTGCCATGAAATTTCAAATGCTTATAACTTCAGTGATATTTGTCCCACGTGCACCAAACGTCAGGAGTATTATAAGAGTCCCGCCCTGAAACCACTCAAATGGTCATATTCAGCCATACTGACAGCGCCCCCTCCTGGCGACAGAAAATGACAAAAATTGGGCATGTGTCATACTTTTGCGAACTCCTCCTACAGATTTCATCTGAATGTCATGAAAACGGGCGTGGACACTCTTGAGACCTGTGATATGAAAAGTTATTAAAATCTTCTTGTTCGGATTAACACTGTGGGCGTAATGGGGCGGCCATTATCAGCATCTCGCCGTGAACATTGATTCCCTAATAAATTTAGGTAAACTTTGTTCTTTACATACCAAACTTCACAAGCTGGTCAGTTTCCATAGACAATTACTAATTGTATTGGTTTTGCAAGTGGGCGGGGCCAACTGTCTCGCTAGCGCCTTCTAAACTGCAGCCCCAAGGCCTTCCTGCACGGACACTGATGAAAGTTGCTGGACATATGTATCACACCCACGTCTACAAAAAAGTCTCCTGACCCCATCGGCTAAAGTCAACAGGAAGTCGGCCAATTTTAATTGAACGGCCATTTTTGGCGATTTGCACGTTGCGTACTTTAACGAACTCCTCCTAGGGATTTTGTCTGATTCTCATGAAAATCGCTGTGTGTACTCTTGACCCCTTGAAGAGCAAAAGTTAATAAATTCATTTCGATGGGAGTCATGGTGTGGGCGTGGCAGGGCCGCCATTTTAAGCGATTCACCATGAAAATTCAAATGCTTATGACTTCAGTGTAAATTGTCCGACATGCACCAAACTTTATGCATATCATAAGAGTCCCGCCCTGAAGCCATTCACATGGTCATATTTAGCCATACTGACAGCGCCCCCTCCTGGCGACAGGAAATTACCAAAATTGTGCATGTGTCATACTTTTGCGAACTTCACCTGCAGATTTCATCTGAATGTCACGAAAAAGTGTGTGGACACTCTTGAGCCCTGTGACATGAAAACTTATCAAAATCTCTTGTTGACAATTAACGGTGTGGGTTTGACGGGGCGGCCATTTTGGAGCATCTTTCCGTGACAGGCGACAGTGACAGGTCTGAAGAACATTTACATGCAATTCCTGCGACAGACCCAAGCAACGTTACCTCCAGTCGGCGAGCGCAGGGATTGGCGGTGGCTCGTTCTCGGCGGTGCATTGGTGTGTGAGGGCCCGTACAACGCCGCTTGCGGCTTTAATTATTATTATTATTCTTATTATTCTTCCACTTTTCAGGGCTTTTTGGGGGCTTTAACGTGTTTTAATTCGAACAAAAATGTGGCTGAAAAATCAGGTCTGGTGAAAATTCTATGATTTTATTGGTTTCGTCAGTGGGCGGGGCAAAATGGCTCCACAGCGCTCACTAGAAAAATTTAAAAATTCATGAAAAATCTGTGGTTTGCCCGATTATGCTGAAATTTGGTAGGCATGTAAAGCTTGCCAAGACAAACGGATTTGCTCTTTGGGACGTTTTTGTCCAATGCACAGGAAGACCGCTAGGTGGCGTTGAAAATACAAAATTAGGCAATTTTTGCCGATTTCAGGCATCGGAATTTAACGAACTCCTCCTAGGGCTTTTGCCGGATTCTCACGAAAATCACTTTCTTTACTCTTGACCCCTTGAAGATCAAAAGTTATTAAAATCATCTCGGTTGGAATCATGGTGTGGGCGTGGCAGGGCCGCCATTTTAAGCGTTTTGCCATTAAATTTCAAATGCTTATAACTTCAGTGATATTTGTCCGACCTGCACCAAACGTCAGGCGTATTATAAGAGTCCTGCCCTGAAACCAGTCAAATGGTCATATTCAGCCATACTGACAGCGCCCCCTCCTGGCAACAGGAAATGACAAAAATTGGGCATGTGTCATACTTTTGCGAACTCCTCCTACAGATTTCATCTGAATGTCACTAAAATGGGCGTGGACACTCTTGAGACCTGTACCGTGAAAAGTTATTAAAATCATCTTGTACGGATTCACCGTGGGGTCGTGATGGGGAGGCCATTTTCAGCATCTCGCCGTGAACATTGATTCCCTAATAAATTTAGGTAAACTTTGTTCTTTACATACCAAACTTCACAAGCTGGTCAGTTTCCATAGACAATTACTAATTTTATTGGTTTTGCAATTGGGCGGGGCCAACTGCCTCGCAAGTGCCCTCTAAACTGCAGCCCCAAGGCCTTCTTCCACGTACACTGATGAAAGTTGCTGGACATATGTATCACACCCACCTCTACAAAAAAGTCTCTTGACACCATAGGCTAAAGTCAACAGGAAGTCGGCCATTTTTAATTGAACGGCCATTTTTGGCGATTTGCATGTTGCGTTATGTTGCGAACTCCTCCTAGGGATTTTGTCTGATTCTCATGAAAATCGCTCTGTGTAGTCTTGACCCCTTGAAGAGCAAAAGTTATTAAATTCATTTCGTTGGGAGTCATGGTGTGGGTGTCGCTGGGCCGCCATTTTAAGCAATTCGCCATGAAAATTCAAATGCTTATGATTTCAGTGTACATTGTCCGACATGCACCAAACTTTATGCATATCATAAGAGTCCCGCCCTGAAGCTATTAACATGGTCATATTTAGCCATACTGACAACGCCCCCTCTTGGCGACAGGAAATTACCAAAATTGTGCATGTGTCATACTTCTGCAAACTTCTCCTGCAGATTTCATCTGAATGTCAAGAAAAAGGGTCTGGACACTCTTGAGCGCTTTGACATGAAAACTTATCAAAATCTCTTGTTGTCATTTAACGGTGTGGGTGTGACGGGGCGGCCATTTTGAGCATCTTTCCGTGACAGGCGACAGTGACAGGTCTGAAGAACATTTACATGCAATTCATTCGACAGACCCGAACAACGTTACCTCCAGTCGGTGAGCCCAGGGATTGGCGGTCGCTCGTTCTCGGGGTGCATCGGTGTGTCGGGGCCGCATAACGCCGCCCGCTGCTTTTAATTATTATTATTATTACATTTTACAGGCCTTTTTGGGGGCTTTAACGTGTTTCAATTCGAACAAAAATGTGGCTGAAAAATCAGGCCTGGTGAAAATTCTATGATTTTATTGGTTTCGTCAGTGGGCGGGGCAAAATGGCTCCACAGCGCCCCCTAGAAAAATTTAAAAATTCATGAAAAATCTGTGCTTTGCCCGATTATGCTGAAATTTGGTAGGCATGTAGAGCTTGCCAAGACAAACGGATTTGCCATTTGGGACGTTTTTGTCCAATGCACAGGATGCCCGCTAGGTGGCGTTGAAAATACAAAATTAGGCAATTTTTGCCGATTTCAGGCATCGGAATTTAACGAACTCCTCCTAGGGGTTTTGTCAGATTCTCACGAAAATCCCTGTGTTTACTCTTTACCCCTTGAAGATCAAAAGTTATTAAAATCATCTCTGTTGGAGTGACGGTTTGGGCGTGGCAGGGCCGCCATTTTAAGCGTTTTGCCATGAAATTTCAAATGCTTATAACTTCAGTGATATTTGCCCGACCTGCACCAAACGTCAGGCGTATTATAAGAGTCCTGCCCTGAAACCACTCAAATGGTCATATTCAGCCATACTGACAGCGCCCCCTCCTGGCGACAGGAAATGTCAAAAATTGGGCATGTGTCATACTTTTGCGAACTCCTCCTACACATTTCATCTGAATGTCACTAAAATGGGCCTGGACACTCTTGAGACCTGTACCATGCAAAGTTATTAAAATCTTCTTGTTCGGAATAACCCTGTGGCCTTGATGGGGCGGCCATTTTGAGCATCTCGCCGTGAACATTGATTCCCTAATAAATTGAGGTAAACTTTGTTCTTTAAACACCAAACTTCACAAGCTGGTCAGTTTCCATAGACAATTACGAATTGTATTGGTTTTGCAAGTGGGCGGGGCCAACTGCCTCGTGAGCGCACTCTAAACTGCAGCCCCAAGGCCTTCTTCCACGTACAGTGATGAAAGTTGCTGGACATATGTATCACACCCACGTCTACAAAAAAGTCTCTTGACACCATAGGCTAAAGTCAACAGGAAGTCGGCCATTTTGAATTGAACGGCCATTTTTGGCGATTTGCACGTCGCGTACTTAAACGAACTCCTCTTAGGGATTTTGTCTGATTCTCATGAAAATCGCTGTGTTTACTCTTGACCCCTTGTCGATCAAAAGTTATTAAAATCATTTCGGTGGGGGTCACGATGAGGGCGTGGCAGGGCCGCCATTTTAAGCAATTCACAATGAAAATTCAAATGCTTATAACTTCAGTGTACATTGTCCCACATGCACCAAACTTTATGTGTATGATAAGAGTCTTGCCCTGAAGCAAATCCAATTGTCCTATATAGCCATACTCACAGCGCCCCCTCTTTGCGACTGGAAATGGCCAAAATTCGGCATGTGTCATACTTTCGTGAACTCCTCCTACAGATTTCATCTGAATTAAACGAGAACGGGTGTGGACACTCCCAAGAATCGTGACATCAAATGTTATTAAAATCTTATTGTTTGGATTAACCCTGCATGCGTGACAGGGTGGCCATTTTGAGCATCTCAGTGTGAGCAACAATTCCCTAATAAATTCAGTAAAACCATGTTCATTACATACCAAACTTCACATACTGGTCAGTTTCCATAGTAATTTATGAACTGTATCGGTTTCGCAAGTGGGCAGGTTTAACTGCCTCGCTAGCGCCCCCTCAACTGCAGTCCCAAGGCACTCTTCCGCGTACACTGATGAAAATTTGTGGGCATATGTAGCACAACCACATCTACAAAAAAGTCTCATGACACCATCGGCTAAAGTCAACAGGAAGTCGGCCATTTTGAATTGAACAGCCATTTCTGGCAATTTGCACGTTGTGTTCTTTTGCGAACTCCTCCTAGGGATTTTTTCAGATTTTCATGAAAACCGGTGTGTGTCGTCTTTACCCCTTGAAGAGCGAAAGTCATTAAAGCCGCAAGTGGCGTTGTACGGGCCCTCGCACACCGATGCACCGCCGCGAACGAGCGACCGCCAATCCCTGCGCTCGCCGACTGGAGGCAACGTTGCTTGGGTCTGTCGCAGGAATTGCATGTAAATGTTCTTCAGACCTGTCACTGTCGCCTGTCACGGAAAGATGCTAAAAATGGCCGCCCTCTCACACCCACATCATTAATTCACAACAAGAGATTTTGATAAGTTTTCATGTCACAGGGCTCAAGAGTGTCCATACCCTTTTTTCGTGACATTCAGATGAAATCTGCAGGAGAAGTTCGCAAAAGTATGACACATGCACAATTTTGGTAATTTCCTGTCGCCAGGAGGGGGCGCTGTCAGTATGGCTAAATATGACCATGTGAATGGCTTCAGGGCGGGACTCTTATGATATGCATAAAGTTTGGTGCATGTCGGACAATGTACACTGAAGTCATAAGCATTTGAATTTTCATGGCGAATCGCTTTAAATGGTGGCCCTGCCACACCCACACCATGACTCCCACCGAAATGAATTTAATAAATTTAGCTCTTCAAGGGGTCAAGACTACACACAGCGATTTTCATGAAAATCCGAAAAAATCCCTAGGAGGAGTTCGTTAAAGTACGTAACGTGCAAATCGCCAAAAATGGCTGTTCAATTAAAAATGGCCGACTTCCTGTTGACTTTAGCCTATGGTGTCAAGAGACTTTTTTGTAGAAGTGGGTGTGATACATATGTCCAGCAACTTTCATCAGTGTTCGTGGAAGAAGGCCTTGGGGCTGCAGTTTAGAGGGCGCTAGCGAGGCAGTTGGCCCCGGCCACTTGCGAAACCAATACATTTAGTAATTGTCTATGGAAACTGACCAGTTTGTTAAGTTTGGTATGTAAAGAACAAAGTTTACTTAAATTTATGAGGGAATCAATGTCCACGGCGAGATGCTCAAAATGGCCGCCCTATCACGCCCACAGGGTTAATCCGAACAAGAAGATTTTGATAACTTTTCATGGTACTGGTCTCAAGAGTGTCCACGCCCATTTTAGTGACATTCAGTTGAAATCTGTAGGAGGAGTTCGCAAAAGTATGAAACATGCCCAATTTTTGTCATTTCCTGTAGCCAGGTGGGAGCGCTGTCAGTATGGCTGAATATGACCATTTGAGTGGTTTCAGGGCAGGACTCTTATAATACGCCTGACGTTTGGTGCAGGTCGGACAAATATCACTGAAGTTATAAGCATTTGAAATTTCATGGCAAAACGCTTAAAATGGCGGCCCTGCCACGCCCACACTGTGACTCCAACCGAGATGATTTTAATAACTTTTGATCTTCAAGGGGTCAAAAGTAAACACAGTGATTTTCATGAGAATCCGGCAAAACCCCTATGAGGAGTTCGTTAAATTACGATGCCTGAAATCGCCAAATATTGCCTTTTTTTGTATTTTCAACGCCACCTAGCGGGCATCCTGTGTATTGGACAAAAACGTCCCAAATGGCAAATCCGTTTGTCTTGGCAAGCTCTACATGCCTGCCAAATTTCAGCATAATCGGGCAAACCACAGATTTTTCATGAATTTTTGAATTTTTCTAGGGGGCGCTGTGGAGCCATTTTGCCCCGCGTAGTTGCGAAACCTACAAAATCTCTAATTTTTGGCCGGGCCTGATTTTTCTGCCAAATTTTTGTTCGAATTGAAACACGTTAAAGACCCCAAAAAGCCCTCTAAACTTGTAGAAAAGAATAATAATCATAATTAAAGCCGTAAAAAAAGCTTGTTATGCGGCCCTCGCACACCCGATGCACCGCCCGAGAACGAGCCACCGCCAATCCTCGCGCGCCAACTGGAGGTAAAGTTGCATAGGTCTGTCGCAGGAATTGCATGTAAGTGTTCTTCAGACCTGTCACTTTCGCCTGTCACGGAAAGATGCTCAAAATGTCCAACCCATCACACCCACACTGTTAATTGACAACAAGAGATTTTGATAAGTTTTCATGTCACAGGGCTCAAGAGTGTCCAAACCCGTTTTCGTGACATATAGATGAAATGTGCAGGAGAAGTTCGCAAAAGTATGACACATGCACAATTTTGCTAATTTCCTGTCACCAGGAGGGGGCGCTGTCAGTATGGCTAAATATGACCATGTGAATGGCTTCAGGGTGGGACTCTTATGATATGCATAAAGTTTGGTGCATGTCGGACAATTTGCACTGAAGCCATAAGCATTTGAATTTTCATGGCGAATCGCTTAAAATGGCGGCCCTGCCACACCCACACCATGAGTCCCACCGAAATGAATTTAATACCTTTTGCTCTTCAAGTGGTCAAGAGTACACACAGCGATTTTCATGAGAATCGGACAAAATCCCTAGGAGGAGTTCGCAGAAGAACGCAACATGCAAATTGCCAAAAAAGGCTGTTCAATTCAAAATGGCCGACTTCCTCTTGACTTCAGCCTATGGTGTCAGAGACTTTTTTGTAGATGCGGGTGTGCTACATATGCCCACCAATTTTCATCAGTGTACGTGGAAGAGTGCATTGGGGCTGCAGATTAGGGGGCGCTAGCGAGGCAGATGGCCCTGCCCACTTGCGAAACTGATACAGTTCATAATTTACTATGGAAACTGACCAGTATGTGAAGTTTGTTGTGTAATGAACAAGGTTTTATTAAATTTATTAGGGAATTGTTGCTCATACTGAGATGCTCAAAATGGCCGCCCTGTCACACCGGCAGGATTAATCCAAACAATGAGATTTTAATAAAATTTGAGGTCACGATTCTCGGGAGTGTCAACGCCCGTTTTCGTTTAATTCAGATGAAAACTGTCGGGGGAATTAGCAAAAGTATGACACATGCCGAATTTTGGCCATTTCCTGTCGCCAAGAGGGGGCGATGTCAGTATGGCTGAATAGGACAATTTGATTTGCTTCAGGGCAAGACTCTTATCATACACATAAAATTTGGTGCATGTGGGACAATGTACACTGAAGTTATAAGCATATGAATTTTCATTGTGAATTGCTTAAAATGGCGGCCCTGCCATGCCCACACCGTGACTCCCACCGAAATGAAATTAATAACTTTTAATCTTCAAGGGGTCAAGACTACACACAGCAATTTTCATGGGAATCAGACAAAATCCCTAGGAGGAGTTTCTTAAAGTACGCAACATGCAAATCGCCAAAAATTGCCGTTCAATTCAAAATGGTCGACTTCCTGTTGACTTTAGCCTATGGTGTCAAAGACTTTTTTGTAGACGTGGGTGTGATACATATGTCCAGCAACTTTCATCAGTGTTTGTGGAAGAAGGCCTTGGGGCTGCAGTTTTGAGGGCGCTAGCGAGGCAGTTGGCCCCGGCCACTTGCAAAACCAATACAATTAGTAATTGTCTACGGAAACTGACCAGCTTGTGAAGTTTGGTATGTAAACAACAAAGTTTACCTAAATTAATTAGGGAATCAATGTTCACGGTGAGATGCTCAAAATGGCCGCCTCATCATGTGCACAAGGTTAATCCAAACAAGAAGATTTTAATAAGTTTTCATGTCACAGCTCTCAAGAGTGTCTACGCCCGTTTTCATGACATTCAGATGAAATCTGTCGGAAGAGTTCGCAAAAGTATGACACATGCCCAATTTTTGTCATTTCCTGTCGCCAGGAGGGGGCGCTGTCAGTATGGCTGAATATGACCATTTGAGTGGTTTCAGGACGGGACTCTTATAATACTCCTGAGGCTTGGTGCAGGTCGGACAAATATCACTGAAGTTATAAGCATTTGAAATTTCATGGCAAAACGCTTAAAATGGCGGCCCTGCCACGCCCACACCTTGACTCCAACCGAGATGATTTTAATAACTTTTGATCTTCAAGGGGTCAAGAGTGAACACAGTGATTTTCATGAGAATCCGGCAAAACCCCTAGGAGGAGTTCGTTAAATTCCGATGCCTGAAATCGGCAAAAATGGCCTAATTTTTGAATTTTCAACGCCACCTAGCGGTCTTCCTGTGCATTGGATAAAAACGTCCCAAGAGCAAATCCGTTTGTCTTCGCAAGCTCTACATGCCTACCAAATTTCAGCATAATCGGGCAAACCGCAGATTTTTCATGAATTGTTTTATTTTTCTAGGGGGTGCTGTGGAGCCATTTTGCCCCGCCCACTGGCGAAACCAATAAAATCATAGAATTTTCACCAGGCCTGATTTTTCAGCCACATTTTTGTTCGAATTGAAACACGTTAAAGCCCCCAAAAAGCCCTGTAAAGTGGAAGAATAATAAGAATAATAATAATTAAATCCGCAAGCGGCGTTGTACGGGCCCTCGCACACCGATGCACTGCCGTGAACGAGTGACCGCTGACCCTTGCGCTCAGTGAGTGGACGTCATGCTGCTCGAGTCTGTCGGAGGAATTGCATGTAGATTTTTATCAGACCCATCACTTTCACCTGTCACGAAAAGATGCTCAAAATGGGCGCCCTTTCACGCCCACACCGTTAATTAACAACAAGATATTTTAATAACTTTTCATGTCACAGTGCTCAAGAGTGTCCGTAAATTTTTTCATGACATTCAGATGAAATGTGTAGGAGAAGTTCGCAAAAGTATGACACATGCCCAATTATGGTAATTTCCTGTCGCCAGGAGGGGGCGCTGTCAGTATGGCTAAACATGACCATGTTTATCGCTTCAGGGCAAGACTCTTATGATACGCATGAAGTTTGGTGCATGTGGGACAATGTACACTGAAGTTATAAGTATTTGAATTTTCATGGTGAATTGCTTAAAATGGCGGCCCTGCCACGCCCACACCGTGACTCCCACCGAAATGAATTTAATAACTTTTGATCTGCAAGGGGTTAAGAGTACACAGAGCAATTTTCATGAGAATCAGACATAATCCCTAGGAGGAGTTCGTTAAAAAATGCACGCGAACGCAAATCGCCAAAATGGCCGTTCAATTAAAAATTGCCGACTTCCTGTTGACTTTAGCCTATGGTGTCAAGAGACTTTTTTGTAGACGTGGGTGTGATACATATGTCCAGCAACTTTCATCAGTGTACGTGGAAGAAGGCCTTGGGGCTGCAGTTTAGAGGGCGCTAGCGAGGCAGTTGGCCCCGCCCACTTGCAGAACCAATACAATTAGTAACTGTTTATGGAAACTGACCAGCATGTGAAGTTTGGTATGTAAAGAACAAAGTTTACCTTAATTTATTAGGGAATCAATGTTCACGGCGTGATGCTCAAAATGGCCGCCTCATCACGCCCACAGGGTTAATCCGAACAAGAAGATTTTAATAACTTTTCATTTCACAACTCTCAAGAGTGTCCACGCCCGTTTTAGTGACATTCAGATGAAATCTGTAGGAGGAGTTCGCAAATATGAGCCCCTAAGAACCATACCGGGCCATCCCGCACTTTTGGCGAAATTGAGTTGAGGTAGTCAGCATGTGCAGAAAACTGAGATCTACATTTCCTAAATGAGCCAACCCAATCTACCCACATGGATTGCTCATATAAGCAAACGTCCTCTCTGCCACTGTAAATATGCAATGCGCTGCCTTAGCCATAGTGGACCATCCCACAACTTTTCCATAATTCAATGTAAACATGGCGGCTAGGTATCGCACTGATGAGGAATTGCTTGCTATGATTGATGATGATGGTGAAGTGGAAGATAATGGAGACCCAGAGTTTGACCCAAATGAATCAGAAGATGATGGTTCCTCTTCAGAAGGAGGTAGGTTTCACTTTAAATGAAACAGAAGGGCATCCAAAACCTGCATAAGAAGTGCACTACGTAACTGTACATATCTTGAGTTTTTAACAGAAGCAGTGTTTCTAGTTCCCAGATGCTCTAAATGACGCAGGAAGCTGGCAACTTTGAGTCCCATTTTCTCAAAAGTTCCCCAACATGGGTTGGCCCAGAATGGCTCTTAGGGGCTCATATATGACACATGCCCAATTTTTGAGATTTCCTGTCGCCAGGAGGGGGCGCTGTCAGTATGGCTGAATATGACCATTTGAGTGGTTTCAGGGCGGGACTCATATAATACGCCTGACGTTTGGTGCAGGTCGGACAAATATCACTGAAGTTATAAGCATTTGAAATTTCATGTCAAAACGCTTAAAATGGCGGCCCTGCCACGCCCACATTGTGACACCAACCGAGATTATTTTAATAACTTTTGATCTTAAAGGGGTCAAGAGTAAACACAGTGATTTTTATGAGAATCCAGCACAACCCCTAGGAGGAGTTCGTTAAATTCCGATGCCTGTAATGGGCAAAAATGGCCTTTTTTTTGTATTTTCAACGCCACCTAGCGGGCATACTGTGCATTGGACAAAAACGTCCCAAATTGCAAATCCATTTGTCTTGGCAAGCTCTACATGCCTACCAAATTTCAGCTTAATCGGGCAAACCACAGATTTTTCATGAATTTTTTAATTTTTCTAGAGGGCGCTGTGGAGCCATTTTGCCCCGCTTAGTTGGGAAACCTAGAAAATCTATAATTGTTCGCCGGGCCTGATTTTTCAGCCAAATTTTTGTTCGAATTGAAACACGTTAAAGCCCCCAAAAAGCCCTCTAAAATTGTAGAAAAAGAATAATAAGAATAATTAAAGCCGCATGCGGCGTTGTACGGGCCCTCACACACCGATGCACCGCCGAGCACGAGCCACCGCCAATCCCTGCGCTCGCCAACTGGAGGTAAAGTTGCATAGGTCTGTCGCAGGAATTGCATGTAAATGTTCTTCAGACCTGTCACTTTCGCCTGTCATGGAAAGATGCTCAAAATGTCCACCCCATCACACCCACACTGTTAATTGACAACAAGAGATTTTGATAAGTTTTCATGTCACAGGGCTCAAGAGTGTCCAAACCCATTTTCGTGACATTCAGATGAAATGTGCAGGAGAAGTTCGCAAAAGTATGACACATGCACAATTTTGTTAATTTCCTGTCACCAGGAGGGGGCGCTGTCAGCATGGCTAAATATGACCATGTGAATGGCTTCAGGGCGGGACTCTTATAATATGCATAAAGTTTGGTGCATGTCGGACAATTTACACTGAAGCCATAAGCATTTGAATTTTCATGGCGAATCGCTTAAAATGGCGGCCCTGCCACGCCCACACCATGACTCCCACCGAAATGAATTTAATAACTTTTGCTCTTCAAGGGGTCAAGAGTACACACAGCGATTCTCATGAGAATCGGACAAAATCCCGAGGAGGAGTTCATTAAAGTACGCAACGTGCAAATCGCCAAAAATGGCCGTTCAATTCAAAATGGCCGACTTCCTGTTGACTTTAGCCTATGGTGTCAAGAGACTTTTTTGTAGACGTGGGTGTGATACATATGTCCAGCAACTTTCATCAGTGTGCGTGCAGGAAGGCCTTGGGGCTGCAGTTTAGAGGGCGCTAGCGAGGCAGTTGGCCCCGCCCACTTGCAAAACCAATACAATTAGTAATTGTCTATGGAAACTGACCAGCTTGTGAAGCTTGGTATGTAAAGAACAAAGTTTACCTAAATTTATTAGGGAATCAATGTTCACAGCGAGATGCTGATAATGGCCGCCCCATGACGCCCACAGGGTTAATCCGAACAAAAAGATTTTAATAACTTTTCTTGTCACAGGTCTCAAGAATGTCCACGCCCGTTTTCATGACATTCAGATGAAATCTCTAGGAGGAGTTCGCAAAAGTATGACACATGCCCAATTTTTGTCATTTCCTGTCGCCAGGAGGGGGCGCTGTCAGTATGGCTGAATATGACCATTTGAGTGGTTTCAGGGCGGGACTCTTATAATAATCCTCAGGTTTGGTGCACGTCGGATAAATATCACTGAAGTTATAAGCATTTGAAATTTCATGGCAAAACGCTTAAAATGGCGGCCCTGCCACGCCCACACCTTGACTCCAACCGAGATGATTTTAATAACTTTTGATCTTCAAGGGGTCAAGAGTAAACACTGTGATTTTCATGAGAATCCGGCAAAACCCCTAGGAGGAGTTCGTTAAATTCCGATGCCTGAAATCGGCAAAAATTGCCTAATTTTTGAATTTTCAACGCCACCTAGCGGTCTTCCTGTGCATTGGACAAAAACGTCCCAAATGGCAAATCCATTTGTCTTGGCAAGCTCTACAAGCCTACCAAATTTCAGCATAATCGGGCAAACCACAGATTTTTCATGAATTTTTAAATTTTTCTAGGGTGCGCTGTGGAGCCATTTTGCCCCACCCACTGGCAAAACCAATAAAATCATAAAATTTTCACCAGGCCTGATTTTTCATTCCATTTTTGTTCGAATTGAAACACGTTAAAGACCCCAAAAAGCCCTGTAAAATGGAAGAATAATAATAATAAAAATAATAATAATCACTACAGATACAATACGGTCCTCGCACCGTGAGTGCTCGGGCCCGTAATAATAATAAGAATAATAATAATCACTACAGATACAATACGGTCCTCGCACCGTGAGTGCTCGGGCCCGTAATAATAATTAAAGCCGCAAGCGGCGTTGTACGGGCCCTCGCACACAGATGCACTGCTGAGAACGGCGACCCATGAATCCCTCTCGCCGCCGACTGGAGGTAACGTTGCTTGGGTTTGTCTCAGGAATTGCATGTAAATGTTCTTCAGACCTGTCACTGTCGCCTGTCACGGAAAGATGCTCAAAATGGCCGCCCCGTCACACCCACACTGTTGATTGAAAACAAGAGATTATGATAAGTTTTCATGTCACAGGGCTCAAGAGTGTCCACACCCTTTTTCGTGACATTCAGATGAAATCTGCAGGAGAAGTTCGCAAAAGTATGACACGTGCACAATTTTGGTAATTTCCTGTCGCCAGGAGGGGGTGCTGTCAGTATGGCTAAATTTGAACATGTGAATGGCTTCAGGGCGGGACTCTTATGATATGCATTAAGTTTGGTGCATGTCGGACGATGTACAATGAAGTCATAAGCATTTGAATTTTCATGGCGAATCGCTTACAACAACGGCCCTGCCACGCCCACACCATGAATCCCACCGAAACGAATTTGATAACTTTTGCTCTTCAAGGGGTCAAGACAACACACAGTGGTTTTCATGAAAATCCGAAGAAATCCCTAGGAGGAGTTCGCAAAAGAACGCAACATGCAAATCGCCGAAAATGGCGGTTCAATTCAAAATGGCCGACTTCCTGTTTACTTTAACCTATGGTGTCAAGAGACTTTTTTGTAGACGTGGGTGTGATACATATGTCCAGCAACTTTCATCAGTGTACGTGGAAGAAGGCCTTGGGGCTGCAGTTTAGAGGGCGCTAGCGAGGCAGTTGACCCCGCCCACTTGCAAAACCAATACAATTAGTAATTGTCTATGGAAACTGACCAGCTTGTGAAGTTTGGTATGTAAAGAACAAAGTTTACCTAAATTTATTAGGGAATCAATGTTCACGGCGAGATGCTCAAAATGGCCGCCCCATCACGCCCACAGGGTTAATCCGAACAAGAAGATTTTAATAACTTTTCATGGTGCAGGTCTGAAGAGTGTCCACGCCCGTTTTAATGACATTCAGTTGAAATCTGTAGGAGGAGTTCGCAAAAGTATGACACATGCCCAATTTTGACCATTTCCTGTCGCCAGGAGGGGGCGCTGTCAGTATGGCTGAATATGACCATTTGATTGTCTATAAGGCAAGACTCTCATGATGCCCATAAAGTTTGCTGCATGGGGGACAATGTACACTGAAGTTATAAGTATTTGAATTTTCATGTCGAATCGCTTAAAATGGCGGCACAGCCACGCCCACGCCGTGAGTCCCACCAGGATGAATTTAATAACTTTTGATCTACAAGGTGTCAAGAGTACACACAGCGATTTTTATGAGAATCAGACAAAATGCCTAGGAGGAGTTCGTTGAAGTAGGCAACGTGCAAATCGCCAAAAATGGCCGTTCAATTAAAAATGGCCGACTTCCTGTTGACTTTAGCCTATTGTGTCAAGAGACTTTTTTGTAGACGTGGGTGTGATACATTTGTCCAGCAACTTTCATCAGTGTACGTGCAGGAAGGCCTTAGGGCTGCAGTTTAGAGGGCGCTAGCGAGGCAGTTGGCCCCGCCCACTTGCAAAACCAATACAATTAGTAATTGTCTATGGAAACTGACCAGCTTGTGAAGTTTGGTATGTAAAGAACAAAGTTTACCTCAATTTATTAGGGAATCAATGTTCACGGCGAGATGCTGATAATGGCCGCCACATTACGCCCACAGGGTTAATCCAAACAAGAAGCTTATAATAACTTTTCATGGTACAGGTCTCAAGAGGGTCCACGCCCGTTTGCATGATATTTAGATGAAATCTGTAGGAGGAGTTCGCAAAAGTATGACACATGCCCAATTTTTGTCATTTCCTGTCGCCAGGAGGGGGCGCTGTCAGTATGGCTGAATATGACCATTTGAGTGGTTTCAGGGCAGGACTCTTATAATACTCCTGACGTGTGGTGCACGTCGGACAAATATCACTGAAGTTATAAGCATTTGAAATTTCATGGCAAAACGCTTAAAATGGCGGCCCTGCCACGCCCACACCTTGACTCCAACCGAGATGATTTTAATAACTTTTGATCGTCAAGGGGTCAAGAGTAAACACAGTGATTTTCATGAGATTCCGGCAAAACCCCTAGGAGGAGTTCGTTAAATTCCGATGCCTGAAATCGGCAAAAATGGCCTAATATTTGAATTTTCAACGCCACCTAGCGGTCTTCCTGTGCATTGGACAAAAACGTCCCAAATGGCAAATCCGTTTGTCTTCGCAAGCTCTACATGCCTACCAAATTTCAGCATAATGGGGCAAACCACAGATTTTTCATTAATTTTTAAATTTTTCTAGGGGGCGCTGTGGAGCCATTTTGCCCCGCTTAGTTGCGAATCCTCTGAAATCTATAATTTTTCGCCGGGCCTGATTTTTCGGTCAAATATTTGTTCGAATTGAAACACGTTAAAGTCCCCGAAAAGCCCTCTAAACTTGTAGAAAAAGAATAATAATAATAATAATAATAATAATAATAATCACTACAGATACAATACGGTCCTCGCACCGTGAGTGCTCGGGCCCGTAATCATCACTACAGATACAATACGGTCCTCGCACCGTGAGTGCTCAGGCCCGTAATAATAATAAGAATAATAATAATAATAATAATAATCACTACAGATATAATACGGTCCTCGCACCGTGAGTGCTCGGGCCCGTAATAATCACAACAGATACAATACGGTCCTCGCACCGTGAGTGCTCGGGCCCGTAATAAGAATAATAATAATAATCACGACAGATACAATACGGTCCTTGCACCGTGAGCGCTCGGGCCCGTAATAATAATAAGAATAATAATAATAATAATAATCACTACAGATACAATACGGTCCTCGCACCGTGAGTGCTCGGGCCCGTAATAATCACAACAGATACAATACGGTCCTCGCACCGTGAGTGCTCGGGCCCGTAATAAGAATAATAATAATAATCACTACAGATACAATACGGTCCTCGCACCGTGAGTGCTCGGGCCCGTAATTAAATACATTTCGTTGGGAATCATGGTGTGGGCGTGGCAGGGCCGCCATTATAAGCGATTCGCCATGAAAATTCAAATGCTTATGAGATCAGTGTACATTGTCCGACCTGCACCAAACTTTATGCATATCATCCCTGAAGCCATTCACACGGTCATATTTAGCCATACTGACAGCGCCCCCTCCTGGCGACAGGAAATTACCAAAATTGTGCATGTGTCATACTCTTGCAAACTTCTCCTGCAGATTTCATTTGAATGTCACGAAAAAGGGTGTGGACACGCTTGAGCCCTGTGACATGAAAACTTATCAAAATCTCTTGTTGTCAATTAACAGTGTGGGTGTGACGGGGCGGCCATTTTGAGCATCTTTCCGTGACAGGCGACAGTGACAGGTTTGAAGAACATTTACATGCAATTCCTGCGACAGACCCAAGCAACGTTACCTCCAGTCGGCGAGCCCAGGGATTGGCGGTCGCTCGTTCTCGGCGGTGCATCGGTGTGCGAGGGCCCGTACAACGCCGCTTGCGGCTTTAATTCTTATTACGGGCCCGAGCACTCACGGTGCGAGGACCGTATTGTATCTGTAGTGATTATTATTATTCTTATTATTACGGGCCCGAGCACTCACGGTGCGAGGACCGTATTGTATCTATAGTGATTATTATTATTATTATTCTTATTATTATTCTTCCACTATACAGGGCTTTTTGGGTGCTTTAACGTGTTTCAATTCGAACAAAAATGTGGCTGAAAAATCAGGCCTGGTGAAAATTCTATGATTTTATTTGTTTCACCAGTGGGCGGGGCAAAATGGCTACACAGCGCCCCCTAGAAAAATGTAAAAATTCATGAAAAATCTTTGGTCTGCCCGATGATGGTGAAATTTGGTAGGCATGTAGAGCTTGCCAAGACAAATGGATTTGCCATTTGGGACATTTTTGTCAAATGCACAGGATGCCCGCTAGGCGGCGTTGAAAATACAAAATAAGGCAATTTTTGCCGATTTCAGGCATCGGAATTTAACGAACTCCTCCTAGTGGTTTTGCCCGATTCTCATGAAAATCACTGTGTTTACTCTTGACCCCTTGAAGATCCAAAATTATTAAAATCATCTTGGGTGGAGTCACTGTGTGGGCGTGGCAGGGCCGCCATTTTAAGCATTTTGCCTTGAAATTTCAAATGCTTATAACTTCAGTGATATTTGTCCGACCTGCACCAAACGTCAGGCTTATTATAAGAGTCCCGCCCTGAAACAACTCAAATGGTCATATTCAGCCATACTGACAGCGCCCCCTCCTGGAGAGAGGAAATGACAAAAATTGGGCATGTGTCATACTTTTGCGAACTCCTCCTACAGATTTCAACTGAATGTCACTAAAACGGGCGTGGACACTCTTGAGACCTGTACCATGAAAAGTTATTAAAATCTTCTTGTTCGGATTAACCCTGTGGGCGTGATAGGGCGGCCATTTTGAGCATCTCGCCGTGAACATTGATTCCCAAATAAATTGAGGTAAACTTTGTTCTTTACATACCAAACTTCACAAGCTGGTCAGTTTCCATAGACAATTACTAATTGTATTGGTTTTGCAAGTGGGCGGGGCCAATTGCCTCGCTAGCGCCCTCTAGACTGCAGCCCCAAGGCCTTCTTCCACGTACAGTGATGAAAGTTGCTGGACATATGTATCACACCCACGTCTACAAAAAAGTCTCTTGACACCATAGGCTAAAGTCAACAGGAAGTCGGCCATTTTGACATGAACGGCCTTTTTTGGCGATTTGCACGTTGCGTACTTTAACGAACTCCTCCTAGGTATTTTGTCTGATTCTCATGAAAATCGCTGTGTGTACTCTTGACCCTTGCAGATCAAAAGTTATTAAAATCATTTCGGTGGGAGTCACGATGTGGGCGTGGCAGGGCCGCCATTTTAAGCAATTCACAATGAAAATTCAAATACTTATAACTTCAGTGTACATTGTCCCACATGCACCAAACTTTATGTGTACGATAAGAGTCTTGCCCTGAAGCTAATTAAATTGTCCTATTCAGCCATACTGACAGCGCCCCCTCCTGGCGACAGGAAATGGCCAAAATTGGGCATGTGTCATTCTTTTGCGAACTCCTCCTCCAGATTTCATCTGAATTAAACGTAAACGGGCGTAGACACTCCTGAGTTATTAAAATCTAATTCTTAGAATTAACCCTGCGGGCGTGACAGGGCGGCCATTTTGAGCATCTCAGTGTGAACAACAATTCCCTAATAAATTTAATAAAACCATGTTCATTACACAACAAACTTCACATACTGGTAAGTTTCCATAGTAATTTATGAACTGTATCGGTTTCGCAAGTGGGCAGTGCCAACTGCCTCACTAGCGCCCCCTCAACTGCAGTCCCAAGGCACTCTTCCACGTACACTGATAAAAATTGGTTGGCATATTTAGCACACCCACATCTACAAAAAAGTCTCTGACACCATAGGCTAAAGTCAAAAGGAAGCCAGCCATTTTGAATTGAACAGCCATTTTTGGCGATTTGCATGTTGCGTTCTTATGCGAACTCCTCCTAGGGATTTTTTCAGATTTTCATGTAAACTGCTGTGTGTAGTCTTGACCCCTTTAGGAGCAAAAGTTATTAAATTCATTTCGGTTGGAGTCATGGTGTGGGCGTGGCAGGGCCGCCATTTTAAGCGATTCGCCATGAAAATTCAAATGCTTATGACTTCAGTGTACATTGTCCGACATGCACCAAACTTTATGCATATCATAAGAGTCCCGCCCTGAAGCCATTCACATGGTCATATTTAGCCATACTGACAGCGCCCCCTCCTGGCGACAGGAAACTACAAAAATTGTGCATGTGTCATACTTTTGCGAACTTCTCCTGCACTTTTCATCTGAATGTCACGAAAACGGGTTTGGACACTCTTGAGGCCTGTGACATGAAAACCTATCAAAATCTCTTGTTGTCAATTAACAGTGTGGGTGTGACGGGGTGGACATTTTGAGCATCTTTCCGTGACAGGCGAAAGTGACAGGTCTGAAGAACATTTACATGCAATTCCTGCGACAGACCTATGCAACTTTACCTCCAGTTGCCGAGCGCAGGGATTGGCGGTGGCTCGTGCTCGGCGGTGCATCGGTGTGCGAGGGCCCGTACAACGCCGCTTGCGGCTTTAATTATTATTATTCTTACACTTTACAGGGCTTTTTGGGGGCTTTAACGTGTTTCAATTCGAACAAAAATGTGGCTGAAAAATCAGGCCTGGTGAAAATTCTATGATTTTATTGGTTTCGCCAGTGGGCAGGGCAAAATGGCTCCACAGCGACCCCTAGAAAAATTAAAAAATTCATGAAAAATCTGTGGTTTGCCCGATTATGCTGAAATTTGGTAGGCATGTAGAGCTTGCCAACACAAACGGATTTGCCATTTGGGACGTTTTTGTCCAATGCACAGGAAGACCGCTAGGTGGCGTTGAAAATTCAAATATTAGGCCATTTTTGCCGATTTCAGGCATCGGAATTTAACGAACTCCTCCTAGGGGTTTTGCCGGATTCTCATGAAAATCACTGTGTTTACTCTTGACCCCTTGAACATCAAAAATTATTAAAATCATCTAGGTTGGAGTCAAGGTGTGGGCGTGGCAGGGCCGCCATTTTAAGTGATTCGCCATGAAAATTCAAATGCTTATGACTTCAGTGTAAATTGTCCGACATTCACCAAACTTTATGCGTATCATGAGAGTCCCGCTCTGAAGCCATTCACATGGTCATATTTAGCCAGACTGACAGTGCCCCCTCCTGGCGACAGGAAATTAGCAAAATTGTGCATGTGTCATACTTTTGCGAACTTCTCCTGCAGATTTCATCTGAATGTCACGAAAAAGTGTGTGGACACTCTTGAGCCCTGTGACATGCAGACTTATCAAAATCTCTTGTTGTCAATTAACGGTGTGGGTTTGACGGGGCGGCCATTTTGGAGCATCTTTCCGTGACAGGCGACAGTGACAGGTCTGAAGAACATTTACATGCAATTCCTGCGACAGACCCAAGCAACGTTACCTCCAGTCGGCGAGCGCAGGGATTGGCGGTGGCTCGTTCTCGGCGGTGCATTGGTGTGCGAGGGCCCGTACAACGCCGCTTGCGGCTTTAATTATTATTATTATTCTTATTATTCTTTTTCTACAAGTTTAGAGTGCTTTTTGGGGGCTTTAACGTGTTTCAATTCGAACAAAAATTTGTCAGAAAAATCAGGCCTGGCGAAAAATTATAGATTTTGGAGGTTTCGCAACGAATCGGGGCAAAATGGCTCCACAGCGCCCTCTAGAAAAATTTAAAAATTCATGAAAAATCTGTGGTTTGCCCGATTATGCTGAAATTTGGTAGTCATGTGGAGCTTCCCAAGACAAACGGATTTGCCCTTTAGGATGTTTTTGTCCAATGCACAGGATGCCCGCTAGGTTGCGTTGAAAAAACAAAATAAGGCAATTTTTGACGATTTCAGGCATCGGAATTTAACAAACTCCTCCGAGGGGTTTTGCCAGATTCTCATGAAAATCACTGTGTTTACTCTTGACCCCTTGAAGATCAAAAGTTATTAAACTCATATCGGTTGGAGTCACGGTGTGGGCGTGGCAGGTCCGCCATTTTAAGCGTTTTGCCAAGAAATTTCAAATGCTAATAACTTCAGTGATATTTGTCCGACCTTCACCAAACGTCAGGCGTATGATCAGATTCCCGCCCTGAAACCAGTAACATGGTCATATTCAGGCAGACCGACAGCGCCACCTCCTGGAGACAGGAAATGACAAAAATTGGGCATGTGTCATACTTTTGCAAACTCCTCCTACAGATTTCATCTGAATGTCACTAAAACGAGCGTGGACACTCTTGAGACGTGTACCATGAAAAGTTATTAAAATCTTCTTCTACACATTAATCCTGTGGGCGTGATGGGGCGGCCATTTTGAGCATCTTTCCGTTACAAGACAGTGACAGGTCTGACGAACATTTACATGCAATTCCTGCGACAGACCTAAGCAACGTTACCTCAAGTTGGCGAGCGCAGGGATTGGCGGTGGCTCGTTCTCGGCGGTGCATCGGTGTGCGAGGACCCGTACAACGCCGCTTGCGGCTTTAATTACGGGCCCGAGCACTCACGGTGCGAGGACCGTATTGTATCTGTAGTGATTATTATTATTATTATTATTCTTATTATTACGGGCCCGAGCACTCACGGTGCGAGGACCGTATTGTATCTGTGGTGATTATTATTATTCTTATTACGGGCCCGAGCACTCATGGTGCGAGGACCGTATTGTATCTGTAGTGATTATTATTATTTATTATTATTATTCTTATTATTATTATTGTTATTATTATTATTATTATTATTCTTCCACTTTACAGGGCTTTTTGGGGGCTTTAACGTGTTTCAATTCGAACAAAAATGTGGCTGAAAAATCAGGCCTGGTGAACATTCTATGATTTTATTGGTTTCGCCAGTGGGCGGGGCAAAATGGCTCCACAGCGCCCCCTAGAAAAATTTAAAAATTCATGAAAAATCTGTGGTTTGCCCGATTATGCTGAAATTTGGTAGGCATGTAGAGCTTGCCAAGACAAACGGATTTGCCTTTTGGAATGTTTTTGTCCAATGCACAGGAAGACCGCTAGGTGGCGTTGAAAATTCAAAAATTAGGCCATTTTTACAGATTTCAGGCATTGGAATTTAACGAACTCCTCCTAGGGTTTTTGCCGGATTCTCATGAAAATCACTGTGTTCACTCTTGACCCCTTGAAGATCAAAAGTTATTAAAATCATCTCGGTTGGAGTCAAGGTGTGGGCGTGGCAGGGCCGCCATTTTAAGCGTTTTGCCATGAAATTTCAAATGCTTATAACTTCAGTGATTTTTGTCCGACGTGCACCAAACGTCAGGAGTATTATAAGAGTCCCGCCCTGAAACCAATCAAATGGTCATATTCACCATACTGACAGCGCCCCCTCCTGGCGACAGGAAATGACAAAAATTGGGCATGTGTCATAGTTTTGCGAACTCCTTCTACAGATTTCATCTGAATGTCATGAAAACGGGTTTGGACACTCTTGAGACCTGTACCATGAAAAGTTATTAAAATCTTCTTGTTTGGATTAACCCTGTGCGCGTGATGAGGCGGCCATTTTGAGCATCTCGCCGTGAACATTGATTCCCTAATAAATTTAGGGAAACTTTGTTCTTTACATACCAAACTTCACACGCTGGTCAGTTTCCATAGACAATTACTAATTGTGTTGGTTTCGCAAGTGGCCGGGGCCAACTGCCTCGCTAGCGCCCTCTAAACTGCAGCCCCAAGGCCTTCTTCCACGAACACTGATGAAAGTTGCTGGACATATGTATCACACCCACGTCTACAAAAAAGTCTCCTGACACCATAGGCTAAAGTCAACAGGAAGTCGGCCATTTGGAATTGAACGGCCATTTTTGGCGATTTGCATGTTGCGTACTTTAACAAACTCCTCCTAGGGATTTTGTCTGATTCTCATGAAAATCACTGTGTGTATTCTTGAACCTTGACGATCAAAAGTTATTAAATTCATTTCGGTGGGAGTCACGATGTGGGCGTGGCAGGGCCGCTATTTTAAGCAATTCTTAATGAAAATTCAAATGCTTATAACTTCAGGGTACATTGTCCCACATGCTCCAATCTTAATGAGTCTGATAAGAGTCTTGCCCTGAAGCAAATTAAATTGTCCTATTCAGCCATACTGACAGTGCCCCCTCCTGGCGACAGGAAATGTCCAAAATTGGGCATGTGTCAAACTTTTGCGAACTCCTCCTACAGATTTCATCTGAATTAAATGAAAACGGGCGTGGACACTCCCGAGACCCATGACATCAAAAATTATTAAACTCTTATTTTTTGGATTAACCCTGCGGGCGTGACGGGGCGGCCATTTTGAGCATCTCAGTGTGAACAACAATTCCCTTGTAAATTTAGTTAAACCCTGTTCATTACACAACAAACTTCACATACTGGTCAGTTTCCATAGTAATTTATGAACTGTATCGGTTTTACTTAAGCAAGTGGGCAGGGCCAACTGCCTCGCTAGCGCCCCCCTAAACTGCAGGCCCAAGGCACTCTTCCATGTACGCTGATGAAAATTGGTGGGCATATGTAGCACACCCACATCTACAAAAAGTCTCTTTGACACCATAGGCTGAAGTCAACAGGAAGTCGGCCATTTTGAATTGAACAGCCATTTTTTGCAATTTGCATGTAGCGTTCTTTTGCGAACTCCTCCTAGGGATTTTTTTCGGATTTTCATGAAAACCGCTGTGTTTAGTCTTTACCCCTTGAAGAGCAAAAGTTATTAAATTCATTTCGTGGGAGTCATGGGTAATGTAAGTGGCAGGGCCACTATTTTAAGCGATTCGCCATGAAAATTCAAATGCTTATGACTTCAGTGTACATCGTCCGAGATGCACCAAACTTTAAGCATATCATAAGAGTCCCGCCCTGAAGCCATTCACATGATCAAATTTAGCCATACTGACAGCGCCCCCTCCTGGCGACAGGAAATTACCAAAATTGTGCATGTGTCATACTTTTGCGAACTTCTCCAGCAGATTTCATCTGAATGTCACTAAAAAGGGTGTGGACACTCTTCAGCCCTGTGACATGAAAACTTATGAAAATCTCTTGTTGTCAATTAACGGTGTGGGTGTGACGGGGCGGCCATTTTGAGCATCTTTCCGTGACAGGCGACAGTGACAGGTTTGAAGAACATTTACATGCAATTCCTGCGACAGACCTAAGCAACGTTACCTCCAGTCAGCGAGCGTAGGGATTGGCGGTTGCTCGTTCTCGGCGGTGCATCGGTGTGCGAGGGCCCGTACAACGCCGCCTGCGGCTTTAATTACGGGCTCGAGCACTCACGGTGCGAGGACCGTATTGTATCTGTAGTGATTATTATTATTCTTATTATTCTTCTTATTATTATTCTTCCACTTTACAGGGCTTTTTGGGGGCTTTAACGTGTTTCAATTCGAACAAAAATGTGGCTGAAAAATCAGGCCTGGTGAACATTCTATGATTTTATTGGTTTTGCCAGTGGGCGGGGCAAAATGGCTCCACAGCGCCCCCTAGAAAAATTAAAAAATTCATGAAAAATCTGTGGTTTGCCCGATTATGCTGAAATTTGGTAGGCATGTAGAGCTTGCCAAGACAAATGGATTTGCCATTTGGGACGTTTTTGTCCAATGTACAGGAAGACCGTTAGGTGGCGTTGAAAATTCAAAAATTAGGCCATTTTTGCCGATTTCAGGCATCGGAATTTAACGAACTCCTCCTAGGGGTTTTGCCGGATTCTCACGAAAAATCACTGTGTTTACTCTTGACCCTTGAAGATCAAAAGTTATTAAAATCATCTCGGTTGGAGTCAAGGTGTGGGCGTGGCAGGGCCGCCATTTTATGCGTTTTGCCATGAAATTTCAAATGCTTATAACTTCAGTGATATTTGTCCGACGTGCACCAAACGTCAGGAGTATTATAAGAGTCCTGCCCTGAAACCAATCAAATGGTCATATTCAGCCCTACTGACAGCGCCCCCTCCTGGCGACAGGAAATGACAAAAATTGGGCATGTGTCATAGTTTTGCGAACTCCTTCTACAGATTTCATCTGAATGTCATGAAAACGGGTTTGGACACTCTTGAGACCTGTACCATGAAAAGTTATTAAAATCTTCTTGTTTGGATTAACCCTGTGCGCGTGATGAGGCGGCCATTTTGAGCATCTCGCCGTGAACATTGATTCCCTAATAAATTTAGGGAAACTTTGTTCTTTACATACCAAACTTCACACGCTGGTCAGTTTCCATAGACAATTACTAATTGTGTTGGTTTAGCAAGTGGCCGGGGCCAACTGCCTCGCTAGCGCCCTCTAAACTGCAGCCCCAAGGCCTTCTTCCACGAACACTGATGAAAGTTGCTGGACATATGTATCACACCCACGTCTACAAAAAAGTCTCCTGACACCATAGGCTAAAGTCAACAGGAAGTCGGCCATTTGGAATTGAACGGCCATTTTTGGCGATTTGCATGTTGCGTACTTTAACAAACTCCTCCTAGGGATTTTGTCTGATTCTCATGAAAATCACTGTGTGTATTCTTGAACCTTGACGATCAAAAGTTATTAAATTCATTTCGGTGGGAGTCACGATGTGGGCGTGGCAGGGCCGCTATTTTAAGCAATTCTTAATGAAAATTCAAATGCTTATAACTTCAGGGTACATTGTCCCACATGCTCCAATCTTAATGAGTCTGATAAGAGTCTTGCCCTGAAGCAAATTAAATTGTCCTATTCAGCCATACTGACAGTGCCCCCTCCTGGCGACAGGAAATGTCCAAAATTGGGCATGTGTCATACTTTTGCGAACTCCTCCTACAGATTTCATCTGAATTAAATGAAAACGGGCGTGGACACTCCCGAGAACCATGACATCAAAAATTATTAAACTCTTATTTTTGGATTAACCCTGCGGGCGTGACGGGGCGGCCATTTTGAGCATCTCAGTGTGAACAACAATTCCCTTATAAATTTAGTTAAACCCTGTTCATTACACAACAAACTTCACATACTGGTCAGTTTCCATAGTAATTTATGAACTGTATCGGTTTCGCAAGTGGGCAGGGCCAACTGCCTCGCTAGCGCCCCCTAAACTGCAGGCCCAAGGCACTCTTCCATGTACGCTGATGAAAATTGGTGGGCATATGTAGCACACCCACATCTACAAAAAAGTCTCTTGACACCATAGGCTGAAGTCAACAGGAAGTCGGCCATTTTGAATTGAACAGCCATTTTTTGCAATTTGCATGTAGCGTTCTTTTGCGAACTCCTCCTAGGGATTTTTTCGGATTTTCATGAAAACCGCTGTGTTTAGTCTTTACCCCTTGAAGAGCAAAAGTTATTAAATTCATTTCGGTGGGAGTCATCGTGTGCGCGTGGCAGGGCCACTATTTTAAGCGATTCGCCATGAAAATTCAAATGCTTATGACTTCAGTGTACATCGTCCGAGATGCACCAAACTTTAAGCATATCATAAGAGTCCCGCCCTGAAGCCATTCACATGATCAAATTTAGCCATACTGACAGCGCCCCCTCCTGGCGACAGGAAATTACCAAAATTGTGCATGTGTCATACTTTTGCGAACTTCTCCAGCAGATTTCATCTGAATGTCACTAAAAAGGGTGTGGACACTCTTCAGCCCTGTGACATGAAAACTTATGAAAATCTCTTGTTGTCAATTAACGGTGTGGGTGTGACGGGGCGGCCATTTTGAGCATCTTTCCGTGACAGGCGACAGTGACAGGTTTGAAGAACATTTACATGCAATTCCTGCGACAGACCTAAGCAACGTTACCTCCAGTCAGCGAACGTAGGGATTGGCGGTTGCTCGTTCTCGGCGGTGCATCGGTGTGCGAGGGCCGTATAACGCCGCCTCGCTTTTAATTACGGGTCGAGCACTCACGGTCGAGGACCGTGATTGTATCTGTAGTGATTATTATTATTCTTATTATTCTTCTTATTATTATTCTTCCACTTTACAGGGCTTTTTGGGGGCTTTAACGTGTTTCAATTCGAACAAAAATGTGGCTGAAAAATCAGGCCTGGTGAACATTCTATGATTTTATTGGTTTTGCCAGTGGGCGGGGCAAAATGGCTCCCAGCGCCCCTAGAAAAATTAAAAAATTCATGAAAAATCTGTGGTTTGCCCGATTATGCTGAAATGTGGTAGGCATGTAGAGCTTGCCAAGACAAATGGATTTGCCATTTGGGACGTTTTTGTCCAATGTACAGGAAGACCGCTAGGTGGCGTTGAAAATTCAAAAATTAGGCCATTTTTGCCGATTTCAGGCATCGGAATTTAACGAACTCCTCCTAGGGGTTTTGCGGATTCTCACGAAAAATCACTGTGTTTACTCTTGACCCCTTGAAGATCAAAAGTTATTAAAATCATCTCGGTTGGAGTCAAGGTGTGGGCGTGGCAGGGCCGCCATTTTATGCGTTTTGCCATGAAATTTCAAATGCTTATAACTTCAGTGATATTTGTCCGACGTCCACCAAACGTCAGGAGTATTATAAGAGTCCTGCCCTGAAACCAGTCAAATGGTCATATTCAGCCCTACTGACAGCGCCCCCTCCTGGCGACAGGAAATGACAAAAATTGGGCATGTGTCATACTTTCGCGAACTTCTCCTGCAGATTTCATCTGAATGTCACGAAAACGGGTGTGGACAATCTTGAGCCCTGTGACATGAAAACTTATCAAAATCTCTTGTTGTCAATTAACAGTGTGGGTGTGACTGGGTGGACATTTTGAGCATCTTTCCGTGACAGGCGACAGTGACCGGTCTGAAGAACATTTACATGCAATTCCTGCGACAGGCCTAAGCAACTTTACCTCCTGTTGGCGAGCGCAGGGATTGGCGGTGGCTCGTTCTCGGCGGTGCAACGGTGTGCGAGGGCCCGTACAACGCCGCTTGCGGCTTTAATTACGGGCCCGAACACTCATGGTGCGAGGACCGTATTATATCTGTAGTGATTATTATTATTCTTATTATTACGGGCCCGAGCACTCACGGTGCGAGGACCGTATTGTATCTGTAGTGATTATTATTATTCTTATTATTCTTATTATCACGGGCCCGAGCACTCACGGTGCGAGGACCGTATTGTATCTGTAGTGATTATTATTATTATTATTATTATTATTATTGTTCTTCCACTTTACAGGGCTTTTTGGGGGCTTTAACGTGTTTCAATTCGAACAAAAATGTGGCTGAAAAATCAGGCCTGGTGAAAATTCTATGATTTTATAGGTTTCGCCAGTGGGCGGGGCAAAATGGCTCCACAGCGCCCCCTAGAAAAATTTAAAAATTCATGAAAAAATCTGTGGTTTGCCCGATTATGCTGAAATTTGGTAGGCATGTAGAGCTTGCCAAGACAAACGGATTTTCCATTTGGAACGTTTTTGTCCAATGCACACGATGCCCGCTAGGTGGCGTTGAAAATACAAAATTTGGCAATTTTTGCCGATTTCAGGCATCGGAATTTAACGAACTCCTCCTAGGGGTTTTGCCGGATTCTCACGAAAATCACTGTGTTTACTCTTGACCCCTTGAAGATCAAAAGTTATTAAAATCATCTTGGTTGGAGTCAAGGTGTGGGCGTGGCAGGGCCGCCATTTTAAGCGTTTTGCCATGAAATTTCACATGCTGATAAATTCAGTGATTTTTGTCCGACCTGCACCAAACCTCAGGCGTATTATAAGAGTCCCGCCCTGAAACCACTCAAATGGTCATATTCAGCCATACTGACAGCGCCCCCTCCTGGCGACAGGAAATGACAAAAATTGGGCATGTGTCATACTTTTGCGATCTCCTCCTAGAGATTTCATCTGAATGCCTCTAAAACGGGCGTGGACACTTTTGAAACCTGTACCATGAAAAGTTATTAAAATCTTCTTGTTCGGAGTAACCCTGTGGGCGTGATGGGGCGACCATTTTGAGCATCTCGCCGTGAACGTTGATTCCCTAATAAATTGAGGTAAACTTTGTTCTTTACATACCAAACTTCACAAGCTGGTCAGTTTACATAGACAATTACTAATTGTATTGGTTTTTGCAAGTGGGCGGGGCCAACTGCCTCGCTAGCGCCCTCTAAACTGCAGCCCCAAGGCCTTCTTCCACGTACACTGATGAAAGTTGCTGGACATATGTATCACACCCACGTCTACAAAAAAGTCTCTTGACACCAGAGGCTAAAGTCAACAGGAAGTCGGCCATTTTGAATTGAACGGCCATTTTTGGCGATTTGCACGTTGCGTTCTTTAACGAACTCCTCCTTGGGATTTTGTCTGATTCTTATGAAAATCGCTGAGTGTACTCTTGACCCCTTGAAGATCAAAAGTTATTAAAATCATTTCCGTGGGAGTCACGATGTGGGCGTGGCAGGGCCGCCATTTTAAGCAATTCACAATGAAAATTCTAATGCTTATAACTTCAGTGTACATTGTCCCACATGCACCAAACTTCATGTGTATGATAAGAGTCTTGCCCGGAAGCAAATCCAATTGTCCTATTTAGCCATACTCACAGTGCCCCCTCTTTGCGGCAGGAAATGGCCAAAATTGGGCATGTGTCATACTTTTGCGAACTCCTCCCACAGATTTCATCTGAATTAAACGAAAACGGGTGTGGACACTCCCGAGAATCGTGACATCAAATATTATTAAAATCTTATTGTTTGGATTAACCCTGCGTGCGTGACAGGGTGGCCATTTTGAGCATCTCAGTGTGAGCAACAATTCCCAAAAAAATTTAGAAAACCTTGTTCATTACATACCAAACTTCACATACTGGTCAGTTTCCATAGTAATTTATGAACTGTATCGGTTTGTCAAGTGGGCAGGGATAACTGCCTCGCTAGCGCCCCCTAAACTGCAGCCCCAAGGCACTCTTCCACGTACACTGATGAAAATTTGTGGGCATATGTAGCACAACCACATCTACAAAAAAGTCTCTTGACACCATGGGCTAAAGTCAACAGGAAGTCGGCCATTTTGAATTGAACAGCCATTTTTGGCGATTTGCACGTTGCGTTCTTTTGCGAACTCCTCCTTGGGATTTTTTCGGATTTTCATGAAAAACGCTGCGTGTAGTCTTTACCCTTTGAAGAGCAAAAGTTATTAAATTCATTTTGTTGGGAGTCATGGTGTGGGTGTGGCAGGGCCGCCATTTTAAGCGATTCGCCATGAAAATTCAAATGCTTATGAATTCAGTGTACATCATCCGACATGCACGAAACTTTATACGTATCAAAAGATTCCCGCCCTGAAGCCATTCACATGGTCATATTTAGCCACACTGACAGCGCCCCCTCCTGGCGACAAGAAATGTCCTAAATTGGGCATGTGTCATACTTTTGCAAACTTCTCCAACAGATTTCATCTGAATGTCACGAAAAAGGGTGTGGACACTCTTGAGCCCTGTAATATGAAAAGTTATTATCATCTCTTGTTGTTAATTTACGGTGTGGGCGTGATAGGGCGGCCATTGTGAGCATCTTTTCGTGACAGGCTACAGTGATAAGTCTGAAGAACATCTCCATGCAATTCCTCTGACATCCGTGAGCAGCATGACCTCGACTCAGCAAGCTCAGGGGTCGGCGTTAGCTCTTTCTCGGTGGTGCTTCGGTGTGCGAGGGCCCGTACAACGCCGCTTGCGGCTTTAATTGTATTGGTTTTGCAAGTGGGCGGGGCCAACTGCCTCGCTAGCGCCCTCTAAACTGCAGCCCCAAGCCCTTCCTGCACGTACACTGATGAAAGTTGCTGGACATATGTATCACACCCACGTCTACAAAAAAGTCTCTTGACACCATAGGCTAAAGTCAACAGGAAGTCGGCCATTTTTAATTGAACGGCCATTTTTGGCGATTTGCATCGCTATGCATTTTAACGAACTCCTCCTTGGGATTTTGTCCGATTCTCATGAAAATCGCTGTGTGTACTCTTGACCCCTTGAAGAGCAAAAGTTATTAAATTCATTTCGGAGGGAGTCATGGTGTGGGTGTGGCAGGGCCGCCATTTTAAGCGATTCGCCATGAAAATTCAAATGCTTATGGCTTCAGTGTACATTGTCCGACATGCACCAAACTTTATGCATATCATAAGAGTCCCGCCCTGAAGCCATTCACATGGTCATATTTAGCCATACTGACAGCGCCCCCTCCTGGTGACAGGAAATTAGCAAAATTGTGCATGTGTCATACTTTTGCGAACTTCTCCTGCACATTTCATCTGAATGTCACGAAAACGGGTTTGGACACTCTTGAGCCCTGTGACATGAAAACTTATCAAAATCTCTTGTTGTCAATTAACAGTGTGGGTGTGACGGGTTGGAAATTTTGAGCATCTTTCCGTGACAGGCGAAAGTGACAGGTCTGAAGAACATTTACATGCAATTCCTGCGACAGACCAATGCAACTTTACCTCCAGTTGGCGAGCGCAGGGATTGGCGGTGGCTCGTTCTCGGCGGTGCATCGGTGTCACGAGGGTTCGCATAACGCCGCTTGCGCTTTAATTATTATTATTCTTCCACTATACAGGGCTTTTTGGGTGCTTTAACATGTTTCAATTCGAACAAAAATGTGGCTGAAAAATCAGGCCTGGTGAAAATTCTTTGATTTTATTGGTTTTACCAGTGCGCGGGGCAAAATGGCTCCACAGCGCCCCCTAGAAAAATTTAAAAATTCATTAAAAATCTTTGGTTTGCCCGATTATGCTGAAATTTGGTAGGCATGTAGAGCTTTGCAAGACAAATGGATTTGCCCATTGGAACGTTTTTGTCCAATGCACAGGATGCCCGCTAGGTGGCGTTGAAAATACAAAATAAGGCAATTTTTGCCGATTTCAGGCATCGGAATTTAACGAACTCCTCCTAGGGGTTTTGTCCGATTCTCACGAAAATCTCTGAGTTTACTCTTGTCCCCTTGAAGATCAAATGTTATTAAAATCATCTCGGTTGGAGTCACGTTGTAGGCGTGGCAGGGCTGCCATTTTAAGCGTTTTGCCATGAAATTTCAAATGCTTATAACCTCAGTGATATTTCTCCGACCTGCACCAAACGTCAGGCGTATTATAAGAGTCCTGCCCTGAAACCAATCAAATGGTCATATTCAGCCATACTGACAGCGCCCCCTCCTGGCGACAGGAAATGAAAAAATTTGGGCATGTGCCATACTTTTGCAAACTCCTCCTCCAGATTTGATCTGAATGTCACTAAAATGGGCGTGGACACTCTTGATACCTGTACCATGAAAAGTTATTAAAATCTTCTTGTTCGGATTAACCCTGTGGGCGTGATAGGGCGGCCATTTTGAGCATCTCGCCGTGAACATTGATTCCCTAATAAATTTAGGTAAACTTTGTTCTTTACATACCAAACTTCACAAGCTGGTCAGTTTCCATAGACAATTACTAATTGTATTGGTTTTGCAAGTGGGCGGGGCCAAGTGACTCTCTAGCACCCTCTAAACTGCAGCCCCAAGACCTTCTTCCACGTACACTGATGAAAGTTGCTGGACATATGTATCACACGCACGGCTACAAAAAAATCTCTTGACACCATAGGCTAAAGTAAACAGGAAGTCGGCCATTTTGAATTGAACAGGCATTTTCGGCGATTTGCATATAGCGTTCTTTTGCGAACTCCTCCTAGGGATTTCTTCGGATTTTCATGAAAACCGCAGTGTGTAGTCTTGACCCCTTGAAGAGCAAAAGTTATTAAATTCGTTTTGGTGGGAGTCATGGTGTGGGCGTGGCAGGGCCGATATTTTAAGCGATTCGCCATGAAAATTCAAATTCTAATGACTTCAGTGTACATCATCCGACATGCACCAAATTTATGCATATCATTAGAGTCCCGCCCTGAAGCCATTCACATGGTCAAATTTAGCCATACTGACAGCGCCCCCTCCTGGCGACAGGAAATTACCAAAATTGTGCACGTGTCATACTTTTGCGAACTTCTCCTGCAGATTTCATCTGAATGTCACGAAAAAGGGTATGGACATTCTTGAGCCCTGTGGCATGAAAACTTATCATAATCTCTTGTTGTCAATTGACAGTGTGAGTGTGACGGGGTGGCCATTTTGAGCATCTTTCCGTGACAGGCGACAGTGACAGGTCTGAAGAACATTTACATGCAATTCCTGAGACAGACCCAAGCAACGTTACCTCCAGTCGGCGGGCGCAGGGATTGGCGGTCGCTCGTTCTGGGTGGTGCATCGGTGTGCGAGGGCCCGTACAACGCCGCTTGCGGCTTTAATTATTCTTATTATTATTATTACGGGCCCGAGCACTCACGGTGCGAGGACCGTATTGTATATGTAGTGATTATTATAATTATTCTTATTATTACGGGCCCGAGCACTCACGGTGCGAGGACCGTATTGTATCTGTTGTGATTATTATTATTCTTATTATTATTCTTATTATTCTTCCACTTTACAGGGCTTTTTGGGGGCTTTAACGTGTTTCAATTCGAACAAAAATGTGGCTGAAAAATCAGGCCTGGTGAAAATTCTATGATTTTATAGGTTTCGCCAGTGGGCGGGGCAAAATGGCTCCACAGCGCCCCCTAAAAAAATTTAAAAATTCATGAAAAATCTGTGGTTTGCCCGATTATGCTGAAATTTGGTAGGCATGTAGAGCTTGCCAAGCCAAACGGATTTGCCTTTTGGGGGCGGTTTTGTCCAATGCACAGGATGCCCGCTAGGTGGCGTTGAAAATACAAAATTAGGCAATTTTTGCCGATTTCAGGCATCGGAATTTAACAAACTCCTCCTAGGGGTTTTGCCGGATTCTCACGAAAATCACTGTGTTTACTCGTGACCCCTTGAAGATCAAAAGTTATTAAAATCATCTCGGTTGGAGTGATGGTGTGGGCGTGGCAGGGCCGCCATTTTAAGCGTTTTGCCATGAAATTTCAAATGCTTATAACTTCAGTGATATTTGTACGACCTGCACCAAACATCAGGCGTATTATAAGAGTCCCGCCCTGAAACCACTCAAATGGTCATATTTAGCCATACTGACAGCGCCCCCTCCTGGCGACAGGAAATGACAAAAATTGGGCATGTGTCATACTTTTGCGAACTCCTTCTACAGATTTCATGTGAATGTCACTAAAACGGGCGTGGACACACTTGAGACCTGTACCATGAAAAGTTATTAAAATCTTCTTGTTCGGAATAACCCTGTGGCCGTGATGGGGCGGCCATTTTGAGCATCTTGTTGTGAACATTGATTCCCTAATAAATTGAGGTAAACTTTGTTCTTTACATACCAAACTTCACAAGCTGGTCAGTTGCCATAGACAATTACGAACTGTATTGGTTTTGCAAGTGGGCGGGGCCTACTGCCTCGCTAGCGCCCTCTAAACTGCAGCCCCAAGGCCTTCTTCCACGTACACTGATGAAAGTTGCTGGACATATGTATCACACCCATGTCTACAAAAAAGTCTCTTGACACCATAGGCTAAAGTCAACAGGAAGTCGGCCATTTTTAATTGAACGGCCATTTTTGGCGATTTGCACGTTACGTACTTTAACAAACTCCTCCTAGGGATTTTGTCTGATTCTCATGAAAATCGCTGTGTGTACTCTTGACCCCTTGAAGATCAAAAGTTATTAAAATCATTTCGGTGGGAGTCAAGATGTGGGTGTGGCAGGGCCGCCATTTTAAGCAATTCACAATGAAAATTCAAATGCTTATAACTTCAGTGTACAATGTCCCACATGCACCAAACTTTATGTTTATGATGAGAGTCTTGCCCTGAAGCTAATCAAATTGTCCTAGTCAGCCATACTGAGAGCGCCCCCACCTGGCGATAGGAAATGGCCAAAATTTGGCGTGTGTCATACTTTTGCGAACTCCTGCTACAGATTTCATCTTAATTAAAGGAAAACGGGCGTGGACACTCTCGAGAACCGTGTCATCAAAAATTATTAAAATCTTATTGTTTGGATTAACCCTGCGGGCGTGACAGGGCGGCCATTTTGAGCATCTCATTGTGAATAACAATTCCCTAATAAATTTAGTAAAACCTTGTTCATTACACAACAAACTTCACATACTGGTCAGTTTCCATAGTAATTTATGAACTGTATTGGTTTCGCAAGTGGGCAGGGCCAACTGCCTCGCTAGCGCCCCCTCAACTGCAGCCCCAAGGCACTCTTCCACATACACAGATGAAAATTGGTGGGCATATGTAGCACTACCACATCTACAAAAAAGTTTGTTGACACCATAGGCTAAAGTCAAGAGGAAGTCAGCCATTTTGAATTGAACAGCCATTTTTGGCGATTTGCACATTGCGTACTTTAGCGAACTCCTCCTAGTGATTATTTCGGATTTTAATGAAAATCACTGTGTGTAGTCCTGAACCTTGCCCAGCAAAAGTTATTAAATTCATTCCGGTGGGAGTCATGGTGGGGGCGTGGCAGGGCCGCCATTTTAAGTGATTCGCCATGAAAATTGAAATGCTTTTGACTTCAGTGGACATTTTCCGACATGCACCAAACTCAATGCGTATCATAAGAGGCCCGCCCTGAAGCCATTCACATGGTCATATTTAGCCATACTGACAGCGCCCCCTCCTGGCAACAGGAAATGGCCAAAATTGGGCATGTGTCATCCTTTTGCCAACTTCTCCTACAGATTTCATCAGAATGTAACAAAAAATGATGTGAACACTCAGGAGCCCTGTGAGATGAAAAGTTATTAAAATCTCTTGTTGTCAATTAAAGGTGTGGCCGTGAGGGGGCGGCCATTTTGAGCATTTTGTCGTGACAGGCGACAGTGATAGGTCTGAAGAACATCAACTTCAATTCTTCCAAAAGACTCGAGCAACTTGACCTGCACTCGGCGAGCGCAGTAGTCGGCAGTCGCTCGTTCTCGGCGGTTCATCGGTGTGCGAGGGCCCGTACAACGCCGCTTGCGGCTTTAATTACGGGCCCGAGCACTCACGGTGTGAGGACCGTCTTGTATCTGTAGTGATTATTATTATTATTATTACGGGCCCGAGCACTCACGGTGCGAGGACCGTATTGTATCTGTAGTGATTATTATTATTATTACGGGCCCGAGCACTCACGGTGCGAGGACCGTATTGTATCTGTAGTGATTATTATTATTATTCTTATTCTTATTATTACGGGCCCGAGCTCTCACGGTGCGAGGACCGTATTGTATCTGTAGTGATTATTTTTATTCTTCTTATTATTATTATTATTATTCTTCCACTTTACAGGGCTTTTTGGGGGCTTTAACGTGTTTCCATTCGAACAAAAATGTGGCTGAAAAATCAGGCCTGGTGAAACTTCTATGGTTTTATTGGTTTCGCCAGTGGGCGGGGCAAAATGGCTCCACAGCGCCCCCTAGAAAAATTTAAAAATTCATGAAAAATCTGTGGTTTGCCCGATTATGCTGAAATTTTGTAGGCATGTAGAGCTTGCCAAGACAAACGGGTTTGCAATTTGGGACGTTTTTGTCCAATGCACAGGAAGACCGCTAGGTGGCATTGAAAATTAAAAAATTAGGCCATTTTTGCGATTTCAGGCATCGAATTTAACGAACTCCTCCTAGGGGTTTTGCCGGATTCTCATGAAAATCACTGTGTTTACTCTTGACCCCTTGAAGATCAAAAGTTATTAAAATAATCTCGGTTGGAGTCAAGGTGTGGGCGTGGCAGGGCCGCCATTTTAAGCGTTTTGCCATGAAATTTCAAATGCTTATAACTTCAGTGATATTTGTCCGACGTGCACCAAACCTCGGGATTATTATAAGAGTCCCGTCCTGAAGCAAATCAAATTGTCCTCTTTAGCCATACTGACAGCGCCCCCTCCTGGTGACAGGAAATGTCCAAAATTGGGCATGTGTCATACTTTTGCGAACTCCTCCTAGAGTTTTCATCTGAATTAAACGAAAACGGGCGTCGACACTCCCGAGAACTGTGACATCAAAAATTATTAAAATCTAATTGTTTGGATTAACCCTGCGGGCGTGAGAGGGCGGCCATTTTGAGCATCTCAGTGTGAACAACAATTCCCGAATAAATTTAGTAAAACCTTGTTCATTACAGAACGAACTTCGCATTCTGGTCAGTTTCCATAGTAATTTATGAACTGTATCGGTTTTTGCAAGTGGGCAGGGCCAACTGCCTCGCTAGCCCCCCTAAAATGCAGCCCCAAGGCACTCTTCCACGCACACTGATGAAAATTGGCGGGCATATGTAGCACACCCAAATCTACAAAAAAGTCTCTTGACCCCATAGGCTAAAGTCAACAAGAAGTCGGCCATTTTGAATTGAACAGCCATTTTTGGCAATTTGCATGTTGCATTCTTTTTTTAACTCCTCCTAGGGATTTTTTTTTTCGGATTTTCATGAAAACCGCTGAGTGTAGTCTTGACCCCTTGAAGAGCAAAAGTTATTAAATTCATTACGGTGGGAGTCATGGTGTGGGTGTGGCAGGGCTACTATGTTAAGCGATTCGCCATGAAAATTCAAATGCTTATAACTTCAGTGTGCATCGTCCAACATGCACCAAACTTTATGCATATCATAAGAGTCCCGCCCTGAAGCCATTCACATGGTCAAATTTAGCCATACTGACAGCGCCCCCTCCTGGCGACAGGAAATTACCAAAATTGTGCATGTGTGCATACTTTTGCGAACTTCTCCTGCAGATTTCATCTGAATGTCACGAAAAAGGGTGTGGACACTCTTGAGCCATGTGACATGAAAACTTATCAAAATCTCTTGTTTTCAATTAATGGTGTGGGTGTGACCGAGCAGCCATTTTGAGCATCTTTCCGTGACAGGCGACAGTGACAGGTCTGAAGAACATTTACATGCAATTCCTGCGACAGACCAATGCAACTTTACCTCCAGTTGGCGAGCGCAGGGATTGGCGGTGGCTCGTTCTCGGCGGTGCATCGGTGTGCGAGGGCCCGTACAACGCCGCTTGCGGCTTTAATTATTATTATTCTTCCACTATACAGGGCTTTTTGGGTGCTTTAACATGTTTCAATTCGAACAAAAATGTGGCTGAAAAATCAGGCCTGGTGAAAATTCTTTGATTTTATTGGTTTTACCAGTGCGCGGGGCAAAATGGCTCCACAGCGCCCCCTAGAAAAATTTAAAAATTCATTAAAAATCTTTGGTTTGCCCGATTATGCTGAAATTTGGTAGGCATGTAGAGCTTTGCAAGACAAATGGATTTGCCCATTGGAACGTTTTTGTCCAATGCACAGGATGCCCGCTAGGTGGCGTTGAAAATACAAAATAAGGCAATTTTTGCCGATTTCAGGCATCGGAATTTAACGAACTCCTCCTAGGGGTTTTGTCCGATTCTCACGAAAATCTCTGAGTTTACTCTTGTCCCCTTGAAGATCAAATGTTATTAAAATCATCTCGGTTGGAGTCACGTTGTAGGCGTGGCAGGGCTGCCATTTTAAGCGTTTTGCCATGAAATTTCAAATGCTTATAACCTCAGTGATATTTCTCCGACCTGCACCAAACGTCAGGCGTATTATAAGAGTCCTGCCCTGAAACCAATCAAATGGTCATATTCAGCCATACTGACAGCGCCCCCTCCTGGCGACAGGAAATGAAAAAATTTGGGCATGTGCCATACTTTTGCAAACTCCTCCTCCAGATTTGATCTGAATGTCACTAAAATGGGCGTGGACACTCTTGATACCTGTACCATGAAAAGTTATTAAAATCTTCTTGTTCGGATTAACCCTGTGGGCGTGATAGGGCGGCCATTTTGAGCATCTCGCCGTGAACATTGATTCCCTAATAAATTTAGGTAAACTTTGTTCTTTACATACCAAACTTCACAAGCTGGTCAGTTTCCATAGACAATTACTAATTGTATTGGTTTTGCAAGTGGGCGGGGCCAAGTGACTCTCTAGCACCCTCTAAACTGCAGCCCCAAGACCTTCTTCCACGTACACTGATGAAAGTTGCTGGACATATGTATCACACGCACGGCTACAAAAAAATCTCTTGACACCATAGGCTAAAGTAAACAGGAAGTCGGCCATTTTGAATTGAACAGGCATTTTCGGCGATTTGCATATAGCGTTCTTTTGCGAACTCCTCCTAGGGATTTCTTCGGATTTTCATGAAAACCGCAGTGTGTAGTCTTGACCCCTTGAAGAGCAAAAGTTATTAAATTCGTTTTGGTGGGAGTCATGGTGTGGGCGTGGCAGGGCCGATATTTTAAGCGATTCGCCATGAAAATTCAAATTCTAATGACTTCAGTGTACATCATCCGACATGCACCAAATTTATGCATATCATTAGAGTCCCGCCCTGAAGCCATTCACATGGTCAAATTTAGCCATACTGACAGCGCCCCCTCCTGGCGACAGGAAATTACCAAAATTGTGCACGTGTCATACTTTTGCGAACTTCTCCTGCAGATTTCATCTGAATGTCACGAAAAAGGGTATGGACATTCTTGAGCCCTGTGGCATGAAAACTTATCATAATCTCTTGTTGTCAATTGACAGTGTGAGTGTGACGGGGTGGCCATTTTGAGCATCTTTCCGTGACAGGCGACAGTGACAGGTCTGAAGAACATTTACATGCAATTCCTGAGACAGACCCAAGCAACGTTACCTCCAGTCGGCGGGCGCAGGGATTGGCGGTCGCTCGTTCTGGGTGGTGCATCGGTGTGCGAGGGCCCGTACAACGCCGCTTGCGGCTTTAATTATTCTTATTATTATTATTACGGGCCCGAGCACTCACGGTGCGAGGACCGTATTGTATATGTAGTGATTATTATAATTATTCTTATTATTACGGGCCGAGCACTCACGGTCGAGGACCGTGATTGTATCTGTTGTGATTATTATTATTCTTATTATTATTCTTATTATTCTTCCACTTTACAGGGCTTTTTGGGGGCTTTAACGTGTTTCAATTCGAACAAAAATGTGGCTGAAAAATCAGGCCTGGTGAAAATTCTATGATTTTATAGGTTTCGCCAGTGGGCGGGGCAAAATGGCTCCACAGCGCCCCCTAAAAAAATTTAAAAATTCATGAAAAATCTGTGGTTTGCCCGATTATGCTGAAATTTGGTAGGCATGTAGAGCTTGCCAAGCCAAACGGATTTGCCTTTTGGGACGGTTTTGTCCAATGCACAGGATGCCCGCTAGGTGGCGTTGAAAATACAAAATTAGGCAATTTTTGCCGATTTCAGGCATCGGAATTTAACAAACTCCTCCTAGGGGTTTTGCCGGATTCTCACGAAAATCACTGTGTTTACTCGTGACCCCTTGAAGATCAAAAGTTATTAAAATCATCTCGGTTGGAGTGATGGTGTGGGCGTGGCAGGGCCGCCATTTTAAGCGTTTTGCCATGAAATTTCAAATGCTTATAACTTCAGTGATATTTGTGCGACCTGCACCAAACATCAGGCGTATTATAAGAGTCCCGCCCTGAAACCACTCAAATGGTCATATTTAGCCATACTGACAGCGCCCCCTCCTGGCGACAGGAAATGACAAAAATTGGGCATGTGTCATACTTTTGCGAACTCCTTCTACAGATTTCATGTGAATGTCACTAAAACGGGCGTGGACACACTTGAGACCTGTACCATGAAAAGTTATTAAAATCTTCTTGTTCGAATAACCCTGTGGCCGTGATGGGGCGGCCATTTTGAGCATCTTGTTGTGAACATTGATTCCCTAATAAATTGAGGTAAACTTTGTTCTTTACATACCAAACTTCACAAGCTGGTCAGTTGCCATAGACAATTACGAACTGTATTGGTTTTGCAAGTGGGCGGGGCCTACTGCCTCGCTAGCGCCCTCTAAACTGCAGCCCCAAGGCCTTCTTCCACGTACACTGATGAAAGTTGCTGGACATATGTATCACACCCATGTCTACAAAAAAGTCTCTTGACACCATAGGCTAAAGTCAACAGGAAGTCGGCCATTTTTAATTGAACGGCCATTTTTGGCGATTTGCACGTTACGTACTTTAACAAACTCCTCCTAGGGATTTTGTCTGATTCTCATGAAAATCGCTGTGTGTACTCTTGACCCCTTGAAGATCAAAAGTTATTAAAATCATTTCGGTGGGAGTCAAGATGTGGGTGTGGCAGGGCCGCCATTTTAAGCAATTCACAATGAAAATTCAAATGCTTATAACTTCAGTGTACAATGTCCCACATGCACCAAACTTTATGTTTATGATGAGAGTCTTGCCCTGAAGCTAATCAAATTGTCCTAGTCAGCCATACTGAGAGCGCCCCCACCTGGCGATAGGAAATGGCCAAAATTTGGCGTGTGTCATACTTTTGCGAACTCCTGCTACAGATTTCATCTTAATTAAAGGAAAACGGGCGTGGACACTCTCGAGAACCGTGTCATCAAAAATTATTAAAATCTTATTGTTTGGATTAACCCTGCGGGCGTGACAGGGCGGCCATTTTGAGCATCTCATTGTGAATAACAATTCCCTAATAAATTTAGTAAAACCTTGTTCATTACACAACAAACTTCACATACTGGTCAGTTTCCATAGTAATTTATGAACTGTATTGGTTTCGCAAGTGGGCAGGGCCAACTGCCTCGCTAGCGCCCCCTCAACTGCAGCCCCAAGGCACTCTTCCACATACACAGATGAAAATTGGTGGGCATATGTAGCACTACCACATCTACAAAAAAGTTTGTTGACACCATAGGCTAAAGTCAAGAGGAAGTCAGCCATTTTGAATTGAACAGCCATTTTTGGCGATTTGCACATTAATTGCTTTTTAGCGAACTCCTCCTAGTGATTATTTCGGATTTTAATGAAAATCACTGTGTGTAGTCCTGAACCTTGCCCAGCAAAAGTTATTAAATTCATTCCGGTGGGAGTCATGGTGGGGGCGTGGCAGGGCCGCCATTTTAAGTGATTCGCCATGAAAATTGAAATGCTTTTGACTTCAGTGGACATTTTCCGACATGCACCAAACTCAATGCGTATCATAAGAGGCCCGCCCTGAAGCCATTCACATGGTCATATTTAGCCATACTGACAGCGCCCCCTCCTGGCAACAGGAAATGGCCAAAATTGGGCATGTGTCATCCTTTTGCCAACTTCTCCTACAGATTTCATCAGAATGTAACAAAAAATGATGTGAACACTCAGGAGCCCTGTGAGATGAAAAGTTATTAAAATCTCTTGTTGTCAATTAAAGGTGTGGCCGTGAGGGGGCGGCCATTTTGAGCATTTTGTCGTGACAGGCGACAGTGATAGGTCTGAAGAACATCAACTTCAATTCTTCCAAAAGACTCGAGCAACTTGACCTGCACTCGGCGAGCGCAGTAGTCGGCAGTCGCTCGTTCTCGGCGGTTCATCGGTGTGCGAGGGCCCGTACAACGCCGCTTGCGGCTTTAATTACGGGCCCGAGCACTCACGGTGTGAGGACCGTCTTGTATCTGTAGTGATTATTATTATTATTATTACGGGCCCGAGCACTCACGGTGCGAGGACCGTATTGTATCTGTAGTGATTATTATTATTATTACGGGCCCGAGCACTCACGGTGCGAGGACCGTATTGTATCTGTAGTGATTATTATTATTATTCTTATTCTTATTATTACGGGCCCGAGCTCTCACGGTGCGAGGACCGTATTGTATCTGTAGTGATTATTTTTATTCTTCTTATTATTATTATTATTATTCTTCCACTTTACAGGGCTTTTTGGGGGCTTTAACGTGTTTCCATTCGAACAAAAATGTGGCTGAAAAATCAGGCCTGGTGAAACTTCTATGGTTTTATTGGTTTCGCCAGTGGGCGGGGCAAAATGGCTCCACAGCGCCCCCTAGAAAAATTTAAAAATTCATGAAAAATCTGTGGTTTGCCCGATTATGCTGAAATTTTGTAGGCATGTAGAGCTTGCCAAGACAAACGGGTTTGCAATTTGGGACGTTTTTGTCCAATGCACAGGAAGACCGCTAGGTGGCATTGAAAATTAAAAAATTAGGCCATTTTTGCCGATTTCAGGCATCGGAATTTAACGAACTCCTCCTAGGGGTTTTGCCGGATTCTCATGAAAATCACTGTGTTTACTCTTGACCCCTTGAAGATCAAAAGTTATTAAAATAATCTCGGTTGGAGTCAAGGTGTGGGCGTGGCAGGGCCGCCATTTTAAGCGTTTTGCCATGAAATTTCAAATGCTTATAACTTCAGTGATATTTGTCCGACGTGCACCAAACCTCGGGATTATTATAAGAGTCCGTCCTGAAGCAAATCAAATTGTCCTCTTTAGCCATACTGACAGCGCCCCCTCCTGGTGACAGGAAATGTCCAAAATTGGGCATGTGTCATACTTTTGCGAACTCCTCCTAGAGTTTTCATCTGAATTAAACGAAAACGGGCGTCGACACTCCCGAGAACTGTGACATCAAAAATTATTAAAATCTAATTGTTTGGATTAACCCTCTTGGGCGTGAGAGGGCGGCCATTTTGAGCATCTCAGTGTGAACAACAATTCCCGAATAAATTTAGTAAAACCTTGTTCATTACAGAACGAACTTCGCATTCTGGTCAGTTTCCATAGTAATTTATGAACTGTATCGGTTTTTGCAAGTGGGCAGGGCCAACTGCCTCGCTAGCCCCCCTAAAATGCAGCCCCAAGGCACTCTTCCACGCACACTGATGAAAATTGGCGGGCATATGTAGCACACCCAAATCTACAAAAAAGTCTCTTGACCCCATAGGCTAAAGTCAACAAGAAGTCGGCCATTTTGAATTGAACAGCCATTTTTGGCAATTTGCATGTTGCATTCTTTTGCGAACTCCTCCTAGGGATTTTTTCGGATTTTCATGAAAACCGCTGAGTGTAGTCTTGACCCCTTGAAGAGCAAAAGTTATTAAATTCATTACGGTGGGAGTCATGGTGTGGGTGTGGCAGGGCTACTATGTTAAGCGATTCGCCATGAAAATTCAAATGCTTATAACTTCAGTGTGCATCGTCCAACATGCACCAAACTTTATGCATATCATAAGAGTCCCGCCCTGAAGCCATTCACATGGTCAAATTTAGCCATACTGACAGCGCCCCCTCCTGGCGACAGGAAATTACCAAAATTGTGCATGTGTGCATACTTTTGCGAACTTCTCCTGCAGATTTCATCTGAATGTCACGAAAAAGGGTGTGGACACTCTTGAGCCATGTGACATGAAAACTTATCAAAATCTCTTGTTTTCAATTAATGGTGTGGGTGTGACCGAGCAGCCATTTTGAGCATCTTTCCGTGACAGGCGACAGTGACAGGTCTGAAGAACATTTACATGCAATTCCTCAGACAGACCCAAGCAACGTTACCTCCAGTCGGCGAGCGCAGGGATTGGCGGTCGCTCGTTCTCGGCGGTGCATCGGTGTGCGAGGGCCCGTACAACGCCGCTTGCAGCTTTAATTCTTATTATTCTTATTCTTTTTCTACAAATTGAGGGAGTTTTTTGGGGGCTTTAACGTGTTTCAATTCGAACAAAAATTTGGTAGAAAATTCAGACCTGGTGAAAAATTTTAGATTTTATTGGTTTCGCAAGTGGGCGGGGCAAAATGGCTCCACTGCGCCACCTAGAAATATTCAAAAATTCATGAAAAATCAGTGGTTTGCCCGATTTGGATGAAATTTGGTAGGCATGTAGAGCATGCCAAGACAAACGGATTTGCTATTAGGATTTTTTTGTCCAATGCACAGGAGACCCACTAGGTGGCATTGAAAATTCTAAATAAGGCCATTTTTTGCCATTTCAGGCATCAGAATTTAACAAACCCCTCCTTGGGATTTTGTCCGATTCTCATGAAAATTGCTGTGTTGACTCTTCACCCCTTGTAGATCATAAGTTATCAAAATCATTCCGGTGGGAGACACAATGTGGGCGTGGCAGGGCTGCCATTTTAAGCGATTCGCCATGAAAATTCAAATGCTTATAACTTCAGTATACATTGTCCGACATGAACCAAGGCTCATGCGTTTCATGAGACTCCCGCCCTAAAGCCATTTACATAGTCATATTCTGCCATACTGACAGCGCCCCTTCCTGGCGACAGGAAAAGTCCAAAATTGGGCATGTGTCATACTTCTGCGAACTCCTCCTACAGATTTCATCTGAATGTCATGAAAACAAGTACGGACATTCTTGAGACCTTTGCTATGAAAAGCTATTAAAATCTTTTCGTTCAGATCAAAGCTGTGGGCGTGACGGGGCGGCCATTTTGAGCATCTCGCCGTGAACAACGATTCCCTAATAAATTTAGGTAAACGTTGTTAATTTGCACCAAACTTCACAAGCTGGTCAGTTCCCATAGAAATTTACGAACCGAATTGTTTCGCAAGTGGGCGGGGCCAACTGCCTCGCTAGCGCCCCCTAAACTGCAGCCCCAAGGCCCCCTTCCATGTACACTGATGAAAATTCGTGGACATATGTATCACACCCACTTCTACAAAAAAAGTCACTGACACCATAGGTTAAAGTCAACAGGAAGTTGGCCATTTTGAATTGAATGGCCATTTTTGCCAATTTACACGTTGCATACTTTCATGAACTCCTCCTCGGGATTTTGTCCGATTCTCATGAAAATTGCTGTGTGTACTCTTGACCCCTTGAAGATCATAAATTATTAAAATCATTCCGGTGGCAGTCACGGTGTGCACGTGGCAGGGCCGCCACTTTAAGCGATTCGCCATGAAAATTCAAATGCTTATAACTTCAGTGTACATTGTCCAACATGCACCAAACTTTATGTGTATCATAAGAGTCTTGCCCTAAAGCAAATCAAATGGTCATATTCAGCCATACTGACATCGCCCCCTCCTGGCGACAAGTAATGTCCAAAATTGGGCATGTGTCATAGTTTTGCGAACTTCTCCTACAGATTTCATCTGAATGTCACGAAAAAGGGTGTGGACACTCTTGAGCCCTGTGACATGAAAAGTTATTAAAATCTCTTGTTGTCAATTAACGGTGTGGGTGTGACGGGGTGGCCATTTTGAGCATCTTGTTGTGACAGGCGACAATGATAGGTCTGAAGAACATCTACATGCAATTCCTCCGACAGACTCGGGCAGCTTGACCTCCACTCCGCGAGTGCAGGGGTCGATGGTCGCTCGTTTTCGGCGGTGCACTGGTGTGCAAGGGCCCGTACAACGCCGCTTGCGGCTTTAATTATTATTATTATTGTACTTTCTGCCATGGGAGTCTATGGCATCTCATAGAACCCATTGGTGGATTTTGATGAAATTTGGCACATTGATAGTTGACAGTCCATGGTATCCATGCACCAAACTTCAGGTCAATCCATGCATCCCTGTAGCGCCAACAACAGGCCAAATTTCAAGATACATTCTTGCTTATAACTTTTTAACCGTTTGTCCTAGAATTGTGATCTTTTCTTCTGCTGAATCCTTGGAAAAAAAATTCACCATATTGAATTTTCCGCCATATTAAATTTTTTAAAAAACCTACTTTTGCGAACTAGCCCTAGACCGTTGGTCCTATCACCACCAAATTTGGTTAGTATCATCTAGAGAGTGGCCCGACCAAAAGCTATCAAAATAATTTTGCTAGGGCAAAAGATATAGCCGCTGTCGTCCAATCAATTTTGATGGCGAAGACTCTAAAACAGGACGTGAGCCATATGTCAGCAATGCTTGGTTGGATTGTTGCCAAACTTGGCACAATTTATTGGCAGAGGCAGGGTTCTTGTTAATCTTTCTGATAGCAGGAAATGTAATTGCTATAGGCGGTTACAAGATGCTGGGGTTTGGGGGCTGCGCGAGCCCCCAGCAGGGTCAAGGGGCAGCGCCCCTGGGAGCTACACGTTTTTCACAAAGTGATATGGTGAAATAAGCCGATCTACACAACCTGTAATGCATGTATGACTAATGAAGTAAAAAAGAAGGGGAAAAAAAAGAAAATTCACAAACTTATTTTATGTGAACCCCCCACAGCTACATATTTTACAAGAACTGATAAATGATGAGATCAGCCCATCTGAGTGAATAATGTGCAATGCAAATCAATTATTACCATCTTAATGGAGGGAAAAGAGCTAATTAGAATTATTTTACCAATTCTTGAAATCAATCATTGGCAATATGAACAATTTTTCAAACCAACAATTGTGAAAACCATGGTTTGACGAACTATCTATGCAGTATCAATTTTAAAATCTTGTCGCTAAGATTCTGTTTCTGCGGCACATGAGTGTCCTCAGCTTTCAGCTAGCTTCTGGGCAATTCCACATGAGTTACTAAAACAGCAATTTTTAAAAAGTGTTTTATATTAGAAATATATAGGTTTTCATGTAGAGGACTCATTACCAAATCAGACACTGAAAACCGTTTTGAAATATCTTTGACGGTCTTCTCAAAATTTAGATTTGAATCTTGTAATTTTTTTTAACTCCAGGACAAGGATCAAAGGTTATTTTTCCAAAGCTGACAACTCCTAAGAGATATTTAGCCATTTCCTGGTATTTACTGTATTTCCACATTGGTAGCCAAAGTATTTGAGACTGTAAGTCATTGCAGGAGATTGAAACACACAATTCCAGTGGCTCATTGTGAAATTCGTCATTTTTCAATGGGGTCAGCGACACAAACATCATTTATGATACCAATTTTCAATTGCTTTGTTGTTTTGAGTATAATAAATTTAGTAGATTATCAAAAAATGTAATTCCGTTACCATTTTGTAATTCCATTACCACTATATATATATGTTTTGCCATCTCAAACCCTCAAAATGTCAGGTGGCGCAACCGTCCGAGCAAGTTAACACTTTGTGAAATGTATTAAATATGTAATTTAAAATATTAATTAATATAATTTTAATATGGGGGCATAATTTTATACTGAAAACCTTTCAAATAAACAAAGTTTAAAAGTTTAATTGTTTTTAAATTGTTTTGAAAACCAAACTACCCGCCCCCTACAATAAAGAATCCATAATTTACTTTTAATACCCAACTCAACTACAAAATAGTAATGTTTTAGGCAGAGTAGACACTCTCAGGTAGGCTTACTAAAAACTTACTAAAAAAAAATCACTTAGAAAAAAAGAGGGAAGTGTTTTTTTTTCCAAGAAACTTTTGGTTGCGCCACCTGACGTTTTTTGGCTGGTGAAATTGCAAATACAGGGGCGTCCCGGTGGCTCATCGGTCTAAGCGCGCGTACCATAAAGGCTGCGTCCTTCCCGCAGCGACCTGGGTTCGACTCCAGCTCAGGTCATTTGCTGCATGTCTTCCCCCATTCTTCTCCCCAACCATCCTGTCCCTCTACACTGTGTAACTGTCAAATGAAGGAAAAATTCCCCCCCCCAAAAAAAGAAATTGCAAATACAGTCTAAAACTACAAAATGCTGTAAATGTTGTGCAACCATTAAGACTTGTTTAAACACACTCCTCCAACTTCAAATAAATGTATTTTGTACATTTTTTAAAGATTTATTGAAAAAAACATTTTTAAAAGGCTTATTTGTCATTGACTAGTAAACTTACCATGGCCTAGTCAACCTCCTAGGCCACCAACTTAAGCTTAAACCTACTGCCTGTCATTGCCAGTTTTCAGAGAAATGCCTGTCAAAGTAAAGGCAAAAATAATGGCATTTTTTCTGCCGTAATTCTGTTACCGATACCGACACTTTCACCTTCGTATAGCCTTCTATAAAATAGATTATCCCAAACTTTGTGTTATACAGCTCAGTAGGCAAGACAGTGAACTGATAAAAGCACAGGAAAGTAGCTACTGCATTAGAGTAATGGATGGCAGGTAAAAATGACATGAAAATTAGGCCTACTCTTGATCCTAATTCCGTTACCGTGGAATTTCCCTTCTTCGTCATCAATGATAGTCAGATTGTGCTGTAGGAGCATCAGATACTCTTACAGGCAGGCTACAGTACATGCAGGCACAATCTGACAATCACTGTTGATAAAAGACTAGCAATGGGGAGCGAAACCCAGTTCTAGTACGGACCCGGTTCCGCATTTTTCAAAAACCGAAAATGAATTCCGTTTGAGCTTATCGATACTGCTATCGAGTCTCGTGGGTCCATTGACGTAATGTTATGTCTCGAGTCGAGTCACGTCATTTAAATGCAATCACTGGTGCACCAACATAGGCCAGCTGTCTAACAAAGTTTTTGGGGAAAAAACTGAAATGCCAGCCAACAGGTATTACAGTATATGAAGATGAATCCGGGTCACTTGCTTGCGAGGATGGCGAATCGTGCGAAGAGGTCTGAAGTTTGGCAACATTTTTACCAAAGAAAAAGATGAGGAGGAGGCAAAATGCAATTTATGTTGCAAAATTATTTATTGAAAGGGGGGAACACAACCTCCTTGGCCAAGCACATCCGTATTGTGAACCAACTTAAACAAAAATGTACTACCTTCAATTGTCTTACGGTTAAAATAACTCCGTCAACTTCGGCTGCTGTTGCTGTGGGCCAGCCATCCTCTTCGTTCACTCAAAGCAACCGCAGTAAGCGCACATATTACTTAAGGCCCATTCAGACCGGGGCGAAGCGAAAAAGCGGAACGGGTTTGCGGAATATTCGCTGCACGAAAATTCCGCGTGAAACCATGCACACGGGACTCGGTGCGAAATTTTGTGTTCTTTTGTTCCAATTTCGCACAACAGACACAACAAATCCGCGGGATATTTCATCAAATTGGACCACGAGAGCAGCAGCAGCAACGATGATATTTTTTTGTATGCATCTAAACAATAACCTTAGCCTCACGTCTACTTTTGCTTGACAGACGGTCATCTCCGTAGCCACCGAGCGTTTTCATTTTTGATGCCCGGAGCTGGTCTTTCAGCTCGTTGTTCAAGTAATCATCCCACCTTTAGTTATAGAGGACAGGATGCTGGAGAACAATATTGATGAGACGCTCTCCTTTGTTTGTCACCATACTATGCTATGTACTGAGTTTGTATGTAGTTTATGCGACTTTGCAGTTTGAGGTCTGAATGCTGTAACGTGAATAGAAACAAAGACCGATCTGCACGTTATTTGCTGCGCTGCACTGCATGCACTGTGTATACTGTGCGAGGAGCTCGAGTGTATGTGTGTGTGCGAGCGATCGCGAGCACAAGGTGGAGAATTTGGACCTGAAATTCAAGATTTCGACGGAGAAATGTGAGGACAGCTCCAGAGGGACGCTAAAACAGGATATTTTGCTTTTGCATTGTCCATATAGTCTATGTGCATTTTGAAAAATGTATTTCTTTTTTTTTCTTTTTAGTTTTTTCCCCCTTTTATTTATTGATGTTTACCAAAGCAATAGCCGGTAACTTTGCGTTTCACAGCCGGAAAAAATAACCGGTTACCGGCTAGTAACAATAACCGTGCAGAGGGAATATTGGATACCCATCAAGTTTCATGACATTTGGCTACATGGGGGCGCTACACCAGAAAAACACACAAAAAAAATGTATTAAAATACCCATTACTCGAGGACGAAAACAGATGAGACTGCAAGGATGGAAATTTGAATAATCAATTAGGCAAAATTATCTGCTCTCGGTAATTCTGTATATCGTTCTAACATTTTGTTAATCGGATTATGAAAGAAGACTGAAAATTTACGTCCGCTTTTTTGTTTGGGTGTAAAAGCGCGTATTTAAAGGAGAATACATTGTATATTGATCAAGCATTGAACTCTGCATAAGTCGAACTGTTTTAGTATTTGTTGATGATATTGCTTCGGCTTCCTGTAAGCAAGTACACGCAAATCTGCATTGCCAGTTTATTTGTTGTTCCAGTTTACAGAGAAGGCACTTGTAAAGACAGGACTTTTTGTGAGCACATGTATTGTTCCTTCAGTTCACAAATACTGACACTTGTTGTTAACAAGGTTAATTCAATAAATGACTGGAGATTTTCAAGAAACTTTCCCACCAATTTTTTTCCCAGTAAAATTAGCCCAAGCAAAATTGTTGAGATACACAAGAGCATACTGGACCATTCTAAGGGCCCAATATACAGTCATTTCCTGAAATTAAGCTGCACTATGTGTCAACCTCAGGTCAGTGTTTTATGCAAACTAAAAAAACAAAACCATGTATTAACCTCACCAGTGTATTAACCTCAGTTTACTAAACATTACCATTGAATTAGAATCAGATCATGATTTAATGACAAGGTAGAGTGATGAAAAGATGCATTTCAATGTACAGCCCTCACCCATGTATTAACCTCATAGATTATGACCTTGGTTAATAATCGGGAAATTATGGGAGTCGGTGGGCCTATAGGTTTAGACTAGTGGTCTTCAACGTTGTTCCTGGGGTCCCACTGTGTATGCTGGCTTTTGTTCCAACCACAGTTGCAATCGCAGGATTTTAACAAGCAGTTAATTTGTCTTAATTGAGTGTATTTAACGTTTAGAGCAATTATTTGCCCTCTTAATTCGCAAGATAACAGAAATGGCTACGTTTGCCATCAAGAATTTTAAAAAATGCCATACCCACATTGTGATGCATTGGAAATAACAGCATAAAATAAGAGAAAACAATGTGACCAATCAAATTAAAGATTTAGTTGGCTCCTAATTGGTGAAAACTAATTGGCACATCATGACAAATTTATTCGACATGCAAATGGTAAAGAGTCAAACCAGTTTTGTGTTATGTTGGTCTAATTAAGTTCACCTGAAGTTTTTTGAAATAACTAGAAACGGTTGAGTCCAGCAGCCTAATTTGTGGTTCCTCAGTGTCCAATTTGATCTGTCTGAAATGTTATAATGCTTGAAATTTCTTGCAGTATAGAAATAAAACCACTATCTTCAAGGGTATTTTATTCTACATAGCATGTATGGATGTTTCTATGTAACATCTGGCCAAAGACGGTAAGTAACAACGCTAAACATGAAAAACAACTAAGACATTAACCCCTTAAGCCCTACGCCCCGGTACCGGGGGCCGGTTGTTACGCATAATAAATACAGCATGTTTCCAAATCGCAACATTGTCAGGCGGCATATCCACATTTCCCAAAGAAACTCGGCCAAAAGCTCATGTAGACCATTTTTACCTCAACCGAACACAATTCAAGCACCAAGCAAGTAAATAAGCATGTAGCAAAACATAGGATAAAATCATATCACAATCATATCTATCACTGTATGGGCTCAGGAAGACTTCGCGGCATTTCGCCCCCACTCTGACGGAATACGCCGGCGAGATTTCTGAGTGACTGGTGCACGCAATCTGGGCAGAGGTGTGCAGAGAGTCGCTCTGTTTTGCTCGGCTTCCGGGCTAGACAAGTGGATTGACTTCACCAGTCTTGGTGCTACGTGCTCTTTCGGGCTGGGATCGCTCCCTCCTCATTTCGACCACTGAGTCGGAATCCATCGCGGTTGCTGGATCACTTCTGTCGGCTGGCCGTGTCAGCTGTTCCTCCTTCGCACGGAGGTTGGTTGCCTTCTTGGGTTGCGGTGCAGCTCGGAGGGATCGGTTTCTTCTGCCGCGGACGTCAACTGCCGCCGGACCTGCCGGGATCCTTGAGGCCTTTTGCCCGCCTATGGTGGTTTTCTTCCATCGTCTTCCCAGTTTGTGGAACTGTTGGCTTGGTGCTGTGGGACATTGGCAGTCGTCCACATTGCTGTGTTGTTCCGCGTCAATTTTGCCTCCTAAATGCTTGGTAGGCCAATGGTTTTAATTCTGTCTTGAAAAACTTTGCCGCAGTGTCAGTCCTTTTTAATAACGATGTCTAAAGCCGGGTTATTATTTGTTATATTCATGGGCTGTATGGTCAGGATGCATTTCGGTGCTTCCATCGACTTGCCTTCACGGTATCATTCTTTTTGTTTTTACCATTGTGATTGTGTAACCTCTAGCGAAATGACATTTGCTGGTTGTCTTCATTATTCGCTAGCATTCGGTAGCACTAAAGGTACTTTCCCTTATGCGCTGTTAATTATCGAGTCTCTCATTTCTAAGATAGGGCACGGTTCTGTGTTTAAAAAAGATCTTACTAGAATGGGTGTCCAAAATGCAATCTCAAGGTTAATGATATTGTTACTGTTGCTTGTCTCTGGTAATATTCATACTAATCCTGGCCCAGAGCCTCTTTTAGATAATTTATGTCATTTGTCAACTCCTTATGAGTTTAGTAACAGACATGGCCTGGGTTTTCTCCATATAAATGCAAGGAGCCTTGTACCTAAGCTTGATATTTTTAAAACTTGGTTTTTTACCGCTAAACCTGATATTGTTTTAGTTTCCGAAACTTGGCTGAAACCATCAATCACTGATCAAGTAATACACATTGACGGTTACAATGTATTTAGAACTGACCGCAAAGGTAGAGCTGGAGGAGTTGCGATTTACATTTCTAACAAATTTCATGGGTCTGTTCTCAAATCTGTTTCGATACCAAAACAGTTTGAGTTCTTGGCTGTTCAGATCATTGCAGCAAATGCCCCTCTAACGGTTGTTGGCTGCTATAGGCCACCATCTGCCATTAATGATTGTATCTCTAACTTAACTGATCTCTTGTCTAATTTAATTACTTCCGAATTGATCCTGCTTGGTGACTTAAACTGGGATTGGATGAGTGACAAATCTGCAAGCTTTAAGCAGGTTTATGACTCTTTGAACTTAACTAAGCTCAGAAACATCCCTACTCGTTTTAACGCTACTAAACCTGGCAGTGAAAGTCTTATTGATTTAATTCTTACTAATGCAGCCCATAAGTATGTGGCTATTGGTGTCTTCGCTAATGATATTAGCGATCATTGCTCTATTGCTTGTATTAGAAGCACCAAATTGCCCAAATCCAAGGGTCTAATTATACCTTCGACGTAGCTTTAAACATTTTTGTGAACAAGCTTTCCTGCATGACTTGGCTTCTGTCAAGTGGCATTTAATATCTTTAATTCCTTCTGTTGATGATGCTGTTCATTTTTTTTAGCATCACTTCCTAAAAATCATTAATAAACATGCCCCTCTTAAAAAAATCAAGATCAAAAATAGGTCAAATCCTTGGTTTTCTAGGGACCTGGCTGATTCCATTCATGCTCGTAATAAGCAATGGTCTTTAGCCAGAAAGTCAGGTACAACTAAAGACTGGACCCTTTTTCGTTCCCTTAGGAATAAATGTACGTTCCTTATCAGAAAATCTAAAGCCAACTACTATCTCACCTTAACCTCTGACACTGGCAATGACCATTCTAAATTTTGGAAAATAGTCAAAACCTTACAAAATAAGAAAGTTGCTGGTCCTCCTCAAAAGCTGAAGGTTAGTGATTCTTGTATTTTGGATAATAAGGAGATGTCTAATGCTTTTAATACTCATTTTAAAAAGGCTGGGCATTTATTTGATGAACAGGGTCTTAGTCATGATCCAAGGCATAATATTAAGCTTTTAGGGCAACCAGGCACTTTGTCAACTCTTAATTTTTCTCCCTTTTTGGCCTCTGAGGTTTTGCATGCGCCATCAACTTTAGATCCTAAAAAGGCCGCCGGGCCTGATGGCATTGATCCATACTTTTTAAAAATTGCAGCACCAATTGTGGCTCAGCCAGTTACAGATATTTTTAATCTTTCCATTTCCACTCAAACTTTACCTGTAGTTTGGAAACAAGCCTTTGTCTCTCCTCTTTTGAAGGGTGGTGATCCTTCTGATTTAAACAATTATCGACCAATTTCAAATCTTTCTGTCTTAGCTAAGATCTTGGAGTCTTTAATTTCTGACCAGATTAAATTATTTTTAGATTTGCATAATGTCTTAAATCCCGTGCAATCTGGCTTTAGATCCAAGCACAGTACGGTTACAGCTAGCTTGAAAGTCCAAGATGATATTAAAGCAGCTGTTGATAATAAATTATTTTGTGTTGCATTATTCGTGGATTTAACCAAGGCATTTGATACAGTAGATCACCACATATTAATTAACATTCTCTCAAAGGTCGGTTTTGGCCATAGTACGATTGGCTGGTTTCAGAGTTATTTATCCAACCGCTCTCAATGTGTTAAGCTTGGTGATACTGTTTCCGACCCTGTGATGATAGATAAGGGTGTTCCGCAAGGCTCCATTTTGGGACCATTGCTCTTTTTACTATACATAAATAATACTTGTGACCATTTTAAATATTCATTGCATCATATGTATGCCGACGACACCATTTTGTACTCTAGTGCTCCCTCTCTCGAGGCTGCTGTTTCACATCTTCAGTCTGATTTTATCTCTCTGCAGCATGCGCTCATTGATTCTAAACTTCTGTTGAATGGTGGCAAAACTAAAGCTATGCTGTTTGCACCACATAGGTCTGTAGTTTCTCCCCCTTCTCTTATTCCCCTAGACGGAACTCCAATTGAGTTTGTAGATAAATACAAATATCTAGGATTATGGCTGGACAAGAATTTAACTTTCAATTACCATATTGACAAGTTGACAAAGAAACTTAAGTTTACACTGGGTTTCTTATATAGATTAAAATCTTGCTTTTCCTCTTTCTCTCGCAAACAGCTAGTAAATAATATACTTTTGTCTCAACTTGATTATGGCGAAACTGTTTACAGATTTGCGTGTCCCACTTTCCTGGCTAAACTTGATCCACTCTATCATTCTGCACTGAGATACATTTCTAAGTCGCCCTATAGGACGCATCACTGTACACTGTACACTTTAGTCGGCTGGCCTTCACTAGCTATCTTGCAGGCTGCACCACTGGTATGTTTTAATATACAAGGCTATTTTAGGTAAACTACCCCAGTACATTTGCTCTAAATTTGTTTTAATTCAGAACTCTTACAACCTCAGATCCAATGCCTGGTTGCGATTCAAGGTGCCTCCTGTGCGATCTGACGCTGGTAAGAGGAGTCTGTTTTACTTTGGCCCTTGGTCATGGAATGACCTTCAATCTCATTTTAAAATTGCTGCTCCCATCTCCATACCAAGTTTCAGACAAAAGATTTCTGAAGCCTTTCCCATTAGCTGCTCTTGTCGTACTGTTTAGATTTATTTTTCCACTGTTTGTATATTGAGCCTTTTTTAGAACTTATATTTTTTATTTATTTTTTTTTTTGATATTTAGTTTTGTCCTGTCAGATGGTAGTCTCTATTCTGTCCGTTGTTCTTGTGTTATACTGTACTGTTTTGTCAATATTGTCTTGAACTGTGTTGTGTTTATGTAATACTTGTTTGTGACTTGCTGCATACCGCCAGATCACCATTGAAAAAGAGACTTTGGTCTCAACTGGTTTTATCTGGTTAAATAAAGGATTTGATTGATTGATTGATATCAGCGCTGAATCGCCAGAATTTCTCCTGAATTTGTGCTATGCATAAAAACGATACCTCAAATGAAAGAGGAAAGTCCACAGAATCCAACGATATGAGCCCTGTCATTTTAAACTAACACCACACTCAAAGAACAGCAGGCATACACTTCACAGTCTACAGAGATGAGCAAAAAAAAATTCTCACCTTTGATATTTTGTAATAAAAAACTGCTCGAGGGTAAATCTGCGCTTGCTATTGTTAGCCCAATGTGTTCGTGTTATAACGAAACTAGATCTGCCAGTATCCCAGCATGTTCTTTCCCAGGGCGTTGCTTCAAAGATCTCAGCTCCTTAGCATTCAGCTTGCTTGCAATGTATTTTCCTCTCTGCGATCAGCTTGTAATGCTGTCAGTAAGACTATGCCGGTAGCCATTTGATTCTATGGGTCCTGATGTTTCCAACGAACTCGAAACCACCTTAATTGCAGAAACCTAGCCTGAGCTACAGCCTTGCGTTCCCAGTGCGTCAAACTGAGTCCATGGGCCATTTGCATGTTCTTGAATAGCGCGACAATATAAACGCATAACTAGTTTGTTTGAGGTATTGTCCGAATAAATTATCCGCTAAATATTCAACATTCATTTTCAAAGTCGTTTTCTGACAGAATCTTTGCGCTATTCCGCACAAATACTGAGACTACAACAGTACAGTACGTATTGTCTTTGCCCATTCCTTAAATGGGCAATTTGACCCCAATATTGCAGGCAGCTGGTGTAGCCTACCGGGTAAAATGCTGCGCAGCAAGCGAGACTTTGAAGGTTCGATTCTTGGCATAATTTTTAGGGAAATAATCACAGTTTCCTTCTACAAATAATCGCTGGGGTTTTTGTTCTTCTTACTTTTCTTTAACATTTTTTCACATTGCCTTTGTATTTATAATTTTATTTGTTTTTTTAATAAATCTGCTCCAGTGGAGTCAAACTTCATTTTAATTGTACGTATTATCTTTGAATGGGAAATTGTATAGGCAACAAAACTGGCAGAAATAATAATAATAATAATTTTTTTTTTTTTCATTTCAATTAAAAAATGTTGTATTTGGATGGAATGTATGCCTGGAGTGACATATAAGTGAAATTAAATGAGTTTTACAGTTTGGTATCTGAGAAATCTGAAATGGAACACAAGGTACCTAAATTGCCAAATTGGAGAAGCCACCTAGACATTCCTCTCTCATTTTGCTCTGATTTACCTGATCAAAATTAACTTTGGCACAGATAATAATGAGATTCTGTGCTGTAATTTTTTTAGAGATTTCAGACTGCAACTCAACAAATTTACAAGGGATAGAAGTAAAACTTTGTTAGGTGCAAAATGAGATCTTTCATTTATACTGTGTTCCATCTCCATTCACTCTAACTCAGTGGCATATATAGTGATTTTTACACCAGGGCAGAAATCCCAAATGGTTTTACCTTTATTATAATACCAAGATTATTCAAATGGACCAAGCAGTCGCAGAGATATACTCATTTCATTTTGGGCTTGCCATTTTCAAAAAAGAGGCTCAGGGCTTAAGGGGCTTGTTAAAATCCTGCGATTACAACAAAAACCAGCATGCACAGTGGGTCCCTAGGAACGACGTTGAAGACCACTAGTTTAGACGGTAAGAGGTTTGCAGCGGCGGCCCAAAATTTCTAGTAGGCCGCTGCATGCACATGTTTGGGGAGAAATCTCACTCCAGCCAAATGACCAAAGTTGGCAACCCTGCCTATGGTGCTACTAACTTGACTATTAATATAACTAGGAGTGGTGAAAAGATTTTAGGGACTATAATCTTTATGTTTCAGCCATATTTCAGTCTGACATAGACCATCAATGTGTCCATCTGTTATCATTTCTTTCACCAGTGTAGACTTTGATGTCAAGGACCTAATATTAATCAGACCAATTTTATATTTTTTGTTTTTTTTTTTAAAGAGGTATATAGGAGCTGGTTAGGTTTAATTCTCACTAAATTTTAAGCTCCGAATTCTCTTTTGGAAAGTTTTGAAACAGGGCAAGAAACAGACCAATTCTGATAGGATACTGCTTGGGTCCTGGTTTTATGGGGCAAGCATAAATCTGTACTGAAAACTGGGTCTGCCGCCTGACCTTAGCTCTGGCTCGGCGATCAGAACTTCGCCTCTTTTTGACTGCGGTGCAGATTTCTAAACAGAAGAGCTGCACCAGCTGACAAAAAAGACGAGAAAGATCCATTTTACCAGGATGCCAGTGGATAGCCGCTAATTAGCATGATTGGCGTAGTCGCCACGCTATACTGTGAACACACACACACACACACACACACACACACATAGCCAGTGTTTCCGCTGCTTCTCCAGGGTTGAGTGAAACAGATGGCCGGAGGACTCACGCAGCTGAATATCACTATAGATCCCTGGTAGAAAGCAGTACTTCCTGCCGTGCTTTGGATAGTGTTAGCCCACTAACTGTATAAACATAAGGTGTAATGTTAGCTGTGGTGTTTCTAGTTTAACAGCATCATGCTGGGTATGACGGGTTTATGGAGTTTGAAGGCTCTGAAAGATGTCACAGCGCTTATATAAAGTCATATAGCTGACGGGTTGTTAACCTTGCATGCTAATACTGAACATACCTATGAAACCATGCAGACATCACACCAGAAAAGGGGCTAAATTTGGCATGTACACCCAGGTGTCGTATTTATATAACTGCCGATTCGGAGCCAGAGCTGATAAATACCCGTGACTACTGCAGTCATTTGACCTGGAAGTGAATGCAGATTGTACCGAAGACAAATCCCGATTGTTAGTGGGTGTTAGTGGTTCTTTTGGCTGGCGTAAAAGGGGCTTCATATTCAAAGGTTAGCTAGCCAGGTTTCATAGCTAGCCATGCATCAAGACTGCGCCCGAAATTCAGCATGTAAGCGGTCACGTTAAAAAAATCTAACAGCTACAGTTACGCTATTTCTTGCTACATAAGTTAAAAGACCAGTAAATATGTGGTAAACAATTGATATTCCCGTGTTTGGCGGTCTAGTGGCGGCATCCATGACAGTGCTAAGAAAGGAGTTCAGCATCTGCAATCGATTACTCTTCGAGTGGCACAATTCGTCATCAAGGTCCCGGATGTGTGGCAGTGCAATTTTGAATCTGAATTACAAGTTTCAAATTCAAAGTGCAGTTTTGAATCTGAATTACAAGTTTTGAATTCAAAGTGCAATTTTTAATCTGAATTACAAGTTTTGAATTCAAATTCACATTGTGCAATTCAAATATCAAAAATTCAAATTCAATTTCTAGTGCAGGGGTAGGGAACCTTCTCCAGAAAGAGCCGCTGTGGGTGCAGGCTTTCATACCAACCAAGCTGCTACACACCTGATTCTACTTATCAAGGCCCTTAACAAACATTCCAGAGCAGTGGCGGCTCCTGACAAAAAATTCAGGGGGGGGGCAATTTTTACAAATAATCACATCGATGAGCTATTTGTCAAATACATTAACAGACTGTGTCTCAATCTTTTTGGGCCTGTTAAATAAACTAATAATCATTGCCTGTTATGTCCATTAGGTGGCAACATACAACAGAAAGAGCTGGACAGAAGTTAGCTAGTTAGAAGTTAGTCATTTGCTTTTATTACTCCACTTTCCCACTAATTCATATAATTCAAAATACCCATTTTGTGGAAGTAACGTGCAAAGACTGAATGTAGAGATGGTACAAATACTGGTAGGTAGATGGCAAGAGCATCGCCTCAGTTTACTTTATAGCAATGCCTGTTATGTCCACTAGAGAGCAGCACTGCAAGCACGCAACAGTGTTCCTCTAGCTACTTGAGTTGCAATGATAAACTGTGGTGAAGAAAGTCACAGAGCCAGGAGCCGTCAACTCAAAAGTAAAGTATGGTTTATCACAACAATTAATCACTCCACTTATTGATGAAGCCGTGATACCTATTTGGGTGACTACACATTCCTACACCCAAAATAATTAAAAAAAAAAAAAAAAAAAAAAAAAAAGGCGTGACAAGACGGCGAGTTGCAATTCATATGCAGGAAGTGATTATCTAGCAAGCTGCGTATCAAAATGCTTTTGATTCAGTAAATAGTCTGGCGAGCAGTTTCTTTGTTTTACACAAGGGTCAAAACCCAGCCATCACCCCCTCCACTATTGAATGACATCACATTAGCTGTGGGCAACAATCATTATTCAGAGCACGAAAGTACAGTCCCTAAGCTTCACTTCGCATGCTGAAAATCACCAAAGCACAGAACGAAATAAAGGTCTCAGTCCAGTCCTTCACAACGGCTGTAGCTGACAAGCTAAATATTTGCCACAACAATATAGTCGGCTAAAGATGAGGTTTTTACAGAAGCCAGGATTACGATTATGCACCTTTCAATATTCACTAACGCTGCTGGTAAAGCCCTCCACTGCTCAATGTCAACTTGTTCAAAAGTGCTAACGTTCGCCTGCATAACTGCTAAATGTGTGGGTATCAATATACATCCCGCGTGTGACCGTAGATGGCCACTAATTACATGGCAAACGCTGGTAACTTCACCGGAAAACTAAACTGACCACTGGCTGACAATACTGCTTTTTGCCGGATTTTGAAAAAAACATACTTGTTGGACGGATCTTTGAATTAACGTATCAGGGGACTGTATAATGTATAATACAGTGGGAACGGGATGGTCATCCGTCTGGCGCTTTTTTACGAAATGGTGTGAGCACACGTATGTCCTCTTGGGTGGATACTTCAGTCTCTGCGCGGCTAGCCACTCCTAGCGCCGACTCGCTGGCATCGAGTGTAGACTGTAAAGTGCTGGGCAAGGGCAATCTTTTCTAATCACCTTGTGAATAAAGCACCCTGTTTCCATACAAAATTTTATCTTTTTTTGAGTTGTTGGTACAACCAACAACGGAACAAGTGGAGCCTTAACGTATTCAGCCTGCCTATCTCTCTTCAGTACAGCGAGCAATGACCGGAAGTAGGAGACCGTCTCGGTTCTCATGGCAGCGCGCATCTTTAGAACTGGAATTAGGTGGATGCCCACAACCACTGCTGTTACGTATGACGAAAGCACGTTGGGGCAAGCCCTCCCGGAAGCGTAATTTCTTTTCCTACGTTAGTTGAGCGTATATCCAAAAAAGTGGGTGTGGCCTGCCTTATTTGGAATAAGGTGGCCGCTATAATGTCCTGGATAGAAGAACACATGACCTATGAACAGAAACGCGCGATCAACTCGTAGGTTAGGCTAGTGTAAGGGTTAGATTTTATAGATTGAAGTCTAATATCGAGTGTTTCGGCAATATATACCTGAAATACAGCATGGAGGAATATCCAGAAATAGCGGAAGGTTGAGTCACAATTTCAGTGAGCAGCAATGAATAATTGTTGACAGTGTCCATTAACTAATTCCCTACGGAATACTTTATACAAAATTGTCGCGTTTGTACTGAATACTTTCCCGAAAATTACACAATATAAAATATTGAAGTACAGGTGGCCCATGACTGCGATCGTCAACTGATTTCGTGTTTTCATCGGACTGCGAATGGCCATCCACGCCGATGAATGCTGAATGTCAATCTGACAACGCGGTTTTATAGTCTAAATGTGTGTTACGTTTTTATCAGCATCATCATAGTATTAGTAAATGATTAAAAAGTCAGATATCTTAAGTTCTAGGAATACGCGCAGGCTATTATAATGAAATCATATGACCATGATTATGCACATGTACATGCGACACAGGCACACATACACATGCATTCATGTGTAGATATGCCTAATATGTGGATATAGGCATAATCTAATATCCAGAGGCAGTGTATGTTAAGTATTTGATTGCTATATTACCTTATCAGCTATAAGTTGAGGTTTGTTCCAGCTGTGACATGTGCACTATATGTTATTATTATCATATATCATTATTTAGATATTGTGATCGCAGTGTTTTTCACATAGATACGCTTCATAGCAGACACCACTGCATGATCATCATAGTGCAGTAGTTTTAGAGAATTTAGTTGTAAATGATGAAATGAACTATATTATACGCTTATATGAATAACTGTGTTATGTTATCTGAGAGATAGTTAAATCATATATAGATGTAGTAGACAAATAGGGAATTGGAAAGCGAACTGCGAAGTTGTGCATATATTCAGTGTTTTGGTGCGCTATAATATATGTAACAATATCGCGATGTGATGATGCTAGGAATCATAGCATCATCATAGTATGGTGGCGGTTCTCTATGTACTATCGTTGTCAACTATATTCTCTAAACACCCCATTCACCACCTTTCATCCGAGTACTTAGGCTCAAGTCATCACAAGGTGAAAATTTTTATCTCATATCAGAGAATATTTTCATCTAGTGGGCACTCGGGTGAAATATTTTACCCAGTGTCACTCAAGTGAAAATTTATTTTCACCATGCCCTATTTAAGGGAAAGTTCTCTCGCATAATCATATTGTTATGATTCTAATCTGTTCTGTCATGATTCTGCCATGTTTGTTATGATTCTGCCACTCCCTGTTATGTTTATGATTATGTCTGTTAGGTTTTGCCATGTTCGGTTTCGTTTTTGTACTTTGCCATGTTTTCGTTTTTGCCATTCCCAATCCACTATTCTGTTAGATTCCAGTCCATGTCTTTGTCCATGCCCTGCATTGCACTTTGTCTCCCCTGTCTGGTCTCTTGTTAAGTTACAGCTTCTGCCCAGTCCTGCGTGTCACATGCTTAGGTGATTTCATGGTTTCTGGGTTTCAAACATTCCTTCCAATCTCGTTTGCTTCCTTCGCCTCTCTTTTCTGTTTTACTAACCAATACTAACAGTTTGTTGTTTTCGTTAAAGTTACTAACCCAAACTAACATTATATATAATACTAACTTACTAACGAGCACTAGGGATTGTATAGCTGCACTTACTAATTGATTAACAAGCTCTCAGCACTCGCCCTGTTCTAGTCTCCGCCTCTTGCCTGCACTTAGTCTTTGCTGCAATTCAGCAGATCCTCTGCACCTGCTCCACTCTGTCCTGCCTCTCATTATCTGTGCACATTAGAATTCCCTAACCGGAGCTGTCTGTTTTGTCATAGGTTGTCTCGTGTTCCCTGTCCACGTTTTGGCTTTTGCCAATTTCATGTGATTAGGCTCTCCCTCATGTTCCCTCCTTTGTAATTAGTCTGATCCTTATCACCTGATCCTAATCATAGCATGTGACTTCCCTTGAGTGTATTTAAGCTGTCTTCTCACTGCAGTTCCCCGTCAGAACGTTTCCTCTTGCTTACCTGTGCTGCTATCTTTCGCCTTGTATTCATAGTGTTAATCTTCTGACTGGACAGCCCGACTTACGATTTTTGGCTCTGCTCTTTTGTACTTTTGTCTGCATCTGTTTTCGAACCCTTTTTTGCCCGACTACGAGTTTTGTGTTTGCTGCCCTGGTAACGGTTTGGATTTCGCCCTCTGGATTTTGGCTTTGCTTCTCTGACAAACCTGTGCCTGTGTACCGAACCTATTTTTGCCTGACCACGAGTACTGTGTTTGCTGCCCTGGTTTTTGATTCTGTTTCTGCCCTCCTGGATTGTGATTTTTGGATTGTGGACTCTGTACGTTTGCCTTCTGCCCTGCGGGGGTTACCCCCCTCGCTCAATAAAGCCACTTTGCCAGCAATCCTGTGTTCTCGCAACTGGTTCCTGAACGATACCTCACACATATGATATGAACGCATTATTAATGTATTTTATCTCATCAAACATATAATTTAGCAGTCCAGTTTCTTAGCAAAGTGGACTTTATTGGCCTCATTAGTTTCTTCCTGGGTTCACTAGGAATAACACATGAATATATACACATTGTTTGTTTGTGTGTGTGTGTGTGTGTGTGTGTATATATATATATATATATATACACACAAACACACATACGTACAGTTGAACGCCTATAAAGCGCACAATTATTTGCCCAGCAAAACTGTCCACATCTGAGGCGTGTCTGCTTCCCAGGGATGTTGTATTACAAACTGTAAGAACCATCTTTAGGAAAGAAAGAAAATGTTATTTGATTATTGATTTCATCGGATTCTAATACACTGAATATATGTTTAAATCTATTTCCTGGTTATTGTACATATTTCAGGTTATCATGCCCGACAACCAGCACAGGGTCGAGGCTTTTGACATCGTTGAAGGAGGTTTTGAGGCCAAGGAGAGGCTTCCCATACAAAGTGAAGCAGAGTTCGAGGGGTGGCTGTCTGCATTTGAAAACACCACCTTGACCACCTGGCGAGTGATGAGAACCTTCCCAAATGTGGGAACAAAGCTTGTCTACAAAACCGAACGCCGCTGCCACCATAACACCCTCCCAAAGAAATCTGCAGTTGGAGCCTACAGAACTAAGCACACTGCGTGCAACAGCAGCCTTGCGTTATCAATCAAGCGCTCCTGTGACAATCGCAAGCAGAGTCGGTAAGCTTTCTAGGCTGTCTTCTTTTCCAGTCCTAATAGGGCTCACATGAGGTTTAACCAATACAGAGAAGGAAACCAACCATGACCTTCCTATTATCAACTTTGCATTGGAATGAATTGCCCTATGTGTGCACTTACTTTGACTTCTTTCATAAACTACGATAGGCAAATAGTTAAGTGAATGCTAAGAATGCTCTATTCACTCTCAACTTGTAACGATAGGGAATCTGAACTTCTATTCTGCCTGTGTGAACTACAACCCCAATTCCAAAATAGTTGGGACAAAGTGTAAATTGTGAATAAAATCAAAACGCAATGACTTTGAAATCACACCAGCCAGTATTTTATTCACAATAGAACAGAGATAACATAGCAAATGTTGAAACTGAGAAATTTTTCAATTTTATCCACAAAATGAGCTCATTTCAAATTTGATGGCTGTTACAGGTCTCAAAAAAGTTGGGACAGGGCCTGTTTACCATGGTGTAGCATCCCTCTTCTTTTTTAACACAGGGTGGAGGCGTCTGGGCATTGAGGAGACAAGTTTCTTGAGTTTAGCCATTGAAATTTGATCCCACTCTTGTTTAATACAGGCTTCCAGCTGCTGGAGAGTTTGGGGTCTCCTTTGACGGACCTTTCGTTTAATTATGCGCCAAATGTTCTCAATCGGTGAAAGATTAGGACTGCAGGCAGGCCAGTTCAGCACACGGACTCTTCTACTACGAAGCCATGCTGTTGTAATAGCTGCAGTATGTGGTTTTGCATTGTCCTGCTGAAATACACAAGGCCTTCCCTGGAATAGATGTCATCTGGAGGGGAGAATATGTTGCTCTTAAACCTTTAATATACCTTTCAGCATTCATGGTGGTTTTTAAAACATGCAAGTATCCCACACCATATGCACTAATGCATCCCCATACCATCAGAGATGCTGGCTTTTGAACTGAACGCTGATAACAGGAGGGGTGGTCTTTCTCCTCTTTAGCCCGGAGGACACAAAGCCCATGATTTCCAACAAGAATGTCAAATTTGGACTCGTCTGACCACAGGACACTTTGCCACTTCACTACAGTCCATTTTAAATGAGTCTTGGCCCACAGAACACGGCGGCGCTTCTGGATCATGCTCAACAGTAGCATCCTTTTTGCATGATGGAGTTTTAGGTGGCATCTGTGGATGGCACAGCGGACTGTGTTTACAGACAGTGGTTTCTTGAAGTATTCCTGGGCCCATTTAGTAATGTCAATGACAGAATCATGGCGGTGAGTGATGCAGTGGCGTCTGAGGGCCCGAAGATCACAGGCATCCATTAAAGGTCTTCGGCCTTGTCCCTTATGCACAGAGATTTTTCCAGTTTCTCTGAATCTTTTGATGATGTTATGCACTGTCGATGATGAGACCTTCACAGGTTGGAGAGCCTCTGGCCATCTTTACTTCTGAGAGACTCGGCCTCTCCAAGACATCCTTTTTATAGCCAATTATGTTACACACCTGATGCCGGTTAACTTAATTACTTGCTAAATGTTCTTTCAGCTGATTGTCTAATATAATAATTGCTTTTTCAGCCCTTTTTTGCCCGTGTCCCAACTTTTTTGAGACCTGTTGCAGCCAGAAAATTTGAAATAAGCTCATTTTGTGGATAAAAATGTAAAATGTCTCAGTTTCAATATTTGAAATGTTATCTATGTTCTATTGTAAATAACATATTGGCTCATGTGACCTGAAAGTTATTGCATTTTGATTTTATTCACAATTTACACTTTGTCCCAACTATTTCGGAATTGGGTTTGTATATTTTATATATATCCTAAGAGCAATTGCAATCATATGCGGTGCATATGCATGCCCATACTGCCAGTTATGCAGCATTTGATTAAGAATTAATATTGTATTGTAATTGTAATTCCAAATATATTTGTAGTTGCAGCTATTATGTAATCTATCCAACTCTGCTGTGGTTCTCTTTGTGATTCAACTGTCTTGAGGTATATGGAAAAAACACCATTCGTACACTGTTCCAAATTTGTGCATCTGTATTATGCATCAGTTAGTTCATTTCACCTTGGATGCACGCTTTCATTTAGTACTGTAGTGTAGATACTGACAAAATTCCCTCTTCTGTAAGTGATTAGAAGTCATACTCAGGCCCACATTTCATAGTAGCATACTGCAGTTATGTTCTCATCTGCACACACATTGCATAAGAGAAAAGGCTGTCGGCCTGCACTCCTGGGGAACCACACACACAATACAGCCCCTACTAGTTCCTAAGTGCCACTATGTATCACTATGAAATTCTAGTGGCCTTCAGAACTGGAAGGGGACAGACAGCAGCTACTTGTCCAGGTGATGCATCAACTAATCTTTGGGTCACCGGAGTTGGAGATGGGAGTGCCATAATATGAGGAGTCGCATTCAAAGGTTTCATGTACCAATTCGACAGCCCTGCATGGTTGTAAAATTTTTATATTGTTCCATTATTGATTTTTCCAATTATTAAATGTTGGAATCGGAAGTTGCAAATATTTCTGCAAAATAATCTGCTTAATCACATTTATTGTAGGCCCTCAAAAAAGGTATATGTTATCATCCTAGTCTCCTTCAGAATATGTGATTGATTTTCCCAGTTAAAAATCAAGTGTGAGCTTTTATCTAGGACCGTGCCAAATTGTCAAAGTTGGATGAGCATATGGCCAAGGTACAGGTGGGGGGTACAATGAGGTGCGTATGATATACGTACTGGGGGGGGTGTCCAAAAAAGCCAAAATTTTCCTTACGTACTGTATTAATGATAATTTTTAGCGCCGCGTAATTTCTTGATATCAGTTAACGTATCATTCAGTTCGTATGTCCAGAAAGAGGGTGTGTCAGAGAGTGTGCGAACCCTCCACGCAGCAGGGAGGGGGCTCTAGGAACATTCATTTAGCAAAAAATATCCTGATAAAAGCGAAAACAGTATACCTTTTCATACAACATTTTTATTACAATAAACAATAGGCATGTATGAAATGCTGAAAATACCGACATACACCTACAAAAGAACTTGACTACATCGAATCAAATGCAAATCGGCGTATGCAGCTCTCTCGGCGTATACAGGTTAGATTGGAACTCTCCACTGTGGCGTCGCAGTCCTCATTTTCCAAATAAGGCAGGCCACGCCCGCTTTTTTGGATATACGCTCAACTAACGTAGGAAAAGAAATTACGCCTCCCGCAACCCATTGAGATTGCATTGAAAGGCCTTGCCCTGGCTATAAAATGACGTTACACGAGAGTCAATGAGAGACCCCTGGGGAAATTTTCAGTCTGAGTGAAATCGCTCCCGAAAGGGGCGGGACTATTGGAAACGCTAGTTTATCCTGATTGGACAATGCCATTCAAAGGGAGATCAAGTGTAGAACAGTGGTAGAGCCGGGGGGAAAAAAAATCTCTTTTTCTCGTGGCAGTGCGTCGCCCAATCGCCCCAATGGACAATCCGCCTCTGTTCCAGAGGTTGATTAGTAGAATCAGGTGTGCAGCAGCTTGGTTGGTATGAAAGCTTGCACCCACAGTGGCTCTTTCTGGAGAAGGTTCCTACCCCCTGTTCTAGTAGAACATATTTCTGCCCATACAAATGTTCCATAAAAAAAATCCATACATGCCACGAAGAAAAAAATACCCTAAGAAATTTCAAGTAATATAACATTTCAAACAGATCAAATGAGACACTGAGCAAATCAGTAAACTCCAAATTAGGCTGTCGGACATAATTGTTTCAAGTTCTTTCAAAAACCTGCAGGTGAACTTAATTAGATTGACATAACACAAAACTGTTTTGACTCTACCATTTGCTTTTCAAGTAAATTTGTCATGATGTGCCAATTAGTTGTCACCAGTTAGGAGCCAACTACATCTTTAATGTGATTGGCTACATTGTTTTCTCTCATTAGGGCCCGAGCCGACTGCAAGTCGTCCGAGGACCCTATTGAAATCGCACTGTTTATTTTTATTATTATTATTATTATTATTAGGGCCCGAGCCGACTGCAAGTCGTCTGCGGAGGGCCCTATTGAAATCTCGCTGTTTATTATTTATTTTTTTTAATTATTATTATTATTATTCTTCCGACATTTCAAAGGTCAATTTCGCCCCTTTCCCAATGGTAAAAACACGTCTAATTTTCCACATTCGTCCGGCCGGATCCGAAATTCGATATTTTTGGGTGATCCTTCATGTTCGACGCAAAATGCCAAAATAGTGTCCCCTAAACACGTTTCAAAATTCCCATAGGGAAATTCGGTAACTTTCTCGTAGGCAGACGAAATTCAGTAGACATAGGCATCATACCCAGACATACAAAAAATTTCATTGGAGCCACGCCCTAAACCCAACAGGAAGTTGGCCATTTTGATTTGAATTTTTGAATTTTAAAACGAACTCCTCCTAGGGATTTTGCCCGATCGACTTCAAATTTGGTCCAGATCATCTAGAGACCAAGCTGATCAAAAGTTGTGCTCTGCATGTCTCTAGGTCAAAGGGCGTGGCTGCTAGGGCGTGACAAAATTTGGCGACTTCGACAAAAAATTTCAAAATGCTCTCACGCCCATATACTTGATCTTACCAGCTTCAAACTTGCTGGACATGATGATGTCTCCATCCTAAACGTCCCCATATCATAACTTTTCACTTTACTAATAGCGCCCCCCAGTGGTAACAGGAAGTGACTAGTTTTTACTTTGAAAACGAACTCCTCCTAGAGATTTTGCCCGATCGACTTCAAATTTGGTCCAGATCATCTAGAGACCAAGCTGATCAAAAGTTGTGCTCTGCATGTCTCTAGGTCAAAGGGCGTGGCTGCTAGGGCGTGACAAAATTTGGCGACTCGACAAAAAAATTTCAAAATGCTCTCACGCCCATATACTTGATCTTACCAGCTTCAAACTTGCTGGACATGATGATGTCTCCATCCTAAACGTCCCCATATCATAACTTTTCACTTTACTAATAGCGCCCCCCAGTGGTAACAGGAAGTGACTAGTTTTTACTTTGAAAACGAACTCCTCCTAGAGATTTTGCCCGATCGACTTCAAATTTGGTCCAGATCATCTAGAGAGCAAGCTGATCAAAAATTGTGCTCTGCATGTCTGTTGGTCAAAGGGCGTTGCTGCTAGGGCGTGACAAAGTTTGGTGACTCGCCAAAAAAATTTCAAAATGCTCTCACGCCAACATACTTGATCTTAGCAGCTTCAAACTTGCTGGAAATGATGAAGGCTCCGCCCTGAACGTGATGATATCGTTATTTCCCACTTTACTAATAGCGCCCCCCGGTGGTAACAGGAAGTGAGCAGTGCGGTTACTTTGTCGTAGGCAGACGAAATTCGATACACATATGTATCATACCCAGATATACAAAAAACTCATTGGTGCCACGCCCTAAACCCAACAGGATGTCGGCCATTTTGATTTTAATTTTTGAATTTTAAAACAAACTCCTCCTACGGTTTTCGACCGATTGACTTCAAATTTGATACATATCATCTAGATACCAAGCTGATGAAAAGTTGTGCTCTGCATGTCTGTCACTCAAAGGGCGTGGCTGCTAGGGCGTGACAAAAATTGGCGACTCGCCAAAAAAATTTCAAAATGCTCTCACGCCAACATACTTGATCGTTGCAGCTTCAAACTTGCTGGAAATGATGATGGCTCCGCCCTGAATGTCACAATATCATAACTTCCTACTTTAATAATAGCGCCCCATGGTGGTAACAGGAAGTGAGCAGTTCGGTTACTTTGTCGTAGGCAGACGAAATTCAATACACTGATGTATCATACCCAGACATACAAAAAACTCATTGGAGCCACGCCCTGAACCCAACAGGAAGTCGGCCATTTTGATTTGAATTTTTGAATTTTAAAACAAACTCCTCCTAGGGTTTTCGACCAATTGACTTCAAATTTGGTACAGATCATCTAGATACCAAACTGATCAAAAGTTGTGCTCTGCATGTCTGTAGGGCAAAGGGCGTGGCTGCTAGGGCGTGACAAAGTTTGGCGACTCACCAAAAAAATTTCTAAATGCTGTCACGCCAACATACTTGACCGTAGAAGCTTCAATCTTGCTGGAGATGATGATGGCTTTGCCCTGAACGTCCAAATATATTAACTTTCCACTTGACTAATAGCGCCCCATGGTGGTAACAGGAAGTGACCATTTTTTACTTTAACATGTACTGATGACACATAGTTGAGCCCATCAACTTCATTCTTCTTCTAATACATGCAGAACAAGTTGGTGAAGCTACATTATGAATGCTGTGAAGCTACAAGTAATGGCGTTCGTGTGGCAACGCAACGAAGATGGATCCCTTGCCATGAAAATACGTTTGTGTTTTTGATGTCTTTACTGAACTCGTATCATCATCAAAATTGATACACTGGTCAAGAATGGCAAGCTGTTAAAACTGATAGGGGCCTCGCCTATGGGGGGAGCAAAATGTCTCTATAGCGCCCCCTTGTGGAAACAGGAAATGCCATATTTTACATTGACATTGGCCGATTGCTCGAAACTTCGCATTTGTGCAGACGGTCTCCCCCTGAATGCACCTGCCCACATTTGGTTACGCTCAAAGCGCCCCCTGGTGGATGAACTATCAACTTTTCATAACACCTTCCTGCTTTGTCCGATTAAACGAAACTTATCACAGGTTGGTGCCTGTACTTGACCTGTCCACTAGTCGTGAGTGCACACCTGCACCCGTCAGGATCTCACCACTACCCCCAACGTGCACAAGGGTGCGAGGACCCGTTCAACGCTGCTTGCAGCTTTAATTAGGGCCTGAGCGACGACTGCAAGTCGTCCGCGGAGGACCCTATTGAAATTGTGTTGTTTATTATTATTATTATTATTATTATTCCTCCGACATTTCAAGGGCCAATTTCGCCCCTTTCTCAAACTTGAAAACGCTTGTAACTTTCCACATTCGTCCGGCCACATCCAAAATTCGATATTTTTGGGCGCCGATTCATGGTCAATGGAAAATGCCAAAATAGCGCCCCCTAAACACGTTTCAAAATTCCCATAGGGAAATGTGGTTAATTTCTCGTAGGCTGACGAAATTCGGTATACAAATTTATCATACCCAGACATACAAAAAATTTCATTGGAGCCATGCCCTAAACCCAACAGAAAGTCGGCCATTTTGATTTGAATTTTTGAATTTTAAAACGAACTCCTCCTAGGGATTTTGCCCGATCGACTTCAAATTTGGTACAGAGCATCTAGAGACCAAGCTGATCAAAAGTTGTGCTCTGCATGTCTGTCGGTCAAAGGGCGTGGCTGCTAGGGCGTGACAAAATTTGGTGACTCGATGAAAAAATTTCACAATGCTCTCACGCCCATTTACTTGATCTTAGCAGCTTCAAACTTGCTGGACATGATGATGTCTCTGCCCGGAACATCTCCATATCATAACTTTTCACTTTATTAATAGCGCCCCCCAGTGGTAACAGGAATTGACCAGTTTTTACTTTAAAAACGAACTCCTCCTTGGGATTTTGCCCGATCGACTTCAAATTTGGTACAGACCATCTAGAGAGCAAGCTGATCAAAAGTTGTGCTCTGCATGTCTGTAGGTCAAAGGGCGTTGCTGCTAGGGCGTGACAAATTTTGGCTACTCGCCAAAAAAATTTCAAAATGCTCTCACGTCAACATACTTGATCGTAGCAGCATCAAGCTTGCTGGAAATGATGATGGCTCCGCCCTGAACGTCACGATATAATAACTTCCCACTTTACAAATAGCGCCCCCCTGTGGTAACAGGAAGTGACCAGTTCGGTTACTTTGTCGTAGGCAGACGAAATTCGAGACATATATGTATCATACCCAGACATACAAAAAACTCATTGGAGCCACGCCCTAAACCCAACAGGAAGTCGGCCATTTTGATTTGAATTTTTGAATTTTAAAACGAACTCCTCATAGGGATTTCGCCCGATCGACTTCAAATTTGGTCCAGATCATTTAGGGACCAAGCTGATCAAAAGTTAAGCTCTGCATGTCTGTCGTGACAAATTTTGGCGACTGGCCAAAAAAATTTCAAAATGCTCTCACGTCAACATACTTGATCAGAGCAGCTTCAAACTTGCTGGAAATGATGATGGCTCTGCCCTGAACGTCACGATATAATAACTTCCCACTTTACTAATAGCGCCCCCCTGTGGTAACAGGAAGTGACCAGTTCGGTTACTTTGTCGTTGGCATACGAAATTAGATACACATATGTATCATACCCAGACATACAAAAAACCTCACTGGAGCCATGCCCTAAACGCAACAGGAAGTCGGCCATTTTGATTTGAATTTTTGAATTTTAAAACGAACTCCTCCTAGGGATTTTGCCCGATCGACTTCAAATTTGGTCCAGATCATCTAGAGAGCAAGCTGATCAAAAGTTGTGCTCTGCATGTCTGTTGGTCAAAGGGCGTGGCTGCTAGGGCATGAAAAAGTTTGGCGACTCGCCAAAAAAATTTCAAAATGCTCTCACGCCAACATACTTGATCGTAGCAGCTTCAAACTTGCTGAAAATGATGATGGCTCCGCCCTGAACGTCACAATATAATAACTTCCCACATTAATAATAGCCCCCCCGGTGGTAACAGGAAGTGACCAGTATGGTTACTTTGTTGTAGGCAGACGAAATTTGATACACATGTATCATACCCAGACATACAAAAAACTTATTGGAGCCACGCCCTAAACCCAACAGGAAGTCGGCCATTTTGATTTGAATTTTTGAATTTTAAAACAAACTCCTCCTAGGGTTTTCGACCGATTGACTTCAAATTTGGTACAGATCATCTAGATACCAAACTGATCAAAAGTTGTGCTCTGCATGTCTGTAGGGCAAAGGGCGTGGCTGCTAGGGCGTGACAAAGTTTGGCGACTCGCCAAAAAAATTTCAAAATGCTGTCACGCCAACATACTTGACCGTAGAAGCTTCAATCTTGCTGGAGATGATGATGGCTCCGCCCTGAACGTCCAAATATATTAACTTCCCACTTTACTAATAGCGCCCCATGGTGGTAACAGGAAGTGACCATTTTTTACTTTAACATGTACTGATGACACATAGTTGAACCCATTAACTTCATTCTTCTTCTAATACATGCAGAGCAAGTTGGTGAAGCTACATTATGAATGCTGTGAAGCTACAAGTAATGGTGTTCGTGTGGCAACGCAACGAAGATGGATCCCTTGCCATGAAAATACGTTTGTGTTTTTGATGTCTTTACTGAACTCGTATCATCATCAATATTGATACACTGGTCAAGAATGGCAAGCTGTTAAATCTGATAGGGGCCTCGCCTATGGGGGGAGCAAAATGTCTCTATAGCGCCCCCTTGTGGAAACAGGAAATGCCATATTTTACATTGACATTGGCCGATTGCTCGAAACTTCGCATTTGTGCTGACGGTCTCCCCCTGAATGCACCTGCCCACATTTGGTTACGCTCAGAGCGTCCCCTGGTGGATGAACTATCAACTTTTCATAACTCCTTCCTGCTTTGTCCGATTCGCTCGAAACTTATCACAGGTTGGTGCCTGTACTTGACCTGTCCACTAGTCGTGAGTGCACACTTGCACCCGTCAGGATCTCACCACTACCCCCAACATGCACAAGGGTGCGAGGACCTGTTCAACCCTGCTTGCAGCTTTAATTAGGGCCCGAGCGACGACTGCAAGTCGTCCGCGGAGGACCCTATTGAAATTGTGTTGTTTATTATTAGGGCCCGAGCCGACTGCAAGTCGTCTGCAGAGGGCCCTATTGAAATCGCGCTGTTTATTATTATTTTTTTTTATTATTTTTTTTTATTATAATTATTCTTCCCACATTTCAAAGGCCAATTTCGCCCCCTTCCCAATTGTGAAAACGCGTCTAACTTTCCACATTCGTCCGGCCGGATCTGAAATTCGATATTTTTGGGTGCTCGTTCATGGTCGACGCAAAATGCCAAAATAGCGCCCCCTAAACACGTTTCAAAATTCCCAAAGGGAAATTCGGTTACTTTCTCTTAGGCAGGCGAAATTCTGTACATATATGTATCTTACTCAGACATACAAAAAATTTCATTGGAGCCACGCCCTAAACCCAACAGGAAGTCGGCCATTTTGATTTGAATTTTTGAATTTTAAAACAAACTCCTCCTAGGTATTTTCCCCGATTGACTTCAAATTTGGTCCAGATCATCTCGAGACCAAGCTGATCAAAAGTTGTTCTCTGCATGTCTGTAGGTCAAAGGGCGTGGCTGCTAGGGCGTGACAAAGTTTGGCGACTCGACAAAAAAATTTCAAAATGGTCTCACGCCCATATGCTTGATCTTTGCAGCTTCAAACATGCTGGACATGATGATGTCTCCGCCCTGAACGTCCCCATATCATAACTTTTCACTTTACTAGTAGCGCCCCCCAGTGGTAACAGGAAGTGACCAGTTTTTACTTTGAAAACGAACTTCTCCTCGGGATTTTGCCCGATCGACTTCAAATTTGGTCCAGATCATCTAGAGAGCAAGCTGATCAAAAGTTGTGCTCTGCATGTCTGTAGGTCAAAGGGCGTGGCTGCTAGGGCGTGACAAAATTTAACGACTAGCCAAAAAAATTTCAAAATTCTCTCACGCCAACATACTTGATTGTAGAAGCTTCAAACTTGCTGGAATGATGATGGCTCTGCCCTGAACGTCACGAAATAATAACTTCTCACTTTACTAATAGCGCCGCCCGGTGGTAACAGGAAGTGACCAGTTCAGTTACTTTGTTGTAGGCAGACGAAATTCGATCCACATATGTATCATACCCAGACATACAAAAAACTTATTGGAGCCACGCCCTAAACCCAATAGGAAGTCGGCCATTTTCACTAAAATTTTTCAATTTTAAAACAAACTCCTCATAGGGATTTCGCCTGATCGACTTCAAATTTGGTCCAGATCATCTAGGGACCAAGCTGATCAAAAGTTAAATTCTGCATGTCTGTAGGTCAAAGGGCGTGGCTGCTAGGGCGTGACAAATTTTGGCGACTGGCCAAAAAAATTTCAAAATGCTCTCACGTCAACATACTTGATCACAGCAGCTTCAAACTTGCTGGAAATGATGATGGCTCTGCCCTGAACGTCACGATATAATAACTTCCCACTTTACTAATAGCGCCCCCCTGTGGTAACAGGAAGTGACCAGTTCGCTTACTTTGTCGTTGGCATTCGAAATTAGATACACATATGTATCATACCCAGACATACAAAAAACCTCATTGGAGCCACGCCCTAAACGCAACAGGAAGTCGGCCATTTTGATTTGAATTTTTGAATTTTAAAACGAACTCCTCCTTGGGTTTTCAACCGATTGACTTCAAATTTGGTATATATCATCTAGAGAACAAGCTTATAAAAAGTTGTGCTCTGCATGTCTGTCGGTCAAAGGGCGTGGCTGCAAGTGCGTGACAAAAATTGGCGACTCGCCAAAAAAATTTCAAAATGCTCTCACGCCAACATACTTGACCACAGAAGCTTCAATCTTGCTGGAGATGATGATGGCACCGACCCTGAATGTCATGATATAATAACTTCCCACTTTACTAATAGCGCCCCCTGGTGGTAACAGGAAGTGACCATTTTGTACTTTAACATGTACTGATGACACATAGTTGAACCCATCAACTTCACTCCACTTCTAAAAAATGCAGAACAAGTTGGTGAAGCTACATTATGAACCCCCGGTGGTAGGGTAATCAACCGATTGACTTCAAATTTGGTACAGATCATATGGAGACCAAGCTGATCAAAAGTTGTGCTCTGCATGTCTGTCGGTCAAAGAGCGTGGCTGCTAGGGCGTGACAAATATTGGCGACTCGCCAAAAAAATTTCAAAATGTTCTCACGCCAACATACTTGATCGTAGCAGCGTCAAACTCGCTGGAAATGATGATGGCTCCGCCCTGAAAGTCATGATATCATAATTTGCCACTTTACTAATAGCGCCCCCCGGTGGTAACAGGAAGTGAGCAGTGCGGTTACTTTGTCGTAGGCAGACGAAATTCGATACACGGATGTATCATACCCAGACATACATAAAACTCATTGGAGCCACGCCCTAAACCCAACAGGAAGTCGGCCATTTTGATTTGAATTTTTCAATTTTAAAACGAACTCCTCCTAGGGTTTTCGACCGGTTGACTTAAAATTTGGTACAAATCATCTAGATACCAAGCTGATGAAAAGTTGTGCTCTGCATGTCTGTCACTCAAACATACATACAAAATGCTGTCACGCCAACATACTTGACCGTAGAAGCTTCAATCTTGCTGGAGATGATGATGGCTCCTCCCTGAACGTCCAAATATATTAACTTCCCACTTTACTAATAGCGCCCCCTGGTGGTAACTGGAAGTGTCCAATTTTTACTTTAACATGTACTGATGACACATAGTTGAACCCATCAACTTCATTCCACTTCTAAAACATGCAGAACAAGTTTTTGAAGCTACATTATGAATGCTGTGAAGCTACAAGTAATGGCGTTCGTGTGGCAACGCAACGAAGATGGATCCCTTGCCATGAAAATACGTTTGTGTTTTTGATGACCTTACTGAACTCGTATCATCATAAAAATTGATACACAGGTCAAGGATGGCAAGCTGTTAAATCTGATAGAGGCCTCGCCCATGGGGGAGCAAAATGTCTCTATAGTGCCCCCTTGTGGAAACAGGAAATGCCATATGTTACATTGTCATTGGCCGATTTGCTCTAAACTTCGCATTTGTGCTGACGGTCTGCCCCTGAATACACCTGCCCACATTTGGTTACGCTCAGAGAGCCCCCTGGTGGATGAACTATCAACTTATCATAACTCCTTCCTACTTTGTCCGATTTGCTCGAAACTTTATCACAGGTTCGTGCCTGTACATGACCTGTCCACTGGTCGTGAGTGCACACCTGCACCCGTCAGGATCTCACCACTACCCCCAACGTGCACAAGGGTGTGAGGGCCCATTCAACGCTGCTTGCAGCTTTAATTTTATGCTGTTATTTTCAATACATCGCAATGTGGGTATGGTATTTGTAATTCTTGATGGCAAACATATGAAAATTCCCATGCAATATTCTCAATTAACTTGTGAGTTAAGAGGGCAAATAACTGTTCTAAACAGTAAATACATGCAAGACAAATTCACAGCTTGTTAAAATCCTGTGATTACAATTGTGGTTGGAACAAAAGCCAGCATACACAGTGGGTCCCCAGGAATGATGCTGAAGATCTCTGGTCTACAGTTTAACTGAAACTCAAGACTTGAAAATCAAAGTCAAATCTCTCCTGCTTTCTTCCTAGGTGCTGTTTGTAAAAATTGATCTCATAAGGGAGTCACTGGTGGCGAGGTCAAGCAGTATGTAAGGTGATGGCTTCAGCTTGGGAATGATTGGGATCGGGGGAGAAAATTAAGGGAAAAAAATAGTGAGAAAAGCGTGCATGTATTGTTTCTTGATGGCCATTTTATTTCAAATCAAATTTGATTAAAAATACAGTTTACTAGTTTTTCAGGCTTCGTGCTATGAATACTGTGATTAATCAATTACTTTGAACCTAATTTCAATAGGGTGACCTGGGGTAATTCCACCCCCCGGGGAAATTCCACACCCTTTCTTGTCCAGTCTAGTGCACCCCAGAGGTCCGGGTCCATGGGGAATCCCCACCTACCGTGACAATCAGTAAGCATTCTTGTGACTGGCTGAGCCGTCTTAGTCAGCTACAGGAAAGATTTGACAGGTCCCTGGCTGACTCATGAATTATCCCTAAAAATCGCCTAGAAAAGTGTCGCATCCGGACTTACAAAGTGGAGGGTATTTTTCCATTGGATACTTGAGTATCCACTTGAGTCATTATTTTTATTTTATGTACGAATAAATTGAAGTAATAGGCCCCACAAATAACAACACAGACATTCCCTTTTCTTGCTATGCCTGGTGCAGTATGCCATGTGCTCAGGGAAATTCCACCACCTGGGGTGTGAAATTGCTCCACAACACTATTCTGTATATAGAGGTAATAAATATATTTTACATTATATTTTCAATTCCTGTTAGCATTGCCGCCTCACAGCAAGATGGTCATAGGTTCCAATCCGGCCTGGGGCCTTTCTGTGTGGAGTTTGCATGCTGTCCCTGTGTTCGCTTGGGTTTCCACCGGGTACTCCAGTTTCTTCCCACAGTCCAAAGACATGCATATTAGGCTAATTGGAGACGCTAAATTGCCCATAGGCATGTGCGTGAGAGCGAATGGTGTGTGAATGGTGTGTGCGCCCTGCGATGGATTGGCAAGCTGTCGAGGGTGGGTCCCTGCCTTTCGCCCCTATTCAGCTGGGATAGGCTCCAGCTCCTCCCGTGACCCTAATGAGGAATAAGCGGGTATAGAGAATGGATGGATAGATTTTTCATTTCTAGTTGAAATGGACATACTTTCAAGTGTTGCAAACTTTACTTCTTGGGTTCAGAAGAGCTGTTATGGTTATAACTGGAGCCTCAAGGCAAAGAAGAATGATTGTGTAACCCTGTTCTAACTTTAAAAAATCCAGCCATTGTTCAACCTGTTTGTGTTAAGAAGTGATGTTTGTATGCTTGGTTTTAGTTGGTTTTAGTCCATTCTAGCATATTTCTAGTGTATTTATTGTATTTATATATTTATTCTGAGTTACATGTTTCATGTTTAGAGAATGAATGCTTGCAGTCTCATGTCTTACTTTCCTCTTGTTTCTTTGTGTGGTGTCTTTAAAAGATTCTCACTCTTTCTTTTCCATTTCGGTTTGGTAATTCCTCTTCCTTCTCTCTTGCTGTTCTGATTGGACTATCCACACTTAGAGCAGTTCAGTTAGGCACGGGTGATTAGTTAGTTCAAAGTTAGGATCCCACCTACTTCCTCTCTCTCTCTCCTATCACCGTCCTTGCTTTTCTAGATCCGCCTCTCCTCTCACCTGTTCTGAGTTTAGCTGGGCCTCCACTTAATTTGTTTGTGAATAAAAGACCCACTTTCCTGCTGCTTCTTGTCGACTCGTTTCTTCCGCCTAAGCTCGCTTTGGTCAAGTCTCGTTCTGCATCTTTTCTCTCGATTTCTGCAAGTTTGTATTTCGTGATTTCTCCCGTGAGTCTTGTTTACGTTGTTGTTTTGCGTTGTGTGATTGAGATAGTGATTGTGAGTACCACGTTTACCCTTTATTCCCATTGTACCAACTTTGTTAGAGATTTCCTTTGTGCTACCCTTATCCTCTCCAACTCCCCTTTTTCCTTCCCCATCCAATCCCTTTAGTATTTCCCTGTGTTACTGTCTTTGTGCGGACTGACATCCTGGTTTATAGATCTTTCTGCTTGTCCCTTGATTTCTGATTCTGCCTTGCCTAAACCATTCCTGTTGCCTGGCTTTGATTTCTGTTCTGTATGACCATGAGCTCACCTAATAAACGCCCTGCCATTGCTGAACTGCATTTGGAGTCTCAAGCCATTCCTTTCAGTTTGCATTAAATCAGGCAATTAGTTTCATTTTCTCAAATTTTTTTTGCCACAGACTTGTTTGAGGGAGGGGGTGGCTTTGCCCCATTAAATACAAATTCTATACTCTCATTGTTGTATTAAATTCTAGCAAAGTCCTTGATATTTTAACTCATATTCAGACCAAATTCATAACATGGGAAATGGCCAAGGAAAAGGAACCCCACTACTGATTTCTAAGGCCTTTACATTTATGCCTGTAATGAAAAATGTGAAGTTGGGGGTGGATTTCCCCCAGATCACCCTACTTGGAGTGTGCTTTGAACCCTTTTATCATTACCAGAGCTACTTCAATTGCTTCAATGACTACTATACTCAGTATTGCAGTTTTCAGGATTATAGCTTGCAAAATGCATGAAGAAAGAACCCTAAAAACAAAACCTTATTGCATATTTTAATCTTGTATTTAGCCTTAAAACATTTATTTCAATGATCTTTTTTCTATGAGATAAAAAGTTCTGCCACTGATGTGAGAATTTTGACTCATTTCTAGATTTGTCCATGGGGTGAGTGAAATGTTACCTCATAGGCGAGAGTAGAAATTAGTAAAAACCTTTTACATTAGTAGCAGTACTTTTTCTGCTTGAAAACAGAAAATAGAAATGAGTTTTATAAGTTTCAATACAAGATTAAAATACCAGGGAAGATTATGTTTTGCAGTGAAGTGATTTAGGGAAACATTTCTGTGTAGACAATTAACATTTATCACGTCGTAAGATATCATTGACGTATTATTGTTGCCATTATTTGATTTTCATTTTTATAACTGTAAGGAAACTTAAAACAAAGTATTTAGGAATATCGATTTCCTGTTGTAAGATAAGTCAAAGTTTTTGCATTACTATTACAGTAATGACATTATTATTATATAATTATTATGTGCTCGCGGCAAGAAACATATTGTTCTTCTTAAGTCTATTTTTTACATAATTATTGTGTGCTTGCAGCAAGCACAGGCTGAAGGCTTACAATGTTTTTGTTTTCAGCATAGGACCTACAGTCTGCCAGAAAATGGTAGTAGTTTGGACAGTGTCACTGAAGAATTTTTGCCTTACTTTCTGCAGTAAATACAAACGTGACAAACACAACAAATGACAGGGGGAGGAATGAATTCAAGATCACAAAGCCAAGAATTGTGAGCATTTAAGTGATTTTTTTCAATTCGGAATCGGGTCAACGTCAAGGCCTACTGGATCAGTGAATAGATGAAATTGTTTCAAAATCTACAAGTTATTTAAAATAGACCATACAAGGGATAAAATCAGCTTACATTTCATCAGTTTCGCCAGTGGCCGCGACGTTTGTTCCCCGTCGTTCTTGACCACACCACCTCCCGAGAACACTGAGAACAGGTTCGCGAACACGATTGGGTATTCGATTCGCGACAAACAGTGTTCTCTGTTCGAGAACAGGGATTCCAATACAGCCCTGTTGTCGCTATCAGGAACGAAGAAAAGCCTAATACTTATCTTCCGGTAGGCTGAACGGAAACGCGTATACACATATCTGCCCCGCTCCCTATCCAATCAGAAGCCTTCCCAGCACCAAACCTTACGCGAAAGCGATTAAATGCGTCTTCCGTGTAAATCCCCATTCGGAATAACTATATCCCATGTAAACTCGCAGGAAAAAAGTTCATTCCGAATGGTTTCATTCGTATTAATTCATTCCGAATGAAAAGTAGTCATGAAAACGTGGCCAGTGACACTGAAGATTTTTTGCCTTACTTTTTGGTCTCACAGCAACAGTGAGATCACCATGGCAAGCACACAGGGGTGCTGCTCTCTCCATAATGACACGCACACACATAGAGGAGCTGCTGTGTCAGACTCATGCACACACGCACACACACACGCGCACACACACACACACACACACACACATCTGTCTGTGTTTCTCACTGGTACAAATACAGCATCAGAGATTAAACAGGCCGGTATTGACTAATCCGGCAAGAGATTTGTGGACGCCGCCATCTTGTGGCAGCGCCATTACTGCGGTGACAGTTCTGATTAAATCGCCTGCTTGACAGGTTGTGCCGGTGGCAGAAGTGTCATTATTATGTCAATAGCATCAAAAATTGCCGAAATGGCAGATTGTGTGGATGATGTCAGGCAGTGGCCTACCGTTTCCAATAAAGGTTTATATTAATGTATTAAGTATTAATGGTCAGTTATTAGCTAAATGTTTGTGTTAATAATTAGCCTACAGCAATATAACTACAGATATGTAGGCTACGCTAACGTAGGCTAGCGGATAACTCTTATCCTTGCCAGATTCAAATAAATACTCTATTTTTACAGGTAGCCGATTCTGGATTATTTTATATTGACGGTCATATTAGCTATTCAAATGTTTGCGTTAATAATGCAGCAGTGTGTTTTACCACGTTATTAGCACTAACAGGTAGCGCAAACATCCACCTCAGCAGCTTAGGACCGCTATCTGCTGGCGAACGTCGTCCTCCTTTGCAGGGAATCTGTGTAGTGGTGCTAAACAGGGGCAGTCACTATGTGCCAAAGTTGTGTGGATTTCGTATAAACTCTTATTCCAAATTTGAATTTTCCCGCTGCTATTTGAGCAGCCGAAAACAGAACAGTTTCTTCCCGGCATTTGAGTTCAGAAAAAGAAAAAACTTGTAAATAGAGAGGGCTAAAATGTAGAGTGCCACCGGTGCTCTCCACAGACATCCGTTCATTTCCAATGATGTTTGGCCCGTAGCAATGGCGGCAAACGCAACTTCCTGGTTTCGCCGGATTAGTCAATAGACAAATTTGTCCTTTAAACAATGTCAGATGATACCTGTGTGTGTGTGTGTGTGTGTGTGTGTGTGAGAGAGAGAGAGAGACAGACAGACAGACAGACTACCTTCCTACACTCTGCCAGACTGCCACTCTAGTGTGTGTGTGTATGTTTGTGTGTGTGTGTGTGTGTGTGTGTGAGACATTGCTTTCAACTTTAGCGTCAACATTTTAGTGAGCACACTTTCGAGGTTCGTCCTGACGAAACGCAGTTCTAGTTTTTATTATGTGATTGCGGCAAGCAACATATTGTTCTTAAGTCCATTTCTTTATTTACTATGTGCTTGAGGCAAGCAACATATTGTTCTTCTTAAGTCTGTTTATTTATTTATTATGTGCTTGCGGCAAGCAACATATTGTTCTTCTTAAGTCCGTTTATTTATTTATTATGGCTCAGCGCTGTCGCAAACTAGTTAAGCGCTACTCACATAACTACGGTCCCATTACTTCGCTAGGTAGCATGGACGCAATAATTTTTCAAAACCATAATGTAACATTAGTTTTTAGGCTAGCAAGCTAACATAGCTAGCCACTCAGTTGACTGAATTTACAAACCGTTGCTCGTTCAGCTGCGAATATCTGTGACTCAGAGACAGACTGAGCAGAGTGATGTAGTTAGCGCAGTGCTAACACACAATGGGCGCGAATGGAAATGACATCTGCTTCCCATTAAATTACACAATTCAGTTATGCAATAAACAGAATCTTATACTCTTGGTCATATTATGAGAAAGTTATGAGACGAGTTAAGTAAATTTTGCATTTAAAGCTCGCAACAAACCCAAAATTTACTCAACAAGTTCCAAAACTTTCTGACCATGCCCCTATCAGTCTTACCCTCATCACAAAACCAGAAACAAAAAAAAAATCCCAAACTAGCGCTTAAATACATCTTTACTCATAGATAATAATTTTGATGCATACTTCAAGAGAGAGTGGGCATTCTTTCTGAAAATGAATGACCGTCCAAGTGCCAAACCAGAACTCCTTTGGGAAACTGCAAAAGCAGTACTGAGAGGAAAAGTTATTTCATATTCCACCCAAAAAAAAAAAAACAGAACAAGAATTGTAAATCAAATTAGAACAAAAAATCTAATCCCTACATATTTCACATGCAAATAATCTTACAGAACAAACAGTAAAGGAAATCAGAGAAACCAAATCTCAATTAGATAATATTAAGTTTAGCTACAGGGCTTAAATTGCGGATGAACCTCCTATAAAAATTAGCAAAGCCTAAAAAATGCTGCACCTCCTTTACACTCTGAGGAACGGGCCAATTCTAGACCGCTGCCACCTTGTCCGGATCCATACGAACCGACCCTGCCGACACAATGAAACCAAGGAACGACATAGTCTTGGCATGAAAAATGCATTTGTCTGCCTTGAAAAAAAAGTTTGGCTTTGAGGAGGGGCGCAAGCACTTGTCAGACATGTTGTTTATGCTCCGAGAGAGTTGAAGAAAAAATCAGAAAATCGTTGAGGTAGACAAAGACGAATTTCTCCAACATCTCTCGTCGTTGACAAGTGCCTGGAACTCGGAAGGGGCGTTACCCAAACCAAACGGCATAACCAAATACTCGTAGTGCCGGTCATGCGTATTAAATGCCGTTTTCCACTCGTCCCCCTCCCGGATCCAAACCAAGTTACATGCGTTCCGGAGGTCTAGCTTGGTAAAAAATGATGCCTCCTGCAGATGTTCAAATGCAGAGTTCATCAAGGGAAGAGGGTATCGATTCTAAATGGTGATATTATTCAAGCCCCTGTAATCAATACAGGGTCTCAAACGACCATCCTTTTTACCCACAAAAAAGAACCCCGCTCTAGCAGGAGACGTGGAAGGCCGAATAAATCCATTAGCCAGAGCCTCCTGAATATATTCTCGCATGGCCTTGCGCTCAGGCCCTAACAGTGAGTATAACGAACCCCTGGGGGGAGTGGTACCAGGGTACAGATTGATCTCGCAATCATATTAGTGATGGGGAGGTAAAGACGAGGCCCGTTGCTTGCTAAAAACCTCCACGAGATCAGCATAGTCGTTGGGAATGTTGGGGGGCAAACAAAAGTTCAGAGCAGCCCCCAAATTCTCACCCTGTTCGGAACCTGCCGTCTCTATTACCGACTCAGAGTCAGAAAAATCCTCTGAATCGAAATCCTCCTCTGGCTGCTGCCAGTCAAATTGAGGATCACACTCCAACCCCTCCTCCGCTCCCTTTTCTAGATTAGGAGAGTTAGGTGAGACGATCTCCTCATAATCACTCCAGGCGTTAGCCTCCTCCATAGGTTGACGTCCAGGACGACACGCCAAACTCTCACTACAGTGAGATCTACAATCAGTGCCCCACTGGACGACCGGATTATTCTGACTGCCCCAAAAGATGTGTGGCCTATGTTCAAGCAGCCAAGAATGTCCTAAAACAAAAGGCAAAACCGGGGAACTGATCGGGAGAAACCGGATTTCCTCCGAATGACCGCCAAATGGGACAAACATAGTTAATAATTCAGAGGCCTCAGTTATAAGCCCAGTTCCCAACGGGCGACCGTCCAAAGACCTGACAATACATGAATGTAAAAGAGGGCGGACGGGAGTGGAATGTTTCCTAGCTACTCCGCATCCATAAAACAATCTATGACCCCTGAGTCCAAAAATGCCTCCACAAATATTCTCTGTCTCCCCACAGTCAATTCTACTGAAATAAATGTTTGAAAGGGAAATTGGGTCTGTCCCTCTAGCGCCCCCCATACCGCTAAAGGGACTTCCCATTTCTCTTAAGCTCAGGGCAGCGTGGACGGATATGTCCAGGTTTGTTACAATAATAACAAATAATACGTCTGCGAACGGGCTTACGAGCCCGGCTCTCATATGAGCCATCATGGGCTCAGTGGGAGTGGAGGTTTCAGTGGGCAGAGTTGGAGCTGTATGCATGTTGTAAGGAGAATTAACCTTGTTGTTAGCAAGAGCCAGTGCAGTACGTTTCTCCTTGTTTCGTTCACGGATACGATTATCAATTTGCACCGCAGTACGAACCAACGAATCTAAAGAAATACACGGCTCCAATGTCGCCAGAGCGTCCTTAACCTCCTCAGCCAAAGCGTGAATAAACACTGTCATAAGAGGTGCCTCTGGCCACCCTGTCTCTGTGGCCAGGGAGCGGAAAGAAATAAAAAACTCTGCAACGCTCTCAGAGCCCTGCCTTAGATGCATTAGATGCGTAGCTGCGTCCTGACCACAAACATCCTGATCAAAAACAGAAACCATTTCTCTCACAAGAGTCTCCACTGAATTAACGACTGGTGAACCAGATCAAATGAGTGGCCCTACCCAAGTGAGGGCTGTGCCGGTCAACAGGGATAAAATAAACGAAGCCCGTGATTCTTCATTCGAGAACCGTGAGGGTTGCGCTTCACATTTAACAATGAAATCTTTACATTTTAATGCCTCGCCTCCATATCTTGGGGGTAACTGGAGTGCAGGCTCTAATGGAAGATGAACGGATTGTGCTTGTGAAACATTTTGTGTAATTTGAGCAGACAATGCTCTAAGACTCAGTGAGACTTAATAGAACGTTTTCCTGTGTCTGCATGGCATTCTCCTGTTGGCGAATTCACTCCGCCAGCTCTGCCTGTTGATTGCCTAGACTAGTAAGGCCCTCGCCATACCCAGCTAACACTGACTGTTGGTTAGCAACAATCTTCTCCAGTGTAGCTGCTGCTGGCAACTCCATGTCTGGCTGGAGTGTGCTGTAATGGCCGAAGAAGTAAGGAGGCCAAATGCAGCAATGGGAGAAAACGAGACCAGCAAGGACTTAAAATACCCACATGGAGAAATATAAACAAGGCAACAGAAACAGCTCTTGCGCTTCCAAAAAGGACGCCCAACAATCCGAACCAGGAAGCAAAGCGAGAGAGGAGAAAAAAAACAGGGAAAGCAATAAGGAAATACCTCGAGAACCGAGAAAGACAAAGCACCCAAATTGGTGCAACACCAAAGAAAGAGAGGGGAGGAATCAAAAAGGAAATTTCCCTAAAGAAATATAAATCGCAAATATACCGAAGACTTTTGCCACAAATCCCTTACTAGAGATATCTTCTGGCTGTAGTGAAAACTGAAATCAGACACTCCAGCAAAGGAGGTGTGGCGGACATCCGGCTTATATAGACTTAGAGGAACTCGCCGCCCACGCCGATGAACCAGCTGGGAAAAGAATTCGATAGAGAAGGAATTCGATATCGTCCTGGAACGGAGCCACAAAGAAAAGTCCTTAACACATGCACGCCACCTAAACCATGACAATACCATTTTCAAAAAAATTTACTCAGATTAATAAAGCAATAAAAGAGAAAAGAATACAGCAGAAATGGAAAACTTCCTGGATAATATTACGCTCCCACATCTCACCTACGATCAAATCAACTACTTAGAAAGACCATATTCAATTACAGAATACAAAAAAGCACTGGAAAAAAATGGCAAATAATACAGCACTAGGCCCGGATGGATTCCCGACTGAGTTTTACTAACATTTCTGACGGACACCACTATTTATCAGAATGGAAGATGAAATGAAAATGTCACAAACCATCCCCTCACAAATGTTCACCACTAACATCTCAGTACTGCTTAACCCAAACAAAGATTCCACTCTCTGTTCAAGATATAGACCTATCTCCATCATCAACACAGACATAAAAATAATTAGTAAAGCTCTAGCAATTCGGGCGGAATCAGTCATTCAATCTCTCATACAACCAGCCCAAGCAGGGTTCATAAAAGGCAGACATTCATCAAACAGCACATGCAGATTATTTTATAGTGTTCAAACTGCTCATAAACACAAAATTAAAACCACTATCCTTTCACTCAATGCAGAAAAGCCCTTTGACAAAGTTAACTGGACATTTCCTTTCAAGACCTTGGAAAAATTTGGCTTTGGAGAGTCATTCAAACAGTGGATAAAAACACTATACAGCACTCCTAGGGCAGCAATCATAACTAACTAAAGTTAACATAACATAACATAACTAAAGTTTTGCACTCCTCAGGGATACCAGACAAGAAGGTCCACTCTCACCACAACTTCTTTGCTCACTTCATTGAACCACTGGCAGCAGCAATCAGAAAAAATTATCGAATCACAGGTATCAGAACGAAGCAAATAACGCCTAAGATTAGCCTAAATGCAGATGATGTACTACTATTCATGCAAAATCCAACTCAATCTTTAAATGAAATTATAAAAACTATGAAAACATTTACGAATTTATCTGACAATTCCATCAACTGGAATAAATTGGCCATCCTACCTCTTTATGGGGATAGTGGGAATGCTGCATCTCAACTATCGCACTTTCCATTCTCTACTAGTAACATCACATATTTACGCATAAATGTATCCTCCAAGCTGTCAGAGTTGCTCCATCTTGATTTTTATAGTGGAATGAAATTAATAGAAGACCATTTGTATCAATGGATGTCACTACCACTATCAATCATAAGCAGAATTTCAACAATAAAAATGATGATACAACCCAAAATCACTTACCTATTCACCATGATCCCCATCCAACCGACAACAAAATGGTTTAAAAAAATTAGACTTCTTGGTGACAAAATTCTATTAGCAAAACCAAACCCCAGAATAAAATTCTACACTACAAAAACCAAAAGACCACTTTTAACTATTACCTGGCAAATCAAATGCAATACCTCATCAAACGGATACATGTAAACCATGATCCCATCCACCCCTGGATCAACATCGAACAGACTCAAAGAACGTATCATTGGCAGACTTACCCTTCATTAGCAATACCATTAAAAAACACAGTTGTTTCAATAATCCTGCAATCTCCACAACCCTGACAGCTCAGTAGAAAATCAATAAACCAATAAACTTCACAGTAAGTCCTAGCATGCACACACCAATATGGAACAACCCTGACTTCACTACAAACAAATCACCTATGATTGGCAATGAGTGGAAAGAAAAAGGAATTTCACATCAGCACCATATTTTTGGAAATAACACCCTGCTTTCCTTCCCACAGTTCATTGAAAAGCACAACATCAATAAAAATTAGTACTTTCAATAGATCCAATTAAAACAATCAATGAAGGAAAAAATTGACATTACCAACGTTGACCTTAAATAATCACCACTTTTGAATGATGTAAGAAAAATAGCAAAATCAACCATACCTTTCTCAAAACTTCATAAACTCTTATTTTCCCTTGGCTCTGATACACTATGCATTCCAATAGATGGATGGGAAGAGGGGGAAAAAAGAGAATGGCGCTTCACAGTACAGATGGATAACGACCCAAAACATACTGCAAAAGCAACCCCACAGCTTCTCAAAGCACGAAATTGAATATTCTTCAATGGCAAAGTCAGTCACCTGACCTAAACCCAACTGAGCATGCTTTTTACTAACTAAACACAAAACAGAGGGCAGAAAAAACCCACAGACAAGCACCAACTGAAGATGGTTGCAGTAAAGGTCTGCTGAAGCATATCAAGGGACAAATCTACGCCTTTGGTGGCATCCATGGGTTCAAGATTTCAGGCAGTCATTAACTGCATTGGATTTTTAACCAAATATCAAAAATAAACTTCATTACAATTGTGTTAATTTGTCTAATTACCTTTGAACTTCTGAAAATGGAGGACGCTGTATACCATTGAAAGTCTGCACTTAAATTGTATCTTGATGGTTTTATTTCAGATCCAGTGTGGTGGTGTACTGAGGGAGAATTACAAAAATTGTCTCAGTGTCCAAATACTTCCGTACCTAACTAAATTTACTATGTATATGCACCTCGGAAAAAGTTAAGGACCACCCAATTCTTAAAACAAGTTACACTTCACCAAAGGACTAAATTAATAACATCAACAAACATTGCCCAGCTCTTGGAAATACCCTTCCTGCCATGCAAAATCCGTTCGATAGAATTTGATCTTCACTCTTTCTTAGTTTTTAAAGAAGGGGTACGTTTTTGACATATTTCATGCCATTAAAAGAGCTGGCCTACTGTCTTTTAAAGAGACCTGTGTCCACCAAAAACTGTCACCCGAAGTCTGAACTTTTATCGGAAGAAACACAATCAATAACTGACTGAGATGAAGCTTGAACTAAAACTTCAGTTTTCAGAAGTGCCACCCAACCGCTGATATTCAGCATGTGCATTTAAGCATGGTTCATAACAAAGCCTTTTGAAAATTATATGCACGTGGAATGCATGCTATAACCTTCATGCAAATGCACAGAGTTAAGTCCTTTCCAATCCTCTGAAAATTTCATTTTGAATTTGGTGGTGCTTAACTTTTCCCAGCTGTACATACAAAATTATTTAAAAAATGCCCGGCAATAATGTCCATTGCCTAGGGATGGAATACATCACCAATTTCTAGTGGCATCATCAATCAGCCAAGCATAATGCCAAACCCACCTACAGTGCTAATTGGGATACAGCTGTAGTTTGGTCTCATCTACGCATAAAACCCAATCCCACTTGAAGTTCCAGTAACATTTGGCAAACTGTTTGCACGAGTCTGTTTTCTGATGACTGCAGAGGCTGTTTTCTGGCAACCTTCCCAAATGTTTCACAGTTGTGTAGATATTGCGAGATGATACTTTTGAAGCCTTCCAGACCCCAAAATATTATTAATACCTACAATTGTCCACATATGGTTCATGAAGTTTCCTTACAGTACATGCACTCAGAGTAGAAATGTTCTATTCTAGGCAAATTTTAGCCTTGTCATATGCCTTGACTTCTTACCTATTGTGACTACCAGAACAATAATTAATTCCAACTTTAGGGCTATATTCTTAGACAAATTTCCACATTTGTGAAGCTCAAGAATTTTATTAAACACATCATCGTTGTAATCTTTTGTCTTAGCCATGATGATGAATGATAGAGGGAAAATGGTCCATGTGTCAGCTTATATTTATACCCCAGGGGACCCAGAAAATCATGAGTAACCATTTTAAGTTTTACTAATAATGTCTTTTTTAAAAGTACAATTTGGAATATTCTTCCATTTTCTAATTAGATTTTCTAGTCGTGCCAATGACAGTGGCACGTTTTTTGGGGGAAAAAATGTTTCTTTGAAAAAAGAATAGTTTTTTTTTTGCCTTCGATAACTTTTAAAATATTCACTATATTCAAATATTGACATTGTTCTTCATTTTGAGTAAATGACTGGGAGGATTAATAGCTTCCACCTTTGACTTAGCCTTTTCAGCAAACGTTTCCTAAGGTTGCCAATATTAGTGGATGGCACTGTGTATTCTCATATGCAATACTTAAGGATTAACACTTGTACACTTAATAAATGTAGATTTCTTAATATCCAACTGGAATTTAAATCACAACTATATTGATTTTTATTAACTTGCTTACGGACAAATTAAGTGCTCAATGAAAAAATTCGCTCAGCATTTATGATACCCAGATTTTTAGAGATGAAGCTTAATTAATCCACTAGTATAGATGCCCACACAAAGCGGATTTAGTTTTTCATAAAAGTCAAGAAACAGAAGAGAGCAAATGCTTTTTGAAAACTGACCTTGTCACTACCATAAAATTCGTGCATAATCCTGAAAAATTATGCAAACATTGCATTTAATTCCTCCACAATAGAATACACAGAGGCGTCTATTAGACGTTAGATTCTCTTCTAGTAACAGCATGTCCAATATTAATATTGCATAGTTGTGCATATCTGTAGGAGAGACCGGGGTTGGTTGTTACACTTTTTACTCATCATTGCTCATCATCAACACATCTTTCAAAAGTCATTCGTACAAAAGAAGAAAGCTTAATGTTCCTTCCGACTTTAAAGATGCTATGTTTTCAGCTCAAATTAGCATGAACTTTAAACAACTTAAGGTCAATTAGCCCAGGTTTTTTTTTTCACTTCCCAACCATTCTGCCGACAAAGAAGCAAAAATTAAACAAAAAAAATCACTACCAAACATATCTGAGGAACGTTTCTCACGCTCTATCACACGCGAAAACCAAGCCCCAAAGTATTTAAACTACCATCCCCATCTGCTCTCTTGACTAAGGTTTTATGTTAGCTACCCCATGTCTTTAGCTTTATCAACTGAAAAGTATACGAAAATTAGAGCTATGACCTTGCTGACTTTAACTCCATACGGGCCTATTGACTAGGTATGCTGAAATCCCGACGATCAGCGGCCGCAATTTTGTAGTGCGTCACTGGCATGGGGACTTGACCACGTTTGGTATTCCCGAAATAAATTTGGCATTGCGTTCGCACAGGTGGGATGGTTGTTGGAAAATTCATGGATTAGCATCATGGAAGTAGACTACCCTCAATAAAATCACTCTTAATTTTTTACCCTTCTGCGCTGTGGCTGGGTTTTCCAATGGTGTCCGAAATTTTCGGTCACATCCAACCTGCTGAAATTCTAGACTATGGCTATGGACAACTAATTTAGATAAATAGCCATTACGTATCATGTTTTATGAAAAAACTAGATGAAGTTTCGTTGCATTTACCTTAGTCAAGATTACTTTTCAATTACCTGGAACTCGCTCGGTCCAGTGGTCGGAGAGACCGGTTGTCATGGTGGACTTCATTGTCGCGAATGACACCACTTTTCCGACTGGAAATGAACACCCTCTTCCGCTTTGAATAACAAATATAATAGGCATGGTACCTTTATACATGTCTCAAGTCACTTGAACACAGCTTTTCATTCAATAAATTAGCTTGATATGGCCACAGTTTGTGGATTTATGAGCCCACTGCACATGCTGTATTTGGCATTACTTGGCGTCAATCAGGTCACGTAGTGGCGGTATAGAACAGTTTAACTGCTAAGGGGCCGGGTGATTTCCAAAACTCCCGAATAGCGTAACTAAAATAATGTTATAACGTCGAATTATTTTGTAGGCTTCAGGCAAAGGTAACCAAGCATACAAAACTATTCAAAACAGCCATTTATATCTAACTACTCTGAAAAAAAGTCCTTCAATGGCAATGTCCATACGACTGAATTTTAAAATGAATATTCAGTACAATAAATTGATTTTGTCTGTTTTTACTGACTGTTTAAGTTTCATAAAAGTAAAAAGTGTTAATGTTTTAGTAACTTAAAATTTTTTATCATTAATTTGATTTCCTGGTGCTCCACAATAAACCGATTTCACAAAACTTAGTTTAAAACATTCTCTATAAGTAAATTGTCAGGACCCGCCCACATGCAGTAATTGGAGAACACATTTCAGCATTGTAATTTAATTTCTTCAGTAGACATGTTGAATCTGCAAGTCAGACCTTGTTTAATGTGAAATATGGAGTAAAAGAGTGAACAAAAGGGATTATTAATATTTAGCACCTGTGAGTTGATACCTGCCTTAGATCTGTTCATCTTCAGTCACTTAGTGTCTGATGCCTAGCACTGAACACAAGTGTCATAGACAAATAGACAAAATGACTCAACACAAAGCAAAGTGTTAGGCGTGAAATCATTTACAGACATGCCAATTAATAGGCCTATTTCACAATATGGCGACAGCTACCGGGGGTCAGGGAAAAATACTTCCTGTGGCTAACACGACAGAAGCGGAGAGGCATGTACCGTTAATTTGTCTTTTCGCAATCTCCTCTTTCTTTGCCGTAAGAGATGATTACAATTGTGGTCCGTATTTTGGAATTACAGGGGAGTGTGAGGAGGTATAAATTTGTCTAAAACCCTAGTCACACTAGAAGCGGAATGAGCCGAAATGCTGTCGTTTCTGGAAAACTCGCTGTTTGTATGTTTTTTAGTTCACCTAGCTATGTCTACTCTCAGACATTGCAAGGAAGGTGGTCACTAGGGTTGGATGTTATATCGTTCAGTCACTGAGGAAGCTTGAGAAGCTAGCTAACTGTACCAAGGTTGTATCTGCAACGAGGCAAGATTGGGGGGTTCGCTAGCAAGGTGAGTTGTGTTGGGCTTGAAGCCATATTTTATTTTTTGTCATGAACATAGCTTGTTTTTATCCAGGCTTGAACGCTTAGCAATGGTATCTGATAGGGAGCCTGAGGTTTGCCCCGCCAGCTTATGCAGAGAAAGCCTGGCTAAATTTAACTTGCTTCGCAGTAGATGGCAAGCTAGCTAGTAAATTAAGATATTGCAAATGTATGCTGGCTAATGACCACCATTACCTGACATTTCTTTTTGATTAGTGTAGCTGCTGCGACTTGGGTTTTAAAGGTGACCTATTATGCTATTTTTCCAAGTTTATATTTTGGTCTTTGACTCCCTAGAGTACTCCTGATCGCGCAAAGTAAAAAAATGGTACTTATTTTGCTCATACTGCCATCCTCAAAAAACCCCATTTGTAGTCCATAGTAGTCTCTGCCTGAAATGCCTCATTGGGGCGGCTCTTCCGCTATGGCCCCCACTCCCCGTGTGCCCACTTTCTTCTGACTGGCCAGCTCTGTGGAGGGCAGATCTAGGCGGGACGAGGCAGCAGAACGCAGTTTTCCTGGTCCGGCTCTTCAGAGTGAAACTGACGCGTCTCCCGAAGGAATCGAGGGGCATATTCTGCAATCTAACGCAGTACGTGTATAGATCTAATGAAATTAACTTGTTCTAATAAACGCAACGGCGAAAGTGGAGGACGCAGTGCGAAAGTCTGGCAGCTCAAGCACGAATTTGCTATCGGCTACAGTTTGCTATGGCAACAGTTGGTGAGTACAGTGGTTTTTCTACTCTGTAGCTACAAAACCCAAAACCAGTGAAGTTGGCACGTTGTGTAAATCGTAAATAAAAACAGAATACAATGATTCGCAAATCCTTTTCAACCTATATTCAATTGAATACACTGCAAAGACAAGTTACTTAATGTTCGAACAGGTAAACTTTGTAATTTTTTGCAAATATTAGCTCATTTGGAATTTGATGCCTGCAACATGTTTCAAAAAAGCTGGCACAAGTGGCAAAAAAGACTGAGAGAGTTGAGGAATGCTCATCAAACACTTATTTGGAACATCCCACAGGTGAACGGGCTAATTGGGAACAGGTGGGTGCCATGATTGGGTATGAAAGCAGCTTCCCTGAAATGCTCAGTCATTCACAAACAAGGATGGGGCGAGGTTCACCACTTAGTGAACAAATGCGTGAGCTGATTGTCGAACAGTTTAAAAACAACATTCCTCAACGAGCTATTGCAAGAAATTTAGGGATTTCATCATCTACGGTCCGTAATATCGTCAAAAGGTTCAGAGAATCTGGAGAAATCACTGCACATAAGCGACAAGGCCGAAAACCAACATTGAATGCCCGTAACCTTCGATCCCTCAGGCGGTACTGCATCAAAAACCGACATCAGTGTGTAAAGGACATCACCACATGGGCTCAGGAACACTTCAGAAAACCACTGTCAGTAACTACAGTTCGTCGCTACATCTGCAAGTGCAAGTTAAAACTCTACAATGCAAAGCGAAAGCCATTTATCAACAGCACCCAGAAACGCCGCCGGCTTCGCTGGGCCCAAGCTCATCTAAGATGGACTGATGCAAAGTGGAAAAGTGTTCTGTGGTCTGACGAGTCCACATTTCAAATTGTTTTTGGAAACTGTGGACGTCGTGTCCTCCGGACCAAAGAGGAAAAGAACCATCTGGACTGTTATAGGCGCAAAGTTCAAAAGCCAGCATCTGTGATGGTATGGGGGTGTATTAGTGCCCAAGGCATGGGCAACTTACACATATGTGAAGGCACCATTAATGCTGAAAGGTACATACAGGTTTTGGAGCAACATATGTTGCCATCCAAGCAACGTCTTTTTCATGGACGCCCTGCTTATTTCAGCAAGACAATGCCAAGCCACATTCTGCCGCGTTACAACAGCATGGCTCCGTAGTAAAAGAGTGCGGGTACTAGACTGGCCTGCCTGTAGTCCAAACCTGTCTCCCATTGAAAATGTGTGGCGATTATGAAGCGTAAAATCGACAACGGAGACCCCGGACTGTTGAACAACTTAAGCTGTACATCAAGCAAGAATGGGAAAGAGTTCCACCTGAAAAGCTTCAAAAAATTGGTCTCCTCAGTTCCCAAATGTTTACTGAGTGTCGTTAAAAGGAAAGGTGATGTAACACAGTGGTAAAAAAAGGGCCCTGTGCCAAACTTTTTTGCAATGTGTTGCTGCCTTTAAATTCTAAGTTAATGATTATTTGCAAAAAAAAAATAAAGTTTCTCAGTTTGAACATTAAACATCTTGTCTTTGCAGTGTATTCAATTGAATATAAGTTGAAAAGGATTTGCAAATCATTGTATTCTGTTTTTATCTACGATTTACATAACGTGCCAACTTCACTGGTTTTGGGTTTTGTAGGATGCAGGGAAAGCTAGAATCCACCCCTTACAGACACATTTGTAGAACGGGTCGACATGCACAAGTGTAGACCGGAGACCATAGAAATCCGGTGGGTCTGAGTTTAGAGGGTAACATGGACAGTGAGGAGCAGCTAAAGTGGACCAACAGCTTATGGACTGCTTCGGTGTGTATTAGGACCTGCTGGTTCGTGTGCATAGCTGTGGTGTGTTGTTAGCGTGGAGAAACAAACAGCTTCCGCGCTGGTATATGACGGAGGGGCGAAAGCTCCGGGCTAAACGGCCTTTTCGGAAATTGCCCGTAGTAATGGTTTACTTATTGCTTCGGAATGACCAGCTTTTCCTCGCGGAAAATGGGCGAGTTATGGATAGTGCCGAGAGCAAGATAGAGCTCCGGTTATGTCATGAACATAATACAGGTTTTACAGACCGGTAGTTCGTTCCGTTTGCGTGAACCGTTGCTTATGTGGAGCTAGCGAATCGATCACTTTTACAGGAAAGAATTTATTATTCAATCGATGGCAATGCAGAGAAATCGTTTGTTATACCGGACACGTTATAGCCTGTGCGCTTCCCTATTGCTTTCACTGGTACCATCAGAGAGCTTGCCCAGACATTGGAGATGTATCAGGCTGACCCCGGTCATGGATAAGTAAAGTGATCGTTTCAGAAGCACCCAAAAACGCACCCCAAGCTCTGCAAAACCTACGTCTGGTCTAACTGCAGCCCAACTCGGCAGACACATACAGCACCCCTCCGGTTAGCTTCAACTGTAGTGGCTACAATCAGGCAACGTTATGATGAAACTGACACATTAATGCTTATCGAAGTAACACAAGCATACCGATCATAATTGCTGCATATAAGTTAACCAGGAGCATTTTTAATTAGCAGAGCATGCGAACTAACATGCAGTAGCTGATAAGCGGTCATGACTTTGAATGTAATCTGTTGCGCGAAAAATTCGTTTCGCGTCCGGTGTGAAAGCTGCTTAACGCGCCCATGTGTGTATTCGCGTCTTTGCATTGACTTTGAATGTAACCTGTCGAATGAAAAATTAGTTTCGCGTCCGGTGTGAAAGCTGATTAACGCGCCCATAACGCCTGTATTCGCGCTTTGCATTGATTTTGAATGTAGCTAATCTGTCGCGTGAAAAATTTGTTTTGTGTCCAATGTGAAAGCAGCTTTATGGATAGTACGCGACAGCTAGAGAGAGCTCGGTTATGTTATGAACATAATACAGGTTTTGCAGACCGTAAGTTCCGTTAGCGCGGACAAGTTGCTTATGTGGAGCTAGTGAATCGATCACTTCTACAGGAAAGAATTACCTATTTAATCTCCGCCTTTTTCGGCTTTTTATTAGCCACAACAATTTCTAAAGGGGGATGAAATTATGTCAAGGTAGTGCAGAGAAATCATTTGTAAACCGGTAGAGCTTCTGCATTTCGCATTGCTTTCACGGTAGCACCAGAGAGCTTGCCCAGACATTTGTGAAGTAACCGGCTGATCCCGGTCATGGATAAGTGAAGCGATCACTAACTGTAGTGGCTACAATCGGGCAACGTTATGATGAAACTGCCACATTGATGCTTACCGAAGTAACACAAGCATACCGATCAGAATTACCGCATATAAGTTAACCAGGAGCATTTTTAATTAGCACGGCACGCAAACTAACATGCAGTAGCTGATAACCCAGCGGTCATAACCACAGAGACAAACCCTTGCAATACAGGTTTTACTGACAAGCAAGTTCTGTTACTGTGAGCAGTTGTACCAAGCATCCAAATTACAAACAATTATTAAAAGTTAGCTTCAAATGAGGTTTATGTTCACACACTTTCTGTACAATTTCCCCTGATATCACTCTTGCATATTTAGGACACAAACATTAGCAACAGTAACTTGGCTACGTTAGCCACTGTGCTACAGCCACAATCAACTGGCTATCACGTCAGGTTGGCTTATGCAGTAAAAGCAACTTACAGCTTCTGTGTCTGTGAGTCACGGACAGTCGCAACCAATACAGGCTTTATCTTCAGATGTTTTACAAAGCCTGCGTTTGAGGCCAGTTGTCAGTGCTAACTATCGCTAGTGGTCCTGCTAGCCACCCGTAACACGTTAGCTTCACTTACATGATTTGCTGTTATATCGTAACTTACAGCTTGTGGCTCCGAGCGCTTGATCGATGCAGCTGCTTCAGGTTTGAGAAGCAGCTGAAACGCTTATCCTGTGTCGAATTATCCTTTATTTATAAAGCTGTCTTTGCTGAAATGCTGAGCACAAGCAGCTAACGTTCCCTTTGGCCGTGGCTGTTTGCTGCCAGCAAACAAAAAAAGCTACCGACCGATTTCTGGTGGCATCCTCTTTTGGAAGAGAAATAAGTGTTTTTCTTTGCGTCCAAAAGTAAACGGACAAGCAGCTTTGAGAGAGATACTGACAAAACTGCACCTCAAATGATCTGCGGTTCTTCTTTTGTATTTCCAAAAGTGTCGACGCTACTAAGGCATAGTATGATCTACTGTTGTTAGTGCCTGCTAGAATAGTTTCTGGTGTGGGCAGGTCCAGCGCCGTGGTTGGCTCTGGCTAGGTCTGTATTAATTGGACGGCACAACCTGACGTCAGGTTTTGCCCAGATCTCGCGAAGATCTCGGGAGGAGCTGTTCAGAGAGGAAATCACGTTCACAAAATCATGTTCTTGGATTACGGCAAAACCCCCGTATCTTATGTGTAGAAACTTTTCAGAGGTTGAGTATGGACAACTAACATTATAACATTACTAATATGTATTAAAAGAAGGACCAGCATAATAGGTCCCCTTTAAACAGTCACCGTGGCATTCCGTATGGGTAACCAGTGAAAGCCCAGTAACCTTCGCCAACTCAACGCTTTCTCCTCCAGGAGCAGTATTCCCAAAAAGACGAAAATGCAGTTTTCCGTAAAGGCACCAATTATCAACAAAATTAATATAGACCATACCAGCGCAGAGTTGGTTAAGGTGTAGCCTTGAACAAAAAAAAAAAAAAATTACCCGGGCTCATCTGAATATAAAATGATGGCTCTTCCCGGGAAAGGCCCTTTGAAAAAGTGGGTTTGTCTTATTTTCCGGGACTCGGCTATTGACTATGAATTACACAGAATCAGTGATTCTGTGTAATTCATAGTCAATATACGTTGACAACAATAGATGGCGCCGAACAACAGCCTGCCTTGTTTTATATTGGTTTTTCTCAATGTTTTATTAGGATTTTAAAATATATGTATTTTTTCATGATTATTATTTTGTGATTAAAACAAGATGTCATGAAAACCCCCTTTTTTCCAAAAATCTGTCTTGAGAAAGGGGGGTCTTCTGATATCCAGGATCGTCTTATATTCAGAACACGGTAATAATGATTTTTGTTACTTTCTACAGAGATACTGCACAAATGAAAAGCAAAATTATGTTTTACTACCCTTTTATGTCTTAGAAATGTTGATCAAAAGTAAATCTTACTTTGCTCATGTCATGTGTTTTTTATAGGCAGTTATCATATGTGGGAAATACTGAAATAAATGCCCCATCAAGGAAATTGAACACCCATGGGTTTTTTCACATCCAGACATCGTACAGCAGTGAATGAATGAAATTGTAACTATTATATCATTATTGTTGGTAAAATTCATGAGTAGGCTAAGCAAGCCCAGCTGGGTGGCACGCGTAAACTGCCAGGTGTCCCAGTCGGAGACTTAAGAAGTCTGGCCACCTTATTTATTAAATTTACCCTGGGCGTACTCTATGAATCTCCAGGATTTGTGAAATTAAGCTGTCAAACAAAGTCTACATATAGCCCATTACAGCATCCTTGGTTCCAAATATGTCCCTGCTGCTGCTAACATTGAGCGTACAACAGGTTTGGCACAGGCCCCGTGCTCAGGTAAAAAGGGAGTAACTCAAGGCATTACCGGACAAAGGTGAATGAAAATGAAAAACTTTAATAAAACCAATTTAATTTGAAAAAATGTAATTTGTTAGGGCATTGCTTCAGAGCCAGCTGATGCACTTGTAGTGCCTTATTCTAAAGCCTCAGGTACAAATTCTGTGCAGTCAACACTACCGTGCATACAGAATTAACTATCCCAAATCTGCATATTTCCAACACTATAAAATTCACACACAAATATTTCAGGACCACCGCCTAACAAGGACAACTTGACTGCAACAGCATCAATAATTGGCCTTCGACCACAGCTGCTTACAGCAAAGATTAGTGATGGCTTGTCAGCACTGAACAGACTTTCCAAAAGGGGTCCAGAGTGGATAATGTGCAACATCATGGGTACATCTCAATTCTCTTAAATAGCATCCATGTTTCCCTCACTAGTCTTTTCCTAGCGTCTCAGTCCTTCCCACCATGGAGAGATGCAAGGAAAATATGCGAGGAGTGAAGACACGAGGAATCCTTTCCTCTGAAGAATCACATGAATCCACGTCCATTTCTGATGATGACACACAGCTGGATCTGCTGCCAGTGTCTGTCATTACGGACTGACCGCATGGTTTTCAGCTGAAGTCTTCCAGGAAGGCTGCCCTTGCGAATACTCGCTCATGGCTCCTCAGAGCTCTCTTCTCGCAGCAGAAATAAGAGCTTTGATATGACCTGCAAGATGGCTGATCCATGACAACTTCTGGTTCAAGTGAGGAGCAAAGAGATTTAAGATGTACCCCATGTCTTTCAGTTCTCAGATCCTTTCCAAAAGGTGAGCAAGTGCACCTGATGAAATAAAAACAAAAAAGGCAAAGCAATTTATGTACGGAACATGTCATGCAATAAAATTATAACATATTAAATTAATAAGAAATATGGGACAAAGACGTAAAAAAAAAAAAAAAAAGCGTAAAAACCCCAGGAGTAGATGATAAAGAGCAATAGTAAATGAGCAGTCGGGAGTACTATCCGAAGGACTGTATATTACAAGCTAATAGTGCAAAGGACTACTAAACACTTATAAAACACCTTGGTACATTTGCTAAGATTGAAGCAAGTAGCACCAATAAGTAATAATTAAGCAGCTAAAGGTTGTCACTGTGTCTTTATGAAGCCACAAAAGAAGTTGAACAAATTGATCCCTTACATCTGGCTAATGGACTGAAAATATGAAGCGCCAATTAGATGGCCTGCATTGCAGGATGTGCCAAAAGTGAGCACAGAAGTTCAAAGTAGTGTAATTTTTGATTTCACTTTTTTATTTACGTAATTAAAACAATGTTCTTAATTGAATTTTCCACGTTGCAGCATTGCAGAAAGAAGAACGACGAGTGTTAAACTGCAAAAGGACTATTCTAATCTTTGGAAAACTTGATTAAAGGGGACTCTTACTGCCAAACCTATGTAAACGTTAATATATATCTGATGCTGTAAAAAATCGCCAATATATTTTTCCCCCCAATTTCCGAACTCTAAATTGGTAAATTTGGCGATTTAAATGCCTTCACAGGGCAGCCTTTCAGAGCGATGACCTTTGACCCGTGACGTCACACAGTGACAACGTTCACAAACTTTACATTGGTAGTACATACAACAACTGGAGTCTGCGCCAATATTTTCCTATTTTCAACGGTTTTCCCGAACTTTGGAGGCACCATCTCTCGTACCTGTGCTGTTGGAGGGCAGGTACTCTTTCTCGGGCATTTTCTTTTTCATATCAGGAAATGAAAGGACGAGAGTGAACTGCCTCTCACGTTTTGTCTTTTTTTAGTCCCAGCTAGCCACCCAGCGAGCGTGCACTGTGAATACGGCTATGTACAGTGATCGCGATGGACCGTGTGTGACACGCATGCTACATGAACTCGGTGCGATACTACCCACTGAGCAATCATACATCCAAACAACGTCTTTTCGAGGTCTTTCACAAGCGTCTAAATGACGTCCCCTGAGGAGCCAGAATGAAAGTTTTTATGACGTCTTGACATCCTCTGGACGTCCCGTATTGACGTCCACCAGACCTCTGCACAAGGTTGAAAATTAGTTCAAATGAGGTTGTTCTGGGCGTCTTTTCAATGTCAACTGCACACTTATTTGAGAGATTCTTGACGAAAACAAAATACATAGTTTCTGTCTCCTCCCTCCACCTACCTGATGCTTCCGACTGCTTTTTTGTCGTTCTTGAACAATTGTTAAGACAAGTAAATGTCTTTTTTTGCGGTAATGACAGAGTTCGACACTTCGACCTGTTAATCATTTAGCTCTACTCGCTACCGACTGCGCCACGAAGTTAGGCGAACGGCAGTGCGTAGTTAAGATGTGTTTCCCAACGACTACTTTCCACGGGTCATTAAACGAAGTCATTACAACTTGTATCCATAATATGAAAAATAATGTACTGGACTTATAGTATTATAGTGTTGGGAAAATAAAACAATTAAGAAAATTAACATGAAATTTTGTATTTTAATGTCATCATAGTCGTCTGTTTGTTTGTTTGTTTGTTTGTTTGTTGAAAGTGGCGACTCGCCCCACAGCGGGGTTAATTGGGGGAAAGAGATCGGCCATCTGCGGTGGTGCCGACAAGAGAGGCAGTTCTGCTATTGGCACTGCGGCGAGGCGGATAAGAGAAGCACTTCCGCTATTTTCCCCACAAATGGGCCAATAAGAGATTTCATTTTATTATCTGCCCCAGTCTTTGAATTTGCTGTAGCAATCTAGTTTCGCGAGGTTTTTAAGGTTTATTACTAACAAACAAACAAGGAAGCGGCTATTCGTCCGTAGCACTTAGCTTGAAAGTTCAAAGTTCGTTTAATGACCCGTGGAAAGTAGTCGTCACGAAACACATCTTAACTATGCCATGCCTTGAACCTAACTTCGTGGCGCACTCGGTAGCGACTATAGCTCAGTGATTAACAGTTCGGAGGATCGAATATCATTGCCGCAAAAAGGAACTTTGCTTGTCATAACAATTGCTCAAGAACGACATCTAAAAGACTTAATAAAGCGGTCGGAGAGATAGAGAAGTATCGTAAGGGAGGTGACAGAAACTATGTTTTTTTTTTTTTCGTCAAGTATCTCTAAAATAAGTGTGTAGTTGACGTTGAAAAGACGCCCAGAACGACCTCATTTGAACTAATTTTTAATCTTGTGCAGAGATTCCCTTACAAAAAACCACTATAGGAATACCATATAAAATAACCACAAAAAAACTATGAGTATTACTGTAGTTATTGTATGGTTTTTTGGAACGCGCTATAGAGAGTTTACCATGATGATCTCTGAGTGAAATTGTAGTTATACCATAATGTTTATATAGTATCATTATAGTGTTTTCTCTGGTGTTCCTATGGTTTTTCAGGCACTATAGCAGATTACTATAGTCATGCTATTGACTTTTATAAAGTATACCATTGTGTGCTCTATAATATTTCTATAGTTTTTGGAAGGCACTTTAGGAAATTACTATAATAATACTATACCTTTGCCTATCGTGTTTTTATTGTGAAATGATAGTTAAACTGTAGTGTACATAAAGTATTACTCTAGTGTTTCCTTTAGTATTTCCATGTTTTTTGAGGCACTATAGGAAATTACTATAGTCATACTATATGATTTTCTATAGTGCGTTCCAAAAAACCATAGAAATAATATTGAGGACTATAGCTACAAATACTACAGGAAACACTATAGTACTGCTTCATAAACACTGCAGTATGACTACAATTTTACTATAAAATTAACATGGTTTAGTATTACTAAAAATTTCTACAGTGCATTTTAAAAAACAAAAATAATACTGAAAACACTACAGTATGTTTTCTAAAGTATTTATATGATTTTCGCAGACAAATAACAGTTACTAATAATACTATACAGTTATCAATGCTGATATTAAAGTAAATTAACTTTATTTTTTGTACACTCATCCCAATATCAAGTGTGGTATCTACAAACTTTGTTAGCAGCCAGAGCAGTTACAATGGGTAAGATTAGGACTTGATTTTATTGTTTAGGTAGTTTTCAAGTTTCAAAAATTTGTCCCATTCATTTAAAAGACAAATCTTAATATTTCAAAATGTTACATGAAATCACTGGAACATGGAACTGTAAAGAAAAGTAAAAGCACACGTCACCCCAATAGACTTAACTAGGAGATGTAATCTGTGGGGATTTTTTCAAAGCTGCGGGACGAATTATGTGCTGAAAATTGTTTAGGGAAGATAGAGAACAACAGAGATTAAGTATTGTTCATAATAATAATGCGCTGCACAGTAGGCACATACAATTAAAATTAATTACCATATATTACCATAAATGTAACAAGTGAAAAAGGCCAGTGAATGTGCCCCAACTAAACCTCTTTAAGAATACATTTATTACTGGTCTCCTGCCCTCCCTTGCAGCTGGGCTTCAGGAGGTGTTTGACCTTTTTTCCCCCAGATGGGTGGCCCTGCAAAAAGAAGTAAAACATCAAACTCAATTAGGAATAGTAAAGACTAAAATTACAAAACAAGGGATAATCCAAATGGCATTTCACAGGTTTCAAATATTAATTGCTTTTTCTGAAAAAATTTAGCTGAAAAGAACCCCCAAAAATTCAGGTCCCTGCTCTAAATTGCACCTTATCAAAGCATAAAGAAGCTAGACTGCGGCTGTATGCCTCCACGGGCATGAAACAAAATCTTGTAGGGGTTCATGAGTTTGGCTGTAAAGCAAATAGCAAGAGTACAGAGGTTGTAGCCATGGCAGTAGAAAGTGCTTTTTCTACTGCTGTAAGTAGCAATAAAAAAAAACAGTTACGTGTAGATACATTTATCCAGGCAGTGTAGTACCTGTATTCAACAATACAGGGTCAAGGTCACTGTGACCTTGACATTTCACCCCCCAAAATCTAATCAATTCATCCTTGAGTCCTTGTGGACAATGGTGCCACATTTTAAGAAAATACCTCGAGGCCTTCCTAAGATATCGCGTTCCATGATAGAATTAGGTCACAGTGACTTTGACCCCCCAAATCTAATCAATTCATCATTGAATCTTCCTGGACATTTATGCAAAATTTAAAATAATTACCTTGAGGCTCTCCAGAGATATTGTGTTCATGAGCGTGAACAAACATGGGGTCACAGTAGGGATGGCAATTGTTACCTGGCTCTGCAAGGACCCGGTTCCAAAATTTCTCAAAACCAAATAATTAATAAAGTCAGACATTATTGATACCGCTATCAAGACCAGCAGCTCCTATGAAATTACATTATGTCTTGAGACGAGAGTCACATCACTTGAGTCAAATCACTGGCGCACATTCATCGATTGTCTAAAAGTTTTTGAATGCGATAGAATTGACTGCCGTAAAACTAAATGAACAACCCTCATTACCTTCATTTTTCATTTGGTTGCTGCTGGTTGTGAGGATGGCTGGGCATGTAAACCAGTCAAGAGCTTGTCTAAAGGTGTGTACGGTGCACACCCCAACTTCACTGAAAGTGTCATTCACTGGCAGTAATAATCCAACTGACAACAGAGCTCCAGCTGCAACTGTTAAGTCGCATATTGCAAATACTTTTGGAGATGGTGCAACAAAAATTTCTCTATTTTATTTTGTCTCTACGTATGATACAGGGAGAGAGAGAAACAGAAAGAGACTGGACGGCTGGGGCAAGCAGGTGTGAGAGTGTGTGTGTGTGTGTGTGTGTGTCAATGAGGGGGGAAGAAAACATAAGGGAAAAGAAAGTTGACCATATTATAGTAGTTTGTGGGTGAACATTAAAATAAGGAGAATTAAGAAGAATTATTACTATTTTTATTCATAGCCTATAATGTTATTATATACTAGAATTATTGTTGGAAACATTGTTGGATGTTATTTCTGCCAATCACGTGTATTATTTTACATTTAAATACATATCACATATCACATATTACATATCAAATAAATGCCCAGTAGTGTTTACTTAAAATAAGTCAAATCAGGCAAATTTCACTGTTCGGAAATCAAACAGTTAAGTAGTAAAAGTAACACTAGTTTCGTAAATTTATTTTGTTGTATCTTTCCATGAAATAACAGAAGTATCGATAGTGGTATCAATAAAGACTTGAATCATTAGGCAGTCTCAAAAATGGGATCAGTATTGATAAAAATTAACAATCCTAATCCCCAGGTCACAGTGGCCTTGACCTTTGACCTCCAAAATCTAATCTTTTCATCTTCGAGTCATATTTGACGTGTTAAATCTGAAGAAAATTTATCCATGCATTCCAGACATTTCACTTTCATGAGTAAACAAACATGAGGTCAAAGTGACCTTGACCTTTGACCTCCAAAATCTCATCAGTTCTTCCTTGAGTCCTGGTGGACATTTGTGCCAAATTTGAAGAAAATCTCTCCAGGCATTCTAAACATATCACATTCACAAGAATCGGACAGACAAACAGCCCAAAAACATAAAGCTCCAGCCATCAGCTATCACCAGTGCGGAGGCATAAAAACAGCAGGTGAGAGAGGAGACGAAGAAAAACTAAATATTCATTAAATCAACATTCGTTACTGAACCTTTGACGGTCAACATACAGCGGGGAAAATAGGTATTGAATGTGCAACATTTTTCTCAGTAAATATATTTCTAATGGGGCTACTGACATGAAATTTTCACCAGATGTCTGTAACAACCCAAATCATCCAAACATACAAAGAAATCAAAACAAACAAGTGGTGCCAGGCACGACAAACCCCGCCCCTCACACATACTTTCACCTACTTTTCCTAAACTCAATAGGCATCTACTCTGGGTCAGTGGCAATCCCTAAACCGAATTTGGGGTGAATCTGGCTATTAGTTTTGCTGTTAAAGTGTTAACAAACAAACAAACAAACAAACAAACAAGTTAATTTTCAGAATGAGTTGATCAGAAATGACAAATTTATAGATGCTTATATTTGACTGATTACCCTACACTTTATAATGGTGGAGTACCAAAATGTTAGGTAAATGGTGGAAAAAAAAGATTTGAAAAATTTTTGGTGTCAAGATATTCCAAGTCAAATTTTAGAATGAGCTTATTAGAAATGCTCAATTTGACTGCTTTGCCTATACTTTATAATGGCGGAGTATCGCAATGTTAAGTAGCTAAATGGTGGGAAAATAATATGTTAAAAATTCAGCAAAATTCTGAAAAATGTGATATTGTTTAACTGTTTAAAAGAGCGATATGTATAAATTGTGTCTATGTATCTGCATAGTTTGAAGTAAATCGCAGTAAAATTGGTGTTTTCATAGACAGTTGAAACTTTGTCCATTATAAGTGAATGGGAAAAAAATGATTCTTAAAATTCATTAAAAATTTGAACTTTGACCTACTTTTCCCAAATTCAGTTGGCATCTATTCTGGGTCAGTGGCAATCCCTAAACCAAATTGGGGGTGAATCTGGCCATTAGTTTTGCTGCTAGAGTGTTAACAAACAAACAAACAAACCGAACCAAAAACAATACCCCTGCCCTCCCCCTTCGGATGGGGCGGGGTAATAAGTCCATAAATTACGTTATGTGTAATAAAATTGGAATGACACAGGGAAATTTGAGGAAATGGGGAAACCCTTTAGAAAAATAGTAAAATTAAAATAAATAAATTATACCTTGGGACTCTTCCTCCTCATCATCACTTTTGTAGATGGGATTTTTTTCTTTTCTCCCCCCTCCCCCTTCCTTGCTCCCCCTCTTGTCCTTGTCCTTTTTTGACCAACTCCACAATCCTCTGCAAAGGGGTCAGTTTAAGTTTGGGGAGGGTGAATTAAAGGTTTAAACAATATGTTCAAATGCATTTGTCATTTGATCAATTTATTTTGTGAAAACGACAAAAAAGCTCCAACTACAAACACATGCATACAAAGGCACACAAAGTGTCTAGAAAGGCCGACACACTGAGCTGGGCATACCAGCCAGAGGCCTTGTGATTAGGAGGCTGCGTGAATGATCATGCTGCACTACCTGCCTGTGTCTAGTGAGAGATAGGCTAGTAAGAAAGCCACAGAGCCTAAACCAGGTCAACAACAGCCACACACAAAAATGAAGAGCTGACAGAGCTGAAAGTGGATATCAAGATGTACGCAAATCTCGTTGGTGACTTATTATGATCACCAAACAGCAAATTTCACTGAAAGGTTAGGAGTTTGTGTAGATCCATGCCCAAGTGAACAGTGTCTTTACAACCATTATGCTAACTAACAATACAGACAGCACCACAGCAGAGCATCCATGCGCCCACACACACACACGGGCACGTGCAGTACACACAGCACCACAGCAGAGCATCCATGCGCCCACACACACACACACACGGGCACGTGCAAGCAAAATCACAATGCCAGTGGTCTTCAACTTCGTTCCTTGGGACCCACTGTGTATGGTGGTTTTTGTTCCAGCCACATTTGTAACTGCAGGATTTTAACAAGCTGTTAATTTGTTAAATGCATTTAATATTTAGAGCAGTTATTGGCCCTCTTAACTCACAAGTTGACAGAAATATCTATGTTTTCCATTAACAATAAAAAAAATACCATACCCACATTGCGATGTATTGGAAATAACTGTGTAATATGAGAGAAACCATGAAACAAATCAAATTAAAGATGTAGTTGGCTCTTAATTGGTGAAAACTAATTGGAACGTCATGAAAAAATTTATTCAACAAGCAAATGGTAAAGAGTCAAACCAGTTTTGTGTTATGCTAATCTAAGTTCACGTGAAGTTTTTTTTTTTTTTTTTTTGAATGAACTTGAAGCTGTTGTGTCCAGCAGCCTAATTTGGGGTTTACTGATTTCCTCAGTGTCTAATTTGATCTGTTTGAAATGTTATTACTTGAAATTTCTTGCAGTATAGAAATAAAGTTAACACGCTATCATATTTTATTCTTCATAGCATGTATAAAAATGAAAAACACCTAATTAAGACATTAACAGCTTGTTAAAATCCTGCACTTACGATTGTGGTTGGGCCAAAAACTAGCATACACAGTGGGTCCCCAGGAATGACGTTGAAGACCACTGCACTATGTATATCCACTCCAGACACTGCGGTTTCACAAATTCTCACTCTGTCAGTTTCAGACAACATGCTGCTCGACTCACCAGTTCTGTGACATGTTATAATTTCAGCAAATCCAAAAACTACCAAACAACATCCAGTTTAACTTCCAAATTGTGATCACCTTGCTCCCTAAGCGGCTTGCATTTTAACGTTATAAACAGATTAAACAGAGTAGCCTACCGCACGAAGCTATTCGTTTCACCACGATATAGACGAGGCCTAATGGATGAGATGTGAGCCAGAAGAACGGGAGTGATCTATGAGTTCAGAAAACACTGACATTCTCCGTCAGACAGCCCTAACCCTGCGCCAATGAGCCAGGCAGCGAACAATCCGATGTCTGAACTGAACCTCGCACCGCTTCTGGCGGCTCGACAATTTCCTACCAGCTTCTGCTGAGACAAAACTCCTTCCACTCATGCACTTAAATCCGTAACTTATCCGAACTGTGTGAACAGAAATGTCCAAATGACTAAAGTTAACATCGTCACTGTTAACACCAGGAAGTGTGGGCCTATAAGTGTTCTGCTAATTCATCCGCTAAAATCACAGCAATAATTGGGTAGCGTAAGTCAAAAACAAGTAACGTTAGCAACCGTTAGATGAATTTTTGAGCGTTGGTTTAACTTAACATTGATGGCAACGATTTTGGCAAGACATTTGAAAATATTCCCACTTTTCCCTTCACGCTAGTTGACCACATATTCAAGGTCCTCTTCCATCACAAAACTCCTGTCAAAGCCCTCAGTCCATTCCGCTGGTATGACTTTGTAAACGCCCTCTTGGAAAAAACAGACCGGCGCATAAATTTTTTCTTTTCCTTTTGAAAACAACGGTCGTGTCATCCATGACCAGGTTCTCCCGCCTGTTTTTTTTTTTTTTTTTTTCTATTTTGAGGGCGACCAGCGGCGCCACTCCAGCACGCGGCGCTCTACGTGGCCACCTATATCGCCAGTTCCGGCCCCGCCCGTGAAATTTCTTTTTCCGCAGTTCAGGACAGAAGGAAAGAGATTGATGTTCGAATTATGGATGCATGCGTTCAATGGCAAAGGAATTTATTTAGCTAGCTCCTATCAACATCAATCTCTTACCAATCCCGATGGATTAGTTGGATGCTCTATTCACATTTATGCATGAGTACAGCCGAGCTGTGATTGGCTGATGTAGGTAATATTTCCATCGGACCTGCAGAAAAGAATTTCAATGTCTCAATTATTTAATTAGGCTACCACTCTAAACCTAGAGTGAGGTAAGATACACATTTATTTATTTATTTATTCATTAAGATGTTATGTATTTTAAAGTTGTCCTTAGACAACCCCAATTCCGAAATAGTTGAGACAAAGTGTAAATTGCGAATAAAATCAAAATGCAATGACTTTCAAATCACACCAGCCAGTATTTTATTCACAATAGAACAGAGATAACATAGCAAATGTTGAAACTGAGAAATTTTACAATTTTATCCACAAAATGAGCTCATTTCAAATTTGATAGCTGCTACAGGCCTCAAAAAAGTTGAGACAGAGGCCTGTTTACCATGGTGTAGCATCCCCTCTTCTTTTTAACACAGAGTGGAGGCATCTGGGCATTGAGGAGTCAAGTTTCTTGAGTTTAACCATTGGAATTTGATCCCACTCTTGTTTAATACAGGCTTCCAGCTGCTGGAGAGTTTTGGGTCTCCTTTGAGGGACTTTTAATTTAATTAAGCGCCAAACGTTCTCAATCGGTGAAAGATCAGGATTGCAGGCAGGCCAGTTCAGCAAAAGGACTCTTCTACTACGAAGCCATGCTGTTGTAATAGCTACAGTATGTGGTTTTGCATTGTCCTGCTGAAATACACAATGCCTTTTCTGGAATAGATGTCGTCTGGAGGGGAGCATATGTTGCTCTAAAACCTTTATACACCTTTCAGCATTCATGGTGCTTTTTAAAACATGCAAGTGTCCCACACCATATGCACTAATGCATCCCTATACCATCAGAGATGCTGGCTTTTGAACTGAACGCTGATAACAGGAGGGGTGGTCTTTCTCCTCTTTAGCCTGGAGGACACACCGCCCATGATTTCCAACAAGTGTGTCAAATTTGGACTCGTCTGACCACAGGACACTTCGCCACTTTGCTACAGTCCATTTTAAATGAGCCCTGCCCACAGAACACAGCGGCGCTTCTGGATCATGCTCAACAATGGCTTCCTTTTTGCATGATAGAGCTTTAGGTGGCATCTGTGGATGGCACGGCGGACTGTGTTTACAGACAGTGGTTTCTTGAAGTATTCATGGGCCCATTTAGTAATGTTAATGACATAATCATGCCGGTAAGTGATGCAGTGGCCTCTGAGGGCCCGAAGATCACGGGCATCCAGTAAAGGTCTTCGGCCTTGTCCCTTACGCACAGAGATTTGTCCAGTTTCTCTGAATCTTTTGATGATATTATGCACTGTCGATAATGAAACCTTCAAAGCCTTTGCAATTTGATGTTGAGGAACATTGTTTTTAAAGTATTCCACAATTTTTTAAAGCAAGCCTTCACAGGTTGGAGAGCTGCTGGCCATCTTTACTTCTGAGAGACCCAGCCTCTCTAAGACATCCCTTTTATAGCCAATCATGTTACACACCTGATGCCAGTTAACTTAATTACTTGCTAAATGTTCTTTCAGCTGATTCTCTCATATATTAATTGCTTTTTCAGCCCTTTTATGCCTGTGAGACCTGTTGCAGCCAGAAAATTTGAAAAAAGCTCATTTTGTGGATAAAAATGTAAAATGTCTGGGTTTCAACATTTGAAATGTTATCTATGTTCTATTGTAAATAACTTATTGGCTCGTAATCTGAAAGTCATTGCATTTTGATTTTATTCACAATTTACACTTTGTCCCAACTATTTCGGAATTGGGGTTGTATTGTCCCCAATTATGGAGGTATGAATATGTACATAAATATTTGAAAGCACTGAGGCAACACTAAATATTTACTTCAGAAATTCCAAAAAAAGTAGGTTCTATAGAAATACTGTCACATACAATATAATTATACTATAAAAGATTCGATACTAATACTAAACATTTATTAAAACAACATCATAGTATTGCTATAGGAGTGTTTAAAAAAACCAAAGAAACACTATAATATTCTACAGTAATACAATTTTAAATAATTTAGGAATACTATGGAAACAAAACAAAAAACCACTATATTCATACTTTAACATACACCATAATAATATTAAATATTTACCATAACATCATTATAGTATTACTATAGGAGTGTTTTGTAGTATGTTCAAAAAACAACAACAGAAACACTTTATAATACTTTAGAGTAATACTTTTAGAGATGCTACAGGAATAGTATTGAAACAAAACAAAAACACTATAGCAATACTTTTACATACACCATAGTAATAGCATACATTTATTATAACTTCATTATAGTATTACTAAAGGATTGTTCTATAATGTGCTCAGAAAATAACTACAGGAACACTACTTAATATACTATAGTAATACTATGCAAAATAATATAGGAATACTACAAAGATCAAGACACATAGTATTACTATTGAAATACTGTAGGGCTACCAAAGCTAATAAAATAACACTACAGAAAAAACTATTGTAATACCATAGCTGGTGAAACGTACCATAGAACACTACAACCAGACTACAGAACACTGTACAATTCTTATAGTGTACTATAGTCACCCTTTAGTTCATTTTCGTAAGGGTTCGGTGGACGTTAATACGGGACGTCCAGAGGATGTCGTAAAAAGACGTCATAAATACTTTCATTCTGGCTCCTCAGGGGATGCCATTTAGACGTTTGTGGAAGGTCTCAAAAAGACGTCGTTTGGACGTATTCTTGCTTGGTGGGTAACGTTCGTTGCTACACTGGGCCGCAAATTTATAATTCCCAAACCGAACTCATCTGCCTCCCTTATGCGTCTCTCCCCCAATAAGTACGGATAGCTCAGTTATAATAGCAACCTCATTCCCATTTAAAATTTAGTCAGAATAAATGCGAATATTTGAATATCGTAAACATTCATTAATAGTAATTGCTTCAGGTAGTGTTTCTACGCGAACAACTTCAGCACCCCAGACAAAGCCTGAAAGCTCAGACGGGGCTGTCCTCAAATTTTCCTAAATATCAGTGGCCCTGTGAACGGCCCACCAGCTCGTTTCTTAATCTCGCAATATCACAATCAGGTGTAACGTAACATAAAGTTAGCAGCGAATGTAATAAGTGAAAGAACGCAGCTTTAAAACAACGAGCAACAGCAAAATACGTGACACATAAAATATGACAGCGTGCCGATACAGTGAGAACAATATTCATGTCTGGGCACAAGCCATATAAATATAAAGCACAAGTGTTTAGGATCATTTTACGTCAAACACACGATAAATTTTAACCACATCAGAGGTGCATTCTCCGGGATTTTCACTGCGCAAGGTCGGTTATTAAAGTGCCCCTCCCCCGAGAAAATGGACTTATCTGTTAGTATTTGAATATGGTAGGTCCATAATCAGTTTGTGACATGTCGTGGTTCTTGAACTCCAACACCACTTGAAATATTGCTTTTTGCGAATTAAAGGAAATAGGCGGAGAATTTACGTCAGTAAAAAACGTGTTGCAGTATTACGAAACACCGCAAATTGAATATTCACATTCTCGCCGGTTCTCGCCCACTCTGGGGAGCGTTTCCCGAACAACGACGGAAGTTAGCTTTGAACTAACATGGTACGATGCATCGTTAAACTTACGAACATCAGAAGAACGATGGTTTCCCAAAACCTTCGTACCTTGTTCGTACCACAGTAGTCTGAACCATGTTGGTTTGAACGACGTTAGTTTGAACCATGATGGTTTGAGCGATTGTCGCTCGAACAACGTTACCAGGTCTGATTTTCACCGCGGGAAGCTTAAAAACTTGGTATTTGTGCCTAAATAAGGCAGTTGTGATCGATACTACAATACTAATTCGTGGTTTTGGCATATTATTTTGTGATCGTATACAAACCGTATACAAACTAGCAACAGTACAATTTACCATTTAAATGAAAAGACACTTTAGGCAATGATTCTTGTGGAAGAAAAAAAAAAAATTCTAAATAACGATTTGCCATTTCAATGCATTTAATGAAATAAGCTCCACCAGCGAGTACAAAGTTTTTAAATTCATTTTCCATTAACATTCTTCACATTTATACATACCGATTCTCTGGCTCAATTCTGTGGCGCAGTGGATAAAATAAATGTTTGCATAGTGCCGCGGCCATGCAAGCAGGGTTTGACTCCCGCAAGGAGAGGTAGAGTCTTTTTTTTTTTCCCCACGCTGTCTTTTTATTCATGGCAACATGTGCTCCGCTGAACAAGTGATCATTAAATTTAGACGATTTGTGCGTCACGTTGTCTCTTTTGATATGTTTGTAGTAAACATTAACTTAAGGTCACCCATCTTCTTCATGGGCGTAGAAATACACACAGAGACAAAAATGCAATATAAAAAGTTAACATTTTTATTCCTTTTTCCTAACTTAAAAATGATTTCATTGACTCAAAGAACAAAAAATGGCATAAGACCACAAAAAAATATATTCTGAGGGCGACGGATGGAGATGCAGTGCAGTGGATATGAGGGGGGGATGGAGGGATTGCCAGCTAGACATTACTAAGGAGAGCAGCAGCTCTACGGAGTGAGCTAGAGAGGACTGGTGGTGGGAGCTCGGTCTGTCGGCCTCCTCTTACTCCTGAGGAGAGTTTTGTCCATGCTAAGCCCAGAAGTGCTGGCGGGAGTCCCAGGGGTATAGATAGCCTATCTGTGGTATGCACGAATCCTTAACATGAGTGTCTTCCCCCCTCTGCCCACTTCCTCTAAACCCATTTACGCCTTGTCCTTTGCAGTTTGATTCCCAGGGCCCCCCAACATTGGGCACCCACACGTAGGACCCCTCAACATTGGCCATCCTCTCACTGGGCCGCTCTACATTGGGCCCCCTCTGGCATGGCCTTCTGTGTGTCAGGGCTGCTCTTTCCCCTGAGTCTCCAGAATCCCTTCAGACTGGCAGTTCGTCTACATCCTGCACAGCATGGCCGTCACAGCAAATGTCCAGCTCCCTGAAGATGAGACGATCTCTGTAAAGGATGCTGAAGATGACCGTGCATTCCATAGACCACAAGGAATGACAAATGTTATGCAAAAAGACCTCCATCTCCCCCACCCCCTTTCTTATCAACACTTTCCCTTCCAGTGTCATATATAGGCTATATATATAAAGATTTTTTACCATATTCACAGTTGCAAGTGGGCAAACAACATCCTCTCCTATCGATACATAAAAATACATGAATGTAAACAGCGAGATCATATGTTCTTCCTATGACTAGCAACACGAAGTCACGAGCTTTACAGATTTACTCAACAATACTACCGTCTTGAACCGTGATCCCGTCATGTAGGCTAATCAACCACCTCCCGCTCTAATGACAGCGGGAAAAAAACAAGTGTTGAACTTCTAGACTAGCGTAGTTAATCGTTGCCGAACATTAGAGTTTCTTTGCTAACGCATGCGAAGGCTACAAGAGATACAATTCCAGAGATCCAACCATAGGCCTACACATGAACAGAGAAATACAACAAAAAGTGTTTTTCCCGAGTAGCTACATTTTCAAATTACTGTGTTGCTATTATACATGTTTGTACAGCAAGATCTTCGAACATTTTCAGCTACTGACCTTATGTTTACCTTTCGTGGACTGCATTTTCCGACGCAATCACCCGGAACTAAGCCTCTAACTACAGCTGGGAAGCAGTAGTTGGAACTACACAATTTAACGACAGTGGTTGCGAACGTTCGTTCGAACTATGGTTTTGGGGAACACCTGCGTCATTTAACGAAGGTTCGCACTACATAAGTTACCTTGATAGTTCGAACGATGGTTTTGGGAAACACTGGCGTCGCAACTACATAGTTCAAACTATGTAAGTTGCTAACTTACTTAGCAACTACGCTTTTGGGAAACGCACCCCTGGAGTGTAACCGCACACACAAAGATTCGAGCAACATGCCAACTGCCAGTGTCATCCACAGTCTACGGTAGGGGTCGGCAACCCGCGGCTGTGGAGCCGCATGCGGCTCTTCAGCCCTTCTACAGTGGCTCCCTGCAGCTGTGAAAAAAATTAATAACGGCTATTTAAATTTATTTTTTTCTTCCAAACAAAATATCGCTTATTTTGGAGATCAGGGTGATACTGTGACACTGAAAAAAAGCATTTAATATTTGTGACCCCGCCCGTGAAAACGCGGCTAAACTCGCCTGATCTAATTTTGAGATAAAGACCGTCAAGTAGTCCCTGTGATAAAAAGTGACAAAGATATGAGATGTGAGTTTATGGGTGTAAATGATAGGTTACATATTGGGGTTTCGAAATAAAGTTCAAAAATTAATTTCTAACATCATACATAGGCTATTAAAATTAATGAATTTATTTACACTTCGTTTACGCGGAAGTTGCTTTCAACAAGCCTGGTCTATTATGCTTTCAATCGGCTTTTAGTTTACCTTCTGCGGATGAACGCCTGATAGTTTGGGTGTCATTTGGTTTAGGAACTTCTTTTCTACCATCGAAAATGAATGTAGACGATAATGCGCACCATCGTAAAGCAGGTCAGTCTAAGGTACGGCAGATGAGTTGCGATTTAAGCCGGGTGAGGATTTCTCCACGGATTGCGTCGTATCATCACGGAAATTTCAGAAATGAAGCGTTTGCATTTGTTGGTTAACGTCTTGTGAAGCTTACCAGCCTAGTTTGAGGACATGTCATGCCTGCCAAAACTTTGAAATGACCTCACTCAGTCAAGATTTTTTCACGGAATACTGCTGACATGATGTTGAATGACCTTCGTAAAAAATAAAAAAACTGTTCATCACCAGTAAATTACTTTAACTGGGTTATCACAGGCAGGGATATAGGTGACCTATTGGCAATTGCAAATGACGAGACATCTGTTTCGTTGCGTTTTCATTTTGGCAAGGTAGCATGATGCATTGGGGCTCGATGCAAAGGCTACTAACATGAAAGCCCATCCGGGTAGGCTATTCCGAGAGCTAGGCCACTTTTAGAATGTCTTAAAAAAATCAATAGCCTAATCGCAGGGCTGCCAAATTTCTTCGCATTCTCACGCATACAGTGTAGGTCTCACGTATTTTCGAGACATATTCACCGAAGTCTGCCATATCAGCGCGTATATTAATGAGATTCTTAAGCGTAATTGAAGTCTTTGTGCATGCCAGTTTCAGTTTCACCAGCGTGGCCGTGGATTTCGCCACCAGTAACACGGAAAGCGATTATGACTCTCTTCAACGCGCATTGAATAATCGCAGTGTCTACGTGTCCGAAAGTCGGACGGGGTTTTGATATAACTCCGTGTCCGACAGTCGGATGGTTTCGATATACGCAGTGTCTACGTGTCCGAAAGTCGGACAGGGTTTTAATATAACTCCGTGTCCGACAGTCGGATGGTTTCGATATACGCAGTGTCTACGTGTCCGAAAGTCGGACAGGGTTTTAATATAACTCCGTGTCCGACAGTCGATTATTGTTTTTAATTTCTTAAAATCTACTGAATCTTTTAGATATTAAACGTGAATGTTTTCATCAGAGGGCTCAGTTCTTCAAGATGAGCACCGAGAATTTCAATCAATGTTTCTGTATAAGCTCTGCTGAATAAAGTGAGTCGACATTGGCGCGGGACTTCGTGCATTTATGACGAATTTAGCGACTGTCGAACAGAGATCCTAAAATACTCCGTGTCCGAAAGTCATAAAAGTTCTAATTTTTTGAGTATTCCAGCAATTATTAGACGTACAAACTTGGGTATGTTTGTGTTCGACCTTCACAAAATGCAAATTGACAGCTATCGACTTTTCTTGGGCTTTTTATTCGTCTGTTTTCTTCCGTTGAAGATAGACAACAGTCTTTATTCGGTCTCTCTTTTGAAAATTAGTCAGATGGATCGAACAGATTCACGCTTTATTTCCACACCAGAGATAAAATGGTGCTTCTAGTCAGTGAGCAAATCAATTCCATGACCATTGACTTTGGCCGCGTTTCCCAGTTAAGAGCGTTCTTAAGGAGATAAGAAGGGTCCAAAGAAGAGTTCAGCGAAGAGGGAGCCTTAAGATAAGAGTGTTTCCCAGATGCGTTCTTAGTGCCCTTCTTAACAAGTGTCTTTGTGCCCTTCTTAACTGCCTTCTTAACTGGAGCTCAATTGATCAATCGATGTCAGAGTAACCGATTGTTCCACATACTTACGTGCACATAAATGAAGTTTTGATGCAACAAGTGGCGTATAATGTTAAAAATGACATTGCGCACGCAGCAGAATGTCTGAAAACAAACGGACGCAGATAAAGACCAATAACACAGATAAGAAATCAGAAAAATAAGAATGAAAACATAAAACAAAATCATAACATTACATGAGTGAAATCATATAACATTACACGATACTGTACCTCATGTAATGTCATATTATTTCATTTTATGTTTTCATTCTTATTTTTCTGATATAATTCTGCATATAATTATGCAGTTTACTTTGTTACTTTTAGGGATAGCAGCAAAGATTATAGGCTTTGCTGCTATCCCTAAGAGTAACAGCTGATATGATGCTTGCCGCACTGCATGGTGGCCGTGGGCTTATTTCATTTGGTGTTTTTTTTTTTATTATTTGGTGGTGGTGGTGGTGTTTGGGGGGGTGGGTGGTGTACAAGTGCTCAGTGGACTGGTTGGTGACTGCAGGGTGAAAGGGTGGGGATGTCCGAATCAGAACAGGTTGATGAGCTCCTGTCTGACCTGGAGACCGGCTTGGTGGAGTGCTGCTCAGGGTTCATGGTGGTGGTGGTGGTGGTGGTGGGTCACCATTGTTCTCCAGGAAATATTAGGGAAAATATTAGAGAAATACGGTAAAATATTGCAACACATGGAACCATAGAAGAGAGATATAAGTTTTCCCTCATTTTAAATGCTTAATGGGTAGTAGCGGTGCATGAAAGAAAGGGGGGGGAGATAAAATAAGGACGAACCGTACGCACTGCATCAATTGCTGGAAATATGTCGATGATACCACCGTGTCCGATGTTGTGGTAAAGGGCAGCCGTACTAATGCTCAGGGCATAGTACAAAACCCAAAACCAGTGAAGTTGGCACGTTATGTAAATCGTAGATAAAAACAGAATACAATGATTTGCAAATCCTTTTCAACTTATATTCAATTGAATACACTGCAAAGACAAGATGTTTAATGTTCAAACTGAGAAACTTTTTTTTTTTTTTTTTTTGCAAATAATCATTAACTTAGAATTTAAAGGCAGCAACACATTGCAAAAAAGTTGGCATAGGGGCCTTTTTACCACTGTGTTACATCACCTTTCCTTTTAACGACACTCAGTAAACGTTTGGGAACTGAGGAGACCAATTTTTGAAGCTTTTCAGGTGGAACTCTTTCCCATTCTTGCTTGATGTACAGCTTAAGTTGTTCAACAGTCCGGGGTCTCCGTTGTCGTATTTTACGCTTCATAATGCGCCACACATTTTCAATGGGAGACAGGTCTGGACTACAGGCAGGCCAGTCTAGTACCCGCGCACTCTTTTACTACGGAGCCATGCTGTTTTAACACGTGCAGAATGTGGCTTGGCATTGTCTTGCTGAAATAAGCAGGGGCGTCCATGAAAAAGACGTTGCTTGGATGGCAACATATGTTGCTCCAAAACCTGTATGTACCTTTCAGCATTAATGGTGCCTTCACATATGTGTAAGTTGCCCATGCCTTGGGCACTAATACACCCCATACCATCACAGATGCTGGCTTTTGAACTTTGCGCCTATAACAGTCCGGATGGTTCTTTTCCTCTTTGGTCCGGAGGACACGACGTCCACAGTTTCCAAAAACAATTTGAAATGTGGACTCGTCAGACCACAGAACACTTTTCCACTTTGCATCAGTCCATCTTAGATGAGCTTGGGCCCAGCGGCCGGGCGTTTCTGGGTGCTGTTGATAAATGGCTTTCGCTTTGCATTGTAGAGTTTTAACTTGCACTTGCAGATGTAGCGACGAACTGTAGTTACTGACAGTGGTTTTCTGAAGTGTTCCTGAGCCTATGTGGCGATGTCCTTTACACACTGATGTCGGTTTTTGATGCAGTACCGCCTGAGGGATCGAAGGTCACGGGCATTCAATGTTGGTTTTCGCCTTGTGCTTCGTGCAGTGATTTCTCCAGATTCTCTGAACCTTTTGACCAGATTACGGACCGTAGATGATGAAATCCCTAAATTTCTTGCAATAGCTCGTTGAGGAATGTTGTTTTTAAACTGTTCGACAATCAGCTCACGCATTTGTTCACTAAGTGGTGACCCTCGCCCCATCCTTGTTTGTGAATGACTGAGCATTTCAGGGAAGCTGCTTTTATACCCAATCATGGCACCCACCTGTTCCCAATTAGCCCGTTCACCTGTGGGATGTTCCAAATAAGTGTTTGATGAGCATTCCTCAACTCTCTCAGTCTTTTTTTCCACTTGTGCCAGCTTTTTTGAAACATGTTGCAGGCATCAAATTCCAAATTAGCTAATATTTGCAAAAAATTACAAAGTTTACCTGTTCGAACATTAAGTAACTTGTCTTTGCAGTGTATTCAATTGAATATAGGTTGAAAAGGATTTGCAAATCATTGTATTCTGTTTTTATTTACGATTTACACAACGTGCCAACTTCACTGGTTTTGGGTTTTGTCGATCAAGTAGCAAAACGGTCACAATGTAATAGATTCAAACTAAATAGTGACAAATGTAAAGAAATGCGAATCTCTTTTACAAAAAGCAAGCCAGAGTTTGAGCCACTGCTAGTAAATGGCAAAGAGCTAGAGGCAGTCAGCTCAGCAAAATTACTAGGTGTAGTCATAAGCGATAACTTATCCTGGAATTAACACATATCAGAAGTCACAAAGAAAGCTGCTAAGAGAGTACCAGAAATGGTGTTAACAAGGCCATAGATGATATTAATATGCTATTTCAAAAGGCAGCCATTAAAGCTGACCTTAAACAAAAAAGGAAGCCTATTAAAAGGCAAAACACAGAAAAATGGTTTGATCAAGAGTGCAAGACGATCAGAGAGGACCTGAGCAAAAAATAGCAAATGGAAAACATCGGCAACCAAACAACCCAGCCCTGCGCATTAGGTATAACGGAATTTTAAGCAAATACAAACGTACAATTAGGAACAAAAAACAAAATTATACCCACATGAAACTTGAAGATATTGAGAATGCCATAAATCAGAATCAATTATGGTATATGTGGAACAAATTCAGCACAAAGCAACCACAAGCACTACCTATCCAAAATGGTGACATTTGGAGAGCACATTTTGAAAATAATACAAAGACATACCAATAAATCAAATTAACTCAGATCAATGCGTCATGAAAGAAAAACTCCAAACATTAGAGGAAACAATTAAAGACAACCAAAACCCCCTTGATTTCCCAATTACTTGGGAAGAACTGATCACACAAACAAACACTCTTCAGCCAAGGAAAGCTTGTGGTCCAGACAGCATTAAAAATGAAATGCTTAAATGTAGCACCCCACATATGCAAGGTGCAGTGTTGAAATTGTTCAACATCGTACTATAGTCAGGACATTTTCCTGACATCTGGTGCAAAGGGCTGATTTCCCTAGTTCATAAGAGTGGGGACAAATCAGACCCTAACAACTTCCGTGGCATCTGTGTCAGCAGCTGCCAAGGTAAATTATTCTGTAGTATTCTCAACAAAAGAATACTAGATTTCTTAGAACACTCTATTTTGAGTAAAAACCAAATTGGTTTCCTCCCAAAACACCGCACCCCTGACCGTGTATATACCCTTTGCACTTTAATTTACAAACATGTACACCAAACAAAAAATGGTAAGATATTCACTTGCTTTATTGATTTCAAGAAAGCTTTCGACACTATCTGGCATGAGGGGCTCTATTACAGACTCCTACATTGTGGTATAGGGGGCAAAATATATGATCTGGTTAAATCAATGTATTTAGAAAATAGTTGTGCTGTTAAAATTGGAGACAAACGAACCAAATTCTTCACCCAGAGAAGAGGCGTCCGTCAGGGCTGCAATTTGAGTCCAACTCTGTTCAATATCTGTATAAATGAACTTGCTGTTCAGTTGGACCAATGTGCTGCTCCTGGCCTGTCCCTCCTAGATCGAGAGGTGAAGTATCTGCTTTATGCCGATGACCTTGTCCTACTGTCTCCTACTGAACAAGGACTACAGCAACAGCTGGAAATAGTAGAAAAATATTGTCAAAACTGGGCCCTGGTAGTAAATATGAAGAAAAAACTAATATTATGATTTTTTTCAAAAAACGCCCCAGATGCCAAGGAAATAAACACCAGTTCACCATTAATAACCAGATCATTGAACATAGTATGCGTTATACCTACCTTGGACTAACCATAACAGCATCAGGAAGTTTCAACATGGCAGTGAATGCACTAAAAGAAAAAGCCTGAAGAGCTCTAAATGCAATTAAAAGAAAATTTTATAATTTCCAAATTCCTGTAAAAATCTGGCTTAAAATATTTGACAGTGTCATCCAGCCCATTGCGCTATATGGTTGTGAAGTTTGGGGTCCACTCAGTCATCATAGCTATACCCACTGGGACAAACATCCAACTGAATCTTTACACGCAGAAATCTGTAGATACATTTTACTCGTAGACAGAAAAACACCAACAAACGCATGTAGAGCAGAATTAGGCAGATACCCGCTGATAATTAACATCCAAAAGAGAGCACTTCAATTCTTTAACCACCTTAGATCCAGCCCGCCTGACGCCCTGCACTCCAAAGCCCTTCAAACCCAAGAGCTGAGCCCAGAAAAGAGTCCCCTGTGTCAGCTGGTGCTGAGACTCACCGCCCCCCTCAGACACATTCTGACCAGCCTCACACCAGCACTGCTTCCCAAACACCAATCAGTGTCAAACTAATTATTACGCAATGTAAAGAAACCTATTTAGAACATTGGAAAGAAGAAACTAAAAACCAAAGCAGATCAAAATGTTTTCTGGCCCTAAAAAGAAAATATGAACGGGCAGAATATCTCTCCACTGTCAGAGATAGAAAGCAGAGACAGATCCTCACCAAGTACAGGCTCAGTGACCACCAATTGGCAAATCGAAAAAGGACGACACAAAAAATCATGGCAACCAAAAGAGAACAGGATATGCGGATACTGCTCGACAGGTGAGGTAAAGACAGAGATGCACTTCCTCCTAAAATGTGAAAAATTCAAAGAAATAAGAAACACCTGGGCGCCCTGGTGGCTCATCGGTCTAAGTCATATACCATGAAGGCTGTGTCCTACCCGAGCGACCTGGGTTCGAATCCGCTCGGGTCATTTGCTGCATGTCTTCCCCATTCTCCCCAACTTTCCTGTCTCTCTACACTGTATAACTATCGAATAAAGGAAAAATTCTGAAAAAAAATAATCGAAAAAAGAAATAAGAAACACCTATTTTAACAAATGTAGCTGCAAAATCCCAGATTTCAAAGTGGAACGAGCTCTCAAAACTAAAGATACTCTTGGGGGAAGGAGATCTTGCTGCCCAGTACATATCAGCATGCCACCACCTGAGGGACAGTGAGTGACCTAGACGCACACACACACACACATACACACACATGCATTCACACACACACACACACACACACACACGCATGCATTCACACACACACACATACAAATGCATGCATAGGATATACTGTAAATATGAAATTAATATGCACATATAGAAATGCTTGTAAAAATATTAGATAATATGAATATTGTCACAATGAAATCCATTTTATTTATTTCAATATTTACTTATTAATTACTTATTATCGTTTGTATTATTTATGTACATCATCACTCACTGTTTTGTTACCTGTCTGTCCAAAAATGCTTTGGCAATATTGTATATAATACAGTCATGCCAATAAAGCTAATTGAATTGAATTGTATATATTCTCTTACAATTGAAGAGGGCGGGCGTCCCCGTGGACGACCTACTTTCTTTTAATAAAAGTTGTATTAGAGCAGTACTGGATTATGCTGCCCCAGTATTCTATATCGTTACCAAAGTATTTAATGTCAGACTTCGAGCGTATCCAGAAAAGAGCTCTTTCAATTATAGTACCCGGCGTAAGTTACTATGACGCTCTTGATCAAGTTAACCAAGTATCACTATAACAACATCATGATGAGATATTCTCGGTACTCATCTTGAAGAACTGAGCCCTCTGATGAAAACATTCACGTTTAATATCCAAAAGATTCAGTAGATTTTAAGAAATTAAAAACAATAATCGACTGTCGGACACGGAGTTATATTAAAACCCTGTCCGACTTTCGGACACGTAGACACTGCGTATATCGAAAACATCTGACTGTCGGACACGGAGTTATATTAAAACCCTGTCCGACTTTCGGACACGTAGACGCTGCGTATATCGAAACCATCCGACTGTCGGACACGGAGTTATATTAAAACCCTGTCCGACTTTCGGACACGTAGACACTGAGTTGAATAATTGCTGACTACAGCACGCGAATGCCACTAAGAAGCGTGAGACTTGAGCTGAATGCGTTTGAGTTGTCAGCTCTGCAATCGAAAGAGCTGCGAGACATTTCGTCTTATTTGTTGGATAGGCTAGTAAAATAACCACTATGAAACGTCCATTGTTATACGTGTTGATGGCATTTCCAGCATTGCATCGGCCTCCTCTTCAGTTTCGGGGTCATATATATATATACATAAGGCAATATTGTGAACGTTGTGTAGCCATTGCCTCGCTGAGGTCTTACTATGCCACCTGTAAAATCTGTTGTCTTTCACCGTGAATGGTTGTAGCTAGCTCGGCTCTGGGCCAGTATGGCGTTGGGGCTGTTTACACATTGAATATTCACGAATGTAGCTGAACTATCCAATCAGCGCGAAGCTCATTTAAACGCCGGATATTCATGAGGGAACTCGCCCGTCTTCTCAGACTGCCTTTCTGTGATGCTTAAAAGGTCATCAAATAAGCAATCCAAGGCACTTTTCCCACAAATAATCGTATGAATACGATGGCAGGGCATTGGGGATTAACACAAAATGTCGGGAAATGTCTGGTAGGGGCACTTTAAGAGAGATTTTACCATGAGCAGCAGCGTCGAAATTAGCGATAATGATTCTGCACTTCTCATGCGTTTCTTTTCTCAGGGGCTGGAAGCTCCGATGACCTTATAAGAAAACTGTTAATAAAAGTGGAATAACTGAACTGCTATTTATTATGCCATGGGGGCGACACTGCTTTGCGATCGCAGATGAAGTTATTCTTTACATTTTATAGCCATCCAGCGAGTCAGCTAGTTGCTGTTAGCTTAGGAGATCTTGGTAATTAATGGTTAGTCATATTAAAGCGATATGATTTTGGTTTTGCCCTAACTTAATCTATCTGTACTATGCATTAACTTATCTGATATGATGGGTTCAAGTTACACCAGTGGCCAAAAGACGCAAAATTATGGTGGTCGTAATGTTCTGGCCGATCTGCGCTTACTGAGAACGAGCCACTTTTGAGGGGCGAAGATGAAAGGCAACGTCGGGTTCGCTGTTAGGCTCTCTCGTGAGGTCCGCACGAACGGTGGGAAGCCCTCCAGAGGAGGGACATTTGCCTGGGCTTCGATTAAAGCCAGCTCAGAATTTAATATATATACTACTCAAAATTTGATACGGATCATAGGAATTTTTTTGTGAAATGACATGCAAATTTGGTAACTGCCTCTGATGAACAATATATTGGATAAATGACATGCAGTCAGACACAAAACACATTTGCAAGTGCATTTAATGACATTAAATGAGCATGCAGCCTCACACTTTTTGGCTTTCACGAACACTTCATGGTTTCACCTCTGACATGTAAAGTGAAAACAGACAGTGTTCGTTTGATGTTTCATTACCACAGTTAATGTCAATAACGGGTATGGCCTCCCCTAGCTTGAATGACGGCTTGACAACGTCGGGTCATACTGTCAATCAGAACCCGGATGCTTGCAATTGGAATGTTGTTCCGTTGTTCAACAAGGGCATTTCCGAGCTCTTCTAGAGTTATGGGTTGTGCCCTACAACCGGAAATGGCGACCTGCAGCATGTTCCACACATGCTCGATAGGGTTTAGGTCCGGCGAACGCGCGGGCCAGTCCATGCGGACAATTGTCTCCTGCTCTAGGAATTGATTCACCACCCCAGCACGATGGGGACGGGCGTTATCATCCATCAAGATGAAATCAGGGCCAACAGCACCAGCGTATGGTCTTACGTACACATTGAGGATCTCATCCCTGTACCGTACCCCTGTCATCGTCCCTCTCCCCATGACATGCAGGTCCGTTCTGCCGTTCCAGCTTATTCCTCCCCAGACCATAATTGATCCGCCACCATAACGGTCATGTTCGTTGATGTAGGCATCATTAAATCGCTCACGTTGTCTTCGCCACACCCGTTGCCTCCTGTCAGTAAAGTCCAAGCAATATCGGGACTCATCAGTAAAGAGAACTGGAGCCCAATCGTTGTGTGTCCATGTGACATGATCGTGAGCCCAATCCAAACGGTCACGCCTATGACGCACGGTCAGTGGGATTTGAACACATGGCCTTCTTGAGTTGAGGCCGGCAGTATGAAGACGATTCCGTATCGTCTGAGTGGATACCCTGACCTCCGAGGCGTTATGAAGGTCATTTCGTAGGGTGGTGGCTGTCCAGAAAGGATGACGTCGTGCCTGAAATGTGAGAAAGTGGTCTTGTCGTTGTGTAGTCGATCTCTGACGACCACCCCCATGACGGTGAGCTGCTGTACCAAACGTTTGATGCCGGTTCCACGCTCTGTTCACAACGCTTTGGCTGACGTTAAGTGCATTAGCAACGTGACGTTGTGAGAAGCCAGAGTCAAGCATTCCGATGCATCTTCCCAATTGCTCTGAAGTCAATCGACGTCTAAGACGTTGAGGAGACATTGTTATTGCTAAATGTAATGCAAAAAATTTGGGAACTTCCAAATTTTCACCAACAACAACAACACACACGCCTGAGTTGAAATGGTGAAGTGTTAGTCAAAGCCAAAATGTGAGGCTGCACGCTCATTTAATGTCATGAAATGCACGTGCAAATGTGTTTTGTGTCTGACTGCATGTCATTTATCCAATATATTGTTCATCAGTGGCAGTTACCAAATTTGCATGTCATTTCACAAAAAAATTCCTATGATCCCTATCAAATTTTGAGTAGTATGTTAATGGAGAAAGTAATGTTGTCTGGAAGCGCAGACAGCCCAAAATATTTAGAGAATGGAAAAACAGTATAACCAATGCCCGCGAAACCAATATAGCCTACACCCAGAAACGGGGCGCTGTTAAATCCATGAATGAATTTTTCTAACAACTAGGCCTACACATAATTTATTAACAACATGTGAAAATTTCACTTTTAAATCGTTGGTACCCTTATCCTCCAGTGCGACAAAAAGTTGTTTTTATGCATGCTATGTGAACACTAATGGGACATTGCCTAAGTAGCGGTCTCGGTATGGTTCTCAGTGGTTATAGAACACCGTATTCGTGGTGCTTGTGTGACCGAGAGTGGTGCTCTGCTTTTCGCCCGTCTGCTTAACTCAATTCTGTAAAATGAGCGATCGTAATTATATGAATGTTTTAATGTCCTTTATGTGATGAATAGCTTTGTTATGTTGCCAATCGTGGTTATAGCACGGAGTGCACAGTGAGCAAGACGGCTTTTAATTAGCTAGACTGTATTCAGTTAATAGCCTACTGAAATTGAAGGTTGCATCTACAGCGATGTGCGCCGTTTATTTATGTCTGAATAGTAGTTAATGACGAACCTAATCAGAATTGTTTTTTTTTTTTTTTTCATTTAACGTTGACTTATTTCGAATATTTGAAGGCCAAATAGCGAAGCAGTGCATCGCTGAGGTGTAAATTCTCATCCTACTTCGAGCGGACAGTGACAAACCGTCCGTCCGCATCGTACCATGGTCAGACATCCTACTTTTGTTTTATTGAAACACCTGACGGACATAGTCTGTCGAAGGTCCGACTTTTCACTCGACAGATGGTCTGACTCTGTCGGACTAGTAAAGTTTATTGAAACAGCCCCCTGCTTTCAGGACATCAATCCCACGGCGGGTGACCTGTTACATCTCAGAAAAACAACTGAGTCCAGCTTTCAGAAATTTGGCTAAGTCCCGCGGTGGGTGACCAGTTTTATCTCCATTCATCAGTTTCGGTATCTGTGCGATCTCCAGAGTCGCTAATGTCGTTGAAATCTGAACCTAAATCGGAGCTGCCGCTATGCGTTTCTGTATTGTCTGCAATGTATTTTTGTCTTGCTATCTCACTGTGTGACGTCACGGAGTAATGGGCGGGCTGATCTGCAGAGGATGAAAATCAGGCACTTTGAAACCGTATTTCGGGATATTGCGTCAACGCCAAAATTTTGAAAAAAATTCTCAAAAATAAAGTAGGCCACAGGTGACGGTTTTATATAGTTTATAGCCCTATAAAAAATGCGATCATATTCCCCTTTAAGCGTAATTATCAAACACTGGTCGATACAAATGCGTTTGAACACAAGACGATCTCGATCACAGCTTACTGACGTTTACTAAACCAGAAATTAGCAACTTCGGAGTCGTGATATCTAGAAAACAAATTCATAGACGTATGTTCGCCAGCTAAATGGTGCAAGATATCCTTGATACTAACGTAGTTCGAGCGAACACAGAAGATTAGCAAACTAGCCACGGATTACAGCATAAACGATAGCTTGCAAGCTAATGCTAGTATTTTTATGTTCCATTAAGTTAATTGTTGATGCTATAATATTGTGTTAATTGGCCAATAACTCTAAAATTTACTTCCGGTTTAACTGGCTTTGCAGATCCTATTTTTGCCGCAATTTTTAAACGCGTGGTTAAAGTTAGCTGCGTGATTTGCAAGAAGCAGCAAGATAGCTAGTTACCTGCAGGAAGATGGCAATCGTAGTCAATGCTCCAAAAGTTCTGCACCAGGTCAATCCATTTTCTTAGTAACCGTAAAAGCATGACGGCCTCCAGTCGGTGTGCCACACTTAGATTTAGTGGGTGAATCGCAGGCAGCATGTGAGGAAGCTGGGAGAAGACTATTAAGACATATCCCACTGTTAGCTAACATCACGCTCCTACAATAAGACCTGCGAAATCCATTGCTCTGTTTTGGTTGTTATTGAACTGAAGTTTCAAACATCCAGTTTGCCCTTACCGACTTGATCGCAATAGGTACCCATTTCTTGAACAGCCGAATTGCTCCTTGCACTTTTTATGCAGAAAACTGAAAAATAGTCCTTTATTATGATTGACTCCGGTATGACACAAAGTCAATAAAACCGTTACGAACAATGTAAAAATACTTGACTGGTAGTTTCTGGTTACCGACGGCAATCTAGTCAAGTTTAATAAACTGGAAGCAAGTTTTATACAGCTGTTGTTCGTAATGTTCGCCAGCGTGCAGGAGAGTAGCAACCTAGCTAACCAGCTAAAATTAACATAACGTGAGTCAAACAATGGAACCGTGTTCGTCGGAAGCACACACATCCATTACCCGAGACATATCACTGTTTCGACATCTGGCCATTGCTGGCGAGAGCATATGATTACAAGTGACAGTACCGTACAATAAAAACGGAAATCAGAGAGCTATAGAATTCGCACATCATTTTATGTAGCAACACGATGCTAGCTAGCAACATAATGCTTGTTGACATCAATGCTGCTTCCACGTGCGCTTGTTTATATTGACGTCACTACTCTCTGATTGGTCAATAGTGATTCCTCCATTACTAGCAGACTGGAGAAAAAATGTTTCTTCTGGCTCAGGTCCGAGCAAGCTCTATTAAAAGAATATTGGCTGTATTTCGTTTCCTGACTTTTGTTTAGTAATCATTTAATAGAAAATCAGATAACGACTCGTTTTCCATTTTCCGATTTCCAATTTCCAAACGAAAATCGGGAGACGGCTCGTTTTTAGGTTGCCGGCCATAGGCCAGTAACCTATTGTCGTCACTTTGCGTCCGGCGGCTTCGTCGGCGTCGGCATCGTCCGTTTAAAGCCATATCTCAAAAACGCTCCGATGAATTTTTTTTTAAATTTGGGGATGTGATCAAATGGGTCATCAAGTTAATGCCCGAGCAAAAATTTTTTTGATTGAATCGTTTGTTTAGACTTGGCGGCCATTTTTATGTTGAAAATGGCCATTTTTGGCACTTAGGTGCAATTTTCTCAAAAAATCTCTGCTGAATTTTTTTTAATCGCAGCAATGGAATCAGTATTATGACCTGCTTCAACAGTGTAAACAGCGTTTTGATTGAATCGCTCCTTCATAGCGCCACCTAGGCAATGTGTCTGGACTTAGTCATTTTTTGGGGTGTTTTGGCACAAAAAGTGCTGTAACTTGCTTATTATTGCATTTATTAGGGATGCACCGATACCACTTTTTTAAAATCCGATACGAGATTGAGTATTTTATTTTGTGTACTTGCCGATACCGAGTACCGATACCGATATTTCTGAAATGTTTTCCAGGAAAATACAATGACAATTTCGGAGTACAGGTTTTATTTTCTTTTTATAACAAGCCTAAAAGAGGCCAATATCAAACGATTCACACATGGCTATTTCCAAAAAAAAGAAAAGAGTAGGCCTAACTGCTAAAAATCCTTCTGTATTTAGGCCCGACAAAAAGCCTTTGAACTAGCACTGCCATCAAATGAGGCAAAACATTACTGAAGCTTGACAAATGAAAAGTAAACTTGCTGCATAGGCAAGGTAACACACCCAACTTCATAAAAAGTCAGTAGAACTATTAATTGGCAGATGGTTTCTACACACATTCATAGGCATTCTCAATCCAACTAAAGTCAATAATGGCTTTCCAAGCAAACAAGGCATCACTTAAAGTGAGTGGTATCGCCATATTTCAATTACACAAATGACAAATGAAAAAGATTTAACTTAACCACAACTAAAATGTTTAAGGTAACCATATGTTACTAATATATTTGTAGTAAAATAAGAAGATTCACAATTCTAAGTCTCTGTGTGTGTGATTGTGGGTGTGTGCTTGTGCGAGCTCGGCTTGCTTGTAAATATTCAATAACTGATCCGGGTGTGCCATCTAGTGATAAAATATTGTAATTGCGTGCATAAATTTGCAGCTCCATGTCCGCTGGCAGAAACATCTGCACAAAACGCTTAAGGTACCCTGCCTATCACCATTGTTCTTCTTGAACACGCCGCATCCAGATAATCCTTAAATGATGAATTATATACATATTTTAATTTGTAAAGTGTAGTGAAGTGGCCAGTGTCAAAGTAACGAAGAAAAAGTATACTTTTTATCTTTTAAATGTAGCAGAGTAGAAGTCCCGGTAATAAAAGAAAAAAAAAAAAAACTCAAGTAAAGTACAAATCCTCAAAAAAACTACTTAAGTACTGTAACGAAGTTGCCTACATGTACATCTTTACTATACACCTATTGTGTGTATGCGCGTATGCCTGCGTGTGATGTGATTACTATAAAGCTCTCTTTCTCGTATTTTTTCTAACTCGCTGTCTCCCCCTAGACATAGAAGTCAGATAGTACAAAATACTGTAGCCCATGCGACCGTGAGCAGGCAGTTACCTTGCGTCTTACATTAAGTGGTATGGGTGCGTGGTATCGGCAAATGTGGACGAGTAGGAGTACGAGCATATTAACGCGGTATCGGGCAGATACCCGATACTGGTATCGGTATCGGTGCAACACTAGCATTTATAGTTCAGGTATGCACTGAGCATGTACAGCATATCATGCTTGCCAAGCGTTGTCGGTTGGTTGAATTTGACCTTGAGCATAAAGGTCAAGGCCAAATGGCAAAAATGTGCTATGACTCTCTTAATATAGCATTTAGAGCAGGTTTGTATGGGGCATCTTTAGGGAATCAGGTATGCCGAACATTATGAGTCAGTCACATTTGACCTTGGGCCTCAAGGTCAAGGTCAAATGGCAAAAATTTGCTATAACTTGCTTAAAATGACATTTAGAGCTTAAATGTGTATGAGGCACGTAAAGGGAATCATGTAAGCCAAACATTCTTGGTTAGTCAAATATGACCTTGAGCCTCAAGGTGATGGTCACATGGGAAAAATGTGTTATAACAGCTTGATGTGGCATTTAGAGTTTAGGTATGTGTGAGGGACCTATCGGGAATCATGTATGCCAAACAGTCTTGGCTGTTCGAATTTGACCTTGAGCCGAAAGGTCAAGGTCAAATGGCAAAAATGTGCTATAACTCTCTTAATATAGCATTTAGAGCTTAGGTATGTATGAGGCACCTATAGGGAATCAGGTATGCCGAACATTGTGACTCAGTCACATTTGACCTTTGGCCTCAAGGTCAAGGCCAAATGGCAAAAATGTTCTATAACTTGCTTAAAATGACATTTAGAGCTTAGATGTGTATGAGGCACGCAAAGGGAATCATGTAAGCCAAACATTCTCGGTTAGTCGAATATGACCTTGAGCCTCAAGGTGAAGGTCACATGGGAAAAATGTGTCATAAAAGCTTGATGTTGCATTTAGAGCTTAGGTATGTGTGAGGTGCACCTACAGGGAATTATGTGAGCCAGCCATTCTCGGCAAGTTGAATATGACATAGGGCGTCAAGGTCAAATAGCCAGGGTTGTAAAGTCCGGGTTCAGAAAGTGAAAATCCTCCCCAGAACTTTATTCCAACCACCTGGATTTACTTTGGACAGGAGATAGAGCCAATATGAGTGATCAGCTTATTCTATGGGAGGGAGAAAAACTTGGCAGGACTTTGACCTTCTGACCCTGGATTTTACACCTCTGCAAATGGCAAAATTGTGCTATAACTCGCTGAATATGGCAATTAGAGCTCAGGTATGTTTGGGGTACCTATAGGAAACTATGTATGCTGAACATTCTTAGGCAGTCAGTCAAATTTGACGTTGGGCCTCAATGTCAAGGTTATTTGACAAAAATGGCCCATAACTTGTTTAATATTGTTTTCAGAGCTTAGGTATGTATTGGGCACTAATGGCAAATCATGTATGCTGGTTGTTTTCGATGTATTGGATTTGACCTTGGGCAACAGGGTCCAGGTAATGACAAAAACAGCCTAGAAGTCCTTTAATGTTGGCTTTAGATCTTCAGTATGTATTGGATACTAATGACAAATTATGTATGCTGATCAAACACACCATATTGGATTTGACTTTGGTCTTCAAGGTCAAGGTCATGTGACAAAATCAATCTATTTATTTCCTTGTTTAATAATGTCTTTAGAAATTAGTATGTATTAGGCACTAACCCATTTATAATTCAAATTTTAGCGGGCATTGTAACCGCAAGATCAACCTTTTTTGCGATCAATTGCAGAAATAAAAACTAGTCAAAATCCATTTTTGGATGTTTGTTCCTATTAGCATCATGGAATAGAAAGAATAATACCGATTAGACCCACTTGGTGGCAGTGTTGTGTAAAAAAAATTATTGTCTGAAAGCAGAGCAAGAACCAGAAGTGAATTGGGAAGGTGGCGCACGTCACAAATTGACAGCAGACGACAGTACAAGTCCAGGTAAGAAATAAATCTAATTGGATTTCATGATCTAGACTTCATAAAGATTATATTTTTGCTAAATGGCAGTAACGTGACAAAAAAATGTTGCTGTCTGTCACTCATAAAAAAGTGTGACTGCTCTGTCGAGTTGCCAAATAATGGTAACTACATTGTAAAACCCCTTTCTCACTGAGCTGCATTGGCCCGCGGAAGTGTGCGGATGAAACAGTTCTCTTGTTTCGCAGAGAAGCGCATTTACACCGTGAATTGATTCGCAGTGGTATGGGACCGTTCGCCATCACCGCTGACAGGTTTAATTTTTTTGCGGCTGTCCGAGCTGGAGCTTTTTAACGCCAGTATCATTTAGACGTGTCGCTTTCGCAAGAATTTGTGTTGGCTTCCTGCTGAATCCGCGGACTGATGCTAGTTACTTTTCTCCTGTTGGGGCTGTAACTGCCGGCAACCTTCAGGGCCCTCGGCACTCTAGTTTGTTTTTTGTTTGCCCGCATCAAAACAAAAACGCAAATCAGGGGGGTATTCCATCAATGTAGCTAAGAACATCCAGACTAAGGTGTAATCTTGAGGCCTGAATTAGCTCCAACTCCTATATAGCATCGACCCGTTCCATTAAGTGAAATTAACTAGCTCCAACTGGCGCTAATTCTCCCTTCACTTCCATAATTCCAAAAAATTCCATCCCTGCATGGACCACCATCCTAATCCTTTCTGTCTTCGATTCAATTTCTTTTGCGCAATTCATGACCATTGCAATGAAAGCCAAAAATTTACCTAAATGTCTTCGCCTTACAAGCTGCGGCAACATTCTTGGCACCAGAAGCAATGTAGTGGTACCCTCTCATAAGCTCTCGCCATATACAGTATCTCACAAAAGTGAGTACACCCCTCATATTTCGACAATTAATTGGTTATATCTTTTCAAGGGACAATGTTACAGAAATGAAACTTGAATATATTCTAGAGTGGTCATTGTACAATATGTGGAGCAGTGTAGATTTACTGCACTGTCCAAATAACTGAACAAACAGTCATTATTTCCAAAATGGGTGGCAACAAAAGTGAGTACACACCCCAATTGGCAATGGTCAACTAAGCAATGAAACATGTCTTATTCATTATGTCCATGCTTTTGTCTGTTCGACTGGGCCATATGAGGTTGTGTAACGCATTGAAGGTTTAAATTGTGGTGGTTTGGGTGCATTGCTCTCATTCTGGTCACTGGATGGTCAACATGGCACCTCATGGGAAAGAACTTTCTGAGGATCTGAAAAAGAGAATTGTTACTGCCCACAAATAAGGTCTAAGATACAAGAAGATCTTTGAAACCATGAAACTGAGCTATAGCATGGTGGCCAATGTTATTCAGCGGTTGTCCAAGACGGGTTCTACTCGGGACAGGCCTCGTCAGGGTCGACCGAAGAGGTTGAGTCCTCGTGCTCTGCGTCAGGTGCACAACTTGGCTTCAGAAAACAGATGCAGGAGTGCTGGCAGCATTGCTAACGAGGTTGCAGCAGTGGGAGAACAGCCTGTCAGTGCTCAGACCATACGCTGTGCACTGCACCAAGTTGGTCTGCATGGCCGTCGGCTAAAGCCCGTGATCCACTTATGCTATTAAGGTCTCCGATTGTCCCGATTCTCCCCTTCCAACCAGTTACGAGCGATTACGAGTGTAAATTTCTGTTACGCGCAAGACATAGGTGGATCATGACTTCCGACCTGTACCGACCCTTCCGCTAGAATAAGACAGGTTTCGACTGGATCAGATCACGCGGATCCCTCTTCCGACAAAATCAAACCAGTTTGATTTTGTCGGAAGGTATGAGTTGTCGGAAGGACGCGGAGTATCGGGTTCGCTGGTGCAAACTAGGTGGTGAATATTTCCTCTGCAATTAGCCAATTAGAAACCGTTTACAAAAACAACCGCCATCTTTATTGTTTACGTTGGCAAAAATCAATCGGAAATGCTCGCGTTAGTGGATCATGGGATAAATTTTTTCCCCAATCACTCTGACTTTCTACAATTGTTTGCGCGAGTTTCGGATGGTTCCCGGCGCTTCCAAAAGCTTCCGACTGGCCACGATTGCTTGTGTGCGGAAGCCTTAAAAGTGTAAGTGGATCACAGGCATAAGACAGAAGCCTCTTCTGACGCTAGACTACAAGAAAGCCCAAAAACAGTTTGCTGAAGACAACCAGTCCAAGAACATGGACCACTGGAACCATGTTCTGTTGTCTGATGAGACCAAGATAAACTTGTTTGGCTCAGATGGTGTCCAGCATGTGCGGCGGCACCCTGGTGAGGAATACCAAGACAAGTGTGTACTGCCTACAGTCAAACATGGTGGTGACAGCATCATGGTCTGGGGCTGCATGAGTGCTTCTGGTCCTGGGGAGCTGCACGTCATTGATGGAATAATGGATTCCAACATGTACTGTGACATTCTGAAGCAGAGCATGATGCCCTCTCTTCGGAAATGGCAGTTTTCCAACATGATAACGACCCGAAACACACCACCAAGATGGCAACTGCCTTCCTGAAGAAGCTGAAGGTGAAGCTGATGGCGTGGCCAAAATCCCATTGAGCACCTGTGGGGCATCCTCAAGAAGAAGGTGGAGGAGCAGCAGGTGTCCAACATCCACCAGCTCCATGATGTTGTCATGGAGGAGTGGAGGTGGATCCCAGCAACAACCTCTGCAGCTCTGGTGAATTCCATGCTGAGGGAGAATCAACGCAGTGCTGGACAACAATGGTGGTCACAATAAATATTGACACTATGGACACAATCTGGCATGTTGAAGGTGAGGTGTACTCACTTTTGTTGCCACCCATTTTGGAAATAGTGACTATTTGTTCAGTTATTTGGATAGTGCAGTAAATCTACACCACTACACATATTGTACAATGAATACTGTAGAATATATTCCAGTTTCATTTCTGTAACGTTGCCCCTTGAAAAGACATAATAAATTAATTGTCAAAATGTGAGGGATGTACTCACTTTTGTGAGATACTGTAACTCACGTAGTTCAAAAATATTCTGTCCGGTAACTTTTTCGAATTGAAGCAAAACCACCATGCTGTCTTGCTCCTTCCCGTCTCGATATGCGCTAAGCTGCGCAAACTCCCTCTACTGCGAAAAATGAATCAACTTTAACAGAATAAGGGACTCCTCCAATAACACCCTTTTTAGTTGGCTGCTGATACATTTTAAGACATGTAATTTGAGAAAGATCAAATTATTTTAAGTGCTTTTCCCTTGTTTCGTTGTCCTACATTCAATTATCACAATTCCACTTCTACATAGCCTGCCATCCTTTACGTCCCCAATTCCATTTTTTGACAAACTTCCCGACAAAATGATTATCACTGAATACACAAATTTTTTTCCCATCTATTTCCTACCACCTTCATCCCTACAACAAACGGCCCTTCATCAGTTTCATTGCCACTTCCTTTATTTTTCTTTTTACCCCTTTCCACCTCACCACTCTCCACTTCAAAAAAAAATTCAAAATCTCAAGCAAAAGACAACTATCAAATAATCAAACAAAATGCTATACTTTCGAAATTCGCGCCTTCCACTCTACCCACGCATCCTGTCTCTGCGCTCTCCTCAGCGGTGCAAACCGTCTTTATGGGGGTTTCTGAGGATTATCGGGAAATTATTACAATGAAAGGGAACACTGCTGCCATCAACAGGGCGAGGGAGGTGGCCTGGCAGAATATCGCCGACAAGCCATGCATAAGTGACACAAAGATCATTCAATAGGTTGTATTATATAATAAAAATATCCCGTGGCATGAAAGGAACAAAATGAATGTAGATAGGCTTACTGAAATTCATCAAATTTATTAATCTATTTTCAAAAGTGATACCACATTTAGATTTACTAAATAAAGCAACTCCGGTGAGTGAACGCTGGCACGATTAGCTGCCGCTGCTCTCTGGTTGTTCTTAATGTTTTTATGATTTTCTGCATAGTTTGCAGCAGATTACATACTTATTAGTGAATGTGGTACTGTTGGTCTTTATTTTGGGACTACTGTCAAACCGACCTGTCTGTCAGTATCGTGTTTTAGTCAGTCCAAGTGTTACCTGTAGCGTGTTGGCGTTACACTTACCTGGCTACTGCTACTGCGGTTTCGGTGAACATACATCTTCCCGTGCATCATGTGGATCTACAAACTCGCTGTGAGCTTAGCGCTCTTGTGGACTGTCCTGTCCATCCTAATATATCCAGAGTCAACCCTGATCCAATACATGAGTGCGGAGCTTCTTCAACTCCAAATCCACTGGTCTGTTCCCCCGCCTGTACTGCACCACTTCCCGGACATCGCTCACCTCCCTTGTCGGAGGTACATCCACTGCGGAGCCGGACGAAGCTACCGCATCGATGACTCCACAGCCATTAACTCCATCTGGTCCTCCACCCGTCGCCACCCTCCGAGAAACACCCGTAGGAAGGTGGACCACATTGCGTTAGCTAGCCTAGCCAGGGTGGCTAACGTTGCCTTCTCCAACCAGCACTGCGACGTCAAACTAGGATTATTCAACGTTCGCTCCCTCAATGGCAAGGGACAACTACTGCAGGAACTCCTCCTCGACCACAAGTACGATTTTCTCTGTTTAACTGAGACATGGCAACATCCTGATGACTTCTCTCAGCTGAACGACTCTTCTCCGCATGGGTTTGTTTACACCTGTAAACCCCGTCTCACCGGAAGAGGAGGAGGTCTCATGATACTTCACCGCGAGACTTGGAAGATCTCATCTGTCACAGTGCCAGTGTGTTGTTCATTCGAGTCTGTGGCTCTGCAACTGAATGGACCTACTCCAACTGTTTTAGTCAACATCTACCGCCCGCCCAAACCAAATAAGGACTTCATTGTTGAGTTCAATACATTTCTCACCCACATCTGCTCACTCTCATCCAACATAATTTTGATGGTTGATTTAAATATTCACATGGACAACACTAACCATGCTCTCACTAAGGACTTCACTTCTTTCTTGGACAGTTTTGGACTTCAACAACACATTGATTTCCCCACCCACTCTAAAGGCCATATTTTGGATTTAGTCTATTGCTCTGGTGTCACTCCTTCCAACTGTTCTGCTGTTGATTTAGGTTCTAGCATGTCTGACCACAAGCTTGTTTCATTTAATCTGACTCTGTCCAAAAGCAAACAATCACGTGTCATATCCTGCCGTAATATCAAAAACATTAATTTAGCAGACTTCACAGCAGGCATTGATAGTTTTCCCATCATCACCCCTCCATGCACGCCGGATCAGCTGGTTTCTTTCTACAACGATGGTTTACAAACTCTACTGAACTCACTCGCCCGCCTCAAAACCCGGACCGTCTCATTCCCCCACTCTGCCCCCTGGTTCTCCCCTCACCTACGTCAGCTGAAAGCCAAAGGACGTCAGCTGGAGCGGCTTTCTAACAAAATTAGACTCGCTATTCACAAACAGATGCACCATGCCCACATCCTCCAATACAAAATCGCACTCACCTCAGCCAAATCCAAATATTTCGCAGAACAAATCACTGCTGGTGCTGGGAACACCAGGGCCCTGTTCTCTTTGGTCAACACCTCACTGCGCCCCCCTGATTCCCTTCCCCCATACTTCTACTCTACCGACCACTGTAATTCTCTGATGTCATTTTTCAACACAAAAATAGCAACCATCCACCAGCAACTGACCCCTCATACGTCCAGTTGTCCACCTCTTGCCCCCCCCCGCCTCCAACTCCCCTCTGCCACTGACTTATCAAAACTCATCTGGAATTCCAAGCCATCCACCTGCCAACTTGACCCCCTGCCATCCTCCCTGGTTATAGCCTCCCTCCCCTCTCTGCTGCCCCTGATAACTGCCATCATCCATTCCTCCCTCTCCTCTGGTTCTGTCCCTTCATCTCTCAAATCCGCCATTATTACACCGATTCTGAAGAAACCTGGTTTAGACCCCAACTTCTTTAATAACCTTTGTCCCATCTACAACTTGCCATTTCTCTCTAAAATCCTGGAAAGAGCAGTGGCATCACAGATTCAGGCTCACCTCTCAAACAATAACCATTATGAACAGTTCCAGTCCAGTTTTCGCCCCCATCATAGCACAGAAACAGCCCTCCTCAAAATCACAAACGACCTCCTGATGGCAGCTGACTCTGGACTATTATCTATGCTCATCCTCCTCGATCTAAGCGCGGCCTTTGATACCATTTCCCACTTCATCCTCCTTGACCGACTAGCCTCCATTGGATTATCTGACACACCTCTAGACTAGTTCCCCTCTTATCTCTCTAGCCGTACTCAATTCATTCAGTTAAAATCATTCACATCTCATCCCTCCCCCCTCTCCTCTGGTGTTCCCCAGTGCTCTGTCCTTGGCCCTATTTTATTCATTATCTACCACCTCCCACTTGGTCTGCTATTCCGTAAACAAAACATCCACTTCCACTGTTATGCGGACGACACCCAGCTCTACATTTCCTCCAAACCCTCTTCTACCCTCCCACCTTCCTCCCTCTATGCCTGTTTACAGGAAATCAAATCCTGGTTCACCTCTAATTTCCTTAAACTCAACAGTGACAAAACTGAGGTAGTCCTCATTGCCTCCAAATCCACTATCAACAAACATCCCAGTTTCACCCTCACCGTTGACAACTTCTTGGTTTCCCCTTCCCCTCAGGTTAAGAGTCTGGGAGTCGTCCTCGACAGCACCCTATCATTCCATAGCCACATCAACAATACCATCCGGTCAGCCTACTTTCACCTCCGAAATATCAACCGCCTTCGCCCTTCACTCACTCCCAATAGCACAGCAATCCTGGTTCATTCTCTCGTCACCTCCCATTTAGATTACTGTAATTCCCTTCTCTTTGGTCTCCCCCACAAACTCCTCCATAAGCTTCAACTAGTCCAGAACGCAGCTGTCTGTGATCATCACCAGAACCCTGTCACCAGTCACATCACCCCCGTTCTACATCAACTTCACTGGCTTCCCATCAAACACCGCATTGACTACAAGATCCTCCTCCATGCTTTCAAGGCCATCCATAACCTTGCCCCTCCATACCTGTCTGACCTCCTTCAAATCAACATTCCCACCCGGTCTCTCAGGTCTGCCTCCTCTATCAACCTGACAGTCCCCTCATACCGTCTGTCTACCATGGGGTCTAGAGCCTTCAGCCGCTCTGCCCCACGCCTCTGGAACTCCCTCCCCCCTGACAACAGAAACACCGACTCTATTTCCATATTCAAATCCCGCCTCAAAACTCTCCTGTTTAGGCAGGCATATGCCTGACCTCCTTCACTGTTGCTCTGCTGCAAACTCTTTCTGCCTTTATATATATATATATATATATATATTTGGTTTTCTTCTATTTTAAACTGTGACTACTTGTTTTTTAATTGTTGTATGGCGACCGCGAGTGCCTTGAAAGGCGCCTTATAAATAAAATGTATTATTTTTATTATTATTATTATTCACATTTATCAACTGATTGCTGCAAAAATTTTAGATAATTTGCTAGCCAATTGGAATTTTATTATTTTTAAAAGTTTGATTTTGTCTTTATTGGAATGATCTTACTTATTTTTGAATAGTTAATGTTTTTAATGAATTATATTTATGTTTAACATATTATTATCATTACATGACAGTTGTAAGTGTGTAAATGCACAGACAGAACTGTCTTTTGGGTGTCTGTTCCAGCCTATTGGACATTCTTTGAACATAGATGAAGCTAATCCTCACAAACCTGCTACAGGGCAGGATTGCCCTGCAGCGTAAATCACCATGGTTACAAGGCTGAGATTCACATTAACCACCTTGATGGAATGGAGATGTGGTTCAGGTTGATGGAACAGAAATCTGAGCTTGGCTAGATGTATCAGGCTTAGCCAGAACCATAGTTTCCACGGTTACCAAAGTGGGGCTAATCTCAGCCACTTTGATGGAACTGCACTCTCGCTATCATAAGCCAGACTTGGCCATTTAAGCCTGGATTTCCCTTTGGCCTGCTTGATGGAATACCCCCCGGTTCATTCTCCGTTTTTTCATTACTTAAATCAAAACGAAAAAAGAATGGCCGAAAAGTTCATGGACCCGATGGGCTTCTAAACTCAACGTAGGTTTCAATCAGCTCCTGATTGGCTTGTAAGCTACTGAAGCGCCGATTTGCATATAGTGACTTTCCTAACCCTCCGAAAAAAATATTGCCAGCTGGCGCATACCCCACTGGATTCAATCGGCGACAGCGGTGTGTTTGCTTAGCTTAAGCACATGGCTGATGTAAACACATGTTAATTGAATGAGCAAGTGCCATAAAATATAATTAACATACAGCAGAGCAGCCCGCAGATGAGTGGTAGTCCGAGGCGATGTTGATTCGTCGGCAATTAATGAAACTATGAACATTGATCGCTTTGAAAAATCCATGTTTTTTTTTGCTACGCCTCCTCCTCCGCTGGTAGACATTTTCCGATCCATTTTAAAGACATGCTCCTCCCTTGCCGCTTGTCATCACTTCTCGCCATATTCTGCGCCAGCTGTAGGACAAGGAGCGCACCCAGTAAAAACAGCTGGAGGAGCATTTTGCAAGTAATTAGGTTAATTGGCAACAGGTCAGTAACTTGACTGGTTATAAAACGAGCATTTTAGAGAGGCACTCTTTCTAAGAAGTAAAGATGGGCAGAGGTTCACCAATTTCAGAAAAATTTCTCAATGTGAAATTGCAAAGACTTTGATTATGCCACCATCTACAATTTATAAAAGATTCAGAGAATCTGGGGAAATCTGTGCGCAAGGGACAAGGCCGAAGGTGAATATTGGAGGCTCGTGACCTTCTAGTCCTCAGGCTGCACTGCATTAAAAACAAGTATGATTCTGCGCTTGAATTCACTGCATGGGCTCAGGAACACATCCACAAATCACTGTGTGAACAGTTTGCTGTGCAATCCATAAATGCAAGTTAAAGCTGTATCATGCAGGGAAGCAATATGTGAACACAATCCAGAAATGGTGCAATCTGCTCAGGGCCAAGCTCATTTTAAAATAGCTTTCCATTTTGCCTCAGTCCATTTTAAATGCGCTTTGGCCCAGAGAAGATGGCAGCATTTTTGGATTTTTACATCTGGCTTCTTTACGTGATGCAGCCTTAATTAGCACTTGTGGATTGCACGGTGAACTGTGTTCACAGACAGTGATTTCTGGAAGTGTTCCTGAACCCATGCAGTGAATTCCCATGAAGTATCAAACCCGTTTTTAATGTAGTGCCGTCTGAGGGCCCGAAGATCGCGAGCATCGAATATTCACCTTCGACCTTGTCCCTTATGCACAGACATTGCTCCAGATTCTCTGAGTCTTTTACGTACTCTGGATAGTGGGATATCCAAAGTCTTTGCAATTTCACATTGAGAAACCTTTTTCTGAAATTGTTCTCAGTTTTTTAGATGCAGATTGGTGAACTTCTGCCCATCTTCTAAGAGAGACTGCCTCTCTAGAATGCTATTTTTATACCCAGTCATGTTGCTGACCTGATGCCAATTAACCTAATCAGTTGCAAAATGCTCCGAGTTTTTTTACTAGCACCACTTTTCCAGCCTTTTGTTGCCCCTGTCCCAACTTTTTTTAAATGTGTTGCTGCCATCAAATTCAAAATGAGCTAATATTTCCAATATTTTTCATGAAATGTCTCAATTTCAACATATGTTGTCTATGTTCAGTTGTGAATAAAATGTGAGTTTATGAGATTTGCAAATCATTGCATTCCATTTTTATTTACATTTTACACAATGTTCCAACTTCATTGGAATTGGGGTTTGTAGTATAATTCAGTACTTCCCAAACCTCTCCTGGAGGACCACCTGTCCTACTTATTTTAGATCTCTGCCTGCTCTAACACAGGTGATTCAAACGATCAGCTCGTTATCAACCCCCTGAAGCTGATTGATAATGAGCTGATCATTTGAATCACCTGTGCTGGAGCAGGGAGAGATCTAAAACATGCAGGACAGGTGGTCCTTCAGGAGAGGTTTGGAATTGGTAAATATTTTTTTTTTAAAAAGTAAAATGAAAGTAAAAATTCTTGTTTTCTTTTAAATACCACTTAATTTAATTAAGTTAGATGTAGTTAAAATGCTGCCCATTTTGACAGTGGTTGTACTCAATTTCTTGGGGGTTTTTGTAGACTGTACTTAAAAATTTTACTTTATGCTAAAATTTTATGATTGAGTTTTCTCAACTTAAAAAAACAAGAAGTTCACTAAAATAACAAAAAGTGCTTGGAAAATGTTGCCTTATTTTTTATTTATTTTTTTATCTAAGTGACAGTATTACAGAAAAGGCGCATTCCAGTCCAAGTATGTACGTTGTACAACAAATATACTTGGCTCCATTAAAAACGCATGGGTGAGGTATGTACTGTATTTGCGGCAAATTGAAGAATCGATTGATTTTTATTGCTTTCCCAGTGAGGCACGAGAGGAAATAAAGAAAAGCGAGTGGAATTGTAATCCTGACGTGCACCACGTGCATGCGCCAAGCACTTCACTAATAACAAACATTGAGCTGTTCGTGATGTGTACAGTGACACTTGAGTTGTTCTTTTTGGTGTGGTCAATAGCCTACATAAAGCCAACAAAAAAAAAAAAAAATGCTACTGCATCAAGAAAATGCAACGGCTTGTGACACAGGGGAGAGAAAAAGAGCCTTTGGCGTGTTATGGGCAGATCTCAGCCACCGAGAGGAGGTGCATCATTTGCACTGTCACCGTTCAACAATCAGTCAGCTGTCTATCCGAGAATGGAACACAGGCACTGTCACTGACCGATCCCACTTAGGGCAGCTACGAGTGACGATGGCGGCTCAAGAGCGCCACATCTGGTTACAGCCTGTACATGACAGATTCCGGACAGCAACCAAAACTGATCATGAGGTGAGGGGTCCGAGATGATTGAGGGTGAGCGCAAGTATCGTTTGACGCCGTCTATGTGAGCAACACATGCGTGCACACGGGCCCAACGGAAAACCCGGTTTTTGCCCATTTACGCATGGCTGCCCTTACCATGGTCAGTCAGCGACAGTCCCTGTTTTCCATTCTCAGACAGAAACGGGGAAATAAAGTGCCAAAAAAAGACACAGAGGCAGGTGCCCACAGTCAGAAGTGAAGAGTTCCCACTCCTGTTGATGGGCCAAAAATGGGTTTTCTGTAGGGGCCATGTGCACGCATGTTTTGCTCACGTAGATGGCGTCAAACGGTACTTGCGCTCACCCTCAATCGTCTCGGACCCCTTATCTCATGATCAGTTTTGGTTGCTGTCCGGAATCCGTCACGTACAGGCTGTAACCAGATGTGGCGCTCTTGAGCTGCCATCGTCACTCGTGGCTGCCCTAAGCAGGGTCAGTCAGTGACACAGCCTGTGTTCCATTCTCGGATAGACAGCCGACTAATTGTTGAACGGTAACAGAGCAAATGACGCACCACCTCTCGGCGGCTGAGACCTGCCCATAACATGCCAAAGGCTCTTTTTCTCTCTCCTGTGTCACAAGCCGTTCCATTTTCTTGATGCAGTAGCATTTTTCATTTTTTTGTTTGCTTTATGTAGGCTATTGACCACACCAAAAAGAACAGTTTAACGTTTTTACTAAATGCAGTATTGAATACAAAATTATATTCGCACTTGGCGATTTTAATCTCCCAGATATACCCTGGTGGGACGAATCGGTGAACACTGGACACACGCTGTGTGACTTGGCTGACAGCTTTTCCCTTACCCAGATCATTGACCAACCTACTAATATTAAGGGAAATGTGCTTGATTTAGTTTTCACCAATATCCCTGGATGCTGCTCTGAGCCCAATGTAACATTTGGCCAGTTTGACAGTGATCATGCTGTGATCGAGTTCAATTTTCAAACTCGTGTCAACAGACTCCGCACATGTGCGAGAAACGTGTACAATTTTAGAAGAGCTGACTTTATCGGGCTACGATCTCACATGGACAAAGTGTCATTTCACTCTGCTCTTCTCCATCCTGATATTAATGTTATTTGACAAAGTTGGCTTGATCTTGTGCATTCATTTGTCAGTAAATTTACTCCCATCGCTGTAATTTAGGATGTAAATTCTCCTGCCTGGGTTGACAGTGAAGTGCACCACCTGAGCAACAAAGTACAGTCCACACAGAAACGAGCTAAAAAACGCAATACTGCAGCGTTGTGGGCGAAATTTCGTGAACTAAGGAATAAATTAAAAAATGTATGTACTTTCAAGTACAATCAGTATTTGGATGTTCTCAGTGATTCTCTTGCCAAAACACCAAAGCGTTTCTGGGGATTCTTCAAGAGTAAAACAAAGACAAAAAGTGTCCCCAGTTTTGTTGCTTATGGACATAAAACTGCCTCCGATCCTAGCACAAAGGCTAGTCTGTTCAACGAGTATTTTCAATCCCTATTTACCCCTCAGCCTCTAGAATGAACATATCCGGATATAACCGTTTTTAAACATGCTCATTTGGGTGATTTAAGGATTACTGTCCATGGTGTTGAATCAGTTTTGATTAACCTTGATACAAATAAAGTATGTGGGCCTGACGTGTTACCGGCTCGGATTTTAAAAGAATGTGCTCATGAATAGGCTCCATCACTTTGTAGTCTTTTTAACAAATCTCTTCAAACTGGAGAATTACCACTTGATTGGCTAAGAGCAAATGTTATTCCAGTCCATAAAAAATCTGACAAAGAAAATGTGAGTAATTATCGACCGGTATAGTTATTGTGCATTTGTAGCAAGGTGCTAGAAAGGCATATACTTAATTTTGTCTATCCTCATGTAGTGCCTGTTTTACATCACCTACAACATGGTTTTGTTAAGGGTCGGTCGACAACAACTCAGTTAATCCAGGTATTTCACGAAGTTGGTAAATTCTTAGATCAGTCCGGACAAATTGATATTTTATATCTAGACTTTTCATCTGCTTTCGATTCTGTCCCCCATGACTTACTTTTTTTACATAAACTCCAGACATATGGATTTCATGGCAATCTTTTAAAGTGGTTTACATTGTATTTATCCAATCGTAAACAAAGAGTTGCTGTCGATGGTTCCCTATCATCCTGGTCTCCCGTTAAATCAGGAGTTCCACAAGGATCAATTTTAGGTCCTTTGATGTTTCTGCTGTATATTAATGACGTGCCAGACGGTGTAAGTCCTGAGACTAGGGTTGCCTTGTTTGCGGATGATTCTAAATGCATAAGAGAAATCAGAAGCACGCAAGACTGTTCACAGCTGCAGTGCGACCTAGAAAACATCTTGAATTGGAGCCGTAAATGGGACATGAGATTTAACGCTGGTAAATGTAAACTATTGAGCGTTACAAGGAAGCAAATTCCCATTCTTCATCATTACACAATGAATGGTAATTTAACTGAAAAAGTCGACTGCATGCGTGATCTTGGGATTGTGGTGTCATCAAATTTATCATGGGATGCACATGCAAATGTCTTGGTCAGTAAAGCAAATCGCATGCTTGGATTAATTCGAAGAACTTGCGGTCATTCGTGTTCAGTTCAAACAAAATGAAAACTGTATATTTTGCTTATAAGACCACTTTTAGAATACTCCACCCAATCTTGGGCCGTTTCATCAAAAAAATCTCTCCTTCATATTGAAGGTGTGCAACAGAGAGCCACTAAGTACATTCTTAGTTATAATGACTGTGTTGGAAGCAATTACAAAACCCGACTAATGAAGCTTGATCTTTTACCGCTGGGCTACAGACGTGATATATTTGATTGTGTATTCTTGTGCAAATGCTTGAAGGGGGAATATGACATCAACTATAACCATTTTGTTTCATTTCAAAATGAGGATACATTTTTATGAAAATTCCAAAATTTAGGACTGAAACTTTTCGCCATTCTTATTTTAACAGATTATTTTATTTGTGGAATGCCAGTCACCTCTGTCAAATTTCTGATAGTACAGCTGCTTTTAAATCGAAGCTATTTCATTTTTATACAGAAAAGTTTAACAACTATGTTTCTTCTGATGATTCCTGTACATGGGTTGGCAAATGCCATTGTTCACGTTGCCGTCTGTCCCTCTGATGTTACTCACACATGCTAGTATACTGTCTTATTTTATTATTACTATTTTTTTTTCTTCTCTTTGTTCAACTGTCTGTACATGTTGTGGGATGATTGCCTCACAATAGGTGCCTTGCCACCTGTGCGATCATTTCCTGACTTCTGTCAAAGCTTAATAAACAAGTCAAGGGTCACGGTACACATCACGAACAGCTCAATGTTTGTTATTACTGAAGTGCTTGGTGCATGCACGTGGTGCGCGTCAGGATTACAATACCATGCGCTTTTCTTTATTTCCTCTCGTGCCTCACTGGAAAAGCAATAAAAATCAATCGATTCTTCAATTTGCCGCAAATACAGTACATATCTCACCCGTGCGTTTTTAATGGAGCTAAGTATATTTGTTGTTTGTCTCGGTAAAAGAAAAAAAGAGGGAAACTGGAGAAACAACTCTTCAGTCCAAGATCCTGTCGATTAGCGTAGAAACAGACAATGTTCTGTACCAATGTGAATATTTTAAAATACGCAGACACTTAAGGTTCCAGAATCACACACTTTGATCAGTGCTTTTGTTTTAACCCAAAGTAAGAACAATGCAATTAAAGGTGTCAATTTCCAGGCACAAAAATAAAATTTAAAATCCTTAATACTTTGGTTATAGAGATGCATTTAGTACCAAAATGAAGCAATTTTGTGCTCTATTTGATGTGTTAGGTCTAATTTAAACATAATATTTTCAGAAAATTTTGCAACATCCCTACATATAAGGGTCCATTAAATGCAGCTGCTGTATTCAAACAAGTGGAACTGTGGGCCTGTTTTAAACTCCACTGGAGATACCAAGGTTTCCAACGATTCTGAATACGTTTTGCTGAATTCCAGGAAAATGCGCGTAAAATGACATACAGGATCTAGACATTTTCCATCTGATGTAATGCTGAGGCCATAAAAACATGGCGTCCTGGGTTTGAATAGTTCTCTCAATAGGGGAGACCGGGGTTACCTCGTCATGATTTTGTATTTGGCTCCATAACTCTTCGTTGCTAAAACTTAGAGAAATACCTTTGTGGTCTATGTGTAGTGCAGAATGTCGCCTACAAAAGTTGTATTGATACAATTTCAATATAACATATATTTTCGTCACAATATTCAATTTTCGATATATCAGAAACATGCCGAAGTAACCCCATACACGGGGTTACTTCATCAGATGGGTGGGGTAAAATCGTTATGGTTGGCAATCAGCTGAAGCTGAAAAAGACAGTCCAATATTCTCATAACAGAAATGATGAGAACTGTTTTATTTTTACAACGAACCAACACAAGCTATGATTTATGCATAATCACCATCAGAGTTGCAGTTATGACATATGTAGGCGAGCCCACTGACATTTGCACAGTCCTCATGTGCCCACCCTTTGCATGAGAAGCATTGGACCCACTCCTCTCCACCTTTGGATGATGAGTAAGGACCAAGGCACCAAAGAGGAGCAGCAAACATTCCCACTGACAAAGGAATGGAATGAAATGCAGAGGCCCGAAGGCTGGCACCTGCCAACCCTAAATACTGTGCCAACACCTCCACTTTAATGGGCCCCACCTGTGGCCCATTAAGGTGGAGGTGAAAGAATGAAAAAGGGGAGGGGCTGCAAGGAGCAAACCCTTACACATTCATACTTGTGTCCTCCAAACAAAGGCTCTAATAGGTCCTCTATCATAAACATAAAATAAATGCAAATATTAGAATCGTTAAGACACTATAGGTGTCTGAAAAACAATAAATCGGCTCCTATATTTGACTTTGGAATATTTTAATATAGGCCTAACACATGACCTACAAGTGGTGCAACCTTAGCACCCTAACAAACTAACCCCTTGCTGCTTTGCCAGTGTAGCCCCGTGCTCCCATTTTGGAAATCAGGCCGCATCTCTCATCTCATGATCTTAGCAGGCCTTTATCTTATGTGTTGTTAATAACACTAGTTACATACGTTTATGAAACAGTAAAAACACCGTGGAAATCTTTGTCTTCAAAGAAGCTAGACGCATTTCTTTCAGAAACTTAAAGTTTGGAATTTGGGCCAAAATTCAGTTATTTAGGCAGAAAACACTTACATGACACTACAAGTCCTTCTTCTTTCCAAGAGATGACGTCGCTGGGATGTCACATAATTTGTACATTTTCGTTTTCCCGTCAGTGCGTTTGCAATGAAAAAAACTGGGGTGACAAACCTAACCCCGTGACCGAAGTAACCCCGGTCTCACCTATAACTTGTGTCATAGCTTCAATGATGTGCTCCTAGCAGCAGGTAAAGAATATATATGTGATATTGTCCAACAAAGTGAAAAAACTTTTCTAACTTTGAACCCACGTTAGGGAAAACTTTTAAGTTTAAAAGTCAAAAGTTGAGGTATTTGAGCCTAGCCGACAAACTTTTATTACAAATTCCACACCAACATAAAAACCTACTCAGACCCATAGAAATAGCAAAATTCCTCCTTATATCAATGTTTTGTGCTTCTCCCACAAACCAGATCGAAATGAGCATCACGTTTTTTGATGCCGACATAATGAAACGGTGACCCCTAATTTGGCTGTAATACGCAGAGTGATAACCAACACGTGAGACAACGAACCCCGGTCTTCCCCGGAGCATTAGTGAAAAGAAGGGTAACATACCTTTCTTGTACTTCCCCCAATTCGGGCATTGTGCTTATTCTCCATGAAGCCCAAAACTTCTCTTTTAAATGGTGATGTTTTAAAAGTCCATTTATCGACAGACAATAGGTCCTCATGCTCCAGATTGCAAGTAACTTTCACCAAATTCTGCCCGTTTTCACCGCGTGGGATTGATAGTCCGCATGGGGTTTTGCTATTAAAGCGGAAAAGCACTTTGCCGTAACAGGTGCGGATCTTCTTCCCCTGGTCTTCGTATATATGACGGGGTGAAAAAGAAAAAAAAGAGCGCGACAGTGTCACCTGTCAATGATGAATTTGCAGCGCATCGCCTCAAGTGCAGACAGAGTCCTCAAAACCAAAACGTGCGCGTCTGTTATTCTTTGAAGCACACACTCAAAATGGTTTCCATTTAAAAAAAAAAACGATTTATAGGCCTGCCAGTGCGCGAAATGATTCGAGTTTTCGTTGAGAAACAATCCGTAATTTTATGCCCGCTAGAAACCTTTCGAGTAAGAAACCCTCGTTTTTATTCAACAGATAAACAATGGTTCACGAACGGTTTTCAAAATTTAACGAGTACATAGTCATCTCTTTTCATTTAATAGGCAATACAGTAGCCGTCCTTAAGACACTATGCCTGCTGAATGTCGAGTTGGGCCGTTTCTACATAATTCAATGTAATTTATCATTGTATAGTAGTGCAAAAAGTTCACTTTATTTCGCATATTTCATTCTGTCATGTTTTAAAGTGACGTAACGAGGTTCACAAAAAAGACAGTGCCTTTTTTGGTCAGAAGTTTTCTTTAAATAATCATTCCAGTTCGTTTTAGCCCGTTTAAAATATGCGTGTATCCTCGTTTAAATATAGACCTATAGCCTAAAAAGCTTTTGATGGGTGGCTCGTTCGTCTCATTTAACCGCATTAACAAACCAGATAACATGGAGAATTCCTCATGATCGACACGGGTGTATTGTTCATGGTGAACGGTGTCCGCGCTATGTTCTAAGCTACATTTCGCATGTTTCCAGCTGTATTAAGCAACCTATCTGAGAATTAGTCCGTCGAGTCATGTAGCCTGGTGGCTATAACTACGAAGGATGATATGCGTTTTTGCTGTGTCATTTCATTGTTTCTTGTCACACGTCTGTTTGAAGCGATTTCGAATAGGAGCTATTTTTTCGAACAACACCTGTACCATTTCCTTTGCTCCGGCTTCGCGTTTCCACTCCACACAAAGATTCGGTCACCCCTTCATCCATTTCCATGTATTCAGCTTTGTCCCCTATTGATGAAGCCGAAAGGGATCCTCTAAATTTCTTGACAAAGTTGGCAGAGAAATATGGGCATGGAGGTACGTTCTGCACAACTAAAGTTTGATCTTCATTGTCGGTCTCTCTATGATAAAAATAGTTGAAGTTGGATACAATGACCGGCACCGGTAAAGCAATGGTCAGCACACCAGCTATGGCACATAGTGAACCCACTATTTTCCCACCAACAGTGATTGGTTTCATGTCCCCATATCCGACAGTGGTCATGGTTACTACTGCCCACCAGAAAGCGTCAGGGATGCTCGTGAACTGAGACGCTGGCTCATCGGCTTCAGCAAAATACACAGCACTGGAGAACAAAATAACGCCAATCACAAGGAAGAATATCAGCAGTGCCAGTTCCCTCATACTGGCCCTAAGGGTGTGCCCTAAGATTTGCAATCCCTTCGAGTGCCTGGAGAGCTTGAAGATCCGAAAAACTCTGACAAGGCGAATTATTCTAAGAATGGCAAAGGTCATTGCTTGCTGGCCGTTGCCTTGCTGTTGGGCAAGATCAGTGCCAAGAGTAATGAAATAAGGTAATATGGATACAATGTCGATAGAATTCATAATGTTTTTAAAGAACGCAGCTTTGCTAGGGCTTGCAAAGAAGCGAACAATTATTTCAAAAGAGAACCATATAACACACACAGTCTCGACAATGAAAAACGGGTCGTTGAAAGGAGTAAATCCACTGTTTGCGTATGCAGAATTGTTACTTGGACCGAGGAAATCATTGTCGTCCCTGAACTCCGGCAAAGTTTCTAAACAAAAAATGACAATGGATATTACAATGACCAAAACAGACACGACAGCAATTCCTCTAGCAGGGCTTGAACTTTCGGGATATTCAAACAGGAGCCAAACTTGACGTTTAAACTCGTCCTCTGGTAAAGGTTTTTCTTCCTCCTTTACAAAGCCCTCGTCTTCCCGAAACTTGAGTACTGCCTCCTCTCCGAGTCCGTAAAATTTCACCTCCTCGGAAAAGATATCGAAGGGTACATTGACAGGTCTCTTTAACTTACCACCAGATTGGTAATAATAAAGAATAGCGTCGAAGCTCGGTCTGTTTCTGTCAAAAAAGTACTCGTTTCTCAATGGATCAAAGTACCGGATTCGTTTTTCGGGGTCACCCAAGAGAGTGTCTGGGAACTGAGCGAGAGTTTTTAATTGTGTTTCAAACTTCAAACCAGACACATTTATCACAACTCGTTCACAACACCCATACTCATTGCTTCTATTTTCGTAACCTGGCTGGGGATGTCTATCGGTGAGCGAGACTGTCTCCACTTCATTATCCGAGTTAAAGAAAAAAAGTGTTCTCTTTTCCATGGGCTCTTCAGCACCCTCTCCGCTGTCCTTGTCCTCATCCCCTTCCGTCTCCTCCACCTCAATCATAATTTCCTCCTCAGATCCGAGTAGCGCCAACTCCGATTGGCGCAAGTCCCCACCGAGAATCGAACGGTTCCTTCTCCGGTAGTCTGCTCCCCATGGCTTCTCCCTTCTTTTTAAAGCGCAATGTTGTGGTTCTTGATGGTGCAGTGGCGGCTGTTGAGAGGAGCGCGAGGCGGTTCCATTGCTACTGTTGCTGGCACAGGATGAGGAGGCGATGCGAGACTGATGCTGTTGGTGGTTGTGGTTGTTGTGGTGATGGCCGTAGGTCACCCCTCCCTCTCCAACCGATCCCGCATCAGTCGCCGCTGCCGCTGCTTTTGAGTGTGCCTGCCTCTCCCTCTCGCGTTCTCGCTCCCTTGCGCGCGCCTGGACGTATCCGTAAGGCAGGTGACTGTTGCACCCCCCACTTTCTGCACCAACCATAGCAAACTCCATTTTTTTGGTATTCGGCGGGTGAATTATATTTAGAGTTCCAAAATGATGCACGCTGAAAGAAGTAACACATGTGTTTCAAGGGAGGAGCAAACCCTGAATCGATATTATGTCAGCATTTGCATCTTTCACGGCTAGAAGCAACAATTGTGTGTTGTCTTGAACAAAGAGATCCGTACTTGAATGTTTTCCGTCTCTGTACAATGGCATTCTTAAGTCAGTGGCCCATAGTTGGTAACGTTCTGAAGCTATCAGATGCAGTCTATCGGCTATTGTATGCTCCCTATTTGTCCAATTAACTCAATAGTTTATACAAATCGCGCGTTCTCCAAGAAGAAAGAAACCCTTTATAATTCGGCCTTGGCCGACATTCATTCCGTGCATTAGACAAGTTGGCGAACCGAAGATGTTTCCAGCTTACATCTTGCTCTTGATTATCAGCTCTTTTCACTCGGTATTAAATTGTGTTTAGTGTATGACGATCAAGGAACGTTTGCTCCCATGAACAAAAAATCTCAGATCTTTTTTCAGGTTCCAGACACTTGCTCGATTTATAGCCTAACTGACCAGGTGATTGGCTAATATGATTATTTTAGTCTCTAATTGTCTTTGAAATGGTTGGCGGTTGACGACGCTGCATCGTTCTATTGTCAGATGTTCTTCTCTCCACATATTCCTTTGGCACCTGCCAAAACGGATGGAATACACCTTTAGAATTCGATCCACAATCTACTGAATGCATGCATAATAATGCAGTAACAATGCCTCCTATTGCGCCAAATTACGGCCATACAGTTGTCTTCTGGGACTTAGCAATATGTATTTATCAAACTGACAAAAAATCTTTTTAGAATGACATAATGAAGGCCAGGCCAGGCAACAGGAGATTACGAACTCGACCCGTGTTAAGTCCTTTTCAAATACAGACTACCCCGGGCATGTATGCTCATTCGTCATGTCGCCTAACATTTCATACTAATAGAGCCAGGCATGGTACTTACATCTGAAAGGACAAGCAGAACATTCATCCCATCGTTGCTAGGCGAAGCTGTTGTTTTCGGTTTTGTGCAATTTCCATGCCGTTTTGGAAGCGAAAAAATCCAGCGATAACACGAACCATTAAATGTTAACCTTTACATGCGTGGCTCTTGCATTTGAATGATTTAACCTCTTTATGGGTTGCCTATGGTAATTACGGCGTCTGTGTGTGTGTGTGTGTGTGTATATATATATATATATATATATATATATATATATATATAATTTCCAAATGCTTCGCTGTTAAAACGAACTGCTGAATTTATCTGGCTTCTTGTTGATGCAGCTACTTGCAACGAGATTCAATTGCGTCAATAATCACCTGCGTCTCACCTTGCAAAAACAGAAAAATGCACTGCTGCATCTCTTCTTGGGCAAATCAGGTAGCCTATCCTAAATGCACAAAATTAAAACGCTTCGATAAAGAAAACATTGTCGTTATCATGATGAAAGTTTTATATCGTAAAATTGAATAGGAATCAGTGACACTCATCTGCTGGTCAGTCTTCGTTCTTCCTCATCGTGCATGTGTTACTGAAAGACAGCGCCGCTGAGTTTCGAATGTTCGACAGTGCTTTTCAGACTTACATCAGCCCCCAGTGGCTACACCTTGACACTGCATCACTCACAGTCATACTGCGGTGCCCAACTTTCATTTACAGTGCAACTGTTGCCATTTAACTCTTGAATGTATTTGTTTCTTCATAAAAGGATGTCGCATTTAGGACAGTGATATTTTATTTTCTGGAAAGGTGGTAAGTTCTCTCAGAAATTTTGGAGATGGATAAAAAATACTTTCCACAGATGAGCAGCAACTTCAGATATACAGAGCTGTGAAAAAGTATTTTCCCCCTTCCTGATTCCTTATTTTTTGCATATTTGTCACACTTAAATGTTTCAGATAATCAAAAAAAATTTAATATTAGACCAAGATAACCCGGCAAAATGCAGTTTTTTTAAATGATTTCATTTAATAAAGGAAAAGTAAACTAATGGTAAACCTTCATTGCCAGAGAAAGAACATAATCTCTGCTATCCAAAGCGATAAGCTATTATTTTTTAATTTTTTTACATCGTGTAATCTGCTTTCAAATATTGCAGAATGCAAGAAATTTCAGAATCTGCCATTGCCGCCAAAGAATATAATCGACCAATCAAACAATAGAAAATATTCTGCCCAGACCAGTGCGTGACGTCACCTGGGCTGATCATGTCTTTTGAGTGTATGGAGTAAAAATACAAGTATTGAAAGATGAAGGAACCCCTTGCGCTTCAGACCCTCTATCAGCGGAGGTCGGTGCTCTCAGAAAGGACGGTACATGCGAAAAACGCAGTGTCTACGTGTCCGAAAGTCGGACAGGGTTTTAATATAACTCCGTGTTCGACAATCGGATGGTTTCAATATAACTCCGTGTCCGACAGTCAATTATTGTTTTTAACTTCTTCAAACATTTTAATTTTTATTTCTTCACTCCGCAGCACATTTGTAACATTGCCCCAGATAACAAATTTTGGTTCCCAGAATGTTCTGGCAACGTTATTTTTTGGTTGTGGGAATGTTCCCTGAAGGTTTGTTTTGGTTGTCCTGTGGTTCCCCAGGAAAGTTTTCCTGACGTAAATACAACGTTAGTTTTTGGTTGCATATTTTGGTTCCCCTAACGTTCTCCAAACGTTCTCCTAACTTTCATAATATGGGAACCTTTGGGCAACCTTTACAGAACGTTCTATTTTGGTTGCAGGAACGTTCCCCTAACCTAAACGCTAACGAATTCTGGTTGTCTGAATGTTCTGGCAACGTTTTTTTTTTTTTTTTTTGGTTGTGGGAACGTTCCCTGAAGGTTTGTTTGGTTGTCCTGTGGTTCCCCAGGAAAGTTTTCCTGACGTAAATACAATGTTAGTTTTTGGTTGCATATTTTGGTTCCCCAAATGTTCTGCAAACGTTCTCCTAACTTTCACAATGTGGGAAACTTTGCGCAACTTTTATAGAGCAGTAGCGGCTACTTGCTTAACTACCAGAAGCCACGAGTGGTTAAATAAACGAGATTGTTTGCGACGCGCATAATGCTGAAGAAAAAAAAAAAACTCAGATTCACAAACGTACGTGCGTTTGACTATTTATTCTTTTTGCACGAAACTGCAACATGGCTAAAGGGTTAGAAGACAAAAACGCCAGCATTAAAGAAGAGTTGAGTGAGGCAGTCAGCAGAGGGTATGCTCTCCCTATTCACCCCCCTCTCCTATGGAAGCCCATGGTGGACAATATTCAAATGAAAATGTAATCCCACTATTGCATTATAATTTTCCACTTATGAATGAGTTATTTGAGACAATATTAAATTGAAAATGCATTAATCCAATTATCATTTTCATTTTCACATACACATATGGGAAATCTATGACTATATTCAAGTGATAATGAGAAGCTGTTTGACTTTTCATTTTCAAAGTCATGCTCCGCAATACAGTGGACAATATTCAAATGCAATAAGCAAAACAGCACCCCCAGCCTATTGCATTTACATTTACATGTACAACACGCTCTTTTAGGGTCAACATGAAAATGAAAATGCTGTTTTCTAATCACTTGGAAATAATAATGATATAATAATGATGACGACATTTGACATTTCATTTTCAAAGACTTATCCTGCAATACATGGGGCAATATTCAAATGCAGTAAGGGAAACAGCGCCTCCCAGTCCATTGCATTTTCAAATACATGTCACCACGCTCTTTTTGGGACACAATGAAAATTAAAATGCAATCTGTTAGCGTCTCATTAAAGGCGGGGGTCTTCCGCTAGGGCGTCACTCATTAGGGGCGCGAACGGAAACCATGTTCCTTATTTGCATACCAACCAATCAGCTTCTGGGTAGCACTTGTACGCACGGAGGCTTACTGATAATGTCATGATGGCTAGACTGATACGTATTGTGTGCCATCGCGCATTAGGGTACGTTCCGCTTTAGATGTAGCCTTCTCGGCAGCTAGTATGCTAGCTAACGTTAACTAAGGAAAATATTTGTGAATGATCATAACCCTAAAGCGATATCATTTGATTTTTGCCCCAACTCTATTAACTAAGCTAGCTGTAATATGCATTAACTTATCCGAGGCTTCGCGGCAGTGTTGTGCAACTGCAACCCAAGTGTGCTTGCAGATTTCAGAGGCGTTAGCTAGCTTGCTAGTGAGTCTGAAAGCAATCGCTTAGGTACAGCTAGCTAGCTATGATGCCTACTGTCAGCTAGCTAGCTTGTGAAGCTAGGACAAAAACCGAATCACAGCGATTAAGTATAAAAATGATGACAATCATTTCCCCTAACTAGCGTCAGCAGGGTGGGGAGACAGATAGCGTTTTATCAGGAGTAATGTAATACGCTATAGCACGCATGGAAGGATAATGCTGCTTTAACTAGATATGAAATAGCATGTCTCAGGGTGAACTGTCAGTTCGTTCTTTAGGTAAAAGAAGCTGCTGATCAATGGTGAAAGAGGTCGTGTGTGTGTGAGATGGCGTTGAAAGCAACAAATCAGGGCTGTAAGGGCTTCTCCAGTAGGCATCATAGCTAGCTAGCTGTACCTAAGCGATTGCTTTTAGACTCACTAGCAAGTTAGCTAACGTCTCTGAAATCTGCAAGCACACTTGGGTTGCAGTTGCATAACAACACTGCAGCGAAGCCTCGGATAAGTTAATGCATATTACAGCTAGCTCAGTTAATAGAGTTGGGGCAAAAATCAAATGATATCGCTTTAATGTCATGATCATTTACAAATATTTTCCTTAGTTAACGTTAGCTAGCATACTAGCTGCCGAGAAGGCTACATCCAAAGCGCAACGTAGCCTAATGCGCGAAAGAACACAATACATAGCAGCCTAGCCATCATGACATGATCAGTAAGCCTCCGTGCGTACAAGCGCTACCCACAAGCTGATTGCTTGGTATGCAAATGAGGAACATGGTTTCCGTTCACGCCCCTAATGAGTGACGTCCTAGCGGAAGACTCGCCTTGATGAGACGCTAACAGATTGCATTTTAATTTTCATTGTGTCCAAAAAAGAGCGTGGTGACATGTATTTGAAAATGCAATGGACTGGGAGGCGCTGTTTCCCTTACTGCATTTGAATATTGTCCCATGTATTGTAAGTCTTTGAAAATGAAATGTCAAATGTCGTCATCATTATTATATTATTTTTATTTCCAAGTGATTAGAAAACAGCATTTTCATTTTCATGTTGACCCTAAAAGAGCGTGTTGACATGTAAATGCAATAGGCTGGGGGTGCTGTTTTGCTTATTGCATTTGATTATTGTCCACTGTATTGCGGAGCATGACTTTGAAAATGAAATGTCAAACAGCTTTTCATTATCATTTGAATATAGTCATAGATTTCCCATATGTGTACGTGAAAATGAAATTGGATTAATGCATTTTCAATTTAATATTGTCTCAAATAACTCATTCACAAGTGGAAAATTATAATGCAATAGTGGGATTACATTTTCATTTGAATATTGTCCACCATGGGCTTCCATACTCCCCATACTGCCTCACCAGTGCACAGGTGCGAATAACTTTAAAGCACCACTTCCGCTATGCCCACGTGATGTGCCAATTACCGTAGATAACGTAGTATAAGGTGCAACATAAACAATTTTTACATACCACAATCTTCAAGCTAACAAATTCTGGTTCCCTGAAGGTTCTGGCAACGTTATTTTTTTGGTTGTGGGAACGTTCCCTGAAGGTTTGTTTGGTTATTCTCAGAGTTGTGACCAAGTCATCATGTCCAATTCAAATCAAGTCACTGGTCATTAGCTCAAACTCAAAGCAGACGAGGGAGAGCAATGAAAGGGGGTGGGGGAACAAATTAGACAATGAGCCAACTAATTAACAAGCAGAGTGGGGAAAGCTGAGAGAGCCATGAGCCGCATTTCATGTTGACATTGACCCCTTTCTGATCCTAAATGTATCTAAGCTTTTAACTCTCTCAGCTTTCCCCACTCTGCTTGTTAATTAGTTAGCTCATTGTCTAATTTGTTCCCCTGCCCCCTTTCACTCATCATTTCTCTCCCTCGTCTGCTTTGAGTTTGAGCTAATGACCAGTGACTTGATTTGACTTGGACATGATGACTTGGTCACAACTCTGGTTATTCTGCGGTTCCCCAGGAAAGTTTTCTTGACGGAAACACAATGTTAGTTTTTGGTTGCATAGTTTGGTCCAAATTTTCTCCTAACTTTTATACTGAGGGAACCTTTGGGCTACCTTTACAGAACATTATATTTTGGTTGTAGAAACATTCCCCCATATAACCAGCCTTTGGAAAACTTAATGCCAATCCTTTAGTTAGGCTCTCTGGATGTTAGGAATAAGCTGGCCCCTCATTTTACAGTCATTGATGAATGGACAGACAAACTCAGAGATGGAACAGAAAGCTCAATTATTTGGAAAATAATTTAATCAGTGCATATATGTATGTAGGCATGTATGCAAATATGCAGGTTAGGGCTAATGCCTGCATGCTTGTGTTGCAGCTGTCACAAGTCTCATTCCTCCACTTGGCTGTCAGCTGGCCTAAAATCTTGAAAAAAGGCACAATTAATAAAGTTAGCTATAGTACGCCAGAGTTTGTTGCTATAAAGAAATCCATAACCAATGCACATAGTTAGGCCCTGTAGAAAAATGTTCAAAGCTTGTACAATACCACTTCATGAGACAATAGCGATTCATTTCTATGATAATGAGATTGAATTTATGCATTCAAAATATAAAATATTTTGTTGTGTTTAGGAATGTCTTGTTTTTTCTTTGGAAGAGGCTGTTCGCCCCCCAGCGCTTCAGAGCAAAAGTTAAAGGAGTGTGGGGCGGATTATAAAATGAAATCACTTATTGGCCCAGCTGTGGGGAAAATAGAAGTGCTTCTCTTATCCGCACCGCCGAGGTGCGAATAGCTGAACTGCTTCTCTTGTCTGCCCTGCTGCGGGGCAGAGAGCTGATCTCTTTCCCCCAATTCACCCCGCTGCTGGGCAAATAGCCACTTCCTTTTTCGGCCACTTTTCTCTTTTCCTGCTGGTCTAGTTCTATTCAGCTTGTAAACTATGATACTGAAGAATTAAAGATGATTTACGCTATCAGTCGTAATTCAAATTTTATTTAAATTGAGTGCTTGTGGGCGTTTAGTTTAAGTTAATCCATGTGAACGAACAATAATTAGATAGTCATAGGAAATCAGGCAAGACACAAACTGATTGATTTTAAAATGTTACTGGAATATGTTCCCTAACATCCGCAATTGTGCACAACAAGGCTTATAAAGAAAGCGCAAGGTCGCTGTTTGACTTAGCAGTTCATAATGCGACACAGGTCAGACAATACTTGTGCGAGCGATGCTGCTTAAGGCTAGCAGTGGATAGCTCTGGACTTTTGAACTGCACTGAAGTGCTCCATTGAAAATCGTTAAAATCCACCGCCTAACAGTAACTTGTATACCGTTATGGCCGTTGTCACAGCAGCGCGAGACAAGTACTCTAGCTTCTCAGACAAATGGTAGCTAAGTTAGCTAGCAGACCAACGGTACAACGAAACTTTTCTATAACGTTTGATAACTTTACTTACTTTTACTGAGTGTTGCGATGGCACCAAGAATAATCTAAACAGTAATTAAATAACTTTCCATGGTATTCCATTCTATACTTAAATGTCCTATTTCCAACGCTATGAAATAATTACAGCTATAGAAGAAGTAAACTAAAAGAAAAAACACCTTCACTATTACCAATGTCACTCATTCGAAACTAATCACACAGAAACGGATTCAATGACACCTATAAATTATCCTCTAATCACCTAAATTGAATATCAAAATTATGTAAATAAAATATGGAAATCCTCGCTAAATTCTCAGTTTCTCTTCGTGGAGCTGTCTTTCTGCAGTCTTCAACCCGCGAATACTTCAATCTCCCCGGAGTACCTGATTTTATATTTTTATAGCGCGAGACGAGATAACGTTTGAATCTGTTAAGTTACGCGAACAATTGAAGACATCAAGTTTTTCTTTACACCGTTCGTAAAATTTAAAGATTTAGTCGGGTGTATTCATTTTTTAAAATCTTCAATCAGATATATTCCTGCTTATTATTATTATTATTATTAGGCCTATTATTATTATTATTATTATTATTATTATTATTATCATTATTATTATTATTATTATCATCGTTCGTGTGTTCATGTGTTTATACTGATATCGCTTTCCTATTTTTCCATCAGTCCGTTTATTTTGTATCTTTATATTTTGTCCTGAAAAAATAAGACTACAGCTGATTTATATAAAATTGTGCTGGTCCACCGCTTAATCCGGTCAACCACCGCGTAACGTTCTAGGAACGTTCTTTTTTGGTTGTTTTCAGTAATACCAAAACACAACCAACTGGGAACGTTGCGTGAAGTGCACAATGACACTCTTAGAGAACGCTGGAATTTTTAGTTCCCCGAACGTTAGGGGAACATTCTGTGAATTCATAACCTTGAGCGAACGTTCTCTAAACGTTAGTTTTTGGTTTTTGTAAATCTAACCTTAGGAGAACCACACGCTAACGTTAGTTGAACGTTTTGTGTTTGCTGGGGCGTGTCCTATATATTCAGTGACCAAGAGGGCCCTTTGCCTGGTGGTAAACTGTGGACGCACCATGCTTGGCAGTGCCAGGTCATTACGACCAATGCACAGGCAAGATTCATATGCCTGTTTTTAAGTTCAAATGACTATGCAGCCCATTATGACATGCATGGTCAATTTCATATCCAGCCCTGGTCAGTTGGCACAAGTCAGATTTCACTTGAGTCTCCTAATTGTCCTCTGTGCAGTCATGCCTGAAACCTAATGAGGTGTAACTGGTACCAATATCAGCGGAAAGATCTGAGGCAAAAGTACAAAATATGTTGTATACATGTACACCATCACAAAATGACCCGTTAAAAAGAGTATAGTTTTTTTTTTTTTTTACTAACTCTGTAGATAAGTCGACATCGGAGCGGGACTTAGTGCATTGATGACAAATTTAGCGACTGTCGGACAGAGATCCTAAAATACTACGTGTACGTCAGACATAAAAGTTCTAATTTTTGAGTATTCCAGCAATTATTAGACGTACGAACTTAGCCATGTTTGTGTTCGACCTTTATAAAATGCAAATTCTAGCTTTCGACTTTTCTTGGTCTATTTATTCGTCTGTTTTAACTCTTCCGTTGAAGATAGACAGCAGTCTTTATTCGGTCTCTCTTTTGAAAATTAGTCATATGGATCGAACAGATTCACGCTTTATTTCCACACCGGAGATAAAATAGTGCTTGTAGTCAGTAAGCAAATCAATCAATCCTCTTTTTTTTTTTCCCTTGCTGTTGGACACGGAGTATTTTGCATTTAGTGTCCGACAGGCATTGTTATAACTAAGGTATACTTCTATGTTCTTAGCCGCAAGCCGTGGCTTCAGGATCTGTTATGCTGCGGCAAGGAGCAGCTTGAGAACAGTTCATTCACACGGGAGCCTAAGGCTAGAAAGTTGGACCGAAGTCTTACCTTCTGCATCTAACGCGTGAAAGTTGGACGAGGGCAGTTCATTCACATTGACCAGCCTATCGCCTGCGCTTATAACCTTAAGCTGGGATGCTGTGAACTGGGGCTATAGTGATCGGTCACACTACCAAAGAAGTGGTGCGTGGGGATCCATCGCGCAAGGTAGCCACTTATTAACTTGATTACACACTAACAGAGAGGCAGTAAGAGCCGAAATTGTCCTGTGTCCTGTGCGGTGTCCTGCTCGCTGTCCTGCGCAGTGTCCTGTGTCCTGCGCGCTGTCCTGCGCAGTTTCATGTGTCCTGCGCGCTGTCCTGCGCAGTTTCCTGTGTCCTGCGCGCTGTCCTGCGCAGTGTCCTGCGCAGTTTCATGTGTCCTGCGCGCTGTCCTGCGCAGTTTCCTGTGTCCTGCTCAGTGTCCTGCGCGCTGTCCTGCGCAGTTTCCTGTGTCCTGTGCGGTGTCCTGCGTGCTGTCCTGCACAGTATCCTGTGTCCTGCGCGCTGTCCTGCGCAATATCCTGAGTCCTGTGCAGTGTCCTGCTCGCTGTCCTGCGCATTACCCTGTGTCCTGCACGCTGTCCTGCGCAGCATCCTGTGTCCTGCGCGGTGGCCTGCGGCAATTGAGCAGTGTCTTGCGCACTTGTAACAGGATAGGAAAGTTTTATATATATAAATTTCATGCCGTCGGAGAGAGGAGTTGAGTTTATATTTATTTTCTATCTTGAGAACAGCGACTTTCGAATAGCACACATCCTTGCAGATTTTAGCTCTGCGTTGTAGTTTATAGGCTACGTTAACCGGATCAATCACGAGTACTAACCAGTTCAATATATAAAATCTAGCACGCTGCTCCTGTTGCAGGAAAGTCGCTATCTGTACACCATTTCTAATTTTAACAATGGTATTTTTCAAACACGTCCCGGTTTTACGTAGGTTTACAATGCTCATTCGAAACTGTAGTCACGTTGCCTGTACATAGGCAGAGATACGACATAGCTTACAGTTGAATCACTGAGTTGAATTGGCCAGCTCGCAGAAACAATTTTGTGGTTCATTCCGACAGATGACATTTGGCTTAGGCTAATAGGCCGTGTCATCACCTCGTCCCCCCGTCAAAGCAACGGTTTCAAAACTTGAATTGCAAACCGATTCTTCCCATCAAATAACCGAAATTAAACCAAGTCACTGAGTTAGTAGCTCATTTAAGAGGGGTTTGGATTGACTTAATAATAGCTTACCGGTCATTCCGAAGGGAGTAAATAAACTCCAGATGCATCATAGGCCTATCCTAAAAAATATGTCAGGCGAATAAGAATAAAGAAATGACCATGTGTATCGTTGCGCATGCTTTATTATAATGTATGGCAGTAAACCATGTGTGCCTCTGATTTATTGTTGTGGGTCGAGAACAATATTCAGACGTGCCTTGTTTCATTCCAAAACATGTGAAAAGTTGGAGTAGCCTCAAGGTTTCTGCCAGAGAACTGAGCATTACTACCAGAAACCTTGCATCAAAATTTTTGAAACAATGGCTGTGAGACTGTTTGACAGGTTTGAAATGGCCAAATCGCGGCTCGCGGCAGTGGCCGAAATTGTCCTCTCCTGTGAGATTGACGCAGGACACTGGAATACTTCCACAGGACAGTCAACAGGACACTCGTGCAGTGGTAGACAGTCAGCAGGACACTCGCGTTTGGCGCAGGACAGTCTGCAGGACACTCGCGTTTGGCGCAGGACACTCGTGTTTGGCGCAGGACAGTCAGCAGGACACTCGCGTTTGGCGCAGGAAAGTGAGCAGGATTTTATTGAAATGGATTATGAAAGAAAAGATCCGCACATGCAAACCAAGCTAATGTAATCCTGGGCCTATACTCGTGCAAAAAAAGTGAAAAAAGAAAAGTTGTCTGCACGAAAAAGGAGCGGACTGAAGCATATTTTTTGCCCTAGTATAATGTGACAATATTATGACGTCTATCTTCTTGCGGAGCCCCTACGGTAGACTGTAAAAAAATGGAAGGCACCATATCCCAATGGGTAAAACCAGAAACGCTTCCACGATAATTTATGAAAGCCTAACCCTAACCCTTAACCCTAACCCTAACTACCCATGGGTAAGAGCGCTGTCATAAATTATCGTGGTAGCGTTTCTGGTTTCACTCATTGGATGGTTTCACCCATTGGGATATATTGTTTTCCGTAAAAAATAGGCAGTGGCTCCATTAACGGCGCCGTAAACGGTGATTTGGGGCTATATTTACGGCAAGGCGGAGCGGGATTGCGCGGAGGCTTCTCCGGGCTAATCTAAAATGACGAACTCGCGTTTGACAGTTGTAGGAAGCAATTTTGATGATTTAGCCACTGAAATCCAGTCACGAAGGCGCGAAGCCTGGAGGGGGTCTGGGGACCCTTCCACAGAAAAAATTTGAAAATTAAAGTGCCAAATACGCGTTTTCCTGGCATCTGGGAACAAAATTCAAGGTCTTATAGTTAGCTGAAAAAAGCATTTTTTTCATTAACAATTATCTCTATTTAAGGTATAAGTTTGCACTTGACTCTGCAAAGACAATCAAAACAAAGAGGCTTAGGTCCTATTCCGATAGAAAAGGACAAACTGTGAAAATGATCAAAGCATCCATCAGGATACATCATGGATTAAACATTTAAAACACAACACTAAAGTTGTTTTCTTTCATGGAGAATGGTATTTAATTCACTTTGAAGTGAATTTCCTACATGCACATTAGGCATATTCAGTAGGCATGCAGAGCTACAAAATCATCTTCTGGAAATTTTTAATTCTCACTAAATGAGTTGATGAAGAGCATTCTTCGGGGGTATCTATGGGCGTACATATCATTCACTTTGTCATAAACAAGTTTAAGATCCAGTTGCACTGGCACAAATGTTACTCTAAGATATAGCGCTGTTATCACTACTTAAACAAACGTTATAGCTCGTCTTAAAGTTAATCCATATAGGACTGCATACAACAGACAGTGTACAGTTGTCAGAGTTGTATAGTCACTTGCTGTTTTATACATTCAGCTATAGAAACCACTAGTATTGAAGAGGCCTAGTTGTCCCGTGTTAAAATATAGCATTTAAACTGTAGTGCAATAAATACTCAGAGGATTAACTTAACTAAAAGTGTCAATATCACAATATAAATGCTTTAATAAAAGTAGAAATCCTGCATTTAAATTAGGAGTGAACTCATCCATAAAACCGTGTTTCAGCTTGGCTTGCTTGTGAATATTCAATAACTGATCCTGGTGTGTCATCTAGTGGTAGAATATTGTAACTGCGTGCATAAATTTGCAGCTTCATGTCTGCTGGCATCAACATCTGTACAGACACCCTGCCGAAAGCACCGTTGTTCTTGAACGCCCAAATCCAGATAATCCTTATGATGAATTACATTCATATTTTAATTTGTAACGAGTAACGAAGCGGCCAGTGTCAACGAAACGAAGTGAAAGTATACTTTTTATCTTTTAAATGTAGTAGAGTAAAAGTCAAAACTCAAGTAAAGTACAAATCCTCACAAAAAAAAAAGCTACTTAAGTAGGCTACTGTTCGTTACTATACACCTCTGACCAACACAAAGTGCAATAGAACTCTTTTTTTTTTTTTTTTTTTTTTTTTTGACTACCCCTGTAAATTTCATTTTCCCGGCATGGCAATTTTTCGAGTTTTAAGCCTTGTGTGTCATGTTCGAAAAAGGCTGTCTTCGAAAAGTCAGTCTGCAGAACTAAACCCGCCATGGACAGTATATCTTAAGCTGCTTGACGGCAGGAGGCACTCACACGGGGGCTTATCACATAGAAGTAATAACTGGTCATGCCATTAAGGGGACCTATGCAGGATAAAGCAAAACAGACCCTTACTATTGCTGCACAGGAAAAACTGAGACTTGAAAAAAACTATTGCTGCACTGAATAATACTTCCTGCCATTATTTGGTTGAAAATTAAAAAAAAATTACGGTGTCTTTATTTGATGCATTATAGAAAATAATCAATCAAATAAAGACATACTCGTTTTTACTATTTTAATTTTCAGGCAAATGATAGCTATCCATGTGTTCACTTAAAAAGGGGAGGTGGCTTTTAAAAAGTGCGGTCTCGCGGCACACTATAGCAGTGTTCTGCAGTAGTCGGTAGTGCCCCGTATAATTTGAGCTCTGCGCGGCTGTGGCACTTTCAACAGGACTGGACGATTTGCAGCACACTGCAGTCAAGTCTGATTACTGGTCTAGCTCAAGCACTAGTGAATAAACGGTTTTTATGTTACGCGTCTGTTTTATTGGAAACGGCATCAAAACATTGTGGTAATATTGAACTTTGTATTTTCATAGTAAAAATTATGCCTTCACGCACGCCTAGTGGAATTAATGCAAGAACCTAAGATTATATTTTGCTGCGAGTGTAATAATTTACCTGCACCACTCGCAGCACCTTAGAGTGCTGTGCTGCGACTCGTCGCTGTTTAAAACATATAAAAAATAAACATAAACCCATCACCTCTCTCCGACTGCATGAAAATTTCAATAATAAAACTGTCCTCTCCTGTAAGAAGTTCGAGCACACGCACACAGGACTCAGGACACTGCGCAGGACAGCGCGCAGGACACAAGAAACTGCGCAGGACAGCGCACAGGACACTGAGCAGGACACAGGAAACTGCGCAGGACAGCGCGCAGGACACAAGAAACTGCGCAGGACAGCGCGCAGGACACATGAAACTGCGCAGGACACTGCGCAGGACACCGCGCAGGACACCGCGCAGGACACAGGACAATTTCGGCTCTTACTGCTGGTGCCTAGGGGTGAGCCAACCGCCGCATCTTCCCAGCGGTGTACAGCGTTCGTCTCGCAACTGCTTCACGGATACAAACAGCGTTCGACCCGCCACCTCAAGCAACTTGGCGGCTCCTTTCCTTTACGAGGACAGATATGACCAAGCATCTCGGCCATAGCGAACTATGTAGCATCGAACTGAGTTGGTTTCTAGCCTAGTTCGTAAGCAGTAGCTGGCTTGGTAACTTCGAGCTCGGGGGGCGTGTTTCAGCAACCAGGCTCCATTCGGCTCGCCTCAGCTCCACCAACGGTCCACCTTTTTGACCAATTTTGGATTAGCTGGGAGGTAGGCGGAGTAAGGTAAATGCCAAATTGGCGACCAAATGAGCTTCGCAGTGGATATTCAGAAACCTATGAGTAACGTCACGGAGGCTACGTCCATGTTTTATACATTCGGTGCTCTGGTTGGGCCAATGGGGTGGCCAGCAGTTTTCCACCCTGCTGAAAAAACCAGCACAGACCAGCATGTGCTGGTCTTACTGATGACCAGCATATGTTGTGTTTTGGCCACATGTATGCTGGTTTATGCTGGTGACCAGCACATGCTGGATTATGCTGGTGACCAGCACATGCTGGTTTATGCTGGTGACCAGCACATGCTGGATTATGCTGGTGACCAGCACATGCTGCTTTGTGCTGGTGACCAGCACATGCTGCTTTGTGCTGGTGACCAGCAAATGCTGGATTATGCTGGTGACCAGCGCATGCTGGTTTATGCTGGTGACCAGCGCATGCTGGTTTATGCTGGTGACCAGCGCATGCTGGTTTGTGCTGGTGACCAGCACATGCTGGTTTGTGCTGGTGACCAGCACATGCTGGTTTGTGCTGGTGACCAGCATGGACCAGCATATGTTGTGTTTTGGACACATGTATGCTGGTTTATGCTGGTGACCAGCATGGACCAGCAGATGTTGTGTTTTGGACACATGTATGCTGGTTTATGCTGGTGACCAGCACATGGTGGTTTATGCTGGTGACCAGCATGGACCAGCATATGTTGTGTTTTGGACACATGTATGCTGGTTTATGCTGGTGACCAGCATATGTTGTGTTTTGGACACATGCATGCTGGTTTATGCTGGTGACCAGCACTTGCTGGTTTATGCTGGTGAACAGCATGACCAGCATATGTTGTGTGTTTGGTGCTGTTCCATGCTGGTGGACCATCTTCACCACCAGCAGGATATAATTTGGTCCTACTTTGTACCTGCCCATCAGATCCACATTACAATAATACACACAAAAAATAACTGCAATTGTTGAAAGTTACAGTAAAAAAATGAAGCCATGAGCCTCAAATACAAACATTTATTGACAGATCGTTAGAAAAAATAAGAAAATATACTGAAAATTGAGTACAAAACTGGGCATGTGGATTGAATACTGAATAAAAGACCATAAAAATAGATATATTTCATAATCCAGAACTTTCGCTATAGGGAACTACATAAGAACACAGGTAGTCCATGATATATCTCCTGAGGTGCAAAAATGGACCATAGCAATTTTATCCTTCTCTCATTGAAGAGTAACGTTTTTACCAAAGCTTCCATCTCGGATACTGCGGCCGGCTGCTTTTCGTCGCTGTATCTAAATTTGAAAGAGAAGAGCAATTAAAATGTAAATGTAGAACAAAAAACCATGTTTGTCCAGGTACAAAGTAAACACTTGAAGAGCACTGGGGAAAAACAATCGGTCACATCTGAGCCGAATTGAGTTTTATCACCTCATCTGTTATTTATCCCAGCCGTTTTAAATTTTCGTCATTGTTTTACAAAATCTCTGATAATTTAATGTAACTTTTTTCAAGCACATAAAGGAGACTAGAATAACGTGATGAAAACTTACTGCCAGTGGATATTTCCCAGGCTTGAGACCCAGTAGATTACTGGGCTGGACAAAGCTGGATTTTCAAAGTTTGAAATGTGTAAATGCCCCTGTAACTGCTAATATGCTGTATGATCATTATCACATTTGATTAACATAATCAGTATCATATTTGAGAAGTCATGTGATCAATACTCACAAGCAGTGGACTGGGTCCAGTCACCCCATTCTGAATAGAATAGAATTTGTTGGTGGAGCAGGACTCACTGGGGACTTATCAGACACCAAGGCAGATGCAAAAAAAAAAAAAAAAAAAAAGGAAAAAAAGGCAACAAGAAGAATATCTTCAAAACAGTAGACAATGACTGTAAATTTACTATATTATTGCATTTTCTAGCAGAATCATTCATGTTGACAGTAGGGATGTTAACAATTACTCGACGTATCGATGATTGATCGTTAAGTATTTACTCGATCATGTGACCTTTGATCGAAAAGTGAATCTGGAAAAGCGAGTGTAATATGTCCTAAAGGTCTATTGTACTTTCTGTCTATGTATTTTCAAAAGCTGTTTCAATTATCCACCAGAGGAGGGCGCACGATAACAATTACACTGAGCGGCCACACAGTTAATGTTTTTACTTAAAGGGGAACTCAAGGATAATGCATAATGTTGTTTTATACAAACATAATTAGTAAATAAATGTTGTAAAATACAAAAATGTGGAATTTTTGTTTTCAAAGACTAGATAAATGAGGTTTTATTCCCCCTAATTAGCTGTCGTCTGCTTCAACGGTCGCGTGATAATGACGAAACGTTGCCCTTCGCCCAGAGGTATGCGCTGTTATTGTGTTGGATAGGGTGATTGTCCTAGTCCATTATTTTATGACAAAAGATCGCTCAATACGGCCCATTGGCTAGTTGCACAAAATGGTGTTGCGTACTTTCTGAAATACGCAGGGTTGCTTCAATATTAACGGTTTGCTTCTGTTACTTAACAGCCTATAGGCTATCAGATGCTGAGCAGATGACAGGTATATCATCCGAGAAGTGTGATTTCAGCTGTCGCCGATATTCCAGGGCCAGATTTTCTGTTTCGGTTTCATATTGAATTTACTTTGACATTTTCTGATGCGACTACCTAGCTAGTTCTGCTACATCGTTATGGTTTTCTTAGATGTGCTCAGCTAACCATAGCTACAGAAGTGATGGTCGTGAGAGTGCAACTGACGCCGAGTGGGAAGGTAAACGAAGTATCGGCAATATTAAAATATGCGTCGATCGCATGTTAGATTTATGAAACGGCATTTTGACATTATAGAATATTTACACATTAATTACCAGATATTTTCACATTTGTTGTCTGTCGCTTAAAGCCAGTTCATCACTCATCAGTGAGAACGGCTGGAAATGTGATGCTAGTTAAACACCCTCTCGTTTCTCGGTGGAGCAGCTGATGTCTCGTTAAGAGTGCCAACGAACAAACATCAGTCACGGGTAATCAAGACAAATCTTGCGAACATCATTCGCGGTTAATTAAGACAAATCCTGGGAATATCGGCGATAGCTAAAATCACATTTCCGGGATGATGTACCTGTCATCTACTCAGCATCTGACATAGACTGAAAAGTAACAGAAGCAAACCGTAAATATTGAAGCAACCCTCCGTATTTCAGAAAGCACACACGCTGCGGCTCGCGATCAACTCATATCTTTCGCACAGACTCATGGGCGAACGTGTCATAATTTTGTGGTGCAATGTTTACCAATGCTATTTAAAATAAATTTGACTGTCACTCAACCAATTAGTGTGAGCCACTGTTGCTAATCAAAAGTAAACTGCGATAGATTTAGGTCATTAAGCACTGAAGGGTGCAAGTTTTAGCTTCCCTTTGTTACAGCCCACGAATCGCCACTGCGCTTTTTTTAAGAAGCCATATGCCGAAGCAAGTAACATTGATATTCAATTTTTGTTTCAATACTGGTAGGTTTTTTTAAAGCAAATATGCAGAGAGACTAAGCAAAAATGTTGCTGTGAAAGACTTGAAATAAAGCTTTGATTGTGAAATAAAAAGGCATTCGGAATTACTTGGTGTATATACAACGCAAGAACATTTTAAAAAAATGACAATTAATCGATGATTGATCGTTAACGTTATCAGTAATCGAGTAATGCAATTTCTTGAAATTGACATCCCTAGTTGACGGAAATGAAACAATCATGCTTCCTCTTTGTCCAAAACGCTATTGATTGTTATTGATGGAACAATTCTCAATGTTTTTGGATTAGTCCAGTCAACAATATCGACAAGCTAGCTCTGTAAAGCCAAACTGCAGACTTTCAATTACACTACTGAATATTAAAAACCAAGTGTGCGTTACTGGTCCAACAGAGACTTTTATTCAGTTCCAAGAGAAGAAATAAAACCTTGATTTGGTGGGGCTTTTTTTTTTTTTTTTTTTTTTTGCAATTATCCTCTTTAGTGACAGAATACACTTACATGAAGGCTCTGAGCAGACTGGTTATGTTTTGTCAATAAGTGATTACTCATGAGCTTAAGTAATATGCATACACATGTTCTGTATCACCTTAAGCATCCTGGATAAACATTATCATTACAGTATTCAACTAAGATGTGTTAGCTAATCAGTTCCTTTCTTTAACTGCAAAAAGTGTCATTAAGTGAAGATGCACATTTTTAAACAGCTGAATTAAAGTTATATGCCATGTCAAATATAATTGAGTAGTTAAGGTAAGGACTAATACACAACAAGACACCTCCCTTACACACCAAACAAGATTTTAAAAGCTCAATCTCGCAAGCTAACATATTAGCTTGTGACAGTCAAGTAAACTTTCAATACATCTAACATAGCAAGGTAGCCATGTTAGCTTCAGGTTGCTATAGTGACAACGTCTGCTCATCGACCTAACAAGCTAGCTATCCCGCCTGCCATTAACCAATTTCGCGCAATGCTTAGCTTTAGCGGTTTTCAGACAGCTGTAAATATTTTCATGATGCTTTATTATAAAAGCAGGTAATACCCACAATTATCTAGCCAGCTATATCAGCTTAACTCCCAAACATCAGCTAGTACACGGTACGACTTGAACATAATAGCAACCTACAGGCCAGCTGACTTGACGTTGAACGTTAGCCACGTTTGAATTTCGATTTTCTGATTGACGAGCTTGCTAGCTAGCAAGCTAGCTAACGTTACGTTCGCCTGAAGTTGCGTAAAGTACATCTAAACTAATGCCTCTAGCTCGTTAAGTTAGAAAGCCATAAAAGGGTTTAAGCCTCAATTACAAAATATTAATTACTGACTTTTCACATACGAGGAAATAACATTGCTTTAGACCTCAAAATCACAAACATTACCGTTACTTTAGATTGGCCTCACCTGAATGAGCTGCGAAGCTCGCTGATACGATCAGTGATGCACGCACTCCAGCTCCATAAAGACCAATGAACGGTCTTCAACCGTCCTTCCCACCGCTCTCGCTCGAACATGGAACGCAATTAAAAGCCGAAGTTCCTTCTTGATGTTGACACGTTCATGGGGCATAGAAAACAGTAAGCACTCTCATCGATTTGCCAAGCATAAATATTCCGTCTTAATTTCTAGCAAATATAAATAATTCACTTCACTTAATAAATATTATTTTGATTTTAAGTTTTTTTTTTTTTAAATTGATGTTATGGCATTTTAAATTAATGTCAAATACTGAATTGAATATTTATTGGTAAGAAAGGAAATACAATTATAGCTGTGAAAGTCTTTTATGAGTCTACTATTATTCCAATGACATACTCCAGACTTCATAATGTCTAATCTGTTGTGTTACTGTTTCAGTGACATGGCTAATTCTTCGCACTTGCTATCCGTCTCTTTTGATCAAATCCTCTGCCAAATAACTATAATGTAATGAAATGATATTAAAAGTTTAAGAATGCATTTTGTGTCATTAACAATACTTATTCATGCTTCAGTAATTTGGCCTGTAAGCCTAATTATTACCAATTGTGTGTGCATGTGCGTGTGCACGTCTTCTTTTAAAAGATATGACATGCAGTTGTTGGTCCACAAGTTTTGAGGTAATTTCCTGCATCATTTTCTGCTAAATTCTGATTGAGCATGGTCCAGCCCTACTTGAAACGGCAGGTCCACCTTCCCCTGTGCTCCATCCCCATCAGCCAAATTCGGATGGCAACCTGAGTCAGGTATGTTTACTTACCTGAGTGTCAAAAAAAAAAAAAAAGAACTTTACAAAAAACGATATAGTGTTCTTCCTCTTAAAAATAATATGAAAGTCGCGACAAAACAAACACAGAGACAGTACTTGTCTTGCAGTCTTGTTGACTGTGTGCAGTTTTAATTGTGTAGAATGGGCCATTGAAGTCTGATTGGCTGTTGAATGTTGACATTTTTTATGCAACATTTGCATGGGGACTGTTAATAAGAAAAGTACTTGTACCCCTAGCCCTAGAAAATCTATAATCTTAAAACAATGGAACTGTTCACGCTGGGGTTAGCCCACGCTAAACCCCATTGGGGTTCCAAAGGGCAAAACTGCTGTAGGCTCATAGGGGTTAGCCAGTGCAGTGCCTGAGTGGGCACGCTCAACTGAGGACTGCCCACAGAAAGCCCACAAAGAGGCTCAAAGGGGACACATTGCCGTAGGCTACACCTGGGCTAATCTACTGGGGTCCCGCATGGGATTAGTGAGGGTTGCCCCTGCCCAAACTGCATACAGTTAACCCATTTTGGGGCCACACAGGCGTGTTTGCTGGGCTGTTTCTTGATGGCGGATTAGCTTCACCCGCAGCTACACCAGCAAGAAAACAGCAAAGCCCAGCATGGAGATAATGCTGCTCTGTGCCGGTCTATGCTTGCAGACCAGCATAGATCAGCACCAAACCAGCACCAACCAGCATGGATATGATGCTGGTCTATGCCAGTCCTCGCTGGCAGACCAGCATAAACTAGCACAGACCAGCATGGATATCATGTTGGTCTGTGCTGGTATACGCTGGCCTATGCTGGCTGACCGTCAACCAGCATGGAGATAATGCTGGTCTATGCTGGTCCATACTGGCAGACCAGCATCGACCAGCACCAAACCAGCACAGAGATCATGCTGGTCTGTGCTGGTCTATGCTGGTCTACCAGCATTGACCAGCATTATCTCCATGTTGGTTGATGGTCTCCCAGCATTGACCAGCACCAAACCAGCATCTACCAGCTTTATCTCCATGCTGGTTGATGGTCAGCCAGCATTGACCAGCATAGACCAGCTTTAACCAGCACAAAACCGGCATCGACCAGCACAAAACCAACATGGACTAGCATGGAGATAATGCTGGTCTATGCTGGTCCGTGCTGGCAGACCAGCATGGACCAGCTTGGGCCAGCAACAAACCAGCAGGGACCAGCATTGACCAGCATGATTTCCATGCTGGTGCATGCTGGTTTTTTCAGCAGGGCAGGGGTACCCCTGGCCCCCCCTTGGGGACGCCATTGATCGGTTGCGAGATTGAATAGGGAAATCAAAAACACATTGTGTTACATTCCTCCATCTCTATGGAATCTCGCAACCGGTACCAGAGAAAACAAGCATGGAGGACTGAAACAAACCGAACCAATCTAGAGTGAAAGAAGATTAGCCTAATAATGGTCGGATTGTGCTCATAATCAAAAATCGAATGGAACTTTTTAAAAGACCGGGATGCTAGCTAGGGCGAGCGCAGCATATGCATCCTCTATATTAAGATTTATATTGAAACCATCAGACTGTCGTACATGAAGTTATATTAAAACCCTGTCCGACTTTTGGACACGTAGACACTGCTTCGAAGTGTCTCCGCATCCGACAATCGGATGGTTTTCAATAATTCATAATTCACTTTTTAACTTTTTTCAAGCCATGAACCTCATGCAAGAGAATACAACTGGGTAGCTAACTTAATTTGAGCAACACCGATTTCGGACACGTAGACACTGCGAACAAACAAACACCGTAGCCTATGGAAGCCCATAGTGGACAATATTCAAATGAAAATGTAATCCCACTATTGCATTATAATTTCCACTTATGAATAAGTTATTTGAGACAATATTAAATTGAAAATGTATTAATCCAATTATCACTTTCATTTTCACATACACATATGGGAAATCTATGACTATATTCAAATGTTAATGCAAAGCCTTTTGACATTTCATTTTCAAAGTCATGCTCCGCAATACAGTGGACAATATTTAAATACAATAAGCAAAACAGCACCCCCCGCCTATTGCATTTACTTATACATGTCATCACGCTCTTTTAGGGTCAACATGATAATAAAAATGCTTTTTTCTAATCACTTGGAAATTATAATGATATAATAATGATGACGACATTTGACATTTAATTTTCAAAGACTTATCCTGCAATACATGGGACAATATTCAAATGCAGTTAGGGAAACAGCGCCTCCCAGTCTATTGCATTTTCAAATACATGTCACCACGCTCTTTTTGGGACTCAATGAAAATTAAAATGCAATCTGTTAGCGTCTCATCAAGCGGGTCTTCCGCTAAGACGTCACTCATTAGGGGCGCGAACGGAAACCATGTTCCTCATTTGCATACCAACCAATCAGCTTCTGGGTAGCTCTTGTACGCACGGAGGCTTACTGATAATGTCATGATGGCTAAGCTGCAATGTATTGTTTGCCATCGCGGTCTGGATGTAGCCATCTCGACAGCTAGTATGCTAGCTAACGTTAACTAAGGAAAATGTTTGTAAATGATCATCACACTAAAGCGATATGATTTGATTTTTGCCGCAACTCTATTATCTGAGCTAGCTGTCATATGCATGAACTTATCCGAGGCTTCGCGGCGGTGTTGTGCAACTGCAACCCAAGTATGCTTGCAGATTTCAGAGACGTTAGCTAGCTTGCTAGTGAGTCTAAAAGCAATAGCTTAGGTACAGCTAGCTAGCTATGATGCCCTCTGGAGAAGCTCTTACAGCCCTGATTTGTCACTTTCAACGCCATCTCGCACACAAGACCTCTTTCACCATTGATTAGCAGCTTCTTTTCCCTGAAGAACAAACTGACAGTTCAGCCTTAGACATAGTAACGCCATAGCTACTTAAAGCAGCTTTATCCTTCCATGCGTGCTGTATTACATTACTCCAGATTAAACGCTATCCGTCTTCCCACCCTGCTGACGCTAGTTAGGGGAAATGTTTGTCATCATTTTTATAGTTAATCGCTGTGATTCGGTTTTTGCCCTAGCTTCACAAGCTAGCTAGGACAGCGATTGCTCTTGTGCTTGCCGAGTTGCAAGTTCGCCATTCTTGAAACTTGCACAATGTATGCATCGTGCAGAACGGTCCGATAAACGGCCAGCAGTCAGGCTGCCGCTGTTCCTAGTTTAATCGCGATTCCCAAGCCACGTAGCAATGGGAGAAGTTTTGATGACTCTGACTGGCTGAAAACGATGTTCCTCACTTGCTAACTTAACCTGCTGAAATATGAACTTCTTTGACATGTTTGGCAGCACTTTTGTACGTCCCAACAGTACTATCAGATTTCTGGGAGATTTAAATGGATAGCTCATTACCTGGCTAGCTCAAGAACACTCGGCAAGCACAAGCGCAATCGCTGTCAGCTAGCTAGCTTGTGAAGCCAGGGCAAAAACCGAATCACAGCGATTAAGTATAAAAATGATGACAAACATTTCCCCTAACTAGCGTCAGCAGGGTGGGAAGACGGATAGCGTTTTATCTGGAGTAATGTAATACGCTATGGCACGCATGGAAGGATAATGCTGCTTTAGCTAGCTATGAAATAACATATCTCAGGCTGAACTGTCAGTTTGTTCTTCAGGGAAAAGAAGCCGCTAATCAATGATGAAAGAGGTCGTGTGTGCGAGATGGCGTTGAAAGTGACAAATCAGGGCTGTAAGAGCTTCTCCAGTAGGCATCATAGCTAGCTGTACCTAAGCGATTGCTTTTAGACTCACTAGCAAGCTAGCTAACGTCTCTGAAATCTGCAAGCATACTTGGGTTTGCACAACACCGCCGCGAAGCCTCGAATAAGTTCATGCATATTACAGCTAGCTCAGTTAATAGAGTTACGGCAAAAATCAAATCATATCGCTCTAATGTGATGATCATTTACAAACATTTTCCTTAGTTAACGTTAGCTAGCATACTAGCTGCCGAGATGGCTACATCCAAAGCGCAACGTAGCCTAATGCGCGATGGCACGCTATACATAACAGCCTAGCCATCACGACATTATCAGTAAGCCTCCGTGCGTACAAGAGCTATCCAGAAGCTGATTGGTTGGTATGCAAATGAGGAACATGGTTTCCGTTCGCGCCCCTAATGAGTGACGTCTTAGCGGAAGACCCGCCTTGATGAGACGCTAACAGATTGCATTTTAATTTTCATTGTGTCCCAAAAAGAGCGTGGTGACATGTATTTGAAAATGCAATGGACTGGGAGGCGCTGTTTCCCTCACTGCGTTTGAATATTGTCCCATGTATTGCAGGATTAGTCTTTGAAAATTAAATGTCAAATGTCGTCATCATTATTATATCATTATAATTTCCAAGTGATTAGAAAACAGCATTTTCATTATCATGTTGACCCTAAAAGAGCGTGATGACATGTAAATGTAAATGCAATAGGCTGGGGGTGCTGTTTTGCTTACTGCATTTGAATATTGTCCACTGTATTGCGGAGCATGACTTTGAAAATGAATGTCAAACAGCTTTTCATTATCATTTGAATATAGTCATAGATTTCCCATATGTGTATGTGAAAATGAAAGTGATAATTGGGTTAAGGCATTTTCAATTTAATATGGTCTCAAATAACTAATTCATAAGTGGAAAATTATAACGCAATAGTGGGATTACATTTTCATTTGAATATTGTCCACTATGGGCTTCCATAGTAGCCTACTGTAACTTAAGTCATGATGAAATGCCCATGTAAGAGAATAAAACTGGGTAGCTAACTTAATTTGAGCAACACCGATTCCGGACACGTAGACACTGCGAACAAACATAGTACACCGTAGCCTACTGTAGCTTAACTCATGATGAAATGCCCATGCAAGAGAATAAAACAGGGTGCTTAACTTAATTTTCGAGCAACATCGCGGACCCGCAAAAGCCCTAAACAAACAAACACAACTGTGACTTAAGCTAACTGAATTTTCAAGCAACATCGCGGACCGCAGAAGCCCGAAACAAACAAACAAACACGTACTGTGACTTAACTTATGAAATGCCCCCGTTTTTAAATGGGTGAACTTTTTTCAAGTCATGAATTTCGAATGGTCTGAATTCACCTAGGCACACATTCGTAAGTCAGCAAAGTGAAAATTTCACTCACGTTCTAGAGACAAATCCAAAATCCACCAACGGCAAAAAACTCCGGTAAAATCCAAAATCCAGCAACAGCAAAGTAGGTGCTCCATTTCAATTCCGAAATCCACCAATGGCAGAGTATTCCGTTCCTGCTGCAAAGGCGTCAATGCCGAAACCCGAGACCCATGTAGCCCATTTATAATGCACGGACCAGTAGTCGGCCAACCAATCATTGAAGTTCTTCACCGCCGACTGACCAATCGCTGAACTTCTTCCCCGCCGGCCAGCCAATCGTCGGCCAACCAATCGTTTAAGTTCTTCCCCGCCGGCCGACCAATCGCTGAACTTCCTCCACGCCGGCCAGCCAATCGTTGAACTTGATCACTCACTCACTCAGTCACTCAGGTACTCAGCGACATTCGCGTTTGTAGGAGCCTGGCCGCTGCTTGGCCCAGCCCAAAAAGGAAGTGGCTATCCACCCCGCCGCCGGGTGAATTGAGGGAAAGACATCGGCTATCTGCCCCACAGCGGGGCCGATAAGAGAAGCAGTTCTGCCATTTGCCCAGCCGCTGGGCCAATAAGATATTTAATTTTGTAACCCGACCACTCTTTGAAGTTTTGCGCGGAAGCGCTGCAGGGCGAATAGCCTCTTCATTAAAAAAAAAAAAAAAAAAAAAACGCTCAATAAAAGGCTACACGTTGTTCAGCTTCTCCGAGTTCATTAATTTTCCATTCAATAAGAAGCAGAATTCTTTTTAAAATCAAAAGCACATTTTAAATTGAAGAAAGATTTATCGCTACAGAATATCACGCCCAAGAAATATTTTGATATTTCATTATTTCAATGTCATTAACTGGCATATATATTTATATATAAATTATTAAATCACTTTATTTTAGGTAACGTTATAGCTTAGGTAGGCAAGATGACCAGAACAACGAGCAACACTGTAAATTGGGGTGTCATTATTTATCAATAGAAACTTCCGTAAAGTGATCGGTCTCGTGTTCCAGCAAGAGTCAAGCGATAATGTAAAAAGTAGGTCTAATAATAATAATAATAATAATAATAATAATAATAATAATAATAATTTAGCAATAACGTTAGATGGCAGCATTGATCCATTTTTGGAAAGCCGAACTACTAGGCGCTAACTGCGCTGTTATCAATGGATTGCATTTATCAGTTAAATTAATGGACTGTCTCCTTGTTATTTTAACTGTAAGCGGAGTCCTGCGCGCATGTAACTGTGGCTTACAGTTAACATTCACAGAACCTCTGTTATGAACTGATCGTAAAATAACAGTTAAAATAACTGGGAAAAAAAGGTGTCAGTTAAAATAACTGGCAAAAAAGGTGCGAGTTTATAACAGTGTCCTTACTCCAGCCTTAAACCCTGCCATTTTCAAACTCAGGAAAAAGTCAAATCAAGCGATGAACGAATAACGACTGGGCACATCACTTTCATTTCTTTGTACTTAACTAGCTCTATTTTGATAACAATATTTTGCCTATTTTAGATACATTCATAAATATATTTAGCTAATGCAAACAGTTGCTGGTTGGTATATGCTAGAATAGGATCTCGAGCAATTTTTTTCTGCTTTGCCATTTTTACTGTAACATGTTCTATTGGACGCACCCAGCAAAAAAAAAAAAAAAAAAAAAAGTTTACCGCTCAATGTGCTGTCTTGGAGCTGGTTTGAGCAACTACGATACCGGAAATTCTTTCACTGAGTTTGACGCAGAATTATTCTTTTACAATCGTATCAATCTTTACGTGTTGGTATGATGTACAGTCGTATCAATCTTGAACAATGATAATGTTGAGGCCTGGAAAAAGGCCAGCAGAGGGCAGAATTGAATCGCAAATGGTCAATATCTAAATTATGCACTCTACCACAGTGCTACAATTTCGCTATGTCATGCAGAGCCATTTGAGTTAATGGCTGAATCATTTAGTCTGATGGAGATTTTAGAGAAGGTGTTTCTTACATATTGCAACTTCTAACTCAAAGATGGTAAGTCCAATCTATGATATGGAGATACCATACGAAAGAGGAGAGCCTGCTGAGTAAAATATGTCAAAATTGTGTTTGTAGTGCCAAAAATATGGGAACACGAGCAAATTAGAAATTGTGCGTTTAGCCTTCGCAACCTGAATTTTCTTTTCTCATTTAACATTGGAGTTAATAGAGTTTCGGTGAGCGGTCCCGTCGCTTTTTGGCTCTTACAGCCAAAACCATTTTTCCAATTGCTTCCATAGTTACATTTTCGTGACCAGCACAACTTTGCTACAAATTGGATATAAAAATATGTATGCGGAGTGAAAGCTATGGGAGTTAGAGCAAGTTTAAGAGAAGAATTCTTGATGGTTTTGCAGATGTTCGCCACTCTAAGCGTGATGTCGCCACACTCCAAGTTCCCAGAATTAATTGTAAAAAAAAATTTTTTTAAATTATATAAGTTACAAAAAAGTTGAAGAGTACATCATAAATTATCCAAGCTTAGCTTAACATTTTCTAGTTTGAATGACGTTTCTAGCTAAAAGTATGACAAAGTAAAAAATAGCTGAAAATAGCTAAATTTTGAAAAATCTGTTTCATTGTTTCCTATGGGACAAAAATATTGAAATAAAACTTAATAACTCAAAAAGTATGAAAGATATCATGAAGATAAATAATAGCAACAAGATTTAGAACAAGCTGAATTTTTTAAAGTTTGAATGAAGTTTCTAGGTTAAAGTATGTAGGAGTAGTGAGTCAGCACAAAAACTGGAGAATAAAGAAAGAAAGAAATAAAGAGTGGGAAGAACATGAGTCTGCAAGCTTCCAGCTTGCCCACTAATAAGCGACCGCGCATTCGCGGCATAGCTACACATTCCGCAGAATCTTCGGAGTGGGTCTGTGTAAGCATCACCACCCCCACGGTACACTGTATGAAGTTAAACGAATGGGCCCGCAACGAGGCAGCAATAATTTCATTGGTCAACACGGAACCTGGCATTCTATTGGTTGGCGATTTTTTATTTATTTATATACTATTCAAAAAAAGTAGGGGATATTTTATTTTGAGATCAAAATTTTCACATATACAAAGGGATACGAAACCATGTTGTATAGTTCCTTACTGAGGAAGCATTTCCAAAGAAATTCATCACCCAAACACATCAATGACACTCTCACGATCTGCACGGGATGCTATTGATGATCAAGGGGGTTGTGCCACAAATTTGCATGACTCTGAATTGGAAGGTTAGAGCCACTGTAAAGGAAGATTTTGAAGAGAAAGCATCAGATTATCAGTGGTTGAAGTCGTTAATTAAACAGAGACCATGCGCCGTCTAACACAGGAGGAGAGGTTACGTGCCCTTGGCATGCTACAGGTTGGCACAAGACAGGTCGTTGTGGTAAGGGCAATGAATGTTTCCCAGTCTGTCATCAGCAGATTATGGTCCGGACATCGTGCTACAGGGTCTGTTCAGGATAGACCACGATCCGGTCGACCAAGGGCAACAACTCAGGCTCAGGACAGATTCATCCGCACTATTGTCTTGAGAAATCGTATGGTAACAGCAAATCAGATAAGGTCTCAACTTCAAAGGGATACTGGCTTGGTAGTGAGTGGCCAGACCATCAGGAATCGTCTGCACAGATTTCACTTACACGCCCGGCGTCCTCGTGTCATTCCCTGTTTGAGGGATCGTCACATTAGGGCCAGACTCAATGGTGTCGTCATCATCAACGCTGGGATAATCGCCCGATGGAACAACGTAATGTTCTCAGATGAGTCGAGGTTCACTGTGGACTTCCTTGACAGACGCAGGAGGGTTTTGGCGCCGGCGTAATGAACGCGTTTCCATGACGTTAACGTCATTAGACATGATCCGTATGGGGGTGGATCTGTGATGGCGTGGGGAGGCATCACTGCTGCCGGCAGAACAGACTTGCATGTTGTTGCTGGACGTGTCACAGGGCAGTACTACCGGGACAACATCTTGGCACCCCATGTTGTGCCGTTTGCACGTCGTTATGGCCGCCGTCTCATTTTCCAAGATGACAATGCCAGATGTCATAGGGCCAGGATCGTTACAGATTACCTCCAGCAGCAGAATATCACCACATTACCATGGCCAGCACTCAGTCCGGACCTTTCCCCATCGAGCATGTCTGGGACATGCTTGGACAGCGGCTACGCCAACGTCAACAACCTCCTGCCAATGTCCAAGAACTTGCTGCAGCATTGCAACAGGAATGGAATAACGTTCCCCAAAATGACCTGGGACATCTCGTTAGGAGTATGCCACGCCGAATTCGAGTTTGTCTAGCCAACCGAGGGGTTTTACCCGCTACTGACTCTGTTTCACAATGGTGGTAAATTTGCTGTGTGACCCTGTGTTTGTGTCGAATTTTATTCTGGAGAATCTGTCCTTTACTGACTGTACAAAGGGTTTCAAATAAATTGACAAATGTTTCCTTAATGTTTTTATGTCATTTGTTTCCTTCCTGATCTCATGATCTGCATTTCATGGTACTTGTAAATCCAATATCCCCTACTTTTTTTGAATAGCATATTTTTATTTTTATTTTTTTTCTTTATAAATTTGGCATCCCCAATCCCACCTGAATCTGGATTGTCCAATTGGGGAACTATGTACAAGGCTTTCGCATATGCGAGCCCCTGTTGCCAACTCAGGAGAGTGAAGACAGCTCGCGGCGCTCCTCCGAAGCACGTGCCTGTCAGCCACCGCTTCTTATACACTCATTGGTCGAATCCTCGCAAGTTCAGAACGAGGGCGGAGGATACCCGAACATGAACAAGCTTAGAATCTTCCTGACGAGTGCCCGTCTGGCCAACAAGAGGCACCTAAGGAACGAACAAAGCAACTTATATTGCCCTTCCCAGCAGACCCTTCCCAATTTGCATCCTTGTAGCACACTGGCCAATTGTGCGCTACTTCTGAAACAGCTGCCGACCACTGCCGGTTGGTATGACCGAGGCTCGAACCCGGGCCGTGATAGTCAGTTCTGCTTCGCAATGCGATGCTTTAACCGAGTGAGCTATCCGGCGGCTTGGTTGGCAATTTTTGATAGGAATGTACCGCAGAAAAAATCTGAACCTGAGCAGCATGTTTCGAGTGCAAGCAGAAATGTTTCAAATGCGCAGAGGCAGTTTTGAGTGAGAGGAGAAAAAATCCGAGCGCGAGCCAAGGCAATTTGAGTGCGAGAGCAGAATGGAGCCCTTGCACTGGATGCAGCAACCATAGTGTAAGTCACGTGATCCCAGAAGTAACTCAGGAAGATAGATTTGATTGAATGGGGATGCATCGATTAAATATTAACTAGTGGCATGCAGAGCACGAGTGAATTTCGAGCGGTCGGTTGATGACAGGCATACATACATACAAACAGGGGCGGCATTGAGCTGACTAACTAGTAGCATGCAGAGAATGTGTGGGGCAAGCGCAGCGAGTCCCTTCTTGGTCAGGTCGTTGGTCAGCTCAATGCACCCTCTGCTGGCAATTTCGAGCAGAGCAGCCGGTCGGTTGATGACATACATACAAACATACATGCATACAAACAGCGGGCGCAATTGAGTTGACTAATGCCTGTGATCCACTTACGCTTTTAAGGCTTCCGCACGCAAGCAATTGTGGCCAGTCGGAAGCTTTTGGAAGTGGCGGGAACCATCTGAAACTCGCGCAAACAATCGCAGAAAGTCAGTATGATTGGGGGAAAAAATTTTATCCCATGATCCACTAACGCAAGCACTTCCGATTGATTTTTGCCAATGTCAACAATAAAGATGGCGGTTGTTTTTGTAAACGGTTTCTAATTGGCTAATTGCAGTGGAAATATTCGCCACCCAGTGTGCACTTGACCAATCGATATTCCCACGTCCTTCCGACAACTCATACCTTCCGACAAAATCAAACTGGTTTGATTTTGTCGGAAGAGGGATCCGCGTGATCTGATCCAGTCGGAACCTGTCTTATTCACGCGGAAGGGTCGGAACAGGTCGGAACTCATGATCCGCCTATGTCTTGCGCGTAACAGAAATTTCCACTCGTAATCGCTGGTGACTGGTCGGAAGGGGAGAATAGGGACAATCGGAGACCTTAAAAGCGTAAGTGGATCACAGGCTTAATAAGGAACTCGCTGCGCTCGCCCCGATCTAGCCTGATTCAGCACGGCCCACACGGTGAAATGACGCAATTGCAGCCAAGGCGACAGAGCGCGGTGGGTCCGCGGAGGCTATGAACGCAGAGCCGCGCATCTGGAGGATTTTGTAACAATGTGGCCAGGTCTTACAGACCGCGTTGCAATGATTGGCTAGCTTCAGGACCCGAAAGTACGTATACCTATTAAAATTAAAAATGGAAAGCTTTAAAGAAAAGCCAGCTTAACATATAAACAGCTGAAAATACAAACATCTTTACTTTTCCTGTCGGATCTACAAGGATGCTCATTGCCAGACATCGGTGCAGAAACTGCCGAAATGCAAACCATGTCAACTTAGTTTTTGGAAGTTTCAAGTGACCCAATTATAGTAATAGTGGAGAAAGAGCGGCCAGTAATATTTGTTTTGACAGCGATGCACTGTCTAATTCAAAATAATCGAGCCGTGTGTTTGGTAGTGATGATGATGATAATAATAATAATAATAATAATAATAATAATAATAGTTACAATATGATAGTAAAAATGAACGTATTGATCAAAGAAATAAGATTCAGTAGCGCAAGATTAGAACAGGCCCGTTCTTATGGCCGCTTTGACCGCATCAAGCATGAAACGACTCGACGTTCGTGGGGACCGTGCGCGCCGTCCGCACTGCTGAAACCGCACCGACTGCAAGAAGCATGAATCAGCCTTAAGGGACTCGCGCGCAATTATTTATACAAAAAAAAGAAAAAAAAAAGTAAAAATTATTCCCTTGCTCTGAAAGGTCGCGTGTGTATAACCGGATATTGAACCCCGGTTGCTCAGGTCCAAATTCTCTGCCTTATCCACGACACTGGCTCAACAGACTTTATATTCACTGGTCAATTAAGCACTTACATAGCTGCGCTGTTTTTGAACTTGAGCATATTGGCCAAGTATTCTCAGTCTTAAAATGGCTTTGAAAACAACAGTTGAATATTTAGTGGTTAATTATAGGGAAAATACTAAAAACAAACCATTTAAGCGATTATAGGCTACTGCTGAGTTCTCTGAGTGCATAGCATAATGGTGCGAGGACTCTCAGACTGGCTAAAACAATAGCAAGCGCAGCTTTACCCACAAACAGCTTTTATATCAAAGGTAAGAAAAAATTTTGCTCATCTCGCTAGACTGTGAAGTGTATGCCTGCTGTTCTTTGAGTGCGGTGTCAATTTAAAATGACATGGCTTATATCGTTGGATTCTGTGGACGGTCCTCTTTCATTTGACATATCGTTTTTATGCATAGCACAGATTCAGTGGGAATGCTATCGATAGAGCACTGATGTTATTTTATCCTATGTTTTGCTAGATGGTTATTTACTTGCTTGGTGCTTGAATTGTGTTCAGTTTAGGTAAAAACGGTCATAATGAGCTTTTCGCCGAGTTTCTTCGCTTTAAGAGGATATGCCGCATGACAAGGTTGCTATTAGGAAATGTGCTGTATTTATTATTCAAATTCATTGCCCCCGGTACCGGAGGCGTTTGGGCTTCAGGTTAATGTTTGTATTTAATAAATCTTTTCCACAAATTTCTTTAAATCTTCACTTTAAAACCAGTTTTCATTGCAACAAAGCTGTTGACTTACTTGTGAACTTCTGGTGTGTGAAGCAGCTTCTCGCGAAGTGCTCTGAGCAATGAACTGAATGTTTTGTTGGTTTTTATGGCTTTCCACAGTCAATTCTTCTTAATTTAACAAACCATTCTTTCAAAAGGGCTTCATTATTTTGTGGAAATTGATGGAAACTTATTTTGCCGTATTTTCCGGACGACTGAATGGCATCATTATTGGTGCAACCAACAGCAGCACAAGATTTCCCCATTTTTACTATGCTGCGATCAATCTTTGAGTACGTTTTGCTTTGAGGATCACGTGACCACATACGTAATTGCAACAACCTCATTTCGGAGAAAAATTTTGTAGTCTATGCACGAAACGAAATACCACCCTCTCGAATAAAGATAGGGATTTACCTCCATACCACCATAACTATGCATGAAGACATGCATCAATTCGACTGTCGGTTGGCGGCACCTGGTAGTGCGTGCCAAAGTTGCTCCTTGGCCTTGGCCCTGAGCAGCCATTCATGGCCTTCTTCATTCGATCCGCGTCAATGTTACCCGCGGAGCCAGCGAGCCCTTGGCAAGCCCTACTACACTCGATCCTGGGTCTCTACAGGGCTGCTTACGGGCCGCTGATAGTGAGCTTGTCTGTCTCTGAATTCAATAGCGGGCTGTAGCCTATATGGCACAGTAGTTGCGTCAACAACCACAGCTTCGTACGCGCGGAAATGGGAAGTCTGGAAAAGAAATCCCGCCCTCCGACCCAGCAGGCATTCCGTAGGCATCCCGTAGGCTAGACATCACGGGCAGGTGTTAGCAGGGTTCTGCCGATGCTGGTCAACCAGCACTCGGAATGCACCGACCACCACTCAGTTCGGATAGCTAGTGCTTTTCCCGACCGGCACTATTTTTTCAAAGATCAGTGAAAATGAATGCATCCACTGTCCAATAAAATCGCTAGAAACAAAACATAAATGACCCTAAATATGCTCCCTCTTGTTATTGTCAGAATAGCGAACTTTCGTTTTCGACCCACGCCCCCTCTGCGCTGGTCTTCATTGATACTGAAAAACCTCCCCAACAGTGATGGAAACGCTGAGTGCCATCCAAGCCCACATGTGCTGGATATTCATGGCAAATTGAATCTGAGGCTGTGGGGAAATGATCGGTGCGGTTGTTTCAATCTAATGAAAGACAGGCAATTATAATCGGGCAGGGTGATTGATTTCTGTAGCGCTGTACTTTGCATGTCGAGAGAAAAGTTTTCTTGTTCTATAAACGACAGCAAAACTAAATAAATCTCTGTGGAGGACAGTAACATTCTTTACATGTTAATCTATCAGTGTTTAATAACAGTGGCGGTCGGTGGACGGCAAACCGAGGGGGCGGAAAACATACCTTGAAATGGATGAGATTATTGACCCGATTTTTGTCCTCCGCCGCCGCGGTAGCGAGCGGAGCGGGGGACATAGTATTCAGCTCCGTCCGTCCATCACGTCCCGTTTGTTGTGAACGCGATATCTCAAGAACGGTTTGACCGATTTTATTCATCTTTGGCTTCAATGTGTATTAGTGTGATACGCCGACCCCAGTCAATTTCCGTGACCTGGCCGGGGACATGGCCACGTTTAGTGGCAACATTTGTAATCATTGTTCTTGGTTTACACGTTTTCCAACAATATGAAAAATCCATTTGCAGTCGAGTACACAGTTTCCCTTTTAATGAAATAGCAAGGCGAGTGAATAATAAATTCAATAAAAATGTTTAATTCACGTGCCTGAATAGGTAACCTTTCACGAAAAAAAACCTACTGTGGATTTTCCGTGTTAACTTTTGCCACATCTTACAAAGCAAGAAATGTGCACTTTTTTGCTTTCGGTTGAAGCGTTTTATCTCTCTTCTTAATTAAGACAATTAGCTACACCTGAGTAGGGAGAGTTAAAGTATCTTTTATCAAGAAAAATGACTGAAACAGATCAAGACTAATAATCAGTTTAAAGATGTTTGTCGCCCTCCTTGTTCTCTGTCCAACGGGGGCCACTGAAGAAATGTTTGAAACATAAATGACAGTTAAGTCATATTCAGAAATTTAATCAAAAGTATTTGGATACAAAATAGAAAAACAAGTTTATGAATATGACATCTATCTATGAAAATTAGAGGCATCTCGCTACGCACCGAGGAGCACATCAAAGAAACACAGTAATCTGGTGACTCAGAGGCAATATCTGCTTTCAAAATGATGCAAAAATTTTCCATACGAACAATTCTACGACCAGCGCCAAATACAACCCCAATTCCAAAATAGTTTGGACAAAGTCTAAATTGTGGATAAAATCAAAATGCAATGACTTTTCAAATCACACCAGCCAGTATTTTATTCACAATAGCACAGAGATAACAAAGCAAATGTTGAAACTGAGAAATTTTACGATTTTATCCATGAAATGAGCTAATTTCAAATTTGATGGCTGCTACAGGTCTCAAAAAGTTGGGGCAGGGGCCTGTTTACCATGGTGTAGCATCCCCTCTTCTTTCAAACACCGAGTGGAGGCATCTGGGCATTGAGGAGACAAGTTTCTTGAGTTTGGCCATGGGAATTTGATCCCACTCTTGTTTAATACAGGCTTCCAGCTGCTGGAGAGTTTTAGGTCTCCTTTGACAGACTTTCCATTTAATTATGCACCAAATGTTCTCAATCGGTGAAAGATCAGGACTGCAGGCAGGCCAGTTCTGCAGGCTGAGCATGCGCGAGAGCAGGAGCTGAGCACGCTGCTGGGGGGACGCCAAGCTGAGATAAAATGTGGCAAAACTCCTAAATTAAACAATACTGGCAAAATTAAGTCAACGACTTTGACTGAGAATGGGAAGTTGTTCACCTTGACTTCTGGAAAATCGTGTTAATGCCCCAAAACACAAGATCATGGTACGCGACCGAGAAGGCACAGCCTGAAAAGACCGCAGCTGACGATCAACAGGTGGTGACTGCAGCGAGCATGGCAGGTAAAGAAGACAAACAACAAGATTTACTGTCTTTGATTCGCTCAATAATGAGAGAGGAAATAAGAGAGGTAATTAACGCACTACAACTGCAGCTGAACGCTTTAAAAAAGGACATACCTGTGTGCAGTAGTAAAATTGGAGATGTGGAAGACGCATTATGTAAAATGGACAGTCAGAGTACAGCACCGGAGAAATCAAATGAACTGCTCCGGAAGGAGAATGAGGAATTAAAAGAGAAGGCAGAGCGATTGGAAAATTATACGAGGAAGTGTAATATCCGCATACATGGACTAACTAAAGATGTTGAAAAGGGACATCCAACTAAATACATGGCCGCTCTCTTGAGGGAAATGTTCAAAGACACTCTTGAACCGGAGGTTGAAGTTGCACACAGAGTCCGACCTGCGAGGAAACTTGGAAGCAGGACCATGATTGACAGACTGCAGCGGTACAAGGTGAAGGAGGGGATTATTGAAATATGAAAAAAGAACGCACATTTTAGGCTCGCGGGATGAAGTTACGAATCACACCGGACCTGACGGAGATAATGGCGAAAAGGAGGGAATGCTTTCATGATGTAAGAGAGAAACTGTGGGAAGCAGGGGTGAAAAACGAGATCATTAATCCAGCAACACTGATAATAACTTTCAAAGACGAAATCAAAAGATTCATGGATCATCTACAAGCGGAGGCTTACTGGAAGGAGGTGATAGAGCCAGGGATATGAAGAACAAGGTAAATGGACTGGACTCATATGAATAAGTAAATGAACTGAAAGAACAGTACCTGAATAATGGGAGTCGTTCAGTGATGTTTCAACTATCAGGTTAAAGTTAATTATTTTATGTTTTTTGCTCTTTTTTGTTAAATGAATAGGCTATCTAAAAAAAGAGTGGCCACTGGAATTTTGTTTGATTAATGAGGGATGGCACAGTCCTGTTAGACTCAAACAATGTGTATTTCAGCAGCGTGTGTGTGTGTGAGTGTGGATGTATGACTGTCTTTGTGGATGTATTGTGGTAAAGTGAGTATGGGGATTGTATGTGGGTGTGAAAGAATGATTGACGTTAGTGGTTGTATGTTTGTTTTATGTAGCTCAAAGGTTGGCTCTGAAATGACAATGACTGATTTATGTTTATTAAGGAAGAATATTGAAAATATATGATGCATAGTAACTTGACATTACCTAGGAAAGGTTTAAGGATAGCTCATTTAAACATCTGCAGTTTAAGGAACAAAATACAGGAAATCTCAGAAATTATTTTAGAGCAGGATTTGCACATAATGGCAATTTCAGAAACGTATTTGGATCCCACAATAAACAATGCCTAACTAAATATTGATGGATACAATATTTATAGATTAGACAGGAATGTAAATGGGGGAGGAGTTGCAATGTATGTTCAGAGTCACATTCCAGTGAAGGTGAGAGAGGATTTAAGGATAGTTGGAGTGGAAGTAATTTGGTTACAAATTCAATTACCTCATCTAAGATCACTATTAATCGGGTGTTGCTATAGACCACCAAATGCTAATGTAATGTATCTAGATTTAATATGTAATATGCTGGATAGGGTATGTGATTTAAATAATGAAGTGTACTTCCTGGGTGACTTGAATATTGATTGGAGTTTAAAATCCTGTGCACTTAGATCTAAGCTGCTTTTCCGTGCAAACACGTGCAATTTGACACAAGTAATTAGGAATCCAACCAGAATCTGCTATAGGGCTGATGGCTTGAGATCATCTACCTGCATTGATTTAATTTTTACACGTGCGGCTGAATTGAGTTCAAAGGCTATATCAATTCCTGTAGGTTGCAGTGATCACAGTTAGTGGCAATAGGAAGAAAGACTAAAGTATCAAAAGCAGGTCAGAAAATTATGTTAAAGAGCATGTATCGATATTTTGATGAGAGGTTGTATTAAGTAGAATTGATTGGTCTACAGTCTTTCAGGAGCAAGATTCTAGTAGGGCCTTAAATGTGTCTAATGATTTGTTAATGCCAATTATTGATAGACATGCACCAATAAGGAAGATCACAGTGAGAAATGTTAAAGCATCATGGTTGGACAATGAACTTAGAGATAATATGGCAGAAAGAAATCGAGCCAAGGCTGTAGCAATCAGATCAGGGGATGCACTACAGTGGAATATTAATTGCAGATTAAGGAATCGTGTAACAAAATTGAATAAGATAAAGAAGCGAATGTACTATCAATAAATTTGTCTGCAAAATTAGATAGTAAAAAAATTTGTAATACACTTAAAGTAATGGGCAGAAAGGGGAGATCAACACCACATTTCTTAGAAAAAGATGGACAGTTTCTTACTAAGCCAAGTGATATTGCTAATTATTTCAGTAGCTATTTTAGTAGTAAAACTCACAACATGCGCGATGGTTTGCAATCTAATGATGATGATGATGATGATGATGGATTTTCCAGTAAACTGATTAGAGACAAAATAATGCATAACAAATTGTGTAAGTTTACTTTTGAAAGCATCCATGCTGAGAAAATATTGAAATTACTCCAAGTAAGTCAAGAAAAACCTTCAGGTGTTGACAACCTTGATATGAAGTTATTGAAACCGGTTGCTGATCTGATTGCTCTGCCTGTTGCTTATATCATTAATTTGAGTTTAAAGACATGTGTTTGTCCTTCTCAATGGAAAGTCGCCAAGATTCTACCATTACCAAAGAATAGTAGAGAATCATTTTCGGGCAAGAATAGAAGACCAATTAGTTTATTACCTGGCCTTAGTAAAATAATGGAGCGAATAATTATGATCAAATTCAAAGTTATTTTTGTAAAAATGAGTTGAATACTATTTATCAACATGTATATAAAAAAGGACACTCCACAGCTACAGCACTCGCTCAGATGACAGATGATTGGAGAAAGGAAATTGATGATAAAAGAATTGTAGGTTCTGTATTATTAGATCTGAGTGCAGCATTTGATGTTCTTGATCAGCATGTGTTATTGAATAAGCTGCGCTGTTATGGTTTTGAACCATCTGCTGTTGCGTGGGTTAAAAGTTATTTGACTGATAGGAAATGTACAGTCTACTTTAATGGTAGTTATTCTGAGCTGAGAGCTGTGAGTTGTGGGGTGCCACAAGGAAGTTCTTTGGGTCCGCTTTTGTTCTCAATATTTATTAATAATTTTCCTTTGATTTTGAATCCTGCCACTGTTGCGATGTATGCCGATGATTCGACAATCAACGCATCAGCCTATACAACTGATGAATTGACTAAAATTCTAAATAAGGAATTAGAGTTAACAAAAAAAATGGATGATAAGAAATAAGCTAGTTCTAAATAGGGGAAAAACAAAATGTATAGTTTTAGGTTCAAAATATTCATGAAGAGAAGCTCCTAAGCTTCACATCTATGGGTGATACAGAGATAGAACAAGTAACTGAGGTAAAACTATTGGGAATTACTGTAGATAGTGAAATGTCCTGGAACAATCAAGTAGATCAAATAGTGAAAAGAATGGGTAGATGTATGGCTGTGATTAAACACTGCATAAAATGTATGTCTAATCATTTATTAAAGCAAGTGGTGCAGGCACTGGTGTTGTCACACTTAGACTATTGTTCAGTAATTTGGTCCAGTACTACAGGAAGTAATTTGAATAGGTTACAAGTGTCCCAAAATAAAGTAGCTCGTTTAGTCCTTCAATGCCCATACCAAACAAATGTAAGTATGGGCTTTTTCACAGTAACCTAGAGCACTGTTTCATGCATATTGTACATACTTCCATGACATCTTTAACAACAGCCAGATTATTTGATGATTATCTATTACATAGGAACAGTGGGGGGAAGCTGCAGAAAAAAATGAATGAATAGTGTTAATAGTTAAATTTTTACGAATGTCAGAACTCATTTTTTAGACAAAATTAACTGTCCCACGAAAAATATTGTTTATTGAATACATTTTTTTTTTTTTTGATATTACATTACAAGTGAGTTTGTTTAGTTCTAATTGATGGCAAATCACAAGTTTTGACTTGTTTCATCACACTGAAATGATCACTTCATTCGCATTTTTTGTTCTTGCATCTGGCCTGGTCAATGCTCATATCCGTGTCCGTCCAAAATGTCCACTCCGAAATTTACTGCTGTGGCTCCCAGGTTATTAAAGAATACTGGGGAAAAGTTTGGTATCTTGAAATGTCTTTGTAGGATATACTCCTAAACAAAACTTTTTTTCAGTGAAGTTTAATACACGAAGCAACAGAGCGCCCAACACATCTGTCCGTCCAAAATTGTCCACTCCGAAATCTGTACATTTTGTGTGCAGGAGAGCATAATTTGATACTTGCAACAATTCATTTGCTCTATTTGTAAAGCTTCTGTGCTATACAATGCACACATAAGGGAAAAACATCATTGCCTTATGTTTTCAGTTGTGTTTTTGTGCTGTGCAAGTATGTCTTAGAATATGTCCACTCCAAAAAAAATGTGAGTAAGTTTCTGAAATGTGCAAATACAAAGTCAGTTGTTGTGTGTTGGGGGAAAAACACAAGTGATTTTTTTATTAATAATTGCTCTGTTAGTTTTAAGTAATAAAGGACTGTTTATTAATATGTTTTCATACATTTCCATTTGTCTATGAACTAGGCTTACAATTGCCATACAGATATTTTATGCTATTTTTCCAAAATTTCACAAATGCGGTCACCATTAACCCTTCTAAACATTTGTTGATGTGAATTATATAAATGCATACCATTTAATCGTTTTATAATGGACTTAGATATCTCAAATCAGGACTAATATAATTGGTTAATTATTGATATGATATTATTAAAAAATTCATATACTGCACAAAAAACATGTGGGACTTTTCTATGATAATGAATTATGCTTAAATTTTTTGCGGTGTTCACCCCACAACATGTTTCACAATGCCCTGGAACCCCCAAAATAGGAACTTTTTTTTCATAAATTTTTCACCCTACTGGGGCACTTTGCTCTAGGTTACCGTGAAAAAGCCTGTATAATGAATGATCAATTAGCATGGTAAAGTGTAAAATGTAGGGTGCAATATTCACTAATATGTTTTATCAAAAACATAATAACAACAAAAACACCAGAAATATAATACAGGACATTAGCATTTTTTTCAGATACACCATCATTTCACTCGACAGTTGTCGGAGGGTCGGTTTTTGTGGCCCCTATGTAGAACTGTTTTAAAACAGAAAACAATGCATTACAGAGCAGTGATGGCATGGAATGAATTACCTCATTTTCTGATCTCAGAAAGCAATGTCAAGAGTTTTAAGAAAAAGCTTAAATTATTTCTATTTATGCAGCAGGTGTGATTTCATTTATTTTATTTATTTATTTTTTACTGTTTTATATGTTGAATTTTTATACATTTGGTCGGAAGATGTAAAAATGAGCTATTTTTGCTTCCCTTTGAGTATTATGGTAAGTCAGAGATGAATTGAATTGTCAGTATGTAGAGCTACTGTATTTGTATTAAGTTTTGAGCAGGTGTCTGTATCATGTGTGTTTGTGGGTATGAATATGAATTAATGTAATTGTATTTTATGTTCGCTGCATTTTTAAAAAAAAATTTTTTTTAAGAAATTGATTAGACCCCAGGAAGAGTAGCTGCGGTTAAGTTCCAGCAGCTAATGGGGATCTAATAATAAAATAAATAAAAAAATAAATAAAAAAGTTCAGCACACGGACTCTTCTACTATCAAGCCATGCTGTTGTAATAGCTGCAGTACGTGGTTTTGCGTTGTCCTGCTGAAATACACAAGACCTTCCCTGGAATAGATGTTGTCTGGAGGGGAGCATATGTTGCTCTAAAACCTTTATGTACCTTTTAGCATTCATGTTGCTTTTTAAAACATGCAAGTGTCTCACACCATATACACTAATGCATCTCCATACCATCAGAGATGCCGGCTTTTGAACTAAACGCTGATAACAGGAGGGGTGGTCTTTCTCCTCTTTAGCCCGGAGGACACGATGCCCATGATTTCCAACAAGAAAGTCAAATTTGGACTCGTCTGACCAGAGGACACTTTGCCACTTTGCTACAGTCCATTTTAAATGAGCCTTGGCACACAGAATATGGCGGCGCTTCATGCTCAACAAAGGCTTCCTTTTTGCATGATAGAGTTTTAGGTGGCATCTGTGGATGCCACGGCGGACTGTGTTTACTGACAGTGGTTTCTTGAAGTATTCCTGGGCCCATTTAGTAATGTCAATGACAGAATCATGCCAGTGAGTGATGCAGTGACGTCTGAGGGTCCGAAGATCACGAGCATCCAGAAAAGGTCTTCGGCCTTGTCCTTTACGCACCGAGATTTTTTCCAGTTTCTCTGAATCATTTGATGATGTTATGCTCTGTCGATGATGAGACCTTCAAAGCCTTTGCAATTAGACGTTGAGGAACATTGTTTTTAAAGTATTCCACAATTTTTTTACACAAGCCTTCACAGGTTGGAGAGCCTCTGGCCATCTTTACTTCTGAGAGACTCATTCTCTCTTAGACATCCCTTTTTTAGCCAATCATGTTACACACCTGATGCCAGTTAACTTAATTACTTGCTAAATGTTCTTTCAGTTGATTCTCTTATACATTAATTGCTTTTTCAGCCCTTTTTTGCCTGTGTCCCAACTTTTTTGAGACCTGTTGCAGCCATAAAATTTGAAATAAGCTCATTTTTTGGATAAAATTGTAAAATGTCTCAGTTTCAACATTTGAAATGTTATTAGCCTGCAAGCAGGCTTTCTTGTTTGCGATGGGAGGCGTGAGTTGAGAGGCAGCGAGAGGATTGGGGAGAGGGTGGGAAAAGAGAGCCTGCACGAAAGCCAGGGGTTATTGAATTCCGCCCCTAACAAGCTGTCAACGTGGTGACTAGTGATGGGATACTCGATTCCATTTACTGACTCGAGTTTCTATGAGTCACTCACTAAAGTGAATCGGGTTTTCAAGTCACTTGAGTCAGTCACCCAGAGTGAGCGCTACAGAATGCACAAACAAGTTCCAAACCACTCCAGTCCCCAAATCATTGTGTAAAAGACAAAAAATTAAGAAGTCTCCAAGGCAAAACATTTATGTTGCTTTCTTTCTCTCTAAATAAACATCACTCTCTGGGCGAGTATCCATTTTTTCCTTCTCAAAAAGTAGGCTATATTTTCTTCTGGCCTGTGCACGCGAGGTTTTGGGTCCGATCTCCGCAGTGGTGTAACATCTAATTTCATCCCGTCAATTAAACATAGGCTACGTTAATTCCTGGGATTCAACAAGTAGCTCCGGGAACAACATTAGAAGGATTTTTGTTATCATCACTTACGATTATGATTTTACATGTCAAAATCTATAATTTTCTAAATGTCAATAAAGTGATGGGGTGGAACTGCAGGAGAGAGACGGCAACACGGTTGTAGTTTATTTTCAGAAGAGAATTATTGAGAATAATTTCTGCGCCGTCACTCAGAGACTTCCCGTGAATGGAGCCAAGCAGCACACTGCTCAGGTGAGGGAGCAGCTCTCTGAGAGCACGGGAGCAGAGAGAGCAAGGGAGCTGTGAGCTACGAGTTTTAGCTACTGAGTGGTGAACGGTGCGGAACAGCGAGTTGGCGAGTTTCTCTAGTAAGGGAGGGGCTCTACGAGCTTGGAGGGAGAGCGAGTGAGCTGTGAGCTGCCTGTGAACTGCGAGTCGGAGATGCTGAGTCCTGAACGGTGCTGAGCAGCGAGTTGGCGAGTTTGTCGGGTAAGGGAAGGGCTCTACGAGCTGTGAGGGAGAGCGAGTGAGCTGGAGCTACTGGGTCAGTCAATCGTTCTTTTCTGTATCAGCCTGTGATACAGCTCAGCTCGGGCAGAAAGGAGAGGAGACAGGGGAGTTGAGTTGAAATAATGACCAGAGCTGTTGCTTCAGCCACGTAGCTAATACAGCAATTAACTTGATACATTTACGCAATTGCAGTTAGAATATCAGTTGTGTGGCATGTCGCCAGTGAACTGCAAAGAGTTAATGGAGCAGTAAACGAGTTAACGGAGACAATGACTTGCAACTCCCAAAGAATCTCGAGTTTTGAACGATTCATTCATAAAATCGCACATTACTAGTGGTGACAACTCGTCACGCCCTATGGGGCAAATAAACTACCATTAGGAATGAAGCAAAATGTGAACAGACATGAGAAAAAATTGCACGTGCAGAGTACCTTCGCGGTAGTTTTTAGGAGATTTTTCTGATGAATTGCGCGGTACCGCCGAAAAAAAGTTGTAACTAGACCGAGTGAAGCAAGCGATCGTTGCCGTATTTGCAAGTGTTGTTTCATTGTGAAGTATGGAAACGGGAAACCTAGTCGTATGCACACTGAAAATCTGTATAATGTTTCGAATAGGGAAGGCAGCCGTGGACAAGTGTTCAACTGTCAAATTTGACCAATCAGAATGCTGCGTTCGTGGACGAATGGGGGGAATTCAAAAACCCCTGGTGTTCATGCAGGCTCTCTTTTCCCTCCCTCTCCCAAGTCCTCTTGCCGCCTCTCAACTTGCAGCTCCCATCACAAACAAGAGAGCCTGCTTGCAGGCTAAAATGTTATGTAAGTTCTATTGTAAATAACATATTGGCTCATGTGATCTGGAAGTCATTGCATTTTGATTTTATTCACAATTTACACTTCGTCTTAACTATTTCGGAATTGTATATTTAGGAATGACCGCGGCTCAGTCTGTGCAGGCCCGGACGATGCTGCTGCTGTGGCGGCGGGGCCAGACGATGCTGCACCCGTGGCGGGGCTAGATGATGCTGCAGCCGTGGCGGGGCCGGACGATGTTGCGGCGGGGCCAGGCTGGATAGATAACAGCAAGGGTATTAGATGCAAAACAGCAGGGCAACATGATTGATGCATCAGAACAGCATTCGTGTTATAATACAATTGTTTATCCCAAATAAGCCCTTTAATTGGACCAGAGCGTATTCCATCATAGCTGACATGAGAGAATAGCTCATGTCTACAGGTCACAGCCATGCTTATGTTCAGCTCACAATGGCACGCCTTATATGATCCTGTTACATGACTATATTGTAGTTTCATTCAAACAGATTACCTTAGTGGTGTGGAATCCGCAGCTGCAGGCCATGGACCCTCCGAATAGGGCAGTCTACCCACGGGTCTGCATGGGGCACTTCTCAATCTGAGAGGATAACATCTTTTAGTTACTCAAAGTTAATGGGGTCTTCTCAGGTGAGCTACAGGAGGTGTTACAGGTTACTTTGCTTTACCTTCTGATAGAGGTCGTGCCACTTCCGCTGCCGAGGAGCTGGTCTATTGCCTGCTCCAGAGGGCCAGACCCCTATGCTGGCAAATGCCCTCAACCTGGCCATCCACTCACCATTCCCCATGGCCTTGTTGCTCTTTGGCTTTGTGCTCATCTGCACATAGCGTGCAAAGGATTGGAAAGAAGTATATTCATACAAGTTCTGGATCCAATTCTTTACCATTAACATTTACCAACAGAAGGGATATTACCATATAATTTTCTCAATAAAGACCAATGTTAGAGCGAGCTGCATGATAGAATCTCTACTACTATAAAAAGTGCCCCCCCGTCCCCCATTCATTTCAATTGAATGACTAACTGGCATTCAAACAAAGCTTACTGCTAGCTAAATGATGCCATGCCAATATGACATGCTCTAACATTGCATTTTCCTTCGAACTGAACTTTAAAGTATTAAAAGTTGTTTGTAAATTCTTATTTCTAAGCATAATTATCGTTGGCTTGAGCCTGTTGGCGTAAACAAGCTGAAGCATACGACTGAAAAAACAGAACCAAAGAAAAAATCTTGATTAAAATTCAGAAATACCTTTCTATCTCAATTGTATTTAAGGTAGGTTTAATTCATACATTATCACGAAATGCCATAATGAAGGGATAAGACGTTAAGTTTGGAGGGCGATTGCATTAGCGATTGTTAGCTAATGCTAACCGAATTTACAATATAACCTAAGTCGAAACTCGAAAACACTGCTTTTTATGCGGGGAAAAAACTGTAGCATTTACATGACCAAGTGGCAATAAAGTAAACATATCAAGAATAAACAACTTACTTTGTTCCGGTGTGCGCTCGTAGAAATTGTGCTGTGGACTTGTTGTCATCCAATTTCAAAATGGATTAAGCAGCTGTGAGTGGCCGGGTCCATTGTCATCTCGTAACGTGATTGGCTCTCGTCCATTCTCACAATGGAGAGCTCGTTCCACAATTGGTTGAAAATATACGTAGTGGAACAGCCGAACCTGATCCAGGTAGCACTCCGAGCATCCTGGGCAGAACCCTGTGTTAGGATTGAAGGCATGCAAGTTACCACTACAAATGAACTGCCCCTTTTTTTGGCTGGCTGCTGTTTGCTTGCTACGACCTTTTTCAGGACAACCACCCGCTCGAAGCGACTGCTGTGCCCTTTTTCATACCCAAGCACCATGCCCTAGGGAAATCCAAGAATTAACACTGAAGCATGCTATCCAATTCTAATAGTAAAGGAAAAATGCTGAGAATTTATTTTCTGAAAATGCATTAACACTACAAAACTGTACACTTTACTGACTACTGGTAAAAGTCTTGCATGTTGACACAATGCACCAATCACTACCAGCATTCTTTTCCAACTTACAATCAACCGAGCTTTATACCAAAGAGATTACAAATTTTATATATAACTGTGCATGTACTTTATATATGTCCAAAGACCGAACTTTGGTATATGTCTGAGAATATGGAATATTAGGTCGGTAGAACATTAGCTCTTTAAAGCCCCACCTTTAGTCGGAAAGCTATCTAACATAGTTAGCAGACCTGGGGTGGATTACGCATAATCAGTGCGATTACGATTACGACGATTACGAGACATTTTAAAAAGATTACGATTACGATTACGATTGCTGTCCTCCAAAAATTTATGATTACGATTACATGGGTTTAGAATTTATGATTACGATTACGATTACTATCTAGATTACAATCATGATTATGACTGGTTAGACTAAGGTTTCTTTGTGGAGATATCTTTATAATGGTACAGGTAAATTGATGCATATATATTTAGAAAATGGAATGTGAAATGATTAAACTTTTTTTTGTATTGTAGAATTACTTGTGAAATAATAACAACTTGTACACAACAAATAATAACAACAGTCCCAACAAAATTAGAGATTGCGATTACGATTACGGGCCCATCGAGATTAGTGATTATGATTACGATTATGATTACAATCGTAATCATAATCGTAATTGTAATCCGGATTACAATCCGACCCCGGGTCTGGTAGTTAGATATCGTAGTTACCCAGCTTGGCGCTGATGTGGTGCTGATGTCTAACCGAACTTGAAGTGTCACAAGTCATGATAAAAGTATAACATATTTGGCACTGTGTACCTTTGAGTCATGATAGTTGATGTGAACTGTGGTGTCAACAGTACAACTGAGCCACTTTAGTGGCTTCCAGGTGGTGCCACCGGCAGGCACAGTGAGATACGGACCTAAAAATTTGGCTTTTTCCATGAGAAACCCATATCTACCTATGTGCCTAGTTTCACTCAATTCCAAGTGGGTCAACTGCGCACCGAATGTCAATCTCTCATGGAATGGCTCTTAAAAACGAGCTCAGGTGCTTCTGTAAAAACATTTCTCAGCTCGAATCTGACTTGATAATAAACTAATATTTTTGGGTAACCTTCCTTAATTCTGCGAGAAGCGGTGAGTATTTGATGCAGCAAATAGGAAAATTTGTCGAAGTTTTTTTGTTCTTATTTGGTAGAAGGCATTCTTCCTGAGTAATCCGATCAAAACGTTCTTTTGCTGCACACACGCACTCGCTTTTGTACCCTCTAATGAGGAATCTATTAAACAGGTTTGTAGCCTGCATAGAGTACAATGCATCATCAATGCAAAGCTACTACTCAGTGTGCGGACATTTATTATTTTTCGCTATCTTCATAGAACTCACTGGTGAGAAATTGTTTGGCAAGAAGCAATCTACAGTTTACTGTATACCCAATAAAGACATTCTATACCTTGCTTTAGAATTACAACACTTGAATTTCACTGCATTTGTATATAGGCCAAATGTTTTTGAAATACTAAAAATTACAGGTGGAAAGAGAACATGACTGTGGTTTGTGGCTTGGATGTAGTCACTACAGCAGCCATAACTCACGATTGAATGCCTCTTAATCTTCATATTATTGTGTTTTTGAAGGAAGAAGAACATATTAGGGCTGCAGGAATTTTTGTCAAGTGATATGAATGCAGAATTTGCAATTTAATGCCAATTATTTGTTCATTTCTACTTTTGTGTCCTTTCTAGCCAGCACCATGGGCTGTCTCAGTCAAGTGAAAATACATGGTTATGATGGTAGATGAATATCACAATGACCAATGATGTCACATAAGTGTCCATCTTTTCATGAAAAAGGTGTTCATACAGAAGAAATTGCCGATCACAGCAAGTGCATTATGCAGATTACAGAAATACAAGACTGGCATTTTTGATATCAACGTAAAAGGAGCATGATGAATCATCAAAAAGAGTGCATTGCTTATTTAGAAGACTTGAAAATTACAATGGGTAGCGAATGGAGGCACTGAATGATTATTCAATACATGAGTATTTGAAGACAGGGTGCAAGAGGGCAAACATGAGCCTGCAACTTTGAAAGACAGCTCTGCCCTCTACATGCTTTATGGCTAACTGAGCTTTATCCCATTTGGTACATTATCATAATGACAGAGACTTTAGTGTAAATGCAAAGTTTGTGCTGCGTGTAAAGTTCAGATGCACGAAGCACAGGAAGTTGAGGACTGGACTCAGGTGCAAGGATGGAGTTGGTAGTACTTTGTATGTATTACCCCTACTGCACGGCAGAAGGCACAGATGTTGCAATACAAAATAATCAGGAAACAAGGTTCCTTAAAGAATACTATGAGGAATACAGAGTCTGGGCTATAGCTGCAGTTACAATGTATTACAAATAAGAAAAACAAAAGGAAACGAGGTTCCTTACTAATTAAGTGCTGGCATAAACATAAACAGCTCTAAGCTTAAAGAGTTTAGAGTTAGATATGCAAATACGGAGAATAAGTCTATACAAGGCTAACATTGCTGCACAGGCATGGATTTACGAGACTTCACAATCAGACAGGGTGAGGCTCGGTCTTAAATACACACTGCTGCCTCCCAGTGGCAATGAGCAACAGGTGCAGATGACAATTGAATAATGAGGTGAAGTGCAGTCTGGGTTTTAGTAGATTGGTGAGCTGGACGGCTGGAGGCTTGGCCTGACAGTACCTTCCACCTCCCGGCATGCCTGATCTTCGGCTAGGAGGGCGCCCTCTGGGGCGCGGGCAGGCTGGTCCGGGTGGGCCTGGTGGAATTCAGCCAGGAGCTGCAGATCCAAGATGTCATTGCAATCTATCCAGCTCCTCTCCTCTGGACCATAGCCTTCCCAGTCTACCAGGTATGAAAGTTTACCTGCTCATCTTCTGGACTGGAGCAGTCTGTGTGCCCGGTAGGCTGGGCCTCCGTCTACCTCCAGGACAGGGGGAGGGTCTTCAGGGAGGGTAGCCTCCGCCAGGGGCCCAGAAATCACCGTCCTAAGCACAGAGGTGTGAAAAGTTTTATTTATGTAGTAGTGAGATGGCAACTGCACTGTGTAGCCAGATTGGTTGACCTTCAGGAGGACACGGAAGGGGCCAATGAACCTTGAGCTCAACTCTTTACAGTGCAGGCGGAGGCGCAGGTCCCTCATTGAGAGCTAGACTCGGACCCCCGGCTGGTACTTGGGGGAGTCTCGATGTTTCCGGTCTGCCTGGATCTTTGGGTGGCAGAGCGCCCTCCTGATCTGGATGTTGGTGGTTTCCAAGACCTTCTCCGCCTCCTTGAACCAGTCTGGTTCTGGTCCCACAGGCACAGGGGAGCTTGCCGTCCGAGCACGCACTGGAAGGGGATAAGTTCAGTGGAAGCACTCTTTAAGAGTGAATGCACACAACAATCGAGCAAGAGGTGGCCACAGTTGAAAAATCAACCTACCCCAATTTTGAGTTTATGAGAAGCGATTGGTGAGTTTTAAAGGGTTCTGGGGCTTATTTTTAAATTCTAGTTGAATTGAGTGAGAAAAACGGGATTTTAGAATTTCGCCGGTCCGTGACTAGAAATTTGGGTCAAATACACCAGCCCAAAAAACTCGCTTTTGGAAGCCAAACAACGCTTTTTCCTCACTTAAAAACACCTAATTTGCACAAAACAGACATCAAACAATTGATTTATGACAGAATTCCGGTTTTAGAGGATTTTCGCGGCAGCTAATTAGTGCATTCTTGTGGAGTCAAATAACAACAAGGTAGTTTACCGTGAACTAGAATGGCTCCAGCACTTGGGGCAGTGATTTTCATTGCTTCAAAATCAGGATTTACAACCTTGAAACATGATATTTAAAATATATCAAATCATTTTTGGCGTCTTAAGCGAGCACCTGAGAAATTGCCCACGAACCCAACCCAATTTTGTCATATTTGCCTGGTGAGAGACCGTTTACTTGATCCTTTTGTTTTGAAGCGAAGCGCGAAATCCCCAATAAAACACAATAACAACACTATGAAATACAAAGATAATAGTTTGGTTTGACTTATTTTCTGAGAGTGGTCACTCACTGGAAATTCTAGACAGACTCTTGCTCTGCTTAGGCATTATTTGGCATTCAGAATACCAGGACAAAGGGTTTGTTATGGATTATTCACATGTCCAGGAACGGTATTTCATCATGCAGGAAATCTCAAAAACCATCACCAGACACAGACGATCCACTGCTATTTTCATAGTTAGAATCTTTGGAATCTAGTTCCTAATTGAACTCCTGAAAGTGCTCTGCGATGAATCCCGAAATGATCGAGTCTCCATTTGAACCAAACAGCCGAGCTCGATTGTATGGCGGGCTGTCAAATCAGCCTGTGAGTTTTCAACCCTTGCGTGACATTGTAATGCCAAGATTACAGATTGATTATCAAAAAGTTGCTTTTATTTGTACTCACTGACAAATATCAAAGCGTTACTTTATTTTAGATTAAACTGTTCGCCAACTGCTTCAATTCACATAACGAATCAATTATTTGTTTTTGTGTGTTTGTGGTGTCATCACTTTTAGTGGAATTAACTAGTGACTCATGTTAGCTTGTGACTCCTGCTCATGCATTATTCAGTGTGCCTTTCGAAAATCATGTTCATGGTTTGGACAGTCAAAGTGATGGATGGGCAAACTGAGCCTACTTTGCCGCATTCACCGTATAAGAGAATAATTCCAACCAAAAAAAAGGAATATGACTTGGAAAACAAAGGGGTGTCAATGTGTAAAAAGGGCTGTGTAGAGCACCATCGATGCGATTTCTCTGCCTAAAAAAAAACACTAACACTCCTGTGATTCATTCCATAAAGCGTAAGCGGGAATAAGAGGTAATGTGGGAGAGGAATGGATGTACTTTGTAATCCCTTTTGGGTGCGCGCTCTCGTTTTTCTCTGCCCTCGCACAGAACACTATTAGTGTTATTTGTTGAATAACCTCACCATCTAAACCAGTTTGCAATTGAAACGTACCTGACCCAACAGAGAGGAAAACTCCTGTCTCCTGCAGTACAGTTTTCGATCCAGCTTTGCTGAGACCCCTCAGTGCTTTTGGCTTTTTCCTCGACAACGCACTTGCATTTTCCAGAGTTAACATTAATATTGATACTCAAGATCACCTTATGCAAGGCTTTCTGACATTTTGCACACCACTGTTTATTGGCCGATGATTTCTTTTTATTGTTGTTGGCATAAAATTTGGTACATACACTGTTATAAACTTGCACCTTTTTTGCCAGTTATTTTAACCGTAATTTTATGATAAGTTTACGCCAAAGTTCCGTGTATGTTAAGTGTAAACCACAGTTAAATGCACACAGGACTCCACCACCAGTTAAAATAACCAGGAAACAATGCATTGATTTAATTGTTAAATTCATCATCATCATCAGCTGTCACTCATTGCTGAGTAGGACGGCAACTTCTTTAATGCGAGTATAGTCCTATGCGATTTTGGAAGATCCTGCCACAGTTGGGACAGGTGAGAGAGTTGGGAGCTGTTGAAGCAAGTGAGGACATGCACAATGCTGGCTTTGTTGTCTGGTCTCTTCTTCCAAGTGGTCGTCGATCATCTTGAGTGACTGACTCACATGGCGGCGCTAGGCCATTCGGTCTTGAGCATCCTTCTCCCATGTTGAGATGCTGATGTTGCAGGCCTTCAGGAGCCATTTTAGGCAGTCTTTGACGCGCAGCTTGGGCCGACCAACTCTCCTCTTCCCCTCCTTGAGCTCGCCATAGAAGACTGCCTTAGGTAATCGGGAGTCGTCCATACGCACTACATAGCCTATCCATCTCAGCTGGTTCTGGGTGAGAAGGGCTTCAACGCTGGGTATTTTGGCTCACCGTCTCACCTTGACATTCGAGACTCTATATCTCCAGTGGATTTTCAGCAACTGTCTGAGCTGAGACATCTGAGTGCGTTGCAGTCTCTGGAATAGGCGGCGATACAGGATGTAGGTCTCTGATGAGTACAAGAGACATGACAGGACAACCGCACAGTATACTTTGCACTTGGTTTGCAGTCTGATGCCAGGGCGGATCCACACCTTGGTGCGAAGTTTGCCGAAGGCAGCAGAAGCTGCGCTGACTCACTTCTCCACTTCTTTCTCCAAGCTGTTGTCATGGGAGAGCGTGCTGCCTAGGTAGGTGAAGTGCTCGACAGAGGCATGCCTGTTCCCGTGAAGGAGGATGTCTGGCTGTGGAGGATGAGTTCCTGGAGCAGGCTGGAACATGACTTCTTTCTTGGTGACGTTGATAGTCAGACTAAGCTTGGAGGCTGCAGTGTTGAAGGAGTCGAGCATGTTCTGGAGCTCCTCTGCAGAATGAGATACCATGGCAGCGTCGTCTGCATAGAGCAGTTCTCTTGCACAGATGGTCCGTGTTCTTGTGCAAGCTTTCAGGCGTCTTATGTTGAAAAGCTGGCCGCCTGAGCAGGTGGTGAGGTACACGCCTTCGGTAGAGGCAGAGAGTTCCAAGACTGCTGTGATGTACAGAGAGAATAGAGATGGTGCGAGTACACACCCCTGCTTCACACCTTGGTTGACGCTGAACTTGACAGATGTCGCGCCTCGGACAGAGACTTGGGCCATCATGCCGGTGTGCAGTTGATCGATCAAGCTTGTGATCCCAGGTGGGCATCCATATTTCCTCAGCAGAGACAGAGGCATTGCCTGCTCTAAAACCATCTACGGACCGCAAAGATCTCACTCAAACCCGATACTTTCGGCTGATGCCACCACAGTACTCACTGAAGGGAATGAGATCCCGCTGGAAAGAACACTTTGAGGGGTTGCTAAACCAAAGATCTGATGCTGATCCCTCAGCTCTCGAAAGAATCCCCCAACGTCCCATCCAGTCAAGTGCAGATGAACCTCTCACTCTTGATGAAGTAAAAGTTGCTGTGAAGTTCCTTGCAAGCAACAAAGCCCCCGGCACAGATGGGATTCGGGCAGAGATCTATCAAAAAGGTGGAGATGACATCCTCGATGCTTTGTTTGATGTGCTAACCAACATATAGAAGGAGAGGAAGATCCCTCAGGATTTCAAGGACGCCAGCGTCATCCCAATCTACAAAAAGAAAGGAAACATTCAAGTCTGTGGCAACTATCGAGGCATCTCACTCCTGTCCAGCTGTGACAAAAATCCTCTAAAACCAGAAATCTGTCATCGATTAATTGTTTGATGTCTGTTTTGTACAAAATAGGTGTTGTTAAGTGAGGAGAAAGCGTTGTTTGGCTTCCGAAAGCGAGTTTTTCGGGCCGGTGTGTTTGACCCAAATTTCTTGTCAAGGACCAACGAAATTCTAAAATCCCATTTTTCTCACAAAATTCGATTAGAATTTTAAAATAAACCCCAGAACCCTTTAAAACTCACCAATCGCTTCTCAAAAACTCAAAATTATAGTAGGTTGATTTTTCAACTGTGACCACGATTCTGCCATTTTGCTTGATTTTTGCATGCATTCACTCTTAAGTAGTTCTGGGTATTGTTATGTATGAGTATTTTATGTAAAGTACTGTATATCATTTGTAAGTGCAGATTTGTCACATACTATTTGTGCTGCCTTACTGGTCAGCTATTTGTTTATTTTGTTCATCATTTAGCACCCTCTGGTGGTATGTCTGTAGAAAAACATGATCTGATGCAGTGCCACTTGTGTGTGATGAAATAGACTAGTGCTTTCTAGAAGTTTCTGGCTTCTTCTTGCCTGGAGGGGGCCGGGTCACCCAGGACTCCTGTAGATCTTTCCAGAATAATCCTAGTCTTTATAAATGCTGTGATTTTGCTCAGTGAGAAGAGTTTTGTTTGGCATCAGAGTTACATAGTGGCATTAGTGTTATTATAAGATTACAGTGGATTATTGTAGAAGTTTTTTTTTACTTAATCAGTGAAGAATAAATTTGTTTGAGTTGTCATTGCTGGTTTTCTTTGTTGTGATTTTCAAGTCATAACAGTATACTCCGTCCAGGGCAGGTATTGGGACCAATCCCTCTGGCACTGATGGCAGTATGCTCGGAGGAACCTCCCCAGGTCTGGGATGGATTTCTCTCGGCCTGTCCATTTGACTGAGGGTGGTATCCCAAGGTGAGGATATCTTTGGGTCCCAGCTTCCTAAAGAAAGCCCTTCACAATTGGGACGTGAATTGTGGCCCACGGTCGGAGACGATGTCCTCCAGAAGGCAAAAATTTCTAAATACCTGCTCAAATATAGTAGTTGGAACTTGGAAAGCAGATGGTAAAGCAGCAAAAGGCACAAACTTACTTTATATAACTGGTCAATGATCACCAGGATACATGTGTTACCTTCTGATGAGGGTAAAGCGGTAACAAAATCAACGACGATGTGTGACCATGGCTGATGGGGAACTTGCAGTGGATTAAGTCTACCTGCAGGCAGCTGTTGTGGGGTTTTGGAAATTACACAAGAGCGCACGGCTGCTTCTACATCAAAGCCCAGGTGGGGCCACCAATATTTTCGGCTGATAATGTGTGCTATTCTTTTGGCTACGGGATGTCCTGCTGACAGGGATCTTTGTGCCCACAGAAGCACTCTCTCACAAAGGTTAGCAGGAACGAACGTCTTACCCGCTGGCACCAAGCTAGTGGGGGGGGTCCGGTTCGTCTCCCTCGCTATCTCCCAGTCCAACCGCCACTTGATCAGGGCGAGGATGCAGAAGGATGGCAAAACTGGTTCTTCTGCTTCCGGATCCCTCTCTACCTCGTACCTTTGGGACAGCACATCTGCTTTGATGTTCTTTGAGCCTGGGCGATAGGTTATTGAGAAATAAAGCGAGTAAAGTGCCCACCTAGTCTGCCTTGGATTAGGTCGTTGTGCCTTTCGCAGATGCTCCAAGTTGCGGTGGTCTGTCAGCACAAGGAATGGATGACGGGCCCCCTCTAACCTATGCCTCCATTCTTCAAGCGCTAATTTGATTGCCAACAGCTCCCGGTGTCCTACGTCGTAGTTAGCCTCTGCGGGTGTGAGCTTGCGTGAGAAGTAAGCACAGGGATACAGCTTCTGTGCCGTCCCGTGCCGCTGTGACAGCATAGATCCTATGCCTGCACTGGAGGCGTCAACTTCCACTACAAAGGATTTTTCTGGGTATGGTAATTTGAGTATAGGAGCAGTAACAAATTGATTCTTGAGTGTGTTGAAGGCATGTTGACGTTCCGGATTCCATCCCAGGTTTTTGGGTTTCTCTTTGAACAGCTGCGTCAGAGGATGGGCAACCACGCTGAAGTTTTTAATGAAGCGGCGGTAGAAGTTTGCAAATCCCATGAAGCACCAGAGTGCTTTTATCATCTGTGGGATTGGCCATTCTGCTACTGCCTTCACTTTCTTGGCTTCCATAGCCACTCCCTTTGGTCTGATCATATAACCAAGGAAGGAGAAGGTGCATTAGTGGAAGAAGCATTTCTCTGTTTTGACATAAAGCTTATGTTGTTGTAGGTGTTCGAGTACTCTCCTCACCTGCTTCACATGTCCTTCATAGGTACCGGAGTAGATAAGGATGTTGTCGAGGTAGGCGATGACGAATCTTTCCAGCATCTCTCTTAGCACGTTATTGATGAAGGACTGGAATGCAGAGGGGCATTAACGAGTCTATACGGCATGGCGCAGTACCCGAAGTACCCATAGATGGTGCTAAAGGCCGTCTTCCACTCGTCTCCTTCCCTAATACAGATTAAGTAACAGGCGCTGCGGAGGTTGAGCTTTATGAAGATTTTTGCGCCTCGCAGCTGCTCCACAGCGCTGGGGACCAGGGGGAGTGGATATCAGTACTTCACAGTGACATCATTAAGACCTCTGTAGTCTATGCAAGTGCAGAGACCTCCATCCTTCTTCTGTATGAAGAAAATTTGCAGATGCGGGTTAACTGGAAGGGCAAATGAAACCCCACTATAGAGCTTCTTGTACATACAGCTCCATTGCTTGAGTTTCAGCCAATGAGAGGGGGTACACAGAGCTCCTGGGGGGTGAAGCACCAGACAGGAGCTCTATGGAACAATTCCATGGACGATGCACAGGTAACTGGGTCGCTTGGGTTTTGCTGAACACCATCTGCAAGTCCCAGTACTCTTTGGGAATTTTGGGCTGGTCTCCTCTGTCAGGACTCTCAACAGTTGTAGAGGCAATGGTGAGGGGGCAGCAGTGCTGCCGACAGAAGGGTGACCGGAAACTGAGACGTCTTGCGTGCCAGATGATGATGGGATTGTGTAATAACAGCTATGGAAGGTCAAGGATTATTGAGTGGCTGGAGTACTTTAGAAGCAGCAGTGGGAGTTCCTCCAGATGGCGTTCGTGGATGCAGCTTGGGAGATCGGAGCCATCTGGTGGGTCACGCTGCAGTCTCCCACAGGTTTCTCATCTATTGCTTCCATAGTGAGGGGAGTGCAGAGCTGGTGAACTGGGGAGTTGTCGCACCAGCTGTATGGAGATGAAGTTGCCCGCTGTACCGGAGTCAATCAGGGCCTCTGTGCAAGGGGCTACACCGTTACAGGATACTCTGACTGGGATCCTGAATCATTTTCCAGTAATAGCAGTAGATGACACCTTTACCTTGGGAGGCGCTGTTCCTCCTTCTTGACTCTGGGTGCAGGGGCCGGTATTCTTCCAGGTGCAATGCTCTGTTGGTTTGTAGTGCCCTAGTTCTATGGGCTCCGCCTTCTCTGTTGGCAGCTGTGTGAGGCCTCTGGGCTCAGCCCACCACCTCTCCTGCAGAAGCTGGTCCAGGCTGATGGCTGCACTGATGTAGGATGGCAGGGACATTTCCAGGTCCCTGCAAGCCATCTCTGCCCAAAGCTCTGGACACAGCCCCCTTCTGAAGATGGATAGGAGTGCAAGCTCATTCCATCCGCTGGCTGCAGGCAAGGTGCGGAATTGAAGGTTGTAGTCCACTGCGGTCTTACTTTCTTGGCTCAGGTCCAGCAGCCAGTCCCCAGCCTTCTTCCTGGGGTGATGAAGGACCGAGCAAAACTGCTGGAGGACATCAGCATAGGTGTTAAAAACCAATTCCCCCCAGACAGCTGTCACCCAGTCAAGCGCCTTGCCAGTGAGGTGGGTCACCACTGCTGCAATCTTCTCTGCTTCACTCAGGGCTGGATGTTTGGTGAAATACAAGGCGTACTGAAGGATGAAGCCTTTTCAAGCAGTGGGATTTCCATCATAGCGCTCAGGCAGGCGCTGGCGAATCACCCCGGGAAACAGCTGAGCGAGACTACAGTTCGGCAGGGGAGATGGAGGGAGGTGCTGGTGGCGGTGCACGGGAGAGGAAGAGTTCACGGATCCCAAGAACCAATTCTTCCAGTGTGGCCCCCAGATGGGCGATCTCCCTCTGCTGTTCTGCCACCAGCTGGTAGAGGTCAGGAGGCTGGGCAGCAAACTCTCCCACCTCAGGGGGGCAATGGGATCCCTGCTGAGTCCATTAAAAGTGAAGTCTTCTGTAATGTTTGTGCTGCGTGCAAAGTTCAGATGCATGGAGGACAGGAAGTTGAGGACTGGACTCAGGTGCAAGGATGGAGTTGGTAGTATTTATTACACCTAAGTGTGCAGAAACTGGGTAAGTAACAGTTTTGCATCTAATGGTACTGAGGTGTTCAGCTATGCAGATTTTGAGTTCACGCTTTGTCTTTCCCGTGTATTCTTTGTCACATGGGCAGGAGATAAATAATGCCTCCAGTATTACATGTGATAATACCTTTTAATGGGAATTTTTTTGCCAGAATGAGGATGTTTAAAATACCGACGTTTGTAAATGCTATTGCATTGAGCACAAGACACACATCTGTAGTTACCATTAGGAATAAGGGCAAACTATTGTTGTGGAGACACAGAAAAGGGGATAAATCAGACTTGACCAAATGATCTCTGAGGTTTGGGACCTAAAGAAAACACAACAATGGGGGGCTCAGAAAAAGCTGTGTGTAAAAGTCTATCTGTCTTAAGAATATGCTAATGTTTGTATAAAATATTTTTGATTTGTTCAGCACTCTTAGAATTGTAGGTGGAAAAAAATAATAGAGGATTGTTCCTTTTTTTTCTGAATGACTATTGAACAATTCTGACCTCGGTTTTGAGTTGATCCTTTTAATTAACCTCTTAAGCCCTAAGCCTCTGGTTCAAAAAATGGCATGCCCAGAATGGAATGAGTATATCTCTGCTACTACTCAGTCCATTTGAATTATCTTGGTATCATAATAAAGGTAACACCATTTGGGATTTATGTTGTGGTGTAAAAATCAGTATACTGTATATGTCATTGAGTCTGAGTAAATGAAGATGGAACACATCATAAATGAAAGATCTCATTTGCGCCTAACAAAGTTTTACTTCTATCCCTTGTGAACTTATTTAGTTGCAGTCTGAAACCTCTAAAAAATTACAACCCAGAATCTCATCATTATCTGTGCCAAAGTTTATTCTAATCAAGTAAATCAGAGCAAAATTAGAGAGGAATGTCTAGGTCGCTTCTCCAAATGGGCAATTCAGGGACCTTGTGTGCCATTTCAAATTTTCAGATACAAAACTGTAAAACTCATTTAATTTCACTTATATGTCACTACAGGCATACATTCCATCCAAATACAACCACTTTTTTAATTTTAAAAATTAAAAAAAAATTATTATTTCTGCTGGCCCTGTATACATTTTCCCATTCAAACAAAATACATACAAAGAAAATGAAGTTTTGACTCAGCTGGAGCAGATTCATTTAAAAAAGAAACAAGTAAATAGACAAAATTATAAATACAAAAATATAAATGCAAAATTATAAAAATTAAAAAGAACAAAAACCCCAGTAATTACTTGTCCAAGAATAATGCTTTTACTACCTAAAGAAGAGCATATCGTCATGGGATTCAAACCCTAGATTTCCAAATGCAAGCTCTTCGTCTAACTGCTAGACTATCCAGCTAGCCAATCTACCACCATCAAATTGCCCATATAAAGAGTGAGTGAAACACGTCATGCACCCCGATTTAACATTGTATTGTTGCCAGTCTTTGTGCTTGTGCTTAATTGCGCAAGGATTTTCAGTCAGTAAAGACTTTGTAAATAACTGTTGAATATTTAGCGGATAATCATACCGAAAATACCACAAATAAACCAGTTAAGAGTTTTATTGTCGCGCTCTTTAAGTACACGTAAATGAGTAATGGACTCAGTTTGACGCACCGGGAACGCGAGCCTCTATCTCAAGCTAGGTTTATGCGATTAAGGTGGTTTAGGGCTCGTTGAAAATGTCAGAGCCCATAGAATCAAATGGCCACCCTCAAAGTCTTACTGACAGCATCACAAGCCGATCACAGAAAAGAAAATACATTGAGTGCGAGCTGAATGCTCAGAATCTGACATCCTTTGAAGTAGTGCCCTGGGAAAAAACATGCATGGAGACTGGCAGATCTAGTTTCGATATAACACGGACACATTGGGCTAACAATAGCAAGCGCAGATTTACCCTTGAACACAGTTTTTTGTTGCAAAATATCAAAGGTAAGAAAACATTTTTGCTCATTGCTGTAGATTGTATAGTGTATGCCTGCCGTTCTTTGAGTGTGGTGTCGGTTTAAAATGACATGGTTTATATCGCTGGATTTTGTGAACTTTCCTCTTTCATATTATGTATGGTTTGTATGCATAGCACAAATTCAGTAGAAATGCTAGTGATTGAGCTCTGATATTATTTTGTCCTCTGTTTTGCTACAAGCTTATTTACTTGCTTGGTGCTTGAATTGTGTTCGGTTTAGGTAAAAATGGTCATCATGTGCTTTTCGCCAAGTTTCTTCCCTTTAATTGGATATGCCCTATGACGATGTTGCAATTAGGAAACATGCTGTATTTATGATGCGTAATGATCGCCCTCGGTACCGGGGGCGTTCGGGTTTAATAGGTTAAGGGTATTATTTATCTGTGTGTTATTATAACCCCTTGCTTTGAATTTCCTTTGCATATCAGCCAAGTTACAATTCAATTCAGAGGGGTTTTTTTTTACAAATTCTTTTCACTATACAGAACTGGCTGTATGGTGAACTATTCTTTAAAGGAAGGGGATGACAACTGTCTGCCCTAAGCAAACTATTGCAATCAGACAGTTTCTTGTGCAAGTCTGTATAGGGAACAGGTCATTTGGACCCTGTACCTGTTGGACCCATACAAGTTGGACCCTGTCCATTTGGACCCCTGACCCGAACCGTTTGGACCCCATACCATTTGGACCCCAGACCAGTTGGGTTAGGGTTAGGGTTAGGGGTAGGGTCTGGGGTCCAAACAGCATGGGGTCCAACTGGGCAGGGGTCCAACTGGCATGGGGTCCAAAAGACCTATATCCGTCTGTATATAGCACATTAACATCCCCTTGGATAATCATGAGATCCAAAAAACTGATAGCAGTCATATCAAAATTCATTAAAAATTTCAAATGGTCTGAGCATGAATTTTTAAAGGAAAGAAAGAAATTGAGTTGTTCAAGACTACCATGAAACAAAAGAAAATATCATCTATATATTGTTTCCAAATTAAAAATGTTGGCCATGAACTCATTGTAAGTAGGATTGAAAATCTTGGTCTGTTTTTTTTTTTTTTTTTGTGGTTCTATATAGACTTTGTTTTATAAGTTATGAATTAATTTAAAAAGATACTTAATTTACTTAATGGTTGTGGTCTTGCTAATTTACCTTGTTAACTTTTCTGTGATTGGGCAGGTGACACAGATAGCTAGCACCTGTGCACTAGTGTCTTTACCTGCAATCAAACTGGTTTGTCAATTAACTCGAATGGCACCTATGTACTAGTGTTTTTAACTTCAGTCAAATGTGTGTTTTGGAAGAAGAACTCTGAGGGCAGTTGTCCTGCCGAAACATTGGTTTTATTAATGCCTTGATTAATTGTAATAAAAATTTATTTGCATCAGAGCGATGAGTGTGAAGCCAGTTTCAATATTTTTTTGTAACTGAATAAAATATCTGTAAAAATGAGCAAATCCCAAAAACCTCTGCACTTCCTTAATGGTGTGAAGCTGTGGCTAGGTCTGGACAGACTCTACCTTGCTAACGTCCATCTGAACCCCAGTAGTTCTGATGACATATCCGAGGAAGGATATAGCGCTTTGGTGGAAACTGCATTTCTCTGCTTTTAAGAATAGCTGGAACTGTCTCAGTCTTTCAAGAACTTGGGTAACATGAGTTATGTGAGTACAGAAGTCAGCAGAATAGTTTAAAATGTCATCAATATAAAATCGCCACAAACTGATTCAGGTACACACAGAGAATTTCATTCATAAAACCCTTGAACACTGACAGCGCATTAAGCAGCCCATATGGTATTATTCAGTGCTCAAAGTGGTCAGTAGGGGTGACAAACGCCATGGTCCAATCTGTGATGGTGCGTTCAGGAACCACACGCGAGAACCGAAATTCCAAAAATCGTAAGCCTTTATTGCAAAAATGGGTCGAGACCAGAAGACACAGGAATTGCCAAGCCAAAATCAGAATCCAAAAAGTGAAGTCAAAATAACAGGCAGGGGTCAGAACCAGAGAAGCAGATGTGCAGCGGTACATGAAACAGAAATCCAAAATCGTAGTCAGAATCCAGAAGGGTAGGTCATACACAGGGCATCAAAAACAGGAATTGTGGTCATACAGAAAATGGGTCTAAATCCAAACAGGAACAAACAAGAACAGCAAGGGCAAGGCAATCTCAAGGTCGTATAAAAAATGTCGTAAGAGAAGCAATAATCAAAAGGCATACAAGGAGCTCTGCACAAGTGAAAACTGATCAACGTTCTGACAGGGAACAAACTGCAGTGAAGACCTTAAATGGACGAGAGGGAAGTCACATGCTATGCAGGGCCAGGTGAATTGGATAAGAACTAATTAAAAAGGGAAGCACACACGGGGAGGTCCTAAACCACAAATAATTAGCAATCGCCAAGACATGGACAGGATCCACGAAGACAACCTATGACAGATAAACAGCTCCTGTCAAGGAGTTCTACGTGCACAGACAAGGAGTGCAGGATAGCAATTAAGAACGTGCGAGAGATCCCGTGGAAACACAGGAAGATGTAGGGAAAGTAAAGCAAGGGGCGGAGACTAGAACAGTGCGAAAGCTGAGAATGCATTAGTATTAATTAGTAGTGGTGCAACTTGGGGGGATTCTGGGAAGCATGCGTGCGTGCTAGACGGTCTCCTTGCAGCTCCCGCTGAAATATATTTTATTGGTGCTTTTGCAAACTTTTACCAAGTTATCTTTATCCCAAAGTTGTAAGAGACTTGAGAGACTGGAAATATGCCAGAAACGAGACAGAAGACTAAAGATATGCACCCCTCCACAGCTGACTCCGATTCAACGGCTAAGCTAGCTAACCAATCTGGCTTGTGCTCCCCCTCGCCCGTAGTCATGGATGCCGCTGCTGACTTTCAAGCCGCCATCGACAAACTGAGGAACGAAAACCTCGAGTCGCTTGCAAACTTTCAGAAAGAGTGTGGTGCGGCTATTTCAGCTGTGCAGCGGACGGTTGATGTACACGGGAGAAAGCTTCAGGACGTGGAGCAGTCCCTAACCGACACTTGTGACCAACTCGTGGGGCTAGGTGAGACGGTAGCGCGGCTAACGAAGGAAAACGAGGCCATGAAGAAACAACTCGACTACTTGAGCAATTACACACGAAGAGAGAATATCCGCATTTTTGGCCTACCCGAATCAGTGGAGATGCCTAAACCGGTTGATTTTGTGTGTCACCTCCTCTGTGAAGTTTTTGGCCCCAATGCCTTTGAAATGCCTATTATCGTTGACCGCGTCCACCGAACCTCCGCACCCAAACCACCAGCTGAGGCCAGGCCAAGACCACTTCTGGTTCAGATGCACAGCTATAGAATACGTGAATTGGTGCTGCGTCTCGCCAGCCGCCACGAGGGGCCGATTCTGTACCGTGACAAGCGGATTCACTTTTTCCCCGATGTCAGCCCGGAGGTGGCCCGGCTCCGCTCCTCGTTTACTGGTGTGAAACGCAGACTTCACCAGGCTAACATCACCTTTCGTCTCTACCATCCCGCCCGTCTGGTTTTCATGTGGGACAACCAGAAGGTGAGCTTCACCGAGCCATCGGAGGCTCTCCGCTTCATTAACCAACGTATGCCAGCGACCTCCGGCGATTCCACCAGCGCAGCTGACACTTGATTTGGCTTCTCAGCAGTGGTGAGCTAACATAGCTTAACCAACTCCGTTTGCCATCCAGATGGCGTTTTGTGACACATGACTGTGTATGCTTAAAACGTATGTATAAGCTTCTTGTCGGACTCCCACTGCAGTCTGTCTGCACAGATAGCTGTCGTTGGGTTATTTCCCCTCAATGACTTGGGTTAGCCTTGTTACTGTTTGTTAAAAGTGACCCACTCGGTGTTAGCTGTTAAGAGTGTACGTTGGACTTGGACTGTATTGCGGCGGCACGTTTAACCTTTTCCTATTGTTCTCCCTCCAATCCTAATTGCCGCCTGCCTTCATGTATGCTGTTCTGTGCACATGTAAATTTGCAGTTCTTTTCGTTTTGATACTGGTAAGATAACGTCACTTTCTTCTACTCAGGTGAGCTTGAATTAAGTACTGTGTTTTCCCCTCTCCTTTTTCTTTCTTTCTTTTTTTTTCAAATGGACTCGGATGTCCTCAGCTAAAGAGACTGCAAGTCGAGCTGTTTTGCTGTCATGTTAACGTGGACTCTGTGGTACTGCTACGTTTGTGTAGAGAGGGGGAAAAGAGGAGAAATGGATTGGGAGGGGGGAGAGGAAGGGGCGGGGGGGGAAGCTCAGCTGAGATTGGCAGCTATAAGTTAAATGCACTTTTATTAGCTCATGCTGGGAGTAGTTGTTCAATGCCCATCCAGTGTGTTTTTATTTATTTTTTGTTTATTCATTTCTTGTTTATTCCACCTGATTTAACAACACACGGTATCTCAGTTCCTTTTGGATTGGTTTATTAAATTCCCATTTCCTTTGTAGAATTATTTCCCCAGCCTAAAATGTTTATTTCATTTTTTTTTCTCCTTTCACTGCCACCCAGATTATTATTATTATTATTATTATTTGTTTTGTCTTTTTCGCTCACCTCTATATATTCACTTTTGAACTCTGTTTTTGGTCATCTTAACCGCCTTGATTTGTTGTTTGTCTCTGGTTTGAAGATCTAGCCAATTTTCTAAAATATTGTAAGTATAAAAAGTTTGATATTTTCCTGTTTGTTTTCCATTTAGCCAGGATGCTGCTAAACAGGCATTGCAGTATGTATATACATACAGTTACGAAGTGTTGTAGGGTAGGTTGCCTTCACCCCGTTTGGGGGGGTGAAGTGCATTTACTTCAGTTTAGTCGTGTTTTTTTTGTGTTTGATTCTTCTTATATCTATTTTTTTCACTTTTTTTATTTTCTTTTTTTTTCCTTTTTCTTTTGGTGTGTTCCTTGTAGTTGCGTCTCTGTCCACCCCTCCCCCTCCCCACCCCGTCCCGCCACACAGGTCCAGTTGCCACTGCTTCCTCACCTCGGTGAAAGGTAATTATGCCAATAAACACTCTCTCTAGGAAATTACATACGAATCTGGTCAGCTGGAATGTAAACAGTCTAAACAATCCTGTGAAAAGAAAGCGTGTACTTGATCATCTTCAACACCTGGAAACGGGCATTGCCTTTTTGCAAGAGACACATCTTCGTACATTAGACCACTTTAGGATCAGAAAGGGGTGGGTGGGGCAGATGTTCCACTCTAACTTTCATTCTAAAAGCAGAGGTACTGCAATCCTCATCCATAAAGATGTTCCTTTTTCTGTATCCAGCTCCATTTCGGACCCTAATGGTCTCTATGTGATGGTCTTTGGCACCCTGTATAATACAGCCCTCGCACTGGTTAACATCTATGCTCCTAACTGGGATGATGTTAATTTTTTTAATAACCTCTTTAGATCTATACCAAATTTAGACACACACCATCTAATCCTTGGCGGTGATTTTAATTTCGTTCTAGACCCTGCCCGTGATCGTTCCTCCAATAAACCATATCCTGCCTCTAAATCATCTAAGGTAGTTAAATCATTCTTGGAGACCTACAATTATGTGGACCCTTGGCGTTTCAAATTCCCTAACTCCAGATCCTACTCTTTCTTTTCTTCTGTTCATAATTCATTCCCACGGATTAATCATTTCTTTATTGATGCTTTTTTACTTGGTTCCATTAGAGCTTGTGATTATCAAGGTATTGTTGTCTCGGACCACTCACCACTCAAACTTGAGCTCGTTTTACAGGAAAGACCCCCAAACAGGTCGTGGCGCTTTAATCCTCTTCTCCTCTCCAACCCTGAGTTTGTCACCTATGTTTCAAACCAAATTGACACATTTCTTTTGACTAATCCTGTGGCTGATACTTCTTCATCTATCCGCTGGGAAGCTTTAAAGGCTTTTCTGCGGGGACAGATAATTTCTTATACATCCCATGTAAATAAGCTTCGCAAAAGCAGAATCCCTGACCTCACTTCCTCCATTCTCCGTCTAGATCAGCAATATGCAGTAAACCCTACTCCTGAGCTCCTTAAAGATAGGATCGCTTTACAAACAGAGTTTGACCTCTTAACAACTCAGCGCGCAGAGGAATCACTACTTAAATCCCGCCAAAAACTATATGAAGACGGGGATAGACCAACTAGACTTTTAGCCCATCAGCTTCGCCAAAAAGCTGCCTCTCGCACCATTCCTTCTATAAAAACTGTCTCCGGCTCTATCACTTCCGATCACAAGCTCATCAACGTTGAGTTCAAGAAATTCTATTCAAGTCTTTATACTTCTGACGCTCAGCTTAACCCAGCCCAGTTTGTTGATTTTTTCAGTAATTTGAATATTCCCAAAGTAAGCCCTGAGGATGTTTTGTTACTTGAAGAAACTATCACCCCTGAATTTATAAAAAAATCTATTGCTTCAATGCAAAGCGGGAAGGCTGCAGGGCCGGACGGCTTTCCAGCCGATTTTTATAAAAAATTTTCAGACAAATTAGTGCCCCTTTTGCATGCGATGTACACTGAATCCTTTCACACAAAAACTCTTCCTCCGACTTTGTATCATGCCACCATTTCACTCCTCTTGAAAAAGGACAAGGATCCCCAGTGCTGCTCTTCTTTTCGACCTATAAGCCTCCTTAATCAGGATTTTAAGGTTCTGGCTAAAGCTCTAGGTCTCCGTTTGGAGAGGATTCTCCCAACCATCATTTCTAATGATCAAACTGGTTTCATCCGTGGCAGACAGTCATTCTGTAATGTACGAAGACTGCTCAATATCTTGCATACACCTTCCCAACATTCAGGTGCTGAGGCTGTAATTTCACTAGACGTGGAAAAGGCTTTTGACCGCGTCGAATGGGATTATCTTTTCTCTGCTCTAGAGCAGTTCGGTTTCGGTCAAAATTTCATTTCTTGGCTCAGGTTTTTATATGCATCACCCATGGCTTCTGTACTACTAATTTTCAAGTGTCCGACCATTTCCATCTAGGTAGAGGCACAAGACAGGGGTGTCCCTTAAGTCCCCTCTTGTTTTCCATCGCTATTGAGCCTCTTGCCATAGCTTTGAGACAGGATGATAGGATAGAGGGAATTATTTGGGGCGGTCAGACACATAAGGTTTCCCTCTATGCGGATGATCTCCTTTTTCTCTCTAATCCCAATACCACTCTCTCTCACGTCTTATCTCTGCTCAGCACTTTCGGGGCCATCTCAGGGTACAAACTTAATTTGCATAAGAGCGAATATTTTCCCATAACACCCCCCCCCCCTCGGCAAATTGACATACCATTTAAGATTGTAAAGGACTCATTTAAATATCTTGGTGTGACTATCACTCGGACATACTCAAAACTATTTCAGGCTAATTTTGCTCCTCTTCTTGAGCGCTGTAAAGCTGACTTTGCACGATGGGCAGTCCTTCCTCTTTCTTTGATTGGCAAACTTAATTCAGTGAAGATGAGCATTCTCCCTAAATTTCTTTATTTATTTCAATGTCTCCCCATTTTATTACTCGCTCATTCTTTAAAACTTTACAATGACTAATTTCTGACTTTATCTGGGGGGGTAAACATGCACGCATTTGTAAAGAGTTCCTTGAGAGACCCAAGCGGCTTGGGGGCCTTTCTGCTCCTAACTTTCAACTATACTTCTGGGCGTCAAACTTGACCAACATGTCTTTTTGGCTTTTATCTTCTGACAGTATAAACTGTCCAGCATGGGTCAATATCGAGGCCTCCCTTTGCCATCCGTACTCCCTCTCTGCTCTCTTAGGGGCATCGCTCCCGCTCCCAGTTTCAATCCCCAAACATAATGTTGTTGTGTGGCATTCTTTAAGAATTCTGAAGCAATTTAAACTTTCCTTTGGCCTGCAGAACATCTCTCTCTTCTCCCCGCTCTCTTACAACCCCTTATTCCCCCCCTCTGGCTATTCCTCTGTTTTTAAAATTTGGCATGCCAAGGGCATCCAAAAACTGGAGCACTTGTACATAGATGGTGTCTTCGCCAGTTTCACACAACTTAAAGAAAAATTTGATCTGCCACGGTCTCCTTTTTTCAGTTCTTGCAGGTGAGGGATTTTATTAGGAAGAAGTTCCCAGACTTTCCCTCTCTCCCACCTAAAACTCACCTTGATCATATTATGAACATGCTTTTCCACTCTCAAAGGGGGAGGCTGGCCAAAGTTTATGAATACATAATTTCAATTAATATGTCCTCTTTAACTATTATAAAACAGCACTGGGAAGAGGAGCTTGGCTTTGACATCTTGGATGACATTTGGGATGCAGCCTTGGATCGTGTACACTCCTCATCCATATGTACACATCACAGTCTTATCCAGTTCAAGGTATTGCACCGCCTACATTATTGTAAGACTGCCCTGGCAAAAATTTACCCACACATTGACCCCCTGTGTGATAGATGCAAAATGCTTCCTGCAACTTTATATCATATGTTTTGGGGTTGCCCTGAATTAGATCGATTCTGGTCCTCTTTTTTTGATTTATTCTCTAAAATATTTTAAAAATCTGTTACTCCCTGCCCCCTTATGGCCATTTTTGGTGTAACCTCAGAAAACATATCTATGACCTCCTGTCAACGCAAGGCTTTGGCATTTTCCTCTAACTAGCGCGGCGGTTGATTTTGCTGGACTGGAAGAATGCTGCTCCACCCACCCACACACATCTCATCAAGAGTATCATGTGTAATCTCAAATTAGAAAAGATCAGGTATACTGTTAATGGTGCTCTTCAAAACTTTCATAAGACATGGGATGACTTTATTGAATTTGTAAAGCAATTAGATGGGCTTCAATTGGAGTGATAAAACTTCCAGCTGACCCACTGTAACTATACCCTGGCTGAGGACGATTAATTGAATGCGCGACTGGCCCCCCCGCCCCCCAGTCCTTCCCCTCCTCTTTATGTTGTCCTTTCCTGTGTGTGTGTATGTGTCTCATTGTCCCTTTCTTTTTTCTTTTTTTTTGTTTTTTTGTTTTACTTCTATTTCAGTTTCATTTTTTTTCTTCTCATATGGTTATTTTATTCTATGTGCATTGTTTTGGTGTATTTTGATTCTCTATAATCTTGGTATTATTATTACTTTTGTATTTACCCCCTTTTTTTTTGATGTACTGGATTAAATCCTTTGTGACCTGACAGTTGTTATAAACATGCATTCATGGAAAATTCAATAAAAATAATTTTGAAAGAAAGAAAGTAGTGGTGCAACTTTACAAATAAACCCAATTGCTCGTTAGTTAGTAGTATGTACATGGATTAGTTAGGTTAGTAAACTATGATACAGAATATAAATGTTAGTATTATTAGTAATCAAGGAAAGCAAGGCAAAGGAAGTAAACGAGAATTGAAGTAATAATTTGAAACACCAGAAACCACTGAAATCACCCGAAGCATGTAAGCACGCAGACTGGGAGAACGGACTGAACCAAACTGATCACAAGATGGGTGACAAGTGCAATGAATACAGAAATGGCATGAACAGAAAAACCGGGATATATAATAAGCAAAATGAATAAAGAAAAGATACGGCAAAAACACAGAATCATGGCAGCAAAAACACAGAACCATAACAGTACCCCCCCAAAGAAACGCCTCCTGGCGTTCAACGACTAGGTCTGGGGTGATGAGCGTGAAAGTCTCTGATTAGCTGCAAAAGAGCAAAATGTGATGGGATCCAGCTTCTATGCTCTGGACCGTAGCCCTCCCAGTCGATGAGGTACTGGAAGCCATGGCCCTGACGACGACAGTCCAGAATGGTGCGGACCGTGTACAACCCCAATTCCGAAATAGTTGGGACGAAGTGTAAATTGTGAATAAAATCAAAATGCAATGACTTTCAGATCACAAGCCAATATGTTATTTACAATAGAACATAGATTGCGTTTCAAATGTTGAAACTGAGACATTTTACATTTTTATTCACAAAATGAGCTTATTTCAAATTTTCTGGCTGCAGCAGGTCTCAAAAAAGTTGGGACACAGACAAAAAAGGGCTGAAAAAGCTATTAATATATAAGAGAATCAGCTGAAAGAACATTTAGCAAGTAATTAAGTTAACTGGCATCAGGTATGACTGGCAATAAAAGTGGTGTCCTAGAGAGGCTGAGTCTCTCAGAAGTAAAGATGGCCAGAGGCTCTCCAACCTGTGGAGGCTTGCATTAAAAAATTGTGGAATACTTTAAAAACAATGTTCCTCAATGTCAAATTGCAAAGGCTTTGAAGGTCTCATCATTGACAGTGCATAACATCATCAAAAGATTCAGAGAAACTGAAAAAATCTCTGTGTGTAAAGGACAAGGCCGAAGACCTTTACTGGATGCCCGTGATCTTCGGGCCCTCAGACGCCACTGCATCACTCACCAGCATGACTCTGTCATTGACATTACTAAATGGGCCCAGGAATACTTCAGTCCGCCGTGCCAGCCACAGATGCCACCTAAAACTCTTTCATGCAAAAAGGAAGCCATTGTTGAGCATGATCCAGAAGCGCCGCCGTGTTCTGTGATACAAGGCTCATTTAAAATGGACTGTAGCAATGTGGCAAAGTGTCCTGTGGTCAAACGAGTCCAAATTTGACATGCTTGCTGGAAATCATGGACGTTGTATGCTCCGGGCTAAAGAGGAGAAAGACCACCCCTCCTGTTATCAGCGTTCAGTTCAAAAGCCAGCATCTCTGATGGTATGAGGATGCATTAGTGCATATGGTGTGGGACACTTGCATGTTTTAAAAAGCACCATGAATGCTGAAAGGTATACAAAGGTTTTAGAGCAACATATGCTCCCCTCCAAGCGACATCTATTCCAGGGAAGGCCTTGTGTATTTCAGCAGGACAATGCAAAATCACATGCTGCAGCTATTACAACAGCATGGCTTCGTAGTAGAAGAATCTGTGTGCTGAACTGGCCTGCCTGAAGTCCTGATCTTTCACCGATTGAAAACATTTGGCGCATAATTAAATGAAAAGTCCGTCAAAGGAGACCCAAAACTTTCCAGCAGCTGGAAGCCTGTATTAAACAAGAGTGGGATCAAATTCCAATAGCTAAACTCAAGAAACTTGTCTCCTCAATGCCCAGATGCCTCCACTCTGTGTTAAAAAGAAGAGGGGATGCTACACCATGGTAAATAGGCCCCTGTCCCAACTTTTTTGAGACCTGTAGCAGCCATCAAATTTGAAATTAGCTCATTTTGTGGATAAAATTATAAAATTTCTCAGTTTCAACATTTGCTATGTTATCTCTGTTCTATTGTGAATAAAATACAGGCTGGTCTGATTTGAAAGTCATTGCGTTTTGATTTTCTTCACAATTTACACTTTGTCCCAACTATTTCGGAATTGGGATTGTAGATCTCGCCACCATCGATGACACGGGGGGGTGGTGGGGGATCAGGACCAGAACACGGGGGTGGGTAACAGCAGGCTTTACTTGGTATACATGGAAAGTGGGATGAATTTTACGCATGGTTAACGGCAGTCTAAGATGCACAGCAGTGGGACTAATAACTTTATCAATGGTAAAAGGTCCAATAAACTTAGGAAACAGTCTGCGGTTACCTCCCCTTTTGGGAATGTCTCTGAAGGAAAGCCATACCCGCTGCTCCACTCGGTAATTCGGGGCCGGAGTAAGCCTCTTGTCCGCCAGCTGCTTCATCTTGGCCACCGATCTCAGCAGGGCGATGCGCGTGGTCTTCCAGATGCGTTTGCATCGGCGGATGAAGACTAGAGCTGACGGGAAGGCTACCTCCTCCTCCTGACTGGGGAACAATGGCGGCTGATATCCCATGCAGCATTCAAATGGAGACAGCTTGGAGGAGGAAGTGGTGTGGCTGTTGATAGCGTACTCGGCCCACGGAAGTTGGTGACTCAAGGACGCTGGGTTCTTGGCACATAGACACCTAAGCACAGTCTCTATACACTGGTTAGCCCGCTCGGTCTGGCCATTAGATTGGGGATGAAAACCTGAGGAAAGACTGACTGAAGTGCCAAGTGAGGTGCAAAATGCCTTCCAAAATCTAGCCGTGAATTATGGACCTTGATCAGAAACTATATCAGTGGGGATGCCATGGAGATGAACAACGTGTTGTATGAGTAGGTTAGCGGTTTCTTGTGTGGAGGGAAGTTTGGTGAGGGGAATAAAGTGAAGAGTCTTGAAAAATCTGTCAACAATGGGTGAGGATGGTATATGATGATTGGAGGGAGGTAAGCCTGTGATGAAATCTATGGAGATGTGCGACCAGGGGCGATGGGGTGTGGGTAAAGGTTGGAGTAGACCGTGAGGGGGCTGGTGAGATACCTTGGACTGGGCGCAGACCGAGCAGGCAGAGACGTAATCCCGGATGTCCTTCCGCATATCTGGCCGCCAAAAGCGACGTGCGATGAAGTCAAGTGTCCGGTTGATACTTGGGTGGCAGGACAGGTTGGACGTGTGTCCCCATTCCAAAACTTGGGGGCGCATGGTGGCAGGGACAAACAGGCAATTGATAGGACAGTTACTGGGAGTAGCAGAATCTTCCTGATTGTTTCTCACCTTATCCTCAATGTCCAGAGAGATGGCATTAGCAAAAACTTCCTTGGGGAGGATGGTGTCCGTGCAGGGTTCCTTGTCGGGGCTTTCAAAGAATCGGGATAGTGCATCCGGTTTCAGGTTCTTATTGCCTGGGCGATAAGCGAGATGAAAGTTAAACCTTAAAAAGAATAATGCCCACCTGGCCTGGCGAGGGTTCAGTCTCTTAGCAGTCTGCAGGTACTCAAGATTCTTATGGTCCGTCCAGATGAGAAACGGGAGTTTGGCGCCCTCCAGCCATTGTCTCCACTCCTCCAAAGCCAGCTTAATGGCCAACAGCTCCCGGTTGCCAATGTCGTAGTTTTGTTCTGTGGGACTTAGACAATGTGAATAAAAGGCACATGGGTGAATCTTAATATCTTTAGAGGATCTCTGAGACAGAATAGCTCCGACGGCAATGTTAGAGGCGTCCACCTCAACAATGAATTGTGCATCAGGGTCTGGAAGTGTTAAAATAGGAGCTGTGGTAAAACGTGATTTCAGACTTTAAAGGTGTCCTCCGCCTTTTCGTTCCATTGGAACTTCCGCTTGCTGGAGGTTAGGGCAGTGAGAGGACCTGCAACAGAACTGTAATTGCGGATGAATCGTCTATAAAAATTTGCAAACCCCAAAAAACTTTGTGGGGACTTACGGTCCGTGGGTCTGGGCCACTCCGTTACTGCATCGACTTTGGCAGGATCCATGCTTATTGAGCCGGCAGAGATGATGAATCCCAGGAAGGTGGTGGTGGTGATGACTGAAAATTCACACTTCTCTGCCTTGACGAACAGACGATTCTCCAGCAAACGCTTCAGGACCTAACGAACATGGTTGACGTGTTCCTCCTGGGACTTGGAAAAAATCAGGATATCAAGGTATACGAACACAAACTTGTTTATCATGTCTCTTAGGACATCGTTGACCAGACCCTGGAAGACCGCTGGGGCGTTAGTCATTCCGAAGGGTAAGACAAGATATTCCCAGTGCCCCGTGGGGGTGTTAAACACAGTCTTCCACTCATCCCCCTCTCTAATGCGGACCAGGTGGTAGGCATTGCGTAAATCCAACTTTGTAAAAATGGTCGCCCCCTGGGGGAGCTCAAAGGCAGTGGTCATGAGTGGCAAAGGAAAGCGATTCTTAATGGTAATGTCATTAAGGACTCTGTAATCAATGCATGGGCATAGTGTCCCGTCCTTCTTACCTACAAAGAAGAAGCCGGCACCAGCTGGAGATGAGGAGGGCCAGATGATTCTGGCAGCGAGGGACTCGCTCAGGTACTTCTCCATGGCTTGGGTTTCAGGACGGGACAGGGAAAACAGGCCACCTCTAGGGGGCATGGTACCTGGCTTGAGATCAATAGAACAGTCATATGGGCGATGAGGGGGCAAACACGTGGCCAGACATTTAGAAAACACCTCTTTGAGGTCATGATACACTTGAGCAACCTTTTCCAGGTTCGGGGCCTCTACAGGGGAAGGAACATGAACATGAGCATGAGCATTAGCAAGACATGACTGTGAACAATTAGGGCTCCAGCCCTTAATCTTGTGTCTACTCCAGTCCACTTCCGGGTTGTGTTTAGCCATCCATGGATGGCCCAGAATAACATAAAAGTGTGGGGAGTTAATGAGATATAACTTGATTTCTTCCTGATGATTGCCGGATACGCGTAACTTAATGGGAACCGTGGAGTGGGTAATATGGCCGATCTTCTGACCATTAAGGGAGTTAGGAACTAACGGGCTTGAAACTTCCTCCAACGGAATTCCCCACTTCTGCGCAGTTTTGGCATCTATGAAACTAACTTCGGCACCAGAATCTACTAGGGTCGTTGTCTTCTTGGACCCCCCTTTCCATTCCAGAAAGACGGGTAGACAGGTTCGGTTCTTGGAGGAGGTTTCTACCGGAATTACGCCCACTAGTGCTCCTCTCCTCACTAATGGGCGTTGGCTTTTACTGGACAATGCGAGACGAAATGCCCAGCTTTGCCACAGTAGAAACAGGCCCGCTCCTTCCGTCTGTGTTCCCTCTCCTCACCGGTCAGCCTGACACGATCCAATTGCATAGGCTCCCCCTCCAGCACGGGTTTGGACGCTGTGGCAGCACGAGGGGGAGACGGACGTCTCACCTGGGTCGTGGTGGGGAAACTGGAGGACCTGCTAGGGCGCGAAGCTTGTCATCGCTCCTCTAGGCGTGCGTCGACACAGGTAGCCAGGTCTATGAGCCCTTCCAGTTCTTCAGGTAGCTCTCTAGTGAGGAGTTCATCCTTTATCCTCTCCGCCAGACCGTTCAGGAATGCGTCATAAAGGGATCTCTTCTGCCATCCGCTGTTAGTAGCCAGTGTCTGGAACTCAATGGCATAGTCAGATACTGAACGGTTACCTTGATGGATCGGCAGGATTTCTCTGCCAGCCTCATGCCCGTGTCTGGACCGGTCAAAACTGCATTTCATCTCTTCCTCCAACAGGGCGGACGTCTGTACACACAGAAGCCTTGCCTCCCAGGCCGCAGTCGCCCACTGTTTGGCTCTCCTGGTGAGCTGCGTGATAATATAAGCCACTCGGGATTGCTCAGTGGGGAAGGTGACAGGTTGGAGGCTAAAGATTAACTTGCATTGGGTCAGGAATGCACAACACATGCCGGGCTCACCATCGTACTTCTATGGGGGCGGTAGGCGTAAGCCAAAATCAGAATCCAACAAGCGAAGTCAAAATAACAGGCAGGGGTCAGAACCAGAGAAGCAGATGTGCAACAATACATGAAACAGTAATCCAAAATTGTAGTCAGAATCCAGAAGGGTAGGTCATACACAGGGCATCAAAAACAGGAATTGTGGTCGTACAGAAAATGGGTCTAAATCCAAACAGGAACAAACAAGAACAGCAAGGGCAAGGCAATCTCAAGGTCGTACAAAAAATGTCATAGGAGAAGCAATAATCAAAAGGCATACAAGGAGCTCTGCACAAGTGAAAATTGATCAACGTTCTGACAGGGAACAAACTGCAGAGAAGACCTTAAATAGACAAGAGGGGAGTCACATGCTATGCAGGGCCAGGTGAATTGGATAAGAACTTATTACAAAGGGAAGAACACACGGGGAGGTCCTAAACCACAAATAATTGGCAATCGCCAAGACATGGACAGGATCCACGAAGACAACCTATGACAGATAAACAGCTCCTGTCAAGGAGTTCTACGTGCACAGACAAGGAGTGCAGGATAGCAATTAAGCACGTGCGAGGGATCTCGAGGAAACACAGGAAGATGTAGGGAAAGTAAAGCAAGGGGCGGAGACTAGAACAGGGCGAAAGCTGAGATTGCATTAGTATTAATTAGTAGCGGTGCAACTTTACAAATTAACCCAAGTGCTCGTTAGTTAGTTAGTTAGTTAGTAGTATGTACATGGATTAGTTAGGTTAGTAAACTATGATACAAAATATAAATGTTAGTATTTTTAGTAATCAAGGAAAGCAAGGCAAAGGAAGTAAACGAGAATTGAAGTAATAATCTGAAACACCAGAAACCACCGAAATCACCCGAAGCATGTAAGCACGCAGACTGGGAGAACGGACTGAACCAAACTGATCACAAGACAGGGGTGACAAGTGCAATGAATACAGAAATGGCATGAACAGAAAAACCGGGATATATAATAAGCAAAATGAATAAAGAAAAGATATGGCAAAAACACAGAATCGTGGCAGCAAAAACACAGAACCATAACACAATCATCCCCTTCTCTGACCCTGGAGAACTTATAGGCACTCTTGTGGTCCAATTTCTAAAAAACTCGGGCCCCGCGGAGTTACTCTAGGGCTCAAGGCACTTATGGAGAGAGGATATTGGTGCTTGATGGTTATTTTATTTTATGCGCAATAGTCAATACAAGGTCACAGACCTCCTTCCTTTTTGCAACAAAGAAAAAGCTTGAGGCAGCAGGAGAGGTTGAGGGTCTGATGCAGCTCTGTTTTAGAGCCTGTTCCACACACTCCTCCATGGCACGCTATTCAGGCAAAAATAATGGATAAATTTTACCTTTTATGCACTGTTTCACCCAAAATTAGGTTGATGGCGCAGTTCCAGGGTCAATTCAGAGGAAGCTGGGAAGCACACTGCGGGCAGAACACCTCACTAGTCCTGAGTATGTGGGTGTGGAAAGGATTTCTTGAGTGGTGGGGCCTTGGAAAAGACCAACTCAATACTGGCTAAGCTCAGGAGGGTCGTGGTGGTTGGACCGGCAGGTAAACAAGATATTCCCCTCTCTGCCACAGTATGGGCACAAGCCCTGGGATAAACAGCATCACTGCTCTGCTGGGGTCAATTGTACAGAGTCAACTTGCATGGGCTCTGGGTTACTCGCAGTGTGGGGTGGCTCGGGAACCCTGGAGCTGGACGCGGCTGGTGATGACTGGATTTCTGCTAGGCACCCATGTCATTGATGGGCCACTCATATCATGAGTTGAATGACTCGTTTGAGTCCCAGAAAGTCATCATAAGCCAAGTGATGTAGCCTGAGGGAAGGCAATAGTCCTTGGTAAAGACAGCTTATCAACGCTGCCTCATTCCAGGCTGCCATCAAATTCAAAATGAGCTAATATTTTTCATGACATGGTAAAATGTCTCACTTTCAACATCTGTGTTATCTATGTTCCATTGTGAATAAAATATGGATTTATGAGATTTGCACATCATTGTATTCTGTTTTTATTCACGTTTTACACAACATCCCAATTTCATTGGAATTAGGGTTTGTACAAGTGGAAAGGCATATGGGATACACAGAACCATAATTAAAAGATAGTTGTCAACAAATAATTACAATCTTTCTTACAATAAAGCATTCATTTTTTCAAGTAGCTTTGACCAACAGGTGATTTTTTGTTTTCTGGCATGACGCAGTCGTGCTGTAGACAATTTCAACTGTACAATATCTCAGTAAGCAGAGAACCATTCCTTCATTGACAATGCATGTGGTGGTTTCCAGCGGCAAGCTATCTTTCTTTCAGCAGCAGCGAGACCAGCTAACAGGATATGCGTATTACTTACAGTTAACTCCACTGAAGAAGTATTGTTAAGTAATAGTAAGAGCTGCGAATGAGGGATGGCTTTCTCTATGATATTTGACAAAATACTTGAGACATTTGCCCAAAATCTATTAACCTCCGGGTACTGCCAAACCATATGATGGAAGGGACCAGTGGTGTTGTCTGGACAAAAGTCACAATATGGATTAGCTCTTAGTTTCATTTGTTGTGGTCTTCGACGTGTGAGATAAGACCTGTGGATGAATTTATGATGTACCATTCAATGATTTGGATTTCTGGATGACAGGGATAGATTTGACCATATAATGTGCCGGTTCAGATCTGAACCAATTTCTCTCTTTCAGAGACTACCGAGTAGTTTTTTTTTTTTGTTAAAAATTGGTAGAGGTCAGGGGCAATACCATTGTTTTTACCTATAGTGGCAAATATTGTATAAAGGGGGTGTGTTTCCAGATTAGTATCCCATGGTACCCCTTGAGCCTGCATTGCTGCACGCAGCTGTAAATAAAAAAAGAAGGAAGTGCCCGGGAGGTAAGACCTTTGTAAATCTTGGAATTCACTGAGACGTTGTTGCGCCATGATGTCTTTGAGAGTGTGAATGCCTTTGTCACCCCATTGCATGAATAGGACTGGTTTGCCGTCTATCAAAAGAGAATAGTTTTGAAATATTGGGGATTGAGCAAAGAAATTACTGGAAATTTTAGCAAATGCTGGACTTTATGCCACACAGTAATAAGGTGTGATATAATTGGCCCAAAGTCCCATTTCACCATCTTTTGGGGAATGTTAGAATATCTCAAGTTTGATAAATTATGTGGGTGTGTTAATCTTTCCTCAATGGGGCGCCATAATACCCGCGCTTCTGGGTTCAACCAGGTTGCGAGTGGACGTAAAACAAAACACCATGAACACCATTTAAAATTTGGCAAGTTAACTCCTTCTGCTGACTTGTATCTTTGTAAAGTGGAAGCCTTGATTCTAGGTCTTTTTTTTATTCCACAGGAATGTACTGATGGCAGAGTGCAACTTCTTCCAATAGCCATTTGGTGGCGCAAAAGGTATCATGGAACTGATAAAATGAATATGGGGTAATACATTCATCTTAATGGTTGAGAGTTTAGACTGCAAGGAAAGAGGGAGTGTATGCCATCTCTTTAGGTCATCATCAATATTACAACGTATTAATAACTTTAGGAAAATTATGTTTTGGTAATATATCAAGAGAAGGGTAAATGAAAACTCCTAAATATTGTAAATTGCTAACAACAGGAATACTGAAAGAGGCAGTCTGCCCCCTTAGTTTACCCAATGGCATTAAAGCTGATTTTGACCAATTGATTTTGTATCCAGAGATATTGCTGAAAGCTTCAAAAATCTTAAAAAGATGTGGGAGGGATTTGGAGGGATTTTTTGTAAAAGTCAAAATATCATCAGGATACAGAGATATGTGATGTGGAGTATCATGAATGATGATGGGCTCAAAAACTTCCAACAGTCCTAGTGCCTGGGCAACCGGCTCCAAAGAAAGAGAAAATAAAAGTGCAGATAGGGGACAACCCTGAAGAGAAGACCTGGAGACTGGAAACCTAGATGAGCAGGTATTACCTGTTATCACCACTGCAGAGGGATTGGCATATAAAAGCTGGATCATGGAAATAAAACCTTTACTGAAACCCATATGTTGGAGTATGGACCATAAATAATGCCATTCCAGCCAATCAAAAGCCTTCTCAGCATCCAATGAAAGAAGAGCACTATGGTCTTCTAATCTGAGACTGAATCAATAAAGTGGAGCAAGCGACGGACATTATCAGATGCTAGTCTGGATTTAATAAATCCAGTTTTATCGTGGTGGACCATTCCAGCCTCTTGATGTGGCTAAGCAAATGGAATTGCAAGGCGTACTCTGTGATCGATTTCTTTCCCTGGCAGAGGCTGTGGAGTGTTTTTTTTTTTTTTTGGCCGCCACCACCCCCCCTCATTAGAGGATAACTTTGTTTTTAATTACAAATGCTATAAAGAAAAGCCCCTCTGAGAGAGGAACATGACAATGCAATACAACTTAAGAAGAAGAAGAATAAATAAATAAATAAATACAATTAAATTATAAAAGAGAAAAGAAAGAAAAGAAAAAAAGGGGTGATGCTACAACCAAAAAACATAAAAATAGAGGTACAGACAGAGAGGACAAACATCCGGACATAGACGGGACATAAATTTCCGGGCCAAAATACAAACACATGGACAAGACAAAACATTTTGTAAGGGTTGGCGCAGAGGCCAGGCAAATGTGGACTGGATTCAAGTGCAAAAGTGGATTTGGTCTCATGATTTACTATGCCGACTGCGCAAGTGGTGGGCATACACAAAATATACAAACAAAACAGGAATCACGGTTCTAAAAACAAACTATTAGTAATATAAACAATTCGTTCTAACACAACAGTACTTGAATTACAATAATAGTTAAAGAAAATGGAAACGAGGTTCCGTAAAGAAATAAAGTGCTGGCACCTCACAGCACTTATATCAATGGCTTGGTTTAGCAATCGTAAGTACGTGAAACGGAGCTCTAAGCTATACAAGCGTATAGCTTATGTTATGACTTGAAAATCACAACAAAGAAAACCAGCAATGACAACTTGAACAAATTTATTCTTCACTGAAAAAAAAAACTTCTACAAATAATCCACTGTTTAATCTTATAATAACACTCTAATGCCACTATGTAACTCTGTTGCCAAAAGAAAAACTCTGCTCCTACTGACCAAAATCACAGCATTTATATAGACTAGCAACATTCTGGAAAGATCTACAGGATTCCTGGGTAATCCTGCCCCCTCCAGGCAGGAAGATGCCAGAAGCTTCTAGAAAGCACTAGTCTATTACAAAGAAGTGATATTACATGAGATCATGTTTTGCTACAGACACACCACCAGAGGGTGCTGATGAACAAAATAAATTGCTGACCAGCAAGGCAGCAAAAACAGCATGCAACAAATCTCCATTTACAAATGATATACAGTGCTTTACATAAAATACTCATACGTTACACCTCCCCTCTTTAAGAAAAGAAAGGTTTGCTATAGCTTTCTTTTGTTAAAATTAACAGAGTTTTATAATCAGTATAATCTTGAACTTTACACAAAAGTATCATTGATCATTATAACAATCATATATATATAACAACCAGTGCAATTTTCACAATCAAATAGAAAAGAAAAATTTACATTCGTGAAAGTGTATCTGGGATAACATTATCTTTTCCCCTGATGTGTGAAATATCCAAATCATACTCTTGCAAAAGTAAACTCCATCTCAGTAATCTTTGATTCTTGTTTTTGATCTTATGCAAGAATGTGAGGGGATTGTGATCACTAAAGACCTTGATGGAAGCAGCTGAACAAGTCAAATAGACTTCAAAATGTTGTAAAGCCAAAACAAGTGCCAAACATTCTTTTTCAATTGTTGAATAGTTTTTCTGATGTTTATCAAACTTTTTGGAAAAGTAACAAACAGGATGATCTACTCCATCAGTGTCTTCTTGCAGTAAAACTGTGCCTGCACCAATATCACTGGCATCAACAGCCAACTTGAACTCCTTTTTCAAATTAGGAGATTAGAGAACTGATGCATTTTTGAGGATAGCTTTCAGTTGGTCAAATGAATTTTGACATTTTTCATCCCAAACAAATTTTGCATTTTTCTTCAGTAAATTTGTCAAAGGTTCAGAAATGATAGAGAAATTTTTACAGAATTTTCTGTAGTAGCCAGCCATCCCTAGAAATCTCATTAGTTGTCTTTTAGTTGTTGGCTTAGGAAATTCAGTGACAACTTTTACTTTTGCATCAATTGGTTTGACATGACCCTGTCCTACAATATGACCTAAGTAAACAACTGTAGCTTTACAAAAGTCACTTTTAACAAGGTTGATAGTCGGCTTGGCATCACTCACTCTCTGAAAGAAGTTTCTGATGAAGGTGAGGTGCTCTTGGAAGCGGTCGCTGGTGATGATAATGTCATCAATATAGGCCTCACATCCTGGTAGTCCAGCGATCACTCTGTTTACCAGACGTTGGAAGGTGGCCGGAGAATTTTTCATTCCAAAGGGCATGACCTTGTGTTGGTATAATCCATATGGTGTGACGAAGGCAGAGATCTCCTTTGCGCTGTCTGTTAGAGGGATCTGCCAGAAGCCCTTGAGGAGATCAAATTTGGTGACATACTTTGACTGTCCAACTTTGTCAATGCAGTCATCAATCCTGGGAATAGGATATGAGTCCGTTTTTGATAGAGCGTTCGCTTTCCTGTAGTCTGTCACCATTCTATATGTTCCATTGGGTTTCGGAAATAGGATGCATGGAGAACTCCAGTCACTGTTACTTGGTTCAACAAAGTCATTTTCAAGCAGGTATTTGACTTCTTGTTTAAGGTATTTCTGTTTCTCTGGATTCATTCTGTAAGGATGCTGTTTTACAGGCTTGGCATCATCTTGTAGGATGACATCATAGTAAACCATATCAGTCCTTGATGGAACGTCAGGGAATATGTGACTATATTCAAATATGAGCTGCTTTAGCTGTTGTTGTTGAAAAGGGTCCAGGTGGGACAACTTGTTGTCAATATTTTGAAGAATGTCTGAATTTTCAAGTTTGGCTCGACCAGGTTCATTTTCCAAGGGGCAGTTACAATCTTCTTCAGAATTTTCCAGTTCAATTGTATTTACCACATTGACTGCCTTTTGCTGAGTGTCTCTGTCAATGTATTCTTTCAGCATGTTGATGTGACACATTTGTTTTTGTTTCCTCCTTCCATGGGTTAAAATTATGTAATTTAGATCACTGACCTTTTTGAGGACAGTGTAAGGGCCGAAATATCGGGCTCTTAGAGGGTTTCCAGGAACGGGCAAAAGCGCAAGGACTTTGTCACCAGTTTTAAAACTTCTGTCTTGGGAATGAAGGTCATATCTGGCTTTCATTTTGCCCTGAGCCTCTTTGAGATTAGACTTAGCAAAGTCACAAGCCTTAGAGAGATGATTACGGAAGTCAGAGACATACTGAAGCAAGTTCATTGGGACATCATCTTCGGCCAGCAACTTTTCCTTCAGAAGCTTCAGAGGTCCACGGACTGTATGCCCAAAAACAAGCTCAAAAGGACTGAACCCAAGAGACTCCTGAACAGCTTCATGGGCAGCAAACAGAAGAAGATGGACACCTTCATCCCAGTCTTTCTCTGTGTCAAGGCAGTAGGTCCTAATCATGTTCTTCAGGGTTTGATGGAACCTCTCCAAAGCACCTTGACTCTCAGGATGGTAAGCTGATGACCTGTATTGTTTAATACCAAGCTCATGCATGACTTGTTGAAATATGCCAGACATGAAATTTGACCCTTGATCAGACTGAATAGACTTAGGAAGACCAACAAAGCAGAAAAACTTGGTAAGAGCCTTGATGATAGTCTTCGCCTTGATATTACGAAGTGGAATTGTTAAGGAGAGGTCAGGTGGACACCAGGTGCAGGATCCAAAGTGTTTATTAAAACACAAAACATTGGGAGAAAATGGGTCCACAGGCCAGAAACAAAACACCGTGCACATGCACTGAACGATTGGGAAAACTGAGGTACACTGCCAAAGGCAGGAGGAAAAAGAAGTACTCACTCCAAGAGTGGATAAACTAGAAAAACAAAAACTGGACCTAACTAAACTGATGGACACACTGGAAGATTTAGACAATAGGCAGACAAGACGTGGGCGCAGCAAAACACAAGACTCGGGAATCATACAAAGGAAATACTCGGGAAGGCACAGGAGCGGAGATTTCACAGTGCAGAGCAAAGTCAATACAAAGTTTCGTCTGATGTCGCTTCTCACTTTGCCACAGATATAGCCATGAGAGGAGGCAGGGACTTGGAATGCAATCTCGAATGGAACAGAAACGCATGGGATTAATAGAACAATTACACGAGAACCGGGTTAACAATAATGACTCGAGACAAGACTCTAAGATAATCAATCAAGCTAGACAGTTTAGATTGAGGTAATCTAAACGTGATGAGTAAAAAGCACCATGAGAGAAGCAAAGGAAAGCACAGCTTTAAACACAGTTAATCAGGGAAAGCTTAGGCAGGAATTACAAAAGCTAGAAACACTCGCACTCGCTAATGAGTTAATTAAGGTTAATACTATGTGACAAAATATATACAAACACCCTCAAATAAGTGCTGATTAGTACGGGTTAGTAATTATCCTATCAGAGCATGCATTCACTCAGAGTTTAGCGAGACCCAGAATCAAGCACAGGTGGAAGTAATGAATGAAATACCGCAGCCGATTCCAAATGAGGAGACGTGATTAGACAACGAGACGCAGGCATGCTGAAGGCTGTCACACGACATCAATGGAGTTTGGGCAAAGAGAGAATCGAACATCAGACGGCGGGAAGGATTGTACTTTAAATTTCTCACTTGTATCTGCCTCTGAGGTTTGGAGCGCACTCAGGAATCTGGATTCCAGAAAAGCTGCAGGTCCGGATAAACTTGACTCATATTTTCTTAAACTGGCGGCCGATTTTATTGCAGAGCCCCTATCTCACATTTTTAATTTAAGTCTCACGACTAACAAAATACCAAAAATTTGGAAGTCTGCTTTTGTACTTCCCCTCTTAAAAGGAGGTGAACCGTCTGAAGTTAATAATTATCGACCCATTTCTAAATTGTGTGTATAGGCTAAAGTGTTTGAGAGGCTAGTCAGTGATCAGCTGAAGGACTTTTTAGATATGAATAACATTTTATCATCATTTCAGTCTGGTTTTAGAAAGCGGCACAGCACTGTCACAGCTGCGCTTAAAGTGTTTAATGATTTTATCCAGGCCTTGGACAATAAAAAATACTGTGTGGCTCTTTTTATAGACCTGTCAAAGGCATTTGACACTGTAGATCATAGTTTGCTTTTAAGTGTGCTTCGGCGTATTGGCCTATCAAACCAAGCAGCATCCTGGTTTGCAAACTATCTGGATGGTAGATCACAATGTGTCCAGATGGCTGGTTCTACCTCTACCTTTCTGGAGGTTTCTAAAGGCGTGCCTCAAGGTTCGGTCTTAGGACCAATTTTATTCTCTATCTATATTAACAATTTATGTGAGAACTTGTCAAAAGCCTCTCATCATTTTTATGCAGATGACACTGTTATTTATTGTTGTTCAACGTCAGTTATCCAGGCTTTTGAGTTTTTACAGTCTGCTTTTAATGTTGTCCAATCACATCTGCAGAAACTCAAATTGGTTTTAAATGCAGATAAAACCAAACTCATGGTTTACTCAAATAAACGTGAGTTTCCAAGAAATATCCCCTCTATCTTAACTTTGCAGGGTGTCCCCATTGAGCTTGTGTCTATCTATAAATATTTAGGTTTCCTCATTGATAGTGAGCTTTCTTTCAAAGCACATATTGCCAGTTTGGTGGCCAAACTCAGGGTTAAATTAGGTTTCTATTACAGAAACAAGTCCTGCTTCTCTCTCAGTGCTCGAAGACACATGATATCTGCAACCTTTCTACCATTGCTGGATTATGGTGATGTTCTATATATGACAGCTTCAGTTAAATGTCTACAGTCCTTGAACACTGTTTATCACTGTGCGCTGAGGTTTGTCACTGGTTGTAGTCGGCTCACTCATCACTGTGAGCTCTATGCCAAATCTTTCTGGCCTTCTCTGAGCGCTCGCAGGTACACTCACTGGATGACTCTAATTTATAAAGCTCTTCTTGGCTTAGCTCCTTCTTATTTATGTGCTCTTCTTCAAAGATCTGAAAGCCACTATCCTTGCGCTCTAGCAACATTGTTCATCTGCTTGTTCCTCGAGTTAGGACTGAATTGGGGAAGAAAGCGTTCAGTTTTGCTGGCCCCTCTGCATGGAATACTCTCCAGTCTGATTTAAAACTGTCTGAATTTATCTCACTTGGAGCATTTAGTTCGGTCTTAAATGGCAGACATTGTGAGACCATGGAACAGTGCCTGAGTCTATAAATTTGTTTCTGAGTCATTTTCCAGAAATTTATTTGCAAATACCTATGCACTTTCAAAAGTACTGTTTGTTCTTAACTTATTGCTATAATCTGTCACTGAAATGTATCTATTTATTTGATGTGTGCTGCTGACCTCTTGGCCAGATCACCCTTGTAAAAGAGATCTCAATCTCAATGGGTTTTATCTGGTTAAATAAAGGTTAAAAAAAAAAAGCTGAAAAATAAAACGAAAGTAAAGCACAAGCGCAAATAAGCACAAAAACAACACACGAGGCAGAACCATAACAGGAATTTCCTCAGGAAACCGAGTGGAAGCACACATGATAGTCAGTAGATACTCACAACCAGACCTAGTCTTCGGCAATGGTCCAATGCAGTCAATGATGATCCGACTGAAAGGTTCTTCAAAAGCGGGAATGGGCTTAAGTCGAGCCTTTGGAATATTCTGGTTCGGCTTCCCAACAATTTGACAAGTATGACAGGATTTGCAGTACTCCTGTACATCGGACCTCATGGAAGGCCAGAAGAAGTGGTTCCTGACATGTTGATACCCAAATGACCTGACATAGGATTGCCATGAGCCAGACTAAGAGTTTCTTGATGATAAGACTTTGGAAGAACAATTTGATGGGTGATCATCCACTCTTCATCTGCAGAAACATCAGGTGGATGCCACTTTCCCATAAGCACACCATTTTTGTTGTAAAAACAGACAGGAACTTGAGTAACCTCTTGTTCACTTGCAGCCTGTGGTAGAAGATGCGCTAGATCACAAGCTTGTTGTTGCTCCTGAATAAGTTGTTTCCGAGACAGAATGTCATTAGAATGACCTGACAAGGACAAGTTTGAAGATTTCCCAGACATCTCAGGACTGGAAGGTTCCAGATGAAAAGACTGCCCAATGAAGGTGTCAGCCAGGTTGAAGTCTAGGTCAGCATCATCTTGAATAGCCTTTTTGGCCATAGAACGAGTAACTGCACATGAAGGATAGAGGTCTGGAATTTCCTCCTCTATAGAGTCAGACTCTTTATCAATCAAAGGAGTGTCAGTTACTACAGGGTAGGGCACAACCTTATCCCCAGCAAGATCATTACCAAGAAGCAAATGAACACCTTTGAAAGGAAGAGAAGACCTAACACCAACAGTAACAGGCCCAGAGACCAAGTCTGATTTGAGATGAACATTATGGAGAGGTACACTTGTAAAACCACATTCTACTCCTTGAATAAGGACATTAGCCTGAGTAGACGATTTGTCCGAAAAAGGCAGAATATCTGCAAGAATAAGAGATTGGGAAGACCCAGTATCCCTTAGAATTCGAACAGGAGCAGAAGAGGAAAAATCATGTGAAAGTGAGACAAAACCATCAGTGATGAATGGCTCAAAACCCTCCATAAGAGAATCAGACACAGAGGGTAGAAGATCAGGCGAACTGACCTTTGATACAAGAGATTCTCTCTTAGTGAAAGCAGTTGGCTTGTTTTCTTCTCGTTGTTGTTTTTTCTTGAGATCATAACACTCAGAAATAAGGTGACCTTACTTTTTGCAGTATTGGCAAGACACAGAAGATAAAGAATCAGAAGATCGCTTCTCACTGGAAGGTTTCCTCTCAGAAATGGCCTTAGAATCATTAGAAGTGTTATTAGAAGAAGTCATGGACTGAGACTTGCTTTGAAATTTAGAAAAAGTGGATTTTTGGACAAAAGAAGACTTATGAGTCAATGCATAAATGGAGCGTCAGTGTTAGTTCAGACAGGAACGGAAGTCAGTCTTGGCTCCACCCCTTGTCCAATCGCATTGGACTTCAGCGTCACGTACTTAATTTGCGCGTCTTTTTAAATAAGGCGGTGCTCTCCATCTCAACTAACCAAGCTCTACCATACCCACCAAGACCCATTACAGATCTGCGCAAACATCCATGCCTGCATTTCTCTAAGGTATGAGAATCAGTACTTGGGTATTTTCTTACCTCGTGCACCATCATCATGTCCGCGCATCCTGATCCTTTCTCGGGGGAGGGATGCGTCCTATTTCAGCTGCAATCTCTCCCGTCTTCGCAGTCAGATCATGGCATGTACTGACGTAAACTTGGTTAAATGTTTTTAAGTTCGTCCGAATCTGGTTTAGGCGAGAAACGCCTAATGGACTACGGGGACATTTCTGTCATTCTGAAAGACAATGATCTGAGACTGTTTAAAAAATCTTACCATGACAGAGTTCACTGTGGCATTCGGTGTATTAAGGGATGTGATTTGTGAAATGCGCCCGGGACGCAGGGCCGAGCTAGACACCTATTTGGCTATCATTTCTGATCTCGCTCTGTCTTACGGTGGCACTCTGTTTACTAGTATCATAAGTACTTTTCTGTTAAAGCTGGTTATTCCTCCAAAAGTTTAGTCAACGACTGGATTGGTCTCAGGTCGATTTGGCGTTAGTAAGCAGGCATTTTACGACATGGTGTGTTCTGCACTATCTGCGGAGCGTCTCTCATTCCTCCCCCCTCTGCCCTAAAATCATTGCCGAGTCCAAACCCCCTGTGATAGCCCTCACCGTACCTCTGCCACCGAGCCCAAGTTTTTGCGGAGACGGCCATCTAAAGTTTGTGTGCCTTCGCCGCAAGCCGCGTTTGCCGGCTAAGGAAAATTAAATAAAGCATCTACCCCCAGCAACATCCCAGAACTCTCTAAAGACGCTGAAGGACCCCTCAGATCGCTGTTTTTGTCTCATGCTTGTTGTTTGGTTTGATTAATGGCTTTTGTGCGGGTTTATACGATATTCACTCCAGCGTGAAGTGCAATAACCTGAAGTCTGCCCAGCAGGAACCGGATGTGGTTGATAAAATCCTGGCGAGAGAAGTTGAAAAGGGGTACATGATTGGTCCGTTTCCCAAATCCCGTTAACTTCATACCGTATTAACCCTATAGGCGTTGCTATTCGTAAGTATTCTGGGAAGCAAAGAAGGGGGAAGAAAAAAGAAGCGCATTATCATTGATTTGTCTGCCCATTATGACTAAAAGATTCAAAGCGTCAATGATCTCATCCCTCATCCCCCATTCTCGCTCTTTTACTTTACTGTCGATCACGCATTAAACTCATTAAAATTGCTGGATCAGGTGCTTGGTTGGGTAAAGCTGACATTACCGATGCTTTTAAAATTATGCCTCTGCACCCCTCTCGGTGGAATCTCTTTGGAGTTGATTGGAAAGAAAAAATGTATTTCGCAGATGCGCCTGACCTTTTGGATGCTGTAGCAGCCCCGCATTTTCGATACTTTATCCGAGGCTCTTTGCTGGATTCTTCTGAATGTTTACAAACTGCCGTTCGTTTGACATTTATCAGACGACTTTTGGATAATAGACTTTCCCAATTCCGTTCCAAGTCGCAGCATCTTTACACTCAAGGACGTTTTCAAGAAACTAGGGTACTGCGCAGGAATTCGAGTTTTGGGTATTTCTATCGACTCAGTTAAAATGCAAGCATCTCTACCCCAGGATAAATAGCGCAGGATCAGGGAGGTTATGGAGAGTGCAATGTCGGCTTCGTCAATGACAAAGCGCGAATTGTTGTACCTGTTGGGTACAACTTCCTTCGTGTACCGGCTTCTCGACCTCTCTTAATCTGTAATCAATTTGCATAAAACTGTCAAATTAGACGAAGGTTAAAAATCTGATTTGGCGCTTTTTGGTCACGGTCGCAAGCACTGGAATGGCATTTCGTTCTTTTTATAACGATAGGCCGGAGTCATCGGTCGCCTTCGGGTCTTCACTGATGCGGCTCCCTCCGTTGGTTTTGGGGGTTTGGTTGGTTTCTTGAGGTTTGGATTGTCAAAAACGCATTAAAAGCTTATGAGGCTGCTGGTCATACTTCTATTTGCGTGCAGGTTTTTAATCCCAGTTCTGCCAGTTAACATTTCCATGATCTGTGCCTTTATAGTGCATTGTTCAGAGTTTCAAAAAAAAAAAAAAAATTCATCCCTGTTCTTCTAAAGCATGGATTGCTGGGGTCTAGTTTCACTTAAGATGTTTAGATCCTTCAGTTACTAGCTTGCTTGGAAATCCCTTCATTCGCCTCCTCTTTAACCGATTAAAGAAGGCTCATCCAGAAGGCAATGATAAGCGTCTTTCCCTCACACTTTATTTGGTGCAAAAGTTGGTATTGCACTTAAGAGCTGGGTGTTCTAGTCCTTATGTAAATGTATTGTTGGAAGTAGTCTGTCTTAGAGCTTTCTTCGGGGTTCTTAGATGTGGGGAATTCACTACACCTTCAGAGAAATTTAATCCTTTACACGACCTCACCATTTCTGATTTCTCCTCCGATAACTGTATGTTAAATAGCAACCTCAAACATTCCAAAACTGATAAATGTGGTAAAGGCACTTCTGTAATCTTTGCCAGAACTTACACTGCATTTTGTCCTTTTTCTTCTATTTTTTGGTCCCTGAAATGGCGAGCCAATGCAAGAGGAGATGAGCCCCTGTTCATGACCGATTCTGGGAAGGCGATGTCCTGAGCTTGGGTTGCTGTTCGTCTCTGCATCCTGTGCAGTGCTGTGGTCTGCCCCCAATCCTATGCACCACACATTCCTCTGTATTTCCAGCATCTGTTCTAACCCTGTGTCGCTGGTCCTCAGGAGTATACCAGAAATACATCTGTCTTAATACTAGTGAATTTAGTCCGCAGAAGTAGCAATTATTTGTGTAATCGGTAAATTATTGTTTCTTGCAATGTTAATTCTATGCTTACACCATGCTTTGCCACCTCAATTTAATGTTGGTCAATGGTAATGGGCCTTAGGAAAATCAACGCGTGCAAAGTTCATGGGTATCGTCCAATCCGTTCAACTTGGGGAAACTGGCATTTCATTCATATCGATTCACTATCTGCATCCGCCTTCAGTCCATCTAAAATTTAAAATGTCAATGTATTTACCACATGTAGACTCATCTCACATAGCATATTTCCTTTGCATTAAGTCTCTCATGAGGGACTTGCCGAATGTTCCTTTGCTCGCACCAGCAGGCCACTGATGTCCAGCATCCAGAGGAGAAGGTCATGCACGCTTGCATGAATTCAAAGGAAATGCGACATGCTTGTCGCTACACATATCTCTTTTTCACATAGAATATTTCCTTTGTATCAAGTCACTCATAGTGTCTTGCCGAATGTTCTTCTGCTTGCATTCAGCAGGCCGCTGATCTCCTGCATCCAGAAGAGAAGGTCATGCATGCGTGCATGAATTCAAAGGAAATGCGACAAGCTTGTCGCTACACATATCCTCATTCTCACATAGTATATTTCCTTTGTATCAAGTCACTCATAGTGTCTTGCCGAATGTTCTTCTGCTTGCATTCAGCGGGCCGCTGATCTCCTGCATCCAGAAGAGAAGGTCATGCATGCGTGCATGAATTCAAAGGAAATGCGACATGCTTACCGCATTCACATTGTTTATCCCCACGTAACATATAACTTTCCGCATATCGATTTTTGTCTATTAATGCTCCAGTCAATGTCATATCTTCTATTCCTTGATCATAGAATGAGCTTATTTGTTATTCGTATTAGAATTTATGGATCAAAACGCATTTCATGTTCAGATCCCCGCGGGTGACTCTGCTCATCTGCTCCCTGCAGGAGCGCGAGTTTGGGGGTTGTGATCTCCTGGAATGTCTGTGTCATGCTTGCTCAGATTGTTCCAGAGTATCACTTGAGCAGAGTCACCGCCAAATTCAAATGTATGTCATTCCAAATAAATGGTTAAATCTGACGTGAGTGTCCTGTCTGAAATGGAGCATCAGTGTTAGTTCAGACAGGAACGGAAGTCAGTCTTGGCTCCATCCCTTGTCCAATCGCATTGGACTTCAGCGTCACATACTTAATTTGCGCGTCTTTTTAAATAAGGCGGTGCTCTCCATCTCAACTAACCAAGCTCTACCATACCCACCAAGACCCATTACAGATCTGCACAAACATCCCCTCCACCTCCCCAGCCTCCTCCTTTCCAACGGCACGGTCTTTGGCAGTACTTGTACTCATACTCTTGTCTTTATATGGTATTGGCATTGTTTGTAATCTGTATTGTCATTCATTTCATTTCGAGCGCTGGCTGCTGCTGTCCTGCTGTCCTGATCCGGTCCTGATCCAGTTCTGCACCATCCTCAGCATGCCACTTCCTGGTGCTACAGATGCCACTGTTCAGATGGACTAAAATGGAACTCTTTTGCTATTTTACTCTATTTTTACTTTATTTTGTTAATATTTAGCTAGCCCGCGGAGGATGGGCTTCCCCACTATAGTCTGGTTCCTCCTGAGATTTCTTCCCACTGGGGAGTTTTTTCTCACCACTGTTTGAGGATTTTTCTCCCTACTGGGAGTTTTTTGCCTCATTTGCTGAAGTGGGGAATAGGCTGGGCACTGCCCTTTCATTTATTTAATCTCTCAATGTAAAGCGTCTTTGTGACAGTCTGTGAAAAGCGCTATACAAATAAATTGAATTTAATTGAAATTTTAAACACGGTCAACCAGGCTCTGCCGGGGGTGGGGGGGGTGTGATCTCCTGGAATGTCTGTGTCATGCTTGCTCAGATTGTTCCAGAGTATCACTTGAGCAGAGTCACCGCCAAATTCAAATGTATGTCATTCCAAATAAATGGTTAAATCTGACGTGTGTGTCCTGTCTGAACTATCAGCTAGGGTGGAAACATCTTGCAAAGTATTGGCTTGTTTCTCCTCAAGGAAAATCTTGATATCAGGCTGGATACACCTTTTGAATTCCTCAACCAGAATAAGTTGTCTCATTCTGTCAAAATCTTTTTCAACCTTCATGGAATTACACCACTGATCAAACAACTGTTCCTTCAACCTGCCAAATTCAACATGAGTTTGACTGGCTTCCTTGCGAGAATTCCTAAATTTTTGCCTGTAAGCCTCGGGGACCAATTCATAACCCTTCAGAATGGCAGATTTGACAAAATCATAATCAGAACACTGTTGGACAGATAACTGGTTATAGATTTTCCTAGCTTTACCAGTAAGAACACTTTGTAACATCATTGTCCAATGCTCTTTTGGCAATTTCAAATTTTCAGCAATTTTTTCAAAATGGGTAAAGTATTGGTCTACATCATTTTCTAGGAAGGGAGGAACAAGTCTTATGTGTTTAACCACATCAAAATGATCAGAAAGTCCAAAAGATTTTGTAACAGTACCTGCTTCTATTTCCAGTTCGTACTGCAAGTGCATCCTTCTTTCTTCCAGTTCTCTCTCCTTCTCCAACCTTCTCTCTTCCAGTTCTTTCAGGCGTAGCTGAAATTCAAGTCTTTGCAGCTCTGTTGCAGGCACCTCCACATCTTTAATCAATTCTGCTGCTTCTTCCCCAAAGATATCTTCATCGATGAAATGTTGCACCAAAATGTTCAATATTTCTTGTTTCTTCATTGATGATTTCACATCAGATAATCCAAGGGTTGAGGCTATTTGCAGCAAGTCCTTCTTCTTTGCCAGCACAATTGATTCCTGGGTTGGAGTTTTCAAAAAATTTTCAACATCAAAAGTCATGATTGCTGGCTTTTCAAATAGTCACAAGATTTAAAAATGATAGATCAGCTTTAATCTTTGGTGAATCCAATCGTTGTACCAATGAATGGTTTATCTCAGTGGAACCTCCAATTTGTTATGACTTGAAAATCACAACAAAGAAAACCAGCAATGACAACTTAAACAAATTTATTCTTCACTGAAAAAAAAAACTTCTACAAATAATCCACTGTTTAATCCTATAATAACACTCTAATGCCAGTATGTAACTCTGTTGCCAAAACCAAAACTCTGCTCCTACTGACCAAAATCACAGCACTTATATAGACTAGCAACATTCTGGAAAGATCTACAGGATTCCTGGGTAATCCCGCCCCCTCCAGGCAGGAAGATGCCAGAAGCTTCTAGAAAGCACTAGTCTATTACAAAGAAGTGATATTACATGAGATCATGTTTTGCTACAGACACACCACCAGAGGGTGCTGATGAACAAAATAAATTGCTGACCAGCAAGGCAGCAAAAACAGCATGTAACAAATCTCCATTTACAAATGATATACAGTGCTTTACATAAAATACTCATACATAACACTTACGAGAACTAGTGAGGAACCAATGCTAAAGCTGTGGCATTTATACATGCTGCTACCACTCAGCAGTAATGAGAAACAGGTGATTCTGGTAGAATAATGAGTGGGGCTGCGATCCAGGTCCTAATTGGCCAATGCTCTGGACCGCAGAAGGCGAGACCTGACACATTTACACAACAGGCATTAAGAAAATAACGCAGGGAAGACACTTAAGATGACTGCAGGCCACTAAGCAAAATAATCAATAAAAAAAAAAAACAGAGTTACTGAGACTATGTTTTATGTTGGTATGATGGCGTGTGCATGTGTGATGTGTGTTTTCGTGTGTGCATGTGAGTATTCCAAGTGGGGTTTTTTTTCTCCCTCTTCTTTCTTTCTTTTTTTTGAGAAGAGGTGTATTGGTGAGAGAAAAAAAAATAAAATTAGAATTGGTGTGGAATTGGGTCATGTTTGTAAAAAGTTTATGAATGATGGCCAACCGGAGTTGTGATCATGAGTATTGACAGAGGCGGATGTTTTTTTCCGCGGAGATGTAATCTATAAGTAAGTTTTTCCAGTGTGTAACATTTGTGGAGTTCTTTGATTTTCAGTTTATAAGGATAGTTTTCTTGGCGATAGTTGCTACAAGGAGTAAACAGCAGTTTGCTTTACTCAGATTTAAAGTTGTAATGTCTCCTAGCAGAGGGAGGGAGACAATGGTATGTGGCAGCCCAGAAAACAGGATAGAGACTCTTTGATGCTTTCCCAGAAATGTTTAATGGGTAAGCAGTGCCAAGTGGCATGAATGTAGCTCTCTGTGCAGTTTTGTGTGCAATGTGAACAGAACCCTGATGAAAAGCTCATTTTGAACTTTTATTGTCCAGTGAGGTGAGTTCTGGAGAGTATTTTATATTGTGTAAGTTGTAAGTTGGCACTCTTTGTCATAAAATAGATGTTTTTGCATATTTGGGTCCAGAAGTCGGCATCAGGAGTAACTGAGGGAACTTTTTCCAATTTTTCTGATGGTATGGATAAAGTGTTGTCTGCATGTGATAGTATTTTATATATTTTTTTGGAGGAGCTTTGTTGGGGAGGCAATGTCAATTAATGCTGATGCTGATGGAGAATGTTGGAAGTCTATAGATGTAAGTTTAAGTTTTGTTTGAATGGAGGATTTAACTTGAAGGTATTCTGAAAACAGTTTGCTCCGAATGCCATTCCTCTGGACCAGGAGGTAGAATGAAACCAATGTTGTACAGCCATTGCACTATTTGTATTCGGGTTCAGATTCGGGCTTTTAAAAAAAACTTCGGATTCGTTATTCGGATTCGGGAAGAAACCGGAAGTGGACGCACTAGAGACTTCCGCCGAGCTAGCCGGCTAGCTTCCGGTTTAGCTCTCGGCTAACTAGAACGGGAATAATTTAATCGTGCGGCTCTTCTAGACTTTCCAAACGTAATCGGACTGAATGGATCAAATTTTGCTTGTGAAACGAGTCGTTTCGCTGGGGTTGTGAGTCTTGTGACACTCAAAAAAAAAAAAAAATGTATCCACCGTTTTATAGCCGCTTCTTTTCCCGTTATTGTCTAATATGAATAGGTGCGACCTAGGGGGCGAGCGCAGTTGTTTATATATGCAACACTGTCCTCCCCTAAAAAACTCGCAGTAAATGTTTCACCATCGAAAATCGTTCACGCAAGTATACGGACGCTCCACATCGGAGGACACATGAGCCAGGGAAAAGGGAATCGTTCACGCCAGTAGATAATAGAAAGCACAACTATACAGACGCTCCACATCGGAGGACACATGAGCCAGGGAAAAGGGAAATTATATCCTCTGGAATTGAATTCTTCTCTCGATTTACTGGCGGAGTGAAAAATCTTCAGGTGCATATGGCGGCTGCCACCTACTGTATCAATCTTACATTTTCGCGAGTGCCCCATCTATGAGTTACATATTTTTAAACTGTAAATGTAAATAAATCTTCCAAAGCATTTCAAATGAACTAAAATTGTGTGATGTCACAACAACCCCATCAGAGATTGATATCCACATTTTACTTGTCTCCTGAACGTTGGCTTGACACCATGGAAGTAGGCCATTAGCTTGACACAGTAACGTTAAAATGAGGTAAGAACACCCTCGACTGGATTTGAGAACATACTCAAAAACTGGGAGATCACAGATTTAATCCAACCAAGCAACTACAATCATTATTAACAATCACAAAGAGACTTATTGCAGAACTGTTGTATTAAACTGTCACTGTATATTTCCCCATCCACATACTGTATTTTCCACATCCTTGAACACAATAAGAAACAAAATGTTCAGCAAGAAAAAATCTGTTTATTAACATTTTCTTGTGTTGCCATTTTAAAGTCTTAAAAAAGTCTCATTGAAAATGAAAACTGGTTCTCAAATGATTTACATTGTAAAATAAGTTAAAAATAAAAAAAAAACATTCTCATTAAAACAATGTTCTCATTTTCTCATGTTGCCATTTTAACATTTTTCAGTGTTCTCATTTTAAACATGTTCTCATTCTCATGAGATAGATCTGTTAGAAAATGTTTCTTTTTGTTAAGCCAACAGGCATCCCTAACATGGGTCAATGAATGAATAATCACTTAGGACTGAAACAAAACATCTTACTATTGCACTACTCAAACTTGCCCAGGTTGTACTTGGTGAAAACCAACTGCTCCACATGAGCAGGGATCAGTCTGGAACGGTGAGGAGACACAATATCGCCTGCTGTGCTAAATAATCTCTCTGATGAGACACTGGTTGGGGGACAGGACAAATACTTCACAGCCACATACATCAGTGCTGGATGTGTGAGCTTACTTGCCCAGTAGGTGACCAGTGGATCTGAGGACAGTGACTCTGTATTGCACTCTGCTAGGTAGTGATCTATTGCTGTGCTCGAGGACAGGTCAGTGGACAGACTAGACACAGTAGATGCCTCATTATGTGCCATACTTTGCATAGCCCCCAGAAGAGGCTTGTGCTGGGAGTGTCATTGCCCTGCCCAGGGCCTGGAGGAAGAGTAGTAGGAGCTTCAGGAGGTTCGTGAGCCTCCTCAGGGGTTCTTTGATTGACCTCCTGAATAAGAGCATCCCTCAACTTACTAAAGTCTGACTCACTGAGAAGGGACTTGGGCATGGTCTTGAATCTAGGATCCAAGAGGGTGGCCTTAAAGTAAGGGCCAGTGGGGTCATTGAAGATGGGCTGGAAGCATTCAACCAACAATGTCTTCAAGGTTGTTGCAAGCTTGCGAGCCTCTGTCAAAGTTCGCACTTCTGCATGCACCAGGAGTTTATCCAAGGATGCTTTCAGAGCCTGGACACAAGGAATGAGAGATGACAGAGATGTAACTTCTTCACATATGTTACGTGTTGCTTCCTCAAAAGGCTGCAATATGAGGACTGTGGCCTTTATCAAGCTCCAATGGTGGTGTGTGAATGAGCCCCCTACGTCCATTTGTGTTCCCATGGCAATGATAGCACTTTTCTGCTCTAGCAGCCGCTCGAGCATGTAGAATGTCGAGTTCCACCTGGTGGACACGTCATTCACCAGGCACTTGACAGGCAGGCCCACCTCCTCCTGGATGTCGTGGAGTTTCACAGTGGCCTTGTTCGAGCGATGCACGAACCCTGTGATTCTCCTGCTGATGGCGATGATTTGTCCCAGTGCTTGGCACTGCTTCATGGCATTTGTTACAACCAAGTGCACAGAGTGGGCCATGCACCTGATGTGCACAAAGCCACCATCAGCAATGGCCTTCACCATGTTGGACACATTGTCTGATACAATAAAGGACACAGAAAAGTACCCACTGACCTCCCTTTGCCATGCTGAAATGAGGTTCTGGATTTTGTCAAGTATATTCACTGCAGTATGATCCACATTGATCACAGCCATCTTAAGCAGGGCACTGACTCTTTTGTGTTTCTCTTCCCCAGATCCAGTCACCTGACGCTCTACCCAATGCCCTGTGAGTGAGATGTAGGCATTTGTTGGGACCTTGCTCGTCCAAATATCTGTCGTACAGTGTAACACATCACCCACCATGCTTGATATGGATTTCTTCACCATATCTTTCACATCATTGTACAGGTTTGGCACCACTTTACGCGTGAGAAATGAATTTGTGAGGGTACCCTATAGCATGGTGCAGTGAGAGCTAGGACCTTTCTGAAGCCTTTGTTTTCGACTACTGAGGACGGCTGGAGATCGTCACAAATCATCTCACCCAGAGTTTTAGTGACTTCCCTAGCTATCGGGTGGGTGTCTGGGTACAGACTCCTGCGATGCAATGCTGCCATTATTGGTGTGTCAGACGCAGAGGCAGCTGCTGGGGGTTCTTGCTTAGCCACAGCAACAGAAGCTGGTTGCAGCTCTGTTGCAGCTCTTGCTGGGGGCACTGAGCCTGGCATGGTCAATGAATGTTTGTAATTCAGATGATTGTGCATCACTGATGTAGACAGATGTTGCAAGTCCCTACCTCTGCTCATTTTCGCCTTGCATATGTTGCAGATTACTTTGGTTCCATCATTTGGGCAAACAGTGGTTTTGGGTTTTTTTGCATCAGAGGCCATTTCTACCTTCAAATGAAACATTAATATTCAAGAGACAAACGGGACAGCTGTGTCAACTATCAATGACTCCTCCCTTCTGCCTCTGTCTCCTTCAATGATGATGACTGCCTGGTCTTCCTGCCTGCGGCCTGGCTGGACTCTGTTGTTCTAAAGAAAAATTGCAATATTACCTCACGATTCTTTGTTAAATTATCACATGCAGCATCCAACTACAGATTGTGGGATTTGAAAGACATCCTGCTACCATAACGTTGCCTCTCTCTCAGAACTATGAGACCCCTGTCTCTCTCGGTCTCTCTGTCAATGGTGGTGATGACTGTTCTTCCTGCCTGCAGCCTGACTGCACTCAGTTCTACAGAAAAAAAGCCAACATTACCCCACAACAAACGATGTAGCATGTGTTATTGTAAGTTTGTTGTCCAAACATGGCGTCTGAGGTGGTACATTGCACAACAGATATTTGGACTAGCAAGTTCTCCACAAAAAACTACACCTCACTCACAGGGCATAGGGTAGAACATCAGGTGACTATATGGTGCAGAGAAACGCAGATGTGTCACTGCCCTGCTTAACATGGCCATGATCAATGTGGATCACACTACAGTGAATACACTAGACACAATCCAGAACCTCATTACAGCATGGCAAAATGAGATCACTGGGCACTTAACTACAAATAGTGGGATTTGATCATTGCCATGGGAACACCGATGGACGTAGGGGGCTCATTCACGCACACCCAGTAGCACTTGTTAAAGCCAGATATTGCAGCCTGCTGCTATAACATAGCCTACCGCTCAGAGCTGTGAGACTCCTGTCTGCCTCTGTCTCCGTCAATGGTGTTCCTCGTGCCGTCCATAGTGGTGAGTGACCTTCCTGCCGTCAATGGTGGGGACTGGCGACTGGTCCTCCTGCCTGACTGGGTGGTTATTCAAAAGAAAAATTGCAGTATTACCCCAGAACTCTCTGATTACATGCAGCATCGAACTACAGATTGTGGGATTTGAAAGACATCCTGCTGCCATAACGTAGCCTACCTCTCAGAACTATGAGACCCCTGTCTCTATGGTGGTCTTCCTGCCCGCAGCCTGACTGCACTCAGTTCTACAGAAAAAAAGCCAACATTACCCCACAACACACGATGTAACATGAATTACAACTTTTTGATAAAAAAAGATTTCTCGCCTGGTCTACCGAAAAATGACAAACATTGATTAACAGCCCGAATGTGTGTCTGTCCATAATGAGTTAACGTTATAACGTTAGCTAACATTAGCTAAACAGCGGCACATAACGTTATTCACCGCTGAGAAGCACCGAGATACTTTTGAGTAACGTTAGCTAGCTCAGGCTCAGCTCACAGCTAACATAAGCTAGCGTTAGAACGTTAGGTGTGGTCGACATTAACCAACGTTAACTCAATTGTTTAGTCGAGTCGAACCGATTCTAACGTTAGCTAGCTAGCACGAAAACTTATGTTTCCTTTTAATGTCGTTGGCTCGTGCAGGTTTGACGTTTGCTAGTCGGCAGGCAGGCTTGGAACTAGCGAACGAACATGCTTGCTCATGTCATCTCTATTTTGAACTCACAGCAAATAGTGTTAGCACCACTGACATTTCTCCAGTCTGCAAGTCACTGCTAATGTAATTAAGGATAGCCCCCAGATTCCACTTACCTGCTGTGTTGCTGGCAACTTGCAGCAGTGCTGCCTGCTCGTCTTATGTGCTGTTGCCCCTCTGCGATGACGTAAGGGACTGAGCCTGAGGGCAGTGTCTCAGATGGATGTGATTGGCTCAAAACACGCACTAACATGTTTTTTTTTACATTTTGTTTTAATCTCTTGTATGTAATTGGCTCAAAATCCTGCTGAAAACACGCATCCAAACTTTTTTTTTTGTCTTTAGAAAAAAGCTCCCGAATTTTTTAATGAATTTTTGGAGAAACATACTACTAGACCATATCTCCAGACAGAAAAATGGGGCTATTCTGGGATCAAAAATTTAAAAAATAATTTCATTATTTTTTTTCTAAATCAGTCAACTTCCTTGGTACCATCAATGTACGCCATCCTCAAAAACTGCATTTGTAGTACATTGTAGTCTCTGCCTGAAACGCCTCACTGGGGTGGCTCTTCCGCTATGGCCCCCCACTCCCCGTGTGCCCACTTTCTTCTGACTGGCCAGCTCTGTGGAGGGCGGAGTTGGGCGGGACGAGGCTGCAGAACGCAGTTTTCCGTGTCCGGCTTCCCAGAGTGAAACCTGAGACACGTCTGCAATCTGATAAGGAAGCGGCGGGCAATCTAAAGTTATACTTGAATATAGATCTAATGACATGATCTTGTTCTAACAAACGAAGCGGCGAAAGTGGAGGACGCGGTGCGAATATCTGTCAGCGCAAGCTCAAATTTATACTCGGCAACAGTTTGCTACGGCAACAGTTGGTGAGTACCGCGGTTTTTTTAGTCCTAGCTAGGATGCAGGGGAAGCTAGAATCCACCCCATATGGACACATTTGTAGAACGGGTCGACATTCCCAAGTGTAGACCGGAGACCGTAGAAACCCGGTGGGTGTGAGTTTAGAGGGAAACATGGACAGTGAGGAGCAGCTAAAAGTGGACCAACAGCTTATGGACTGCTTCGGTGTGTATTAGGACCTGCTGGGTCGTGTGCATAGCTGTGGTGTGTTGTTAGCGTGGAGCAACGAACAGCTTCTGCGCTGGTATATGACGGAGGGGCGAAAGCTCCAGGCTAAACGGCCTTTTCGGAAATTGCCCGTGGTAATGGTTTACTTACTGCGTCGGAATGACCAGCTTTTCCTCGCGCAGAATGGGCGTTATGGATTGTGCGCGAGAGCAAGCTAGAGCTCGGTTATGTTATGAGCATAATACAGGTTTTACAGACCGTAAGTTCCGCTCTCGTGAACCATTGCTTATGTGGAGCTAGCGAATCGATCACTTTTACAGGAAATAATTTAATATTCAGTCGCCGATTTAATATTCAATCGACAGCAATGCAGAGAAATCGTTTTTGATACCATACACGATATAGCCTGTGCTTTTCCCTATTGCTTTCACTGGTAGCATCAGAGAGCTTGCCCAGACATTGGAGATGTATCAGGCTGACCCCGGTCATGGAAAAAGTAAAAGCGATCGTTTCACGAGCACCCAAAAACTCACCCCAAGCTTTGCAAAACCTACGCTGGTCTAACTGCAGCCCACCTCGGCAGACACATACAGCACCTCTCCGGTTAGCTTCAACTGTAGTGGCTACAATCAGGCAACGTTATGATGAAACTGTCACATTGATGTTTACCGAAGTAACACAAGCATACCGATCAGAATCGCTGCATATAAGTTAACCAGGAGCGTTTTTAATTAGCAGAGCAGGGGAACTAACATGCAGGAGCTGATAAATGGGCATGACTTTGAATGTAATCTGTCGCGCGAAAAATTCGTTTCGCGTCCGGTGTGAAAGCGGCTTGACATGCCCGTATTCGCGTCTTTGCATTGACTTTGAATGTAATCTGTCGCGTGAAAAATTCGTTTCGTGTCCGATGTGAAAGCAGCTTTATGGATAGTACGCGACAGCTAGAGAGAGCTCGGTTATGTTAGGAACATAATACAGGTTTTGCAAACCGTACGTTCCATTAGCGCGGACAAGTTGCTTATGTGGAGCTAGCGAATCGATCACTTCTACAGGAAAGAATTACCTATTTAATCTCCGCCTTTTTTCGCTTTTTTATTAGCCACAACAATTTCTAAAGGGGGATGAAATTATGTCAAGGTAGTGCAGAGAAATCATTTGTAAACCGGTAGAGCTTCTGCGTTTCGCATTGCTTTCATGGTAGCACCAGAGAGCTTGCTCAGACATTTGTGAAGTATCCGGCTGATCCCGGTCATGGATAAGTGAAGCGATCACTAACTGTAGAGCCTACAATCGGGCAACGTTATGATGAAACTTGATGCTTACCGAAGTAACACAAGCATACCGATCAGAATTATTGCATATAAGTTAACCAGGAGCATTTTTAATTAGCACGGCACGCAAACTAACATGCAGTAGCTGGTGACCGAGCGGTCATAACCACAGAGACAAACCCTAGCAATACAGGTTTTACAGATAGCAAGTTCTGTTACTGTGAACAGTTGTACCAAGCATCCAAATTACAAACAAGTATTAAAAGTTAGCTTCAAATGAGGTTTATGTTCACACACCTTCTGTAGAATTTCCCCTGATATCACTCTTGCATATTTAGGACACAAGCATTAGCAACAGTAACTTGCTCGTTAGCGCTGTGCTACAGCCACAATCAACTGGCTATCACGTCAGGTTGGCTTATGCAGTAAAATCAACTTACAGCTTCTGTGTCTGTGAGTCATGGACAGTCGCGACCGATACAGGCTTTATCTTCAGATATTTTACTAAGCCTGCCTTTGAGGCCAGTTGTTAGTGCTAACTATCGCTAGGGGTCCTGCTAGCCACCCATAACACGTTAGCTTCACTTACATTATTTGCTGTTATATGGTTACTTACAGCTTGTGGCTCCGAAAACTTGATCGATGCAGCTGCTTCAGGTTTGAGAAGCAGCTGAAACGCTTATCCTGTGTCGAATTATCCTTTTTTGACAAAGCTGCCTTTGGTGAAATGCTGAGCACTAACAGCTAACGCTCCATTTGGCCGTGGCTGTTTGCTGCCAGCAAACGAAAAAAGCTACCCACTGATTTCTGGTGGCATCGTCTTTTCGAAGAGAAATATTTGTTTTTCTTCGCGTCCAAAAAGTAAACGGACGAGTAGCTTTGGGAGAGATACTAACAAAATTGCAGCTCAAATGATCTGCGGTTCTTCTTTGGTATTTCCAAAAGTGTCAACGCCACTGAGGCATAGTATGATCTGCCGTTGTTAGTGCCTGCTAGAATAGTTTCCGGTGTGGGCAGGTCCAGCGCCATGATTGGCTCTGGCTAGGTCTGTACTAATTGGATGGCACAACCTGACGTCAGGTTTTACCCAGATCTCGTGAAGATCTCGGGAGGAGCTGTTCAGAGAGGAAATCACGCTCACGAAATCACGTTCTTGGATTACGCAAAACCCTGTATCTTATGTTTAGAAACTTTTCAGAGGTTGAGCATGGACAACCAACATTATAACATTACTAATATGTATTAAAAGAAGGATCAGCATAATAGGTCCCCTTTAACAATGTTAAAAGATAGGACTTGAAATTTAAAAGAATTTTTTCTCAAAAACTGTCTGATAACTTTTTTTTCTAAATCTGGCAATCAACTCATCTTGATACACGTTATGCACAGTGCGAGTGCCATTTTGATTGAATGGAAGTGGGTCTAGTGGGGGCGCTGTACTTTAACATTGGGCCTTATGGAGAATGGGCTAAATGGCCTGTGGAAGCAAAATGGTTGCAGATAGAGATTAAGTTTCTATTATCAACATATAGGAAGTCATACATGACCTGTACCTTGGTTGTGTTAAAGTTGACCTCAGATGACCTTGAACGGTCAAACTTGAGGTCAAAGCAAAATGTTACCATTTTCAAAGGCTTCTAGGCTTGAAAATATTGAAGATTGGGAACATGCGTATTGAACACTTATAGGAAGTCATGTATGAAATTTCTTTTGATGGCCTTGAACTTGACCTTGGGTGACCTTTGAAGGTCAAACTTCACATAGCAAAATTTCAATGACTTTTATCACCCAAACTATTATAGATAGAGCTTAGGTTTGTATTGTGGGCATATAGGAAGTCATGTATGAAGTTTCATTTGGTGACCTTGAACTTGAACTTTAGTGACCTTTAATGGCCGAACTTTACAGTGAAATTTCAATGACTTATATCAGCAAAATCATCACTGATAGAGTGTAGGTTTGAGACATATAGGAGGTCAAATATGAACTTTCATTTGGTGACCTTCATTTTGACCTTTGAAGGTCAAACTTGACCGAGTGAAAATTTTATGACTTCTATCACTAAAAAGGTCACCAATAGAGCTTAAGTTTGTGTCACAGACTTAAAGGAAGTCACACATGAACTTTCATTCGGTGACATTCAATTTGACTGTTGGTAACCTTTGAAGGTCAAACCTGACATAATTCAACTACAATGACTTGTATTGCCAAAACGGTCACAGATGGAGCCTAGGTTTGTATTAGAGACGTATAGGAAGTCATATATGAGCTTTCATTTAGTGACCTTCATATTGACCTTCGAAGGTTAATGTGACCTAGGGAAGATTCAGTGACTTGTATCACTAAAATGGTCACAGATGGAGCCTAGGTTTGTGTTACTGACTTCTATGAAGTCACATATGAACTTTCATATGGTGAAATTCAACTTGACTGTTAGTGACCTTTGAGGGTCAAACTCGACAGTGAAATTACAATGACTTCTATCACGAAAATGGTCACAGATTGAGCCAAGGTTTGTGTAGAGGCATTTAGAAAGTGGTATATGAAGTCCATTTACTGACTTTACCTTCTGTGACCTTTAAAGTTCACAATTGATATATTGAATTTTCAATGACTTGTATCACCAAAACTGATTCAGAGCTTAGGATTATATAAGAGGTCTTATAAATGTATGTGAACTTTTATTTAGTGACCTTTGAATTGACTTTCAATGATTCGAATGTCAAATTTCACATGAAATTTTCATAACTTGTATCATCTCTATAAGATTACTTGCAGGTAAGCTACAGGACCCTTGGTCCTATTTTTATTAATGAGGAAATCAGGTTTGTGCCAAATGCGGGTAAAATGCAATGGTGCTCAAGTGGCATTGGTGATTTTGTGAAATTCCATCAAGCAGTCAGAGTTGATCATACTGTCAAGTTTTTGAAACAGGAATGGTGTTTACTGTTTTGTAGCCTGGCTGAGAAATGGTAAATCTGAAGTCTGAATGTCTTCACAAACTACTTGCTCTATATCTAACCAAATGTTGTCTGACTGTTTGGATTGAGTCCATTTGAAAACGTATTGCAGCTGATTTTCAAGGGAATAATAGTAGAAGTTGGATGCTTCGAGTCCTCCCAGTGATTTTGGTTTCTGCAGTGTGGCCAATTTGATTCTTGGTGTTTTGTTTTTCCAATAAAATTTAGTGATGATTGAATCTAGAGATTTAAACCAGGGCCCGTATTTATCAAGCTTCTCAGAATTACTCATAAGAATGCTGCTAAGAATTGACTTAAGAGTAAAAAAATTCTTGGCTCAAAGCTGTGCTTCAAAGTTAGTTATCAAGCATCTAAGTCTCATTTTAAGCGAAGTGTAGGACTAAATCTTAAGTGTCATTCTAAGAGCTGATTTTATCACATTTTGCTGTGCTGCAAACAGGATTGTAGATGACACAACTGGAAAACCCCAGGCAAGGACCAATAACTGAGTGTAATTTCTTATTTAAGAATATTCTCATAGAAATGTCAAAATGAATAGGGAAAGTCCCAAGATAAGTTCACATTCAACGCACATATAACAATAATGAATTTTCGAAAGAATAAATTATATTATTTACATTGGAAATTAAAGACAAACAGTTTCTGATTTGTTCCAACTATTTCTTGATAACAAATTTGAAACTAGTGCGGTTGACTGACTTCCGTGTATAAAGTCTTCCTGTGGTAGGGGTGCGATGTTGCGCGTCTTGCAAATATTATGCAGAATTGCACAAGCCATAATAATACGGCACACTCTTTCGGGGGAGTGCCAAACTTCAGAGTGTAAAATGTGGAATCGGCGCTTCTATAGGCCGATCCCTCTCTCTACCACACTTCATGTGATACGGTGTGCCCTGCGAAGGGATATTAAATTAAAACCTTAATTACAGCCCACATTCGAGTTATTCTCGCAATGTGTTAATAATTTGAAAAACAACTGGGTATCATTGTAAATAGCTAAAAGAAAAAAAAATGGACAACGTGCTGTAGTTGATTTGGGCTTCTGTCAGCGGCATATGGAAAGGGGTGAGCAGCCACCGGCATAAAGGGTATCCTTTATCACCTAATAGATGACATCCCCGTGGTACAAAGTCTCTTTCAAAGAGCTACTTCAGGCCACTTTCATTTAAAATCTGTGCATAATGGGTAAACCCAGGCCATTTGGGTACCACATCCAAAATGTTGTATTCTGCATCAAACACAGCTTGAGTGTTGATGCTGTGGTACCTCTTCCTGTTCACATACACATCCTCATTTATGCTGGGAGCGATGATCTTTATGTGAGTGCAATCAATTGCGCCCACAACTCCTGGAAAGCCGGCTATTTGCATGAACTGTTTTTGCTTCTCTTGGATAGCACGGGGTTCTTGTTGGAAAGTCAATGAAACGAGTAACAATGTGTGGAGCAGTAAGTGCCATAATTGTTTTCATAACAATTGATGATTGTGATGGCCCCAAATCATCAGCATTGCATTGCTGCATTTTTCCAGTGGCAAGGAAATGGAGTATCATCACTACCTTTAATTCAGCTGAGATCTCGTTGCTGCGTAAAGTGGATGGTGAGATGACGTCCCTCACTAAGTCTGTGACAAAGATGATACCTGCTCTATCCAAGCAATATTGTTTGACTAACTGTGCGTCATCAAACAATTCAAACACATTCTTCCACTCCTGAAAGGTTGCACACGTCTCTGCCTCCTCAGTGCCATCATGGGCCCCTACTGGCAACTCCTAACCACTTGAGAGACCTCTTCAGCTGTCTTAAATAACTGGGAGAGTAAGAGTGAATCTTAGCTTTAAGAAATTTCATAACTTGCTTTTATACTTAAGTTTTAAAGTAGAAGTAAATTTCAGAAATTCACAGCACTTAAGACTAAAATGGTACTTAGAGAAGCTTGATAAATACGGGCCCAGGTGAGAGATGGGTGCATTGGGATCACTGTCAATAGTAATTAAGCCCCCGAGGACAAGAGTAGTCTAACTCTGTTTTTCATAGTTTTGAGATAATCTATGCCAAAGTTCAAGCCCTGGATAAAATTCAGGACACATGTAGGGTATGCCATCTGTTGTTAACCTGAGAGTTTATGACCATGTTTTTCAAGATAACACAACTTTTTCCACAAAAAGTAATGTTTCAGAGGTTACTTTCTCTAAATTTTCTGAAAAAGGCCCTTTTTATAAGTTAGACCACTCTTGCACTGGCTGTCTTAACAAATGTAACTGACTTAAGACAAGTAAATTAATAACTCAATTTTAATAACTCAATAATAGCTATAATTCCCGGCATCCTAGGAATTCGAAACACAAAATAACGAGAATACAGATCAAAAGTGAAACATTGTATTGCAAACTGTTGACCACTGAGAAAGTCATCCATCAGATAATCTTGTTCCTCACAGCTGTCTTCGCGGTCATCAGTTTGGGCCATCTTCATCTTCGATCTGACCCAGATAAAATGAGTGGTGGACAGGCGGTACAAGGTTGAGATCATGTTTCAATTCCTTGACTTTTGAAGGGTTCAAAGAGTTAGACCACTGTTGCACTCACGATTTTTGTCGTAATGGAAGTGAGGATAACTAAAAATCTCTGTATAGTAAGATGCCTCACTGTCACATCTAGACCACTTATGCCCGGAATAGATTTTACCTTTAACTTGCGAAATATGGGTCTAACTCAAAAATGGGAAAATTAGAGTTAGACCACTATTACACTCAGTGACTCAATTAATTTTAGGGATAATTGTCATCTTAACAGTTGCTATTCTGCCTTAAAAGGATAGTGCGAGATTCATCCAGCGGTTGAGATCATCATTTATTGTTTTGAGAGGTGGATTGAAGTTAAGACGGATCAACTCTGATAGCCTGGAGGATACTTTAATACCTAAATCTGTGATATGGCTTGTGCATAAAGGGATGGGTGGTGTCTGAGCTGCCACATCCAAGCTGTTACCATGTAATGAAAGTATGGAGGATTTGTTCCAGTTGACAGAGTAGTCAGAAATATTGTAGTATGATTCAATAAGTTTAATAGTTTCTTGAAGTGATGAATATGGGTTTTGTTGAAAGAATAATATGTCATCTGCATAAAGAGATTTTATGATGCATGTTTGGAGTTTGAATTCCTTGTATGTGGGTGTTCTGGTGAATGGCTGCCGCTAGCGGTTCGATAAAAATTGTGAAGACAGAAGGAGAGAGTGGGCATCCTTGCCTAGTCCCCCTGTGCAGTGTGAAGCTTGGTGAGGATTGTCCACTGGTGATCACGGTGGCAGTAGATGTGGTGTATAAAATTTTGACCCAGTTAATAAATGATTCCCCAAAGCCAAATCTGTGTAGTGTGTAAAAAGGAATGACCAGTTTACTTTATCAAAGGCTTTTCTGCGTCTAAAGTGACAATGATGGGTTTTTCGTATTGTGAGATTGAATAGTGCATTATATTGAACAGTCTGCGTGTGTTGTTGGATGAATTTGTACCTTTGATAAATCCTGTTTGATCTGGATGAATTATGGATGGAATGATCCTTTCTATATGATGCACAATTGCTTTGGTTATGGTTTTTATGTCTACATTAAGCGGTGAGATGGGACGATAACTAGATGGTAGGGATGGGTCTTTGTTCGGTTTAAGAAGAAGAGAGATTGAAGCTGTATTCATGTTAGTTGGGAATCCAGAATTCTGTTTAATATCTGATATCATTCTTTTGAAGAGAGGGAAAGGATGGACCAGAAATGTTTATATAACTCAGCAGGGAAGCCATCAGGTCCTGGGGCTTTGTTATTAGGCATATGAATGAGTGCACTGTAAAGTTCTTTCTCTGTTAAAGGTAAATCAAGTGTTATTTTGTTCAATAGTTAGCTGTGGTAAATGAATGTTAAAAAATAAACTGATGTCTTCTTTCTTTCGGTTATTCTCTGAGGAGAATAAGTTGGCATAAAAGTCTTAAAAGATTTTATTAATTTCTTTTAGTGAGTTTGTGGGCTTCCCTGCTGAGTCTTAAATGGTGGAGATGGTTGCTTTTTCTTTGTTTTGTTTAATTAGATTTGCTAAATGTTCACCAGAATTGTTTTTGTGGTGGAAAATCTCGTGTCGGAGTCTATTAATCAAAAATTGTGTTTTCTTATTTAGAATTTAATTTATTTGTCGTTTATGCTGTCTTAGTTTATTCTGGGTTCCTTCTGTTGGATTACTTGCATTGATGACCTCAAGTTGTTCAATTTTGTCTTTTAATTCGGCTTCATGTTGAATTTAACTTTTTTTTGTAAACAGAGAATGAGATCATTAGTACTCTTAAAACTGCTTTTCCTGTTTCCCATAAACAGGTTGGAGATGCCTCTGGAGAATCATTTATTTCCGGGAAGGCTGCCCACTCTTTCTTAATGAGGCTATCAAATTCTGGATCTTTGAGTAGAGAAGTGTTAGAGCCATCTAGTGATGGGTTTCTTAGGCTTGGATGTATTCCATTTGAAAGTTACGGGGCGTGGTCAATAATGATAATAGGATAAATCTTGTGGTTTGAAGTATTCGATATAATTGAATTACTTGTGAGGAGGGGATCAATACGTGAATAAGAGTGATGGACCGGGGAGAAAAACTAATATTCTCGGGAGGCATGGTGCTGCAGACGCCAACAATCGCCAAGACCAAAATCGCTCATGAACTGTTTTAATTTTTCAGTTGATTTCCAGGTTTGTTTATTATTTGAGGTATTTGATCTCTCCATTGAAGGATGAAGAACTCTGTTAAAGTCACCTCCGATTATTAATGGGCTGTTGGAAACGATTGATATGGATGAATAGAATTTACAGAAAAAGGATGAATCATCAGTTTGGACCATAAAGGTTACCAATGGTTAATGAGCTATTGCTGATTGATGTATTTATAATAATATAGTGTCGTTCCGGGTCTGTAATTGTGCTGTTATGGGTAAATGGCACTGATTTGTTGATTAAAATACACACTCCTCTTTGTTTTCTATTTTAAGGAGCTGAAAATGAGAATTTGAATTGAGATGATTTTAATTTGTTGTAGTCTGATTTTGAGAGATGGGTTTCTTGTAATAAGCAAATTTCAGCATGGAGTTTGGCCAGATGATTCAATATTTTTGTTTTTTTTTTTTGCCTGAGCACCCATTCCACCGATATTCCATGAAACAAAATTTTGAGACGACATGTCCAAAGACTTTCATTCAGTGCTGAAGTGGGAATGGATCTAAGTGTATGTGTGAGTGTACACGACTGAGTGAATGTTTGGGAGTGTGTGCGTGTCTGTGCACATTGTACAGAAGGGTCTGCAAAAACAAAACAAAAAAACAGAGGGAAAGGGAAAAAACAATTAGCCTATTTCACATTTCTAGGTATGCAAACCGGAAGGCAGGTAAAGTTTCTTCCGCTAGCTTGATTTTAGTGTTAGTAGTCGGGTGTTTCCCGGTCCTTACTGTTCAAACTCAAAGAAAAAGCAAGCCTACCTCTCTTTTTTTGGTTTGTCCACCAAAGACGATGTTAGAAGGGGATGGATTTTGTCGATAAGAAGACATGGTGGAGGAAGATTTAAGATTATGTGATGTAGCTTACAATTATGTGATGTAGCTAGCGGCAAGAGTACCACTCAGAACCTCCAGCAAAATCGAATAAAATCGCAACTTTTTCGGCTTACCTTAATGTTTAGATACCAAGTGAAATATTCAGGTGTATAAAAACGTTAAGCGCGCATCCAGTGAAGAGAATTTACCCTTTGATTTTTAGCGCGGCCATAAATGCTAACATCATATAAAGGTGGCAGCCATGACATTGATGACAACACTGGGGCATGCGCAGCGTATGCATAATTCGTGATTTTACATATGCACGCGCATGCGGCGAGGTCGAGCGCTCCGTTTCCGTGCGCTAGTGTGTTCAGCAGCTAGCTATTTGTGTCATTGTGCAGTGTTGTTGTTCACATCTGCTTGCGTAATAATTCGCGTACTTGAGCTTGCCTAGTGCCTAACAATATTATGTTTGGGACTTACATTGAGGTTAGCTTTATGATATACTCAGTCAAAAAAGAAACTTCACACTCGTTTGGAGGTCGATAAGTTGAACATACAAGAAAAGTGGTTTTAAATAATGATTTAATTCCATTCTGTACCCATTAAGGACGGTGTACCATAAAAATCATGTTCATAATGTAACCAGTTCCACCGGAAATGCTACGGAAATGTAAGAGAGTAAAAATGGTAAGTTACAACTTGATGAAAGCATGTCAATAGCGCGTATGCCCTCCATGAGCGTTCACAACTGCGACGCAACGTCTCCTCATGGATTGAATGATGCGTCTGAACACAGCTTGCGGGATGCGTCGCCAAAATTGAACCAACATGGCACCAAGTTCCTGCAAATTCTGCGGAGGGTTCCTTACTTGACGGAGTCTTCTGCCCAACACATCCCATACATGTTCTATGGGATTAAGGTCGGGAGACCTTGAGGGCCACTCCATGACATTAATGCCCGCATTCCAAAGAAAATTCTGCGTTAAATTGGCCGTATGAGGTCTGGCATTATCGTGTTGGAATGTCAGACCTGGGCCATGAGCTGCCATGAATGGCAAAAGCTCTGTATCCTGCAGCAGTTAGGTTTCCTTGAACGACCATCAGTCGGGAATGGGCAGGACCATTAAAGGCACCCCAAACCATAACACTACCGCCCCCAAAACGGTCCACTTCCTGCACACAACACTGGGCGTTGCGTTCACCGCGTCTCCTCCAAACTCTAACTCTCCCATCAGCGAAGTGCAAAGTGAATCTGGATTCGTCACTAAAAACGACCCTATTCCAATCACGCTGAGTCCATCTCAGATGTCGTTGTGCCCAGAGAAGCCGTTGACGCCGGTGTAACTGGGTTAAAATTGGTCCACGATATGGCCGACGTGCATGGAAACGAGCAGTGCGCAGGCGATTACGTATGGTTTGGGCAGTCACACGACCTCTAAACAATTCATTCCTAGTGGACGTTGCAGTGAGAAATCGACACGCAAATGACGTAAGACGCGATTTTCGGTCTTCTGCTTGTGTCGTCAAGACGTGGTCTACCCGAACGAGGTCGGTCTGCTGTGGTGCCAGTTTGTTGGAGACGTGTCCGAAGATCATGGATAGTCCGTCGACTGTATCCCATAACCCTGGCAATGTCAGTGACCGACGTTCCCGTATTCAGCATGCCAATGGCACGTTCACGTTGAATGTTTGACAGTCGTGGCATTGCAAATCAACGGATAATTGACTGTAAGAACTTGTTTTTCCGAGATGTCACTCTACCATGCTAACGTGGGCTCAATTGCACGTGTCTCATAAGGTCACATGACTAGGAACACGAGGAAACGTGCTTTTACCTTGATGTATGCTCGCACGTGCTGCATGCTTGCGCACGTCGGAGTTGCTGTGTGTCATGATGTCTTTGACAACACATTTACCCCTAATAATAATAATAATATCTCTAGTATTAAGTTTCAAGAAAATATTTAGAAATTTTGAGTGTGAAGTTTCATTTTCGACTGAGTATATTATTCTAGTGATGATGGCTCGGCCTGCAGATAATGCAATTTTCCTGGGTTGGGGGTCCTAAGGTAGCAGCTGCTTTTGGGACTGATGAGTCCTCTGGGAGGAGCTGGGAATGTAAGGTAAAATTTGGGGGGGGCGCTCAGAACCGTAAGTAATGCGTTTCCAGGTAAAAAGTTTAAGTTTTTTTTTCTTTGGACCTCATTGGTGACTTCTGCCGAAGAATCCTAGAGTGGCACCAAGACCTCACATGCTCTTAGGTGGCGCATAAAATAGCAGGATATTGGATAAAATTTGCTTAAAGTTGTCGACGCTGCTGTATTTTCGTCACCACATGTACTAGGCCAGGTAAAAACCCAAGCCGTCGCTGCTGCTTGAGTGGGTGGATGGCAGGGACCATTTGATCTGCCACCATTGGCACTCAATATTTTGAGTGTGCGCGTCAGTGGCGGCAGCATCAACAAATTTGTTGGAGTGGTTTACCGTCAGGTGCTGGAAGTTCTCCTCACTGAGGCAATCGTACGCCCGCAGCAGTCGGTTACGATTGTCGAACCGGCAGCAACATACTTCTTTATAAGGAGTATTAACGTTGCCGAATCCTGGTTCTCGACTTCAACAAAAAAAACTTCCTTGGTCTCGCAGCAAATGGCCCCCAAGACCCACTTGCCATTGTGCAGGTGATATCCGTCGTATTTTTGCCGCCCAAATTTGGATTTGTCAATTTCCACCACAAGCCCTGGGCCCCCTATAGCGGTGGTACTGCACTGCTGGACCACGTGAAGACAAACTTTGCGACAATAAGTGAATCAGTCAATGACGGTTTCCTTGCTTGTTGTGACTCTGTCATCGAGGCTGGATTCCTTTATCGCCACTTTATTTGTCATCTGCGCCGCCCAGCAGTAGGTGAGCACCAGGACTTTTTCCATGGACATCCTGCTGCCGGCGAACCAGATGCCATGGCAAATACTGCGGTTGGACGTCCGACTGATTCATCTCCGATTGTGGCAGTGTCATGCAAAGCTCTATCGAGAGTCTACCTTTGCGAACCATGAGAGGGCTCTGCGACACCGCCAACAAAGTGCTTGCAATCAGACCCCTTTCCTTACAGAATTGTATCGTGGACTCTGGTGTCAGCAGCTTCCGAGACAGACGTCACAAATTCCACTTGTCTTGCTCGGAGCAATCACTCATTTTTGTTTTTGTATGATGTCGCTGATTATTACACAACCTTTAATAGTCTTGGAACTAATTCTGTGCATGTATCACCAATTTCATCACGCCTTTTATTTCAATTTTAAAAACACAAGACACACACGAGTGTATTTACGGCTGCCCAACTCGGCCACAAAGAATGGTTTGTTCGATATATATATATATATATATATATATCGTTTCACCTTTGGTTGATGTTTACCCTTCAGCGATAAATGGGAACTGCTGCCCTGTGCTGGCAACAAACTCAGTGGTTAAGACCGCGGTGTGTGGTGTGGTTGGAATTACTTCGTCCACAGGTTCCTGGATTCGATTCCCGCTGCAGACGCTAATTTAATGTCTAACTTTACATATAAAGCTTTGTTCACAGCTTCATCGGTGGAAAAAAAATAAAGAAGAAAATTTAAAAAAATATAATACAAAAAACAGGACATAAAAACTAGTAGAGGTAGTATACAGAGCAAATGTAGCGGGGGAGGAATAAGGAAGTAGAAACAGGAAGAGTTTTTTTTTCCTCGCTGTCAGTGCCCTATCGTACCTCCTGCCTGATCGGTTCTGCGGATGCGCAAACGTTCTGTGCATGTGCTTTGTTTAACTCAAATTGGCCACGTTTCCCAGATTCATTTAAGAAGACCTTAGCGCTAAGAGCTTCTTTACATCCTTCTTAAGGCTCCAGTAAGAAGCAAATGCGTTTCCCAGATTCCTTCTTAGCCTAAGATGGCTCCCTCTTAGCTGAACCCTTCTTTGGAGCCGTCTTAACTCCTTAAGAACGCTCTTCACTGGGAAACGCGGCCATTTACGACACTGCCCGATGTATTCCATGCATGCATAAAACCCTTTACCTGTTGGATTGGCGATTCAAGTGCTGGTTAAGCGATAGAGACAGTGGCTGCGTCTCAAGTCTTTTAAATTGCATCCTTGTTCCCCTCACTTGCGTCCTATCCTTGCGTCTCAGTCCCACCCACTGAGGATGCATGGAGGAAACAGGAGAGAGGACAGAGGAAATGAGGACATGTGTTTTAAGCGACATGAGATGTCCTTTCCTCAGTTGCGTTATATGAAGCGATGCTCGTTTCTGATGACGGCCTCGGCTGGATCTGTTGGAATATAATCCGTGGGAATTCGCACGGATGTTTACTGTGAATTAATCGCAAAATTTAATCATCAAAGTAGGAAATACAGTTCAACTACCGTATGCAATATACCACTAAAAATGGCACAGGGTAACCTAAATTTTTTAGTGTGGTAGTTTTTAAAAGTGCGATCAAAAATCTTTTCATAAAATATTGAAGTTCTCCAGTAATTGACTGCCCCGAAAATTTTGTTGCGTTGTGCGCGACCCTATTGATAATATATGTGTAATATTATGAATGGTTAGTTCCCATAGAGTTCCCCAACAACAGATCTTAAAGGACCCACAAAGACGGCTGGTATAGAAAAGTAGATCTGAGTTTATTATTGCACAGTAAATATAAATAGAGGAAAGGGGACTGGTCAATATTACACGGCCTGTGATTCAATAGCAGCCCACATCAATTTCCTTCGCACAGAAACACAGAGGACCGAAATCTTATTCAATCAGTTCAGTTATGACACAGCACCCAACTATGGCAATCCACAGCACAGCAAGATGCACTAGCAAATAGTAATACAAGTGAAAAAAACACAGCAAACCCCTTAATATGGGCTGCATTGAGCAGGTGTTAATGGGCAAGACATTCTTGACCAGGCCCTAATACTCGACCCTCCAAAAGAAACAAAGAAAATAGACTTCAAACCACAATAAATATAAAAAATTCCCTCTATCGCTTGGAGGTAGACTATGTGGGGGAGAAAGCGGCACATACACTCAGGAGCACTCAACTTCTGAAACAGACCACAAGCACACATAAGTACACACAGATAGACCCATTTGGCATTTTTATCTAAACATTCCCTAGATTATAAATTAGTGTTTAAAATTATCTAGCGTACCACACATGGCATACCATTCCGAATAAATAAATACCAACCCCTTTACCCAACGATCATCTCATTATTTGAATAGGGAATGCGGACAAAGGCATCGTTAGTGTGTAATCAAGTTAATAAGTGGCTACCTTGCGCGACGGATCCCCATGCACCGCTTCTTTGTGTAACCGATCACTGTAGCCCCAGTTCACAGCACCCCAGCTTAAGGTTATAAGCGCAGGCTATAGGCCGGTCAATGTGAATGAACTGCCCTCGTCCAACTTTCACGCGTTAGACGCAGAAGGTAAGACTTCGGTCCAACTTTCTAGTCTTAGGCTCCCGTGTGAATAAACTGTCCTCAAGCTGCTCCTTGCCGTAGCATAACAAATCCTGTAGCCATGGCTCACGGCTGAGAACATAGAAGTATAGCTTAGTTACAATACGATTTGATTCTATTACTCCACTACCACTTTTAATGTTGCGAGTATTCGCCAACAATGAGTAACCAAGTGCTTACCGTCTAGGCTTAAAGTTATACGCAAAGGCAGTGTGCCAACCAGTGTGAATGAACTACGTTCGTCCAACTTTTATGTATTAGACGCAGTGGGTGAGACTTCGGTCCAGCTTTCTAGCCTTAGGCTCCCGTGTGAAAAAACTACTCTCGTCCCTCGCACAAGACAGTTTGTAAAGTTCTCATGCTCTTTTCATCCCCTTCCTTTTTCCGCCCCTTCCATCAATTTATCTAGGTCTACCCTCAATTGAATTGGTGTGGCCCACAATCACAGAAGTTGCTCTAGGCAGATGGAATGGATTACTATGCTGCCCTGCTTTAGTCTGTGCTGAGCATCTTACTGCCATAGCAGTGTTGGGGAAGGAGCTCTGTGTATTTTCCACTGGGGTTGTATCATGGGCATCAACCTGTATGTGGTCCGTAGTCTGGCTGGGGGTGGTTGCCGTTGGCTCAGGTGGGGGCGATACACCTGGGCCACCCATGGAGAATGTTTCATCACCGTTCTCTAGGTTAATCGCTGGTTCCATCACCATGATCCCCTCATCATCACTCTCTTCTGCCGATCGTGTCCCCCTCCTTGTATCTTCCCGGTCCTAGGGACCCACCGGAACTCTAGGAGTTCTGATGGTGAGGGTGGGGTCTGCCTGCACATTAGCTGGAATGACTCATAATTCAGCCCGGTTGACGTTCTTCTCGGGACCTGTTTCATCCAGTGGGCATATGGTGTGTACCCTCCCCTCTTGATCCAAGGCTCTCTGCACTTTGTAGACCGTTGAGTCCCAAAAGTCTTGAATCTTATGGCAGCCCAATGGGTGGTTTCTTCTGTGGACCAGTGTGCCTGAGGCCAGTGGCTGGCTTACTGAGGTGGTGACTTGTTGGCTTCGGCGCTCTGCGACCGCAGTTAACTAGTCCCATGCATGGGCATAAATTGCTTTGAGGTCCTCCTGATGCTGTTTCAGCCAATCATGAGTGTGCACTGGGTCTAATTCTTCTTCTGCATGGCCCAAGAGAAAGTCTATCGGTAGTCGCCCCTTCTGCCTGAACATCAGTTTGAAGGGGGAATGCCCAGTTGATGCAAGCGGGGTGGTATTATAAGCAAAGAGTATTTGAGGGAGTGCCTGTGGCCATCTACGCTTCTGCTCCAGGGGTAACGAGCAGAGCAAGTCATGTAATGTACGATTGAATCTCTCACATTTCCCAGTACCATCCGGATGATATGGTGTTGTTCGACTTTTATCGATATGGTATAGCTGGCACAACTGTTTCATGAGGCCCCCCTCAAAGTTTCTTCCCTGATCACTGTGGAGTTGCTTAGGCACCCCATAGAGGTCAAATCACCCCTCTGTCAGTAATCTCACCACTGTACTAGCTTTCTGGTCGTGAGCTGGATAGGCTTGAGTGAACTTTGAGAATACGTCTGTCACTACTAGGACATTTTCCCGCCCATCCGTAGACTTAATGTTGTCATGTTGTAAAGTCGATGGCAACAACATCAAGGGGGCAAGAGGCCATCAGGCTCGCCGGAAAAGTCCGCACCCCTGGGCGGACCGCTTTTGCCACCACACAGCGGCCACACTCCTGACAGTATTTTTCAATTTCCTGAGACATACCCAGCCAAAAGCATCTCTCTCTGATGAGTTGGGTGGTTCGTTCTATACCCTGATGCCCGTGATCATCGTGAAGGCCTATCAAAACTTCATGCTTTAAACACTGTGACAAAAGGAGCTGAAGTGTCTCTCTACTCTCCCCTGGCAGCCGAATGCTGCGGTACAGGACCCCCTCCTGACAACAAATCCTTGGCCACTCCTTAAGAAGCCTTTGTGTCCCTGGAGGCAAGAGTATCCGTTCTGACTTAGTGGGCAACGCTCCTCGCTTCCACAGGTGACTAAAAGGTCCAATGACTCCATCCATGGACTGCAGAGCTTGTAGATCAACCTTCTGCTGTAGTGGGAGGGCACTGGTCTCTTGACACAGGACTTTGGTTGAAGGCTCAATAGAGCCCAGAGGCAGAGGGGGGATGGCTAGGCCTGAGGCCACGGCAGCAATGGGGACCGGGTCGGGGAGCCTAGAGTGCGCATCCACATTTTTATTTGCATTGCCAGGGCGGTATCGGATATTGAAGTCGAACATCACTAGCTCTGACGCCCAGCGGTGTTCTGTCACCCCCAACTTGGCTGTCTGTAAATAACTTAACGGATTATTGTCTGTGAAGACAACAAATTTTGCGCCCAGAAGATACTCTCTAAACTTACTGCTTACGGCCCACTTAAAGGCCAACAGCTCCAGATTCCGAGAACTGTAATTGGACATATTTCTCTCTGTTGGGCGAAGGCCTCTGCTGGCAAAAGCAATGGGTTTCCTTTGCCCGTCTTGATCTTGGGCAAGAACAGCCCCAAGCCCCGCATGACTCCGTCAATTTCCAGAATGAATGGTTTTATGAAATCAGCACAAGCTAGAACTGGTGCACTGATAAGCTGGGCTTTGAGGGCTTAGAAACTCTGCTGGCATTCTGGGGTCCAATGACTTTCGAGAGTGTTCGCCCGGGCTCTGGCCTTGTGCTGACTTGCCTCCACCGTGGCAACTAGGCGGTGCAACGGCGTAGCAACTTTCGCAAAGCCTTCCACGAAACTGCGATAATAGGATGCGAATCCCAGAAAAGATCTCGGTTCCTTCGTAGTGGTTGGCTGCCTCCATTCCGCTACGGCTTTAACTTCATCAGGATCGAGTCGCTACCCCTGAAGCAGAAACGACATGCCCCAAATACTTCACTTCAGTTCGAAAAAAATGACATTTGGACAGTTTTAGTTTAAGATGGTTATTCTGTAAGCGAGTCAGGACGAGTTCCAGACGCTTCAGGTGTTCGTCAAAGGAGGAGGAAAAAAATGATTATATCATCTAAGTACAGAAGAAGTGATTGAAAGCTTTGATCTCCGAAGATTCTCTCCATCAACCTCTGCAACATGCTTGGCGAATTTCAAAGGCCAAACGGCATGCGATTGAATTCAAAAAGTCGGAAAGGCGTGCAAAATGCCATCTTGGCCTTGTCAGCTGCTGCCATTGGCATTTGATTGTAGCCACTTGCAAGATACAGAGTTGAAAACCACCTCGCTCCTGTCAGTGCATCTAAGGACTTTTCTATTCTGGGTAATGGGTACGCGTCCTTCCTCGTCTTGGCATTCAAGAGTCCGTAGTCCACACAAAGTCTCATATCACCTCCTTTTTTTTGTACAACTATAGGCGATGAGTAGGGGCTAGAGCTGGGTTGTATAATTCCTGCCTCCAACAACTGCTGGATGTGAGCCTTTACTTGCTCGTACTGGACGGGGGCAGTCGGCAGTATCTCTGTCGGAAGGGGATGTCATCAGTGAGAGGGATTTGATGCTCGACCAGATTGGTACACCCTACGTCTCCTTCCCCTCGACTGAAGACACCATTATGCTGATGTAAAAGTGCCCTTGCTTGCTTTTCCTGCTCTGCCGATAACATGGGCTATGACAGGTTGAAGAGGTCTACTAAGGGAGTGGCCTGCACCTCTGCTGACTGCACTATGGCGACCTGTCCCCAACTGCCCCCTTCCACAATACTCACAGCACATCCTGCAGACATCACTTGAACAATGTGGAGCTCACCCAAAGTAGTGTGTGGTTGCAGCCACACCTCTTGTGAACTTACATTCGTCACTGGTACCTCTGCCATCCCGTTATTCACTGACAATAACGCTTTGGATATTAGTACACCCATGGGCCACCGGGTGTCATCTAGCGTGGGCTCTAATAACACAGAATGAAGCGAGACCTTGGCAGCACTTGGGAAAACTAAGGGAATAAGCTTGAGAGATCCTGGGGGGATACGTACTGCACCACCCTGCACTCTAGCCTTACCTAAGTGCCCTTTACTACAGAGGTTCTCAATAGATTGACAAGTGATAAAAACCTGCTGCCATGTCTTACTGTCTTTATCCCTTGATGGTTGGAAAGGTGTGGGATGCAGATCTACGAACAATTCTTTGTAACAATTTTGAATGATGTTCATCCCTAACAGCCCTGGCACTGCCTGCTTTTGTTGTCGAATGAATGGGTCAACTGAATCACGTACTACTAGGATACCCATGCTAGGAAAGGTTTTACCCAACACTGTAATATCCAGTTCCAAATAACCTGAGTATGGAATTTTGTAGCCATTGGCTGCTCGTAACTGCAGCCAGTTACAAGGTTTAAGTGACTCATCACATGATTGAAAATTTTCCAAAAAAAAAAAATGTCTCTGCTTTCATGGAGACCATAGTAGCCAGTGTCCAGCAGACATGCCACTACCTTCCCCCCCATTGAGATATGAACCACCGGACACTGGCCCATGAGCTGGGGCATGGGACTGGGATCAGACGTCAATTGATGTGAGCCTGAGGGAGCACCTCCTGGAGTTTGGCTCCACACACCAGGGGGTGCTAGTTTCCCAGAGGCTGCAGAGACATGGGTTGCTCCACTAACTGATTATGGGTCATAGCCCTCTGTGGCACCCCTTGACTTGTTACATTAGTTGACTCCACATCTACACGACAATATTTGGCTATATGACCAGCTCGATTGCAGCGCATGCAGATTGGCTTGCCATCTTGTTGAAAACTATACGATTTAGAAGTGCTCCCCCCACCCCTTTGGTTAGCATGCGGGCGAGATGTATTCAACTGTGTCAGAATGGCATCCAATTGCGCCTGCTGACAGCGAAGACACTCCTTAAGCTAGGCCAGTTCGTTATTAGTAGGAGCTATTGCATTAGACTCTGCACCCTGTCCACCCCCCACAGAAGCATGCTGGTCAAAGGAGAATTCTCTGGGTCTGGGCTTAATCCCTTGCCTTCCCTCCTCCATCCATTTAATTGCTATCCCACGAAGGGTGAGAAAGCTCATATCAGGGTCCAGTGCTAGTCGTCTTTTTGGCTGTCTTCTCAGCATGTCGTCGTTAACGCTTTCAGCAAACTGATCGCGCAAAACCCTGTCTGAATTTAAAATCCCCCCACGCGTTTTTTTAATGACTACATCCATTAAAGTCTTTAACACATGAGAAAAATCCCGTAAAGACTCCCCCTCTTTTTGATAACGTTGAAAAAAAACACAACTGTGCTGGTACATAGGACTGAGAATAACTGAAATTTTCAATCAATATCTTAAAAATCTTTTCAGCTGTATCTCTATTTGAAGCATCATGAAAATCCACCTCTGCTTTTGCACCCCCCTCCAAGTGGTTATACAGAAACAACACCTGTTCCGCATTGGACATTGACCGAGCCTCAAGACACCTACGGGCCTCTTTGACCCATTGATCTACCGTGAGAAAGTCAGCTGACAATTTACTGGTGAAGATTTGCGTTCTCGAGGGACATAAACATAAAGTGTGTGAACCAAAGTCTCTGATGCATTGCTAGATGTAGATTGTTCAGAAATAACAGCAGCAGATGGTACAGGGGACTCACTGTTAGATACCGAACCATTTGTCGCACTGTCTTGGCTCCGTCCCTGGGCTCTCTATTGTTCGTTTTCAGCCCAAGGCTGTCTGATTTGGTCCATTAACCCCTGCAGTTCCTCCATGCCCTCAGGGGAAGACATTGTCTTTAAACTGATGACTGGTCTTCAGTGTGGCCTTTATTGGTAGATGTCCCACGAAGCGAGTGTGCTGCCGCTTCCCCCCCAAAACAACACTTCCTACTTCCAAGCCTCACAATCCCAATACAATAACAAAAATTAATTCCTAAAAACTTTAAAAAATTCCCATAACCAGCCTTTGGATCCTGTGCCAATTACGCCAAATGTAATATTATGAAAGGTTAGTTCCCATAGAGTTCCCCAACAACAGATCTTAAAGGACCCACAAAGACGGCTGGTATAGAAAAGTAGATCTGAGTTTATTATTGCACAGTAAATATAAATAGAGGAAAGGGGACTGGTCAGTATTACACGGCCCGTAATTCAATAGCAGCCCACATCAATTTCCTTCACACAGAAACACAGTGGACCGAAATCTTATTCAATCAGTTCAGTTATGACACAGCACCCAACTATGGCAATCCACAGCACAGCAAGATGCACTAGCAAATAGTAATACAAGTGAAAAAAACACAGCAAACCCCTTAATATGAGCTGCATTGCGCAGGTGTTATTGGCAAGACATTCTTGACCAGGCCCTAATACTCGATCCTCCAAAAGAAACAAAGCAAATAGACTTCAAACCACAATAAATATAAACAAGTAGACATGGTCAACAACATCCCCCGCCAAAATGTCTTCTTTAAAGATACTATGAACAGAGGCTCCCAAAAATGCCACAAGGGCAATAACTGTGTAAAAAATAATCGTGTGCTTCTTATTTCCGAACTCCATAAGGGTCTTTATGGTCTTAAGCTACACACCAAATTTGGTTATCCTATCTGTAACAGTGTCTGAGAAAAGCTGTCCCCTTTAGAGATACCGTTGACAGAGTCCAAAAATACGGATCAAGGGCAATAACTTCAGGAAAAATAATCGCGCGCATCTCATTTTCGAACTCCATCAAGGCCTTTATGGTCTCAAGCTACACATCAAATTTGGTTGTCCTATCTCCAATAGTTTCTGAGAAAAGCTGTCCCCTATATCTCAGACGGACGGACGGACGGACGGACGGACGGACAGACAGACGGACGAACAGACATCAGACCTATATTCCCCTCGCACTTCGTGGCGGGGGATAAATTCCCTCTATCGCTTGGAGGTACACTATGCGGGGGAGAAAGTGGCACATACACTCAAGAGCACTCAACTTCTGAAACAGACCACAAGCACACATAAGTACACACAGATAGACCCATTTGGCATTTTTATCTAAACATTCCCTACATTATAAATTAGTGTTTAAAATTATCTAGCGTACCACACATGGCATACCATTCTGAATAAATAAATACTAACCCCTTTACCCAACAATCATCTCATTATTTGAATAAGGAATGCGGACAAAGGCACTGTTAGTCCAACAGCATGAGTTTCTGTAACTAAAAGTGATGTTCCTCACCAAAGTAAATACTGATTGAAAGCACTTGTGATTACAAGTGTACCGTGTTCTGACACGATAATGTATTTTCACTTAATCTATGTCACAATACTTTTTAAAACTTTGCTCTCTGTTAATCATGCTTCAACTCCTGTTTGTCACTATCCATATACTGTGATATTTGTTTTCCCCATGGTGTTCCTCCGTGTGATATGAGGTAACTTCAATAGTGCATTCATCACTCTTCTTATCTTTCTCTGTCCCTCTCTTTCTCTCTCTCCGCTAAGTGAGTATGGCCTAGGTGTAACAACCTGGTCTTTACTGTTTCTACTCAAGCATACCTACTCAAAGTTGGCTCTTAGATGGCTGTGCAACTTTTTAGCTTTTTTAAAAAAATCATTAACTGTGAATTGATTTTATGATTTTACAACTTTGCTTTGCATGCACTGGTATTTCCTTCAGGAAATGCAATTCCGCTTATTATTATTATTATTATTATTATTATTATTATTTTTATTTTTCCATTGGTAAAAGTGGTGCTGCAGGCTAAACCGTGCAAGGCAGGGTGGTGCAATTTGGAGGGTTGGTCCAAACGCCTGCAATCACCTCAGACGCAAAAAATTACATATGTCCACTAGCAGGGGGCGCTATAACCAAGGGCAACACGTTTTGGGCTATAACTCCCACACCATATGTCGCACATTCAAAAACCTCATATCCACAGATTCCTTGAATAGCCCTGAATCACAAGGGCTGGGCCACGCCCATTTCTGCCTATAATCTTTTTTCGCAATATCGCGAAAACTGGAAAACATACTTTTTCAAACTCCTCCTTGGGATTTTATCCGATCAGTGTGAAATTTGGCTGGTACACTCTTCAGCTGGACCTGATCAAAAGTTATCAAAAGAATTTTGTTCGGTCAAAATATGCGCAAATTATTAACGAATAAAATTTTCAAGCTTGCAATAGCAACGCTAACAGTTGCATATCTCGGTCAAAATATATGATAACTCCACCAAATCTGAGATCCTTAGTTGGCATGTGACTTTGGGGGTATGAGCCAAATTTGGCTAATTTTGGCCACTAGGGGGCACTCCAAATATGGGAAATTTATATCTCTTAAATGGCAACACCGATTTTTACCAAATTTGCTGAGTTTGATGCTGGGTCACTCCCGAGGCCATATCTAGAAGTTCATAACAACTGGTCAAAGTGGGCGTGGCTTATTACAAGATAAACAAAAAACTTTAATTTCAGCTCAAGTATTAGGCTGAGGGCTGTGAAATTTAGAGGGTATATATAGAATAGCACACTGACCACCTATTCCAAATATTGTTTGTCTACTCCACTAGGTGGCGCTGTACTGGATGCAAACGCATTTTGGCCTGTAACTTCCACATTTTAAATCACATCTTCATAAACTTTATATCCACGTGTTCCCCAAATACAGTCGCATCTTCTGACATAGGCCACGCCCACTCCCACTGCAAATTTCTCTTTCTAAGTCACTACAGATCAAAAACCTACTTTTTCAAACTCCTCCTACTGTTTAAGCTCCATCTGCACGAAACTTTGCATATACAATCTCCAGACCTGCCTGATCAAAAATTATCAAAAGAATTTTGCTACTCCAAAAAATGCGGTACTTATAAATAAACAATTTTTTTCTGCTAGCTAAAAAACACATACTATTGCATATTTGTGTCAAAGTCAAAGCTATCAACATCAAACTCTATTCACTTGCTTCAGAGGCCAACCAGAGGCTTTGTGCCAAATTTGGCCCAAATTGGCCAATAGGGGGCGCTATAAACAGAGAAAGATCAAGTGACACGAAAGTTGATCGGATTCGCATGAAATTTGGTGACCATGATATGGAGTCAATGTACCTCCTGGTAACGAAATAGAACTATTTGCATTCCGTGGGCTCTGCGAGACCTGGGTGCCAGGTCGCGCGGGGAGGCTTGGCCCCCTTTCATAACTGCTTGCAGTTCTAGTTAGGGGGCCAAGCCCACGGGGCTTGGGAAATGCATTTGCAAGCGTACGCGTTTCCCAGGACCAGCGGTGCTGGGAACCCTATTGTGTTTGTTCGGATTTTTATTATTATTATTATTATTATTATTTTTATTTTTCCGTTGGTAAAAGTGGTGCTGCAGGCTAAATCGTGCAAGGCAGGGTGGTGCAATTTGGAGGGTTGGTCCAAACCCCTGCACTCACCTCAGACGCAAAAAATTACATATGTCCGCCGTCAGGGGGTGCTATAACCAAGGTCAACGCGATTTGGGCTATAACTCCCACACCATATGTAGCACATTCAAAATCTCATATCCACAGATTCCCTGAATAGCCCTGAATCACATGGGCTAGGCCACGCCCATTTCCACCTATAATTTTTTTTCGCAAAATTGCGAAAACTGGAAAAACTACTTTTTTGAACTCCTCCTTGGGGTTTTGTCCGATCAGTGTGAAATTTGGCCTGTACACTCTTCAGCTGGACCTGATCTAAAGTTATCAAAAAAATTTTGTTCGGTCAAAATATGCGCAAATTATTAACGAATAAAATATTCAAGCTAGCTATAGCAATGCTAAAAGTTACATATCTCGCTCAAAATAAATGATAACTCCACCAAATCTGAGATCGTCAGTTGGCATGTGACTGTGGGGGTATGAGCCAAATTTGGCTAATTTTGGCCAATAGGGGGCACTCCAAACATGGGAAATTTATATCTCTTAAATGGCATCACCGATTTTTACCAAATTTGCTGGGTATGATGCTGGGTCACTCCCGAGGCCAAATCTTGAAGTTCATCACAACTGGTCAAAGTGGGCGTGGCCTATTACAGGATAAACAAAAAATTTTATTTCAGCTCAAGTATTATGCTGAGGGCTGTGAAATTTACAGGGTGTATATAGAATAGCACACTGACCACTTATGCCAACAATTGTGTGTCTACTCCACTAGGTGGCGCTGAAATGGATGCAAACGCATTTTGGCCTGTAACTACCACATTTTAAATCACATCTACATAAACTTTATATCCACGTGTTCCCCAAATAGAGTCGCATCTTCTGATATAGGCCACGCCCAGTCCCACAGCATATTTCTCCTTCTAAACAATTTTTCTGCAAACTAAAAAAACACATACTGTTGCATATTTTTGTGAAACTAAAAGCTATAAAGATCAAACTCCATTCACTTGTTTCAGAGGTCAACCAGAGGCTCTGTGCCAAATTTGGCCAAAATTGGCTGATAGGGAGCGCTATAAACAGGGAAACATCAAGTGACATGGAAGTTGATCGGATTTGCACGAAATTTGGTGAGCATGATGTGGATTCACTCCCAAGGCCTGCCATAAAGTTTAGTAATGTTTGGTCAAAGTGGGCACGACTTGTTACAACAAACATATTCAGCCTTTCACATTTCCAGTGCTCTTCCCATTACAATAAAGCAGCGATGAACAGTTTGATAGCAAATCTTGGTGATGTACCTCCTGGTAATGAAATACAGCTATTTGAATTCCGTGGGCACCGAGAGACCCTGGAGCCGAGTCGAGCGGGGAGTCTTGGCCCCCTTTCATAACTGCTTGCAGTTTTAGTTATTATTATTAGGGGGCCAAGCCCGCGGGGCTTGGGAAACGCGTATGCATGCATACGCGTTTCCCAGGACCAGCGGTGCTGGGAACCCTATTGTTTTTGTTCGGATTATTATTATTATTATTATTATTTTATTTTTCCGTTGGTAAAAGTGGTGCTACAGGCTAAACTGTGAAGGGAGGGTGGTGCAATTTGAAGGGTTGGTCCAAACCCCTGCACTCACCTCAGACGCAAAAAATTACATATGTCCGCCAGAAGGGAGCACTATAACCAAGGGCAACGCGTTTTGTGTTATAACTCCCACAACATATGTCGCACATTCAAAAACCTCATATCCACAGATTCCCTGAATAGCCCTGAATCACAAGGGCCAGGCCACGCCCATTCCCGCATATAATTTTTTTTCACAAAATCGCGAAAACTGGAAACATACTTTTTCAAACTCCTCCTTGGGGTTTTGTTCGATCAGTGTGAAATTTGGCATGTACACTCTTCAGCTGGACCTGACCTAAAGTTTCCAAGAGAATTTTGTTCGGTCAAAATATGCGCCAATTATTAATGAATAAAATTATCAAGCTAGCTATATCAACGCTAACAGTTGCATATTTCGGTCAAAATAAATGGTAACTCCACCGAATCTGAGATCCTCAGTTGGCATGTGACTTTGGGGGTATGAGCCAAATTTGGCTAATTTTGGCCACTAGGGGGCACTCCAAATATGGGAAATTTATATCTCTTAAATGGCAGCACCGATTTTTACCAAATTTGGTGGGTATGATGCTGGGTCACTCCCGAGGCCAAATCTAGAAGTTCATCACAACTGGTCAAAGTGGGCGTGGCTTAATACAAGATTAAAAAAAACTTTTATTTCAGCTCAAGTATTATGCTGAGGGCTGTGAAATTTACAGGGTATATATAGAATAGCACACTGACCACCTATTCCAAAAATTGTTTGTCTACTCCACTAGGTGGCGCTGTAATGGATGCAAATGCATTTTGGCCTGTAACTTCCACATTTTAAATCACATCTTCATAACCTTTATATCCACGTGTTCCCCAAATAGAGTGGCATCTTCTGACATAGGCTACGCCCACTCCCACAGCATATTACTCTTTCTAAGTCACTACAGATCAAAAACCTACTTTTTCGAACTCCTCCTACTGTTTAAGCTCCATTTGCACGAAACTTTGCATATACAATCTCCAGACCTGCCTGATCAAAAGTTATCAAAAGAATTTTGCTACTCCAAAAAATGCGGTACTTAAAAATAAACAATTTTTTTCTGTTAGCTAAACAACACATACTATTGCATGTTTGTATCAAAGTCAAAGGTTTCAACATCAAACTCTATTCACTTGCTTCAGAGGCCAACCAGAGGCTCTGTGCCAAATTTGGCCCAAATTGGCCAATAGGGGGCGCTATAAACAGAGAAAGATCAAGTGACACGAAAGTTGATCGGATTCGCATGAAATTTGGTGACCATGATATGGAGTCAATATACCTCCTGGTAACGAAATAGAACTATTTGCATTCCGTGGGCTCCGCGAGACCTGGGGACCAAGTCGTGCGGGGAGGCTTGGCCCCCTTTCATAACTGCTTGCAGTTCTAGTTATTATTATTTTTATTTTTCCGTAGATAAAAGTGGTGCTGCAGGCTAAACCGTGCAAGGGAGGGTCGTGCAATTTGGAGGGTTGGTCCAGACCCCTGCACTCACCTCAGATGCAAAAATTTACATATGTCCGCCAGCAGGGGGCGCTATAACCAAGGGCAACGCGTTTTGGACTATAACTCCCACACCATATGTTGCACATTCAAAAGTCTCATATCCACAGATTCCCTGAATAGCCCTGAATCACATGGGCTAGGCCACGCCCATTTCTGCCGATAATTTTTTTCGCAAATTCGCGAAAACTGGACAACGTACTTTTTCGAACTCCTCCTTGGGGTTTTGTCCGATCAGTGTGAAATTTGGCATGTACACTCTTTAGCTGGACTTGATCTAAAGTTATCAAAAGAATTTTGTTCAGTCAAAATGTGCGTAAATTATTAACGAATAAAATTTTCAAGCTAGCTATAGCAACGCTAACAGTTGCATATCTTGTCAAAATAAACGGTAACTCCACCAAATCTGAGATCCTTAGTTGGCATGTGACTGTGGGGGTATGAGCCAAATTTGGCTAATTTTGGCCGCTAGGGGGCACTCCAAATATGGGAAATTTATATCTCTTAAATGGCATCACCAATTTTTACCAAATTTGGTGGGTATGATGCTGGGTCACTCCTGAGGCCACATCTTGAAGTTCATCACGACTGATCAAAGTGGGCGTGGCTTATTACAAGATAAACAACAAACTTTTATTTCAGCTCAAGTATAATGCTGAGGGCTGTGAAATTTACAGGGTATATATAGAATAGCACACCGACCACCCATTCCTAAAATTGTGTGTCTACTCCACTAGGTTGCCCTGTAATGGATTCAAATGCATTTTGGCCTGTAACTTCCACATTTTAAATCACATCTTCATAAACTTAACATCCACGTGTTCCCCAAATAGAATCGCATCTTCTGACATAGGCCACGCCCACTACCACAGCATATTTCTCTTTCTATGTCACTACACATCAAAAACCTACTTTTTTCGAAATCCTCCTTCTGTTTAAGCTCCATCTGCACGAAACTTTGCATATACAATCTCCAGACCTGCCTGATCAAAAGTTTTCAAAAGAATTTTGCTACTCCAAAAAGTGCGGTACTTATAAATAAGCAATTTTTTTCTGCTAGCTAAAAAACACATACTGTTGCATATTTGTGTCAAAGTCAAAGCTATCAACATCAAACTCTAACCACTCGCTTCAGAGGTCAACCAGAGGCTCTGTGCCAAATTTGGCCCAAATTGGCCAATAGAGGGCGCAATAAACAGAGAAACATCAAGTGACATGAAAGTTGATCGGATTCGCACGAAATTTGGTGACCATGATATGGAGTCAATGTACCTCCTGGTAATGAAATAGAGATATTTGCATTCCGTGGGCTTCGCGAGACCTGGGAGCCAAGTCGCGCGGGGAGGTTTGGCCCCCTTACATAACTGCTTGCAGTTCTAGTTAGGGGGCCAAGCCCATGGGGCTTGGGAAACGCGTATGGAAGCATACGCGTTTCCCAGGACCAGCGGTGCTGGGAACCCTTTTGTTTTTGTTTGGATTTTTATTATTATTATTTTTTTTTTTTTTTAAATTTTTCCGTAGATAAAAGTGGTGCTGCAGGCTAAACCGTGCAAGGGTGGGTGGTGCAATTTGGAGGGTTGGTCCAAACCCCTACACTCACCTCAGAAGCAAAAAATTACTTATGTCCAAATGTAGGGGGCGCTATAACCAAGGGCAACGCGTTTTGGGCTATAACTCCCAAACCATATGTCGCACATTCAAAAATCTCATATCCTCAGATTCCCTGAATAGCGCTGAATCACCTGGGCTGGGCCATGCCCATCCCACCGATAATTTTTTTTCACAAAATCGCGAAAACTGGAAATCCTACTTTTTCGAACTCCTCCTTGGGGTTTTGTCCGATCAGTGTAAAAGTTGGCACGTACACTCTGCAGCTGGACTTGATCTAAAGTTATCAAAAAAATTTTGTTCGGTCAAAATATGCGCAAATTATTTATGAATAAATTTTTCCAGCTAACTGTAAAAATGCAAACAGTTGCATATCTCGCTCAAAATAAATGCTAACTACACCAAATCTGAAATCCTTACTTGGCATTTGACTGTCGGGGAATGAGCTAAATTTGGCTAATTTTGGCCACTAGGGGGCACTGCAAATATGGGTAATTTATATCTCTTAAATGGCAACTCTGATTTTTACCAAATGTGGTGGGTATGATGCTGGGTCACTCCTGAGGCCATATCTTGAAGTTCATGACGACTGGTCAAAGTGGGCGTGGCTTATTACAAGATAAACAACAAACTTTTATTTCAGCTCAAGTATTATTCTTAGGGCTGTGAAATTTACAGGGTATATATAGAATAGCACACAAACCACCCACACCAAAAATTGTGTCTACTCCACTAGGTGGCGCTTTAACGGATGCAAACGCATTTCGGCCTGTAACTTCCACATTTTAAATCACAACTTCATAAACTTTATGTCCAAGTGTTTCCCAAACAGAGTCGCATCTTCTGGCATAGGCCACGCCCACTGCCACACCATATTTTTCTTTCTAAATTGCTACACATCAAAAACCTACTTTTTCGAACTCCTCGTAGTGTTTAAGCTCCATCTGCACGAAACTTTGCACAGACAATCTCTAGACTTGCTTGATCAAAAGTTATGAAAAGAATTTTGCTACTCCAAAAAATGCGGTACATATAAACAAACAATTTTTTCTGCTAGCTAGAAAAAAACATACTGTTACATATTTGTGTCAAAGTCAACGCTATCAACATCAAACTCAATTCACTCGTTTCAGATGTCAACCAGAGACTCTGTGCCAAATTTGACGCAAAATGGCCGATAGGGGGCGCTATAAACAGAGAAACATCAAGTGACATGAAGGTTGTTTGATTAATAATGTTTGGTCAAAGTGGGCATGACTTGTTACAACAAAAATATTCAGCCTTTCACACTTCCAGTGCTCTTCCCATTACAATAAAGCAGCGATGAATGGGCCCTCGCAGGCTGAGTGTGTCAGTATGCAGGCAATCCAGATTTATGATCACGTTTCCCTTTCCATAACCAGCCTTGGCCTCTGTCTGCCCAGCCTGACTGTCTTGGGTGTACCTGATGGGGGAAGGGAGGAATGGGAGGGGTGGAGGGGGAATTTCCCAAGTGTCCTGCCAAGGCAACTGCATCAAAGTTTAAAAATATCTTCATGGCATGTTAACCAGTGGTGGACAAAAGGGAGTTTCATAAGGCTTTTCTGTACATGTGGACATGACACACTATCATCAACAATTTGACAGAACAGTGTTCAAAACATGTCATCACTCCTCTCCACTGATTATACATTGTCTTTCAGTATGCCAAGTGTAGACCACAGCATGAATCGCCACTTAATCAAATAAAGTGTCTCATGGGATTATATTTAAATTTTACCTGACAGCTGCATTCATCCAACATATATTAAGTTTGTCTCATAGGATTTCTTGCAAATGTTACTTGTAGGTTAAGCCCATCCACCAGAATGATGATTGTCTTTTAGGATTTTAATCCTAACAACTGAACTCTGATGTTTAACATTTGCAGTCCGCCCCCTCTAAAGTATTACTATGAACTGCCGGTGGCCAAGTACTCTCTTGTTAACACACTTTAGGTTGGATTTTGTCGTCTCTGTCTCTCCCCTGAGGGACAGTGCGAATGACAGATCAGCTTGCCTCAAAATGGCTTCATACACCCTCCCCACTCCCTTACCTGCCCTCTGTCTCATGTAGCTCAAGTTACACAATGGGTGACAGTGAGTGGCTGAAAGATACATCATCTCTACATCATTTCTCATAAACCATTTGACCAAATCAAATGCCGTTTGGTACACTTTATCACTCCAACACAGGGAACATTTTTATATGGTTTTGGTAGAATTTGAATCAGGACTTTTGGAACTTATTTTTGAACTCGTCCTACGGTTTAAGCGCTATCTGCATGAAACTTTACTCAGAGAATCTATAAATGTGTCTCATTAAAAGTCATCAAAAGAATTTTGGCACTCCAAAAAATGCACTGGTGATAACTAGTGTTGCACCGATACCGATATCAGTATCGGGTATCTGCCCGATACCTCGTTAATATACTCGTACTCGTCCACATTTGCCGATACCACGCACCGATACCACTTAATGTAAGACGCAAGGTAACTGCTTGCTCACGGTCGCATAGGCTACAGTATGTTGTACTATCTGACTTCTATGTCTAGGGGGAGACAGCGAGTTAGAAAAAATACGAGAGAGCGCTTTATAGTCATCACATCACATGCAGGCATACACGCATACACACAAGAGGTGTATAGTAAAGAAGTACATGTAGGCAACTTCTTTACAGTGCTTAAGTAGTTTTCTTGAGGATTTGTACTTTACTTGAGTTTTCGGGACTTCTACTCTACTACATTTAAAAGATAAAAAGTATACTTTTTCTTTGTTACTTTGAAACTGGCCACTTCACTACACGTTACAAATTAAAATATGTATGTAATTCATCATTTAAGGATTATCTGGATGTGGCGTGTTCAAGAAGAATAACGATGTTCGGCAGGGTATCTTAAGCGTTTTGTGCAGATGTTTCTGCCAGCGGACATGGAGCTGCAAATTTATCCACGCAATTACAATATTCTATCACTAGATGGCACACCCGGATCAGTTATTGAATATTTACAAGCAAGCCGAGCTCGCACAAGCACACACCCACAATCACACACACAGAGACTTAGAATTGTGAATCTTCTTATTTTACGACAAATATATTAGTAACATATGGTCACCTTAAACAATTTAGCTGTGGTTAAGTTAAATCTTTTTCATTTGTCATTTGTGTAATTGAAATATAGCGATACCACACACTAAGTGATACCTTGTTTGCTTGGAAAGCTATTATTGACTTTAGTTGGATTGAGAATGCCTATGATTGTGTGTAGAAACTATCTGTGCCAATTAATAGTTCTACTGACTTTTTATGAAGTTGGGTGTGTTACCTTGCCTATGCAGCAAGTTTGCTTTTCATTTGTCAAGCTTCAGTAATGTTTTGCCTCATTTGATGGCAGTGCTAGTTCAAAGGCTTTTTGTCGGGCCTAAATACAGAAAGATTTTTAGCAGTTAGGCCTACTCTTTTTTTTTGGAAATAGCCATGTGTGAATCGTTTGATATTGGCCTCATTTAGGCTTGTTATAAAAAGAAAATAAAACCTGTACTCCGAAATTGTCATTGTATTTTCCTGGAAAACATTTCAGAAATATCGGTATCGGTACTCTGTATCGGCAAGTACACAAAATAAAATACTCGTACTCGTATCGGTTTCTAAAAAAGTGGTATCGGTGCATCCCTAGTGATAACCAAACATTGTCGTTTCATATTTCAGTCACAGTTAACAAATGAATTTTCCTCTATTTTTATTGCACATGCAAAAAGCGCACAGAAGGCTTACAGCTACGAGTCAACAGTGTGAGCCTCTGAGCCTGATCTATACAAGACTTTGCACATGGAGTCTCCAGACATGTCTGATCAGAAGTTATCAGAATAATTTTTGCACTTTCCTCTAGCATTTCTGTAATACTGCAGCAGAAAATCCATTGTAAAAACAATGCATGTACAAAAGGATAAGGAGCTCAAAGGACGGTGACAGTTTTTATTTGAGATATGCAGATAGTTTCAGCCATGAAACTATTTTTCAACTTGTACAGGTAATATGTAAAAACATACAACATACAACTTTTTTTTACAACTGAACAAAAGAAGGATATTTCACAGATGTTTTTTGGATTTTACCCCCACAACACTTAGAAATCTTGGAAATGAACCCATTATAAATACATATAGTTACACAAAAGAAAAGGTATATCATTTTAACAGGACAAAATTGTCATGAGAGAGATCACTTTTCCTGATTGAGTGCATGAGGAATATTGTGGCGTCACATGAAAAAGCTCAAAAGGTCACAAAAAAAAAAAAAAAAAGGTTCAAATAAACCAAATCACATGTTAATTAAAACAGATCTTCCCGACAATTAGTCTTTAACAGGAGCCGAATGTCTTACAAGAAATCAAACATTTGCCTTTGTAAATGGTGAATTTGTGATCATTGTTCTTGAGCAGGGGAGGCTGCCAAGTCTGTATAGTCATTGTTGTTGTCTGTCCTGTTTGTCTTGTCGTCAGTCGTTCCTTCTGCTCCTGTATGGGCCACATATTTGCTGTTCCTCCAAGGGCATCATTTTTCAGTGCAGCTTCCATTTAGCCTGCTCCCTCCATTGAGCCTCGCTGTCCTTGGCCCTGCACTTTGGAGTGAGAAAGCAGTTTTCAGTGGCTGATAGACATTATAGTGGATCTCTCATACACAGATGTTTGGTCACATGCTTTTACGCACCTTTGAAGGCAGTGAACCAATTGTCCCTGCCTTTGCATCTTGTCAGGTTTATTCACACCGTCTCGGTCTCCTCCTTGGCCTTTTTTGCCCCGGGCTGGTCTGCTGCCTCTTGTATGCTCAACTCGTCTCTGCTCCAACTGCTTGTTCTAGTCCTGTACATAAACAACTCAGAAAACACATTCTCATACAGGTCCTCAACAGTGGAACAGTCAGGGACACGTCTGTCATCACTTGCACCAACATGCAGTTTCAAAAAGTCATTTGTAATGTAAAACATACCAATTATAATAACCCCTTGCAATATAAAATAAATCCATAGAAGCATGTGCATTAAGTTAAATCCCTATGATAAAAATCCACTAGAAATAGTTTTAAAAAAATATGCAACTAGAAAAGAGCACAAATTTAAACCAAGCAGTATTATGGCAATGAAAGGATTTTTGCAGGATGCTTTAAAACAACATTTTATACTATATAATACATGAATATAATAAATGGATGAATAAATAGATTAAATTAATTTACATTTGTGCATGGATACATTTTGTGAAATAAATAGATTAACAATACAGTATGAAGAATCTAATGTATGGAGCAGGCAGCAGGATTTGGTCTAAATAGTAATAAATCTGTGGAACTAGCACCAGGATGAAGTAAATATAGAATGTTTGCAGGATGGATCTGTAACATAACAGAGTAGGATGGACATTTTACACTAACTGTGGGACTTTACTTAGCTTAAAACCCAAGTATCAAAGGCCACAGGAATCAGGAATGATTTGTATGGGTTCTTTTTTGGGCTGCAACACTCCTAAGACCAAAGGCTTCTCTCTTGCGGTGCTGTACCCCTATGATGGAAATGGTTCTTCAAGTGCATGAGGAGTTTTGCCATACACATGAAAAAGCTCATAAGCTCACTAAAAGAGCCCCCACCTTTAAAATCCTGAATAAGATTTTCTATGGATGTTACACGGCTTAAAGCTACGTAAGCTTGGCCAGCAGAGAAAATTCTTTTAAATGACACCACAGCTTTGTCTAAAGTTAAGCCTTGCACTTTATGTATTGTGCAGGCCCACGCTAGACGCAAGGGAAACTGACATCTAACTCCACCTTTGTTGGTTACTTTGTCTTCATCAAGCCCAACTGGTGTACCATTTTGGAGACCAGGCACTGTACATGGGAACTTTGCTTTTAATTTACTGCCAATCCTTTCATCATCAAAATTCACATAAATAGTTTTTGGGAGTTTGGTATTTTCATCAAATTTTACAAGACAAACAGTGCCAAGTACTCCATTAACAAGACCATCTGAAATGTCTATGTTTTTGATGAGCATGACACAAGCATTTGGACCGACACTCAACAATTTATTTAAATATGTCTGTTTGTCAAACGTATGTGAAGTAGTCTTTTGTGCAAATCGTCCTGTTTGAGGATTTTTGTCAAAGTCTTGTGCTTTAATCTGCACAATATCAGAACATACCTTGTGTAACATATTAAAGTTATGGGTTTCTACGTCACTATTTGTTGCAAAAATGTGAAGGTCTTCTGTGTCATCACCCATGCCTGCCTCACATTGTTTTAACAGTTTTTCATCCTGGTCATTAAGTTTGTCTCCTTTTTTATGTTTTCTGATGCGATTTAGTGTCACAGCAAAGTCTTGATTTTTCTGTCGCACTATTTCAGTTAGCTCTATGTGGCTAAAGGTATTTCCCCATAGGTTGGTCCCTGCTTGGTCTGTGTTAAGAGGCCTTCCTTTTACTGGTGGAAGTTGATAAAAATCTCCAACACCTATTACCGACACATTACCAAAGGGAGAAAAATCAGCACATTGTTTAATTTGCCTCAGTCTGCCATGGATGTATGTCAGTAGTTTGTGATCAACCATGGAAATTTCATCTATGATTAATATTTGGAGATCTTTCAGACTGGCTCTTAAAGTATTTACTTCTTCCTCTTTTAGTGGCTGATACGGTAATGAAACATTATTACAAATAGCAAAGCTAGTGTGTATTGTAGTAGCATTAATATTATAAGCAGCTACACCAGTAGGGGCAGTGAGTAGAACATGAACATCATCTGGATAATTTGACCTTCTTGCTAACAGTCTTGTTGCCTCATAATACACAGCTTTAATCAAGTGGGACTTCCCTGTGCCTGCTCCACTAGAAATAAACACATGAAAAGGTGCAGGATTTTTACCATTAACTTTATCTAAGCACCACTGTCGTATCTTGTAAAACACCTGTGACTGTAGCTCATTCAGGGGTCTCATGATAGCCTGTGCTTCAGAATGATTAATTTTCGGTTTTGGAAATTCTTTAGACACAGGTGTCTTTTCTGGTTGCAAATCTGGAATAATGTCTCTTTCCGTAGGAAACAAATCTTTGTTAACACTCATTTCTTCTACACTTTCCATTCGTTCTAATTCAGCTTCAGGACAAAGATCAGCCCAAGCATCTTCTTGACAGCCTACGTGTGCTATGACTTCTTCACAATGTTCTAATTCTTCAGCTTCTTTTTCAAATTTAGACTTGTTCAAATCAACCACCTCTTTTACAGATTTAATTTCATTGCTGCTGTCAGTGACAGAACCAGTCTCGTAAAACTCTTCAAAAGAAACTGTAGGGGTTTCAACTGATTGTCTGTATAATAAGGCAAGAACAGCTGAAGCAAGCTTTGGTAGTGCTTTTCAGGATCTTGTGTTGGTGAAAAGCGAGCATATCTCACAACAGCCACATCTGTCCTTGTCCTCTTTTTTACAAAACCACAGTTGTTATGTAGTTTAATCACATTGCTTTGACATTTTTCACTTTTGGGCACATCTCTATATTCTGAAGCGAAACTTGCCAGACACGTCTTTAAACTCATTAGTTTTAGGTCTACTTTTGTAACGATCAATGATGTTTGTCATCCAGATTTTGTCTTTGTTTAGGTCGTGTTGTTCTCTCTTCTGAATTACATTTAGAGGAAGACTCATCCTGACAACATTGTCTCCAGTCGGAACAAATACAACTTTTCTGGAGCACTCCTTTAATCGCATGTTTGTGAGTCGATACACACTTTCCTGAGCAGATACTTCTGTTATGTAAAAACACACTTCCTAACTTGTTAAGGGCCTGTTTCGCGTCTACATTTCCTTTACTTTTAACTTCATTCTGTGCATGTTTAAGTAGCAAACCCATTTCCCTTTCTGCTTTTGAGATATGAGATAATATATACTACACACGCATATGCATCACATACAAACTGAATGTCCAAATTCGCATTCCAGCAACGCAAGAGATCTTTGTTGTACTGATTTACCAAAACGTCGTTTGTATTTCTTTTAAGAACGACGCTAGTTTTCTTTGTAGTTAACTGAATAGCCTTTTCAAAAATTGACTGATTGATACCCATGGAACTAAAGATAGCATCAATACTGTCAAATCTTGCTTCTTCATTTGAAACCGCTAGTTTAACTTTTCTCATTATCTCTTTAGCTTTTGCAGCTGCATCACGCGTTTTGACATTTCTTTGCTGCTGTCCTAGGTCAGGTTTATCTTGTTGCTGCTGCTTCTCTGTTTTTGATTTACACAGAAATGTTTTGTTACTCGGAGGTCGTGGGAAATTAAACCTGCACGGTGTGCCCTTCTTTTTACAGCTCTTGGAGTGTTTCTTACTGTGCATTTGAACACTGGAAACGACCTCATGCAGATCAGACTCAGGTGGGAGGTCACATGTTACATATTTATTAATGAAATCTATGACCTCCTGATCTGTGTTAGTGCCAATCTTTGGTGCATTCCCCACCCAAAACAAATAATGTGTATGTGGAGATCCACGCTGCTGAAACTCGACACAATAAAAGTAGTCAATAATCTTCCCGATTGGCTGAGCAGGGGACATGATCACATCTCTTAGAAAACAACGAGACCTATGATCAAACATCCTGGCTGCTGTCACAGGATTATTCTTTAACAAACTACATTTTTGGGACCAGTCCATCTCATTTGCATTGCCTTTCAAATTTTGCACTTTCATAAAGGTTTCCATCAATTCTGTCCAACGTAAATCCGCAGATGAAAAGGAACAGAACCAAGTAGGAATCCCAAGCTGCCTGACCATAGCAAACAAATCTTTCTGGACACGTTGCCAAAACACAGGTGTTCCACGAATAGGCTTTAAAAATTTGTAGCCCATGTCACAACTTAAAACATCTTAACAAAGTCTGTACTAGCGAGCATTGAGGATGTAATCCAAGTGTTCTCTCCTCCATGATACCCCTTCCTTAATGCTATAGAAACATTAGACAGAACTTGATTAATATCAGACAAATACTGTGCATTAAAGATATAATCTAAATTACTGCCAAATCGACCATCAGCATTAAGAATTCTAGCATTCAGATACTGACTCAATGTCAACTTATGCTGACTGGTGTTATGAAAAGTACCAGTTCCCTTTGGGAAAAGAACAGGAAAACATTTAGCCTCATTGCTAACATCTGTAAGCAAACATACAGGACTGTTACCTTCTGCTGGAGCTACTGATAACACACTGTCAAAATGCTGATCTAATACTTCCTGTGCAACATCTACTGGCTGCATACATGTGTCCAAATACATGCCATGCTGTTGCTGATCATTAATGTGTTTGTCTTGAATAGCCAAGTCTTCACGCTCATCACTTTTATTGCCATCATCATTTTTATCTTTTGCAAGGGGATTTGTCCAATCTGTATTGATATGCACATTTTTATACCACTTGTTATGATATTTTAAATGTTCTAGTGCACTATGAACTTTATTCGTGTGGACATACTGAGCTTCATAATGCCCTTTGTCGGTAATTTTCCTCTTTAATTTAACACAAATCATTAAATCCTGATTTTCTAACCTGGGAAGCACATTAACAGTATTATTGTTGGAAGGAACACATGTTACAGGCCATGGACACCATTTTGTCCTCCCTTGGGTAGAGCCAATACCTTCATGAAGGGAATATGCTGTGCATTTAAATGTTGTTATAAAGAGTTTAGTGAATTCAGTTCTTGTGGAACAGGATCCAACTGTAGATTATTAATTGCACTTTCTTCAGGTACTTTTCCACGAATTATTTTTCTGTGGCAGGTATAACAAATCCACAATTTACCAACGTGTCAATTTTAAAGTGCAGTCTGGAGTACATTTATCTTCACATTCATGAAGATATGTTGTAGTTATACATTCATCTGCCAATGAAGCTACTGCAGATCCCTTCTTTCCATATAGTTCTTTTTTACATTCAACTACCTGATGCTGGAACAATAATCTAAGACATACACAGCAAACATATTCTGGGCCTTGTTTAACCTTTTCCCTAAATTGCTGAATTACAACATCTATGTTATGCTTTTTCAGCGTTTGATTACGTTTTTCCTGGTTTCGCTTCTTTATAGACTCGGCGTAAACCGGGTTAGATTTATACTTTTGTACAGTATAATGTATCACATGAGCACGATGATCAGGAGAATTGGCATATTTTTGTATACTGCTCTGTTTTACTTTAGCTCTGAACTTAGCATCTGAAGCATATTTCTGTACACTGCTCTGTTTTACGTTACCTCTGAACTTAGCATCTGAAGTATATTTTTGTATACTGCTCTGTTTTACTTTAGCTCTGAACTTAACATCTGAAGCATATTTCTGTACACTGCTCTGTTTCACTTCACCTCTGAACTTAGCATCTGAAGCATATTTCTGTACACTGCTCTATTTCTCTTTAGATCTGAACTTATCATCTGAAGCATATTTTTGTACCCTAGTCCGTTTTACTTTAGCTCTAAACTGATCGTCTGATGCATATTTTTGTATACTGCTCTGTCTTACCTTTGCTCTATACTGCTGATTAGTAAAATATTTATCTTTACCAGCTTGTATAACCTTAGCTTTGTGTTCTTCATTTGTAGCATACTTACTAACACTAGCCTGCCGTGTCGTTTGTCTATATTTACTGTCGGTTGAATATCTGTGTTGTACTTTCATTATTTTACGTTTCCTAAAATCAATGTCATCAGCATATTCTCCCTCTCTTTCCTCTTCAGCCTATTACAGGCTTTACGAGGTGAAATGACATCAGACCTTGACTTTCCATGATTAATTTCACACAAGGTACTTAATATCTCTAATAAATGTTTTAGTTTATCTTTCACACATGCAATGGGCTCATAATGACATTCATTGCAGTGTTTAAGATAAATCCCTTTGTTTCCAGCTGTTGCACCACTTGAGCTATACTTTAACCATTTCTGGCAACTATATGTATAAATATCAACATTAAACAAATCCGCAGCAGCCTGAATTTTAACCTCTGTAGCCCAAGTGCCAACATATTTCATGCGTGAATCATAAACATACTGCTGTACAGATGTAAACTCTTGTCTAACAACATTACAGTACACATCAGTACTCTGTTCAATATGCTTCACAACAGCCAAGCGAATAGCTCTATGACATGACTCTAGTCCGCTAAGATGTGACAGAGATCCAAAGAAACAATTACCATCTGGCTGGATATCAATGGTAGTACATGGTTCTGGCTGTTCAGTATCTAAACAATCAACTACAAAAATGTCCTCATGATTTAAACTGGGCACAATGCCAAGTTTGGTGCAGATGCTCCTCTTGTCAGCTAATGTCAAACACTTAAATGTTACATTGCTGGCATTTGTCTCAGACACTAAACAAACTGATGATTCATCATCAGTGTCATCTGCCCCTCTCACCATCTCCAACAGCTGCTCGCCCTCTGTCCCTGTAACAGTCTCAGACTGCTGCTCACTGTCTGTTACCATCTGTGACTGCTGCTCACTGTCTGTCACAGTAACTGTCTCTGACTGCTGCTGATTGTCTGTCTTTGTTTCTGCCTCAAAGTCAATACCACATCTTTCTCCTGAAACCTCACAGTCAAGCACATGTGCACTGGTACCATGTATTCCTGTGTCACTTGAACAATGTGGTAAAATGACAACAGCCTTAACACCAGTGACTTGAAACAACTTGTCCCTAGCATGTGCATCATAGGCATATAGTGACTGAACAAGATGGGTGATGTGCGTGTAGAGTGCGTCCAAAGTATCGTAGCATGCAACAATGCTAGTACCATCAGGTTGCCAACCACCATCATCACCACGTGCATGTGGATCAAACACGGCAAACCTGGACCCTTGCTTAAAAACCACACACATGTTCTTCCTAATGGTCAACAAACAAGCATCTACCTCAAAAATGGCCCTCTGGAAAGCAACATTCAGAGGCATGGCCACATCTTGAACAGCAGGGTCATATTCCTCTACATCAATGTCTCCAGTGAATGTCTGCATGTACTCCAATCTAAATTTGTTGTTACACAACACATGCTCCCTAGGCAACTCCCGTACAAAAATATAACCACTACGACGAACATCACTAATCATGTGGTGTTTCCTCATGTATGTGTACAAGTCATTACCATTAAGCAAAACATTGTCCAGGTCAGTCGTAGTCCAAGTCCAAGCACTCTTTAAGACATTGGTCATAACTGCAGTGACACTGTTCGTGGCACACTGCTTTTGCCTGTTACGACCAAAACGCTTATGCCCCTGATTAAAGGACCCACGAATAAAAGACATGACATGGTCATGACTCACGTGATCCTGGACATCACCACCAGCAGTAGACAAAGTGGGAGCACCATCTTCGTCCACATGGTCCACTGCTGTCCCCTCTGTGTCACAGGGCTGATGAATCAAACATACAAACAATTAGGCATCAATTACAGTAGCTGCACAATATCAAAACAAATCACAATATGTACACACATTAGCAATGTAGAAATTAAAATTGTCAAATGTTCACTGTAATACAAACCCAATAGTCTGTTAGATTCTCAACTCAATGTTTAAACTGTGGGACAATAAGTAACCTAGGTGGGCAACACATAAATATGCTTCCACTGAATAAAAATATATAAGGATGGTGTCATCATAAAAAAGATAACATACCTGCTGCACATCCTCCCCCTGCTGCACATCCTGCACCTGCAGGTCAATGGCACGCTCCTGCAAGGACAATTATGCCAAGTCAATTGAAGATGCTTTAGGTAACTTAAGAGGTAGTGTTCAATAAAAGATGATACATTCATATTTTACCCCCACATGTCTGTCAAAAAATTTTTCTTTTTGTGAAATGTACATACGTTCCTGGTGTCCCCCAGTGACTGATCAGAAGGAGGTGCGCTGACCTCCTCCCTCTCAGCCACTGTGGCAACAAAAACAGGCAACGGGATGGGAGAAGCCTTGGCCACCAGCGCAGTTGCCTCCTCCTAAGAAAAATAAATAAATGAACAACCACCATGTAACCTGCAGACACCTGTCATAACTTCACACTTACTAACTACAACTGATGACATATGGAAAGAAGTTGTCACTGATTAGCCTAACTGTTCTAAAACTTTTCAAAAAATTTATTATAATAATTTTATATGCAAAGACCTCTGGCTGGACCACCCTCTTCTGGGAGGCAACAGGTCTCGGGCGACGCTCCCTCGCAGTCTTCTAAAATAAGAGAAACCCAAACATTTTGAAACCATATTTGGGGAATTGCTCTGTTCAACCTATTTGAAACAGCATTGCTTGTTAGCATCATAGATTGATTTTATCTGCTTGATTTTGGACAAATGACAAAAGTTTAAATCATACAAGTTACCTTCTGGCGCGCCGCAACTGCTGTGGAAACAGGAGCAGGAACGTGTACGGCACCATCGCCCAACACATCCAGAAGTTCCCTGCTAAACCCCGGTTTAGCACGACAGAACATTCCTTCAGCACCACGTTCCCCTGACAAAAAGCAGTTGATTAGAAAACATGTAACCAAACAAGTAGAGTTAAAATTTAATTAATAACTCACTGTATGCAACAAAGATGACAAACCTCCTGCTCAACCGCCCTCTTCTCGGCAGCACCGGGCCCGTCAAGGTCAGCTGGTCGGGTGGTCTTCGATTACAAATATATTTTCATTACGTGAGTCATTTCGATTATTTGAAATATTGTCAACCACACAACTGTAGTAAGCGCCACATTACCATCCTGAATGGTCCAACGACTGTCCACTCAAACGGGTTTGAGTGCGGTGGCGTCGACACCTCTCCCCTCTCGATCACCCGGGGTGAGCGCCTGGGAACAGGGGGCGAAGACCTGGCTTGGACCTCTGGCTCTGGCTCCCTCGTCTCCACCAGCAGGTAGGCGGCAGACCACAGCAACTGTGCCAGAATAGGCATCCCGTCACTGTCACTGAGGTGCACCTACAAAAATACATAATGATCAGTTTGGTCAACAATTTTCTGATTTAAAACATGCATCTGCCATTAAGTTCACATATCAAATACAAAAGGCCAGTACATTAAACTCCTACTATAACAACTTTTACTTACACCATCCCTGCACCACAACTCCCAATGGCCCAAGGGGAAGTGGTCATAAATGGCCAGGTAGGGGATCTCTTCAAGAATAAACATTCAGAGATATTTGGTTTCAACTCCGTATTTGTGAATTGTAAAATCCTAATGAATACTACAAACACCATTCCATTTTTTTTAACAGCTTAATTACACATAATCCTTGATACAATTAAAGTACACATATTTGTCTATACATACTCATCTGCGCTGCAACGCAGTGGTACTCTTGGCTCAGAAGCTTCTGCTGGTCCATCTCAATGGTCAGATGCCGAGGGAAATCCAGGACACACAGCTGACAAATATAAATTGTTGTTTTAGAGATCATGCAGCTGATGTATTAACTTTGCCACTATCAGACATAAACGTACAATTAAAAATAAAAACTTGCCTTCGGCCAACGCCTGGAAACAGCGGTCAGGAGCCTCCTGAACTGCGCTGTGGCCTCCCCAATGGTCCGGCTGGCAGTCAAGTCATTGCCGGGAGCCAACAGACAGACTGCCTCTGGGATCTGAGGGAGAACAGCGTTCAACCTCAGTCCACAGCTGCGCTGCCTAAGCCCCCGGCGTTGACATGAAGCCAAAGGACATCCTCCCCTCCGGCATCTGGACGAACCCATCTACAATAGCACGTAGATGGGAGTCCCCGACAATCAGAATGAACTGTAACAGAGAAATTTTTTAGGAACAATCTACAATTGTTCATCACAAATAGAAAGACTGACTAAATACTGCAACAATAATTACCTTCTTGTCTGGGGACTCAGCTGGAATGACCAACTTGTGGCTCCGGCCTGTGAACAGTGAAGTTGGCCAGCCCAGAACTGCATAGCGGTACCCAGTACTACGGCCTGTATAGGAAAAATAGACAATACTAAAATAAGACTTACTTCGCCTTTACAAAGTAGCAATTTTTAATGAAATGCAAAAAAATTCACACCCAAGCAACTAAAAATTTACTATATGAACTTAAGTGACTGCTTACGTGCAACAAAAGTGCTGCAGGCAGGCTGCAGTTCCACGTCCAGGGGTCGCGCAGCCATCCTCATCCTGGCAGCCTGGGAGCGACGGTAGCCCTTGCCACGAGGCATCTAAAAGTGGAGAACAAAAACACACCAAACGTCAGCACAACCACATTAAACCAGACAAATACAACTGATGAGAATGTATTATGTTCTCTAAAATTGGGTTAGCCTTGTGAAAACAGAAATTGTCCTAGTAATCATTACTGTACAATTCCCTCGTACACATAAAGTACAAAGCTATAAAACATGAACACATCACCACCACAAATGCAAATGCTTATTCAAACCCCCCTTTAGTCCATCATTGTAGTAAAAGCCCAAACATTGTGTTCTGCATTCAAATCAGATCTCTTATACACTTTCACTGAATGAGTGGGGTTTAACATGCACAAACTAGAAATGTGTTAAAATATGGCAAAAAAATCATCAAATACTTTTGTATGTAATAGTCATACAACGCATAGCTTGCAAGCAGGCTCTCTTGTTTCCGATGGGGGAGAAATGAAAAGAGCCTGCACGAAAGCCAGGGGTTCTTGAATTCCGCCCCAAACAAGCTGTCAACGTGGTTAGACTAATTAGGTCTATGCATTGGCACTCAGCAACAGTAATTTCTTCCCCCCCTCCAGTGAGAGCGGCATTTCAGAACCCTTTTGCGAATGAAGGTAATTTCGGCGACAAGTACATACACCTGTTTTTGCAGCACGGTCACGCAACTAGCTGTAAAAAAAAGAGACAGCTGTCCGATTGGAAAATATAAACAGACGAAACCACATACTAGTCACCAAAATTACCTTCATTCGCTGAACAGTTCTCAAATGAGACCTAATTATAATCCGTGCGGAGATATGAGCAAAAAATTCCACCGATGCGACGAGGTTCAAACGGTTTCCAACACTACCAGCCATTTTATAATCCCAACATGCAACGGTACGCCAGGGAATTCCCATTAGAAGACATGGCGAAAAGTGTTTGAACCGCATCGCTTCGGAGGAATTTTTTGCTCATATCTCCGCACAGAAGGCATCTACCGGTGTGTACTCGGGGCTGAGTCTAGCTGTCTTAGCTAGGAAGGTATGTCCGTTTGATTTGTTTCGATCCGAAGAGTTGGGGAAATGTTAGAGACGTAGAGCGAAAAAGTATGCCTTAATTGAATGGAACAAGCAGTGTCGCTGTGGGTGTACGTTGAAAGTCAGATTGATAAATACCCACCCACAGTGACACGCAGGGTCTAAGACGGCTAACAACACACGAGCTCTAGCATTAATAAAAATTAATTGAATAAACTTACCTTAGGAGCTTCCGTCAACTACTGGGCCAGTTAAAATCTGAAAAAGAGAAACACAGAGAGAAACGAGAGACGGAGAGAGAGACAAAAGATGAGAAAAAGTTTAGAAAGTTGTCGAAAATCAAAATATTCCAATGGGGAAAATGTAAAATATCTCCAAACGATATAATCCAAAAATATCCGGCAGGTCAGGATCCAAAAGCGGAAATCCAATGGCAGCTTCAAGTACGACTGCGAACCAAGCAATGGGTATTTGGTACCGTCCTTTGTTGTTACCCGACTATATAGCGCTATGGCGTCCAATCACAGAAGGCCACCTACTCGGGCGTTCAGTTTCCACCATTGAAGGCACAGAACTTACTGTACCCGACGTGCCGTAAAATAAATCTGCTGCGTTCCAATCCGAAATAAGATACTACCTTCACTCCTTCCCTCCACTTGAATGAGCCCTCCGAATGAAGCAGCAGCCAGTAAGTCCTTCCCGAGCGATGGAGGGAACTTAGGGGGAAGGTTGTGGGAAATCGGATTGGAACGACCCTTGCTGCGTTTCTTCTGCACTTCGACATTTGTCAACGAGCCAAAGGGAAGTTTGTGTTGCCATGGAGCCGACTGATTTAGTTGCCTGTATGTTTAGTTCACGTGGACTCTGGACCGCATGTTTACGGCAAGAAGAAGACGGCGTGCTCGTTTGATTGCTGCGGCACTTGCGACTGTTTTATGGGAAAATAAAGCTGCTTTCACACCAGACGCGAAACGAATTTTTTTTTTTTTTTCGCACGACAGATTACATTCAAGTCAATGCAAAGACGCGAATACACGCCTTTTCCGTGGGCTCCGCAAGACCTGGGAGCCAAGTCGCGTGGGGAGGCTTGGCCCCCTTTCATAACTGCTTGCAGTTCTAGTTATTGTTATTAGGGGGCCAAGCCCGCGGGGCTTGGGAAACGCCCCAGGACCAGCGGTGCTGGGAACCCTATTGTTTTTGCTCGGATTTTTATTAGTATTATTATAATTATTATTATAGTTATTTTTATTTTTCCGTAGATAAAAGTGGTGCTGCAGGCTAAACCGTGCAAGGGAGGGTGGTGCAATTTTGAGGGTTGGTCCAAACCCCTGCACTCACCTCAGATGCAAAAAATTACATATGTCCGCCAGCAGGGGGCGCTATAACCAAGGGCAACGCGTTTTGGGCTATAACTTCCACAGCATATGTTGCACATTCAAAAGTCTCATATCCACAGATTTCCCTGAATAGCGGTGAATCAAATGGGCGGTGCCCGGCCCATTTCCGCCTTAATTTTTTTTCGCAAAATTGCAAAAACTGGAAAACCTACTTTTTCGTACTCCTCCTTGGGGTTTTGTCCAATCAGTGTGAAATTTGGCATGTAAACTCTACAGCTGGACCTGATCTAAAGTTATCAAAAGAATTTTGTTCGGTCAAAACATGCTCAAATTATTTCCGAATAAAATTTTCTGGCTAGCTATAAAAATGCAAACAGTTGCATATCTCACTCAAAATAAATGCTAACTACACCAAATCTGAGATCCTTAGTTTGCATGTGACTTTCGGGGTATGAACCAAATTTGGCTATTGTTGGCCACTAGGGGGCACTGCAAATATGCAAAATTTATATCTCTTAAATGGCAGGACCGATTTTTACCAAATTTGCTTGGTATGATGCTGGGTCACTCCTGAGGCCATATCTTGAAGTTCATCACGACTGGTCAAAGTGGGCGTGGCTTATTATTAAGATAAACAACAAACTTTTATTTCAGCTCAAGTTTTACGCTGAGGGCTGTGAAATTTACAGGGTATATATAGAATAGCACACTGACCACCCATACCAAAAATTGTGTGTCTACTCCACTAGGTGGCGCTGTAAGGGATGCAAAAGCATTTTGACCTGTAACTTTCACATTTTAGATCACATCTTCATAAACTTTACATCCACATGTTCCCCCAATAGAGTCGCATCTTCTGACATAGGCCACGCCCACTCCCACAACATATTATTCTTTCAAAGTCACTACACATCAAAAACCTACTTTTTCGAACTCCTCGTAGTGTTTAAGCTCCATCTGCACGAAACTTTGCACATACAATCTCCAGATGGGCCTGATCAAAAGCTATCAAAAGAATTTTGCTACGCCAAAAAATGCGGTACTTAAAATAAACAATTTTTTTCTGCTAGCTAGAAAACACTACTATTACATATTTGTTCCAAAGTCAAAGCGATCAACATCAAACTCAATTCACTCGTTTCAGACATCAAGCAGAGGCTCTGTGCCAAATTTGGTGCAAATTGGCAAATAGGGGGTGCAATAAACAGAGAAACATCAAGTGACATGAAAGTTGAGAGGGCAGCCTTGTTTGACCTCATGTTTGAAAGCAAATCTTGGTGATGTACCTCCTGGTAATGAAATACAGCTATTTGCATTCCATGGGCTCCGCGAGACCTGGGAGCCAAGTTGCGCGGGGAGGCTTGGCCCCCTTTCATAACTGCTTGCAGTTCTAGTTATTATTATTAGGGGGCCAAACTCGTGGGGCTTGGGAAACGCGTATGCAAGCATACGCATTTCCCAGGACCAGCGGTGCTGGGAACCCTATTGTTTTTGTTCGGATTTTTATTATTATTATTATTTTTTATTTTTTTTTTTTTTTTTTTTTTTTCCGTAGATAAAAGTGGTGCTGCAGGCTAAACCGTGCAAGTGAGGGTGGTGCAATTTGGAGGGTTGGTCCAAACCCCTGCAGTCACCTCAGAAGCAAAAAATGACTTATGTCCGACTGCAGGGGGCGCTATAACCAAGGGCAACGCGTTTTGGGCTATAACTCCCACACCATATGTCGCACATTCAAAAATCTCATATCCCCAGATTCCCTGAATAGCGCTGAATCACGTGGGCTGGGCCACGCCCATTTCTGCCTATAATTTTTTTTCACAAAATTGCGAAAACTGGAAAACCTACTTTTTCGAACTCCTCCTTGGGGTTTTGTCCGATCAGTGTGAAATTTGGCACGTACACTCTACAGCTGGTCTTGATTTATCACAAAAATTTTGTTCGGTCAAAATATGCGCAAATTATTTATGAATAAATTTTTCCAGCTAGCTGTAAAAATGCAAACAGTTGCATATCTCGCTCAAAATAAATGCTAACTACACCAAATCTGAAATCCTTACGTGGCATGTGACTGTCGGGGAATGAGCCAAATTTGGCTAATTTTGGCCACTAGGGGGCACTGCAAATATGGGAAATTTATATTTCTTAAATGGCAGGACCGATTTTTACCAAATTTGGTGGGTATGCTGCTGGGTCACTCCTGAGGCCATATCTTGAAGTTCATCATGACTGGTCAAAGTGGGCTTGGCTTATTACAGGATAAACAACAAACTTTTATTTCAGCTCAAGTATTATGCTGAGGGCTGTGAAATTTACAGGGTATATATAGAATAGCACACCGACCACCCATACCAAAAATTGTGTGTCTACTCCACTAGGTGGCGCTGTAAGGGACGCAAACGCATTTTGGCCTGTAACTTCCACATTTTAAATCATATCTTCATAAACCTTATATCCACGTGTTCCCCCAATAGAGTCACATCTTCTGACTTAGGCCACGCCCACTCTCACAACATATTTGTCTTTCTAAGTCACTCCAGATCAAAAACCTACTTTTTCGAACTCCTCCTGGTGTTTAAGCTCCATCTGCACTAAACTTTGCATATACAATCTCCAGACTTGCCTGATCAAAAGCTATCAAAAGAATTTTGCTACGCCAAAAAATGCGGTACTTAGAAATAAACAATTTTTTCTGCTAGCTAGAAAACACATACTGTTGCATATTTGTGTCAAAGTCAAAGCTATCAACATCAAACTCAATTCACTTGTTTCAGAAGTAAACCAGAGGCTCTGTGCCAAATTTGGCCCAAATTGGCCGATAGGGGGCGCTATAAACAGGGAAACATCAAGTGACATGAAAGTTGATCGGATTTGCATGAAATTTGGTGAGCATTATGTGGATTCACTCCCAAGGCCAGCCATAAAGTTTAGTAATGTTTGGTCAAAGTGGGCATGACTTGTTACAACAAACACATTCAGCCTTTCACACTTCCAGTGCTCTTCCCATTACCATAAAGCAGCGATGAACGGTTTGATAGCAAATCTTGGTGATGTACCTCATGGTAATGAAATACAGCTATTTGAATTCCGTGGGCACCGAGAGACCTGGGAGCTGAGTCCCGCGGGGAGGCTTGGCCCCCTTTCATAACTGCTTGCAGTTCTAGTTATTATTAGGGGCCAAGCCCGCGGGGCTTGGGAAATGCGTATGCAAGCATACGCGTTTCCCAGGACCACCGGTGCTGGGAACCCTATTGTATTTGTTCGGATTTTTATTATTATGGACGCGAGCACTCACGGTGGGAGGACCGTATTGTATCTGTAGTGATTATTATTATTCTTCTTCTTATTATTATTATTATTATTACGGGCCCAAGCACTCACGGTGCGAGGACCGTATTGTATCTGTTGTGATTATTATTGTTATTATTCTTATTATTATTACTATTATTATTCTTATTATTCTTCCACTTTACAGGGCTTTTTGGGGGCTTTAACGTGTTTCAATTCGAACAAAAATGTGGCTGAAAAATCAGGCCTGGTGAAAATTCTATGATTTTACAGGTTTCGCCAGTGGGCGGGGCAAAATGGCTCCACAGCGCCCCCTAGAAAAATTTAAAAATTCATGAAAAATCTGTGGTTTGCCCGATTATGCTGAAATTTGGTAGGCATGTAGAGCTTGCCAAGACAAACGGATTTGCCATTTGGGACGTTTTTGTCCAATGCACAGGATGCCCGCTAGGTGGCGTTGAAAATACAAAATTAGGCAATTTTTGCCGATTTCAGGCATCGGAATTTAACGAACTCCTCCTAGGGGTTTTGCCGGATTCTCACGAAAATCACTGTGTTTACTCTTTACCCCTTGAAGATCAAAAGTTATTAAAATCAACTCGGGGAAAAAAAAAAAAAAAATCGCGGATCTGTTAATAAAAGACATTTAGTTATCCTAACTGGGTAAGACATTAAGTATTTCACCGTGGAAGAACTGGAAGATTTTATCGATGGATACTATCACCAAACGGTAATGGAGGCCGCAAAACATATAACGGAGGACGGCAACAGCGACCCTGTGCCCAGCACCAACCCCACAAAAAGGAAGAAGAAAGACTCCGCAACAGATACGGATGATCTCCCTGCCGTCAATGTTGAGGTCAGTGTGCTTACTTCCATAAATAAAAAGCTGGATGTCCTCGGTCTGTTGCACCAAGAAATTAAGGACTTAAAAGCGAGTCTCGAATTTACCCACCATCAGATTGATGTTCTGCGAAAAAAATAACAATACGCTTCAAACGTCAGTAAAAACTCTAACTGCTGAAATGGAAAATGTTATCAAAGAGAACAAAACAATGAAGGAAACCATTCTGGACATACAAAGTAGAAGTATGCGCGACAATTTAATTTTTTCTGGGATTCCCGAAAGTGCGCCAGAGAAACCAGAAGAATTATAAAAAAATTTTATGCAGTCCACGCTGAAACTACCTCAAGAGACTGTACGCGAAATAACTTTCCACCGTGTGCACCGGTCAGGTGCACGAAATACATCTCGCGGACCCCGCCCCATAATTGCGAAGTTTGAACATTACAAACATAAAGAACTGATTAAAAGTAAAGGGAAGGAGCTAAAAGGCACCAAGTTTGGCCTTAATGACCAGTTCCCTAAGGCAATAAATGAGCGACGCAAGACACTGTACCCAGTATTGAAGCAGCAGAGGGAAAAAGGCAAGCGGGCATCTCTGGTGGTTGACAAGCTGTATGTTAACGGACAACTCTTTTGTGACAAAGCGATCACGCCGTGGCTCTTCTAAATTTATCAGACAAGCCAGGATTTAGAAAAAACTGTACACCTCACTCAGAACGCCAAACTTTTCTCTTTATCACTTGTCTGAGTCTGCCTTCATTTTCACACACACGCATCACTACTTTCTTTTCTCTCTATCTTTTCTTTGATATGATTATTGACTTATGTTTAATGTTTACTATTTATGTTGAATGTGTATGTCTGTCTGTACGTGTCTATATGTATTTTCATGTCTATACTAAACATGGGGACCCAATCATTTTTCTGAAAACTCTGTTAAAGGGGGAAACATTTACCATAATTAACCGATCTTCTCTCACAAACAACTTCAATGTCTCTCATAAAATTTGTTAGTTGGAACATCAGGGGTACTGGCTCACTGGCAAAAAAAAAAAAAAATACTTGGTCACCTCCACAGGATGAGGGCAGATGTATGTTTATTACAAGAAACCCATCTAACTGATTCAGATAACTTAAATTTTAATTGTAATTGGATTAGTCAACATTTTTTTGCATCCTTCAACTCAAAACAAAGGGGAGTTTCCATATTGATCAATAAAAATATTCCATATCAAAATAATATGACCATCGCAGATCCAGATGGGCGATACATTATTATTAATGGAATGATTGGAAATTATGAAATAACAATAGCTAATATTTACGGACCAAACAAAGACAATCCAAATTTTTTTAATACCATTTTTTCTAAATTAATGAATTTCTCTGAATCTTCTGCCATCATCCTGGGAGGTGACTTCAACACAGTTATTAATCCAGACCTCGACCGTTCAAATACAACCAGCAACCACAGAACCTGGCACTCATCTGACACAGTGAAACAGTACATGACTGACCTTGGGTTGGGTGATATCTGGCGATTGAAAAATCCTAACAATAGGGAATATTCATATTACTCCGCATGTCACCGATCATTCTCTAGAATTGATTATTTCTTGGTTAATAACTCCATCATACCTAAAACTACTGACCCTGAAATCCACCCAATAATCATATCAGATCACGCTGCAATTAGTTTTAATCTACTAACCAAAGCGGAACACAAACCACCGACTAGGTGGCGATTCAATTCTTCACTGCTGAAAGATTTGGAATTTAACTCATTTTTTATTAGAGAGTGGACATCCTTTATTGAATTGAATGACTCTCCTGGCATATCATCTATTTTACTTTGGGAAACTGCAAAAGCAGTACTAAGAGGGAGCATTATTTCATATTCAACTCACAAGAAAAAGAAAGATCAAGAAATGCAAAACAAACTTGAACAAAAATTAAAAGAGCTAAATTTTCAACTCTCGAAATCGCCATCAGAACAAATCCAAAATGAGATACAGCATATAAAATTTCAGCTTGACAAAATAATATCACAAAACACAATTCCTCATACAAAGAACGAGACAAAACTACTTTGAACACAATGACAAAACCGGAAAATTTCTTGCAAACCAATTAAAAAGGAATAGAGAAAAAACTCTTATTGCCACAATCAAAGATGTCCAGGGAAATGTCATACAAACCCCTGGAGACATAAATAACACTTTCAGAAGTTTTTATAGCACATTATATCAACAAGATACTCACCCAAACCCATGTGACATCAAATCATTCCTGGAAAACATTGACCTTCCCAAACTATCGGATGAACAGGCAAATGCACTGGATATACCCATAACAAAGGATGAATTTAAAAACGCTCTATTTTCAATGCCCAACAATAAATCACCTGGATCGGATGGCTACCCCGTTGAATTTTACAAACATTTCTGGCAATTAATAGCACCATTATTCATCAGAATGACCACTGAAATAAAAAAATCGAAAACTATCCCACCACATATGAATACCGCCCTTATCTCTGTTATGCTCATACTGAATAAAGATCCAAACCTCTGCTCCAGCTATCGCCCCATAAGTTTGATTAATTGTGATATAAAAATCATCAGTAAAGCTTTAGCCAACAGAATGGAATCAATAATCAAATGCCTAATTCACCCAGATCAAACAGGTTTTATCAAAGGTAGACACTCTTCAAACAACATGCGCCGTTTATTCAGCTTAATGAGCATATCCAAAAGAAATAACCTGAATACAATCATTGCATCACTGGACGCTGAAAAAGCATTCGATCGGGTCAATTGGAACTTTTTATTTGCCACATTGAAGAGATTTGGCTTTGGAGAGTCATTCATTCAATGGATTCAAATCCTATATAACTCACCCACAGCATCCAAAATCACTAATGGTCTGACTTCACAACGCTTCACATTGCACCGGGGCACCAGACAAGGATGTCCACTCTCTCCAGCATTATTTGCCATATTTATCGAGCCTCTTGCTGCTGCCATCCGACAAAACAGAAACATTCAAGGAATACAGACCAGATATTCATCCCATAAAATAAACTTATATGCAGACGATATTCTCCTATACCTGCAAAATCCAGCCACATCTCTACCGGAAGTCTTCACTGTAATAAACACATTTTCAGACATATCAGGCTACTTAGTCAACTGGACTAAATCCACAATTTTACCACTTACACTGGAAGACCTGAGTGCCGTGACTCAGAAACTTCCTCTTAAGATCACCTTGGGCAACATTAGGTACCTCGGTATTGACATCCCCACCAATCTGTCAGAGTTATTCCAACTTAATTTCATCCCCCTTCTTAAAAGCATTGAAGATGATCTAAACCGTTGGAATCACTTACCCATTTCTTTAATTGGCAGAATAGCAGCAGTTAAAATGAATATATTACCAAAAATAAATTACCTATTCTCAATGACCCCAGTCCAACCAACATCAAAATGGTTCAATACTCTTGACTCCAAAATTAATAAATTCTACTGGAAAAATAAAAACCTAGGATTAAATTAACCACTCTACAAAAAAAAAAAAGATCTTGGGGGCTTAGCAGCCCCAAATTTCAGACATTATTACCTGGCAAACCATCTTCAATACATCATAAAATGGCAACTTCCCAATGAACAACAAAGCCCATGGTTTGAAATAGAACAAACAGAATGCAAAGAAATTTCACTCGCTGATTTACCTTTCCTCACTCAGTCACTAAAAAAACATGACTGCTTCAACAACCCTGTAATTGCAAATAACTCTGACAGCTTGGTGGAAAGTCAATACGATCACTGGTTTCACCCCATCTGCCAACAAACTCACTCCAATTTGGTATAACCCTGATTTCAAAATCCAAAATAAATCTTTCATTTTCAATTTGTGGAAATATCAAGGCATAACTCACCTTGAGCACATATTTGAAAATGACTCACTAATATCTTTCACAGCACTAACTCAGAAATATAATATTGGTTGTGACAATTTTTTACAATACCTCCAGCTAAAAAACTCACTGAAATCAAAGATCAATATATCAAATAATAGTCTTCAATCTCCACCATTAACAGAACAGCTCGTGCTCATTGGCAAGTCAAAGAACCCCTTTTCCAAATTATATAAATTAATATCCAACACGGATACCACACTCTCGCTACCAACTTCAGAATGGGAAAAAGATTTGTCTATAACAACCAATATTGATTTCTGGAAACAAATAAACAACAATATCTTCACTATGACTAACAACCCAATAACCCAGCTCATCCAATATAAGATTGTTCATCGAGCACATATCACACAACACAAAATGTATAGAATGGGATTTATTGACAGAGACACATGTTCACATTGCAGTCTTAACACCACAGATAACTACTTTCATGCCACCTGGCTCTGTTCACCAATCCAGACATTCTGGAAAAACATTATACTTCGCTTATCCACCTTTCTGGACAACAGCATTCCACTCTCTCCATCCCAATGCTTACTTGGAGATTTGTCATCAATTGAACCACCACCGAAGCATCAACAACCCATTCTAATTGCCTTGACCATCGCCAAAAAAACAATACTCCTCAACTGGAAAAGCAGAAACAAAATTACTATATTACAATGGTTAAACTTGTTGACAGAATATATCTTGATGGAAAAAATGACAGCACTTTCAAATAATCAAATAGAAACATTTAATGAAATCTGGATACCACTTAGTGTTTCCTTACATCTGCCGATGAGCTAGATCTACTTAAACACCAAAATTTCAACTCCCAGATTTAAGCCCCCCAGTACCTCTGAATGCACCCTTTCACATCACACCAAGCACGTTAACAATGATGACGTCCTTCTTTGTGTATAAATTCTCCCCCCCCCTTTTTTTTTTTTTTTTGTTGTCTGCCCCCTCCATCTTGCGAATGATATCAACCTGTGTGTATACATATGTGTATGTATATGTGTATGCATTTGTTTATGTGTATGTATGTGTGTATGTGTACATATATATGCATGTATGTGTATATGTGTATATAAGTATGTATGTATGTATGTATATGTGTATATGTATGTATGTATGTATGTATGTATGCATGTATGTTCACTTTTTTTTTTTATATAACCCCAGCAAGAGTTGTATGTGTTCATAAGTTGGGTTTTTTGTTTCTTGTCATACCCTCCCCCTTTTATTTTTTTTAAATTATGACTTCAACTAAAAATAAAGTTGACCTCCCAAGAGGGGGGGGTGGTGGTTGGGGAGGAAAAAAAAAAAAAAAAATCAACTCGGTTGGAGTGACGGTGTGGGCGTGGCAGGGCCGCCATTTTAAGCGTTTTGCCATGAAATTTCAAATGCTTATAGCTTCAGTGATATTTGTCCGACCTGCACCAAACGTCAGGCGTATTATAAGAGTCCCGCCCTGAAACCACTCAAGTGGTCATATTCAGCCATACTGACAGTGCCCCCTCCTGGCGACAGGAAATGACAAAAATTGGGCATGTGTCATACTCTTGCGAACTCCTCCTACAGATTTCATCTGAATTTCACTGAAACGGGCGTGGACACTCTTGAGACCTGTACCATGAAAAGTTATTAAAATCTTCTTGTTCGGAATAACCCTGTGGCCGTGATGGGGCGGCCATTTTGAGCATCTCGCCGTGAACATTAATTCCCTAATAAATTGAGGCAAACTTTGTTCTTTACATACCAAACTTCACAAGCTGGTCAGTTTCCATAGACAATTACGAATTGTATTGGTTTTGCAAGTGGGCGGGGCCAACTGCCTCGCTAGCGCCCTCTAAACTGCAGCCCCAAGGCCTTCTTCCACGTACACTGATGAAAGTTGCTGGACATATGTATCACACCCACGTCTAGAAAAAAGTCTCTTGACACCATAGGCTAAAGTCAACAGGAAGTCAGCCATTTTTAATTGAGCAGCCATTTTTGGCGATTTGCACGTTACGTACTTTAACGAACTCCTCCTAGGGATTTTGTCTGATTCGCATGAAAATCGCTGTGTGTACTCTTGACCCCTTGAAGAGCAAAAGTTATTAAATTCATTTCGGTGGGAGTCAGGTGTGGGCATGGCAGGGCCGCCATTTTAAGCGATTCGCCATGAAAATTCAAATGCTTATGACTTCAGTGTTCATTGTCCGACATGCACCAAACTTTATGCATATCATAAGAGTCCCGCCCTGAAGCCATTCACATGGTCATATTTAGCCATACTGACAGCGCCCCCTCCTGGCGACAGGAAATGACCAAAATTGTGCATGTGTCATACTTTTGCGAACTTCTCCTGCAGATTTCATCTGAATGTCACGAAAACGGGTGTGGACACTTTTGAGCTCTGTGACATGAAAACTTATCAAAATCTCTTGTTGTCAATTAACGGTCTGGGTGTGACGGGGTGGACATTTTGAGCATTTTTCCGTGACTGGCGACAGTGATAGGTCTGAAGAACATTTACATGCAATTCCTGCGACAGACCTAAGCAACTTTACCTCCAGTTGGCGAGCGCAGGGATTGGCGGTGGTTCGTTTTCGGCGGTGCATCGGTGTGCGAGGGCCCGTACAACGCCGCTTGCGGCTTTAATTATTATTCTTATTCTTTTTCTACAAGTATAGAGGGCTTTTTGGGGGCTTTAACGTGTTTTAATTCGAACAAACATTTGGCAGAAAAATCAGGCCCGGTGAAAAATTATAGATTTTATAGGTTTCCCAACTAAGTGGGGCAAAATGGCTACACAGCGCCCCCTAAAAAAATTTAAAAATTAATGAAAAATCTGTGGTTTGCCCGATTATGCTGAAATTTGGTAGGCATTTAGAGCTTGCCAAGACAAACGGATTTGTCATTTGGGACGTTTTTGTCCAATGCACAGGAAGACCGCTAGGTGGCGTTGAAAATACAAAATAAGGCAATTTTTGCCCATTTCAGGCATCGGAATTTAACGAACTCCTCCTAGGGGTTTTGCCGAATTCTCATGAAAATCACTGTGTTTACTCTTGACCCCTTGAAGATCAAAAGTTATTAAAATCATCTCGGTTGGAGTCACAGTGTGGGCGTGGCAGGGCCGCCATTTTAAGCGTTTTGCCATGAAATTTCAAATGCTTATAACTTCAGTGATATTGGTCCGACCTGCAACAAACGTCAGGCGTATTGTAAGAGTCCCGTTCTGAAACCACTCAAATGGTCATATCCAGCCACGCTGACAGCACCCCCTCCTGGCGACAGGAAATGACCAAAATTGGGCATGTGTCATACTTTTGCGAACTCCTCCTACAGATTTCATCTGAATTAAACGATAACGGGTGTGGACACTCCCGAGAACCGTGACATCAAATGTTATTAAAATCTTCTTGTTTGGATTAACCCTGCGGGCGTGACAGGGCGGCCATTTTGAGCATCTCAGTGTGAACAACAATTCCCTAATAAATTTTGTAAAACCTTGTTCATTACACAACAAACTTCACATACTGGTCAGTTTCCATAGTAATTTATGAACTGTCTCGGTTTCGCAAGTGGGCAGGGCCAACTGCCTCGCTAGCGCCCCCTAAACTGCAGCCCCAAGGCACTCTTCCACGTACACTGATGAAAATTGGTGTACATATGTATCAACCCCACATGTACAAAAAAGTCTCTTGACACCATAGGCTAAAGTCAACAGGAAGTCGGCCATTTTGAATTGAACAGCCATTTTTGGCGATTTGCACGTTGCGTACTTTAGCAAACTCCTCCTAGGGATTATTTTGGATTTTAATGAAAATCACTGTGTGTAGTCTTGACCCCTTGACGATCAAAAGTTATTAAATTCATTCCGGTGAGGGTCATGGTGGGGGCCTGGCAGGGCCGCCATTTTAAGTGATTCGCCATGAAAATTCAAATACTTTTGACTTCATTGTACATTTTCCGACATGCACCAAACTCAATGCGTATCATAAGAAGCCCGCCCTGAAGCCAATCACATGGTCATATTTAGGCATACTGACAGCGCCCCCTCCTGGCGACAGGAAATGGCCAAAATTGGGCATGTGTCATACTTCTGCCAACATCTCCTACAGATTTCATCTGAATGTAACGAAAAATGATGTGAACACTCATGAGCCCTGTGAGATGAAAAGTTATTAAAATCTCTTGTTGTCAATTAAAGGTGTGGGCATGACGGGGCGGCCATTTTGAGCATCTTGTCCTGACAGGCGACAGCGATAGGTCTGAAGAACATTAACTTCTATTCCTCTGAAAGACTCGAGCAACTTGACCTCCACTCGGCGAGCGCAGTGGTCGGCGCTCGCTCGTTCTCGGCGGTTCATCGGTGTGCGAGGGCCCGTACAACGCCGCTTGCGGCTTTAATTATTCTTATTATTATTATTCTTCCACTTTACAGGGCTTTTTGGGGGCTTTAACGTGTTTCAATTCGAACAAAAATGTGGCTGAAAAATCAGGCCTGGTGAAAATTCTATGATTTTACAGGTTTCGCCAGTGGGCGGGGCAAAATGGCTCCACAGTGCCCCCTAGAAAGATTTAAAAATTCATGAAAAATCTGTGGTTTGCCCGATTATGCTGAAATTTGGTAGGCATGTAGAGCTTGCCAAGACAAATGGATTTGTCATTTGGGACGTTTTGTCCAATGCACAGGATGCCCGCTAGGTGGCGTTGAAAATACAAAATTAGACAATTTTTGCCAATTTCAGGCATCGGAATTTAACGAACTCCTCCTAGGGGTTTTGCCGGATTCTCTCGAAAATCACTGTGTTTACTCTTGACCCCTTGAAGATCAAAAATTATTAAAATCATCTCAGTTGGAGTGACGGTGTGGGCGTGGCAGGGCCACCATTTTAAGCATTTTGCCATGAAATTTCAAATCCTTATAACTTCAGTGATATTTGTCTGACCTGCAACAAACGTCAGGCGTATTATAAGAGTCCCGCCCTGAAACCACTCAAATGGTCATATTCAGCCATACTGACAGCGCCCCCTCCTGGCGACAGGAAATGACAAAAATTGGGCATTTGTCATACTTTTGCGAACTCCTCCTACAGATTTCATCTGAATTAAACGAAAACGGGTGTGGACACTCCTGAGAATCGTGACATCAAATGTTATTAAAATCTTATTGTTTGGATTGACCCTGCGTGCGTGAGAGGGTGGCCATTTTGAGCATCTCAGTGTGAGCAACAATTCCCTAATAAATTTAGTAAAACCTTGTTCATTACATACCAAACTTCACATACTGGTCAGTTTCCATAGTAATTTATGAACTGTATCGGTTTCGCAAGTGGGCAGGGCCAACTGCCTCGCTAGCGCTCCCTAAACTGCAGCCCCAAGGCACTCTTCCACGTCCACTGATGAAAATTTGTGGGCATATGTAGCACACCCACTTCTACAAAAAAGTCTCTTGACACCATAGGCTAAAATCAACAGGAAGTCGGCCATTTTGAATTGAACAGCCATTTTTGGCAATTTGCCTGTTGTGTTCTTTTGCGAACTCGTCCTAGGGATTTTTTGGGATTTTCATGAAAACTGCTGTGTTTAGTCTTGACCCCTTGAAGAGCAAAAGTTATTAAATTCATTTCAGTGGGAGTCATGGTGTGGGCGTGGCAGGGCTGCTATTTTAAGCGATTCGCCATGAAAATTCAAATGCTTATGACTTCAGTGTACATCGTCCGAAATGGACCAAACTTTATGCATATTATAAGAGTCCCACCCTGAAGCCATTCACATGATCAAATTTCGCCAAACTGACAGCGCCCCCTCCTGGCGACAGGAAATTACCATAATTGTGCATGTGTCATACTTTTGCGAACTTCTCCTGCATATTTCATCTGAATCTCACGAAAAAGGGTGTGGACACTCTTGAGCCCTGTGATATGAAAACTTATCAAAATCTCTTGTTGTCAATTAACGGTGTGGGTGTGACGGGGCAGCCATTTTGAGCATCTTTCCGTGACAGGCGACAGTGACAGGTCTGAAGAACATTTAAATGCAATTCCTGAGACAGACGCAAGCAACGTTACCTCCAGTCGGCGAGCGCAGGGAATGGCGGTCGCTCGTTCTCGGCGGTGCATCGGTGTGCGAAGGCCCGTACAACGCTGCTTAAGGCTTTAATTAGGGGGCCAAGCCCGTAAGGGCTGGGAACCCTATTGTTTTTGTTCGGATTTTTATTATTATTATTATTTTTATTTTTCCGTTGGCAAAAGTGGTGCTGCAGGCTAAACCGTGCAAGGCAGGGTGGTACAATTTGGAGGGTTAGTCCAAACGCCTGCACTCACCTCAGACGCAAAAAATTACATATGTCCACCAGCAGGGGGCGCAATAACCAAGGGCAACGCGTGTTGGCCTATAACTCCCACACCATATGTCGCACATTCAAAAACCTCATATCCACAGATTCCTTGAATAGCTCTGAATCACAAGGGCTAAGGCACGCCCATTTCCGCCTATAATTTTTTTTCTCAAAATCGCGAAAACTGGAAAACGTACTTTTTCGAACTCCTCCTTGGGTTTTTGTCCGATCAGTGTGAAATTTGGCAGGTACACTTTTTAGCTGGACCTGATCTAACGTTATCGAAAGAATTTTGTTTGGTCAAAATATGCATAAATTATTAACGAATAAAATTTTCAAGCTAGCTATAGCAACACTAACAGTTGCATATCTCGGTCAAAATAAATGATAACTCCACCAAATCTGAGATCCTTAGTTGGCATGTGACTGTGGGGGTATGAGCCAAATTTGGCTAATTTTGGCCACTAGGGGGCACTCCAAAAGTGGGAAATTTTTCTTTCTTACCATTCACAAGCCATTCACATGGTCATATTCAGCCATACTGACAGCGCCCCCTCCTGGCAACAGGAAATGACAAAAATTGGGCATGTGTCATACTTTTGCGAACGACTCCTGCAGATTTAATCTGAATTAAACAAAAATGGGCGTGGACACTCCCGGGAACCGTGACATTAAAAATTATTAAAATCTTATTGTTTGGATTAACCCTGCGGACGTGACAGGGTGGCCATTTTGAGCATCTCAGTGTGAACAACAATTCCCTAATTTAGTAAAACCTTGTTCATTACACAACAAACTTCACATACTGGTCAGTTTCCATGGTAATTTATGAACTTTATCGGTTTCGCAAGTGGGCAGGGCCAACTGCCTCGCTAGCGCCCCCTCAACTGCGGCCCCAGGGCCATGCGACCGGCTCAAAGTTTCTTTAGCAGATTTTATCTCTGCTGTGTATTGTGGAATCTTCCCCCATTCATGAACTTAGTGAAGTGAGATCACCCATGTGATCCTGCTGCCACCCGGTGGTCAGAAAGTGAAGCACCACAAAGAAAAACACTCAAAAGGAATAATTATGAACAAATTAATAAATGGTTCTTCCACGTAAATCCTAGACAGCAAGAAGTTTGGGAGGATGTCCACTGAACACAGACAAAACTTTCCTACTCTGCAACCTATGGTGAATTCAGAAGTCCGTCATTCTACATTTTTCAAAATATGAAAAAATGAAAATTCATAACATGTCAATATCTCAGCATATATTCATTGAAATGGTACCATCCTTGGCAAATAGTTTCATGATAAAGAGCTTATAATGTATACCAAAGGACATTTAGATACATCAAACAAGGTATCCAAAGCAAGAAAGTATATATTATTTTACAGTGTACTATACACATAACATTTTTTATTTCAAAAATTCTTTCATAAATTTTCACCAACACAAGTTACAAGACATAGGATGCTAGTGGAAAGAAGTTTGAATTTTTTCAGAATTTTATGACATTGCGACAGGCCGTAATGATTGCAAATGTCCCATTTTGGTGTTTTTAGCTGGCGCAAGAGAGCCATTTTGTCTATTTTGAGTGGAATTTTGACGTTGTAAAAATGTTTGAAGCCATTATGAATTAATTGCAAAATTAGGATAGTTTTTGAGCATGTTTAAGGGGTCACATTTAGGATGGAAATCGCGTACGCATAGAATAAAAGCAGTGAAGGTGGATGGGGACACCAACTTTGACGCTTCATAAAATCCAAACCGTTCGAGTAATGACAAAGTTGTACAGTAGTTATCATTGGCAGTTTGTCCTTTGTCATCTAATACCAATTGGAGCCGATACGATGAACGCCCTTAAAGGAGTTTGCGTTTGTTCAAGGGCAAATTTAGGCCAAATTTAGGGGTGAACTGCAATTTTGATATGCAAATTGCGAGCTTCCTGTTCGATTTAGGTCAGGGGTGTTGATTGTTAGTTTTTAGGTCTTGATGAGATGAATAATGTAGTGTTGGATCCATCTCTCAGTGACTTTCCTACTGGTCGTGGTGGCCGTCTAAGTGCCATTTTAATGTTTCTCGGTGGCGCTAGAGAGCCATTTTGGCACCTATGGGGTTAAAATTTACGTTTTATAAAATTTTTTGCCAGACATGAGGTGCGTGCCAAATTTGGTGAGTTTTTGAGCATGTTTAGAGGGTCAAATTTAAGCTCAAAGAGGCGTAGGAAAGAAAGAAAATAAAGAAAAATAATAATAGTGTTAAAGCTCAAGCGCCCACCCGCGCTTTATCGAAGTGGGGGCGAGTCGATGGGGGCTAGACGCGGCGGGCGCCGTCGAGCATTCTCATTCGTCGGACAGTGCCAGACTGAGTAAAATGTTTTATCTTGAGTTGAGTGCCAACCCCTTTCCTGAAATAGATTTTTCTTTTGAAAAGTACAGTTATGATCCATGGGACCTGGTCAAAGTTTCTTAAGCAGATTTTATCACTGCTGTGTATTGTGAATATTGCCCCATTCGTGAACTTAGTGAAGGAAGATGAGCAATGTGATCCTGCTGCCACCCGGTGGTCAGAATGTGTAGCACCACATAGAAAAACACTGTAAATGAATAATAATAAAGAAATGAATAAATTTTTCTACCACGTAAATCCTAGAGAGCTGAAATTTTGGGAGCATGTCCACTGAAGACCGACAAAACTTTCATATGCTGCAACCTATGGTGAATTCAGATGTCCGTCACTCTATATTTTTCAAAATTTGAAAATTCATAACATTTCAATATCTCGGCAAATATTCATTCAAAAGTTACCACCCTTGGAATTTCGTTTCTGCAAATGGAGATTATGAAGTATTCTAAATGACATTTTGATACGATAAACAGTGTGACCATAGCAAGAAAGTATATATTACTGTACAGCATGTTATGTACATAAAATTTTTTATTTTAAAAAGTCTTGAATTGATTTTCACCAAAACAAATGATAACTCAGGTCATTTTACAGGAATGACGTGTGAATTTTTTCAGAATTTTAGGACATTGCAACAGGCCGTGGTGATAGGGAAAGCCTCATTTTGGTGTATTTAGGTGGCGCTAGAGAGCCATTTTGTCTCATTGGTGGAGAATATTCACATTGTAAAAATTTTTGAAGCCATTTAGAATCAACTGGAAAATTTGTTTTGTTTCTGAGCATGTTGAAGTGGTGAAATTTAGGTTGGAAATCGCGTACGCATAGAAAAAAAGCAGTCAAGGTGAGTGCGGACTCCTACTTTGACGCCGCATAAAATCCAAACCGTTTGAGTTTTGACAAAAGTTGTACAGTAGTTTTCATCGGCAGAGTGTAATTTGTCATCTATTAGCATTTGGGGCCGATACGATGAATGCCCTAAAAGGAGTTCGCGTTGTTCAAGGGCAAATTTAGGCCAAATTAAGGGGAGAAAGAGCAATTTTGATATGCAAATTGCGGACTTCCTGTTCAATTTAGGTCAGGGGTGTTGATTGTTGATTTTTAGGTCTTGATGAGATGAACAATGAAGTGTTGGTTCCATATCTCTATGACTTTCCTACCGGTCGTGGTGGCCATCTAAGTGCCATTTTAATGATTCTGGGTGGCGCTAGAGAGCCATTTTGGCACCAATGGGGAAAATTTTTACGTTTTATCAAATTTTTCACCAGACATGAGGTGCATGGAAAATTTGGTGAGTTTTTGAGCATGTTTAGGGGTCAAATTTAAGTCAAAAGGTGCGTAGAAAAATAATAATAAGAAACACGAAAAAACAATAAGGCCTTGCAGGCCTAGAGGCTCGGACAATTAAAACTGCAGTGTTGGGCGGGTCCTCGCCCACCCACCCGTCGATATAGGTGACTCGATGTGGGGCGAGACACGGCTGGGCGCCTGAGCATTCTCATTACCGTTGGACAGTGCCAGACTGAGTAAAATGTTTTATCTTGAGTTGAGTGCAAACCCCTTTACTGAAATAGATTTTTCATTTGTAAATGGGAGTTTTGACCCATGGACCTGGTCAAAGTTTCTTTTGCAGATTTTATCACTGCTGTCTATTGTGGGATCTTGCCCCATTCATGAATTTAGTGAAGGGTGATGAGCCATGTGATCCTACTGCCATCCGGTGGTCATAATGTGTAGCACCACAAAAAAAAACACTGAAAATGAATAATAATAAAGAAATTAATAAATGGTTCTTCCATGGAAATCCTACACTGTTGAAATTTTGGGAAGTTGTTCACTGAACACAGACAAAACTTTCATTCGCTGCAACCTATGGTGAATTCAGAAGTCCGTCACTCTACATTTTTCAAAATATGAAAAATAATAACATGTCAATATTTTGGCAAATATTCATTCAAATGGTACCACACTTGGCAAATCGTTTCTGCAAATGGAGTTGATAAAGTATACCAAAGGACATTTGGATACAATAAGGGGTGTGTCCACAGCAAGAAAGTATATATTACTGTACAGCGTATTATGTACATAACATTTTTTTATTTTAGAAAGTCTTGAATTAATTTTGACAAAAACAAATGATAACTCAGGGCATGTTACACCAATGATGTGTGAATTTTTTCAGAATTTTATGACATTCCGACAGGCCATGGTGATTGCGAAAGCCCCATTTTGGTGTATATAGGTGGCGATAGAGAGCCATTTTGTCGTTTGGGTGGAGAATTTTCACATTGAAAAAAATGTTTGAAGCCAGTTTGAATTAATTGCCAAATTGGGTTCATTTTTAAGCATATTTAAGGTGTGAGATTTAGGTTGGAAATCGCGTAAGCATAGAAAAAAAAAGCAGTCAAGGTGACTGCGGACTCCTACTTTGACGCTTCATAAAATCAAAACCGTTCGAGTTTTGATAAAGTTGTACAGTAGTTTTCGTCGGCAGAGTGTGTTTTGTCATCTATTAGCATTTGGGGCCGATACGATGAATGCCCTAAAAGGAGTTCGCGTTTGTTCGAGGGCAAATTAAGGCCAAATTTAGGGGAGAAGAGCAATTTTGATATGCAAATTGCGGACTTCCTGTTCAATTTAGGTCAAGGGTGTTGATTGTTGATTTTTAGGTCTTGATGAGATGAACAATGTAGTGTTGGTTCCATCTCTCTATGACTTTCCTACCGGTCGTGATGGGCATCTAAGTGTCAATTTAATGTTTCTGGGTGGCACTTGAGAGCCATTTTGGGACCTGTGGGGTAAATTTTTACGTTTTATAAAATTTTTCGCCAGACATGAGGTGCGTGCCAAATTTTGTGAGTTTTTGAGCATGTTAAGGGGGTGAAATTTAAGCTCAAAGAGGCCGAAGAAGAAAGAAAATAAAGAAATAATAATAATTAAAAACTGCAAGCAGTGTTGGGCGGGTCCTCGCCCACCGCCGCACATCGATGTGGGTGCGACTCGATGTGGGGGAGACGCGGCGGGCGCACGAGCATTCTCATTCGTTGGACAGTGCCAGACTGAGTAAAATGTTTTCTCTTGAGTTGAGTGCAAACCCCTTCACTGAAAGAGATTTTTCTTTTGTAAATGGGGAGTTTTGAGTCATGGGACCTGGTAAAAGTTTCATTTGCAGATTTTATCAATGCTGTCTTTTGTGGAATCTTCCCCATTCATGAACTTAGTGAAGGGAGATGAGCCATGTGATCCTGCTGCCACCCGGTGGTCAGAATGTGTAACACCACATAAAAAAACACTGAAAATGAATAATAAAAAGAAATTAATAAATGGTTCTTCCATGTAAATCCTACACTGCTGAAATTTTGGGAGGATGTTTCGAGAACACAGACAAAACTTTCATATGCTGCAACCTATGGTGAATTCAGAAGTCCCTCACTCTATATTTTTCAAAATATGAAAAATCATAACATGTCAATATCTCAGGAAATATTCATTCAAATGGTACCAGTCTTTGCAAATTTTTTCTGCAAATGGATATGATAAAGTATACCAAAGATCATTTTGATACGATATATGGTTTTTCCACAGCAAGAAAGTATATATTATTGTACAGCGTATTATGTACAAAAATTTTTTATTTCAGAAAATCTTGAATTACATTTTCACCAAAACAAATGACAACTCAGGGCATGTTACTTGAATGATGTGTGAATTTTTTTCAGAATTTTAGGACATTCCGACAGGCTGTGGTGATTGCGAAAGCCCCATTTTTGGTGTATTTAGGTGGCGCTAGAGAGCCATTTTGTCTCTTTGATGTAGAATTTTCACATTGTGAAAAAATGTTTGAAGCCACGTTTGAATTGATTGCAAAATTTGTTTCATTTCTGAACATGTTTAAGGGGTGAAATTTAGGTTGGAAATCGCGTCGCATAGAAAAAAAAACCAGTCAAGGTGACTGCGGACTCCTACTTTGACGCTTCATAAAATCCAAACCGTTCGAGTTTTGACAAAGTTGTGTAGTAGTTTTCATCGGCAGGGTGCTTTGTCATCTAATAGCATTTGGAGCCGATAAGATGAACGCCCTTAAAGGAGTTCGCATTTGTTCGAGGGCAAATTTAGGCCAAATTTAGGGGAATGGCTATTTTGATATGCAAATTGCGGACTTCCTGTTTGATTTAGGTCAAGGGTGTTGATTGTTATTTTTTAGGTCTTGATGAGATGAACAATGTAGTGTTGGTTCCATGTCTTTATGACTTTCCTACCATTCGTGGTGGCTGTCTAAGTGCCATTTTAATGATTCTGGGTGGCGCTAGAGAGCCATTTTGGCACCTATGGGGATAATGTTCACGTTTTATAAAATTTTTCACCAGACATGAGGTGCGTGCCAAATTTGGTGAGTTTTTGAGCATTTTTAGGTGGTCAAATTTAAGCTCAAAGAGGCCGAAAAAAAAAGAAAATAAAATAATAATAATAATAAATAAAAGAATAATAATAATAATCCTAATTAAAGCTGCAAGCAGGACCCTTGGAAACTGGGTCCGCCTCTCCCACCCACCAGCGCCGTCGATGTGGGGGGCGACTTGTTCGGTGCCGTCGAAATCGAGCATTCTCAACCGTCGGACAGTGCGAGACTGAGTAAAATGTTTTATGTTGAGTTGAGTGCAAACCCCTTTACTGAAATACATTTTTCTTTTTGTAAATGGGATTTTTGAGTCATGGGACCTGGTCAAAGTTTCTTTTGCAGATTTTATCACTGCTATCTATTGTGGAATCTTCCCCCATTCATGAACTAAGTGAAGGGAGATGAGCCATGTGATCCTACTGCCATCCGGTGGTCAGAATGTGTAGCACCACAAGAAAAACACTCAAAATGAATAATAATAAAGAAATTAATAAATGGTTCTTCCACCTAAATCCTAGACAGCTGAAATTTTGGGAGGTTGTTCAATGAACACAGACAAAACTTTCATACGCTGCAACCTATGGTGAATTCAGAAGTCTGTCACTCTATATTTTTCAAAAATATGAATATTCATAATATGTCAATATCTCGTCAAATATTCATTCAAATGATACCATCTTGGCAATTTGTTTCTGCAAATGGAGATTATGAAGTATTCCAAAGGACATTTTGATAGGATAAAAGGTGTGTCCACAGCAAGAAAGTATATATTACTGTACAGTGTATTATGCACATAAAATTTTTATTTCAAAAAATCTTCAATTAATTTTCACCAAAACAAATGACTTCTCAGGGCATGTTACAGGAATGATGTGTGAATTTTTTCAGAATTTTATGACATTCCGACAGGCCGTGGTGATTGTGCAAAGCCCATTTTGGTGTATTTAGGTGGCGCTAGAGAGCCATTTTGTTCTCTTTGGTGTAGAATTTTCACATTGTAAAAATGTTTGAAGGCACGTTGAATTGATAGCAAAATTAGGTGAATTTTTGAGCATGTTTAAGGGTTGAAATTTAGGTTGGAAATAGCATACGCATTGAAAAAAAAAAAGCAGTCAAGGTGACTGGGACTCCTACTTTGACGCCTCATAAAATCCAAACCGTTCGAGTTTTGACAAAGTTGTACAGTAATTTTCATCGGCAGGGTCTCCTTTGTCATCTATTAGCATTTGGAGCCGATCGTTGAACAACCTTTAAAGGAGTTTGCATTTTGTTCGAGGGCAAATTTAGGCCAAATTTAGGGGAATGGAGCAATTTGATATGCAAATTACGGACTTCCTGTTTGATTTAGGTCAAGGGTGTTAATTGTTACTTTTTAGATGTTGATGAGATGAACAATGTAGTGTTGGTTGCATCTCTCTATGACTTTCCTACCATTCGTGGTGGGCATCTAAGTGTCAATTTAATGTTTCAGGGTGGCGCTTAGAGAGCCATTTTGGGACCTATGGGGAAATTTTACGTTTTATAAAATTTTTCACCAGACATGAGGTGCGTACAAATTTGGTGAGTTTTTTGAGCATGTTGAGAGGGTCAAATTTAAGCTCAAAGAGGCGATAAAAGAAAAAAGAAAAAAAAAGAATAATAATAATAATAATTAAAGCTGCAAGCAGCGTTGAATCGAGCCCACCAGCGCCGCGCCGATGCAGACTTTTCGGTGCCGCCGAGCATTCTCAACCGTCTGACAGTGCGAGACTGAGTAAAATGTTATATGTTGAGTTGAGTGGAAACCCCTTTACTGGAAAACATTTTTTCTTTTGTTAAGGGAGTTATGACCCATGCCACCTGGTCAAAGTTTCTTAAGCAGATTTTATCACTGCTGTCTATTGTGCAATATTCCCCCATTCATGAACTTAGTGAAGGGAGATGAGCCATGTGATCTTACTGCCATCCGGTGGTCAGAATGTGTAGCATCACAAAGAAAAACACTCAAAATGAATAATAAAAAGAAATTAATAAATGGTTCTTCCACGTAAATCCTAGACAGCTGAAATTTTGGGAGCATGTCCACTGAACACAGACAAAACTTTCATATACTGCAACCTATGGTGAATTCAGGAGTCTGTCACTCTATATTTTTCGAAATATGAATATTCACAATATGTCAATATCTTGGCAAATATTCATTCAAATGATACCACTCTTGGCAATTTGTTTCTGCAAATGGAGATTATGAAGTATTCCAAAGGACATTTTGATAGGATAAACAGTGTGTCCACAGCAGGAAAGTATATATTACTGTTCATCGTATTATGCACATAAAATTTTTTATTTCAAAAAGTCTTTAATTAATTTTCACCAAAACAAATGACTTCTCAGGGCATGTTACAGGAATGAAGTATGAATTTTTTCAGAATTTTATGACATTGCGACAGGCCGTGGTGAGTGTGAAAGCCCCATTTTGGTGTATTTAGGTGGCGCTAGAGAGCCATTTGTTCTCTTTGGTGTAGAATTTTGACATTGTAAAAATGTTTGAAGGCACGTTGAATTAACAGCAAAATTAGGTGAGTTTTTGATCATGTTTAAGGGGTCAGATTTAGGTTGGAAATAGCATACGCATTGAAAAAAAAGCAGTGAAGGTGACTGCAGACTCCTACTTTGACGCCTCATAAAATCCAAACCGTTCAAGTTTTGACAAAGTTGTACAGTAGTTTTTATCGGCAAAGTGTGCTTTGTCATCTATTAGCATTTGGAGCCGATCGATGAATGCCCCTTAAAGGAGTTTGCGTTTGTTCGAGTCCAAATTTTGGCCAAATTTTGGGGAATTGCAATTTTGATATGCAAATTACGGACTTCCTGTTCAATTTAGGTCAAAGGTGTTGAATGTTGATTTTTAGGTGTTGATGAGATGAACAATGTAGTGTTGGTTCCATCTCTCTATGACTTTCCTACCGGTTGTGGTGGGCATCTAAGTGCCATTTTAATGTTTCTGGGTGGCGCTAGAGAGCCATTTTGGGACCTATGGGGATAAAGTTTACGTTTTATCAAATTTTTCGCCAGACATGAGGTGCGTGCCAAATTTGGTGAGTTTTTGAGCATGTTTAGGGGGTCAAATTTAAGCTCAAAGAGGCATAAGAAGAAAGAATAATAATAATAATAATAAAAAACAGTACAATAACAATAGGGTCCTTGCCCAGGCCTTGCAGGCCTGGAGGCTCGGACCCTAATAATAAACAGTTCAAAAAACAATAGTGTCCTCTGCCCAGGCTTTGCCTAGGGCTCGGACCCTAAAAATTAACACGAGAAGAACAATAGGGTCCTGCCAAGGCCTTGCCCTGGAGGCTCGGACCCTAATTAAAGCTGCAAGCAGCGTTGGGGTCGGGACGCCGATGCGGGGGGACGTGTTCGCGGCGCCGCCGAGCATTCTCAACCGTTGGACAGTGCGAGACTGAGTAAAATGTTATATGTTGAGTTGAGTGCAAACCCCTTTACTGGAAAACATTTTTCTTTTTGTTAAGGGAGTTATGACCCATGCCACCTGGTCAAAGTTTCTTTTTTGCAGATTTTATCACTGCTGTCTATTGTGCAATATTCCCCCATTCATGAACTTAGTGAAGGGAGATGAGCCATGTGATCTTACTGCCATCCGGTGGTCAGAATGTGTAGCATCACAATGAAAAACACTCAAAATGAATAATAAAAAAGAAATTAATAAATGTTTCTTCCACGTAAATCCTAGACAGCTGAAATTTTGGGAGCATGTCCACTGAACACAGACAAAACTTTCATATACTGCAACCTATGGTGAATTCAGAAGTCCGTCACTCTATATTTTTCAAAATATGAATATTCATAACATGTCAATATCTCAGCAAATATTCATTCAAATGATACCATCCTTGGCAATTTGTTTCTGAAATGGAGTTTATAAAGTATTCCAAAGGACATTTTGATACAATAAACAGTGTGTCCACAGCAAGGAAAGTATATATTACTGTCCAGTGTATTATGCACATAAAATTTTTTTATTTCAAAAAGTCTTTAATTAATTTTCACCAAAACAAATGACAATTCAGGACATGTTACAGGAAAGAAGTGAATTTTTTCAGAATTTTATGACATTGTCACAGGCTGTGGTGATTGTGAAAGCCCCATTTTGGTGTATTTAGGTGGCGCTAGAGAGCCATTTTGTCTCTTTGATTCAGAATTTTCACATTTTAAAAATGTTTGAAGGCACGTTGAATTAACAGCAAAATTTCTTTTCATTTCTGAGCATGTTTAAGGGGTGAAATTTAGGTTGGAAATCGCGTACGCATAGAAAAAAAAGCAGTGAAGGTGACTGCGGACTCCTACTTTGACGCCTTTGTAAAATCCAAACCGTTCAAGTTTTGACAAAGTTGTACAGAAATTTTCATCGGCAGTGTGTGCTTTGTCATCTATTAGCATTTGGGGCCGATACGATGAACGCCTTTAAAGGAGTTTGCGTTTGTTCGAGGGCAAATTTTGGCCAAATTTAGGGGAGAAGAGCAATTTGATATGCAAATTGTGACTTCCTGTTCAATTTAGGTCAAAGGTGTTGATTGTTAATTTTAGGTCTTGATGAGATGAACAATGTTCTGTTGGTTCCATCTCTCTATGACTTTCCTACCGGTCGTGGTGGGCATCTAAGTGCCAATTTAATGTTTCTGGGTGGCGCTAGAGAGCCATTTTGGGGACCTATGGGGATAATGTTTACGTTTTATAAAATTTTTCGCCAGACATGAGGTGCGTTTGGTGAGTTTTTTGAGCAATTTGGTGAGTTTTTGAGCATGTTTAATAATAATCAAATTTAAGCTCAAAGAGGCCTTGCAGGCCTAGAGAAAAGAAAAGAAAGAAAGAAAACAATAATAATAAAAATTAAAGAACAATAGGTCTTGCAAGGCCTTGCAGGCCTGGAGGCCGGACCCTAATTAAAGCTGCAAGCAGCGTTGGGGTCCTCGCCCACCCGCGCACGTCGATGCGGGGCGAGACGGTTCGTTCGGCGCCGCCGAGCATTCTCAACCGCCGGACAGTGCGAGACTGAGTAAAATGTTATATGTTGAGTTGAGTGCAAACCCCTTTACTGAAAAACATTTTTCTTTTGTTAAGTGGAGTTATGACCCATGCCACCTGGTCAAAGTTTCTTTTGCAGATTTTATCACTGCTGTCTATTGTGCAATATTCCCCATTCATGAACTTAGTGAAGGGAAATGAGCCATGTGATCTTACTGCCATCCGGTGGTCAGAATGTGTAACATCACAAAGAAAAAAACACTCAAAATGAATAATAAAAAAAAGAAATTAATAAATGTTTCTTCCACGTAAATCCTAGACAGCTGAAATTTTGGGAGCATGTCCACTGAACACAGACAAAACTTTCATACTCTTCAACCTATTGGTGAATTCAGAAGTCCGTCACTCTATATTTTTCAAAATATGAATATTCATAACATGTCAATATCTCAGCAAATATTCATTCAAAAGGTACCACACTTGGCAAATTGTTTCTGAAATGGAGTTTATGAAAAGTATACCAAAAGACATTTTGATACAATAAACGGTTTGTCCACAGCAAGAAAGTATATATTACTGTCCAGCGTATTATGTACATAAAATTTTTTATTTCAAAAGTCTTGAATTAATTTTTCACCAAAACAAATGACAATTCAGGACATGCTACAGGAAAGATGTGAATTTTTTCAGAATTTTATGACATTGTCACAGGCTGTGGTGATTGCGAAAGCCCCATTTTGGTGTATTTATGTGGCGCTAGAGAGCCATTTTGTCTCTTTTTGATTCAGAATTTTCACATTTTATAAAATGTTTGAAGCCAGTTTGAATTATCTGAAAAATTTCTTTTATTTTTGAGCATGTTTAAGGGGTGAAATTTAGGTTGGAAATCGCGTACGCATAGAAAAAAAGCAGTGATGGTGACTGCGGACTGCTACTTTGACGCCACATAAAATCCAAACCGTTTGAGTTTTGACAAAGTTGTACAGAAATTTTCATCGGCAGTGTCTCCTTTGTCATCTATTAGCATTTGGGGCCGATACGATGAATGCCTTTTAAAGGAGTTTGCATTTGTTCGAGGGCAAATTTAGGCCAAATTTAGGGGAGAAGAGCAATTTGATATGCAAATTGCGGACTTCCTGTTCAATTTAGGTCAAGGGTGTTAATTGTTAATTTTTAGGTGTTGATGAGATGAACAATGAAGTGTTGGTTCCATCTCTCTATGACTTTCCTACCGGTCGTGGTGGGCATCTAAGTGTCAATTTAATGTTTCTGGGTGGTGCTAGAGAGCCATTTTGGGACCTATGAGGATAATTTTTACGTTTTATAAAATTTTTTCGCCAGACATGAGGTGCCTGCCAAATTTGGTGAGTTTTTGAGCATGTTTAGAGGGTCAAATTTAAGCTCAAAGAGGCGTATAGAGAAAGAAAGAAAGAAAGAATAATAATAATAATAATTAAAGCTGCAAGCAGCGTTGGACGGGTCCTCGCCCACCCGCGCACGTCGATGCGGGGGCGAGACGTGTTCGGGCGCCGTCGAGCATTCTCAACCGTCGGACAGTGCGAGACTGAGTAAAATGTTATATGTTGAGTTGAGTGCAAACCCCTTTACTGGAAAACATTTTTCTTTTGTAAAGTGGAGTTATGACCCATGCGACCTGGTCAAAGTTTCTTAAGCAGATTTTATCACTGCTGTCTATTGTGCAATATTCCCCCATTCATGAACTTAGTGAAGGGAGATGAGCCATGTGATCTTACTGCCATCCGGTGGTCAGAATGTGTAGCATCACAAAGAAAAACACTCAAAATGAATAATAAAAAAGAAATTAATAAATGTTTCTTCCACGTAAATCCTAGACAGCTGAAATTTTGGGAGCATGTCCACTGAACACAGACAAAACTTTCATGCGCTGCAACCTATGGTGAATTCAGAAGTCCGTAACTCTATATTTTTCAAAATATGAAAAATCAGTACATGTCAATATTTCGGCAAATATTCATTCAAATGGTACCACACTTGGCAAAGAGTTTCTGCAAATGGAAATGATAAAGTATACCAAAAGACATTTTGATTCGATAAGGGGTGTGTCCACAGCAAGAAAGTATATATTACTGTACAGCAAATTATGTACATAACATTTTTTATTTCAGAAAGTCTTGAATTAATTTTCACCAAAACAAATGATAACTCAGGGCATGTTACACGAATGATGTGTGAATTTTTTTCAGAATTTTATGACATTCCGATAGGGCGTGGTGATTCTAAAAGCCCCATTTTGGTGTATATATGTGGCGCTAGAGAGCCATTTTGTCGTTTGGGTGGAGAATTTTCGCATTGTAAAAATGTATGAAGCCAGTTTGAATTAATTGCCAAATTGGGTTCATTTTTGAGCATGTTTAAGGCATGAAATTTAGGTTGGAAATCGCGTACGCATAGAAAAAAAGCAGTCAAGGTGACTGCGGACTCCTACTTTGACGCTTCATAAAATCCATACCGTTCGACTTTTGACGAAGTTGTACAGTAGTTTTCATCGGCAGAGTGTAATTTGTCATCTATTAGCATTTGGGGCCGATACGATGAATGCCCTAAAAGGAGTTCGCATTTGTTCGAGGGCAAATTTAGGCCAAATTTAGGGGAGAAGAGCAATTTTGATATGCAAATTGCGGACTTCCTGTTCAATTTAGGTCAAGGGTGTTGATTGTTAATTTTTAGGTCTTGATGAGATGAACAATGAAGTGTTGGTTCCATCTCTCTATGACTTTCCTACCGGTCGTGGAGGGCATCTAAGTGCCATTTTAATGATTCTGGGTGGCGCTAGAGAGCCATTTTGGCACCTATGAGGATAATGTTTACGTTTAATAAAATTTTCGCCAGACATGCCGTGCCTGCCAAATTTGGTGAGTTTTTGAGCATGTTTAGGGGGTCAAATTTAAGCTCAAAGAGGCGTATAGAGAAAGAAAGAAAGAAAGAAACAATAATAATTAAAGCTGCAAGCAGTGTTGGACGGGTCCTCGCCCACCCGTGCACGTCGATGCGGGGGTGAGACGTGTTCGGGCGCCGTTGAGCATTCTCAACCGTCGGACAGTGCGAGACTGAGTAAAATGTTTATGTTGAGTTGAGTGCAAACCCCTTTACTGGAATACATTTTTCTTTTGTAAAGTGGAGTTATGACCCATGCGACCTGGTCAAAGTTTCTTAAGCAGATTTTATCACTGCTGTCTATTGTGCAATATTCCCCCATTCATGAACTTAGTGAAGGGAGATGAGCCATGTGATCTTACTGCCATCCGGTGGTCAGAATGTGTAGCATCACAAAGAAAAACACTCAAAATGAATAATAAAAAAGAAATTAATAAATGTTTCTTCCACGTAAATCCTAGACAGCTGAAATTTTGGGAGCATGTCCACTGAACACAGACAAAACTTTCATGCGCTGCAACCTATGGTGAATTCAGAAGTCCGTCCTCTATATTTTTCCAAAATATGAAAAATCAGTACATGTCAATATTTCGGCAAATATTCATTCAAATGGTACCACACTTGGCAAAGAGTTTCTGCAAATGGAGATGATAAAGTATACCAAAAGACATTTTGATTCGATAAGGGGTGTGTCCACAGCAAGAAAGTATATATTACTGTACAGCAAATTATGTACATAACATTTTTTTATTTCAGAAAATCTTGAATTAATTTTCACCAAAACAAATGATAACTCAGGGCATGTTACACGAATGATGTGTGAATTTTTTCAGAATTTTATGACATTCCGACAGGCCGTGGTGATTAGAAAGCCCCATTTTGGTGTATATAGGTGGCGCTAGAGAGCCATTTTGTCGTTTTGGTGGAGAATTTTTCGCATTGTAAAAATGTTTGAAGCCAGTTTGAATTAACTGCCAAATTGGGTTCATTTTGAGCATGTTTAAGGCATGAAATTTAGGTTGGAAATCGCGTACGCATAGAAAAAAAGCAGTCAAGGTGACTGCGGACTCCTACTTTGACGCTTCATAAAATCCATACCGTTCGACTTTTGACGAAGTTGTACAGTAGTTTTCATCGGCAGAGTGTAGTTTGTCATCTATTAGCATTTGGGGCCGATACGATGAATGCCCTAAAAGGAGTTCGCATTTGTTCGAGGGCAAATTTAGGCCAAATTTAGGGGAGAAGAGCAATTTTGATATGCAAATTGCGGACTTCCTGTTCAATTTAGGTCAAGGGTGTTGATTGTTGATTTTTAGGTCTTGATGAGATGAACAATGTAGTGTTGGTTCCATCTCTCTATGACTTTCCTACCGGTCGTGGAGGGCATCTAAGTGCCATTTTAATGATTCTGGGTGGCGCTAGAGAGCCATTTTGGCACCTATGAGGATAATGTTTACGTTTAATAAAATTTTTTCGCCAGACATGCCGTGCCTGCCAAATTTGGTGAGTTTTTTCAGCATGTTTAGGGGGTCAAATTTAAGCTCAAAGAGGTGTATAGAAAGAAAGAAAGAAAAGAAACAATAATAATTAAAGCTGCAAGCAGTGTTGACGGTCCTCGCCCACCCGGACCCTAAAAATTAACACGCACGCCGATGCGGGGCGAGACGTGTTCGGCGCCGTTGAGCATTCTCAACCGTCCGGACAGTCGCGAGACTGAGTAAAATGTTAAATGTTGAGTTGAGTGCAAACCCCTTTACTGGAATACATTTTTCTTTTTGTAAAGTGGAGTTATGACCCATGCGACCTGGTCAAAGTTTCTTAAGCAGATTTTATCACTGCTGTCTTTTGTGCAATATTCCCCCTTTTCATGAACTTAGTGAAGGGAGATGAGCCATGTGATCTTACTGCCATCCGGTGGTCAGAATATGTTGCATCACAAAGAAAAACGCTCAAAATGAATAATAAAAAAGAAATTAATAAATGGTTCTTCCACGTAAATCCTAGACAGCTGAAATTTTGGGAGCATATCCACTGAACACAGACAAAACTTTCATGCACTGCAACCTATGGTGAATTCAGATATGCGTCACTCTATATTTTTCAAAATATGAAAAATCATAACATGTCAATATTTCGGCAAATATTCATTCAAATGGTACCACACTTGGCAAATAGTTTCTGCAAATGGAGATGATAAAGTATACTAAAGGATATTTTGATACGATAAGGGGTGTGTCCACAGCAGGAAAGTATATATTACTGTACATCGTATTATGCACATAAAATTTTTTATTTCAAAAAGTCTTTAATTAATTTTCACCAAAACAAATGACTTCTGAGGGCATGTTACAGGAATGAAGTATGATTTTTTTCAGAATTTTATGACATTGCGACAGGCCGTGGTGATTGTGAAAGCCCCATTTTGGTGTATTTAGGTGGCGCTAGAGAGCCATTTGTTCTCTTTGGTGTACAATTTTGACATTGTAAAAATGTTTGAAGGCACGTTGAATTAACAGCAAAATTAGGTGAGTTTTTGATCATGTTTAAGGGGTCAGATTTAGGTTGGAAATAGCATACGCATTGAAAAAAAGCAGTGAAGGTGACTGCAGACTCCTACTTTGACGCCTTGTAAAATCCAAACCGTTCAAGTTTTGACAAAGTTGTACAGTAGTTTTCATCGGCAAAGTGTGCTTTGTCATCTATTAGCATTTGGGGCCGATACGATGAATGCCCTTAAAGGATTTCGCGTTTGTTCGAGTCCAAATTTTGGCCAAATTTTGGGGGGAATTGCAATTTTGCGATGCAAATTGCGGACTTCCTGTATGATTTAGGTCAAAGGTGTTGAATGTAGATTTTTAGGTCTTGATGAGATGAACAATGTTCTGTTGGTTCCATGTCTCTATGACTTTCCTACCGGTCGTGGTGGCCGTCTAAGTGCCATTTTAATGTTTCTGGGTGGCGCTAGAGAGCCATTTTGGGACCCATGGGGATAATGTTTACGTTTTATCAAATTTTTCGCCAGACATGAGGTGCGTGCCAAATTTGGTGAGTTTTTGAGCAAGTTTAGGGGGTCAAATTGAAGCTCAAAGAGGCGTAAGAAGAAAGAATAATAATAATAATAATAAAAAACAGTACAATAACAATAGGGTCCTTGCCCAGGCCTTGCAGGCCTAGAGGCTCGGACCCTAATAAACAGTACAAAAACAATAGTGTCCTCTGCCCAGGCTTTGCCTAGGGCTCGGACCCTAAAAATTAACACGAGAAGAACAATAGGGTCCTTGCCAAGGCCTTGCAGGCCTGGAGGCTCGGACCCTAATTAAAGCTGCAAGCAGCGTTGGGCGGAGTCTCGCCCCCGCCCCACGACGCCGATGCGGGGCGAGACGTGTTCGGGCGCCCGTCGAGCATTCTCAACCGTCGGACAGTGCGAGACTGAGTAAAATGTTATATGTTGAGTTGAGTGCAAACCCCTTTACTGGAAAACATTTTTCTTTTGTTAAGTGGAGTTATGACCCATGCCACCTGGTCAAAGTTTCTTAAGCAGATTTTATCACTGCTGTCTATTGTGCAATATTCCCCCATTCATGAACTTAGTGAAGGGAAATGAGCCATGTGATCTTACTGCCATCCGGTGGTCAGAATGTGTAACATCACAATGAAAAACACTCAAAATGAATAATAAAAAAGAAATTAATGAATGTTTCTTCCACGTAAATCCTAGACAGCTGAAATTTTGGGAGCATGTCCACTGAACACAGACAAAACTTTCATACTCTTCAACCTATTGTGAATTCAGAAGTCCGTCACTCTATATTTTTCAAAATATGAATATTCATAACATGTCAATATCTCAGCAAATATTCATTCAAAAGGTACCACGCTTGGCAATTTGTTTCTGACGATGGAGTTTATGAAGTCTTCCAAGGACATTTTGATACAATAAACGGTTTGTCCACAGCAAGAAAGTATATATTACTGTCCAGCGTATTATGTACATAAAATTTTTTATTTCAAAAAGTCTTGAATTAATTTTCACCAAAACAAGTGACAATTCAGGACATGCTACAGGAAAGACGTGAATTTTTTCAGAATTTTATGATATTGTCACAGGCTGTGGTGATTGCGAAAGCCCCATTTTGGTGTATTTAGGTGGCGCTAGAGAGCCATTTTGTCTCTTTGATTCAGAATTTTCACATTTTATAAATGTTTGAAGCAACGTAAAATTATCTGAAAAATTTCTTTCGTTTCTGAGCATGTTTAAGGGGTGAAATTTAGGTTGGAAATCGCGTACGCATAGAAAAAAAGCAGTGATGGTGACTGCGGACTGCTACTTTGACGCCACATAAAATCGAAACCGTTTGAGTTTTGACAAAGTTGTACAGAAATTTTCATCGGCAGTGTCTCCTTTGTCATCTATTAGCATTTGGAGCCGATACGTTGAACGCCTTTAAAGGAGTTTGCATTTGTTCGAGGGCAAATTTAGGCCAAATTTAGGGGAGAAGAGCAATTTGATATGCAAATTGCGGACTTCCTGTTCAATTTAGGTCAAGGGTGTTAATTGTTAATTTTTAGGTGTTGATGAGATGAACAATGTAGTGTTGGTTGCATCTCTCTATGACTTTCCTACCGGTCGTGGTGGGCATCTAAGTGTCAATTTAATGTTTCAGGGTGGTGCTAGAGAGCCATTTTGGGACCTATGGGGTAAATTTTAACGTTTTATAAAATTTTTCGCCAGACATGAGGTGCGTGCCAAATTTGGTGAGTTTTTGAGCATGTTTAGAGGGTCAAATTTAAGCTCAAAGAGGCGTATAGAGAAAGAAAGAAAGAAAGAATAATAATAATAATAATTAAAGCTGCAAGCAGCGTTGATTTGGTCTCGCCCACCCGCGCACGCCGATCTTGGGCGAGACGTGTTCGGGCGCCGTCGAGCATTCTCAACCGTCGGACAGTGCGAGACTGAGTAAAATGTTATATGTTGAGTTGAGTGCAAACCCCTTTACTGGAAAACATTTTTCTTTTGTAAAGTGGAGTTATGACCCATGCGACCTGGTCAAAGTTTCTTAAGCAGATTTTATCACTGCTGTCTATTGTGCAATATTCCCCCATTCATGAACTTAGTGAAGGGAGATGAGCCATGTGATCTTACTGCCATCCGGTGGTCAGAATGTGTAGCATCACAAAGAAAAACACTCAAAATGAATAATAAAAAAGAAATTAATAAATGTTTCTTCCACGTAAATCCTAGACAGCTGAAATTTTGGGAGCATGTCCACTGAACACAGACAAAACTTTCATGCGCTGCAACCTATGGTGAATTCAGAAGTCCGTAACTCTATATTTTTCAAAATATGAAAAATCAGTACATGTCAATATTTCGGCAAATATTCATTCAAATGGTACCACACTTGGCAAAGAGTTTCTGCAAATGGAAATGATAAAGTATACCAAAAGACATTTTGATTCGATAAGGGGTGTGTCCACAGCAAGAAAGTATATATTACTGTACAGCAAATTATGTACATAACATTTTTTATTTCAGAAAGTCTTGAATTAATTTTCACCAAAACAAATGATAACTCAGGGCATGTTACACGAATGATGTGTGAATTTTTTCAGAATTTTATGACATTCCGATAGGCCGTGGTGATTGCGAAAGCCCCATTTTGGTGTATATATGTGGCGCTAGAGAGCCATTTTGTCGTTTGGGTGGAGAATTTTCGCATTGTAAAAATGTATGAAGCCAGTTTGAATTAATTGCCAAATTGGGTTCATTTTTTGAGCATGTTTAAGGCATGAAATTTAGGTTGGAAATCAGCGTCGATAGAAAAAAAAAGCAGTCAAGGTGACTGCGGACTCCTACTTTGACGCTTCATAAAATCCATACCGTTCGACTTTTGACGAAGTTGTACAGTAGTTTTCATCGGCAGAGTGTAATTTGTCATCTATTAGCATTTGGGGCCGATACGATGAATGCCCTAAAAGGAGTTCGCATTTGTTCGAGGGCAAATTTAGGCCAAATTTAGGGGAGAAGAGCAATTTTGATATGCAAATTGCGGACTTCCTGTTCAATTTAGGTCAAGGGTGTTGATTGTTAATTTTAGGTCTTGATGAGATGAACAATGAAGTGTTGGTTCCATCTCTCTATGACTTTCCTACCGGTCGTGGAGGGCATCTAAGTGCCATTTTAATGATTCTGGGTGGCGCTAGAGAGCCATTTTGGCACCTATGAGGATAATGTTTACGTTTAATAAAATTTTTAGCCAGACATGCCGTGCCTGCCAAATTTGGTGAGTTTTTGAGCATGTTTAGGGGGTCAAATTTAAGCTCAAAGAGGCGTATAGAGAAAGAAAGAAAGAAACAATAATAATTAAAGCTGCAAGCAGTGTTGGACGGGTCCTCGCCCACCCGTGCACGTCGATGCGGGGGTGAGACGTGTTCGGGCGCCGTTGAGCATTCTCAACCGTCGGACAGTGCGAGACTGAGTAAAATGTTTATGTTGAGTTGAGTGCAAACCCCTTTACTGGAATACATTTTTCTTTTGTAAAGTGGAGTTATGACCCATGCGACCTGGTCAAAGTTTCTTAAGCAGATTTTATCACTGCTGTCTATTGTGCAATATTCCCCATTCATGAACTTAGTGAAGGGAGATGAGCCATGTGATCTTACTGCCATCCGGTGGTCAGAATGTGTAGCATCACAAAGAAAAACACTCAAAATGAATAATAAAAAAGAAATTAATAAATGTTTCTTCCACGTAAATCCTAGACAGCTGAAATTTTGGGAGCATGTCCACTGAACACAGACAAAACTTTCATGCGCTGCAACCTATGGTGAATTCAGAAGTCCGTGACTCTATATTTTCCAAAATATGAAAAATCAGTACATGTCAATATTTCGGCAAATATTCATTCAAATGGTACCACACTTGGCAAAGAGTTTCTGCAAATGGAGATGATAAAGTATACCAAAAGACATTTTGATTCGATAAGGGGTGTGTCCACAGCAAGAAAGTATATATTACTGTACAGCAAATTATGTACATAACATTTTTTATTTCAGAAAATCTTGAATTAATTTTCACCAAAACAAATGATAACTCAGGGCATGTTACACGAATGATGTGTGAATTTTTTCAGAATTTTATGACATTCCGATAGGCCGTGGTGATTGCGAAAGCCCCATTTTGGTGTATATAGGTGGCGCTAGAGAGCCATTTTGTCGTTTGGGTGGAGAATTTTCGCATTGTAAAAATGTATGAAGCCAGTTTGAATTAACTGCCAAATTGGGTTCATTTTTGAGCATGTTTAAGGCATGAAATTTAGGTTGGAAATCGCGTACGCATAGAAAAAAAGCAGTCAAGGTGACTGCGGACTCCTACTTTGACGCTTCATAAAATCCATACCGTTCGACTTTTGACGAAGTTGTACAGTAGTTTTCATCGGCAGAGTGTAGTTTGTCATCTATTAGCATTTGGGGCCGATACGATGAATGCCCTAAAAGGAGTTCGCATTTGTTCGAGGGCAAATTTAGGCCAAATTTAGGGGAGAAGAGCAATTTTGATATGCAAATTGCGGACTTCCTGTTCAATTTAGGTCAAGGGTGTTGATTGTTGATTTTTAGGTCTTGATGAGATGAACAATGTAGTGTTGGTTCCATCTCTCTATGACTTTCCTACCGGTCGTGGAGGGCATCTAAGTGCCATTTTAATGATTCTGGGTGGCGCTAGAGAGCCATTTTGGCACCTATGAGGATAATGTTTACGTTTAATAAAATTTTTCGCCAGACATGCCGTGCCTGCCAAATTTGGTGAGTTTTTCAGCATGTTTAGGGGGTCAAATTTAAGCTCAAAGAGGTGTATAGAGAAAGAAAGAAAGAAACAATAATAATTAAAGCTGCAAGCAGTGTTGGACGGGTCCTCGCCCACCCGTGCACGTCGATGCGGGGGCGAGACGTGTTCGGGCGCCGTTGAGCATTCTCAACCGTCGGACAGTGCGAGACTGAGTAAAATGTTAAATGTTGAGTTGAGTGCAAACCCCTTTACTGGAATACATTTTTCTTTTGTAAAGTGGAGTTATGACCCATGCGACCTGGTCAAAGTTTCTTAAGCAGATTTTATCACTGCTGTCTTTTGTGCAATATTCCCCCTTTTCATGAACTTAGTGAAGGGAGATGAGCCATGTGATCTTACTGCCATCCGGTGGTCAGAATATGTTGCATCACAAAGAAAAACGCTCAAAATGAATAATAAAAAAGAAATTAATAAATGGTTCTTCCACGTAAATCCTAGACAGCTGAAATTTTGGGAGCATATCCACTGAACACAGACAAAACTTTCATGCACTGCAACCTATGGTGAATTCAGATATGCGTCACTCTATATTTTTCAAAATATGAAAAATCATAACATGTCAATATTTCGGCAAATATTCATTCAAATGGTACCACACTTGGCAAATAGTTTCTGCAAATGGAGATGATAAAGTATACTAAAGGATATTTTGATACGATAAGGGGTGTGTCCACAGCAAGAAAGTTTGTATTACTGTACAGCGTATTAAGTACATAACATTTTTTATTTCAGAAAGTCTTGAATTAATTTTCACCAAAACAAATGACAACTCAGGGCATGTTACACGAATGACGTGTGAATTTTTTCAGAATTTTCTGACATTCCGACAGGCTGTGGTGATTGCGAAAGCCCCTTTTTGGTGTATTTAGGTGGCGCTAGAGAGCCATTTTGTCTCTTTGATGCAGAATTATCACATTTTGAAAATGGTTGAAGCAACGTAGAATTATCTGCAAAATTTCTTTCATTTCTGAACATGTTTAAGGGGTGAAATTTAGGTTGGAAATCGCGTACGCATAGAAAAAAAGCACCGATGGTGACTGCGTACTCCTACTTTGACGCCTCATAAAATCGAAACCGTTCGAGTTTTGACAAAGTTGTACAGTAGTTTTCATCGGCAGAGTGTGCTTTGTCATCTAATAGCATTTGGGTCCGATAAGATCAACGCCCTTAAAGGAGTTCGCTTCTGTTCGAGTGCAAATTTAGGCCAAATTTAGGGGGGAATGGCAATTTTGATATGCAAATTGCGGACTTCCTGTTTGATTTAGGTCAGGGGTGTTGATTGTTAATTTTTCGGTCTTGATGAGATGAACAATGTCGTGTTGGTTCCATGTCTCTATGACTTTCCTACCGGTCGTGGTGGCCGTCTAAGTGCCATTTTAATGATTCTGGGTGGCGCTAGAGAGCCATTTTGGCACGTATGGGGAAAATGTTCACGTTTTATAAAATTTTTCGCCAGCCATGAGGTGCGTGCCAAATTTGGTGAGTTTTTGAGCATGTTTAGGGGGTCAAATTTAAGCTCAAAGAGGCGTATAGAGAAAGAAAGAAAGAATAATAATAATAATAATAATAATAATAATAAACAGTACAAGAGCAATAGGGTCCTCTGCCCAGACTTTGCCTAGAGCTCGGACCCTAATTAAAACTGCAAGCAGTGTTGGGCGGGTCCTCGCCCACCCGCGCACGTCGATGTGGGGGCGAGTCGATGTGGGGTCGAGACGCGGCCGGGCGCCATCGAGCATTCTCTTTCGTTGGACAGTGCGAAAGTGAGTAAAATGTTTTATCTTGATTTGAGTGCAAACCCCTTTACTGAAAGAGATTTTTCTTTTGTAAATGGGAGTTTTGAGTCATGGGACCTGGTAAAAGTTTCTTTTGCAGATATTATCACTGCTGTGTATTGTGGAATCTTCCCCCATTCATGAACTTCGGGAAGGGTGATGACCCATGTGATCCTGCTGCCACCCGGTGGTCAGAATGAGTAGCACCACATAGAAAAACACACAAAATGAATAATAATAAAGAAATTAATGAATGGTTCTTCCACGTAAATCCTACGCTGTTGAAATTTTGGGAGGTTGTTCACTGAACACAGCCAAAACTTTCATACGCTGCAACCTATGGTGAATTCAGAAGTCCGTCACTCTATATTTTTCAAAATATGAATATTCATAACATATCAATATCTCGGGAAATATTCTTTGAAATAGGACCATCCTTGGCAAATAGTTTCATGATATATAGCTTATAAATTATACCAAAGGACATTTAGATACGTGAAAAGGTGTGTCCACAGCAAGAAAGTATATATTACAGTACAGTGTATTATGAACATAAAATTTTTTATTTCAAAAATTCTTCAGGAAATTTTCACCAAAACAGGTGAAACGTTATAGTATAGGACCAGAATGATGTGTGAATTTTTTCAGAATTTTGTGACATTCCGACAGGCCGTGGTGATTGCGAAAGCCCCATTTTGGTGTATATGGGTGGCGCTAGAGAGCCGTTTTGTCGTTTGGGTCCAGAATTTTCACATTGTAAAAATGTATGAAGCCAGTTTGAATTGATAGCAACATTGGGTTAATTTTTGAGCATGTTTAAGGGTTGAAATTTAGGTTGGAAATCGCGTACGCATGGAAAAAAAGCAGTCAAGGTGACTGCGGACTCCTACTTTGACACCTCATAAAATCCAAACCGTTCGAGTAATGACAAAGTTGTACAGTAGTTTTTATCGGCAGGGTGTGCTTTGTCATCTTTTAGCATTTGGGGCCGATACGATGAACAACCTCAAAGGAGTTCGCGTTTGTTCGAGGGCAAATTTTGGCCAAATTTAGGGGGGAATGGCAATTTTAATATGCAATTTGCGGACTTCCTGTTTGATTTAGGTCAGGGGTATTGACTCGATGTGGGGGCGAGATGCGGCCGGGCGCCGTCGAGCATTCTCATTAGTTGGACAGTGCCAGACTGAGTAAAATGTTTTATCTTGAGTTTAGTGCAAACCCCTTTACTGAAAGAGATTTTTCGATTGTAAATGGGAGTTTTGAGTCAAGGGACCCGGTAAAAGTATCTTTTGCAGAATTTATCACTGCTGCGTATTGTGGAATCTTCCCCCATTCATGAACTTCGTGAAGGGAGATGACCCATGTGATCCTGCTGCCACCCGGTGGTCAGAATGTGTAGCACCACAGAAATACACTGAAAATGAATACTTATAAAGAAATTAATAAATGGTTCTTCCACGTACATCCTACACTGTTGAAATTTTGGGAAGTTGTTCACTGAAAAAAGCCAAATCTTTCATACGCTGCAACCTATGGTGAATTCAGAAGTCCATCACTCAATATTTTTCAAAATATTAAAAATCATAACATGTCAATATTTCGGCAAATATTCATTCAAATGGTACCACGCTTGGCAAATAGTTTCTCCGAATGGAGATGATAAAGAATACCAAAGGACATTTTGATACAATAAGGAGTGTGTCCACAGCAAGAAATTATATATTACTGTACAGCGTATTATGCACATAACATTTTTTATTTCAGAAAGTCTTTAATTTTTTTTCACCAAAACAAATGACAATTCAGGTCATGTTACCGGAATGACGTATGAATTTTTTCAGAATTTTATGATATTCCGACAGGCCGTGGTGATTGCGAAAGCCCCATTTTGGTGTATTTAGGTGGCGCTAGAGAGCCATTTTGTCGTTTGGGTGGAGAATTTTCACATAGTAAAAATGTATGAAGCCAGTTTGAATTAATTGCAAAATTGGGTTCATTTTTGAGCATGTTTAAGGGGTGAAATTTAGGTTGGAAATCGCGTACGCATAGAAAAAAAGCAGTCAAGGTGACTGCGGACTCCTACTTTGACGGCTCATAAAATCCAAACCGTTCGAGTTTTGACAAAGTTGTACAGTAGTTTTTATCGGCAGGGTGTACTTTGTCATCTATTAGCATTTGGAGGCGATACGATGGACGCCCTTAAAGGAGTTCGCGTTTGTTCGAGCGCAAATTTAGGCCAAATTTAGGGGGGAATGGCAATTTTGATATGCAAATTGCGGACTTCCTGTTCGATTTAGGTCAGGGGTGTTGATTGTTGATTTTTAGGTGTTGATGAGATTAACAATGTAGTGTTGGTTCCATCTCTCTATGACTTTCCTAGCGGTTGTGGTGGCCGTCTTTAATGTTTGATGGTGGCGCTAGAGAGCCATTTTGGCACCTATGGGTTAAAGTTTACGTTTTATCAAATTTTTCGCCAGACTTGAGGTGCGTGCCAAATTTGGTGAGTTTTTGAGCATGTTTAGGGGGTCAAATTTAAGCTCAAAGAGGCATAAGAAGAAAGAAAGAATAATAATAATAATAATAATAAACAGTACAATAACAATAGGGTCCTTGCCAAGTCCTTGCAGGCCTGGAGGCTCGGACCCTAATAATAATAATAAACAGTTCAAGAACAATAGGGTCCTCTGCCCAGGCTTTGCCTAGGGCTCGGACCCTAATTAAAACTGCAAGCAGTGTTGGGCGGGTCCTCGCCCACCCGCGCACATCGATGTGGGGGCGAGTCGATGTGGGGCCGAGATGCGGCCGGGCGCCGTCGAGCATTCTCATTCGTTGGACAGAGCGAGACTGAGTAAAATGTTTTATCTTGAGGTGAGTGCAAACCCCTTTACTGAAAGAGATTTTTCTTTTGTAAATGGGAGTTTTGAGTCATGGGACCCGGTAAAAGTTTCTTTTGCAGATTTTATCACTGCTGTGTATTGCGGAATCTTCCCCCTTTCATGAACTTTGTGAAGGGAGATTGGCCATATGGTCCTGCTGCCACCTGGTGGTCAGAATGTGTTGGTCCAAGTAGAAAAACACTGAAAATGAATAATAATAAAGAAATTAATAAATGGTTCTTACACGTGAACCCTACTCTGCTGAAATTTTGGGAAGATGTTGCCAGAACACAGACAAAACTTTCATACGCTGCAACCTATGGTGAATTCAGAAGTCCGTCACTCTACATTTTTCAAAATATTCATATTCATAACATGTCAATATCTCAGTATATATTATTTGAAATTGGACCATCCTTGGCATATAGTTTCAAGATGTAAATCTTATAAAGTGTACCAAAGGACATTTAGATACGTGAAACAGTGTGTCCACAGCAACAAAGTATATATTATAGTACAGTGTACTATGAACATAAAATTTTTTATTTCAAAAAGTCTTCAATAAATTTTCACCAAAACAGGTGAAACGTTTTAGGATGGGACTTGAATGATGTGTGAATTTTTTCAGAATTTTAAGACATTGCGACAGGCCGTGGTGATTGCGAAAGCCCCATTTGAGTGTATTTAGGTGGCGCTAGAGAGCCATTTTTGCACTTTTGAGGAGATTTTTTTACGTTTTAAAAATGATTGAACCCACTATGAATTAATTGCAAAATTGGGTTCATTTTTAAGCATATTTAAGGTGTGAGATTTAGGTTGGAAATCGCGTAAGCATAGAAAAAAAGCAGTCAAGGTGAGTGCGGACTCCTACTTTGACGCTTCATAAAATCAAAACCGTTCGAGTTTTGATAAAGTTGTACAGTAGTTTTCGTCGGCAGAGTGTGCTTTGTCATCTATTAGCCTTTGGGGCCGATACGATGAACTCCCTTAAAGGAGTTCGCGTTTGTTTGAGGGCAAATTTAGGCCAAATTTAGTGGAGAATGGCAATTTTGATATGCAAATTGTGTACTTCCTGTTCGATTTAGGTCATAGGTGTTGATTGTTAATTTTTAGGTCTTGATGAGATGAACAATAAGGTGTTGGTTCCATCTCTCTATGACTTTCCTACCGGTCGTGGTGGCCGTCTAAGTGCCAATTTAATGTTTCTGGGTGGCGCTAGAGAGCCATTTTTGGACCTATGGGGATAATGTTTACTTTTTATAAAATTTTTCGCCAGACATGAGGTGCGTGCCAAATTTGGTGAGTTTTTGAGCATGTTTAGGGGGTCAAATTTAAGCTCAAAGAGGCGTATAGAGAAAGAAAGAAATGAAGAATAATAATAACAAGCAGCGTTGGGCGGGTCCTCGCCCACCCGCGCACATCGATATGGGTGCGACTCGATGTGGGGGCGAGACACGGCCGGGCGCCGTCGAGCATTCTCATTCGTTGGACAGTGCCAGACTGAGTAAAATGTTTTATCTTGAGGTGAGTGCAAACCCCTTTACTGAAAGAGATTTTTCTTTTGTAAATGGGAGTTTTGAGTCATGGGACCCGGTAAAAGTTTCTTTTGCAGATTTTATAACTGCTGTGTATTGTGGAATCTTCCACCATTCATGAACTTAGTGAAGGGTGAAGACCCATGTGATCCTGCTGCCACCCGGTGGTCAGAATGTGTAGCACCACATAGAAATACACTGAAAATGAATAATAATAAAGAAATTAATAGATGGTTCTTCCACGGAAATCCTTCACTGTTGAAGTTTTGGGAAGTTGTTCACTGAACACAGAGAAAACTTTCAAATGCTGCAACCTATTGTGAATTCAAAAGTCCGTCAGTCTATATTTTTCAAAATATGAAAAATCATAACATGTTAATATTTCAGCAAATATTCATTCAAATGGTACCACACTTGGCAAATAGTTTCTGCAAATTGAGATGATAAAGTATACCAAAGGACATTTTGATACGATAAACAGTGTGTCCACAGCAAGAAAGTATATATTACTGTACAGAGTATTATGTACATTACATTTTTTATTTCAAAAAGTCTTAAATTAATTTTCACCAAAACAAATGACAACTCAGATCATGTTACAAGAATGATGTTTCATTTTTTTCCGAATTTTATGACATTCCCCCAGGCCGTGGTGATTGCGACAGCCCCATTTTGGTGTATATAGGTGGCGCTAGAGAGCCATTTTGTCGTTTGGGTGGAGAATTTTCACATTGTAAAAATGTATGAAGCCAGTTTGAATTAATTGCCAAATTGGGTTTATTTTTGAGGATGTTTAAGGGGTCAAATTTAGGATGGAAATCGCGTACACATAGAAAAAAAGCAGTCAAGGTGACTGTGGACTCCTGCTTTGACGCCTCATAAAATCCAAACCGTTCGAGTTTTGACAAAGTTGAACAGTAGTTTTTATCGGCAGAGTGTGCTTTGTGATCTATTAGAATTTGGGGCCGATACGATGAACGCCCTTAAAGGAGTTCGCGTTTGTTCGAGGGCAAATTTAGGCCAAATTTAGGGGGGAATGGCAATTTTGATATGCAAATTGAGAATTTCCTGTTCGATTTAGGTCAGGGGTGTTCATTGTTAATTTTGAGGTCTTGATGAGATGAACAATATAGTGTTGGTTCCATCTCTCTATGACTTTCCTACCGGTCGTGGTGGCCGTCTATGTGCCAATTTAATGTTTCTCGGTGGCGCTAGAGAGCCATTTTGGGACCTATGGGGATAATGTTTACGTTTTATCAAATTTTTCGCCAGACCTGTGGTGCCTGCCAAATTTGGTGAGTTTTTGAGCATGTTTAGGGGGTCAAATTTAAGTTCAAAGAGGCGTATAGTGAAAGAATAAAGAATAATAATAATAATTAAAACTGCAAGCAGTGTTGGGCGGGTCCTCGCCCACCCGCGCACATCGATGTGGGGGCCAGTCAAAGTGGGGGCGAGACGCGGCCGGGCGCCGTCAAGCATTCTCATTCGTTGGACAGTGCCAGACAGAGTACAATGTTTTATCTTGAGTTGAGTGCAAACCCCTTTACTGAAAGAGATTTTTCTTTTGTAAATGGGAGATATGAGTCATGGGACCCGGTAAAAGTTTCTTTTGCAGATATTTACGCTGCTGTCTATTCTGGAATCTTCCCCCATTCATGAACTTAGTGAAGGGAAATGAGCCATGTGATCCTGCTGCCACCCGGTGGTCAGAATGTGTAGCACCACATAGAAAAACACAGAAAATGAATAATAATCAAGAAATTAATAAATGGTTCTTCCACGTAAATCCGACACTGCTGAAATTTTGGGAGGTTGTTCACTGAACACAGACAAAACTTTCATACGCTGCAACCTATGGTGAATTCAGAAGTCCGTCACTCTATATTTTTCAAAATATGAAAAATCATAACATGTCAATATTTCGGTAAATATTAATTCAAATATTACCAGCCTTTGCAACTTTTTTCTGCAAATGCATATTATGAAGTCTACCGAAGGACATTTTGATACGATATACGGTGTTTCCACAGCAAGAAAGTATATATTACTGTACAGCGTATTATGTACATAAAATTTTTTATTTCAGAAAGTCTTTAATTTTTTTTCACCAAAATGAATGATAACTCAAGGCATGTGACACCAATGACGTGTGAATTTTTTCAGAATTTCATGACATTGCTACAGGCCGTGGTGATTACGAAAGCCCCATTTTGGTGTATTTAGGTGGCGCTAGAGAGCCATTTTGCCTGTTTTGTGGAGATCTTTGACTTTTTAAAAATTTTTCAGGGCACTATGAATTACTTGCAAAATTAGGTTTGTTTTTGAGCATGTTTAATAGGTCACATTTAGCTTGGAAGTCGCGTATGCATGGAAATAAAGCAGTCAAGGTGCCTGGGGACTCCTACTTTGACGCCTCATAAAATCCAAACCGTTCAAGTAATGACAAAGTTGTACAGTATTTTTTATCGGCAGGGTGTGCTTTATCATCTATTAGCATTTGGGGCCTATACGATGAACGACCTCAAAGGAGTTTGCGTTTGTTCGAGGGCAAATTTAGGCCAAATTTAGGGGGGAATGGCAATTTTAATATGCAATTTGCGAACTTCCTGTTCGATTTAGGTCAGGGGTGTTGATTGTTAATTTTTAGGTCTTGATGAGATGAACAATATAGTGTTGGTTCCATCTCTTTGTGACTTTCCTAACGGTCGTGGTGGCCGTCTAAGTGGCAATTTAATGTTTCTGGGTGGCGCTAGAGAGCCATTTTGGGACCTATGGGGATAATGTTTACGTTTTATAAAATTTTTCGCCAGACATGAGGTGCTTGCCAAATTTGGTGAGTTTTTGAGCATGTTTAGGGGGGCAAATTTAAGCTCAAAGAGGAGTAAGAAGAAAGAATAATAATAATAATAAAGAATAATAAACACGAGAAGAACAATAGGGTCCTTGCCAAGGCCTTGCAGGCCTGGAGGCTCGGACCCTAATAATAATAATAATAATAAAGAATAATAATAAACACGAGAAGAACAATAGGGTCCTTGCCAAGGCCTTGCAGGCCTGGAGGCTCGGACCCTAATAATTAAAACTGCAAGCAGTGTTGGGCGGGTCCTCGCCCACCCGCGCACATCGATGTGGGGGCGAGTCGATGTGGGGGCGAGACACGGCCGGGCGCCGTCGAGCATTCTCATTCGTTCGACAGTGCGAGACTGAGTAAAATGTTTAATCTTGAGTTGAGTGCAAACCGCTTTACTGAAAGAGATTTTTTTTTTTCTAAATGGGAGTTTTGAGTCAAGGGACCCAGCAAAAGTATCTTTTGCAGATTTTATCACTGCTGCGTATTGTGGAATCTTCCCCCATTCATGAATTTAGTGAAGGGTGATGACCCATGTCATCCTGCTGCCACCCGGTGGTCAGAATGTGTAGTACCACATAGAAATACACTGAAAATGAATAATAATAAAGAAATTAATAAATGGTTCTTCCACGTAAATCCTACACTGTTGAAATTTTAGGAAGTTGTTCACTGAACACAGACAAAACTTTCATACGCCGCAACCTATGGTGAATTCAGAAGTCCGTCACTCTATATTTTTCAAAATATGAAAAATCATAACATGTCAATATTTCGGCAAATATTCATTCAATGGTACCACACTTGGCAAATAGTTTCTGCAAATGGAGATGATAAAGTATACCAAAGGACATTTTGATACGATAAGGGGTGTGTCCACAGCAAGAAAGTATATATTACATACAGCGTATTATGTACATAACATTTTTTATTTCGGAACGTCTTGAATTAATTTTCGCGAAAACAAAGGATAACTCAGGGCATGTTACACGAATGATGTTTGAATTTTTTCAGAATTTTATGACATTCCGACAGGCCGTGGTGATTGCGAAAGCCCCATTTTGGTGTATATAGGTGGCGCTAGAGGGCCATTTTGTCTTTTGGGTGGAGAATTTTCACATTGAAAAAAATGTTTGAAGCAAGTTTGAATTAATTGCCAAATTGGGTTCATTTTTGAGCATGTTTAAGGGGTGAAATTTAGGTTGGAAATCGCGTACGCATAGAAAAAAAGCAGTCAAGGTGACTGCGGACTTCTACTTTGACGCTTCATAAAATCCAAACCGTTCGACTTTTGACAAAGTTGTACAGTAGTTTTCATCGGCAGAGTGTGCTTTGTCATCTATTAGCATTTGGGGCCGATAGGATGAATGCCCTAAAAGGAGTTCGCATTTGTTCGAGGGCAAATTTAGGCCAAATTTAGGGGAGAAGAGCAATTTTGATGTGCAAATTGCGGACTTCCTGTTCAATTTAGGTCAAGGATGTTGATCATTGATTTTTAGGTCTTGATGAGATGAACAATGTAGTGTTGGTTCCATCTCTCTATGACTTTCCTACCGGTGGTGGTGGGCATCTAAGTGTCAATTTAATGTTTCTGGGTGGCGCTAGAGAGCCATTTTGGGACCTATGGGGTAAATTTTTACGTTTTATAAAATTTTTCACCAGACATGAGGTGCGTGCCAAATTTGGTGAGTTTTTGAGCATGTTTAGGGGGTGAAATTTAAGCTCAAAGAGGCGTAAGAAGAAAGAATAATAATAATTAAAGCTGCAAGCAGCGTTGGACGGGTCCTCGCCCACCCGCGCACGTCGATGCGGGGGCGAGACGTGTTCGGGCGCCGTCGAGCATTCTCAACCGTCGGACAGCGCGAGACTGAGTAAAATGTTATATGTTGAGTTGAGTGCAAACCCCTTTAGAGGAATACATTTTTCTTTTGTAAAGTGGATTTATGACCCATGCGACCTGGTCAAAGTTTCTTAAGCAGATTTTATCACTGCTATCTATTGTGCAATATTCCCCCATTCATGATCTAAGTGAAGGGAGAAGAGCCACGTGATCTTACTGCCATCTGGTGGTCAGAATGTGTAGCATCACGAAGAAAAACACTCAAAATGAATAATAAAAAAGAAATTAATAAATGTTTCTTCCACGTAAATCCTAGACAGCTGAAATTTTGTGAGCATGTCCAATGAACACAGACAAAACTTTCATACACTGCAACCTATGGTGAATTCAGGAGTCTGTCGCTCTATATTTTTCGAAATATGAATATTCATAATATTCTCAATATCTCGGCAAATATTCATTCAAATGATACCACTCTTGGCAATTTGTTTCTGCAAATGGAGCTTATGAAGTATTCCAAAGGACATTTTGATAGGATAAATAGTGTGTCCACAGCAGGAAAGTATATATTACTGTACATCGTATTATGCACATAAAATTTTTTATTTCAAAAAGTCTTCAATTAATTTTCAACAAAACAAATGACTTCTCAGGGCATGTTACAGGAAAGAAGTATGAATTTTTTCAGAATTTTATGACATTGCGACAGGCCGTGGTGATTGTGAAAGCCCCATTTTGGTGTATTTAGGTGGCGCTAGAGAGCCATTTGTTCTCTTTGGTGTAGAATTTTGACATTGTAAAAATGTTTGAAGGCACGTAGAATTAACAGCAAAATTAGGTGAGTTTTTGAGCATGTTTAAGGGGTCAGATTTAGGTTGGAATTAGCATACGCGTTGAAAAAAAGCAGTCAAGGTGACTGCGGACACCTACTTTGACGCCTCGTAAAATCCAAACCGTTCGAGTTTTGACAAAGTTGTACAGTAGTTTTCATCGGCAGAGTGTGCTTTGTCATCTATTAGCATTTGGGGCCGATACAATGAACGCCCTTAAAGGAGTTCGCGTTTGTTCGAGTCCAAATTTTGGCCAAATTTTGGGGGGAATTGCAATTTTGAGATGCAAATTGCGGACTTCCTGTTTGATTTAGGTCAAAGGTGTTGATAGTTGATTTTTAGGTCTTGATGAGATGAACAATATTCTGTTGGTTCCATGTCTCCATGACTTTCCTACCGGTTGTGGTGGCCGTCTAAGTGCCATTTTAATGTTTCAGGGTGGCGCTAGAGAGCCATTTTGGGACCCATGGGGATAATGTTTACGTTTTATCAAATTTTTCGCCAGACATGAGGTGCTTCCCAAATTTGGTGAGTTTTTGAGCAAGTTTAGGGGGTCAAATTGAAGCTCAAAGAGGCGTAAGAAGAAAGAATAATAATAATAATAATAATAATTAAAACTGCAAGCAGTGTTGGGCGGGTCCTCGCCCACCCGCGCACGTCGATGCGGGGGCGAGACGTGTTGGGGTGCCGTCGAGCATTCTCAACCGTCGGACAGTGCGAGACTGAGTAAAATGTTAGATGTTGAGTTGAGTGCAAACCCCTTCACTGGAATACATTTTTCTTTTGTAAAGTGGAGTTATGACCCATGCGACCTGGTCAAAGTTTCTTATGCAGATTTTATCACTGCTGTCTATTGTGCAATATTCCCCCATTCATGAACTTAGTGAAGGGAGATGAGCCATGTGATCTTACTGCCATCCGGTGGTCAGAATGTGTAGCATCACAAAGAAAAACACTCAAAATGAATAATAAAAAAGAAATTAATAAATGTTTCTTCCACGTAAATCCTAGACAGCTGAAATTTTGGGAGCATGTCCACTGAACACAGACAAAACTTTCATACGCTGCAACCTTCATGAATTCAGAAGTCCGTCACTCTATATTTTTCAAAATATGAATATTCATAACATGTCAATATCTCAGCAAATTTTCATTCAAAAGGTACCACGCTTGGCAATTTGTTTTTGCCAATGGAGTTTATGAAGTCTACCAAAGGACATTATGATACGATAAACGGGTTGTCCACAGCAAAAAAGTATATATTACTGTAAAGCGTATTATGTACATAAAATTTTTTATTTCAAAAAGTCTTCAATTAATTTTCAACAAAACAAGTGACAATTCAGGACATGCTACAGGAAAGACATTTGAATTTTTTCAGAATTTTTTGATATTGTCACAGGCTTTGGTGATTGCGAAAGCCCCATTTTGGTGTATATAGGTGGCGCTAGAGAGCCATTTTGTCTCTTTGATGCAGAATTTTCAAATTTTAAAATGTTTGAAGCAACGTAGAATTATCTGCAAAATTTCTTTCGTTTCTGAGCATGTTAAAGGGGTGAAATTTAGGTTGGAAATCGCGTACGCATAGAAAAAAAGCAGTCAAGGTGACTGCGGACTCCTACTTTGACGCTTCATAAAATCCAAACCGTTCGACTTTTGACAAAGTTGTACAGTAGTTTTCATCGGCAGAGTGTGCTCTGTGATCTGTTAGAATTTGGGGCCGATACGATGAATGCCCTAAAAGGAGTTCGCATTTGTTCGAGGGCAAATTCAGGCCAAATTTAGGGGAAAAGAGCAATTTTGATATGCAAATTGCGGACTTCCTGTTCAATTTAGGTCAAGGGTGTTTATTGTTGATTTTTAGGTCTTGGTGAGATGAACAATGTAGTGTTGGTTCCATCTCTCTATGACTTTCCTACCGGTCGTGGTGGGCATCTAAGTGTCAATTTAATGTTTCTGGGTGGCGCTAGAGAGCCATTTTGGGACCTATGGGGTAAATTTTTACGTTTTATAAAATTTTTCGCTAGACATGTGGTGCGTGCCAAATTTGGTGAGTTTTTGAGCATGTTTAGGGTGTGAAATTTAAGCTCAAAGAGGCGTAAGAAGAAAGAATAATAAAGAATAATAATCAACACGAGAAGAACAATAGGGTCCTTGCCAAGGCCTTGGAGGCCTGGAGGCTCGGACCCTAATTAAAACTGCAAGCAGTGATGGGCGGGTCCTCGCCCACCCGCGCGCATCGATATGGGGGCGAGTCGATGTGAGGGCAAGACGCGGCCGGGCGCCTACGAGCATTCTCATTCGTTGGACAGTGCGAGACTGAGTAAAAAGTTTTATCTTCGGTTGAGTGCAAACCCCTTTACTGAAAGAGATTTTTCTTTTGTAAATTGGAGTTATGAGTCATGGGACCTGGTAAAACTTTCTTTTGCAGGTATTATCACTGCTGTGTATTGTGGAATCTTTCCCCATTTATGAACTTAGTGAAGGGAGATGACCCATGTGATCCTGCTGCCACCCGGTGGTCAGAATGTGTAGCACCACATAGAGAAACACTGAAAATGAATAATAATAAAGAAATTAATAAATGGTTCTTCCACGTAAATCCTACACTGTTGAAATTTTGGGAGGTTGTTCACTGAATACAGATAAAACTTTCACACGCTGCAACCTATGGTGAATTCAGAAGTCCGTCACTCTATATTTTTCAAAATATGAATATTCATAACATGTCAATATCTCAGGAAATAATTGTTGAAATAGGACCATCCTTTGCAAATAGTTTCTTGATATGAAGCTTATAAAGTATACCAAAGAATATTTAGATACGTGAAATATGGTGTCCACAGCAAGAAAGTATATATTTCAGTACAGTGTACTATGAACATAAAATTTTTTATTTCAGAAAGTCTTCAATAAATTTTCACCAAAACAGGTGAAACATTATAGGATGGGACCAGAATGACATGTGAATTTTTTCAGAATTTTAAGACATTGCGACGGGCCGTGGTGATTGCGAAAGCCCCATTTGAGTGTATTTAGGTGGCTCTAGAGAGCCATTTTTGCACTTTTGAGGAGATTTTTTATGTTTTAAAAATGAATGAACCCACTATGAATTAATTGCAAAATTGGGTTTATTTTAGAGCATGTTTAACTGGTCAAATTTAGCATGGAAATCGCGTACGCATAGAAAAAAAGCAGTCAAGGTGACTGCGGACTCCTGCTTTGACACCTCATAAAATCCAAACCGTTCGAGTAATGACAAAGTTGTACTGTAGTTTTCATCGGCAGTGTGTCCTTTGTCATCTATTAGCATTTGGAGCCGATACGATGAACGCCCTTAAAGGAGTTCGCGTTTGTTCGAGGGCAAATTTAGGCAAAATTTAGGGGCGAATGGCAATTTTGATATGCAAATTGCGGACTTCCTGTTTGATTTAGGTCAGGGGTGTTGATTGTTGATTTTTAGGTCTTGATGAGATGAACAATGTAGTGTGGGTTCCATCTCTCTATGACTTTCCTACCGGTCGTGGTGGGCATCTAAGTGTCAATTTAATGTTTCTGGGTGGTGCTAGAGAGCCATTTTGGGACCTATGGGGTAAATTTTTACGTTTTATAAAATTTTTTGCCAGACATGAGGCTCGTGCCAAATTTGGTGAGTTTTTGAGCATGTTTAGGGGGTGAAATTTAAGCTCAAAGAGGCGTAAGAAGAAAGAATAATAATAAAGAATAATAAACACGAGAAGAACAATAGGGTCCTTGCCAAGGCCTTGCAGGCCTGGAGGCTCGGACCCTAATAATAATAAACAGTACAATAACAATAGGGTCCTTGCCAAGGCCTTGCAGGCCTGGAGGTTCGGACCCTAATATAGAATAATAATAAACACGAGAAGAACAATAGGGTCCTTGCCAATGCCTTGCAGGCCTGGAGGCTCGGACCCTAATAATAAAGAATAATAATAAACACGAGAAGAACAATAGGGTCCTCTGCCCAGGCTTTGCCTAGGGCTCGGACCCTAATAATAATAATAAGAAACAGTACAAGAACAATAGGGTCCTTGCCAAGGCCTTGCAGGCCTGGAGGCTCGGACCCTAATAAACACGAGAAGAACAATAGGGTCCTTGCCAAGGCCTTGCAGGCCTGGAGGCTCGGACCCTAATAATAATAATAATAAAGAAAAAACACGAGAAGAACAATAGGGCCCTTGCCCAGGCCTTGCAGGCCTGGAGGCACGGACCCTAATAATAATAAAGAAAAAACAGAAGAAGAACAATAGGGTCCTTGCCCAGGCCTTGCAGGCCTAGGGGCTCAGACCCTAATAATAATAATAATAATAACGAAAAAACACAAGAAGAACAATAGGGTCCTTGCCCAGGCCTTGCAGGCCTAGGGGCTTGGACCCTAATAAAGAAAATACACAAGAAGAACAATAGGGTCCTTGCCCAGGCCTTGCAGGCCTAGGGGCTTGGACCCTTTAAAGAAAAAACACAAGAAGAACATGGAGTATTCCATGGACATACAATATAGCTACTTTTTTAATCCATGCTTATGCATTTTATTATGCTTCGTGGCATGAAAATGGACCTTAGGTGATTACAGATGTCAGATTTACTCATTTGTAAATTTGGTTCTCATTTGTTCATTTCTTAATTTGGTTGAAGCCAGTGTGGTGGTAAAATATTCCTCAATATTTTTAAATCACAGTATAACCATCATCACAGTTCAACAAAGAGAACTGTGACAGATTCATATGAATCACTGAAAAAACTAATAGGACTGTGAAGAAGCTCAAAACCCGTAAGTCTGCCGATAGACTAGATATGGAGAATAATGACCTTCAAAATGTGAACAAGTCTTCCAGAATGACCATATTGGTAGCAGCCTCTGGGAGGCCTCACTAAAAAGAACTGGTTTATTCTGGACAAAACAGAGGGTCCTGCCAATTCATGTCCAAGTTGAAGGACATACAGAGGGGTTACCACATGTTAGCTGAATTCTGCAGAAAACCCCACGTTTTAGAAAGACAGGTGCAGTGCATGAGCAACCCTAGAGGCCTAAAATGTACTTACACTTTTAATAAAAGGCAGTTCCGGCAAACTTGTAACTAAGGCTATAAAATTTCATTTAAGGCAATGAACTAATCAGGAGCTAATGATGTCTGATAAGGTGAAAAGTTAAGTTTTATCCGCACCCTGAAATAAGCATTAAAACAGGAGTTCTGACAATCGGTGGTCAGTCTTTGTTGTGTGATTGTTGAAGAATGAATGCCTCCTGGTTTGCACAGACCAGCCTGGATTTGTGTACTTCACTTTGAGCTATTTACAATAAACCCAATTGCATCAGACTCTTGAGAATGTGTCCATTCCTTGAGAGTCGATTTGCAAGTGTGAGAGGAACACTTAGTCCACTGGCCTGGACTGTGGATATTTTTCTCCCACCCCTATTACACACAGTGTGGGTTGGGGGGGGCTCAGCTGTCTCCAGGCAGGCTGTTAGTTACACCAGAAATTTTGTGTGGAGGTTGGGGCAATACACAGAATGTATTCAATAGGCTTTCATGACAGGTTGGAGTGTGGGGGGCAAAGCACAGCTAACTGGATAGAAAAACAACAGCACTTATTGGGAAAAAAAATGTGAATAGTTTTTTGATGTGAGTTAGTTGCAATATTTACGTTTTTTTTTTTTTTCCCGATTCCAAGCACTCGGGAGAAAAATTTTCAAAAGTCAAAAGTCTTGTTCATTAAGGTTCTATGGGTGACTTGGATAAAATTCAGTGAGATTCAATTTGTTTTGTTTTTCTTTTATGTTTTTATTAATAGAAATATTAATTCATTAATGTGAAATCCCTGCAGAATATGTATGCTGAGAGCCCCAGTTGCCTTGAAAAATTAATGTCATTTGTTTAATCGCAAAACACAATAAATACCACTTTTTACCCATCAGCCCTTAACAGAGGCTGTGGGCTATTGTCATCATGCTCAGTGTCCATCTGTCCGTCCGTCCGTCCACATTTGATTCCGTGCGATAACTGAAAAACGCCATCACCGATCATCACGGTTTTTGGTGAGGACATCAGAGTAGAGTTACTACACAAGCCTATCGTTTTCGGTCGCGATCTGAAATCAAATATGGCTGCCAGAGCCGCCATCTTGAATTTCCATTCCGTGCAATAACTGAAAAACACCATGACCGATCATCACGATTTTTGGTGAGGACATTGGGGTAGAGTTACGACACAAGCGTATTGATTTCAGTCCTGATCCAAAGTCAAATATGGCTGCCACTGATGTGATTACTCCTTGAGAGGTAAAATTCAGCAAACTCCATTCCTCAGCTGTACAATTGCCTCTTTGTTAGATCTCTCTTCCAGCAAACAAATCTTTGCTGTTGCTGGTGTGGAGATTTTAACACGATAAGTATACACGCTTCAACTATGCACGGGGCAGAGGGGTCCCGCCTGCGTTAGCAACTCCATGCTTAACAGTTGGCAACGTGTTCTTCTCTACAGATGCTTCACCCTTTTTTCTCCAAACATACATGGTTTTTAACACCAGACACAACAGCCACCACCGTCGGATACTTTAAAAGGCATGGAGTTACTTCAGAATAGAATATATAGTTTCAATGGTCTTCTCTTGGTTTTACTTATTTAAGTATTCACATTACCTTCTCTACCTGATTTGTATAAGGCCAATTTTTCTCCTCTAATCCAGCGTATCAAGCAGGATCTCACCTGTTGGTCTAGTCTTCCTTTGTCATTCTAGGGGAGAGTACACCTGTTTAAAATGAATGTTTTGCCACGCTTATTTTACCAGCTTCAAATGGTTTCTATAGTTTTGTCGTGTCAATCATTATCAGAACTGAATAGTGCTCTCATAGAGTTTTTGTGGCGAAACAAGGAATCGAGATTAAAACGTACTCGCCTACAGCTTCCATTGGAGAAGGGGGGGTTAGCAGTTCCTAACATTAAACTGTATCAGCTTTCATGTCTTTGCAGAAACATTCGAGACTGGTTTCAGGATGACCCAGAATCTACATGGCTTGATATTGAATCAGATGCAATATCTCCTATACCTTTGAAAAATATATAGTATGTTTCCAAGAAGTGGATTTGTTCAGCTGTTAAGGGTAATTTCCTTTTGAAAAATACTCCTGAAGTTTGGAGGCTAACTAGGAGAATAGAGGGTTTTGAAAACACCACGTCCCCACTGACACCGCTATTTCTTAATCCGGATTTTCCTCCTGGTATTGAACGGAATTCTTTTTGTGTATGGTCTGATGAAGGCATCATGACGGTGGGAGACATTGTAGAAAATGGGTCAATTTTGACCTTAAATCAGTTTAAAGATAGGCACAAGATCCCACTCAATTATTTTAGGTATTTACAGTTATGTAATTATGGTATATCTAAATGGTCTGGATACTATGGTGTAATTTCTCCTATAGAAAAAAATATTTATTAATGGTGAAGACCCAACTAAATTAGTAACACGATTTTATAGAACACTTTCTGGGACAACAATAAAAAAATACAGGTAAAGTAATTCAGAATGGGAGGCTGACTTTGGTGTTGAGATTGAAGATGAGTGGAATGATATTTGGCTAAACTTGTCTAATTGTTTTAATTCTAACAGGGCAAAAGAACTTCAATTTAAGATAAATCATAGGCTGCATATTACCTCAATGAGATGTAGTAATAAAATGAACCCACTTCTGACAAAGCTGTGTAATAAGTGTAAGAATATAGAAGGCACATACAGTCACTGTTTTTTGGAATGCGTATATATTCACAATATCTGGAATGCTGTTCTTAAAGAAATCAATGATATACTTGGCCAAACAGTAAATATTTCTCCTGTAGCATGTATTCTTGGTATACATAATCCTTCAAATATTTCTCCAAACTCACTAAAACTGTGACATAGTGTTCAGGAACCACACGCAAGAGATGGAAATCCAAAAAAAACGCATGCCTTTAATGAAGTCCGGGTCAAAGCCAAAAAACACAATTGCCAAGCAACAATACGAATTCCAAAAACAGAGTCGACTAGACAGGCAGGGGTCAGAACCAGAAAAACCGATGAGCAAAGGTACATAGACGGTAGGCAAAAAGTCGTAGTCGATGAACAAAGCAGAGGGTCATACACAGGGCATCCAAACACAGGAATCGTGGTCATACAAAAATAGGTCTAAATCCAAAAAGACAAAACAATACAAGAAGGGCTATGGCAAGAATCGTAGTCGGGCAAAACAGTCGAAGGAAAACAATACTCAATGGCATACAAGAGGCTCTGCACAAAGAAATATTGATCAACGTTCTGACAAAGTCAAAACAGCAGTGAGGACTCTTAAATAGACGGGAGGGAAGTCACATGCTATGCAGGGAACAGGTGAGCTGGATCAGACTAATTACAAAGGGAGGAACACATGAGGGAAATCCTAACCACGAACATTGGGGAAAGCCAAGACACGGACGGGAATCACGCAAACAACCTATGACATTTAAACAGCTCTGGTCAAGGAGTTCAAAGTGCACAGAGAATGAGTGCAGGAAAGCAATTAAGCACGTGCGAGAGATCTCGCAGAAACGCAGAGGGAGATAGGTAAAGCTGAGCAAGAGGCGGAGACTAGAACAGGGCGATTGCTGAGAGGGAATTAGTACTAATTAGTAGTGGTGCAACTTTACAGATTTAACTAGAGTGCTCGTTAGTGAGTTAGTAACATATATACTTGGATTAGTTAGGTTAGTAGACTGTGATACAAAATACAAATGTTAGTTTTGTTAGTAATCAGAACAGTAAGGCGAAGGAAGTACACGAGGATTGAAGGAATATATTAAACACCAGAAATCATTGAAATCACCTGAAGCATGTAAGCACACAGACCGGGAAGACGGACTGAACCGACTAAATCACAAGACAGGGGAGACAAGTGCAATGGAACTGAAGAATGGACTGAACTAAAAACCTGAGCAATACAATAACCAAAGAGAATAAATAAAAGACAAAACCATGAACTAGAACATAAACATGAACCAAAACCCATAACCATGACAAAAACTCCTGAAAATCCTTCTTTTCTGTGCTACAAGATGCATTTTATTGAAGTGGTTGTCAGAGGAACCCCCCAGTATCACCCAATGGATAAGTAGTGTGTGATTGTTCATGCCTTTAGAAGCCCTCAGCTTTTATTTAAGGGAGGAACCTTTTCAGTTTTTTAAAGTATGGGGTCCTTTTATAACTTACTTGGGACCTGACTTTTTACAAACGTTAACTGCAGGGCTCTGAAGTCTGGCATGGGAACAGTAATGTATTACCTCAAATGTGCTGTGTTCTGACTGTGTCTGTACATTTTTGTATGTATGTATTTATTTATTTCTTTACTTATTTATTTAGTGATTTCTTTTTATTTTTTCCTTTTTCTTGCTTGTTGTTTTTTTTGACTGACTGTAAACCTATCTATGTAAATTAATAAAAAAAAAGAATATATAGTTCAACCTTGGAATTATTTTCACCTGACTCATTGAAGCCCTAACGAGTAAATTGCCTGGGTCTGGGCCTTAGTAATCATCTTCTTAAAAGGTCGCAAAGAATAATCCAAAAGGGTTCCCAAACTTTTCCACAGAGCTCTTTTTCCTTTCTTATCATTTAAAAACTAAGAAAAACTAAAATAAAAAATAATCTTGCTTTTAAATTTGCAGTAAGGTGTCATGTTTAACTTTGTTGCATTTGGTGTTCAGGTTCGCTTTCAATCACTTGGAGATGAATTGTAACAGACATTTAAACCAGGGGTCCCCAAATCTTTGCACCCCACTGTATATATACATATATATACATACACATACACATCAGTGGCGGCTCGTGAACTGGCAACTGGGGAGGCTCAAGCCATCTCTTAAAATTAATGATTGGTCACGACCTGTTTTCAATCATTCATTTAAATTACCATTACAGAAACTCTGAAAACTCTCAACATTATCAGGTGTGGCCAATTTTCATTCGTAACGCATACCGATTACGACTCCGGACTTCTCCTGCTTTTCTTTACCAGCAGTTGGAAGCAATGCTTGTGTTTCGCGATCGTTTAAATGAAATTAGATCATTTGAAACGTCTTTCTGCAATTACATTGCTTCCAACCCCTCCATGCACAAGGACTTCAACTCCGCACGAGAATCTCTTACATAGCCTGCGCGTTGATTGAATAATTGCTGACTACAGCAGAAGAACGTAAATATGCATCTTAAACTCACACCGAATACGTGAGAGTTGACATGTATGCGTTATAAATGAAAACTGGCCACACCTGATAATGTTGAGAGTTTTTGGAGTTTCTGTAATGATAATTTAAATGAATGATTGAAAACAGGTCCTGACCAATCATTAATTTTAAGGGATTATTTTGAGCCTCCCCAGTTGCCAGTTCACGAGCCGCCACTGATACACATACAGCACCCTCCATAATTATTGGCACCCCTGGTTAAGATGTGTTCTTTAGCTTCTAATAAATTCAGTTTTTTTGTGTAGATTTGGCCACATGTTTAGGGTCATTATCTTGCTGAAAGACCCAGTGACGACCCATCTTCAGCTTTCGGGCAGAGGCCACCAGATTTTGATTTAAAATGTCCTGGTATTTCAAAGCGTTCATGATGCCATGCACCCTAACAAGGTTCCCAGGGCCTCTGGAAGAGAAACAGGCCCACAGCATCACCGATCCTCCCCCATACTTCACAGTGGGCATGAGGTGCTTTTCTGCATACTCATCTTTTGTGTTCCGCCAGACCCACTTAGAGTGTTTGTTGCCAAAAAGCTCTATCTTGGTCTCATCTGACCAAAGCACACGGTCCCAGTTGAAGTCCCAGTACCGCTTAGCGAACTCCAGACGTTTGCGTTTATGATTGTGAGTGAGAAAAGGTTTTTTCCGTGCATGCCTCCCAAACAGCTTGTTGGCATGTAGATAGCGCCTGATGGTTGTTTTGGAGACTTTGTGACCCCAAAATGCTACCATTTGTTGCAATTCTTTAACAGTGAGCTTTGGAGAACTTTTTATTTCTCTTACCATCCTCCTCACTGTGCGTGGTGGCAAAATAACCTTGCGTCCTCGTCCAGGCTTGTTTACCACGGTTCCAGTTGTTTTAAACTTCTTAATGATTCCTCTGACAGTAGATATGGGCAGGTGCAGGCGAATGGCTATTTTCTTGTAGCCATTGCCTGACTTGTGAAGGTCGACACACATCTGCCTCAATTGAATGGTGTGTTCCTTTGTCTTTCCCATGTTGAAGAGTGAATAAGAGAAATGGCCTCTGTGTCACGTCATATTTATACCCCAGGGAAACAGGAAGTGATGAATTACTAATTAAATGTTCCTAGATACTCTGATCAACTTTGTAAACTACTGTAGAAATGACAGAAATACTTCAATTACATTTATTTCCTAGGAATTGTTAGGGGTGCCAATAATTGTGGAACAGGTGATTTTATGAAAAATAATCATTTCTTAGTCAGGGATTTTTTTTTCCCCTTAAAATTCACTTGAGTTGAGGGTTACATTTTTCGACAATTTTCAGTGTGAGAGTGTGCTTCTGCAATGAAAATTGAATTTATTTTAAGGCTTTTAACACATCTTAACCAGGGGTGCCAGTAATTATGGAGGGCGCTGTATATACACACACATACCCATATTCACACATATACAGTACATACACATATCCATACATACATACACATACACATGTATAAAATCTCTTTCTTCACACAGGTTCAATTTCTCCTCCACCTCCTCCACCTGGTGGGTGTTCTTCAGGTCTTGTTTAAGTTCTTTAACATCTCGACTCAAATCACCAAAAACGTCTTTAGTTTCGATCCGAAAAACATTAAAGTCTTTCCAGAAATTTTTGAGTTAGTCCATGATTTCTTCCATGAATCTTTGAAGAAATTGTTCCATCACATGGTCTTCTGGGGTTTGTTTGTTTGAACAGTCTTTTTTTCACTTTACTTGACGGTTGTGCGACAGTTCCAGAACGCAAATCCATTACCTTTTACCACCGGTCATTTACAAGAAAAGATACCACAAATCCATTTTGTTTTAATACCTTCAATTAACCGAGAGTATCAGGAGCTTTAGATTCATGCTGGCCATCACCCACGCGCTTCCGGCGGAAGTCTGAAAAAAAAAAACCGTGAACTTGGTTTTACATGTTTTAATGCTTTGCTATCAGAATGAGAAGCAACATACACTACAGGCCAGAAGTTTGGAAGCAAGGCCAATACAGGGAAAAAATTTGGAACTAACTTCAAGTTTCTGTTCACAATGCCTTTCTTAAAAATCAGTATGAAATCTACGGATTTTGCGATGTATTTATTGCACGATTAGACTTTTCTTTCATTGATATGCACCATTTTCCTCTAGTTATTTTTCGGTACTGTATATATTGATGTTACCAGACCATTGCTGAATAAATGTTTACAAAAGAAAGGAAGGGCTTAGTTTTTGGGTTGAGAAGATTTGCAAGAGTCACAACTTCAGTGAAAAAGTAAAAAACAAATCACAGTTTGCATTATTCACTTTATGTCATGGTTTACAGCCCACTGGATGCCAACTGCAATCCGGCGGGCACTAGGACCATGGGCCTAGTAATATGGGCCTGATAATTTGAGTAAAAATGTATTCTGATAAGTGACTCGTTATATAATAATCATGTTTATTTTGTTGCAAAGTATGCCAATGAAACTATGATCTTTTTTTGTGCAAATTTGATCTTGCTTCCAAACTTTTGGCCTGTAGTGTAAATCTTTCATTTATGCTGTGTTCCACTTTCATTTACTCTAACTCAGTGACATATATACTAATTCTTACACCAAAACAAAAATTTCTGAGGTATTACCTTTATTATGATGCCAAGATTATTCAAACAGACCAAGTAGTTGCAGAGATATACTCATTTAACTTTGGGCATGTCATTTTTTAGTATTTGGCTCATGGTGGAAGAGGTTAACTTGTTTAGCAAGACATTTACAAATAAGAAAGGTCTTCTGCGGTTACTTTGCCCTTGACAATAAAGAGCCTTTTTCTGAGAATGCTTCAAATGGTTGTATTGGCTTTTGGGATAAAAGTCTTCATGTATATTACTTGATTGCGAATTACTGGGTTGAGGTTATACAAGCATTAAGACATACAGAGACCAGGTGAACCAAAAATGGAAAAAAATGGCATAGACCCAAGAGGGTTAATGTCATGGTTCTGGCTGTGTGTGGTTTTAGACTTTCTTTGTGGCTCGTATTTGTACCACGTCTGTTTCTTTACCTATCGGATTCTTTTCCCAGCTGTTTCGTCAGGCATGGACGGCGCCTTCCCCTAAGGCTATATAAGCCGGATGTCCACCACGCCTCCTTTGCTGGAGTGTTTGATTTTAGTTATCACTACAGCCAGAAGAGTTCTCTAGTTAGGGATTTTTGGCGAATTTCTTCGCAGTATGTTTGTGGTTAATTTCTTCAGGGAAGTTTCCTTTTTCCCTCCCTATGTGTTCCTCTCTCGCTCTGCTTCCTGGTGTGTATTGTTGGGCGTTTGTTTTGGTAGCACGAGGGCTGTTCTGTTTCTTCGTTTACATTTCTCCCTGTGGGTATTTTAAGTCCTTGCTGGTCCTGTTTTCTCCTAGCCGCTGCAATTGGCCTCCCGATTCCTTCGGCCCTTACAGCACACTCCAACCAAACATGGAGTCGCCAGCAACGGCTACGCTGGAGAAAGTGGTTGCCAGTCAACAATCAGTTCTTGCTGGTTATGGCAAGGGCCTCACTAGCTTAAGCAATTGGCAAGCTGAGCTGGCGGAAAGGATTCGCCTGCAGGAGAATGCTATGCAGGGGCAGGAAAATATCTTATTAAGCCTCAGCGAGAGTATTAGAGCATTGACCGCTCAGATCACCCAAAATGTTTCACAAGCACAATCCACACACTTTCCCCGAGAGCCTAAACTTCAGTTACCCCCAAGATATGGAAGCGTGGCAGGGAAATGCAAGGACTTCATCGCTCAATGTGAAATATTTTTTAAAACGCAACCCTCACGGTTCTCTAATGAAGAATCACGGGTTTCGTTTATTTTATTTCTGTTAGCTGGTACAGCTCTCACTTGGGTGGGACCACTCATTCACTCTGGATCGTCGGTTGTTAATTCGGTAGATATTCTCGTGAGGGAAATGACTTTAGTTTTTGATCAGGACGTGTGTGGTCAGAACACGGCTACACGTTTAATGCATTTGAGGCAGGGCTCTGAGAGCGTTGCAGAGTTTTCTATATCTTTCCGCTCCCTGGCCACAGAGACAGGATGGCCAGATGCACCTCTTATGACAGTTTTTATTCAGGCTTTGGCAGAGGAGGTAAAGGATGCTCTGGCGACATTAGAGCCTTGTGTTTCTCTAGATTCATTGGTTTGTACTGCTGTGCGAATTGATAATCGTATCCGCGAACGAAACAAGGAGAAACGTACTGCACTGGCTCTTGCTAGCAAAGGGGTTAAGTCTCCTTACAACACGCACACAGCCCCAACTCCGCCCATTGAAATTCCCACTCCTAGTGAGCCCATGCAGCTTGATGACTCATGAGAGCCGGGCTCGTAAGCCCGTTCGCAGATGAATAATTTGTTATCATTGTAACAAACCGGGACATTTCCGTCCACGTTGCCCTGAGCTTAAGGGAAACGGGAAGTCCCTCTGGCGGTATGGGGGGCACTAAAGGAACAGACCCAATCTCCCTTTCAAACATTCATTGAGTAGAATTGACTGTGGGGAAATGGAAAATATTTGCTGTGGCCTTTTTGGACTCGGGGGCCGTTGATTGTTTTATGGATGCGGGGTGGGCTAGGAAACATTCCATTCCCATCCGCCCTCTCTTACATTCACGCACAGTCAGGTTTTTGGATAGTCGCCCGTTGGGAACTGGGCTTATAACTGAGGCCTCTAAATTATTGACTATGTTTTTCCCATTTGACGGTCATTCGGAGGCCTGATCAATTCCCCGGTTTTCCCTGTGGTTTTAGGACATTCTTGGCTGCTTGAACATAGGCCACACATCTTTTGGGGCAGTCAAAATAATCCTTTTGTCCATTGGGGCTCTGATTGTAGGTATCACTGTAGTGAGATTCTGGCGTGTCGTCCCGGACGTCAACCTATGGGGGAGGCTGACGCCTGGAGTGATGACGAGGAAGTTGTCTTACTTACCTGATTTAGATAATGGGATGGAGGAAGGGTTGGAGTGGGATCTTCAAATTGACTGGCAGCAGCCAGAAGAGGATTTTGAGTCGGAGGATTTTTCTGATTTTGAGTCTATTGTTGATACGTCGGGCTCTGAATGGGATCAGAGTTTGGGGGCTGCTTTGAACTTTTGTTTACCTCCCAACATTCCTAATGACTATGTTGATCTCGCAGAGGTTTTAAGCAAACAACAGGCTTCGTCCTTGCCTCCGCATCGTGCTTACGATTGTGAGATCAAGCTTTTTCCTGATACTACTCCCCCCAGGGGTTCCTTATACTCAGTATCAGGGCCAGAGAGCAAGGCTATGCGAGACTATATTCAGGAGGCTCTAGCTAATGGATTTATTTGACCCTCCACATCTCCTGCACCGATGCCCTCTTCCCTTAATGAACTCTGCATTTGAACGACTGCAGGAGGCGTTTTTTTCACCAAACTAGACCTCCGTAACACATACAATCTGTCCGGATCCAGGAGGGGGACGAATGGAAAACGGCAGTTAATACCCAAGACAGGTACTATGAATATTTGGTCATGCCGTTCGGTTTGGTTAACGCCCCTTCTGTGTTCCAGGCGCTCATTAATGACGTCCTCTGAGAGATGTTGGAGAGATTCGTCTTTGTCTACCTTGACGATATTCTGATTTTTTCTTCAACTCTCTCGGAGCATAAACAACATGTCAGACAAGTGCTTGAGGCCCTCCTGAAAGCCAAACTTTTTGTCAAGGTGGAGAAATGCATTTTTCATGCCAGGACAGTCTCGTTCTTTGGCTTTATTGTATCAGCAGGGTCGGTCCGTATGGACCTGGACAAAGTGGCAGCAGTCAGGAACTGGCCTGCTCCTCAGAATGTTAAGGAGGTTCAGCGGTTTTTGGGCTTTGCTAATTTTTATAGGAGGTTCATCCACAATTTTAGCGCTGTGGCTGCCCCGATTATTGCGCTTGTTGTGGTTTTCATTCAGACATATTTTCATATTATGAGGTTCCCCCATCCTCAAGCAATTGGAGAGAGACAGATTCTTCAGACAATTAGGCTTTATTGAGGCATATTGATAAACATAAAGCCGAGTTCTTTTTGCTCAAGAAGAACTGACATCTTACTTTTCTCACCCAGTTTTTATACCTTCATCACAGGAAATATCTTTCAAATATGGTCTTTCCGCCTTCTCATTCTCACGCTACAACAGGACGGGCAAACCAAAACACTGCCAACTTCCCTTGAGAACTTCAATTAAAAGATAGGCATGCATAACCCCAAAAAGGAGTGGAATATTACAGTCAAGAAAGGGAAAAATACAGCCAAAGGTCTAGGATGCACATGGATACATAAATGATTCTACTGAAAAACCTAATCACAACTAATGATTTTACTGAGCAAATATTGATCAAGCCTACAGAAATCAAATACATCATCTGATTATGTTTTTGAATCAACTAAACAGAAGCCTGCTTACTAATCAAAGTTACAGAAGCCTGCTGCTTGTGTGTGAGCTGCTCATTCATGTGTGAATTGAATTGCTTGTATATGTGTGTGCGTCTGTGTGTGAACAGCTTGTATGTGTGTGTGTGTGTGTGTGTGTGTGTGCATGTGTGCGTGTGCTGCTTCTGCCTGTGCACGTGTCTGTGTGTATTGCTCATGTGTGTGTGAACTGCTTGTGTGTGTGTGTGTGTTTTATGTATGTGTGTTACTGCTGCTTACATAATATGGTTATTGATTATGATTATTCAACATGGCAATTGATATACTGATGAATATTATGAGAAATATTTAAATATAATCCTCAACACGCTTACTAAGAAGAATGCCACCTCGTCGTTTGCTTGGACCCAAGCAGCTGAGGCTGCTTTTCAGGAGTTGAAGAAACGTTTTAGTTCGGAGCCCATCCTTGTTATGCCCGACCCCTCCCTCCCGTTTGTGGTGGAGGTTGACGCTTCGGAAGTCGGGGTGGTTGCCATTTTGTCCCAGCGTTCTCATCGGGACAATAAGTAGCACCCCTGCGCCTACTTCTCCCGGTCGTTGTCTGTGGTCGAACAAAATTACAGCATTGGTGACCGGGAGTTGTTGGCTGTTAAGTTGGCGTTGGAAGAGTGGCGCCTCTGGTTGGAGGGGGCTGAACACCCATTTGTGGTTTGGAATGGTCACAAGAACCTCCAATACATCCAGCAAACCAAGCGAAGTAATTCCCGGCAGGCATGGTGGGCATTATTTCTCAATCATTTTAACTTTACGTTAACTTATCGCCCCGGCTCTAAAAATATCAAGCCTGACGCTTTGTCGCGGATTTACGATCACTCGGGCCGCAATTCTATTCCAGAGCCTGTAATTCCGGCAACTCAGATTGTGGCTCCCCTGCAATGGGAGGTTGAGTCTATAGTGCGGGAGGCCTTGCATTCCGATCCTGGTCCTGGCGGGGAGCCGCCTGACTGTTTGTTTGTTCCTTTGGCGGTTCGTTCCCAAGTGCTCCAGTGGGGTCACTCTTCCTGCTTGGCAGGTCATCCAGGGGTTCACTGGACCAAGCAATTTTTGGCCCGATGCTTTTGGTGGCCCAGCATGAATAAGGACATCCGGGATTTTGTGGCGGTCTGTTGCATTTGTGCACGGAATAAGGGGTCCCACCCGGTCTGTTGCAGCTGTTGCCCGTCCCCAAGCGTCCTTGGAGCCACATCACACTAGATTTTATTACTGGCCTGCCGATTTCGGAGGGCAACTCTGTCATTTTGGTCATGGTTGATCGCTTTTCCAAAGCCGCCCATTTTGTCGCCCTTCCCAAGCTGCCGTCGGCGCGGGAGACAGCCCTTCTTGTTGTAGACCATGTGTTCTGGCTGCATGGCCTGCCTCAGGATGTGGTTTCTGACTGTGGCCCGCAGTTTACGGCAAAATTCTGGCGTGCTTTCTGTAACCAGCTAGGGGCCTCCGTAAGCCTTTTGTCCGGGTTTCATCCTGAGGCTAATGGACAGACAGAGAGGATTAACCAGTCACTTGAGAATACACTTCGGTGTTTAGCGGCCACAACTCTTCACTGTGGAGCCGTTTTTTGGCGTGGGCTGAATACGGTCATAATTCGCTATGTAACTCCTCCACAGGCTTTTCCCCATTCGAGGATCAGCTGGGTTATCAACCAAAGCTTTTTCCAGAGGCTAAGAGGGATTCAGAAGTTCCCTCGGTTAATTGTATTATTCAGCAGTGTCGGTCGGTCTGGGCCAAGGTCCGGTCGTCTCTGTTGTGCTCGGTGCGTAAACAGAAGGCTGCCGCTGATAGGAGGCGCCATTTGGCACCTGCTTATCGAGTTGGCCAGAGGGTTTGGCTTTCCATTTGGGACCTTCCGTTGAGAGTAAAGTCATGGAAGATGGCCCCCCGTTTCATTGGCCTATTTAAGATCATGCGGAAAATCAACCCCGTCACCGTCCGATTGCAGCTTCCTACAGTGCCTGACAAAAGTCTTGTCGTACAAAGACATAGTAACTAAAAATAGCATATAACTTTATTTCTAACCAATCAATTGTTATAATAAATGGTCCATTTTAATGTCAAGGGCTTTCACATTAATAATTTGCTGCAAAATGAAACCGTCAAAAAGGGTTCTGATGTTCACAGCCTGGCAAAGCCCGTAACAAGTTTTTGCTGGGACAAAAGTCTTGTCGTCTCTTCAGATGATGCAACAAATCACAGATTAGAGTTTAACCTATGACAAATACTGTAATTAACACATTCCCAGATGTGTATAGAAATAACCCCAGCGCACCAGACTTTCACATGAGGTGCGACTAGACCTCTGACAACATGCCAAAGATTCAACCACAGACCAAAGTGCTGGTCATCAAGAGCCTGAAGACTGAGTCTGCTGCTGATGTGGCAGACATCTTTAATGTATCCAAATGTCAAGTGGAGGGGATAAGAAAAATATTTGAAGAAACTGGTGATGTTCGTGGCAAGTGCAGATCAGACAGACCTCGGTATGACAACTGTTTGAAAGGACCGTTTGTTGCTTCAACTGTATAAGGCTAGCCCTTCTTCAACTACAGCAAAGCTACATGAGGAAATGTCACCAAAAATCCCGGTATCTACAAGAGGAGTTTGACAAATTCTCTCTCAAAGTGGTTTTCATGGCCAAATTAGTACACAGAAGCCTGCATTAAACAGAAAACAAATAACCTGCATTGCATTTGCCAAGGCCCACAGCTTGCAGAAAGGATTGATACTGGAAAAGTGGCTGAAAGTTTATTTTTCTGATGAATCATCCATTGAACTGCATCCCAGTCGCCGTACAAGACCTGTTGGAACCCTCATGGACCCAAGATTCTCCCAGAAAACAATCATGTTTGGTGGAGGAAAAATCATGGTTTGTTGTTACAGCCAGTATGGGGGGGTGAGAAAGATCTGCAGAGTGGATGGCAACATCAACAGCCTGAAATATCAAGAAGTTCTTGCTGCCCGACTCATACTGCTGCTCCTTCTCATACTTTTGTCTCCACATCACAGTTCCTGAAAGCGAAGAAGGTGAGGGTACTCCAGGATTGGCCGACCCAGTCACCTGACATGAACATTATTGAGCATTTCAGGGGTAAGATGAAGGAAGAGGCTTGGAAGATGAAACCACAGAATCTTGATGAACTCTGGGAGTCCTGTAAGACTGCTTTCTTTGCCATTCCAGATGATTTCATCATCAAGTTCTTTCAGTCATTGCCAAGACGTATGGATACAGTCCTCCAAGCTCATGGGAGTCTACGCAATATTAATTCTTTTTTCCAAGGCACCATGAATTTATGTTCTAATATTATGGTGGCATATTTGTGTATTCAAAATAAAGTGTATGTATAATTTCCACATTTTTTTTCAATGCGACAAGACTTTAGTCCAAGCAAAATCTGACCTTTCTGTACTAATTAAATAATAAAACTCAATGAATGACACAAAACTCTATTTTGGTATATTTCGCATAATCTAGAGGGCTTTGCCTTTCATATAAGCCATTTTTTGATTCCAATTGATCAACTACAAGTCAGGTTATTATTTGTTGTTCCTACAACTTGGATAAGTGACAAGACTTTTGTCAGACACTGTAGATTTTTGCACATTCATCCCTCTTTTCATGTCTCTCGGCTCAAACCGGTTAGCACAAGTGTCCTGGCACCAGTCGACAAACCATCGCTGCCACTGCGGATGATTGAGGGGGGGCCGGTTTACATTGTGCGTCGCACATTGGCCGAGAGGGGCGTTGGTCGCAGGGTCCAGTTTTTAGTAGATTGGGAGGGATATGGTCCTGAGGAGCGGTGCTGGGTCCCTTCTCGGGATATCCTGGATCCCACCCTTATTTCTGAGTTCCGTGCACGAGGTTCTTTGGGAACGTCTGGTGCCGTCCCTTAAGGGGGGGGGGTCCTGTCATGGTTCTGGCTGTGTGTGTGGTTTGAGACTTTCTTTGTGGCTCATATTTGGACCACGTCTGTTTCTTTACTTATCGGACTCTTTTCCCAGCGGTTTCATAAGGCGTGGGTGACGCCTTCCCCTAAGGCTATATAAGCCAGATGTTCGCCACGCCTCCTTTGCTGGAGTGTCTGATTTTAGTTATCACTACAGCCAGAAGATATCTCTAGTTAGGGATTTTTGGCAAATTTCTTCGCAGTATTTTTGTGGTTAATTTCTTCAGAGAAGTTTCCTTTTTCCTTCCCTATTTGTTTGTTCCTCTCTCGCTCTGCTTCCTTGTTCGTATTGTTGGGTGTTTGTTTTGTAAGCGCAAGATCTGTTCTGTTTCTTCGTTTATATTTCTCCCTGTGGGTATTTTAAGTCCTTGCTAGTCCTGTTTTCTCCTAGCCGCTGCAATTGGCCTCCCAATTCTTTCGGCCATTACAGTTAATTGATGTATTGTCTCGTCTCCTTCCTTGCTCCCTTGTGTTATCATTTGTATGCCTAGCCCCTTTTGTGAATGTCTTGTCTATTTTTGCCTTTCATGCCAGTGTGGTTGCTGGATGGTCAAGGTTCACTCCCAACTAAACCTTCCAGTCAGTGTGTGTCTTTAATATTGAGCTATGTGCTTTTTTTCTGTGTGTTTTGGAAAATAGTAAAAAAGAATAACATGACTACTCCTCTGACTGCAGTTAATAAAAACAACCTCCAAAGCCTTGGATCAGTCTTCAAGAGTGAGACGGCACTCCTGCTGATACTTCCTGTTTTTCTGTTGAGTGAGGTTATTAGAAACACCTCCCAAGCCTGCATTGGTCCCCAGGATTGGAAGTGCGTTCCTGCTCAACCTCTCTGTCTTGTTAGCAATCTGTCCTACTTCTGCAAGGGAGATTCACCACCTGACTTCAACACTGAGATGACCACTGGCCTGGGCACAGATATGCCCCTACCCTCTTCAGTTAATACCAACTTCAATGGACTGCCCGTCTTCTGCTTTGAGCTAAGGCCTTCTTTCTTCTATCACAATATGCTTGTTAAAAACACTCCCTTGTGGATTGTACTCTGAATCTGGGTTTGGTTCCTTGTCTGGATTATCACAACCATGCCTATTCTGTATTTATAATAAGTTGACGCTACTAAAATGTCAAACTGACTTTGGCTCATGCACTGCACAAAATAAAATTTTCATAGAATGAGCAGTATCTCTGAGGAGCTCTAAAATCAGATTAAATGTGTGTGAAAACAGACTGATGTGCTGCTTCAGCCCCTTTTTGGTGAAGCTCTATTGATCTCTATTTAGACAAGCACGGCTTGAACTGACATGAGCATATATTCAAAGAATTGATTCTTGGCCTCAATGATTATGGTAGCAATAGATTGAGAAAAATGTGGTATTTTTTAATATGGGCTGGCAAGAATACAAACAATCGCCAACAACAGCAGGCCAATGCACACCTTTATTTATTTCCTCAACCAATCTATATTTCAAATGACATCATAGTTCACTTGGATTGGTTGTGAGTCATGCAACAAATTGAAAAGTCCCACAGAATTTTTTGTCTTTCCACTGGAATGACGTTTTTGCTGTTATTTTGTTCTTGCAAGGTCTGTGACCATGAAATAACATTAGAAATACTCTGACTCACTTGTGATGTGGTGTGTGTGTGTGTGTGTGTGTGTGTGTGTGTGTGTGTATATATATATATATATATATATATATGGTGTGTGTGTGTGTGTGTGTGTGTGTGTGTGTGAACTATTCGCACTTATAACCATGAATCTCCACAGTAAGATCAAGAATAATTATTGGGGTCCTAAAATGAATTATTTTTACAGAAATGATGATGAATTTGTCCAAAATCTTTCTTGTGTCCACATGCATTTAAGCTCCAAGATGCCATTGTTTTGGAAATAAACCAACAAGCAATGTTTCATGTATAAGTTCAAATTTCACTTTAGTTATTGGTGCTCAATTCGCCTTGTATTAAAGCACAGACAGTAACATGACTTTCAAGAGGTTTGTAATATACAAAGCCACTTAACAGAATACCTTCTTTATTCCAATTGCTTGGCAGTGTGGTGCTCAAATTCACTGTTTGTAAATTGACCCGGCTGTGCAAAGACATTTGAAAGAACTTCATGAACTGACCACCTTTAATTTACAAACGGAAAAAGCACCATATAGAGCATCAATATGCATATACGCATACTTTTGTTTGATATTTTGAGTTTTGATATTTGGGTGACCATCGACGTGAAGTGACTTGAGCTTAAATCATACTGCCGCCATTTCATAAACTTGACTAATCAACACTTCCCACTAGATCCAGAGCTGGACTCAACTTCGATCCCCAAACTTTATCCAAATTGAACTGAAAATTGTATAGTCTTGACATTCTGGTGCAAAACAATGTATTGTCTGCTCATGCATGACAAAATGTTTCAAATAAACACTCTAGCATTTAGGCATCTGTAGATTTGAAGATGAAGTCTGATTTTGTTTTTTATGAGATATTAATGCTCTTTGGCTTTTCAACTGCTTGTTGCTAATGTCTATACTTGGTTGCTGCTCTGAGAGAAGCTTCATGCAATGACCATCACAATAAGCCAGCACACTGCCTCTGAAAATTGATTTTTTGTCTGACAGGACATCCAAGTCTTGAGAACTGAAAAACACAACACTAAACTAAACCCCTACAAATACTGATTTGCAGTATACTTCTTTCCATTACCAACTCACACAATAAACCCTTTAATCTGATAAAACGGCTCAGTGTTGTAGTCATTATAAGAGTTTGTGATACAAAAGAGACCTGAGTTCTTAAAACAGTAGTTTTCTTCGGAAGTTGTCCACACTATCAATAGTTCTTTGTCTTAAATTATAGGAAAATCTGTTTTATCTTTGCATTAGGAGGAGTTTGTGAATAATTTCGAGATCTGCTTCAAATGTGTAAATATAACAAAATGCAGACTCTTCTGACACATAAACACTCTAATTGTTACAGCAGAATTTTAATATACCCATTCAGGAGTCTGAGTCTGGATAAAAACCAGACTCCAAAACTTCAAGATAGCAGGGGCCACAAAATGATGAGAAGAGTTCACTCATTGAATTTTAATCAATGAACAACTGCCTTTTGTTTTATCTGAATGATTAATGCATGAGTCTTATGCTGTTTATCTCTGCCTATTCTGCTTTTGCAATGTACATGAACGGCCCAAAACAATTCAGGCATTTCAGAAAGAATCAGTTTCTAGTTCAGAAGCAGCATTTTTGTGTCCCGTACACTGTGTTTTGTTCCTTGATGTCAAGATCCAAGAACCAGCCCACCATCACATGATTCCATAACAGGCCAATCAGACACACATCATGTGAGTGCCAGGATGTTGCTGCTCCTATGGAAACAATGGAATTAATGACTTCATTTACTCAACCAAAACCTTATAATGCCCAAAGCTATTTGTAGTTCCTTTTTTAGTAAACTGTACTGTACTTTGTGGTTGGATGCTTTGAACCATTTGTCTCTTTAGATGAATAGTTTGATTTACTTGGTCATTCATTTCTCTTATTATGCCACATACTTCACCCCAGCTTGCTGTAGTTATCACACAATACTAGTTTTATAATATGGCAAGATCAGTTGCTGACCACTGACCATTGGAAAAGAGGCAGCACCATCTAGTGGTACTCTTTATTTGAAGTGCTCAGGGGCTCAATTCCTTGTCTGTTGGCATCCTGGATTGATCATTCTCTGCAGTTGCAGCTGAAAAATGAGAGGACAGGAAATCATCATATGATTCTTTGACAATACTTGTGATGGGGCAAGACCAGCACCAAGACTTGAAGCAAAAAATACTTAAATCAGTCAGATGATTCGGCCCTTGTAAACCATTTTAAATACAGATTGTTATTGCATGAATTTAGAGTTTGTGGCGTGCTCAGTCCTTAAAGTTTAGTTAATTAATGTACTTGGGTGCTCTTTGGTCCAAGGTCAAAAATCTTTGGTGTAGAAGGAGAAAAAGGAGAAAAAAAAATATCTCCCACTGAAGAAGGCCTCCAAACTTAAAATGTCTTTATTAAATAGACATATCCACAGAGGACTTGTTTTAAAAAGACATTTTTAAGTTTGGAGGACCTTCTTCTTGGTCACCTTCTTCTTGATATTTTTTTCTCCTTTTTCTCCTTCTACACCACAGATTGTTATTGCACCTGCTTTTGCACTACAATTTTACCAAGACTGATTTGTGTCAATCAAATACAGAGGTTTTCACTTTCTCTTTATCTCTTTAACAAATGAAAGAAAATAATGCGCATAATTATTCTTAAGAGATTTAAAAGATCAAACCTGCTGCAAAAGGATGAAGCTGAATGTCCACCCAGCATGTAAGCAGCTACCCAAATATCACTCATGTCTTTCTAAGACATTTTGCTGCATCTATATTTGATGGATTGCACTCACTTCTCGGAAGCACAGAATTTACTAGTGACTTTTGACAATCAGTTGAGCTGTGCTGTGAAAAAGTGTTTGCCCCCTTCCCAATTTCTTTGGACCAGGTCAACTGTTGTCATGGTGCACCATCCGTCGTCCGTCCATCAACTTTTTCTCAAATTCTACCAGGCAGATTTGGATCACACTTGGTAATGTTCCTCTCACAGCCCAGACCAGGTGTTGTTATTTATCAACTTGATTTGGAATCCAGTATGGCCGTCCTCGCCTCTGATTTGCTGACATATTTTGGACTTCTTTTCCAGTTCCAATGGTCGGATTTGGATCAGACATTGCTAATTTGTCTTGTGGTCCTGCAATCTCATATTGTAGACACAAAGTTATTGACACAAAGTTATATGTCTTGGTCATTAATGGCAATGCAGCTCATGAGTTGCCTATTTGTTCAGTACAGTAATTCAATTAATTGTATGATTTTTAATCAGAAACAGGTTCAGAGGTAACTGCATTTTGGTAGCGTTACTGGTTGTAGACCCATTAAGGCGTATGAGGCCGATTGGACGCCAACACAGAAAAAATATACCCTTTTGTGAGGTACAGAAGCTTCGAAAAACATTGACGTCTTATGCTACCATTAATAAGGATAGGAAAATTCTTGGCAACTGCTGCAATGAACACTTACGCAAACAGGGGAAATGGATAGTACTGACTGATCCTCGCAACTAAACTAATTAAATTGTTAATTAGGAAATGTAATTGGAACGGGTTTGGAGAAGAAATGCCTTTAAGGCGAGGTGAGAGCAGGCCTATCATCTTTCCGATGGAAAGTCCCGGGTGGAAGAGGTCAAAAGGATCCTAGTTTCACATATAGAGGAACTGTAAAGTATAACGTAATGCTTTTCATGAAGAGAATGAAATGTATTAAGCCATACTTGTTCATTGATCATTTTTTTTCCATTATCTCTTTTCTCATGTCCTAACATGTTCTCCTAGCATGCTTTCCCCTGAAATTAATTCATGTTCCTTCCAAGAAAAGAAAAAATCTGAAGATTTCCATTGAGCTGAACAGCTCAGTTTTGTGCAATGGAAACAAATGGCTCCTATTCTTAAGTTGTTGCGACATACTCTATCTAGGGACTGAAGTTTTTATATTCGGCTCATTTTAAAATCCAGTATGGTCGCCATGGTGTCTGATTGGCTGACAAATTTTGTTACATCTTCTATTGTTCCACCAGTCAGAATTGGATTAGAATTAGTGCACATCTGTCTCATGGCCTTGACCAAGTTCTGTCATTTTTTTTGGCTAAATTTAGAATCAAATACTGCCCACTGGTCTGATTGGCTGATGCATTTTTGAATTCCTCTATCATTCTACTGATCAGATTTAGATTAGACTTGATGGACATTTTTGCCTCATTCATTGCTCTGACCATGCTTTGCTATTTTTGGCTCAATTAGGAATCCGATATGGCCGCCCTAGTCCCTGATTGGCTGACACATTTTTGACTTCTCCCATTTCGGTGCTCAGATTTGGATCAGACTTGATAGACATTTTTATCTCTTGATTAGACTTGGTTCATGTTTGCCGCTTGCATCTTTATTTTTTGGTTCGATTTGGAATCCAGTATGGCCATCCTGGACTCTGATTGATGGACACATTTTCAACTTGCTTTCTAGTTCTACAAGGCAGATTTGGATCAGACTCCATACAATTGCTCCTCTCATGGCCCTCACAAAGTTTTTTCATTTTTTGGCGTGATTTAAAATCCAATAAGGGTGTGGACTGGGAGTCTTCATGATGCTATGAGACTCTCATGAGCTGTGCGAGATCCAACATGGCGGCACGCCGCCAAATAATTCTTAAACACAGTGTCACTTTCAATCTGCCAATTTAATATAAGCCCCTCTGAAATACACTTTGCTTATACATATCACTGGCTAGGTTTATTTTCAGCGACTTGAAGGCAGCACAATCACAACTCTGAAGAGCTGGATGACTTACTGTATTACATTGACAACTGCTATAATTGTCTTGTTGCAATGCCTAAGCAAAGCACTTCACCACCTTCGACTAAGAGGTATCATCCAGAGGATTCTCTAAGCAGCGGGGCTCCTTGCCGAGTTCCAATTTCGGAGACATTCTATCTACTATTATCAAGAAACTTGACAGTTTAAAAGCCCGACTGGCTTTGGTTAAAACACGTCCTCCCACACTGTGGGAGAGCCTTGAATACATCCAGGTGCAGGTGCTTACATTAATGTCTGAAAACCTTTCCCAGAAGTCATCCGTTGTCGCACTCACCAAGGGGATAGCTGTTAGCTATTGAAAACAAATTCATTAAGGAAAATGCTCTTGTCCTTCAGGCCCACAGTAAGAGGGACAGATTGGTCCCCTGGGGTTTCCTGGAGCGGACCAAGGAATATATGGTGGCCACTATACAAAAATTCATGATCAAATAAATGAAACTGTCCCCAGACATGGTTCTAAACATCACGTCGCATCGGGTTCACAGCTGAGGAGGTAGAAGGTTGGATAATCAATGCCCTGGACCCATTATGGAAAAATTTGAATACTTGTGTCATGGTTTGGGAGGTGTGCGTGTGTTTAGGACTTCTCTTTGAGGCTCTCGTCCCGGGACAAAATTGAATTCCTTTTCAATTGGATTCTTTACCCAGCTGGCTGATTGAACTTGGGCGGCGCCTCCCTGGACGCTATATAAGCCGGAAGTCCACCATGCCTCCTTCGCTAGAGTGTCTGTTTGTAGTTATGGACTTTAGCTGAAGATATCTGTATTAAGGATTTATGTGCCTTTGTATCTTCTCTATCCTTTGTGTCGCACTATTTAAGATGCCTTGTTTTTCTCGGCTCCCCAAGATACTTCTCCTTTTTTCTCTCTCACTTTGCTTTCGTTTTATCGGATGTTTGGACGTCCTTTTGGAAGCGTGAGGAGTGTCCCTGTCGTATGGTCTGTATTATTCTCTGTATTTGTATTGTGTCCGTGCTGCTCTATTTCCCTCTTGCCGCTGCACTTTGCCTCTCAATTCTACCGGCCATTACAGAACACTCTAGCCAGCTTTGGAGTCGCCATTAATGGCTGTGCTGGAGGGAATTGTTGCTAGTCAACAATCGATCCTTGCTGGTTATGGCGAGGGCCTCACTTACTTAAATAATCAGCAGGCAGAGCTGACGGATAAGATTCGCCTGCAGGAGACTGCTATTAAGAGACAGGAAAATATCTTAAGTCTCACTGAGTGTACTAGAGCGTTGACCACTCAGCTCACCCAAGATGTTTCACAAACACAAACTACACACTTTCCCCGACAGCCTAAACTTCAGTTACCCCCAAGATATGAAGGCGAGGCAGGGAAATGCAAAGATTTCATCGCTCAATGTGAAATATTTTTTATAACGCAACCCTCACGATTCTCTAATGAAGAGTCACGCATTGCGTTTATTTTATCCCTGTCAGCTGGTACAGCTCTCACTTGGGTGGGACCACTCATTCGTGCTAGATCACCGGTGGTAAACTCTGTCGATAATCTGGTGGGGGAAATGATTTCAGTATTCGATAAGGACGTTTGTGGTCAGGACGCAGCTACGCGTCTTATGCATTTGAGGCAGGGCTCTATGAGTGTTGCAGATTTCTCCATTGCTTTCTGTTCTCTCGCTACAGAGACAGGGTGACCAGAGGCACCTCTCATGACAGTTTTTATTCACGCTTTGGCGGAGGAGGTTAAGGACACTCTGGCGACATTAGACCCTTGCGTTTCTTTAGATTTGTTGGTTCGTACTGCAGTGCGAGTTGATAATTGTATCCGCGAAAGAAGCAAGCAGAAACGAACTGCTCGGGCTCATACTAGCAAATGGGTCAATTCTCCCAAGATACACACAGCCCCAGCTCCGCCCTTTGAATTTCCCACTGTTAGTCAGCCTATGCAGATTGACGGTTCATATGAGAGCCAGGTTCGTAAGCCTGATCGCAGACGAATAATCTGTCATCATTGTAGCAAACCGGAACATATTCGTCCACGTTGCCCCGAGCTTAAAGGGAAACGGGAAGGCCCTTGGCGGTATGGGGGGGCATTAGAGGGACAGACCCAATTTCCCTTTCGAACATTTATTTCTGTAGAATTGACTGTGGGGAGACAGAAAATATTTGGTGAGGCTTTTTTGGACTCTGGTGCCATGGATTGTTTTATGGATGTGGAGTAGGCTAGGAAACATTCCATTCCCATCTGTCCTCTTTTACATTCATGCGCTGTCGGGTCCTTGGACGGTCACCCACTGGAAGCTGGACTTAAAACCGAGGCCTCTGAATTATTGACTATGTTCATCCCATTTGGTGGTCATTCAGAGGAAGTCCAGTTTTTATGATCAGTTCCCCTGTTTTCCCTTTGGTCTTAGGACACTCTTGGCTACTAAAACATAGGCCACACATATTTTGGGGCAGTCAGAATAGCCCGGTCGTCCAGTGGGGCACTGGTTATAGGTCCCACTGTAGGGAGAGTTTGGCATGTCACCCCGGACGTCAACCTATGGGGGAGGCTGACGCCTGAAGCGATTCTGAGGAGGTTGTCTCACCCAACCCTGCTAATATAGAAAAAGGGGCAGAGGAGGGGTTGGAGTGGGATCCTCAATTTGACTGGCAGCAGCCAGAGGAGAATTGCAATTCAGAGGATTTCTCTGACTCGGCGTCAGTCATAGAGACGGAAGGTTCCGAACAGGGTGAGAATTTTGGGGGCCGCTCAGAACTTTTGTCTGCCTCCCAATGTTCCTAACAATTATGCTGATCTCGCGAAGGTTTTTAGCAAGCAACGGGCTTCGACTTTACCTCCTCATCGTACATACGATTGCGAGATAAATCTCCACCCTGATACCACTCCCCCCAGGGCTTCATTATACTCACTGTCAGGGCCTGAGCGAAAGGCCATGCGAGAATATATTCAGGAGGCTCTGGCTAATGGATTTATTCAGCCTTCCACGTCTCCTGCTGGAGCGGGGTTCTTTTCTGTGGGAAAAAAAGATGGCGGTTTGAGACCCTGTATTGATTACAGGGGCTTGAATAATATCACCATTAAAAACCGATACCCCCTTCCATTGATGAACTCTGCATTTGAACATCTGCAGAAGGCGTCGTTTTTTACCAAGCTAGATCTCCAGAATGCTTATAACTTGGTTCGGATCCGGAATAGGGACGAGTGGAAAACGGCATTTAATATGCATGACGGGTACTATGAATATTTGGTCATGCTTTTTGGATTGGTTAATGCCCCCTCTGTGTTCCAGGCACTCGTTAATGACGTCCTCCAAGAGATGTTGGAGAAATTCATCTTTGTCTACCTCGACGATTTTCTGATTTTTTCTTCAACTCTTTCAGAGCATAAACAACATGTCAGACAAGTGCTTGAGGCCGTCCATAAAGCCAAGCTTTTTTTCAAGGCTGAAAAATGCATTTTTCATGCCAAGACAGTCTCGTTCCTTGGCTTCATTGTATCTGAAGGGTCGGTCCGCATGGACTCGGACAAGGTGGCAGCGGTCAGGAATTAGCCTGCCCCTTAAAATGCCAAGGAGGTTCAACGGTTTTTGGGCTTTGCTAATTTTTATAGAAGGTTTATCCACAATTTTAGTGCAGTAGCTGCCCCCATTATTGCGCTCACTAAGAAGAATACCTCCTCGTCGTTTTCCTTGGTCTCCAGCAGCTGAGGCTGCTTTTCAGGAGTTTAAGAAACGATTTAGCACGGAGCCCATTCTCATTTTGCTCGACCCCTCCCTACCATTTGTGGTGGAGGTGGATGCTACGAAGGTCGGGGTGGGTGCCATTTTGTCCCAGCGCCCCCTTCGGGACAATAGGTTGCACCCATGCGCCTACTTCTCCCGGTCGTTGTTGGCGGCCGAACAGGATTACAACATTGGTGACTGGGAGTTTTTAGCTGTCAAGTTGGCGTTAGAAGAGTGGCACCATTGGTTGGAGGGGGCTGAACATCCGTTTGTGGTTTGGACAGATCATAAGAATCTCCAATATATCCAACAGACTAAGCGACGTAATTCCCGGCAGGCGCAGTGGTCGTTGTTTTTCCAATCGCTTTAACTTCACGTTAACTTACTGCCCTGGCTCCAAAAACATCATGCCTGATGCCTTGTCGCGGATTTACAACTGCTCTGGTTGCGATCCGATTCCTGAGTCGGTTATTCTGGCAACTCAGATTGTGGCTCCAATTCAGTGGGACGTTGAGTTTGTTGTGTGGGATGCCTTGAGGTCCGATTCCGGTCCTGGTGGGGAGCTGCCTGGCTGTTTGTTTGTTACGGTAGCGGTACGGTCCAAAGTTCTCCAGTGGGGGCACTTTTCTCACCTGGCGGGTCATCCGGGGGTTCATCGGACCAAGCAGTTCTTGGCCCGACATTTTTGGTGGCCCAACATGATTGAGGACATCCTGGAATTTGTGGCGGCGTGCTGTATCTGCGCTAGGAACAAGGTTTCCCATCTCCCACCCTCTGGTCTGTTGCGGCCTTTGCCTGTCCCCAAGCGCCCGTGGAGCCATATCGCTCTAGATTTTGTTACGGGGCTGCCTATTTTGAAGGCAACACTGTCATCTTGGTCGTGGTCAACCACTTTTCTAAGGCCGCCCACTTTATTGCCCTGCCTAAGCTTCCTTCGGCACAGGAGACGGCCCTTCTTGTTTTGGACCATGTGTTCCAGCTGCATGGTCTCCCTCAGGATGTGGTCTCTGATCGGGGCCCACAATTTACGCCTAAATTCTGGTGTGCTTTCTGCAACCAGTTAGGGGCCATCGTGAGCCTTTCGTCTGGTTTCCACCCTGAGACTAACGGGCAGACAGAGTGAATTAACCAGTCGCTGGAGAATACACATCATGTTTAGTGGCTGACAACCTGTCTTCGTGGAGTGGTTTTTGGCATGGGCCGAATACTCCCATAATTCACTCTGTAACTCCTCCACAGGCCTTTCCCCGTTTGAGGCTCAGTTGGGTTATCAACCTCCACTGTTTCCGGAGACTGAGAGGAATTCAGAGGGTTCCCTCGGTCAATTGCTTCGTTCAGCATTGTCGGTCGGTCTGGGCCAGGGTCCGGTCCTCTCTGTGCTCTGGGCAGAAACAGAAGACCGCCACTGATAGAAGGCGCCGTTTGGCCCCATCTTATCGGGTTAGCCAAAGAGTTTTGCTTTCCACTTAGGACCTTCCTTTAAAAGTGGAGTCATGGAAATTGGCTCCCCGCTTCATTGGTTCTTTCAAGATTTTGCGGAGGATCAACCCTGTCACCGTCCGTTTAAAGCTCCCTAGATCCTTGCACATCCACCTCTCTTTTCATGTCTCCCGGCTTAAATCGGTTAGCACTAGTGTCCTGGCACCTGTCGACAAACCCCCCCCACCGCTGCGGATGATTGAGGGGACCGGGGCTCGGTATACACCGTGCATCATATTCTGGCCAAGAGGCGTGTTGGTTGTGGGGCCCAGTTTTAGTTAAATGGGAGGAATATGGTCCTGAGGAGCGGTGCTGGGTCCCTTCTCGGGATATCCTGGATCCCACACTTATCTCAGAGTTTTGTGCACGGGGTTCTCTGGGAACATCCGGAGCCGTTCCTTAGGGGGGGGGTCCTGTCATGGTTTGGTGGAGTGCGTGTGTTTAGGACTTTTCCTTGAGGCTCTCCTCCCGGGATGAGATCAAATTCCTTTTCAATTGGATTCTTTACCCAGCTGGCTGATTGAACTTGGGCGGCACCTCCCCGCACTCTATATAAGCCGGAAGTCCGCCACGCCTCCTTCGCTAGAGTGTCTGTTTGTAGTTTTGCACTTTAGCCGAAGATATCTGTAGTAAGGATTTATGTGCCTTTGTATCTTCTCTATCCTTTGTGTCCCACTATTTAAGGTGCCTTGTTTTTCTCGGCTCCCCAAGATACTTCTCCTTTTTTCTCTCTCGCTTTGCTTCCGTTTAATCGGATGTTTGGACGTCCTTTTGGAAGCGTGAGGATTGTCCCTGTCGTATGGTCTGTATTATTTTCTGTATTTGTATTGTGTCCATGCTGCTCTATTTCCCTCTTGCCGCTGCACTTGGCCTCTCAATTCTACCGGCCATTTCAACTTGAAAGAAAAAGAGTGAGTGAAGTGAACTGGAAGGGAATTAAAGAGCATGGATTTCAGCACTAAGGATCAGTTCCCCAAAGAGGTTCTGAATGGCTGCAAGAAGTTATTCCCCATCAAGAAAAAATTCATTAACAGTGGAGCCTGAGTGGATATTGCAGTCGATAAGCTGTATGTGAATGGCCAGCTTTACCGTGAAAATGATATTCCCCCCTGGCTCTTTTTATCCCTTATCTAGCTGTTAGTTTCCTCACCTCTCTCACGGTAATGTGATTCATTCCAACTCACCGCTGAGGTAAGCATTTCTAAAATATAGACAGCTAATCAACAAAACAATAACTTCTATGAGTCAATTTGGTATATTTGTCTATGTAGGTGGTGTGTGGTGCATGTGTGGTTGCACACCTAAGTTCTTTAATATGTTCTCTGCTTGGATGTGCTGTTACATGTCTTTTATGGCAGGCATGGGGTTGTACTGAGATTGTACCACAGGTAACACAGCCGTATGCTTAGCGAAGCAAAGGTTTTCTGCTTTCATTAAAAATATATGCAGCTTACTCTTAACTTATGATTGACTTGAAACAGCCAATTCCCCCCGTTGCTATAATGAAATAGTGCGTTTGTGGAATCGTTCAGTTTCATCGCATTACAAGAGCTGCTGTTAACATTACTTATTCCACAGCATCATACGTGCTCGGACAGTCATTTTGCTGTTATTACCACTTTTGCTAAAGATGGGAGACTCATCCCTGCAATACCCGCAAATTATATTTTTAAGTAGATGACACTATTTTATACAGTTCTGTAAAATCAATTCAATTAGCCCTCGAAAACCTACAAATCTATTTTAATGCCCTACAGTCTGCGCTTCTAAATCTTAAAATTGTTCTGAATGCAGAAAAATCAAAGCTCATGCTCTTCTCCAGATCTAAGAATGTCGAAGATGGTCTTCACATCTACACTTTAAATGGAACAATGATCGAAAAGGTCCACCAATATAGAAAATACTTGGGCATCTGGATTGATGACAAATTTAATTTTAAAACTCATATAGACTACCTAAGTCATAAAGTAAAGATGCAACTTGGTTTTTTGTATAGAAACAAGTCTAGTTTTCCATACAATAGTAGAAAAAGCATAGTGGAAGCCACCTTTATGTCTGTACTTCACTATGGTGATGTGATCTATAGACACGCCCCTATCAATAACCTTAAATATCTGGAAGTTGTCTATCATTCAGCTCTCGGATTTATAACTAATGATCCGTACGGTACCCATCACTGTTACTTATATCAGAAGGTGGGCTGTCCCTCTCCCTCTGTTAGGAGAGATCAGCATTTTCACTTATTTATTTACAACCCAATTCCAAAATAGTTGGGACGAAGTGTAAATTGTGAATAAAATCAAAATGCAATGACCTTTAGATCACATGAGCCAATATGTTATTTACAATGGAACACAGATAACATTTCAAATGTTGAAAGTGAGACATTTTACATTTTTATCCACAAAAATAGCTCATTTCAAATTTTCTGGCTGCAACAGGTCTCAAAAAAGTTGGAACACAGGCAAAAAAGGGCTGAAAAAGCATGCAATTGTAATGATTCTGCCTTGCCTGACCATGTTCTGCCCATGATTCTGCTCTGACCATGTTTTGATTATGATTCTGATTCCATGCCATGTTTTGTTCTTGGTTTGTCTGTATGTCTGCCATATTCCATTACCTCAGTTAGATTCCGGTTCTTGCTTTGTTTCTTGCCATGCATTGCACGTCGTCTCCCCTGTCTGGTCTCATGTCATGTGACTGCTCATTGCCCCAGTATTACGTGCCACACTTTCGGGTGATTTCATGGTTTCTGGGATTTCAATTATTCCTTCTACTCTCGTTTGCTTCCTTCGCCTTGCTGTTCTATCATTACTAACAGTACTAACAGTTTGTTATTTTAGTTAAAGATACTAACCAAGACTAACATTGTTTATAGTACTAACTAACTAACCAGCACTAGGGATTGTATAGCTGCACTTTACTAATTGACTAACGAGCTCTCAGCATTCGCCCTATTCTAGTCTCCGCCCCTTGTCTTTACTCAATCTACTTTGCTGCGCTTCAGCGGATCCTCCGCACCTGTGAGACACTGTTCTGCCTCTCATTATCTGTGCACGTTAGAACTCCCTAACTGGAGCCGTATGTTTGTCAATAGGCTGTCTGTGTGATTCCCGTCCGTGTCTTGGCTTTCGCCAATTTCCGTGGTTAGGGTTTCCCTCATGTGATTCCCCAATTGTAATTAGCCTGATCCAGCTCACCTGTTCCATATCATGGCATGTGACTTCCCCTACGTGTATTTAAGCAGTCTTTTCACAACCAACCTCTGTCAGAACGTTTCCTTTAGTTTGCCTGTGCTACAATCATTTATGCCTTGTACTCTTTGTGATTCTTTTCTGACTGGACCGTCCCCGTTTGTGATTTTGGCTCTGATTTGGATTTGTTTGCATCTGTGTACCGAACCTTTTTTGCCCGACCACGAGTTTTGTGTTTGCTGCCCTGTTTACAACTTGGATTACGTCCCTGGGATTCTGATTCTTGGATTGTGGACTTTGTACTGTTGCTTCCTGCTCTGCAGGGATTCACCCCCATTCCTAATAAAACACAAGTTTTTTGGATTGCTCGGTTCTCGCGTCTGGTTCCTGAGCGTAACCTCACATTGCGTTCTGACCAGCATGGAACCAGCGAGTATCCAACCTCTACAGGCTGCAGTAAAGGAACAGGGCGCTCAGCTTAATTTTCAACAGCAGCAGCTGGGGTCCATGATGCAACACATGCAGACCATGTCCCACCAGATGGCAGACCTCACCCCCTCCATTCAAGGTGCACAGTCCCTCTAAGCTCCCCAGCAACCCACATCCACCACTCCTGCTCCCGTGCCAGTGCTTGCTACTGCCCCACTTGCTCCGCTCCACGAACCATGCCTGCCTCCTCCAGTGAAGTATGATGGCGAAACTGGATCCTGCCGCGCCTTCCTGACCCAATACAAACTGATTTTCAGCCTTCAGCCCGCCACCTTCCCCTTTGAGCGATCCCGCGTGGCATACATCATCACACAGCTAACCAAACAGTGGGCTACGTCAGCCTAGGAGGCAGGGCTACCTTGTGTCCAAACATCCGACCTGTTGGAGGAGGAGATGAAGCGAGTATTCGATCGCTCCAGGCACGGGCATGAGGCTGGGAGAGAAATCCTCCGCATCCGCCAAGGTGGTCGTTCAGTCTCCGATCATGCTTTTGAGTTCCAGACCCTGGCTACCAACAGCAAGTGGCAAGAGAGGGCCCTCTATGATGCCTTCCTCAATGGCCTGTCGGAGCGGATCAAAGATGAGCTTCTCCCACTTGACCTGCCCGAAAACCTGGACCTGATCATTGAACTGGCCATCCGTATTGATGCGCAATTGGAGGAACGAAAACGGTCCACCTACAGTGCCAGAACCTCAAGATCTCCGGTGATGACCCCTTCTCCACCTCAGGCTGATGCTAGATCTAAACCTCCCCTCGAATCAGAGTCCATGCAGTTGGGCCGAACCAGGCTCACTAATGAGGAGAGGGACCGCAGGCGGAGAAATCGGGTTTGTTTTTACTGCGGCGAGGCCGGACACTTCATCTCACGGTGTCCAGTAAAAGACCACACCCACTAGCGAGGAGAGGAGCGTTAGTGGGCGTTATTCCGGTTGATCACTCCTCGAAGAACTGCACCTGCTTCCCTGTTTCCCTGGAGTGGAGTGGAGGAGGGAGGAAGACTACCGCTCTGATTGATTCTGGCACGGAAGAAAATTTCATTGACCAGGAGGTTGCCCAGAGATGGGGCATTCCTATTGAAAAGATCTTCCCTAATCATGTTGCTAACTCCCTCAACGGCCAGAAGATTGGTCACATTACCCACGTCACTGGTCCAATCAAACTGCGGATTTCAGGAAACCATCAAGAGTCAATCAGGCTCTACCTCATCCAGTCTCCACATGCCCCAGTCGTCCTTGGGCACCCCTGGATGGCAAGACACCTGCCTGAGGTCGATTGGGGAAAGCACAAGATTAAGGGTTGGAGCCCCAGTTGCGCTCAGTCCTGCCTAAGTGATGCTCTCGATCATGTCCCTGCTTCCCTCCCGGAAGAGATTCCTAACCTGGAGAAGGTTCCCCTAGAATTCCATGACCTGAAGGAGGTGTTCTCCAAGTCTCGGGCCACCTGCCTGCCCCCGCATAGACCCTATGACTGCGTCATTGACCTGAAGCCTGGTACTATGCCCCCCAGAGGTCGTCTGTTCTCCTTGTCTCGCCCTGAAACCCTGGCCATGGAAAAATACCTGAGTGAGTCCCTCACGGCTGGCATCATTTGCCCCTCCTCATCTCCGACTGGTGCTGGTTTCTTTTTTGTGGGCGAGAAGGACGGATCCTTACGGACCTGTATTGATTACAGGGGGCTCAATGAAATCACAGTTAAAAATAGATACCCACTACCTCTCATGAATACTGCCTTCGACCTCCTCCAGGGGGCGAAAATCTACACCAAGCTGGATTTGCGCAATGCTTACCATCTGGTTTGCATCCGAGAGGGGGATGAGTGGAAGACAGCATTTAACACCCCCACGGGGCACTGGAAATATCTAGTTCTTCCCTTCGGCCTTACTAACGCCCCAGCTGTCTTCCAAAATCTTGTAAACGATGTGTTACGTGACATGATTAACAAGTTTGTATTTGTCTACCTTGATGACATCTTAATCTTTTCCAAGTCACAAGAGGAACACGCTCGCCATGTCCGCCAAGTCCTCAAACGCCTGCTTGAGAATCGCCTGTTTGTCAAAGCAGAGAAATGTGAGTTCTCTGTCCAGACCACCTCCTTCCTGGGATACATCATTTCCCCCGGCACCATTCGCATGGACCCTGTCAAGATCAAGGCTGTTACTGATTGGCCCAGACCTACGGACCGTAAGTCTATTCAACGCTTCCTGGGGTTTGCTAATTTTTATAGACGATTTATTCGTAACTACAGTTCTGTAGCTGCACCCCTTACTGCCCTTACCTCCAACAAGGTCAAGTTTCAATGGTCTGAGGAAGCTGAAAGAGCATTTAAAGATCTCAAGACCCGTTTCACCTCTGCCCCTATCCTAACCATTCCTGATCCTAAGCTCCAGTTCATTGTAGAGGTTGACGCCTCCAACGTAGGAGTCGGGGCGGTCCTCTCCCAGAGATTGCCCGAGGATGGCAAGATCCACCCGTATGCCTTCTTTTCCCGCTGCCTGAATCCCTTGGAACGTAATTATGACATCGGCAACCGAGAATTGTTGGCGGTCAAGCTGGAGTTGGAGGAGTGGAGGCAGTGGCTGGAGGGGAGCCGAACTTCCGTTTCTCGTTTGGACTGACCACAAGAATCTGGAGTACCTCCAGTCCGCCAAGAGACTTAACCCCCGACAAGCCAGGTGGCCGCTATTTTTCTCTCGTTTTAATTTTCACCTTACTTATCACCCCGGCAGCAAGAATGTTAAACCAGATGCCTTGTCCCGCTGCTTCGAGGTGGATAACGAAGAGCCCAGCCCAGAAACCATCCTCCCTAAGGAGAGTTTCGTTAATGCTATTGAGATGGACATTGAGAGGGAGGTGAGAAATGCCCAAAATAATTCTGCTGCACCCAGCACCTGTCCCGATCACTGCCTATTTGTACCAGTTAACCTGCGCCCCCGAGTCCTGGACTGGGGGCATGCTTCTAACTTCTCTTGCCACCCAGGAATCCGTTGCACGCTTGACTTCATTACACATTGCTTCTGGTGGTCTGGAATCAATCAAGACGTCCAGAATTATGTTGCTGCCTGCTCGGTCTGTGCCCAGGGAAAGGTATCACATCACGGCTTGTTACAACCCCTGCCCACTCCTCACTGCCCTTAGTCACACATCGCATTAGATTTCATCGCTGGTCTTCCCCCATCCAATCACTTCACTACTATCCTCACCATTGTCGATAAGATTTTCTAAAGCCGTCCATTTCGTTCCCCTCACTAAACTCCCTTCTGCCCAAGAAACTGCCAACCTCATTATCCAGCACGTCATTAGACTCCACGGTATCCCCACAGACATCACATCCAATCGCGGATCCCAATTCACAGCCAAATTCTGGAAATCATTCTGTAACTCACTAGGCACATCAGTCAGTTTATCATCCGGTTTTCATCCCCAGACCAACGGCCAGACCGAGCGGGCCAATCAATGCATAGAGACTGTTTTAAGATGCATTTGTCTTAAGAACCCCTCGTCCTGGAGCCACCAACTTCCCTGGGCAGAATATGCCATCAACAGTCACACCTCCACTGCCTCCGGGCTATCCCCATTTAAAGCATGTCTTGGCTATCAACCCCCTTTGTTTCCCTGCCAGGAGGATGAGGTGGCTGTCCCTTCTGCTCGTGAGTTCTTTCGTCGCTGCAGACGCACCTGGAAGAGTACCCGGGAGGCGCTGCTCAGGTCGGTGGCCCGCATGAAAGCCCTGGCGGACAAGAAACGCACTGCCGCCCCATCCTACCGACCTGGGCAGCGAGTTTGGTTGTCATCCAAGGACATTCCCTTAAGGGGGAATGGGGGTAAACTATTCCCCAAGTTTATTGGCCCCTTTACCATCGAGAAAGTGCTTAGTCCCACTGCTGTTCGCCTCCGTCTGCCCCTTTCCATGCGCCGCATTCATCCAACATTTCATGTGTCTCAAATTAAACCTGCTGTTTCCCACCCCCTGTCTTCTGGTCCTGATCCCCCACCACCCACCCGCATCATCGACGGAGGTGAAGCCAACACTGTTCGCACTCTGCTGGACTGTCGTCGCAGAGGGCGAGGATTTCAATATTTAGTCGACTGGGAAGGCTACGGACCGGAACACCGTAGCTGGATTCCCTCCCGCTACATATTGGACAAGTCTTTGATCACGGACTTTCATGCTGTTCACCCTAGACCTACCAGGTGAAACGCCAGGAGGCGTTTCGTGGGGGTACTGTTATGATTCTGCCTTGCCTGACCATGTTATGCCCATGATTCTGCTTTGTCTGACCATGTTTTGATTATGATTCTGATTCCATGCCATGTTTTGTTCTTGCTTTGTCTGTATGTCTGCCATATTCCATTACCTCAGTTAGATTCCGGTTCTTGCTTTGTTTCTTGCCATGCATTGCACGTCGTCTTCCCTGTCTGGTCTCATGTCATGTGACTGCTCATTGCCCCAGTATTACGTGCCACACTTTCGGGTGATTTCATGGTTTCTGGGATTTCAATTATTCCTTCTAATCTTGTTTGCTTCCTTCGCCTTGCTGTTCTATCATTACTAACAGTACTAACAGTTTGTTATTTTAGTTAAAGATACTAACCAAGACTAACATTGTTTATAGTACTAACTTACTAACCAGCACTAGGGATTGTATAGCTGCACTTTACTAATTGACTAACGAGCTCTCAGCATTCGCCCTATTCTAGTCTCCGCCCCTTGTCTTTACTCAATCTACTTTGCTGCGCTTCAGCGGATCCTCCGCACCTGTGAGACACTGTTCTGCCTCTCATTATCTGTGCACTTTAGAACTCCCTAACCGGAGCCGTATGTTTGTCAATAGGCTGTCTGTGTGATTCCCGTCCGTGTCTTAGCTTTCGCCCATTTCCGTGGTTAGGGTTTCCCTCATGTGATTCCCCAATTGTAATTAGTCTGATCCAGCTCACCTGTTCCCTATCATAGCATGTGACTTCCCCTACGTGTATTTAAGCAGTCTTTTCACAACCAACCTCTGTCAGAACGTTTCCCTTGGTTTGCCTGTGCTACAATCATTTATGCCTTGTACTCTTTGTGATTCTTTTCTGACTGGACCGTCCCCGTTTGTGATTTTGGCTCTGATTTGGATTTGTTTGCATCTGTGTACTGAACCTTTTTTGCCCGACCCAGTTTTTGTGTTTGCTGCCCTGTTTACAACTTGGATTACGTCCCTGGGATTCTGATTCTTGGATTGTGGACTTTGTACTGTTGCTTCCTGCTCTGCGGGGGTTCACCCCCATTCCTAATAAAACACAAGTTTTCTGGATTGCTTGGTTCTCGCGTCTGGTTCCTGAGCGTAACCTCACAACAATATATAAGAGAATCAGCTGAAAGAACATTTAGCAAGTAATTACATTAACTGGCATCAGGTGATTGGCTATAAAAGAGATGTCTTAGAGAGGCTGAGTCTCTCAGAAGTAAAGATGGCCAGAGGCGCTCCAACCCACGAAGGCTTGCGTAAAAAAAATTGTGGAATACTTTAAAAATAATGTTCCTCAACGTCAACTTGCAAAGGCTTTGAAGGTCTCATCATCAACAGTGCATAACATCATCTAAAGATTCAGAGAAACTGGAAAAATCTCTGTGCATAAGGGACAAGGCCGAAGACCTTTACTGGATGCCCGTGATCTTCGGGCCCTCAGACGCCACTGCATCACTCACCAGCATGATTCTGTCATTGACATTACTAAATGGGCCCAGAAATACTTAAAGAAACCACTATCAGTAAACTCAGTCCGTCATGCCATCCACAGATGCCACCTAAAACTCTATCATGCAAAAAGGAAGCTATTGTTGAGCATGATCCAGAAGCGCCGCCGTGTTCTGTGGGTCAAGGCTCATTTAAAATGGACTGTAGCAAAGTGGCAAAGTGTCCTGTGGTCAGATGAGTCCAAATTTGACATTCTTGTTGGAAAGCATGGGCGTTGTGGCCTCCGGGTTAAAGAGGAGAAAGACCACCCCTCCTGTTATCAGCGTTCAGTTCAAAAGCCAGCATCTCTGATGGTATGGGGATGCATTAGTGCATATGGTGTGGGACACTTGCATGTTTTAAAAAGCACCATGAATGCTGAAAGGTATATAAAGGTTTTAAAGCAACATGTGCTCCCCTCCAGATGACATCTATTCCAAGGAAGGCCTTGTGCATTTCAGCGGGACAGTGCAAAATCACATACTGCAGCTATTACAACAGCATGGCTTCATAGTAGAAAAGTCCGTGTGCTGAACTGGCCTGCCTGCAGTCCTGATCTTTCACCGATTTAGAACATTTGGCACATAAAGGAGACCCAGAACTCTCCAGCAGCTGGAAGCCTGTATTAAACAAGACCGGGATCAAATTCCAAAGGCTAAACTCAAGGAACTTGTCTCCTCAATGCTCAGACGCCTCCAATCTGTGTTAAAAAGAAGAGGAGATGCTACACCATGGTAAACAGGCCCCTGTCCCAACTTTTTTGAGACCTGTAGCAGCCATCAAGTTTGAAATGAGCTCATTTTGTGGATAAAATTGTAAAATTTCTGTTTCAACATTTGCTATGTTATCTCTGTTCTATTGTGAATACAATACTGGCTGATGTGATTTGAAAGTCATAGCATTTTGATTTTATTCACAATTTACACTTTGTCCCAACTATTTCGGAATTGGGGTTGTACAAATGATTATTGGAAAAGTTACCACCCTATTTGTCAGCACTTTTGTGCCAAAGCCACTCAAATCACAATATCCGTTCTCAGGACTGGCTGACACTGTATGTTCCACTAGTTAGTAAATACAGAGCTAGGAAAGACGGCCTTCAGATATTCCGCCCCACTAGCATGGAATAATTTGCAAAAAAAACTTAAACTGGACAAATAGATTTCACCTGGGCAATTCAAAGATTTGATTAGAGGTTTTATTGATCTTAAGTGTCATTGTTTTACGTAAGTATTTCATTTCTTTGTTTACGATATATCTTTTTTTTATTGTTTTGTCTTTTAACATGGTTATTTTTACTGTACTTTGATTTTACTCCTATTCTGTACTGAGGTCTCACTTGCAAGTGAGATCTTGATCTCAATGTGACCTCCTGATTAAATAAAGTATGTATCCATGCTGTATGCATGATATTACTAGCTGTCATTTCTGATGTCTGCAACTTTGTGACAAAAGTGGCCATTAAATTTTGCCTGGAATTCATAGGAGTGCAGTCACAGGAAAATAATGTACTCCACTGGGATGTTCTTCTACCTATCAAATTTGATTTCTCAACAGAGCGAACTGATCTCATATCGTACATCACCAAAATTTCAATGGTTACCCATAGGCTGATAATGGTTTTGAGTTTTTTTTGTTCTTTCTATTTTACCCTTGCTTGTTTGTTAGGTCCACCAGTAGCACCAAAAAACTGAGAAAGTGCTCCTTTTTCTGAGAAATTCCTATAAAAATTTAGAATACACCGAGGTTTACTGAAGATTTGAGGCCGACTTGGTAAACCTCGGAAAAATTTTACTGAGGTATCCCAAAGTCTGTCCGGTTTACTTAAGTTTGGACAACACCTCAGCAAACCTCGCTTAAATTTTCCGGAGACACACCGAGAATTGTCTGGACCACTGAAGTTCAGAGACCACATCGGTATTCCTCGGAAAAATTTCACCGAGGTAGACTGAAGTTTGTCTGCTAGGCCGATGCTCACACCAGAACAAAGGGGACATGAGAAGACAGTCAAAGCACATGCCTCATTAAAGACTTCCCACCAGTACTGCAGTCCAAACACCAATTAATTATGCAAATTACCAGTACTGCCTGTTCAACGAGGTTACAGTAATTAAGCCGGGCCCTAGATGCAGTGCAGATGAAACACAGGCTTAGTTCAGCCTGCTCTGTCTGTGCTGCAAACAGGAATTGGCAAAGGGCAAACCACCACCATTATTGTAAGAACAACAAAAACACATGCTCAGTATTCAGAATATTTTCAATTCTGGTGTGAGCATAGACCTAGCAGACAAACTTCGGTCAAACTCGATGAAATTTTCCCGAGGAATACCGATGTGGTCTCTGAGCTTCAGTGGGCCAGACAATCCTCGGTGTGTTTCGGGAAAATTTAACCGAGGTTTACTGAGGTGTTGTCCTAACTTAAGTAAACCGGACAGACTTTGCGATACCTCGGTAAAATTTTTCTGAGTTTAACCGAGTTGGCCTCAAATCTTCAGTAAACCTCGGTGTATTCTAAGTTTTTATAGGAATTTCTCGGAAAAAGGTGCACTTTCTCGGTTTTTGGGTGCTACTAGTGGTAGTTTGCTTAGTAGTTGGTAGTTAGGGCCCGAGCAGATTGCAAGTCATCTGCGGAGGACCCTATTGAAATCGCGCTGTTAATTTTTATAATAATTAGCGCCCGAGCACAAAGTGCGAGGACCCAATTGTAATCGTGCTGTTTATTATTATTATTATTATTATTATTAGGGCCCAAGCGACGAAAAGTCGTCCACGGAGGACCCTATTGAAATCGTGCTGTTTATTAGGGCCCGAGCTGACTGCAAGTCATCCAAGGACCCTATTAAAATCAAACTGTTCATTATTATTATTAGGGCCCGAGCGACGACTGCAAGTCATCCGCGGAGGACCCTACTGAAATCGTGCTGTTCATTACTATTATTATTATTATTCCTCCGACATTTCAAGGGCCAATTTCGCCCCTTTCTCAAACTTGAAAATGCTTGTAACTTTCCACATTCGTCCGGCCACATCCGAAATTCAATATTTTTGGGCGCCCGTTCATGGTCGACGCAAAATGCCAAAATAGCGCCCCCTAAACACGTTTCAAAATTCCCATAGGGAAATTTGGTTACTTTCTCGTAGGCAGACAAAATTCGGTAAACTTATGAATCATATGCAGACATACAAAAAATTTCATTGGAGCCATGCCCTAAACCCAACAGGAGGTCAGTCGGCTATTTTGATTTGAATTTTTGAATTTTAAAACAAACTCCTCCTAGGGATTTCGCCCGATCAAATTCAAATTTGGTACAGAGCATCTAGAGACCAAACTGATCAAAAGTTGTGCTCTGCATGTCTGTCGGTCAAAGGGCGTGGCTGCTAGGGTGTGACAAAGTTTGGCGACTCGACAAAAAAATTGCAAAATGCTCTCACATCCACATACTTGATCTAAGCAGCTTCAAACTTGCTGGACATGATGATGTCTCTGCCCTGAACGTCCCCATATCATAACTTTTCACTTTATTAATAGCGCCCCCCGGTGGTAACAGGGAGTGACCAGTTTTTACTTTGAAAACAAACTCCTCCTAGAGATTTTGCCCTATCGACTTCAAATTTGGTACAGATCATCTAGAGACCAAGCTGATCAAAAGTTGTGCTCTGCATGTCTGTAGGTCAAAGGGCATGGCTGCTACGGCGTGGCAAATTTTGGCAACTCGCCAAAAAAATTTCAAAATGCTCTCATGCCAACATACTTGATCGGAGCAGCTTCAAACTTGCTGAAAATGATGGAGGCTCTGCCCTGAACGTCATGATGTCATAACTTCCCACTTTAATAATAGCGCCCCCAGGTGGTAACAGGAAGTGACCATTTTTTATTTTAACATGTACTGATGACACATAGTTGAACCCATCAACTTCATTCCACTTCTAAAACATGCATAACAAGTTGGTGAAGCTACTTTATGAATGCTGTGAAGCTACAAGTAATGGCGTTCGTGTGGCAACGTGGCAAAGATGGATCCCTTGCCATGAAAATACGTTTGTGTTTTTGATGTCTTTATTGAACTCGTATCATCATAAAAATTGATACACAGGTCAAGGATGGCAAGCTGTTAAATCTGATAGGGGCCTCGCCTATGGGGGGAGCAAAATGTCTCTATAGCGCCCCCTTGTGGAAACAGAAAATGCCATATTTTACATTGACATTGGCCGATTTGCTCGAAACTTCGCATTTGTGCTGACGGTCTGCCCCTGAATGCACCTGCCCACATTTGGTTACGCTGAAAGCGCCCCCTGGTAGATGAACTATCAACTTTTCATAGCTCCTTCCTCCTTTGTCCGATTCGCTCGAAACTTTATCAAGGTTGGTGCCTGTACTTGACCTATCCACTGGTCGTGAGTGCGCACCTGCACCCCTCAGGATCTCACCACTACCCCCAGCGTGCATAAGGGTGCGAGGGCCTGTTCAACGCTGCTTGCAGCTTTAATTAGGGCCCGAGCCGACTGCAAGTCGTCTGCGGAGGGCCCTATTGAAATCGCGCTGTTTATTATTATTATTATTATCTCCGCCAAGGAGATAATGCGATCGAGTCGGTTTATTTATTTATTTGTCCGTCTGTCCTTCTGTCTGTCTGTGGACAGGATTTCTCGGAAACTACTGGACGGATCTTCATGAAATTTTCACCAGAGGCAGATCTTGGGCCAGGGACGACTCCATTAAAATTTTGTGATGATCTGGATCCGGATCTGGATTCTGGATCCGGATCTGTATTTACAATCTTAGTGGCATATCTTGGAAACTACTTGACGGATCTTCATGAAATTTTCACCAGAGATAGATCTTGGTCAAGGGACGACTCCATTAAAATTGTGTAATGATCCAGATCTGGATTTGGATTCTGGATCTGGATCTGTATTTACAATCTCAGTGACATTTCTCCGAAACTAATGAACAGATTTTGATCAAATCAAGGTGGAAAGTGATTGCGCAATCACATCCGAGGGTAATTGTCCAGTCAGGCCACTGATTGCGCAATCACACCCGGCGGCCATTGTCCAATCACACGCCAGCGGTGGTGATTATCCAATCACACCACTGATTGCGCAATCATACACCGGCAGTGATTGTCCAATCACGGCCTGTGCAGTCACATCGATGCGATTGCGCAATCACAATCATGGTCACGTGATGATCATGTGATCGCTCTGTACTTTGATGACGGCTTTGGAGAATGGATGCTTCAAACATACAAAAATCCCATTTAAACTTGTCACATGGGTGGTCCTGAAATCTTCCAAAGAGAAAGATCTTGCATTTGTATCAACATCATACCTTGGCGGAGATCAGAAATCTGGGATTGCTCTTGTTATTATTATTATTATTTTTATTATTATTATTATTATTCTTCCGACATTTCAAAGGCCAATTTCGCCCCTTTCCCAATGGTAAAAACGCGTCTAATTTTCCACATTCGTCCGGCTGGATTCGAAATTCGATATTTTTAGGTGTTCGTTCATGGTTGACGCAAAATGCCAAAATAGCGCCCCCTAAACACGTTTCAAAATTCCCAAAGGGAAATTTGGTTACTTTCTCGTAGGCAGACAAAATTTGGTACATGTACGTCTCATATGCAGACATGCAAAAAATTTCATTGGAGCCACACCCTAAACCCAACAGGAAGTCGGCCATTTTGAATTTTTGAATTTTAAAACGAACTCCTCCAAGGGATTTCGACCGATCGACTTTAAATTTGGTACAGAGCATCTAGAGACCAAGCTGATCAAAAGTTGTGCTCTGCATGTCAGTAGGTCAAAGGGCGTGGCTGCTAGGGTGTGACAAAGTTTGGCGACTTGACAAAAAAATTTCAAAATGCTCTCACATCCACATACTTGATCGGAGCAGCTTCAAACTTGCTGGACATGATGAGGTTTCTGCCCTGAACGTGCCCATATCATAACTTTTCACTTTATCAATAGCGCCCCCCGGTGGTAACAGGAAGTGACCAGTTTTTACTTTGAAAACAAACTCCTCCTAGGGATTTCGCCCGATCGTCTTCAAATTTGGTTCAGATCATCTAGAGAGTAAGCTGATCAAAAATTGAGCTCTGCATGTCTGTCAATCAAAGGGCGTGGCTGCTACGGCGTGACAAAATTTGGCGACTCTCCAAAAAAATTTCAAAATGCTCTCCCGCCAACATACTTGATCGGAGCAGCTTCAAACTTGCTGGAAATGATGATGACTCTGCCCTGAACGTCATAATATAATAACTTCCCACTATACTAATAGCGCCCCCCGGTGGTAACAGGAAGTGTCCAGTTCGGTTACTTTGTTGTAGGGAGACGAAATTCAATAGACATATGTATCATACCCAGTCAAACAAAAAACTCATTGGAGCCACGCCCTAAACTTTTTATTTTAACTTCCGACTTTACAAATAGCGGCCCCCGGTGGGAACAGGAAGTGACCAGTTCGCTCACTTTGTCGTAGGCAGACAAAATTCTATAAACATATGTATCATACCCAGACATACAAAAAACTCATTGGAGCCATGCCCTAAAACCGACAGGAAGTCAGCCATTTTGATTTGAATTTTTGAATTTTAAAACGAACTCCTCCTAGAGTTTTGACCGATTGACTTCAAATTTGGTAGAGATCATCTCGTGACCAAGCCGATCAAAAGTTGTGATTTGCATGTTTGTCGGTCTAAGGGCATGGCTGCTAGGGCGTGACAAAATTTGCTGACTCTACAAAAAAATTTCAAAATGCTCTCACACCTATATACTTGATCTTAGCAGCTTCAAACTTGCTGGACATGATGATGTCTCTGCCCTGAACGTCCCTATATCATAATTTCACTTTATTAATAGCGCCTCGCAGTGGTGACAGGAAGTGACCAGTTTTTACTTTGAAAACGAACTCCTCCTAGATATTTTGCCCGATTGACTTCAAATTTGGTACAGATCATCTAGAGACCAAGCTGATCAAAAGTTGTGCTCTGCATGTCTGTAGGTCAAAGTGCGTGGATGCTAGGGCGTGACAAAGTTTGGCGACTCGCCAAAAAAAATTCAAAATTCTCACGCCAACATATTTGATCGTAGCAGCTTCAAACTTGCTGAAGATGATGATGGCTCCGCCCTGAACGTCACGATGTAATAACTTTCCACTTCACTGATAGCGCCCCCCGGTGGTAAAAGGAAGTGACCAGTTCGATTACTTTGTCGTAGGCAGATGAAATTCGATACACATATGTATCATACCCAGACATACAAAAAAATCTCATTGGAGCCACGCCCTAAACCCAACAGGAAGTCGGCCATTTTGATTTGAATTTTTTAATTTTAAAATGAACTCCTCCAAGGGATTTTGCCCGATCGACTTCAAATTTGGTGCAGATCATCTCGAGACCATGGTGATTAAAAGTTGTGCTCTGCATCTCAGTAGGTCGATGGGCGTGGCCACTATGCTGTCCCCATTTCTGATGCCTCGCCATGTATATTCGAACAACTCTCTCCCTCATACTTCATCCAAACGACTTCAAAATTCTTGTAAATGATAAGAGCCCCGCCCTGAACGCCTCCACATGCTCTTAGGTAATCTCGTTCATGGCGCCCCCTTGTGGAAACAGGAAATGCCATATTTTACATTGACATTGGCTGATTTGCTCGAAACCTCACATTTGTGCTGAGGGTCTTCCCCTGAATGCACCTGCCCATGTTTGCTTACGCTCTGAGCGCCCCCGATGGATGAACTATCCACTTGTCACTACTTCGTGCATTGTCCGATTCGCTCAAAACTTCATCACAGGTTGGGGCCTGTACTTGACCTGTTCTCTGACCGTGAGCGCACACCTGCACCCGTCAGGATCCCACCACTACCCCCAACGTGCACAAGGGTGCGAGGGCCCGTTCAACGCTGCTTGCAGCTTTAATTATTATTATTATTCCTCTACTTTTCAGGGCCAATTTCGCCCCTTTCTCAAACTTGAAAACGCTTGTAACTTTCCAAATTCGTCTGGCCACATCCGAAATTCGATATTTTTGGTCGCTCGCTCATGGTCGACGCGAAATGCCAAAATAGCGCCCCCTAAACACGTTTCAAAATTCTCATAGGGAAATTCGGTTACTTTCTCGTAGGCAGACAAAATTCGGTACACATATGCATCATACCCAAACATACAAAAAAATTCATTGGAGCCATGCCCTAAAGCCAACAGGAAGTCGGCCATTTTGATTTGAATTTTTCAATTTTAAAACGAACTCCTCCTAGGGATTTCGCCCGATCAACTTCAAATTTGGTAAAGATCATCTAGAAACCAAGCTGATCAAAAATTGTGCTCTGCATGTCTGTAGGTCAAAGGGCGTGGCTGCTAGGGCGTGACAAAGTTTGGCAATTTGCCAAAAAATTTCAAAATGCTCTCCCGCCCACATACTTGATCATAGCAGCTTCAATCTTGCTGGACATGATGATGGCTCTGCCCTGAACGTCCCGATATATACTTCCCACTTTACTAATAGCGCCCCTCGGTGGTAACAGGAAGTATCCAATTTTTACTTTAACATGTCCTGATGACACACAGTTGAACCCATCAACTTCATTCCACTTCTAAAACATGCAGAACAATTTGGTGAAGCTACTTTATGAATGCTGTGAAGCTACGACATTGGTAGACATGTGTATGTTGCCAAGACGCACAAAAACGTCTCTAGCACCATTGGTGTACTCCAAACAGGAAGTCGGCCATTTTGATTTTAACGTGTCATTTTAGCCTAATTTCCAGACTTTGTATTTTAATGCACTTCTCCTAGAGATTTCGTTGAATCAACTTCAGATTTATTAAAGATCATCAAGAGACCATGCTGATCAAAAGTTGTGCTCTGCATGTCTATAGGTCAGTGGGCGTGGCCGCTGTGGTGTCCCCGTTTCTGATGCCTTGCCACGCATTTTCGAGCAGCTCTCTCCCTCATACTTCATCCAAACGACTTCAAAATTCCTGTACATGATAAGAGCCCCAACCTGAATGCCTTTATATGCTCTCAACTTGTCATAACTCCTTCGTGCTTTGTCCAATTCGCTCGAAACTTTATCACAGGTTGGGGCCTGTACTTGACCTGTCCAATGGTCATGAGTGGACACCTGCACCCGTCAGGATCTCACCACTACCCCCAACATGCACAAGGGTGCGAGGGCCCGTTCAACGCTGCTTGCAGCTTTAATTACTGGGCAAGCTGGAAGCTTGCACACTCATGTTCTTCCTAATCTTTCTTTCTTTCTTTCTTTCTTTCTTTCTTTCTTTTATTCTCCGCATTTTGTGCTGACTCACTACTCCTACATACTTTAACCTAGAAACTTCATTCAAACTTTAAAAAATTCACCTTCTTCTGAATTAGGTTGCTTATATTTATCTTCCTGATATCTTTCATATTTTTTGAGTTATTAATTTTTATTTCAATATTTTTGTCCCATAGGAAACAATGAAACAGATTTTTTTTTAAATTTAGCTATCTTCAGCTATTTTTTACTCTGTCATTCTTTTAGCAAGAAACGTCATTCAAAGTGTACAATGTTAAGCTACGCTTGCCTTATTTATTTACTGTTCAACTTTTTTGTAACTTCTATAATTTTCTAATTATAATTTTTAAATTTTTTTTTTACAATTAATTCTGGGAACTTAGAGTGTGGAGACATCACGGCTAGAGTGACGAACATCAGCAAAACGGTCCAGAAGTCTTCTCTTAAACTTGCTCTAACTCCCACAGTTTTCACTCCGCATATATATTTTATATCCAAGTTGTAGCAAAAGTTGTGCTGGTCACGAAAATGTAACTATGGAAACAATTGGACAAACGGTTTTGGCTGTATGAGCCGAAAAGCGACGGGACCGCTCACCGAAGCTCCATTAACTCCAATGTTAAATGCGACAAGAAAATGCAGGTTGCAAAGGCTAAACACACAGTTTTCTAACTTGCTCGTGTTTCCATATTTTGGCACTACGAACACAATTTTAACATATTTTACTCAGCAGACTCTCCTCTTTCGTATGGTACCTCCATTTCCTAGATTGGACTTACCATCTTTGAGTTAGAAGTCGCAATTTGTAAGAAACGCCTGCACTAAAATCTCCATTGGACTAAATGACTCAGCCAAACTCAAATATCTTAGATATTGATCATTTGTGGTTCGACTATGCCCTCTACTGGTCTTTTTCCAGACCACAACATTGTCATTTTTCGGAGGTAAAGAAAGATACGACTCTAAAAGAATAATTCTGCGTCTAACTCAGTGAAAGACTTTCCGGTATAGTAGTCGGTACAGTCGCTAAAACCAGCTCCAGGACGCAAATTCTTCGTGTCCTTCATTTGAAAATGCGGTGGCCGTTTCCAATCCTGCTAATCATTTTTAATGTTTCCAGCTTGGATTGATAAAAATCATCTGTTCAGAGCATTCATATTTTCTAGAATAAGCTGACGCAATCTCGGTTATTTTTACATTATTAGTGCAAGGCCAGTGAAGAGAAAAAAATTAACTGTCTCGAGACACTCCTCCAGAAGTCCGGCACAAGGTCGCCGATTGGCTGTACGCAAATGAGTTTCTGTTGGTGTCCGGAACTCTAGTGGGGAAAAAAACATTTTGCCTCCAGCGAAAGCACATTGAGTGCCGGGAAGAACGGTCTTTTTGCTGGGTCCATCCAAGACAACACATTGCAGTAAAAATGGCAAAGCAGAAAAAACAATAGCTCAAGATCCTATTCCAGCATATAGCTACCAGCAACTGTTAGCATTAGCTAAATATAGTTATGATCGTATCTAAAATAGGCGATATATTGGTGTCAAAATAGAGCTAGTTAAGTACAAAGAAATTAAAGTGATGTCCCCAGTCGCTATTGGTTCATCGCTTCATATGATTTTTTCCTGAGTTTTAAAATAACTGGATTTAAGGCTGGAGTAAGCACATTGTGATGAACCCGCACCTTATTTGCCAGTTATTTTAACTGTCATCTTTTTTGCCACTTATTTAACTGTAATTTTACGATCAGTTCATAACAGAGGTTCTCAGAATGTGAACTGTAAACTACATGCACGCAGGACTCAGCTTACAGTTAAAATAACAAGGAGACAGTGCGTTAAATAAACTGATAAATGAAATCCATTGATTACAGCGCAGTAGCACCTAGTAGTTCGGCTTTCCATAATGGATCAATGCCCCGATCTAATGTTATTTGCTAAATAATAATAATAAGAATAATAATAATAATTATTATTATTATTATTAGGCCTACTTTTTAACATTATCGCTTGACTCTTGCAGGAACACGAGACCAATCATTTTACGGAAGATTCCATTGATAAATGATGACACCCCAATTTACAGTGCTGCTTGTTGTTCTGGTCATCCTGCCTACCTAAGCTATAACATTTCCAAAAATAAATTGATGTAATAATTTATATATAAATATATGCCAGTTAATGACATTGGTCAAAATATTTATTGGGCGTGATGATTCTGTAAACCTTTCTTCAATTTAAAATGTGCTTTTGATCTTAAAAGGAGTTCTGCTTCTTATTGAATGGAAAATTAATGAACTCGTTGGAAAAGCTGAAAAACGTGTAGCCTTTTATTTCGCGGTTTTTTTTTGTTTGTTTTTTTTTTTTAGGAAGAGGCTATTCGCCCTGCAGCGCTTCCGCGCGAAACTTCAAAGAGTGGGCAGATTACAAAATTAAATCTCTTATTGGCCCAGTTGCTGGGAAAATGGCAGAACTACTTCTCTTGACGGCCCGCTGCGGGGCAGATAGCCAATGTTTTTCACTCCGTAGCAGGGTGAATAGCCATTTCTTTTTTTTTTTATGTCGCGCCCGAATAATTCCCATAATCTTCAGAAATATGTGTAAATATAATTTTGATGCAATTTTACGATAAATAGACAACTTCATTCTCATGTAATATTTTTCTAATGGAGGACGTGTATTTTTATGGCAATGTTTAAGTAGGCAACATCAACAATTTCTTTCAAATAAATATATGAAGTAGGTTTGATGTGTCGTAACGTTGCATCTTGGGAAGGTTATCCTAAATAAGTGCTTTCAAACAACTTCAGGTCAAAAAATCTTAACTATCCCTTTAAACGATACAATATCCCACTGTCATAAATAATTTTAATTTTAAGAAGCTTTAAACTCATTTCCAGCAGCTTTAACCTCACATTGTCAGCAATCCGAACTTCACGTTATCGCCAGCTTCCAGCTTGCCCACGCAGTTTCCCCTGGAACTGCACTTTTCTAGTTATTTTGCATGTGAAGCATGCAAACTATTGTTATTTCTCAGGATCTTTCAACTTATTATTAGTTTGCATGTGAAACATGCAAACTATTGTTATTTCTCAGGATCTTTCAACTTATTAGTTTGCATGTGAAGCATGCAAACTATTGTTATTTCTCCGGATCTTTCAACTTATTACTAGTTTGCATGTGAAACATGCAAACCATTGCTATTTCTCAAGATCTTTGAACTTATTATTAGGGGTTCAAGCCCGTAGGGCTGAAACCCTATTGTTTTTGTGCTGGTTTATTTTAATTATTATTATTATTATTATTACTATTATTAGGGGTTCAAGCCCGTAGGGCTGAAACCCTATTGTTTTTGTGCTGGTTTATTATTATTATTATTATTATTATTATTATTATTAGGGGTTCAAGCCCGTAGGGCTGAAACCCCATAGTTTTTGTGCTGGTTTGTTATTATTAGGGGTTCAAGCCTGTAGGGCTGAAACCCTATTGTTTTTGTGCTGGTTTATTTTTATTATTATTATTATTATTAAGGGTTCAAGCCCGTAGGGCTGAAACCCTTTTGTTTTTGTGCTGGTTTATTATTATTATTATTAGGGGTTCAAGCCCGTAGGGCTGAAACCCGATTGTTTTTGTGCTGGTTTATTATTATTACGGGCCCGAGCACTCACGGTGCGAGGACTGTCTTGTATCTGTAGTGATTATTATTATTATTATTATTATTACGGGCCCGAGCACTCACGGTGCGAGGACCGTATTGTATCTGTAGTGATTATTATTATTATTACGGGCCCGAGCACTCACAGTGCGAGGACCGTATTGTATCTGTAGTGATTATTATTATTACGGGCCCGAGCACTCACGGTGCGAAGACCATATTGTATCTGTAGTGATTATTATTATTCTTATTACGGGCCCGAGCACTCACGGTGCGAGGACCGTATTGTATCTGTAGTGATTATTATTAGGGCCCGAGCGACGACTGCAAGTCGTCCGCGGAGGACCCTATTGAAATCGTGCTGTTTATTATTATTATTATTATTATTATTCCTCCGACATTTCAAGGGCCAATTTTGCCCCTTTCTCAAACTTGAAAACACTTGTAACTTTCCACATTCGTGCGGCCACATCCGAAATTCGATATTTTTGTGGGCTCGTTCATGGTCGACGCAAAATGCCAAAAAAGCGCCCCCTAAACACGTTTCAAAATTCCCATAGGGAAATTCGGTTACTTTCTCGTAGGCAGACAAAATTTGGTAAACATGTGTATCATACCCAGGCATACAAAAAATTTCATTGCAGCCACGCCCAAAACCCAACAGGAAGTTGGTCATTTTGATTTGAATTTTTGAATGTTAAAACGAACTCCTCCTAGGGTTTTCAACCGATTGACTTCAAATTTGGTACAGATCATCTAGAGACCAAGCTGATCAAAAATTGTGCTCTGCATGTCTGTCGGTCAAAGGGCGTGGCTGCTAGGGTGTGACAAAGTTTGGCAACTCGACAAAAAAAATTTCAAAATGCTCTCACGCCCATATACTTGATCTTAGCAGCTTCAAACTTGCTGGACACGATGCTTTTTCTGCCCTGAACGTTGCTATGTCAAAACTTTTCACTTTATTAATAGCGCCCCCCGGTGGTAACAGGAAGTGACCAGTTTTTACTTTGAAAACGAACTCCTCCTAGAGATTTTGCCTGATCGACTTCAAATTTTGTACAGATCATTGAGAGAGCAAGCTGATCAAAAGTTGTGCTCTGCATGTCTGTAGGTCAAAGGGCGTGGCTGCTAGGGCGTGACAAACTTTGGCGACTCACCAAAAAAATTTCAAAATGCTCTCACGCCAACATAGTTGATCGTAGCAGCTTCAAACTTGCTGGAAATGATGATGGCTCTGCCCTGAACGTCTGGATATAATAACTTCCCACTTCACTAATACCGCCCCCCAGTGGTAACGGGAACTGATCAGTTCGGTTACTTTGTCATAGGCAGACGAAATTCGATACACATATGTATCATACCCAGACATACAAAAAACTCATTGGAGCCACACCCTAAACCCAACAGGAAGTCGGCCATTTTGATTTGAATTTATGAATTTTGAAACGTACTCCTCCTAGGGTTTTCAACCGATTGACTTCAAATTTGGTAGAGATCATCTAGAGACCAAGCTTATCAAAAGTTGTGCTCTGCATGTCTGTCAGTCAAAGGGTGTAGCTGCTAGGGTGTGACAAATATTGGCGACTCGCCAAAAAAAATTTCAAAATGTTCTCATGCCAACATACTTGATTGTAGCAGCTTCAAACTTGCTGGAAATGATGATAGCTCCCCCCTGAACGTCATGATATCATAATTTCCCACATTACTAATAGCGCCCTCCGGTGGTAACAGGAAGTGAGCAGTGCGGATACTTTGTCGTAGGCAGACGAAATTCGATACACATATGTATCATACCCAGACATACAAAAAACTCATTAGAGCCACGCCCTAAACCCAACACGAAGTCGGCCATTTTGATTTGAATTTTTTAATTTTACAAAACCCAAAACCAGTGAAGTTGGCACGTTATGTAAATCGTAGATAAAAACAGAATACAATGATTTGCAAATCCTTTTCAACTTATATTCAATTGAATACACTGCAAAGACAAGATGTTTAATGTTCAAACTGAGAAACTTTTTTTTTTTTTTTTGCAAATAATCATTAACTTACAATTTAAAGGCAGCAACACATTGCAAAAAAGTTGGCACAGGGGCCTTTTTACCACTGTGTTACATCACCTTTCCTTTTAACGACACTCAGTAAACGTTTGGAAACTGAGGAGACCAATTTTTGAAGCTTTTCAGGTGGAACTCTTTCCCATTCTTGCTTGATGTACAGCTTAAGTTGTTCAACAGTCCGGGGTCTCCGTTGTCGTATTTTACGCTTCATAATGCGCCACACATTTTCAATGGGAGACAGGTCTGGACTACAGGCAGGCCAGTCTAGTACCCGCACTCTTTTACTACGGAGCCATGCTGTTGTAACACGTGCAGAATGTGGCTTGGCATTGTCTTGCTGAAATAAGCTGGGGCGTCCATGAAAAAGACGTTGCTTGGATGGCAACATATGTTGCTCCAAAACCTGTATGTACCTTTCAGCATTAATGGTGCCTTCACATATGTGTAAGTTGCCCATGCCTTGGGCACTAATACACCCCCATACCATCACAGATGCTGGCTTTTGAACTTTGCGCCTATAACAGTCCGGATGGTTCTTTTCCTCTTTGGTCCGGAGGACACGACGTCCACAGTTTCCAAAAAACAATTTGAAATGTGGACTCGTCAGACCACAGAACACTTTTTTCCACTTTGCATCAGTCCATCTTAGATGAGCTTGGGCCCAGCGGCCGGGCGGCGTTTCTGGGAGCTGTTGATAAATGGCTTTCGCTTTGCATTGTAGAGTTTTTACTTGCACTTGCAGATGTAGCGACGAACTGTAGTTACTGACAGTGGTTTTCTGAAGTGTTCCTGAGCCCATGTGGTGATGTCCTTTACACACTGATGTCGGTTTTTGATGCAGTACCGCCTGAGGGATCGAAGGTCACGGGCATTCAATGTTGGTTTTCAGCCTTGTCGCTTACGTGCAGTGATTTCTCCAGATTCTCTGAACCTTTTGACCAGATTACGGACCGTAGATGATGAAATCCCTAAATTTCTTGCAATAGCTCGTTGAGGAATGTTGTTTTTAAACTGTTCGACAATCAGCTCACGCATTTGTTCACTAAGTGGTGACCCTCGCCCCATCCTTGTTTGTGAATGACTGAGCATTTCAGGGAAGCTGCTTTTATACCCAATCATGGCACCCACCTGTTCCCAATTAGCCTGTTCACCTGTGGGATGTTCCAAATAAGTGTTTGATGAGCATTCCTCAACTCTCTCAGTCTTTTTTGCCACTTGTGCCAGCTTTTTTGAAACATGTTGCAGGCATCAAATTCCAAATGAGCTAATATTTGCAAAAAATTACAAAGTTTACCTGTTCGAACATTAAGTAACTTGTCTTTGCAGTGTATTCAATTGAATATAGGTTGAAAAGGATTTGCAAATCATTGTATTCTGTTTTTATTTACGATTTACACAACGTGCCAACTTCACTGGTTTTGGGTTTTGTAAAATGAACTCCTCCTCGGGTTTTCGACCAATTGACTGAAAATTTGGTACAGATCATCTAGATACCAAACTGATGAAAAGTTGTGCTCTGCATGTCTGTCAGTCAAAGGGCGTGGCTGCTAGGGCGTGACAAAAATTGGCGACTCGCCAAAAAAATTTCAAAATGCTCTCATGCCAACATATTTGATCATAGCAGCTTCAAACTTGCTGGAAATGATGATGGCTCCGCCCTGAATGTCACAGTATCATAACTTCCCACTTTAATAATAGTTACCGCTAGTGGTAACAGGAAGTGAGCAGTTCGGTTACTTTGTCGTAGGCAGACGAAATTCGATACACGTATGAATCATACCTAGACATAAAATAAATTCATTGGAGCCACGCCCAAAACCCAACAGGAAGTCGGCCATTTTGATTTGAATTTTTCAATTTTAAAACAAACTCCTCCTAGGGTTTTCTACCGGTTGACTTCAAATTTGGTACAGATCATGTAGATACCAAGCTGATGAAAAGTTGTGCTCTGCATGTCTGTAGGGCAAAGGGCATGGCTGCTAGGGCGTGACAAAGTTTGGCGACTCGCCAAAAAAATTTCAAAATGCTCTCACTCCAACATTCTTGACCGTAGAAGCTTCAATCTTGCTGGAGATGATGATGGCTCCGCCCTGAACGTCCAAATATATTAACTTCCCACTTTACTAATAGCGCCCCCTGGTGGTAACAGGAAGTGACCATTTTTTACTTTAACATGTAGTGATGACACATAGTTGAACTCATCAACTTCATTCCACTTCTACAACATGCAGAACAAGTTGGTGAAGCTACATTATGAATGCTGTGAAGCTACAAGTAATGGCATTAGTGTGGCAACGCAGCGAAGATGGATACCTTGCCATGAAAATACGTTTGTGTTTTTGATGTCTTTACTGAACTCCTATCATCATAAAAATTGAGACACAGGTCAAGGATGGCAAGCTGTTAAATCTGATAGGGGCCTCGCCGATGGGGCAAGCAAAATTTCTCTATAGCGCCCCCTTGTGGAAACAGGAAATCCCATATTTTACATTGACATTGGCCAATTTGCTGGAAACTTTGAATTTGTGCAGAAGGTCTGCCCCTGAATGCACCTGCCCACATTTGGTTACGTTCAGAGCGCCCCCTGGTGGATAAACTATCAACTTTTCATAACCCCTTACTGCTTTGTCCGATTCACTCGAAACTTTATCACAGGTTGGTGCCTGTACTTGACCTGTCCACTGGTCATGAGTGCACACCTGCTCCCATCAGGATCTCACCACTATCCCCAACGTGCACAAGGGTGTGAGGGCCCGTTCAAAGCTGCTTGCAGCTTTAATTATTATTCTTATTCTTAATATTCTTATTATTATTCTTCCACTTTACAGGGCTTTTTGGGGGCTTTAACGTGTTTCAATTCGAACAAAAATGTGGCTGAAAAATCAGGCCTAGTGAAAATTCTATGATTTTATTAGTTTCGGCAGTGGGTGGGGCAAAATGGCTCCACAGCGCCCCCTAGAAAAATTTAAAAATTCATGAAAAATCTGTGGTTTACCCGATTATGCTGAAATATGGTAGGCATGTAGAGCTTGCCAAGACCAACGGATTTGCCATTTGGGACGTTTTTGTCCAATGCACAGGATGCCCGCTAGGTGGCGTTGAAAATAGAAAATAAGGCAATTTTTGCCAATTTCAGGCATCGGAATTTAAAGAAGTCCTCCTAGGGGTTTTGCCGGATTCTCATGAAAATCACTGTGTTTACTCTTGACCCCTTGAAGATCAAAAGTTATTAAAATCATATCGGTTGGAGTCACAGTGTGGGTGTGGCAGGTCCGCCATTTTAAGCGTTTTGCCATGAAATTTCAAATGCTTATAACTTCAGTGATATTGGTCCGACCTGCAACATACGTCAGGAGTATTATAAGAGTCCCGCCCTGAAACCACTCAAATGGTCATATTCAGCCATACTGACTGCGCCCCCTCCTGGCGACAGGAAATGACAAAAATTGGGCTTGTGTCATAATTTTGCGAACTGCTCCTACAGATTTCATCTGAATGTCACTAAAACGGGCGTGGACACACTTGAGACCTGTGACATGAAAAGTTATTAAAATCATCTTGTTTGGATTACCCCTGTGGGCGTTATGGGGCAGCCATTTTGAGCATCTTGCCGTGAACATTGATTCCCTAATAAATTGAGGTAAACTTTGTTCCTTACATACCAAACTTCACAAGCTGGTCAGTTTCCATAGACAATTACTAATTGTATTGGTTTTGCAAGTGGGCGGGGCCAACTGCCTCGCTAGCGCCCTCTAAACTGCAGCCCCAAGGCACTCTTCCACGTACACTGATGAAAGTTGCTGGACGTATGTATCACACCCACGTCTACAAAAAGTCTCTTGACACCATAGGCTAAAGTCAACAGGAAGTCGGCCATTTTTAATTGAACGGCCATTTTTGGCGATTTGCACGCTATGCATTTTTAACGAACTCCTCCTAGGGATTTTGTCTGATTCTCATGAAAATCGCTGTGTGTACTCTTGACCCCTTGCTGATCAAAAGTTATTAAATTCATTTTGGTGGGAGTCATGGTGTGGGCGTGGCAGGGCCGCCATTTTAAGCAATTAACCATGAAAATTCAAATGCTTATAACTTCAGGATACATTGTCCAACCTGCACCAAACTTCATGCGTGTCATGAGAGTCTTGCCCTGAAGCCATAAACATGGTCATGTTCAGCCTTCCTGACAGTGCCCCCTCCTGTCGACAGGAAATTACCAAAATTGGGCATATGTCATACTTTTGCGAACTTATCCTACACATTTCATCTGAATGTCATGAAAAAATTTTTGGACACTCTTGAGCACTGTGACATGAACAGTTATTAAAATCTCTTGTTGTTAATTAACGGTGTGGGCGTGAAAGGGCGGCCATTTTGAGCATCTTTTTGTGACAGGCGAAAGTGAAAGGTCTGAAAAAAATCTACATGCAATTCCTCCGACACTCTCCAGCAGCATGACGTACACTCACTGAGCGCAAGGGTCAGTGGTCGCTCGTTCTCGGCGGTGCATCGGGGTGCGAGGGCCCATACAACGCCGCTTGCGGCTTTAATTATTACGGGCCCGAGCATTCACGGTGCGAGGACCGTATTGTATCTGTTGTGATTATTATTATTATTATTCTTATTATTACGGGCCCGAGCACTCACGGTGCGAGGACCGTATTGTATCTGTAGTGATTATTATAATTATTACGGGCCCGAGCACTCACGGTGCGAGGACCGTATTGTATCTGTAGTGATTATTATTATTCTTATTATTACGGGCCCGAGCACTCACGGTGTGAGGACCGTATTGTATCTGTAGTGATTATTATTATTATTATTATTATTATTATTATTATTCTTCCACTTTACAGGGCTTTTTGGGGAATTTAACGTGTTTCAATTCGAACAAAAATGTGGCTGAAAAATCAGGCCTGGTGAAAATTCTATGATTTTATTGGTTTCGCCAGTGGGCGGGGCAAAATAGCTCCACAGCGCCCCCTAGAAAAATTAAAAAATTCATGAAAAATCTGTTGTTTGCCCGATTATGCTGAAATTTGGTAGGCATGTAGAGCTTGCCAAGACAAACGGATTTTTTATTTGGGACGTTTTTGTCCAATGCATAGGAAGACCGCTAGGTGGCGTTGAAAATTCAAAAATTAGGCCATTTTTGCCGATTTCAGGCATCGGAATTTAACGAACTCCTCCTAGGGGTTTTGCCGGATTCTCATGAAAATCACTATGTTCACTCTTGACCCCTTGAAGATCAAAAGTTATTAAAATCATCTCGGTTGGAGTCAAGGTGTGGGCGTGGCAGGGCCGCCATTTTAAGCGTTTTGCCATGAAATTTCAAATGCTTATAACTTCAGTGATATTTGTCCGACGTGCACCAAACGTCAGCTGTATTATAAGAGTCCCACCCTGAAACCACTCAAATGGTCATATTCAGCCATACTGACTGTGCCCCCTCCTGGCGACAGGAAATGACAAAAATTGGGCATGCGTCATAGTTTTGCGAACTCCTCCTACAGATTTCATCTGAATGTAATGAAAACGGGCGTGGACCCTCTTGAGACCTGTACCATGAAAAGTTATTAAAATCTTCTTGTTTGGATTAACCTTGTGCGCGTGATGAGGCGGCCATTTTGAGCATCTCGCCGTGAACATTGATTCCCTAATAAATTTAGGTAAACTTTTTTCTTTACATACCAAACTTCACAAGCTGGTCAGTTTCCATAGACAATTACTAATTGTATCGGTGTCGCAAGTGGCCGGGGCCAACTGCCTCGCTAGCGCCCTCTAAACTGCGGCCCCAAGGCCTTCTTCCACGAACACTGATGAAAGTTGCTGGAAATATGTATCACCCCCACCTCTACAAAAAAGTCTCTGACACCATAGGCTAAAGTCAACAGGAAGTCAGCCATTTTTAATTGAACAGCCATTTTTGGCAATTTGCATATTGCGTACTTTAACGAACTCCTCCTAGGGATTTTGTCTGATTCTCATGAAAATCGCTGTGTATACTCTTGACCCCTTGAAGATCAAAAGTTATTAAATTCATTTCGGTGGGAGTCACGATGTGGGCGTGGCAGGGCCGCCATTATAAGCGATTCAGTATGAAAATTCAAATACTTATAACTTCAGTGTACATTGTCCCACATGCACCAAACTTTATGGGCATCATGAGAGTCTTGCCCTCAAGCCAATCAAATGGTCATATTCAGACATACTGACAGCGCCCCCTCCTGGCGTCAGGAAATGCCAATATTGGGCATGTGTCATACTTTTGCGAACTCAACCTACAAATTTCATCTGAAATAAACGAAAACGGGCGTGGACACTCCCGAGAACCATGACATCAAAAGTAGTTAAAATCATTTTGTTTGGATTATCTCTCTTGGGCGTGACCGGCGCCATTTTGAGCATCTCAGTGTGTACAACAATTCCCTAATAAATTCAGTAAAACCTTGTTCATTACACAACAAACTTCACATACTGGTCAGTTTCCATAATAATTTATGATCTGTATCGATTTCGCAAGTGGGCAGGGCCAACTGCCTCGCTAGCGCCCCCTATATTGCAGCCCCAATGCACTCTTCCACATACACTGATGAAAATTGGTGGGCATATGTAGTACAACCACATCTACAAAAAAGACTCTTGACACCGTAGGCTAAAGTTAAGAGGAAGTCGGCCATTTCGAATTGAACAGCCATTTTTGGCGATTTGCATGTTGCGTTCTCTTTGCGAACTCCTCCTAGGGATTATTTCGGATTTTCACGAAAACCGCTGTGTGTAGTCTTGACCCCTTGAAGAGCAAAAGTTATTAAATTCATTTCGTTGTAAGTCATGTTGTGGGCGTGGCAGGGCCGCCATTTTAAGCGATTCGCCATGAAAATTCAAATGCTTATGATTTCAGTGTACATTGTCCTACCTGCACGAAACTTTATGCATATCATAGGAGTCGCCCTGAAGCCATTCACATGGTCATATTTTTTGCCATACTGACAGCGCCCCCTCTGGCGACAGGAAATTACCAAAATTGTGTATGTCATACTTTTGCAAACTTCTCCTGCAGATTTCATTTGAATGTCACGAAAAACGGTATGGACACTCTTGAGCCCTGTGACATGAAAACTTATCAAAATCTCTTGTCAATTAACGGTGTGGGTGTGAGGGGGCGGCCATTTTGAGCATCTTTCCGTGACAGGCGACAGTGACAGGTCTGAAGAACATTTAAATGCAATTCCTGCGACAGACCCAAGCAAAGTTACCTCCAGTCAGCGAGCGCAGGTATTAGCGGTCGCTCGGTATCGGCGGTGCATCGGTGTGCGAGGGTCCGTACAACGCCGCTTGCGGCTTTAATTACGGGCCCGAGCACTCACAGTGCGAGGACCGTATTGTATCTGTAGTGATTATTATTATTCTAATTATTATTATTCTTATTATTATTCTTCCACTTTACAGGGCTTTTTGGGGCCTTTAATGTGTTTCAATTTGAACAAAAATGTGGCTCAAAAATCAGGCCTGGTGAAAATTCTATGATTTTTTTGGTTTCGCCAGTGGGCGGGGCAAAATGGCTCCACAGCACCGCTTAGAAAAATTAAAAAATTCATGAAAAATCTGTGGTTTGCCCGATTATGCTGAAATTTAGTAGGCATGTAGAGCTTGCCAAGACAAACGGATTTGCAATTTGGCACGTTTTTCTCCAATGCACAGGATGCCCGCTAGGTGCCGTTGAATATACAAAATTAAGCAATTTTTGCCGATTTCAGGCGTTGGAATTTAACGAACTCCTCCTAGGGGTTTTGCCAGATTCTCACGAAAATCACTGTGTTTACTCTTGACCCCTTGAAGATCAAAAGTTATCAAAATCGTCTCGTTTGGAATGACGGTGTGGGCGTGGCAGGGCCACCATTTTAAGCGTTTTGCCATGAAATTTCAAATGCTTATAACTTCAGTAATATTCGTCCGACCTGCACCAAACGTCAGGCGTATTATAAGAGTCATGCTCTGAAACCACTCAAATGGTCATATTCAGCCATACTGACAGCGCCCCCTCCTGGCTACAGGAAATGACATAAATTGGGCATGTGTCATAGTTTTGCGAACTCCTCCTACAGATTTCATCTGAATGTCACTAAAAAGGGCTCGGACACTCTTGAGACCTGTACCATGAAAAGTTATTAAAATCTTCTTGTTCGGAATTACCCTGTGGGCGTGACGGGGCGGCCATTTTGAGCATCTCACCGTGAACATTGATTCCCTAATAAATTGAGGTAAACTTTGTTCTTTAAATACCAAACTTCACAAGCTGGTCAGTTTCCATAGCCAATTACGAATTGTATTGGTTTTGCAAGTGGGCGGGGCCAACTGCCTCGCTAGCGCCCTCTAAACTGCAGCCCCAAGGCCTTCTTCCACGTACACTGATGAAAGTTGCTGGACATATGTAACACACCCAAGTCTACAAAAAAGTCTCTTGACACCATAGGCTAAAGTCAACAGGAAGTCGGCCATTTTTAATTGAACGGCCATTTTTCGCGATTTGCACGTTGCGTACTTTAACAAACTCCTCCTAGGGATTTTGTCTGATTCTCATGAAAATCGCTATGTGCACTCTTGACCCCTTGAAGATCAAAAATTATTAAAATCATGTTGGTGGGAGTCATGATGTGGGAGTGGCAGGGCCTCCATTTTAAGCAATTCACAATGAAAATTCTAATGCTTATAACTTCAGTGTACATTGTCCCACATGCACCAAACTTTATGTGTATGATAAGAGTCTCGCCCTAAAGCAAATTGATTTGTCATATTCAGCCATACTGACAGCGCATCCTCTTGGCGACAGGAAATGGCCGAAATTCGGCATGTGTCATACTTTTGCGAACTCCTCCGCCAAATTTCATCTGAATTGAACGAAAACGGGCGTGGACACTCCCGAGAATCGTGACATCAAATTTTATTAAAATCTTATTGTTTGGATTAACCCTGCGGGCGTGACAGGGCGGCCATTTTGAACATCTCAGTGTGAGCAACAATTCCCAAATAAATTTAGTAAAACCTTGTTCATTACACAACAAACTTCGCATACTGCTCAGTTCCCATAGTAATTTATGAGCTGTATTGGTTTCGCAAGTGGGCAGGGCCATCTGCCTCGCTAGCGCCCCCTAATCTGCAGCCCAAAGGCACTCTTCCACGTACACTGATGAAAACTGGTGGGCATATGTAGCACACCCGCATCTACAAAAAAGTCTCTTGACACCATAGTCTAAAGTCTACAGGATGTCGGCCATTTTTAAATGAACGGCCATTTTTGGTGATTGGCACGTTGCGTATTTTAACGAACTCCTCCCAGGAATTTTGTCTGATTCTCATGAAAATTGCTGTGTGTACTCTTGTCCTCTTGAAGATCAAAAGTTATTAAATTCATCCCGGTGGGAGTCACGATGTGGGCGTGGCAGGGCCGCCATTTTAAGCAATTCACAATGAAAATTCAAATGCTTATAACTTCAGTGGACATTGTCCAACCTGCACCAAACTTCAGACGTATCATAAGAGTCTAACCCTGAGGCCATAAACATGGTCATATTTTGCCATACCGACAGCGCCCCTTCCTGGCGACAAGAAATTGCCAAAATTTGGCATGTGTCATACTTTTGCGAACTTCTCCTACATATTTCATCTGAATGTCATGAAAACAGGTATGGACACTCTTGAGCCATGTGACATGAAAATTTAGTGAAATCTCTTTTTGTTAATTTACGGTGTGGGCATGAAAGGGCGGCCATTTTGCGCATCTTGTCGTGACAGGCGAAAGTGAAAGCTCTGATGAACATCTACATGCAATTCCTCCAACAGACTTGAGCAACAAGAGGTCCACTCACTGAACGCAGGCGTCAGCGTTTGCTCGTACTTGGCGGTGCATCGGTGTGCGAGGGCCCGTACAACGCCGCTTGCGGCTTTAATTACGGGCCCGAGCACTCACGGTGCGAGGACCGTATTGTATCTGTAGTGATTATTATTATTCTTATTACGGGCCCGAGCACTCACGGTGCGAGGACCGTATTGTATCTGTAGTGATTATTATTATTATTCTTATTATTATTATTATTATTACGGGCCCGAGCACTAACGGTGCGAGGACCGTATTGTATCTGTAGTGATTATTATTATTATTATTATTATTATTCTTATTATTCTTTTTCTACAAGTTTAGAGGGCTTTTTGGGGGCTTTAACGTGATTCAATTCAAACAAAAATTTGGCAGAAAAATCAGGCCCGGCGAAAAATTATAGATTTTCTAGGTTTCGAACTAAGCGGGGCAAAATGGCTCCACAGCAGCGCCCTCTAGAAAAATTAAAAAATTCATGAACAATCTGTGGTTTGCCTGATTGAGCTGAAATTTGGTAGGCATGTAGAGCTTGCCAAGACAAACGGATTTGCCATTTGGGACGTTTTTGTCCAATGCACAGGATGCCCGCTAGGTGGCGTTGAAAATACAAAGTAAGGCAATTTTTGCCGATTTCAGGCATCGGAATTTAACGAACTCCTCCTTGGGGTTTTGCTGGATTCTCATGAAAATCACTGTGTTTACTCTTGACCCCTTGAGGATCAAAAGTTATTAAAATTATATCGGTTGGAGTCACAGTGTGGGCGTGGCAGGGCCGCCATTTTAAGCGTTTTGTCAAGAAATTTCTAATGCTAATAACTTCAGTGATATTTGTCCGACCTGCACCAAACGTCAGGCGTATGATAAGAGTCCCGCCCTAAAACCAGGCAAATGGTCATATTCAGGCATACTGACAGCGCCCCCTCCTGGCAACAGGAAATTACAAAAATTGGGCATGTGTCATACTTTTGCGAACTCCTCCTACAGATTTCATCTGAATGTCACTAAAATGGACATGGACACTCTTGAGACCTGTACCATGAAAAGTTATTAAAATCATCATGTACGGATTAACCGTGGGGTCGTGATGGGGAGGCCATTTTCAGCATCTCGCCGTGAACATTGATTGCCTAATAAATTTAGGTAAACTTTGTTCTTTACATACCAAACTTCACAAGCTGGTCAGTTTCCATAGACAATTACTAATAGTATTGGTTTTGCAAGTGGGCAGGGCCAACTGCCCACGCTTAGCGCCCTCTAAACTGCAGCCCCAAGGCCTTGCTTCCACGACACTGATGAAAGTTGCTGGACATATGTATCACACCCACGTCTACAAAAAAGTCTCTTGACACCATCGGCTAAAGTCAACAGGAAGTCGGCCATTTTGAATTGAACGGCCATTTTTGGCGATTTGCATGTTGCGTTCTTTTGCGAACTCCTCCTAGGGATTTTTGTCTGATTCTCATGAAAATCGCTCTTTGTAGTCTTGACCCCTTGAAGAGCAAAAGTTATTAAATTTATTTTGTTGAGAGACATGGTGTGGGCGTGGCAGGGCCGCCATTATAAGCGATTTGCCATGAAAATTCAAATGCTTATGATTTCAGTGTACATTGTCCGACAGGCACCAACCTTTATGCATATCTTAAGAGTCTTGCCCTGAAGCCATTCACATGGTCATATTTAGCCATACTGACAGCGCCCCCTCCTGGCGACAGGAAATGACAAAAATTGGGCATGTGTCATACTTTTGCGAACTCCTCCTACAGATTTCATCTGAATGTCATGAAAACGGGCGTGGACACTCTTGAGACCTGTGACATGAAAAGTTATTAAAATCTTCTTGTTCGGATTTACACTGTGGGCGTCATGGGGCGGCCATTATCAGCATCACGCCGTGAACATTGATTCCCTCATAAATTTACGTAAACTTTGTTCTTTACATACCAAACTTCACAAGCTGGTCACTTTCCATAGACAATTACTAATTGTATTGGTTTTGTCACCAACTTCCTCGCTAGCGCCCTCTAAACTGCAGCCCCAAGGCCTTCCTGCACGTACACTGATGAAAGTTGCTGGACATATGTAACACACCCAAGTCTACAAAAAAGTCTCTTGACACCATCGGCTAAAGTCAACAGGAAGTCGGCCATTTTGAATTGAACGGCCATTTTTGGCGATTTGCATGTTGCGTTCTTTTGCGAACTCCTCCTAGGGATTTTTGTCTGATTCTCATGAAAATCGCTCTTTGTAGTCTTGACCCCTTGAAGAGCAAAAGTTATTAAATTTATTTTGTTGAGAGACATGGTGTGGGCGTGGCAGGGCCGCCATTATAAGCGATTTGCCATGAAAATTCAAATGCTTATGATTTCAGTGTACATTGTCCGACAGGCACCAACCTTTTATGCATATCTTAAGAGTCTTGCCCTGAAGCCATTCACATGGTCATATTTAGCCATACTGACAGCGCCCCCTCCTGGCGACAGGAAATGACAAAAATTGGGCATGTGTCATACTTTTGCGAACTGCTCCTACAGATTTCATCTGAATGTCATGAAAACGGGCGTGGACACTCTTGAGACCTGTGACATGAAAAGTTATTAAAATCTTCTTGTTCGGATTTACACTGTGGGCGTCATGGGGCGGCCATTATCAGCATCACGCCGTGAACATTGATTCCCTCATAAATTTAGGTAAACTTTGTTCTTTACATACCAAACTTCACAAGCTGGTCACTTTCCATAGACAATTACTAATTGTATTGGTTTTGCAAGTGGGCGGGGCCAACTGCCTCGCTAGCGCCCTCTAAACTGCAGCCCCAAGGCCTTCCTGCACGTACACTGATGAAAGTTGCTGGACATATGTAACACACCCAAGTCTACAAAAAAAAGTCTTGACACCATAGGCTAAAGTCAACAGGAAGTCGGCCATTTTTAATTGAACGCCATTTTTTGCGATTTGCATGTTGCGTTTTTTAACAAACTCCTCCTAGGGATTTTTGTCTGATTCTCATGAAAATCGCTGTGTGTAGTTGACTCTTGACCCCTTGAAGATCATTAAATTTATTTTGGTGGTAGTCATGTTGTGGGCGTGGCAGGGCCGCCATTTTAAGCAATTCACAATGAAAATTCAAATGCTTATAATTTCAGTGTACATTGTCCCACATGCACCAACCTTTATGCATATCTTAAGAGTCTTGCCCTGAAGCCATTCAAATGGTCATATTTAGCCATACTGACAGCGCCCCCTCCTGGTGACAGGAAATGACAAAAATTGGGCATGTGTCATACTTTTTGAACTCCTCCTACAGATTTCATCTGAATGTCAAACGAAAACGGGCGTGGACACTCTTGAGACCTGTGACATCAAAAGTTATTAAAATCTTCTTGTTTGGATTTAACACTGTGGGCGTGATGGGGCGCCATTTGAGTAAAATCACTGTGAACAACAATTCCCTAATAAATTTAGTAAAACTTTGTTCATTACATAACAAACTTCACAAGCTGGTCAGTTTTTGTAGACAATTACTAATTGTATTGGTTTTGCAAGTGGGTGGGGCCAGCTTGCTTGCTAGCACCCTCTAAACTGCAGCCCCAAGGCCCCTTCCACGTACACTGATGCCAATTGGTGGACATATGGATCACATCCAAGTCTACAAAAAAGTCTCTTGACACCATAGGCTAAAGTCAACAGGAAGTCGGCCATTTTTAATTGAACGGCCATTTTTTGCGATTTGCATGTTGCTATGCACTTTAATGAACTCCTAGGGATTTTGTCTGATTCTCATGAAAATTGGTGTGTGTACATATGACCCCTTTAAGACACTAAATTCAAAATTTCGGTGGGAGTCACGGTGTGGGCGTGGCAGGACTGCCATTTTAAGCAATTCACAATGAAAATTCAAATGCTTATAACTTCAGTGTACATTGTCCCAAATGCACCAAACTTTATGTGTATCATAAGAGTCTTGCCCTGAAGCCAATCAAATGGTCCTATTCAGCCAAACTGAAAGCGCCCCCTGGTGAACAGGAAATGACAAAATTTGGGCATGTGTCATACTTTTATGAACTCCTCCTACAGATTTCATCTGAATGTCACTAAAACGGGCGTGGACCCTCCCGAGACCTGTACCATCAAAGATTATTAAAATCTAATTGTTTGGATTAACCCTCTGGGCGTGATGAGGCGGCCATTTTGAGCAAATCATGTGAACAACAATTCCCTAATAAATTTAGTAAAACTTTGTTCATTACATAACAAACTTCACAAGCTGGTCAGTTTTTTGTAGAACTTTACTAATTGTATTGGTTTTGCAAGTGGGTGGGGCCAACTGCCTTGCTAGCACCCTCTAAACTGCAGCCCCAAGGCCCCTTCCACGTACACTGATGCCAATTGCTGGACATATGGATCACATCCACATCTACAGAAAAGTCTCTTGACACCATAGGCTTAAGTCAACAGGAAGTCGGCCATTTTGAATTGAACAGCCATTTTTGGCGATTTGCATGTTGTTGTGCTTTTAATGAACTCCTCTAGGGATTTTTGTCTGATTCTCATGAAAATTGGTGTGTATACTTGACCCTTTAAGACATAAAGTTATCAAAATCATTCCGTTGGGAGTCATGGTGTGGGCGAGGCAGGACTGCCATTTTAAGTTTATTTGCCATGAAAATTCAAATGCTTATAATTTCAGTGTACATTGTCCCAAATGCACCAAACTTTATGTGTATCATAAGGGTCTTGCCCTGAAGCCAATCAAATGGTCAAATTCAGCCAAACTGAAAGCGCCCCCTTCTGGCAACAGGAAATGACAAAAATTGGGCATGTGTCATAGTTTTGCGAACTCCTTCTACAGATTTCGTCTGAATGTCACTAAAACGGGCGTGGACCCTCTTGAGACCTGTACCATGAAAAGTTATTAAAATCTTCTTGTTTGGATTTAACACTGTGGGCGTGATGAGGCGGCCATTTTGTGCATCTCGCCGTGAACATTGATTCCCTAATAAATTAAGGTAAACTTTGTTCTTTACATACCAAACTTCACAAGCTGGTCAGTTTCCATAGACAATTACTAATTGTATTGGTTTTGCAAGTGGGCGGGGCCAACTGCCTAGCTAGCGCCCTCTAAACTGCAGCCCCAAGGCCTTCCTACACGTACACTGATGAAAGTTGCTGGACATATGTATCACACCCACGTCTACAAAAAAGTCCCTTGACACCATAGGCTAAAGTCAACAGGAAGTCGGCCATTTTTAATTGAACGGCCATTTTTGGCGATTTGCACGCTATGCATTTTAACAAACTCCTCCTAGGGATTTTGTCTGATTCTCATGAAAATCGCTATGTGTACTCTTGACCCCTTGAAGAGCAAAAGTTATTAAATTCATTTCGGTGGGAGTCATGGTGTGCGCGTGGCAGGGCTGCCATTTTAAGTGATTCGCAATGAAAATTCAAATGCTTATGATTTCAGTGTAAATTGTCCGACATGCACCAAACTTTATGCATATCATAAGAGTCCCGCCCTGAAGCCATTCACATGGTCATATTTAGCCATACTGACAGCGCCCCCTCCTGGTGACAGGAAATTAGCAAAATTTTTGCATGTGTCATACTTTTAACGAACTCCTCCTGCAGATTTCATCTGAATCTCACGCAAACAGTGTGGACACTCTTGAGCCCTGTGACATGAAAACTTATCAAAATCTCTTGTTGTCAATTAACAGTGTGGGTGTGACGGGGTGGACATTTTGAGCATCAATCCGTGACAGGCGACAGTGACAGGTCTGAAGAACATTTACATGCAATTCTTGCGAAAAGACCTAACAACTTTACCTCCAGTTGGAGAGTGCAGGGATTGGCGGTGGCTCGTTTGGCAAATCATCGGTGACAAAATTCCATAACGCCGCTTTTGCGTTTTAATTACGGGGTTCATTGCACTCACGGTTCGAGGACCGTCAGTATCTGTAGTGATTATTATGATTATTCTTATTATTCTTATTATTATTATTATTATTACGGGCGGAGCACTCACGGTCGAGGACCATTTTGTATCTGTAGTGATTCTTATTATTATTATATTATTATTATTATTATTCCACTTTTACAGGGCTTTTTGGGTGCTTTTTACGTGTTCCATTTTAACAAAAAATGTGGCTGAAAAATCAGGCATGGTGAAAATTCTATGATTTTATTGGTTTTTTAGCCAGTGGGCGGGTCAAAATGGCTCCACAGCGCCCCTAGAAAAATAAAAAATTCATGAAAAAATCTGTGCTTTGCCCGATTATGCTGAAATTTGGTAGGCATGTAGAGCTTGCCAAGACAAAACGGATTTTTTTTTTGGAACGCTTTTGTCCAACGCAAGTCGGACCGCTTTTTGGCGTTGAAAAGCCAAAAATTAGGCCATTTTTGCGATTTCAGGCATCGAATTTAATGAACTCCTCCTAGGGGTTTTGCCGGATTCTCATGAAAATCACTGTGTTCACTCTTGACCCCTTGAAGATCAAAAGTTATTAAAATCATCTTGGTTGGAGTCAAGGTGTGGGCGTGGCAGGGCAGCCATTTTAAGCGTTTTGCCATGAAATTTCAAATGCTTATAACTTCAGTGATATTTGTCCGAAATGCACCAAACGTCATGGGTATTATAAGAGTCCCGCCCTGAAACCACTCAAATGGTCATATTCAGCCATACTGACAGCGCCCCTCCTGGCTACAGGAAATGACAAAAATTGGGCATGTGTCATAGTTTTGCGAACTCCTCCTACAGATTTCATCTGAATGTAATGAAAACGGGCGTGGACCCTCTTGAGACCTGTACCATGAAAAGTTATTAAAATCTTCTTGTTTGGATTAACCTTGTCGCGGCGTGATGAGGCGGCCATTTTGAGCATCTCGCCGTGAACATTGATTCCCTAATAAATTTAGGTAAACTTTTTTCTTTACATACCAAACTTCACAAGCTGGTCAGTTTCCATAGACAATTACTAATTGTATCGGTGTCGCAAGTGGCCGGGGCCAACTGCCTCGCTAGCGCCCTCTAAACTGCGGCCCCAAGGCCTTCTTCCACGAACACTGATGAAAGTTGCTGGACATATGTATCACCCCCACCTCTACAAAAAAGTCTCTGACACCATAGGCTAAAGTCAACAGGAAGTCGGCCATTTTTAATTGAACAGCCATTTTTGGCAATTTGCATATTGCGTACTTTAACGAACTCCTCCTAGGGATTTTGTCTGATTCTCATGAAAATCGCTGTGTATACTCTTGACCCTTGAAGATCAAAAGTTATTAAATTCATTTCGTGGGAGTCACGATGTGGGCGTGGCAGGGCCGCCATTATAAGTTTATTCAGTATGAAAATTCAAATACTTATAACTTCAGTGTACATTGTCCCACATGCACCAAACTTTATGGGCATCATGAGAGTCTTGCCCTCAAGCCAATCAAATGGTCATATTCAGACATACTGACAGCGCCCCCTCCTGGCGTCAGGAAATGCCAATATTGGGCATGTGTCATACTTTTGCGAACTCAACCTACAGATTTCATCTGAAATAAACGAAAACGGGCGTGGACACTCTCGAGAACCATGACATCAAAAGTAGTTAAAATCATTTTGTTTGGATTATCTCTGCGGGCGTGACCGGGCGGCCATTTTGAGCATCTCAGTGTGTACAACAATTCCCTAATAAATTCAGTAAAACCTTGTTCATTACACAACAAACTTCACATACTGGTCAGTTTCCATAATAATTTATGATCTGTATCGATTTCGCAAGTGGGCAGGGCCAACTGCCTCGCTAGCGCCCCCTATATTGCAGCCCCAATGCACTCTTCCACATACACTGATGAAAATTGGTGGGCATATGTAGTACAACCACATCTACAAAAAAGACTCTTGACACCGTAGGCTAAAGTTAAGAGGAAGTCGGCCATTTCGAATTGAACAGCCATTTTTGGCGATTTGCATGTTGCGTTCTCTTTGCGAACTCCTCCTAGGGATTATTTCGGATTTTCACGAAAACTGCTGTGTGTAGTCTTGACCCCTTGAAGAGCAAAAGTTATTAAATTCATTTCGTTGTAAGTCATGTTGTGGGCGTGGCAGGGCCGCCATTTTAAGCGATTCGCCATGAAAATTCAAATGCTTATGATTTCAGTGTACATTGTCCTACCTGCACGAAACTTTATGCATATCATAGGAGTCGCGCCCTGAAGCCATTCACATGGTCATATTTTGCCATACTGACAGCGCCCCCTCCTGGCGACAGGAAATTACCAAAATTGTGTATGTCATACTTTTGCAAACTTCTCCTGCAGATTTCATTTGAATGTCACGAAAAACGGTATGGACACTCTTGAGCCCTGTGACATGAAAACTTATCAAAATCTCTTGTTGTCAATTAACGGTGTGGGTGTGAGGGGGCGGCCATTTTTAGCATCTTTCTGTGACAGGCGACAGTGACAGGTCTGAAGAACATTTAAATGCAATTCCTGCGACAGACCCAAGCAAAGTTACCTCCAGTCAGCGAGCGCAGGGATTAGCGGTCGCTCGGTATCGGCGGTGCATCGGTGTGCTAGGGCCCGTACAACGCCGCTTGCGGCTTTAATTACGGGCCCGAGCACTCACAGTGCGAGGACCGTATTGTATCTGTAGTGATTATTATTATTCTAATTATTATTATTCTTATTATTATTCTTCCAATTTACAGGGCTTTTTGGGGCCTTTAATGTGTTTCAATTTGAACAAAAATGTGGCTCAAAAATCAGGCCTGGTGAAAATTCTATGATTTTTTTGGTTTCGCCAGTGGGCGGGGCAAAATGGCTCCACAGCACCGCTTAGAAAAATTTAAAAATTCATGAAAAATCTGTGGTTTGCCCGATTATGCTGAAATTTAGTAGGCATGTAGAGCTTGCCAAGACAAACGGATTTGCAATTTGGCACGTTTTTCTCCAATGCACAGGATGCCCGCTAGGTGCCGTTGAATATACAAAATTAGGCAATTTTTGCCCATTTTGGCTATTTCAGGTGCGTTGGAATTTAACGAACTCCTCCTAGGGGTTTTTGCCGGATTCTCACGAAAATCACTGTGTTTACTCTTGACCCCTTGAAGATCAAAAGTTATTAAAATCGTCTCGTTTGGAATGACGGTGTGGGCGTTTAACAAACAGGGCCACCATTTTAAAATCGCGATTTGCCATGAAATTTCAAATGCTTATAACTTCAGTAATATTCGTCCCGACCTGCACCAAACGTCAGGCGATTATAAGAGTCATGCTCTGAAAACCACTCAAATGGTCATATTCAGCCATACTGACAGCGCCCCCTCCTGGCTACAGGAAATGACATAAATTGGGCATGTGTCATAGTTTTGCGAACTCCTCCTACAGATTTCATCTGAATGTCACTAAAAAGGGCTCGGACACTCTTGAGACCTGTACCATGAAAAGTTATTAAAATCTTCTTGTTCGGAATTACCCTGTGGGCGTGACGGGGCGGCCATTTTGAGCATCTCACCGTGAGCATTGATACCCTAATAAATTGAGGTAAACTTTGTTCTTTAAATACCAAACTTCACAAGCTGGTCAGTTTCCATAGCCAATTACGAATTGTATTGGTTTTGCAAGTGGGCGGGGCCAACTGCCTCGCTAGCGCCCTCTAAACTGCAGCCCCAAGGCCTTCTTCCACGTACACTGATGAAAGTTGCTGGACATATGTATCACACCCACGTCTACAAAAAAGTCACTTGACACCATAGGCTAAAGTCAACAGGAAGTCGGCCATTTTGACTTGAACGGCCATTTTTGGCGATTTGCACGTTGCGTACTTTAACAAACTCCTCCTAGGTATTTCGTCTGATTCTCATGAAAATCGCTGTGTTTAGTCTTGACCCCTTGGAGATCAAAAATTATTAAATTCATTTCGGTGGGAGTCACGATGTGGGCGTGGCAGGGCCGCCATTTTAAGCGATTCGCCATGAAATTTCAAATGCTTATAACTTCAGTGTTCATTGTCCGTTAAACCTGCACCAAAACTTCATGTGTTTCATAGATTTAAGATTTATCAGTTTTGCATGATAACAGTCCTACAAAAAAGACCCAGCCCCAAAGCCCTCTTCCATGATTTCAGTCACATGGTCATTTTTAGCCATACTTACAGCACCCCTCCTGGTAACAGAAAATGACCAAAATTCGGGCATGTGTCATTCTTTTGCGAACTCCTCCTACAGATTTCATCAGAATGTAATGAAAACGGGTGGGAACACTCTTGAGACTTGTTGGATGAAAAGTTATTAAAATCTTAATGTTCGGATAAATGTTGAGGGCGTGAAGGGGCGGCCATTTTGAGCATCTCGCAGTGAACAACAATTCCCTAATAAATTTAGTTAAACCTTGTTCATTACACACCAAACTTCACAGACTGGTCAGTTTCCATAAGATTTAACGAATTTCATCAGTTTTGCAAGTGGGCGGGGCCAACTGCCTCGCTAGCACCCCCTAAACTGCAGCCCCAAAGCCCTCTTCCATGTACACTGATGAAAATTGGTGGACATATGTATCAACCCCACATCTACAAAAAAGTCTCTTGACACTATAGGCTAAAGTCAACAGGAATTCAGCCAGTTTAAGAGAAAACTGCCGTCAGAACCTCCTTTTATTTGCGGCCTCTTCATCCGCCGTTCAATACCAACAGAATCTGTAAATACGCGCATTACGTTTCTTCCTTTCTGCCCGACATTTTTGTCATCAAACTTTTTTTACATATACTTTTTTAGAAACCTACTACCTCAGAAAATACTATATCTGGCTACCAGTTCAAGACACACCATTAACTAATCCTCGTCCATAATATCATATTTTACACAACATCACACGCTGCGATCCTTACCCAACAGGCTGTTCAGCTAAACAAGTTTTAGTAGCTTGAAATGATTTCTCCATTAACTCTAGCTTCCTTGGCCTTCTTAATGTTAATAAAATCCTGTGCATATATTTCCGACATAATCAGGACAGGTGTTACATATTGCTTAAAATTATGCTCATTTACTTGGAGCATTTGTGGGAAATATGTGTTGTGGGCTGTCTTCACCTGTTTCACATAACGCTTTAATATTTTATATCACGTAATAACATCGGAGTCCCTTTGACCGTGTTCTGACCCTGTTTAATAATTCTGCAAATTCTTTTGTCTTTTTTGCCTTTACAATTTCCTTTTCAGCTCCACCTCATGCCAATAGACTCGAACACCACAAATTAGCACCTATATTATCGATATACAACGCCTTTCCTTAACTGAGGCAACTGAAAAATCTCCAACAGCAACTATACTTATATTCTAAATAGATAAGTCGCCAGTTTGCTTTATTTGTCTAAGTCTACTGTGAATATATGCCACAATTGTGATCGACTATACTGGATCTCTGGCCGACAATTAAAAAGCTGCAGATCGCAGGTTTAACAAGAAGAATTAAGCCTTCCTGAAGGAGTGTAATGTGTTTATTATCCTTTCCAATGCTAATGTATTGTGAATGGTTAAGCGTAACGCAAATTGTAAGCAGCAATCCCTCGCCGGGCAAGAAAGTTAACAAAAACGCAAACGCTATCAGGACACCGACACCGTTGATAACAGCCTCATTGATTCGTACTGAATTGCTTTTATTAAATGACTTTTACCTGTCCCTGCACCACCAGTAATAAATACGTAACGGATCAGGATTTCTACCGTTTATCTTATCCAAGCACCACTGTCTAAAATGATAAAAACAGACAACTGCATTTCATTTAAAGATCTAATCAGAGCTCAAATCCATCACTTCTAGACAATAATATATTTTTTTTTTTTTCTAAATGTAACCGCTTCTACCTGTCACAGATCTGGAATTGTATTTTCTTTATGTTCCTTCTCTAGTATCTCGCTTGTGTTCATACCCTGCTCACACTCTAAACGCCTCCAACTCTTGCTCTGGACACAACTCACCAGGCATCTTTCAAAATACCGTATTTTATTGATCATGTTCTGAAGCTCGCCCAAATCGCTTTTGGTTTTCTTTCAAACTTACTTCTGTTTGATTCAACGACCAACTTAACCGAAAAGCAAGATCTCCTTAACCTTACCTGACCATTACTGTAAAACTGTTCAAACGCTTTCATATTGTCGCGTTTTAGCTGAACGCCCTCACGAGCAAGGCAAAAACAATTGCAAGATACTTTGATAAAACAATTCTGGATTTTTTGTTTCTGAAAAACGCACATAACGAACAACAGCGGGTTGTGTTCGTGTCCTTTTAGTTACAAAACCAAAATCGTTTTTTTAATTTAATCAGATTACACAATTTTCATTTTGCTACTAAAACTCGATATATTTTGATGCAAATGTTAAGCAAACACATGTCGCTAAATATGCCATCGCTTGGCCTATTCTTATAGCGATCCACAATGCTGGTCATCCACATGTCAGCCCTAGTTTAGCTCCCCTTAGATGCTGTAGCCTTTGCCTCAACACATTTAACGGTAGACTCATCTTCACCTCTCACATTGTCCCCAGTCGGGTACAAAACAACTTTCCTTGAACATTCTTTAGATGTAAATTAGTTACCCTATATACAGCCACTTGAGCGCAAAACATCTCTGTTATGGAGATAAACACTACCTAATTTTTTTAACGCCTCCCTTGCACTGATGTTCCCATCCTTTGACGCCTCTTTGTGAGCATTTGCTAACATTAATCCCATCTCCCTTTCCGCCTTTGAAATATAAGAAATGATGTACACTATACACGATATGCATTAACTACATATTGATATCCATATTAGCATTCCACGCCAACAAGTGCTTAATGTATTGATTGACCCAAACCTCATTAACCTCCCTTCAAAACAATGTGTACTGGCACTTCAAACGGTTTGTGGGCGTTGCTTCAAATGCTGTCTGGATTAATTCCTAAACTGGAAAACAAATGCCTCTACACCGTCATAGCTACCGCTTTCATTTGAAAGAGCTGATAGCTGTCAATATATCTGACGCATGTTTTTTGTCCATTTTATCAGGCACCTTCTGACCCTGATTTTTACACTTACAATGTGTAACTGTATCTGTCCTATCAACCTTGCACTTGCACTCTTTTTTGTTGGTCTCACCAATGTCACGACATATAAATGTTCGAGCAGATACGGGCCTCGGAAAATTAAAGCGTCAAACAGTTTTTTTCTTTTTACAAGATTTGAATGATGCTTTGAATGCTGTCAAGACCGATGTCACCATTTCTAATAATTTTCATCGTCTTCAAGGCAATTCGCGATGTAACGACTTCATCAATAAACCGAACAACCTCTTCTCGGTAAGCTTACATCAATACGCTAAAGCATTCTCAATCCAAAAACAAGCAGACGGACGTGAGGTGAACCGCTAAGCGAAATTCCTCCACCGGCAAAAGTAATCGGCTTTCCTCTCTATCGGATGCGAGACATGAGCACCTCCTCAAAATAATGCCAATTTAAAATCAAACATTCTCGGCCAAGAGACAGGATTACGACGCGAATAGGTCACATCGGTCTGCCCACCTAAACACCTAACGTCCCGCTTCCCTCCTGTTTCAAAATACTGTTAAGAAGATTTGGCCAACGCGAACCGCGAGAAGAAAATGAACAAAACCAAGTCGGGACACTGTTGACGACGAAGCTGTAAGCAATACGCTGTGCTCCTGCCAAAATGCTGCGCTCTAATAGGCCTGAAAAAACGTAAACCCATCATCAAATTCCAACAGCTTTTTTCAATCACTGCCCTTCAACAGATCACATCGAATTCTCCTCGATGCACAACTTCCTATGTTTTTCGCAAAGCTATGGAGACATTTGGATGAATGACCTGTTCAAGCTCGACATGTATTGGGCAAAAGAGATGTATTCTATATTCACAAGAAACCTGCTATCCGCATTAAGAACTGACATTAGCTAACGTGACAAGTTAATCTATGCTTATTCTCATGGTAGGTATTAAAACCAAGTGGAAACAAAACTGGAAACACTTGGCTTCATTTGATTTATCGGAAAGCAATTTAACTGGGTTATTCCCTTCTGCTGGTGCCACATTCAACACACCGTCCAAATACTGATCTAGCGCTTCCTGACCAATATCTACAGGCATGAGACACGTATCTTGGAACATACAATGCTGCTGCCTATCGTGCAAAAGCTCGCTCTTCACCACTCATCGCTGACTCGGCCCCATCTAGTAGTTTCACTCATCCATTCTAAAACCTTATTCTGTTGTTTTACAAAAACTCATTTAGCTACATCTCTCATTAAACTCTACATCTTTATAATGCACATTCGTTTGTTTTAAATACTGCAACGCTTTCTTAATGTGCACCGTGTCAACATACTGATATTCATAATGGCCTTTATTTTATAAGTTAAATTTTACAGGCAATAAAGAATTCTGTACTACACGAGGCAATAAAAGAACCCAACATTTTCATAAACGGAATATTAAGAGCGATCAGGCAATAAATTGCAGACGGAATAGGATGAACTAGACTGTTTGCTGGGAACTTTATTAATCTTGTAATGATAACAAATCCGGTCCGACCTCTACCTGTATTTAACCATTGACCAATTTTGTCCATTCTTCTTTAATGCATTTCTCTGCTATTGATGCTACCAGTTTATTTTTATTATAATCATCTTTTCAATTTAAAACTGAATGTCGAAAATATTGGCAAAGCAACAAACATAATCTGGTCCATCTTTCACTTTATTCAAAATTGGTCCATTTCAAACTGCTTTTTTTTTTTCTTTTCTACAGGATTTAAACAATTTCCCTAACTCTGCCTAAAATAGGATGAACTACCAGACTGTTTGCTGTGCATTCAGGTGGTACTTTTTTGACCTTTATTAATCTTGTAATTCCTTGTATTTGACATTCTATTTAATTCTGGCATTTACTTTTAACTTAAATGCAACACATTGCTCTTGTATTTAATTCTGCTCACCTCTACCTTGTATTTAACCTTACTTTATTGACATTGCTCTGGCATTTACTTTTACTCAATATTTTATTCTTATGCATTTGTGTAAATATTCTTCTGTAATGCATTTTTCTCTGCTATTGATGCTACCAGTTTATTTTTTATTACTTTAATCATCTCATTTTTACAACTTTTAAAACTGAATGTCTTGTAAACAACTTTATTCCTGGCAAATGCAACTTTTAATTTCCCTTTTACATAATCTGGTATTTCCATCATTTCACTTTATTCTATGCAACAATTGGTCCATTACTTTAAAGTCAAACATTGCTCTTTTTCTTTTTTTCTTTACTTTTTCTTGCAACCTCCTCAATCTTTTGTTCTACTTTATTCAATGCAACACATTGCTCTGGTATTTACTTTTGGGCATTTCCTTTACTTTTTCTTATGCAATACATTTCTGGTATTTCTTTTACTCATTTCCCTTTAATTTCATTGCTCTTTGTAAATATTTCCTTCTTTTTCTCTCTGTGCAACACACTGTTCTTGTATTTAATTCTACTCATTTCCTTCAATTTATTCCTATGCAACACATTGCTCTTGTATTTAATTTGCTCATTTCCCTTACTTTATTCCTATGCAACACATTGTTCTGGTATTTACTTTTACTCATTTCCTTCTTTTTTTCTCTCTGTCAACACACTGTTCTTGTATTTACTTCTACTCACTTCCTTCAATTTATTCCTATTCATTTTTTATTTACTTTTACTCATTTCCTTACTTTATTCCTATGCAACACATTGCTTTTGTATTTACTTTTTACTCATTTCCTTCTTTTTTCTCTCTGTGCAACACACTGTTCTTGTATTTACTTTTACTCACTTCCTTCAATTTATTCCTATACAACGCATTGTATTTACTTTACTCATTTCCTCACTTTCTTGTATTTACTTTTATCATTCCTATTTTTTTTCTTATGTCTCAGTCTTATCACAAAACATTTTCCTCATAATGCCTTTTAACCCTTTCTAGCTTTTTTGCTTTCAAATACTTGGAGAAACATTCAGAACCAGAACTACCAGTATTTTTATTACTAGGTGTTTGCTTTGTTGAACTGCTGTCTACATTAACGATACTACCCTTCTGCCTAGTTTGTGGCCTAACATTGTACCCACCAGCCGAATCAACTTTGCAGTAACCGTAACACTGCATCTGAGGCCTCTTAACGCAAACAACTGTTTCATAATGGTTGCCGTTATGATTTTCTAAATATATTCCCTGGTTAGACAACTGACTATTCTTACAACTATATTCGAGCCAGCGATCATTAAAGTACGTGTAGATATTTATGCCGAAACAATCTGCCGCCGCTTGAATCTCCATTTCGGTCGCCCAAGTACATACACGCCTCATTTTTGATTTTGTAAGGTATTCTGACATTGACTTAATACTCTCTTCTCAAAATACTATTATAAGCCACAGCATTGTTTTGTAATTGCTTAACTACTGCATTTCTAATTTTTTGATGATACTTTTGTGTTCCACACACAGCTTGACTAACTGCTCTAAAGAAACAATTTCCATCATCTTTTATTTTCTCATTCCTACATGGTGCGCCTAACTCACCGACAGCTGTATCAACTCTAGCCTGTCTCTCTGACTCTACCTTCAGCTGTCGACATATAACCTGTGCAACTTCATCACTAAGGGGATTAAACTGCAGATCTTTACTTTTGACCTCACTGACGAACGCAACATCTGAGTCAACTTCTGTCACATCACTAATCTTAATCTTTTTTTGGTTTAAACGTGCCCGCTGGCATTTTACGCTTTTCACCTTGCTGACTTTGGCTAATGCCAACTGTTGGCAAAACACTATGTTTTTTAACTATGTTAACGGAGTTACTCTCTGGAGTTTTTAGAGTTATGCTGGCACCAGCAGATTTGTGAACAACCCGAACACCAGCAAGCTCAAATGGCTTTTCAGTCTCTTTAAACGTGGACGCAAACCTCTGTACGTGATCACAAAGTTGTTCAAAACTGCTGAAATGAACAACGCTCTTCCCTGTTCCATCTACCATCCCATCAGCACTGCGTGCATGGGAGTCAACCATCGCATAATGTCGAGCAGTTTTTATGATTGCACATGTGCTGTCCAACAATGTCAGCAAACATGTGTCATATCTGCTGCACATCTTTTCTAAACCGTCTCTCAAGGTTGTCACCAGGCCCGATTGAATAAACTCCTCATCTACCTCGACTGAATCAACAAATCCAGTAGAAAAGTTAGCGTACTCAAATTCAAAAGTGTGTCCATCAATTACTGACTGTGGGGGCAAGTCAGGAACACACAGCATTCTATATCTGCCCCTCACCCTGCCACTGTCCCAAAGAGACATGTACAACTGATCACCTGCAACCAAAACCTCATCCAGATCACGTGACTGCCAGGAAAGCACACTCTTTTTGCTGTATGTTTCGCAAGCGCCGCCAAACTTATTGCCATACACTGAAGTCCTCCCTGTTCAAATCGCTGGTCTCCCTGATGGAATGAGCCCTGAATAGACCTTACGTACATGCCTATCTCAACATTGCCAGGCATAGAAATGAAATCAGTACGACCTTTGACAATTCTTGGCGTGTCCCCCACCACCTAAAATAGAAGGAAAGATATCCAGCAAACAGTCATTATCTTCATATGGAGAAATTTGGCCAGACCACCAGTAGTAATACAGTGTAATTTGTTGTCATTTTGTTAGATCTGACATGATACACTTGATACAACCTAAACTATACTGAAACTATCAAATGACCTAATATAAAAGTCTTTTGAAGTGTTATATCCAATTTGTCATGGAATGACATTGGAAGAACTTGTACACACCTCCTGGACACCGGCAGACAACACCAGGCTTGGTGTGACCTCAGCCTACAAAATTTGAGAAAAAAAAAAAAAAAGACATTGAATAAACCAAGTATAACCATGATAATTAGAATTTCTCACCATTGTCAACCAATACTATGATACAATTAATCCAATTACACTAAAAAAAAAAAAAAAAAAAAAAAACCTAACAAACAAAACTACCTATTGACCTGATGTAACACACTTGAAGAGTTTTTTGAAAATGCATTTTCAACAACATTGAAAGAACTTGCACAAACCTCCTCCCGGACACTGGCAGACAACACCAGGCTTGGTGTTGCCTCAGCCTGCAAAGAAAAAAACAAAACAATCTGCATTAACCAAATGCCAGTATTGCATCATTTCTCAATATTGGACAAATGTCAAGTAAAAACTTTAATTTTAAATGTTTATTTCACAGCAATTTAAAGTCTCATCTCATAAACTACACATGAATGGCTTTGCATGCAACATTCAAGTGTGAAATTTGTGTAATGTGCTTTGGCTTTATAGCACCAACCAGCTCCTCCGCCACCACAGCGCATGCAGGCACCTCCAGGGATGGAGGAGCTGCAACCTACAAGGAGAAGGGAAAAAAAAAAAAAAAAAACCCAACTATGAACATGGGGCAAACAATGCATTAATAAAGATACCAATTACAGTTAATCAATATTTGTGGAATATTTTTCAAAATTGCCCCAACCTGCTCCTGAACCTCCACCTTCACAGGACTGGCAGACACCAAAGCGCTTGGTGTTGCCCCTACCTGGGAAAAAAAAAAAAAAAAAAAAAAAAATCATGCCTTTTCCCTACTGCTTTGCAGTTTTACCAAATACTACAGACATGTTACGCAGTGATTACTGTCCGTTTACTACAGTTGCACAACAAACACCTTGCAGTAAGTCAAAATTGCATTAAAAAAGACAAACCTGCTTCTTCGCGCGTGGTTTGCAGGGTGCAGGTCTACGTCCGCGCTGCTCCACCTGAAGCTTCTAAAGAAAGAAGAGCAATATTTACTTTTAGTAAATTGCATATCATGTATGACCCCTGTCAGAAAATATGAGTATTCTTGACTATTGCTCATTTCTAATAAGTGAAAACAGAAGGAAAAAAAATTGTTCCAATTACCTTTCGGGTCTGTGGAACAGCTGTGCTGACCGCAGGACTAGACAGCTGCGATGGACTGACCCGATCCATCGCATCCAGCATAGCACCACTGAACCAGACAGGATTCACAGGGATGGAACACTCCTGCATCACAACCTCCGTTCCATCCGCCTATGAAAAACATAACAAATGCTGACTTTAACTCATCAAATATAAACTGCACATATAATAAGCTCCAACTGTTCAGTTGAAAATGCATCAGAAATTTAACAAACCGTCACATGAACCACCCTCTCCTTCTTGGGTGCTGAGGATTGCGCAAGCTCCCCAGGGTGGTTCCTCTGTAATGACAAAAAGCATAGTTTGTATCACACATACAGTATATCCACTTGCCACTACCACAGTAAACTGCTGAAGATATACCAGACCATTTAAGTGTAATTACCTTCCTGCCTGGTCCGAGCGTCTCAAAGCCTTCTCCATCGTGGATAGGCTGTTGGGGAACGGAGACCTCCCCCTTCACAACAATTTGTGGAGTGATGGTCTGAGGTAGTGTCCTGGGATGGACCTGTGCAGGGGGTGGTGGTGGTGCTGCAGCCTCCAGGGTCTAATAAATAGACAAAATATTATGTTAATAGCATTTCAAATATAAACTACTACATGCTTCACAGTTGCAACTTGGAAAATACAATCATAGGCTACATAGTAAACATTCACATACAAACATACGACAATAAAGTATTTACAAAAGAAGATTACCAGATAAGCAGCCATCCACAGGCACTGCACAAGGATGTCCATCCCATAATTGTCGCTCAAATGGACCTGCAGAAGTGAAGAAAGTTTATTTAGAAAACAAAAGTTAACATGAATCCATTATTAACTAAACTTGACAAAAAAAAAAAAAAAAAAAAGTCTACCAGCATTTCTTAAATATGACATTTAACCACAACATATTCTACTTACTCCATCTCTACTCCACAGCTCCAGTCGATCCAAAGGAAAACATTCGGTGGCAAAATGAAAGAACTTCACCCCTTTACAAAACAAAGAAAAACAGCACAGACCAAAATAAAAACTCATGAATTTTACATGTTTTGACCATATACAACCCCAATTCCTAAACGGTTGGGACAAAGAGTAAATTGTGCATAAAATTAAAACCAATGACTGAAATCACACCAGCCAGTATTTTATGCACAATAGAACAGAGATAACATAGCAAATGTTTAAACTGAGAAATTTTACCATTTTATCCGCAGAATAGCTCATTTCAAATTTGATGGCTGCTACAGGTCTCAAGTTGGGACAGGGGTCTGTTGACCATGGTGTAGCATCCCCTCTTCTTTTTAACACAGAGTGGAAGTGTGTGGGCATTGAGGAGGCAAGTTTCTTGAGTTTAGCCATTGGAATTTGATCCCACTCTTGTTTAATACAGGCTTCCAGCTGCTGAAGTGTTTTGGGTCTCCTTTGACGGACTTTTCGTTTAATTATGCGCCAAATGACCTCAATCGGTGAAAGATCAGGACTGCAGACAGGCCAGTTCAGCACACAAACTCTTCTACTACAAACCCATGCTGTTGTAATAGCTGCAGTATATGTGGTTTTGCATTGTCCTGCTGAAATACACGAGGTCTTCCCTGGAATAGATGTCGTCAGGAAGGGAGCACATGTTGCTCCAAAACCTTTATATACCTTTCAGCATTCATGGGGCTTTTTAAAACATGCAAGTGTCCCACACCATATGCACTAATGCATCCCCATACCATTAGAGATGCTGGCTTTTGAACTGAACGCTGATAACAGGAGGGGTGGTCTTTCTCCTCTTTAGTTCAAAGGACAACGCCCATGATTTCCAACAAGAATGTCAAATTTAGACTCACCTGACCTTAGGACACTTTGCTACAGTCCATTTTAAATGAGCCTTGGCCCACGGAACACAGCCGCGCTTCTGGATCATGCCCAACAATGGCTTCCTTTTTGCATGATAGTGTTTCAGGTGGCATCTGTGGATGGCACGGCGGGCTGACAGACAGTGGTTTCTTGAAGTATTCCTGGGCCCATTTAGTAATGTCAATGATTACTTGCTAAATATTCTTCCAACTGATTCCCTTATATATTAATTGCTTTTTCAGCCTTTTTTTTTGCCTGTGTCAACTTTTCAAAGACCTGCTGCAGCCAGAAAATTTGAAACGAGCTCATGTTGTGGATAAAAATGTAAAATGTCTCAGATTTAACATTTGAAATTTTATCTATGTTTTATTGTAAATAATATATTGGCTCATGTGATCTGAAAGTCATTGCATTTTCATTTCATTCACAATCCCAACTATTTCGAAATTGGGGTCGTATATTATATAACAATAGTCTCGAGTCGTACCCATTCGAACTGCCACACGGTGGAATTCCTGCCGGAAGAGCTCCTGCTGGGCCACAGGGATGGTCAGACGTGGTGGAAAGTCTGTCACGTAGACCTACACAAAACAATAATGTCTCAAAAATCTTCTCAAAATATCATCCCCTTAAAAAAAAAAAAAAAAAAAAAAAAAAAAACTTTACAACAGTTCAGACAACTACATAAAACTAATGAATTGTATAACAATTTCTTCAAAACAGCTAACCAAAGCAATGAGTGTACCGTGGAACAGCGATCCAGGGCACTCTGCAGGAGCAGGGGAAAGTCAACCCCAGCCTCTTCGACGGTCCGGCTCGCCGTCAAGCAGTAGGTTGGGGAGGTGACACAGATGGCGTCAGGTGTGCGAGGAAGAACAGTCGCAAGCAGCGCTGTCCTCAACTGCCTTGCACACGCTCCGGGTGTCGAACTGACTCCGAATGAGATGCCCCTTTGCCCTCCATCTGGCATCTTCACAATGCCATCTGCAATGCTTCGCAGATGGGAGTCACCAACAAGTAGCACAAACTGGAATGATATAAAGCATTTCTGTTTAAAATGAACAACTCTCAGGATTAACAAGTATTTAGGGAGGAAGTCTAACAAAACCTTACCAGCTTCTTTTGGTGCTCTGCTGGAATGACCAACTTGTGCTGGCGTCCTGAGACACCCTTCGGCCATTCCCGCACCTTGTGCCGGTGCCCAGTCCCGTGATCTATTCAAAAACAGGAAAAAAAAGAACATGGGATGTAACGTATCAAACTTTGGTATGCATACTCTGCCTTGACAGCAATTACTCAACTTTAAGAAAGATGGTAAAAAATGCATGGGGGGGAATGTTTTTTGAAATTATGCAAGGAGAATCTTACTGCCACATTAAACACTTTAAAAAAAAAAAAAAAAAAGCTTCTTACGCTCAAGGTTGTCATCACGAGGCCACTGCAGAGGAATGGCGACACGGCACCGCGCACGTTCCTCTGCACGCAACTTAGCAGCCTCCGAACAACGGAACGACTTCTTACGAGGCATCTACAAGTATAAAGGCACAACTGATTCATAACATTGCACAAATGTTAATTCTACATTTATTCCTCTAAAACAGCAATTTAGAGAACCAATTATCATCATCCATTTGAAAATGTATTTTATATAACAGAAGCTCATCAATGCTTACTACTTCCTGGAGTAATCCACTCAGTTCCTTCAGATCTACACTTTAAATACAACTATCAGAGTTTCTTCAGTGCCATTGTCTCCAATATCCCTTTACACTCAATGTACAATATGATTTACTGTGATAATGTTTCCTTTTTTGGGCCAAGTTCCTTTGAAGGAACTCCAAAGCCCCCCCCCGTAGTTGAAAACAGCTGCCTCAGAGTTGTATAGTAACGAAGTACTTAAGTAGTTTTTTTTTTTTTAAATGAGGATTTGTACTTTGAGTATTTTTTAAACCAGGACTTTTGCCTTTACTACGTTTAAATCATAGAGGAGTATACTTTTACTTCGTTACTTTAACACTGGCCACTTTCTTACTCGTTGCAAATTAAAATATGAATGCAGTTCATCGTTTAAAGGATTATCTGGATTTGGCGAGTTTGAATAAACGAGTGTTCGCAGGGCATCTTAACCCCTTTGTGCAGATGTGTCTGCCAGTGGACATGGAGCTGCACATTTACGCACGCAGTTACAATATTCCATCACTAGATGGCACCCCCGGATCAGTTATTGAATATTCACAAGCAAGCCGCGCTTTCAACGGATTTTCAAAAAACTAATTTTCTCTATGGATTCACACTGATCTCAAACATGGTCCATGAGAACTCGGAAATCATGGAAAATTCTCATGCCTGTAAACTGAAACCAGCTGCTTTCTTAACCCTTTAAGGCCTAATGCAAAAATCCCAGCAGAGAATCATGCTGCCATGTTTACCATAGTAACCTGTATTTGGGCAGAAGCACAGTTTCTCAGCTTTCAGGAACAGTTGGATTTTTTTCTATTGCAAAACTTACAGTAATTACGGAACTTTCAAAACGCGCATATCTGTGTCGGCAACGAGACGTTCTTAAAATGCGCACATGCTGTCCCGGTTAAAATGGGTTAAAAGTCGAAGCTTCATCACAGCACCGTATGCACCTAACGGCAACACTGACCAGGTGTTTGAGCTGTTGTCAGTATTTACTGCGCATGCTTTAGTGCCCAAGAAATTAAGGTTAATTTTGTACTGTGACGCATAATATTCATCTCTTAATCCAAAGAAGTGCACTACCGGACAGTAACTTGTTTAGCAAACACATGTGACACTAACCTGCTTCACTGCATTCAAATTTCCATATTCATTACGTATAACACACGATGTTATTAACCACACAGGCAACAAGCATTATGTTAAAATACAGACAGTGACACTCAAAACCAATAAAATAAAAGATCTAAAAAAATATAAAGCCCTTACTTTCTCTTAAATCATGTTATATGCCGACCGTTCCTCAGGAACAATCCAGCTTTACACACACACACAGTAAAATTAACGTTAAGCCTGATTCATGCTTCTTGCCGTCGGCGCGGTCAGCACGGCCTACACGGTGAAATGACGCAATTGCGGCCAAGGCGACAGAGCGCGGAGGGTCCGCGGAGGCTCTGAACGCCGAGCCGCGCACCTGGAGGATTTTGTAACTACGCGGCCGGGGTCGCACAGACCGCGTTGCAATGATTGGCTAGCTTCAGGACCCGGAAGTACGTATACCTATTAAAATTAAAAATGAAAAGCTTCAAAGAAAATCCAGCTGTACGTACAAACAGCTGAAAATATAAACATCTTTACTACAGTTCCTGTCGGATCTACAAGGATGCTCATTGCCAGACATAGGTGCAGGAACTGCCGAAATGCAAACCATGTCAACTTAGTTTTAGGAAGTTTCAAGTGACCCAATTATCGTAATAGTGGAGAAAGCGCGGCCAGTAATATTTGTTCTGACAGCGACGCACTGTCTAATCTAATTCAAAATAATCGAGCCGTGTGTTTGGTAGTAGTAGTAGTAGTAATAATAATAATAATAATAATAATAATAATAGTTACAATATAATAGTGAAAATGAACGTATTTATCACAGAAATAAGATTCAGTAGCGCAACTGCAGAGCAGGTCCGTTCTTGGAGCCGCTTTGACCGCATCAAGCATGAAACGACTGGACGTTCGTGGGGACCGTGCGCGCCGTTTGCACTGCTGAAACCGCGCCGAACGCAAGAAGCATAAATCAGGCTTTACAGTCCCACTAAAGGCCTCTTTTCTTTCTTACGTGTTGTTAGTAACTACGAGTAGCAACACAAACTCTAAACATTATCGTTACTTGTCGCCTCGCCTAGGTTATATTTCGTTTGGATAAAACAAACTTTAACGTTAGTTAGCTAGGTTATGCTGATGTGAGAACTCGACCAGCTCTACGCGAACATTACTTTTCAAACAGTAAATCGACCGCAGCATTTTAAACCTTTCGCCAACACCCCTCTTTGACGTTATGTTATAATTCTCTGTTTCACTGAACCGTCACTAATTTTATTTCTCACAGCTAACGATAATGGTACTGAACATGACAAACTTACCGTGTGTCTGCAAGAAGTCCAACTGTCAACAAAATCACTGGAAACAAATCAGTGGAATTAAATCCTTGGAAATGAATCCGTGGATATGAACTCGTAGATATGTAGCCTTGGAAAAATCGCTCTGAAGAAGAGTCCTCAAGAAAAGCTCTGATTGTGTACAAACACTCTCAGTCTCTCTCCGGTAGTTTGCCGAAAGCCAGAAGCATTCAGAAACCAGACAACTGAACGCGCAGCCGGGTGTTTAATACCCCGCCCAATTCAAAAATTCAATTCAACCAATCAGCGCACGAAAATGAAGCCGCGGGGGATCACGGTAATTTTGTCGGTCAGTTTAAATTTCAAGAACATCCGGAATGCAAATGTTTTGTTTCGGGCAGCTAATAATTTCTTTCTATCCTCTTTAAATTTCAAAAATGAACGTATGGCATTTCCCTCTTTTTAACATAGCATAAATGAGTGAAACTGAAACATTTACACTAATCAGTCCAACGTGCTATAGCAAATATTAAAAGTTAAAACACATTGGGCCAGTTTCACAGAGATGGCTTAAGCATAGTCCTGGACTAAACACAGTTTTGTATGGACGCTTTCAATCGAAAATTGAATTTAGTCTAGGATTGAGCTCATGTGTCTGTGAAACTGCCAATTGTAACAGAAAAGTCCAGAAACAGTAATTTCAAAATAAAGCTATTTATCAGTGTCTGTCCGGTTCAGCATGAACTGGTTTATAACAATACTTTTTACTGTCTGTAGGCAATCATTTCCTGCATTCCTAAATAATCCAGCATTTTAAAAATAATGCTTAGGCCTTAAAGTGAATGGATATTAGTAGCTAGATAAAGCGTACCATATTTCATTATTAAACCTCATTATCTCGTTTTGTATGGTAAGTACATGAATTATCAATTATCATATTGTCTTACACATTATTCTACTGTTTAACAAATGCTAAACTTCAGAGCATAATTTGGGACTTTTTTCTCATTCTAGACTGCTGACAATATAAGAAAAAATACCCCTGACTGGACAGAACTTAACTTCAAAGAAGAGTTAATGTTATGTCTCCTCTTCCTTTCTCCTGAAATACTCACCAATACAGTGTTTGGTTCCTCCAAACTCACCCCCTGACCTCTAAGCCATTTTTTATAGTGAAGTCACAATAATGAACAACACATGAGAATTTCAAGAATGGCATGTAGCTCTGACTTTTCTCACCTACTGCAGTCTGACTGTTACAGACTGACTGTTTTACTTTAATATCTAAGCTTTAAGAAAACATGATTTTACCAAACCAAAAAAAAAAAAGGGGGGGGACATCAGTGACATTATTCAGATTAATTACAACAAAAAGATCATCTATGCACTAAGTCTGAGCAAGAAAGTCTGCAAGTATAAGTAGACCTTGCAGTATATCATAATAATAAGCCTGAACTTGATGCACTGGCGTTTACCTGTGCAGAAGTGCTCACTTTTTGGAAACACTCCCTTGTGGTGTAAAATGGTAACTAATCTTCTCATGTACTACACTGACACCAGACATGACTCTAACATTACTCTCAGATAGTTGACCCCAGCAGCCTCTGATTTGGTAAGGATAGGCTGAAGGCCTTGGTGACAGCTGGTGAATATGGTAAGTTTTTGTTCAAGACCAAATCTATGGCGGCACACTGAATTTCAATGTGCCACCATGAACAAACAAGATATCATAACTCCCACAAAAACTGGCCTATCAACATTAAACTTTGCCTTTCATGACTTTCTCTCACCCTGAACACATCTATGTGACAATATTGTTTTGCCTATAGCCTCACCTACTGCCAACAGGACATGAGATAATTTATTCTGTGATTGCAGCTCCCTCCAGGTTTGACTGATTCGACTTTATTTCAATCTGAATAATGTTTAAATCTTTATGATAATGAGTAATGAACTATAAGTTGTTGTAACTTCATTTCCCGTTATCCAATCTGTCTGAAATTGGAAATGTGTGCTCAGAATGCCTCTCTGAGGAGACAGACATACAAAAAAAAATTCACACACATTGCAAAGCCTACTCAGAACAGGAAATCAGCCTGCTATTAAAGTAACTGTCATTTTCACAACATTGTCCTGTTTTTTAGACAGCGATCATCGCTGTTGCATCTTACTAGGACCACTGCAGCCCTCCCTGACTGCAACCCTGCCCGACTGGCGCCGGTGTGCGAGGGCCCGTACATCGCCGCTTGCGGCATTAATTATTATTATTCTTCCAATTTACAGGGCTTTTTGGGGGCTTTAACGTGTTTCAATTCGAACAAAAATGTGGCTGAAAAATCAGGCCTGGTGAAAATTCTATGATTTTATTTATTTCGCCACTGGGCGGGGCAAAATGGCTCCACAGCGCCCCCTAGAAAAATTTAAAAATTCATGAAAAATCTGTTGTTTGCCCGATTATACTGAAATTTGGTAGACATGTAGAGCTTGCCAAAACAAACGGATTTGCCTTTGGGACGTTTTTGTCCAATGCACAGGATGCCCGCTAGGTGGCGTTGAAAATACAAAATTAGGCAATTTTTGCCGATTTCAGGCATCGGAATTAAACGAACTCCTCCTAGGGGTTTTGCCGGATTCTCACGAAAATCACTGTGTTTACTCTTGACCCCTTGAAGATCTCGTTTGGAGTGACGGTGTGGGCGTGGCAGGGCCGCCATTTAAAGCGTTTTGCCATGAAATTTCAAATGCTTATAACTTCAGTGATATTTGTCCGACCTGCACCAAACGTCAGGTGTATTATAAGAGTCATGCCCTGAAACCACTCAAATGGTCATATTCAGCCATACTGACAGCGCCCCCTCCTGGCGACAGGAAATGACAAAAATTTGGCATGTGTCATACTTTTGCGAACTCTCCCTACAGATTTCATCTGAATGTCACTAAAAAGGGCGTGGACACTCTTGAGACCTGTACCATGAAAAGTTATTAAAATCTTCTTGTTCGGAATAACCCTGTGGGCGTGACGGGGCGGCCATTTTGAGCATCTTTCCGTGACAGGCGACAGTGACAGGTCTGAAGAACATTTACATGCAATTCCTGCGACAGACCCAAGCAACGTTACCTCCAGTCGGCGAGCTCAGGGATTGGCAGTAGCTCGTTCTCGGTGGTGCATCGGTGTGCGAGGGCCCGTACAACGCCGCTTGCGGCTTTAATTACGGGCCCGAGCACTCGCGGTGCGAGGACAGTATTGTATCTCTAGTGATTATTATTATTATTACGGGCCCGAGCACTCACGGTGCAAGGACCGTATTGTATCTGTAGTGATTATTATTACGGGCCCGAGCACTCACGGTGCGAGGACCGTATTGTATCTGTTGTGATTATTATTATTCTTATTATTCTTCCACTTTACAGGCCTTTTTGGGGGCTTTAACGAGTTTCAATTCGAACAAAAATGTGGCTGAAAAATCAGGCCTGGTGAAAATTCTATGATTTTATTGGTTTCGCCAGTGGGCGGGGCAAAATGGCTCCACAGCGCCCCCTAGAAAAATTAAAAAATTCATGAAAAATCTGTGGTTTGCCCGATTATGCTGAAATTTGGTAGGCATGTAGAGCTTGCCAAGACAAACGGATTTGCCATTTGGGACGTTTTTGTCCAATGCACAGGATGCCCGCTAGGTGGCGTTGAAAATACAAAATTAGGCAATTTTTGCCCATTTCAGGCATTGGAATTTAACGAACTCCTCCTAGGGGTTTTGCCGGATTCTCACAAAAATCACTGTGTTTACTCTTGACCCCTTGAAGATCAAAATTTAATAAAATCATCTCGTTTGGAGTGACGGTGTGGGCGTGGCAGGGCCGCCATTTTAAGCGCATTACCATGAAATTTCAAATGCTTATAACTTCAGTAATATTTGTCCGACCAGCACCAAACGTCAGGAGTATTATAAGAGTCATGCCCTGAAACCACTCAAATGGTCATATTCAGCCATACTGACAGCGCCCCCTCCTGGCGACAGGAAATGACAAAAATTGGGCATGTGTCATACTTTTGCGAACTCCTCCTACAGATTTCATCTGAATGTCACTAAAACGGGCGTTGACACTCTTGAGACCTGTACCATGAAAAGTTACTAAAATCTTCTTGTTTGGATTAACCCTGTGGGCGTGATGGGGCGGCCATTTTGAGCATCTCGACGTGAACATTGATTCCCCAAAATATTTAGGTAAACTTTGTTCTTTACATACCAGACTTCACAAGCTGGTCAGTTTCCATAGACAATTACTAACTGTATTGGTTTTGCAAGTGGGCGGGGCCAACTGCCTCGCTAGCGCCCTCTAGACTGCAGCCCCAAAGCCTTCTTCCACATACACTGATGAAAGTTGCTGGACATATGTATCACACCCACGTCTACAAAAAAGTCTCCCGACACCATAGGCTAAAGTCAACAGGAAGTCGGCCATTTTTAATTGAAAGGCCGTTTTTGGCGAATTGCACGTTGCGTACTTTAACGAACTCCTCCTAGGGATTTTGTCTGATTCTCATGAAAATCGCTGTTTGTACTCTTGACCCCTTGAAGATCAAAAGTCATCAAATTCGTTTCGGTGGGAGTCACGGTGTGGGCGTGGCAGGTCCGCAATTTTAAGCGTTTTGCCATGAAATTTCAAATGCTTATAACTTCAGTGATATTTGTCCCACCTGCACCAAACGTCAGGCGTATGATAAGAGTCCCGCCCTGAAACCAGTCAAATGGTCATATTCAGCCATACTGACAGCGCCCCCTCCTGGCGACAGGAAATGACAACAATTGGGCATGTGTCATACTTTTACAATCTCCTCCTACAGATTTCATCTGAATGTTACTTAAATGGGCGTGGACACTCTTGAGACATGTACCATGAAAAGATATTAAAATCTACTTGTTCGGATTAACCCTTTGGGCGTGATGGGGCGGCCATTTTGAGCATCTCGCCGTGAACATTGATTCCCTAATAAATTTAGGTAAACTTTGTTCTTTACATACCAAACTTCACAAGCTGGTCAGTTTCCATAGACATTTACTAATTGTATTGGTTTTGCAAAGGGCTGGGCCAACTGCCTCGCTAGCGCCCTCTAAACTGCAGCCCCAAGGCCTTCTTCCACGTACACTGATGAAAGTTGCTGGACATATATATCACTACCACGTAAACAAAAAAGACTCTGACATCATAGTCTAAAGTCAACAGGAAGTCGGCCATTTTGAATTGAACGGCCATTTTTGGCGATTTGCATGTTGCGTACTTTAACAAACTCCTCCTAGGGATTTTGTCTGATTCCCATGAAAATTGCTGTGTGTAGTCTTGACCCCTTGAAGATTAAAAGTTATTAAATTCATTTCGGTGGGAGTCACGGTGTGGGCGTGGCAGGGCCGCCATTTTAAGCAAATCACCATGAAAATTCAAATGCTTATAACTTCAGTGGACATTGTCAAACCTGCACCAAACTTCAGACGTATCATGAGAGTCTTGCCCTGAGACCATAAACATGGTCATATTTAGCCATACTGACAGAGCCCCCTCCTGGCGACAAGAAATTAGGAAAAATTGGGCATGTGTCATACTTTTTCAAACTTCTCCTAAACATTTAATCTGAATGTCATGAAAAAAGGTATGGACACTCTTGAGCAATGTGACATGAGAAGTTAGTAAAATCTCTTGTTGTTAATTAACGGTGTGGGCGTGAAAGGGTGGCCATTTTCAGCTTATTGTCCGTGACAGGCGAAAGTGATAGGTCTGAAGAAAATCTACATGCAATTCCTCTGAAAGACTAGAGCAGCAATACATCGAGTCGGCTTTAATTATGGGCGAGTGAGGGGTCAGCGGTCGCTCGTTCTTGGCGGTGCATATTATTGTGCGAGGGCCCGCATAACGCCGCTTATTGGATTTAATTATTATTATTATTCTTATTATTCTTCCACTTTACAGGGCTTTTTGGGGGCTTTAACGTTTTTCAATTCGAACAAAAATGTGGCTGAAAAATCAGGCCTGGTGAAAATTCTATGATTTTATTGGTTTCGCCAGTGGGCAGGGCAAAATGGCTCCACAGCGCCCCTTAGAAAAATTTAAAAATTGTTTGCCCGATTATGCTGAAATTTGGGAGGCATGTGGAGCTTGCCAAGACATACGGATTTGCCCATGGTACCTTTTTGTCCAATGCACAGGAAGACCGCTAGGTGGCGTTGAAAATACAAAATAAGGCAATTTTTGCCGTTTTCAGGCATCGGAATTTAACGAACTCCTCCTAGAGGTTTTGCAGAATTCTCATGAAAATCACTGTGTTTACTCTTAACCTTTTGAAGATCAAAAGTTATTAAAATCATCTCGGTTGGAGTCACAGTGTGGGCGTGGCAGAGCGGCAATTTTAAGCGTTTTGCCATGAATATTCAAATGCTTATAACTTGAGTGATATTTGTCCGACCTGCACAAAACGTCAGGCGTATTATAAAAGTCCCGCCCTGAAACAAATCAAATGGTCATATCCAGCCATACTGACAGCGCCCCCTCCTGGCGACAGGAAATGACAAAAATTGGGCATGTGTCATACTTTTGCGAACTCCTCCTACAGATTTCAACTGAATGTCACTAAAGCGGGCGTGGACACTCTTGAGACCTGCACCATGAAAAGTTATTAAAATCTTCTTGTTGGGATTAAGCCTGTGGGCGTGATGGGGTGCCATTTTGAGCATCTCGCCGTGAACATTGATTCCCTAATAAATTTAGGTAAACTTTGTTCTTTACATACCAAACTTCACAAGCTGGTCAGTTTCCATAGACAATTACAAATTGTATTGGTTTTGCAAGTGGGCGGTGCCAACTGCCTCGCTTAGCGCCCTCTAAACTGCAGCCCCAAGGCCTTCTTCCACATACACTGATGAAAGTTGCTGGACATATGTATCACACCCACGTCTACAAAAAAGTCACTTGACACCATAGGCTAAAGTCAACAGGAAGTCGGCCATTTTTAATTAAACGGCCATTTTTGGCGATTTGCACGTTGCGTAATTTAACGAACTCCTCTTAGGGATTTTGTCCGATTCTAATGAAAATCGCTGTGTGTACTCTTGACCCCTTGAAGATAAAAAGTTATTAAAATCATTGTGGTGGGAGTTACGATGTGGGCTTGGCAGGGCCGCTATTTTAAGCAAATCGCCATGCAAATTCAAATGCTTACAACTTCAGTGTACATTATCCGACATGCACAAAACTTCATGAGTGTCATCACAGTCCCGCCCTGAAGCCATAACAATGGTCAAATTCAGCCCTACTGACAGCGCCCCCTCCTGGCGACAGGAAAAGCCCAAAATTAGGCATGGGTCATACTTTTGCGAACTCCTCCTACCGATTTCATCTGAATGTCATGCAAACGGGTGTGGACACTCTTGAGACCTGTGACATGAAAACTTACCAAAATCTCTTGTTGTCAATTAACAGTGTGGGTGTGACAGGGGTGGACATGTTGAGCATCTTTCCGTGACAGGCGATAGTGACAGGTCTGAAGAACATTTACATGCAATTCCTGCGACAGACCTAAAGCAACTTTACCTCCAGTTGGCGGCAAAGGGATTGCTGGTGGCTCATTCTCGGCGGTGCATCGGTGTGCGAGGGGCCGCATAACGCCGCTTAACCTGGCTTTAATTATTCTTATTATTCTGATTTTTCTTCCAATTTACAGGGCTTTTTGGGGGCTTTAACGTGTTTCAATTCGAACAAAAATGTGGCTGAAAAATCAAGCCTGGTGAAAATGCTATGATTGTTTTGGTTTCGGCAGTGGGCGGGGAAAAATGGCTCCACAGCGCCCCCTAGAAAAATTTAAAAATTCATGAAAAATCTATGGTTTGCCCAATTATGCTGAAATTTGGTAGGCATGTAGAGCTTGCCAAGACAAACGGATTTGCCTTTTGGGACGTTTTTGTCCAATGCACAGGATGCCCGCTAGGTGGCGTTGAAAATACAAAATAAGGCAATTTTTGCCGATTTCAGGCATCGTAATTTAACGAACTCCTCCTAGGGGTTTTGCCGGATTCTCATGAAAATCACTGTGATTACTCTTGACCCCTTGAAGATCAAAATTTATTAAAATCATCTCTGTTGGAGTCACGGAGTGGGCGTGGCAGGGCCGCCATTTTAAGCGTTTTGCCATGAAATTTCAAATGCTTATAACTTCAGTGATATTTGTCCGAACTGCGCCAAACGTCAGGCATATGATAAGAGTCCCGCCCTGAAACCAGTCAAATGGTCATATTCAGCCATACTGACAGCGCCCCCTCCTGGCGACAGGAAATGACAAAAGTTGGGCATGTGTCATACTTTTGCGAACTCCTCCTACAGATTTCATCTGAGTGTTACTTAAATGGGGGAGGACACTCTTAAGACCTGTACCATGAAACTTATTAAAATCTTTTTGTACAGATTAACCCTGTGGCCGTGATGGAGCGGCCATTTTGAGCATCTCGCCGTGAACATTGATTCCCTAATAAATTTAGGTAAACTTTGTTCTTTACATATCAAACTTCACAAGCTGGTCAGTTTCCATAGACAATTACTAATTGTATTGGTTTTGCAAGTGGGCGGGGCCAACTGCCTCGCTAGCGCCCTCTAAACTGCAAGCCCAAGGCACTCTTCCACGTACACTGATGAAAGTTGCTGGACATATGTATCACACCCACGTCTACAAAAAAGTCTCTTGACACCATAGGCTAAAGTCAACAGGAAGTCGGCCATTTTTAATTGAACGGCCATTTTTGGCGATTTGCACGTTGCGTAATTTAACGAACTCCTCTTAGGGATTTTGTCCGATTCTAATGAAAATCGCTGTGTATACTCATGACCCCTTGAAGATAAAAATTATCAAAATCATAGTGGTGGGAGTTACGATGTGGGCGTGGCAGGGCCGCCATTTTAAGCAAATCGCCATGCAAATTCAAATGCTTACAACTTCAGTGTACATTATCCGACATGCACAAAACTTCATGAGTGTCATCACAGTCCCGCCCTGAAGCCATAACAATGGTCATATTCAGCCCTACTGACAGCGCCCCCTCCTGGAGACAGGAAAAGCCCAAAATTAGGCATGGGTCATACTTTTGCGAACTTCTCCTACCGATTTCATCTGAATGTCATGCAAACGGGTGTGGACACTCTTGAGAACTGTGACATGAAAACTTATCAAAATCTCTTGTTGTCAAATAACAAAGTGGGTGTGACAGGGTGGCCATTTTGAGCATCTTTCCGTGACAGGCGACAATGACAGGTGTGAAGAACATTTACATGCAATTCCTCCGACAGACCCAAGCAACGTTACCTCCAGAAGGCGAGCCCAGGGATTGGCGGTCGATCGTTCTCGGCAGTGCATCGGTGTGCGACGGCCCGTACAACGCCGCTTGCGGCTTTAATTATGGGCCCGAGCACTCACGGTGCAAGGACCGTATTGTATCTGTTGTGATTATAATAATAATTATTATTATTCTTATTATTACGGGCCCGAGCACTCACGGTGCGAGGACCGTATTGTATCTGTAGTGATTATTATTATTCTTATTATTATTATTATTCTTCCACTTTTCAGGGATTTTTGGGTGCTTTACCGTGTTTCAATTCGAACAAACATGTGGCTGAAAAATCAGGCCTGGTGAAAATTCTATGATTTTATTGGTTTCGCCAGCGGGCAGGGAAAAATGGCCCCATAGCGCCCCCTAGAAAAATTAAAAAATTCATGAAAAATCTGTGGTTTGCCCAATTATGCTGAAATTTGGTAGGCATGTAGAGCTTGCCAAGACAAACGGATTTGCCATTTGGGACGTTTTTGTCCAATGCACAGGAAGACCGCTAGGTGGCGTTGAAAATTCAAAAATTAGGCCATTTTTGCCGATTTCAGGCATCGGAATTTAACGAACTCCTCCTAGGGGTTTTGCCGGATTCTCATGAAAATCACTGTGTTTACTCTTGACCCCTTGAAGATCAAAAGTTATTAAAATCATCTCGGTTGGAGTCAAGGTGTGGGCGTGGCAGGGCCGCCATTTTAAGCGTTTTGCCATGAAATTTCAAATGCTTATAACTTCAGTGATATTTGTCCGACATGCACCTAACGTCAGGAGTATTATAAGAGTCCCGCCCTGAAACCACTCAAATGGTCATATTCAGCCATACTGACAGCGCCCCCTCCTGGCGACAGGTAATGACAAAAATTGGGCATGTGTCATACTTTTGCGAACTCCTCCTACAGATTTCATCTGAATGTCATGAAAACGGGCATGGACACTCTTGAGACCTGTGACATGAAAAGTTATGAAAATCTTCTTGTTGGGATTAACCCTGTGGGCGTAATGGGGCGGCCATTATCAGCATCTCGCCGTGAACATTGATTCCCTAATAAATTTAGGTAAACTTTGTTCTTTAAATACCAAACTTCACAAGCTGGTCAGTTTCCATAGACAATTACTAATTGTATTGGTTTTGCAAGTGGGCGGGGCCAACTGCCTCTCTAGCGCCCTCTAAACTGCAGCCCCAAGGCCTTCCTGCACGGACACTCATGAAAGTTGCTGGACATATGTATCACACCCACGTCTACAAAAAAGTCACTGACACCATAGGCTAAATTCAACAGGAAGTCGGCCATTTTTAATTGAACAGCCATTTTTGGCGATTTGCACGTTGCGTACTTTAACGAACTCCTCCTAGGCATTTTGTCTGATTCTCATGAAAATCGCTGTGTGTACTATTGACCCCTTGAAGAGCAAAATTTATTAAATTCATTTCGGTGGGAGTCATGGTGTGGGCGTGGCAGGGCCGCCATTTTAAGCGATTCGCCATGAAAATTCAAATGCTTATTGCTTCAGTGTAAATTGTCCGACGTGCACCAAACTTTATGCATATCATAAGAGTCCCGCCCTGAAGCCATTCACATGGTCATATTTAGCCATACTGACAGCGCCCCCTCCTGGTGACAGGAAATTAGCAAAATTGTGCATGTGTCATACTTTTGCGAACTTCTCCTGCACATTTCATCTGAATGTCATGAAAACGGGTTTGGACACTCTTGAGCCCTGTGACATGGAAACTTATCAAAATCTCTTGTTGTCAATTAACAGTGTGGGTGTGACGGGTTGGACATTTTGAGAATCTTTCCGTGACAGGCGAAAGTGACAGGTCTGAAGAACATTTACGAGCAATTCCTGCGACAGACCTATGCAACTTTACCTCCAGTTGGCGAGCGCAGGGATCTGCGGTGGCTCGTTCTCGGCGGTGCATCGGTGTGCGAGGGTTCGCATAACGCCGCTATGGCTTTAATTATTCTTATTATTATTATTATTCTTCCACTTTACAGGGCTTTTTGGGGGCTTTAACGTGTTTCAATTCGAACAAAAATGTGGTTGAAAAATCAGGCCTGGTGAAAATTCTATGATTTTATTGGTTTCACTAATAAGCGGGGCAAAATGGCTCCACAGCGCCCCCTAGAAAAATTTAAAAATTCATGAAAAATCAGTGGTTTGCCCGATCAAGCTGAAATTTGGTAGGCATGTAGAGCTTGCCAAGACAAACGGATTTGCTATTTGGGACGTTTTTATCCACGGCACAGGATGCCCACTAGGTGGCGTTGAAAATACAAAAAAAGGCCATTGTTGCCGATTTCAGGCATCGGAATTTAACGAACTCCTCCTAGGGGTTGTGCCGGATTCTCATGAAAATCACTGTGTTTACTCTTGACCCCTTGAAGATCAAAAGTTATTAAAATCATCTCAGTTGGAGTCACAGTGTGGGCGTGGCAGGGCCGCCATTTTAAGAATTTTGCTTTGAAATTTCAAATGCTTATAACTTCAGTGATATTTGTCCGACCAGCACCAAACGTCAGGCGTATTATAAAAGTCCCGCCCTGAAACAATTCAAATGGTCATATCCAGCCATACTGACAGCGCCCCCTCCTGGCGACAGGAAATGACAAAAATTGGGCATGTGTCATACTTTTGCGAACTCCTCCTACAGATTTCAACTGAATGTCACTAAAGCTGGCGTGGACACTCTTGAGACCTGCACCATGAAAAGTTATTAAAATCTTCTTGTTCGGATTAAGCCTGTGGGCGTGATGGGGCGGCCATTTTGAGCATCTCGCCGTGAACATTGATTCCCTAATAAATTTAGGTAAACTTTGTTCTTTACATACCAAACTTCACAAGCTGGTCAGTTTCCATAGACAATTACAAATTGTATTGGTTTTGCAAGTGGGCGGTGCCAACTGCCTCGCTTGCGCCCTCTAAACTGCAGCCCCAAGGCCTTCTTCCACATACACTGATGAAAGTTGCTGGACATATGTATCACACCCACGTCTACAAAAAAGTCTCTTGACACCATAGGCTAAAGTCAACAGGAAGTCGGCCATTTTTAATTGAACGGCCATTTTTGGCGATTTGCACGTTGCGTAATTTAACGAACTCCTCTTAGGGATTTTGTCCGATTCTAATGAAAATCGCTGTGTGTACTCTTGACCGCTTGAAGATAAAAAGTTATTAAAATCATTGTGGTGGGAGTTACGATGTGGGCGTGGCAGGGCCGCTATTTTAAGCAAATCGCCATGCAAATTCAAATGCTTACAACTTCAGTGTACATTATCCGACATGCACAAAACTTCATGAGTGTCATCACAGTCCCGCCCTGAAGCCATAACAATGGTCAAATTCAGCCCTACTGACAGCGCCCCCTCCTGGCGACAGGAAAAGCCCAAAATTAGGCATGGGTCATACTTTTGCGAACTCCTCCTACAGATTTCAACTGAATGTCACTAAAACGGGCATGGACACTCTTGAGACCTGAACCATGTGGACGTGATGGGGCGGCCATTTTGAGCATCTCGCCGTGAACATTGATTCCCTAATAAATTGAGGTAAACTTTGTTTTTTACATACCAAACTTCAGAAGCTGGTCAGTTTCCTTAGACAATTACGAATTGTATTGGTTTTGCAAGTGGGCGGGGCCAACTGCCTCGCTAGCGCCCTCCAAACTGCAGCCCCAAGGCCTTCTTCCACGTACACTGATGAAAGTTGCTGAACATATGTATGTCACCCACGTCTACAAAAAAGTCTCTTGACACCGTAGGCTAAAGTCAAGAGGAAGTCGGCCATTTTGAATTGAACGGCCATGGTGTGGGCGTGGTGTCATGGTGTGGGCGTGGCAGGGCTGCCATTTTAAGCGATTAGCCCTGAAAATTCAAATGCTTATGACTTCAGTGTGCATTATCCGACATGCACCAAATTTTATTCATATGATAAGAGTCCCGCCCTGAAGCCATTTACATGGTCATATTTAGCCATACTGACAGCGCCCCCTCCTGGCGACAGGAAATTACCAAAATTGTGCATGTGTCATTCTTTTGCGAACTTCTCCTGCAGATATCATCTGAATGTCCAGAAAAAGGGTGTGGACACATTTGAGCCATGTGACTTGAAAACTTAGCAAAATCTCTTGTTGTTAATTAGCGGTGTGGGCGTGACGGGGTGGCCATTTTGAGCATCTCGCCGTGAACACTGATTCCCTAATAAATTTAGGTAAACTTTGTTCTTCACATTCCAAACTTCACATGCTGGTCAGTTTCCATAAACAGTTACTAATTGTTTTGGTTCTACAAGTGGGCGGGGCCAACTGCCTCGCTAGCGCCCTCTAAACTGCAGCCCCAAGGCCTTCTTCCACGTACACTGATGAAAGTTGCTGGACATATGTATCACACCCACGTCTACAAAAAATTCTCTTGACACCATAGGCTAAGGTCAACAGGAAGTCGGCCATTTTTAATTGAACGGCCATTTTTGGCGATTTGCACGTTGCGTACTTTAACGAACTCCTCCTAAGGATTATGTCTGATTCTCATGAAAATTGCTGTGTGTACTCTTGACCCCTCGAAGATCAAAAGTTATTAAGTTCGTTTTGGTGGGAGTCACGGTGTGGGCGTGGCAGGGCCGCCATTTTAAGCAATTCACCATGAAAATTCAAATACTTATAACTTCAGTGTACATTGTCCCACATGCACCAAACTTCATGCGATTCATAAGAGTCTTGCCCTGAAGCGAGAAACATGGTCATGTTTAGCCATATTGACAGCGCCCCCTCCTGGCGACAGGAAATTACCATAATTGGGCATGTGTCATACTTTTAAGAACTTCTCCTACACATTTCATCTGAATGTCATGAAAAAATTTACGGACACTCTTGAGCACTGTGACATGAAAAGTTATTAAAATCTCTTGTTGTTAATTAACGGTGTGGGAGTGAAAGGGCGGCCATTTTGAGCATCTTTTCGTGACAGGTGAAAGTGATGGGTCTGATAAAAATCTACATGCAATTCCTCCGACAGACTCGAGCAGCATGACGTCCACTCACTGAGCGCAAGGGTCAGCGGTCGCTCGTTCACGGCGGTGCATCAGTGTGCCAGGGCCCGTACAACGCCGCTTGCGGCTTTAATTATTATTCTTATTATTCTTCCACTTTACAGGGCTTTTTGGGGGCTTTATCGTGTTTCAATTCGAACAAAAATGTGGCTGAAAAATCAGGCCTGGTGAAAATTCTATGATTTCATTGGTTTTGGCAGTGGGGGGGGCAAAATGGCTCCACAGCGCCCCCTAGAAAAATAAAAAAATTCATGAAAAATCTGTGGTTTGCCCGATTATGCTAAAATTTGGTAGGCATGAAAAGCTTGCCAAGACAAATGGATTTGCTATTTGGGACGTTTTTGTCCCATGCACAGGAAGACCGCTAGGTGGCGTTGAAAATTCAAAAATTAGGCCATTTTTGCCGATTTCAGGCATCGGAATTTAACGAACTCCACCTAGGGGTTTTGCTGGATTCTCATGAAAATCACTGTGTTCACTCTTGACCCCTTGAAGATCAAAAGTTATTAAAATCATCTCGGTTGGAGTCAAGGTGTGGGCGTGGCAGGGCTGCCATTTAAAGCGTTTTGCCATGAAATTTCAAATGCTTATAACTTCAGTGATATTTGTCCGACGTGCACCAAACGTCAGGAGTATTATAAGAGTCCCGCCCTGAAGCCACTCAAATGGTCATATTCAGCCATACTGACAGCACCCCCTCCTGGCGACAGGAAATGACAAAAATTGGGCATGTGTCATACTTTTGCGAACTCCTCCTACAGATTTCATCTGAATGTCATGAAAACAGGCGTGGACCCTCTTGAGACCTGTACCATGAAAACTTATTAAAATCTTCTTGTTTGGATTAACCTTGTGCGCGTGATGAGGCGGCCATTTTGAGCATCTCGCCGTGAACATTGATTCCCTAATAAATTTAGGTAAACTTTGTTCTTTACATACCAAACTTCACAACCTGATCAGATTCCATATACAATTACTAATTGTATTGGTTTATAAGTGGCAGGGGCCAACTGCCTCGCTAAGCGCCCTCTAAACTGCAGCCCCAAGGCCTTCTTCCCACGAACACTGATGAAAGTTGCTGGACATATGTATCACACCCACGTCTACAAAAAGTCTCTTGACACCATAGGCTAAAGTCAACAGGAAGTCGGCCATTTTGAATTGAACGGCCATTTTGGCGATTTGCATGTTTGCGTGCTTTAACAAACTCCTCCTAGGGATTTTGTCTGATTCCCATGAAAATTGCTGTGTGTAGTCTTGACCCCTTGAAGATTAAAACTTATTAAATTCATTTCGGTGGGAGTCACGGTGTGGGCGTGGCAGGGCCGCCATTTTAAGCAATTCACCATGAAAATTCAAGTGCTTATAACTTCAGTGGACATTGTCAAACCTTCACCAAACTTCAGATGTATCATGAGAGACTTGCCCTGAAGCCATAAACATGGTCATATTTAGCCATACTGACAGCGCCCCCTCCTGGCGACAGGAAATTAGCAAAATTGGGCATGTGTCATACTTTTGCGAACTTCTCCTTAACATTTAATCTGAATGTCATGAAAAAAGGTATGGACACTCTTGAGCCCTGTGACATGAGAAGTTAGTAAAATCTCTTGTTGTTAATTAACAGTGTGGGCGTGAAAGGGCGGCAATTTTGAGCATATTGTCATGACAGACGAAAGTGATAGGTCAGAAGAAAATCTACATGCAATTCCTCTGACAGAGGAGAGCAGCAATACATCGACTCGCCTAGCGCAGGGGTCAGCGGTCGCTCGTTCTTGGCGGTGCATCGGTGTGCGAGGGCCCGTACAACGCCGCTTACGGCTTTAATTACGGGCCCGAGCACTCACGGTGCGAGGACCGTATTGTATCTGAAGTGATTATTATTATTATTATTCTTCTTATTATTATTATTATTCTTATTATTATTCTTCCACTTTACAGGGCTTTTTAGGGCCTTTATCGTGTTTCAATTCGAACAAAAATGTGGCTGAAAAATCCGGCCTGGTGAAAATTCTATGATTTTATAGGTTTCGCCAGTGGGCGGGGCAAAATAGCTCCACAGCGCCCAATAGAAAAATTTACAAATTCATGAAATATCAGTGTTTTGCCCGATTATGCTGAAATTTGGAACGCATGTAGAGCTTGCCAAGACAAACGGATTTGCCATTTGGGACGTTTTTGTACAATGCACAGGAAGACTGCTAGGTGGCGTTGAAAGTTCAAAAATTAGGCCATTTTTGCCGATTTCAGGCATCGGAATTTAACGAACTCCTCCTAGGGGTTTTGCCGGAGTCTCATGAAAATCACTGTGGTCACTCTTGACCCCTTGAAGATCAAAAGTTATTAAAATCATCTCGGTTGGAGTCAAGGTGTGGGCGTGGCAGAGCCGCCATTTTAAGCGTTTTGCCATGAAATTTCAAATGCTTATAACTACAGTGATATTTGTCCGACGTGCACCAAACGTCAGGAGTATTATAAGAGTCCCGCCCTGAAACCACTCAAATGGTCATATTCAGCCATACTGAAAGCGCCCCCTCCTGGCGACAGGAAATGACAAAAATTGGGCATGTGTTATACTTTTGCGAACTCCTCCTACAGATTTCATTTGAATGTAATGAAACGAAAAAGGGTGTGGACACTCTTGAGCCCTGTGACATGAAAACTCATCAAAATCTCTTGTTGTCAATCAACGGTGTGGGTGTGACGGGGCAGCCATTTTGTGCATCTTTCCGTGACAGGCGACAGTGACAGGTCTGAAGAACATTTACATGCAATTCCCCTGAGACAGACCCAAGCAACGATACTTCCAGTCGGCGAGCGCAGGGATCGGCGGTCGCTCGTTCTCGGCGGTGCATCGGTGTGCGAGGGCCTGTACAACGCCGCATGCGGCTTTAATTATTCTTATTATTCTTTTTCTACAAGTTTAGAGGGATTTTTGAGGGCTCTAACGTGTTTCAATTCGAACAAAAATTTGGCAGAAAAATCAGGCACAGCGAAACATTTTATAGGTAGGTATAGATTTTATAGGTTTCGCAACTGGGGGGGCAAAATGGCTCCACAGCGCCCCCTAGAAATATTCAAAAATTCATGAAAAATCAGTGCTTTGCCCAATTATGATGAAATTTGCGATGTGTGTAGAGCATGCCAAGACAAACGGATTTGCCATTCAGCACTTTTTTGTCCAATGCATAGGAAGACCGCTAGGTGGCGTTGAAAATTAAAAAATAAGGCAATTTTTGCCGATTACAGGCATCGGAATTTAACGAACTCCTCGTAGGGATTTTGTCCAATTCTCATGAAAATCGCTGTGTGTACTCTTGACCCCTTGAAGATCAAAATTTATTAAAATCATTCTGGTGAGCGTCACAGTGTGGGCGTGGCTGGGCCGCCATTTTAAGCGATTCGCCCTGAAAATTCAAACGCTTATAACTTCAGTGTACATTGCCTGACATGAACCAAACTTCATGGGTATTATTACAGTCTGCCCCCCGAAGCCATTCACATGGTCATATCCTGCCATACGAACAGCGCCCTCTCCTGGCGACAGGAAATGACTAAAATTGGGCATGTGTCATACTTTTGCGAATTCCTCCTACAGATTTCATCTGAATGTCACGAAAACGGGTGTATACACTCTTGAGACCTGTGAAATGACAGCTTATAAAAATCTTGTTGTTCGGATTAACTCTGCGGGTGTGACGGGGCGGCCATTTTGAGCATCTTGCCGTGAACAAGGATTCCCTAATAAATTTAGGTAAACGTTGTTCATTACACACCAAACGTTACACGCTGGTCAGATTCCAAAAAAAATGTACGAATTTATTTGATTTCGCAATCGGGCGGGACCAACTGCCTCGCTAGCGCCCCCCAAACTGCAGCCCCAAGGCCCCATTCCACGTACTCTGATGAAAATTGGTGGATATATGTATCACACCCACATCTACAAAAAAGTCTCTTGACACCATAGGCTAAAGTCAACAAGAAGTCGGCAATTTTGAATCGAAAGGCCATTTTTGGCGATTTGCACGACGCGTACTTTAACGAACTCCTCCTAGGGATTTTGTTCAATTCTCATGGAAATCGCTGTGTCTACTCTTAACCCCTTGAAGATCAAACGTTATGAAAATCATCACAGTGGGGTTCACGGTGTGGGCATGGCAGGACCGCCATTTTAAGCGATTCGCCATGAAAATTCAAATGCTTATAACTTCAGTGTACATTGTCCGACATGCACCAAACTTTATGTGTATGATAAGAGTCTTGCCCTAAAGCAAATCAAATTGTCCTATTCATCCATTCTGACAGCGCCCCCTCCTGGCGACAGGTAATGACAAAAATTGGGCATGTGTCATACTTTTGCGAACTCCTCCTATAGATTTCATCTGAATGTCATGAAAACAAGCGTGGACACTCTTGAGACCTGTGACATAAAAAGTTATTAAAATCTTCTCGTTCGGATTAACCCTGTGGGCGTAATGGGGCGGCCATTATCAGCATCTCGCCGTGAACATTGATTCCCTAATAAATTTAGGGAAACTTTGTTCTTTACATACCAAACTTCACAAGCTGGTCAGTTTCCATAGACAATTACTAATTGTATTGGTTTCGCAAGTGGCCGGGGCCAACTGCCTCGCTAGCGCCCTCTAAACTGCAGCCCCAAGGCCTTCTTCCACGAACACTGATGAAAGTTGCTGGACATATGTATCAAACCCACGTCTACAAAAAAGTCTCTTGACACCATAGGCTAAAGTCAACAGGAAGTCGGCCATTTGGAATTGAACGGCCATTTTTGGCGATTTGCATTTTGCGTACTTTAACAAACTCCTCCGAGGGATTTTGTCTGATTCCCATGAAAATCGCTGTGTGTAGTCTTGACCCCTTGAAGATTAAAACTTATTAAATTCATTTCGGTGGGATTCACGGTGTGGGCATGGCAGGGCCGCCATTTTAAGCAATTCACAATGAAAATTCAAATGCTTATAACTTCAGTGGACATTGTCAAACCTGCACCAAACTTCAGACGTATCATGAGAGTCTTACCCTGAGGCCATAAACATGGTCATATTTAGCCATACTGACAGCGCCCCCTAGTGGCGACAGGAAATTAGCAAAATTGGGCATGTGTCATACTTTTGCAAACTTCTCCTAAACATTTAATCTGAATGTCATGAAAAAAGGTATGGACACTCTTTAACTTTTGAAGATCAAAAGTTATTAAAATCATTTTGGTGGGAGTCACGATGTGGGCGTGGCAGGGCCGCCATTTTAAGCAATTCACAATGAAAATTCAAATGCTTATAACTTCAGTGTACATTGTCCCACATGCACCAAACTTTATGTGTATGAAAAGAGTCTTGCCCTGAAGCAAATCCAATTGTCATATTCAGCCATACTCACAGCGCCCCCTCTTTGCGACAGGAAATGGCCAAAATTGGGCATGTGTCATACTTCTGCGAACTCCTCCTACAGATTTCATCTGAATTAAATGAAAACGCGTGTGGACACTCCGAGAATCGTGACATCAAATGTTATTAAAATCTTATCGTTTGGATTAACCCTGCTTGCGTGACAGGGTGGCCATTTTGAGCATCTCAATGTGAGCAACAATTCCCTAATAAATTGAGTAAAACCTTGTTCATTACATACCAAACTTCACAAACTGGTCAGTATCCATAGTAATTTATGAACTGTATCGGTTTCGCAAGTGGGCAGGGTTAACTGCCTCGCTAGCGCCCCCTAAACAGCAGCCCCAAGGCAGTCTTCCACGTACACTGATGAAAATTTGTGGGCATATGTAGCACAACCACATCTACAAAAAAGTCTCTTGACACCATAGGCTAAAGTCAAGAGGAAGTCGGCCATTTTGAATTGAACAGCCATTTTTGGCGATTTGCACGTTGCGTTTTTTTGCGAACTCCTCCAAGGGATTTTTCGGATATTCATGAAAACCGCTGTGTGTAGTCTTTACCCCCTGAAGAGCAAAAGTAATTAACTTCATTTCGTTGGGAGTCATGGTGTGGGCGTGGCAGGGCCGCCATTTTAAGCGATTCGCCATGAAAATTCAAATGCTTATGATTTCACTGTACATTGTCCGACCTGCACCAAACTTTATGCATATCATAAGAGTCCCGCCCTGAAGCCATTCACATGGTCATATTTAGCCATACTCACAGCGCCCCCTCCTGGCGACAGGAAATTAGCAAAATTGTGCATGTGTCATACTTTTGCAAACTTCTCCTGCAGATTTCATTTGAATGTCACGAAAAAGGGTGTGGACACTCTTGAGCCCTGTGACATGAAAACTTATCAAAATCTCTTGTTGTCAATTAACGGTGTGGGTGTCACGGGGCGGCCATTTTGAGCATCTTTCCGTGACAGGCGACAGTGACAGGCTGAAGAACATTTACATGCAATTCCTCCAACAGACGCAAGCCACGTTACCTCCAGTCGGCGAGCCCAAGGATTGGCGGTCGCTCGTTCTCGGCGGTGCATCGGTGTGCGAGGGCCCGAACAACGCCGCTTGCGGCTTTAATTCTTATTATTCTTCCACTTTACAGGGCTTTTTGGGGCCTTTAACGTGTTTCAATTCGAACAAAAATGTGCCTGAAAAATCAGGTCTGGTGAAAATTCTATGATTTTTTTGGTGTCGCCAGTGAGCGGGGCAAAATGGCTCCACAGCGCCCCCTAGAAAAATTTAAAAATTCATGAAAAATCTGTGGTTTGCCCGATTATGCTGAAATTTGGTAGGCATGTAGAGCTTGCCAAGACAAACGGATTCGAAATTTGGGACATTTTTGTCCAATGCACACGATGCCCGCTAGGTGGCATTGAAAAGAGAAAATAAGGCAATTTTTGCCGATTTCAGGCATCGGAATTTCACGAACTCCTCCTAGGGGTTTTGCCGGATTCTCATGAAAATCACTGTGTTTACTCTTGACCCCTTGAAGATCAAAAGTTATTAAAATCATCTCGGTTGGAGTCACGGTGTGGGCGTGGCAGGGCCGCCATTTTAAGCGTTTTGCCATGAAATTTCAAATGCTTATAACTTCAGTGATATTTGTCCGACCTCTACCAAACGTCAGGCGTACTATAAGAGTCTGGCCTTGAAACCAGGCAAATGGTCATATTCAGCCATACTGACAGCGCCCCCTCCTGGCGACAGGAAATGACAAAAATTGGGCATGTGTCATACTTTTGCGAACTCCTCCTACAGATTTCATCTGAAAGTCACTAAAACGGGCGTGGACACTCTTGAGAACTGTACCATGAAAAGTTATTAAAATCTTCTTGTTCGGATCAACCCTGTGGGCGTGATGGGGCAGCCATTTTGAGCATCTCGTCGTGTACATTGATTCCCTAATAAATTGAGGTAAACTTTGTTCTTTCCATACCAAACTTCACAAGCTGGTCACTTTCCATAGACAATTACTAATTGTATCGGTTTTGCATGTGGGCGGGGCCAATTGCCTCGCTAGCGCACTCTAAACTGCAGCCCCAAGGCCTTCTTCCACGTACACAGATGAAAGTTGCTGGACATATGTATCACACCCACGTCTACAAAAAAGTCTCTTGACACCATAGTCTAAAGTCAACAGGAAGTCGGCCATTTTTAAATGAACGGCAATTTTTGGTGATTTGCACGTTGCGTATTTTAACGAACTCCTCCCAGGGATTTTGTCTGATTCTCATAAAAATCGCTGTGTGTACTCGTGACCCCTTGAAGATCAAAAGTTATTAAATTCATTTCGGTGGGAGTCACGATGTGGGCGTGGCAGGGCCGCCATTTTAAGCAATTCACAATGAAAATTCAAATGCTTATAACTTCAGTGGACGTTGTCCAACCTGCACCAAACTTCAGATGTATGATAAGAGTCTAGCCCTGAGGCCATAAACATGGTTGTATTTAGCCATACTGACAGCGCCCCCTCCTGGCGACAAGAAATTACCAAAATTTGGCATGTGTCATACTTTTGCGAACTTCTCCTACACATTTCATATGAATGTCATGAAAAAAGGTATGGACACTCTTGAGCCCTGTGACATGAAAATTTAGTGAAGTCTCTTTTTGTTAATTTGCGGTGTGGGCGTGAAAGGGCGGCCATTTTGCGCATCTTGTCGTGACAGGCGAAAGTGAAAGCTCTGAAGACCATCTACATGCAATTCCTCCGACAGACTCGTGCAACAAGACGTCCACTCACTGAACGCAGGGGTCAGCGTTTGCTCGAACTTGGCGGTGCATCGCTGTGCGAGGGCCCGTACAACGCCGCTTGCGGCTTTAATTATTAGGGGTTCAAGCCCGTAGGGCTGAAACCCTATTGTTTTGGTGCTGGTTTATTTTTATTATTTTATTATTATTATTATTATTATTATTTTTCTTCTTCTTCAGAAATGTTTTCGCAAATTCCCGTGAGATGGTAAATGGTAGAGACCTGAAATTTTGCACATTGGTTGGAAGTTGTGTGTAAATGCTGACCAAGGCATTTTTAACTCAGTAGGCCTGATGGTGGCGCTATAATTCAAGAAAAACAGGTTTTCACTTTCACATAACTCCTAGGCTGAAAGTCCAATTCACACGAAACTTGGTACAGACATTCTTTGGTCCATTCTCTACAACTTTCCCATAAGGACCTCTAAGATCTGCCATAGTTGATTTTCCGAAATTTTGAATTCTTTGAAAAACACATTTTTGACATCTCCTCCTAGGCCGTAGGTCCGATTCCTTCGAAATTTGCTGTGGATCATCAATGGACCAAGCTTATCAACGATTGCATAAAGCTTGTTGAAATCTCATTTCGTTTCCAAGATATTTACCAATGAACTTCAGCAGGGGCGTGGCTTAGCACATAAATGGACAAAATTCAACAACCATTGGGCCAATCATCACAGAACTTGCAGAATATGTCCATATAAGTACCAGGAACACATCTTGACAGTTTCATGCAAATCGGCCTATAGGGGGCGCTATAACACAAATCAGACTATAAATCAGCAATTGTTTGTCCTATAGCCATAAAACTCACAGGATATATTCATATAAGTAATTGAAACATACTCTGAAAATTTCATTCAAATTGATTGATAATGGGCGCTATAAATGCAAAACAAAGCAGCATGGTATAACACAAATCAGACTATAAATCAGCAATTGTTTGTCCTATAGCCATAAAACTCACAGGATATATTTATATGAGTACTTGAAACATACTCTGAAAATTTTATTCAAATTGACTGATAGGGGGCGCTATAAATGCAAAACAAAGCAGTGTGGTACAACACAAATCAGACTATAAATCAGCAATTGTTTGTCCTATAGCCATAAAACTCACAGGATATATTCATATAAGTACTTGAAACATTCTCTGAAAATTTCATTCAAATTGTCCTATTGGGGGCATTATAAATGCAAAACAAAGCAGTGTGGTATAACACAAATCAGACTATAAATCAGCAATTGTTTGTCCTATAGCCATAAAACTCACAGGATATATTCATATAAGTAATTGAAACATACTCTGAAAATTTCATTCAAATTGATTGATAGGGGGCGCTATAAATGCAAAACAAAGCAGTGTGGTATAACACAAATCAGACTATAAATCAGCAATTGTTTGTCCTATAGCCATAAAACTCACAGGATATATTCATATAAGTACTTGAAACATACTCTGAAAATTTCATTCAAATTGTCCTATTGGGGGCATTATAAATGCAAAACAAAGCAACGTGGTATAACACAAATCAGACTATAAATCATAAATAGTTTTTCCAATCATTACAAAACTCACAGGATATGTCCACATAAGAACCTGAAATATAGCCTGAAAGTTTCAATCAAATTGACCAGTAGTGGGTGCCATAAATGCACAAAATAACCTAACATAACACAAATCAGACTATGCATCATTAGCTGTTAGTCCAATCATTACACTGGCAAAATAGGTCCACATAAAAACCTGCAACACCCTCATAAAGTGGTTTTTGTCCCCTGCCGCCACGATAGCGAGCGGAGCAGGGGACATTGTATTCAGCTCCGTCCGGCCGTCCGTCATGTCCCGTTTGTTCTGAATGCGATATCTCAAGAACGGTTTGACCGATTCCATTCATCTTTGGTGTTAAGGTATATTTGTGTGATACGCCGACCCCAGTAGATTTCCGTGACCTTGGCATTATTCTCAAGGTCATTACGATCATTTGACCACTTACAAATTCCTTGTCAACATGATATCTCAAGAACGGTTTGACCAATTCCATTCATCTTTGGTGTAAAGGTGTATTAGCGGCGGGGGACAAAGTATTCAGCTCCATCCATCCGCCCGGCCGTCTGTCCGTCCGTTCTGTCCCGTTGGTTGTAAACATGATATCTCAAGAACCGTTCGAACGATTCCATTCATCTTTGATGTCAAGGTGTATTAGGGGCAAGGGACATAGTATTCAGTTCCGTCCGCCCGGCCGTCTGTCCGTCCTGTCCCCTTTGTTGTAAACGTGATATCTCAAGAACGGTTCGACCGATTCCATTCATCTTTGATGTCAAGGTGTATTAGGGGCAAGGGACATAGTATTCAGCTCCGTCCGCCAGTCCGTCTGTCCATCCTGTCCCATTTGTTGTAAACGTGATATCTCAAGAACGGTTCAACCGATTCCATTCATCTTTGGTGTCAAGGTGTATTAGGGCGGGGACATAGTATTCAGCTCCATCCGTCCGCCCAGCCGTCCGTCCGTCTGTCCCGTCCCGTTTGTTGTGAACGTGATATCTCAAGAACGGTTCGACCGATTCCATTCATCTTTGGTGTCAAGGTGTATTAGGGGTGGGGGACATAGTATTCAGCTCCGGCCCGCCCGTCCGTCTGTCCGTCATGTCCGTTTATTGTGAACGCGATATCTCAAGAAAGGTTTGACCGATTCCATTCATCTTTGGTGTCAAGGGGTATTAGGGAGGGGGACATAGTATTCAGCTCCGTCCCGCGTCCATCTGTCCGTCATGTCCCGTTTGTTGTGAACGTGATATCTCAAGAACGGTTTGACCGATTCCATTCGTCTTTGGTTTCAAGGTGTATTAGGGGTGGGGGTCCGCCCGTCTGTCTGTCCGTCATGTCCCGTTTGTTGTGAACACGATATCTCAAGAAAGGTTTCACCAATTCCATTCATCTTTGGTGTCAAGGTGTATTAGGGGGGTGCTCACAACTCACTCGATTTACGTGACCTTGCCATTATTCTCAAGGTCATTACGACCATTTGACCATTTTACAAATACCTTGTCAACATGATATCTCAAGAACAGTTTGACTGGTTCCATTCATCTTTGGTGTCAAGGTGTATTAGGGCGGAAGATATAAAATTCAGCTCCATCCGTCCGGCTGTCCGTCCGTCCCCCCCGTTTTGTTGTGAACGCGATATCTCAAGAACGGTTTGACCGATTCCATTCATCCTTGGGGTCAAGGAGTATTAAAGCCGGGGGACGTAGTATTCAGCTCCATCAGTCCATCCGTCCGGCCGTCCGTCCGTCACGTCCCATTTGTTGTGAACGCGAAATCTCGAGAACGCTTTGACCAATTTAATTCATCTTTGGCTTCGATGTGTAATTTTGTGATACGCCGACCCCAGGCGATTTCCGTCACCTGGCGGGGACATGGCCACGTTTAGTGGCGACACTTGTTAATTAAGCTGTTCGAGCATTCAACTACTAATGGTCTTTCGTGGCTTGAACCCCGGAATTGCCGCTTGCGGCTATATTTATTATTATTATTATTATTATTATTTTTCTTCTTCTTCAGAAATGTTTTCGCAAATTCCCGTGAGTTGGTAAATGGTAGAGACCTGAAATTTTGCATATTGGTTGGCAGTTGTGTGTAAATGCTGACCAAGGCATTTTTAACTCAGTAGGCCTGATGGTGGGGCTATAATTCAAGAAAAACAGGTTTTCACTTTAAAGGTCATAACTCCTAGGCTGTAAGTTCGATTCACACGAAACTTGATACAGACATTCTTTGGTCCAATCTAGACAACTTTCCCATAAGGACCTCTAAGATCCGCCATAGTTGATTTTCCGAAATTTTGAATTTTTTGAAAAACACATTTTTGACATCTCCTCCTAGGCTGTAGGTCCGATTCTTTCGAAATTTGCTGTGGATCATCAGTAGACCAAGCTTATCAAAGAGTGCATAAAGCTTGTTGAAATCTCGTTTCTTTTTCAAGATATTGACCAATGAACTTCAGCAGGGGCGTGGCTTAGCACATAAATGGACAAAATTCAACAACCATTGGGCCAATCATCACAGAACTTGCAGAATATGTCCATATAATTACCAGGAACATACCTTGACAGTTTCATGCAAATCGGCCCATAGGGGGCGCTATAACAGAAATCAGACTATAAATCAGCAATTGTTTGTCCTATAACCATAAAACTCACAGGATATATTCATATAAGTACCTGAAACATACCCAGAAAATTTCATTCAAATTGACTGATAGGGGTCGCTATAACTGCAAAACAAAGCAGCATGGTATAACACAAATCAGACTATAAATCAGCAATTGTTTTTCCTATAGCCATAAAACTCACAGGATATATTCATATAAGTCCCTGAAACATACCCAGAAAATTTTATTCAAATTGACTGATAGGGGGCGCTATAAATGCAAAACAAAGCAGCGTGGTATTGCACAAATCAGACCATAAATTAGCAATTGTTTGTCCTATAGCCATAAAACTCACAGGATATATTCAAATAAGTACTTGAAACATACTCTGAAAATTTCATTCAAATTGTCCTTTAGGGGGCGCTATAAATGCAAAACAAAGCAACGTGGCATAACACAAATCAGACTATAAATCATAAATAGTTTTTCTAATCATTACAAAACTCACAGGATATGTCCACATAAGAACCTTAAACATAGCCTGAAAGTTTCAATCAAATCGACCAGTAGGGGGTGCCATAAATGCACAAAATAACCTAACATAACACAAATCAGACTATGCATCATAAGTTGTAAGTCCAATCATTACACTGGCAAAATAGGTCCACATAAATACCTGCAACACACTCTTAAAGTGGTTTTTGTCCCCCACCGCCACGATAGTGAGTGGACTGGGGGACATTGTATTCAGCTCCGTCCGGCCGTCCATCATGTACCGTTTGTTCTGAACGCGATATCTCAAGAACGGTTTGACCGATTCCATTCATCTTTGGTGTTAAGGTATATTGGTGTGATACGCCGACCCCAGTAGATTTCTGTGACCTTGGCATTATTCTCAAGGTCATTACGATCATTTGACCACTTACAAATTCCTTGTCAACATGATATCTCAAGAAAGGTTCGACCGATTCCATTCATCTTTGGTGTCAAGGTGTATTAGGGGCGGGGGACATAGTATTCAGCTCCATTCGTCCGCCCGGCCGTCCGTCCATCCGTCCCATCCCATTTGTTGTGAACGTGATATCTCAAGAACGGTTCGACCGATTCCATTCAGCTTTTGTCTCAAGGTGTATTAGGGGCGGGGGACATAGTATTCAGCTCCGTCCGTCCGTCCATCCATCCGTCATGTCCCGTTTGTTGTGAACGTGATATCTCAAGAACAGTTTGACCGATTCTATTCGTCTTTGGTGTCAAGTTGTATTAGGGGCAGGGGTCATAGTATTCAGCTCCATTCGTCTGCCCAGCCGTCCGTCCGTCCGTCCCATCCCATTTGTTGTGAATGTGATATCTCAAGAACGGTTCGACCAATTCCATTCATCTTTGGTGTCAAGGTGTATTGGGGCGAGGGACATAGTATTCAGCTCCATTAAATCCGCCTGCCGCGTCCATCCGTCCGTCCCATCCCATTTGTTGTGAACGTGATATCTCAAGAACGGTTCGACCGATTCCATTCATCTTTGGTCTCAAGGTGTATTAGGGGCGGGGGACATAGTATTCAGCTCCGTCCGTCCGTCCATCCATCCGTCATGTCCCGTTTGTTGTGAACGTGATATCTCAAGAACAGTTTGACCGATTCTATTCGTCTTTGGTGTCAAGTTGTATTAGGGGCAGGGGACATAGTATTCAGCTCTGTCCGCCCGTCCGTCTGTCTGTCATGTCCTGTTTGTTGTGAACGCGATATCTCAAGAAAGGTTTGACCGATTCCATTCATCTTTGGTGTCAAGGTGTATTAGGGGAGTGCTCACAGCCCACTTGATTTACGTGACCTTGCCATTATTCTCAAGGTCATTACGACCATTTGACCACTTACGAATACCTTGTCAACATGATATCTTAAGAACCGTTTGACCGATTCCATTCATCTTTGGTGTCAAGGTGTATTAGGGGCGGGGGATATAGAATTCAGCTCCATCCGTCCGGCCGTCCGTCCGCCCCATCCCGTTTGTTGTGAACGTGATATCTCAAGAACAGTTTGACCGATTCCATTCATCTTTGGGGTCAAGGTGTATTAGGGCCGGGGGACATAGTATTCAGCTCCATCAGTCCATCCGTCCGGCCGTCCGTCCGTCACGTCCCGTTTGTTCTGAACGCGAAATCTCGAGAACGCTTTTTACCGATTGAATTCATCTTTGGCTTCAATGTGTAATTTTGTGATACGCCGACCCCAGTCGATTTCCGTCACCTGGCGGGGGACATGGCCACGTTTAGTGGCAACATTTGTTAATTAAGCTGTTAAAGCTTTCAACTACTAATGGTCTTTCTTGGCTTGAACCCCGGAATTGCCGCTTGCGGCTATATTTTTTATTATTATTATTTTTATTCTCTTTCTTCCCATTTTGTAAACACAAACTCCTCCAACAGTTTTCATACTACCCATACAACCTGCATACCAAATTATTCTACTATACGTACAGATCGTTGCTATTCAAAATCATATCGATATTAATTATAGTTTATGAATTATTAGCAATTAAAAATGAAAAAATTCCCATTGACAATGAATGGAGCCCATTCATTTTCAATGGGAGCCATACACTCTTGCACAACCATTCTCTCTCACTTTTCCAATTGGCTTAACAGCATCGACCATTCTCTCTCTCTTTTCCTATTGGCTAAACAGCATCGGGACAAAATTGAAACGCCGCCATCTTGTTTTGCTTCCGAAGCGAACGAAAATATGCTGAATAATACAAGTAAATAGATATAAAAGCAAATATTTAATCGTAACATCACCACAGACAAATGTCATACAATTATGAAACATAATTATCTTATGCAAATTAGCATATTTTTTAATGAAAATGAATTGTGATTATGGTTCCTGGGGCTCCATGAGTTCCATGTAGCTAGCTCGCATGCTAGTGCAACCGGCAGATATTGCCAGTTGAGGAAATATTTTGGAAATGTTCTTTCGCAAGCAATCGTTGTCTTTTCTCTGCCACGCCCCCCCTGCAGCATTTGGTTCTCTACCAGCTGATTACGAATTACCAATTCCCCAGCCGTTTGTATATAAAGCGCTCATTGGATGACATTGCAGGTTTTGGCTTTCTTTTAGTTTGTTCTTTGGTCCCCGTCTGCCACTGTTCGAAAGGTATGTCAGTTTAATGTTGATTTCAATTGTATGTTTGGTTTGCGTGAACTCAACCAAAATGTTTAACAGATCCATTCAAGTTGCGATTTCCCTCAGCACTTCCTGGTCGTATGGAATCGATCACTTCTACAGGTTAGGGATAGGGATAGCATTCCCTATGAGTTAGGTTCAGGTTAGGGTTAGGGATAGGGGTAGGAATAGCATTCCCTATGAGTTAGGTTAAGGTTAGGGTTAGGGATAGGGGTAGGGATAAAGATAGTTTAGTTCGTTTGGCAAGTGTGAGCGCGAGGCTCGGCCACGGTAGGCGAGTAGGGTTGGAAGAGGTGGATTTGGGCACGATCCATCCGTACTAGTATCAAATGTGAAAGCAATCGTACTTCAGCACGGCAGATTACCGTTATGTGTCACGGTTGTCTTGTTCTAAGAAATGCAGCGGCGAAAGGATCTCTCCATTCAAACGAAGAAATTCAATACTTGCTCGAAATGTAGGTGCACGGAAACACAATCCACCACTGGGTATACCACGGACAAAAACTCAGAGGTTTTCGGAATAATTTGTGCGCGGTTACATTCCCGTGCTTATGACAGAACAATAGATCAGTGTCGTGACAAATTCAAGAAAATGTCGCTCCGATAGTAATGTCAAAGTGCGCGACGCGGTGCCAAAGTCTTTCAGCTCAAGTTATGAGGCAGATAAAATTTCGTGCTATGAGGCATGGATAACATAATCAGCCAAATACACAAGGGCGAAATGTCTTACCTCTAAGGTTCTTTTCCTTCTTAATTAGTGGGCCTGAGCTGAGTGCAGGCCCACTACTCTCCCCAGTAGAGAGTGTAGTGGGCCTGGGCTTTGCCCAGGCCACTTATATTATTCTGTGCCTATATTTTTATTAGTGTGCATGAAAATGCACACTATTGTTATTCCAGTTCTTCTTATTAGTGTGCATGAAAATGCACCCTATTGTTATTCCAGTTCTTCTTATTATTATTATTCTTCTAACACACTTAATGCGGCCTCAACCGTTTAACGAAGGAACTTCATTCAAACTGCGTTGCGTAGATCTTACTTAAGACATCTGTGCAATGTATTTTTCATCGTTGTAACTTTTATACTTTTTAAACTATTAAATAAACTATTAATTTTTTTTCCCCATAGACTTAACATTGGGCTGATGACATCACAGTAGGGCCATTAAGCAATTAGAATCTTGTGCCAGGTGTCCTGGCCACCTGCAGCAACTGTCAGTATCTCAGGCTTTAAGACTACAATCTGGCTCTCTTAAGACTACAGATCCTGTTAAACTGTTTCCTCTACCTACAACTGTTTCAAAATAAAAGACCTCACTAAAATAATTCAATATTAAGTAATTTAACTTTTTAAAGTGCTAAAATATTTTACTGTTCAGCCATTCCAACTGTCAGTTGTCATCAACTATGACTCCTGCCAACTGTTTCACCTGTCCACAACTGTTTCAAAATAAAAGTCCTCACTACAATAAATCATAATTAAATAATATAACTATTTAAACTACTCAACTTTTCAACCGTTCAGCCATTCCAACTGCCCGTTGTCATCAACTATGACTCCAACCAACTGTTTCCTCTGTCCAAAACTGTTTCAAAATAAAAGTCCTCGCTACAATAAATCACAGTTAAATAAATTAACTATTTAAACTACTCAATCATTCAAATGTTCAGCCATTCCAACTTTCAGTTGTCATCAACTGTGACTCCTGCCATCTGTTTTCTCTGTCCAAAACTGTTTCAAAATAAAAGTCCTCACTGCAATAAATCACAATGAAATTATTTAACTATTTAAACTACTCAACTATCGAACTGTTCGGGCATTCCAACAGTCAGTTGTCGTCAACTATGACTCCTGCCAACTGTGTCACCCGTCCACAACTGTTTCAAAATTAAAGTCCTCATTACAATAGATCACAATTACATAATTCAACTATTTAAACTACTCAATTTTTTAACTGTTCTGCCATTCCAACTGCCCGTTGTAATCAACTTTGACTCCCACCAACTGTTTCCTCCGTCCTAAACTGTTTCAAAATAAAAGTCCTCACTACAATAAATCATAATTAAATAATATAACTATTTAAACTACTCAACTTTTCAACCGTTCAGCCATTCCAACTGCCCGTTGTCATCAACTATGACTCCAGCCAACTGTTTCCTCTGACCAAAACTGTTTCAAAATAAAAGTCCTCACTACAATAAATCACAATTAAATAATTTAACTATTTAAACTACTCCATCATTCAAATGTTCAGCCATTCCAGCTTTCAGTTGTCATCAACTATGACTCCTGCCAACTGTTTTCTCTGTCCAAAACTGTTTCAAAATAAAAGTCCTCACTGAAATAATTCACTGTCAAATAATATAACTTTTTAAACCACTCAACTATTTAACTGTTCATCCATTCCAACAGTCAGGTCATCAACTATGACTCCCGCCAACTGTTTCCTCTGTCCACAACTGTTTCAAAATAAAAGTGCTCACTACAATAAATCACAATTAAATAATTTAACTATTTAAACTACTCAACTTTTCAACCATTCAGCCATTCCAGCAGCCCGTTGTCATCAACTATGACTCAAGCCAACTGTTTCTTCTGTCCAAAACTGTTTCAAAATAAAAGTCCTCACTGAAATAATTCACTGTTAAATAATTTAACTATTTATACAACTCAACGATTGAACTGTTCAACCATTCCAACTGTCAGTTGTCATCAACTCTGACTCCCACCAACTGTTTCCTCTGTCCAAAACTGTTCTAAAATAAAAGTCCTCACTACAATAAATCACTGTGAAATAATTTAACTATTTAATGTACTCAACTTTTCAACCGTTCAGCCATTCCAACTGCCCATTGTCATCAACAATGACTCCCGTCAACTGTTTCCTCGGTCCAAAACTGTTTCAAAATAAAAGTCCTCATTGAAATAATTCACTGTTAAATAATATAACTTTTTAAACTACTCAACTATTTAACTGTTCAGCATTCCAACTGTCATCAACTATGACTCCCGCCAACTTGTTTCCTCTGCCTACATTCCACCTTAAGCAACTACAGTTTGCATTTTCATGCACTCGTAATTCCCTGGAATTACATTCTCTAGTTATTATTATTTATTCTTCCGTAAAAATTTCGGTTCGCCACTAGTCTTACAGCTTTGAGAAAACCCATACAATATATATATTAAATCGTGCGGCTCGATCGGGAAAGGTGTGGTATGTCTTTTCTAAGCAATCCAACTTAGGGATTTCCCACAATACCCAAAAAACTTGGATTTTCATCCCTCCCTAGCAACCAGGCTGAACTCCATAGCAACCGCCTAGTGACGCACAAGCAATCACCCACACCACCATAGCAACTGCCAAGCAACGCCTTGGCAACCATCAGGAATACCATAGCTACCGCCTGGCAACGCCCTAGCAACCATGAGGAGCACCATAGCAACAGCCTAGCAACGCTCTAGCAAAAGCCCAGAACACCTTGAAATATGTCTTGCATTTCCTTGCCAACCACCAGGAAGAACATAGCAACTGCCCAGCAACACCTTAGCAACCACCCAGAACACCATAGCAACCGCCTAGCAACGCCCTAGCAACCACCCAAAACACCATAGCAACCGCCTAGCAACCACCTGGAACACCATAGCAACAGCCTAGCAACCACCTGGAACACCATAGCAACCGCCTAGCAACCACCCAGAACACCATAGCAACCACCTAGCAACCACCCAGAACACCATAGCAACCGCCTAGCAATGCCCTAGCAACCACCCAAAACACCATAGCAACCACCTAGCAACCACCCAGAACACCATAGCAACCGCCTAGCAACCACCTGGAACACCATAGCAACAGCCTAGCAAAGCCCTAGCAACCACCCAGAAAACCATAGCAACCACCTAGCAACCACCCAGAACACCATAGCAACCGCCTAGGAACGCCCTAGCAACCACCCAGAACACCATAGCAACCACCTAGCAACCACCCAGAACACCATAGCAACTGCCAAGCAACCACCCAGAACACCATAGCAACTGCCAAGCAACCACTCGGAACACCATAGCAACCATCTAGTAATGCCCTAGCAACCACCCAGAACACCATAGCAACTGCCTGGCAGTGCCCTAGCAACCACCCAGAAAACTATAGAAACCACCTAGCAACCACCCGGAACACCATAGCAACCGCCTAGCATGCCCTAGCAACCACCCAGAACACCATAGCAACCGCCTAGCAATGCCTTAGCAACCACCCAGAACACCATAGCAACCATCTAGTAATGCCCTAGCAACCATCCAGAACACCATAGCAACCGCCTAGCAATGACCTAGCAACCGCCTAAAACACCATAGCAACTGCCTAGCACGCCCTAGAAACCACCTGGAGCACCATAGCAACTGTCTAGCATGCCCTAGCAACCACCTGGAACACCTTAGCAACCACCTAGCAACCACCTGGAACACCACAGCAACCATCTAGTAATGCCCTAGCAACCACCCAGAACACCATAGCAACGACTTAGCAACGCCCTAGCAACAACCCAGAACACCATAGCAACCGCCTAGCATGCCCTAGCAACCACCCAGAACACCATAGCAACTGCCTAGTAATGCCTTAGCAACCACCCAGAACACCACAGCAACCATCTAGTAATGCCCTAGCAACCACCCAGAACACCATAGCAACCACTTAGCAACGCCCTAGTAACAACTTGGAACACCACGGCAACCGCCTAGCAATGACCTAGCAACCACCTAAAACACCATAGCAACTGCCTAGCACGCCCTAGAAACCACCCGGAGCACCTTAGCAACTGCCTTGCAATGCCCTAGCAACCGCCTAGCAGCAAACTAGGCTTCCCATGTTTTGAATAGGGCAATAACCATAACTTCACTATTAATGGTCACAGAGACATAAACCCACACATGTCCAATCAGCAGTCAAATCTGATTTAAAAAAAAAAAAAACTAACAGTTCGATGACTTTACCCCAAAGTATGGTTAAAATCGCCTTTTCCCTCCTCATTGGCTTTCAAACCCTTACTTTGTGGCTCAATCCAGAGCATCCTGACAATTCCAGCTGTCAAAAATCAGTTGAAACTGTCGTGAACCTCAACTGAGGGCTATGTTCTCACTGCAGGCCTTAATGCTCAATTCCGATTTATTGCTCAAATCGGATTTTTTGCTTGGCTGTTCACATAATACTCTTTGATTCAATGCGACACGGCTGTTCAGACCGCGGTCGCCTTCAAAAGAATCCAATATGAATCCGATGCAGTAATACATTTGAAAATGGCCCAGATCGGATTTGAAAAGATCAGATTTCATGTGACTTGTCCTGTTCACACTGTCATAAAAGAATCCGACCTGAGTCACAAAGGGGGTAAAAAAATTAGATTTGGGCCACATTTGCCTGCAGTGTGAACGTAGCCCTTGCTTGTTTTAGTGCAGCAACGCCATTGGCTAGATATGTTTTATTTCAGCGCCATATATGGCACTGGATGAAAGTGATTCATTTGTCTCTGGTAATACCCGCCTGGCAACCAGTCATGAGCTGATTGTAATTGGAGCTGCTGTTAGTCTATCAGACAAGCCGGCAATCCTAATTGGTCCATTGTCTTTTGGATGTCATTAAAATACTCATATTGGCTTGATTTGATCCCCTTTGACCTGGGTCTGAGGTAGGTGAAGTTTGTCTACTAGTTATCTGTTTAACGAACTTTTTAAACTAGCTTGTTAGCATTTCGTCACAGCTGCTACTGAATTTTTTGTAAAGTGTAATTTTATTCAGTGAGATTGTGTTTGCGCCAACCATTGAATAATGAATTCTCTGTTTTTATTAGCTTGCTCCCTTCCTTGCTAGCTACCTAGCTCATGAGCTAATGTCAGCCAAGTAGCGCGGTAAGAGTACCACACAGAACCGGTGGGCACAATAAAATAAAATGAAATTCAGAAATCTTCAGCTTACCTTAATGCTTGATAACAAGTCAATTACTGGGGTGTCTAACAACGTCCAGCGCACATCCAGTAAAGAGAACATACACGTTAATTTCTCGTGCTGCTATACGGTAATCGCATAGGACGGTGGCAGCCATGACGATACTGGATAGCTAACCAGTTTGGTAGCGCTCTTCTTCTTCTTCTTAGGAGTATTCGGCAGTGTAGACGCATCAAGGCGTATTACTGCCCTCCACTGAAAGGTTACAACGTAACTAAGAACTCCGCACTAAAACAGCACTAAATTCTATTATATAGCTCCGTTTCGTGCAAGAATTGTGGAACTGCTTCCATTATCAGCTGGTGATTCTCACTCTGACCAAAAATGAAGCTAAAGGAAAATGAACGAACTCCTAGATCAGACAGAGTTTTGTAAAAGTAGACCCTTTGCTCTCTGTATTTGCCACAGTCCAGGAATACATGCCTCAGTGTTTCGGGATTACCACACTCACAAAGCCCAGACTGATGTTTTCCCACAACAAACAAAGTTTGATTAAGCCCACAATGGCCTAGCCTTAATCTGCAGATTTTGACAGAATCTTTCCTGTTTCCCACAAAGTGAGTGTCTTTTTTTAACACGAGGTTGCAGAGAAAAAATAATGTCTCCCCTAGTCTCCTTCTCCCACATTCCCTGCCATTCTTTCAGAAGACCCTCCTTGATTTTTTTTTCCTTTAGTTCCACTCTCCCCAAGGATACAGACATATCTACTACATCTTTCTTTAAAGCTTCTTTTTGCTATAGAGTCAACTATTTCATTCCCCACAACCCCCACATGGCTTGGAACCCAGCAGAACTTTACTTCACAGCCTGCCTTCTCAGCTCTATAAAGGACAAAATAAATCTCATGAATAAGGTCAAGCCGGGCCTTTGAATTACCATCCCTCAAAGCCATTAAAGCAGCTGCAGAATCTGAACATATGAGAACCCTCTCTGGTTTTACTTCTTCCACCCACCACAAAGCCCAGAGAATGGCCAACAGTTCTGTCACATAGACAGAGCTTCCGTCAGAAATTGCAGACCAGACCAAAGGTCCAGCTGCGCCACATAGACCCCAAACCCTGCCCTTCCACTCTCTGGGTCCTTAGACCCATCCGTAAAAAATTACTAAATGTGATGCCATTTCTTCCATAAGATAATTCTCAACATCTACAATGATCCCGCTTTTATCTTCCTCGACTAGAAAGGACAGATTAATATATACCTCTTGCATTAGCCAGTAAGGCACTGATACCCAGCTCATATGAGATACTATTCGCTCAGACTCCATTCCCAGTCTACCAGCCCACTGATTAATACAACTAAAATATGATTTGGGTTTAACCCTGCCACCTGCTTCCCATGATTCTTGCAACAGACACTTGGCTGGGAGTCCTTGACTAGAAAAACCTAATTTAATCCAATACTGCAGGCCTAACTTAATCCGCCTTAAGGATAATGGCATTGCCCCCATTTCAATAAGTAGAGCAGGAACTGGCGAGGTTCTAAATGCCCCACAACATAGTCTTAGTGCCTTAGCCTGAAGGACATCCAGTTTGTCGAGCAGCGACTTGGCAGCAGAACCGTAGACAAAACAACCATAATCAACAGTAGATCTTATCATTGCTTGATATATTAAATACATGGTCTCTCTGCCTGCCCCCCAGTCACATCCAGCCAGACTTCGCATAATATTCATCACTTTCTCACACTTATTAATTATACTAGCTATGTGAGCAGCCCACGTTAAACGCTCATCAAACCAGACACCAAGGAATTTAAAGACTTTAACCTTCTCTAAAGGACATCCGTACATGTTCAGCCCGTGATTTGGTAATTTTCTTTTATATCCAAAGATCATGTATTTAGACTTTGCTGCTGAGATTTTAAAGCCCCATTTATCACCCCATTCCACAACAGAGTCTAAGGCTTTCTGGACCTGCTTTAAAATAAATTTTGGTAGCGCTCCGTGATTCGATTGAGGATAATGGCTCGCCGTGCAGAGGGTACTACTGTTAGGACCTCGTAAGGGGCCGATCACACCGGACGCGCTTTATCGGCGTGGAAACGCGAGGCGCGTCTGATCTGTTTTTTTTTTTTTGAAACCAACGTTGTAAAAAGGCGCTGGACGCGTCTTTTTTGTGTTGCTAAGTAACGTTCCTGTCACTCATCTGCGAACATTCTGAAATTAACCATTTCAACGAACTAGTCGGCGAACTTATATCAGGTTTTTTCACATGATTGGACAGCAGGGAAAAGACTGACAATGACGTGAAGCGCCTTTTTTCGAGGCGCCTCAAAGAAGCGCATCAAAAAACAGCGAGGCGCCTGGGGCGTTTAAACGCGAGGCAATCGGTGCGCAAAAGCAGCGTCCAGCACGCGTCTAATCATTGAGAATATCAACAAAACAGGCGCCCCACGCCGATAAAGCGCGTTCGGTGTGATCGGCCGCTAACCCGTAACCTTAACCCTAACCCTTAAATGTTCCAATTAATTTTCAACTGGTTTATATCCTTAGCTTGGTTATGAAAAAAATTTTTGCAGGAGTGTCATCAGTATCCCAACTGCCGCCGTTGTATGCTATTACCACGTACAGCAGCACTACAAATTAAACTCTAAAAATTCTTGACTGGATGTAAGCTTGACGTTTTTTCGCATCCGAATGGTTCGATACCCAAACACCGAAAAGGTTCTGATTTTATTCGATATTGATGGAGGCTTAATATGGTACTATTTCCAACTCTGTTGCTCCAAAACAAACTCCGCAATCGGCGAAAATAATGCATTATTTACATTAGCACGAAATCTGTGTTTACGTGAAAACTGAACAGTTAACCATAAAAAAGGTTGCAAAATTAATTTATGTTTACAAAACAAGAAGCCACTGCACCTGCAAAATTGGCGTGAACAACATTTTCGGCGCGAAGTCGGTGATATCTGACCTGTTGTGATTTGAATCACTGCGATACGAGTAGTAACGGCCGTTGCGGCGGTTTAACCCATTTCAGACAGAAGGTGACGCGAATCTGCTGCCTGCGCCCCGGCCTTGCAGGCCAAGGGGCTCGATCCCTAAATACCTTGAAATATAATCACTGACAAGGATGAAAGTGCTATTCATGTATGTTAGCGGTATGGTTCGGGAGCTGCAAGGCATATGAACAAAGGCAGCTTAAAAGAATTGTAAAGACAGCCAGCAGAATAATTGGTGCCCCTCTCCCCTTCCTGATGGAGATCTACCAACAGTGCTGCCTACATCATCAAGGACGTTCACCACCATTCTTATGGCCTGTTTTCCCTCCTGCCCTCCAGAAAAGGGTACAGAAGCATCTGTTGCAGGTCCAAATGGACCTGCGAATGGACTGAATTCCTGCCCAACACCACCTCTGACATCCCCCCCCCCAGCTTGACAACTAGCCACCTGTCAAGGACAAATTTTGAACTGTAATGTAAAGGGCTCTTTACTAAGTTAATGCACCTTCTTCCTCACCTCTGAACTGCTACTAAACACTGTTTTTTTTTTTTTTATACATTAGTGTTTTTTACATCTAAAAAATGCAGACAAAATATAGACAGAGACAAAATAGACAATTGAGTAGTCCCAGCAGCATCCCAGGGCACCCCTGTGTCCCGACCTGCAGAGGCCAGGACCACTTTTACAATTTCTGCGGGAATTGTCTAGTTATTTATTGTTGTTAATGTCATGTAAATGGGCAGCCTTAAATGCACTCGCGTGTGTTTTCTATTTAGAATGGAAATAAAAGGCGTGATGAAATTGGTCACACGTGCGCAGAATGAGTTTCAAGACTATAAAGGGTCGTGTAGTAATCAGCGACAAACAAGAAGAAAAATGAGTGATTGCACAGTGCAAGAATGTGTGGAATTTATTGATTGAGTGCCAGTGGTGGCAGATCAAGAGGTCCTTGCCATCCACGCATACAAGCAGCAGCGACGGTTTAGGTTTTTATCTGGCTGAGTATATGTGGCGATGTAAACACAGCGGCGTCGACCACTTTACTCAAATTTTAGCAGACATCCTGCTACTGTACGCGCCACCTAAGAGTATGTTACACCGAGACGACATCAATAGAATAATATCATAAAGCCAACTTCGATGTAAGTTCCAAACTTAATGTTGTTAGGCGCTAGGCAAGCTTAAGCACGCGAATTATTACTCAAACAGAGGTCCAGATGTGAATAACAAACGACTGGGTGTTGAACGCACTAGCGCACGGAAACTGAGCGCTCGCCCTCGCTGCATGCGCGTGCCTATGTGATCTCGAACTATGCATACGCTGCGCATGCCCCAGTATTGTCAACAGTGTCATGGCTGCCACCTTTATAAGCTAGTAGCACGTATAGCCGCTATAGAAATTAAAGTGTAAATTATCTTTACTGGATGTACGGTCGACGTTTTTCCACACCCGAATACTTCACTTGGTATCGAAACATTAAGGTAAGCCGAAAAAATTGTGATTTTTTTTTTATTTTGCTGGCGGTTGTGTATGGTACTCTTACCCCGTAATTTTCAGCAATATGTGTAAATTTAATATTGATGCAATTTTGTGATAAATAAACTCGTTCTCATACAATATTTTTCTTATGGACCCTGTGTATTTTTATGGCAATGTTTAAGTAGGTAACGTCATCAATTTATATGAAATATATGACGTAGGTTTGATGTGTCTTAACATTACATCTTGGGGAGGTCTTCCTAAATAAGTGCTTTCATAAAACTTCATGTCAAAAAATCTGAACTATCCCTTTAAACTATACAATGTCCCACTGTCATGAATAATTTTAATTTTAAGAAGCTTTAAACTCATTTCCAGCAGCTTTAACTTCACATTGTCCGCAATCCGAACTTCACATTATCACCAGCTTCCAGCTTGCTCACGCAGTTTCCCATGGAACTGAACTTTTTTAGTTTAAATTAAAATGTTTCAATTATCATCATAGCAAATGTCATGTCTTACCAGCATCTCGTCTTCTAGTTATGTAAAAGAGCGACCGGCATTTCTGCCTAGTTTAAATTCTGTGTTGCTTCCGGGCAGTCGGAAATAATATTTTCTGCTGTTTTTACATAACTTGGCTCTGCCAAAGTAAGTTAGCAACGTGTCCTATATGTTTTCAGATTTTTCTAGCCTTGTAGAAATAAATTTTCTTGCTGTTTAGGCTTTTTAATGTGTAGCCCTCCAAGAACACCCCTGTCAGCTGATGTATGGGTGGTGCGGCCCAATTAGCAGGGTGCGTTCTAGGCCTAATTTACTCTGGCAGCTTCATTCTCAGGGAGAGCTGGTGGTGAGCAGACATGTCTGGGTTGCTTAGTGACTATTTGATTAGCTTAATGGCCTAATGTTGGTCGACCTGTTAATTTAAGTTTAGTTAATGTTTTGACTATGATGTGATTTTATTTTCCTTTTTGAAAAGTTTTTTTTTCTGTTTTTTTATTTCTTTGATTGCTTTAATGTCTAAACAGGCCTTAATTGGGTTTAAATTAAAAAAAAAGCCCATCTTCTCAACCTACTCTCCACTTCCTCCTGAGTGCTTCCATCTTGCTTGGACCGCTTACATCACAGCTACCCTTCAACATGAACACTTATAGGAAGTCGAATATGAAATTTCTTTTGTGACCTTGAATTTGACCTTCACTGACCTTTGAAGGTCAAACTTTACAGGGAAATTTCAATGACATATATCACCAAATTTGTTTGCAGATAGAGCATAGGTTTGTATGAGAGATAAAGGAAGTCATATATGAACTTTCATTTGGTGACCTTCATATTGACCGTCGAAGGTCAAATGTGACCGTATGAAAATTCAATGACTTGTATCACTAAAATGGTCACAGTTGGGGCCTAGGTATGTGTTACAGACATCTAGGAAGTCGCACATGAACTTTCATTTGGTGACATTCAACTTGACTGTCGGTGACCTTCAAAGGTCAAACTCGACATAGTGAAATTACAATGACTTGTATCACCAAAGTGGTCACAGATAGAGCCAAGGTTTGTATTAGAGACATCTAGAAGGTTGTGTATGAAGTCCATTTGGTGACCTCAACTGGACCTTCTGTGACCATTAAAGTTTGCAATTGACATAATGAATTTTCAATGAATTGTATCACCAAAACTGCTTCAGAGCTTTGGATTGTACTACAGACATATAAGAGATTATAAATGTATGGGAACTTTTATTTAGTGACCTTGATTTTGACCTTGACATTGATATGAAATTTTCATAACTTGTATCATCACTTTAAGATCACTTGCCGGTAAGATGCAGGACCCTTGGTTCTATTTTTATGAGATTACCTGCTCCTTTCGAGCGGCTGAACCCCAAACCATAATATTACCACTTCCATGTTTTACTACAGGGGTTAAGTGGTCATTAATGTACTCATAAAGTACACATAAGTTCTGCATTTGGGTGAGAAAACTTTTGATTCATTTTGATTCATCGGTCCAAAGGATTTGTTCCCAGTCCATTGGTGTCCAATCCTTGAATTTCTCAGCAAATTTAAGTCTTTTTTTGACGTTGCCAGCTCTTGGCAGCAACACAACCAATCAGACCATTTTCACACAGGCTTCTGGAAATAGTAGATCTTTTTTTGTGGTCAATTCATTATTGTTATTTACAAGAAAATGGAAGCACAATAATCTGGTTACAGGACCAAGATATTCAGGAGAGAGGGGTTAAATATAATCTATTGCAAAGAGTCAAAAAAGATACAGGAGAACAGAAGAAAGAAAAGAAATAGAAAACAGTGATCAAATTGCCCTGTATCAGTTAAAATAAATATAAAAAAAATGAATATAAGAGTTTCCAAGGAATCAAGTAATCACTCCCCGCCCCCATAGCTCCCACAGCCAGAGACCTTCCTCCGCCCCGCACCCCCCCAATCCATCCGACACTGATTCCCTCTGGTATCACCCCACCCTGCCCCAAGGACCCCATTGATGGACAGAACTTCATTTAAAGTAATGTCTTAAGAGTATTGATGGTATCATTCCAACGTGACACATTAAAAATTTTAGCATGGTGCATTTCAGCCGCAGTGTTCCATGCTGGCAATATCAATAAATCCATTATCCAATTCTGAGCAGACAAGAGAGTGGAGAGACTTCCATCTACAAGATATGATGGAAGCACAAGTGGTTGCACCTGCTGGGCATATATGCCTGTTGCACCTTTGACGATGCCTCTGGGCCAGCTGCAGGGTCGTCAGCCAGGAGCCATCCTTCACTGATGTTTCGCTCTATTAAAGCTGCAGTTGGTAACTTTGAGGAGAGAGAGGACTTGGCATAAAAATTTGAAACAATGCAACTTTCAGATCCCTCCCCCTCCCTCTCCACTGCACTCCTGCCCTAAGACCCTCCCCCAGAAGGCTGCCGTGCACGCCAAGGCACGCGAGCTGTTATGCATGCGGCTGTGGAGAGATTTTGCAAGTTCGCATTATGAAAACAGCCAAGTTGCCGAGGCTAGACATTACTGTTGTGAACAGTCAACATTGCTGGCCAACAAACGAGCAGAAATAAATAATGTCGACATGAAAAGTAATCTACAGCAGTATGTATTCAGTAAAAATCTAGCACACGCTTATTTCAGTAAGTTACCTGTTTTTTTTTGAGTACAGAAACTGTCGTGAATCCTGCTGAATGGTCAGTAAACCATGTATGACAGCATTTAGCTGTGAGAGCACAAATACGTTACACATATTTATGAGGACAACAACACAACCGATAAAACTGCCAGGTCACTTCATATATATTTCAAGACATTTTCTGCTACTTTCTAATAAAATGATGCCAGTAACGTTAGCCCTAGCATCGGAAACAAGCTAACGTTAGCTCGACTGCAACATCACAGTAACATCACATGCACTACGGAGTACTGTAACAATTACAAGACGCTGGCTATTGAACAGCGACTGTGCTTTATGGCGGCGTTCACTCGCTTATTTGCAGAGTGAAAATGAATTGATGCCGGTTAGGGCTGGGGTTAGTACCAGCTGTGCATGTGAGCGATGCCAACTCGCTTATTTGCAGAGCATTGCGGAGCAAAAATGAACCAACGAATAAAGCAGGGGTTTACCTGTCAAGCAGAAATGTCGCCAACTCCGCGTCGGTTTTCAATCCTTCCAGATCACGGAGTTTCCCCCACCTCTGAAAAGCCACTCCGATGTTCACTCTGGTTTTATCCTGGGCTTTGTTTAATTCTTTCTTTTGTGCTTTTTTTCTTCTGGCTTCCTCTTCTTACTTGTCTTAGCCATGTATGCTGTTGTCGGTAACTAGAGAGGGCAATTTCGACACGCAGATTTGAACTGTTTCGAACACGTTCGAAACTTCCGGGTTTTACACGGGTTTACGACTCTGCTTCAAAACTTTTGTCACGTGACTAGTGACGTTTTTCCTGCTTCACCCCGGCAATGATCCATGTGTTTTGTTTCACTTCAAGAAATTTTAATAGCTGCAGTAAAAGTTTTTGCCACTAGGCTGTGCACTACTGAAATAAATCTGGTTTCGAAACAATTCGGAACATTTCAAAACAGTGGTCGTTTCAAAGGTTTCAAAACTGTTTCAAAGGTTCGAAATTGCCATCTCTATCGGTAACGGAGGTATCAGTATTTTTTTCCTCGCTGATGGCTGTTGTTGTGCCATTAGTTTCTCTAAGCTCCTGAACCCTCTCTCGGAGATTTGAGCTTGACTGAGCACTGGCGTGAACTGAGGAGGAAGGGGGAGGAGGCTGTCCGCAGCGCGTGCATGTGCGCTGTTTGACGGCTGTCAGACACCATCCTGGCTCTGATTGGTTCTTTTTGGTCTGTCCGAACGATTCTTTTAAATTGCAGTAGGAGCAGTAGGTGGGTTTAAAAGAGGCTTTTTTTAATTACAGAGTGCTAGTTTTATGTGATACTGTCTGTACAAAGTGACAGTTTTAGCAAAAATGACAAAGTTACTTTTATAAGACTTACCAACTGCAGCTTTAAGGTAGTTTCGCTCCATCTTGAGGTAGTGGAGCAGCGACAGGGACGTCTCCCTGCCGCCCCCTGCAGCCGGTCTTAGTATCCCCCTTTTCCTCATGCCTTGCCCTTCTTACAAAGCCAGAGCCAAAAGCTCCCTTGCTCAGCCTCCTCGGCAAGTTCTTCAAGCGCCTTCTTCAGCTTGAAGCTAGTGATTCCCAGTGACCTCAGGAGCCTAGAATAATGATTTAACAAGCCAATTAACTTAAACCTAGCATATTTATGCGCTTTAAGTTATTCTTGATTAATGATTTTGTCCTAATAGTTGGAGTAGTTCACTCCATGGAAGTTCTAAGGCTAAAAATAGTCTAACAAATGGTCTTAATGAAAATCTAATGATGCTATTGATTGTTAATACTTATGGAACTGATGTTAATGAGTAGGTGTTTAGTATAAATAAATTTCCATTCATGAAAATGAAATCTCTATTGTGTTATTGATCACTCATGAATAAAAACTAGCGCATTGCCTGTTGGGATCCACTGGTTCTAGAAGTAATTAGAGTGCATGAAAATGCACTCTACTGTGATCCGAGTTCTTCCTATTATTATTCTTCTAACACACTTAATGCAGCTTCAACCATTTAACGTAGAAACTTCATTCAAACTGCGTTGCGTAGGTCTTACTTATGACACCTGTGCAATGTATTTTTCATCTTTGTAACTTTTATACTTTTTAAACTATTAATTAAAAACTCCCCCCCAGACTTAACATTGGGCTGATGACATCACAGTGGGGCCATTAAGCAATTAGAATCTTGTGCCAGGTGTCCTGGCCACCTGCAGCAACTGTCAGTTTCTCAGGCTTTAAGACTGCAATCTGGCTCTCTTAAGACTACAGATCCTGTTCAACTGTTTCCTCTGCCCACAGCTGTTTCAAAATGAAAGTCCTCACTACAATAAATCACAATGAAATTATTTAACTATTTAAACTACTCAACTTTTCAACTGTTCAGCCATTCCAACTGCCCGTTGTCATCAACTATGACTCCCGCCAACTGTTTCCTCTGTCCAAAACTGTTTAAAAATAAAAGTCCTCACTGAAATAATTCACTATTAAATAATTTAACTATTTAAACAACTCAACTATTTAACTGTTCAGCCATTCCAACTGTGTTGTCATCAACTATGACTCCCGCCAACTGTTTCCTCTGTCCAAAACTGTTCCAATATAAAAGTCCTCACTACAATAAATCACTGCTAAATAATTTAACTATTTAATCTACTCAACTTTTCAACCATTCAGCCATTCCAACTGCCCGTTGTCGTCAACTATGACTCCCGTCAACTGTTTCCTCGGTCCAAAACTGTTTCACAATAAAAGTCCTCACTACAATAAATCACAATGAAATTATTTAACTATTTAAACTACTCAACTTTTCAACTGTTCAGCCATTCCAACTGTCAGTTGTCATCAACTATGATTCCCGCCAACTGTTTCCTCTGTCCAAAACTGTTCCAATATAAAAGTCCTCACTACAATAAATCACTGTTAAATAATTTAACCATTTAAACTACTCAAATATTTAACTGTTCAGCCATTCCAACTGTCAGTTGTCATCAACTATGACTCCTGCCAACTGTTTCCTCTGTCCAAAACTGTTCTAAAATAAAAGTCCTCACTTCAATAAATCACTGTTAAATAATTTAACTATTTAATCTACTCAACTTTTCAACCATTCAGCCATTCCAACTGCCCGTTGTCATCAACTATGACTCCCCTCTACTGTTTCCTCGGTCCAAAACTGTTTCAAAATAAAAGTCCTCATTGAAATAATTCACTGTTAAATAGGAGAACTTTTTAAACTACTCAACTATTTAACTGTTCAGACATTCCAACTGTCCTCAACTATGACTCCCGCCAACTTGTTTCCTCTGCCCACAACTGTTTCAAAATAAAAGAACTCACTACAATAATTCACTGTTAAATAATTAAACTATTTAAATTATTCAACTATTTAATTGTTCAGCCATTCAAACTGTCAGTTGTCATTAACTATGTCACCAGTCAACTAAAGTAAACCACCACCTACCAAGAAACCAACATAGCAACTATTGAAATAAAGCATCTATGTCAGTTCCTATATCAATCAGCATGATTATACTACCAAGCACAAAAGTAACTGCTTTATTTAGCCAACTTGATAACCCTAGCAACAATCTAGCAACCAGCTGAAGTAACCTAGCAATAACCTAGCAACCACTTCCACAGTTTCAACCTAGCAACCAACAAGATTACCCTAGCAACCACCATAGCAACCAGTCCAGTTACCATAGCCAGTACCATAATTATCCTACTAACAACCTAGCAACCAATATCATATTGCAATTTGCCACAAATTCCACCTTAAGCAACTACAGTTCGCATTTTCATGCACTCGTAATTCCCTGAAATTACATTCTCTAGTTTCAGTTGCTCTTCGGGTTCTATATCTTTCAGCATTTGCAGTGTGGCGCTGAAGTATTTCGGGGGATGTATCATTTATGGAAACACCATAGCAACGTGATGACATCATAATGGTGCACGCGATGACATCATAATGGTGCATTGTTCACTATAGTATAAAAGCGAAGTGGACTTTGGTCACGTGACTGAGTCATTTCCGGGTCATTTTCCACTGATTGGCCGGACACACACGCATACATGCACACAGAGTCCACTCAGCATCTGCTTTTAGGTGGCTATCACTGAGACGCTTTCTCTTGCGGCCTAGCATCTGTTTTTTGGGATTCAGGACTCCTGTAGACGAATTGGCTTGGTCAAGTGATGTTTTTATAGGTACACCATAGCAACGTGATGACATCATAATGGTGCACGCGATGACATCATAATGGTAATGTTATATAAATAATGCCATTTTGGCCGGACACACACACACGCACGCACGCAGAGTCCACTATTATATTATAGATGAACTTTTCTGGTAACGAAGGACCAAAGGTGTAATATACATAGAATCATTGGGTATACTATGCTCCATGCTACAAGCAAGATTGGTCATATTTTTTCAGTTTAATGTTTATCTGTTTCCCAGATAAAATGATGGTAGAAAGGAGCCAGCACCCCAGAATGCAGCTCTTGGCTGACATTTGAGGGTTGTATGCAACAGAAAGGTTAGCCTACTCAAGCTAAGAGACACTATTAACAGGTTGTACAAATGCGACTAGCACTTTGCAGGCACCACATTTGGCAGTCAATATGAAGGAGCTTCTCCTCAAGCTAAATGATTTTATTTAGTACTGTTGATACATGGTACATTGATGTAAGTGCTTGGAGTCTAACAATGGCCTTAGAGATCAACGCGATCCTGAACCGTGATAGTGTGGATTATACTGGGGCATCATGCTAAGCTTTGGCATTTCTGCTGCATCATTTGGCCCCCAAATGGCCTTTTGTGAGTAGTCACCAGCACGTAGAGCACTCTGGATTTCCAGGCAATGTACGTCACCCTTCCTCTCAAGTACACAATGTCCCTGAGGATGAGGGAAAAAAGTAGATTTCCTCCCAAATCAGGGGCTGTGTTGCAACAAATGCTCACACTGGGGCACTGCAATGTACTGGGAAGGCTCACAATTTTTACAGAGCCAAAGTGGCTATGTATGACCTATCTCAAAGAGCACAGAGATGAGCTGTAAGTCTTGTACAACATATTTAGAAACAGTGGGCAATGCACCCATGTATGAAAATATAGTAGCACAGCTAAAAAAGTCTCCTTGAGCAAGTGATTCCAAATACATTTCCAATGACTGCTTACCCTGTATCTAGGGAATTAGAAGCACAGCAGGGCTGGTCAAGAAATAGAAAGGGTAGGAGGGAAAATTAAGCTATTCCTGCAAACCTTGTTCTGTTTTTGAAAACCCAGAACTGATGAAATATATCTTGATTAAATAACCAACCACCATTTTACTGAGTCCTATAGGCACTGAATGTACACAGTGGCAACAGAGCATAACCTAACATAAAGCTATGTCGTCACAGCATGAAATCCAGTGACGTTGCCTAGCAACTATTCCCTACTCAAAAACAGCAGCACACTGCTGTAGCTCTCTGCACCACCCTATCTAGACCTTTTCTTGGAAATAATTGATATTTCTGCAATCACATGCCAAGGACAGATGAGGGAATACATGTTTTGGTTGTGGAATGTTGAATCAGCTCACCTTGATACTCTGTACAACAAGGAATTCAAACCATTATTACTTTGAAAAAGTTAATCTCATACTTCTATACGTAAAGAATTTATATTAATCAGGTGGATTACCAGACTGTTGGTCGCATGAAGTACGTTAGGTGTGATCCTTTTCTCATCTATTTCACTTTGTCACCCTTGGAGAAGGGAGTTTGCAAAATACATAAAGTAAATCACAAATAAATCATGAAATGATGTACAGAATAATAAAGCTCACTTAGCAATTAAAGTCTGCAATTTTCAGTCACAGCCTACACAAAGAGGCCTGGTTCAACATTTTCAGAAGTGGGAAAGAGGTATTTACCAATCATGTATCAGCCAGAAGTTTTGGGGGTGTGAGGAGGAGAAGCAGTTTATGTTCTCTCGTTCTTCAAGCTCCTTCAAAATGTTGAGTCAAATACAGTTCTTCACTGAGGAGGAGTTGGGGCTCCTGAAGTTTTCAGAACTTATTAGTGACTTGGTTGATTCATTCCAAATGAATAAGTAAGAATTTTTTCCACTCTAATAGGACTTTACTTCAGAGAGCAACATTTATGATGAATGTCCCCTATTTCCTGAATTCACAGCTAATCTTGTTAACGTTAGTAAGCCAGTATTGTGTGGTACAAAACTTAGTGAACTTACCAGTCATGTGTTTGGGTCAAGGCCATGTACAATGTACAAGTGCATATGTGTCATGTTTCTCCAGGTCCATAGCCATTTAAGACAACTTTCATAGCCTTCCACTGCAGGCATCTTGTGATTCATTACCAGGCTAGTGAAATACCCTTGGTAGGGTAGGACTGCCTATTTGGTGATGGAGATTGCTGATCCAAAAAAAAAAATAGCTGACAAATGAATGACCAAATTATACCTAATGGTATGATGATGTAGGCCTCTGAAGACAAGCGGCAATTCATTGCTGTATGCTTGTAATGCTATGGCCCAAGTGGTTCCTTAATAAACTGTGTATCTGTTGGAAGTCTCATGCGACACAACAAATGCATACTAACACCAATGCTTTGCTTTTGGTCTTTACTGCAGTAAATATGTTTGACAAGGATCAATATCAAAAATGCATTCTCATTTACAGCCTTTGTCTCTCCAACTCTCAGAAATCCAATTTCCATCTGTAATACAATGTTCGAAATACAAGATTTGAAATGCAACAATAAAAACACAATAGTAAAACTGGGCCAAGTGACTAAGTGAATAGACAGTTCATTGTCCTCTGACATATAAACATTTCAATCATAATTAAAGCTGCAAGCAGCTGTGATTGGGCCCTTGCAGTCCCACACAACCGCGGGGGGCCTGCGGCACTTGAGTTCTGCGGCGTGAAGCAAAAAGAGAGAAAAAAAGGGGAATGTTTCATTCATCCACTAGGTGGCGCTACAAGCATAACCGCATGTGGGCAGGTGTGTTCAGGGGGGGAACCTCATCATACATGTCAAGTTTCGAGCTAATCGGACAATGCCTCATGGCTTTAAAACGAATTGATGTTCCGTAGCGAAGGATCGAAAGTCGCCGTCGCCACCACGGGCAGCCTGCACCATGACTGGACACGTGTGTCACTGTGGACATTCATCAACTTGATCGTCACGTGGCCACAAAATGTACATTGTAGTTGATCAGGTCAGGAGTTTGGAGTTGGTGTTCGTCAATGTAAAATATGGCATTTCCTGTTTCCACAAGGGGGCGCCATGAGCGAGATTGCCTATGAGCAATAGTGGCCACGCCTATCTACAAAGAGAAAAGCTTTTGATAACTTTTGATCACAAAGGTCTTGAGATGATGTTCACCAAATCTGAAGTTGATTGGACAAAATCTGTTGGAGGAGTCGTTAAAACACATGATGTGGAATCGCGGCCATAATCGAAAATGAAAATCAAAATGGCTGACTTCCTGTTTGGTATAGACAATGGCTGCCAGAGACTTTTTTGTGCATCAGGACAATCTCTACATGCGTATTAATTTTCATTCACCAACTCCAAAAATAGCCCTATGGGGAGAGGTTTTCAAGGGGGCACTTTGGAGTCATTTTCCCCCCCATGGGCAACAGCCCTATCATATGTAATTACTTGCCATTCTTGACCTGTGTATCAATTTTCATGAGGTTATGACTTCGTAAAAGCCATTAAAAAGCCAAACGTCCAGACATTCTTTACACAACTTCTGATCAGCATAGTCTCTAGATGATCTGTACCAAATGGGAAGTTGTTTGGGCAAAATCCTTAGGAGGAGTTAGTTAAAATACGAGGTGAGGAAATCTCCGCTAATCAAAAATTGAGATCAAAATGGCCGACTTCCTGTTGGGGTTGGACCATGAGGTCAAGAGACTTTTTTGTGCGTCTTGGTATGATACATGTGAGTACCAAATTTTGTTGGCCTACGACAAATTAACCCCAATCAGGAGGGCTTTTTGAAAATTGGTAGGGGGCGCTATTTTGCCATTTGGCCACGCCCATGTGCGACCGGCCAAAAATATTGAATTGCGTATCTGGCCTGTCAAATGTGCAAAGATTGGGGGAGTTTTGGAATTTGGGAAAGGGGTGAAATTGAGGCATGAAAAGTGGGAATAATAATACTAATTAAAGCTGCAAGCAGTGGTGAATGGGCCCTCACAGCTCCACGCATATTAGGACATGAAGCGGCCGCCACCTCTTTGAAACGTGAAGTTTTAGGCAGATTAGACCATGTACACTGAAGTTAAGGAAGCTCCCTGTGTAATGGCGAGACATTGATATTCACAGTACCGCCAGAGCAAGGCTGTTTGACGATACGTCACAATCTACATAATACAGCATTATCAAGGTCTTGAGGCTATTCTGACCACATTTGAGTTGGATCTGCTGAACCTGCGATGAGTAGCGCGTGAAAGTGTGAAACATGTCATTTCCTGTTGCCAGCAGGTGGCGCTATGATAAAGACAGGATATTGTCATGTAGACGTGTTCAGGGCGGGACTCTTATCAAACGTGAAGTTTGGGGCAGATTGGATGAGATACATTTAAGTTACACCAACTTCCTGTTTCACGGCGATTACTGGAAATTTGACGCCACGTCACGCCGTTAAACGCTGACTGAATGTTTTGATAACTTTTGGTCAGAAACTAGTCTGGATGACACACGCCGATTTTGAAGTCAATCTGATAAATCCCGCAGGAGGAATTCGTTGAAATACAAAGCGTGCTGAAGGCAAAAAATGGGCACTTAATTAAAAATGGCCGACTTTCTGTTGGGTTTAGGCTGTGGCTCAAGAGACTTTTTTTTTTTTTTTTTTATTGCAACAGGAAAGAAAATTTCACAATTCCATTAGCATTTGCTTAGCCAGTTATCATGTGGTATGCCACACTGTTTTTTACAGTGGAAATAATGTTAACATGTGCTGACATATTCTTTTTTTTTATATATATATATATATTAAACTGTCTTGTATATATTAGACTGTCTTGCTGTTGCTGACCTCTTGGCTGTGCTGTAGTGCTGTTCGTTGGTGTTCATTCTGCTTGAGTTGAGACAGAGGAAGACGTGTGGGATCGAAGCTGAAGATTTACTCTTGTCTAAACGGAGTTTTCTGAAAATAATTCGTCTGTTAAGGCTCAAACAGTATTAGAGATTAGACAATTTGCTCCCGAGGTATAACCTTTGTCGCATTAGGGGCAGGGAGAATCTTCCTCCTTCTTTTTCCCCTTTTTCCCCCTGTAACAACTCGGTGAGCAAACAGCCAAATTAAGTCGCTAATCTGGTCAAACAAAGGCGACGGGGGTTTTTTGGGTTTTTTTTGGGGGGTTTCAGTCTCCCGGGAGCAAAGTAAGGTAAAGTAAAATAAATTTAAACGCTAAATTTAAAGAATAAATTAAACGCAAAATAATTGTCTAACTAAGTGAATTGTGTTCTATACAAAGTAAAATAGAGTTGTTTTCAAGGACTGAGGTACACTGTCGCCTGCTTTTTCTGTAGCTGATTTAGCTAACGAACTATAGTAAGCTCTCAACGCCAAGAATATATCAAATTACCGGGATATCTAACTATAACCCGGCTTGGTTTCATATTTGGTCGCTTGCCTTTCATACAGTCTTCTAGCCAATAAATATTGACGTTCACCGGGGTTTTTTAGTCCCCTTCGTTCTCTATCCTGACCGCATTACCGCATAAACGCATTGCCAAGTTTGAATATTAACACGAACCGGGGTTTTTGTCTTTTTCGCATTTTATTATCATCGAAGGGCTCCTCTGATTAAACACATTGCAAATTACGTGATCTTTGTATTTTCCTCCGGATGCGGTGCCTTGATCAGCTGATTAAAGTTTAACTGCTTGTTTGAGTGCTCAGCGACAGCTTGTTGGGGGAGATACCGTGTATAGTTCGCTCACTAAGTAAACGACTTGTTTATTCGGTCCGTTTTAATTAAAGGGAACCGAGGCTTTACTCTTATCTCGGTTACCCTTGGTTGTATTTGTGGCTAGCTAGCTAGATAGTTACTGTTTGCATTTTTGGCTGGGGATCTGAGATTTAGTATTCAGTTAGTAGGGCAGCAGTCACCTTAGTCGTCCATTCGATTTGGTTGGAATTTAAACGGAAAGCTTTACCGGAGTGCTCCGCCTCCTCCCTCCTCCAGTTTCTCCTGGGTGTAGTAGCCAGTCTTTTTTATCTGGGTTCTCAGCTAAGCCCTGTGATATTTTTAGGTTAGTATATTAATAGTAGCGGGACTAGATAAATTCAAGTTGGCTTTTTAGGAGTGCTTATTATCCATAGAGTTTCTCAATTTGGTATTTCATTTCTGTTAACTGAAACTAAGCCCCTGTTAAAAGAGGCTTATTATCCATTCACATAGCTTCCCCATGGTTTCTATTGTGACTGCTGCTTAGGGCTTCTCAGGTTAATAAATAAATAAATTGTGGTTCCTGAGCTTCTGTCTCGGCATTAGTCATTTTCTTTGTTATCTAGGGTGAGCGAGGTCATTAGGTAGGGGGTTCAAAATGTGGCCAAAACTATGTGACGGTTGCAGGATGATCGCACTTTTGGAAAGAGATTTCCAGGGTGGGTTTGTCTGTCACCGGTGCCAGCTAATTGAGCATCTGGAGAGCAAGATCCTTGATCTTCAGGGCCAGTTGGCGGCACGACATAGTTCGCAATCAGTAGAGTTCCTAGAGGAACTAAGTAGTATGTTGTTTAGAGAAATGGTTTGTACGCCAAAGCAGGGTGGTGTGGGGACCCTAGAGCAGGCAGGGAGAAAGTTGGGTGACGGTGGGGACGTCAGCGCAGGAAAGGGCGTGCACACCGTACAGCGACAGCTCCTCCAGTGGTTGAGGTGTCCAACCGATTCCGGCCCTTGCAGGAACTCGAATTGGCCCCTGACCCTGAGAGTGAGGGGACTGATGAGCAGCAGGGCACCCTGTTGGCCTCTACCCCTCAGAAAAAGAGAGTTATTGATAGTGGGGGACTCAATACTTAGAGGAATAGACAGTTTAGTCTGTTCAAGGCGACAAGGAGTCTCAGACGTGTGTTGCCTGCCTGGTGCCCAGGTAGGAGACCTCCTGGAGCGTGCGGACAAGCTCCTGGCCAGAGCGGGGAGGGATCCAGTTGTCATGGTCCATGTTGGGACCAATGACATAGTTAAGGGTAGGTTTGAGGTTCTGCAAAGCAAATTTGTTGAATTAGCTGAAAAGCTTAGGAGCAGATCCTCCACGGTAGTGTTCTCCGGGATTCTACGGTACCACGTGCAAGCAGAGGGAAGCAGAATTTTATCTGGAGGTTTAACACGTGGCTACGAACCTGGTGTAGGAAAGAGGGGTATAGGTTTATGGGGCACTGGAACTACTTCTGGGACAGGGGTGACCTGTTCAAGCCGGATGGGCTGCACCTGAACCGGAGGGGTACCTTTGCACTGGGTCAGCGTATGTTGAGGGTAGCAGAGAGTTATTTAAACTAGGGACTTGGGGGGGCAGGGAGGTTAGAGAGTGTTACACAGAGGGAAATGCAGACTGCCCTGATGGAAGCTGACAGCGTTACATGCACTATTGATGATATATTTTTAAAGCAAAAAAAGCGTGGTGAGGGGCTTTGAGCAGCGGGCACATGGGAAATCGAAGGGGAGAGCGTTCGTGATAACCTGAAATGTTTTTATCTAAATGCAAGAAGCATTAAAAATAAATTTCGAGAACTTGAGGCCGTTATGATTAGTGAAGGCTATGACATAGTTGGGATTACAGAGACATGGCTTAGTGAAGAGGATGGAGATGAATATAATGTAGAAGGTTATAAGCTCTTTAGGAAGGATAGATGCAATAGGCGAGGAGGGGGTGTAGCACTCTATGTGAACGAAAACATAAATGTGCAGGAAATTCCTGAAATTGAACATTCCTTGCCCTGCGAAGATATCTGGGTCAGGCTCACTGGCAAACACGAGACTGGTTTAAACATAGGTGTATGCTATCGACCACCAGCTTTGGACAGTACAGTCAATGAAATGCTCTTTAAGAGGATTACGCAAGCTTGTAGAGGAGGAGGGACTATTATTATGGGAGACTTAAATTATCCTGGTATTGATTGGGAAAAGGTGAAAGGACAGGGGAGGGGGGAGGAAGAATTTCTAGATGTCATAAATGATAATTTTTTGGTGCAGTTATGTTAATAAACCTACAAGAGAGAAGGCAATTTTAGACTTAGTGCTCTGTAATGACCCAGATAGAATTAGCAATGTTGAGGTACGGGAGCCACTTGGGACAAGTGATCACTCTACTATTAATTTTGAGGTTTCATGGGAAGTTAAAAAGGTGTATTCAAAAACAAAAATTTTCAATTTTAGGCGAGCAAACTTTGACAGGATGCGCTCATATCTAAGTGAAATAAAATGGGAGACACTCCTGGACTGTGAGTCTGTAAATGAGATGTGGGAAAGATTTAAGGGGGTTTTACTTGATTCACAATGCAAATTCATTCCAAAGGTGTCCAAAAGTAAGCTGAAAAAGCAGAATCCGCAGTGGATGACCGCAGCTATTCGTAGGAGTTTGAGGGAAAAGAGGAATCTTTATAAGATGTACATAGAGGATAACAATGAGATTACTAAGGCCAAATACTGTAAAATGCGGGCTGTGGTCAAAAAAAAAAAAGAGCTGAGGAATGCTAGAAGACTGTATGAAAGACAAATTGCAGAGGGGGCAAAAACTAACCCTAAGTGCTTCTTTCAGTACTGTAGTAGAAAAAGGAAAGTAAAAGAGCAGGTTAAGTGCATAAAGAATAAAAATGGATCGCTGCTATATAATAACAAGGATATTGCGGACACCTTAAACGGTTACTTTGTTGAGAATTTTACCTTAGAGCGGGTCTTTATTCGGCCAGAGGGCATGTCCAATGCTCAAGATTATTTAGCGGAAATTGAGGTTAGGGATAACGTAGTATTAGACAAGTTGCATAAACTAAAGGCAGATAAGGCGGCGGGTCCTGATGGCTTATATCCTAGAGTTTCTCAGGGAAGTTAGTGAGATCATCTTTAAGCCGCTATCCGCCATCTTTAGACGGTCTTTAGAAACTGGAGAAATACCAAATGATTGGAAACAGGGTAAAATAATACCAATATATAAGAAAGGGGACCGTACTGAGCCAGGTAATTACAGGCCAGTCAGTTTAACTTGCATTGCATGCAAAATATTGGAATCTATCATAAAAATGAGCTGGACTTATTTCTTGAACGTAACAATATCTTGAGGGATAGCCAACATGGTTTCCGTAAAGGAAGGTCATGCCTGACAAACCTTCTGGAATTTTTTGAAGAGGCCACCAAGACTTATGACCAGAGCAGGGCTTATGACATCATATATTTGGATTTTCAGAAAGCATTTGACACAGTACCGCATAAGAGACTAATTTTTAAAATGAGCTCCATTGGAGTTACAGGAGGTATTCTGAAGTGGATTCAAAACTGGTTGCAGGACAGAACACAAAGAGTGGTGGTCAGTGGTATCTCATCTGAGCTAGGTATGGTGGGGAGTGGCGTCCCCCAGGGATCGGTGTTGGGACCCCTGCTGTTCCTCATCTACATTAATGACCTTGATAGGAATATTGAGAGCAGATTAGTGAAATTTGCAGATGATACTAAATTGGGAGGTTTGGCAAATAGTTTAGAGTCCGCTAAAGTGATTCAGGATGATTTGGATAGAATCCAGAATTGGGCAGAAATGTGGCAAATGAAATTTAATGTAGCTAAATGTGAAGTAGTACATGTAGGTAATAAAAACATTAGACGGGATTACTTCATGGGAGGTTTTAAACTGGAATGTGCTCCACACGAGAAAGATCTGGGAGTGATTGTTGACCAAACCCTCACAGGCTCTAGCCTTTGTGCCGTAGCAGTTAAAAAAGCCAATCGGATGCTGGGATACATTGCCAAAAGTATTGAGTTCAAATCCAAGGAGGTGATGTTTCTTTTGTACAACACATTCGTCAGACCACATCTAGAGTATTGTGTACAGTTCTGGGGACCATTCTTTAAGAAAGACATAGAGGCTTTAGAGAAAGTTCAGAGAAGAGCCACGAAGCTAATTCCGGGTATTAAAGATGAAAGCTATGAGAAAAGGCTGAAGATCCTTAATCTCTTTAGTCTTAGGAAAGGGAGACTAAGGGGTGATCTGATTGAGGTCTTTAAATATGTTAAAGGGATTAACAAAGTGAATCATGTAGGATTCCTTCAACCAAGTGTTGTTAGTAGAACTCGGGGTCACAAATGGAAGCTGACCAAAGGTAAATTTAGCACTGATATTCGGAAATATTTCTTCACCCAAAGAGTAATTTCGATGTGGAATAGCTTGCCTGACCATATTGTTGAGGCAGAGACCTTGGGAGTTTTCAAGAGCAGGCTTGACTTAAAGTTAGATACCATTGAGTCATTGAGTTATCTGAAGTGATATATTCACGATAGTACAAAGAAACTGGCGAGCCTAGTTGGGCTGAACAGCCTGTTCTCGCCATTCATGTTATGTTATGTTATATATATATATATATATACATATATACACACACACACACACACACAGACATGACATCATACCATCACAACAACAACCACACAAAAAGTACAAAAAAAAAGAAACTTACAAAACAACCTATACATCTACTCTCAGGTCCATCTATTATACTTCGTCATAATTCTTAAACTCAAAGTTCAAATGGGATTGCCATGTTTTTGTAAATTCCGGGAGTTTACCTTTACATTTGTAATAAATTTTATCCAATATGAGGTAGCTTGAAAGTTCATTCCACCAATGGATTAATACTGGAGGATTGAACGCTTTCCAGTTTAAAGCTATACATTTCCTAGCTGCCAACATGGCAAGATCTATATACCTACTTTCATATTTGTTCCACTTGTCCATCAAGCTAGTTCCTAAGAGACATAACCGTGGTGAAAAGGGGATATACACTCGTAGACATTGAGATACCACTTTAATATCAGATTTCCAAAATGAAGAAATCAAATCACATGACCAAAACATATGCAAGAATACACCTTTTTGCTTTTTACAAAGCCAGCAGAGAAATGACATCTCTTTGTTCACTTTTTTGTGCGTCTGGGCATGGTTCATGTATGTACCGATTTTCGTGCATGTCGGTGACACGTGGCGCTGGGGCTGATGTTTAAAGGGCGTGGCCAAATGGCCATCAACGAAATTTTTATCACATATTCGGGCCTGGACCGTTAAGACACGTGAAGTTTGACAGTTATGACCAAAGACACTGAAGTTATGGCCACTTTCCTGCGTTTTGGCGAAACATTGACTTTGCAGCGCTCTGGACGCAACGCCGTTTGACGACATGTCATGATCTTCACAATGTACCATTATCAAGGTGTTAAGGCCTCACTGTCCAAATTTGAGTCAGATATGGCGAATGTGCTCAGAACAGCACCTCAAACTGCAAAATATGTAATTTCCTGTCGCCACCAGGGGGTGGTATGACAATTATCAAATCTTTTCAAATAAGTGTGTTCAGGGTGGGACTATTCTCAAACGTGAAGGTTGGTGCAGATTGAACTATTTATGCTAAAGTTATAGCAATTTCGTGTTTCATGGCAAGACATCAGACTTTGGCGCCACCTCAGGGCCACGCCCTTCAACGATTGCGTGATCTTTTAAAAACTTTTGATTACAAACTTCAGCACTGGAACACACACATGGGGCCCCCCCACAGCTTAGCCTTTGTGGGCCCCCTTGCTGCAGCAGGGAGCGGGCGAATTTTTGAATTTTAATGATTTAGAAGCACATAAAGCCCACTTTCGAACACTGGACAAAGATTGCAGAGTTAACCGTTTTATGCATCTTAAATTTTACACGGTTGGGGCGTTTAAAGGCAACACACAATAAAATGTCATAATCGCTGTCAATGTGCTGTTCCTGCGACGACCATAATTGCGGGATTTGTCTAAGGTAGCCGGACTCCTCCTCATTACTACCTTTTATCACAGAGTGCCGGATTTCATTGTCAAAGTTATTGTAAAAAGCCCACCTGCTCAACTCAGACTGTTTCACAACTGCACCATAAAGACAGAAGGAACAAGTCGTTCCTTAAGGCGCAATTATTATTGTAATTATTAGGGCCCGAGCCGACTGCAAGTCGTCTGCGGAGGACCCTATTGAAATCGTACTGTATTTTTATTAGGGCCCGAGCGACGACTGCAAGTCGTCCGCAGAGGACCCTATTGAAATCGTGCTGTTTATTATTATTATTATAATAATTATTATTATTATTATTCCTCCGACATTTCAGGGCCAATTTAGCCCCTTTCTCAAACTTGAAAACGCTTGTAACTTTCCACATTCGTGCGGCCACATCCGAAATTCGATATTTTTGTGGGCTCGTTCATGGTCGACGCAAAATGCCAAAATAGCGTCCCCTAAACACGTTTCAAAATTCCCATAGGGAAATTCGGTTACTTTCTCGTAGGCAGACAAAATTCGGTAAACATGTGTAACATACCCAGACATACAAAAAATTTCATTGCAGCCATTTTGGCCATTGGCCATTTTGATTTGAATTTTTGAATGTTAAAACGAACAGGTTTTTCAACCGATTGACTTCAAATTTGGTACAGATCATCTAGAGACCAAGCTGATCAAAAGTTGTTCTCTGCAGGTCTGTCGGTCAAAGGGCGTGGCTGCTAGGGCGTGACAAAGTTTGGCGACTCGACAAAAAAAATTTCAAAATGGTCTCACGCCCATATACTTGATCTTAGCAGCTTCAAACTTGCTGGACACGATGATTTTTCTGCCCTGAACGTCGATATGTCAAAACTTTTCACTTTATTAATAGCGCCCCCCGGTGGTAACAGGAAGTGACCAGTTTTTACTTTTAAAACGAACTCCTCCTAGAGATTTTGCCCGATCGACTTCAAATTTTGTTCAGATAATCGAGAGAGCAAGCTGATCAAAAGTTGTGCTCTGCATGTCTGAAGGTTAAAGGGCGTGGCTGCTAGGGCGTGACAAAGTTTGGCGACTCGCCAAAAAAATTTCAAAATGCTCTCACGCCAACATACTTGATCGTAGAAGCTTCAAACTTGCTGGAAATGATAATGGCTCCGCCCTGAACGTCTGGATATAATAACTTCCCACTTCACTAATACCGCCCCCCGGTGGTAATGGGAACTGACCAGTACGGTTACTTTGTCATAGGCAGACGAAATTCGATACAGATATGTATCATACCCAGACATACAAAAAAATCATTGGAGCCACACCCTAAGCCCAACAGGAAGTCGGCCATTTTGATTTGAATTTATGAATTTTGAAACAAACTCCTCCTAGGGTTTTCGACCGATTGACTTCAAATTTGGTAGAGATCATCTAGAGACCAAGCTTATCAAAAGTTGCGCTCTGCATGTCTGTCGGTCAAAGGCGTAGCTGCTAGGGCGTGACAAAGTTTGGCGACTCGCCAAAAAAATTTCAAAATGCTCTCACGCCAACATATCGTAGAAGCTTCAAACTTGCTGGAAATGATGACGTCTCCGCCCTGAACGTCATGATATCATAATTTCCCACATTACTAATGGCGCCCCCCGGTGGTAACAGGAAGTGTGCAGTGCGGATACTATGTCGCAGGCAGACGAAATTCGATACACGAATGTATCATACCCAGACATACAAAAAACTCATTGGAGCCACGCCCTGAGCCCAACAGGAAGTCGGCCATTTTGATTTGAATTTTTGAATTTTAAAACGAACTCCTTCCAGGGTTTTCGACCGATTGACTTCAAATTTGGTACAGATCATCTAGATACCAAGCTGATCAAAAGTTGTGCTATGCATGTTTGTAGGGCAAAGGGCGTCGCTGCTAGGGTGTGACAAAGTTTGGCGACTCGCCAAAAAAATATCAGAATGCTGTCACGCCAATATACTTGACCGTAGAAGCTTCAATCTTGCTGGAGATGATGGCGGCTCCGCCCTGAACGTCACAATATCATAACTTCCCACTTTAATAATAGCGCACCCTGGTGGTAACAGGATGTGATCATTTTTGACTTTAACATGTACTGATGACACATAGTTGAACCCATCAACTTCATTCCACTTCTAAAACATGCAGAACAAGTTGGTGAAGGTACATAATGAATGCTGTGAAGCTACAAGTAATGGCTTTCGTGTGGCTATTCAGCGAAGATGGATCCCTTGCCATGAAAATACGCTTGTGTTTTTGATGTCTTTACTGAACTCGTATCATCATAAAAATTGATACATAGGTCAAGGATGGCAAGCTGTTAAATCTGATAGGGGCCTCGCCTATGTGGGGAGCAAAATGTCTCTCTTGCGCCCCCTTGTGGAAACAGGAAATGCCATATTTTACATTGACATTGGCGGATTAGCTCGAAACTTTGCATTTGTGCTGACGGTCTGCCCCTGAATGCACCTGCCCACATTTGGTTACGTTCAGAACGCCCGCTGGTGGATGAACTATCAACTTTTCATAACTCCTTCCTGCTTTGTCCGATTCGCTCGAAACTTATCACAGGTTGGTGCCTGTACTTGACCTGTCCACTAGTCATGAGTGCACACCTGCACCCGTCAGGATCTCACCACTACCCCCAATGTGCACAAGGGTGCGAGGGCCCGTTCAACGCTGCTTGCAGCTTTAATTATTATTATTATTATTCTTCCGACATTTCAAAGGCCAATTTCGCCCCTTTCCCAAAGGTAAAAACGCGTCTAATTTTCCATATTCGTCCGGCCGGATCCGAAATTCGATATGTTTGGGTGATCGTTCATGGTCGACGCAAAATGCCAAAATAGCGCCCCCTAAACACGTTTCAAAATTCCCATAGGGAAATTCGGTTACTTTATCGTTGGCAGACAAAATTCGGTAGATATATGTATCATACCCAGACAAACAAAAAATTTCATTGGGGCCATGCCCTAAACCCAACAGGAAGTCGGCCATTTTGATTTAAATTTTTGAATTTTAAAACGAACTCCTCCTCGGGATTTTGCCCGATCGACTTCAGATTTGGTCCAGAACATCTAGAGACCAAGTTGATCAAAAGTTGTGCTCTGCATGTCTGTCGGTCAAAGGGCGTGGCTGCTAGGGCGTGACTAAATTTGGCGACTCGACAAAAAAATTTCAAAATGCTCTCACGCCCATAAACTTGATCTTACCAGCTTCAAACTTGCTGGACATGATGATGTCTCCGCCCTAAACGTCACGATATCATAACTTTTCACTTTACTAATAGCGTACCCCAATGGTAACAGGAAGTGACTAGCTTTTACTTTGAAAACGAACTTCTCCTAGGGATTTTGCCCGATCGACTTCAAATTTGGTCCAGATCATCTAGAGAGCAAGCTGATCAACATTTGTGATCTGCATGTCTGTTGGTCAAAGGGCGTGGCTGCAAGGGCGTGACAAATTTTGGCGACTCGCCAAAAAAATTTCAAAATGCTCTCACGGCAACATACTTGATTGTAGCAGCTTCAAACTTGCTGGAAATGATGACGTCTCCGCCCTGAACGTCACGATATAATAACTTCCCACATTGCTAATAGCGCCCCCCTATGGTGACAGGAAGTGACCAGTTCGGTTACTTTGTTATAGGCAGACGAAATTCGATACACATATGTGTCATACCCAGACATACAAAAAACTTATTTAAGCCACACCCTAAACCCAACAGGAAGTCGGCCATTTTGATTTGAATTTTTGAATTTTAAAATGAACTCCTCTTAGGGTTTTTTGACTGATTGACTTCAAATTTGGTACAGATCATCTGGAGACCAAGCTGATCAAACCTTATGCTCTGCATGTCTGTCGGTCAAAGGGCGTGGCTGCTAGGGCATGACAAATATTGGCGACTCGCCAAAAAAATTTCAAAATGTTCTCACACCAACATACTTGATCGTAGCAGCTTCAAACTTGCTGGAAATGATGAAGGCTCCGCCCTGAACCTCATGATATCATAATTTCCCATTTTACTAATAGCGCCCCCCGGTGGTAACAGGAAGTGAGCAGTGCGGTTACTTTGTCATAGGCAGACGAAATTCGATACACATATGTATCATACCCAGACACACAAAAAGCTCATTGGTACCACGCCCTAAACCCAACAGGATGTCAGCCATTTTGATTTGAATTTTTGAATTTTAAAACGAACTCCTCCTAGGGTTTTCAACCGATTGACTTCAAATTTGGCACCTATCATCTAGATACCAAGCTGATGAAAAGGTGTGCTCTGCATGTCTGTCACTCAAAGGGCGTGGCTGCTAGGGCGTGACAAAAATTGGCTACTCGCCAAAAAAATGTCAAAATGCTCGCACGCCCACATACTTGATCGTAGCAGCTTCAAACTAGCTGGAAATGATGATGGCTCCGCCCTGAACGTCACAATATCATAACTTCCCACTTTAATAATAGCGCCCCCTGGTGGTAACAGGAAGTGAGCAGTTCGGTTGCTTTGTCGTATGCAGACGAAATTCGATACACGAATGTATCATACCCAGACATACAAAAAACTCATTGGAGCCACGCCCTGAACCCAACAGGAAGTCGGCCATTTTGATTTGAATTTTTGAATTTTAAAACGAACTCCTCCTAGGGTTTTTGACCGATTGACTTCAAATTTGATACAGATCATCTAGATACCAAGCTGATCAAAAATTCTGCTCTGCATGTTTGTAGGGCAAAGGGCGTCGCTGCTAGGGCGTGACAAAGTTTGGCGACTTGCCAAAAAAATATCAAAATGCTGTCACGCCAAAATACTTGATCATAGCAGCTTCAATCTTGCTGGAGATGATGGCGGCTCCGCCCTGAACGTCACAATATAATAACTTCACACTTTACTAATAGCGCCCCCCGTGGTAACAAGAAGTGACCAGTTCGGTTACTTTGTAGTAGGCAGACGAAATTTGATTCACATATGCATCATACCCAGACATACAAAAAATCTCATTGGAGCTACGTCATAAACCCAAAAGGAAGTCGGCCATTTTGATTTGAATTTTTGAATTTTAAAACGAACTCCTCATTGGGATTTCGCCTGATCAACTTCACATTTGGTACAAATCATCTGGAGACCATGCTGATCAAACGTTGTGCTCTGCATGTCTGTAGGTCAATGGGCGTGGCCGCTATGCCGTCCCCATTTCTGATGCCTCGCCATGCATATTCGAGCAGCTCTCTCTTCCTCATACTTCGTCCAAATGACTTCAAAATTCTTGTATATGATAAGAGCCGCGCCCTGAACGCCTCCATATGCTCTTAGGCAATCTCGCTCATGGCACCCCTTTGTGGAAACAGGAAATGCCATATTTTACATTGACATTGACCGATTTGCTCGAAACTTCACAATTGTGCTGACGGTCTTCCCCTGAATGCACCTGGCCACGTTTGCTTACGCTCTTAGCAGCCCCTGATGGATGAACTATCAACTTGTCACTACTCCTTCGTGTTTTGTCCAATTCGCTCGAAACTTCATCACAGGTTGGGGCCTGTACTTGACCTGTTCACTGGCCTTGAGTGCACACCTGCACCCGTCAGGATCACACCACTACCCTCAACGTGCACAAGGGTGCGAGGGCCCGTTCAACGCTGCTTGCAGCTTTAATTAGGGTCCGAGCCCCTAGGCCTGCAAGGCCAGGGCAAGGACCCTATTGTTCTTCTTGTGTTTTTTCTTTATTATTATTAGGGTCCGAGCCTCCAGGCTTGCAAGGCCTTGGCAAGGACCCTATTGTTCTTCTCGTGTTTTTTATTAGGGTCCGAGCCTCTCCAGGCCTGCAAGGCCTTGGCAAGGACCCTATTGTTCTTCTCGTGTTTATTATTCTTTATTGGGGTCCGAGCCCTAGGCAAGGCCTGGGCAGAGGACCCTATTGTTCTTGTACTGTTTATGAGGGTCCAAGCCCCTAGACCTGCAAGGCCTGGGCAAGGACCCTATTGTTCTTCTCGTGTTTTTTCTTTATTATTATTATTATTATTAGGGTCCGAGCCTCTAGGCCTGCAAGGCCTGGGCAAGTCCCCTATTGTATTTCTCATGTTTCTTCTTATTAGGGTCCGAGCCCTAGGCAAAGCCTGGGCAGAGGACCCTATTGTTCTAGTACTGTTTATTATTAGGGTCCGAGCCCTAGGCAAGGCCTGGGCAGAGGACCCTATTGTTCTTCTCGTGTTTCTTATTAGGGTCCGAGCCCTAGGCAAAGCCTGGGCAGAGGACCCTATTGTTCTTGTACTGTTTATTATTAGGGTCCGAGCCTCCAGGCCTGCAAGGCCTTGGCAAGGACCCTATTGTTCTTCTCGTGTTTATTATTATTCTTTATTAGGGTCCGAGCCCTAGGCAAAGCCTGGGCAGAGGACCCTATTGTTCTTGTAGTGTTTCTTATTATTAGGGTCTGAGCCTCCAGGCCTGCAAGGCCTTGGCAAGGACCCTATTGTTCTTGTACTGTTTATTATTAGGGTCCGAGCCTCCAGGCCTGCAAGGCCTTGGCAAGGACCCTATTGTTATTGTACTGTTTATTATTATTAGGGTCCGAGCCTCCAGGCCTGCAAGGCCTTGGCAAGGACCCTATTGTTATTGTACTGTTTATTATTATTATTATTATTATTCTTTCTTTCTTTCTTCTTACGCCTCTTTGAGCTTAAATTTGACCCCCTAAACATGCTCAAAAACTCATCAAATTTGGCACGCACCTCATGTCTGGCGAAAAATTTTATAAAACGTACAAATATACCCCATAGGTCCCAAAATGGCTCTCTAGCGCCACCCAGAAACATTAAATGGACACTTAGATGCCCACCACGACTGGAAGGAAAGTCATAGAGAGATGGAACCAACACTACATTGTTCATCTCATCAAGACCTAAAAAACAACGTCAACACCCTTGACCTAAATTGAACAGGAAGTCCGCAATTTGCATATCAAAATTGCTCTTCTCCCCTAAATTTGGTCTAAATTTGCCCTCGAACAAACGCGAACTCCTTTTAGGGCATTCATCGTATCGGCCCCAAATGCTAATAGATGACAAAGCACACTCTGCCGATGAAAACTACTGTACAACTTTGTCAAAACTCAAACGGTTTGGATTTTATGAAGCGTCAAAGTAGGAGTCCGCAGTCACCTTGACTGCTTTTTTTCTATGCGTACGCGATTTCCAACCTAAATTTCAACCCTTAAACATGCTCAAAAATGAACCCAATTTGGCAGTTAATTCACACTGGCTTCAAAGATGTTTAAAATGTGAAAATTCTCCACCCAAACGACAAAATGGCTCTCTAGCGCCACCTATATACACCAAAATGGGGCTTTCGCAATCACAACGGCCTGTCGGAATGTCATAAAATTCTGAAAAAATTCAAACGTCATTCGTGTAATATGCCCTGAGTTGTCATTTGTTTTCGTCAAAATTAATTCAAGACTATCTGAAATAAAAAATGTAATGTACATAATACGCTGTACAGTAATATATACTTTCTTGCTGTGGACACACCGTTTATCCTATCAACATGTCCTTTGGATTACTTTATCATCTCCATTTTAAGAAACTATTTGCCAAGTGTCGTACCATTTGAATGAATATTTGCTGAAATATTGACATGTTATGATTTTTCATATTTTGAAAAATATAGAGTGACGAACTTCTGAATTCACCATTGGTTGCAGCGTATGAAAGTTTTGTCTGTGTTCAGTTAACAACTTCCCAAAATTTCAACAGTGTAGGATTTCTGTGGAAGAACCATTTATTAATTTCTTTATTATTATTCATTTTCAGTGTATTTCTATGTGGTGCTACACATTCTGACCACCGGGTGGCAGCAGGATCACATGGCTCATCACCCTTCACTAAGTTCATGAATGGGGGAAGACTCCACAATACGCAGCATTGATAAAATCTGCAAAAGATACTTTTGCCGGGTCCCGCGACTCAAAACTCCCATTTACAAAAGAAAAATCTCTTTCAGTAAAGGGGTTTGCACTCAACTCAAGATAAAACATTTTACTCAGTCTGGCACTGTCCAACGAATGAGAATGCTCAACGGCGCGCGGCCGCGTCTCGCCCCCAAATCGACTCGCCCCCACATCGATGTGCGCGGATGGGCGAGGACCCGCCCAACACTGCTTGCAGTTTTAATTATTATTATTCTTTCTTTATTCTTCTTACGCACCTTTCAACCTAAATTTGACCCCCTAAACATGCTCAAAAACTCACCAAATTTGGCACGCACCTCATGTCTGGCGAAAAATTTGATAAAACGTAAACATTATCCCCAAAGGTCCCAAAATGGCTCTCTAGCGCCACCCAGAAACATTAAATTGCCACTTAGACGGCCACCACGACCAGTAGGCAAGTCATAGAGATATGGAACCAACACTATATTGTTCATCTCATCAAGACCTAAAAATTAACAATCAACACCCTTGACCTTAATTGAACAGGAAGTTCGCAATTTGCATATCAAAATTGCCATTCCCCCTAAATTTGGCGAAATTTGCCCTCGAACAAACGCTGAACTCCTTTAAGGGCGCTCATCGATCGACCCCCAAATGCTAATAGATGACAAAGCACACCCTGCCGATAAAAACTACTGTACAACTTTGTCAAAACTCGAACGGTTTGGATTTTATGAGAAGTCAAAATAGGAGTCCGCAGTCACCATCACTGCTTTTTTTCTATGCGTACGCGATTTCCAACCTAAATTTCACCACTTCAACATGCTCAGAAACCAAACAAATTTTGCGGTTAATTCAAAATGACTTCAAACATTTTTACAGTGTGAAAATTCTCCACCAAAGAGACAAAATGGCTCTCTAGCGCCACCTAAATACACCAAAATTGGGCTTTTCTTAATCACCACGGCCTGTCGAAATGTCCTAAAATTCTGAAAAAAATTCACACGTCATTCTTGTGACATGCCCTAAGTTGTCACTTGTTATCGTGAAAATCAATTAAAGAATTTCTGAAATAAAAAATTTTATGTACATAATACGCTGTAAAGTAAAATATACTTTCTTGCTGTAGAAACATCGTTAATCGTATCAAAATGTCCTTCAGTATTCTTCATAATATGCTTTTGCAGAAAAATCTTGCAAAGTCTGGTAACATTTGAATGAATATTTGCCGAAATATTGACATGTAATTATTTTTCATATTTTGAAAAATATAGAGTGACGGACTTCTGAATTCACAATAGGTTGCAGTGCATGAAAGTTTTGTCTGTGTTCAGTGAACAACCTCCCAAAATTTCAACAGTGTAGGATATACGTGAAAGAACCATTTATTGATTTCTTTTTTATTATTCATTTTGTGTGTTTTTCTTTGTGATGCTACACATTCTGACCACTGGATGGCAGTGAGATCACATGGCTCATCTCTTTTCACTTAGTTCATGAATGGGGGAATATTGCACAATAGACAGCAGTGATAAAATCTGCTTTAGAAACTTTGACCAGGTCGCATGGGTCATAACTCCACTTTACAAAAGACAAATGTATTCCAGTAAAGCGGTTTGCAGTCAACTCAACATATTACATTTTAATCAGTCTCGCACTGTCCGACGGTTGAGAATGCTCGACGGCGCCCGAACACGTCTTGCCCTCGCATCGACGTGCGCGGGTGGGCGAGGACCCGTCCAACGCTGCTTGCAGCTTTAATTATTATTATTATTCTTTATTATTATTATTCTTTCTTCTTACGCCTCTTTGAGCTTAAATTTCACCCCCTAAACATGCTCAAAAACTCACCAAATTTGGCACGCACCTCATGTCTGGCGAAAAATTTTATAAAACGTAAACATTATCCCCATAGGTCCCAAAATGGCTCTCTAGCGCCACCCAGATTCATTAAAATGGCACTTAGACGCCCACCACGACCGGTAGGAAAGTCATAGAGAGATGCAACCAACAATATATTGTTCATCTCATCAAGACCTAAAAAATAACAATCAACACCCCTGATCTAAATCAAACAGGAAGTCCGCAATTTGCATATCAAAATAGCCATTCGCCCCTAAATTTGGCCTAAATTTGACCTCGAACAAATGCGAACTCCTTTAAGGGCGTTCATCGTATCGGCTCCAAATGCTAATAGATGACAAAGGGCACACTGCCGATTAAAACTACTGTACAACTTTGTCAAAACTCGAACGGTTTGGATTTTATGAGGCGTCAAAGTAGGAGTCCGCAGTCACCTTGAATGCTTTTTTTCTGTGCGAACGCGATTTCCAACCTAAATTTCACCCCTTAAACATGCTCAAAAATGAACCCAATTTTGCAATTAATTCAAAGTCGCTTCAAATATTTTTTCAATGTGAAAATTCTGAACCAAAGCGACGAAATGGCTCTCTAGCGCCACCTAAACACAGCAAAATGGGACATTCGCAATCACCACGGCCTGTCGCAATGTCATAAAATTCTGAAAAAATTCATACGTCATGACTGTTACATGACCTGAGATGTCACTTGTTTTCGTGAAAATTAAATCAAGACTTTTTGAAATAAAAAATTTTATGTACATAAGATGCTGTACAGTAATATATATTTTCTTGCTGTGGACACACTGTTTATGTTATCAAAATGTGCTTTGGTATACTTCATAATCTCCAGATGCAGTAACAAATTCCCAAGCGTGGTACCATTTGAATGAGTAGTTGCCGAGATATTGACACGTTATGAATATTCATATTTTGAAAAATATAGAGTGACGAACTTCTGAATTCACCATAGGTTGCAGCGTATGAAAGTTTTGTCTGTGTTCAGTGGACATGCTCCAAAAATTTCGGCAGTCGAAGATTTACGTGGAAGAACCATTTATTGATTTCTTTATTATTATTCATTTTCAGTGTTTTTCTACGTGGTGCTACACATTCTGACCACCGGGTGGCAGTAGCATCACATGGTTCCTCTCCCTTCACTATGTACATGAATGGGGGAAGATTCCACAATACAAAGCAGTGATAAAATCTGCAAAAGAAACTTTAACCAGGTCGCATGGGTCATAACTCCAATTTACAAAAGAAAAAATGTCTTTCAGTAAAGGGGTTTGCACTTATCTGAACATATAACATTTTGCTCAGTCTCGCACTGTCCGACGGTTGAGAATGCTTGTCGGCGCCCGGCCGAGTCTCGCCCCCGCATCGACGTGTGCGAGTGGGCGAGGACCCGTCCAACGCTGCTTGCAGCTTTAATTAGGGTCCGAGCCTCCAGGCCTGCAAGGCCTTGGCAAGGACCCTATTGTTCTTGTACTGTTTATTATTAGGGTCCGAGCCTCCAGGCCTGCAAGGCCTTGGCAAGGACCCTATTGTTCTTGTACTGTTTATTATTAGGGTCCGAGCCTCCAGGCCTGCAAGGCCTTGGCAAGGACCCTATTGTTCTTCTCGTGTTTATTATTATTCTTTATTATTATTATTATTCTTTCTTCTTACGCCTCTTTGAGCTTAAATTTGACCCCTTAAACATGCTCAAAAACTCACCAAATTTGGCAAGCACCTCATGTTTGGCGAAAAATTTTATAAAACGGAAAAATTTACTTTATAGGTCACAAAATGGCTCTCTAGCGCCACCCAGAAACATTAAATCAACACTTAGATGCCCACCTTGACCGGTAGGAAAGTCATAGAGAGATGGAACCAACACTATGTTGTTCATCTCATCAAGACCGAAAAATCAACAATCAACACCCTTGACCTAAATTGAACAGGAAGTCCACAATTTGCATATCAAAATTGCTCTTCTCCCCTAAATTTGGTCTAAATTTGCCCTCGAACAAACGCAAACTCCTTTTAGGGCATTCATCGTATCGGCCCCAAATGCTAATAGATGACAAAGCACACTCTGCCGATGAAAACTACTGTACAACTTTGTCAAAACTCAAACGGTTTGGATTTTATGAAGCGTCAAAGTAGGAGTCCGCAGTCACCTTGACTGCTTTTTTTCTATGCGTACGCGATTTCCAACCTAAATTTCAACCCTTAAACATGCTCAAAAATGAACCCAATTTGGCAGTTAATTCACACTGGCTTCAAAGATTTTTAAAATGTGAAAATTCTCCACCCAAACGACAAAATGGCTCTCTAGCGCCACCTATATACACCAAAATGGGGCTTTCGCAATCACAACGGCCTGTCAGAATGTCATAAAATTCTGAAAAAATTCAAACGTCATTCGTGTAATATGCCCTGAGTTGTCATTTGTTTTCGTCAAAATTAATTCAAGACTATCTGAAATAAAAAATGTAATGTACATAATACGCTGTACAGTAATATATACTTTTTTGCTGTGGACACACCGTTTATCGGATCAAAATGTCCTTTGGTATACTTTATCATCTCCATTTGCAGAAACTATTTGCCAAGTGTGGTACCATTTGAATGAATATTTGCTGAAATATTGACATGTAATGATTTTTCATATTTTGAAAAATATAGAGTGACGGACTTCGGAATTCACCATAGGTTGCAGCGTATGAAAGTTTTGTCTGTGTTCAGTGAACAACTTCCCAAAATTTCAACAGTGTAGGATTTCCGTGGAAGAACCATTTATTAATTTCTTCATTATTATTCATTTTCAGTGAATTTCTATGTGGTGCTACACATACTGACCACCGGGTGGCAGCAGGATCACATGGGTCATCACCCTTCACTAAGTTCATGAATGGGGGAAGATTCCACAATACGCAGCAGTGATAAAATCTGCAAAAGATACTTTTGCCGGGTCCCTTGACTCAAAACTCCCATTTACAAAAGAAAAATCTCTTTCAGTAAAGGGGTTTGCACTCAACTCAAGATAAAACATTTCACTCAGTCTGGCACTGTCCAACGAATGAGAATGCTCGACGGCGCCCGGCCGCGTCTCGCCCCCACATCGAGTCGCACCCATATCGATGTGCGCGGATGGGCGAGGACCCGCCCAACACTGCTTGCAGTTTTAATTATTATTATTCTTTGTTTCTTTCTTTCTTTCTTTCTCTATACGCCTCTTTGAGCTTAAATTTGACCCCCTAAACATGCTCAAAAACTCACCAAATTTGGCAGGCACCTCATGTCTGGCTAAAAATTTGATAAAATGTAAACATTATCCCCATAGGTCCCAAAATGGCTCTCTAGTGCCACCCAGAAACTTTAAATTGGCACTTAGACGGCCACCACGACCGGTAGGAAAGTCATAGAGAGATGGAACCAACACTATATTGTTCATCTCATCAAGACCTAAAAATTAACAATCAACACCCCTGACCTAAATCGAACAGGAAATTCGCAATTTGCAAATCAATATTGCCATTCGCCCCTAAATTTGGCCTAAATTTGTGCTCGAACAAACGCGAACTCCTTTAAGGGCGTTCATCGTATCGGCCCCAAATGCTAATAGATGACAGAGCACACCCTGCCGATAAAAACTACTGTACAACTTTGTCAAAACTCGAACGGTTTGGATTTTATGAGGCGTCAAAGTAGGAGTCCGCAGTCACCATCACTGCTGTTTTTCTATGCGTACGCGATTTCCAACCTAAATTTCACCACTTCAACATGCTTAGAAACGGAATTAATTTTGCAATTAATTCAATGTGGCTTCAAACATTTTTACAGTGTGGAAATTCTACACCAAAGAGACAAAATGGCTCTCTAGCGCCACCTAAATACACCAAAATGGGGCTTTCGCAATCACCACGGCCTGTCGCAATGTCCAAAAATTCTGAAAAAATTCACACGTCATTCCAGTCCCATCCTTGAGCGTTTCACATGTTTTAGTGAAAATTTATGGAATACTTTTTGAAATAAAAAATTTTATGTTCATAGTACACTGTACTGTAGTATATACTTTCTTGCTGTGGACACACCGTTTCACATATCTGAATGTCCTTTGGTATACTGTATATGCTTTATATGATGAAACTATATGCCAAGGATGGTCTTCTTTCAAATAATATTTCCTGAGATATTGGTAGGTCATGAATATGCATATTTTGAAAAATATAGAGTGACGGACTTCTGAATTCACCAAAGGTTGCGGCGTATGAAAGTTTTGTCTGTGGTCTGGGAACAACCTCCCAAAATTTCAGCAGTGTAGGATTTACGTGTAAGAACCATTTATTAATTTCTTTATTATTATTCATTTTCATTGTTTTTCTACGTGGAGCAACACATTTTGACCACCAGGTGGCAGCAGGACCACATGGCTCATCTCCCTTCACAAAAGTTCATGAATGGGGGAAGATTCCACAATACACAGCAGTGATAAAATCTGCAAAAGAAACTTTTACCGGGTCCCATGACTCAAAACTCCCATTTACAAAAGAAAAATCTCTTTCAGTAAAGGGGTTTGCACTCAACTCAAGATAAAACATTTCACTCAGTCTCGCTCTGTCCCACGAATGAGAATGCTCGACGGCGACCGGCCACGTCTCGCTACCACATCGACTCGCCCCCACATCGATGTGCGCGGGTGGGCGAGGACCCGCCCAACACTGCTTGCAGTTTTAATTATTATTATTCTTTGTTTCTTTCTTTCTTTCTTTCTCTATACGCCTCTTTGAGCTTAAATTTGACCCCCTAAACATGCTCAAAAACTCACCAAATTTGGCAGGCACCTCATTTCTGGCGAAAAATTTTATAAAACGTTAACATTATACCCATAGGTCCAAAAATGGCTCTCTAGCGCCACCCAGAAACATTAAATTGGCACTTAGACGGCCACCACGACCGGTAGGAAAGTCATAGAGAGATGGAACCAACACTATATTGTTCATCTCATGAAGACCTAAAAATTAACAATCAACACCTATGACCTAAATCGAACAGGAAGTTCGCAATTTGCATATCAAAATTGCCATTCTCCCCTAAATTTGGCCTAAATTTGCCCTCGAACAAACGCGAACTCCTTTAAGGGCATTCATCATATCGGCCCCAAATGCTAATAGATGACAAAGCACACTCTGCTGATAAAAACTACCGTACAACTTTGTCAAAACTCGAATGGTTTGGATTTTATAAGGCGTCAAAGCAGGAGTCCGCAGTCACCTTGACTGCTTTTTTTCTATGCGTACGCGATTTCCATCTTAAATTAGACCCCTTAAACATGCTCAAAAATGAACCCAATTTTGCAATTAATTCATAGTGGGTTCAATCATTTTTAAAACGTAAAAAATCTCCTCAAAAGTGCAAAAATGGCTCTCTAGCGCCACCTAAATACACTCAAATGGGGCTTTCGCAATAACCACGGCCTGTCGCAATGTCTTAAAATTCTGAAAAAATTCACACGTCATTCCACTCCCATCCTAAAACGTTTCATCTGTTTTGGTGAAAATTTATTGAAGACTTTTTGAAATAAAAAATTTTATGTTCTTAGTACACTGTACTATAATATATACTTTGTTGCTGTGGACACACCGTTTCACGTATCTAAATGTCCTTTGGTACACTTTATAAGCTTTACATCTTGAAACTATATGCCAAGGATGGTCCTATTTCAAATAATATATACTGAGATATTGACATGTTATGAATATTCATATTTTGAAAAATATAGAGTGATGGACTTCTGAATTCACCATATGTTGCAGCGTATGAAAGTATTGTCTGTGTTCTGGGAACATCTTCCCAAAATTTCAGCAGTGTAGGATTTACGTGTAAGAACCATTTATTAATTTCTTTATTATTATTCATTTTCAGTGTTTTTCTACTTGGACCAACACATTCTGACCACCAGGTGGCAGCAGGACCACATGGCTCATCTCCCTTCACAAAGTTCATGAAAGGGGGAAGATTCCACAACACACAGCAGTGATAAAATCTGCAAAAGAAACTTTTACCGGGACCCATGACTCAAAACTCCCATTTACAAAAGAAAAATCTCTTTCAGTAAAGGGGTTTGCACTCACCTCAAGATAAAACATTTTACTCAGTCTCGCTCTGTCCAACGAATGAGAATACTCGACGGCGCCCGGCCGCGTCTCGCCCCCACATCGACTCGCCCCCACATCGATGTGCGCGGGTGGGCGAGGACCGGCCCAACACTGCTTGCAGTTTTAATTATTATTATTATTCTTTCTTCTTACGCCTCTTTGAGCTTAAATTTGACCCCCTAAACATGCTCAAAAACTCACCAAATTTGGCAGGCACCTCATGTCTCGCGAAAAATTTTATAAAACGTAAAAATTTACCCCATAGGTCCCAAAATGGCTCTCTAGCGCCACCCAGAAACATTAAATTGACACTTAGATGCCCACCACGACCAGTAGGAAAGTCATAGAGAGATGGAACCAACACTACATTGTTCATCTCATCAAGACCTAAAAATCAACAATCAACACCCTTGACCTAAATTGAACAGGAAGTTCGCAATTTGCATATCAAAATTGCTAGTCTCCCCTAAATTTGGCCTAAATTTGCACTCGAACAAATGCGAACTCCTTTTAGGGCATTCATCGTATCGGCCCCAAATGCTAATAGATGACAAAGCACACTCTGCCGATGAAAACTACTGTAAAACTTTGTCAAAAGTCAAACGGTTTGGATTTTATGAAGCGTCAAAATAGGAGTCCGCAGTCACCTTGACTGCTTTTTTTCTATGCGTACGCGATTTCCAACCTAAATTTCACCCCTTAAACATGCTCAAAAATGAACCCAATTTGGCAGTTAATTCAAACTGGCTTCAAACATTTTTTTCAATGTGAAAATTCTCCACCCAAACGACAAAATGGCTCTCTAGCGCCACCTATATACACCAAAATGGGGCTTTCGCAATCACCACGGCCTGTCGGAATGTCATAAAATTCTGAAAAAATTCAAACATCATTCGTGTAACATGCCCTGAGTTGTCATTTGTTTTCGTGAAAATTAATTCAAGACTTTCTGAAATAAAAAATGTTATGTACATAATACGCTGTACAGTAATATATACTTTCTTGCTGTGGACACACCCCTTATCGTATCAAAATGTCCTTTAGTATACTTTGTCATCTTCATTTGCAGAAACTATTTGGTAAGTGTGGTAGCATTTGAATGAACATTTGCCGAAATATTGACATGTTATGATTTTTCGTATTTTGAAAAATATAGAGTGACGGACTTCAGAATTCACCATAGGTTGCAGCATATGAAAGTTTTGTCTGTGTTCAGTGGACATGCTCCCAAAAGTTCAGCTGTCTAGGATTTCCTTGGAAGAACCATTTATTAATTTCTTTATTATTATTCATTTTCAGTGTATTTCTACGTGGTGCTACACATTCTGACCACCGGGTGGCAGCAGGATCACATGGGTCATCACCATTCACTAAATTCATGAATAGGGGAAGATTCCACAATACGCAGCAGTGATAAAATCTGCAAAAGATACTTTTGACGGGTCCCTTGACTCAAAACTCCCATTTACAAAAGAAAAATCACTTTCAGTAAAGGGGTTTGCACTCAACTCAAGATAAAACATTTTACTCAGTCTGGCACTGTCCAACGAACGAGAATGCTCAACGGCACCCGGCCGCGTCTCGCCCCCACATCGAGTCGCACCCATATCGATGTGCGCGGGTGGGCGAGGACCCGCCCAACACTGCTTGCAGTTTTAATTATTATTATTCTTTCTTTATTCTTCTTACGCACCTTTCAACCTAAATTTGACCCCCTAAACATGCTCAAAAACTCACCAAATTTGGCACGCACCTCATGTCTGGCGAAAAATTTGATAAAACGTAAACATTATCCCCAAAGGTCCCAAAATGGCTCTCTAGCGCCACCCAGAAACATTAAATTGCCACTTAGACGGCCACCACGACCAGTAGGCAAGTCATAGAGATATGGAACCAACACTATATTGTTCATCTCATCAAGACCTAAAAATTAACAATCAACACCCTTGACCTTAATCGAACAGGAAGTTCGCAATTTGCATATCAAAATTGCCATTCCCCCCTAAATTGGCCGAAATTTGCCCTCGAACAAACGCGAACTCCTTTAAGGGCGCTCATCATATCGGCCCCAAATGCTAATAGATGACAAAGCACACCCTGCCGATAAAAACTACTGTACAACTTTGTCAAAATTCGAACGGTTTGGATTTTATGAGGCGTCAAAATAGGAGTCCGCAGTCACCATCACTGCTTTTTTTCTATGCGTACGCGATTTCCAACCTAAATTTCACGACTTCAACATGCTCAGAAACCAAACAAATTTTGCAGTTAATTCAAAATGACTTCAAACATTTTTACAGTGTGAAAATTCTCCACCAAAAGAGACAAAATGGCTCTCTAAGCGCCACCTAAATACACCAAAATTGGGCTTTGCAATCACCACGGCCTCTCGCAATGTCCTAAAATTCTGAAAAAATTCACACGTCATTCTTGTGACATGCCCTAAGTTGTCACTTGTTATCGTGAAAATCAATCAAAGAAATTCTGAAATAAAAAATTTTATGTACATAATACGCTGTAAAGTAAAATATACTTTCTTGCTGTGGAAACATCGTTAATCGTATCAAAATGTCCTTCGGTATTCTTCATAATATGCATTTGCAGAAAAATCTTGCAATGTCTGGTAACATTTGAATGAATATTTGCCGAAATATTGACATGTAATTATTTTTCAAATTTTGAAAAATATAGAGTGACGGACTTCTGAATTCACAATAGGTTGCAGTGCATGAAAGTTTTGTCTGTGTTCAGTGAACAACCTCCCAAAATTTCAACAGTGTAGGATATACATTGAAAGAACCATTTATTGATTTCTTTTTTTATTATTCATTTTGAGTGTTTTTCTTTGTGATGCTACACATTCTGACCACTGGATGGCAGTGAGATCACATGGCTCATCTCTTTTCACTTAGTTCATGAATGGGGGAATATTGCACATTAGACAGCAGTGATAAAATCTGCTTAAGAAACTTTGACCAGGTCGCATGGGTCATAACTCCACTTTACAAAAGACAAATGTATTCCAGTAAAGCGGTTTGCAGTCAACTCAACATATTACATTTTAATCAGTCTCGCACTGTCCGACGGTTGAGAATGCTCGACGGCGTCCGAACACGTCTTGCCCTCGCATCGACGTGCGCGGGTGGGCGAGGACTCGTCCAACGCTGCTTGCAGCTTTAATTATGTCCGAGCCTCCATGCAAGGACCCTATTGTTCTTGTACTGTTTATTATTATTATTATTATTATTCTTTCTTTCTTTCTTTCTTTCTCTATACGCCTCTTTGAGCTTAAATTTGACCCCCTAAACATGCTCAAAAACTCACCAAATTTGGCACGCACCTCATGTCTGGCGAAAAATTTGATAAAACGTAAACATTATCCCCATTGGTGCCAAAATGGCTCTCTAGCGCCACCCAGAATCATTAAAATGGCACTTAGACGGCCACCACGACCGGTAGGAAAGTCATAGAGAGATGGAACCAACACTAGTTTGTTCATCTCTTCAAGACCTAAAAATTAACGATCAACACCCATGACCTAAATCAAACAGAAAGTTCGCAATTTGCATATCAAAATTGCCATTCCACCCTAAATTTGGCCTAAATTTGCCCTCGAACAAATGCGAACTCCTTTAAGGGCGTTCATCATATCGGCTCCAAATGCTAATAGATGACAAAGGGCACACTGCCGATTAAAACTACTGTACAACTTTGTCAAAACTCGAACGGTTTGGATTTTATGAGGCATCAAAGTAGGAGTCCGCAGTCACCTTGACTGCTTTTTTTCTGTGCGAACGCGATTTCCAACGTAAATTTCACCCCTTAAACATGGTCAAAAATGAACCCAATTTTGCAATTAATTCAAAGTGGCTTCAAATATTTTTACAATGTGAAAAATCTCCACCAAAGCTACGAAATGGCTCTCTAGCGCCACCTAAATACAGCAAAATGGGGCTTTCGCAATCACCACGGCCTGTCGCAATGTCCTTAAATTCTGAAAAAATTCACACGTCATTCGAGTCCCATCCTAAAACGTTTCACCTGTTTTGGTGAAAATTAATAAAAGACTTTTTGAAATAAAAAATTTTATGTTCATAGTACACTGTACTGTAATATATACTTTGTGGCTGTGGACACACCGTTGATAGTATCAAAATTTCCTTTGGTATACTTCATAAACTCCATTTGCAAAAACAAATTGCCAAGCATGGTAACTTTTGAATGAATATTTGCCGGGATATTGACATGTTATGAATATTCATATTTTGAAAAATATAGAGTGACGGACTTCTGAATTCACCATAGGTTGCAGCGTATGAAAGTTTTGTCTGTGTTTAGTGGACATGCTCCCAAAATTTCAGCTGTCTAAGATTTACGTGGAAGAACCATTTATTGATGTCTTTATTATTATTCATTTTCAGTGTTTTTCTATGTGGTGCTACACATTCTGACCACCGGGTGGCAGTAGCATCACATGGTTCCTCTCCCTTCACTATGTTCATGAATGGGGGAAGATTCCACAATACAAAGCAGTGATAAAATCTCCAAAAGAAACTTTAACCAGGTTGCATGGGTCATAACTCCAATTTACAAAAGAAAAAATGTCTTTCAGTAAAGCGGTTTGCACTTATCTCAACATATAACATTTTGCTCAGTCTCGCAATGTCCGACGGTTGAGAATGATTGACGGCGCCCGGCCGAGTCTCGCCCCCGTATCGACGTGCGCGGGTGGGCGAGGACCCGTCCAACGCCGCTTGCAGCTTTAATTATTATTATTCTTTCTTCTTACGCCTATTTGAGCTTAAATTTGACCCCCTAAACATGCTCAAAAACTCACCAAATTTGGCACGCACCTCATGTCTGGTGAAAAATTTTATAAAACGTAAACATTATCCCCATAGGTGCCAAAATGGCTCTCTAGCGCCACCCGGAATCATTAAAATTGCACTTAGACGGCCACCACGACCGGTAGTAAAGTCATAGAGAGATGGAACCAACACTAATTTGTTCATTTCTTCAAGACCTAAAAATTATCAATCAACACCCGTGACCTAAATTTAACAGAAAGTTCGCAATTTGCATATCAAAATTGCCATTCCCCCCTAAATTTGGCCTAAACTTGCCCTCAAACAAACGCGAACTCCTTTAAGGGCGTTTAACGAATCGACCCCAAATGCTTATAGATGACAAAGCACACTCTGCCGATAAAAACTACTGTACAACTTTGTCAAAACTTGAACGGTTTGGATTTTATGAGGCGTCAAAGTAGGAGTCCGCAATCACCATCACTGCTTTTTTTCTATACGTACGCGATTTCCAAGCTAAATTTCACCCCTTAAACATGCTCAAAAATCAACCCAATTTTGCAATTAATTCATAGTCGGTTCAATCATTTTTAAAACGTAAAAAATCTACTCAAAAGTGCAAAAATGGCTCTCTAGCGCCACATAAATACACTCAAATGGGGCTTTCGCAATCACCACGGCCTGTTGCAATGTCTTAAAATTCTGAAAAAATTCACACGTCATTTCAGTCCCATCCTAAAATGTTTCACCTGTTTTGGTGAAAATTTATTGATGACTTTTTGAAATAAAAAATTTTATGTTCATAGTACGCTGTACTGTAATATATACTTTCTTGCTGTGGACACACCGTTTCACGTATCTAAATGTCCTTTGGTACACTTTATAAGCTTTATATCATGAAACTATATGCCAAGGATGATCCTATTTCAAGTAATTTTTCCTGAGATATTGACATGTTATGAATATGCATATTTTGAAAAATATAGAGTTACGGACTTCTGAATTTTCCATAGGTTGCAGCGTATGAAAGTTTTGTCTGTGTTCAGTGGACAAGCTCCCAAAATTTCAACAGTGTCGGATTTACGTGGAAGAACCATTTATTAATTTCTTTATTATTATTCATTTTCAGTGTTTTTCAATGTGGTGCTACACATTCTGGCCACCAGGTGGCAGCAGGATCACATGGCTCATCTCCCTTCACGAAGTTCATGAATGGGGGAAGATTCCGCAATACACAGCAGTGATAATATCTGCAAAAGAAACTTTTACCAGGTCCCATTACTCATAACTCCAATTTACAAAAGAAAAATCTCTTTCAGTAAAGGCGTTTGCACTCAACTCAAGATAAAACTTTTTTCTCAGTCTCGCACTGTCCAACGAATGAGAATGATGACAGCGCCCGACAGCGTCTCGCCCCCACATCGACTCGCCCCCAGATCGATGTGCGCGGGTGGGCGAGGACCCGCCCAACACTGCTTGCAGTTTTAATTATTCTTAATTATTCTTTCTTCTTACGCCTCTTTGAGCTGAAATTTGACCCCCTAAACATGCTCAAAAACTCACCAAATTTGGCAGGCACCTCATGTCTGCCGAAAAATTTTATAAAACGTAAACATGATCCCCGTAGGTCCCTAAATTGCTCTCTAGCGCCACCCAGAAACATTAAATTGACACTTAGATGCCCACCACGACCGTTAGGAAAGTCATAGAGAGATGGAACCAACACTACATTGTTCATCTTATCAAGACCTAAAAATCAACAATCAACACCCTTGACCGAAATTGAACAGGAAGTCCGCAATTTGCATATCAAAATTGCTCTTCTCCCCTAAATTTGGCCTAAATTTGCCCTCGAACAAACGCGAACTCCTTTTACGGCATTCATCATATCGGCCCCAAATGCTAATAGATGACAAAGCACACTCTGCCGATGAAAACTACTGTACAACTTTGTCAAAACTCGAACGGTTTGGATTTTATGAGGCGTCAAAGTAGGTGTCTGCAGTCACCATCACTGCTTTTTTTCTATGCGTACGCGATTTCCAACCTAAATTTCACCACTTCAACATACTCAGAAACCAAACAAATTTTGCAATTAATTCTAAGTGGCTTCAAACATTTTTACAGTGTGAAAATTCTAAACCAAAGAGACAAAATGGCTCTCTAGCGCCACCTCAATACACCAAAATGGGGCTTACGCAATCTCCATGGCCTGTCGCAATGTCCTAAAATTCTGAAAAAATACACATGTCATTCCTGTAACATGCCCTGAGTTGTCACTTGTTTTGGTGAAAATGAATTAAAGACTTTCTGAAATAAAAAAATGAATGTACACAATACGCTGTACAGTAATATATACTTTCTTGCTATGGACACACCGTTTATCGTATCAAAATGTCCTTCAGTACACTTCATAATATGCATGTGCAGAAAAAATTTACAAAGACTGGTACAATTTGAATGAATATTTGCCAAAATATTGACATGTTATGATTTTTAATATTTTGAAAAATATAGAGTGACGGACTTCTGAATTCGCCATAGGTTGCAGATATGAAACTTTTGTTTGTGTTCAGTGAACAACCTCCCAAAATTTCAACAGTGTAGGATTTACGTGTAAGAACCATTTATTAATTTCTTCATTATTATTCATTTTCAGTGTTTTTCTCTGTGTTGCAACACATTCTGACCACCGGGTGGCAGCAGGATCACATGGCTCATCTCCCTTCACAAAGTTCATGAATAGGCGAAGATTCCACAATACACAGCAGTGATAAAATCTGCAAAAGAAACTTTTACCGGGTCCCATGACTCAAAACTCCCATTTACAAAAGAAAAATCTTTTTCAGTAAACGGGTTTGCACTCAACTCAAGATAAAACATTTTACTCAGTCTGGCACTGTCCAACGACTGAGAATGCTCGACGGCGCGCGGCCGCTTCTCGCCCCCACATCGACTCGCCCCCCACATCGATGTGCGCGGGTGGGCGAGGACCTGCCCAACACTGCTTGCAGTTTTAATTAGGGCCCGAGCAGCGACCGGTGCCAGGGCCCGGAACGGGTCCTGGCACAGAAGGTGCGAGGAACCTATTGTTTTTGAAGGGATTTTTATTATTCTTCTTCTTCTTCTTCTTCTTCTTGGCTATTATTATTATTATTTTTATTCTGCTGCGAGAACGCGTTTTTGAGGGCCTTGCCATGCACGAAAACTCACGAAATTTTGCAAACTTATAAAGCCGGTCATATGTTTTATTATGATATCGGGTTTACAGATGGGCATGGCAAAATCGCATTATAGCGCCACCTAGAAAATTTCAATGAACCAGCCCTCGCAGCATGTTTAGCCTACATGTACAAAATTCGGTGTCCATGTAGATTATGCCAAGCCCTAAAAAAAAGTCTCTAGGTGCCATGACCTAGACTCAACAGGAAGTCCGCCATTTTTAATTGAAATTGCAACTTTTTTTGATTTTTCGCCATTCACAGGCGTCGTACTTTAACGAACTCCTCCTAGACATTTTATCCAATCAACTTAAAATTTGGCGTATGACATCTAAAGACCTTGCCGATGTTAAATTGCGAAGTTTTTTTGGATTCATCTAATGATGTATCCGTGGCGTTGCGGCGAATTTGGATGTTCCGCCATGAAACAGGAAGTTGGTTTTACTCCCACAAACTATGTGAGATTTGCCTGAAACTTTACAAGCTTGATAAAATTGTCCTCCCAAGTATAAATATATGCTGATATTTGATCGGGATTGGCCAGGTGGCTCCACAGCGCCCACTAGCCACGGCCATGTTAAGATAAAAGTGCTTGAATGTTCATGAAATTTGGTGTGATCATTGAATTTGTCATGCAGGGTTATGGAAACTTTTTTGAAATTTTTTGGCCAAACAGGAAGTGAGCTATAAGCCATTTCCTGCGTTTATCCAAATTTTATGAACACATTTTTGAGGGCCTTAGAATACTCCAAAACTTGGAAAATGTTGCAGAAATTAAAACTATCTTACGGTTTTCAATTTGATACACCAATTGGAACTAAATGTGGGACAATGGCTCTATAGCGCCCCCAATCATTTTTTTAAAACAATTGCCCTTTTGATTGTCTAAACATGCTTGAATACTCACGAAATTTTGCAGACGTATTAAGCCGATATTTCTTTAACAAGGATATTGGGAACACGCATGGGTATGGCAAAATAGCATTAAAGCGCCCCCTAGAAAATTTCAATGAAGTAGCCCTCGCAGCCCATTTAACCTACATGTACGAAATTCGGTGTGCATGTGGACTATGCCGAGACCTAAAAAAAAGTCTCTTGGTGCCATGAACTAGACTCAACAGGAAGTCCGCCATTTTTAATTGAAATTGCAGCTTTTTTTGATTTTTTGCCATTAACAGGCATCGTACTTTAACGAACTCCTCTTAGAGGTTTTATCCAATCAACTTCAAATTTGGCATATGACATCTAAAGACCTTGCCAATGTGACACTGCGAAGGTTTTTTGGATTCATCGAAAGATGTGTCCGTGGCGTCGCGGCGAATTTCGATGTTCCGCCATGAAAGAGGAAGTTGGTTTTACTCCCACATACTTTGTAAGATTTGCCCGAAACTTTAAAAGCTTGATAACAGTCTCCTCCCAAGTATAATTAGATGCTACTTTTAGATCGGGAGTGGCCAGGTGACTCCACAGCGCCCTCTAGCACTGGCCATTTTAAGATAAAAGTGCTTGAATGTTCATGAAATTTGGTGTGATCATTGAATTTGTCATCCAGGGTTATGGTAATTTTTTTGAAGTTTTTTGGCCAAACAGGAAGTGAGCTATAAGCCATTTCCTGCGTTTTTCCAAATTTTACGAACACACGTTTGAAGGCCTTAGAATACTCGAAAAATTGCAAAACGTTGCAGAAATTATAATTGTCTTATTGTCGCTAATTTCGTATATCAATTGGCAGTAAATGTGGCACAATGGCTCTTTAGTGCCCCCTAATTTTTTTCAAAAGAATTATCCTTTTGAGGGTCTCAACATGATTGAAAATTTACAAAAATCAACACACTTGTTGAGCCCGGTATTTCGATTACTTTGGTATAGGTTTTGCACACAGGCATGTCAAAATGTTATCATAGCGCCCTCAAGAAAATTTCAACAAAACAGTTCTCATAGTTCAGTTCACCTACATGAACAAAATTTGGTGGAGACATGAAACGTGCCAAGACTTGTAAAAAAATAATATAGTGCCATGCCCCGAACCCAACAGGAAGTGCATTATTTTGAATTAAATTTCAACTTTTTTTCATGAACAGGTGTCATACTTTTAGGTGCTCCAACTATTGATTTCAGGAGTGGTGTTTGCACTCCACTCAGTGAAACACATTGTACACAGTATAGCAGTGTCCAATGGCTGTGAACGGAAACCTGAACCTGTCAACATCTCGGCACCACCCCAACGTGCACGAGGGGGGCGAGGGCCCTTTCAACGCTGCTTGCAGCTTTATTATTATTATTATTTTTATTCTGCTGCGAGAACGTGTTTTTGAGGGCCTTGCCATGCACGAAAATTCACAAAAATTTGCAGAGACGTCAGTCGTGGTGAAAATTTAAAATTAGTGTCATTTTTGTGCTTGGACATGCCCCGGTGGCTCTATAGCGCCACCAAACACGCGGCCATTTTGGAACGCTATTGCTCGGATTCTCACGAAATTCGATATAGCCGTAGAAGTCATTATGAAGTTTTTTGTCAATTTTTTTGAAATCTTTTTGCCTCACAGGAAGTGAGCTATGAGCCATTTCCTGCGTTTTTTCAGATTTTACGAAGACATTTTTGAGGGTCTTATCGAACTCGAAAACTCGCCAAACTTGGCTCATAGGTTGAAAACATGAATCTCTTCGATTTGATGTCTCATTTGGCACTGGGTGTGGCATGGTGGCTCTATAGCGCCCCCTAATAGATAATTGCATTTTTGAGGGCCTCAACATGCTCGAAAACTCACGAAATTTTGCAAACTTATAAAGCCGGTCATAGGTTTTACTATGATATAGGGTTTACAGATGGGCATGGCAAAATGGCATTATAGCGCCACCTAGAAAATTTCAATGAAGCAGCCCTCGCAGCGTGTTTAACCTACATGTACAAAATTCGGTGTTCATGTAGATTATGCCAAGCCCTAAAAAAAAAGTCTTTTGGTGCCATGACCTAGTCTGAACAGGAAGTCCGCTATTTTTACTTGAAATTGCAACTTCTTTTGATTTTTCGCCATTCACAGGCGTCGTACTTTAACGAACTCCTCCTAGAGATTTTATCCAATCAACTTAAAATTTGGCGTATGACATCTAAAGACCTTGCCGATGTTAAATTGCGAAGCTTTTTTTTAATTCATCTAACGATGTATCCGTGGCGTTGCGGCGAATTTCGATGTCCCGCCATGAAACAGGAAGTTGCTTTAACTCTCACATACTATGTGAGATTTGCCTGAAACTTTACAAGCTTGATAAAAGTGTCCTCCCAAGTATAAATATATTCTGATATTAGATCGTGATTGGCCAGGTGGCTCCACAGCGCCCACTAGCCAGGGCCATGTAAAGATGAAAGTGCTTGAATGTTCATGAAATTTGGTGTGATCATTGAATTTGTCATGCAGGGTTATAATAATTTTTTTGAAATTTTTCGGCCAACCAGGAAGTGAGCTATGAGCCATTTCCTGCATTTATCCAAATTTTACGAACACATGTTTGAGGGCTTTAGAATACTCCAAAACTTGGAAAACGTTGCAGAAATTATAAATATCTTATGCTCTTCAATTTGATACACCAATTGGAACTGAATGTGGGACAGTGGCTTTATAGCGCCCCCAATCATTTTTTTAAAACAATTGCCCTTTTAATTATCTAAACATGCTTGAATACTCACGAAATTTTGCATACGTATTAAGCCGGTCATTTCTTTAACAAGGATATTGGGAACATGCATGGGTGTGGCAAAATAGCATTATAGCGCCCCCTAGAAAATTTTAACGAAGCAGCCCTCGGGGTCCTTTTCACCTTTATGTACGAAATTCGGGGGACATTTGGATTATGCCGAAACCTAAAAAAAAGTCTCTTGGTGCCGTGACCTAGACTCAACAGGAAGTCTGCCATTTTTAATTGAAATTGCAACTTTTTTGGATTTTTCACCATACACAGGCATCGTACTTTAACAAACTCCTCCTAGAGATTTTATCTGATCAACTTAAAATTTGGCGAATGATATCTAAAGATCTTGCCGATGTTAATTTGCGAAGCGTTTTTGGATTTATCGAACGATGTATCCGTGGCGTCGCAACGAATTTCGATGTTCCGCCATGAAACAAGAAGTTGGTTTTACTCCCACATACTTTGTGAGATTTGCCTGAAACTTTACAAGCCTGATAAAAGTGTCCTCTCAAGTATACATATTTGCTAATCTTAGATCAGGAGTGGCCAGGTGGCTCCACAGCGCCCGCTAGCCACGGCCATGTTTGGATAAATGTGCTTGAATGTTCATGAAATTTGGCGTGATCGTTGAATTTCTCATACAAGGATATGCTAATTTATTAGAAATTTTTCGGCCAAACAGGAAGTGAGCTAGCAGCCATTTCCTGCGTTTTTTCCAAATTTTACGAACACGTTTGAGGGCAATCGGATATTCCAAAACTTGCAAAACATTGCACAAATTGTCAGTGACTTATGATCTTTGACTTGATATCCCAATTGCCATTTAATATGGCACAATGCCTCTGTAGCGCCCCCTAAACTTTTTTTTAAACGAATTGCCTCTTTGAGGGTCTCAACATGCTTGAAAATTTACAAAAATCAACACACTCATGGAGCCCGGTATTACGATAACTATAGTGTAGGTTTTGTACACAGGCATGTCAAAATTGTATTCTAGGGCCCTCCAGAAAATTTCAATAAAACAGTTCTCATAGGTCAGTTCACGAACATGAACAAAATTTGGTGGAGACATGAAAGGTGCCAAGACTTGTAAAAAAATTACATCGTGCCATGACCCGAACCCAACAGGAAGTGCATTATTTTGAATTAAAATTTCAATTTTTTTTTAATGAACAGGTGTCATACTTTTACGTGTTACGCCTATTGATTTCAGAAGTGGTGTTTGCACTCCCCTCAGGAAAACACATTGAACACAGTTGAGCAGTGTACAATGGCTGTGAATGGACACTTGCACCCATCAACATCTCGCCACCACCCCAACGTGATCAAGGGGTGCGAGGGCACTTTCAACGCTGCTTGCAGCTTTATTATTATTATTATTTTTATTCTGCTGCGAGAACGTGTTTTTGAGGGCCTTGCCATGCACGAAAATTCACAAAAATTTGCAGAGACGTCAGTCGTGGTAAAAATTTCAAACTTTTGTCATTTTTGTGCTTGAACATGCCCCGGTGGCTCTATAGCGCCACCAAATACGCGGCCATTTTGGAACGCAATTGCTCTGATTCTCACGAAATTCGATGAGGCCATAGTAGTCATTATGAAGTTTTTTGTCAATTTTTTTGAAATTTTTTTGCCTCACAGGAAGTGAGCTATTAGCCATTTGCTGCGTTTTTTCAGATTTTACGAGGATATTTTTGAGCGTCTTATCATACTCGAAAACTCGCCAAACTTGGCTCATAGGTTGAAAACATGAATCTCTTCGATTTGATGTCTCAATTGGCACTGGGTGTGACATGGTGGCTCTATAGCGCCCTCTAATACATAATTGCATTTTTGAGGGCCTCAACATGCTCGAAAACTCACGAAATTTTGCTAACTTATAAAGCCGGTCATAGGTTTTACTATGATATAGGGTTTACAGATGGGCATGGCAAAATGGCATTATAGCGCCACCTAGAAAAATTCACTGAAGCAGCCCTCGCAGCCTGTTTAACCTACATGTACAAAATTCGGTGTTCATGTAGATTATGCCAAGCCCTAAAAAAAGTCTCTTGGTGCCATGACCTAGACTCAACAGGAAGTCCGCCATTTTTAATTGAAATTGCAACTTTTTTTGATTTTTCGCCATTCACAGGCGTCGTACTTTAACGAACTCCTCCTAGAGATTTTATCCGATCAACTTAAAATTTGGCGTATTACATCTAAAGACCTTGCCGATGTTAAATTGCGAAGCTTTTTTGGATTCATCAAACGATGTATCCGTGGCGTTGCGGCGAATTTCGATGTTCCGCCATGAAACAGGAAGTTGGTTTAACTCCCACATACTATGTGAAATTTGCCTGAAACTTTACAAGCTTGATAAAAGTGTCCTCCCAAGTATAAATATATGCTGATATTTGATCGGGAGTGTCCAGGTGGCTCCACAGCGCCCACTAGCCACGGCCAGTAAAGATGAAAGTGCTTGAATGTTCATGAAATTTGGTGTGATCATTGGATTTGTCATGGAGGGTTATGGTAATTTTTTTGAAATTTTTTGGCCAAACAGGAAGTGAGCTATGAGCCATTTCATGCGTTTTTACCAAATTTTACGAACACATGTTTGAGGGCCTTAGAATACTCCAAAACTTGCAAAACGTTCCAGAAATTATAAATATCTTATGGTCTTCAATTTGATACACCTATTGGAACTTAATGTACGACAATGGCTCTATAGCGCCCCCAATCATTTTTTTAAAACAATTGCCCTTTTGATTATCTAAACATGCTTGAATACTCAAGAAATTTTGCACTCGTATTAAGCCGGTCAATCATTTCACAAGCATATTGGGATCACGCTTGGGTTTGGCAAAATAGCATTATAGAGCACCCTAGAAAATTTTAATGAAGCAGCCCTCGGAGTCCTTTTCACCTACATGCACGAAATTCGGGGTACATGCGGATTATGCCGAAACCTAAAAAAAAGTCTCTTGGTGCCGTGACCTAGAATCAGCAGGAAGTCTGCCATTTTTAATTGAAATTGCAACTTTTATGGATTTTTCACCATTCACAGGCATCGTACAAACTCCTCCTAGAGATTTTATCCAATCAACTTAACATTTGGCGAATGATATCTAAAGACCTTGCTAAGGATAAATTGCGAAGCGTTTTTGGATTCATCGAACGATGTATCTGTGGCGTCGCAACGAATTTCGATGTTCCGCCATGAAACAAGAAGTTAGTTTTACTCCCACATACTATGTGAGATTTGCCTGAAACTTTACAAGCTGGATGAAAAATGTCCTCCAAAGTATACATATATGCTGATATTAATTGGGGAGTGGGCAGGTGGCTCCACAGTGCCCACTAGCCACTGCCATATTAGGATAAAAGTGCATGAATGTTCATGATATTTGTTATGATCATTATATTTGTCATGCAGCGTTATGGTAATTTTTTAGAAATTTTTCGGCCAAACAGGAAGTGAGCTATGAGCCATTTCCTGTATTTTTCCAAATTTTACGAAAACATGTTATAAGGCCATCGGATGTTCCAAAACTTGCAAAACGTTGCACAAATTGTCAGTGTCTTATAATCTTTGATTTGATATCCCAATTGGCACTTAATGTGGCACAATGGCTCTGTAGCGCCCCCTTATAATTTTTTCAAAAGAATAAGCCTTTTGAGGGTCTCAACATGCTTGAAAACTGACAAGAATCAACACACTCGGGGAGCCCGGTATTACAATTACTATGGTATCGGTTTGGCACGCAGGAATGTCAAAATGGCATCGTTGTGCCTCTAGAAAATTTCAACAAAACAGTTCTCATGGTTCAGTTCACCTACATAAACAAACTTTGGTGGAGACATGAAACATGCCAAGACTTGTGAAAAAATTTTGAAGTGCCATGACGCGAACCCAACAGGAAGTCCATTATTCTGAATTAAAATTTCAATTTTTTTCATGAACAGCCGTCATACTTTAGAGTACTCCACCAATTGATTTCAGGAATGGTGTTTGCACTCCACTCAGGAAAACACACTGCACAGTCTAGCAGTGTCCAATGGATGTGAATGCACACCTGCACCCGTCAACATCTGGCCACCACCCCCAAAGTGCACAAGGGGTGCGAGGGCCCTTTCAACGCTGCTTGCAGCTTTAATTAGGGCCTGAGCACCGACCGGTGCCAGGGCCCGGAACGGGTCCTGGCACCGAAGGTGCGAGGAACCTATTGTTTTTGAAGGGATTTTTATTATTCTTATTATTATTATTATTATTATTATTATTATTCTGCTGCAAGAATTCGTTTTTGAGGGCTTTCCCATGCCCGAAAACTCACCAAAATTTACAGATATGTTAGTCGTGGCGAAAATTACAAAATATTGTTATTGTTGTGCTTGGACATGCCCTGGTGGCTATATCGCGCCAACAAACACGCGGCCATTTTGGAACGCAACTGGTCGGATTCTCACGAAATTTGTTGGGGCCGTAATACTCATTATGAATTTTTTTGTCAATTTTTTTTTTTGTTGCGGTGAAATTCTACGTTCCGCCATGAAACAGGAAGTTGGTTTTACTCCCACATCCTTTGTGAGATTTGCCTGAAAATTTACAAGCTTGGGATTTCCGGTGATCGTCTGGACAAGATGGCGGCTTAGGCTCTGTCGCTCTCTCTTCTTTCCCTCACAAATATGCGTTTTTAGCCAGTTTAACCTTGTTTTCACTATAAAGCACTCACTTCGTATTGACAATGTCGAATTCTTCTAAAAAAACTGCTCCCGGCGCAACCTCGAGGGCAGGTAAAGCTCTTAAAGATTTTGATATCCAAGCAATTGCCGAATCTGTAATGGAGCTACAACATGATTACCTGGAGCCTAAGCTAGGTCGGTTGCACGAAATGGGTCAAGGTACTACTGAAAGACTGAGCGTTATACAGTCTGAATTGTCATCGCTTTCAAAAAGTGTCAAGTTAATTAATACTGAGGTAACCTCGCTGAAGGGACTTGTTAAGAACAACCAAGCCGCTGTTTTAGTTTTGGAGGAAAAGGTGGTGGCGTTTCAGCGTAAGATGGCGGACATTGAGGATCGCAGCAGACGCTGCAATATTCGGCTTCTTGGGCTGAAGGAAGGTGAAGAGGGATCCAACCCAGTCCAGTATTTGGAACGTATACTTTTTAAGTGGTTTCCTTCTCTGAAAGATATGCAACTAGATATTATGCGTGCTCATAGGATTTATAGTGGAGCTAACCCGAAGGATGGAGATAGACCCCGCACGCTTATTTTTTGCTGCCTGCGCTTTACTACACATCAAGCCATCCTCCGTGCGGCTAGAAAGAACCACCCTGTTGTTAATGGACGGAAATTAAGGTTTACGGCGGACTACAGCGAGCACACAGTTAAGCGTCGGCAGACTTTCTCGAGGGTGATGGCCACCGCACGGGCGAAAGGAATCGAGTCCTTCCTGCTTTACCCTGCGACCCTTAAAATCAAGGATGGTGGGGTTTTCCGAGTATTTAACTCATCAGAAGAAGCAGAAGTTTTTCTGAACTCCATGCCAACTACACAACGGAGTGGGAGCCCTGTAACCGGCGACACTGTGACCGGTGCGGAGGCTGTTCTCATTGCTAACCAAAATCCGGATACAGTGGAAGACTGGCCCCCGCTGGATCATTCAATCCAGCGGCACTTTACGGACTAATTTTGAACTGGTTGATTTTGTTTTACCCAGCCTGATGCAGCCTGACTCTTGATTCTGGACAAGAATATTTGCCCGATGGTGCTTTTTATGTGGACACTGATTTGTAAGTTGACTAATCCGCGCTGGACATACTAAGTATATTAGCAACAATTTATATCTGCTTTTTTGGCATAATGCTGTTGGCCTCCCTTGGATCATTTAACTCAGCGGTACTTTTCAGACTAATTTTGAACTGGTATATTTTTTCTGTTTTATTGTGCTTGACTTTAACTTTTGATCTTTGACAAAATCTTTGCTTGCTTGTGCTTTTTTGTGTGTACACTGATTGGTATGTTTGCTTATTTGTCTTGGATATTAGCATACCGGCAACGATCAAATTGGCTCTATTGGCATAGCATTTCTGGTCACCGCTGGATTGTTTAACCCAGCGGTATTGTTCAGACTAACTTTGAACTGGTAGTTTTTATATTGTGCCTGAGGTATCCTAATTTGGGGCCTTTAATGGAATGTTTGTTTGATCGTGTTCTTTTGTGTGGACACTGATAAGTTGGCTAACTTGCCCTGGACATGCCAGCGTCCTAACAACAATTCATATCCGCTTTATTGGCATGATAATCATCAGGCACAATCAGCGGAAGACTACAGGTTATCCAATTTTGTAAAATGCTTTTTTTTTGTTGTTGTTTTGATGCTTGTGCTCTGACTGTTTTGCAGTTGATATTGTTACTATTTGTTTACTCAGTAGATTTTTTTATCCTTATCCCAGCCGTGGATTTGGGTAAATGATCACTTTTGTACCTTCTCTGTGCTATTTTCAATGGCTTGTGGAACATTGAGCAATTTTTACTAATAATAACAATAATAATAATAATCCCCTTTTTTTTCTTTTTTTTTCCTAACAAGGTTATTAAGACTGTTATCAATTGTCTGTTTTTTTTTACACCCAACCAGAGGCTGTCAGTCTGATTTATAATTGATTGTTATGTTGAGGTTGCTGGGGGGAGGGAGTTGTTTGAGCCTATTCTGAGCTGCCCATATCCATCTATGATTACCAAATGTATAGTTTTGTTTTTAGGGAAGGGTTTTTTGGTAAATGGGTGTTTACCTGGGAAGGTTTCACCATGGGGAGGGTGGGGTTAATTTTTTTAAGTGTTGTTCAGTGTTTTATGTTGTATGTTTTTGGTTTATATGGCCCATTAGTTTATGTTGTTTTGAGGGATGGACCCTTTAGGAACCTAGTAGTGGCTTTACTAATTAGATTGCATTTACATTACATCTTCAGCGCAGATCTACACCAGCATCGACAATCCTGGCAAATTTAAATATATTGGCCTGGAACACAGGTGGTCTTAATATCCCATACAAATGATGCAGTGTTCTAGAATTATTAAGGCGAAAGAAAATTGATCTGGCATTGTTAAGTGAGACCCATCTTTTGAAATCTGATGTTGGGCGACTTGCTAATAAATATTATCATGCAATAGCATTCTCTTCCGCTGGTACTAAGACGAGAGGGGTTGCTGTAGTTGCTAAACGGAGTATGAATTTGAAACTGGTGGGTGTGTGGTCTGATACAGTAGGGCGATTGGCTATTGCGAAAATAGAATATCTTAATAGGAAAATTGCTTTGGTGTGCGCATATGCACCCAATATATGTGATTTTGATTTTTATAACAAATTAAGTACTACTATGCTGCGATTTACCGATTATTCATTTATAGTGGGTGGAGATTTTAATGCTGTCTGGGATCCAGCTGTGGACAGATCAGGTTTTTCAGAGTCTACAGATCAAAAACGAGCATCAGCGGCTTTACGAACGTGGGCCAGGGATACTGGACTGGTTGACTTATGGCGTGTAGTTAACCCCTCTGAGAGGGATTTTTCGTTCTTTTCTTCAAGACATAAATCCTTTTCCAGGATAGACTATATATTTGCTTCCCCTCAACTTTTTAGGACTCTGAATGTTTCTTTAATACCAGTAGCACTGTCAGATCATAAAGGAATTTTCCTTTCTGCTTCATTTGGTATAGTATCTTCTCGTGCCCCTAGATGGCAGTTGAATACTACATTATTAACAAATGATGACTACAGATCTCAATTTATTAAGGGGCTTAGAGAATTTATAAACATTAATGCAAATACAGTCAGTGATCCGAGAATATTGTGGAACGCTATTAAAGGTTATATTCGGAGTTAAGCTATATTGTTTACATCTAATCTGCGTGAAGCGCGGCTCTCTAAATTGGAGAACTTGGAAACTTTGTATAATAACTTGGATGCTTCATTGCAGACAAATTATACGGAACAAGCAGACTTACAAAGAAAGCTGATTAAGAAAGACATTAATGCTATTCTTAGACAGCGTTCAGAGTTTTTAATCCACAGAGCCAGGCAACGATATTATTTCCATGGTTCTAGACCAAGTCATTTGCTTGCCATGAAAATCAGGACTTGTGAGCAATTTGCTGATATTCCAGCCATTAGAACAAACAATGGTGATGTAACAACTGACCCTATAGAGATCAATAACACATTCTGTTCCTTTTACTCTAATTTGTATAAATCGGATATAATTTTTGAAAAAAGAAAGTGTGATGCCTTCCTTAGTAAAGTCGAGTTGCCACGTTTAACCGAGGAAGATTCCAAACAACTAGCTGAGACGATCACCCGAGAGGAATTAAAGGCGGCAGCACTTGACATGCGGAGGGGGAAATCACCCTGTTTGGATGGCATCCCCCCAGAATTTTATTTGGTATTTTGGGACCTTTTAGGCCCTTTATTACTTGATATGATTCATTACTCCATAGAGCGTGGTGGTTTTGTCAGAGACGTAAATATAGCCGTTATCTCTTTGCTCTTGAAAAAAGATAAAAATCCAACGGACTGTGGTAGCTACAGACCCATCAGTTTGCTTAATGCTGATCTCAAGATATATGCTAAAGTTCTTGCCCGACGACTGCAGAAACATATGCCAGATTTGATTAACTGTGATCAAACTGGTTTCATAAAAGGGCGTCTTGTCTCTGATAACATGAGACGGCTGTTACATGTGATCGATGCTGGTGTAGATCTCAAATTGCCAACGGCTGTTTTATCTTTGGATGCCATGAAAGCGTTTGATAGACTCGAGTGGTCTTATTTATGGTCAGTGGTGGAAGTTATGGGATTTGGAAGGGAGTTTATTCATATGATTCAAGTTCTGTATTCTACTCCGTCAGAAATGGTTCTTACAGGTAAAATCTGTTCTCCTTTATTTCCTGTTTCCAGATCCTCCAGACAGGGCTGTCCATTGAGTCCAGGCCTCTTTGCATTGTCCCTCGAACCATTAGCCCAGTACTTGCGTCAGTCAGTTAATATATGTCCCATTTCTGTTGGTAATACAAAACACCATGTAGCATTATATGCGGATGATGTTTTGATCTTTGTGGAGGACCCTGCTAAATCTGTTCCTCATCTTTTGACCTTATTTGAAGAATTTGGAGCATTATCAGGTTTTAAAATAAATTGGTCTAAATCTGCTTTCTTGCCTTTAAATGAAACCACTAAATTAATATCTCTTCCTGCTGAAATTCCCATAGTTAATCATTTTAAGTATTTGGGCATTGAAATTTTTTCTTCTGTTAATAAGATTGTTAAATATAATTATACTGAAACATTAAATAAAGTTCTCAAAGATCTTGACAGGTGGTCAAACCTACCTAACTCTTTACAAGCTCGTATTTCTATAATTAAGATGAATGTATTACCAAGGATTAATTTTATTAGCTCTATGATTCCTTTGTCTCCTCCTGCTGGTCACTGGCAGAAATTGCATTCAGCAGTATCCAAATTTATTTGGAACAGAAAACGCCCTCGTCTTAAAATGTCTACAGTTCAACGCAGGAAATTGGATGGTGGATTAGCAGTACCAAATTTTAAGTTGTATTTTTTTTTCATTTATATTGAGACCCTTAGCTTGTTGGTTTGACCCACATTTTGAAACGGCTTGGTGTGCACTGGAGGAGGACAGGGTTTCTCCTAAGAGGTTACAGGACGTCATTTACGCGAATATTTCAATTAAACAGTGTCGGCTTCGGTTTGGTTCGCTTATTACTCAGATGATACATACATGGCGCATAGTACAGAGGCTGTGTTCAATTAAGTGTTTTTGGCATTTTAATTCTCCAATTTTTGATAATAAACAGCTCCTTATTGGGAAAAGACCAATTCATTTCTCACAATGGGAAAAGAGAGGCATCCATGTATTGGGTGACATTTATAATACTGATGGTTTAAGATCATTTCAGGAACTTAAAGAGAGTTATAATTTACCAGGTACTTCATTTTGCTTTTATTTACAACTTAGGGCATCTCTCAAAGCTCATGGTGTACCATGGAACCAACCCTTAGAACACCATCCACGTCATAGATTTTTTAGTTCTAGGGGGGCCACCAGAGGACTAGCCTCCATACTTTATTTAAAATTACTTAAAGCCTCTTATAAAAATTTGTCAGTGGACAGGCAATGGAGAAATGATATTCCAAATTTAGAACCAGATTTTAACTGGGATTCTGTGTGGGCTAGCATTTTAATAGCTTCCCGCAATCCAGAGCACCAACAAATTCATTTCAATTATGTGCATCGAACTTATTTTACTCCTAGGAGAATGCACCTTAAGAAAATTCTAACAGATCCCCTTTGCTCTTTATGCCCTCTGGGGACCCATGGAACCTTTTTGCACATGTTTTGGGAGTGCCCACCCGTAGCTCACTTCTGGAAGGAAGTAGCTTCTTACTTATCCAATATGTTTTCTGTGAACATTCCTGTATCGGTTCCTATTTTGATATTAAATGATTTTTCTCAACTAGCAATCCGTGAATATCAGAGAAGAATTGTCTTTGCAGGTTTAACTGCAGCGAAAAAGCTTATTGCAATGCGCTGGAAACAACCTGACAAACTCACTGTTAATCATTGGATTCTTTCATTTCTTGATGTTATTTACATGGAACAATCAGTTGCCCGTATAAATGGAGTGAAGGAAGATAATCTGAAATTGTGGCATGCAGCTGCTGAGAGTTTGAAGGCTATGGTATAGCCTTTGTCTTATAAATGAATTGTAGTTTCTTGGGTCCTTCCCCCCTCATTTTGTGTGTGTTTTTCTTTTGTTTGGGTCATTGATGTCATGTTTTATTGTAGTTAAGGTTTTTGTTTATGGATTTTCACTTGTGTTTATGTATCTTCTTCTCACATTATATAATTTCTAAAATAAAAAAAAACATTTGATCACAAAAAAAAAATTTATAAAGCTTGATATAAGTGTCCTCCCAAGTCTACCGATATGCTAATATTAGATTGGGAGTGGCCAGGTGGCTCCACAGCGCCCACTAGCCAAGGCCATGTTAAGATAAAATTGCTTGAATGTTCATTAAATTTGGTCTGATCATTGCATTTGTCATGCTGGGTAATGGTAATTTTTTAGAAATCATTTGGCCAAACAGGAAGTGAGCTATGAGCCATTTCCTGCATTTTTCCAAATTTTACAAACAAATGTTTAAAGGCCTTTGGATATTACAAAACTTGCAAAAGGTTGCACAAATATTAAGTGTCTCCTGGTCTTCGATTTACTACCCCAATTGGCAATTAATGTGGCACAATGGCTCTATAGTGTCCCCTAATTATTTTCTCAAAAGAATTGCCCTTTTGAGGGTCTCAACATGCTTGAAAACTTACACTCAGGAAAACACATTGTACACAGTCTTGCAGTGTCCAATGGCTGTGAATGCAAACCTGCACCCGTCAACATCTCGCCCTCACCCCCAACGTGCATGAGGCGTGCGAGGGCCCGTTCAACGCTGCTTGCAGCTTTAATTATTATTATTTTTATTCTGCTGCGAGAACGCGTTTTTGAGGGCCTTGCCAGGCACGAAAACTCACAAAAATTTGCAAACACGTCAGTCGTGGTGAAAATGTCAAAATATTGTTATTTTTGTGCTTGGAGATGCCCCGGTGGCTCTATAGCGCCACCAAACACGCAGCCATTTTGGAACGCAATTGCTCGGATTCTCACGAAATTCGATATGGCCATAGTCGTCATTATGAAGTTTTTTGTCAATTTTTTTGAAATTTTTTGGCCTCACAGGAAGTGAGCTATGAGCCATTTCCTGCGTCTTTTCAGATTTTATGAAGACATTTTTGAGGGTCTTATCATACTCGAAAACTCGCCAAACATAGCTCAAAGGTTGAAAACATGAATTTCTTCGGTTTGATGTCTCATTTGGCACTGGGTGTAACATGGAGGCTCTATAGCGCCCCCTAATAGATAATTGCATTTTTGATGGCCTCAACAGGCTCGAAAACTCACGAAATTTTGCAAGCTTATAAAGCCGCTCATACATTTTACTATGATAAAGGGTTTACAGATGGGCATGGCAAAATCGCATTATAGCGCCACCTAGAAAATTTCAATGAAGCAGCCCTCGCAGCGTGTTTAACCTACATGTACAAAATTCGGTTTCCATGTAGATTATGCCAAGCCCTAAAAAAAAGTCTCAGGTGCCATGACCTAGACTCAACAGGAAGTCTACCATTTTTAATTGAAATTGCAACTTTTTTTGATTTTTCGCCATTCACAGGCGTCGTACTCTAACGAACTCCTCCTAGAGATTTTATCCGATCAACTTAAAATTTGGCGTACGACATCTAAAGACCTTGCCGACGTTAAATTGCGAAGCTTTTTTGGATTCATCTAACGATGTATCCGTGGCGTTGCGGCGAATGTCGATGTTCCGCCATGAAACAGGAAGTTGGTTTTACTCCCACATACTCTGTGAGATTTGGCTGAAACTTTACAAGCTTGATTAAAGTGTCCTCCCAAGTATAAATACATGCTAGTATTAGATCGGGAGTGGCCAGGTGGCTCCACAGCGTCCACTAGCCACGGCCATGTAAAGATAAAAGTGCTTGAATGTTCATGAACTTTGGTGTGATAATTGAATTTGTCATGCAGGGTTATGGTAATTTTTTTAAATTTTTTGGCCAAACAGGAAGTGAGCTATGAGCCATTTCCTGCATTTATCCAAATTTTAGGAACACGTTTGAGAGCCTTAGAATACTCCAAAACTTGGAAAACGTTGCAGAAATTATAACTATCTAATGGTCTTCAATTTGATACACCAATTGGAACTTAATGTGGGGCAATGGCTCTATAGCGCCCCCAATCATTTTTTTTAAACAACTGCCCTTTTGATTGTCAAAACATGCTTGAATACTCACAAAATTTTGCACACGTATTAAGCCCGTCATTCCTTTCACAAGGATATTGGGATCACGCATCCGTGTGGCAAAATAGCATTAAGGCGCCCCCTAGAAAATTTTAACGAAGCAGCCCTCGGGGTCCTTTTCACCTGCATGTGCGAAATTTGGGGAATATGTGGATTTTGCCGAAACCTAAAAAAAAGCCTCTTGGTGCCGTGACCTAGACTCAACAGGAAGTCCACCATTTTTAACTGAAATTGCTACTTTTTTTTTATTTTTCGCCATTCACAGGCGTTGTACTTTAACGAACTCCTCCTAGAGATTTTATCCGATCAACTTAAAATTTGGCGTATGACATCTAATGACCTTGCCGATGTTAAATTGCGAAGCTTTTTTGGATTCATCAAACGATGTGTCCGTGGCGTTGCGGCGAATTTAGATGATCCGCCATGAAACGGGAAGTTGGTTATACTCCCACATACTTTGTGAGATTTGCCTGAAACTCTTCAAGCTTGATAAAAGTGTCCTCTGAAGTATACATATATGCTGATATTAGATCGGGAGTGGCCAGGTGACTCCACAGCGCCCACTAGCCACTGCCATGTTAGGATAAAAGTGCATGAATGTTCGTAATATTTGTTATGATCATTATATTTGTCATGCAGGGTGATGGTAATTTTTTAGAAATTTTTCGGCCAAACAGGAAGTGAGCTATGAGCCATTTCCTGCGTTTCTCCAAATTTTACGAAAACACGTTTTAAGGCCATCGGATATTCCAAAACTTGCAAAACGTTGCACAAATTGTCAGTGTCTTATAATCTTCGATTTGATTATCCCAATTGGCACTTAATGTGGCACAATGGCTCTGTAGCGCCCCCTAATAATTTTTTCAAAAGAATAACCCTTTTGAGGGTCTCAGCATGCTTGAAAACTGACAAGAATCAACACACTCGTGGAGCCTGGTATTACAATTACTATGGTATAGGTTTGGCACACAGGAATGTCAAAACGGCATCGTAGTGCCTCTAGAAAATTTCAACAAAACAGTTCTCATGGTTCAGTTCACCTACATAAACAAACTTTAGTGGAGACATGAAACATGCCAAGACTTGTAAAAAAATCATGAAGTGCCATGACGCGAACCCAACAGGAAGTCCATTATTCTGAATTAAAATTTCAATTTTTTTTCATGAACAGCCGTCATACTTTAACGTACTCCACCTATTGATTTCAGGAATGGTGTTTGCACTCCACTCAGGAAAACACATTGTACAGTATAGCAGTGTCCAATGGATGTGAATGCACACCTGCACCCGTCAACATCTCGCCACCACCCCCAACGTGCACGAGGGGTACAAGGGCCCTTTCAACGCTGCTTGCAGCTTTAATTATTATTATTATTAATATTTTTATTCTGCTGCGAGAACGGGTTTTTGAGGGCCTTGCCATGCACGAAAACTCACAAAAATTTGCAGAGACGTCAGTCGTGGTGAAAATTTCAAAATATTGTTATTTTGTGCTTGGACATGCCCCAGTGGCTCTATAGCGCCACCAAACACGGGGCCATTTTGGAAGGCAATTGCTTGGATTCTCACGAAATTCGATATGGCCATAGTAGTCATTATGAAGTTTTTTGTCAATTTTTTTGAAATTTTTTTGCCCCACAGGAAGTGAGCTATGAGCCATTTCCTGCGTCTTTTCAGATTTTATGAAGACATTTTTGAGGGTCTTATCATACTCGAAAACTCGCCAAACTTGGCTCATAGGTTGAAAACATGAATCTCTTCAATTTGATGTCTCATTTGGCACTGGGTGTGACATGGTGGCTCTATAGCGCCCCCTAATAGATAATTGCATTTTTGAGGGTCTCAACATGCTCGAAAAATCACGAAATTTTGTAAACTTATAAAGCCGGTCACACGTTTTACTATGATATAGGGTTTACAGATGGGCATGGCAAAATGGCATTCTAGCGCCACCTAGAAAATTTCAATGAAGCAGCCCTCGCAGCGTGTTTAACCTATATGTACAAAATTCGGTGTCCATTTAGATTATGCCAAGCCCTAAAAAAAAGTCTCATGGTGCCATGACCAAGACTCAACAGGAAGTCCGCCATTTTTAATTGAAATTGCAACTTTTTTTGATTTTTCGCCATTCACAGGCGTCGTACTTGAACAAACTCCTCCTAGAGATTTTATCCGATCAACTTAAAATTTGGCGTATGACATCTAAAGACCTTGCCGATGTTAAATTGCGAAGCTTTTTTGGATTCATCGAACAATGTATCCGTGGCGTTGGGCCAAATACGATGTTCCGCCATGAAACAGGAAGTTGGTTTTACTCCCACATACTCTGTGAGATTTGCCTGAAACTTTACAAGCTTGATAAAAGTGTCCTCTTAAGTATACATATATGATGATATTAGATTGGGAGTGGCTAGGTGGCTCCACAGCGCCCACTAGAAACGGCCATGTTAAGATAAAAGTGCTTGAATGTTCATGAAATTTGGTCTGATTCTTGCATTTGTGATGCTGCGTTATGGCAATTTTTTTTAAATTTTTTGGCCAAACAGGAAGTGAGCTATGAGCCATTTCCTGCGTTTTTCCAAATTTTACGCACACACGTTTAAAGGCCTTAGAATACTCAAAATGTTGCAAAAAGTATAATTGTCTTATCGTTATCAATTTGATATATCAATTGGCACTAAATATGTCATAATGGCTCTATAGCGCCCCCAATCAAATTTTTAAAAGAAATGTCGTTTTGAGGATCTCACCATGCCAGAAAACTCACAAAATTTTGTACACCTATAAAGCTAATCATTCGTATTATTATGATAAAAAAACTTTCAGAAAGGTGTGGCAAAATGGCAATATAGCGCCCCCTGGAAAATTTCAATGAAGCAGCCCTCGCATCGAGGTAAATCTACATGTACGAAATTCGGTGGACATGTGATTTATGCTGAGACCTAAAAAAAAAGTCCTTGGTGCCATGACCTAGACTCAACAGGAAGTCTGCCATTTTTAATTGAAATTTCAACTTTTAAAAATTTTTTGTCAGTAACCGGCGTCGTACGTTAACGAAATATTCCTAGAGATTTTATCCGATCAACTTAAAATTTGGTAAGTGACATCGTAAGACCTGTCCGATATTAAATTGCGAAGGTTTTTTGGATATATCGAACGATGTATCTATAACCTCGCGGCGAATTTTGATGTTTCGCCATGACACAGGAAGTTGATTTTACTCACACATACTTTGTGAGATTTGCCCGAAACTTTGCAGGCTTGATAACGGTCTCCTTCCAAGTATAAATATATGCTGATATTAGATCAGGTGTGGCCAGGTGGCTCCACAGCGCCCTTTAGCCACAGCCATGTTCAGATAAATGTGCTTGAATGTTCATGAAATTTGGCGTAATCGTTGAATTTCTCATGCAAGGATATGCAAATTTATTAGAAATTTCTTGGCCAAACAGGAAGTGAGCTAGGGGCCATTTCCTATGTTTTTTCAAAATTTTACGAACACACGTTTAAAGTCCTTCGGATATTCCAAAACTTGCAAAATATTGCCCAAATTGTCAGTGTCTTATGATCTTTGACTTGATATCTCAATTGCCAATTAATATTGCACAATGCCTCTGTAGCGCCCCCTAAACTTTTTTTTAAACTAATTGCCTCTTTGAGGGTCTCAACATGCTTGAAAATTTACAAAAATCAACACACTCATGGAGCCCGGTATTACGATAACTATGGTGTAGGTTTTGCATGCAGGCATGTCCAAATGGTATTCTAGGGCCCTCCAGAAATTTCAACAAACCAGTTCTCATAGTTCAGTTCACCAACATGAACAAAATTTGGTGGAGTCATGAAACGTGCCAAGACTTGTGAAAAAATTATATCGTGCCATGACCCGAACCCAACAGGAAGTGCATTATTTTGAATTAAAATTTCAACTTTTTTTCATGAACAGGTGTCATACTTTAACGTGATACACCTATTGATTTCAGCAGTGGTGTTTGCACTCCCCTCAGGAAAACGCATTGAAACAGTCGAGCAGTGTCCAATGGCTGTGAATGGACACCTGCACCCATCAACATCTCGCCGCCACCCCAACGTGCTTGAGGGGTGCAAGGGCCCTTTCAACGCCGCTTGCAGCTTTAATTATTATTATTATTATTCCTCCGACATGACAAGGGCCAATTTCGCCCCTTTCTCGAACTTGAAAACGCTTGTAACTTTCTACATTCATCCGGCCACATCCGAAATTCGATATTTTTAGGTGCCCGTTCATGGTCGAAAAAAGCCCCCTAAACATGTTTCAAAATTTCCATAGGGAAATTCGGTTACTTTCTCGTAGGCAGACAAAATTCAGTAAACATGTGTATCATATCCAGACATACAAAAAATTTCATTGCAGCCACGCCTTAAACCCAACAGGAAGTCGGCCATTTTGAATTGAATTTTTGAAATTTAAAACGAACGAGTTTCACAATGCTCTCGCCCCCATATACTTGATCGTAGCAACTTCAAACTTGCTGGACATGATGCAGATCGACTTCAAATTTGGTAGAGATCATCTCGACACCAAGCTGATCAAACGTTGTGCTCTGCATGTTTGTAGCTCAAAGGGCATGGCTGTTAGGGCGTGACAAAGTTTGGCGACTCAATGAAAAAATTTCACAATGCTCTCACGCCCATATACTTGATCGTAGCAGGTTCAAACTTGCTGGACATGATGATGTCTCTGCCCTGAACGTCCGCATTTCATAACTTTTCACTTTATTAAGAGCGCCCCCCGGTGGTAACAGGAAGTGATCAGTTTTTACTTTGAAAACAAACTTTTCCTAGAGATTTAGCACGATCGACTTCATATTTGGTACAGATCATCTAGAGACCATGCTGATCAAAAGTTGTGCTCTCCATGTCAGTAGGTCAATGTGCATGGCCACTATGCCGTCCCCATTTCAGATGCTTTGCCATGCATATTCGAGCAGCTCTCCCTCCCTCATACTTCATCCAAACGGCTTCAAAATTTCTGTACATGATAAGATCCCCGCTCTGAACGCCTCCATTTGCTCATAGGCAATCTCGCTCATGGCGCCCCCTTTTGGAAACAGGAAATGCCATATTTCACATTGACATTGGCCGATTTGCTCTAAACTTGACATTTGTGCTGAGGGTCTGCCCCTGAATGAACCTGCCCACGTTTGGTTCCGTTACGAGCGCCCCCGGTGTTTGAACTATCAACTTATCATATCTCCTTCGTGCTTTGTCCGATTGGCTCGAAACTTTATCACAGGTTGGTGCCTGTACTTGAGCTGTCCAATGGTTGTGAATGCACACCTGCACCCATCAGGATCTCACGATTAGCCACAACGTGCACAAGGGTGCGAGGGCCCGTTCATCGCTGCTTGCAGCTTTAATTAGGGCCCGAGCCGAATGCGAGTCGTCTGCGGAGGACGCTATTGAAATCGTGCTGTTTATTAGGGCCCGAGCCGACTGCAAGTCGTCTGCGGAGGGCCCTATTGAAATCGCGCTGTTTATTATTATTATTAGGGCCCGAGCCGACTGCAAGTCGTCTGTGGAGGGCCCTATTGAAATCGCGCTGTTTATTATTATTATTATTATTATTAGGGCCCGAGCCGACTGCAAGTCGTCTGCGGAGGGCCCAATTGAAATCGCGCTGTTTTATTATTATTATTATTATTATTATTAGGGCCCGAGCCGACTGCAAGTCGTCTGCGGAGGGCCCTATTGTAATCGCGCTGTTTTTTATTATTTTTTTTTTTTATTTATTATTATTATTATTATTATTAGGGCCCGAGCCGACTGCAAGTCGTCTGCGGAGGGCCCTATTGAAATCGCGCTGTTTATTATTATTATTATTATTATTATTATTATTAGGGCCCGAGCCGACTGCAAGTCGATCTGCGGAGGGCCCTCGAAAATCGCGCTGTTGTTTATTATTATTTTTTTTTTTTTATTTTTTTTTATTTATTATTATTATTATTCTTCCGACATTTCAAAGGCCAATTTCGCCCCTTTCCCAAAGGTGGAAACGCGTCTAACTTTCCACATTCGTCCGGCCGGATCCGAAATTCGATATTTTTAGGTGATTGTTCATGGTCGACGCAAAATGCCAAAATAGCGCCCCCTAAACACGTTTCAAAATTCCCATAGGGAAATTTGGTTACTTTCTCGTTGGCGGATGAAATTCGGTACACCGATGTATCATACCCAGACATACAAAAAATTTCATTAGAGCCACGCCCTAAACCCAACAGGAAGTCGGCCATTTTGATTTGAATTTTTGAATTTTAAAACGAACTCCTTCTAGGGATTTTGTCCGATCGACTTCAAATTTGGTGGAGATCATCTAGAGACCAAGCTGATCAAAAGTTGTGCTCTGCATGTCTGTAGGTCATAGGGCGTGGCTGCAAGGGCGTGACAAAATTTGGCGACTCGACAAAAAAATTTCAAAATGCTGTCTCGCCCTTATACTTGATCTTAGCAGCTTCAAACTTGCTGGACATGATGATGTCTCCACCCTGAACGTCCCCATATCATAACTTTTCACTTTACTAATAGCGCCCCCCGGTGGTAACAGGAAGTGACCAGATTTTACTTTGAAAGCGATCTCCTCCTAGGGATTTTGCCCGATCGACTTCAAATTTGGTCGACATCATCTAGAGAGCAAGCTGATCAAAAGCTGTGCTCTGCATTTCTGTAGGTCAAAGGGCGTGGCTGCTAGGGCAGGACAAATTTTGGCTGCTCGTCAAAAAAATTTCAAAATGCTCTCAAGCCAACATACTTGATCGTAGCAGCTTCACACTTGCTGGAGATGATGATGGCTCCACCCTGAACGTCACGATATGATAACTTCCCACTTTACTAATAGCGCCCCCGGTGGTAACAGGAAGTGACCAGTTCGGTTACTTTGTCGTAGGCAGACGAAATTCGATACACATGTGTATCACACCCAGACATACAAAAAAGTAATTGGAGCCACGCCCTTAACCAAACAGGAAGTCGGCTATTTTGATTTGAATTTTTGAATTTTAAAACGAACTCCTCCTAGGGTTTTTGACCGATTGACTTCAAATTTGGTACAGATCATCTAGAGACCAAGCTGATGAAAAGTTGTGCTCTGCGTGTCTGTAGGGCAAAGGGCGTGGCTGCTAGGGCGTGACAAAATTTGGCGACTCACCAAAAAAATTTCAAAATGCTGTCACGCCAACATACTTGACCGTAGAAGCTTCAATCGTGCTGGACATGATGAGTGCTCTGCCCTGAACGTCAGGATATCAGAACTTCCCACTTTATTAATAGTGCCCCCTGGTGATAACAGGAAGTGTCCATTTTTTATTTTAACATGTACTCATGACACATAGTTGAACCCATCAACTTCATTCCACTTCTAAAACATGCAGAACAAGTTGGTGAAGCTACTTTATGAATGCTGTGAAGCTACAAGTAATGGCCTTCCTGTGGCAACGCGGCGAAGATGGATCCCTTGCCATGAAAATACGTTTGTGTTTTTGATGTCTTTACTGAACTCGTATCATCAGAAAAATTGATACACAGGTCAAGGATGGCAAGCTCTTAAATCTGATAGGGGCCTCGCCTATGGGGGGAGCAAAATGTCTCCATAGCGCCCCTTTGTGGAAACAGGAAATGCCATATTTTACATTGACGTTGGCCGATTTGCTCGAAACTTCACATTTGTGCTAAGGGTCTGCCCCTGAATGCAGCTGCACACATTTGGTTACGCACCGAGCACCCCCTTGTGGATGAACTATCAATCTGTCATAACTCTGTGCTTTGTCCAATTCGCTCGAATCTTCATCACAGGTTGGTGCCTGTACTTGGGCTGTCCTATAGTCGTGAGTGCACACCTGCACCCATCAGGATCTCACCACCACCCCCAACATGCACAAGGGTGCGAGGGCCCGTTCAACGCTGCTTGCAGCTATAATTAGGGCCCGAGCCGACCGCAAGTCGTCTGCGGAGGGCCCTATTGAAATCGCGCTGTTTATTATTATTATTATTATTATTATTTATTATTCTTCCGACATTTCAAAGGCCAATTTCGCCCCTTTCCCAATTGTGAAAACGCTTGTAACTTTCCAAATTTGTCTGGCCGGATCCGAAATTCGATATTTTTGGGGGCTCTCACATGTTCTGCCCCAAATGCCAAAATAGCGCCCCCTAAACACGTTTCAAAATTCCCATAGGGAAATTCGGTTACTTTCTCGTAGGCAGCTGAAATTCAGTACACATATGTATCATACCCAGACATACAAAAAATTTCATCGGAGCCACGCCCTAAACCCAACAGGAAGTCGGCCATTTTGATTTGAAGTTTTGAATTTTTAAACGAACTCCTCCAAGGGATTTTGCCCGATCGACTTCAGATTTGGTCCAGATCATCTAGAGACCAAGCTGATGAAAAGTTGTGCTCTGCATGCCTGCAGGTCAAAGGGCGTGGCAGCTAGGGCGTGACAAAATTTGGAAACTCGACAAAAAAATTTCTAAATGCTCTCACGCCCATATACTTGATCTCAGCAGATTCAAACTTGCTGGATATGATGATATCTCCGCCCTGAACGTCCCCATATCATAACTTTCCACTTTACTAGTTGCGCCCCCCGGTGGCAACAGGAAGTGACCAGTCTTTACTTTGATAACGAACTCCTCCTTGGGATTTTGCCTGATCAACTTCAAATTTGGTCCAGATAATCTAGAGAGCAAGCAGATCAAAAGTTGCGCTCTGCATGTCTGCTCGTCAAAGGGCGTGGCTGCTAGGGCAGGACAAAGTTTGGCGACTCGCTAAAAAAATTTTAAAATGCTCTCATGCCAACATACTTCAAACTTGCTGGAAATGATGAGGGCTCCGCCCTGAACGTCAGGATATCATAATTACCCACTTTACTAATAGCGCCCCCCGGTGGGAACAGAAAGTGAGTAGGGCGGTTACTTTGTCATAGGCAGACGAAATTCGAGACAAATATGTATCATAACCAGGCATACAAAGAACTCATTGGAGCCCCGCCCTAAACCAAACAGGAAGTCGGCCATTTTGATTTGAATTTTTGAATTTTAAAATGAACTCCTCCTAGGGTTTTGGACCGATTGACTTCAAATTTGGTACACATCATCTACAGACCAAGCTGATCAAAATTTGTGCTCTGCATTTCTGTCAGTTAAAGGGCGTGGCTGCTAGGGCGTGACAAAATTTGGCGACTCGCCAAAAAAATTTCAAAATGCTCTCACGCCAACATACTTGATTGTAGAAGGTTCAAACTTGCTGGAGATGATGATGGCTCCGCCCTGAACGTGAATAACTTCCCACTTTACTGATAGCACCCCCCTGTGGTAACAGGAAGTGACCAGTTCGATTACTTTGTCGTAGGCATACGAAATTCAATAAACATAAGTATCATACCCAGACAAACAAAAAACCACATTGGAGCCATGCCCTAAACCCAACAGGAAGTCGGCCTTTCTGATTTGAATTTTTGAATTTTAAAACAAACTCTTCCTAGGGTTTTGGACCAATTGACTTCAAATTTGGTACACATCATCTACAGACCAAGCTGATGAAAAGTTGTGCTCTGCATGTCTGTCGGTCAAAGGCCGTGGCTGCTAGGGCGTGACAAGATTTAGCGACTCCCCAAAAAAATTTCAAAATGCTCTCACGCCAACATATTTGATTGTAGAAGGTTCAAACTTGCTGGAGATAATGATGGCTCCGCCCTAAACGTAATGATTTAATAACTTCCCACTTTACTGATAGCGCCCCCCTGTGGTAACAGGAAGTGACCAGTTCGATTACTTTGTCGTAGGCATACGAAATTCGATAAACATAAGTATCATACCCAGACATACAAAAAACCTCATTGGAGCCACGCCCTAAACCCAACAGGAAGTCGGCCATTTTGATTTGAATTTTTCAATTTTTAAACAAACTCCTCCTAGGGTTTTCAACTGATTGACTTCAAATTTGGGATACATCATCTACAGACCAAGCTGATCAAAAGTTGTGCTCTGCATGTCTGTCGGTCAAAGGGCGTGGCTGCAAGGCCGTGACAAAAATTGGCGACTCGCCAAAAAAAATTTCAAAATGCTCTCACGCCAACATACTTGACCACAGAAGCTTCATACTTGCTGGAAATGATGATGGCTCCGCCCTGAACGTCATGATATAATAACTTCCCACTTTACTAATAGCGCCCCCTGGTGGAAACAGGAAGTGACCGTATTTTACTTTAACATGTACTGATGACACATAGTTGAACCCATCAACTTCATTCCACTTCTAAAACATGCAGAACAAGTTGGTGAAGCTACATTTTGAATGCTGTGAAGCTACAAGTAATGGCGTTCGTGTGGCAAGGTGGCGAAAATGGATCCCTTGCCATGAAAATACGATTGTGTTATTGCTGTCCTTACTGAACTCGTATCATCATAAAAATTGATCCACAGGTCAAGGATGGCAAGTTGTTAAATCTGATAGGGGCCTCGCCCATGGGGGGAGCAAAATGTTTCTATAGCGCAGCCTTGTGGAAACAGGAAATGCCATATTTTACATTGACATTGGCCGATTTGCTCGAAACTTTGCATTTGTGCTGACGGTGTGTCCCTTAATGCACCTGCCCACATTTGGTTATGCTCAGAGCGCTCCGATTCGCTCGAAACTTTATCACAGGTTGGTGCCTGTACTTGACCTGTCCACTGGTCATGAGTGCACACCTGCACCCGTCAGGATCTCACCACTACCCTCAACGTGCACAAGGGTGCGAGGGCCCGTTCAACGCTGCTTGCAGCTTTAATTATTATTATTATTATTCTTCCGACATTTCAAAGGCCAATTTCGCCCCTTTCCCAATGGTGAAAACGCGTCTAACTTTCCACATTCGTCCGGCCGGATCCGAAATTCGATAAATTTGGGTGGTTGTTCATGGTTTACGCAAAATGCCAAAATAGCGCCCCCTAAACACGTTTCAAAATTCCCATAGGGAAATTTGGTTACTTTCTCGTTGGCAGATGAAATTCAGTACACCTATCTAACATAGCCAGACATACAAAAAATTTCATTGGAGCCACGCCCTAAACCCAACAGGAAGTCGACCATTTTGATTTGAATTTTTGAATTTTAAAACAAACTCCTCCTAGGGAATTTGTCCGATCGACTTCAAATTTGGTGGAGATCATCTAGAGACCAAGCTGATCAAAAGTTGTGCTCTGCATATCTGTTTGTCAAAGGGCGTGGCTGCTAGGGAGTGTCAAAATTTGGTGACTCGACAAAAAAATTTCAAAATGCTCTCTCGCCCATATACTTGATCTTAGCAGCTTCAAACTTGCTGGACATGATGATGTCTCCGCCCTGAACGTCCACATATCATAACTTTTCACTTTACTAATAGCGCCTGCTGGTGGTAACAGGAAGTGACCAGATTTAACTTTGAAAACGAACTCCTCCTTGGGATTTTGCCCGATCGACTTCAAATTTGGTCGACATCATCTAGAGAGCAAGCTGATCAAAAGTTATGCTCTGCATGTCTGTAGGTCAAAGGGCGTGGCTGCTAGGGCGGGACAAATTTTGGCTACACGCCAAAAAAATTTCAAAATGCTCTCACGCCAACATACTTGATCGGAGCAGCTTCAAGCTTGCTGGAAATGATGATGGCTCCGCCCTGAACGTCAGGATATAATAACTTCCCACTTTTCTAATAGCGCCCCCCGGTGGTAACAGGAAGTATCCAATTTGGTTACTTTGTCGCAGGCAGACGAAATTCAATACATATGTGTACCATACCCAGACATACAAAAAACTAATTGGAGCCACACCCTAAACCCAACAGGAAGTCGGCCATTTTGATTTGAATTTTTGAATTTTAAAACAAACTCCTCCTAGGGTTTTCGACCGATTGACTTCAAATTTGGTAGAGATCATCTAGAGACCAAGCTGATGAAAAGTTGTGCTCTACATGTCTGTAGGTCAAAGGGCGTGGCTGCTAGGGCGTGACAAATATTGGCGACCCGCCAAAAAAATTTCAAAATGCTCTCACACCAACATACTTGATCATAGCAGCTTCAAACTTGCTGGAAATGATGAGTGCTCCGCCCTGAACGTCAGGATATCATAACTTCCCACTTTACTAATAGCGCCCCCTGGTGATAACTGGAAGTGTCCATTTATTACTTTAAAATGTACTGATGGCACATAGTTGAACCCATCAACTTCATTCCACTTTTAAAACATGCAGAACAAGTTGGTGAAGCTACTTTATGAATGCTGTGAAGCTACAAGTAATGGCGTTCCTGTGGCAGCGCGGCGAAGATGGATCCCTTGCCATGAAAATACGTTTGTGTTTTTGATGTCTTTACTGAACTTGTATCATCAGAAAAATTGATACACAGGTCAAGGATGGCAAGCTCTTAAATCTGATAGGGGCCTCGCCTATTGGGGGAGCAAAATGTCTCCATATCGCCCCCTTGTGGAAACAGGAAATGCCATATTTTACATTGACATTGGCCGATTTGCTGGAAACTTCACATTTGTGCTAAGGGTCTGCCCCTGAATGCAGCTGCACACATTTGGTAACGCACTGAGCACCCCCTGGTGGATGAACTATCAATCTGTCATAACTCCTTTGTGCTTTGTCCGATTTGCTCGAATCTTCATCACAGGTTGGTGCCTGTACTTGGGCTGTCCTATAGTCGTGAGTGCACACCTGCACCCATCAGGATCTCACCACCACCCCCTCCATGCACAAGGGTGCGAGGGCCAGTTCAACGCTGCTTGCAGCTGTAATTAGGGCCCGAGCGACGACTGCAAGTCGTCCGCGGAGGACCCTATTGAAATCGTGCTGTTTATTATTATTATTATTATTATTCCTCCGACATTTCAAGGGCCAATTTCGCCACTTTCTCAAATTTGAAAATGCTTGTAACTTTCCACATTCGTGCGGCCTCATCCGAAATTCGATATTTTTGTGCGCTCGTTCATGGTCGACGCAAAATGTCAAAATAGCGCCCCCTAAACACGTTTCAAAATTCCCATAGGGAAATTCGGTTACTTTCTTGTAAGCAGAGAAAATTCAGGAAACATGTGTATCATACCAAGACATACAAAAAATTTCATCGCAGCCACGCCCTAAACCCAACAGGAAGTCGGCCATTTTGATTTGAATTTTTGAATTTTAAAACGAACTCCTCCCAGGGTTTTCGACCGATTGAACTCAAATTTGGTACAGATCATCTAGAGACCAAGCTGATGAAAAGCTGTGCTCTGCATGTCTGTCGGTGTAAGGGCGTGGCTGCTAGTGCGTGATAAAGTTTGGCGACTCGACAAAAAAATTTCAAAATGCTCTCACGCCCATATACTTGGTCTTAGCAGCTTCAAACTTGCTGGATACGATGACTTTTCTGCCCTGAACGTCCCTATGTCAAAACTTTTCACTTTATTAATAGCGCCCCCTGGTGGCAACAGGAAGTGACCAGATTTTAATTTGAAAACGAACTCTTCCTAGGGATTTTGCCCGATCGACTTCAAATTTGGTCGAGATCATCTAGAGACCAAGCTGATCAAAAGCTGTGCTCTGCATGTCTGTAGGTCAAAGGGCGTGGCTGCGAGGGTGGGACAAATTTTGGCTACTCGCCAAAAGAATTTCAAAATGCTCTCACGCCAACATACTTGACCGTAGCAGCTTCAAACTTGCTGGAAATGATGATGGATCCGCCCTGAACGTCATGATATAATAACTTCCCACTTTACTAATAGCGCCCCCCTGTGGTAACAGGAAGGATCCAATTTGGTTACTTTGTCGTAGGCAGACGGAATTCAATTCATTTGTTTGCCATACCCAGACATACAAAAAACTCATTGGAGCCACGCCCTTAACCCAACAGGAAGTCGGCCATTTTGATTTGAATTTTTGAATTTTAAAACGAACTCCTCCAAGGGTTTTCGACCGATTGACTTCAAATTTGGTAGAGATCATCTAGATACCAAGCTGATGAAAAATTGTGCTCTGCATGTCTGTAGGTCAAAGGGCGTGGCTGCTAGAGCGTGACTAAAAATTGGCGACCCGCCAAAAACATTTCAAAATGCTCTCACACCAACATACTTGATCATAGCAGCTTCAAACTTGCTGGAGATGATGACGGCTCTGCCCTGTACGTCACAATGTAATAACTTCCCACTTTACTAATAGCGCCTCCTGGTGGTAACAGGAAGTGACCAGTTTGGTTACTTTGTCGTAGGTAGAAGAAATTCGATACACATATGTATCACACCCAGACACACAAAAAACTCATTGGAGCCACACCCTAAACCCAACAGGAAGTCGGCCATTTTGATTTGAATTTTTCAATTTTAAAACGAACTCCTCCTAGGGTTTTTGACCGATTGACTTCAAATTTGGTACAGATCATCTAGAGACCAAGCTGATGAAAAGTTGTGCTCTGCGTGTCTGTAGGGCAAAGGGCGTGGCAACTAGGGCGTGACAAAGTTTGGCGACTCACCAAAAAAATTTCAAAATGCTCTCACGCCAACATACTTGACCGTAGAAGCTTCAATCGTGCTGGACATGATGAGTGCTCCGCCCTGAACTTCAGGATCTCATAACTTCCCACTTTACTAATAGCGCCCCCTGGTGATAACAGGAAGTGTCCATTTTTTACTTTAACATGTACTGATGACACATAGTTGAACCCATCAACTTCATTCCACTTCTAAAACATGCAGAACAATTTGGTGAAGCTACATTATGAATGCTGTGAAGCTACGAGTAATGGCGTTCGAGTGGCAACGCAGCGAATATGGATCCCTTGCCATAAAAATACGTTTGTGTTTTTGATGTCTTTGCTGAACTCGTATCATCAGAAAAAATGATACACAGGTCAAGGATGGCAAGCTCTTAAATCTGATAGGGGCCTCGCCTATGGGGGGAGCAACATGTCTTTATAGCGCACCCTTGTGGAAACAGAAAATGCCATATTTTACATTGACATTGGCCGATTTGCTGGAAACTTCACATTTTTGCTAAGGGTCTGCCCCTGAATGCAGCTGCACACATTTGGTTACGCACCGAGCACCCCCTGGTGGATGAACTATCAATCTGTCATTCCACCTTTGTGCTTTGTCCGATTTGCTCGAATCTTCATCACAGGTTGGTGCCTGAACTTGGGCTGTCCTATAGTCGTGAGTGCACACCTGTACCCATCAGGATCTCACCACCACCCCCTACATGCACAAGGGTGCGAGGGCCCGTTCAACGCTGCTTGCAGCTTTAATTACGGGCCCGAGCACTCACGGTGCGAGGACCGTATTGTATCTGTAGTGATTATTATTATTATTATTATCATTATTGCACTTTACAGGGCTTTTTGGGGGCTGTAACGTGTTTCAATTCGAACAAAAATGTGGCTGAAAAATCAGGCCTGGTGTAAATTCTATGATTTTATTGGTTTCGCCAGTGGGCGGGGCAAAATGGCTCCACAGCGCCCCCTAGAAAAATTTAAAAATTCATGAAAAATCTGTGGTTTGCCCGATTATGCTGAAATTTGGTAGGCATGTAGAGCTTGCCAAGACAAATGGATTTGCCATTTGGGATGTTTTTGTCCAATGCACAGGAAGACCGCTAGGTGCCGTTGAAAATTAAAAAATTAGGCCATTTTTGCCGATTTCAGGCATCGGAATTTAACGAACTCCTCCTTGGGGTTTTGCCGGATTCTCATGAAAATCACTGTGTTTACTCTTGACCCCTTGAAGATCAAAAGTTATTAAAATCATCTCGGTTGGAGTCAAGGTGTGGGCGTGGCAGGGCCGCCATTTTAAGCGTTTTGCAATGAAATTTCAAATGCTTATAACTTCAGTGATATTTGTCCGACGTGCACCAAACCTCAGGATTATTATAAGAGTCCCACCCTGAAACCACTCAAATGGTCATATTCAGACATACTGACAGCGCCCCCTCCTGGAGACAGGAAATGACAAAAATGGGGCATGTGTCATACTTTTGTGAACTCCTCCTACAGATTTCATCTGAATGTCATGAAAACGGGCGTGGACACTCTTGAGTCCTGTGACATGAAAAGTTATTAAAATCTTCTTGTTCGGATTAACCCTGTGGGCGTAATGGGGCGGCCATTATTAGCATCTTGCCGTGAACATTGATTCCCTAATAAATTTAGGTAAACTTTGTTCTTTACATACCAAACTTCACAAGCTGTTCAGTTTCCATAGACAATTACTAATTGTATTGGTTTTGCAAGTGGGCGGGGCCAACTGCCTCGCTAGCGCCCTCTAAACTGCAGCCTCAAGGCCTTCCTGCACGTACACTGATGAAAGTTGCTGGACATATGTATCACACCCACGTCTACAAAAAAGTCACTTGACACCATAGGCTAAAGTCAACAGGAAGTCGGCCATTTTTAATTGAACGGCCATTTTTGGCGATTTGCACGTTGCGTACTTTAACGAACTCCTCCTAGGGATTTTGTCCGATTCTCATGAAAATCGCTGTGTGTACTCTTGACCCCTTGAAGAGCAAAATTTATTAAATTCATTTCGGTATGAGTCATGGTGTGGGTGTGGCAGGGCCGCCATTTTAAGCGATTCGCCATGAAAATTCAAATGCTTATGGCTTCAGTGTAAATTGTCCGACATGCACCAAACTTTATGCATATCATAAGAGTCCCACCCTGAAGCCATTCACATGGTCATATTTAGCCGTACTGACAGCGCCCCCTCCTGGTGACAGGAAATTAGCAAAATTGTGCATGTGTCATACTTTTGCGAACTTCTCCTGCAGATTTCATCTGAATGTCACGAAAACGGGTTTGGACACTCTTGAGCCCTGTGACATGAAAACTTATCAAAATCTCTTGTTGTCAATTAACAGTGTGGGTGTGACGGGTTGGACATTTTGAGCATCTTTCCGTGACAGGCGAAAGTGACAGGTCTGAAGAACATTTAAATGCAATTCCTGCGACAGACCTATGCAACTTTACCTCCAGTTGGCGAGCGCAGGGATTGGCGGTGGCTCGTTCTCGGCGGTGCATCGGTGTGCGAGGGGGCCGCATAACGCCCGCTGCGGCTTTAATTATTATTATTATTCTTATTATTATTATTCTTCCACTTTACAGGGCTTTTTGGGGGCTTTAACGTGTTTCAATTCGAACAATAATGTGGCTGAAAAATCAGGCCTGGTGAAAATTCTATGATTTTATTTGTTTCGCCAGTTGGCGGGGCAAAATGGCTCCACAGTGCCCCCTAGAAAAATTTAAAAATTCATGAAAAATCATTGGTGTGCCCGATTGTGTTGAAATTTGGTATGCATGTAGAGCTTGACAAGCCAAACGGTTTTGCCCTTGCGACGTTTTTGTCCAATGCACAGGATGCCCGCTAGGTAGCGTTGAAAATACAAAATAAGGCAATTTTTGCCGATTTCAGGCATCGGAATTTAACGAACTCCTCCTAGGGGTTTTCCCGGATTCTCATGAAAATCGCTGTGTTTACTCTTGACCCCTTGAAGATCAAAAGTTATTAAAATCATCTCGGTTGGAGTCACGGTGTGGGCGTGGCACGGCCACCATTTTAAGCATTTTGCCATGAAATTTCAAATGCTTATAACTTCAGTAATATTTGTCCGACCTGCACCAAACGTCAGTTGTATTATAAGAGTCCCGCCCTGAAACCAGTCAAATGGTCATATTCAGCCATACTGACAGCGCCCCTTCCTGGCGACAGGAAATGACAAAAATTGGGCATGTGTCATACTTTTGCGATCTCCTCCTACAGATTTCATCTGAATGTCACTAAAACAGGCGTGGACACTCTTGAGACCTCTACCATGAAAAGTTATTAAAATCTTCTTGTTCGGATTAACCCTGTGGGCGTGATGGGGCGGCCATTTTGAGCATCTCGCCGTGAACATTGATTCCCTAATAAATTGAGGTAAACTTTGTTCTTTACATACCAAACTTCATAAGCTGGTCAGTTTCCTTAGAGAATTACTAATTGTATTGGTTTTGCAAGTGGGCGGGTCCAACTGCCTCGCTTAGCGCCCTCTAAACTGCAGCCCCAAGGCGTTCTTCCACGTCCACTGATGAAAGTCGCTGGACATATGTATCACACCCACGTCTACAAAAAAGTCTCTGACACCATAGGCTAAAGTCAACAGGAAGTCGGCCATTTTTAATTGAACGGCCATATTTGGCGATTTGCACGTTGCGTACTTTAACGAACTCCACCTAGGGATTTTGTCTGATTCTCATGAAAATCGCTGTGTGTACTCTTGACCCCTTGAAGATCAAAAGTTATTAAATTCATTTCTTTGGGAGTCACGATGTGGGCGTGGCAGGGCCGCCATTTTAAGCAATTCACAATGAAAATTCAAATGCTCATAACTTCAGTGTACATTGTCCAACATGCACCAATCTTTATTTATATGATAAGAGTCTTGCGCTGAAGCAAATTACTTTGTCCTATTCAGCCATACTGACAGCGCCCCCTCCTGGCGACAGGAAATGTCCAATATTGGGCATGTGTCATACTTCTGCAAACTCCTCCAACAGATTTCATCTGAATTAAACGAAAACGGGCGTGGACACTCGCGAGAATCGTGACATGAAAAGTTATTTAAATCTTATTGTTTGGATTAACCCTGCATGCGTGACAGGGCGGCCATTTTGAGCATCTCAGTGTGAACAAAAATTCCCTAATAAATTTAGTAAAACCTTGTTCATTACACAACAAACTTCACATACTGGTCAGTTTCCATAGTAATTTATGAATTGTATCGGTTTCGCAAGTGGGCAGGGCCAACTGCCTCTATATCGCCTCCTCAACTGCAGTCCCAAGGCACTCTTCCACATTCACTGATGAAAATTGGTGGGCATATCTAGCACACCCGCATCTACAAAAAAGTCTCTTGATACCATAGGCTAAACCCAACAGGAAATTGGCCATTTTGAATTGAACAGCCATTTTCGGCGATTTGCACGTTGCGTTCTTTTGCGATCTCCTACTAGGGATTTTTTCGGATTTTCATGAAAACCGCTGTGTGTAGTCTTGACCCCTTGAAGAGCAAAATTTATTAAATTCATTTCGGTGGGAGTCATGGTGTGGGCATGGCAGGGCCGCTATTTTAAGCGATTCGCCATGAAAATTCAAATGCTTATGACTTCAGTGTACATCGTCCGACATGCACCAAACTTTATGCATATCATAAGAGTCCCGCCCTGAAGCCATTCACATGGTCAAATTTAGCCATACTGACAGCGCCCCCTCCTGGCGACAGGAAATTACCAAAATAGTGCACGTGTCATACTTTTGCGAACTTCTCCTGCAGATTTCATCTGAATGTCACGAAAAAGGGTGTGGACACTCTTGAGCCCTGTGACATGAAAACTTATCAAAATCTCTTGTTGTCAATTAAAGGTGTGGGTGTGACGGGGCGGCCATTTTGAGCATCTTTCCGTGACAGGCAACAGTGACAGGTCTGAAGAACATTTACATGCAATTCCTGCGACAGACCCAAGTAACGTTACCTCCAGTCGGCGAGCGCAGGGATTGGCGGTCGCTCGTTCTCGGCTGTGCATCGGTGTGCGAGGGCCCGTACAACGCCGCTTGCGGCTTTAATTATTATTATTATTATTATTTATTATTCTTCCGACATTTCAACGGCCAATTTCGCCCCTTTCCCAATAGTGAAAACGCATATTACTTTCCAGATTCGTTCGGCCGGATCTGAAATTTGATATTTTTGGGCGTTGTCACACGTCGGACCCCAAATGCCGAAATAGCGCCCCCTAAACACGTTTCAAAATTCCCATAGGGAAATTCGGTTACTTTGTCAGAGGCAGACGAAATTCGGTAGACCTATGTAGCATACCCAGACATACAAAAAACTTCATTGGTGCCACGCCCTAAACCCAACAGGAAGTCGGCCATTTTGATTTGAATTTTTTAATTTGAAAACGAACTCCTCCTAGGGACTTTGCCCGATCGACTTCAAATTTGGAGGAGATCATCTAGAGATCAAGTTGATCAAAAGTTGTGCTCTGCATGTCTGTCGGTAAATGGGCATGGCTGCTAGGGCGTGACAAAGTTTGGCAACTCGACAAAAAAATTTCTAAATGCTCTCACGTCCACATACTTGATCATTGCAGCTTCAAACTTGCTGGCCACGATGAGGTCTCGGCTTTGAACATCCCCATGTCATAAATTTACACTTTACTTATAGCGTCCCCCGGTGGTAACAGGAAGTGTCCAGTAATTACTTTGAAAACGAACTCCTCCTCGGGATTTTGCCCTATCGACTTCAAATTTGGTCCAGATCATCTAGGGACCAAGCTGATTAAAAGTTGTGCTCTGCATGTCTGTAGGTCAAAGGGCGTGGCAGCTAGGGCGTGACAAAGTTTGGCGACTCGCCAAAAAAATTTCGAAATGCTCTCACGCCAACATTCTTGATCTTTGCAGCTTCAAACTTGCTGGAAATGACGATGGCTCCGCCCTGAATGTCACAATATAATAATTTCCCACTTTACTAATCTGTAAATATTTTTGATTTGAATTTTTAAATTTGAAAACGAACTCCTCCTAGGGATTTTGCCCGATCGACTTCAAATTTGGTAAAGATCATTGAGAGACCAAGCTGATCAAAAGTTGTGCTCTGCATGTCTGTAGGTCAAAGGGCGTGGCTGCAAAGGCGTGACAAAGTTTGGCAGCTCGACAAATAAATTTCAAAATGCTCTCACGCCCACATACTTGATCTTAGCAGCTTCAAACTTGCTGGACATGATGCAGTCTCGGCCCTGAAAGTGCCCATATCATAAATTTTCACTTTACTGATAGCGCCCCCCAGTGGTAACAGGAAGTGTCCAGTAATTAATTTGAAAACTAACTCCTCCTAGGGATTTTGCGTGATCGACTTCAAGTTTGGTATAGATCATCTAGAGACCAAGCTGATGAAAAGTTGTGCTCTGCATGCCTGTCGGTCAAAGGGCGTGGCTGCTAGGGCGTGACAAATATTGGCGACTCACCAAAAAAATTTCAAAATGTTTTGATGCCAACACACTTGATCTAAGAAGCTTCAAACTTGCTGGAAATGATGATGGCTCCGCCCTGAATGTCAGGATATCATAATTTCCCACTTTAATAATAGCGACCCCCGGTGGTAACAGGAAGTGTGCACTGCGGTTACTTTGTCGTAGGCAGACAAAATTCGATATACGTATGTATCATACACAGACATGCAAAAAACTCATTCGAGCCACGCCCTAAACCCAACAGGAAGTCGGCCATTTTGATTTGAATTTTTGAAATTTAAAACGAACTCCTCCTAAGGTTTTCGACCGATTGACTTCAAATTTGGTACAGATCATTTACATACCAAGCTGATGAAAAGTTGTGCTCTGCATGTTTGTCACTCAAAGGGCGTGGCTGCTAGGGCGTGATATAAATTGGCGACTCGCTAAAAAAAATTCAACATACGCTCACGCCAACATACATGATCGTAGCAGTTTCAAACTTGCTGGAAATGATGATGGCTCCGCCCTGAACGTCACAATATCATTACTTCCCACTTTAATAATAGCGCCCCCTGGTGGTAGCAGGATGTGAGCAGTTCGGTTACGAAATTCGATACACGTATGTATCATACTCAGTCAAACAAAAAACTCATTGAAGCCATGCCCTAAACCCAACAGGAAGTTGGCCATTTTGATTTGAATGTTTAAATTTTAAAACGAACTCCTCCTAAGGTTTTCGACCGATTGACTTCAAATTTGGTAAAGGTCATCAAGATACCAAGCTGATGAAAAGTTGTGCTCTGCATGACTGTCGAGCAGAGGGCGTGGCTGCTAGGGCGTGACAAAGTTTGGCGACTTCGCCGAAAAAAATTCAAAATGCTCTCACGCCAACATACTTGATCTTAGCAGCTTCAAACTTGCTGGACATGATGAAGTCTCAGCCCTGAACATCCCCATTTCATAATTTTTCACTTTATTAATAGCGCCTCGCAGTGGTAACAGGAAGTGACCAGTTTTTACTTTGAAAACGAACTCCTCCTAGAGATTTTGCCCGATCGACTTCAAATTTGGTATTGATCATCTAGAGAGCAAGCTGATCAAAAGTTGTGCTCTGCATGTCTCTAGGTCAAAGGGCGTGGCTGTTAGGGCGTGACAAATTTTGGCTACTCGCCAACAAAATTTCAAAATGCTCTCACGCCAACATACTTGAAAGTAGCAGCTTCAAACTTGCTGGAAATGATGATGGCTCCGCCCTGAACCTCAAGATATAATAACTTCCCACTTTACTAATAGCGTCCCCCGGTGGTAACAGGAAGTGACCAGTTCGGTTACTTTGTCGTAGGCAGACAAAATTCGATACACATAACATAACATGAATGGCGAGAACAGGCCGTTCAGCCAAACTAGGCTCGCCAGTTTCTTTATACTATTGTGAATATATCGCTTCAGCTACTCAATGACTCAGTTGTATCCAGCTTTAAGTCAAGCCTGCTCTTGAAAACCCCCAAGGTCTCTGCCTCAACAATATGATCAGGCAAGCTATTCCACATTGAAATTACTCTTTGGGTGAAGAAATATTTCGGAATATCAGTGCTAAATTTTCCTTTGGTCAACTTCCATTTGTGACCCCGAGTTCTACTAACAACACTTAGTCGAAGGAATCCTACATAATTCACTTTGTTTATCCCTTTAACATATTTAAAGACCTCAATCAAATCACCCCTTAGTCTCCTTTTCCTAAGACTAACGAGATTAAAGATCTTCAGCCTCTTCTCATAGCTTTCATCTTTTATACCTGGAATTAGCTTCGTGGCTCTTCTCTGAACTTTCTCTAGAGCCTCTATATCTTTCTTAAAGTATGGTCCCCAGAACTGTACACAATACTCCAGATGTGGTCTGATTTAATGTGTTGTACAAAAGAAGCATCACCTCCTTGGATTTGTACTCAATACTTTTGGCAATGTATCCCAGCATCCGATCATTTTTTTTTAACTGCTACAGCACAATGGCTAGAGCCTGTGAGGGTTTGGTCAACAATCACTCCCAGATCTTTTTCATGTGGAGCACATTCCAGTTTTAAACCTCCCATGAAGTAATCCCGTCTAATGTTTTTATTACCTACATGTACAACTTTACATTTCGCTGCATTAAATTTCATTTGCCACATTTCTGCCCAATTCTGGATTCTATCCAAATCATCCTTAATCACTTTAGTGGACTCTAAACTATTTGCCAAACCCCCCAATTTAGTATCATCTGCAAATTTAACTAATCTGCTCTCAATATTCCTATCAAGGTCATTAATGTAGATGAGGAACAGCAGGGGTCCCAACACCGATCCCTGGGGGACGCCACTCCCCACCATACCTAGCTCAGATGAGATACCATTGACCACCACTCTTTGTGTTCTGTCCTGTAACCAGTTTTGAATCCACTCCAGAATACCTCCTGTAACTCCAATGGAGCTCATTTTAAAAATAAGTCTCTTATGCGGTACTGTATCAAATGCTTTCTGAAAATCCAAGTATATGATGTCATAAGCCCTGCTCTGGTCATAAGTCTTGGTGGCCTCTTCAAAAAATTCCAGAGGGTTTGTCAGGCATGACCTTCCCTTACGGAAACCATGTTGGCTATCCCTCAAGATACTGTTACGTTCAAGAAATAAGTCCAGCTCATCTTTCATGATAGATTCCAATATTTTGCATGCAATGCAAGTTAAACTGACTGGCCTGTAATTTCCTGGCTCAGTACGGTCCCCTTTCTTATATATTGGGATTATATTGCCCTGTTTCCAATCATTTGGTATTTCTCCAGTTTCTAAAGACCGTCTGAAGATGGCGGATAGCGGCTTAAAGATGATCTCACCAACTTCCCTGAGCACTCTAGGATATAAGCCATCAGGACCTGCCGCCTTTTCTGCCTTTAGTTTATGCAACTTGTCTAATACTTCGTTATCCCTAACCTCAATTTCCGCTAAATAATCTTGAGCATTTAACATGCCCTCTGGCCGAATAAAGACCCACTCTGAGGTAAAATTCTCAACAAAGTAACTGTTTAAGGCATCCGCAATATCCTTGTTATCATATAGCAGCGATCCATTTTTATTCTTTATGCACTGAACCTGCTCTTTGACCTTCCTTTTTCTGCTACAGTACCGAAAGAAGCGCTTAGGGTTAGTTTTTGCCCCCTCTGCAATTTGTCTTTCATACAGTCTTCTAGCATTCCTCAGCTCTTTTTTGAACACAGCCCGCATTTTACAGTATTCAGCCTTAGTGTTCTCATTGTTATCCTTTATGTACATCTTATAAAGATTCCTCTTTTCCCTCAAAATCCTACGAATACTTTTGGTCATCCACTGAGGATTCTGCTTTTTCAGCTTACTTTTGGACACCTTTGGAATGAATTTGCATTGTGAATCAAGTAAAACCCCCTTAAATCTTTCCCACATCTCATTTACAGACTCACAGTCCAGGAGTGTCTCCCATTTTATTTCACTTAGATATGAGCGCATCCTGTCAAAGTTTGCTCGCCTAAAATTGTAAATTTTTGTTTTTGAATACACCTTTTTCACTTCCCATGAAACATCAAAATTAACAGCAGAGTGATCACTTGTCCCGAGTGGCTCCAGTACCTCAACATTGCTAATTCTATCTGGGTCATTACAGAGCACTAAGTCTAAAATTGCCTTCTCTCGCATAGGTTTATTAACATACTGCACCAAAAAATTATCATTTATAACATCTAGAAATTCTTCCTCCCCCCTACCCTGTCCTTTCACCATTTCCCAATCGATACCAGGATAATTTAAGTCTCCCATAATAATAGTCCCTCCACCTCTACAAGCTTGTGTAATCCTCTTAAAAAGCATTTCATTGACTGTACTGTCCAAAGCTGGTGGTCGATAGCATACTCCTATGTTTAAACCTGTCTCGTGTTTGCCAATGAGCCTGACCCAGATATCTTCACAGGGCAAGGAATGTTCAATTTCGGGAATTTCCTGTACATGTATGTTTTCGTTCACATAGATTGCTACGCCCCCTCCTCGCCTATTACATCTATCCTTCCTAAAGAGCTTATAACCTTCTATATTATATTCATCTCCATCCTCTTCACTAAGCCATGTCTCTGTAATCCCAACTACATCATAGCCCTCACTAATCATAACGGCCTCAAGCTCTGGAAATTTACTTTTTATGCTTCTTGCATTTAAATAAAAACATTTCAGGTTATTACTAATGCTCTTCCCCTTGATTTCCCCATGCGGCCGCTGCTTCAAGCCCCCCACTACACTTTTGTTGCTTTAAAAGTATATCATCAATAGTGCATGTAACGCCGTCAGCTTCCATCAGGGCAGTCTGCATTTCCCTATGTGTAACACTCACTAACCTCCCTGCCCCCCAAGTCCCCAGTTTAAATAATCCTGTGCTACCCTCAACATACACTGACCCAGTGCAAAGGGTACCCCTCGGTTCAGGTGCAGCCCGTCAGGCTTGAACAGGTCACCCCTGTCCCAGAAAAAGTTCCAGTGCCCCATAAACCTGTACCCCTCTTTCCTACACCAGGTTCGTAGCCATGTGTTAAACCTCCAGATAAAATTCTGCTTACCTCTGCTTGCACGTGGTACCGGTAGAATCCCGAAGAACACTACCGTTAAGGATCTGCTCCTAAGCTTCTCAGCTAATTCCGCAAATTTGCCTTGCAGAACCTCAAACCTACCCTTACCTATGTCATTTGTCCCAACATGGACCATGACAACTGGATCCCTCCCCGCTCTGGCTAGGAGCTTGTCCGCACGCTCCAGGAGGTCTCCTACCTGGGCATCAGGCAGGAAACACACCGTACGAGACTCCTTGTCGCGCGAACAGACTAAGCTATCTATTCCTCTAAGTATTGAGTCCCCCACTATCACTAACTCTCTTTTCTGAGGGGTAGAGGCCAACAGGGTGCCCTGCTGCTCATCAGTCTCCTCACTCTCAGGGTCAGGGGCCAATTCGAGTTCCTGCAAGGGCCGGAATCGGTTGGACACCTCAACCACTGGACGCCCTTTCCTGCGCTGTCAACCTACAGTCACCCAACTTTCTCTCCCTGCCTGCTCTGGGATCCCTGTACCACCCTGCTTTGGCATACACACCATTTCTCTAAATGACATACTACTTAGTTCCTCTAGGAACTCTACTGATTGTGAACTATGTCGTGCCGCCAACTAGCCCTGAAGATCAAGGATCTTTCTCTCCAGATGCTCAATTAGCTGGCATCGGTGGCAGACAAACCCACCCTGGAAATCTCTTTCCAAAAGTGCGATCATCCTGCAACCGTCACATAGTTTTGGCCACATTTTGAACCCCCTACCTAATGACCTCGCTCACCCTAGATAAAAGAAAATTACTAATGCCGAGACAGAAGCTGAGGAACCACAATTTATTAATTTATTAACCTAAGAAGCTTAAGCAGCAGTCACAATAGAAACCGTGGGGAAACTATGTAAATGGATTATAAGCCTCTTTTAACAGGGGCTTAGTTTCAGTTAACAGAAATGAAATACCAAATTGAGCCAAACTCTATACGTAATAAGCACTCCTAATAAGCAGACTTGAGTTTATCTAGACCCAGTACTATTAAAATACTAACCTAAAAATATCACAGGGCTTAGCTGAGAACCCAGATAAAACAGACTGGCTACAACGCCCAGGAGAAACTGGAGGAGGGAGGAGGCGGAGCAGTCCGGTAAAGTTTTCCGTTTAAATTCCAACCTAACCGAATGGACGACTCAAGTGACTGCTGCCCTACTAACTTAATACTAAATCTCAGATCCCCAGCCAAAAATGCAAACAGTACTTATCTAGCTAGCTAGCCACAAATACAACCAAGGTAACCGAGAAAAGAGTAAAGCCCCGGTTACCTTTAATTGAAACGGACTGAATAACAAGTCGTTTACTATGTGAGCAAACTAAACACGGTACCTCCCCCAACAAGCTGTCCTAAGCACTCAAACAAGCAGTTAAACTTTAATCAGCTGATCAAGGCACAGCAACCGGAGGAAAATAGGGTAATTTACAATGTGTTTAATTAGAAGAGCCCTTCGGTAATAATAAAATGCGAAAAAGACAAAAACCCCGGTTCGCGTTAATAGTCAAGCTTGGCAATGCGTTTATGCGGTAATGCGGTCAGGATAGAGAACGAAGGGGACTAAAAAAACACCGGTGAACGTCAATATTTATTGGCTAGAAGACTGTATGAAAGGCAAGCAACCAAGTATGAAACCAAGCCGGGTTATAGTTAGATATCCAGGTAATTCAATAATATTCTTGGCGCTGAGGGCTTGCTGGGGTTCGTTAGCTAAATCAGCTACAGAAAAACCAGGCGACAATACCTCAGTCCTTGAAAACAACTGTTTTACTTTGTATATCGCACAATGCACTTAGTTAGACAATTATTTAGCGTTTAATTTATTCTCTAAATTTAGCATTTATTTTACTTTACCTTACTTTGCTCCGGGGAGACTGAAACCCCCCAAAAAAACCCCAAAAAACCCCCGTCGCCTTTGTTTGACCAGATTAGCGACTAAATTTGGCTGTTTGCACACCGAGTTGTTACGGGGGGAAAAAGGGGAAAAAGAAGGAGGAAGATTCTCCCTGCCCCTATTGCGACAAAGGTTATACCTCGGGAGCAAATAGTCTAATCTCTATTACTGTTTGAGCCTTAACACACGAATTATTTTCAGAAAACCCCGTTTAAACAAGAGTAAATCTTCAGCTTCAATCCCACACGTCTTCCTCTGTCTCAACTCAAGCAGAATGATCACCAACGAAGAGCGCTACAGCACAGCCAAGAGGGCAGCAACAGCAACACAAATGTATCATACCCAGACATACAAAAAACTCATTGGAGCCACGCCCTAAACCCAACAGGAAGTCGGCCATTTTGATTTGAATTTTTGAACTTTAAAACGAACTCCTCCTAGGATTTTCGACCGATTGACTTAAAATTTGGTACAGATAATCTAGAGACCAAGATAATCAAAAGTTGTGCTCTGCATGTCTGTAGGTCAAAGGGCGTGGCTGCTAGGGCGTTACAAAATTTGGCGACTCGCCAAAAAAATTTCAAAATGCTCTCACGCCAACACACTTGATCGTAGAAGCTTCAAACTTGCTGGAGATGATGATGGCTCCGCCCTGAACATCACGTTATAAAAACTTCGCACTTTACTAATAGCGCCCCCTGGTGGTAACAGGAAATGACCAGTTCGGTTACTTTGTCGTAGGCAGACGAAATTCCTTACACATGTGTATCATACCCAGACATACAAAAAACTCATTGGAGCCACGCCCTAAACCCAACAGGAAGTCGGCCATTTTGATTTGAATTTTTGAATTTTAAAACGAACTCCTCCTAAGGATTTCGCCCGATCGACTTCAAATTTGGTACAGATCATCAAGAGACCATGCTGATCAAAAGTTGTGCTCTGCATGTCTGTAGATCAATGGGCATGGCCGCTATGCCGTCCCCATTTCAGATGCTTCGCCATGCATATTCGAGCAGCTCTCCCTGCCTCATACTTCATCCAAACGGCTTCAAAATTCCTGTAGATAATAAGAGCCCCGCTCTGAACGCCTCCATTTGCTCATAGGCAATCTCGCTCATGGCGCCCCTTGTGGAAACAGGAAATACCATATTTCACATTGACATTGGCCGATTTGCTCTAAACTTGACATTTGTGCTGAGGGTCTGCCCCTGAATGAACCTGCCCACATTTGGTTATGCTCTGAGCGCCCCCGTGGGATGAACTATCAACTTAACATAACTCATTTGTGCTTTGTCCGATTTGCTCAAAACTTTATCACAAGTTGGTGCCTGTACTTGACCTTTCCAATGGTCGTGAGTGCACACCTTCACCCATCAGGATCTCACCAATACCCAAAACGTGCACAAGGGTGCGAGGGCCCGTTCATCGCTGCTTGCAGCTTGAATTAGGACCCGAGCCAACTGCAAGTCGTCTGCGGAGGGTCCTATTGAAATCGTGCAGTTTTTTAGGGCCCGAGCCGACTGCAAGTCGTCTGCGGAGGGCCCTATTGAAATTGCGCTGTTTATTATTATTATTATTAGGGGTTCAAGCCCGTAGGGCTGAAACCCTATTGTTTTTGTGCTGGTTGATTTTTATTATTATTATTATTATTATTATTATTATTACTAGGGGTTCAAGCCCGTAGGGCTGAAACCCTATTGTTTTTGTGCTGGTTTATTTTTATTATTATTATTATTATTTCTGTTCTTCTTCAGAAATGTTTTTGCAAATTCCCGTGAGAAGGTAAATGGTAGAGACCTTAAATTTTGCAGATTGGTCGGAAGTTGTGTGTAAATGCTGACCAAGGCATGTTCAACTCAATCGGCCTGAGGGTGGCACTATAATTCTAGAAAAACAGGTTTTCACTTTAAAGGTCATAACTCCTAGGCTCTAAGTCCGATTCACACGAAACTTGGTACAGACATTCCTTGGTCCAATCTCCACAACTTTCCCTAAGGACCTCTAAGATCTGCCATATTTGATTTTCTGAAATTTTGAATTTTTGAAAAACACATTTTTGACATCTCCTCCTAGGCCGTAGGTCCGATTCCTTGGAAATTTGCTGTAGATCATCAATGGACCAAGCTTATCAAAGTTTGCGTAATGCTTGTTGAAATCTCATTTCGTTTCCAAGATATTGACCAATGAACTTCAGCAGGGGCGTGGCTTAGCACATAAATGGACACAATTCAACAACCATTGGGCCAATAATCACAGAACTTGCAGAATATGTCCATATAAGTACCAGGAACATACCTTGACAGTTTCATGCAAATCGGCCCATAATGGGCACTATAACACAAATCAGACTATAAATCAGCAATTATTCATCCTATAGCCATAAAACTCACAGGATATATTCATAAAAGTACCTGAAACATACCCAGAAAATTTCACTTAAATTGACTGATAGGGGGCGCTATAACTGCAAAACAAAGCAGCATGGTATAACACAAATCAGACTATAAATCAGCAATTGTTTGTCCTATAGCCATAAAACTCACAGGATAAATTCATATAAGTACTTGAAACATACTCTGAAAATTTCATTCAAATTGACTGAAAGGGGGCGCTATAAATGCAAAACAAAGCAGCGTGGTATAGCACAAATCAGACTATAAATCAGCAGTTGTTTGTCCTATAGCCATAAAATTCACAGGATATATTCATATAAGTACCTGAAACATACCCAAAAAATTTCATTCAAATTGACTGATAGGGGGCGCTATAAATGCAAAACAAAGCAGCGTGGTATAACACAAATCAGACTATAAATCATAAATAGTTTTTCTAATCATTACAAAACTCACAGGATATGTCCACATAAGAACCAGAAACATAGCCTGAAAGTTTCAATCAAATCGACCAGTAGGGGGTGCCATAAATGCACAAAATAGCCTAACATAACACAAATCAGACTATACATCTTAAGTTGTTGATCCAATCATTACACTGGCAAAATAGGTCCACATAAATATCTGCAACACACTCTTAAAGTGGCTTTTGTCCCCCGCCGCCATGATAGCGAGCAGAGCGGGGGACATAGTATTCAGCTTCATCTGGCCGTCCGTCATGTCCCGTTTGTTCTGAACGCGATATCTCAAGAACGGTTTGACTGATTCCATTCATCTTTGGTGTTAAGGTATATTGGTGTGATACGCCGAGCCCAGTAGATTTCCGTGACCTTGGCATTATTCTCAAGGTCATTACAATCATTTGACCACTTACAAATTCCTTGTCAACATGATATCTCAAGAACAGTTCGACCGATTCCATTCATCTGTAGTGTCAAGGTGTATTAGGGGCGGGGGACATAGTATTCAGCTCCATCCGTCCGCCCGGCTGTCCGTCCGTCTGTCCGTCCTGTCCCGTTTGTTGTGAACGTGATATCTCAAGATCGGATTGATCGATTCCATTCGTCTTTGGTGTCAAGGTGTATTAGGGGCGGGGGACATAGTATTCAGCTCCATCCGTCCGCCCGGCTGTCCGTCCGTCCGTCCGTCCCGTCCCGTTTGTTGTGATCATGATATCTCAAGATCGGTTTGATCGATTCCATTCGTCTTTGGTGTCAAGGTGTATTAGGGGCAGGGGACATAGTATTCAGCTCCATCCGTCCGCCCGGCTGTTCGTCTGTCCGTCCGTCATGTCCCGTTTGTTGTGAACGCCATATCTCAAGAACGGTTTGACCGATTCCATTCATCTTTGGTGTCAAGGTGTATTAGGGAAGTGCTCACAGCCCACTCGATTTACGTGACCTTGCCATTATTCTCAAGGTCATTACGACCATTTGACCACTTACAAATTCCTTGTCAACATGAAATCTCAAGAACGGTTCGACCGATTCCATTCATCTTTGGTGTCAAGGTGTGTTAGGGGCGGGGGACATAGTATTCAGCTCCGTCCGTCCGTCCATCCGTCCGTCATGTCCCGTTTGTTGCGAACGTGATATCTCAAGAACGGTTTGACCGATTCCATTCGTCTTTGGTTTCAAGTTGTATTTGGGGAGGGGGACATAATATTCAGCTCTGTTCGCCTGTTCGCCTGTTCGTCATGTCCGGTTTGTTTTGAACGCGATATCTCAAGAACGGTTTGACCGATTCCATTCATCTTTGGTGTCAAGGTGTATTGGGGCGGGGAATATAAAATTCAGCTCCATCCATCCGGCCATCTGTCCGTCCCATCCCGTTTGTTGTGAACGCAATATCTCAAGAACGGTTTGACCGATTCCATTCATCTTTGGGGTCAAGGTGTATTAGGGCCGGGGGACATAGTATTCAGCTCCATCAGTCCATCCGTCCGACCGTCCGTCCGTCACGTCCCGTTTGTTGTGAAAGTGAAATCTCGAGAACGCTTTGACCGATTTTATTCATCTATGGCTTCAATGTGTAATTTTGTGATACGCCGACCCCAGTCGATTTCCGTCACCTGGGGGGGGACATGGCCACGTTTAGCGGCAACACTTGTTAATTAAGCTGTTAAAGCTTTCAACTACTAATGGTCTTTCATGGCTTGAACCCCGGAATTGCCGCTTGCGGCTAAATTTATTATTTCTTGTTCTTCTTCAGAAATGTTTTCGCAAATTCCCGTGAAATGGTAAATGGTAGAGACCTGAAATTTTGCGCATTGGTTGGAAGTTGTGTGTAAATGCTGATAAAGGCATTTTCAACTCAATCGGCCTGATGGTGGTGCTATAATTCAAGAAAAACAGGTTTTCACTTTAAAGGTCCTGGGTCCAATCTCTACAACTTTGCCATTTGAACCTCTGAGGTCCGCCATATTTGATTTTCTGGAATTTTGAATTTTTTGAAAAACACATTTTTGACATCTCTTCCTAGGCCGTAGGTCCGATTCCTTCGAAATTCGCTGTGAATCATCAGTGGACCAAGCTTATCAAAGATTGCATAAAGCTTGTTGAAATCTCATTTCGTTTCCAAGATATTGACCAATGAACTTCAGCAGGGGCGTGGCTTAGCACATAAATGGACACAGTTCAACAACCATTAAGCCAATCATCACAGAACTTGCAGAATATGTCCATATAAGTACCAGGAACATACCTTGACAGTTTCATGCAAATCGGCCCATAGAAGGTGCTATAACACAAATCAGACTATTAATCAGCGATTGTTTGTCCTATAGCCATAAAACTCACAGAATATATTCATATAAGTACCTGAAACATACCCAGAAAATTTCATTCAAATTGACTGATAGGGGGCGCTATAAATGCAAAACAAAGCAGCATGGTATAACACAAATCAGACTATAAATCAGCAATTGTTTGTCCTATAGCCATAAAACTCATAGGATATATTCATATAAGTACTTGAAACATACTCTGAAAATTACATTCAAATTATCCGATAGGGGGCGCTATAAATGCAAAACAATGCAACGTGGTATAACACAAATCAGACTATAAATCATAAATAGTTTTTCCAATCATTACAAAACTCACAGGATATGTCCACATAAGAACCTGAAACAAAACCTGAACGTTTCAATCAAATCGACCAGTAGGGGGTGCCATAAATGCACAAAGTAGGCTAACATAACACAAATCGGACTATACATCATAAGTTCTTGGTCCAATCATTACACTGGCAAAATAGGTCCACATAAATACCTGCAACACACTCTTAAAGTGGATTTTGTCCCTCGCCGCCACGATAGCGAGCGGAGCAGAGGACACAGTATTCAGCTCCGTCCGGCCGTCCGTCATGTCCCGTGTGTTCTGAACGCGATATCTCAAGAACGGTTTGACCGATTCCATTCATCTTTGGTGTTAAGGTATACTGGTGTGATACGCCGACCGCAGTTGATTTCCATGACCTTGGCATTATTCTCAAGGTCATTACGATCATTTGACCACTTACAAATTCCTTGTCAACATGATATCTCAAGAACGGTTCGACCGATTCCATTCATCTTTGGTGTCAAGGTGTATTAGGGGCGGGGGACATAGTATTCAGCTCCATCCATCCGCCCGGCTGTCCGTCCGTCTGTCCCGTCCCGTTTGTTCTAAACGTGATATCTCAAGAACGGTTTGACCGATTCCATTAATCTTTGATGTCAAGGTGTATTAGGGAAGGGGGACATAGTATTCAGCTCCGTCCGTCCGTCATGTCCCATTTGTTGTGAACGCCATATCTCAAGAACGGTTTGACCGATTACATTCATCTTTGGTGTCAATGTGTATTAGGGGAGTGCTCACAGCCCACTCGATTTACGTGACTTTGCTATTATTCTCAAGGTCATTACGACCATTTGACCACTTACAAATTCCTTGTCAACATGATATCTCAAGAACGGTTCGACCGATTCCATTCATCTTTGGCGTCAAGGTGTATTAGGGGCGGGGGATATGGAATTCAGCTCCATCCGTCCAGCCGTCCGTCCGTCCCATCCCTTTTGTTGTGAACGCAATATCTCAAGAACGGTTTGACCGATTCCATTCATCTTTGGGGTCAAGGTGTATTAGGGCCGGGGGACATAGTATTCAGCTCCATCAGTCCGTCAGTCCGGCCGTCCGTCCGTCATGTCCCGTTTGTTGTGAACGCGAAATCTCGAGAACGCTTTGACCGATTTTATTCATCTTTGGCTTCAATGTGTAATTTTGCGATACGCCGAACCCAGTCAATTTCCGTCACCTGGCGAGGGACATGGCCACGCTTAGTGGCAACACTTGTTAATTAAGCTGTCAAAGATTTCAACTACTAATGGTCTTTCGTGGCTTGGACCCCGGGATTGCCGTTTGCGGCTATATTTATTATTTTTTTTATTATTATTATTATTATTCTTCCGACATTTCAAGGGCCAATTTCGACCCTTTCCCAATTGTGAGAACGAGTCTTACTTGCCAAATTCATCCTGCCGGATCCGAAATTCGATATATATTTGGGTGGTTGTTCATGGTCGACGCAAAATGCCAAAATAGCGCCCCCTAAACACGTTTCAAAATTCCCATAGGGAAATTCGGTTACTTTCTCGTAGGCAGACGAAATTCGGTAAACATATGTATCATACCCAGACATTTAAAAAATTTCATTGCAGCCACGCCCTAAACCCAACAAGAAGTCGGCCATTTTGATTTGCATTTTTGAATTTTAAAACAAACTCCTCCTAGGGATTTTGCCCGATCAACATCAAATTTGGTCCAGATAATCTAGAGACCAAGCTAATCAAAAGTTGTGCTCTGCATGTCTGTCGGTCAAAGGGCGTGGCTGCTAAGGCGAGACAAAGTTTGGCGACTCCACCAAAAAATTTCACAATGCTCTCACGCCCATATACTAGATCTTAGCAGCTTCAAACTTGCTGGACATGATGATGACTCAGCCCTGAACGTCCCCATATCATAACATTTCACTTTACTGATAGCGCCCCCCGGTGAAAACAGGCAGTGACCAGTTTTTACTTTGAAAACGAACTCCTCCTCGGGATTTTGCCCGATCAACGTCAAATTTGGTCCAGATCATCTAGAGAGCAAGCTGATCAAAAGTTGTGCTCTGCATGTCTGTCGGTCAAAGGGCGTGGCTGCTAGGGGGTGACAAAGTTTGGCGACTCGGCAAAAAAATTTCAAAATGCTCTCACGGCAACATACTTGATCGGGGCAGCTTCAAACTTGCTGGAAATGATAATGGCGCCGCCCTGAAAGTCAGGATATCATAATTCCCCACTTTACTGATAGCGGCCCCGGTGGTAACAAGAAGTGAGCAGTTCATTTACTTTGTCGTAGGCAGACGAATTTCGATAGACATATGAATCATACACAGACATACAAAAAACTCATTGGAGCCATGCCCTAAACCCAACAGGAAGTTGGCCATTTTGATTTGAATTTTTCAATTTTGAAACGAACTCCTCTTAGGGTTTTCGACCAATTGACTAAAAAATTTGGTACAAATCATCTAGATACCAAGCTGATGAAAACTTGTGCTCTGCATGTCTGTTGGTCAAAGGGCGTGGCTGCTGGGGCGTGACTAAAATTGGCGACTCGCCAAAAAAATTTCAAAATGCTCTCACGGCAACATACTTGATCGGGGCAGCTTCAAACTTGCTGGAAATGATAATGGCGCCGCCCTGAAAGTCAGGATATCATAATTCCCCACTTTACTGATAGCGGCCCCGGTGGTAACAAGAAGTGAGCAGTTAATTTACTTTGTCGTAGGCAGACGAATTTCGATAGACATATGAATCATACACAGACATACAAAAAACTCATTGGAGCCATGCCCTAAACCCAACAGGAAGTTGGCCATTTTGATTTGAATTTTTCAATTTTGAAACGAACTCCTCTTAGGGTTTTCGACCAATTGACTAAAAAATTTGGTACAAATCATCTAGATACCAAGCTGATGAAAACTTGTGCTCTGCATGTCTGTTGGTCAAAGGGCGTGGCTGCTGGGGCGTGACTAAAATTGGCGACTCGCCAAAAAAATTTCAAAATGCTCTCACGCAAACATACTTGATCGGAGCAGCTTCAAACTTGCTGGTAATGATGAGTGCTCCGCCCTGAACGTCTTGATATCATTACTTCCCACATTACTAATATCGCCCCCTGGTGGTAACAGGAAGTGATCAATTCGGTTACTTTGTTGTAGGCAGACGAAATTCGATACACATATGTATCATACCCAGAAATACAAAAAACTCATTGGAGCCACGCCCTAAACCCAACAGGAAGTCGGCCATTTTGATTTGAATTTTTGAATTTTAAAACGAACTCCTCCTGGGGTTTTCGACCGATTGACTTCAAATTTGGTACAGATCATCTATAGACTAAGCTGATGAAAAGTGGTGCTCTGCATGTCTGTCGGTCAAAGGGCGCGGCTGCTCGCGCGTGACAAAGTTTGGCGACTCGCCAAAAAAATTTCAAAATGCTGTCACGCCAACACACTTGACCGTAGAAGCTTCAATCTTGCTGGAGATGATGATGGCTCCGCCCTGAAAGTCCTAATATATTAACTTCCCACTTTACTAATAGTGCCCCCTGGTGGTAACAGGAAGTGACCATTTTTTACTTTAACATGTACTGATGACTAATAGTTGAACCCATCAACTTCATTCCACTTCTAAAACATGCAGAACAAGTTGGTTAAGCTACATTATGAATGCTGTGAAGCTACAACTAATGGGGTTCATGTGGCAACGTGGCGAAGATGGATCCCTTGCCATGAAAATACATTTGTGTTTTTGATGTCGTTACTAAACTCGCATCATCATAAAAATTGATACACAGGTCAAGGATGGCAAGCTGTGAAATCTGATAGGGGCCTCGCCTATAGGTTGAGCAAAATGTCTCTATAGCGCCCCCTTGTGGAAACAGGAAATGTCATATTTTAGATTGATGTTGGCCGATTTGCTCGAAACTTTGCCTTTGTGCTGATGGTCTGCCCCTGAATGCACGTGCCCACATTTGGTTACGCTCAGAGCGCCCCCTGGTGGATGAACTATCAACTTTTCATAACTCCTTCCTCCGTTGTCCGATTCGCTTGAAACTTTATCACAGGTTGGTGCCTGTACTTCACCTGTCCACTGGTCCTGAATGCACACCTGCTCCTGTCAGGATCTCACCACTACCCCCAACGTGCACAAGGGTGCGAGGGCCCGTTCAACGCTGCTTGCAGTTTTAATTATTATTATTATTATTTATTATTCTTCTGACATTTCAAAGGCCAATTTCGCCCCTTTCCCAATTGTGAAAACGCGTCTTACTTTACATATTTGTCCAGCCGGATCCGAAATTCGATATTTTTGTGTCCTCACATGTGGTCAACGCAAAATGCCGAAATAGCGCCCCCCAAACACTTTTCAAAATTCCCTTAGGGAAATTCGGTTACTTAGTCATAGGCAGACGAAATTTGCTATACTTATGTATCATACCCAGACATACAAAAAATCTCATTAATGCCACGCCCTAAACCCCACAGGAAGTCGACCATTTTGATTTGAATTTTTGAATTTTAAAACGAACTCCTCCTAGGGTTTTCGACCGATTGACTTCAAATTCGGTAAAGATCATCTAGAGACCAAGCTGATCAAAAGTTGTGCTTTGCATGTCTGTTGGTCAAAGGGCGTGGATGCTAGGGCGTGACAAAGTTTGGCGACTCAACAAAAAAATTTCAATATGCTCTCACGCCAACATACTTGATCGTAGCAGCTTCAAACTTGATGGACATGATGATGTCTCTGCCCTGAACATCCCCATTTCCTAATTTTTCACTTTATTTATAGCGCCCCCTGGTGGTAACAGGATGAGCCAAGTTTTTACTTTGAAAACGAACTCCTCCTAGAGATTTTGCCCGATCGACTTCAAATTTGGTACAGATGATCTAGACAGCAAGCTGATCAAAAATTGCGCTCTGCATTTCTGTAGGTCAAAGGGCGTGGCTGCTAAGGTGTGACAAAGTTTGGCGACTCGCCAAAAAAATTTCAAAATGCTCTCACGCCAACATACTTGATCGTAGCAGCTTCAAACTTGCTGGAAATGATGATGGCTCCGCCCTGAAGGTCATGATATAATAACTTCCCACTTTACTAATAGCCCCCCCCCCCGGTGGTAACAGGAAGTGTCCAGTTCGGTTACTTTGTCGTAGGCAGACAAAATTAGATACACCTATGTATCATACCGAGACATACAAAAACCGCATTGGAGCCACGCCCTAAACCCAACAGGAAGTCAGCCATTTTGATTTGAATTTTTGAATTTTAAAATGAGCTCCTCCTAGGGTTTTCGACCGATTGACTTCAAATTTGGTACAGATCATCTACAGACCAAGCTGATCAAAAGTTGTGCTCTGCATGTCTGTAGTCAAAGGGCGTGGCTGCTATGGCGTGACAAAGTTTGGCTACTCGCCTAAAAAAATTTCAAAATACTCTCACGCCAACATACTTAATCGTAGAAGCTTCAAACTTGCTGCAGATGATGATGGCTCCGCCCTGAACATCATAATACATTAACTTCCCAATTTCCTGATAGCGCCCCCTGGTGGTAACAGGAAGTGACCAGTTCAGTTACTTTGTCGTAGGCAGACGAAATTCGATATACATATGTACCATACCCAGACATACAAAAAACTCATTGGAGCCACGCTCTAAACTCAACAGCAAGTCAGCCATTTTTATTTGAATTTTTGAATTTAAAAAGGCACTCCTCCTAGGGTTTTCGACCGATTGACTTCCAATTTGGTACAGATCATCTAGAGACCAAGCTGATCAAAAGTTGTGCTCTGCATTTCTGTAGGACAAAGGTCGAGGTTGCTAGGGCATGACAAAATTTTGCGACACGCCAAAAAAATTTCAAAATGATCTCACGCCAAAATACTTGATCATAGCAGCTGCAAACTTGCTGAAGATGATGACGGATACGCCCTGAACTTCCCAATATAATAACTTCCCTCTTTACTAATAGCACCCCCTGGTGGTAACAGGAAGTGACTAGTTTGGTTACTTTGTCGTAGGCAGACGAAATTCGATACACATGTGTTTCATACCCAGACATACAAAAAATCCCATTGGAGCCATGCCCTAAACCCAACAGGAAGTCGGCCATTTTGATTTGAATTTTTGAATTTTAAAAAGAACTCCTCATAGGGATTTCGCCCAATCGACTTCAAATTCGGTACAGATCATCAAAAGACCATGCTGATCAAAAGTGGTGCACTCGATGTCTGTAGGTCAATGTGGGTGGCCCCTATGCCGTTCCCATTTCTGATGCTTCGCCATGCATATTCGAGCAGCTCTCCCTCCCTCATTCTTCATCCAAAAGGCTTCAAAATTCCTGTACATGATAAGAGCCCCACCCTGAATGCCTCCATTTGCTCATAGGCAATCTCGCTCATGGCCCCCTTTGTGGAAACCGGAAATGCCATATTTCACATTGACATTACCCGATTTGCTCGAAACTTCACATTTGTGCTGAGGGTCTGCCCCTGAATGTACCTGCCCACGTTTGGTTAAACTCCGAGTGCCCCCTGGTGTATGAACTATCAACTTGTCATAATTCCTTCATGCTTTGTCCGACTCGCTTGAAACTTTGTCACAGGTTGGTGCCTGTATATGACCTGTCCAATGGTTGTGAGTGCACACCTGCACCCATCAGGATCTCACCACTACCCCCAACGTGCAAAAGGGTGCGAGGGCCCGTTCAATGCTGCTTGCAGCTTTAATTAGGGCCCGAGCCGACTGCAAGTCGTCTGCGGAGGACCCTATTGAAATCGCGCTGTTTATTATTATTTATTTATTTTTTTTATAATTATTATTCTTCCGACATTTCAAAGGACAATTTCACCCCTTTCCCAATGGTAAAAACGCGTATAATTTTCCACATTCATCCGGCTGGATCCGAAATTCGATATTTTTGGGTGCTTGTTCATGGTCGACGCAAAATGCCAAAATAGCGCCCCCTAAACATGTTTCAAAATTCCCATAGGGAAATTTGGTTACTTTCTCGTAGGCAGACGAAATTCAGTACACAAACGTATCATATGCAGACATACAAAAAATTCCATTGGAGCCATGCCCTAAACCCAACAGGAAGTCGACCATTTTGATTTGAATTTTTGAATTTTAAAACAAACTCCTCCTAGGGATTTCGACCGATCGACTTCAAATTTGGTCCAGATTATCTAGAGAGCAAGCTGATCAAAAATTGTGCTCTGCATGTCTGTAGGTCAAAGGGCGTGGCTGCTAGGGTATGACAAAGGTTGGCAACTCGACAAAAAAATTTCAAAATGCTCTCGCGTCCACATACTTGATCTAAGCAGCTTCAAACTTGCTGGACATGATGATGTCTCTGCCCTAAACGTCCCCATATCATAACTTTTCACATTATAAATAGCGCCCCCGGTGGTAACAGGAAGTGACCAGTTTTTACTTTCACTTTTACTGATGACACATCGTTGAACCTATCAACTTCATTCCACTTCTAAAACATGCAGAACAAGTTGATGAAGCTACATTTTGAATGCTGCGAAACTATAAGAAATGGCGTCCGTGTGGCGACGCGGCGACTATCGATCCCTCGCCATGAAAATACGTTTGGGTTTTTGATGTCTTTAATAAACTCGTATCATCATAAAAATTAATCCACAGGTCAAGTGTGGCGACCTCTTACATCTGATAGGGGCAGCGCCCAAAGTGGAAGGAAAATGTCTCTAAAGCGCCCCCTGGAAATATTCAAAAACCCCTCCCCATAGGGGTTTTTTTGGAATAGGAAGATGAAAATTGGTACACATGTGTATGTTGCCAAGCCGTACAAAAAAGTCTCTAGCACCGTTGGTCTACTTTAAACAGGAAGTTGGCCATTTTGATTTTAACATGTCATTTTGGCCTGATTTCCACACGTTGTATTTTAACGAACTCCTCCTAGAGATTTCGTCCAATCAACCTCAGATTTATTTCAGATCATCAAGAGACCATGCAGATGAAAATTTGTGCTCTGCATATCTGTAGGTCCGTGGGCGTGGCCGCTAACAGGAAGTGACCAGTTTTACTTTCACATTTACTGATGGCACATAGTTGATCCGATCAACTTCATTCCACTTTTACAACATGCAGAACAAGTATATGAAGCTACAGTATGAATCCTGTGAAGCTACGAGTAATGGCGTCCGTGTGGCAATGCGGCGACTATCGATCCCTCGCCATGAAAATACATTTGGGTTTTTGATGTCTTTAATGAACTCGTATCATCATGAAAATTCGTACACAGGTCAAGGGTTGTGAGATCTTTCATCTGCTTGGGGAGTTGCCCATGCGGGGAGAAAAACGGACTCTATTGCGCCCCCTTGAAATTTTCAAAAACCCTCCCCATAGGGTTTTTTTTACATAGGAAGATGGAAATTGGTCCACATGTGTATGGTGCGAAGACACACCAAAAAGTCTCTGGCACCATTGGTCTCCTCCAAACAGGAAGTCGGCCATTGTGACTTTAACGTGTCATTTTGGCCTGATTTCCACACATAGTATTTTAACGAACTCCAGCTAGAGATTTCGTCCAATCAACCTCAGATTTATTACAGATGATCAAGAGACCATGCTGATCAAAAGTTGTGCTCTGCATGTCTGTAGGTCAATGAGCGTGGCTGGTATGGCCTCCCCATTTCTGATGCTTCGCCATGCATATTGCAGCAGCTCTCTCTCAATCATATTTCATCCAAAACCGCTTCAAAATTCCTGTACAGGATAAGAGCCCCGCCCTGAACCCCTCCATATCCCCGTAGGCAATCTTGTTCATGGCGCCCCCTTGTGGAAACAGGAAATCCCATATTTGACATTTACATTGGCCGATTTGCTCGAAAATTCACATTTGTGCTGACGGTCTGCCTCTGAATGCACCTGCCCACGTTTGGTTATGCTCTGAGCGCCCCTTGGTGGATGAACTGTCAACTTGTCATAACTCCTTCGTGCTTTGTCCGATTCGCTCGAAACTTTATAACAGGTTGGTGCCTGTACTTGACCTGTCCAATGGTCGTGAGTGCACACCTGCACCCATCAGGATCTCACCACTACCCCCAGCGTGCACAAGGGTGCGAGGGCCCGTTCAACGCTGCTTGCAGCTTTAATAATTATTATTATTCTTCCGACATTTCAAAGGCCAATTTCGCCCCTTTCCCAATTGTGAAAACGCGTCTATCTTTCCACATTCGTCCAGCCGGATCCGAAATTCGATATTCTTGTGCGCTCACATGTGGCCGACGCAAAATGCTGAAATAGCGCCTCCTAAACACGTTTCAAAATTCCCATAGGGAAATTTGGTTACTTTCTCCTAGGCCAACGAAATTCGGTACACATATGTATCATACTCAGAAATACAAAAAATTTCATGGGATCCACACCCTAAACCCAACAGGAAGTTGTCCATTTTGATTAGAATTTTTGCAATTTAAAATGAACTCATCCTAAGGATTTCGCCTGATCGACTTCAAATTTGGTAAAGATCATCTAGAGAGCAAGCTGATCAAAATTTGTGCTCTGCATGTCTGTAGGTCAAAGGCCGTGGCTGCTAGGGCATGACAAACTTTGGCGACTTGCCAAAAAAATTTCACAATGCTCTCACGGCCACATACTTGATCGTAGCAGCTTCAGTCTTGCTGGACATGATGATGTCTCCCCCCTGAATGCCCAGATATATTAACTTCCCACTTTACTAATAGCGCCCCCCTGTGGTAATTGAAAGTGACCAGTTTTTACTTTCACTTGTACTGATGACACGTAGTGGAACCTATCAACTTAATTCCACTTCTAAAACATGCAGAACAAGTTGATGAAGCTATATTATGAATGCTGTGAAGCTATGAGTAATGGCGTCCGTGTGGCGACGCGGCGACTATGGATCCCTCGCCATGAAAATACGTTTGGGTTTCACAATGCTCTCACGCCCACTTACTTGATTGTAGCAACTTCAAACTTGCTGGACATGATGATTGCTCCACCCTAAACGTCCAAATATATTAACTTCCCACTTTACTAATAGCGCCCACCTGTGGTAACAGGAAGTGACCAGTTTTTACTTTCACTTGTACTGATGATACATAGTTGAACCTATCAACTTCATTCCACTTCTAAAACATGCAGAACAAGTTGGTGAAGCTACATTATGAATGCTGTGAAGCTATGAGTAATGGCATCCGTGTGGCGACGCGGTGACTATGGATCCCTCGCCATGAAAATGCGTTTGGCTTTTTGATGTCTTTATTAAATTCGTATCATCATAAAAATTAATACACAGGTCAAGTGTGGCGAGCTCTTACATATGATGGGGCAGCGCCCATAGCGGGAGCAAAATGCCTCTATAGCGCCCCCTTGAAATATTCAAAAACCCCTCCACATAGGGTTTTTTTTTGGAGTAGGAAGATGAAAATTGGTACACATGTGTATGTTGCCAAGACGCACAAAAAAGTCACTAGCACCATTGGTCTACTCGAAACAGGAATTCAACGATTTTGATTTTATCCTGTAATTTTGGCCTGATTTCCTCACATTGTATTTTAACGAACTCCTCCTAGAGATTTCGTCCAATCAACCTCAGATTTATTTCAGATCATCAAGAGATCATGTTGATCAAAAGTTGTGCTCTGCATGTCTGTTGGTCAGTGGGCGTGGCCGCTAACAGGAAGTGACCAGTTTTTACTTTCACTTGTACTGATGGCATATAGTTGATCCCATCAACTTCATTCCACTTTTACAACATGCAGAACAAGTTGATGAAGCAACATTATGAATGCTGTGAAGCTAGGAGTAATGGCGTCCGTGTGGCAACGCGGTGACTATCGATCCCTCGCCATGAAAATAAGTTTGGGTTTTTGATGTCTTTAATGAACTCGCATCATCATGAAAATAGATACACGGGTCAATTTTTATTTTGGAGCTTTATCATGCAGAGTTAATGTTTTAATCTTCTGAATGGATTGAGCGGACGATGGTTTGCTGAGTTGAAGGGTTAACTTCTTGGATGTACTAGCAATGAAATTTATTGCTTCAGTGTTTGTTTTAAAAATTGCTATTTGTAAAAACCAGTATTTTGTTTTAATTGTCTTGACAACCTTCTCATACACCCTACTCATGATGGAATGTATTAAGTCTGTAGTAATGTAATTGTTGTTATTGCTGTTTGTCCATTAGATACCCCCAAACGGGTTTTGATGATTGGAAGCAGCTACATTCGCCGTGGGGAGGAGAGAGCGTGGAGGACATTGGGCTGGAACCTGGGTACCTGTGCCCAGGTTGAGTGGCTTGGCCTAGGTGGTATGAAGTGGAGATCTGTTGTCCCAGTTTTTTGGACTGGATTTCGGGTAGATTCACTCCGGACATCCTCCTCATTTACTGTGGCGGGAACGACTTGGGCCACCGCCGGTCCCGCGACCTCATCACAGAAATCAAGGAGGACATAAGGTTTCTCCGCTGGTGTTTTCTTAAAATGACTATAGTGTATTCGGCCATCACCCAGAGACGCCAGTGGGGTACTCGATTTAAGACCTTCCGTCTGAAGCGAATCGAGCATGCTTGTAGATGGGTGAAAAGTGAAATGGCGGACTTTATGCCCAGGGTGAATTTCGGTGTTTGTCCATCACCATCACATACGGTACTACAAGCGAGAGTTGTTTCAAGGGATCAGATTCATCTGTCCAGTAGGGGCCATGAAATTTTTTAAGAACATTAGTGACAGAGGGCCTTATTCCTGTTGGGGTGAAATGGGAGTAACGCTCTACAGAGGCCAGTTGGCTATAACAGCTCAAACTTGTAAATACTGTATATGATCATATTGGCAGCCATGGCACTGTTCATTTCAGAATTTTTTTTTTTTTTTTGCCAATTCCAATTAGGTGACAAAATTGTTTTGTTTTTTGCATTTTTTTGCGTAGCATTGCATTTTTTTAAACTGTCCATTTTGCGCCAAAGCCTTTTTGTATCCGTCGTGTCATTCATTATTTATGTCTTTTTTCCGCTTTGCGTCGTAGCTTTGTTCTGACATCTGTTGTGATGCTCATTTTCGTGTTTTTTGATTGGATGCTCCCAAAGTAATTCATAACTAAATTTTGATTGGCACATCCCCCCGCCCCCCACTGCTATCCACCTGCAACAAACACTCGCGTGCTCCTGGTCCCCCTACCTGTCTCTCCCCACGGCAAATGTAGCGGTGACCAGCAGTGAACCACCATTCAAATCCAATTGTAGGTATATTAGAATTTAGTAAACATTTATTTTATCATTACCTTACAAGCTGTATTTGAAATAGCTCTTTCTTGTTTCTCCCTTGGTGAACATAGATGATTAATGGGTGGGCCCAGACATCGATTTTGTGGACCTCTCCAAAAACCACACATACCTGCTGCGATTTACACTGGCTGGATGGCCTCATCAACTGATGCGCAACAGCAGCAAAACTGTACAAGGTAGTCTTACTACAACTATTTTTTTTTTAAATGATTGTTTTGGAATTTTTTCCCATTATGTCTGGCGTACCACTTTTTAAACCAGCCTGCACATGTGTTATGTTTATTTTTGTACAGTGATCCTCTCCACCAACAGAATTCATCTGCTAAAGAGCCTTGTGTTGCTGCAGAGTGACCCCCCTGGTGAACCACTCACCAATTGAGATAACCTACAATGCCTGTGCAAGGTAGGTTTATTCCAAATCGTTCTAATTGTCTACAATTGTACAGGCTAGGTATGTCTCCTAAGACTTGTAGGGGTTTGGTCTCTGCAAAGACTATAGTTTCTTAACTAACTGTTATGCTATGCTTTTGCTGTTGCAGTCACGTACTGACCAACCTGATGCAACTACAGTTGCAGGACATCCATTTTCTGAAGGGCCACGCCAGCTGAGATATGACAGTGGCAAACCTCTGCACAAGGTAGGTTTGTAACACATTTGTAAAATGCAGCAGAGTATGGTTTGGTGGATGAGATTATTTGAATGGGTTTGCCCCACTTCATTTTTAAAACAACCTGCACTGCCCAGGCTTGTGTCTGCCTGGTAGTTTTTGTTATTTAAAAACTATCTAAAATATGCGCATAGTTATGATCTGCATTATCTCTTTTTTTCTGTTGCAGACATACTGTGACTCCACTACATGGACTTGCAGTGATGAGACATTCGTTCCCCATTAAACATTCAGCACCTACAGAGTAACTAGTCTCAACATCACTAGCATTCACTTTCAGTTCCACTGACAATTTATCATACTTAAGATAACCTGTTTGAAACAGGTGTTCTATTGTTCTTGTAATTATTACCAATAAATGTATGCGCTGTAATCCAAGTGGCTCTCATTGGTATACCAGAAGTGTGGTGGAACTGAATGCATATTCTGTGAAACATTGTACTGTTGTCATGTTGTTGTAACCTATGTGGATAAAGTAGATTGACCCACTGAGTTAGAACACCTGTTGCAGCAACCTATGTGGACAAAGTAGTTGGCCTAAGTTAGATACCCAGGAACTTTAACAGTTGATAGCAGCCATGGTTAGATGCCTGAGACTGTAGAGCACGTCCTTGACATGGTCGGACATGGTAAGTGGACTTGGGAAATGACGATAGGATCTAGGCCAATGATTGCCACCCTGTGCTCAGGGCACAACCGTTCTGTACAGTCTTTTGCAATGGGTTCATGACGGTCAAGCAGACATCTTAATGTTCTTCATAATAAACATTAGTAGTTAACTCCCCACACATGTGAATCTCCATCACATGCAATGCCTAGTCCATTGCATTACTCTGGGCAAGTAACGTTTTGTGTAGTTTGCTGGTTATGGCTAGAATATAAGCAGACGGCAAACAATCAGTCAGGAGAGGCTGTCGGAGCGAAAAGTTGAATAACCAATATGGTCCAGTGCACCATACCTCGCAATTTCCCATTGACTATAATGGAACAATTCCTGTCATTATTTTGTTATTTAAAGAGTATACAATCAAATTTTCTTCCTATGTAGTACTGGAATACATATTAAAAAATTAATCGAGGCGCAACTCTGGTTGACGCTTTTCAAGAACCAAGTTATATGGAGTTGTTTTAATCAACGATATGCCTCACATCTGACTCTGAATGGTCAAGCGCGTGGTACTGGTGAATAGCCTACAGGTAACGTGGCCGTACAGCGGTTTTGTGCCCATGGTCATTGTACTAATCTGATCTCAGTATGCTTAAGCCAGTGGTTCTCAATCTCAGTATATGGTGCCCCACTGCGTATGCTTGTTTTTGTTCTAACCACAATTGCAATATTAGGATTTTAACAAGCTGTTGATTTGTTTTAATTAGGTGCATTTATGCTAATGTCCACATAGACATATATTGCAAATATCTGCAGAGGGAAACAATTTAACCAAACATTTAATCAACATAAACAATCAATAGGTTCCTTAATGGTGAAACTCTTGACACATGGAGGCAAAACCCAACAATTTACTTGGCAAACAATAGAGTCACAGGTCCCTGTACTTTTCGGCCATTCGTTTTTTGTTTTGATTAAGGTCATGAAAAAACTGAGAACAGACTGATTTCCGTTTTTTGTTTTGATGTGGGCAAACAAAAAACGAGCTGTCTCCCGATTTTCGTTTGGAAATTGGAAACTGGAAATCGAAAAACGGAAAACAAGTAGTTATCTGATTTTCTATTAAATGATTACGAAACTATTAAGTCAAGAAATGAAATACAGCCAATATTCTTTTACTAGAGCTTGCTCTGACCTGAGCCAGAAGCGAAATTTTTTCCCCAGTCTGATAGTAATGGAGGAATCACTATTGACCAATCAGAGAGTAATGACGTCAATGTAAACAAGCGCACGTGGAAGTAGCCTTGATGTCAACAAGCATTATGTTGCTAGCTAGCATCGTGCTGCTACATAAAATGATGTGCACAATCCGAAGCTCGCTGATTTCCGTTTTTATTGTATGGTATTGTCACTTAATCATATGTTCTCGCCAGCAATGGCCAGATGTCGAAACAGTGATGTGTCTCGGGCAATGGATGTGTGTGCTTCCGATGAACATGGTTCCATTGTTTGACTCACGATATGTTAATTTTAGCTGGTTAGCTAGGTAGCTACTCTCCTGCGCGCTGGCGAACATTACGAACAACAGCTGTATAAAACTTGCTTCCAGTTTAGTGAACTTGACTAGATTGCCATCGGTAACCACAAACTACCAGTCAAGTATTTTTACATGGTTCGTAACGGTTTTATTGACTTTGTGTTATATCGGAGTCGATCGTAATAACGCGCTGTTTTTCAGTTTTCTGCACAAAAAGTGCAAGGAACACTTCGGCTGTTCAAGAAACCGGTAGCTATCGCGATCAAGTCAGTTAGGGCACACTGGATGCTCGAAACTGCAGTTCAATAACAACCAAAACAGAGTGATGGATTTCGCAGGTCTTTCTACTGTAGCAGAGCGATGCTAACAGTAGGATATGTGTCCTTTTTCTCCCAGGAAAACATAAGGCTCGTTCGAGATGAGCCAGGTCTGCGCAGATTCGACCACCGGCAATCGGCGCACAATGCATGCCGGTTAGTTTTGTGCCCGACTTCATCCCGCCTTGCTCTGACATATTGCAAAATTGGAAGGCGATAAAATCGAGACAGCGAGGCGGCCACAGTTTTTAGAGCCAGGCGCTGCAGTTGCTGTCCACCGACTGCACCGCCTGGCTCTAACCTGATCTAACAGCTGATTGGTTTAGAGGTTGGCTCAACTATATGACGATTTATATACACTCTCTACTTTTGTTGAATGGGAGAGAGTTTGACTTTATTTGTCAGATTTGAAGGTTTAGTCTGGTTACAGAAAAGGTGTGTCTGATGGTGACGTTTAATTGGGATTCATGCAGGCCCGGCGCTAGAACAGGGAAACGGGGTTGGGGCACAGACACGTCCCTTTATGACAATTAGGATAGTCCTGGCTAGTTCTCAATTATTTTCCTTTGTTGACGCGTTTTACAATTATCGTAATTGGCAACTGAAGACACGATTTCTCTCCATATGCGATCTAACAGCGGTGAAATCATGGGGTAAATTCAGTAGAACTGAGAATTGGGGAGGACATAAAATCCGTTTTAAACAATTATTAGTCCTGACCTGTTCTCAGTCATTTTCATGATTAACAAAAGGTTCACTCCGAGAGCACTCCACACTTAACAGGTGTTGCTTGTTCTCCCCGATTAGGTAGGACGACAGTCATTCATCTAGACGCGTATTTGCTGAATTTAAATCAACGTTATTCAAAATTGCATACCTGCGCAAATAGCTTGAGCCGCGTGCTTTTTATAGCCTATTTCACTGGCGAGTGCCACTTTTTTTCACTCAATACCGAGAGTAATTTTGAATAACGTTGATTTAAATTAAGCAAATACGCGTCCAGATGAATGATTGTCGTCTTACCTAATCGGGGATAACAAGCAACACCTGGTAAGTGTGGAGTGCTCTCGGAGTGAACCTTTTGTTAATCATGAAAATGACTGAGAACAGGTCAGGACTAATAATTGTTTGACAGTACAGTAGTTTGAAATTCTAGCTTTGCACATGCATTTTCGGTTAAATAAAACATGTTGAACTTTGACCCAGTTAATCTCAGAATGGAAAAAATTTGGATGTTTTGTTCCCCCCAATTCTCAGTTATACTGAATTTACCCCATGATTTCATCGCTGTTAGATCGCATATGGAGAGAAACCATGTCTTCAGTTGCCAATTACAATAATTGGAAAACGCATCAATAAAGGAAAATGATTGAGAACTAGCCAGGACTATCCTAATTGACATAAAGGGACATGTCTGTGCCCCCCCAATTCCCTGTTCTAGCGCCGGGCCTGGATTCATTTCACAGATCATGAACTGAATATAGTCTATTGTATATTAACACTGCACTGTTTTAATTATTGAAGTATTTAGCAGCGCAAATATTTCTGGTGAATGGGATGTGAGGATTTTTAGGCGGGGACATCTCGGGTGAATAGGATGTACGTATTTCTGTGACTTCCTCAATATTCTCTCAAGGCTGCTAGAAACTGCCCGACTTGATTGCAGCTTGTTGTCACCGCCCCCCGCTGCAGCCGCCTGCTCTCGTTTACTTTCCAGGAGAGGCGCAGTTCATCTCGAACAAGCCTAATGGTTATAAGGCACCCGTCTCGAATTTTCCAACACCTCGCTATAGCCGTTTGCTTGCTTAATTAGTTAGCCACTCTACATTCTACTTGGTTACGCTTTCCTTGCTAGATATCAAGTTTTACGATTAGCGCTAATTTACTTTGATAGCCAGGCATCTTTGGCCAACGTTGAATTCTAATTGAACTCCACACTGGTATTATTTTGAACATGCCCCTTCATACCTCCCAAGTTTGAGGGATCGAAATGCTGGTCCATCAGAGTTTCATTTTGATCGGGGGGGTAGACGAGACCTTTCCTTATCATTTTGTGGCCCGGGGGGTGGAATTTGCGTTTAAATTTGTTGATTCATAATACATTATTACCAGAGGTGCTCAGAGATTTTTAAAAATAAGGAAATTCTACATGGTAGGATATAAAAATAAGGAAATATTGACATCACATCATATTGACAAGAATTTATAATACATCACCAGTTTGGATTTTTTTTTTTTTTTTTTTTTGAAATCCAATTTGTATTTCATTCACATTCATCCAGTCATCATGAACAAAGAAAACAAACAATATTGAATGTTCATACATGCATCAATGTAACACAAAAATCAGTTGTATGTATACAAGTCTATGCAGTCAAAACTACATCAACTGTGACAGACAGTCCTGACATCATTGTAATAAGGGCATCTACAACTCATCATCATCATCATCATCAGCTGCAACTTCCTATCCTGCCAAACGACGTAGATTATGTCCATCATGATCTGGAAAGATATCCATAATCTCATCCAAAAGCAAGATAGCTACATTTAAAGCAATGCTCCAAATGGCCGCGGAAAACAATGGAGCCTTACTACCTACCTAGCTACGTTAAGCTGCGTTTCCACCAAATGCGAAATGAATTTTTCGCGCGACGGATTGTATTAAAAAAACAATGCAGACTCAAATACACGCAAACTCGCGTGTATTCGCATCTTTGCATTGACTTTGAATGTAATCTGTCGCACGAAAAATTCGGTTCGCGTTTGGTGGAAAAGCAGCTTAGACTAATTGTAGACTTCGGCACAATGTAGTAACTTTAAAGCAACTTGTCAGATAAGATCTGAAATGTTCGCTGAGTTGCTGTTATTTAGTATTTGCAGGACAGCACCAAACAAGCACACAATATTTACGGTTCACATTTTAAATGATCAGCTACAAATTCTGAATGGATAGGGAACCTGTAACCAGTTGAAATGTGTTGGGCGCGGTGTTTGGGGGCTGCATCTGTGGTTCAAGGGAATGATGCAAGGGAGAATCGATGATACGGCTCAACATCTGCATGAAATAAAAATGGGTTCTACACTAAACACCAGCCTACGTTTCAGCGTCTCGCATACCGAGAGTTTCCCTACAGCTTCGCAATAACTCTGCCCCCAGCCCCTGATGTGATCGTGCCACAGACCGTAAAAGAAGTGGACAGCGGGATAGCGCTATTTTCAACGGGAGGGTGTGAAGCTCAATTGAACGAGTTTTCAGTTGGGCACCATGCCTACTGCGCAGGCTCGAAGTCAGCTCGCTGACGTAAACCAACGTCCTGAGAAGCGGTAACTCGTCTGGTAGATGTATCCTACACATAATTCCCAGCGAGCAAGCGACTGCGTCTGTCGTATAGTCTGATTCCGTTCGATGTTATTATGTTTTGCGAATTATAACTTCATAGTACTTCACTTCGTTAGCGATGTGGCTCAATCGTCTTCTGTCTATGATTCGTTATGGGCTTCTGGTCTCAACTGTATGGTTATTTACGTCCTGTGCGACAGAAAGTCGCCGGCATTTCACGTCACTTTTAGCCTAGCCTGGTGCCATCGGCTAAAAATGCTTGATATTAGACCATAACGCTACATACGAAGTAAATACATCTGCTACAAAATGTAGTTTCTCTGTTAAAATATTATCGCTGACATGAAGGCTCATAATGTTTTTAGTGTAAAGTTATTTGATGTCAAAAGTCAGGCAAAATGAATGGGGGTGAATGGAGAAGCTACTGCTAGTTGATCATCTGCTATCTTCTAGAGCAGGGGTGTCCAAACTTATCCAGAAAGGGCCAGTGTGGGTGCTGGTTTATGTTAGAGCCCAACACTAACACACCTGATTTTACCCACCAAGGTCCTGATTGAAACCCCTAATTACTTAATTAGTGGAATCAGGTGCAGTAGCACTGCTGGCTAGGACAAAAACTGCACCCACACCGGCCCTTTACGGATAAGATTGGACACCCCTGTTCTAGAGCGGTCAATTGAGCTTCAACTTCCGGGTGTATTCCTACCCCGCTGCAGGGTGAAGTTGGATCGTGCTCATTGCTCGCAATCACCAACAAAAGGCTCTCTGATTGGCTACGAGTGTAACTTTGCACAAAAGCACATATTGGCTCAATCAACCGAACTTATGGGAAATGTAGTTTTTCACATACCCGAAATTAGCCTACTTTTTATTTGCGCCAGATTTGTTCTTACGGAGGAAAATTTAAAAAATACGAAAATCCGTAACATTACGGACTCTGAGCACCCATGTATTACGCTGGGGTGGAGGAATAACGCGTAAATCTCTCAATTCGCAAATTGCGGGTTTTTTCACTCGCTTGCGGGTGCGCGGGTTTTGCTATTCAAATGCGGGTCGGACCCGCCAGATGCGGGTCACTTGGGAGCTAAGCCCTTTCAATGAATGAGTTAATTTCTCAGAACAAGCAGCGTGCATGTCATGACAGTTGGGTCTGTTGTTTTTCTATTTACTACATCTACAAATTATTTGCCCAGCATAAATATCACTACTGCTAATAACAGTGGTTCATCAGGTTATTGATGTTTCACTGATATTTTTTGAACACAACTGTTCACTTTACTGTGCCAGTAATATTTATCCAAAACTTCATATGAAACAGAAAACACTTACAGGGACCATTTTACTGCACAATGAGTACTTATACTTTTGATACTTTGAGTAAATTTAGCTGATAATACTTTCGTACTTTTAATTCAGTGAAGTTTTGAATGCAGGACTTTTACTGGAGTTTTTTCAGTATTTTACTAGGGTATGATTTTGATACGTTTCAGTAAATGATCTGAATATTTCTTCCACCATTGACAGGATATATGAATTCATATTTTTCTTGTACTTCTACGATCATAATTACTCACATCCTTATGTTATGATATTCGCATAAACATGCACAACTGGTGAATATCAATAAATGCCACCCACTGCTCAGTTTAAGCCAAGAAAGGAGTTTGGTCAATTCTGCAAGATAAAGCAACAAAATGCATTCAACAAAACATTTTTATTAAATAATATATCAAGGGAGAGGGTAGGTAAGTTTGTTTTTTCTTTGAATGGCCAGTCTTCAAAAAAAAACCTTGTTTATAGCTGACTTGCTTAGTCATCACAGTCAGCCTCCCATGGCTTCACATGTAAGCACTTCACTGGAAAAATGTGAACAAATTAAATCTCTGCAGTCAAAATTTCTTTTTACTCTATTGTCCACATGTATGCTGTTGATCTAATCTGCCATCACTGATACTTCTTCGAACAAACAATGTGTATATGGGCTGAATTAACCAAAGAACAACTGTGCTAGATACAAGCTAGCAGTTTACCCAGATGGGCTATGTATCATTCTCTGTAATCAGGTGTACTAATTCAGTTGTAATTAAGAGTAGCTAACTCATTGGAAATTGCCAACATAGGTAATAACCAAAGATAAACTTTGTATATCCACGAACACCAATAACTGCAGTAAAATTAAGGTAAATTTAGCTTGGCCAACAGACATTGGTTATGGTAGCTAGTGAAGTGTTGTTCACTTTTACTAATGTTAACTGGATTTAGAACCTAACTGGCTAACATCTTATGACAACCAACTAAAGCTGGCTACATAAAATAACACAAGGGTCATTCCATCCCAAATCAACCGGAGGTCCCCAGGTCACTGTCTCAGAAAAGTCTGAAAAAAATCACAATTGAAGTACTACCTAAGGAATGAACGTGTGCAAAATTTCAGGTCTGTAAGTGCAGTAGTTGCTGAGATATGGCAATTTATATTTTAAGGCTTTTTTTTTTTTTTTTTTTTTTTTTTTGATTTTTGCAAAATGCATTTTTGACCAAATTTGAATGCTTATTTACAGCAAAGTCATGACGCTGCTGAGTTGAAATCTTGCACAAAGGGATAATTTTTCCTGAATTTTTCATTTTTGGCTTTATAAAAGGTGTATCTTCAGTCTCTGATCATCTACTGACCCCCCAAAATGAAGAGAAAGCCGATTTCACGAAATTATGCTGTATCTTTGCAGTACTGCTGAGGGAGAATGGCTCATTATCTAGCTCTGGAATTTTTCATGATGTCTAAACTGATATTTATGCATGTGTGCAAGAAGTTAAAAGTTTTTAATAACCATTTCTTCCAGCTCCAGTGGCCTATTTATATTAGAACATTTTACATTTTTCCAAAAACTAGCCCATATTTCACCGCCAAAAACTACTGGATGACAGTGAATGATAGCCTTAAAATTTTTTACCAAGCATTGGCACATATTTAAAGATGACACATACCAAGTTTCATCCATCGTATCAGGTTGGTTCTATTTTTAAAGCTATAAAATATTTGACAATGTTTACACTAAACGCTTCCGTTGAAGTTGAAATGCGTGAGCGCTCTGGCCTTTGAAACCAGAAAAACAAATAAAGAAATGGTGGTAAACTTTAAAAACCATTTGGGGATTAGCCGTTCAGTTTCTGTGTTCTTGTTTCTACTTTATTTAGAGCAATTTATTTCCTGGCGTGAGACGCTGCAAATCCAACATAAGAACACTGTGTGTTGCCGTGGCAAAGTGAGATAAATAGTTTATTGATGTCTTGTGCTGCCGGTGAGATGAGCAGAATGCAATATGACTAGCCAGCAACAATGTACTGTCTTGGCCACCTGCATCAAGGAAGGATGAGTGTTGGGTCCCCTTCCAACACATCATATGTCTAGTTGATGCACCACATGTTCAAGGCAGAGGTGCTCATCACTATGTCTTGAGTCAAGTAGATTTAAACAATGTATTGGTGTTGCTGCCAAAGTTTTTAAATGCTCTCAAATAAATTTAGTGAGGTACAGATGGTTCTATATTTACATGTATGTCCAGTCAATATTTTCCCATGATGAGTATTATTATGATTTATCATTGCATTATTAAAAAAATTTTTGCTCTTCTAAATCCCTGATTCTGATAAGGTACTTCAAAAAATAAGAATATTTCATTTTGATGCTTTAATAAACATTTATATCCGTCATGATGGTTCTCCAGTATGCAAAACTCGTCACACAAACTGGGGATATTTAGAAAAATATCATTTTTGCTGCAACATGTGCAAATACTACCTTTAATTTAAGTATACATGTATTCTGAATGAATTTGAATGTCTTATGTATGCATTTCATAATAAATGGATGCATTTGGTGCAAAAATTGTAAATTTTTTATAGCTTTAAAAATAGAACCAATCTGATACTACAGATGAAACTTGGTATGTGTTGTCCTTAAATATGAGCCAATACATGGTGAAAATTTCAAGGCTGTCATTCACTGTCATCCAGTAGTTTTTGTGGTGAAATATGGGCTAGTTGTTGGAAAAACATAAAATGTTCTAATATAAATAGGCTACTGGAGCTGGAAGAAATGGTTATTTAAAACTTCTGAGTGCTTGCACACGTGCATAAACATCAGTTTAGACATGACGAAAAATTTCAGATCTAGAAAATGAGCCATTCTCCCTCAGCAGTACTGCAAAGGTACAGCATAATTTCTCAAAATCAGCTTTCTCTCTATTTTGGGTAGTCAGTAGAGGACCCGGAACTGAAGATACACCTTTAATAAAGCCAAAAATGAAAAATTCAGGAAAATTTGCCTTATATGCAAGATTACAACCCTGCAGCATCATTACTGTGCTGTAAATAAGCATTCAAATTTGGTCAAAAATGCACTTTGCAAAAATCAAAAAAATAAATAAATAAATAAATAAATAAATAAATGAATAGCCTTAAAATACAAATGGCCATATCTAGCAACTACTGCACTTACAGACCTGAAATTTTGCAAACATTCATTCCTTGGGTAGTGCTTTTTCAGAATTTTCTGAGACAGTGACCTGGGGAACTTCTCACATTCTGGTTGATTTGGGATGGAAGGACCCATTTATAGTGGTTTCCAGTTGGGAATTAAAATTCATACAAAACACAGAAACTTGGTTTAAACTAAACCACATATGAGAGTGAAACCACAGGTAATGCGGAAACAGCAATCAGGTTTAAGATGTCACGTGACTTTCTTGGAACAAAGCAGGTTTAAACATGTCTTAAACTCCAGACTGTGGCTAAGTTAATGACAAAGCAAGGGCCCCAATAGGTTTCACCTGCAGTTGGTGGTCCAGCCCTAATAATCCTGACAAAAACAGTAAAAATACAACCCCAATTCCGAAATAGTTGGGATGAAGTGTAAATTGTCAATAAAATCAAAATGCAATGACTTTCAGATCACGAGTCAATATGTTATTTACAATAAAATATAGATAACATTTCAAATATTGAAACTGAGATATTTTACATTTTTATCCACAAAATGAGCTCATTTCAAATTTTCTGGCTGCAACAGGTCTGAAAAAAGTTGGGACACAGGCAAAAAAAGAGCTGATATAAGAGAATCAGCTGAAAGAACATATAGCAAGTAATTAAGTTGACTGGCATCAGGTGTGTAACATGATTGGCTATAAAAGGGATGTCTTAGAGAGGCTGAGTCTCTCAGAAGTAAAGATGGCCAGAGGCTCTCCAATCTGTGAAGGCTTGCAGAAAAAAATTGTGGAATACTTTAAAAACAATGTTCCTCAACGTCAAATTGCAAAGACTTTGAAGGTCTCATCATCGACAGTACGTAACATCATCAAAAAATTCAGAGAAACTGGAAAAATCTCTGTGCGTAAGGGGACAAGGCCGAAGACCTTTACTGGATGCCCGTGATCTTCCGGCCCTTAGACGCCACTGCATCACTCACCAGCATGATTCTGTCATTGACGTTACTAAATGGGCCCAGGAATACATAAAGAAACCACTGTGTGTAAACACAGTCCGCCGAACCATCCACAAATGCCACCTATAACTCTATCATGCAAAAAGGAAGCCATTGTTGAGCATGATCCAGAAGCGCCGCCATGTTCTTCGGGCCAAGGCTCATTTAAAATGAACTGTAGCAAAGTGGCAAAGTGTCCTGTGGTCAGACAAGTCCAAATTTGACATTCTTGTTGGAAATCATGGGCATCGTGTCCTCCGGGCTAAAGAAGAGAAAGACCACCCCTCCTGTTATCAGCGTTCAGTTCAAAAGTCAGCATCTCTGATGGTATGGGGATGCATTAGTGCATATGGTGTGGGACACTTGCATGTTTTAAAAAGCACCATAAATGCTGAAAGGTATATAAAGGTTTTAGAGCAACATATCCTCCCCTACAGACGATATCTATTCCAGGGAAGGCCTTGTGTATTTCAGCAGGACAATGCAAAACTACATACTGCAGCTATTACAACAGCATGGCTTTGTAGTAGAAGAGTCCGTGTGCTGAACTGGCCTGCCTGCAGTCCTGATCTTTCACCGATTGAGAACATTTGGCGCTTAATTAAATGAAAAGTCCATCAAAGGAGGCCCAAAACTCTCCAGGAGCTGAAAGCCTGTATTAAACAAGAGTGGGACCAAATTCCAATGGCTAAACTCAAGAAACATGTCTCCTCAATGCCCAGATGCCTCCACCCTGCATTAAAAAGAAGAGGGGATGCCAAACCATGGTAAACAGGCCCCTGTCCCAACTTTTGAGACCTGTAGCAGCCATCAAATGTGAAAAGAGCTCATTTTGTGGATAAAATTGTAACATTTTTCAGTTTCAACTTTTGCTATGTTATCTCTGTTCTATTGTGAATAAAATACAGGCTGGTGTGATTTGAAAGTCATTGCGTTTTGATTTTATTCACAATTTACACTTTGTCCCAACTATTTCGGAATTGGGGTTGTAATAATAACAATAATGATAATAATAGGTTCCTTGCACCATTGGACCCAGGAGCTGTCGGTGCTTGGCCACTAAAAAGATGAAGGCACTTAATGACAGTTTAAATGTGTTTATCCAGTGCAGACTTCAAAAACAAGCTGCTTCATTTGTTAATTTACACAAATCACTCTCAAATGATGCTTGTCAGTAAATTATAGTCAAGGAGATGCACAGTGATTAACAGTGATATAATAGATATCAGATACTATATAGCTTTGTGGTTCCTTTGCTTTGTTCAACAGATGCACAGCTTTCCACTAAATAATGACTTTACTCAAGCATAATGATGACATCAACTGCTTTGGTTTTGAAAACACTTAGGACACATAAATGTGTCCTCCCAATATATTTACTATTATCCATTTTTTCTTTTATTCCTTGTGGTCACTTCAAATCCTGATTAACGGCAATACATTATGTTCATGAATAACCTCTAATGATTATCTATAAAATGCTTTCTAATGCAGATTCATGAATAAATATTTCTAAAATTACATTCTTTTGTTTGTTTTATGATTTTCTGACAGAATGAGATTGACGTTTTTCATCAAATCTCAATTAGTCTTAATTGTATGTACCTATTAAAAACAATGCTTCTGACGTTTTTCAGATAAAAACATCATACACCACATGAATTGTTTGACGGCAAAATGAGATACATCCAATTAGGGTCTTTTGAAAAAAACAATGGAATTTGATTTCAAAAGACTGTTTTTCCCTCCAAAGAACTGGATGTGTCTATTTCTACTCATTGTGTCACTGTGAATTCAGAGGAAACTGTAATGAGAATGAGAATAATAATTATTATTATTAATAATTTTTTTCTTTTTACTGCTGAGAATATTTCATTTTTTGGAAATTGCAACATATCCAGACCAATTTTTATCAAATTGAGAATTTTCATTAGTTATTTTACAGATGCCGGCCCATGATGATGAAAGCTTAGTCTCTTCACTTTTTATATTCACATGGAAAAAGTTCTGCATCAAAAAATTTTTTTCTCTCAAAATTTAAGTTGAGTTAGTTGAGTATTTTTTTTGGGGGGAGGGTGGTGCCTCAAACAGAGGGTTTGCTAGCTAGACAAACAAACACAGGAAATGATCAAAAGATTAGGCACTCGTAAAATGAAAAAATTTATTGAATGACAAGTAAGAAACACAACAAAATGATAAAAGAGGGCAAGAAGCACTCAAAGAGTGCATGCCACCGCCAAAGGTTAACACTGTGTACTGTGTAGGACACTGCAGAGGATTTACCACCTTTGATTTCATCAATAAATTAACATCAAAAATACAAGAAAGACAAGCATTACCAGTGTGTTCCAGGGCCTTGAAAACCAAGGTATTCACTTTGATTGAATACACTGCCATTTTAACTACGTTGATAACAATCACGATGTAATGAGCAGTTCTCATTGTCTATCATGTTTTGCAATGGAACGATAGGATCGTTCATTGCGTTTTGTGAATAAGCAATGAAATCTGGCGGATTGTGTGATGGGTTATATTGCATTTTCAGTGTAATTTTGTGCCAGTTGGAAACAGATGATGCCAATTTGAGCGCAAGCCCCAAAATGGCATATATCATGTTTCGCCGTCAAACACTTCACATTATCCTCATAAAAGTATTGATGCCCTGAGATTATTTGGTAAAATGGTGAAATGAGTGACCGTTAGCACAGCTAAGGAAGAGCTCCGAAAAAGCTGGGTCAGTTTGTTAAATTAAAATTAAAACTGAAAGCAGCGATTTGAAAATTATTATTGACCTGCATTACGTTGAAAACAGTACAACAGCACATTACCTGATGTTATGCCACAAGAATCTAACTGATTTCTCAAAATAAACACAGTTCAGTTTAAAATTTTGCAGCTAATTCCAAAGAAATAAAGAAAAAACTAGGGAAGTAATTTACCATATTGAAAATTTGCCATTCCTTTCACAACAGTTAATAAACCTTTGGGGACTGAGGACACCAAGTGATTAAATGTTTCAGGAGTAATTTTGCCCTATTGTTCCTGCAAGCAAGCAACCCCTTTGCGCAGAATACAACCTAGACAGTCCCATCGGCTGCGACCGCATTGGTGTAGCCCCCTAAAGCCCGCTTCTCCCCTTTTTTGCGCATTATTCCTCCAATATTGTCGCCATGGCAACCGAAATCGAGGTTTCATAAGTGAATTATAACACATGTCCATTCCAAATATGACAGAAATTGGTCCAAAATTGCAGCCTGTGCTGTATCCACAAGGAAATCTCTATGTTTTGCCACTAATTTGCATATTATTCCTCAAATACTGTCGCCATGGCAACCAAAATTGATAGGTGTCATATGTGAAGTAGAACACATGTCCGTACCAAATAAAAAAAGTAATCGGTCTAAAATGACAGCCTGTAGAGCGTCCACAAGGAAGCGTCTACGGACGCGGTGGCGGAGACGACACGCGTAAATCCATTGTAGCTGCCCAACTTTGTCCGGGGGCTACAAAAATTCCAATTTTTCCTGTTATGTATGAGGTTGTTTAGACTTTACAACTCAGTTTTTGTGTCACTGAGACTGCTGAAAATTATTCCAGTGAAGCAAGACATTTGCAAATTCTATTACAGAATTTTTAAGGAATTAAATTTTGGAATTTATGGACACTGGCTTCTATATCTGCACATAGGGGTTAAGTTGTGCTACAGAATGGGTCTTTGTTGTCAAAATTTTAATTTCAAGATGCCCTACATGTTCTCAATTAAGGACAAGTTGAGCCTGCAGACAAGCCTGTCCAACAACTGCACCCTCTTCCTATGCAGCCATGCCTTAGCAGAATGTGGTTTTGTAATGTCTTGTTGAAATATGCTTGGGCATTCTGGGGAAAATATTATTCTTAAGGTAGCATCTGTTGCACCGAAATCTCAGTGTTCTTCTTAGCATCAATGGTGTCTTCCCTAAACTGCAAGTTACCTTTGCCAAGGGCACTGACACAACCCCATATCATGAGAGAGCATGGCTTTTTAAGTTTTTCTGGTAACTGTCAGAATGGTCCTTTTCCTCTATGGTTCGGAGCATATAACGTCCATTTCTTCCAAAAAATCCTCAAAAATTGATTTCCCTGACCACAATACGCATTTTCTCTGTGTGACGTTCCATTGCAGATGCCTTTGAGTGCAGAGAATTTGATGACAACACTGGACACTGCTAACATAAAGCTCCCTTTTTGCACACTGAAGTCTTAATTGGAATGTGCGGCTGTAACTATGAATTTTAGGACTTACCAGATTTTCCGAAGTAATCCTGAGCCCATGAGGTAATATTCCTTATCCACCCCAATTCCAAAATAGTTGGGATGAAGTGTAAATTGTGAATAAAATCAAAATGCAATGACTTTCACATCACATAGGCCAATATGTTATTTACAATAGAACATAGATAACATTTCAAATGTTGAAACTAAGACATTTTACAATTTTATCCATAAAATGACTCATTTCAAATTTTCTGGCAGCAACAGGTCTCAAAAAAGTTGGGACACAGGCAAAAAAGGGCTGAAAAAGCACTTAATATATAAGAGAATCAGCTGAAAGTACATTTCGCAAGTAATTAAGTTAACTGGCATCAGGTATGTAACATGATTGGCTAGAAAAGGGATGTCTTACAGAGGCTGAGTCTCTCAGAAGTAAAGATGGCCAGAGGCTCTCCAACCCATGAAGGTTTGCGTGAAAAAAATTGTGGAATACTTTAAAAACAATGTTCCTCAACGTCAAATTGCAAAGGCTTTGAAGGTCTCATCATCGACAGTGCATAACATCATCAAAAGATTCAGAGAAACTGGAAAAATCTCTGTGCGTAAGGGACAAGGCCGAAGACCTTTACTGGATGCCTGTGATCTTCTGGCCCTCAGACGCCCCTGCATCACTCACTGGCATGATTCTGTCATTGACATTACTAAATGGGCCCAGGAAAACTTAAAGAAACCACTGTCTGTAAACACAGTCCGCCGTGCCGTCCACAGATGCCACCTAAAACTCTATCATGCAAAAAAGAAGCCATTGTTCAGCACGATCCTGAAGCGCCGCCGTGTTCTGTGGGCCAAGGCTCATTTAAAATGGACTGTAGCAAAGCGGCAAAGTGTCCTGTAGTCAGACGAGTCCAAATTTGAATTCTTGTTGGAAATCATGGGCGTTGTGTCCTCCGGGCTAAAGAGGAGAAAGACCACCCCTCCTGTTATCAGTGTTCAGTTCAAAAGGCAGCATCTCTGATGGTATGGGGATGCCTTAGTACACATGGTGTGGGACACTTGCATGTTTTAAAAAGCGCCATGAACGCTGAAAGGTATATAAAGGTTTTAGAGCAACATATGCTCTCCTCCAGACGAGGAAGGCCTTGTGTATTTCAGCAGGACAATGCAAAACCACATACTGCAGCTATTACAACAGCATGGCTACGTAGTAGAAGAGTCCGTGTGCTGAACTGGCCTGCCTGCAGTCCTGATCTTTCACCGATTGAGAACATTTGGCGTATAATTAAACGAAAAGTCCGTCAAAGGAGACCCAAAACTCTCCAGCAGCTGGAAGCCTGTATTAAACAAGAGTGGGATCAAATTCCAATGGCTAAACTCAAGAAACTTCAGTGCCCAGACGCCTCCACTCTGTGTTAAAAGGAAGAGGTAATGCTACACCATGGTAAACAGGCCCCTGTCCCAACTTTTTTGAGACCTGTAGCAGCCATCAAATTTGAAATGAGCTCATTTTGTGGATAAAATTGTCAAATTTCTCAGTTTCAACATTTGCTATGTTGTCTCAGTTCTATTGTGAATAAAATACTGGCTGGTGTGATTTGAAAGTCATTGTGTTTTGATTTTATTCACAATTTACACTTTGTCCCAACTATTTCCGAATTGGGGTTGTAGATAAATGACAATGATTGATGCAGCGCCATCTGAGAGATAGGTGATCACAGGTATTCAGTTTAGGCTTGCACCCTCAGCTTTAAGGCACAGAAATTGTTTTTAAACCTTTCATTGATTTTCTCACACAATTTAGGTCAAATTGGCTATCCTTGGCCCATCTTTTCTCCTGGAGGCCAAGGCCTTTCCTGGATGCTGCTTTGGTACCAAATCATGAATTAAATCACCTGCTAACATCAGCTGCTTAATTTCACATCATTATTTAAATTTGTCACCACATTACTAGCTCCCATCCTAACCTTTTTGGGAATATGTTGCAGGCCAGAATGGCAGGAATTGTTTTATATGTTAAAATAAAATGATGTTGACCAGAAAAAAAACATTAAATATCTTGTCTTCCTAATGTCTACAATAAAATACAAGTCAAAATAAATTTAGAAACCACTGCTTTCTGTTTTTATATGGATTTTCCATATTGTACCAACTTTTTCCAGAGTTGGGGTAGTAAAATTTGAGCTAACGTTATATTTCCAACAAAGTTTCGGGTTTGGGCCCGTCATTCAATCAGCTGATGGTGGTTTACACAAACACAAGAATATGTTCTGACGTGGACAACTCAGACAATTTTTTTAATGTTGGAAGGGTGCTGGAATAAAATAAGGAAGTAAAAGTAACACTGGTATTTTTCCCAATAATTCAATTGAATAATAAATAAGAAGCCATTCCTTCCAAGTGTACACTATAAATTGAGACCAATCCTTGTTTTTGCCTCCTTCTATTTTGAGATCCCAACCTGTAATCTGACCAATATCTCTTCTCTCATCTGAGGCCACTGACAACCTCGCAAAAATGGGACTCACCAATGAAGCTGTACTTAATGGCTATCATTTGTATCAATACATAGCAAGTGAGGAGAAAAGAAAACAGTGCATTTCTAGAAGTCTAATTTGCTGAGCGTATACCTGGAAACGGAGAGCGCAAACTTTATTGGGATTTTTCAGTTGCCTAAAGTCATTTTATTTCTTCAAATATTTCAATTTTATATTGCAAACAAGTTCACAACATACAAAATGAATTATATTAATCCAGAACGTGTCAATGATTCAATTTTATATCTTTATCTTTTTCAACTTGTGGGGATAAAAAAATAAACAGCAAAGCTTTGACAACAGCACCTTGACATAGTATGTAATTCCAACATTACCTTGAGAAGTTTAGAGCAGTAAACGGATAAAGTACTCAGAGGAGGAAAGACCATTTACTGTTGAAAATGTAAACTGAATGTTTTGGTCAGATCGGTGTCCTTTTTTTTCCCCAGTGGACCGTTTCTCAATTCACAATTGAAGCAGCATGCAGGTTTTTATTTGTTTTCCTCACCTTCCATTTCCTTTTTTGTCAGATTCTTGGCAACGTAAACAAACCAAAATCTTGAGGAATGTATATATTGTAATTTACGTTGTGCGCAAATGACTGATTAGATTTTTAAACTGTCTACAAGGTCATGAATATGTTCAATAGACTGTCGTTTCACTTTTACTGTATAAACCTCATCTTTTTTACATGCAGTCCATAAAATTTTTCATTTGACGGAATAATTTACCCTGTTAAGTATATATACAAATAGATATTTTCTCTTTTTTTCTTATTCTCAATAAAATCTATACATTTCATTCACTATCTTCCCCTTTTGATGGTCAATGTACATACACAGGAAGTGTCTATCCTTATAAATCTCCAGCCAATTTTCTTTTTGTTATCCATGGTGAACGCCCGCACGAATGACTGGGTTGTCCGACATTGCGAGTTGTAGTGACGCTTGTCTATTCCCCGGCAGCCATCTTTTGTGTATCCCATGGGGTTGCATTTGGTCTCATAAAAGTATTGCTTCAGCTGGCCATTGGGCACCGGGACTTTCTCCAGAACTGTGACAGTCTGCCCAGACATGTCTATAGCCGTCTTTTTATCCACAGCCGTCACCCACTGGCTAATACTGTCACACACGCTCAGCTCTCCACGTCTCGATGGGTCAGAGTGTCGTCGAACCCTCATGGACATGTTGGCTGCATCCAGGTAGTTTTTGTATTCCTCCAAGAGGAAGAGAAGCGGTGGTTCCAAAGGCACTTGGTTGCTGATCATCACCCGGGACGCATACAAATCGACACCCTTGGAGGCCGCCACAACATCCCCCGGACTCTTGTCACTGGGCCCACTGACTGCCAAATGTGCCTCCCCCTCGACTTCCAGAAGTTCCTCTATCACCTGTTCAAAAGTGTCTGTAAGTGATGGCAGTCCCCTGTGCTGGACACTGCTTCCACTCTCTAGAGTCCCACGGCTCTGTGCAGCTGTTGCTCCCAGGTAGCCCTCTGCTCTGTACCCCCGCATACTGGCGGCGTCTTTCATGGGTGCAGCTTTCATGCAACTGAAGTATGAAATTACCATAGTAAGGAACAGGATGGTCATCACTCTTCTTACCTGGTGGAACTGAAGAAAAGGGAAGGGAGGATGGGGAGAGGAAAATTTAAGAATCATCCAACTTTATACAAGAGTCACAGTAAATTTGTACCCAATATGGGATAAAAACAAGTATGACAAGTAAGAACTATTGCAGCACAAGCTTCTTGCTCAAGGCCACAGTTCAGTTGTCCCATTTTTAGCTCTTTTTCATTTTAATAAACGTACAGATCTGACTTTGCGCTGCTCCTGGATCAGGTCTCTGAACTGTTTTTTCAGAGCTGCCTTTGGGACGTCATTACTCAAGCACACGTCTGTCACTTTACCGCGAGGAGCTAAATACAGAAGCACCTGAGGCATCATTAGAGGATGAGTGTGGCAGTCCTCCCATGAATACCCCACCTCCCATGAGCTCAAATTGGGCCATTGACCCGCCAAGTGAAGTTCCAGCCCTCAGATGGAGGCCATATCCACATGTACGTGGGTATTGTTGAAAATGTTGCATTTTCTGTGCGTTTTGACCTTTCGTCCACTTGCGAACTGCATATTTGATCATTGAAAACAGGCCTTTTGAAGAACACCTCCCAGGGCAAAGATTTACAAAAACTCAATTTTCTCTGTTTACGTGTGGGCAGGGAAAACAAAGTTTTGTCTTACAAGATCAGAGTGTGTGTGCCTTATAGTGAGTTTATGAGGCTTGTGATAGGCCTACATGGTCTTACATTAAATCATATCATTGTTGCCTGTTGGTTTGACTCTTTACAGCACTTTAATTGTACTTTTGTGTGGACAAAGATTTTTTTAGAAAACCAGGGAGGACTAGGCACGTCATTCGACCCCCTTCCCCTCAAAGTGTTCATTGAACTCATCCCAACTGAATTGCAGGGGGACAGATGAAATTCCTCACCAGGTAACTGGCACAAAATGTAGCCAACAGCCAAATCTTAAAAATAAAATAAGGAAATTAGTGCATGGCATTACTCCATTTGACCACTAACAAGGCTTGAAATTTTTTCTGGAATATGGTTCTGCGATCTTTGCAAGTCAGTGGGTACACTAAAATAGACATAATACAGGTGCTATAGTGGGGAAAAAAAGATCGGGAAGTGAACATTTGACTTCAGTCTCAAATAACAGCCAACAAAATGGTGACATAATATTCTGGTTTTTTTTGTAGAATATCGTCATTATTAAAACCAACAATGTCAGGGCTGCCGGATAGCTCACTCGGTAAAAGCATCGCGTTGCGAAGCAAAAGCGGCTATCACATTGCGGGTACCAACTGGCAGTGGTCGGCAGCTTTTTCAGAGTAGCGCACAATTGCCTATTGCGCTACAGGGTTGTAAATTGGGAAGTGACTGCCAGGGAGGGAAAATAATAGTCGCCTTGTTCGTTGCTCAAGTGCCTCCTGTTGGCCAGACTGGCGCTCGTCAGGAAGATTCTAAAGCTGGATTTATGGTTCTGCGTCGACTCCACGCAAAGGGCATGCCGTCCCCTTGACGCCGTCGTGGACCTTTCGAAGTTCTGCGTTGAGGTCGTTTGCATCGTGCTGTGCCGCGAAGCAATTAACCGACAAAGTGCTAGGTGGCGTCAGGTTTCCGAAGGACCTGTCATGAAATCATGTGAGACTCAAGTAGAGTGGATCAATCAGTGCGCTTGCGGTCTGCGTCACTTTGACGTGCAGTTAGAAAATTTTCGAGGTTCATGGCAGGCGACGCAGAGGCTCTGCGGCAGGGGTTCACGTCGCCGCAGAGGCTCTACGTAGCGACGGCGTCGGTTCGACGCAGAACCATAAATCCAGCTTAAGCCTGTTCATGTCCGGGTATCCTCCGCCCTCCTTCTGAACTTGCGAAGATTCAACCAATGAGTGTATAAGAAGCGGTGGTTGACGGGCAAGTGCTTCAGAGGAGCGCCGCGAACTATCTACACTCTCCTGAATTGGCAGCAAGGGGTCGCATATGAGCAAGCCTTGTGCCTTGTACATAGTTCACCAATTGGGCATTCCAGATTTGGGTGGGATTGGAGATGCCAGATAAAAAAAAAATTAAAAAAAAAACCAATGTCATGAAAAAGTATCTGCCCCCTTCCTTTGTCATGTTTAACCCATTTAAGCTGTAGTATACGATCTGAGAATCAGTTGAGAAAGATTGAGACGTTGAGAAAAATTTGAAAAAAGCATCCTGCCCACACACACACACCCCTCCCCTCTGTGCTCCCTGATCCTTCCCACCGAGCACGTGTGGCCGTCCGCGTGGAGACTCCCAGACACACCCCCTCTACCAGAGCAACAAGCCGGCCGGCAGTTTATAACGCGGAAGGGGGCGGGGACGAGGCAGACGCGGAGCACGGGGAGTCAGAGCAAGCTCTCGGGGGAGTGTCAACTAGAGTGAGGGGATTGGATGAGAGTAGGAGAGAGACGTTGACCAATGTAAGCCATCCAGTCGGATGGCTTACATTGGTCAACGTCTCTGCAGCCCAGCAGTCACTAGAGTGAATGGATTTTTTTCGTTTTTTTTGCCCTTCACATTGTGTAGATTGTACTATAGGACCATAACCACCATCTAAATGAGGTTATTAATAATGATCAAACTTTCAAATCGTATACTACAGCTTTAAGACCGGATGCAACATCTGTGTTTTTTAATCCAAGACCATGCCTTTATGGTAATGCATTTACAGTACAACAGATGGAAAGTTCATTCAAAAAAGTGTGATGTTATTAAGATATACTTTATTTAACCCCGTGGGGTCATTTGTCCTCTTCCTATTGTTAGGAGCAGTGGGCAGCCACAGAGCTGCGCCCGGGGACCAACTCCAGTTCTAAAACCTGTTCCTTGGTCAGGGGCAATGGTAGGAGTGTTCCTATAATGCATGTTTTTCTGGGAGGGAGGAACCGGAGTACTCGGAGGAAACCCACGCGAACATGGGGAGAACATGCAAACTCCACACAGAAAGGCCCCAGGCCTGATTCAAACCCATGACCTTCTTGCTGAATATAATTCTTAGATGTTTGGCCAATTTGCTAATCAAATTGATGGGAAGTGTGCAACCAACTGACAAAGCATTTAAGAGGCAATTTTTCTAAGATCAGCACAGGGGTGGAAACTCACCGTCTCCAAATTTGTTCATATTTCAGAGATCTGACAATATATGCCTGGAATAGAAAAATCAACCATGTCTGTTCCAAATTAACCGCTTCCCTGCTGCGTGGGCCACACCCATTTTTTGGGGTCATTTACAACCCAAGCTGTTTGACAGCGTTTATTTTTGAACAGAACTGTTGGCCCATGGTTTTTTTTTTACACCTTGGCCATGGTAGTGCCCTTTAACATTGAAAACTATGGGCCAACAGTTCTGTTCAAATATAAATGCTCTCAAACAGCTTAGATTGTTAAACTACCCCAAAAAATGGGTGTGACCCACATAGCAGGGGAAGGGTTAATCAGAACAGACATGGGAGATTTTTCTATTCCAGGCAGAGAAATTTAAAACTGTGAAATATGAACAAATTTGGAGATGGAGAGTTTCCACCTTCCGCCAAAACTGTGCTTATCTTAGAAAATCTATCATATAACTTTTTCTGTAGCTGTATCGTGCATCATTTTGTACACAAATCTATGAAATTCAGCAAGGCATAATTGTTGTTTTTGGAAACTAGTGTTTAAAGATGGTACTAAAAATGTTATCACCATGCTGAAAATACCAGCGGTTTATGCTGGTTTACAGGTGAGTCTGCATGGCCATTCTGGTTTGAGCTGGTCAGCCAGCATGGCCATGTTGGTTTGTTCAGGTCAGCCAGCATAAACCAGCAAAGATGTGTCCAAAACTCAACATATGCTGGTCATCCGTAAAATCAACACTGACCAGCTTTGCAGGTCTTTGAAGCAGGGGGACCAGCAGGAACCAGAGCGGAAATCATGCTGGTAGGTGCTGGTTTTTTTCAGCAGGTAGGACAGATGAGGAGGAGCAGAAAGAGATATTTGGAGAGGTATGCTCCCATTCATTCACAATGACTTTGTTATTGTTGGAAAAGTTTTAGGAAATATTTAAGGCCAAAATCCCTTTTTTCCATGCGCCTAGCTAGATGCTGCGAATTATTGCCTTGGCTGTGCTAGTTTCGTTTCCCTTAACGGTTATAAATTAATAGCATTTGGTGGTGATGGATTAACTTTACGCAACCCTTTAGCTTATCCCCTGCTGAAACTTATGGATTGCATAACTGTCAGTTAATACTGTATGTACCTTCTACTCAAACAAATGAGACCTAGCCAACTTAACAAATAAACAGTAACAATAAATATAACATTAACTGAGGTGCATGAAGTTGACATATCTGCTGTCTGGGAAAATCATAGAGAATGTTAGATTCTTTGTCAACATTGCTTGTGAAATATCATGCTAGGGCTGAAACTTTAAGGGCTCTATCTTAAACCCTGCGCATAGTGGTGCGAAGCATGACGCAAGTGTCTTTCATAGTTTACATACTGGCACAGTTGTCATTATCCAGTCCAGTGCCCAGTTTGCATTGATAGCAAATGTAATTGCGCCAAACTGAGCGCCCATGGGCATATTGGTCTTTAAATGAGGTCCTAATGTTACTGGCAGAAAAAAGACCAGACACAGGCAGAAAAAGCAATCAACCAAGGAGGTGGAGTTTGTTTGTAATGACTGCAACCCGCATAAATTGGGCAGAAGTGTTTGGAAGGTCTGCAGGCATTCTGTTGGTAAGTAGCTAGCTTGTTGACATGCTTCGACTTAAGCACTGTAAAACTGGTCAGCACATTCATTTAGTGACTGGGCTCCAGCTGTAGCAATGTTAAAACAATCTGTCTGTGACAAAATAGCCAATGGCATGTAAAGCTAAAAAATAGTAGCTCAAATTACCTATGCCTACATGAGCTTGAAAGCCTAGCGTAGCGTCATAGCACTCCATAACATAGCCCCGTGAGGTGATGAAAATAATAGTCAGCATAAAGCCAGATAAGTCGCTAGTTTGATAGCAGCTGGAAAGCAGACTTTACCCTAGCGTACGTGGATGCCAACTACCTTTTTTTGGTTGTCTATCCGCTTCCCTCATCCAGTTGTTTAAGTTCTCACCAGAGCCAAGGCTCTCATCCAGTATGGTCTAATAAATGTAAAAAAAAGTTTTTAGGTCATGCTTCTTTGGTAGCTTTTGTAACATGTACAGCTTGTAACAAGGTTCGGTAAGTAAAGCTAAGGTCGTGTAGGTAGGTAATGTTAGTTCGCTTACTTGCTTGGCTGATATAAAGCCTCTTTTCTCCCGGTTCTGTAGCTAATGCTATCATAGTGTTGGTAACGATTGTTCATTTACTTTCTTGGCTGATATACAGCTTTGTTTCTCACGGTTTGGTAGCTAATGCCAGCGTTGTTTAGATAATGATAGTTCGCTCACTTGCTTGACTTGTATACAACCTTGTTTCTCTTGGTTCGGCAGCTAATGCTAACATCGTGTAGGGAACATTACTTCTCTCACTTGCTTGGCTGATACGCAACCTCGTTTCTTTCACTTTTAATTACTGACCACATTTACAATGACTTTGAGATAGCAAGGTGTGCGTTTGCCAGTAACATGTTGCTAAATGTTTACTTCTTGTTATTATCAGTGTTTCTAATTTTGTAGTTAGACATACTGGAGCTCTTTGTGTGTTTCTGTGGGTTATACTGCCTTTGACCTGCAATTGTGAACAAGCTCGAAGGGAGGGACTACAGAAGGGAGAGATGGAGCACAGAGGGAGGGGCAGTGATGTTTATGATCACAAAATCTCACTCTCTTGTTCTTTTCTCCACAGTTATGGACTGTAGCTCTAATTAGCTGATGGTCACTTGTTTGTCTAACATTTTAATCAGTTAGGGTCTTTGTAACTTGCCAGCTAAAATCATTAGGGTACCCAACTCAGGGGACAATAACAGCATACCACTGAGGAGCGGCTTGTTCCGGTATTTTCTGTATGCTTAAAAATTACGGCACACATGCTGCTATTGCTTTAGGCCATGAGAATGAAATTGTTAGATTACTGTCCAAAATAAATTGAAAACACATGAGGCATTTTTTCACTATTCATTATTTCCAAAAAAGACAGTTCACAAGAAACGAATAGGCTCACAGTGACAAAATACAGTGTACATGAAATAATGAGACTCAGATGAAGAAGGTCCTGTATGATATCACTTCAAAAGAATGTCAGTGAGAAACACAAACACCCACTAAATGAGAAAAAATCCGGGCTTCCGACACATAAATATGGAGAGAGCCACGGATCATGCGCATGCACACACATCATGACATATATTTCATGTATTTAGGTGCGTTAAACGCTGTTTCTGACATGTCTGAAGAATGAATTTTTTGGGGAAATAATGAATTTTTCCAAATAATGAATTTTTTTTGTGGGAGCTATTTGGACATGCAGGCGGTGGACGGTAATCGAACACTTTCATTCCCATGGCCTTTGTGTTTTTCCCGATAAATTCTTTTTTATGAGATGTTGTGACCAGGCTAGCAAATTAGTGCCTGTATTCTCTCACACACTTGGAATATGAAGCAAGGTAATAAGGTACTGGAGCCCTTCTCTGGAGAGTTTGTTCACTTTTTTCAATGCCATTGTTCTGAAATTGGCTGCAAATCACCAAGCGGGTACTCGCGACATAATCCTCAATGAATGGAAGTGAGCTAAATGGCTAATATAATTATTAACACTTGCTAATCTATCTATATTTAAAGCAAGAAGCGTCTGTCTGTGTGTCTGTGGCTCGCATATCTCTCTGACTGTTTGTCAGATCGGCCTAAGCTTTCGGATATGGCTTGTGCATGGCACGATGGTGTGCATCCTACTGTCTGTGTGTCTGTGTGTGTGTCTGTCTGTGGCTCGCATATCTCTCTGACTGTTTGTCAGATCGGCCTACGCTTTCGGATATGGTTTGCGCATGGCATGATGGTGTGCATCCTACTGTCTTTGTGTCTGTCTGTCTGTCTGTGTGTCTGTGGCTCGCATATCTCTCTGACTGTTTGTCAGATTGGCCTAAGCTTTCAGATATGGCTTGCGCATGGCACGATGGTGTGCATCCTACGGGCACTGCACTAGTAAGTAAAAATTGAAAATTGTATTTTAGGTTTATCAAATATAATATTGATAATATATCATAATTGATATAAAAAGTAACGTCGTTTTGTTTTTTTCAAAGGGTAAGCAATTTTGCCCAAAAAATGCTAGCATTCTGCTAATGAATTACTTGATTACTGATTATGACCAAGCATCCTCCTTGGCTTTGACGGCACTATGAGTCGTCAGTTAGTTACGTTACCTTAGTCTAACTTACTTACCATACAACAATTATATGAACCCAATCAAATGACTATGGGTTTGTTTTTTGTGTATATTATATTCCTTATATGTATTTTTCAAATGATAACAACATCAGGCATGGTTAAACCAAAAAAATATTGCATATGCTTTGTGGTTTACTGCTGCTAACTGGCTGAGTGAATGCCAGAAAGCGGCTTGGGATGCGTGACATCACTAATACTTACAAAAACATATATTACCACACATGAAAACCCATTTAGAAAAATTGAACTATTGTATATTTATTTTTTCGACTCCTCGTATCCAAAAAATAATGAAAATTCCCAGAAAAAAATAATTTTTTTCCCCATGAATATTACATTTTGGGGCTACAGCTCCACAGGCCTCCCCTCATTCTGGATGATCTTGTGAGCACCCCCATGAAAGATGATGTTCTGCGAGTTGGAGTTCTCTCCTATTTTAGGAGTTCTCTGATGGTATCCATTCATTTTTCATGGTTATTGGTATGGCTTATCACAGTGCGCGGTTGGAATTAACTGTTGCACATGGTAATTAACTAGCATACTGTAAATGGCATCACACCGTTGAGTTTTGTGCATCACACAGATTGTGATAGCATTGGTGGAGCAGCAGAGTCGGGGGGCCATCTGCTGGCCACAGGGCCAAAAGCAGCCAAACAGTTTGCTTTTGCCTCGGGCCAGCTCTTATTCAATTCCTTATAGAAACCACAGTTTTGATGTATCGACATCATTTGAAATATATCTTGCTCTAAACAATGTGCTCTTCAATTTCACAAATCTCCAGCCTATAGACCAAGCATGGAATTAATTACAGTGATTTAATTGGACACATCCAAAAAATAGGACCAAGGGTCCTGTAGCTTACCGGCAAGCAGTCTTACAACCATGATACAAGTTGTGAAAATTTCATGCGAAGCTTGACATTTGAATCAATGAAAATCAATGTAAAGGTCACTAAATAAAAGTTCACATACATTTATAAGACCTTCTGTAATACAATCCTGAGCTCTGAAGCAGCTTTGGTGATACAAGTCATTATAATATGTCAACATGTATTCAATATGTCAATTGTGAACTTTAAAGGTCACAGGATGTCAAGTTGTGGTCAGCAAATAGACTTCATATATGACTTTCTAAATGTCTCTATAGAAACCTTGGCTCAATCTGTGACCATTTTGGTGATACTAGTCATTGTAATTTCACTATCGAGTTTGACCCTCAAAGGTCACTGACAGTCAAGTTGAATGTCACCAAATGAAAGTTCATATGTGACTTCCTAGATGTGAGTAACACAAACCAAGGCTCCATCAGTGACCGTTTTAGAGATACAGGTCATTGAATTTTCACTAGGTCACATTTGACCTTTGAAGGTCAATACGAAGGTCACCAAATAAAAGTTCAGATATGACTTCCTATATGTCTCTAATACAAACCTAGACTCCATCTGTGACCGTTTTGGCGACACAAGTCATTGTAATTGTATTATGTCAAGTTTGACCTTCAAATGTCATCAACAGTCAAGCTGAATGTCACCAAATGAAAGTTCATATGTGACTTCCTATGTCAGTAACATAGACCTTGGCTCCATCTGTGACCTTTTCAGTGACAGAAGTCATTGAATTTTCTCTAGGTCAAGTTAGACCTTCGAAGGTCAATATGAAGGCCACCAAATGAAAGTTCATGTATGACTTCCTATACATCTCCAATACAAACCGAAACTATCTGTAACCATTTTGCTGATATAAGTCATTGAAATTTCACTGTGAAGTTTGGGCATTCAAGGTCACTGAAGGTCAAGTTCAATGTCACCAAATGAAACTTTATACATGACTTCCTATATGCCCGCAATACAAACCTAAGCTCTATCTGTAATAGTTTTGGTGATAGAAGTCATTGAAATTTCACCATTTGAAGTTTGACCTTCGAAGGTCGCCGAAGGTCAAGTTCAAGGTCATCAAATGAAAGTTCATACATGACTTCCTATTAGTGTTCAATGCACATATGTTCCCAATCTTCAATATTTTCAAGGCAAGAAACCTTTGAAAATTATAACATTTTGCTTGACCTCAAGTTTGACCTTTCAAGGTCATCTGAGGTCAACTTTAACACAGCCAAAATATAGGTCATATATGACTTCCAATATGTCAGTAATACAAACTTAATCTCTATCTTCAACCATTTAGCTTCCACAGGCGACTTGGCCCATTCTCCATAAGACCAAATGTACAGCGCCCCCACTAGACCCACTTCTGTTGATTTAGTCAAAATGGCACTCGCACTATACATTACGTGTATCAAGGTGAGTTGATTGCCAGATTTAGAAAAAAAGTTATCAGACAGTTTTTGAGAAATAATTTTTTGAAATTTCAATCATGTCTTTTAACATTGTTAAAGGGGACCTATTATGCTGATCCTTCTTTTAATACATATTAGTAATGTTATAATGTTGGTTGTCCATGCTCAACCTCTGAAAAGTTTCTAAACATAAGATACAGGGGTTTTGCCGTAATCCAAGAACGTGATTTCGTGAGCGTGATTTCCTCTCTGAACAGCTCCTCCCGAGATCTTCACGAGATCTGGGTAAAACCTGACGTCAGGTTGTGCCATCCAATTAGTACAGACCTAGCCAGAGCCAATCATGGCGCTGGACCTGCCCACACCGGAAACTATTCTAGCAGGCACTAACAACGGCAGATCATACTATGCCTCAGTAGCATTGACACTTTTGGAAATACAAAAGAAGAACCGCAGATCATTTGAGTTGCAATTTTGTTAGTATCTCTCCCAAAGCTACTTGTCCGTTTACTTTTTGGACGCGAAGAAAAACAAATATTTCTCTTGAAAAGACGATGCCACCAGAAATCAGTGGGTAGCTTTTTTTGTTTGCTGGCAGCAAACAGCCACGGCCAAATGGAGCATTAGCTGTTTGAGCTCAGCATTTGACCAAAGACAGCTTTGTCAATAAAGGATAATTCGACACAGGATAAGCGTTTCAGCTGCTTCTCAAACCTGAAGCAGCTGCATCGATCAAGCGCTCGGAGCCACAAGCTGTAAGTAACCATATAACAGCAAATAATGTAAGTGAAGCTAACGTGTTACGGGTGGCTAGCAGGACCGCTAGCGATAGTTAGCACTAACAACTGGCCTCAAAGGCAGGCTTGGTAAAATATCTGAAGATAAAGCCTGTATCGGTCGCGACTGTCCATGACTCACAGACACAGAAGCTGTAAGTTGCTTTTACTGCATAAGCCAACCTGACGTGATAGCCAGTTGATTGTGGCTGTAGCACAGCGGCTAACGTAGCCAAGTTACTGTTGCTAATGCTTGTGTCCTAAATATGCAAGAGTGATATCAGGGGAAATTCTACAGAAGGTGTGTGAACATAAACCTCATATGAAGCCAACTTTTAATACTTGTTTGTAATTTGGATGCTTGGTACAACTGTTCACAGTAACAGAACTTGCTGTCTGTAAAACCTGTATTGCAAGGGTCTGTCTCTGTGGTTATGACCGCTGGGTTACCAGCTACTGCATGTTAGTTTGCGTGTCGTGCTAATTAAAAATGCTCCTGGTTAACTTATATGCAGTAATTCTGATCGGTATGCTTGTGTTACTTCGGTAAGCATCAATGTGGCAGTTTCCGATTGTAGGCTCTACAGTTAGTGATCGTTTCACTTATCCATGACCGGGATGAGCCGGATACTTCACAAATGTCTGAGCAAGCTCTCTGGTGCTACCATGAAAGCAATGCGAAACGCAGAAGCTCTACCGGTTTACAAATGATTTCTCTGCACTACCTTGACATAATTTCATCCCCCTTTAGAAATTGTTGTGCCTAATAAAAAGCCGAAAAAGGCGGAGATCAAATAGGTAATTCTTTCCTGTAGAAGTGATCGATTCGCTAGCTCCACATAAGCAACTTGTCCGCCCTAACGGAACGTACGGTTTGCAAACCCTGTATTATGTTCCTAACATAACTGAGCTCTCTCTAGCTGTCGCGTACTATCCATAAAGCTGCTTTCATATCGGACACGAAACAAATTTTTCGCGCGACAGATTACATTCAAAGTCAATGCAAAGACGCGAATACGGGCATGTCAAGCCGCTTTCACACCGGACGCGAAACGAATTTTTCGCGGGACAGATTACATTCAAAGTCATGGCCACTTATCAGCTACTGCATGTTAGTTCCCCTGCTCTGCTAATTAAAAACGCTCCTGGTTAACTTATATGCAGCGATTCTGATCGGTATGCTTGTGTTACTTCGGTAAGCATCAGTGTGACAGTTTCATCATAACGTTGCCTGATTGTAGCCACTACAGTTGAAGCTAACCGGAGAGGTGCTGTATGTGTCTGCCGAGTTGGGCTGCAGTTAGACCAGACATAGGTTTTGCAAAGCTTGGGGTGCGTTTTTGGGTGCTTGTGAAACGATCGCTTTACTTATCCATGACCGGGGTCAGCCTGATACATCCCCAATGTCTGAGCAAGCTCTCTGATGCTACTGGTGAAAGCAATAGGGAAAAGCACAGGCTATAACGTGCATGGTATCACAAACGATTTCTCTGCATTGCTGTCGATTGAATATTAAATCGGCGACAGAATATTAAATTATTTCGTGTAAAAGTGATCGATTCGCTAGCTCCACATAAGCAACGGTTCACGCAGACGGAACTTACGGTCTGTAAAGCCTGTATTATGCTCATAACATAACCGGAGCTCTAGCTTCTCGCAAGACAATCCATAACGCCCATTCTCCGCGAGGAAACGCTTGTCATTCGGACGCAGTAAGTAAACCATTACCACGGGCAATTTCCAAAAAGGCCGTTTAGCCTGGAGCTTTCGCCCCTCCATCATATACCAGCGCGGAAGCTGTTCGTTGCTCCACGCTAACAACACACCACAGCTATGCACACGACCCAGCAGGTCCTAATACACGCCGAAGCAGTCCATAAGCTGTTGGTCCACTTTTAGCTGCTCCTCACTGTCCATGTTTCCCTCTAAACTCAGACCCACCGGATTTCTACGGTCTCCGGTCTACACTTGGGCATGTCGACCTGTTCTACAAATGTGTCTATATGGGGTAGATTCTAGCTTCCCCTGCATCCAAGCTAGGACTAGAAAAACCGCGGTAACTCACCAACTGTTGCCGTAGCAAACTGTAGCCGATAGCAAATTTGAGCTTGCGCTGAGAGATATTCGCAATGCGTCCTCCACTTTCGCCGCTGCGTTTGTTAGAACAAGATCATGTCATTAGATTTATATTCGATTATAACGTTAGATTGCCCGCCGCTTCCTTATCAGATTGCAGACGTGTCTCAGTTTCACTCTGAGGAGCCGGACACGGAAAACTGCGTTCTGCAGCCTCGTCCCGCCCAACTCCGCCCTCCACAGAGCTGGCCAGTCAGAAGAAAGTGGGCACACGGGAGTGGGGGCTATAGCGGAAGAGCCACCCCAGTGAGGCGTTTCAGGCAGAGACTACAATGTACTACAAATGCAGTTTTTTGAGGATGGCAGTATGAGCGAAATAAATACCCTTTTTTTTTTACTTTGCGCGATCAGGAGTACTCTAGGGGAGTCAAAGACCAAAATATAAACTTGGAAAAATAGCAAAATAGGTCCCCTTTAATATATTCCCTGACCTCGAGTTTGACCTTTCAAAGTCATCAGTGGTCAAATTTAATATTGCCAAACTATGGTCATATATGACTTTCTATATGTCGATAATACAAACGTAATCTCTATCTGCAACCATTTGGCCTCCACAGGCCATCTTGCATATTCATAAAGTACAGTGCCCCCCAATAGACCCACTTCCGTCGATTCAATCAAGATGGCGCTCACACTGTACATTGACCGTGCCAAAGTAAGTTGATTGCTCGATTTAGAAAAAAATTCATCATGCAGTTTTTGAGAAATAATTTTTCAAAATTTCTCAGTCCTATCTTTAACATTGGAGCGAGAATTTCCAGGGCCCATAAAACGGACAAAAATGATTCAATCAAAAATCTGAGAAAAAAGTCTGGAGACATGGTCTAGGAGTATGTTATTGCAAATTTACACAAAAATTCATCAGGCCAAAAAAAGATGAAAAATGTTCCGGACGACGGACGATGGACGACGGACGCCACACCACGACAATAGCTTATTGGCCCATAGGGCCGGTAAGCTAATAATTGATTTTACTGGCTTGCCAGTGGGCCATATTTAAACGTAAGAACTTGTTCTTTCTGATATAGGACGAAAAATTTTACAACTGTGCATACCACATTTTGAGTCGATCTGATTTATGGTTCATGAGACAATGATTTTTTGTGTTTTTCACATTTCAAAATGGCAGATTATCATTCTTTGACATAATTACTGGGTTAAAGTCTTGACTTGCTTGAAGTGATTTGCACTTCAATTCAAGACATGTTTGAAGCTTGATGACCATGACTGGAATTAATGACAGTGATTTTATGGGACACGCACAAATGACTGAAATAGACATGCTCTCTGTTTGACCATTTTCCAATGTAAGAAGTTTTCCAATACAATTTCATTTGTTACTGGTACGATCAAGGGACAAAGTTTTGTGTCAATTGGACGTGTGGTTCATGATTTTTTTTTTCTCGCAATTTTCACAAAATTCAAAATAACAGCAAATCTAAGTGGGTGCATCCTTGATGGTCCAATTGACTTTTTGTACATCTTGAGGAGAGCCCTATACCCAAGTTTGTTTCATGTCTCTACACTTAACAGTTCAGAGGTTGTGGTCCTTCAAATTTCAAAATTTTGACCTTATGCTATAGCACCAGTATTTGGTCAATTGGTGTCATTTTCCAATAGATTGCAGTGTTTACTTTTAACAAGCCAAATAACAATAATAATAATAATAATAATAAGTAAAGCTGCAAGCAGCGTTGAACAGGCCCTCCAATCTTGTACATGTTGGGAGTGGTGGCGAGATCCTGATGGGTGCAGGTGTGCATTCATAAACTATAGAGAGTGGTAGACTGGTTAAGCAGGCTGAGATGGCTGCTTGATTGAAATTTTCCAGGGGGGGCTATGGAGCTATTTTGCCACGCCCATGTGCGAAGCCTGTGGTGTCGTAAGATATTGTATATTGTGGGCTTTATGCAAATGCAAAATTTTGTGAGTTTTCGAGCATGTTGAGGCCTTCCAAAATGCAGCTGTTGATTAGGGGGCACTATAGAGCCAGTTTGTCATGCCCAGGGCCAATTGGGATATCAAATCGAAGAGCATCACACTTTTAACTTGTGTGCAAAGTTTTGCGAGTTTTCAAGCATGCTAAGGCCCTCAAAAACGTGTTAGTAAAATTTGAAAAAATGCAGGAAATGGCTTATACCTCACTTCCTGTGTGGCAAAAAAAATAAATAAATAAATAAACTAATAACTTCATTCTAAACCCTATCACCCCACCTCATTTCATGAAAATTCGAGCATCCTGATCCCAAAATGGCCGATTGTTTGGTGGCGCTATAGAGTCACCGGGGCACGCCCAAGGTCAGTTGATATGCCAATTTTGTCAGTACTCAAGAATGAACATAAATGTGAAATTTGGTGGAGACTGAATGATGTATACACAAATTATAGCAATCTCGAGTTTCATCAGAATTCGCCACGCCATCACAGCCATGCTCATCTACGAAAACTCACGATTTAAATAACTTTTGATTGCACAGGCCTTTACATGACCCTGACCAAATTTGAAGTCATCTGGAGAAAAACTGTAGGAGTGCGTTCGTTCAAATACGAGCCCTCCAAATATTGATGATTTTTAGGAAAATTCAAAATGGCGGATTTCCTGTAGGATTGAGATTTTTTTGTAGATTCTGGTATGATACATCATATGGCAAAGGTTCCGTATCTGAAGGTGAAACGTACCTCTGCCAATTTTCTATTGAATATTGAAGCGTCTAGGTGGCGCTACAGAGCCATTTTGATGGGTTCATTTGATTAAGCAATAAAATATCAAATTTTTTGCCAGGCCCTATGCATGTGCCAATTTTAATGGCTTTCTTCCCATGGGAAAGGCCTGAAAAATGTGATTTTCATTTGCGAATAATAATAATAATAATAATAATAATAAAATGAAGAATAATAATAATAAATACTACAGTTACAATAGGTTCCTTGCACCCTCGCTGCTCGGTCCCTAATAATTACGATGCAGTGTTTCCCACAGAATTTTTGGAGACTATAGGGGCACGTGTGTTGGCAGACTGATGTCTGGAGGGGGTCATTCTCATTCTATTGAGCCGGGGGGGTATGATTCTCATTCTGTTGAGCGGGGGGGAAGATGATTCTCATTTTGTTGGGGGGTTGCGCAAATTCCGCGTCTTCCGGTACCTTTCCTATTTTTCAGTTTTTTTTTTTTTTTTTTTTTTTTTAATGTGCGCATGTAATCTCAACACGCGGCAATTGCGCATATTGAGACTATGGCGGGGTAAATTAGATAATGGCGGGCCGCCATAGTCTCGTCAATGTATGGGAAACACTGCGATGATAATAATAATAATAATAACTAGAAAGCACTCGGAACAGCGCATACCTCCGCCAATAGCGCTATCAGTATTAAAGCCACACACACCTATTAGGGCACTAGCACAAACACGAGCTGTTACTCTCCCGATCCACTCATAGAATGCAAGCAGATTGCCATTAGCTCATGCCCTGTTTGTCCTCTCCTGCTTACCCCAGGGTCCTAATGCTATGCCGGCTACACATAAACCCAGGGTTACCACAAAAAAGGGCCACCCTGACCTTGGCCTTTGATGTACATGCACCAAAAATTAATCAGTTTGTCCTTGACCCATGCTTCATCCTTCCACCAAGTTTCATCCTAATCCACCCCCAAGTTTTAGAGCTATTCTGTTCACAAACAAACAAACCAATAAACCAACAAACAAACAAATGGAGATGAAAACATAACCTCCCGCGACAACTTCGTTGGAGGCGGAGGTAATAAAGAATACAGTTACAACAGGGTCCTTGCACCCTCGGTGCTCGGGCCCTAATAATAAATGCAACAAAAACAATAGGGTACCTGCAGCTTTGCTGCTTGGACCCCTGATAACACTAATAATAATTCAAGCTGCAAGCAGCGTTGAACAGGCCCTCGCACCCTCTTGCACATCACGGTGATGGCGGGATCTTGATGGCTGCAGCTGTGCACCCGCGCAACCATCGGACACTGCAGGACCGTCGACCATGTTATATCCTAAGTGTAGTGCGTACACTTCCTGCGTCCTCAGTGGGTGCTAGAGAATTCATAACTAAACATGCCTGATGTTGCTGTAAATCAAGTGTTGACCAAAAAATTTAAATTTAATATAAATTAACAGTTGTTTACAAACGAGTCCTCCTATATCCAGAAGGTGGCGCTATGACCATGACTCAATATTGGCGTTCAGATGTCCTCAGGCTAGGACTTTTATTAAGCATGTGATGTTTGGGGCAGATCAGACAATGTTCGCCTGAGTTTCAACAACTTCTTTTTTCACGGCCGAATAACAAAATTTGCTGCGCCGCCACAAACACAGCATTCAACTGCTCCAAAAATACTCTGCAATGTCACTCACCAAGTTTAAAGTCTTTCAGATAAAATTTCTAGGATAAGTTTGTTAAAATACAAGGCCTGGAAATCGAGGTAAATAGTACTGGGTTGGCTGCTTTTTTGACATTTTCCTGGGGGTGCTAAGAAACCATTTTGCCACATCCATGAGAAAAACCTGTAAAATAGCAAAGATCTATGACAGCCCTGATGCCTATGGAATATTTAATGAGTTTTGAGCATGTTTAGACCTTTAACTGCTTTGGGCAGAAGGCAAATACGGCTATTTATGTATTACCGATTTTAGGCTTTATAATTAAAGAACTGAGCCTCACAGAGAGGGGGCAAATGGCTTTCATGATACAGGAGAGAATTTAGAATATGATCGTATTTCAGGTTCTTTTCATAATTTTAATTTAGAGTAAGGTCCAAAAACACAAATCTTCATGGAAATTCAGCAATGAAATAATAATAAATAATAATACTGAGAGTTGAAAAATGGCTGGGGGTTAATACATTTCTGGGATCATAAACTCCTTGGCCACAAGTGCGCATCATCTGCCAATGATTTCTTTTATCTACCATTTCTAAGCCAAATAAGATCGCTCTCCAGGTGGCTCCCCATGCTTTCAAAGCCCTCAAAATTACGCACAGTCAAGTCATAAAATAATCATTTTCTTTAACGCAAATCAACTTTTGACTCATGAAGTTCAATATGAATTAATGCTTTTCTAGCAGAATGTATCATGAGTATATCGATATAGCATGGACATCAAGTCACCAGTAACCTCGCCAAACCAAAGACACGCCTTTTCTCCGCGATAAAGTTCAGATTTCTGTCCATTTTTCTAGAAAGCCGCATCATGCTTATTTTATGGTCTGAACGTTCACCCCATGACAGTCAGCTTGCTGTGTACAATTTATATACAGTACAGTTGTTTATCTTTTTCTTTTTTACCTCTTGTCTTTGTTGTTTTTGGTGATGTTTTTCCCCTATCTCATTTCTTTTAATAAAAAAGGTGATAGTCGAGGTGGGGGGAATATGGGAAAGGGGGGGGGGGGGGCATGAAGAAATGAAAAATAATCCTGAAATAAAGTGTAGTGCAGGTGTTCATCACTACCTTGCTGTCAATCATCTCAAGGTATGAATTTCCATGCACAGGGAGTAACACGCCTTGCTGGTTTGATGTCAGCCAGAAGTCAAGGTTCTTTCATAATCAGGCTGGAAGGCACAAGGGGGCGGGGGAGGGAAATCAAGCATGTGCAGTTTAGGCCAGATCAGACAATGTATGTATGAGTTACAGCAACTTCCTGTTTCATGGCAAAACGCTGAAATTCGCTGCAACGCGACTGACGCTCTATTCGATGAAACCAAAAAGTACTGCAATTTAGCATCTTCAAGGTCTTCAGATGTCAAAAACCAAATTTTAAGTTGCTTCAGTAAAATCCCTTGGCAGATTTTGTTTAAGTATGATGCCGGTAAATGACAAAAAAAGAAAAAATCAAAAAAGTTGCCATTTCAATTCAAAGTGGCGAACTTCCTGTTGGGTTTAGGTTGTGGCACTAAGAGACTTTAAAGTCTTAGCATGTTTCATCTGTCCACCAAATTTTGTAAATCTTGGTGAGACAGGCTGCAATGGCTGCTTCTTTGAAATTTTCTAGGGTGTGCTATGGAGCCAATGCAGGACTGAGGGATATGATTAGGGAGTGCTATAGAGCCAATGATGTGCTAAGCCCAGGCCCAATTGCCATATCAAGTCGAGGAACATTACACTGCAAACCAGTTTGCAAAGTTTCGCAAGTTTTCATACACCATAATGCTCTCAAAAATGTGTTTGTAAAATGAAGAAAGTTGCAGGAAATGCAAAATTGCTCGTTTCCTGTTTTGCAAAAAAAATAAATAAATAAATTTCCAAAAATGTACATAAAATCCAGCACGTTGAATCCTATGATCCCACCAAAATTCATGAAAATCCAAGCACCGCATTTCCATAATAGTTGCATGTTTGGGGGCACTATAGAGCTTCCAGGGCATGCAAGACCTCTGTAACTATTTCCTGATTTCGCACACCTCACGCATGTGCAAATTTTCACAAATTCAAGAGCATGTCAAGGCCCTCAAAAACGTGTTCTCACAGCACACTACTACCACTACTACTACTACTACCACTACTACTAATAATAATAATTTTAATATATAATAATCCCTTCAAAAATAGGTTCCTTGCTCCTTCCAATGGTTAATTTTATTGCACAGTTCAGTGAATATGCCCTACCTATTGTAATAATATGCCTTAATCTACCCAATGTGTGAACTTACTGTAGTGCCCACATTTTAAGATAGTTGATGAAATGCAGTTCTGCTCCTGAAACGTATTGGTTCAACTTACTGGGACAAAAGTAATGCTGATCCTCGGGCCAAGAAATTGCACACCAACTGATATGGTAAATACAAGTTTTTTATTGAGATATATGATGCATGATATGGAGACAATAACTGTAAGGGTGAGTTCAAAGCAAAAAATGCTATGTTTTATTGTAAATGCAAGCTTATTTGCTCTCTTAACCATTCAGTATTAAACTATGCAAAAAATATTTAGTACCTGATACTTCTGAATGAGAATCCTGTAATTTGGCAGGCAATTATTAGGCCTTGGCCATTGGACCAAAATATCAGGCAATGTTGCTGATATACTGTTACTGTTTCTTTTACATTTGTAACACATATGTTTTTTTCCAGTGCTGCATTCAGAATTTAATGTACTTTACACCTAATATATTTAGAAAATTGAGAGACGCATTGGCAAACCTACCAAAATGAAAAACATGATCCCCATGAAAAAGGAAGTACACTTAAATATAAAATCCCATGCAAAAATTGTGCATCATAGAAATACCTGGTAATACAACTCTGCATTCCTACCTTTACTTCTGTTCATAACCGAATGCCTAAGGTTTAACGGTGCTGTTAGAATGTTCAATATATCACTTTTGCAGAGGGGAAGTCTTCACAAGGACCTAAATAACCATGCTTATGCCTCTTGCTTTAGCTTAGACACAGAAACTGTTTCTTACCTTGCACTGTCCTACTAGTTTCAACAATTCAGATATTCTGGTGAATTTGAGGACATCCCAGTTGCTCACACTACTCTTGCTTTCCTTTTTGCAAGAGGCATTTAAAAATAGCCAGGATGGTATAGTTTTGGCAGGTCATCAACCGGGTAGCACCTGATCGTATTTAGTGTGAACAGGCGCTCATAAATGTAGCACAGGAATATCATGGAAAGGTGGGAAGAGAAAACGCCCATTTAAAAGCATTTGTTTCATTCTTAATTGGTGTCTAGGGCTGCAGTTACGATTTTCCAGCGCTGCAAGAACTACCATGGAGATACTCTGTCTATAAATAGGTGGGTTGGGAGTCCCATAGTCTCAATTCAGACCATTACATCCTTCCCCTTAATGAGCTGCTGAGCAAGTCTGCAGACCTTGCTCAATGACTTGCCTTTTAAAAGATGCACGTTCACACACTCACATCTATGTATAAGTGCATTCCGTCATGTATAATCACACTGTTTTTAATTCCTTTTTCTGACAAGAACAATTTTGTAACATGCAGCAGATTACACAATCGTGAGGTAAAAATCAAGCATAACTATGTATAAATCATGGTAGGCCCACAAAACTATCAAAGCACAGCACTTTGAAAAAGTCATTGGTGCACTAGAGTTGTTTATTATAATTTGGTCTGATAAAATTTTATATTTTTTCTTCGTAGAAGAGAGACAATTTGAGATTCAGCATTTCTTTATGAAAGAAAAGCCCCAATGGTATTGCCTCTATGAAGTTCTGATTTCCTCCACAGAGCCCTGAAAATCATCAAGGCAGTCTAATATGCACTGGAGAGAGAAGCAACAAAGACTACTTGTCAACGGATGAACTGTGGAAAGTTCTCCAATATGCTTGGAAAAAACAACCAGCCAGTTGTTTCTTCTCTTTAAATAAAACTACAGGACAGGATACCTGAGGATTGATGCAGTTTTAAATCTCAAGCTGGGATACACAAAATACTGATTTGATTTAATAGTTTTTAACCATTTATGGTAGATTTTTTTATTTCTTAGAAATTTAATATTTGCCTTGCTCAGCTGCTTTACATGTGCCAATTCTGCAGCTAAAGGCTATAACTTAAACTTCTTTCATTGTCACCAAAGCTCTGTTACAAATGCAGATTTAGTTTTTGGACAAAATTAAAATGGAAAATACTCTGATTTTTTTGTAACATTAAGTGCCATAGTTGATCACACTTCATTATTACCACCTATTTAATTAGGAGGCAAAGTCACAAGAAAGGACTACTATTTCAAATACTTCCCAGTTTTGGTAATGGCTGACTGTAAAATTAATTACAATAAATGACGATGAATAATGAATGAATTAACAATGTAGAAGTCTTCATCATTTTGAAATAGAAATTTTTAAGTTATAAGATCAGATCTGCTTTGCGGTCTTTTTTTACTTTTTGATGATACGGACAAAGGCTATTTTTTCATTCTTTGTTTAAAGGAAGAAGGTATCATGCCTCATATTGCACAATACTAATACTGCATTTTGAATATTTGATATAGGCCACTCTAAAATTATATTTAAACATTGAACATCTTGAATGTTGTTTTCATTTAAGACCACCGGCAAACGTTCCTTGCTTTATATGTTTCACAGAATAAATGGAAAGCAAAGTTGTCTCCCTTTTTTATTTATTATGCTATTGTGAAAAATTATCTGCTGTATGACTCAAAAGTGATACTGTCGAAGCCTTGAATTTGATCCGGGATCTATTGCACCCTAAAGTCAGCACCTGTCATTGGCAACTGACGTCATGGTTTTAAGCTGAGTGTTCTAAGTGTTGCGGGAAGGCTGCTCCTATGTAAGATCGCTGATAACCCCTCAGAGCTCCCTCCTTGGTCCTCGCAGCTGAAATAAGTGCTTTCAGACGGCTTGCAAGATGGCGGATCCGAAACAACTTCCGGTTCAAGCAACAATCAAAGACCAAAGAAATATCATATCAAGAGAATTGAGATATACCCTATTATTTCCACATTTATTTAGAAAAGTAGTGTCTTTGTTAACCCAAAAAAAAGTTTAGAAACCATGACAACTATATTCCACGCTACTCTGGGTGTTAACATTTCAATCATGCCTGACTAAAGTCAGATAAGTAAGCCAGTGATGCTACCGTCCACAGCAAATGTATGACCGCAAAACAGACTGCAGTTTTGAACAAGAATGCTTTCTTTACAGTGAGAAGTTAAATACATGGATAAGGGTAGCATGTTGGAGCAGTGTGTACCACTGCTGCCTCACAGCAAGAAGGTTGTGGGTTAAAATCTTTGAAATCAAATAAGGGTCACAAATATTTTGAGCTTGTAAAAAGGTTTTGTGTATACAGATATAATTTGCAGATGTGTAAAAAAGTTTTGCAGCTGTAGAAATATTTGGTGCATGTGCAGAATTGTCTTGTGCACAGAGATATATTTTGCTCATTAAGAAGTTTTTGTGGCTGTAGAAATATTTTACGTTTGTAATTAAAATTTGTGCAGGAATATTTTCAATAATGAGGTTCTGCAAAGTCTGAGATGTGGACGTAAAATTTCCAAGTGAAAATGCGACACTGAAGTAACAAGCTTGCGAATACAAATTATTACTCAAATCTGACTCCTGATGCTGACGAGCCAATCAGCATGTTGGAATCCAATCAGATGAAGTCAAACTGTTCCATACAGGGACAAAAGGTCCTAGCGAGAGTCAGAAAGGAAAACAAGCCGTGATGGTGCCTTCTTGTCATTTAGCTCTGCTGGCTTAAATAATAAAAATATGCAAATCTTGTTCTGTGACAGGATGCACCACAAACAAGTGGAAGAATCCAAAACTCATTTTTTAGAAATAAGATTCAGAACTGCAAACCGCACAGTGGATCAGGGAAAACTGAGTAGCTGGGAGTATTTGTAGCCTATCTTCTCTTCCTTTAGTAACTTTTTCAGCTTTTTCAGACCCCAAAATCTGTCAGCCCAGCTCAGTTTTTGTCAGCTCCGATTTTTTCAAATACAAAACCCAAAAAAGACACATTTTCATTAACAAACCATTTATTTCCCAAAATATAGCAATCAAGTCAACTCCGAGGCCTCATGTACCATATATATAAGAAAGGAAGTTTAGATCTCAACTGCTATTGCAGCTAGCAAGCTGTCTTCTGAACAGACAAGTTCATCACAACTGTCATCCTCACAGTCAACACTATTGCTGTGAATGTGAACGTGGATGGTCAGCACGTGAATGTTAGTTCGCTAGCTTAGCTAGCTAACAGTTAAATTTGGTGTATATAAGTCAATAGAAAATAAGCGAATAGCCATTGGTCACTATTTTGCTGACTAACTTAGCTAGAGTTGAACCGCCAGCATTTAGCTTGCTAGCTGGCATTAATATGCGCCAAATATAAAATTTGCCCGCTAACCTTGACTAAAGAAACCAACAAACTAGCTTGCACGCTAGGCTAGTGAGCTAGTTTGCTTGCTCAGCTAGCCATTTGTGGTGCAAATAAATCAAAAGAAACAGTGAATCGCAATTATTCTGTACTTACATCGTGTTAGATTAGCAAGTAGTCATGAATTAACTATGTACCTGGGTCAGTCATGCACTGACAAGGCTGATTAGCTTGTTTGCTAGCTGCCGAGTTTTTACGCTAACTAATGTTGGCAAAAGATGCTTGGCAATTAATGTAAATTGTTACTTGTTGCAAAATTTGATATCGAGCTAAATAAGCCAAACTAAGTAGACTAGAACTAAGAGTTGCTAACTAATTAGCACAGTCTCACCACGCTAAACAATCAAGTACGCCAAGGCATAATTTCAAACCATTAAGCTAGGCTTCTTTAGTCAATTTTAGCTGGCAAACTTTATATTGGATGAATATTAATGCCAGCCGGCAAGCTAAATGCTTACGGATCAACTCTAGCTAAGTTAGTGAGCGAAATAATGGCTATTCACTTATCTTTTATTGAATTATATATGACTGTTAGCTTGCTAGGCTAGTGAACTGACTAGCTAAGCAAGCGAACTAACATTAGCTAGCTAGCTGGCTAGAAGTAGGGTTGCCACCCTTGACAACAAAAAATAAGCAGCGGGGGGGCGGGGGGATGCATACACTGAAATACCTTGAGATCCTCATTAACTAATATACTTTTTATCACTTGGTCTTAAGTGAATTTAAATTTTATATTACAAAATTAATTAAATGTTCACAAAAGAATTTTTAAGAATAGAATTCGCATGATCTCTGTGTCGATGTAGGTACTCAAGTTTCGTCCCACAGCCCAAAAACATACAAGCGAGGTGAACTGATAAGAGTGTGTGAGCTAATGGTGTGCGAACCCTATGACAGACTATGAGTTGTCCAGGGTGCCTTCCTGCCTTTCGCCCACAGTTGGCTAGGGTAGACACCAGCTTCCCTGCGAATTTGATGAGGAAGAAGCAATTGAGATAAAGGGTGGATATTACACAAATATGACAGGCTACCTAACAACCTATCAGAATAAACCTAACCATCTTTTTCCTCATATATATATATATATATATATATATACTGACCAAAAATAGAAACGCAATTTTCTATTTCTTGATTTTATCGAGTGCAACTGTTATTAATCAACTCTTATCAAATGAAAGAGGGAATCTCAAACAATAGATATAACAGAAAATCGGGTTGGAATATCGCCATGTTGGCTTTCATTTAACAAGGTGAAGTTCGACATTACGAAACACAAATGACACTATCAGTATCTCGTATGTCCCCCGTTAGCGTCGCGCACGGCGGTACACCTGCGTCTCGTTGACATCACCAGACGTCTGACTGTTGCTTGTGGAATGCTGTTCCACTCTTCGGTTAGTGCTTGTCTTAGCTGACGTACTGTAGCTGGCGGTGGTTGACATCTCCGGATCGCTGTCCAGAATGTCCCATAAGTGTTCTATAGGTGAAAGATCTGGAGAAAACGCTGGCCAGGGAAGGATTTGCACGTTTTCGGCCCAAGGAACTCCATACAGATACGTGCAAGTGCGGACGCACGTTGTCCTGTTGGAAAGTCAGTCGGTGACGTCGGACAAACGGAAGGATGACTGGACTGAGAATTTCATCGCGGTTACGGACGGCATTGAGAAACGCATCTCAGCGGCAGTTTGAGTTGCCAACCAGAAGCGATCTCGCAGATGTAACGAGCGGATACGACGGTCATACGCTGGAGTCCTTACACGTGGCCTACCGGATCTGGGGCGATCTGCCGTGTGTCCAGTGGCATTAAACCTGGTTCTGAGGTGACTAATTGTTGCAGAATGCATGCCGAATTGACGGGAACTCTATCTACCCAACTTCCGGCCTGTAGCATCCCAATTGCGCGTTCTCGTTGAACTTCCGTTAGTCTTGGCATTATAACCCGTCTGATTTTTACTAATTTTTGGTCGGACTTTTATGGGCCCCGGTGTCTACAAGGAACTCAAAACAAAAATGGGAGTGTTAGGACAATGGTAGTACTCGAACCCAAGCACTGCCAATGTTTGGTTCCGGACGAAAGGCGGCTCCAGAATACACGCTGTGACCGCAAAAATTTGTATGGTAGAAGTACTCACCTCCAAAAATGACTCAGAGCAAAAGCATCTTTCTCAATGGGTTTGTCGAAATTTGGCACCAGATTACGTAATTGTGTTTCTATTTTTGGTCAGTATATTTACAGACACACACACGCATACCCTCACCGACCACTTCATTAGGGACACCTTGTTCGTAGGCCTTTGAGTTTTGGCATGAAAATGCAGAAAGAAAAAAAGGCCTGGTTGCCATCAGGGCAAACACTCACAAAATCGCTGCCACTCAGCGAAGAAAGCCTCAACATACTATTCTAATACATGTGCATGGAGGTCTCCATTTAATGACACAGTATAATGATATTGATTTTTTTTTTTTATATCTGAGCATGAAACCACTTGGTAAGGAACTTTCAAAAAGTTAACATAATTTTTACACGTTTGAAGTAAATGTTCCTTAACATGTTGTTTTTTTAAAGATATTGTTTTAGGGTTACTCGACTACATGATCACCAAATACGGGCAAGGTTTTCATAATACTTCTACATTAAAAAAGAAAGTTTGATGCTTCATGGGAACAGAATTTCTAATGTTTATCTGAGTTTTATATACGTACATTTGGTTCCATTCTGGCCTGAATATTTGCTCTATCACACTTTATAAAAATTGAATTAATCTGACTTATCTTTTAGGGATAAATAGACCAGGTGACAGTTTCTCAGTGGGAACATTTTTTTTTTTTGTGAGAACCAAGTGGTCATAAAAAAGTGGCATGAAAATGGCTGTTTTGATTGCCTGGTGGCATCATGCCAGGTACTGTTAATCACATTAATTCTTGTTCACTTGTATAGTTTAGTTAAATCTTTATTTTTTGAAAGAAAAAAAAAACCAAATTATCTATTTACTCTTGCCTGTCAGCTCCTGTTAGGGGTGGCTACCATAGCAGGGTAAGAACAGATTCCGGGTGACGTGTCACACTGCATTGTTACATAGACAGAATGTCATCTCTCTTTTTTTTTTTTTTTTTTTTATAAATTTGGCATCTCCAATCCCACCCATATCTGGAATGCCCAACTGAGGAACTATGCACAAGGCTTGCTCGTATGCGACCCCTTGTTGCCAATTCAGGAGAGAGGGACGGTTCACGGCTCTCCTCCGAAGCACGTGCCCATCAATACTGCTTCTTTACACTCATTGGTTGAATCCTCGCAAATTCAGAACAAGGGCAGAGGATACCCGAACAGGAAGAACCTTAGAATCTTCCTGATGAGCGCCCGGCTGGCCAACAGGAGGCGCTTGAGCAACGAACAAAGCAACCATTTTATATTTCCCTTCCCAGCAGCCCCTTCCCAATTTGCATCCCTGTAGTGCAATGGCCACTTGTGCGCTACTCAAGAAAAAGATGCCGACCACTGCCAGTTGGTACAACCGGGGCTCAAACTCACGCTGTGATAGTCACTTCTGCTCGACAATGCGGTGCTTTAACCGAGTGAGCTATTCGGCAGCTCCAGAATGTCATCTCTAATGTGACATTGCACCGATACAAAAAACACAGAAGCCTAAATCTAAATTATCATTAAAATTTCTATCGTTTGACAAAAGTTGTATATATACAGTAGGCTACAAAATTACTTGCATCCCTCACTAGGACTGTCTTAGCAATACAAAAAAATATAACAATATAATTATAGAGGAATGGAGTATACCAACATGTGTGAAATAATTTACTTTATAAATGTATCAGTGGAAACAGCCAAAATCTTAACAATCATTTACAAACCCCAATTCCAATGAAGTTTGGACATTGTGTAAAATGTGAATAAAAACAGAATGCAATGATTTGCAACTCTCATAAGTCCACATTTTATTCACAATAGAACATAGAAAACATATCTGATGGTGAAGGTGAGACATTTTGCCATTTCATGAAAAATATTAGCTCATTTTGAATTTGATGGCAGCAACACATCTAAAAAAAAGTTGGGACAGGGCCATGTTTACCATTGTGTAGCATCCCCTCTTCTTTTAACAACAGTCTGTAAATGTCTGGGAAGTGAGGTGACCAATTTCTGGAGTTTTGGAAGAGGGATGTTGTCCCACTATTGTCAGATGAAGGATTCTAGCGGCTCAACAGTCCTGGGTCTTCTTAGCCAGATTTTTCCTTTTATGATGCGCCAAATGTTTTCTATTACTGAATGGTCTGTACTGCAGGCTGCAGACCATTTCAGCACCCGGACTCTTCTACAGCGAAGCTATGCTGTTGTGATGGATGCAGAATGTGGGTAAGCATTGTCTTGCTGAAATATGCAAGGCCTTCCCCGAAAGAGACATTGTTGTAAAACCTCTATCTACTTTTCTGCATTGATAATGCCTATCCAGATGTGTAAGCTGCCCATGCCATAGCCATTAATGCAACCCCATACCATCAGAGGTGCAAGCTTTTGAACTGAACGCTGATAACAAGCTGGATGGTCCCTCTCCTCTTTAGTCCGCACGACATGGCGTCCGTGGTTTCCAAAAAGAATTTCAAATTTTGATTCATTTGACTAGTGAACAGTTTTCCATTTTGCCTCAGTCAACTTTAAATGAGCTTTGGCATAGAGAAGACTGCAGCATTTCTGTATTGTGTTCACATATGGCTTCTTCTTTGCATGATACAGCTTTAACTGGCATTTGTGGATTGCACTGCAAACTGTTTTCACAGACAATGATTTTTGGAAGTGTTTCTGAGCCCTTGCAGTGAATTCCAGTGCAGAGTTATGCCTGTTTTTAATGCAGTGCAGCCTGAGGGCCCGAACATCACAAGCATCCAATATTGACCTTCGGTCTCGTCCCTTGCGCACAGAGATTTCTCCAGATGCTCTGAATCTTTTGATGATATTGTGTACTGTAGATGGTGGGATATTCAAAATCTTCACAATTTTACATTGAGGAACATTTTTCTGAAATTGTTCCACAATTTTTAGTCTCAGTTTTTCACAGATTGGTGAGCATCTGCCCATCTTTACTTCTGAGAGAATCTGCCTCTCTAAAATGCTCTGTTTATACTCAGTCACGTTACTGATCTGTTGCCAATTAACCTAATTAGTTGTAAAATGCTCCTCCAGCTGTTTTTTATTAGTACCTTTTACTTTTCCAGCCTTTTGTTGCCCCGTCCCAACTTTTTTGAGACGTGTTGCTACCATCAAATTCAAAATCAGCTAATATTTTTCATGAAATGGTAAAATGTCTCACTTTCACCATCAGATATGTTGTCTATATTCTATTGTGAATAAAATATAGGTTTATGAGATTTGCAAATCATTGCATTCTTTTTATTCACATTTTACACAATGTCCCAACTTCATTGGACTTGGGGTTTGTAATACAAAATAAATTTCAACGAAATCAAGCTTTCTTGATAATTGGTACCCTCCATTTAGTACTTAATGCAACCAACTCTAACAAAAATAACAGCATGGAGTCTTTTCCTGTAATTTTTGACAGGGTTAAGGCACACATTTGGGGGGATTTTGAACCATTCCTCTAAGCAGATCCTTTCAAGATCCTTCATATTGTTGGGTTTGCATTTATCAACTGCCCTCTCCAACTCAGCCCACAGACTTTCAATTGGACCGAGGTCTGGTGACTAAGATAGCCATTTCAGAATGTTGATTTTGTTGTCACAGAACCATTTCTGTGTAGATCTTGAGGTATGCTTTGTCATGCTGAGGTATGTTATTTTCTTGTTGGAAAGTCCACCTGTGGCCAAGTTCCAGCCTTTTGGCAGAGGCAACCGGATTGCCAGCTAAAATATCCTGATTGTGGAATTCATTATGCCACTAATATTAAACAGTGCCTCTGGACCTCTGGAATTAAAAAAGCCCCAAAACATGACTGACCCACCATCATATTTCACCGTGGGTTTGAGCTTCTCCATGCATGCATCTCTGTTTTGACGCCAAACATGACAATGCTGTATCTGATTGAAACTTGCAATTTATGTCTCATCTGACCAAAGCAATTTGTTCCGGGCATAATTTAAATTACGTTTGGCAAACTCCAAGTGCTTACTTCTCTGTCTTCTGGTCAGAAAAGGCTTTCTTCAGGCAACCCTTCCAAAGAGCCCGTGGAGGTGGCACCTGATGGTGCTTTTTGAAACCTGGTGACCCCAAAATGCCACCAAGGCCTGCGATTTCTTCACAGTGATTCTTGGGGATTTTGTTGCTTCTATCAGCATCCTCGTCAGTATCCTGGGGGGCAAAATACAGTTGCATTGTCTACCCTTGAGGTTTTAAACAGTTCCATATCTTTGGTATTTTTTAAATAATTGCCCTGACAGTGCTTAGTGGCATATACAATCGTTTGTGAGTTCGTGAATAGCCATTTCCAGATTTATGAGGGTCCATGACCACTTACCTTTTTTTTGACCTGACAGTTGTGTAGTTTTCTTCATGGTGTTGGATGACAGATATTGCATGTGTGTTACCTAATTTTTATGCCCTAGTGAAATAGGAAGTGATGTAATGCTTCAGTATAGTTCCTTAACACTTAGATAAAATACCTGGTATAATTTTGGTAGATGTTATTTACAATAATCTTTAAGGGCGCCGTTAACTGTGAAACCTTGATTTGGAGGAAACTGATTTTTAATTAAATCAATAAATGATTTTGGTTGGCTTCATGGAACATTAATATCGAACAGTGTTTCTCACCTTGTTATTTAGAGATTCTTTATATATATATATATATTTATATATTTTTTTAATTTATTTTATATATATTATACATTTTTTGTTTTAATTTGTAGTATTGTTTGTCAGTCAGGGATGCCAGTAATATTGGAGCCCACTGTAAATAGTGCAGCAATTTAATTCCCAAGGGCCCTTAATCACTCTCATAGAGCATTTTGCCAATTTTAAGAATGTAGCCTGTTTTAGCACAAGTAACAGTCATTTTCAAGTTGAATTGGTACAATAATGACACTTGATTCTTTATTGAAAACAACTGAAATTCTGTTAATGATAATGGAATTTCATAAAATTACCACCATATTATATGCAGAAAAATATTAAAATTTCATATGTTGAATATACCTAGTGTATGTATGTATCAATATGCTTTCTTTTGGATAATATCAGCTTTCTTGGCCAAAGAGATTTACTTTGACAAAAAAAAGGTGATTTTGGGGACGTAATTTGGGTAACGGGTATCTCTATTCAAGTTCTGAAATCATCACATATAGATTTTAAAACCACAATTCCCATGCTAATACTTTGTTAAAAATTAAGTACCCTGAAAGGAAGGTTTGTTAAGTCACAAGCATGACTTGTCCAAGTCTTAAATTTTCCCCAAATTCAATCTGTAATAACTTTTGAACCATAACAGCTTGAGTAAAAACAAGATGTTCCAGAAACTAGACAAAAGGAGCTTTTCAGAAATATAAAGTCTGAAAAGATATATTGGGTTAGATTTTTTACCCCAGATGTTATGTCCTGCAGTACTGAGCCCCAATATCTTTACTAAGCTAGGCAGTTGTCTGTTATACACAGCTGAGCTGTCTAGCTGGGGGCTGAGCTACGTTAAACCAAGCTAGTCATGCTAAATAAATTGGTCTTTATCTATAACACTAACCATTGTCATAATTTCTTTTCCTGACCACTTAATAATTTTTTTTCCTCTTTTTAAACTCAGGTGGATTGTTCTTCCCCAGTGAATTGTCAAGAGTGCACGGAAATCCACTTCAATAAACTATCGCGTAGCGACCTTCGCTCCTCCAACAGTAGGCGCGAGATGGTGCATTATCAATTGAGGGTATTAAGGTGGTCCGCATTAGAGATTTGATGTAGCCATGGACTTAATTGACCATCATTTGGGAGCCTCCTTAGAGATTGGGGCTCTGATTTACCTTTCCTTCAAATTAAATTCTGGACACTCACGCTGCAGCAAAGCTGAAGAAGAGTGACCATTTTGCCTGAAATTTATTTCATTTATCTGATGGCCACTCTTGTTAACTTATTCATTGAGAAAATCCATTTGTTGATTTTCGTTCATAATTATTTTCATTACTAAGATATAAAATACGGAACAAATGGCATTCCATATTGATTAGTCAAGGAATGCAACAAATTATTTTCAATTATGGAGCAATTCCGTAAAATACGAAACGGGTGGCAACCCAAGCAAGAGAGCCTTTTTGCCAGCTTGGCTAGTTATATTTAGTGTATGTAAATGCTAGCCTGCTAAATAAATGGCAAACTTATAACTATTCACTGTTATCCATTGATTTCTACACAGCACATGTAAGGCTGTAATCACAGGCTCACAAGTTCACCATCCAGAGTGAACCTTTCACTGTGGTGTAAAAACGAAATACGTTGCGTGACTCAACTCAGAGTTTGTTGTTCAAGTGCACTGGGGCCGATTTTGCAGGTAACACCCTAGTTTTGGCAAAAAATTGTCAGCCCAGAGTGAAAATGGCTGACGGACCGCCGTTAAAAGGGTGACTAAATTAAAGGCAATCGCGCTATTTGTTGATGGGCATCCTGGACGCACATCGTTACAATTGGTCGGCTTCGATTGTAGCCACCGCACAAGGCCTGTTTTGTTGATGATTGCAGGTTGTTTAAAGGTGTCCCATTAAGGGCGATTTCTGGCCCAAACCACCGATTTCAAAATAATTTTCAGTATTGATAAACCACCCCATGGGGTTCATGAATCCACCACAGAAACCTGCGATTTCAATTTTCTTTATAACAAAAAACAATATTTTTAACATTTTTTTTTGTTTTTGGGAGGGGCCACCCATTCTGGGGCCCCACAAAGTGTCACTAATGATTACAATCATGTGCTTATCTATGCTCATTGTAGCTGATATATTTTCCTAATGAATGAAAAAAGAATTTGTTGAAATTGATGTCATACTGCCGAGATAGGAAGATATTTGTTCAAAAAACATGTTCTGAAATGGAGATTTCCAACAGCTATGTGTGTAAACGACAGTACATTTGACAAGTTCCCGGCCATGACACACTAAGGGAATTTGCTGCTGAAATTTGCCCTAGGGTATGGCCAACATTCAATGGAAAAAACCAGGATGTGTCGACACCGGTAACATCTTCATCCAAACACCTGCATCAACCCACCGTTGTAAACCCTAAAATGGGGTGTGTTGATATGAAATGAATTGTGTGAGTATGGCTCTCACTTAATTCTTCTAGTTTTAGCTTTTTGTTAAAAAGTAACAACTACAGTCCATTATATCATTAAAAGATTCAGAGAATCCAGAGATATCTTTACACGTAAGCGGCAAGGCTGAAAACCAACATTGAATGCCCGTGACTGTCGGTCCCTCAGGCGGTACTGCATTAAAAATCAACATCATTCTGTAAAGTATATTACCATGTGGGCTCAGGAACACTTCGGAAAACCACTGTCAGTTAACAGTTTGTTGCTACATCTACAAGTGCAAGTTAAAACCATGCAAAGCGAAAGCCATATAACAACAACACCCAGAAACGCCGCCGGCTTCTCTGGGCCCGAGCTCATCCGAGATGGGCTGACACTAAGTGGAAAAGTGTGCTGTGGTCTGACGAGACCACGTTTCAAATTGTTTTTGGAAATTATGGACGTCGTGTCCTCCGGGCTAAAGAGGAAAAGGACCATCCAGATTGTTATCAGCGCAAAGTTCAAAAGCCAGCATCTGTGTTGGTACGGGGATGTGTTAGTGCCCAATGGCATGGGTAAATTGCACATCTGTGAAGGTACCTTTAATGCGAAAAGGTACATACAAGTTTTGGAGCAACATATGCTTCCATCCAAGTGACGTCTTTTTTCAGGAACGTCCCTGCTTATTTCAGCAAGACAATGCCAAGCCACATTCTGCATTTGTTACAACAGCGTGGCTTCATTTAGTAAAAGAGTGCGGGTAATAGACTGGCCTTCCTGCAGTCCAGACCTGTCTCCCATTGAAAATGTGTGGCGCACTATGAGGCGCAAAATACGACAACGGAGAGCCCGGACTGTTGAGCAACTGAAGTCGTACATCAAGCAAGAATGGAGAAAAATTCCACCGACAAAGCTTCTGCAATTAGTTTCCTCAGTTCCCAAACGCTTATTGAGTGTTGTTAAAAGGAAAGGTGATGTAACACAGTGGTAAACATGCCTCTGTCCCAGCTTTTTTGGAACGTGTTGCAGGCATCAAATTCAAAATGAGTGAATATTTCCAAAAAAACAATAAAATTTATCAGTTTGAACATTAAGTATCTTGGCTTTGTAGTGTACTCAATTGAATATAGGTCGAAAAGGATTTGCAAATCATGGTATTCTGTTTTTATTCACGTTTTACACAACGTTCCAACTTCATTGGAATTGGGGTTTGTATATCTTTGAGGACAAAAAGTTTTCACACGTACAAAATATTTCACCTGCCATGAAACTTTTTTTACACATATGCAGATTATATCTGTGTGCTCAGAAATTTTTCACACATGCACAAAATATTTCTACAGTTAAAGAACTTTTTTACAAGCTCAAAATATTCATGACCCTTATTTGTTTCCAAACATATGTGGGCTGGGGTCTTTCTGTGCAGAATTTGCATATTCTCACCGCGCTTGCTTGGGTTTCCTCCGAGTACTCCAGTTTCCTCCCACAGCCCGATGACAAGCATATTAGGCTATGAGGAGACTGTAAATTACCCTCAGGTGTGAGTGAATTGTGACTGAATGGTATGTGTGCCCTGCAATGGCTTGGCGAACTGTTCCAGGTGTGTCCCCACCTTTTGCCCATTATCAGCTGTGATAAGCTCCAGCTCCCCCGCAACCCTAGTAAGAAAGAAGCAGTCTAGAGAATGGAAGGATAGATGGATAAAGTTTAGGAAGTTACCCATTTGCAATCAAACGTACATTAGCCCGGGGCTATTAAAATCAGTTGGTATAATAGATTGCAGTTTTGAGAAACAACTCTGGCCTTTGGTGTGTCCAAAATAAGGAACATAGTGCCCAAATAAAAAAAAACAAACTTTAATTATTACTCACTTGACCAGCTAAAACAAAGCCATCTATCAATCCGTCCTAAATGCCTGACTGTTCTTTTACTCCTTCCATCTTCAGTAGACAGCGCTGATAGCATTCATGTTTTGCGTAATTTTTTTTTATCAATTTCATTTTTGCCTCCTGGCTGACTTTACTTTTTTTCTTAAAAGCTGAAGGAGCTGGATCCTTGTCTTTCTTTGTTTATCATCATCTCACAATTGCAAACTAAAGTGAAATTACTGTATAACGCCTTGAGCATTAGCTGTATCATGCTAGGTAGCGCCACTTCCTGATGACTGTTGTTACGGACAGGAGTGTGCTCCAGAATATTCTGGAAGATTCCAATTTTAGAAGAAGGATTAAATTTAAACGATTTATTAAATAACTGAGCAAATGAACGTAGCAATTACAATAATACGGGAATGGATATTGAAATTATTACATTAAAGATCGAAATACTATTCACTAGCCCAAGCTGTCCGACCTTGCGATGTTCCCACGACAATGGTGAAGATCCACTAGAATCTGATGTCTTCAATGCGGTGATCCTGATAACCGCAGAGTCCGTATCCAAGAGGTGTTTGTGTAATCCAAAGTCCGATTGCACCCAGCAAAGCCGGTCTAGCTTTCAGGTGTAGCACACCGCAGATGATTTTCCTTATTGGCTGCAAGTTCCTTTTATATAGACCCTGTACTCCTGTATGATGTCATAAAGAAGAATCTTGAAAGTGATGGCTCTTGAAGAATACTGCAGACTATAGAACCCTCTAGATGGCTCCTGAAGATTCTATGGTGTTCACAGGCTAATCACAATGTCCACATGCACTCATGAATACTCATTACCCTTACATAAGCATATAGAAACTATTGGCTGAACAAAATAATACAATCAGGTATTATAAACCGTCATAACGTAACACTGTGCGCGACTTAAAAGCACAACAATAAAGCGGTTTGAAGTTTCGATTTTTTGTGTTTTAGTGGCAGATTATGGATTAAATAATTTTTATAAAATCAACTTGAGAGATTTGGGTGAGAAATACATTTTTAGAGGCACTTTGTTTCTGGGCCTGCATTGTCTGAAATCCGAAAAGTGTGATTGTATATGATAATACATGATGTCATTGAGTGCATTTACATGCACACTAATAAAACGATTATTATCAGATTACTGGAGTTATCGGATTATTCAAGTGGTCATGTAAACGGCAAAGTCTGATAATCATTATCGGATAAAGGCCGTAGTCGGTTTATGAGAAATCCGGTAAACACACCTAGCTTTTTGCCCAATAATCGATTTATTCTGTACATGTATACAGCAAAAACTGATTTCTTTCGTTTTTTTAAATCTGCGCATGTGTGACCTGTGGAGGGCAGGAATTAATTCAGGCTAGTTCTCAATCATTTTCCTTTATTGACACATTTTCCAGTCATTGGAATAATCCATTGGCAAATGAGGACACGGCTTCTTTCCCCATGCGATCTAACAGCAACGAAATAATGGGCTAAATTAAGTACAGAAAAAATAACTTATAAATAGGCCCATACTTTACCCAAGACAAACTGCTCTGAAACTTCCGCGCTACCTTTTCCGCGCATCTGGTGAGTCGACTTGCGCTCCATGATCATTTAAATTGTTTAAATGAACTACATTGTAAAAAAACCATTTGTAAGGTCTTTATGCAATTTCTTAGCTTCCAACCCCCGAGTAAAGAAAAGCAAGAGAAGACTTAATTTTCGTATGATAATTTCTTAAATATGTGCTGATTGAACAATGACTGATCCGCATTCGAATGAAATACCGCCTTTCAGTCTCTTGGGTTTATTAAAAAGTGGGACTCGGCAATTAAGTATAATATTGTTTGCCGAATTCAAATTTTTCAATCTTCACTTTTGTTATCAACTAAGTATAAGATTGCAGACTATGGTGAGAGTACGCAATATGCCACTTAATGCATTAAACTCCTTATGCATGAGAGTTGACAGGTATGCAATTTGGAATAACGCTGATTTAAATGGACCAAATTACGCGTCCAAATGAATGATTGTCGACGTTATACCTAAAGGGGGAGAATTAGCAGCACCTAATAGAGTGCAGTGCTCTCGGAGCTACTCTATTGTTAATTATGAAAATGATTGAGAACTATCCAGGACTAATAAAGGGATGTTCTGTAGCCCCCAAATTTTCAGTTCTGGTGCTGCCATTGGTTTGAGAGAAATCCGACTACTTGAATTAATCATGTAAACCAGGTTTTTCCAGATATCGGTTTATTAAAGTGCATGTAAACGCCTCAAATTATATTATTGCCATTATCGGATTATTCCCGGTTATCGAATTATGCTGTGCATGTAAACGTACTCATTCTGAGACTCAGCTGCACTGCGTGCACTGGCTTTACAGTGTACAAGTATGCCTTCGTCTCGCGACAGGCTGCATGCAGTCACAGACCTGTTGGCTTAAATCCAGCCATTATCAGATTGTTCACATTGAGCCTTTGTCTTGTTCTTGCAAAAATCAATTGCAACAAAAGCTCAAAAATACATAGATTTTTATCCAAAATAAGTTTTGTGTTGCCGCTGTGGCTACTTTAGTCAGAGTTTGACTAGAGTACATGTTTGATATTACACACGTGTCATGCAGCTTTCTCGTGTTGTGACTGGTCAGATTCCGTTCATTAGCAAACTCCAACCAATTCTCAAAGGTAATATTACTAATCCTTCTGGTAACTGTTATCTATTGCTACCGTTAGCTTCCAGTTGGTGGTCTATTCAAGTGAATGGGATGAGTAATTCACTAGCTAGCTTGCTAATGTTTTTCGCCATTAAAGTCACATGCATCTATTATTGTAGAACTTGAATTTACTAATTTAATGGTTAAAAGCATTAGCATACTACCTGGTGAACTATTCATCCCATTGACTTGAATTGACCGCCTATTAAAACGACCGCTTTTTTCATTTACTGAACAATATGACGCTGACATTTATAAGGTAAATAGAGTAGTGAAGTGATGACGTCACGCTGGTGTCGGGAGTAAAAGTTCCCATTCATTTTACACAGACTTTTTTAAATATTCACTTTTGAATCACTTCGTATTGTTTTCAAGCCTCCATCTTTTTCGATAATTTGCGTTACATTTCTGAGTAACAACAAATATAATTTTTCTTGACCGGAATCAGCTATAATTCATATTATTTTTATTTTTTGCCACCATGCTAATCCTCTTTGTAGTCTAAAAACTACATATCCCATGATCCTCCTGATTCCCGGGCTGAAGGAGTTTGGAACGCGTTGGAGGTCTCCCGTCTTGAAATTTCCAGCACCTTGCCACAGCCATTTGTTTGCTTAATTTAGTTGGCCACTCTACGTTCTACTTGGTCACGCTTTCCTTGCAAGATATCAAGTTTTGCAATTAGCGCCAATTTACTTCAATAGTCAGGCATCTTTTGCCAATGTTTGTTTGCTTAAAAACTCGGTAGTTAGCGAACAAGCTAATCAGCCTTGTCAGCACATAACTGACAGCGAACTAGCTGTTAACAGGCTAACTTAGCCAGCGAGCTAGTTTACCAACTTCGGTAGTTGGCTAACTTCATATTTGGTACATTTAGTTAAATAGCTTGTGAAATGCTCACAGCTCAACGCTAGCTAAGTAGCCAAATAATGGCTATTCACTTTTTTTATTGACTGAGCTAGCTCACTAGCTAGGCCAGCGAACTAGCTAGCTAGCTATTTCGCTAGCTTAGCAAGTTATATTTAGTGAATAATCATGCTAGCTAGCTTGCTAAATAACAGTAAGTGAGAGTAAACTAATCATTTTCTGTTTACTATCGACTTAGCTATGTGCACAAGATGTAATTAGCAAACTAGCTGGCTAGTTCGCTGGTGTAGCTAGTCACACTGCACATAAATGCATGGCTAGCTAGCTAGCTAAATGGCAAAATAATTGCTATTTACTGTTACTCATTCATTTCTAGGCATGTAGCTAGCTAGCTGATAGCAGCTTGCTGTGTAATTACGGTTGCACGGAGAATGCCGACGGCAATTTAGGTCACTGCTCGGCTTCTGTTGAGAGTGTTTGCTGAAACTGTGGTACCCCATTGGCCAGGAACAAATCACGGGGTACTCGCCCGTTTGTGTAGAGGATATGTAATTCGCAAAAGTGGACTACAAACTGGACCACAAGTGCAAAAGCATGTCAGTTTTGGCAAAAAAACAACAAATTTGATGTGATCATTTGCATCCGTATACCCCATAGGCTAATCTCGTAGCGAGCCGGCTCAAAAAATTAATATTAGTTCGAGCAATGCCAGAGAGTGCCCTAACCCCGTTATAAATTTCCACAATGATTTTACTTCCGACACCAGAAGCTACAGTAAGTAGCTGTGACTTTATCACTTCACTACTCTATAGGATCTCTAATGAGTGAGCCCAAGATATAAAATTTATGAAACTTGAGTCCTAATTTTCGTTTATTCCTCGCCTCAGAATAAATGAAAATTACTACTTTAAATTTCTATATTTGATATCCTAGGCTCACTCATTGGAGATCCTCTTTCTCTCCCAACAAACTCTCCATTTTATTGTTACATGAGGCATGTGGTATTTGACTATGCAAAACTCACATAGTACAGCTTCAACTTCTCACATTGCTATTTACAGCCTGCTTCTCATTTTAGCAGCCGTCGTAAATATTAGGTTAACAGGGTATGAAAAAATGAGCTTAATCCTCCCAGTCTTTCATTGAAAATATTAAGAAAAGTCTACACTTGAATGTAGATAAAAGACTGATCTTTCAATGTCTATCTTTCAATGAATATGTTTTCCAACAGCATGTGTGCCACAATTATGAGCCAGAAAACTTCATGAGAAAAATCCAAATTATACCCCATTCATATTTTACTTTCTGAAGTTCACAATAATGTTCCAGAAAACTGAAATGGTTCATGTTATCATTGATTCCATCAAGTACCAGCAGATAATAAATGAAAACTTGATGCCTCTGCCAGAAAACTAGCACTGTTGTTTGATCTTCCAGTTGATCAAAGATCCAAAGCCAGCACCAAAATTAGGGGTACAGAATTTTTTTTTCTTTTTTGGATTTTTCCCCACCCTAAACACAGCTGAACTATTCAGCCCACCGAGAGCGATCTGGTCCCATTGACTCAGGAGGAAGATGCTGTGGCAAGTGATTCCTCCGGCTCATGTGATGACCAGCCCTCACTTCTTTACACTGTGCAGTCGTATTGCCAATCGCGCACTGCCTATGCTGTCGGAGAATTACGCAGTCAGCCTACAATTTCGCTCATACAGCTACATGCAGCTGAGCAACAAGAGAGCGATCAACTAAAAAATATGAATCGAATCCCCGGCGAGGCCACAGCAATTGTTGCCTCGCTCCTGTGGGGCTCCGACCACAGTCAACACCGTGACTGGGATTCAAACACCCCACCAGATGGCTCACAGACAAGCATTTATCGGTGTGGGGGGGCACTGAAATTCAACATTTTCTCTTATTGAATACTCATCCCATCGTGTGAACGACAACTTGAATAACTGCTGTGTAGCGGTTGTCTGTTCTAAAATCAGAGCTGTACCTAATGGTTTGAAGCTTCATTCATAACGTTGACAATCAAATTCTAGAGCAACATTGGAATGGTTCTCCTTTTTTGTTGAATGTATGCATTCTATTTAAACCCAATATTTTGGTTTAACCCCAGCATTTCTGCACAGTTGCAGACAAAGCTTTGACTATGCTAAACTTTTTAGTATTATATTTTTTTGTAGCGTTAGATTCAAGCAGTGGCTGAGTAGAATCGTATCCGGCTCTTGTGATCCACACATTTCCAATAAAAGCATTGTATCCTATAGTCCATATCCCATAAGTAAAAATTCATTGGGAAAAGATGTAATAATTTCCAAAATCCACAACATGTTTTATCAAACTGAATTTTCTGCTTCAATCCATTTTTAATGGCGATTACATTTCATAGCCAAATTTTTTGCTGCGGTCATACTCTCCCACTTGCCTCATACACTCATTTATTAATGGGGGGGACCTAGCCGCTATCTAGCAGCACCATAAAGTAGGCCTACAATAATACAACCACAGTAACTGACAAACTACATTCATTACATAAAGTTTATTTAATTAAAAATGTGATGAATCACTTTATTCATATTGAGGACTTAGTCTGAGGATTTTTTTTTTTTACTTTTTGGGGTGACGACGTTCTGTAGTTCAAAAAACAGTACATAACAGCTAGGCTTATGAGTGAAGCTGTTTTGTGCCAGTGTTTCATGGGGTTCGACACAAAGACAATTCTATTTTAAATGAAGCCTAAAAATGCTGAAAATGGAGAAGGATTCAAAGTCTGGATAAATTAATTCAGACATAATTGTCATCCTTACAATATTGCGAGTATTATATGTACATTACCAATATAGCCTACTGGTGGTCTCTCGGTCATTTCCTCATAACAAATTTCTTAATCATTATATGCATATGTATTGGTCTTGGTAATTCAGTAGACAAATTGTTTGATTGTTAATCAGGCGGTCTCAAACAGGGACGGGTTGTGATCCATCATGTGTAACAGGTGAGAGGCTTCTATATGATGGCACTCTGAAAATTCCGTAGCGCCAACGGTACCAGGAGACGGGGTTGAAGAGGATCAAACAAAGCAAAAAGCATGATAGCTTTTTAAATAATACATATTGGGCTACAGAATACAGGAACTTACTGAGAAAAAAAATGTAGAAAAATGTAAGGCTACTAAGCCATTATCAATCATCATTTTTTTGTTACGGTTTATGATTTATATGAAGAGTGCTCATGTATTCAAGTACTTGTTAGCATCTCTAACCAATATTTAAAAAAAGGTTCAAAAACCACAAAATCAAGGCTTTGCCATCACCTTCCCAGTCCTCTCACTTAAATATAGTAGAAAATCTGTTGGACGAGCTGAAGAGGAGAGTCCATAAATGTAGACCAGGGAATTTGATGGATCCGGAGAGACAGTGCACAATCTCAAAGTGGTCTTTGATACCTTACCATGCCTCCTCCAGCCTCATTTTACACAATGGAACATGGCTTTTATTTAAGTAAAGCGAGGTTGCACAAAGTATTAATCGAAGGGGATCTGATAATTGTAGCACAAAAGCTTTTGAAAAAATTAAATATTTGTTTCCCAATGATATTTTTCTTTCTAGAATGGCATTTCAAGTAAAGGTATTACTTTCATTGATTAAATATCAATAGGAAAAACAATAAAGGCATTCATTCATAACTATTTTTGCCCACGTTTACCAAGAATGCCAATATTACAGCAGGAACTATATTCTACTGTTCCTCATAGTCGATACACGGGTCCAGGGTGTATTTATGAATCTCATCCATTGGATGCTGAGATGGACTCCAGGGCTCCCATCACCCTGGCCGAGAGTGAGCAAGTTCGATCTTGTATACATTAGTCACATTTGGCTTCTGGTCAGGTAGTTTTTTCTGAAACCACAAAAATAATCCACCAAGCAATCAGATACAAAAACCAGCTTCACACTATATTTAGTTTAATTTGCATAATAAACTGCAGTACGAAACGTTCCTTTAAATGGAGCTGAGCAGGGAACAGTACCCAATTTCCACCACTAGAGGGTACCCCCTGAGTCCCCAAAAGACGCTGTCAGAGTTTGAGTCATCAAAATTCCTTTAGTGCTCAGCCAGATATTGCCACGATTTTCTTTTTTTTTCTTGTGGAGGACTTTGAGAGCTAAGCTCTAGTGAGAGCAGCAGCATGAGACCACAACGCAAACAAGCCAAAGGATGAACGTCACAGCCCCAGGTCTTTTGGTGAAGACAGAAATGGAATTGGTGTTAGTCAGCGCTGCACAGTTTGTCTCTGCACGTCTAAGCTTCTTCTCACCAGGCAGGAGCAACATTTTTTCCAACTTGGCAATTTCCGGTTTTCATCAGGAGGATCAATACAGCTTATACTCCCAATCAGCATCCTGTTAAACAGCAATCAAACAAATGAATCATTTTATTGCTGTGGGACTGCTCGGAATAATCCCAGCCTCCAATCTAATTCACCACCAACAAAAACTCCCGCAGTGACTGAATTTCCTCTCATTTTATGTATTAAAAAGAAGTGCATCGTCAGCTTTCAGTCAGATTTCAAAACCACATAACAATTTCCTGGTAAATGTGAGCAATAATATATACAGTACCATGAAAAAATAATTTATCTCCCTCCTGATTGCCCCTAGTTTTGCACATTTGTCACCCTAAATAATTTTAGATTTTCATAAAAAATTTAATATCTGCCAACAATATGAGGAAATGCAAAATGCAGTTATTAAATGATAATTTTCTTTATTGGAGTAAAAAGGTTATCAAACACCTATACAACCAATGCTAAAAAAAAGATATTGTACTCCTAAGTGGAATAGCTGGTTTTGCTACTATTAGCAGTAATTACAGCACTGAAATGCTTCTAATAGCTGGAGATCAGTTTTTCACATTGCTGCATGGGAATTCTGGCCTACTCTAATTTGCGGCATTGCTTTAATTCAGCCGCATTGGTGCATTTCTGAGTATGAACTTTCCCTTAAAGGTCCTGCAGAAGAATCTCAATGGAGTTCTAGTCAGTTCAAGACTACGATTCAGCCACTAAAATAATAACTTTGTTTCTTTTGTGCCAGTGTTTTGAATTGTTGCCTTGTGTTGGGAAACAGGATTTTTGGGTGTAAGCAATATGAGGTGAGCCAGACAGTTTGATCAATGGGTGATGAATGTGTATTAGGAGATAAAGAGAAGCCGTCGGGTCCAACAGGACATATCGCCTATTTGCGACTTCCAGCTGGGATCCCCGTTTGTCTTCAGTTCCGACAGGACACAGTATGCACTAGCACCTTTTAGTTGGAGGTTCCGTATGCCCACATATGGAGCTCACTTCCGAGGGTTGGGAATCTATTGAACCAATTAAGTTGAGTGGTTCAGGAGAGGCCCAATTGTAGAGTATTCCTTTTTATCAATGTGTAAACCCTAGGACCAATCAGCAACAACTTCTGATAACATTAAAGAAATCATATGCAAATATCTGTACTTTTACATGTATAAAGTTTCTTACAAAATTAAGGAATTTAGAACTCAGCATTATGCTGTTGTTCCCACGGCCGGGTGTGTAATAAACTTTTTCCTGCTTTTGCTACGAACATCGGAGTCTGCTTCTTCACCGGGACAACGTTCTTGGTTTTTTATTAATTTACCAACAGGAGCATATGTTGCTCTAAAACCTTTAAATACACTACCACTCAAAAGTTTGGGATCACTTGGAAATTTTCTTGTTTTCCATGGAAACACACATGAAATTAGTCTGAATAGGAAATATAGCAAATGAACAGAACATGCTGACATTGTCTGAGTTAGAAATAATGATTTTAATGGAAAATGATGAATATGTACTTCAAACTTTGCCTTCTTCAAAAAAAACCCACCTTCACTGTTGATACTGAAACTGGTGTTTGACGGGAACTATTTAGCGCAGCTGCTAGTTGACAACCTGTGAGGCGTCTTTGTCTTAAACTTCACACTCTCAGATATTTGTGCTCTTGCACAGTTGTGCATCGGGGCCTCCCACTCCTTTTTTTTGTCCTTGTTAGTGCCAGTTTGTGCTGCTCTCTGAAGGGAATAGTTGACAGCATGGTAAGAGATTTTAAGTTTTCAATTTCTCAAATTGAATAGCCTTCTTTTCTAAGCACAACAATAGACTGACGGGTCTCTAAAGGAAGTTCTTTCTTTCTGGCCATTTTGAGCCTGTAAACAAACAAACAACTGCTGATGCTTCAGGCACTAAACCAACCTCAAGAATGCCATGCTCCCTTTTACGCTCCCTTATTAGTTCAACAGTTTTCAGCTGTGTAACACATTCTCAGAAGGGTTTTCTAATAATCAATTAGCCTTATAAAATGCTTAACTTGGATTAGCAGCCATACCAGGAAATTGATGCAGAGGACTGACAGTTGCTGATAATAGGCCTCTATGCAAAAATGTAGATCATTCTTTGAAAATCATCTGATTAATTTTAATCGTTCGTGAAATGGATAAAAATGTTTGTGAAATGCATGAAAATGTATTTTTCTTTGGAAAACAAAGAAATTTGCAAGTGATCCCAAACTTTTGAGCGGTAGTGCACCTTTCAGAATTCATGGTGCTTTTTAAAACATGCAAGTGTCCCACACCATATGCACTAATGCATCCCCATACCATCAGAGAAGCTGGCTTTTGAAATGAACACCGATAACAGGAGGTGTGGTCTTTCTCCTCTTTAGCCCGGAGGACACGACGCCCATGATTTCCAACAAGAATGTCAAATTTGGACTCGTCTCACCACAGGACACTTTGCCACTTTGCTACAGTCCATTTTAAATGAGCCTTGGCCCACAGAACACGGCGGCGCTTCTGGATCATGCTCAACAATGGCTTCCTTTTTGCATGATAGAGTTTTAGGTGGCATCTGTGGATGGCATGGCGGACTGTGTTTACAGACAGTGGTTTCTTGAAGCATTCCTGGGCCCATTTAGTAATGTCAATGACATAATCATGCCGGTGAGTGATGCAGTGGCGTCTGAGGGCCCGAAGATCAAGGACATCCAGTAAAGGTCTTCGGCCTTGTCCCTAACGCAGAGATTTTTTCAGTTCTCTGAATCTTTTGATGATGTTATGCACTGTCGATGATGAGACCTTCAAAGCCTTTGCAATTTGATATTGAGGAACATTGTTTTTAAAGTATTCCACGATTGTTCTACGTAGGCCTTCACAAGTTGGAGAGCCTCTGGCCATCTTTAGACATCCCTTTTATAGCCAATCATGTTACACACCTGATGCCAGTTAACTTAATTACTTGCTAAATGTTCTTTCAGCCGATTCTCTTTTATATTAATCACTTTTTCATCCCTTTTTTGCCTGTGTCCCAATTTTTTTGAGACCTGTTGCAGCCAGAAAATTTGAAATAAGCTCATTTTGCGGATAAAAATGTCAAATGTCTCAGTTTCAACATTTGAAATGTTAGCTATGTTCTATTGTAAATAACATAACGGCACGTGATCTGAAAGTCATTGCATTTTGATTTTATTCACAATTTACACGTTGTCCCAACTATTTCGGAATTGGGGTTGTAGCAAATGTGAGGTGAGCCTTTAAATTCCTCTTGATTTTCAGTGGGCTGTGCCTTGCAGTTCTCCCTTGGATACCATTTCTGCTCAGTCCTTATCTAATGGTGGAATCATAACCATTGACCAATCTGAGGCGAGCAAGTTCTACGGCTCCTTACTTACTCAGTCAAGTACTTTTGAATCCTCTCTGATAAGGCGACGATGCATTCATGGACGAATTTTGATAGGCTGGCCACTCCTGAGAAGATTCTGCGATGATAGAAATTTTTCCCAATTGGAGAGAATGACTCTCACTGTGGTTAACTAAAGTCCCAGAACATAAGAACAGCTTTGTAATCCTTCCTAAGGTGATTTCAATAGTATCTCCTGTTTCAGGATTTATTTTGATCTCAGGATTGAGTGGGCCTCCTTGAAACCATTCAGCTTACTTCACACTGCTGGAAAGATTTTATTTAACCCTTTTGTGCAGATGTAGACGCTGGCGGACATGGAGCTGCTCTATTTATGCATGCAGTTACACTATCTTATCACTAGATGGAACACCCGGGTCAGTTATTGAATATTCACTAGCAAGCCAAGCTCGAACACGGTTTAGAATATGGACGAATTACGTTCCATCTGTTTCCCTGGAGTTGCATGAATTAAACTCCTTAGCTAAGCCTGATTTGCAAACTGCTCAACATACTTGCCCATAGTATCTATCCAGCAGTTTAAACGTATTTAAACATTTGCGTAATAGAAGTTAGTTTGTATTCTCTCAACTCAGCGCAGCTGAGAATGACATGTTTGAATGGAAAAAAAGACTTCCAGAACCAAGAATGGAGTGTAGAGCTTATATTTTAGTGATGGAAATGTGATTCTGAGATGAGAAATGGCAGTTATTCTGAGTGGAGCAGACTGGAGGGCTGACAGCATTGATTATTTGGAGGACCAATTCAATGATGGAGAGTCTCTTGAAGTGAGTGTAAAACTGTCTTTGTATGGTGCAGCTCTATCTTACCTCTAGCCAGCTAGCCAACTAGCCAGCTATTTCTTATTTTCGGTTTACCACCATGATCACAGAGCTAGTTTATCATATTGGGTAACAAGAGTAGTCGATAGCCCTTGCTGCCATTCAGCATGTGCTGGAATTTCGCATAATGTGGCCATCTGTATTAGAATTTAGAATTTAGCATTCAACAAAACAAAATATTTCAGATACTACTGTGTTAGTGAGTTATAATTGTTCTTTATATGGTGTGAAAAATGTTGTTACAAGCTTGCATTTTGCTTGGATGATTGGAATTGTAAACAGCAAGCTTTCCATCTGAGTGAACGTTCTCACCATAAAATCAGCAGTTTCTTTAATGAGTATGTGTGCTTGCTAATGCAGCTTTGTAGAAAAATGGATGGAACTCTGAACTTTATCATGGAGACAAGTAGGGCTGGGTGATAAATGTAAGCGCAATAAAAGTAATTGTCTCTATGGGGCAGACAGACGACCTTGATTTTTACCTTTTCTATGTCACATACCTTTAATTTAGTATTGAACTAACAGCAGAGGCCATTTGAAATGCTCCCGGGAGGAAAAGTGTGATTTGGAGTCTGCCAATTACCAGCGAGGTTGGATAGCCTCCATCGCCTGGCATAATTTGCTTACCTTAAATCAATTCCCGTGTACTTAGCCCGACTTGCAATCAAGCCATTTATTCAGCCAACTGACCAATCAAAACTAAAATGTGGCCTATAGTGATTAAGAAGAGATGATGAGAAGCAGACAGACCTAACCAGGCTACCGTGTTGGATTGAAAGAATGTCAGTAATCTGAATAAATAGACTTCTGAATTCCACCCCTCATCGCGTAACTTTAACGTATTATAAAAAAGATTTCTTAAAAATAAAATCATGTTAAGATGGCCCTGGTTTTTGAGCATTTAAAAATATACCCAAAGTGGAAAACATTTTGAGAAGCATATCGAACGTGAATGTGAGAGAGAAATTATTTTTGCATTGCAAGCAATAGACAAATGCACCGAGGACTTGGCAAGCACGTTCAGGCAAATCTGTACTGCAAATTTTTTGCATTTTTTGTTTGATAATTGAACAAGATTAATTTGAAGTAAAGTAAATCATAGCTCTTGATTTTACTTACTTTTGAGTGTCAAAATAGCCTACAGTGAAGGTGGAAAACATTTTGTTTAAGCGTATCGAACATGACATGTAAATTATCACATTCGCACACAGCAGCCAAATGTAATGATCTAGAAAACACATTCAGGCAAATTACGTGCTGAACGAAGCAAAATTAAGGTCTTCAAAATCATCATCCTCTACCCGTCAATTGCTTTCACCCCCTACCCATTTACTTTGCTCAATTTGCAATCAAACAGTTGATTTGCTCATATAACAATTTAAAATGGTAGGCAGTCTAATTTATTTAGATATCATTTTTATTTGTCACATTTTGAAATTTAAATGACCATGAAACATGGCAGTTGCCTGAATGTGTTTTCTGGATTATTTCTACTTTTACATTTGGCCTCTGTGTGCCAATGCATTAACAACTTACATGTCACGTTCCGTGCGCTTAAACAAAATGTTTTCCACCTTCACTGTAGGCTATTTAGAAGCTCAAAAGTCACCAAAATCGAGAGCTATGAAATACTTTATTTCAAATTAGTTTTATTCAATTAATAGGTGCATTTGTCAATTGCGTGCATTATGAAAATAATTTCTCACATACATGTTCGATATGCTTCACAAAATGTTTTCCACTTCGCGTATATTTTGAAACGCTTAAAAACCAGGGCCATCTTAATACCAAGGGTGCCAGTATAAGTGCAGGGCATTGTATATTCATTTCTGTTAAAAAAAAAAAATACTAAATGATGGCTTCTAGAACTCTGCCTTTTATTACATGTTAATTAAGAACACTCAGGTTGTACAATGAACATTTTCTTGACTTCAGCATTCAGACAAGTCTACTGTGAATGTCCACTACGCTCACTCCAATGGTAGTCTAAGCATATATTACGCAGAACAGGGTAGGAGACTGAGCTGTGCAAAGCTACAGCTATGAGAAAGAACAGCTGCATGCGTCCCCCTTTTCAAGGAGATTGTTTTGAGAGAGGCAGGTAGAGCTGGATTGGTGAGTTTACTTTGTCTACTCATTTCCTCTCCAGTTACTGTGTCCTCAGAAGTACTTGCTCAGATATCCATGCCAAAGTGATATACAACTCAAATCCTCAGCTGACAGATTTAAAAAGTTCTTCCAACGTGAAGCTACTGTCACAACAGACATTTTTTTTTTTTTCAACAGCAAATGGCAGCGAAGAAGGCCACCGCACATTTCAAATAAACTCATTCTGGATTATCACTGAGGATCAGTATTTTTCTATATAACAGGTGTCCATCAACTCTAAATCACCCATGCTTTATACTTCTGATTCCATGGAAGAGAGGCAAGCCCCTCCATCCTGTGATAGGTACAGTTACACTGTTGTAAAAGTCTGGATATGACACCCCAGTTGTTTACATTCCAAGCTGATGCGGACACTGCTTGCCAACTGAAGTGTGGTTAAATCAGACTTCTGTTTCACTTCTTGCCAATAAAGACATTCATGGGTTGACCCTGTCAGAGCTACTTGTCTTGAATGGTATGCTTGAGCACATTCCTTTTTCCAGTAGTCTTTAAAAGGGATTGATGCAAAACAAAAACAGGGTCGGCTCATGCTAAAAAAAAAAAATTTATGATGTATGTTGAAAGATATGTATTTTCAATGTATTATTGGAAAACAGGCAGTATATATGTGCCTTGTGAAGAGAAACACACCAGGGCAAAAATACGTGGGTTGTTGTTCCAATTGCTTACATAATCTTATCTTCAGTTACAAGTTGATGTCAATGTACATCCAAGTTCGAATAATGTACTGATATATGTAGCTTTTTAAAACACAGGGATCTACCTTATAATGGTTTATTCCCATAACTCCAACACTGAAAGTCGGATCCCACCCTACATTAGTGGCTTAACCACCACCAGGTGCTTCATTGTCCTGCAAGTATATTGCACACAGAACTTAATTGGAACTTCAGTATTTTCTGTCAATATTTATCAACAAAAAGAAAAGGTCTGCCTGGTCTATACTTGCTCTTGCTTCGTTGTGTTTGTTTCGTATAGCAATTTTTTTTTGCTTGTTTATCAGCCCATATTTTATTCAGCGCTTGAATATGCTCACCATTGATTCATTTAGTCTCTTATTTTTTCCATGACTAAGGTGATTGATACTCCATACAAATTGTAACTTGTCTGACCTGTTGAGTTACTGTTTTAATGATGTGATTCTAGGCATTCACAGTATGTCACTTTGGATAAAAAAATTCACCAAATAAATATAACTAAAAATTTCACTATTTTTTTCAAATGATCATTTTCATGTACAACCCCAAATCAGAAAAAGTAGGGATGGTATGCTAAATTGAAATTAAAACTGAAAGCAGTGATTTGTAAATTATCTTTGACCTGCACTACATTGAAAACAATGCAACAGTACATTATTTGATGTCTCACCTCATGAATTTTATCAATTTTGATTCTTGAAACATACTTGAAAAATGGAGGGCCATTAAAGTATTAATGCTACTATTCCTTGTCGAAACACTGAATTAATGTTTTGGGATTGAAGGCAGCAAGTGATTAAGAGTTTCGCAAGTAATTTTGTCCCATTCTTCCTGCTAAGACATTGTAAAGAGTGCTAAAGAGAGGGGTTCTGATTTTTGCATTTTGCATTTCAAAATGCACCACATATTCTCAACTGAGGACCAGTCAGGACTGCAGGCAGGACCCCCACCCAGGGGCCGTGCTAGCTGCTCGCCATGTACGCCAATGCGAACAAAATAACGTTGTGGCAAGGAAATTTTGCGGTGAATAAGCCACGCTGGCGAAGGCCGAAATTTTGAAGAAGAGGCAATATAATCCTATGTTACGGCAATCTTCTAAATTCTGTCGGAAACGAAACGTGTAAAACATCCCTGCTGTTATCACACACAGCTAATCATGCTGAGATCCACGCACTTCACCATGGGCCACTAATGTATCATTAAAATTTACTATGAGCAGCGCGCTTAGCCAATCACAGACAGCGAGAAGCCTAAATTATAGTGAACTGAGCGGCAGTATATTAGTCCTACATTGCAATGCTAAAATGGCTGGTCAGCTAAATCCAGATAGGGCACAGTGATCACTTCATGATTTCATTGGGGGGAATCCTCCTCAATCAAAGAAGGCTAAAGTTTCAGAGCAGCCACACGACAGAAATGAAAGCAGGACTATTCAGCCCAAATGGTTCCAGGATTCTCCATGGCTGGATCAATCCGAGAATGCCAACGGGCCACGGAAGCGCTACTGCGTTTGGTGTAAAGAAGCTGGCAAGAAAAGTACATTTACCTCGGGGAAGACCAGCATTCCGAAAAGGGACGATATTGCAAAGTACAAGTCTGTTAATGACCAGAGGTAAGTTACTTTCTCTGTAGTGAAACATGCTCATTTAATCTCATGACAATAATCTATGAGCCTGCAAGAGCTATAGAAGTAGCCTTGGTCAGTTTGCAGGAGTTTGACAGGTCTTTATAGTAACCAATAAAATTTTGCGAATGGTTTATGAACGAATTTCCGCGTACCATTGTTTATAAAGTAGGCGCTGATAGGTGCCATATGGCGTTTGGATGATGGAGCCTGACTAAATAACCACAAAGTAATTTTCAATTAAGACCTCCTCTTTCCCCGACAGAATTATTCACCCTGCTTTTTTTAAGCCGTTCTTTCATTTTTACACAGCCCTTCTTTATTTCCGGCTGAAAAACTAAGTAATAGATAAAGAAACCGTTCTGACAAGAACATGCATTTCAGCAAATGTCCCGCCCGAGTTAAAAATCTTGCAAATGGCAAACAGTCGTATTTCGTTGGCTTCATTCGCATTTTCAGAATTGTGGCCGAAGCAAGAAATCCCCCCCAAAACAATTTTTTTGAACAGGCCACAAAAAAAAAAGAGAAAAAAAAGCGCACGACAACGTGAAGGACACAGTCACTGAACATATGCGGACAGTGCATTGGATGGTGCAGGAAAATATCAAAAATCAGAAATTCAGAAATGCAATAAAACTGCAATGCAGCAATGTAAGTTAAACGGTGTCAGTCCCAAACCTTTGATAGTTTATTCCCCTAAACCAAAATTGTCCCTCCTTAACTTACAGTACCAGTCAAAAGTTTGGACACACTTTGCTAATGTCACAGCACTGTTTTTAGAGTAATTTAAATAGCTTAACTTCTCTATATAATCGCAAATGGAATCTTGTCAAATGGTAACAGTCAGAAGTGAAAAGAGAATAATGTAGGGGAGAATGGGGTAAGATGAGCATAGGGGTAAGATGAACCACCCTTTGTTTCTAGGAAACCAGAAATAAAATAAATTATGTGACCACATTCTAAGGAAGAGGAAGACATTCCTGACAACCTGTGAAGAAGGTAAGCACATGGCAAATGTGGTCTGAGAAATATGCTCAAAAATATAATTTTTTTGGTCTCAAAGTGAGTTACGTTCAAGTCCAGAGTTAAGGTGATATCAAGAAAACAACAAAAGAACAATAATTTAAGACATTACATCTCAATTGGTGCTTATGCAAGCTATGATGTGAGGGCTAAACAAAATCATGAATGCTAGCCTAGTTTGATGTGAGTAGCTTTTTTTTAAAAAAATGGTGGCTATGGGGTAGGATGAGCCAAGAGGGCAGGGGCAACCCATATCAACAACACATTCAATTTTTAATTTTATAAGTAATATTTCACAACAATGACTTTTTCTTAAAGAGAACACACTCCACTCATGACTCCAACAAGAAGCTAAACATTTGTCTTCAATGAAAAGGACAAGGCAGTCATACCAATAACGGATGTTGTCAAAAAACTGCCACGTCCATTCACTGTTGGAGGGATGGCACGAAGGGATAAGCAGTTGGTCTTCCCTTGTAATTTAGAACAATGGAGCATTGAGTAGGCCTAATGCACTTTTTTAAGCGCAAAAAGATTTCAATTCCTTTGTTAAGTATTTTGCAGTTTTAGTTACAAAGGCTTGCACGTGCCTTCTGTGACCTTAAAAAAGTGCTATTTGCGACATTGCCTAGTATATATGTTTGTGTGTCTATTTAAAATTCTTAGTTTATGTTTAAATTTATTGACATACGGTAGGCCCAGAGGGAGCTCACCCCTGAAAATTCTGCACAATATTCTGTTATTGTTATGGTGACCGGCTGTTCCAGTTCACAGAGACTTGGCTGCTCCTGTTTTCATTTTACTCGGCCCAGGCTGCAGAAATTTTTTTTTAAGTGTGCTAAAGGGATGGAGAGCTAGTGATGATACTGAATGCTATTAGGTGTTATATACTTTAACAAAAGACTTTCAATCACTTTCATTTGTTATAGGCCCATCAGTATTACTCTATCTTTAAACTGTTGTTGGCCTACCCATCTGTTAATGCCTGAGCTTGACCTTTGCACTATCAGGACTGTTTTCAGCTCAATATGCTGTTTGTCAAAGGATTCTGTCATTTGTTGAGTAAAATAAGAGTTTAATCGGAGATCTTATTATGGCTCATCTTACCCACACATATGCTCATCTTACCCCATGAACGGGGTAAGTTGAGCCACAAGACCACTTTTTTTTGAGAGAGTATATCTCTTTACTCATATAAGTTAACTTAAAGTTGTTGGTCTCAAAAGCGGCAGAACACTTAACATTTTCATATAGTTTACAGATTGCAAACTAAAATCTTTCCGACACATCACAATGACGCAAAATGTAAAAAATGGCTCGTCTTAGCCCGTTCTCCCTACTTGTTTAAATAGTGTTCAAATTTTGGAATTCTCAAGGGAGCCACATTTTGCAAAGTAAACTGACAAATAAGCTCTTTCTATTTTCCAACAGCCAAAATTAAAGTCAAGCGGTTTTGAGACTTATTGGGCAAAAAGGTTGATGAAAAGGACACCTCAAGTGCAGCACGTCTTTAGGAAGTTAGACAGCCGTACAGCTGCAAATTCACTATAGTCATATGACTGCCCTTGTTAAAAAAAAAAAAAATGTGAGAATGCTCTGCAAATACACTGCCTGTCCAAAAAAAAAAAAAAGTCGCACACTCAAATATTGAGTTGGAACCACTGTAGCTTTGATTACAGTGCTAATTCATCTTGTCATTGTTTTGGCAGTCATAAGCAATGCCAGAACATTTATTTTCGATCAGAAATGCCATAATTTTTGGCTCGAGATCTTGTCTTCTCGACAAAATGGCTGAACCACTTGGAGGTCTTTCTTGAGCACATCCCAATAACTTTCAATGTGGTTAAGGCCAGGACTTTGTGGTGGCAAATTTGTCTGTGAAAATGATTCCCCATACTTGTTTTTCTCATTCATTGTTTCATTCATTTCTTTGCTAAATACAGGCCAATACCTTGCCCCTTCTAAAATACTGCAAAATCTTTTCCACCATCAAGGGATGCGTCTTCCGACGTGATTTTTAAAGAAATGAGAAGCAAAGCGCTTCATCAGTCAGGGTTAAAATGATTATTGCCTGCTGAAACATATTTATAACCACAATAATGATCCAATCATAGAATTTGTTCATTTATTTCCAAACGGTGACTTTTTTTTGGACAGGCAGTGTATGCCAACAAATGGTGGTTAGTTCAAATGGATCTAAGAATTAGATTTTTTTTTTTTGCAAAATAAAGACTGCTTATTTTTTATTTAACATGTATTGTGAGAAAAATGTGGGTGCGTCCAAACTTTTGACTGGTATGTCTGTGTTTTTAATCCAAAGTTTTACTATGCATGTGGCTACAATTTTTTAATGTGGCTAAAGAAATTTGAGCCGAGTTAGCCACGGTGGCTAAAAAAAAATTCTCCTAGTGCAGCCCCTGCCCACCCTCTTCCGCGATCACGGAATCGCGGACGGAATCGGCCAATAAAAACAGAATCTATTGATAAACGCGGAATTTCGTGGAAATAGGCATAATTTGACTGAAATGCTGTTCGTAAAGCCACGTTTCCACCGAACGCTAAACAAAATATTCGCGCATCCAGATTACATTCAAAGTCAATGTAAAGACGCGAATGCACGCGAAAATGTGAGCAGCCTTCGTCAAATTCACCAGCCCCGAGTGTTCGAGCAACACATCTCTTCGGTGCTACAGAAGATCTGTTGGAAGAAGTTTTTCGTTGTCGTAGACGATACCACTGATGCCAGGGATTGCAGGGTCCTAAACATCGTTTAAAACATCTTATGTTAGCTTACCAACTTGTATAACCGTTCAATAGCCTACAATATTTCTTTTCACAGTCTGCTGAGTGAATTGTGCGCATGCAAATTATGACGTAACGTCGTCCCCCAGTGGTGAAATAATAGCTGATGCATCTTTGTGTCAGTTTGTTCATGTTTAATCATTACTGTAGAACATTTTGTCTTAGGATGGAATACACAGTATTGGGATTACTGAACAAAAGTTTCTTAAAAATAAAAAAATAAATTAAATACAGCTGATGCATCGGAATCAGACAACTGTTGATTCGTGGGGGAAACTGAGTGTCATTACTGCTGCTCTCATACGTTCATATATATACACAACGCATATACAATAAGATTATAAACTAGAATGAGAGTTTATAAAGAAACTCTGAGTTTGCATGTGATAGCACAATTCACTGGATAATATGATGTTTATTTTTGCATTGTCCTGCACTCTGCTGTATGATAAGGTGCAAAGTGTCTTCTTTACTGATAGGCAAGTATGATAAACTATGATGACCGTCCATTGCATGGTCGAAGTGACCAGGGCATATGTATGGTAAGGGTTAATTTAGTTGTCAAGCTACATCATTGGTATGTAGCATAATAAAAGTTATTTGGATGATGATGATCTTCATTGTTGTCAGTAATGGTTCAGGTATATATTTGTTTATTATCTATATACTGGTTTTACATGGCTATTGATGCACTATCATCATTATCGACATGTTATTATTCACAGCATATGATTGTAATACAACTATTGTTCATCAAAGTCCAACTTGATGTGCTGGACGATACAGGTCCGACATGTATGATCATTCTATTGCTTTTATCAATATAGTAGAATGGACATTGCAAAAAGATGTGTTATTATGTGTTATTACTTTCTATTTATTACTATTATTATAATTTTTTTATTGGTAACAGTAATTTCTGGACTGGCAGCATCACCACCTTGTAAAGCAGCCGTAGTAATTGAGAGGCACAGGGTTCAAAGGGTGGTGCAGTCAGCCTAGCGAGTTTTTGGTGCTGTATTGCCTAACCTGATGGACTTACACAATATGAGGTGAGGACCCCAGTCACCCAAAACATGGCCTCTTCTTGACGAAGCTGTCCAGTCGGAAGCCAGGCTATGTGAACATTGCAGCCAAGACCAATTACCAAAGCCACAGCTTCTACCTCCATACTCTCTATAAGACCAATAAGATGTGCACTGCTCTCTCAGTACGAATTACTGAGCTGCTTCCTTCATCTTTTTGCTCATTGCAATTGCCTTTATAATATCTTGTAAATACAGAATGTTCATTTATTTGAGCCTACTTTGTCTTATATTGTTATTTTTACTCTATGATGATGAAATTTTTACTCTCTTGTTTCTCATTATTTTCATTGGGTTTGAATTTTGTGAAGTGATAGAGATGCATATTAATCTCCTTAATAATAAAACTTGAACAATTTGAATTGATAATATTTATGATGCACTTGCATAAAGATGTATAATTATACACACCAGTGCATAATATACTTGTAGGTTGTATTGCAAAAAATCATTTTGTATATTCATAGTGTTTGTTTTTTTTCAAGTCTACTTTGTTTTATCTTATTATTTGTTTTTGTATCGTAATTTTGTCTCAGTATTTTAATTGGGTTTGAATTTTTTATACTATGAGAGATTCATTTTCTTCTCCGTATTCCTATCCCAGCATATCTTTTGGGCGAGAGGCAGAAATATACCCTGGACAGGTAGCCAGTCCATCGCAGGTTATAACACCATATGCTCACTCATACCTTTGGGCATATTAGAGTCTCCAATTAGCCTGATATGCATGAATTTGGACTGTGGGAGGAAACCAGAACACCTCGAGAAAACCCACGGGGGCACGGGGTGAACATGTAAACTCCACCCAGAAACGCCACGGGCGGATTCAAACCCACAACCTTCTTGCTGGGAGGCCGACCACCGTGCCGCCCTACTGACTAAGATGAATAATGGAAGACCAAATCTCACTGCTTTGAACGGATATAATGAATCACAAAACTTGAACAATTTGATTATGTATGTATGTATTATAAATGTTTGATTTTTGTTTTAATTATCATTGGTGCTATTATTATTATAATCATTTTTGATTATGATAATATAATAGTTATATTAATATTAATAAATAGTGTTATGATAACAATATAATACAGAACCCTCCCCAGGAATGCAAAGTGTCTTTTAAAGTTTCTGTGACGATAATGATATTATGAATATTACTGGTATTGTCATCATCAAATAAAAATAATCAAGCATGGTTGACTGTTCAGTTTTCGTGTCAGCATAGATTTTGTGCTAAAGTAAATAATGCGTTACTCTCGCTGACGGGTTCTCACGTTGTTTTCATTAGCAACAGTGTTTTTCCGAGCGTTTGTGAAGAATTACCGCGTGAAAATGAGCTAAAGGCCAACAAAAACACTAAATTGTATGAAATGTTAAATTCCGCACGGCACACGAAAAAATTATTCAGCAGGAAAACTGGTGAAGGCACCGCACTTCTTAAACATTCGGACATGCTGTTTACTTTTGCTCACATTTTCCCACGCCTGATTGTTTTACGTTGATCCTGTGTGTGTTAACGAAGGACAAGTTAATGATTGTTAAAAAGTTATTTCTGACTTCGCTTCAATCCATCCCTTGCTTTGCGCCATGAAAAGTGAACGCACCACAGTAAACTCACGTGCGATCGCTTCTCATTTTCTTCCTTGATGAAAGCAGATTGCACCAGTCGTTTAGGACCGATTTCTTAAAAAAATCGCACCCCCTTTAGCTTGCAACATTATACAATCTTTGGCGGATATGTTTTCATCAAACTGTCAGCTACTGTTTGCAGCGGAATGTTTACATCTACCACGTGTACCGAGGGAAGTTGGCAGTCGGGTGAGCACCGGCAAACCTGGCGATTGTCTTTAAAGTGGCTAAATGGACAAGTGATAACGCAAATCTATAATATTTTTTGATCGACATAAAATGATATGTGGACATTTACTGAGGAGAAAACATCATAGCAGAACCCTTAGTTCGAAGGCATAATACTGTCTGACATCGATTTCATGACCTTCGGAAGCAAGTATTCATGTCACCTAATTTTAGAATGAGCAGATCATCCATCGGTTCTCGAGTCCCTGTAACGCTACGCTGTCAGACGGCTCTGGGTGCTGAATGTTTACGTGAAATATGCGTTTAAAAAGGGCTTTTACCGGCCAATTTGTTTCGAAGCAGAATATTACATCTTGGCCGATAAAAGCCCGTTTTAAATGCATATTATTCCACGTAAACGTAAATAAATCGCTAGCACCAGGAAGCTAGTCATCTCGCTAGCTAGCTGGCCTGCGATTTAGGCTATCAATACTGTGACGGATTATTTCAAATAAAATCGAGTATTGTTGTATCTGTGTGTTTTGCTGTTTATTGCATTATTATACCTAACTGGACATAGCTAAGCGTTTTTGTGGTCATTTGTGCAGTATGTATGAATTTTACTAATATTACGTGGCTAGCTAGCTAGCTTCCCGGAAAAACTAAACCATGCCAATGGGACAAGCACATTGTTCGTCGGTCTTCGTATTAACATAGAGACCGCTGCGGCTCGTAGGCCTATTTGCTTGCTGCCTGTGGAGCCTGGATTGTCCTGTATTATATTGTTTTCTTTGTCTGCTTAGGTTATCTTAGTATTATTTTTGCGAAATGAACATAAAGAAAAATTTTTGAACGTCTGTGCTGTATGTAATTTCGTTACAAGTATGTAGCTAGCATGCTAGCTAGCTACATGGAACTCCATGTTGTGACACGGAGCCCTGCGAACCATAATCGCAATGCATTTTCATAAAACAGTATGCTAGTTTGCATTTATAATTGTGTTTCATCATTGTATGAAATTTGTCTGTTGTGATGTTACGATTAAATTTTTGCTTTGATTGCTATTTACGTTGTATTATTCAGCATATTTTCGCTGCATACTGCCCGTTTATAGTTAGCGGACAAAGCGTTCGCGTTGGTGCGGATTTTGCATGTATATTATAGCTGATGCGGTCCGCTTGACAGTCATCTGCGCTTGCTGGAATCAGCGATTTTTTTAAAGATGGTATAACGTGTTATATCGTCTTCTGTGTCTAGTGAGCTCCGTCTTGCATTTTGTGTTACCTAGCTGGACATAGCTAAGCATTTTTATGGTCATTTGTGCAGTATGAAAGAATTTTTGACTAATATTACGTGGCGAGCTAGCTAGCTAGCTGCCCGGGATAAACTAAGACATGCCTCGGGGACCAGCGCATTGTTTGTCAGTCTTCGTATTAAAATGGAGACCGCTGCGGCTCGTAGGCCTATTTGCTTGATGCCTGAGGAGCCTGGATTGTCGTGTATTATATTGTTTTCTATGTCTGCTTAGGTTATCTTTGTATTATTTTAGCGAAATGAACATAAGGAAGAATTTTTGTGAACGTTTGTGCTGTATGTAATTATTTCGTTACAAGTATGTAGCTAGCATGCTAGCTACTATTACGTGGAACTCCGTGTTGTGACACGGAGCCATGTAACCATAATCGCAATGCATTTTCATAAAACAATATGCTAGTTTGCATAAGATAATTATGTTTCATAATTGTATGACATTTGTCTGTTGTGATGTTACGATTAAATTTGTGGTTTGATAGCTATTTACTTTGTATTATTCAGCATATTTTGAGCCGCATTGGAAGCAAAACAAGATGGCGGCGTTTCAATTTTGTCGATGCTGTTTAGCCAATAGGAAAAAGAGAGAGAGAGAATGGTCGATGCTGTTTAGCCAATTGGAAAAGTGAGAGAGTGTGGTTGTGCAAGAAAGTCTAGCTCCCATTGAAAATGAATGGGCTCCATTCATTGTCAATGGGAATTTTTTATTTTTAATTGCTAATAATTCATAAACTATAATTAATATTGATATGATTTTGAATAGCAACGATCTGCACATATAGTAGAATAATTTGGTATGCAGGTTGTATGGGTAGTATGAAAACTGTTGGAGGAGTTAGTGTTAACAGAATGGGAAGAAAGAGAATAAAAATAAAAACTAGAATGAGAGTTTATAAAGAAACTCTGAGTTTGCATGTGATAGCACAATTCACTGTATAATGTGATGTTTATTTTTGCATTGTCCTGCACTCTGCTGTATGATAACGTGCAAAGTGTCTTCTTTCCTGATAGGCAAGTATGATAAACTATGATGACCGTCCATTGCATGGTCGAAGTGACCAGGGCATATGTATGGTGAGGGTTAATTTAGTTGTCAAGCTACATCATTGGTATGTAGCATAATAAAAGTTATTTGGATGATGATGATCTTTATTGTTGTCAGTAATGGTTCAGGTATATATTTGTTTATTATCTATATACTGGTTTTACATGGCTATTGATGCACTATCATCATTATCGACATGTTATTATTCACAGCATATGATTGTAATACAACTATTGTTCATCAAAGTCCAACTTGATGTGCTGGACGATACAGGTCCGACATTTATGATCATTCTTTTGCTTTTATCAATATAGTAGAATGGACATTGCAAAAAGATGTATTATTACTTTTTAATTATTACTATTACTATAATTTTTTTATTGGTAACAGTAATTTCTGGACTGGCAGCATCACCACCTTGTAAAGCAGCTGTAGTAATTGAGAGGCACAGGGTTCAAAGGGTGGTGCAGTCAGCCCAGCGAGTTTTTGGTGCTGTATTGCCTAACCTGATGGACTTACACAATATGAGGTGAGGACCCTAGTCACCCAAACCATGGCCTCTTCTTGACAAAGCTGTCCAGTCGGAAGCCAGGCTATGTGAACATTGCAGCCAAGACCAATTACCAAAGCCACAGCTTCTATCCCCATACTCTCTGTAAGACCAATAAGACGTGCACTGCTCTCTCAGTTCGAATTACTGAGCTGCTTCCTTCATCTTTTTGCTCATTGCTATTGCCTTTATAATATCTTGTAAATACAGAATGTTCGTTTACTTGAGCCTACTTTGTCTTATATTGTAATTTTTACTGTCTGATGATGACATTTTTATTATCTTTTTTCTCATTTTCATTGGGTTTGAATTTTGTGAAGTGATAGAGATGCATATTAATCTCCTTAATAATAAAACTTGAACAATTTGAATTGATAATATTTATGATGCGCTTTCATAAAGATGTATAATTATACACACCAGTGCATAATATACTTTTAGGTTGTATTGCAAAAATCATTTTGTATATTCATCGTGTTTGTTTTTTTAAAGTCTACTTTGTCTAATATTATTATTTGTTTTTGTACCGTAATTTTGTCTCAGTATTTTAATTGGGTTTGAATTTTTTATACTATGAGAGATTCATTTTCTTCTCCGTATTCTTATCCCAGCATATCTTTTGGGCAAGAGGCAGAAATATACCCAGGACAGGTAGCCAGTCCATCGCAGGGTATACACCATACGCTCACTCATACCTTTGGGCATATTAGAGTCTCCAATTAGCCTGATATGCATGTATTTGGACTGTGGGAGGAAACCAGAGCACCTCGAGAAAACCCACGGGGGCTCGGGGTGAACATGTAAACTCCACCCAGAAACGCCGCGGGCGGATTCAAACCCACAACCTTCTTGCTGGGAGGCCGACCAACGTACCGCCCTACTGACTAAGATGAATAATGGAAGACCAAATCTCACTGCTTTGAACGACATGTGGATATGATGAATCACAAAATTTGAACAATTTGATTATGTATGTATGTATTATAAATATTTGATTTTTGTTTTAATTATCATTGGTGCTATTATTATTATTATTATTATCATTTTTGATTATGATAATATAATAGTTATCATAACACTATTAATTAATAATAATATATCAATATAACACAGAACCCTCCCCAGGAATGCAAAGTGTCTTTTATAGTTTCTGTGACGATAATGATATTATGAATATTACTGGTATTGTCATCACCAAATAAAAATAATCAAGCATGGTTGACTGTTCAGTTTTCGTGTCAGCACAGATTTTGTGCTGAAGTAAATAATGCGTTACGGGCTCTCACGTTGTTTGCATTAGCAACAGTGTTTTTCCGAGCGTTTGTGAAGAATTACCGCGTGAAAATGAGCAAAAAGCCAACAAAAACACTAAATTGTATGAAATGTTAAATTCCCCACACGCACACGAAAAAAAATATTCAGCAGGAAAACTGGTGAAGGCACAGCACTTCAGCACATGCTGTGTACTTTTGCTCACATTTTCCCACGCCTGATTGTTTTACGTTGATCCTGTGTGTGTTAACGAAGGACAAGTTAATGATTGTTAAAACATTTACGTTATTTCTGACTTCGCTTCAATCCATCCCTTGCTTTTGCGCCATGAAAAGTGAACGCACCAGCGTAACACACTAAACTCACCTGCGATCGCTTCTCATTGTCTTCCTTGATGAAAGCAGATTGCATCTGTCGTTAAGGACCGATTTCTTAAAAAAATCGCACCCCCTTTAGCTCGCAACATTATACAGTCTTTGGCGGATATGTTTTCATCAAACTGTGAGGGCAGCTACTGTTTGCTGCGGAATGTTTACATCTACCACATGTACCGAGGAAGTTGGCAGTCGGGTGAGCACCCCAAAACCAGGCGATTGTCTTTAAAGTGGCTAAATGGACAAGTGATAACATAAAATCTATATTTTTGATCGACATAAAATGATATGTGGACATTTACTGAGGAGAAAACATCATAGCTGAACCCTTAGTTGGAAGGCATAATACTGTCTGACATCGATTTCATGACCTTCGGAAGCAAGTATTCATGTCATCTAATTTTAGAATGAGCAGATCATCCATCGGTTCTCGAGTCCCTGTAACGTTTATGCTGTCAGACGGCTCTGGGTGCTGAATGTTTACGATGAAATATTATGCGTTTAAAAAGGGCTTTTACCGCCAATTTGTTTTGTAGCAGAATATTACATCTTGGCCGATAAAAGCTCGTTTTAAATGCACATTATTCCACGTCAACTTAAATAGATCGCTAGCACCAGGAAGCTAGTTATCTCGTTAGCTAGCTAGCCTGCGATTTAGGCTATCAATACTGTGACGGATTATTTCAAATAAAATCGAGTATTGTTGTATCTGTGTGTTTTGCAGTTTATTGCATTATTATACCTAACTGGACACAGCTAAGCGTTTCTGTGGTCATTTGTGCAGTATGTACGAATTTTACTAAGATTACGTGGCTAGCTAGCTAGCTTCCCGGAAAAACTAAACCATGCCTACGGGACAAGCGCATTGTTCGTCGGTCTTCGTATTAAAATGGAGACCGCTGCGGCTCGTAGGCCTATTTGTTTGCTGCCTGTGGAGCCTGGATTGTCCTGTATTATATTGTTTTCTTTGTCTGCTTAGGTTATCTTTGTATTATTTTAGCGAAATGAACATAACGAAGAATTTTTGTGAGCGTTTGTGCTGTATGTAATTATTTCGTTACAAGTATGTAGCTAGCATGCTAGCTAGCTACGTGGAACTCCGTGTTGTGACACGGAGCCATCGTAACCATAATCGCAATGCATTTTTCATAAAACAATATGCTAGTTTGCATAAGATAATTATGTTTCATAATTGTATGACATTTGTCTGTTGTGATGTTACGATTAAATTTGTGGTTTGATAGCTATTTACTTTGTATTATTCAGCATATTTTCGCTCAGATCGGAAGAAAAAACAAGATGGCGGCGTTTCAATTTTGTCCCGATGCTGTTTAGCCAATAGAAAAAGAGAGAGAGAACGGTCGATGCTGTTTAGCCAATTGGAAAAGTGAGAGAGTGTGGTTGTGCAAGAAAGTCTTGGCTCCCATTGAAAATGAATGGGCTCCATTCATTGTCAATGGGAATTTTTTCATTTTTAATTGCTAATAATTCATAAAATATAATTAATATCGATATGATTTTGAATAGCAACGATCTGCACATATAGTAGAATAATTTGGTATGGAGGTTGTATGGGTAGTATGAAAACTGTTGGAGGAGTTAGTGTTAACAGAATGGGAAGAAAGAGAATAAAAATAAAAAAAAATAAATAAATAAGTTGAAAGATCCTGAGAAATAACAATAGTTTGCATGCTTCACATGCAAACTAACAAGAATGAGAGTTTATAAAGAAACTCTGAGTTTGCATGTGATAGCACAATTCACTGTATAATGTGATGTTTATTTTTGCATTGTCCTGCACTCTGCTGTATGATAAGGTGCAAAGTGTCTTCTTTACTGATAGGCAAGTATGATAAACTATGATGACCGTCCATTGCATGGTCGAAGTGACCAGGGCATATGTATGGTAAGGGTTAATTTAGTTGTCAAGCTACATCATTGGTATGTAGCATAATAAAAGTTATTTGGATGATGATGATCTTCACTGTTGTCAGTAATGGTTCAGGTATATATTTATTTATTATCTATATACTGGTTTTACATGGCTATTGATGCACTATCATCATTATCGACATGTTATTATTCACAGCATATGATTGTAATACAACTATTGTTCATCAAAGTCCAACTTGATGTGCTGGACGATACAGGTCCAACATGTATGATCATTCTTTTGCTTTTATCAATATAGTAGAATGGACATTGCTAAAAGATGTGTTATTATGGGTTATTACTTTCTATTTATTACTATTATTATAATTTTTTATTGGTAACAGTAATTTCTGGACTGGCAGCATCACCACCTTGTAAAGCAGCCGTAGTAATTGAGAGGCACAGGGTTCAAAGGGTGGTGCAGTCAGCCCAGCGTGTTATTGGTGCTGTATTGCCTAACCTGATGGACTTACACAATATGAGGTGAGGACCCCAGTCACCCAAACCATGGCCTCTTCTTGACGAAGTTGTCCAGTCGGAACCCAGGCTATGTGAACATTGCAGCCAAGACCAATTACCAAAGCCACAGCTTCTACCCCCATACTCTCTGTAAGACCAATAAGACGTGCACTGCTCTCTCAGTACGAATTACTGAGCTGCTTCCTTCATCTTTTTGCTCATTGCAATTGCCTTTATAATATCTTGTAAATACAGAATGTTCATTTATTTGAGCCTACTTTGTCTTACATTGTTATTTTTACTCTATGATGATGAAATTTTTACTATCTTGTTTCTCATTATTTTCATTGGGTTTGAATTTTGTGAAGTGATAGAGATGCATATTAATCTCCTTAATATTAAAACTTGAACAATTTGAATTGATAATATTTATGATGCACTTGCATAAAGATGTATAATTATACACACCAATGCATAATATACTTGTAGGTTGTATTGCAAAAATCATTTTGTATATTCATAGTGTTTGTTTTTTTCAAGTCTACTTTGTTTTATCTTATTATTTGTTTTTGTATCGTAATTTTGTCTCAGTATTTCAATTGGGTTTGAATTTTTTATACTATGAGAGATTCATTTTCTTCTCCGTATTCCTATCCCAGCATATCTTTTGGGCGAGAGGCAGAAATATACCCTGGACAGGTAGCCAGTCCATCGCAGGGTATATACCATACGCTCACTCACACCTTTGGGCATATTAGAGTCTCCAATTAGCCTGATATGCATGTATTTGGACTGTGGGAGGAAACCAGAGCACCTCGAGAAAACCCACGGGGGCACGGGGTGAACAGGTAAACTCCACCCAGAAACGCCACGGGCGGATTCAAACCCACAACCTTCTTGCTGGAAGTCCGACCACTGTGACACCCTACTGACTAAGATGAATAATGGAGGACCAAATCTCACTGCTTTGAACGGCATGTGGATATAATAAATCCCAAAACTTGAACAATTTGATTATGTATGTATGTATTATAAATGTTTGATTTTTGTTTTAATTATCATTGGTGCTATTATTATTATCATTTTTGATTATGATAATATAATAGTTATATGAATATTAATTAATAGTGTTATGATATCAGTATAATACAGAGCCCTCCCCAGGAATGCAAAGTGTCTTTGAAAGTTTCTGTGACGATAATGATATTATGAATATTACTGGTATTGTCATCATCAAATAAAAATAATCAAGCATGGTTGACTGTTCAGTTTTCGTGTCAGCACAGATTTTGTGCTAAAGTAAATAATGCGTTACGGGCTCTCACGTTGTTTTCATTAGCAACAGTGTTTTTCCGAGCGTTTGTGAAGAATTACCGCGTGAAAATGAGCAAAAGGCCAACAAAAACACTAAATTGTATGAAATGTTAAATTCCGCACGGCACACGAAAAAAATATTCAGCAGGAAAACTGGTGAAGGCACAGCACTTCAGCACATGCTGTGTACTTTTGCTCACATTTTCCCACGCCTGATTGTTTTACGTTGATCCTGTGTGTGTTAACGAAGGACAAGTTAATGATTGTTAAAAAGTTATTTCTGACTTCGCTTCAATCCATCCCTTGCTTTGCGCCATGAAAAGTGAACGCACCAGCGTAACACACTAAACTCACCTGCGATCGCTTCTCATTGTCTTCCTTGATGAAAGCAGATTGCATCTGTCGTTTAGGACCGATTTCTTAAAAAAATCGCACCCCCTTTAGCTCGCAACATTATACAGTCTTTGGCAGATATGTTTTCATCAAACTGTCAGCTACTGTTTGCTGCGGAATGTTTACATCTACCACATGTACCGAGGGAAGTTGGCAGTCGGGTGAGCACCCGCAAACCAGGCGATTGTCTTTAAAGTGGCTAAATAGACAAGTGATAACGCAAATCTATATTTTTTGATCGACATAAAATGATATGTGGACATTTACTGAGGAGAAAACATCATAGCAGAGCCCTTAGTTCGAAGGCATAATACTGTCTGACATCGATTTCATGACCTACGGAAGCAAGTATTCATGTCATCTAATTTTAGAATGAGCAGATCATCCATCGGTTCTCGAGTCCCTGTAACGCTACGCTGTCAGACGGCTCTGGGTACTGAATGTTTACGCGAAATATTATGCGTTTAAAAAGGGCTTTTACCGGCCAATTTGTTTTGTAGCAGAATATTACATCTTGGCCGATAAAAGCTCGTTTTAAATGCACATTATTCCACGTCAACGTAAATAGATCGCTAGCACCAGGAAGCTAGTTATCTCGTTAGCTAGCTAGCCTGCGATTTAGGCTATCAATACTGTGATGGATTATTTCAAATAAAATCGAGTATTGTTGTATCTGTGTGTTTTGCTGTTTATTGCATTATTATACCTAACTGGACACAGCTAAGCGTTTTTGTGGTCATTTGTGCAGTATGTACGAATTTTACTAAGATTACGTGTCTAGCTGGCTAGCTTCCCGGAAAAACTAAACCATGCCTACGGGACAAGCACGTTGTTCATCGGTCTTCGTATTAACATGGAGACCGCTGCGGCTCATAGGCCTATTTACTTGCTGCCTGTGGAGCCTGGATTGTCCTGTATTGAATTGTTTTCTTTGCCTGCTTAGGTTATCTTTGTATTATTTTTTGCGAAATGGACATAAAGAAAAATTTTTGAACGTTTGTGCTGTATGTAATTTCGTTATAAGTATGTAGCTAGCATGCTAGCTAGCTACATGGAACTCCGTGTTGTGACACGGAGCCCTGCGAACCATAATCGCAATGCATTTTCATAAAACAGTATGCTAGTTTGCATTTATAATTGTGTTTCATCATTGTATGACATTTGTCTGTTGTGATGTTACGATTAAATTTTTGCTTTGATTGCTATTTACGTTGTATTATTCAGCATATTCTCGCTGCATACTGCCCGTTTATAGTTAGCGGACAAAGCGTTCGCGTTGATGCGGATTTTGCATGTATATTGTAGCTGATGCGGTCCGCTTGACAGTCATCTGCGCTTGCTGGAATCACCGAATTTTTTAAAGATGGTATAACGTGTTAACTCGTCTTCTGTGTCTAATTAGTTCCGTCTTACATTTTGTTTTACCTAGCTGGACATAGCTAAGCATTTTTGTGGTCATTTGTGCAGTATGAATGAATTTGACTAATATTATGTGGCGAGCTAGCTAGCTAGCTAGCTGCCCGGGATAAACTAAGACATGCCTGGGGACCAGCGCATTGTTCGCCGGTTCGTATTAAAATGGAGACCGCTGCATGCTCAGAGGCCTATTTGTTTGCTGCCTGTGGAGCCTGGATTGTCCTGTATTATATTGTTTTCTTTGTCTGCTTAGGTTATCTTTGTATTATTTTAGCGAAATGAACATAACGAAGAATTTTTGTGAGCGTTTGTGCTGTATGTAATTATTTCGTTACAAGTATGTAGCTAGCATGCTAGCTAGCTACGTGGAACTCCGTGTTGTGACACGGAGCCATGCGAACCATAATCGCAATGCATTTTCATAAAACACTATGCTAGTTTGCATAAGATAATTATGTTTCATAATTGTATGACATTTGTCTGTTGTGATGTTACGATTAAATTTGTGGTTTGATAGCTATTTACTTTGTATTATTCAGCATATTTTTCGCTCGCAGATCGGAAGCAAAAACAAGATGGCGGCGTTTCAATTTTGTCCCGATGCTGTTTAGCCAATAGGAAAAAGAGAGAGAGAATGGTCGATGCTGTTTAGCCAATTGGAAAAGTGAGAGAGTGTGGTTGTGCAAGAAAGTCTCGCTCCCATTGAAAATGAATGGGCTCCATTCATTGTCAATGGGAATTTTTTCATTTTTAATTGCTAATAATTGATAAACTATAATTAATATCGATATGATTTTGAATAGCAACGATCTGCACATATAGTAGAATAATTTGGTATTGAGGTTGTATGGGTAGTATGAAAACTGTTGGAGGAGTTAGTGTTAACAGAATGGGAAGAAAGAGAATAAAAATAAAAAAAAATAAAAATAAGTTGAAAGATCCTGAGAAATAACAATAGTTTGCATGCTTCACATGCAAACTAATAAAAACTAGAATGAGAGTTTATAAAGAAACTCTGAGTTTCCATGTGATAGCACAATTCACTGGATAATATGATGTTTATTTTTGCATTGTCCTGCACTCTGCTGTATGATAAGGTGCAAAGTGTCTTCTTTACTGATAGGCAAGTATGATAAACTATGATGACCGTCCATTGCATGGTCGAAGTGACCAGGGCATATGTATGGTAAGGGTTAATTTAGTTGTCAAGCTACATCATTGGTATGTAGCATAATAAAAGTTATTTGGATGATGATGATCTTTATTGTTGTCAGTAATGGTTCAGGTATATATTTGTTTATTATCTATATACTGGTTTTACATGGCTATTGATGCACTATCATCATTATCGACATGTTATTATTCACAGCATATGATTGTAATACAACTATTGTTCATAAAAGTCCAACTTGATGTGCTGGACGATACAGGTCCGACATTTATGATCATTCTTTTGCTTTTATCAATATAGTAGAATGGACATTGCTAAAAGATGTATTATTACTTTCTATTTATTACAATTATTATAATTTTTTTATTGGTAACAGTAATTTCTGGACTGGCAGCATCACCACCTTGTAAAGCAGCCGTAGTAATTGAGAGGCACAGGGTTCAAAGGGTGGTGCAGTCAGCCTAGCGAGTTTTTGGTGCTGTATTGCCTAACCTGATGGACTTACACAATATGAGGTGAGGACCCCAGTCACCCAAACCATGGCCTCTTTCTTGACGGCTGTCCAGTCGGAAGCCAGGCTATGTGAACATTGCAGCCAAGACCAATTACCAAAGCCACAGCTTCTACCCCCATACTCTCTGTAAGACCAATAAGACGTGCACTGCTCTCTCTCAGTACGAATTACTGAGCTGCTTCCTTCATCTTTTTTGCTCGTTGCAATTGCCTTTATAATATCTTGTAAATACAGAATGTTCATTTATTTGAGCCTACTTTGTCTTATATTGTTATTTTTACTCTATGATGATGAAATTTTTACTATCTTGTTTCTCATTATTTTCATTGGGTTTGAATTTTGTGAAGTGATAGAGATGCATATTAATCTCCTTAATAATAAAACTTGAACAATTTGAATTGATAATATTTATGATGCACTTGCATAAAGATGTATAATTATACACACCAGTGCATAATATACTTGTAGAAAAAAAAAAAAAAATCATTTTGTATATTCATAGTGTTTGTTTTTTTCAAGTCTACTTTGTTTTATCTTATTATTTGTTTTTGTATTGTAATTTTGTCTCAGTATTTTAATTGGGTTTGAATTTTTTATACTATGAGAGATTCATTTTCTTCTCCGTATTCCTATCCCAGCATATCTTTTGGGCGAGAGGCAGAAATATACCCTGGACAGGTAGCCAGTCCATCGCAGGGTATAACACAATATGCTCACTCATACATTTGGGCATATTAGAGTCTCCAATTAGCCTGATATGCATGTATTTGGACTGTGGGAGGAAACCAGAACACCTCGAGAAAACCCACGGGGGCACGGGGTGAACAACTAAACTCCACCCAGAAACGCCACGGGCGGATTCAAACCCACAACCTTCTTGCTGGGAGGCCGACCACCGTGCCGCCCTACTGACTAAGATGAATAATGGAAGACCAGATCTCACTGCTTTGAACGGCATGTGGATATGATGAATCACAAAACTTGAACAATTTGATTATGTATGTATGTATTATAAATGTTTGATATTTGTTTTAATTATTATTGGTGCTATTATTATTATTATCATTTTTGATTATGATAATATAATAGTTATATTAATATTAATAAATAGTGTTATGATAACAATATAATACAGAACCCTCCCCAGGAATGCAAAGTGTCTTTTAAAGTTTCTGTGACGATAATGATGTTATGAATATTACTGGTATTGTCATCATCAAATAAAAATAATCAAGCATGGTTGACTGTTCAGTTTTCGTGTCAGCACAGATTTTAAGCTAAAGTAAATAATGCGTTACTCTCGCTGACGGGCTCTCACGTTGTTTTCTTTAGCAACAGTGTTTTTCCGAGCGTTTGTGAAGAATTACCGCGTGAAAATGAGCTAAAGGTCAACAAAAACACTAAATTGTATGAAATGTTAAATTCCGCACGGCACACGAAAAAATTATTCAGCAGGAAAACTGGTGAAGGCACAGCACTTCTTAAACATTCGGACATGCTGTTTACTTTTGCTCACATTTTCCCACGCCTTTACGTTGATCCTGCGTGTGTTAACGAAGGACAAGTTAATGATTGTTAAAACATTAACGTTATTTCTGACTTCGCTTCAATCCATCCCTTGCTTTGCGCCATGAAAAGTGAACGCACCAGCGTAACACACAAAACTCACCTGCGATCGCTTCTCATTGTCTTCCTTGATGAAAGTAGATTGCATCTGTCGTTTAGGACCGATTTCTTAAAAAAATCGCACCCCCTTTAGCTCGCAACATTATACAATCTTTGGCGGATATGTTTTCATCAAACTGTCAGCTACTGTTTGCTGCGGAATGTTTACATCTACCATGTGTACCGAGGGACGTTGGCAGTCGGGTGAGCGCCGGCAAACCTGGCGATTGTCTTTAAAGTGGCTAAATGGACAAGTGATAACGCAAATCTATAATATTTTTTGATCGACATAAAATGATATGTGGACATTTACTGAGGAGAAAACATCATAGCAGAACCCTTAGTTCGAAGGCATAATACTGTCTGACATCGATTTCTTGACCTTCAGAAGCAAGTATTCATGTCACCTAATTTTAGAATGAGCAGATCATCCATCGGTTCTCGAGTCCCTGTAACGCTACGCTGTCAGACGGCTCTGGGTGCTGAATGTTTACGTGAAATATGCGTTTAAAAAGGGCTTTTTCCGGCCAATTTGTTTTGTAGCAGAATATTACATCTTGGCCGATAAAAGCCCGTTTAAATGCATGTTATTCCACGGAAACGTAAATAAATCGCTAGCACCAGGAAGCTAGTTATCTCGCTAGCTAGCTGGCCTGCGATTTAGGCTATCAATACTGTGACGGATTATTTCAAATAAAATCGAGTATTGTTGTGTCTGTGTGTTTTGCTGTTTATTGCATTATATACCTAACTGGACATAGCTAAGCGTTTTTGTGGTCATTTGTGCAGTATGTATGAATTTTACTAATATTACGTGGCTAGCTAGCTTGCTTCCCGGAAAAACTAAACCATGCCTATGGGACAAGCACATTGTTCGTCGGTCTTCGTATTAACATGGAGACCGCTGCGGCTCGTAGGCCTATTTGCTTGCTGCCTGTGGAGCCTGGATTGTCCTGTATTATATTGTTTTCTTTGTCTGCTTAGGTTATCTTAGTATTACTTTTGTGAAATGAACATAAAGAAAAATTTTTTTGAACGTTTGTGCTGTATGTAATTTCGTTACAAGTATGTAGCTAGCATGCTAGCTAGCTACATGGAACTCCATGTTGTGACACGGAGCCCTGCGAACCATAATCGCAATGCATTTTCATAAAACAGTATGCTAGTTTGCATTCATAATTGTGTTTCATCATTGTATGACATTTGTCTGTTGTGATGTTACGATTAAATTTTTTGCTTTGATTGCTATTTACGTTGTATTATTCAGCATATTTTCGCTGCATACTGCCCGTTTATAGTTAGCGGACAAAGCGTTCGCGTTGGTGCGGATTTTGCATGTATATTCTAGCTGATGCGGTCCGCTTGACAGTCATCTGCGCTTGCTGGAATCACCGATTTTTTTAAAGATGGTATAACGTGTTATATCGTCTTCTGTGTCTAGTTAGCTCCGTCTTGCATTTTGTGTTACCTAGCTGGATATAGCTAAGCATTTTTATGGTCATTTGTGCAGTATGAATGAATTTGACTAATATTACGTGGGCGAGCTAGCTAGCTAGCTGCCCGGATAAACTAAGACATGCCCGGGGACCAGCGCATTGTTCGTCGGTCTTCGTATTAAAATGGAGACCGCCATGCTCGAGGCCTATTTGCTTGATGCCTGAGGAGCCTGGATTGTCGGTATTATATTGTTTTCTATGTCTGCTTAGGTTATCTTTGTATTATTTTAGCGAAATGAACATAACGAAGAATTTTTGTGAACGTTTGTGCTGTATGTAATTATTTCGTTACAAGTATGTAGCTAGCATGCTAGCTAGATACGTGGAACTCCGTGTTGTGACACGGAGCCATGCGTAACCATAATCACAATGCATTTTCATAAAACAATATGCTAGTTTGCATAAGATAATTATGTTTCATAATTGTATGACATTTGTCTGTTGTGATGTTACGATTAAATTTGTGGTTTGATAGCTATTTACTTTGTATTATTCAGCATATTTTTTCGCCGCATCGGAAGCAAAACAAGATGGCGGCGTTTCAATTTTGTCCTGATGCTGTTTAGCCAATAGGAAAAGAGAGAGAGTGTGGTTGTGCAAGAAAGTCTCGCTCCCATTGAAAATGAATGGGCTCCATTCATTGTCAATGGGAATTTTTTCATTTTTAATTGCTAATAATTCATAAACTATAATTAATATCGATATGATTTTGAATAGCAACGATCTGCACATATAGTAGAATAATTTGGTATGCAGGTTGTATGGGCAGTATGAAAACTGTTGGAGGAGTTAGTGTTAACAGAATGGGAAGAAAGAGAATAAAAAAAAAAATAAAAATAATAAGTTGAAAGATCCTGAGAAATAACAATAGTTTGCATGCTTCACATGCAAACTAATAAAATAAAAATAAGTTGAAAGATCCTGAGAAATAACAATAGTTTGCATGCTTCACATGCAAACTAATTATTAAAAAGGGGCCGTCAGAATAATACATGTCAGTACGGCCGTTGTCTGCCTTTTTTGACTGTAGCTTACACTTTCTTTAAAGATAATTTTATTTTGTTGTATTATTTTACGTTAAAAAAAATTCTTTCATCACAGTGCAATGTTATATTGTGTCATTATGCAGTACTTGTTCTGACTTTGAGTACTGAGGAAAATGGAGGGTTGCATCAACTAATTTAAGGTTATTTCTATTTAATTAGTGAACATTTTATTCATTAACATAAATAGCACTCTCTCTCTGATGGTAAAATTGGTGTAATTGGTTAAAAACAGAATTCCAAAAAATTAAAACGGAAAAAACAGAATTTGGGAAAAAATAAAACGGAATTTGGAAAAAAATAAAACGGATTTCATACGGCCCTACTCTTCTTATGCAGTCATGGTTTTGTGGTGTGTGCAGAATCCATTTTTGCATTGTCTTGTTTAAATATGCATGGGTGTCCCTGGAAAAGATGCCATCTTGAGGGCAGTATAAACCTATTTACTTTTCAGCATTAATGGTGCCTTCACAGAAACATAGATAACCCTTGCCAAGGGCACTAACATAACCCCATACCATGACAGAGCATGGAATTTCGACTTGATGCTGGTAACAGTCTGGTTTGTCCTTTTCTCCATTGGTCTGGAGCACACGGCATCAATTTTAATTTGAATTTTTAATTTGTTAGAATACAATACACGTTCCCACTCTGGGATAATCCATCGCAGTTGACTTCAGATCAAGAGAATGGCACTTAAGATAAGATACACTTTATTGAACCCCGTGGGGTAATTTGTTCTCTGCATTTGACCCATCCTATAGTTAGGAGCAGTGGGCAGCACCAGAGCAGCGCCCCGGGACCAACTCCAGTTCTAAAGCCAGTTCCTTGGTCAGGGGTACTGGTTGGAGTGTTCCTATGATGCTTGTGTTTGTGGGTGGGGGAAACCGGAGTACCCGGAGGAAACCCACGCGAACACGGGGAGAACATGCAAACTCCACACAGAAAGGCCCCAGGCCGGAATCGAACCCACAACCTTCTTGCTGTGAGGCGAAAGTGTTAACCACTATGCCACCGTGCCGCCAATACTTAGGTTACTTAATATAAGGCTTCCTTTTTTACAAACTTTTTATGCAAAAGTTTGGGCACCCCTTATCAAAATTTCTGTTACTGAGAATAGTTAAGCAATTTGAAGATGAACTGATCTCTGTATGGCATACATTCAGAGATAAAAAACACTTTTTTTGACATTTTCAGCAGTATTTGTGTATTACTTTTGTTTTGTACAATTCTAGAGTGAAAAAAAGGAAATGAGACCCGTGAAAAAGTTTGGGCACCCCAACAGATTGGAGCTCTCAGGTAACTTTGACTATGGTCTCAGACCGTAATTTGCTTGTTAGAGGTATGGCTTGTTCACAATCATCATTAGGAAAGGCCAGGTGATGCAAATTTCAAAGTTTAGACACGGTCTAACAATCATAAGCCATAGGGTCCTCTAAGCAGTTGTCTAGCTCTCCAAAAATGAAAATTATTAATGCCCACAAAGCAGGTGAAGGCTATAAGGGGATATCAAAATGTTTTTAGGTTGTGACTTCCTCTGTTCCTCTGTCTGGAAGACCAAGAAAACTTCCCGAGAAAACTGGTCATCAGATTGCTAGAAAAATCCAAATATCCGGTTGACAACAAAAGACCTTCAGCAAGATTTAGCACACCGTGGAGTCATGGTGCACTGCCCCATGGTTCTGTGACACTTGCTCAAATATGACCTTCATGGAAGAGTCATGAGAAGGAAACCTTTCCTGCGTCCTCAACATGTAATTCAATGTCAGATGGTTGCTAAGGAACATCTGAACAAAACTGATGCATTTAGGAAACAAGTCCTGTGGACTGATGAAGTTAAAATAAAACTCATTGGCTGCAATCAGCAGAGGTATGTTTGAAGAAAACAGGATGCAGAATTTCATGAAAAGAACACCTCTCCAACTGTCAAGCACTTGGTTGGATCAATCTTGCTTTGGGCTTGTATTGCAGCCAGTGGCACAGGGAACATGTCACTGGAAGACGGAAGAATGGATTCAATTAAATTCCAGCAAATTCTGGAAGCAAACAGCACACACCATCTGTAAAAAAAAAAAAAAAGCTGAAGATGAACAGACGATGGCTTCCACAACAGGATAATGATCCTAAACACACCTCAAAATCCACAACTGACTACCTCAAGAGTGCGAGCTGAAGGTTTCACCATAGCCCTCATGGCCCTCTACCTCAACATCATCGAAAATCTGTGGATGGACCTCAAAAGAGCAGCGCATGCAAGGCAGCCAAAGAATCTTACAGAACTAGAAGCCTTTGGTGAAGAATAATGAGCAAAATGCCCCAAACCAGAATTTAAAAACCCTTAGCTGCACAAAAAAGTGTTTGCCAGCTGTGATACTTGCCAAAGGGAATGTTATCAAGAACTGACCATGCAGGGTGCCCAAACTTTTGCTTTGGACCCTTTTCCTTTTTAGTCATTTTGAAACTGTAAAAGGATGGAAATTAAAAAGTAAACTTACGTACAATATAAAGGAAATGAGTCCTCTTTAACTTTATGCCTTTTGGAAAGCAGTCATCTTTTACTCGCTTAGCTATTCACAGAAACAGAAGTTTTGATCTGGGGTGCCCAAACTTTTGCATACAACTGTATTGTTGTACGTACTTGGCAAAGGTTTGCCGATGTAAACTGAGCCCATGTGGTTATATCAATTACAGATAAATGACGGTTCTTGATGCAGTGCCCTCTGAATAATGAGAGATCATGGGCATTCAGCTGAGGCTTGCACCCTTGCCCTTTATGCTCACAAATTCCTGCGGATACCTCAAATCTTTTAATTATGTTATGCACCATAGAGGGAGAAATATCCAGATCCCTTCCAATCTTTCTTTAAGGAAAATCGTTCTGAAACCTTTCTATGTTCTATGTTCTATGAACCTTTCTTGGACAGTATTGTCAATGAAATGCTCTTCAAGAGGATTAGGCAAGCTTGTAAAAGAGGAGGGACTATTATTATGGGAGACTTCAATTATCCTGGTATCAATTGGGAAATGGCAAAAGGACAGGGTAAAGGGGAGGAAGAATTTCTAGATATTATAAGTGACAATTCTTTGGTGCAGTATGTTAATAAACCTACAAGAGAGAAGGCAATTTAGTGCTCTGTAATAACCCTGATAGAATTAGCAATGTTGAGGTACTGGAGCCACTTGGGACTAGTGATCAATCTACTGTTAATTTGGATGTTTCATGGGAAGTTAAAAAGGTGTCTTCGAAAACCAAAATTTTTCATTTTAGGCAAGCAAATTTTCACAGGATGTGCTCATATCTAAGCAAAATAAAATGGGAGACACTCCTGGACTGTGAGTCTGTAAATGAGATGTGGGAAAGACTTAAGGGGGTTTTACTTGATTCACAATGCAAATTCATTCCAGAGGTGTCCAAAAGTAAGCTGAACAAGATGTGTTGGTGAAACACGGATGCCCCCGGATATAAGCATAGTTTGGATTATAATATGGAAAAGGACCAGATGGAATCCCTTGGACTTGCAAAGGGTTAAATAAACAAATAAGATTTTAAAAACTTTTCCAGGAAACTATTGTGAAATAAAAATGACACCAAGGTGAAGGTCAGAGGGTCAAAAATTATAACCTCATCCGAAAGGTCTCGTGTCAAAGGATACACATGTCAAGTATCAAAGGCCTATCTCTGACCAATTCAAAGTCATGGCCAAGGTTTAAGTTTTTGGAAAATGCGTCCTACGCCAAGGTCAAGGTCACAGGTCAAAAATGATGACCTCACTGGAAATGTCTCGTGACAAGGGATACACATGTCAAGTATCAAAGGCCTATCTCTGACCAATGAAAAATTATGGCCAAGGTTAAAGTTTTTGGAAAATGCGTCCTACGCCAAGGTCAAGGTCACAAGGTCAAAAATGATGACCTCACTGGAAAGGTCTCGTGACAAGGGATACACATGTCAAGTATCAAAGGCCTATCTCTGACCAATGAAAAATTATGGCCAAGGTTAAGTTTTTTTTGGAAAAATGCGTCCCACGCCAAGGTCAAGGTCACAAGGTCAAAAATGATGACCTCACTGGAAAGGTCTCGTGACAAGGGATACACATGTCAAGTATCAAAGGCCTATCTCTGACCAATGAAAAATTATGGCCAAGGTTAAAGTTTTTGGAAAATGCGTCCTACGCCAAGGTCGCCAAGGTCAAAAATGATGGTCACTGGAAAGGTCAAAAATGATGACCTCATGAAAAAAGGTCTTAAAGTTTTTGACAAGGGGTACACATCAAAAATGATGTCCGAAAGGTATCAAAGGCCGATCTCTGATAAATCAAAAGTTGCGGCCAAGGTTAAAGTTTTTTTGCTGCTGCAGAAAAACAGACAGACAGACAGACAGACGGACGGACGGACGGACTGACAGGTGCAAAACAATATGCCCCTGAATCTTCGATTCCGGGGGCATAAAAAGCAGAATCCTCTGTGGATGACCACAGTTATTCGTAGGAGTTTGAGGGAAAAGAGGAATCTTTATAAGATGTACATAAAGGATAACAATGAAAATACTAAGGCTGATTACTGTAAAATGTGGGATGTGGTCAAAAAAGAGCTGAGGAATGCCAGAAGACTGTATGAAAGGCACATTGCGGAAGGGGCAAAAACTAATCCTAAGCACTTCTTTCAGTACTGAAGCAGAAAAAGGAAAGTCAAAGAGGAGGTTAAGAGCATAAACAATAAAGATGGATCACTGCTATATGATAACAAGGATATTGCGGATACCTTACACAGTTACTTCGTTGAGAATTTTACCTCGGAGCGGGTTTTTATTCGGTCGGAGGGTATGTCCAATGCTCAAGATTACTTAGCGGAAACTGAGGCTAGGGATAATGAAGTATCAGATAAGTTGCTTAAACTAAAGGCAGATAAGGCAGCAGGTCCTGATGGCTTATATCCTAGAGTGCTCAGGGAAGTTAGTGAGATCATCTTTAAACCGGTCTCAGCTATCTTCAGACGATCTTTAGAAACTGGAGAAATAGCAAATGATTGGAAGCAGGGCAATATAATACCAATATATAAGAAAGGGGATAGCCTGAAATCCAGCCATATCAAGCTTTGGTCGCTCCCAACGGTCACTTGCTGATATGTCTGGCCTCATTCAGTAGGCCAGCGTTTGACTTTCAAATATTCGCACAAAATCCATGCGAGATCTGTGATTGGCTCACAGTCGCAAGGGTGCCCCGCCCCTTTAGACAGACTTGCGGCAGGTCCTGAATGAATTTATCCCAATGGGGAGAAGTGAACGTGAGCACAGATTATCACCGATTATTTTACCCCATTGTCACAGAATTAAATACTGGACTTATTTTTCACAGGCGACATATCTTCCAAATATTCTGGTGCTGCAATGGCATTTTTAAGACCAACAGATCAGGAGATCAGGCTCGTGTTTATACGAGTATTCATCTGAGTGGCAGCAGAGTCTCTGGGCAATGGACGAGCTGGGAGGCGGGACTTCCGTCGAATGCGCGAGCTTACTTGAAGCATAACTGTGGTATTTTATTATTTTTAGCGAAAAATAACCGCGTTTCTAGAGTTTTGAGGATACGAGTGGACAAAGCAGACTTGGATTATACTGGACGATGTGTTGGATGATGATTTGAAAGTTTTTCAACGGACGTTTTGTGGAGTTTTCCCATTGCTACTGGGTGACCCCATTTGCTTTCAGCAAAAAAGGAATTTGGATAATTTTTCAAAACTCTCCAGTGGCCATAAAGTTGCACCAGGTGCAAAACAACTCGTCCGTTCAAGACATCTAATGGTGAGTAATTGATACACAAATTATAGTTTTTGGGTGGAGTATCCCTTTAATCTAGCTGATGCAATCATACCTTTCGAGCTATAGCTAATGCCAATTACAGTGAAATACGTTATGTAATTTGAGTATTATTTAATTTAGCCTTCATTATACCGGGGAAGCCCACTGAAATAAAAAAAATGCAGATATGGCCAAACATTATCCTGTTCAAAACCTAACAACCACTCCAAGAGTAAACGCAAGCAAGCCACAATCTAATTTTTAAGCTCATGTCAAATAACATTCACAAATGCCGTAGCTGGCCAGCTAAATATTCGTAATGCTGAGTACAGCCGTTAGTTGTGTTGTAAAATGCCTAATGTAGCAAAGTAAAAGGAAATATACATGCAACATGCAGATATAAGAGACACTTGTATATCCCAACGTTTAAATGCTCGCCTACTTAGCTACCACTTCTGACAACAAGATGACGGATAACCCGGTCAGCATTCATTCTGCAAATGGCGCCGCGCGATTGGTGGTTCTCACCAAAAGGTCACCCAATCAGCCAAGAGCAGAATACATGAATATTCATATATTCACTTCATTAGTGACATAAGGGCTAAACGCTGGCTATATGACTGAGGCCAGACTTATATCAGTCAGTGACCGTTGGGAGCGACCAGCACTTGATATGCATGGATTCCAGGCTAGAAAGGGGACCGTACTGAGCCAGGAAATTACAGGCCAGTCAGTTTAACTTGCATTGCATGCAAAATACTGGAATCTATCATAAAACACGAGCTGGAATTATTTCTTGAACGTAATAATATCCTGAGGGACAGCCAACATGGTTTCCGTAAAGGAAGGTCATGCCTGACAAATCTTGAATTTTTTGAAGAGGCCACCAAGACTTATGATCAGAGCAGGGCTTATGACATCATACACTTGGATTTTCAGAAACCATTTGATACAGTACCGCATAATAGACTCATTTTTAAAATGAGCTCCATTGGAGTTACAGGAGGTATTCTGGAGTGGATTCAAAACTGGTTACAGGACAGAACACAAAGAGTGGGGGTCAGTGGAATCTCATCTGAACAAGGTATGGTGGGGAGCGGAGTCCCCCAGGGATCCGTGTTGGGACCCCTGCTGTTTCTCATCTAGATTAATGACCTTGATAGGAATATTGAGAGCAAATTAGTCAAATTTGCAGATGATACTAAATTGGGAGGTTTGGCAAATAGTTAATAGTCCACTAAAGTGATTCAGGATGACTTGGATAGAATCCAGAATTGGGCAGAAATGTGGCAAATGAAATTTAATGGAGCGAAATGTAAAGTTGTACATGTAGGGAATAAAAACATTAGACAGGATTACTTCATGGGAGGTTTAAAACTGGAATGTGCTACACATGAAAACGATCTGGGTGTGATTGTTGACCAAACCCTCACAGGTTCTAGCCATTGTGCCGTAGCAGTTAAAAAAAGCCAGTCGGATGCTGGGATACATTGCCAAAATATTGAGTACAAATCCAAGGAGGTCATACTTCTCTTGTACAACAAATTTGTCAGACCACATCTGGAGTATTGTGTACAGTTCTGGGGACCATACTTCAAGAAAGATATAGAGGCTCGAGAAAAAGTTCAGAGAAGAGCCACTAAGCTAATTCCAGGTATAAAAGATGAAAGCTATGAGATGAGGCTGAAGATCCTTAATCTCTTCAGTCTTAGGAAAAGGAGACTTAGGGGTGATCTGATTGAGGTCTTTAAATACAACCCCAATTTCGAAATAGTTGGGACAAAGTGTAAATTGTGAATAAAATCAGACTTTCAAATCACACCGACCAGTATTTTATTCACAATAGAACAGAGATAACATAACAAATTTTGAAACTGAGAAATTTTACAATTTTATCCACAAAATGAGCTCATTTCAAATTTGATGGCTGCTACAGGCCTCAAAAAAGTCGGGACAGGGGCCTGTTTACCATGGTGTAGCATCCCCTCTTCTTTTTAACACAGAGGGGAGATGTCTGGGCATTGAAGAGACAAGTTTCTTGAGTATAGCCATTGGAATTTGATCCCACTCTTGTTTAATACAGGCTTCCAGCTGGTGGAGAGTTTTGGGTCTCCTATGACGGACTTTTCGTTCAATTATGCGCCAAATGTTCTCAATCGGTGAAAGATCAGGACTGCAGGCAGGCCAGCTCAGCACACGGACTCTACTACGAAGCCATGCTGGTGTAATAGCTGCAGGATGTGGTTTTGCATTGTCCTGCTGAAATACACAAGGCCTTCCTTGGAATAGATGTCATCTGGAGGGGAGCATATGTTGCTCTAAAACCTTTATATACACCTTTCAGCATTCATGGTGCTTTTCAAAACATGCAAGTGTCCAACACCACATGCACTAATGCATCCCCATACCATCTGAGATGCTGGCTTTTGAACTGAACGCTGATAACAGGAGGGGTGCTCTTTCTCCTCTTTAGCCCAGAGGACACAACGCCCTTGATTTCCAACAAGAATGTCAAATTTGGACTCGTATGACCACAGGACACTTTGCCACTTTCCTACAGTCCATTTTAAATGAGCCTTGGCCCACAGAACACGGTGGCGCTTCTGGATCATGCTCAACAATGGCTTCCTTTTTGCATGATAGAGTTTTAGGTGGCATCTGTGGATGGCACGGTGGACTGTGTTTACACTCAGTGGTTTCTTGAAGTATTCCGGGGCCCATTTAGTTATGTCAATGACATAATCATGCCGGTGAGTGATGCAGTGGTGTCTGAGGGCCCGAAGATCACGGGCATCCAGTAAAGGTCTTCGGTCTTGTCCCCTTACGTACAGAGATTTTTCCAGTTTCTCTGAACCTTTTGATGATGTTATGCACTGTCGATGATGAAACCTTCAAAGCCTTTGCAATTTGACGTTGAGGAACATTGTTTTTAAAGTATTCCACAATTTCTTTCCATAAGCCTTCACGGGTTGGAGAGTCTCTGGCCATCTTTACTTCTGAGAGACTCAGCCTCTCTAAGACATCCCTTTTATAGCCAATCACGTTACATACCTTATGCCAGTTAATGTTCTTTCAGCTGATTCTCATATATTAATTGCTTTTTCAGCCCTTTTTTTGTCTGTGTCCCAACTTTTTTGAGACCTGTTGCAGCCAGAAAATTTGAAATGAGCTCATTTTGTGGATAAAAATGTAGAATGCCTCAGTTTCAACATTTGAAATGTTATCCATGTTCTATTGTAAATAACATATTGGCTCATGTGATCTGAAAGTCATTGCATTTTGTTTTTATTCACAAGTTACACTTTGTCCCAACTATTTCAGAATTGGGGTCGTATGTTAAAGGGATCAACAAAGTGAATTATGTAGGATTCCTTCGGCCAAGTGTTGTTAGTAGAGCTCGGGGTCACAAATGGAAGTTGACCAAGGGTGAATTTAGCACTGATATTTGGAAATATTTCTTCACCCAAAGAGTAATTTCCATGTGGAATAGCTTGCCTGACCATATTGTTGAGGCAGAATCCTTGGGAATTTTCAAGAGCAGGCTTGACTTAAAGCTTGATAACATTGAGTCATTGAGTATCTGAAGTGATATATTCACAATAGTAAAAAGAAACTGGCGAGCTAGTTGGGCTGAACGGCCTGTTCTCTCCGGTCATGATATGTTATGTTATGATTTTCTCTTGCATTTGTGGGCAAACTGGCAATCCTGCACCCATATTTGCTCCTGAAGGAATAGGCCTTTCCAGGATGCTGCTTTTGTACCAAATCATGGTAACAATCACCAGCTGACATTAGCTGTAGCAAATCACATCATTAATCAGATTTTTTTTTTTTTTTTTTTTTTTTATTAGTCTCTAATTGCCAGCGTTGCCGGCATGAATGGCAGCAACAAATGAATACATTTACAAATAAAATGAAGTTGACCAGACAAAACATTAAATACTTGTCTTTGTACTTTCTGTAATGAAATTTTAGCTTGTTGATGCAAATTAAGAAATCACTGTTTTCTGTTTTTATGAGTATTTTTTATACCGGCCCATTTTTTTCCAAGTTGAAGTTATATATCCAAAAGGGAGGTTCATAAACTTTTTTTGCAAAACACTAATTAAAAAAAAATGCTTAATATTTTGGGCATATGATGCCTGTCTGTCTCACCCTTCAAAGAAAAGGCTGTTTTGAGCGGGCATTCTCTCTTTGATAATAAGCTCAACTCTGATTGGCAGGCAAAAACAGCTATTAGTGAAATAAGAAACAGTGCTACAAGGGTGACAGAGCTACGCAGAACAGGTTTGTTTACGATGTTAAAAATAGCAGGAATTTCAAAATGTGTGTTTATAACATTGGAGAGGAAATGGGAGCCAAACAGCTGAACTTTAAAGTCCACCTTCTCTGGGCTGTTAGACACAGTGCAGATCACTGTACAGGTGAACTGAGGAGGAAAATTTCCACGGCAACCCCATTTTTGAAGATGTTGGGATGATATGAAAAATGCGCATAAAAAAGAAAACATGATTTGTAAACCATCTTTGACCTGTATTCAAATGAAAATACGCAAGGACAGTCGGCCATTTTTTATAATTATTTCCAGATAGTGGATATCTCAAAGGGTATCATCACACTTATATCATGGTCATTTGCCAAATAATAAAAAAGACCATTAATTTATATTCTCATGAATTAAGCAATCAAAATCTGAAGTTTCTCTGATGCCATAACTCAGTTTTTCAGTAGATAAACTAGTCCGCTCAGCTCATAGAGGCCTTTCGCCCAGCAATGAGAAACCTAACATTATGCCAGCCAACTTAAAAGTGAATAACACTGCGTACAGTCTCGATAGTGAAAATAATTTTCACAAACAAGTAATCTGTGTTTTTAATGCAAAAAAACATGTCAACAATTAATTATGATCCACAGATAGGCGCAAATGGAAATCATATAGCTACAATAAATACAACCCCAATTCTGAAATAGTTGGGACAAAGTGTAAATTTTGAATAAAATCAAACACAATGACTTTCAAATCACACCAGCAGGTATTTTATTCACAATAGAAGAGAGATAACATAGCAAATGTTGAAACTGAGACATTTCACATTTTTATCCACAAAATGAGCTCATTTCAAATTTTCTGGCTGCAACAGGTCTCAAAAAAGTTGGGACACAGGCAAAAAAGGGCTGAAAAAGCAGCTGAAAGAACATGTAGCAAGTAATTACATTAACTGGCATCAGGTGTGTAACATGATTGGCTAGAAAAGGGATGTCTTACAGAGGCTGAGTCTCTCAGAAGTAAAGATGGCCAGAGGCTCTCCAACCCGTGAAGGCTTGCGTGAAAAAAAATTGTGGAATACTTTAAAAACAATGTTCCTCAATGTCAAATTGCAAAGGCTTTGAAGGTCTCATCATCGACAGTGCATAACATCATCAAAAGGTTCAGAGAAACTGGAATAATCTCTGTGGGTAAGGGACAAGGCCGAAGACCTTTACTGAATGCCCGTGATCTTCGGGCCCTCAGACGCCATTGCATCACTCACCGGCATGATTATGTCATTGACATCACTAATTGGGCCCCGGAATACTTCAAGTGACCACTGCCTGTAAACACAGTCCGCCGTGCCATCCACAGATGCCACCTAAAACTCTATCATGCAAAAAGGAAGCCATTGTTGAGCATGATCCAGAAGCGCCACCGTGTTCTGTGGGCCAAGGCTCATTTAAAATGGACTGTAGCAAAGTGGCAAAGTGTCCTGTCGTCAGATGAGTTCAAATTTGACATTCTTGGTGGAAATCATGGGCGTCGTGTCCTCCGGGCTAAAGAGGAGAAAGACCACCCCTCCTGTTATCAGCGTTCAGTTCAAAAGCCAGCATCTCAGATGGTATGGGGATGCATTAGTGCACATCGTGTGGGACACTTGCATGTTTTAAAAAGCACCGTGAATGCTGAAAAGTATACAAAGGTTTTAGAGCAACATATGCTCCCCCCAGATGACATCTATTCCAAGGAAGGCCTTGTGTATTTCAGCAGGACAATGCAAAAACACATACTGCAGCTATTACAACAGCATGGCTTCGTAGTAGAAGAGTCCGTGTGCTGAACTGGCCTGCCTGCAGACCTGATCTTTCACCGATTGAGAACATTTGGCGCATAATTGAACGAAAAGACCGTCAAAGGAGACCCAAAACTCTCCACCAGCTGGAAGCCTATACTAAACAAGAGTGGGATCAAATTTCAATGGCTAAACTTAAGAAACTTGTCTCCTCAATGCCCAGACGCCTCCACTCTTTGTTAAAAAGAAGAGGGGATGCTACACCATGGTAAACAGGCCCCTATCCCAACTTTTTTTGAGACCTGTAGCAGCCATCAAATTTGAAATGGGCTCATTTTGTGGATAAAATTGTAAAATTTTTCAGTTTCAGCATTTGCTATGTTATCTCTGTTCTATTGAGAATAAAATACTGGCTGGTGTGATTTGAAAGTCATTGCATTTTGATTTTATTCACAATTTACACTTTGTCCCGACTATTTCGGAATTGGGGTTGTAGAAAAAAAAAACTGTATTACATTCATCTGGCACCAAACAAAGCAAAGACTCACAGCAGGAAAACTAGTCCTATGTATAGGCTCCAGTAAGTTAGCAATTTTAGTTAAAATTTTATTTCATGATTTCATCAAATGTGGAAGTGTGGAATTCGATACAGATATTGGCGAGTCCAGCATACCAGCCTTTGAAAGAGGGTGTTTGGCTGCAAGGAACTGGCCATAATAGGCACTGCTTGTCTTGGGATTCACACGTCATGTTTCTCCTATCAAGCTGGAACTCAGACATTAAAGGAAGCATGATAACACTGTTTATGAGCAATGAGCGATCATATTAAATGTCCTATCACATGAACAACCGACGAGGTTCCAGGGACACAGTTTACCAACAACAGACCATCACAGTATTAGCCCAACAAAACATATGGACCAATATATGGGTCCTGCAGCTGCTGTATTCAAACCTGTGGAACTTCAGTCCTATTTTGAATTCTAGTGGAGATCCCAAGGCTTCCAACAATCCCACATATGCAATGTTGAATAACAGGGAAATATAAAATGATGTACAAAATCTAGATTTTTTCCATGTGTAGTAATGTTTTGTCCATAAAAACATGGTGTACTGGGTCTGAATATTTCTCTCAATAAAAGTGTGATGTAGCTTCTGTTAAGTGCTAAAACAAGCAGATACAGAATATGTATGTGACACTGTCCCACTATATGAAAAAAAATGCTTTTTTAATGTGGTATCTACTCAAGGAAAAACTGGAGAGAAAAATAGTGGCAAAGCCACTGCACCCACATGGCTAAACATGGCCAAATTAAACTTGGCCAAGATTTTCATCCCATATACACGCATATAAAATATGAGAAGGATCTGTCAAAAACTGACGGTGCTAGAGCGCTGACAAGGCAAAAAGTTTACGGACGCACAACAGACCTCCACAAAGTCAAAGGATGTCTGATCCTAAGCATTCAGCTCGCACTCAATGTATTTTCCTCTCTGTGATCGGCTTGTGATGCTGTCAGTAAGACGTTGAAGGAATTCACTTGATTCTGCGGGCTCTGACGTTTCCAATGAGCCCGAATCCACCTAAATCGCACAAACCTAGCCTGAGATATAACCTTGCGTTCCCAGTGCGTCAAACTGAGTCCATTTGGCCATTTACATGTACTTAAAGAGCGCGACAATATAAACTCTTAACTGGTTTATTTGTAGTATTTTCGGTATGATTATCTGCTAAAAATTGAACAGTCGTTTAGAAAGTCTTTTCTGACAGGGAATCCTTGCACCACTAAGCACTACGCACTAAGACCGGCAACAATACAAACTCTTTATATAGGGTAAGATAGTTAGCTGGATAGTCCAGTGGTTAGGGCGAAGAGCTTCTACCTGGGAAACTTGAGATTGAATCCCATGATGGCATGGTCCTCTTTAGGCAGTAAAAGCATTATTCTTGAATGAGTAATTATTGGGGTTTTTGTTCTTTTTGATTTTTATCATTTTAAATTAATAATTTTGTATTTATAATTTTGTTTATTTGCTTTTTCTTTTTTAAATGAATCTGCTCCAGTGGAGTCAAAACTTCATTTTTTTTGTATGTATTTTCTTTGAATGGGAAAACGTATACAGGACTGGCAGAAATAATATTAAAAAATATTTAAAAAATTAAAAAAGTGGTTGCATTTGGATGGAATGTATGCCTATAGTGACATATAAGTGAAATTAAATGAGTTTACAGTTTGGTATCTGAAAGATCTTAAATGGTACACAAGGTACCTGAATTGCCAATTTGGAGAAGGCACAGAGACATTCCTCTCCAATTTTGCTCTGATTTACTTGATTAGAATACACTTTGGCCCTCATAATGATGAGATGTAGGGATGTAATTTTTTTAGAGGTTTCAGACTGCAAATAAATAAGTTCACAAGGGATAAAAGTAAAACTTTCTTCGGCGCAAATGAGATCTTTCATTTATGCTCTGTTCCATCTTCATTTACTCTGACTCCGTGACATATATACTGATTTTTACACCACGACAGAAATCCCAAATGGTGTTACCTTTATTATGATACCAAAATTATTCGAATGGACTGAGTAGTTGCAGAGATATACTCATTTCATTTTGGGCATGCCATTTTCAAACTAGAGGTTCAGGGATTAAGAGGTTAACCCTCTCTATGGAAGTTCTGGTTTGCCCGTTAATATGACTTTTTGCATGTAAAAGTCTATCGGTTGGATCCAATGTAGACCCAGCAGATGGCACTATAAGCTAGAGCTTTCCTGCAGCATCACGCCACTGTCCTTTACCCATCGGTGCAGGTTTAGGTCAACTAGCTAGAGACTACAGTTAATAAACATATCATTCAGTGTCTACAGCTAGACCAAAGACCACAGATATGCTAAAGGTGGTTTATGGCTCGCCGTATTTCCAGTGTGTACGCCTGCTGTGGCAAATTCAACAAGGCAAAAACATACTATTTCATAATATTTTTAATATTAACAGACGTTAGCAATGAAGTGAGCTGAGGTGGAAAATCCAGATTCATAAAGTAAAAATCCACCCCAGTATTTTGTTCCAGTCCTCTGGATTTGTCATTTAGCTCGATTCCTCCTCCAAGTGGTGGAACTAATGAAAGAGATCAGCTGGATGAATTCACGGGTGGAAGGAAAACATGGCAGGACTTTTACTCTCTGACCTCTCAATTTTCCACCTCTGGAAGTGAGATATCGGAGCCAGTATTTTAATTTATACATTGTATTTGTAGGGTCAATTTCTCCAAATTCTACCCAATAGCTGTCGATTTAGATGAGCAGATCCTATGCCTAGAGTTCAACATAATGCACCAAATTAAATGAAAAAAAAACTTTTTCCAGGGGGACATGCCTCCGGACCCCCTAGTTATTTTGCTCCTGCGGTGTTCAGTATCAGACAAATGCCTTTAAAGTTAGGACAAGTACACAATGACCTCAACTTGTCAAATGGACAAAAGCGGCAAAATGCTCAACATCTTAGCCTGTTGAGAGTACTCGGTGTTGATTTTAAACTTCATCCTTTACGCAGATATTTATACAGACTCCCTGAATAGTTCAATGATATGCGATGTAGAGGGTATTGCTTTGTTGTTTTAATGTTGTTATTAAAGGGCTGAATTATTCAATCATGCAGTTTTTTGCTGAATGTAGAACCTCCACCACTCATTGCTTGCTAGAAAATAGGCCTTTTGCAGATGCTCATTTTATATCAACGCATGATAGCATCACCTGTCAGGTACTTGCACACCTATTTTTAAGCATTTCGGCACTTTTCACATGTTATATTGCCCCTGTACAAACTTTTTGGGATGTGTTGCGAGCAGAAAATTTGGAATATTATTGTATTTCCAAAAAAAAAAAAATAAAAAATAAAGTTGATAAGATAAAATATAAAACATTTTACCATGGTGTAGCATCCCCTCTTCTTTTTAAAACAGAGAGGAGGCGTCTGGGCATTGAGGAGACAAGTTTCTTGAGTTTAGCCATTGGAATTTGATGCAACTCTTGTTTAATACAGGCTTCCAGCTGCTGGAGAGTTTTGGGTCTCCTTTGACAGACTTTTCGTTTAATTATGTGCCAAATGTTCTCAATCGGTGAAAGATCAGGAGTACAGACTGGCCAGTTCAGCACACGGACTCTTCTACTACGAAGCCATGCTGTTGTAATAGCTGCAGTATGTGGTTTTGCATTGTCCTGCTGAAATACACAAGACCTTCCCTAGAATAGATGTCGTCTGGAGGGAAGCATATGTTGCTCTAAAACCTTTATATACCTTTCAGCATTCATGGTGCTTTTTAAGACATGCAAGTGTCCCACGCCATATTGCATCCCCATACCATCAGAGGTGCTGGCTTTTGAACTGAATGCTGATAAGAGGAGGGGTGGTCTTTCTCCTCTTTAGCCCGGAGGACAGAACGCCCATGATTTCGAACAAGAATGTCAAATTTGGACTCGTCTGACCACGGGACACTTTGCCACTTTGCTACAGTCCGTTTTAAATGAGCCTTGGCCCACAGAACACGGTGGCGCTTCTGTATCATGCTCAACAGTGGCTTCCTTTTTGCATGATAGAGTTTTTGGTGGCATCTGTGGATGGCATGGTGGACTGTGTTTACACTCAGTGGTTTCTTGAAGCATTCCTGGGCCCATTTAGTAATGTCAATGACAGAATCATGCCGGTGAGTGATGCAGTGGCATCTGAGGGCCCGTAGATCACGGGCATCCAGTAAAGGTCTTCGGTCTTGTCCCTTACGTACAGAGATTTTTCCAGTTTCTCTGAATCTTTTGATGATGTTAGGCACTGTTGATGATGAGACCTTCAAAGCCTTTGCAATTTGACGTTGAGGAACATTGTTTTTAAAGTATTCCACAATTTTTTTACACAAGCCTTCACAGGTTGGAGAGCCTCTGGCCATCTTTACTTTTGAGAGACTCAGCCTCTCTAAGACATCCCTTTTATAGCCAATCATATTACACACCTGATGCCAGCTAACTTAATTACTTGCTAAATGTTCTTTCAGCTGATTCTCTTATATATTAATTGCTTTTTCAGCCCTTTTTTGCCCATGTCCCAACTTTTTTGAGACCTGTTGCGGCCAGAAAATTTCAAATAAGCTCATTTTGCGGATAAAAATGTAAAATGTCTCAGTTTCAACATTTGAAATGTTATCCATGTTCTATTGTAAATAACATATTGGCTCATGTGATCTGAAAGTCATTGTATTTTGATTTTATCCACAATTTACACTTTGTCCCAACTATTTCGGAATTGGGGTTGTATTACAGGTCAAAGAATGATTTTCAAATCAGTGCTTTCTTTTCTAATCACAAATATTTTCTATACCTCCCCAACTTTTTTGGAAAGGAGGTTATATATGCTACATCAAATAGGTGGAAGAGTAATAGATTCTCCAGTCTTTATCATAATTAACCACTTATTTGACGTAACATATACAGTGCGGTAAAAGAAGTTTTTACCCCCTTCCCGATTCCTTCAATTTCTTAAAAGTTTCAGATCATCAAACTAATTTTATCCTGAAATGCCATTTGTATCATATTTGATACACAACTTTCTGTGACCTCTGTGTCATTGAATTGATCAATACTTCCCTCAAAAACATGTTGGATGCAATCTGACAGATGTCATCTTCCTCCAGGTGGACAATCTGTGCACTGCAGGCAGTAGAGATTTGTAGAATACAAAATCAAAGATGGCGGTCCCCGTTCACCAACCTGCAGGTTTTTTTCATGGAAATCTTTGATAATTGTGGCAAAGTTATGGCCGGAATAACTTTTATATTGTTACTACTTGGCAATATAACTATGTACTGGACTGAAGCATCTTATAAATACACAACATTTTGTTGGTTATTTTATAGTAAAATCAAGTTGAAAATGTATGTCAAATGTGACACCACAGGTATTTAACCCTAATAAATCCGTAGGAGGGTCATTACTGTATTTATGAAGCTAATTTTTAAGCTAGCGCAAAGGTAGTAATATCGTCTGAAACTAGAAGAACTTTGGCATCCACTGGTAGTACCGATGTCATGCAAGCTTGTAGCGAAGAAGGCCAAGTAATGGTCCAAATTTAGGCTAAATTTTGACAAAGGAAAAACTATCATGGCCATTTTCACAAGGGACCATTGGCCTCTGACTTCAAGATATCTGAATGAAAATAGGTTACCTATACCAATGAGTCTCCCCCTTGCAGACATGCTTTTAATGATAATCCCATGCAATTTTGAGCAAAAAGACATGCATTTTTTTTGCATGCAGAATAAATGTGTTATTTTCGTGAATTGTATTTGAATATTTCTGCATACTGGGTTCCCTAAACAGTCTTGAAATGACTGGAAAACAGACTCTTGAGGATTCATTGAGCCAAATTTAATTCATGTGTGATGATGTTACTGTGGGCCTCAAAGTAGCCATTTTGTTGCAGTGATACTAGTTTTTGAAACTTGACCTCACTGTAAAAAAATATCAAATAAGATATAAAATAAATTTCATATATGCAATTTTTTTCACATCTTGTTTAACCCTTTGGCATTCTAGCATGCTTTACATAGCGGTACCTTAAGAATTCAAGCATGTTTTACATAGTGGTACCTTAAGAATTCAAGCATGTTTTAGGTAATTTCGCAATTTTATGCACCTCATTTTTGGAGCCCTGTAGCTCTGAAACCGTAAGTCCAATCATCTTACAGTAATTAAAAAGTTTGTAGGGAATTGTCCATAGTATCAGATGGTACCAATTACGTTAGTATGCTACCCACCGTTTTGGGGTAAAAAGCATGAAAATGTGTGGAAAACGCAACAGAACCCTCTAGGGCTGGGCGATAAATGTATCCCAATAATTTTAAGCGCAATAAAAGTAACTGCCACTATGGGGCAGACATGCGAGCCTGCTTATTATCTTTTCAATACCTAATGCCATGTGGAGCAAACATCACAGGTCATTTGAAATGTTTCCGGCAAGAGCAGTGCGATTTGCAGTCCGTTAATTACCAGCGAGGTAGGAAAGCTTCCTTCACCTTGGCATAATTAGCTTACCTTAAATCAATTCCCGTGTACTTTGCCTAACTTGAAATCAAGCCATTTATTCAGCCAACTGATTAATCAAAACCAAAATGTGGCCTATAATGATTAGGAAGGGATAATGAGAAGCAGACAGACATAACCAGGCTGCCGTGTTAGATTGAAAGAATGTCAATAATCTGACTAAATAGCAGACCTCTGAATTCACCTCTCATCGTTCCATTTTTACGTATTATTAAAAAGATTTCTGGAAATAAAATCATTTTAAAATGGCCCTGGTTTTTTAGCATTTAAAAATATACGGAAAGTGTAAAACATTTTGTGAAGCATATCAAATGTGAATGTGAGGAATTATTTTCCCATTGCACGTAATAGACAAGCGCACCAAATTAATAATTGAACAGGACTAATTTGAGATAAAGTAATTAATAGCTCTTGATTTTGGTTACATTTGAGCGTCTTAATAGCCTACAGTGAAGGTGGAAAACATTTTGTTTAAGCGTATCGAACGTGACATGTAAATTGTTAACGCATTCGCACAGAGGCCAAATGGGAAACTAAAAAAAGTGTACCAAACGCATTCATTCAGGCAACTCAGGAAGAACTCATTCAGGAAGTCCGGGAGTGCTGAGGGCTGCCCAAATCCACAATTGATCCAGTCCATAAGGGGCCTCAAGCGGACTTCCAGAGAGTCTGCTTGGGGTGCAGACTCCAGCAGACTTCACTAGTATAATTACACATAATTCATTGCAATACGGACATGACGTTTTAATTTTTCCAAATTGCTGACAGAAGAAAAGCACATTCACACACACACACACACACACACACACACACACACAAAACCACATAAACTTATTAGAAATTTATAATATTAAAACGTTACTTGAATAACGTAGGCCAGATATAAAATTCAACATCATCATACAGAAATATAGGCTACAGAGGTAATCGATATGCATTTGCACGGAAACGAATGAAACAGACTCGAAGCCTGTCTATCAGCTCATTTTATAATGCTGCGGACTCCCACTCTTGCAGACTTTACGTGGTGATGGTGAAAACGTCACATTACATACGCCCAGGGGCGCCGGATTCACTTGAGAAGTGAGGGGGCCAAAAAGTGCCGTGTTGTGTGTTCAGCTCATTCACAGTGCCTCTATTCCTTGCACCTCATCCGTGCCCCTATATTGCAACACTTATAGTATAAAAAATAAAAAGACATTTGGCTCATTCCCGTTAACCCAGACACACGTGCCTCAAATCCTTCACCTCTTCTTTAAAACTAATGCTTTGGACTTTTCATTTCAATGTACATCATCAATTAACGCGTAGTGAGGTCCGTGGCTGGGTAGGCAGGATCAGCCAGAGCTTAAATCGCATGGTAAATGCATGCAAAAATATCTATTAAGTAGACCCATTATTAAAACCATTGCCAAATCTATCAAGCTTTTGACATCGGCGGATTGTAGCGCACACACTATTACTTACAAATTGTAATCGTACACGATTACCTCTTTATTTTTTCTACATGGATTGAGGCTGCGTTTACAATGCTACCACATATCTTTTAATCTGCCGAAATAATTTACTGACATGCTCCTCAAATTGTTATAGACCTACCGTAAAACACACTAAGGGTTACAACACTATTTCATTCTGTAAAAGTTTCCTATTTCTTTCATAACATTATCATCTTAAAATTATTATCTTAATAATGGTCATCATCAAGAACAATAAGGCATAATGAGCAAATGAACGACACATTAACATAACTTTATTGGGATGATCTGAAATTTTGTGAACAGCAAGGAATTGCGCTCACGCTCATGGCCATTACCCAGAAACACTTGCTGTCTCAATGACGATATCAGCAGCAAAATAAAATTATCATTGTTTGTTTTATTAAGCATTTTCCAAAAAGAAATCTAAATTATTTAATGTTATAATGACTTATGTTCAATTAAAATGATGAATAATGTATCGTGATGACATCGACTTGCCAGCACCATGACTGAGAAATGAATGCCGTTGTAGTGGTATAAATATCCAGTAGCACAAGAGAGGCAAAAGTTTCAGTTGTACGTTTTGCCTAGTGTCAAGATGTCAGTTTTGAAAGATACCTACGCTGACAACGGGCGGGGTCTGACACTGTCGCAAGTGGCTATCATGGCCTCCCCGCCACTGGGTCCTAGTGCCATTGCACTTCCTGCGCCCCCTATTGTTATGCCACTGGGCAGCGAAGCGCTATGCCGAAATTATGCCCATTGAAGACAGCGTGACAATAGACTATGCATGCGCAAACCTCCTAAACTGTTAATGCTTAAAAAGGAAGTGGGAGGAGGGTAAAAACGGGGGGGCCAATGGCCCCCTGGCCCCCCCTCCCCCCTTTCCGGCGCCAGTGCATACGCCTGAAGTTCGTGAGGGCTCAGTCTACAAGCCCAGAGGGTGGAGATTTGGATTCAGCCATTACTGAACCGTCTGATGACTGAATATCCACTGCCTTTAAAAAATGCTGTTTTGCCGACTCAGGTCATGTGTTAAGTACGGTTATGCAAAAATAAAACTTGTCTACAACAAGTGACATTACCTAAACTCTCAACCTGTTTAAGAATCGGACGATTAATTCCCCGAGACAGCGGGCTAATGGGGCCATTATGGTAGTGAGTGAGTGAGTCACGATCCTTTCATACTCAATTTCTCAAGAAAGGTACACGCTATATCCTTCTAACTTCGCACATTAACAGATACTGCATAGCAGATGAGCTCATTAAAATTTGGTTGAATCCATGAAGTTGCAGCATACTGAATTAACATGCAAAAATGCACCACAATGCGCTGTCCTGTTCAATTCAGAAGGACTGCATGTTGCTGCAATCAGTTATGCTTGCTAACCAAGCTAGGTAGTGCGTTAATAGAAGTATTAGCAATTCAGTCAAAGCCTGATAAAGGTTCGATTTCACCAATAGTTATGCTAGCAATGTTTGTTTTGTGTTGCACTCGCTGCGCATCAGAAGCTGCTGGCAGCCTTCACTTCTACCACCACACTGGCATAGTCCTTATTTTGTCAACTTAAAATCAATGCATGCATGTCCAATCCATGTAAACTCTTCACCACTTTCTCCTCTCTGCTTACCCCTCCTCCTAACTCATCTCTGTCTGCAGATGACTTCTTGGCCCACTTTAAGGGGAAGGTGACTGCCATACAGAACTCCTTCACCAACGCAGTAATGCTTCCAGATCCACCAAGCAATCCCGTTCCTGTCCTGTCACTGTAGGCCCTGGACATACTCCATCTGATCACATCCCACCATGCTACAACGTGCGATTGACCCCATCCCATGTCCTGCTCTGCAATCAATATCTGGTGAGCTCGTTCCTTTTCTGTCTGCCATTATCACCGTTCCCTTGCCTGTGGTCATGATCCTTGATGCACTCTTGGAGTAATTTTGGTAGGCCGGCCACTCCGGGGAAGGTTCACCACTGTTCCAAGTTTTCTCCATTTGTGGATAATGGCTCTCACCGTGATTCGCCAGAGTTCCAAAGCCTTAGAAATTGCTTTGCAACCCTTTCCAGACTGATAGATGTCAATTTCTTTGTTTCTCATCTGTTCTTGAATTTCTTTAGTTCATAGCATGACATGTTGCTTTTTGAGATCTTTTAGCCTACTTCACTTTGTCAGACAGGTTCTATTTAAGTGATTTCGTGATTCAACAGGTCTGGCAGAAATCGGGCCTGGATGTGGCTAGTGAAACTGGACTCAAAAAATGTGGCAAATCACAGTTAATTCATGATTTAACAGGGGGGGCAATTACTTTTTCACATAGGGTCAGGTAGGTTTGGATAGCTTTTTCCCCTTAATAAATGAAATCATCATTTAAAAACTGCATTTTGTATTTACATGGGTTATCTTTTTCTTATATTAAAATTTGTTTGATGATCTGAAACATTTAAGTGTGAAAAATATGCAAAAAAGTAAGAAATCAGGAAGGGGCCAAATACTGTTTCACGGCACTGTAAAATACTGCATTGTCATTGACTAAAGTTAGACTGGTTACTGGAATTGACATTCATATTGTGACTTAACAGTCCGGTAGCTTGATTACTGGCAGCAGGCTACATTGGAAATTCATGCCAATTGCCTTACTTATATTGACTAGCTACAAGCATGTTGCACACAAATGAAAAAATAATATAATATTGTTGCTAGCCCGTCATTTTAGCCATGGGTAGGCCTATCTTCCCAATATCAATTAACATTTCCCAGTTAAACTTGCTGCCGAATCAGTATGTGCAGTCCTTTGTAATGTGTGTTTAGCGACCTTGCCATGACATAGCTAGCAAACTTGGAATGTAGGTATACCCAAAGACCATAGAGAAAGGAAGACTCCTCACTGAGGAGTAATTTTTGGTATCAGTCAGGTGGGTGCCACGCCCCTTTAGATAGACTAGCGGCGGGTCCTGAATGAATTGATTCCAATGGGGAGAAGTGAATTTAAGCACAGATTATCACCGATTATTTTGCCCCATTGTCAGAGAATTAAATATTGGACTTATTTTTCCCAGGCCACATATCTTCCAAACATTGTGGTGCTGCAACGGCATTTTAAGACTAACAGATCAGGAGAAAATGAACTTTGTTCGAGACCCGTGTCTCTCTCAGCAGCGGTCACGGAACATCTGGCAATACAAAAACACAGTATAGACTGCGGGAAACTACGAATTAAAATTTCAAACTGAAATAATGCTTGTGTTTATATGTGTAGTAATACTGTTATTGTCATCGATGTTTAATTGTTTTAAAGGGGAAAAGGAATATTTTTGATCGCAATGATATTGTACTGGATTAATATCAGATATTACAAAAAGGGGTGCTTCCCATCCTTAAATGTGATTGGCTGAGCCGCGTTCCATGTCGGTATAAAATCAGTGTAATCCACAGCATTCTGAGGCAGACCGCAGCACAAAATATACCTGCGCGGCTGGCCTAGCAACCAACTACTCTGCGCTCAACTGACTCGTTAGGTTACGTTTATTTCAAGACTTTTAGCTCGCTATTTCAGTGTTAGCAAAGTTTAGCCTTTTAACCCGCTAACCAGTTGGCTATCTACCGAGCTAGCTATAGCATTTAGAGTTCGATATCACTTTAAGTTGCTAGCTACGTTGCTAACTAGATGGCCATTTCAGTATTAGCGACAAATTGTTGATTTTTTTTGTGTGTTTATTTTATGGGCTATGTGTAGGGTAACCACATCCATTGTAGTGAACGCTAGCTAGTTGAAAAGCTGGCTAGCAAACTAATGCACAATTCAACATATTATCCTGGACACCGGCAAGTGTGGAGGACAAAAGTCAATCTTGTTCCCTACTCTCGCTGCTGGTTGTAATGATATGGCCGATCGGCGCGAGTTGAGAACAAGGAAACTCGAAAACCGAAACCGTAACAAACGTAAAATTATTTAACGGGGCCTTCAGGAGACCGAAGGAGACATTCCAAATAGCCTGCTTTCGTAGTATATTTACATTAACGAGCCCAAAGCGCTAGATGAAAAAGCAATCTTAGCATCTGTGTTGCTTGCCAACCATTCTGTCCACTCCATCTTGCTTGGTGGAAGAACGAATAGTTCTCAATTTTATTGTTGCATTATTACCAATAAATTGTTGATTTTTTTTCTTGTGTGTTTATTTAATGGGCTATATGTAGGGTAACCGTTTTATAAAAGCAATAAGCCCCTTGAAGCAGTGAGTTACAGTGATTTTATAACGGCGGAGGGGCACTAAGGCACTCCGCGCTTAGAACGCCCCTCCGCTGTCATAAAATCATTGTAACCCACTGCTACTTGGGGCTTATTCCTTTATTAAACAACAGCGGGGAAAAGCGGAAATAAAAGGTGCAAAAATTAAATGTGAAGCGTATCTTGCTTTGGCCATCCACGTTAAAAATGCCGAAACATTGAGCAGCAATGTGTTGCAATAATAGGAACAAGCTACCCTTTTCCGACGAATGTAGACAGGTAAGGAATAAATTAGCAACTGTCGTATTACATGCCAGCTTCATAGGCTTAAACTAGCTTATGCAGTGCCCTTCAAGCTATAGCTAATGCCAATTACAGTAAAATATGTTACGCAATTTCAGTATTATTTAATTTAGCCTTTATTATACCAGGGAGTCCCATTGAAATAAAAAATACAGATATGGCCAAACATTATCCTGTTCAAAACCGAACAACCACTCCAAGAGTAAACGCTAGCAAGCCATAATCTAATATTTAAGATGATGCAAAATAACATTCGCGAATGCCGTAGCTGGCCAGCTAACGCATATTCGTAATGCTCGAGTAGAGTGGACCAATCAGTGCCCTTGCGGTCTGCATCGCTTTGATATGCAGTTAAGCTGGATTTATGGTTCTGCGTCGAACCGACGCCGTCGCTATGCAGAGCCTCTGTGCCGACGTGAACCCCCACCACAGAGCCTCTGCGTCGCCTGCAGTGCACTTCGAAAATTTTCTAATTGCACGTCAAAGCGACGCAGACCGCAAGGGCACTGATTGGTCCACTCTACTCGAGTCTCATGTGATTTCACGACAGGTCCTTCGGAAACCTGACGCCACCTAGCAGTTTGTCGGTGAATTGCTTCGCGGCACAGCACGACGCAAACGACCACAACGCAGAACTTCGAAAGGTCCACAACAGCGTCGAGACGACGGCGTGTCCTTTGCGTGGAGTCGACGCAGAACCATAAATCCAGCTTTAGAAAATTTTCGAGGTGCGCGGCAGGCGACGCAGAGGCTCTGCGGTGGGGGTTCACGTTGCTGCAGAGGCTCTGCGTAGCGACGGCGTCGATTCGACGCAGAAACATAAATCCAGCTTAACCCTGGGTTTTCTGTACCACGAAGGCGGCTCAGTTCTAACCGAGGTATATCACCATGGCAACATAAGCTGAACGGCTAACCTGCTCCAGAGCAGGTTTAGTTCTAGATTCAAATCACAGCGTGCAAAAGCACCGCCTACTGACCAATCAGTTCTCTGAGAAAAAGGCATCACCGTCCGTAGAGGTTTCAGCGGAGTTCGCGCGCGAATGAATACCAGTATGTACGATACAGGTTCTCATCTGAGGGTTTGACATGTGGCAAACGCAGCGGAGTCATGCGCATACAGTTTCACATCTTGAGTGTATCACAATGCTGTATTTTTCCACGGGCAAAAGCACTAAAGCTTTGTACTTGTTCCACTTATGAAAGTAAGCCTACTGACTGCTTTGAATTATGTTTTTGTAGTAATTCATTATTTGTTCTCCGGCTCTTTTGACACCGCCGGGGTTGCATCTGGAAAAAAAAAATCCATTCACGCCATAAGAATAAATCCTCGCATCACGTCAATTTAATGAAATACGCAACTGTAATTTTACTGATGGGGCAGTGACATTATAAACGATAAGACATGCATAACCCTAGGCTTCGAGCTGGATCAAACACATCCTGTAAAGCAAAAAAGGAGAGAGATACGCTCACTAGCCTACATAGCGCCTGTTTTCATGATTTACTGCAGCAGAAGTAAAATTAAATCATCACTATTGCAGCAATAGCCCACATACAATCAGGAATACGGGAGTTATTTGCAGTGATATTATCATTATAATTAACTTACGCATTTACACGGTTGGTGATTTTTTGCCAACTGTCCTTGCTGTATTTGGCAGCTGCAACGATGTTAATTTTCGCCAGGATGATATGTTTATTCTCTTCATATTTTTATTAAGAGCTCCTTGCTTCGCATTTGAAAATTACGCAGCTTTGCTTCCAGTCGGTTTGTCCATGTTTGCAATTGGTCATTTGCTTCAAACACCGCCCCTTTATGTGAACGCGCACATACCTAGATTGGAAAACCCTGGGTTCAGTTACCGAGTTGATAACTGTCTTTGTGGTACCGCTTATCAGGAATGCAGAAGTCTGGTTAAGTGCAGCCAGATAACCAAGAGAAACCCTGGGTATATTAATCCAGCTTTATGGTACAGGCCCCTGGTGTGTCATCAGTAACAAGGCTGCCGTCGTTCCAGCTGCAGTAAACATTTAACTTAAAATTTTCTTGACTGGGTGTACGATGAACGTTTTTACACACTCGAATGTTTCTCTGGGTACCCAAAATTCAAGCCGAAAAAGTACTGATCTTAGTCGATACTGATGAAGGTTGAAAACGGAATTCTTTCCAATACTAAAATCCGAACTGTCACTTAAATACTCGCTATCGGAAATTAAGAAACCTATCGAATTACCCAACGCAAAAATGATCATTCCATTGCCATGACCAAATAAGAAAATGCTAAAACTTAGCAAAATGTCATGGTAGAAATGATGGAAAATAACTTGCGACTGACCTGACAGAGAGTGAATAGTACAAACACGCGAGTGGGTCGACGGCATCCAGTTCTTGCATCGAATTGCATCAACCAAAGTAATTTTTTTCGGATCTCGATCAGGAATACGTAGGAAACATATTCCTGAACCCTTCACGAAACGGTTTGTGCAGTTAATAATGCTGCCTGCAACTGACTGGTATTATGACAAAAAGTGGAGGACAATTTTACTTTACCTATAAAATCAATTGTCATTTTGTGACTTTTTTCTGACCACGGTAGTCAACAAACCCACTTGACCTGGTTTGTGACATCACGAGAAGTATCGCTCCGGTACGTTCAATAAAATTTCTGGCTAGAACCCTGCTATGCCTTCGGAAACATAGCATCTCCGCTTAAAACAAACTGGGAAGCTAAGCGATAACAGTGCACCTAGCTACAGCTGTTGGGCGGTAGTAGTAAACACTGTAGGAGTAAACATTAATACGAACTGACTAACTTGTCAGCAAACCTAGAGTCCCTACACAGTTGCTAATTGATTCGAGCCACCATTGCTGCTTATGTTCTTAGTCCCTCTGCCTTCTTGATTTTGATTTGTCGGTGAGAGAGAAGTGATATTGAGAAGTCCAGCGTCATGAACAGAATGGAAAAAAGCTAAAAGTTCAAGGCCTTTTTACGTCGAGGACGCAGAGCATTCTCAATGCTGAACTTCATAGAATTTGTCTAGAAAATAGACGCTTCCTGTGGACATAGGCCCTTACTCATTGCATCGCAGATGTTACAGCGATCGTTGTCCGCATCGATTTTTGTAAAGTGTAGCCCATAGAGATATACACTGCCCGGCCAAAAAAAAGGCACCGTTTGGAAATTAATGAACGAATTCTATAATTGGATCATTATTGCGGTTATTAATATGTTTCAGCTGGCAATAATCATTTTAACCCTGACTGATGAAGCGCGTCGCTACTCTTTTCTTAAAAAATCATGTCGGAAGACACATCCCCTGATGGTGGAAAAGATGTTACAGTATATCAGAACGGGCAAGTTATTGGCCTGTATTTATCAAAAGAAAACCATGAATGACAAAAACAAGTAATAGGAATCATTTTCACAAACAAATTTGCAACCACAAAGTCCTGACCTGAAACACATTAAAAGTTATTGGGATGTGCTCAAGAAAGACCACCGAGTGGTTCAACCATTATATCGAGAATGGTTCTCGGCCAAAAATTATGGCATTTCTGATCGAAAATAAATGTTCTGGCATTGCATATAGTTGTCAAAACAATGACAAGACGAATATGCACTGTAATCAAGCCACAGTGGTTCCAACTAAACATTTGAGTGTGCGATCTTTTTTTTTGGCCAGGCAGTGTATAATAGAACCAGAGAGAACGAGGAAGTACCTTTGCTTCAGCCAGTTAGCATGTTAGCTTCCTGCTTCCACATTTCCCAAGGATGCAATTTTGTGGCCAAAGACGCTGAAGCTCCATAGACTCCAATGGGGACCCGCCCGATATCTAAAAATAGCCTGTACGTAAGGTGAACGTCATTCACTGAACCCCGAAGTCGGGCAAGCGAACAACAGGAGGCAATGTGCCGAGTTAGAAAAAGGGAAACACAGATAAGGGGCAGTCCAGATAACACAAACCGCGACAATAGCAACTATTCTTTCGTTAGCACTTAGCCAACTACAGAAATGCAAAAGCAACGTGTTCAATGCTCGAATCACGGCAGGATAACGGGGGAGACTTCGTATTCATACTTTAATTTGTGACCCCTGTGATAGGTTTGTAACGGCAAGCTAGCTTGGTAACAGTGCGTTAACCCGCTTAATAATACACTAGTTGTATGATTCTATGCTAGAATTTGAAGTTAATCCACCTATGTTGTTCGGATTTTCTTTCGCAGCGGCTGCGATACATTTGTCCGCTATTGTTCATTTTCGTTCGAAAGTAGGCATTTTTAGATCGCAAATATGATGCAATACCGCTTATTTCAAACCTCGCAGTGTATGTAAAATATGTTGATGTCCAAGAATAATGCGAGGTATGGGAACAAAGCTTGTGAAGACTACTAAAGGAGTTTTGTACACCTATCGCTGCTGGTGGGTCTACATAAGTATCAGAAGGCAGCAGGTTAACCAGGTTACCTGGGCGTCAGTCGCAGCCCGGGACGGGGGAGAAAGGGAGGAGTGTGACTAAATTTACCGCTCGTCATTCGCCCATTCATTTAGTGTAATCAGTTAATATTCATCGTATATGCCTCAGGAGGAGTAATCTATTTTTAAGCTATATTTGAGCACACATTTCCTCTTCATTCCATGGAGAAAAAATGAATAACAAGCAGTTTAGTGCGTCTTGTTTTCAATGGTTCCTTATGGCAGATTCCTGATGCTTGCCTGACATCCGCATCACGTGACGATTATTCACGTTTTCCGTGATGTCATCCGGGCGGGTCCCCATTGAAAAGTGCAACTTTTTTTCTTGCCAAATAAAGCGAAAACAAAAGAAAATGTATTCGATAATCCTTATTATGTTGCTCTTTGTCTGACGCAACTGTTCGATGTTTTCAAGAGGGCTTGTAAAATAAGAACTGCTACTTAGAGCTTGATGACAGCTTGTGCATGAGTTTGGTTGTCCAGCTGTTGCTCTGACTGCAGCAGTTCAGCCAATGTGTGTATAGTGCGTGCGCGTTCCGGATTAACAGCGTTGCTCGTCATTTCCCCTCGAACACATTCGCCAATCCGCACAGACGACACATTTTCTTGGCCATTTGTGCTGTGTAATCAGATTGGCAATCTTATGAAATGGTGCCGGAAATAAGCACCCATGGAACACCTTTTTTTTTTTTTTTTTTTTTTTAAATAAATTTGGCATCTCCAATCCCACCCGAATCTGGAATGCCCAATTGGTGAAATATGTACAAGGCTTGCTCAGATCGACCCCTTGCTGCCAATTCAGGAGAGTGTAGACAGTTCGCGGCTCTCCTCCAAGCACCCGCCTGTCAACCACCGCTTCTTATACACTCATTGGTTGTATCTTCGCAAGTTCAGAACGAGGGCGGAGGATACCCGGACGCGACATTTTTTTTCCCACGAACTTTCTGCCTTCATTTGCATATTTACCCCTAATGCGCATGCGTCAACTCATAGACTTGTGCGCTTCAAACGGAGGGGCCTCCAGAGGACCAAGCGTACATTAGCGTGTAAACATTGTCGATCGACGATACATTCGACTCTGCAGATGACCTTCATCCATCGGTAAGTATTAGGGGTGTAACGACTCTGAATCGATGTTTTTTTAAAGCGTAGTAACACCACCTGTTACCATGGGGCGAACATCCGAGCTTTCCCTTTTCCTTTATTAACCCCCGTGCTGTCCGCGACATTTTTTTTCCCACGAACTTTCTGCCATCATTTGCATAATTTATATTCAAGCAAGCGCCAAGACATTGCTTATTATCGTAGCGCCGCGACGTGGACTTTGTTACTATAGTTTGTTGACATTGCCAACCAACCTCGGACGAACACTGCATGTAGTACAGTGTGTCTCATAAGACTAAAAGTAGACACCTCACAGTGCAGTTTATTGGGACTTTGGATATCATTTTTTTTTATCGTCACCAAGGGAATTTAATCTATTTTTGGGGGACTAAAGGCGAGGCTAGTGTTGCACTTTTAGGGACCACATGTCTTCTTTCTTCCACTGTTGAATTTTGATCCACTCTTCCTCTTGAAACAGCAAAGCACATCCGAGCTTTCCCTTTTCCTTATTAAACCCGATGCAGTCTTGAACGAAAGTGCCAAACATCAAAGGGCATGAGAAATGCTTCCGGAAAAAAAAACTTGACTGATTAGTATTTTTTGGCGACATGCTGCACGGAGCCAAGTAAAGGACTACAGAATCATCTCCTTATAACCAATTAGGTTACTCTAATCTTGTCCCCGTTTACTTTGCTCAGTTAGCAATCAAAAAGGGGATTCGCTTATTTACTTTGCTGAATGAGTAGAGCTGTTTAATACGACAGCATGTTTGATTGCTGCATTCCTAAAGTTAAATGGGCATAGATTTGCAAGAGCGTATTTGGCCATTTCGTGTGAATGTGATTATTTAAAGCTCACATTCACGTTTCATCCGCTTTAATGTTTTTCACCTCGTGTATTTTTTTAAATCCTGGGCGATCTGAAAATAAATCTCTTTATTTTATCATTATAGATCTCCTAAAATTACTACAATGAGAGATGAAATGCTGAGTCGGGATGTGGCGATGTTGAACGAGGATTTTCTTTTTTTTTTAAAGTGTGATGAGACAACTTGCCGTCATGGGGTGTGAAGGCGGTCGCGTATAATGTCTTGAAATATACACACCTGAAGTGGCTTAAAACGATTTAAAATGCCGTCGGGAAGAAGCCCGAGTTAAGATTTCTCTAATTGCAGGTGGTCCGCCCTTCCTTAAATCTGCTACCATGTGCTTGGCCTAAATAACAATCGAGAAATTTAGCCAGTAGCCTATAACGATTAAGATGTGATGGTGAAAAGCAGACAAACCTAACTGGCCTACGGTGTTAGATTGAAAGAATGCCAATTTGAATAATTAGAAAAAATCTTCCTCTGAATGACATCTCTGATTGTAGCATTTTAGGACATTATTCAAGATTAATTTAAAACAGATTTGTTATAAGATCGCCCTGGAGTTTAAAAGCGTCTAAAAAATACGCAAGGTGGAAAACATTCTGAAAAGCGGATGAAACGTGAATGTGAGATATAAATTATCACAGTAGCACGAAATGGCGGGGCAATGGCAATCGTGTTCATGCAAATCTGCTGTTCTACGGCCATTTTAATTTCAAAATGCAGCAATCAAACATGTTGTCTTAATAAACAGCTCTACTCATTCAACTTAGAGTGTAAACGAATCCACCATTTGATTGCTAACCAAACAAAGTAAATGGGAACAGGTTTACTTTTCTTAGAGTTGCCTAATTAGTTAATAGGAGACGATTTTGTTTTCATGTGCTTGGCTCCTTTCAGCACGTAGCTGAAAAATGCTGATGTCAGTCAAGTTTTTTCCGGAGGCATTTCCCATGCCCTTTGATGTTAGGCACTTTCGTTCAGGACAGCACGGGGGTTAATAAAGGAAAAGGGAAAGCTCGGATGTTCGCCCCATGGTAACCGGTGGTGTTACTACGCTTTAAAAAAAAACATCGATTCAGAGTCGTTACACCCCTAATACTTACCGATGGATGAAGGTCATCTGCAGAGTCGAATGTATGCGATCGACAATGTTTACACGCGCTAATGTACGCTTGGTCCTCTGGAGGCCCCTCAGTTTCGAAGCGCACAAGTCTATGAGTTGACGCATGCGCATTAGGTAAATATGCAAATGAAGGCAGAAAATTCGTGGGAAAAAAAATGTCGCTTCCGGCAGTCCCTTCCCAATTTGCAACCCTGTAGCGCTGTAGCCAATTGTGCGCTATTCTGAAAAAGCTGCCGACCACTGCCGGCTGGTACGAAGCGGGGCTCAAACCCGCGACGTGATAGTCATTTCTGTTTCGCAACGCGATGCTTTTCCGAGTAAGCTATCCGGCAGCCGGTGGAACACCATTTTTATAGATGGCGTCGGTCAATTCCATACTTCCTGGGCTGAAGTAGCTAGCCTAGCATCTCCCATTGAAAGTAATAGGGTAAAAGTAAAAGTAATACTTCCTCGCTCTCTCCAGTTCTATTATATTACCTCCATGGTGTAGCCACACTTGGAATCTCTTCCGACTCGCCATGGCTGCTGTGTCCTGTTGTTTAACAAGCTGACGTAATCACGCTCTTGTGCATGCAGTGATGTGTTCAAATCAGGCTCAAAGGGTCGTCTCACTCATCATGCTTTCAATCCACTCTCGTACCAGGAGAGATGATAGAACATATCATACTCTATGATATGTTTTTATGCATTCGAATGGCTTTTTTTTTTTTTTTTTTTGGTACTGAAAAGTGGTAACGTTTGACTTAACGTGAACCGATACTCGTCGGAACCAACGCATGATGATACCAACCAGTAAAAGTATCGATTCGGTACACATCCCTAGTTATACTTGCTCCTTAAAGGATGTGAAAAGCATTGATACAAGTTTGCATATCGCTTGCATGAAAGGAATTGTAAATTACAAGCTTTCCATTGCAGGGTGAATGTTCTCACCGTAAAAGAAGCAGTTCCTTTAATGAGTGTGTGAGCTGGCTGATGTGGCTTTATAGAAAAATTGACAAAACTCAAAACATTATCAGGGAGAAAAGGCATGTTTTTGGTTTGGAGAGGTTAAGGATGACGATTGAAGTCCATCCGCGGCTATGTTGATAAAATCAAGCTGTCATGCTGAATTCCACTAGAAAATCATTAATTAGGGCCCGAGCACCAACCACCGAAGGAACCTATTGAAATCGCGTTGTTTATTATTATTAGGGCCCGAGCTGACTGGAAATCGTCGGAGGACCCTATTGAAATCGTGCTGTTTATTATTAGGGCCCGAGCCGACTGCAAGTCATCCGCGGAGGACCCTATTGAAATAGTGCTGTTTATTATTATTATTAGGGGGCCAAGCCCGCGGGGCTTGGGGAACACGTATGCAAGCACATGCGTTTCCAAGGACCAGTGGTGCTGGGAACCCTATTGTTTTTGTTCGGATTTATATTATTATTATTATTATTATTATTATAGTTATTAGGGGGCCAAGCCCACGGGGCTTGGGGGGTTCTCAGGACCAGCGTATGCAAGCATACGCGTTTCCCAGGACTAGCGGTGCCGGGAACCCTATTGTTTTTGTTGGATTGTTATTATTAGGGGGCCAAGCCCGCGGGGCTTGGGGAACGTTTTCCAGGACCAGCAGTGCTGGGAACCCTATTGTTTTTGTTCAGATTTTTAAACGTGTATGCAAGCATATGCGTTTCCCAGGACCAGCGGTGCTGGGAACCCTATTGTTTTTGTTCGGATTTTTATTATTATTATTATTATTATTATTATTAGGGGGTCAAGCCCGTAGGGCTGAAACCCTATTGTTTTTGTGCTGGTTTATTATTATTATTATTATTATTAGAGGTTCAAGCCCGTAGGGCTGAAACCCTATTGTTTTTGTGCTGGTTTATTTTTATTATTATTATTATTATTATTATTATTATTATTAGGGGATCAAGCCCGTAGGGCTGAAACCCTATTGTTTTTGTGCTGGTTTATTATTAGGGGTTCAAGCCCGTAGGGCTGAAACCCGATTGTTTTCGTGCTGGTTTATTATTATTATTATTATTCGGGGTTCAAGCCTGTAGGGCTGAAACCCTATTGTTTTTGTGCTGGTTTATTAGGGGTTCAAGCCCGTAGGGCTGAAACCCTATTGTTTTTGTGCAGGTTTATTTTTATTATTATTATTATTATTATTAGGGGTTCAAGCCCGTAGGGCTGAAACCCTATTGTTTTTGTGCTGGTTTATTAGGGCCCGAGCACCGACCGGTGCCAGGGCCCGGAACAGGTCCTGGCACCGAAGGTGCAAGGAACCTATTGTTTTTGAAGGGATTTTTATTCTTCTTCTTCTTCTTCTTCTTCTTAGTTATTATTATTATTAATATTTTTATTCTGCTGCGAGAACGCGTTTTTGAGGGCCTTGCCATGCACGAAAACTCACAAAAATTTGCAGAGACATCAGTCGTGGTGAAAATTTCAAAGTATTGTTATTTTTGTGCTTGGACATGCCCCGGTGGCTCTATAGCGCCACCAAACACGCGGCCATTTTGGAACGCAATTGCTCGGATTCTCACGAAATTCGATATGGCCATAGTAGTCTTTATGAAGTTTCTTGTCAATTTTTTTGAAATTTTTTCGCCAAACAGGAAGTGAGCTATGAGCCATTTCCTGCGTTTTTCCAAATTTTACGAACACACGTTTAAAGGCCTTAGAATACTCGAAAACTTGCAAAACGTTGCAATAAGTATAATTGTCTTATCGTTATCAATTTGATATATCAATTGGCACTAAATGTGTCATAATGGTTCTACAGCGCCCCCAATCAGATTTTTAAAAGAATTGTTGTTTTGAGGGTCTCAACATCTTGAAAACTCACAAAATTTTGTACACATATAAAGCTAATCATGCTTATCATGATGATAAAAAAACTTACAGAAAGGCGTGGCAAAATGGCATTATAGCGCCCCCTGGAATATTTCAATGAAGCAGCCCTCGCAGCTCGGTAAATCTACATGTGTGAAATTCGGTGGACATGTGATTTATGCTGAGACCTAAAAAAAAGTCTCTTGGTGCCATGACCTAGACTCAACAGGAAGTCCGCCATTTTTAATTGAAATTTCAACTTTTAAAAATTTTTCGTCAGTCATAGGTGTGGTACTATAACGAACTCCTCCTAGAGATTTTATCCGATCAACTTAAAATTTGGCAAGTGACATGGTAAGACCTGTCTGATCTTAAATTGCGAAGGTTTTTCGGATATATCAAACGATGTATCCATGGTGTCGCGGCGAATTTTGATGTTTCACCATTAAACAGGAAGTTGATTTTACTCACAAGTACTTTTGGGATTTTGCCGAAACTTTACAGGCTTGATAACGGACTCCTTCCAAATAAAAAATATATGCTGATATTAGATCGGTGTGGCCAGGTGGCTCCACAGCGCCTCTAGCCACAGCCATGTTCAGATAAATGTGCTTGAATGTTCATGAAATTTGGTGTGATCGTTGAATTTCTCATGCAAGCATATGCTAATTTATTAGAAATTTTTGGCCAAACAGGAAGTGAGCTATGAGCTATTTCCTGCGCTTTTTTTTTCCAAAATTTACGAACACACGTTTAAAGGCCTTCGGATATTCCAAAACTTGCAAAACGTTGCACAAATTGTCAGTGTTTATGATCTTTGACTTGATATCCCAATTGCCATTTAATATGGCACAATGCCTCTGTAGCGCCCCTCAACTTTTTTTTTTAAAAGAATTGCCTCTTTGAGGTTCTCAACATGCTTGAAAATATACAAAATCAACACACTCATGGAGCCCAGTATTACGATAACTATGGTACAGGTTTTGCACGCATGCATGTCAAAATGGTATTCTAGGGCCCTCCAGAAAATTTCAACAAAACAGTTCTCATAGTTCAGTTCACCAACATGAACAAAATTTGGTGGAGACATGAACCGTGCAAGACTTGTAAAAAATTGTATCGCGTGCCATGACCCGAATCCAACAGGAAGTGCATTATTTTGATTTAAAATTTCAACTTTTTTTCATGAACAAGTGTCATACTTTAACGTGCTAAACCTATTGATTTCAGGAGTGGTGTTTGCACTCCCTTCAGGAAAACGCATTGTACACAGTCTAGCAGTGTCCAATGACTGTGAATGGACACCTGCACCCATCAACATCTCGCCACCACCCCAACGTGCTTGAGGGGTGCGAGGGCCCTTTCAACGCTGCTTGCAGCTTTAATTATTATTATTTTTATTCTGCTGCGAGAACGCGTTTTTGAGGGACTTGCCATGCACGAAAACTCACAAAAATTTGCAGAGACGTCAGTCGTGGTGAAAATTTCAAAATTTTATTATTTTTGTGCTTGGGCATGCCCCGGTGGCTGTATAGCGCCACCAAACACGCGTCCATTTTGGAACGCAATTGCTCGGATTCTCACGAAATTCGATATGGCCATAGTAGTCATTATGAAGTTTCTTGTCAATTTTTTTGAAATTTTTTTGCCTCACAGGAAGTGAGCTATGAGCCATTTCCTGCGTTTTTTCAGATTTTACAAACACATTTTTGAGGGTCTTAATATGCTCGAAAACTCGCCAAACTTGGCTTATATGTTGAAAAGATGAATCTCTTCGATTTGATGTCTCATTTGGCACTGGGTGTGACATTATGGCTCTATAGCGCCCCCTAATAGATAATTGCATTTTTGAGGGCCTCAGCATGCTCGAAAACTCACGAAATTTTGCAAACTTATAAAGCCGGTCATATGTTTTACAATGATATAGGGTTTACAGATGCGCATGGCAAAATCGCATTATAGCGCCACCTAGAAAATTTCAATGAAGCAGCCCTCGCAGCATGTTTAACCTACATGTACAAAATTCGGTGTCCATGTAGATTATGCCAAGCCCTAAAAAAAAGTCTCTTGGTGCCATGACCTAGACTCAACAGGAAATCCGCCATTTTTAATTGAAATTGCAACTTTTTTGGATTTTTCGCCATTCACAGGCGTCGTACTTTAACGAACTCCTCCTAGAGATTTTATCCGATCAACTTAAAATTTGGCGTATGACATCTAAAGACCTTGCCAATGTTAAATTGCGAAGCTTTTTTGGATTCATCTAACGATGTACCCGTGGCGTTGCGGCGAATTTCGATGTTCCGCCATGAAACAGGAAGTTGGTTTTACTCCCTCACACTATGTGAGATTTGCCTGAAACTTTACAAGCTTGATAAAAGTGTCCTCCCAAGTATAAATATATGCTGATATTAGATCGGGATTGGCCAGGTGGCTCCACAGCGCCCACTAGCCACGGCCATATAAAGATAAAAGTGCTTGAATGTTCATGAAATTTGGTGTGATCATTGCATTTGTCATGCAGGGTTATGGAAAGTTTTTTGAAATTTTTTGGCCAAACAGGAAGTGAGCTATGAGCCATTTCCTGCGTTTATCCAAATTTTACGAACACATGTTTGTGGGCTTTAGAATACTCCAAAACTTGGAAAACATAGCAGCAATTATAACTGTCTAATGGTCTTCAATTTGATGCACCAATTGGCACTTAATGTGGGACAATGGCTCTATGGCGCCCCCATTCATTTTTTTAAAACAATTACCCTTTTGAGGGTCTAAACGTGCTTGAATACTCACAAAATTTTGCACACGTATTAAGCCAGTCATTCATTTGACTAGGATTTTGAAATCACGCATAGGTGTGGCAACATAGCATTATAGCGCCCCCTAGAAAATTTTAATGAAGCAGCCCTCGGGGTCCTTTTCACCTACATGTACGAAATTCGGTGGACATGTGGATTATGCCGAAACCTAAAAAAAAGTCTCTTGGTGCCATGACCTAGACTCAACAGGAAGTCTGCCATTTTTAATTGAAATTGCAACTTTTTTGGATTTTTCGCCATTCACAGGCGTCGTACTTAAACGAACTCCTCCTAGAGATTTTATCTGATCAACTTAAAATTTGGTGTATGACATCTAAAGACCTTGCTGATGTTAAATTGCGAAGCTTTTTTGGATTCATCAAACGATGTATCTGTGGCGTTGCGGCGAATTTCGATGTTCCGCCATGAAACAGGAAGTTGGTTTTACTCCCACATACTATGTGAGATTTGCCTGAAACTTCACAAGCTTGATAAAAGTGTCCTCTGAAGTATACATATATCCTGATATTAGATCAGGAGTGGCCAGGTGGCTCCACAGCGCCCACTAGCCATGGCCATGTAAAGATAAAAGTGCTTGAATGTTCATGATATTTGTAATGATCATTATATTTGTCATGCTGGGTTAAGGTAATTTTTAGAAATTTTTTGGCCAAACAGGAAGTGAGCTATGAGCCATTTCCTGTGTTTTTCCAAATTTTACGAAAGCACGTTTTAAGGCCATCGGATATTCCAAAACTTGCAAAATGTTGCACAAATTGTCAGTGTCTTATAATCTTTGATTTGATATCCCAATTGGCACTTAATGTGGCACAATGGCTCTGTAGCGCCCCCTAATGTTTTTTTCAAAAGAATAACCCTTTAGAGGGTCTCAGCATGCTTGAAAACTGACAAGAATCAACACACTTGTGGAGCCTGGTATTTCAATTACTATGGTATAGGTTTGGCACGCAGGAATGTCAAAATGGCATCGTAGTGCCTCTAGAAAATTTCAACAAAAAAGTTCTCAAGGTTCAATTCACCTACATAAACAAACTTTGGTGGAGACATGAAACATGCCAAGTCTTGTAAAAAAATTATGAAGTGCCATGACGCGAACCCAACAAGAAGTCCATTATTCTGAATTAAAATTTCAATTCTTTTTCATGAACAGCCGTCATACTTTTGCGTACTCCACCTATTGATTTCAGGAATGGTCTTTGCACTCGCCTCAGGAAAACACATAGTACACAGTCTACCAGTGTCCAATGGCTGTGAATGGACACCTGCACCCATTAAAATCTCGCCACCACCCCAACGTGCACGAGGGGGGGGCGAGGGCCCTTTCAACGCTGCTTGCAGCTTTAATTATTATTATTGTTATTTTTATTCTGCTGCGAGAACGCGTTTTTGAGGGCCTTGCCATGCACAAAAACTCACAAAAATTGGCAGAGATGTCAGTCGTGGTGAAAATTTCAAATTAATGTCATTTTTGTGCTTGGACATGCCCCGGTGGCTCTATAGCGCCACCAAACACGCGGCCATTTTGGAACGCAATTGCTCGGATTCTCACGAAATTCGATAGGGCCATAGAAGTCATTATGAAGTTTTTTCTCAATTTTTTTGAAATTTTTTTGCCTCACAGGAAGTGAGCTATAAGCCATTTCCTGTGTTTTTTCAGATTTTACGAAGACATTTTTGAGGGTCTTATCATACTCGAAAACCCGCCAAACTTGGCTCATAGGTTGAAAACATGAATCTCTTCGATTTGATGTCTCATTTGGCACTGGATGTGACATGGTGGCTCTATAGCGCCCCCTAATAGATAATTGCATTTTTGAGGGCCTCAACATGCTCGAAAACTCACGAAATTTTGCAAACTTATAAAGCCGGTCATAGGTTTTACTATGATATAGGGTTTACAGATGGGCATGGCAAAATGGCATTACAGCGCCACCTAGAAAATTTCAATGAAGCAGCCCTCGCAGCGTGTTTAACCTACATGTACAAAATTCAGTGTCCATGTAGGAGATGCCAAGCCCTAAAAAAAAGTCGCTTGGTGCCATGACCTAGACTGAACAGCAAGTCCGCTATTTTTAATTGAAATTGCAACTTTTTTGGATTTTTCGCCATTCACAGGCGTCGTACTTAAACGAACTCCTCCTAGAGATTTTATCCGATCAACTTAAAATTTGGCGTATGACATCTAAAGACCTTGCTGATGTTAAATTGCAAAGCTTTTTTGGATTCATCAAACGATGTATCCGTGGCGTTGCGGCGAATTTCGATGTTCCGCCATGAAACAGGAAGTTGGTTTAACTCCCACATACTATGTGAGATTTGCCTGAAACTTTACAAGCTTGACAAAAGTGTCCCCCCAAGTATAAATATATGCAGATATTAGATCGGGAGTGGCCAGGAGGCTCCACAGCGCCCACTAGCCACGGCCATGTGAAGATAAAAGTGCTTGAATGTTCATGAAATTTGGTTTGATCATTGAATTTGTCATGCAGGGTTATGGTAATTTTTTTGAAATTTTTTGGACAAACAGGAAGTGAGCTATGAGCCATTTCCTGCGTTTATCCAAATTTTACAAACACACGTTTGAATGCCTTAGAATACTCCAAAACTTGGAAAACGTTGCAGAAATTATAACTATCTTATGGTCTTCAATTTGATACACCAATTGGACCTTAATGTGGGACAATGGCTCTATAGCGCCCCCAATCATTTTTTTAAAACAATTGCCCTTTTGATTGTCTAAACATGCTTGAATACTCACGAAATTTTGCACACGTATTAAGCCGGTCATTCCTTTCACAAGGATATTGGGAGCACGCAAGGGTGTGGCAAAATAACATTATAGCGCCCCCTAAAAAATTTTAACGAAGCAGCCCTCGGGGTCCTTTTCACCTTCATGTACGAAATTCGGGGGGCATTTTGATTATGCCGAAACCTAAAAAAAATTCTCTTGGTGCCATGACCTACACTCAACAGGAAGTCTGCCATTGTTAATTGAAATTGCAACTTTTTTTGATTTTTCGCCATTCACAGGCGTCGTACTTTAACGAACTCCTCCTAGAGATTTTATCTGATCAACTTAAAATTTGGCGTATGACATGGAAACACCTTGCTGATGTTAAATTGCGAAGCTTTTTTGGATTCATCTAACGATGTATCCGTGGCGTTGCGGCGAATTTCGATGTTCCGTCATGAAAAAGGAAGTTGGTTTTACTCCCACATACTATGTGAGATTTGCCTGAAACTTTACAAGCTTGATAAAAGTGTCCTCCCAAGTATAAATATATGCTCATATTAGATCAGGAGTGGCCAGGTGGCTCCACAGCGCCCACTAGCCACGGCCATGTAAAGATAACAGTGGTTGAATGTTCATGAAATTTGGTGTGATCATTGAATTTGTCATGCAGGGTTATGGAAATTTTTTTGAAATTTTTTGGCCAAACAGGAAGTGAGCTATAAGCCATTTCCTGCGTATATCCAAATTTTACGAACACGTTTGATGGCCTTAGAATACCCCAAAACTTGGAAAACGTTGCAGAAATTATAACTATCTTATGCTCTGCAATTTGATACACCAATTGGAACTTAATGTGGGACAATGGCTCTATAGCGCCCCCAATCACTTTTAAAACAATTGCTCTTTTGATTGTCTAAACATGCCTGAATACTCGCCAAATTTTGCATACGTATTAAGCCGGTCATTCCTTTCACAAAGATATTGGGATCAAGCAAGGGTGTGGCAAAATATCATTACAGCGCCCCCTAGAAAATTTTAATGAAGCACCCCTCTGGGTCCTTTTCACCTACATGTACGAAATTCGGGGGACATGTGGATTATGCTGAAACCTAAAAAAAAAAGTCTCCTGGTGCTGTGACCTAGACACAAAAGGAAGTCCGCTATTTTTAACTGAAATTGCAACTTTTTATTTTTCGACATTTACAGGCACTGTACTTTAACGAACTCCTCCTAGAGATTTTATCCGATCAACTTACAATTTGGCGTATGACATCTAATGACCTTGCCGATGTTAAATTGCAAAGCTTTTTTGGATTCATCGAACGATGTATCCGTGGCGTTGCGGCGAAATTCGATGTTCCGCCATGAAACAGGAAGTTGGTTTTACTCCCACATACTTTGTGAGATTTGCCTGAAACTTTACAAGCTTGATAAAAGTGTCCGCTGAAGTATACATATATGCTGATATTAGATCGGGAGTGGCCAGGTGGCTCCACAGCGCCCACTAGCCACTGCCATGTTAGGATAAAAGTGCATGAATGTTCATGATATTTGTTATGAGCATTATATTTGTCATGCAGGGTGATGGTAATTTTTTAGAAATTTTTCGGCCAAACAGGAAGTGAGCTACGAGCCATTTCCTGCGTTTCTCCAAATTTTACGAAAACACGTTTTAAGGCCATCGGATATTCCAAAACTTGCAATACGTTGCACAAATTGTCAGTGTCTTATAATCTTCAATTTGATATCCCAATTGGCACTTAATGTGGCACAATGGCTCTGTAGCGCCCCCTAATAATTTTGCAAAAGAATTGCCCTTTTGGGGGTCTCAGCATGCTTGAAAACTGACAAGAATCAACACAACGTGGAGCCTGGTATTACAATTACTATGGTATAGGTTTGGCACGCAGGAATGTCAAAATGGCATCATAGTGCCTCTAGAAAATTTCAACAAAACAGTTCTCATGGTTCAGTTCACCTACATAAACAAACTTTGGTGGAGACATGAAACATGCCAAGACTTGTAAAAAAATTATGAAGTGCCATGACGCGAACCCAACAGGAAGTCCATTATTCTGAATTAAAATTTCAATTTTTTTTCATGAACAGCTGTCATACTTTAGTACTCCACCTATTGATTTCAGCAATGGTGTTTGCACTCCACACAGGAAAACACATTGAACAGTTTAGCAGTGTCCAATGCATGTGAATGCACACCTGCACCCGTCAACATCTCGCCACCGCCCCTAACATGCACGAGGGGTGCGAGGGCCCTTTCAACGCTGCTTGCAGCTTTAATTTTTATTATTATTATTATTATTATTAGGGGTTCAAGCCTGTAGGGCTGAAACCCTATTGTTTTTTTGCTGGTTTATTTTTATTATTATTATTATTATTTTTATTAATATTATTATTAGGGGTTCAAGCCCGTAGGGCTTAAACCCTATTGTTTTTGTGCTGTTTTATTTTTATTATTATTATTATTATTATTTTTATTAATATTATTATTAGGGGTTCAAGCTCGTAGGGCTGAAACCCTATTGTTTTTGTGCTGGTTTATCAGGGGTTCAAGCCCGTAGGGCTGAAACCCTATTGTATTTGTGCTGGTTTATTATTATTATTAGGGGTTCAAGCCCGTAGGGCTGAAACCCTATTGTTTTTGTGCTGGTTTATTTTTATTATTATTATTATTATTATTATTTTTAGGGGTTCAAGCCTGTAGGGCTGAAACCCTATTGTTTTTGTGCAGGTTTATTTTTATTCTTACGGGTTCAAGCCCGTAGGGCTGAAACCCTATTGTTTTTGTGCTGGTTAATTATTAGGGGTTCAAGCCCGTAGGGCTGAAACCCTATTGTTTTTGTGCTGGTTTATTATTATTATTATTATTAGGGGTTCAAGCCCGTAGGGCTGAAACCCTATTGTTTTTGTGCTGGTTTATTTTGATTATTATTATTATTATTATTTTTCTTCTTCTTCAGAAATGTTTTCACAAATTCCCGTGAGATGGTAAATGGTAAAGACCTGATATTTTGCACATTGGTTGGAAGTTGTGTGTTAATGCTGACCAAGGAATTTTTAACTCAGTAGGCCTGATGGTGGCGCTATAATTCAAGAAAAACAGGTTTTCACTTTAAAGGTCATAACTCCTACGATATAACTCCGATTTACATGAAACTTGGTAAAGATATTCCTTGGTCCAATCTCTACAACATTCCATAAGGACCTCTAAGGTCCGCCATATTTGATTTTCCGGAATTTTGAATTTATTGAAAAACACATTTTTGACATCTCCTCCTAGGCCGTACGTCCGATTCCTTCGAAATTTGCTGTGGATCATCAGTGGACCGAGCTTAGCAAAGACTGCATAAAGCTTGTTGAAATCTCATTTTGTTTCCAAGATATTGACCAATGAACTTCAGCAGGGGCATGGCTTAGAACATAAATGGACAAAATTCAACAACCATTGGGCCAATCATCACAGAACTTGCAGAATATGTCCATATAAGTAGCAGAAACATAAATTGACAGTTTCATGCAAATCGGCCCATAGGGGGCGCTATAACACAAATCAGACTATAAATCAGCAATTGTTTGTCCTATAGCCATAAAACTCGCAGGATATATTTATATAAGTACCTGAAACATACCCAGAAAATTTCATTCAAATTGACGGATAGGGGGCGCTATAAATGCAAAACAAATCAGCGTGGTATAACACAAATCAGACTATAAATCAGCAATTGTTTGTCTTATAGCCATAAAACTCACAGGATATATTCATATAAGTACTTGAAACATACTCTGAAAATTTCATTCAAATTGTCCGATAGGGGGCGCTATAAATGCAAAACAAAGCAACATGGTATAACACAAATCAGACGATAAATCATAAATAGTTTTTCCACTCATTACAAAACTCACAGGATATGTCCACATAAGAACCTGAAACATAGCCTGAAAGTTTCAATCAAATCGACCAGTAGGGGGTGCCATAAATGCACAAAATAGCCAAACAAAACACAAATCAGACAATACATCATAAGTTGTTGGTCCAATCATTACACTGGCAAAATAGGTCCACATAAATACCTGCAACACACTCTTAAAGTGGTTTATGTCCCCCGCTGCCACGATAGCGAGCGGAGCTGGGGACATAGTATTCAGCTCTGTCCGGCCGTCCGTCATGTCCCGTTTGTTCTGAACGCGATATCTCAAGAACGGTTTGACCGATTCCATTCATCTTTGGTGTTAAGGTATAATGGTGTGATACGCCGACCCCAATAGATTTCCGTGACCTTGGCATTATTCTGAAGGTCATTATGATCATTTGACCACTATCAAATTCCTTTTCAACATGATATCTCAAGAATGGTTCGACCGATTACATTCATCTTTGGTGTCAAGGTGTATTAGGGGCGGGGGACATAGCATTCAGCTCCATCCGCTCGGCCGTCTGTCCGTCCGTCCATCCCGTCCCGTTTGTTGTGAGCGTGATATCTCAAGAACAGTTTGACCGATTCCATTCGTCTTTGGTGTCAAGGTGTATTAGGGGCGGGGGACGTAGTATTCAGCTCCATCCGTCCGTCCGTCATGTCCCGTTTGTTATGAACGCGATATCTCAAGAACGGTTTGACCGATTCCATTCATCTTTGGTGTCAAGGTGTATTAGGGGAGTGCTCACAGCCCACTCGATTTATGTGACCTTACCCTTATTCTCAAGGTCATTACGACCATTTGACCACTTACAAATTCCTTGTCAACATGATATCTCAAGAATGGTTCGACCGATTCCATTCATCTTTGGTGTCAAGGTGTGTTAGGTGCGGGGGACATAGTATTCAGCTCCGTCCGTCCGTCCATCCTTCCGTCATGTCCCGTTTGTTGTGAACGTGATATCTGAAGAACGGTTTGACCGATTCCATTCGTCTTTGGTTTCAAGGTGTATCGGGCGGGGGACATAGTATTCAGCTCCGTCTGCCCGTTCGTCTGTCCGTCATGTCCCGTTTGTTGTGAACGCGATATCTCAAGAACGGTTTGACCGATTCCATTCATCTTTGGTGTCAAGGTGTTTTAGGGGAGTGCTCACAGCTCATTCGATTTACGTGTCCTTGCCATTATTCTCAAGGTCATTACGACCATTTGACCACTTACAAATACCTTGTCAACATGATATCTCAAGAACTGTTTGACCGATTCCATTCATCTTAGGTGTCAAAGGTGAATTTGGGGCGGGGAATATAGAATTCAGCTCCATCCGTCCGGCCGTCTGTCCGTCCCATCCCGTTTATTGTGAAAGCAATATCTCAAGAACGGTTTGACCGATTCCATTCATCTTTGGGGTCAAGGTGTATTAGGGCCGGGGGACATAGTATTCAGCTCCATCAGTCCATCCGTCCGTCCGTCACGTCCCGTTTGTTGTGAACGCGAAATCTCGAGAACGCTTTGACCGATTTTATTCATCGTTGGCTTCAATGTGTAATTTTGTGATACGCCGACCCCAGTCGATTTCCGTCACCTAGCTGCGGATATGGCCACGTATAGTTGCAACACTTGTTAATTAAGCTTTTAAAGCTTTCAACTACTAATGATCTTTCGTGGCTTGAACTCCGGAATTGCCGCTTGCGGCTATATTCATTATTATTATTATTATTAGGGGTTCAAGCCCGTAGGGCTGAAACCCTATTGTTTTCGTGCTGGTTTATTATGATTTTTATTATTTTTATTATTATTATTATTATTTCTTTTCTTCTTCAGAAATGTTTTCGCAAATTCCCGTGAGATGGTAAATGATAGAGACCTGAAATTTTGCACATTGGTTGGAAGTTGTGTGTAAATGCTGACTCAATCGGCCTGATGGTGGCGCTATAATTCAAGAAAAACAGGTTTTTACTTTAAAGGTCATAACTCCTAGGCTGTAAGTCCGATTCACACAAAACTTGGTAGAGACATTCCTTGGCCCGATCTCTACAACTTTTCCATAAGGACCTCTAAGATCCGCCATATTTGATTTTCCGAAATTTTGAATTTTTTGAAAAGCACATTTTTGACATCTCCTCCTAGGCCGTACGTCTGATTCCTTCGAAATTTGCTGTTGATCATCAGTGGACCAAGCTTATCAAAGATTGCATAAAGCTTGTTGAAATCTCATTTCGTTTCCAAGATATTGACCAATGAACTTCAGCAGGGGCGTGGCTTAGCATATAAATGGAGAAAATTCAACAACCATTGGGCCAATCATCACAGAACTTGCAGAATATATCCATATAAGTACCAGGAACGTACCTTGACAGTTTCATGCAAATCGGCCCATAGGGGGCGCTATAACACAAATCAGACTATAAATCAGCAATTGTTTGTCCTAAAGCCATAAAACTCACAGGATATACTCATATAAGTACCTGACACATACCCAGAAAATTTCGTTTAAATTGACTGATAGGGGGCGCTATTGCTGCAAAACAAAGCAGCATGGTATAACACAAATCAAACTATAAATCAGCAATTGTTTGTCCTATAGCCATAAAACTCACAGGATATATTCATATAAGTACTTGAAACATACACTGAAAATTTTATTTAAATTGACAGATAGGGGGCGCTATAACTGCAAAACAAAGCAGCATGGTATAACACAAATCAGACTATAAATCAGCAATTGTATGTCCTTTAGCCATAAAATTCACAGGATATATTCATATAAGTACCTGAAACATATCCAGAAAATTTCATTTAAATTGACTGATAGGGGGCGCTATAAATGCAAAACAAAGCAGCATGGTATAACACAAATCAGACTATAAATCAGCAATTGTTTATCCTATAGCCATAAAACTCACAGGATATATTCATATAAGTACTTGAAACATACTCTGAAAATTTCATTCAAATTGTCCGATAGGGGGCGCTATAAATGCAAAACAAAGCAACGTGGTATAACACAAATCAGACTATAAATCATAAATAGTTTTTCCAATCATTACAAAACTCACAGGATATGTCCACATAAGAACCTGAAACATAGCCTGAAAGTTTCAATCAAATCGACCAGAAGGGGGTGCCATAAATGCACAAAATAGCCTAACATGACACAAATCAGACTATGCATCATAAATTGTTAGTCCAATCATTACACTGGCAAAATAGGTCCACATAAAAACCTGCAACACACTCTTAAAGTGGTCTTTGTCCCCCGCCGCCACGATAGCGAGCGGAGCAGGGGACATTGTATTCAGCTCCGTCCGGCCGTCCATCATGTCCCGATGGTTCTGAACGCGATATCTCAAGAACGGTTTGACCGATTCCTTTCATCTTTGGTGTTAAGGTATATTGGTGTGATATGCCGACCCCAGTTGATTTCCGTGAACTTGGCATTATTCTCAAGGTCATTACGATCATTTGACCACTTACAAATTCCTTGTCAACATGAAATCTCAAGAACGGTTTGACTGATTCCATTCATCTTTGGTGTCAGTGTGTATTAGGGGCAGGGGACATAGTATTCAGCTCTATCCGTCCGTCCGTCCGTCCCGTCCCGTTTGTTGTCAACGTGATATCTCAAGAACGGTTTGACCGATTCCATTATCTTTGATGTCAAGGTGTATTAGGGGCGGGGGACATGGTATTCAGCTCCATGCATCCGTCCACCCGGCCGTCAGTCTGTCTGTCCCGTCCCGTTTGTTGTGAATGTGATATCTCAAGAACGGTTTGACCGATTCCATTCATCTTTGGTGTCAAGGTGTATTAGGGGCAAGGGACATAGTATTCAGCTCCATCCGTCCACCCGGCCGTCCGTCATGTCCCGTTTGTTGTGAACGTGATATCTCAAGCACGGTATGACCGATTCCATTCATCTTTGGTGTCAAGGTGTATTAGGTAGGCATGGGCAATACAAATTAATGAAATGACAACATTTCTTGAGTTGCTGAGAAAAAAGTTTTTATTTTTTCTGATGATTTTTTGCAGGTAAGTACAGAAGACACAGACGAAGAGTTTGCCACAAGTCCAACGCCTTTACAGGAAAGGGTCTCAGAGCCACAGGGTCCCAAAAATGGCTGATTTCGGCATTTATCAACAAAACCCATTGTGAAAATTGGGGGGTGAAGCCTGAGGGCATTTTCGAAAACGCAGTCTACTCAGAAATAAACCTGGCCAAATTATCCATTAGAGTACCCTAATAGAAATAATTGATGCTAAAGTCATCAACCCCTTTTCTGAAGTACAGCAGCACCCCCTAGGCCCTTTTTAATGGAAAATGCATTGAATTTCACCCAATTATGTTCAACAAACATTAGGTTTTGCATTGATATTAAAAAATGGTATGAATGGGTTGCCTGTGAAGTTTTTTTTTTGGAACAATGGCCTGCAAAAATGTCAGAATTATCGGTGGGAGGACAAACATTAACACTACTCGCCCATTACTATATAAAATGCAGTGAAGTCGCTGATGCCGGCAGTTGTTTGCCCTCCCACTGCAACGAAATGAATCAAACGTTCCCCCTTCAATAACCCGTGGTGGTAAAAAAAAAAAAAAAAAAAACTTTGCACTGTTTTTTACAATGTCAATATACCCTCCTCCCATGATAGTTTCAATGAGCTACTGCGAATAATTCATAGTAAAACACAGTGACGTGCAGTCGGAGGTTAGTTTGGCGAGGCAGAAACCTCCCCTTTGCTTGATTAGCAATCAGACGATTAACTAGTTTAGTAAGACTATTCGGCAGAATGACGGGCCAGTTTAAGTTTCCGCGGCGTTATTACTCAGTACATCGAACCTGAAATGCTCACTAGAGAGCAGATTTGCGCGTACTTGCTTCCAGGAAGCCGAAGCAATGTCATCAACAAGTATTAAAACAGTTCGACTAATGCAGAGTTCAATGCTTAATCAATATACAATGTATTCTCCTTTAAATACGCGCTGTTACACCCAAACAAAAAGCGGGCGCTTATTTTCAGTCTTCTTTCATAATCCGATTAACAAAATGTTTAAACGATATACAGAATTACCGAGAGCCGAGAATTTTTCCTAATTGATATTTCAGATTTCCATCCTCGCAGTCTCGAATTGAAGGGTATAAGTGAATGAATCTTGTGACCGGTGTTCGCGAGGTGGCATATTTTGATAGGTAGCAAAATTTGTCGGAACACTGGTAGGTTTTTAACGCCTGGCGCTGGTTTATTCCTTGGTATATTTTACTGAAACTTCACAAATAGGGTCACAGGATATTCTGTCAACTAACAATGTAGGTTATAGTAAAAAATACACTCACCTTTCTTGCTATTGTTGAGAAGAAGTCACGGCGAACTCGCGACGAACTTCAACAACTTCTGTCAAACTTATTTCACATCCCCTGGAAGTCTAGTTTGGACGAATAGACTCGTAATTTCTCAAATTAGATGGCTGTAAGTCAATCAGGGCCGTAGCTGGGATATCACGTCAGCGCGGGCTGTTCGAAATCTACCTCCAAACTGGATATTTTTGCCACGCCGTGCACTTGAAAGTTTGTAAACACGGTGCAAATTGAGGTCACGCATTCATCCAACGGACGAATAATAGCTCTGTTCAAATCGCGTTATTAGCGTATCGCAGAGTTCATGTATGAAATGCGGTATCTTATTGAAAAGGTTGCTTTTAATCAAACCATGGTGTTCTTTTTGTATGAAAATGGTATTTACATCATTTTTTTATAAGTGTTCTGAAGCTTGTTTACCACCACAGTTCAGCTGTTACGCATTCCATTAGAGTTTATGCAGAGCGTTGCCCATGCCTGTATTAGGGGTGGGGGTCCGCCCGTCCGTCTGTCCGTCATGTCCCGTTTGTTGTGAACACGATATCTCAGGAAAGGTTTGACCGATTCCATTCATCTTTGGTGTCAAGGTGTATTAGGGGGGTGCTCACAACTCACTCGATTTACGTGAACTTGCCATTATTCTCAAGGTCATTAGGACCATTTGACCACTTACAAATACCTTGTCAACATGATATCTCAAGAACAGTTTGACCGGTTCCATTCATCTTTGGTGTCAAGGTGTATTAGGGGCGGGGGATATAGAATTCAGCTCCATCCGTCCAGCCGTCCGTCCGTCCCATCCCGTTAGTTGTGAACGTGATATCTCAAGAACGGTTTGACCGATTCCATTCATCTTTGGTGTCAAGGTGTATTAGGGGCGGGGGACATAGTATTCAGCTCCATCCATCTGCCCGGCCGTCCGTCCCATCCCGTTAGTTGTGAACGCGATATCTCAAGAACGGTTTGACCGATTCCATTCATCTTTGGTGTCAAGGTGTATTAGGGGCGGGGGACATAGTATTCAGCTCCATCCATCTGCCCGGCCGTCCGTCTTTCCGTCATGTCCCATTTGTTGTGAACGCGATATGTCAAGAAAGGTTTGACCGATTCCATTCGTCTTTGGTGTCAAGGTGTATTAGGGGTGGGGGTCCGCCTGTCCGTCTGTCTGTCATGTCCCATTTGTTGTGAACACGGTATCTCAAGAAAGGTTTGACCGATTCCATTCATCTTTGGTGTCAAGGTGTATTAGGGGGGTGCTCACAACTCACTCGATTTACGTGACCTTGCCATTATTCTCAAGGTCATTACGACCATTTGACCGCTTACAAATACCTTGTCAACATGATATCTCAAGAACAGTTTGACCGGTTCCATTCATCTTTGGTGTCAAGGTGTATTTGGGGCGGGGGATATAGAATTCAGCTCCATCCGTCCGGCCGTCCGTCCGTCCCATCCCGTTTGTTGTGAACGCGAAATCTCGAGAACGCTTTGACCAATTTAATTCATTTTTGGCTTCAATGTGTAATTTGGTGATACGCCGACCCCAGTCGATTTCCGTCACCTGGCGGGGGACATAGCCACGTTTAGTGGCAACATTTGTTAATTAAGCTGTTAAAGCTTTCAACGACTAATGGTCTTTCGTGGCTTGAACCCCGGAATTGCCGCTTGCGGCTATATTTAGGGGTTCAAGCCCGTAGGGCTGAAACCCTATTGTTTTTGTGCTGGTTTATTATTATTATTATTAGGTGTTCAAGCCCGTAGGGCTGAAACCCTATTGTTTTTGTGCTGGTTTATTATTATTATTATTATTATTATGATTATTATTAATATTATTATTTTTCTTTTTCTTCAGAAATGTTTTCGCAAATTCCCGTGAGATGGTAAATGGTAGAGACCTGAAATTTTGCACATTGGTTGGAAGTTGTGTGTAAATGCTGACCAAGGCATTTTTAACTCAGTAGGCCTGATGGTGGCGCTATAATTCAAGAAAAACAGGTTTTCACTTTAAAGGTCATAACTCCTAGGCTGTAAGTCCGATTCACACGAAACTTGGTAGAGACATTCTTTGGTCCATTCTCTACAACTTTCCCATAAGGACCTCTATGATCCGCCATATGTGATTTTCCGAAATCTTGAATTTTTTGAAAAACACATTTTTGACATCTCCTCCTAGGCCGTAGGTCCGATTCCTTCGAAATTTGCTGTGGATCATCAGTGGACCAAGCTTATCAAAGATGGCATAAAGCTTGTTGAAATCTCATTTCTTTTCCAAGATATTGACCAATGAACTTCAGCAGGGGCGTGGCTTAGCACAAAAATGGACAAAATTCAACAACCATTGGGCCAATCATCACAGAACTTGCAGAATATGTCCATATAAGTACCAGGAACATACCTTGACAGTGTCATGCAAATCGGCTCATAGGGGGCGCTATAACACAAATCAGACTATAAATCAGCAATTGTTTGTCCTATAGCCATAAAACTCACAGGATATATTCATATACGTACCTGAAACATACCCAGCAAATTTCATTTAAATTGACGGATAGGGGGCGCTATAACTGCAAAACAAAGCAGCATGGTATAACACAAATCCAACTATAAATCAGCAATTGTTTGTCCTATAGCCATAAAACTCACAGGATATATTCAAATAAGTACTTGGAACATACTCTGAAAATTTCATTTAAATTGATTGATAGGGGGCGCTATAAATGCAAAACAAAGCAGCATGGTATAACACAAATCCGACTATAAATCAGCAATCGTTTGTCCTATAGTCATAAAACTCACAGAATATATGCATATAGGTACTTGAAACACACTCTGAAAATTTCATTCAAATTGACTGATAGGGGGCGCTATAAATGCAAAACAAAGCAGTGTGGTATAACACATCAGACTATAAATCAGCAACTGTTTGTCCTATAGCCATAAAACTCACAGGATATATTCATATAAATACCTGAAACATAGCCAGAAAATTTCATTCAAATTGACTGATTGGGGGCGCTATAAATGCAAAACAAAGCAGCATGGTATAACACAAATCCCACTATAAATCAGCAATTGTTTGTCCTATAGCCATAAAACTCACAGAATATATTCATATAAGTACTTGAAACATACTCTGAAAATTTCATTCAAATTGACTGATAGGGGGTGCTATAAATGCAAAACAAAGCAGTGTGGTATAACACAAATCAGACTATAAATCAGCAATTGTTTGTCCTATAGCCATAAAACTCACAGGATATATTCATATAAGTACCTGAAACATAGCCAGAAAATTTCATTCAAATTGACTGATAGGGGGCGCTATAAATGCAAAACAAAGCAGAATGGTATAACACAAATCAGACTATAAATCAGCAATTGTTTGTCCTATAGCCATAAAACTCACAGGATATATTCATATAAGTACTTGAAACATACTCTGAAAATTTCATTCAAATTGACTGATAGGGGGCACTATAAATGCAAAACAAAGCAGCGTGGTAAAACACAAATCAGACTATAAATCAGCAATTGTTTTCCTATAGCCATAAAACTCACAGGATATATTCATATAAGTACCTGAAACATACCAAGAAAATTTCATTCAAATTGACTGATAGGGGGCGCTATAAATGCAAAACAAAGCAACATGGTTTAACACAAATCAGACTATAAATCATAAATAGTTTTTCCAATCATTACAAAACTCACATGATATGTCCACATAAGAACCTGAAACATAGCCTGAAAGTTTCAATCAAATCGACCAGTAGGGGGTGCCATAAATGCACAAAATAGCCTAACATAACACAAATCAGACTATGCGTCATAAGTTGTTATTCCAATCATTACACTGGCAAACACATAAATACCTGCAACACACTCTTAAAGTGGTTTTTGTCCTCCGCCGCCACGATAGCAACGGAGCAGGGAACATAGTATTCAGCTCCGTCCGACCGTCCGTCATGTCCCGTTTGTTCTGAACGCGATATCTCAAGAATTGTTTGACCGATTCCATTCATCTTTGGTGTTAAGGTATATTGGTGTGATACGCCGACCCCAGTAGATTTCCGTGACCTTGGCATTATTCTCAAGGTCATTACGATCATTTGACCACTTACAAATTCCTTGTCAACATGATATCTCAAGAACGGTACGACCGATTCCATTCATCTTAGGTGTCAAGGTGTATTAGGGGTAGGGGACATAGTATTCAGCTCCGTCTGTCCGTTCGTCCTTCCGTCATGTCCCGTTTCTTGTGAACGTAGTATCTAAAGATCGGTTTAGCCGATTCAATTCGTCTTTGGTGTCAAGGTGTATTAGAGGCGGGGGACATAGTATTCAGCTCCGTCCGTCCATCCATCCGTCCGTCATGTCCCGTTTCTTGTGAACGTGGTATCTAAAGATCGGTTTGGCCGATTCAATTCGTCTTTGGTGTCAAGGTGTATTAGGGGCGGGGGACATAGTATTCAGCTCCGTCCGTCCGTCCGTCTGTCCGTCATGCCCCGTTTGTTGTGAACGCGTTATCTCAATAACGGTTTGACCGATTCCATTCATCTTTGGTGTCAAGGTGTATTAGGGGAGTGCTCACAGCCCACTCGATTTACGTGACCTTGCCATTATTCTCAAGGTCATTACGACCATTTGACCACTTACAAATACCTTGTCAACATGATATCTCAAGAACGGTTTGACCGATTCCATTCATCTTAGGTGTCAAGGTGTATTAGGGGCCGGAAATATAGAATTCAGCTCCATCCGTCCGGCCGTCCGTCTGTCCCATCCCGTTTGTTGTGAATGCAATATCTCAAGAACGGTTTGACCGATTCCATTCATCTTTGGGGTCAAGGTGTATTAGGGCCGGGGGACATAGTATTCAGCTCCATCAGTCCGTCCGTCCGGCTGTACGTCCGTCACGTCCCGTTTGTTGTGAACGCGAAATCTCGAGAAAGCTTTGACCGATTTCATTAATCTTTGGCTTTAATGTGTAATTTTGTGATATGCCGACCCCAGTCGATTTCCGTCACCTGGCAGGGGACATGGCCATGCTCAGTGGCAACACTTGTTAATTAAGCTGTTAAAGCTTTCAACTACTAATGGTCTTTCGTGGCTTGAACCCCGGAATTGCCGCTTGCGGCTATATTTATTATTATTATTATTATCATTTTTCTTCTTCTTCAGAAATGTTTTCGCAAATTCCCGTGAGATGGTAAATGGTAGAGACCTGAAATTTTGCACATTGGTTGGAAGTTGTGTGTAAATGCTGACCAAGGCATTTTTAACACAGTAGGCCTGATGGTGGCGCTATAATTCAAGAAAAACAGGTTTTCACTTTAAAGGTCATAACTCCTAGGCTGTAAGTCCGATTCACACGAAACTTGGTACAGACATTCTTTGGTCCATTCTCTACAACTTTGCCATAAGGACCTCTAAGATCCTCCATATTTGATTTTCCGAAATTTTGAATTGTTTGAAAAACACATTTTTGACATCTCCTCCTAGGCCGTGGGTCCGATTCCTTCGAAATCTGCTGTGGATCATCAGTGGACCAAGCTTATCAAAGATGGCGTAAAGCTTGTTGAAATCTCATTTCGTTTTCAAGATATTGACCAATGAACTTCAGCAGGGGCGTGGCTTAGCACAAAAATGGACAAAATTCAACAACCATTGGGCCAATCATCACAGAACTTGCAGAATATGTCCATATAAGTACCAGGAACATACCTTGACAGTTTCATACAAATCGGCCCATAGGGGGCGCTATAACACAAATCAGACTATAAATCAGCAATTGTTTGTCCTATAGCCATAAAACTCACAGGATATATTCATATAAGCACCTGAAACATACCCAGCAAATTTCATTTAAATTGACTGATAGGGGGCGCTATAACTGCAAAACAAAGCAGCATGGTATAACACAAATCCGACTATAAATCAGCAATTGTTTGTCCTACAGCCAGTAAACTCACAGGATATATTCATATAAGTACTTGAAACATACTCTGAAAATTTCATTCAAATTGACTGATAGGGGGCGCTATAAATGCAAAACAAAGCAGTGTGGTATAACACAAATCAGGCTATAAATCAGCAATTGTTTGTCCTATAGCCATAAAACTCATAGGATATATTCATATAAGTACTTGAAACATACTCTGAAAATTTCATTCAAATTGTCCTATTGGGGGCGGTATAAATGCAAAACAAAGCAACGTGGTATAACACAAATCAGACTATAAATCATAAATAGTTTTTCCAATCATTACAAAACTCACAGGATATGTCCACATAAGAACCTGAAATATAGCCTGAAAGTTTCAATCAAATTGACCAGTAGGGGGTGCCATTAATGCAGAAAATAGCCTTACATAACACAAATCAGACTATACATCATTAGTTGTTAGTCCAATCATTACACTGGCAAAATAGGTCCACATAAAAACCTGCAACACACTCTTAAAGTGGTTTTTGTCCCCTGTAGCCACGATAGCGAGCGGAGCAGGGGACATTGTATTCAGCTCCGTCCGGCCGTCCGTCATGTCCCGTTTGTTCTGAATGCGATATCTCAAGAACGGTTTGACTGATTCCATTCATCTTTGGTGTCAAGGTGTATTAGCGGCGGGGGACATAGTATTCAGCTCCATCCATCCGCCCGGCCGTCTGTCCATCCGTCCTGTCCCGTTTGTTGTCAACGTGATATCTCAAGAACGGTTCGACCGATTCCATTCATCTTTGATGTCAAGGTGTATTAGGGGCGGGGGATTTAGTATTCAGCTCCGGACGCCCGTCCGTCTGTCCGTCCTGTCCCGTTTGTTGTAAACGTGATATCTCAAGAACGGTTCGACCGATTCCATTCATCTTTGATGTCAAGGTGTAATAGGGGCGGGGGACATAGTATTCAGCTTCATCTGTCCGTCCGTCTGTCCGTCCCATTTGTTGTGAACGTGATATCTCAAGAACGGTTCGACCGATTCCATTCATCTTTGGTGTCAAGGTGTATTAGGGGCGGGGGACATAGTATTCAGCTCCGTCCGCCCGTCCGTCTGTCCGTCATGTCCCGTTTGTTGTGAACGCGATATCTCAAGAAAGGTTTGACCGATTCCATTCGTCTTTGGTTTCAGGGTGTATCAGGGGCGGGGGACATATTATTCAGCTTCATCCGTCCGCCCGCCGTCCGTCATGTCCCGTTTGTTGTGAACGTGATATCTCAAGAACGGTTTGACCGATTCCATTCGTCTTTGGTATGAAGGTGTATTAGGGGTGGGGGTCCGCCCGTCCGTCTGTCCGTCATGTCCGGTTTGTTGTGAACACGATATCTCAAGAAAGGTTTGACCAATTCCATTCATTTTTGGTGTCAAGGTGTATTAGGGGGGTGCTCACAACTCACTCGATTTACGTGTCCTTGCCATTATTCTCAAGGTCATTAGGACCATTTGACCACTTTCAAATACTTTGTCAACATGATATCTCAAGAACAGTTTGACCGGTTCCATTTCATCTTTGGTGTCAAGGTGTATTAGGGGTGCGGGATATAGAATTCAGCTCCATCCATCCGTCCGTCCGTCCGTCCCATCCCGTTTGTTGTGAACGCGAAATCTCAAGAACGCTTTGACCAATTTAATTCATCTTTGGCTTCAATGTGTAATTTTGTGATACGCCGACCCCAGTCGATTTCCGTCACCTGGCGGGGGACATGGCCACCTTTAGTGGCAACAATTGTTAATTAAGCTGTTAAAGCTTTCAACTACTAATGGTCTTTCGTGTCTTGAACCCCGAAATTGCCGCTTGCGGCTATATTTAGGGGGCCAAGCCCGCGGGTATGCAAGCATACGCGTTTCCCAGGACCAGCGGTGCTGAGAACCCTATTGTTTTTGTTCAGATTTTTATTATTATTATTATTATTATTTTTATTTTTCCATAGATAAAAGTGGTGCTGCAGGCTAAACCGTGCAAGTGAGGGTGGTGCAATTTGGAGGGTTGGTCCAGACCCCTGCACTTACCTCAGACGCAAAAAATTAGATATGTCTGCCAACAGGGGGCGCTATAACCAAGGGCACCGTGTTTTGGGCTATAACTCCCACACCATATGTCGCACATTCAAAACCCACATATCCACAGATTCCCTGAATAGCCCTGAATCAAATGGGCTGGGCCCTGCCTATTTCCGCCTAAAGATTTTTTCGCAAAATCGCGAAAACTGGAAAACCTACTTTTTCGAACTCCTCCTTGGGGTTTTGTCCGATCAGTGTGAAATTTGGCAAGTACACTCTTTAGCTGGACCTGATCTAAAGGTATCAAAAGAATTTTGTTCGGTCAAAATATGCGAAAATTATTAACGTATAAATTTTTCTAGCTAGCTATAAAAACGCCAACAGTTGCATATCTCCCTCAAAATAAATGCTAACAACACCAAATCTGATATCCTTGGTTGGCATGTGACTGTGGGGGTATTCGCCAAATTTGGCTAATTTTGGCCACTAGGGGGCACTGCAAATATGGGAAATTTATATCTCTTAAATGGCAGCACCAATTTTTACCAAATTTGGCGGGTATGATGCTGGGTCACTCCTGAGGCCATATCTTGAAGTTTATCACAACTGGTCAAAGTGGGCGTGGCTTATTACAAGATAAAAAACAAACTTTAATTTCAGCTCAAGTATTATGCTGAGGGCTGTGAAATTTACAGGGTATAAATAGAATAGCAAACTGACCACCCATACCAAAAATTGTGTATCTAGTCAACTAGGTGGCGCTGTAATGGATGCAAACGCATTTTGGCCTATAACTTCTACATTTTAAATCAGATCTTCATAAACTTTATATCCACATGTTCCCCAAATAGATTCGCATCTTCTGACATATGCTATGGGAGTGGATGTGGCCTATTTCTCTTTCTAAGTCACTACACATCAAAAACCTACTTTTTCGAACTCCTCCTACTGTTTAAGCTGCATCTGCACGAAACTTTGCAGATACAATCTCCAGACCTGCCTGATCAAAAGTTATCAAAAAGAATTTTGCTACTCCAAAAAATGCAGTACTTATAAATAGACCATTTTTTTTCTGCTAGCTAAAAAAACACATACTATTGCATATTTGTGTCAAAGTCAAAGGTATGAACATCAAACTCTATTCACTTGCTTCAGAGGTAAACCAGAAGCTCTGTGCCAAATTTGGCCCAAATTGGCCAATAGGGGGCGCTATAAACAAAGAAACATCAAGTGACATGAAAGTTGATCGGATTCGCATGAAATTTGGTGACCATGATATGGAGTCAATATACCTCCTGGTAATGAAATAGAACTATTTGCATTCTGTGGGCTCCGCAAGACCTGGGTGCCAAGCTGCACGGGGAGGCTTGGCCCCCTTTCATGACTGCTTGCAGTTCTAGTTAGGGGGCCAAGCCCGCGGGGCTTGGGAAACACGTATGCAAGCATACGCATTTCCCAGGACCAGCAGTGCTGGAAACCCTATTGTTTTTGTTCGGATTTTTAGGGGGCCAAGCCCGCGGGGCTTGGGAAACGGGTATTCAAGCATACGCGTTTCCCAGGACCAGCGGTGCTGGGAACCCTATTGTTTTTGTTCAGATTTTTATAATTATTATTATAATTATTATTATTATTAGAGTTATTTTTATTTTTCCATTGTTAAAAGTGGTGCTGCAGGCTAAACCGTGCAAGGGAGGGTGGTGCAATTTGGAGGCTCGGTCCAAACCCCTGCACGCACCTCAGACGCAAAAAATTACATATGTCCGCCAGCAGGGGGCGCTATAACCAAGGGCAACGCGTTTTGGGCTCTAACTCCCACATCATATGTCGCACATTCAAAAGTCTCATATCCACAGATTCCCTCAATAGTGCTGAATCAAATGAGCTGGGCCCCACCCATTTCCGCCTCTAATTTTTTTTGCAAAATCGGGAAAACTGGAAAACCTACTTTTTCAAACTTCTCCTTGGGGGTTTGTCCGATCAGTGTGAAATTTGGCACGTACACTCCACAGCTAGACTTGATCAAAAGTTATCAAAAGAATTTTGTTCGGTCAAAATATGCGCAAATTATTTACGAATAAAATTTTCTAGCTAGCAATAAAAACGCAAACAGTTGCATATCTCGCTCAACATAAATGCTAACCTCACCAAATCTGAGATCCTTAGTTGGCATATGACTGTCGGGGTATCAACAAAATTTGGCTAATTTTGGCCAATAGGGGGCACTGCAAATATGGGAAATTTATATCTCTTAATTTGCATCACCGATTTTTACCAAATTTGCTGGGTATGATGCTGGGTCACTCCCGAGGCCAAATCTAGAAGTTCATCACAACTGGTCAAAGTGGGCGTGGCTTATTACAAGATAAACAAAAAACTTTTATTTCAGCACAAGTATTATGCTGAGGGCTGTGAAATTTACACGATAAATATTGAATAGCACACTGACCACCTATTCCAGAAGTTGTTTGTCGACTCCACTAGGTGGCGCTGTAATGGATGCAAATGCATTTTGGCCTGTAACTGCCACATTTTAAATCACATCTTCATAAACTTTATATCCACGTGTTCCTCAAATAGAGTCGCATCTTCTGACATAGGCCATGCCCACTCCAACAGCATATTTCTCTTTCTAAGTCACTACACATCAAAAACCTACTGTTTAAGCTCCATCTGCACAAAACTTTGCACATATAATCTCCAGACCTGCCTGATCAAAAGTTATCAAAAGAATTTTGCTACTCCAAAAAATGCGGTACTTATAAAAAAACAATTTTTTTCTGCTAGCTAAAAAACACATACTGTTGCATATTTGTGTCAAAGTCAAAGCTATCAACATCAAACTCTATTCACTTGCTTCAGAGGTCAACTGGAGGCTCTGTGCCAAATTTGGTGCAAATTGGCCAATAGGGGCGCAATAAACAGATAAACATCAAGTGGCATGAAAGTTGAGAGGGCAGCCTTGTTTGACCTCACGTTTGATAGCAAATCTTGGTGATGTACCTCCTGGTAACGAAATACAGCTATTTGCATTCCATGGGCTCCGCGAGACCTGGGAGCCAAGTTGCGCGGGGAGGCTTCGCCCCCTTTCATAACTGCTTGCAGTTCTAGTTATAATTATTATTCGGGCCCGAGCCGACTGCAAGTCGTCTGCGGAGGGCCATATTGAAATCGTGCTGTTTATTATTATTATTATTATTATTATTCTTCCGACATTTCAAAGGCCAATTTAGCCCCTTTCCCAAATGTGAAAACGCTTGTGACTTTCCACATTCGTCTGGCCTGATCCGAAATTTGATATTTTTGGGCGCTCTCACATGTTTGGCCCCAAATGCCAAAATAGCGCCCCCTAAACACGTTTCAAAATTCCCATAGGAAAATTCGGTTACTTTGTCGTAGGCAGACGAAATTCGGGAGACTTATGCATCATACCCAGACATACCAAAAACTTCATTGGAGCCACGCCCTATACCCAACAGGAAGTCGGCCATTTTGATTTGAATTATTGAATTTTAAAACGAACTCCTCCTAGGGATTTTGCTCGATCGACTTCAAATTTGGAAAAGATCATCTAGAGACCAAGCTGATCAAAAGTTGTGCTCTGCATGTCTGTAGGTCAAAGGGCGTGGCTGCTAGGGCGTGACAAAGTTTGGAGACTCGCTGAAAAAATTTCAAAATGCTCTCATGCCCACATACTTGATCTTAGCAGCTTCAAACTTGCTGGACATGATGATGGCTCCTCCCTGAACGTCAAGGTATAATAACTTCCCACTTCACTAATAGAGCCCCCCTGTGGTAACAGGAAGTGACCAGTTTGGTTACTTTGTCTTAGGCACACAAAATTCAATACACATATGTATCATACCCAGAAATACAAAAAACTCATTGGAGCCACGCCCTAAACGCAACAGGAAGTCGGCCATTTTGATTTGAATTTTTGAATTTTAAAAAGAACTCCTCCTAGGGTTTTCGACTGATTGACTTCAAATTTGGTAGAGATCATCTCGAGACCAAGCTGATCAAAAGTTGTGCTCTGCATGTCTGTCGGTCAAAGGGCGTGGCTGCTAGGTCGTGACAAAAATTGGCGACTGGCCAAAAAAATTTCAAAATTCTCTCACGCCAACATACTTGATCGTAGAAGCTTCAACCTTCCTGGACATGATGATGGCTCCGCCCTGAATGTCACAATATAATAACTTCCCACTTTACTAATAGGGCACCCTGGTGGTAACAGGAAGTGACCATTTTTTACTTTAAAATGTACTGATGACACATAGTTGAACCCATCAACTTCATTCCACTTCTAAAACATGCAGAACAAGTTGGTGAAGCTACTTTATGAATGCTGTGAAGCTACAATTTAGGGCGTTCGTGTGGCAACGCGGCGGAGATGGATCCCTTGCCATGAAAATACGTTTGTGGTTTTGATGTCTTCACTGAACTCGTATTATCATAAAAATTGATACACAGGTCAAGGATGGCAAGCTCTTAAATCTGATTGGGGCCTCGCCCATGGGGGGAGCAAAATGTCTCCATAGCGCCCCCTTATGGAAACAGGAAATGCCATATTTTACATTGACATTGGCCTATTTGCTCAAAACTTCGCATTTGTGCTGACGGTCTGCCCCTGAATGCACATGCCCACATTTGGTTACGCTCAGAGCGCCCCCAGATGGATGAACTATCAACTTTTCATAACTCCATCCTGCTTTGTCCGATTCGCTCGAAACTTTATCACAGGTTGGTGCCTGTACTTGACTTGTGCACTGGTCATGAGTGCACACCTGCACCCGTCAGGATCTCACCACTACCCCCAATGTGCACAAGGGTGCGAGGGCCCATTCAACGCTGCTTGCAGCTTTAATTAGGGCCCGAGCAGACTGCAAGTCGTCTGCGGAGGGCCCTATTGAAATCACGCTGTTTATTATTATTATTATTATTAGGGCCCAAGCGACGACTGCAAGTCGTCCGCGGAGGACCCTATTGAAATCGTGCTGTTTATTATTATTATTTTTATAATTATTATTATTATTATTATTATTCCTCCGACATTTCAAGGGCCAATTTCGCCCCTTTCTCAAACTTGAGAACGCTTGTAACTTTCCAGATCCGTGCGGCCACATCCGAAATTCGATATTTTTGTGCGCTCGTTCATGGTCGACGCAAAATGCCAAAATATCGCCCCCTAAACACGTTTCAAAATTCCCATAGGGAAATTTGGTTACTTTCTCGTAAGCAGAGAAAATTCAGTCAACATGTGTATCATACCCAGACATACAAAAAATTTCATTGCAGCCACGCCCTAAACCCAACAGGAAGTCGGCCATTTTGATTTGAATTTTTGAATTTTAAAACGAACTCCTCCTAGGGGTTTCGACCGATTGACTTCAAACTGGGTAGAGATCATCTAGAGACCAAGCTGATCAAAAGTTGTGCTCTGCATGTCTGTCGGTTAAAGGGCGTGGCTGCTAGGGCGTGACAAAGTTTGGCGACTCGACAAAAAAATTTCAAAATGCTCTCACGCCCATATACTTGATCTTAGCAGCTTCAAACTTGCTGGACACGATGATTTTTCTGCCTTGAACGTCCCTATGTCAGAACTTTTCACTTTATTAATAGCGCCCCCCGGTGGTAACAGGAAGTGACCAGTTTTTACTTTGAAAACGAACTCCTCCTAGAGATTTTGCCCGATCGACTTCAAATTTGGTAGAGATCATCTAGAGAGCAAGCTGATCAAATGTTGTGCTCTGCATGTCTGTAGGTCAAAGGGCGTGGCTGCTAGAGCGTGACAAAGTTTGGCAACTCGCCAAAAAAATTTCAAAATGCTCTCACGCCAACATACTTGATCGTAGCAGCTTCAAACTTGCTGGAAATGATGATGGCTCCGCCCTGAACGTCTCGATATAATAACTTCCCACTTTACTAATAGCGCCGCCCGGTGGTAACAGGAAGTGACCAGTTCGGTTACTTTGTCGTAGGCAGACGAAATTCGATACACATATGTATCATACCCAGACATACAAAAAACTCATTGGAGCCACGCCCTAAACCCAACAGGAAGTTGGCCATTTTGATTTGAATTTTTGAATTTTAAAACGAACTCCTCCTAGGATTTTCGACCGATTGACTTCAAATTTGGTACAGTTCATCTAGAGACCAAGATGATCAAAAGTTCTGCTCTGCATGTCTGTAGGTCAAAGGGCGTGGCTGCTAGGGTGTGACAAAATTTGCCAACTCAACAAAAAAATTTCAAAATGCTCTCACGCCCATATACTTGATCTTAGCAGCTTCAAACTTGCTGGACATGATGATGTCTCTGCCCTGAACGTCCCCATATCAGAACTTATCACTTTATTAATAGCGCCTCGTGGTGGTAACAGGAAGTGACCAGTTTTTACTTTGAAAACGAACTCCTACTAGAGATTTTGACCGATCGACTTTAAATTTGGTACAGATCATCGAGAGACCAAGCTGATCAAAATTTTTGCTCTGCATGACTGTAGGTCAAAGTGCATGGCTGCTAGGGCGTGACAAATTTTGGTGACTCGCCAAAAAAAATTCAAAATGCTCTCACGCCAACATACTTGATCGTAGCAGCTTCAAACTTGCTGAAGATGATGATGGCTCCGCCCTGAACGTCATGATATAATTACTTCCCACTTTACAATAGCGCCCCCTGGTGGTTAAAGGAAGTGACCAGTTCGGTTACTTTGTCGTAGGCAGATGAAATTTGATACACATATGTATCATACCCAGACATACACAAAATCTCATTGGAGCCGCGCCCTAAACCCAACAGGAAGTCGGCCATTTTGATTTGAATTTTTCAATTTTAAAACAAACTCGTCCCACGGTTTTCGACTGATTGACTTCAATTTTGGTACAGATCATCTGGAGACCAAGAGATCAAAAGTTGTGCTCTGCATGTCTGTAGGTCAAAGGGCGTGGCTGCTAGGGCGTGACAAAGTTTGGTGTCTCACCAAAAAAATTTCGAAATGTTCTCACACCAACTTACTTGATCGTAGCAGCTTCAAACTTGCTGGAAACGATGAATGCTCCGCCCTGAACGTCATGATATTATAATTTCTTACTTTACTAACAGCGCTCCCCGGTGGTAACAGGAAGTGAGCAGTGCGGTTACTTTGTCGTAGGCAGACGAAATTTGATACATATATGTATCATACCCAGACATACAAAAAAAGTCATTGGTGCCACGCCCTAAACCCAACAGGATGTCAGCCATTTTGATTTTAATTTTTGAATTTTAAAACGAACTCCTCCTTGGGTTTTTGACCGATTGACTTCAAATTTGGTACAGTTCATCTAGAGACCAAGATGATCAAAAGTTGTGCTCTGCATGTCTGTAGGGCAAAGGGCATGGCTGCTAGGGCATGACAAAGTTTGGCGACTCGCCAAAAAAATTTCAAAATGCTCTCACGCCATCATATTTGACCGTAGAAGCTTCAAACTTCCTGGAGATGATGATGGCTCCGCCCTGAACGTCCAAATATATTAACTTCCCACTTGACTTATAGCGCCCCCTGGTGGTAAAAGGAACTGACCATTTTTTACTTTAACATGTACTGATGATACATAGTTGAACCCATCAACTTCATTCCACTTCTGAAACATGCAGAACAAGTTGGTGAAGCTACAATATGAATGCTGAGAAGCTGCAAGTAATGGCGTTCGTGTGGCAACGCAGCGAAGATGGATCCCTTGCCATGAAAATACACTTGTGTTTTTGATGTCTTTACTGAACTCGTATCATCATAAAAATTGATACACAGGTCAAGGATGGCAAGCTCTTAAATCTGATAGGGGCCTCGCCTTTGGGGGGAGCAAAATGTCTCTATAGCGCCCCCTTGTGGAAACAGGAAATGCCATATTTTACATTGACATTGGCCGATTTGCTCGAAACTTTGCATTTGTGCTGACGGTCTGCCCCTGAATGCACCTGCCCACATTTGGTTACGCTCAGAGCGCCCCCTGGTGGATGAACTGTCAACTTTTCATAACTCCTTCCTGCTTTGTCCGATTCTCTCGAAACTAATCACAGGTTGGTGCCTGTACTTGAACTGTCCACTAGTCGTGAGTGCACACCTGCACCCGGCAGGATCTCACCACTACCCCCAATGTGTACAAGGGTGCGAGGGCCCATTCAACGCTGCTTGCAGTTTTAATTATTATTATGATTTATAATTTTTCCGCCATTTCAAAGGCCAATTTCACCCCTTTCCCAATTGTGAAAACGCGCGTTACTTTCCACATTCATCCGGCCGGATCGGAAATTCGATATTTTTGGGTGCTCTCACATGTTCGGCCCCAAATGCCAGAATAGCGCCCCCTAAACACGTTTCAAAATTCCCATAGGGAAATTCGGTCACTTTGTCTTTGGCAGACGAAATTTGGTAGACCTATGTATCATACCCAGACATACAAAAAACTTCATTGGAGCCACGCCCTATACCCAACAGGAAGTCGGCCATTTTGATTTGAATTTTTGAATTTTAAAACGAACTCCTCCTAGGGATTTTGCTCGATCGACTTCAAATTTGGTTAAGATCATCTAGAGGCCAAGCTGATCAAAAGTTGTGCTCTGCATGTCTGTAGGTCAAAGGGCGTGGCTGCTAGGGCGTGACAAAGTTTGGCGACTCGACAAATAAATTTCAAAATGCTCTCACGCCCACATACTTGATCTTAGCAGCTTCAAACTTGCTGGACATGATGAAGTCCGGCCCTGAACATCCCCATATCATAAATTTTCACTTTACTAATAGCGGCCCCCGGTGGTAACAGGAAATGTCCAGTTATTACTTTGAAAACGAACTCCTCCTAGGGATTTTGCCCGATCGACTTCAAATTTGGTCCAGATCATCAAGGGACCAAGCTGATCAAAAGTTGTGCTCTGCATGTCTGTCGGTCAAAGGGCGTGGCTGCTAGGCCGTGACAAATATTAGCGACTCGCCAAAAAAATTTCAAAATGTTCTCACGCCAACATACTTGATTGTAGCAGCTTCAAACTTGCTGGAAATGATGATGGCTCCACCCTGAAAGTCACCATAGCATAATTTCCCACTTTACTAATAGCGCCCCCCGGTGGTAACAGGAAGTGAGCAGTTCAGTTACTTTGTGGAAGGCAGACAAAATTCAATACACATATGTTTCATATCCAGACATATAAAAAACTCATTGGAGCCACGCCCTAAACCCAACAGGAAGTCGGCCATTTTGATTTGAATTTTTCAATTTTATAACGAACGCCTCCTAGGGTTTTTGATCGATTGACTTCAAATTTGGTACAGATCATCTAGATACCAAGCTGATCAAAATTTGTGCTCTGCATGACTGTCGGTCAAAGGGCGTGGCTGCTAGGGCGTGACAAAATTTGGCAACTTGCCAAAAAAATTTTAAAATGCTCTCACGCCAACATACTTGATCGTAGCAGCTTCAAACTTGCTGGAAATGATGATGGCTCCACCCTGAACGTCACAATATCATAACTTCCCACTTCAATAATAGCGCCCCCTGGTGGTAACAGGAAGTGTGCAGTTCAGTTACTTTGTGGTAGGCAGACGAAATTCGATACACATATGTATCATAACCAGACATACAAAAAACTCATTGGAGCCACGCCCTAAACCCAACAGGAAGTTGGCCATTTTGATTTGAATTTTTTCAATTTTAAAACGAATTCCTTCTAGGGTTTTCGACCGATCAACTTCAAATTTGGTACAGATCATCTAGAGACCAAGCTGATCAACAGTTGTGCCCTGCATGTCTGTATGGCAAAGGGCGTGGCTGCTAGGGCGTGACAAAATTTGGCGACTTGCCAAAAAAATTTCAAAATGCTCTCACGCCAACATACTTGACCGTAGAAGCTTCAATCTTGCTGGAGATGATGATGGCTCCGCCCTGAACGTCCAAATATATTAACTTCCCACTTAACTAATAGCGGCCCCTGGTGGTGACAGGAAGTGACCATTTTTTACTTTAACAGGTACTGATGACATATAGTTGAACCCATCAACTTCATTCTACTTCTAAAACATGCAGAACAAGTTGGTGAAGCAATTTTATGAATGTTGTGAAGCTGCAAGTAATGGCGTTCGAGTGGCAACGCAGCGAAGATGGATCCCTTGCCATGAAAATAAGTTTGTGTTTTTGATGTCTTTACTGAACTCGTATTATCATAAAAGTTGATACACAGGTCAAGGATGGCGAGCTATTAAATCTGATCGGGGCCTTGCCCATGGGGGGAGCAAAATGTCTCTGTAGCGCCTCCTTGTGGAAACAGAAAACGCCATAATTTACATTGACATTGGCCGATTTGCTCGAAACTTCACATTTGTGCTGACGGTCTGCCCCTGAATGCACCTGGCCACATTTGGTTATGCTCAGAGCGCCCCCTGGTGGATGAACTATCAACTTTTCATAACTCCTTCCTGCTTTGTCCGATTCGCTCAAACTTTTATCACAGGTTGGTGCCTGTACTTCACCTTTCCGCTGGTAGTGAGTGCACACCTGCACCTGTCAGAATCTCACCACTACCCCCAACGTGCACAAGGGTGCGAGGGCCCGTTCAACGCTGCTTGCAGCTTTAATTATTATTATTATTATTCTTGCGACATTTCATGCCTCAATTTCTCCCCTTTCCCAAATGAGAAAACGCTTGTAACTTTCCACATTTGTCCACCCGGTTCCGAAATTCAATATTTTTGGGCGCTCTCACACATTCGACCCCAAATGACGAAATAGCGCCCCCTAAACACGTTTCAAAATTCCCATAGGGAAATTCGGTTACTTTGTCGTAGGCAGACGAAATTCGGTAGAGATATGTATCATACACAGACATATAAAAAACCTTACTGGAGCCACGCCCTAAACCCAACATAATGTCGGCAATTTAGATTTCAATTTTTGAATTTGAAAACGAACTCCTCCTTGGAATTTTGCCCAAACGACTTCAAATTTGGTACAGATCATCTAGAGATCAAGCTGATCAAAAGTTGTGCTCTGCATGTCTGTAGGTCAGAGGGCGTGGCTGCTAGGGCGTGACAAATATTGGTGACTCGACAAAAAAATTTCAAAATGCTCTCACGCCCAAATACTTGATCTTAGCAGCTGCAAACTTGCTGGACATGATAATGGCTCAGCCCTGAACGTCCCCATATCATAACTTTTCACTTTACTAATAGCGGCCCCCGGTGGTAACAGGAAATGTCCAGTTATTACTTCGAAAACGAACTCCTCCTAGGGATTTTGCCCGATCGACTTCAAATTTGGTCCAGATCATCTAGGGACCAAGCTGATCAAAAGTTATACTCTGCATGTATGTAGGTCAAAGAGCGTGGCTGCTAGGGCGTGACAAATTTTGGCGACTCGCCAAAAAAATTTCCAAATGCTCTCACGCCAACAAACTTGATTGCAGCAGCTTCAAACTTGCTGGAAATGATGATGGCTCCGCCCTGAATGTCATGATATAATAATGCCCCACTTTACTAATAGCGTCCCCCGGGTGGTAACAGGAAGAGACCAGTTCGGTTACTTTGTCGTCGGCAGAAGAAATTCGATACACATTCGTATCATATCCAGACATACACAAAACTCATTGGAGCCACGCCCTAAACCCAACAGGAAGCCGGCCATTTTGATTTGAATTTTTGAATTTTAAAAAGAACTCCTCCTATGGTTTTCGACTGATTGACTTCAAATTTGGTACAGATCATCTAGAGACTAAGCTGATCAAAACTTGTGCTCTGCATGGCTGTCGGTCAAAGGGCGTGTCTGCTAGGGCGTGACAAAAATTGGCGACTCGCCAAAAAAATTTCAAAAAGCTCTCACACCAACATACTTGATCGTAGCAGCTTCAAACTTGCTGGAAATGATCATAGCTCCGCCCTGAACGTCACGATATAATAACTTCCCAGTTTACTAATAGCGCCCCTCGGTGGTAACAGGAAGTGACCATTTTTTACTTTAACATGTACTGATGACACATAGTTGAACCCATCAACTTCATTCCACTTCTAAAAAATGCACAACAAGTTGGTGAAGCTACATTATGAATGCTGTGAAGCTACAAGTAATGGCATTTGTGTGGCAATGCGGTGAAGATGGATCCCATGCCATGAAAATACGATTGTGTTTTTGATGTCTTTACTGAACTCGTATTATCATAAAAATTGATACACAGGTTAAGGATGGCAAGCTGTTAAATCTGATAGGGGCCTCGCCCATGGGGGGAGCAAAATGTCTCTGTAGCGCCTCCTTGTGGAAACAGAAAACGCCATAATTTACATTGACATTGGCCGATTTGCTCGAAACTTCACATTTGTGCTGATGGTCTGCCCCTGAATGCACCTGGCCACATTTGGTTATGCTCAGAGCGCCCCCTGGTGGATGAACTATCAACTTTTCATAACTCCTTCCTGCTTTGTCCGATTCGCTCGAAACTTAATCACAGGTTGGTGCCTGTACTTGACCTGTCCACTGGTCGTGAGTGCACACCTGCACCCGTCAGGATCTCACTACTATCCCCAACGTGCACAAGGGTGCGAGGGCCGGTTCAACGCTGCTTGCAGCTTTATTTAGGGCCCGAGCCGGCTGCAAGTCGTCTGCGGAGGGCCCTAGTGAAATCGCACTGTTTTTTATTATTATTTTTATTGTTATTATAATATTATTATTTATTATTTTTCCGACATTTCAAAGGCCAATTTCGCCCCTTTCCCAATTGTGAAAACGCATCTATCTTTCCACATTTGTCCAGCCAAATCTGAAATTCGATATTTTTGTGTGCTCACACATGGTCAACGCAAAATGCCGAAACAGCACCCCCTGAACACTTTTCAAAATTCCCATAGGGAAATTCGGATACTTCGTCATAGGCAGACGAAATTCGGTACACTTATGTATCATACCCAGACATACAAAAAACTCATAGGAGCCACGCCCTAAACCCAACAGGAAGTCGGCCATTTTGATTTGAATTTTTGAATTTTAAAACGAACTCCTCCTAGGGTTTTCGACCGATTTACTTCAAATTTGGTACAGATCATCTAGAGAACAAGCTGATCAAAATTTTGCTCTACATGTCTGTAGGTCAAAGGGCATGGCTGCTAAGGCGTGACAAAATTTGGCGACTCGCCAAAAAAATTTCAAAATGCTCTCACGCCAACATACTTGATCGGAGCAGCTTCAAACTTGCTGAAGATGATGATGGCTCCGCCCTGAATGTCACAATGTAATTATTTCCCACTTTACTAATAGCGCCCCCCCGGTGGTAACAGGAAGTGACCAGTATGGTTACTTTGTCGTAGGCAGATGAAATTCGATAAACATATGTATCATACCCAGACGTACAAAAACTCTCATTGGAGCCACGCCCTAAACCCAACCGGAAGTCGGCCATGTTGATTTGAATTTTTGAATTTTAAAACGAACTCCTCCTAGGGTTTTCGACCGATTGACTTCAAATTTGGTCCAGATCATCTAGAGACAACGTTGATCAAAAGTTGTGCTCTGCATGTCTGTAGGTCAAAGGGCGTGGCTGCTAGGGCGTGACAAAATTTGGCGACTCGACAAAAAAATTTCAAAATGCTCTCATGCCCATATACTTGATCTTAGCAGCTTCAAACTTGCTGGACATGGTGACGTCTCTGCCCTAAACGTCCCCATACCATAACTTTTCACTTTATTAATAGCACCCCACGGTGGTAACAGGAAGTGACCAGTTTTTACTTTGAAAACGAACTCCTCCAAGGGATTTTGCCCGATCGACTTCAAATTTGGTCCAGATCATCTAGAGACCAAGCTGATCAAAAGTTGTGCTCTGCATGTCTGTTGGTCAAAGGGCGTGGCTGCTAGGGCGTGACAAAGTTTGGCGACTCGCCAAAAAAATTTCAAAATGCTCTCACGCCAACATACTTGATGAGAGCAGCTTCAAAGTTGCTGGAAATGATGATGACTCCACCCTGAACGTCACTTTATAATAACTTCCCACTTTACTGATAGCGCCCCCTGGTGGTAACAGGAAGTGACCATTTTTTACTTTAACATGTACTGATGACACAGTTGAACCCATCAACTTCATTCCACTTCTAAAAAATGCAGAACAATTTGGTGAAGCTACATTATGAATGCTGTGAAGCTACGAGTAATGGCGTTTGTGTGGCAACGCGGCGAAGATGGATCCCTTACCATGAAAATACGATTGTGTTTTTGACGTCTTTACTGAACTCGTATCATCATAAAAATTAGGGATGCACCGATAGCACTTTTTTAAAAACCGATACGAGTATGAGTATTTTATTTTGTGTACTTGCCGATACCGAGTACCAATACCGATATTTCTGAAATGTTTTCCAGGAAAATACAATGACAATTTTGGAGTACAGGTTTTATTTTCTTTTTATAACAAGCCTAATAGAGGCCAATATCAAACGATTCACACATGGCTATTTCCAAAAAAAAAGAGTAGGCCTAACTGCTAAAAATCTTTCTGTATTTAGGCCCGACAAAAAGCCTTTGAACTAGCACTGCCATCAAATGAGGTAAAACATTACTGAAGCTTGACAAATGAAAAGTAAACTCGCTGCATAGGCAAGGGAACACACCCAACTTCATAAAAAGTCAGTAGAACTATTAATTGGCACAGATAGTTTCTACGCACATTCATAGGCATTCTCAATCCAACTAAAGTCAATAATGGCTTTCCAAGCAAACAAGGCATCACTTAAATTGTGTGGTATCGCCATATTTCAATTACACAAATGACAAATGAAAAAGATTTAACTTAACCACAACTAAAATGTTTACGACAACCATATGTTACAAATATATTTGTAGTAAAATAAGAAGATTCACAATTCTAAGTCTCTGTGTGTGTGATTGTGGGTGTGTGCTTGTGCGAGCTCGGCTTGCTTGTAAATATTCAATAACTGATCCGGGTGTGCCATCTAGTGAGATAATATTGTAATTGCGTGCATAAATTTGCAGCTCCATGTCCGCTGGCAGAAACATCTGCGCAAAACGCTTAAGATACCCTGCCGAACACCGTTGTTCTTCTTGAACACGCCGCATCCAGATAATCCTTAAATGATGAATTATATACATATTTTACTTTGTAACGTGTAGTGAAGTGGCCAGTGTCAAAGTAACGAAGAAAAAGTATACTTTTTATCTTTTAAATGTAGTAGAGTAGAAGTCCCGGTAAAAAAAAAAAAAAAAAAACTAAAGTAAAGTACAAATCCTCAAAAAAAACTACTTAAGTACTGTAACGAAGTTGCCGACATGTACTTCTTTACTATACACCTCTTGTGTGTACGCGCGTATGCCTGCATGTGATGTGATGACTATAAAGCTCTCTTTCTCGTATTTTTTCTAACTCGCTGTCTCCCCCTAGACATAGAAGTCAGATAGTACAACATACTGTAGCCTATGCGACCGTGAGCAGGCAGTTACCTTGCGTCTTACATTAAGTGGTATCGGTGCGTGGTATCGGCAAATGTGAACGAGTACGAGTACAAGCATATTAACGCGGTATCGGGCAGATACCCGATACTGGTATCGGTATCGGTGCAACACTAATAAAAATTGATACACAGGTCAAGGATGGCAAGCTGTTAAATCTGATAGGGGCCTCGCCCATGGGGGGAGCAAAAATGTCTCCATAGCGCCCCCTTGTGGAAACAGGAAATGCCATATTTTACATTGACATTGGCCAATTTGCTCGAAACATCGCATTTGTGCTGACAGCCTGCCCCTGAATGCACCTGCCCACATTTGGTTACGCTCAGAGCGCCCCCTGGTGGATGAACTATCAACTTTTCATAACTCTTTCCTGCTTTGTACAATTTGCTCGAAACTTAATCACAAGTTGGTGCCTGTACTTGACCTGTCCACTGGTCGTGAGTGTACACCTGCACCCGTCCGGATCTCACCACTAGCCCCAACATGCACAAGGGGGCGAGGGCCTGTTCAACGCTGCTTGCAGCTTTAATTATTATTATTACGGGCCCGAGCACTCACGGTGTGAGGACCGTATTGTAACTGTAGTGATTATTATTATTCTTATTATTACGGGCCCGAGCACTCACTGTGCGAGGACCGAATTGTAACTGTCGTGATTATTATTATTTGGGGCCCGAGCACTCACGGTTCGAGGACCGTATTGTAACTGTAGTGATTATTATTAGGTTCCGAGCCCCTAGGCCTGCAAGGCCTGGGCAAGGACCCTATTGTTCTTCTTGTGCTTTTTCTTTATTATTAGGGTCCGAGCCCCTAGGCCTGCAAGGCCTGGGCAAGGACCCTATTGTTCTTCATGTGTTTTTTCTTTATTATTATTATTATTATTAGGGTCCGAGCCCCTAGGCCTGCAAGGCCTGGGCAAGGACCCTATTGTTCTTCTTGTGTTTTTTCTTTATTATTATTAGGGTCCGAGCCTCCAGGCCTGCAAATAATGAATATTTGCTGAGATATTGACATGTTATGAATATTCATATTTTGAAAAATATAGAGTGACGGACTTCTGAATTCACCATAGGTTGCAGCATATGAAAGTTTTGTCTGTGTTCTGTGGACATGCTTCCAAAATTTCAGCTGCCTAGGATTTACGTGGAAGAACCATTTATTAATTTCTTTTTTATTATTCGTTTTGAGTGTTTATCTTAGTGATGCTACACATTCTGACCACCGGATGGCAGTAAGATCACATGGCTCATCTCCCTTCACTAAGTTCATGAATGGGGGAATATTGCACAATAGACAGCAGTGATAAAATCTGCTTAAGAAACTTTGACCAGGTCGCATGGGTCATAACTCCACTTTACAAAAGAAAAATGTATTCTAGTAAAGGGGTTTGCACTCAACTCAACATCTAACATTTTACTCAGTCTCGCACTGTCCGACGGTTGAGAATGCTCGACGGTGCCGAACACGTCTCGTTTTTCATGATCGGCGTGGCGGGTGGGCGAGGACCCGTCTAACGCTGCTTGCAGCTTTAATTATTATTATTATTATTATTTCTACGCACCTTTGAGCTTAAATTTGACCCCCTAAACATGCTCAAAAACTCAGCAAATTTGGCTCGCACCGCATGTCTGGCGAAAACGTGAACATTATCCCCATCGGTGCCAAAATGGCTCTCTAGCGCCACCCAGAAACATTAAAATGGCACTTAGATGGCCACCACGACCGGTAGGAAAGTCATAGAGACATGGAACCAACACTACATTGTTCATCTCATCAAGACCTAAAAATCAACAATCAACACCTCTGACCTAAATCGAACAGGAAGTTCGCAATTTGCATATAAAAATTGCCATTCCCCCCTAAATTTGGCCTAAATTTGCCCTCGAACAAACGCAAACTCCTTTATGGGCGTTCATCGTATCAGCCCCAAATGCTAATAGATGACAAAGCACACCCTGCCGATAAAAACTACTGTACAACTTTGTCAAAACTCGAACAGTTTGGATTTTATGAGGCGTCAAAGTAGGAGTCCGCAGTCACCATCACTGCTTTTTTTCTATGCGAACGCGATTTCCAGCCTAAATTTCACCCCTTAAACATGATCAGAAACGAAACAAATTTTGCAGTTAATTCTAAGTGGCTTCAAATATTTTTACAGTTTGGAATTTCTCCACCAAAGAGACAAAATGGCTCTCTAGCGCCACCTAAATACACCAAAATGGGGCTTTCGCGATCACCACGGCCTGTCGCAATGTCCTAAAATTCTGAAAAAATTCACACGTCATTCTTGTGAGATGCCCTGAGTTGTCTCTTGTTTTGGTGAAAATAAATTCAAGACTTTCTGAAATAAAAAATTTTATGTACATAATACGCTGTACAGTAATATATACTTTCTTGCTGTGGAAACATCGTTTATCGTATCAAAATGTCCTTCGGTAAACCTTATAATATGCATTTGCAGAAAAAACTTGCAAATAGTGGTACCATTTGAATGAATATTTGCCGAAATATTGACATGTTATGATTTTTCGTATTTTGAAAAATATAGAGTGACGGACTTCTGAATTCACCATAGGTTGCAGCATATGAAAGTTTTGTCTGTGTTCACTGAACAACCTCCCAAAATTTCAACAGTGTAGGATTTACGTGGAAGAACCATTCATTAATTTCTTTATTATTATTCATTTTCAGTGTTTTTCTACGTGGTGCAACACATTCTGACCACCGTGTGGCAGCAGGATCACATGGGTCATCTCCATTCACTAAGTTCATGAATGGGGGAAGATTCCACAATACACAGCATTGATAAAATCTGCAAAAGAAACTTTTACCGGGTCCCATGACTCAAAACTCCCATTTACAAAAGAAAAATCTCTTTCAGTAAAGGGGTTTGCACTCAACTCAAGATAAAACATTTTACTCAGTCTCGCACTATCCAACGAATGAGAATGCTCGACGGCGCCCGGCCGCGTCTCGCCCCCACATCGACTCGCCCCAACATCGATGTGCGCGGGTGCTCTTTGAGCTTAAATTTCACACCCTAAACATGCTCAAAAACTCACCAAATTTGGCACGCACCTCATGTCTGGCGAAAAATTTTATAAAACGTAAACATTATCCCCATAGGTCCAAAAATGGCTCTCTAGCGCCACCCAGAAACATTAAATTGACACTTAGATGCCCACCACGACCACGATATCTCTTACAGTTTTTGAGTTATCTGCCCTTGAACAATACCACCGTACACCAAAACTTGATAAAAATGTGAAATTTGACTGTTTTGACAGTGTAAGGTCCCTTGTATAGTGAAACATTGTTAGTTTATGTGTAATCGAAGAATGTAACGCCATGAAATGTTGGGTCTGGGTCAAAGCGGGGTCTGAGTCAAAGCGGGAGTCTTGAAGACCTAAGTACTGCCGCGGCAGTCCTAGTTACGGGCCCGAGCACTCACGGTGCGAGGACCGTATTGTATCCGTTGTGATTATTATTATTATTATTATTCTTATTATTATTATTATTATTCTCGCACTTTACAGGGCTTTTTGGGGGCTTTAACGTGTTTCAATTCGAACAAAGATATGGCTGAAAAATCAGGCCTGGTGAAAATTCTATGATTTTATTGGTTTCGCCAGTGGGCGGGGCAAAATGGCTGCACAGCGCCCCCTAGAAAAATAAAAAAATTCATGAAAAATCTGTGGTTTGCCCGATTATGCTGAAATTTGGTAGGCATGTAGAGCTTGCCAAGACAAATGGATTTGCCGTTTGGGACGTTTTTGTCCAATGCACAGGAAGACCGCTAGGTGGCATTGAAAATTCAAAAATTAAGGCCATTTTTGCCGATTTCAGGCATCGGAATTTAACGAACTCCTCCTAGGGGTTTTGCCGGATTCTCATGAAAATCACTGTGTTTACTCTTGACCCCTTGAAGATCAAAAGTTATTAAAATCATCTCGCTTGGACTCAAGGTGTGGGCGTGGCAGGGCTGCCATTTTAAGCATTTTGCCATGAAATTTCAAATGCTTATAACTTCAGTGATATTTGTCCGACGTGCACCAAACGTCAGGATTATTATAAGAGTCCCGCCCTGAAACCACTCAAATGGTCATATTCAGCCATACTGACAGCGCCCCCTCCTGGCGACAGGAAATGACAAAAATTGGGCATGTGTCATACTTTTTATGAACTCCTCCTACAGATTTCATCTGAATGTCATGAAAACGGGCGTGGACACTCTTGAGACCTGTGACATGAAAAGTTATTAAAATCTTCTTGTTCGGATTAACCCTGTGGGCGTAATGGGGCGGCCATTATCAGCATCTCGCCGTGAACATTGATTCCCTAATAAATTTAGGTAAACTTTGTTCTTTACATACCAAACTTCACAAGCTGGTCAGTTTCCATAGACAATTACTAATTGTATTGGTTTTGCAAGTGGGCGGGGCCAACTGCCTCACTAGCGCCCTCTAAACTGCAGCCCCAAGGCCTTCCTGCACGTACACTGATGAAAGTTGCTGGACATATGTATCACACCCACGTCTACTAAAAAGTCTCTTGACACCATAGGCTAAAGTCAACAGGAAGTCGGCCATTTTTAATTGAACGGCCATTTTTGGCGATTTGCACGCTATGCATTTTTAACGAACTCCTCCTAGGATTTTTTTTCCGATTCTCATGAAAATCGCTGTGTGTACTCTTGACCCCTTGAAGAGCAAAACTTATTAAATTCATTTCGTTGGGAGTCATGGTTTGGGCGTGGCAGGGCCGCCATTTTAAGCGATTCGCCATGAAAATTCAAATGCTTATGACTTCAGTGTAAATTGTCCGACATGCACCAAACTTTATGCATATCATAAGAGTCCCGTCCTGAAGCCATTCACATGGTCATATTTAGCCATCCTGACAGCGCCCCCTCCTGGTGACAGGAAATTAGCAAAATTGTGCATGTGTCATACTGTTGCGAACTTCTCTTGCAGATTTCATCTGAATGTCACGAAAACGGGTGTGGACACTCTTGAGCCCTGTGACATGAAAACTTATCAAAATCTCTTTTTGTCAATTAACAGTGTGGGTGTGACGGGGTGGACATTTTGAGCATCTTTCCGTGACAGGCGACAGTGACAGGTCTGAAGAACATTTACATGCAATTCCTGCGACAGACCTATGCAACTTTACCACCAGTTGGCGAGCGCAGGGATTGGCGGTGGCTCGTTCTCGGCGGTGCATCAGCGTGCGAGGGCCCGTACAACGCCGCTTGCGGCTTTAATTATTATTTTTCTTTCTTCTTACGCCTCTTTGAGCTTAAATTTCACCCCCTAAACATCTTTAAAAACTCACCAAATTTGGCACGCACCTCATGTCTGGCGAAAAATTTTATAAAATGTCAACTTTAACCCCATAGGTGCCAAAATGGCTCTCTAGCGCCACCCAGAAACATTAAAATGGCACTTAGATGGCCACCACGACCGGCAGGAAAGTCATAGAGAGATGCAACCAAAACTACATTGTTCATCTCATCAAGACCTAAAAATTAACAATCAACACCCCTGACCTAAATCGAACAGGAAGTCTGCAATTTGCATATCAAAATTGCCATTCGCCCCTAAATTTGGCCTAAAATTGCCCTCGAACAAACGCGAACTCCTTTAAGGGCGTTCACCATATCAGCCCCAAATGCTAACAGATGACAAAGCAGACTCTGCTGATGAAAACTACTGGAAAAACTTGGTCATTACTCGAACGGTTTGGATTTTATGAGGCGTCAAAGTAGGAGTCCGCAGTCACCTTCACTGCTTTTTTTCAATGCGTACGCTATTTCCAACCTAAATGTGACCCCTTTAACATGCTCAAAAACTAACCTAATTTTGCAATTATTTCATAGTGGCTTCAAACATTTTAGAAACGTAAACATTCTCCACATAAAAGCCAAAATGGCTCCCTAGCGCCACCTAAATACACTGAAATGGGACTTTTGCAATCGCCACGGCCTGTCGCAATGTAATAAAATTCTGAAAAAATTCAGTCATCATTCCTGTACCATCTTGTGAGATGTCACTAGTTTTGATGAAAATTTATTCAAGACTTCATGAAATAAAAAATTTTATGTACATAATATGCTGTACAGTAATATATTTTTTTTTTGCTGGGGACACACCGTTTATCGTATCAAAATGTCCTTTGGTAGGCTTCATAAGCTCCATTTGCAGAAACGATTTGCCAAGCGGGGTACCATTGGAATGAATATTTGCCGAGATATTGACATGATATGAATTTTCATATTTTGAAAAATATAGAGTGATGGACTTCTGAATTCACCATTGGTTGCAGCGTATGAAAGTTTTGTCTATGTTCAGTGGACATGCTCCCAAAATTTCAGCTGTCTTGGATTTATGTGGAAGAATCATTTATTAATTTGTTGATTATTATTCCTTTTGAGTGATTTTCTTTGTGGTGCTACATTTTCGGACCACCGGGTGGCAGCAGGATCACATGGGTTGTCTCCCTTCCACTAAATACATGAATGGGGAAAGGTTCCACATTACACAGCAGTGATAAAATCTGCAAAAGAAACTTTGCCCAGGTCGCATGGGTCATCACTCCAATTTACAAAAAAAAAAAAATGTATTTCAGTAAAGGGGTTTGCACTCAACTCAAGATATAAGATTTTACTCAGTCTCGCACTGTCCAACAGCGAGAATGCTTGACGGCGCCCGACCACGTCTAGCCCCCGCAGCGACGTGCGCGGGAGGGCGAGGACCCGTCCAACGCTGCTTGCAGCTTTAATTATTATTATTATTAGGGCCCGAGCACCGAATGGTGCGAGGACCCTATTGGAATTGTAATGTTTATTATTATTATTATTATTATTTTTAACCGAAATGAATTGCATTTTTGAGGGCTTTAACATGGTCAAAAACTCATGAACATTGGCAGGCACCTCAGGCCTGGCGAAAATTTTAGTTTTGTGCTGGCAACGTATATGTACCTGCCCCAGTGGCTCTATAGCGCCACCAAATAGCGGCAATTTTGGAACGCACTTGCCCGGATTTTCACGAAATTTGGTGGGGCCATAGAAGTCATAATGAAGGGTTTTGTCAATTTTTTTGAAATTTTTTCTCCTCACAGGAAGTGAGCTGTGAGCCATTTCCTGCATTTTTCCAGATTTTACAAACACATTTTTGAGTGCCTTAGCATACTTGAAAACTCGCTAAACTTTGCAAAGAGGTTGAAAATATGAAGCTGTTCGATTTGATATCCCATTTGGCACTGGATGTAACATGGTGGCTCTATAGCGCCCCCTAATACATAATTGCATTTTTGAGGGCCTCAGCATGCTCAAAAACTCACAAAATTTTGCACACTTATTAAGTTGTTCATGAGATTTATAAATGTAGAGGGTTTACAGATGTTCAAGGCAAAATGGCATTATGGCGCCCCCTAGAAAATTTCAATGAAGCAGCCCTCGCAGCCCGTTGAACATACATGTATGAAATTCAGTGTACATGTGGACTATGTTGAGACCTAAAAAAAAAGTCTGTTGGTGCCATGATCTAAATTCAACAGGAAGTCCGGCATTTTTAATTGAAATTGCAATTTTTTTTACATTTTTTGCCATGATCAGGTGTCGTACTTTAACAAACTCCTCCTAGAGATTTTATCCGATCAACTTGAAATTTGGCTTATGACATCTAAAGACCTTGTTGATGTTAAATTGCGAAGCTTTTTTGGATTCATCGAACAATGTATCCGTGGCGTTGCGGCGAATTTCGATGTTCCGCCATGAAACAGGAAGTTGGTTTTACTCCCACATACTTTGTGAGATTTGCCCGAAACTTTACACACTGGATAATGGTTTCCTTCCAAGTATAATCATATGCTGATATTAGATGAGGAGTGGCCAGGTGGCTCCACAGCGCCCTCTAGCCAAGGCCATTTTTTAAAAAAAAATTCTTGAATGTTCATGAAATTTGATGTGATCATTGCGTTTCTCATGCCGGGTTATAGTGATTTTTTTGAAATTTTTTGGCCAAACAGGAAGTGAGCTATGAACCATTTCCTGCGTTTTTCCAAATTTTACGAACACACGCTTGAAGGCCTTAGAATACTCGAAAACTTGCAAATCATTGCAAAAATTATAATTGTCTAATCGTCTTCAATTTGATACATCAATTAGCACTAAATGTGGCATAATGGCTCTATAGCGCCCCCAATTAGATTTTTAAAAGAATTACCATTTTGGGGGTCTAAACATGCTCTAAAACTCACAAAATTTTGTACACATATAATGCCAATCATGCATATAACTATGATAAACAGCTTACAGATAGGTGTGGCAAAATGGCATTATAGCACCCCCTAGAAAATTTCAAAAAAGCAGCCCTCCTAGCCCAGTAAACCTACATGTACGAAATTCGGTGGACATGTGATTTATGCTGAGACCTAAAAAAAAGTCTCTTGGTGCCATGACCTAGACTCAACAGGAATCCGCAATTTTTAATTGAAATTTCTACTTTTTAAAATTTTTCGTCATTAACAGGCGTCGTAATTTAACGAACTCCTCCTACAGATTTTTTGCGATCAACTTAAAATTTGGCAAGTGACCTCTTAAAACCTTTCCAATGTTAAATTGCGAAGGTTTCTTGGATATATCGAATGATGTAACTGGCGTCGCAGCGAATTTCGATGTTTCGCCATGAAACAAGAAGTTGATTTTACTCACACATACTTCGTGAGATTTGCCCGAAACTTTTCACGCTTGATAACAGTCTCCTTCCAAGTATAAATATATGCTGATATTAGATTGGGTGTGGCCAGGTGGCTCCACAGCGCCCTCTAGCCACAGCCATGTTAAAGGGGACCTATTTTCCTATTTTTCCAAGTGTATATTTTGGTCTTTGACTCCCCTAGAGTACTCCTGATCGCGCGAAGTAAAAAAAGGGTATTTATTTCGCTCATACTGCCATCCTCAAAAAACTGCATTTGTAGTACATTGAAGTCTCTGCCTGAAACGCCTCACTTGGGTGGCTCTTCCGCTATGGCCCCCACTCCCCGTGTGCCCACTTTCTTCTGACTGGCCAGCTCTGTGGAGGGCGGAGTAGGGCGGGACAAGGCTGCAGAACGCAGTTTCCGGGTCTCAGAGTGAAACATGAGACGCGTCTGCCATCTGAGCTAAGGAATCAGCGGCGAAATTCTGCAATCAAACGCAGTACATGTGTATAGATCTAATGAAATTAACTTGTTCTAATAAACGCAACGGCCAAAGTGGAGGACGCAGTGCGAAAGTCTGGCAGCTCAAGCACGAATTTGCTATCGGCTACAGTTTGCTACGGCAACAGTTGGTGAGTACCGCGGTTTTTCAACTCCTAGCTAGGATGCAGGGAAAGCTAGAATCCACCCCTTACAGACACATTTGTAGAACGGGTCGACATGCCCAAGTGTAGACCGGAGACCGTAGAAATCCGGTGGGTCTGAGTTTAAAGGGAAACATGGACAGTGAGGAGCAGCTAAAAGTGGACCAACAGCTTATGGACTGCTTTGGTGTGTATTAGGACCTGCTGGTTTGTGTGCATAGCTGTGGTGTGTTGTTAGCATGGAGAAACGAACAGCTTCTGCGTTGGTATATGACAGAGGGGCGAAAGCTCCAGGCTAAACGGCCTTGTCGGAAATGCCCTTGGTAATGGTTTACTAATTGCTTCGGAATGACCAGCCTTTCCTCGGGGAAAATGGGCGCATTATGTATAGCGTGTGAGAGCTAGACAGAGCTCCGGTTATGTAATGAACAAAATACAGGTTTTACAGACCGTAAGTTCCGTCTGCGTGAACCGTTGCTTACGTGGAGCTAGCGAATCGATCACTTTTACATGAAGCAATTTAATATTCAGTCGCCGATTTAATATTCAATCGACAGCAATGCAGAGAAATCGTTTGTTTTACCCGGACAAGTTATAGCCAGTGCGCTTCCCTATTGCTTTCACCGGTAGCTTCAGAGACGCTTGCCCAGACATTGGAGATGCATCAGGCTGACCCCGGTCATGGATAAGTAAAGCGATCGTTTCACAAGCACCCAAAAACGCACGCCAAGCTCTGCAAAACCTACATCTGGTCTAACTGCAGCCCAACTCGGCAGACACATACAGCACCTCTCCGGTTAGCTTCAACTGCAGTGGCTTCAGGCAACGTTATGATGAAACTGCCACATTGACGCTTACCGAAGTAACACAAGCATACCGATCAGAATTACTGCATATAAGTTAACCAGGAGCATTTTTAATTAGCAGAGCACGAGCATTGACTTTGAGTGTAGGCTAATCTGTCCCGCGAAAAATTCGTTTCGCGTCCGATGTGAAAGCCGCTTTATGGATAACATTAGTACGCGACAGCTAGAGAGAGCTCGGTTATGTTATGAACATAATACAGGTTTTACAAGTTGCTTATGTGGAGCTAGCTAATCGATCGCTTCTAGAGGAAAGAATTTCCTATTTAATCTCTGCCTTTTTCGGCTTTTTATTAGCCACATCAATTTCTAAAGGGGGATGAAATTATGTCAAGGTAGTGCAGAGAAATCATTTGTAAACCGGTAGAGCTTCTGCGTTTCGCATTGCTTTCTCGGTAGCACCAGAGAGCTTGCTCAGACATTTGCGAAGCATCCGGCTGATCCCGGTCATGGATGAGTGAAGCGATCACTAACTGCAGTGGCTTCAATCGGGCAACGTTATGATGAAACTGCCACATTGATGCTTACCAAAGTAACACAAGCATACCGATCATAATTGCTGCATATAACTTAACCAGGAGCATTTTTAATAAGCAGAGCACGAGAACTAACATGCAGTAGTTGATAAGCGGTCATGACTGAATGTAATCTGTCGCGCGAAAAATTCGTTTCGCGTCCGGTGTGAAAGCTGCTTAGCGCGCCGCATAACGCCTGTATTCGCGTCTTTGCATTGACTTTGAATGTAGCTAATATGTCGCGCGAAAAATTCTTTTCGTGTCCGATGTGAAAGCAGCTTTATGGATAGTACGCGACAGCTAGAGAGAGCTCGGTTATGTTATGAACATAATACAGGTTTTGCAGACCGCAAGTTCCGTTAGCATGGACAGGTTGCTTATATGGAGCAAGCGAATCGAGCACTTCTACAGGAAAGAATTACCTATTTAATCTCCGCCTTTTTATTAGCCTCAACAATTTCTGAAGGGGGATGAAATTATGTCAAGGTAGTGCAGAGAAATCATTTGTAAACCGGCAGAGCTTCTGCGTTTCGCATTGCTTTCACTGTAGCACCAGAGAGCTTGCTCAGACATTTGTGAAGCATCCTGCTGATCCCGGTCATGGATAAGTGAAGCGATCACTAACTGTAGTGGCTACAGTCGGGCAACTTTATGATGAAACTGCCACATTGATGCTTACCGAAGTAACACAAGCATACCGATCAGAATTACTGCATATAAGTTAACCAGGAGCATTTTTAATTAGCATGGCATGCAAACAAACATGCAGTAGCTGGTAACCGAGTGGTCATAACCACAGAGACAAACCCTTGCAATACAGGTTTTACAGACGGCAAGTTCCGTTACCGTCGACAGTTGTACCAAGCATCCAAATTACAAACAAGTATAAAAAGTTAGCTTCAAATGAGGTTTATGTTCACACACCTTCTGTAGAATTTCCCCTGATATCACTCTTGCATATTTAGGACGCAAACATTAGCAACAGTAACTTGGCTACGTTAGCTGCTGCGCTACAGCCACAATCAACTGGCTATCACTTCAGGTTGGCTTATGCAGTAAAAGCAACTTACAGCTTCTGTGTCTGTGAGTCACGGACAGTCGACCGATACAGGCTTTATCTTCAGATATATTACAAAGCCTGCGTTTGAGGCCAGTTGTTAGTGCTAACTATCGCTAGCGGTCCTGCTAGCCACCCGTAACACGTTAGCTTCACTTACATTATTTGCTGTTATATTGTTACTTACAGCTTGTGGCTCCGAGCACTTGATCGATGCAACTGCTTCAGGTTTGAGAAGCAGCTGAAACGCTTATCCTGTGTCGAATTATCCTTTATTGACAAAGCTGTCTTTGGTGAAATGCTGAGCACAATCAGCTAACGTTCCCTTTGGCCGTTGCTGTTTGCTGCCAGCAAACAAAAAAGCTACCCACTGATTTCTGGTGGCATCGTCTTTTGAAAGAAAAACAGTCATTTTTCTTTGCATCCAAAAGTAAACGGACAAGCAGCTTTGGGAGAGATACCGACAAAATTGCACCTCAAATGATCTGCGGTTCTTCTTTTGTATTTCCAAAAGTGCAGACGCTACTAAGGCGTAGTATGATCTGCCGTTGTTAGTGCCTGCTAGAATAGTTTCCGGTGTGGGCAGGTCCAGCGCAGTGGTTGGCTCTGGCTAGGTCTGAACTAATTGGACGGCACAACCTGACGTCAGGTTTTGCCCAGATCTCGCGAAGATCTCGGGAGGAGCTGTTCAGAGAGGAAATCACGCTCACGAAATCACGTTCTTGGATTACGGCAAAACCCCTTTATCTTATGTTTAGAAATTTTTCAGAGGTTGAGCATGGACAACCAACATCATAATATTACTAATATGTATTAAAAGAAGGATCAGCATAATAGGTCCCCTTTAAGATAAAAGTGCTTGAATGTTCATGAAATTTGATGTGATCATAGAATTTCTCATGCAAGGATACGGTCATTGATTAGAAATTTTTTGGCTAAACAGGAAGTGAGCTATGAGCCATTTCCTGCATTTTTTCCAAATTTTACGAACACACGTTTAAAGGCCTTTGGATATTCCAAAACTTGCAAAACGTTGCACAAATTGTCAGTGTCTTATGATCTTTGACTTGATATCCCAATTGGCATTTAATATGGCACAATGCCTCTGTAGCGCCCCCTTAACATTTTTTAAAAGAATTGCCCTTTTGAGTGTCTCAACATGCTTGAAAATTTACAAAAATCAAAACACTCATGGAGCCCGGTATTACGATTACTATGGAATAGGTTTTGCATACAGGCATGTCAAAATGGTATCATAACGCCCTCCAGAAAATTTCAACAAAACAGTTCTCATAGGTCAGTTCACCTACATGAACAAAATTTGGTGGAGCCATGAAATGTGCCAAGACTTTTAAAAAAAATATATAGTGCCATGACCCGAACCCAACAGGAAGTGCATTATTTTGAATTAAAATTTCAACTTTTTTTCATGAAGAGCCGTCACACTTTAACGTGCACCACCTATTGATTTGAGGAGTGGTGTTTGCCCTCCACTTAGGAAAACACATTGTACACAGTCTAGAAGTGTCCAATGGCTGTGAATAGACACCTGCACCCATCAACATCTCGCCACCACCCCAACGTGCACGAGGGGTGCGAGGGCCCTTTCAACGCTGCTTGCAGCTTTAATTATTATTATTATTATTATTATTAGGGCTTGGGCACCGACCGGTGCCAGGGCCCGGAACGGGTCCTGGCACCGAAGGTGCGAGGAACCTATTGTTTTTGATGGGATTTTTCTTCTTCTTCTTCTTCTTCTTCTTCTTATTATTATTATTGTTATTATTTTTATTCTGCTGCGAGAACGCGTTTTTGAGGGCTTTGCCATGCACGAAAACTCACAAAAATTTGCAGAGACGTCAGTCGTGGAGAAAATTACAAAGTATTGTTATTTTTGTGCTTGGACATGCCCCGGTGGCTCTATAGCGCCACCAAACACGCGGCCATTTTGGAACGCAATTGCTCGGATTCTCATGAAATTCGATATGGCCATAGTAGTCATTATGAAGTTTTTTGTCAATTTTTTTGAAATTTTTTTGCCTAACAGGAAGTGAGATATGAGCCATTTCCTGCATTTTTTCAGAATTTACGAAGACATTTTTGAGGGTCTTAGCATACTCGAAAACTCGCCAAACTTTGCTGAGAGGTTGAAAATATCAAGCTTTTCGATTTGAAATCCCAATTGTTGGGTTTGACAAGGTGGCTCAATAGCGCCCCCTAATACATAATTGCATTTTTGAGGGCCTCAGCATGCTCGAAAACTCACAAAATTTTGCAGACAAATTAAGCCCGGCGAATGCTATACTTTTATATAGAATGTACAGATGGGCGTGGCAAAATGGCATTATAGCGCCCCCGAGAAATTTCAATGAAGCAGCCCTCGCAGCCTGTTTAACCTACATGTACGAAATTCGGTGTTCATGTGGATTATGCCGAGACTTAAAAAAAAGTCTCTTGGTGCCATCACCTAGACTCAACAGGAAGTCCGCCACTTTTAATTGAAATTGCAACTTTTTTTGATTTTTTTCCATTAACAGGCGTCGTACTTTAACGAAATCATCCTAGACATTTTATCCAATCAACTTCAAATTTGGCATGTGACATCTAAAGACTTTGCCGATGTTAAATTGCGAAGCTTTTTTGGATTCATCGAACGATGTATCCGTAGCGTCGCAGCGAATTTCGATGTTCCGCCATGAAACAGGAAGTTGGTTTTACTCCCACATATTTTGTAAGATTTGCCTGAAACTTTAGAAGCTAGATAACAGTCTCCTCCCAAGTATAATTATATGCTAATATTAGATCAGGAATGGCCAGGTGGCTCCATAGCGCCCTCTAGCCATGGCCATTTTAAGATAAAAGTGCTTTAATGTTCATGAAATTTGGTGTGATCGTTGAATTCGTCATGCAGGGTTATGGTAATTTTTTTGAACTTTTTTGGCCAAACAGGAAGTGAGCTATAAGCCATTTCCTGCGTTTTTCCAAATTTTATGAACACACGTTTAAAGGCCTTTGGATATTCCAGAACTTGCAAAAGGTTGCACAAATTTTAAGTGTCTCATGGTCTTTGTTTTACTACCCCAATTGGCAATTAATGTGGCACAATGGCTCTATAGTGCCCCCTAATTATTTTCTCAAAAGAATTGCCCTTTTGAGGGTCTCAATATGCTTGAAAACTTACACTCAGGAAAACACATTGTACACAGTCTAGCAGTGTCCAATGGCTGTGAATGCAAACCTGCACCCGTCAACATATCGCCACCGTCCCCAACGTGCACGAGGGGTGCGAGGTCCCTTTCAACACTGCTTGCAGCTTTAATTATTATTATTACGGGCCCAAGCACTCACGGTGCGAGGACCGTATTGTAACTGTAGTGATTATTAAGGGCCCGAGCACTCACGGTGCGAGGACTGTATTGTAACTGAAGTGATTATTATTATTCTTATTCTTATTCTTATTATTCTTTTTCTTCCACTTTACAGGGCTTTTTGGGGGCTTTAACGTGTTTCAATTCAAATAAAAATGTGGCTGAAAAATCTGGTGAAAATTCTTTGATTTTATTGGTTTCGCCAATGGGCGGGGCAAAATGGCTCCACAGCGCCCCCTAGAAAAATTTAAAAATTTATGAAAAATCTGTGGTTTGCCTGATTAAGCTAAAATTTGGTAGGCATGTAGAGCTTGCCAAGACAAACGGATTTGCCATATGGGACGTTTTTGTCCGATGCACAGGATGCCCGCTAGGTGGCGTTGAAAATACAAAATAAGGCAATTTTTGCCGATTTCAGGCATCGGAATTTAACGAACTCCTCCTAGGGATTTTGCGGGATTCTCATGAAAATCGCTGTGTGAACTCATGACTCCTTAAAGATCAAAAGTTATTAAAATCATCTCTGTTGGAGTCACAGTGTGGGTGTGGCAGGGCCGCCATTTTAAGCGATTCGCCATGAAAATTCAAATGCTTATAACTTCAGTGTACTTTGTCCGACATGCACCAAACTTTATGTTTATCATAACAGTTCTGCCCTGAAGCCATTTACATGGTCATATCCTGCCATACTGACAGCGCCCCCTCCTGGCAACAGGAAATGACTCAAATTGGGCATGTGTCATACTTTTGCGAACTTCTCCTACAGTTTTCATCTGAATGTCACAAAAACGGGTGTGGACACTCTTGAGACCTGTGACATGAAAAGTTATTAAAATCCTCTCGTTGGGATTTACACTGTGGGCGTGACGGGGCGGCCACTTTGAGCATCTTGCCGTGAACAACGATTCCCTAATAAATTTAGGTAAACATTGTTCATTACGCATGATCAGTTTCCATAGAAATTTCCTAATTTTATTGGTTTCGCAAGTCGGCGGGGCCAACTGGCTCGCTAGCGCCCCCTAAACTGCAGCCCCAAGGCCCCCTTCCACGTCCACTGATGAAAATTGGTGGACATATGTATCACACCAACATCTACAAAAAAGTCTCTTGACACCATAGGCTAAAGTCAACAGGAAGTCGGCCATTTTCAATTGAACAGCTATTTTTGGCGATTTGCACGTTGCGTACTTTAACGAACTCCTAAGGATTATGTCTGATTCTCATGAAAATCGCAGTGTGTATTCCTGACCCCTTGACGATCAAAAGTTATTAAATTCATTCCGGTGGGCATCACGGTGTGGGCGTGGCAGGGCCGCCATTTTAAGCGATTCACCATGAAAATTCAAATGCTGATAACTTCAGTGAACTTTGTCCGACATGCACCAAACTTTATGTCTATCATAAGAGTTCTGCCCTGAAGCCATTCACATGGTCATATTTAGCCATACTCACAGTGCCCCCTCCTGGCGACAGAAAATGACCAAAATTGTGCATGTGTCATACTTTTGTTAACTTCTCCTACAGATTTCATCTGAATGTCATGAAAATGTCATGTACTTTGTCCGACATACACCAAACTTTATGCCTATCATAAAAGTTCTGCTCTGAAGCCATTCACATGGTCATATCCTGCCATACTGACAGCGCCCCCTCCTGGCGACAGGAAAAGCCCAAAATTGGGCATGTGTCATACTTTTGCGAACTCCTCATACAGATTTCAGCTGAATGTCACAAAACGGTTGTGGACACTCTTGAGACCAGTGACATGAAAAGTTATTAAAATCTTTTGTTGTCAATAAATGGTGTTGGCGTGAGGGGGCAGCCGTTTTGACCATCATATCGTGACAGGTGACAGTGATCGGTCAGTAGAACATCGACATGCAATTCCTCCAACAGACTCGAGCAGCGTAACCTCCATTCGGCGAGCGTGGGGGTCAGCGGTTGCTTGTTCTCGGCGGTGCATCAGTGTGCGAGGGCCCGTACAATGCCGCTTGCGGCTTTAATTACGGGCCCGAGCACTCACGGTGCCAGGACCGTATTGTATCTGTAGTGACTATTATTATTATTATTACGGGCCCGAGCACTCACGGTGCGAGGACCGTATTGTATCTGGAGTGATTATTATAATTAATGGCCCGAGCACTCATGGTGCGAGGACCGTATTGTATCTGTAGTGATTATTATTATTTTTATTATTATTCTTATTATTATTATTATTATTATTCTTCCACTTTACAGGGCTTTTTGGGGGCTTTAACGTGTTTCAATTCGAACAAAAATGTGGCTGAAAAATCAGGCCTGGTGAAAATTCTATGATTTTATTGGTTTTAGCCAGTGGGCGGGACAAAATGGCTCCTGGCGCCCCCTAGAAAAATTTAAAAATTCATGAAAAATCTGTGGTTTGCCCGATTATGCTGAAATTTGGTAGGCATGTAGAGCTTGCCAAGACAAACGGATTTCCCTTTTGGGACGTTTTTGTCCAATGCACAGGAAGACCGCTAGGTGGCGTTGAAAATTCAAAAATTAGGCCATTTTTGCCGATTTCAGGCATCGGAATTTAACGAACTCCTCCTAGGGGTTTTGCCGGAAATCTCATGAAAATGACTGTGTTTACTCTTGACCCCTTGAAGATCAAAAGTTATTAAAATCATCTCGGTTGGAGTCAAGGTGTGGGCGTGGCAGGGCCGCCATTTTAAGCGTTTTGCCATGAAATTTCAAATGCTTATAACTTCAGTGATATTTGTCCGACGTCCACCAAACGTCAGGAGAATTATAAGAGTCCCGCCCTGAAACCACTCAAATGGTCATATTCAGCCATACTGACAGCGCCCCCTCCTGGCGACAAGAAATGACAAAAGTTGGGCATGTGTCATACTTTTGCGAACTCCTCCTACAGATTTCATCTGAATGTCATGAAAACGGGTGTGGACACTCTTGAGAGCTGTGACATGAAAAGTTATTAAAATCTTCTTGTTCGGATTAACCCTGTGGGCGTGATGGGGCAGCCATTTTGAGCATCTCGCCGTGAACATTGATTCCCTAATAAATTTAGGTAAACTTTGTTCTTTACATACCAAACTTCACAAGCTGGTCAGTTTCCACAGACAATTACAAATTGTATCGGTTTCGCATGTGGGCAGGGCCAACAGCCTCGCTAGCGCCCCCTAAACTGCAGCCCCAAGGCACACCTCCATGTACACTGATGAAAATTGGTGGGCATGTGTAGCAATCCCACATCTACAAAAAAGTCTCTTGACACCATAGGCTAAAGTCAACAGGAAGTCGGCCATTTTGTATTGAACAGCCATTTTTGGCGATTTGCATGTTGCGTTCGTTTGCGAACTCCTCCAAGGGATTTTTTCGGATTTTCATGAAAACCGCTGTGTGTAGTCTTGACCCCTTGAAGAGCAAAAGTTATTAAATTCATTTCGGTGGGAGTCATGGTGTGGGCGTGGCAGGGCCGCTATTTTAACCGATTCGCCATGAAAATTCAAATGCTTATGACTTCAGTGTACATTGTCCGACATGCACCAAACGTTATGCATATCATAAGAGTCCCGCCCTGAAGCCATTCACATGGTCATATTTGGCCATACTGACAGCGCCCCCTCCTGGCGACAGGAAATTACCAAAATTGTGCATGTGTCATACTTTTGCAAACTTCTCCAGCAGATTCCATCTGAATGTCATGAAAAAGGGTGTGGACACTCTTGAGCCCTGTGACATGAAAACTTATCAAAATCTCTTGTTGTCAATTAACGGTGTGGGTGTGACGGGGAGGCAATTTTGAGCATCTTTTCGTGACAGGCAACAGTGACAGGTCTGAAGAACATTTACAAGCAATTCCTGCGACAGACCCAAGCAACGTTACCTCCAGTCGGCGAGCGCAGGGATTGGCGGTCGCTCGTTCTCGGTCGTGCATCGGTGTGCGAGGGCCCGTACAACGCCGCTTGCGGCTTTAATTATTATTATTCTTATTATTCTTATTATTATTACGGGCCCGAGCACTCACGGTGCGAGGACCGTTTTGTATCTGTAGTGATTATTATTATTCTTATTATTATTATTATTATTATTATTCTTTTTCTACAAGTTTAGAGGGCTTTTTGGGGGCTTTAACGTGTTTCAATTCGAACAAAAATTTGGCTGAAAAATCAGGCCCGGCGAAAAATTATAGATTTTCTAGGTTTCCCAACTAAGCAGGGGAAAAATGGCTCCACAGTGCCCTCTAGAAAAATTAAAAAATTCATGAAAAATCTGTGGTTTGCCCAATTAAGCTGAACTTTGGTAGGCATGTAGATCTTGCCAAGACAAACGGATTTGCCATATGGGACGTTTTTGTCCAATGCACAGGATGCCCGCTAGGTGGCGTTGAAAATACAAAAAAAAGGCCATTTTTGGCAATTTCAGGCATCGGAATTTAACGAACTCCTCCTTGGGGTTGTGCCGGATTCTCATAAAAATCACTGTGTTTACTCTTGACCCCTTGACGATCAAAATTTATTAAATTCATTTTGGTGGGAGTCACGGTGTGGGCGTGGCAGGGCCGCCATTTTAAGCAATTCACCATGAAAATTCAAATACTTATAACTTCAGTGTACATTGTCCCACATGCACCAAACTTCATGCGTATCATAAGAGTCTTGCCCTGAAGCGATAAACGTGGTCATGTTTAGCCATACTGACAGCGCCCCCTCCTGGCGACAGGAAATTACCATAATTGGGCATGTGTCATACTTTTGCGAACTTCTCCTACACATTTCATCTGAATGTCATGAAAAAATTTACGGACACTCATGAGCACTGTGACATGAAAATTTATTAAAATCTCTTGTTGTTAATTAACGGTGCGGGCGTGAAAGGGCGGCCATTTTGAGCTTCTTTTCGTGACAGGTGAAAGTGATGGGTCTGATAAAAATCTACATGCAATTCCTCCGACAGACTCGAGCAGCATGACGTCCACTCACTGAGCGCAAGGGTCAGCAGTCGCTCGTTCACGGCGGTGCATCGGTGTGCGAGGGCCCGTACAACGCCGCTTGCGGCTTTAATTATTACGGGCCCGAGCACTCACGGTGCGAGGACCGTATTGTATCTGTAGTGATTATTATTATTCTTATTATTATTATTATTATTATTATTATTCTTTTTCTACAAGTTTAGAGGGCTTTTTGGGGGCTTAAACGTGTTTCAATTCGAACAAAAATTTGGCTGAAAAATCAGGCCCGGCGAAAAATTATAGATTTTCTAGGTTTCCCAACTAAGCAGGGGAAAAATGGCTCCACAGCGCCCTCTAGAAAAATTTAAAAATTCATGAAAAATCTGTGGTTTGCCCGATTAAGCTGAAATTTGGTAGGCATGTAGAGCTTGCCAAGACAAACGGATTTGCTATTTGGGACGTTTTTGTCCAATGCACAGGATGCCCGCTAAGTGGCGTTGAAAATACAAAAAAAAGGCCATTTTTGGCGATTTCAGGCATCGGAATTTAACGAACTCCTCCTAGGGGTTGAGCCGGATTCTCATGAAAATCACTGTGTTTACTCTTGACCCCTTGAAGATCAAAATTTATTAAAATCATCTCGGTTGGAGTCACGGTGTGGGCGTGGCAGGGCCGCCATTTTAAGCGTTTTGCCATGAAATTTCAAATGCTTATAACTTCAGTGATATTTGTCCGACCTGCACCAAACGTCAGGCGTATTATAAGAGTCCCGCCCTGAAACCAGTCAAATGGTCATATTCAGCCATACTGACAGCGCCCGCTCCTTGCGACAGGAAATGTCAAAAATTGGGCATGTGTCATATTTTTGCGAACTCCTCCTACAGATTTCATCTGAATGTCACTAAAACGGACGTGGACACTCTTGAGAGTGGTGACATGAAAAGTTATTAAAATCTTCTTGTTCGGATTAACCCTGTGGGCGTGATGAGGCGGCCATTTTGAGCATCTCGCCGTGAACATTGATTCCCTAATAAATTTAGGTAAACTTTGTTCTTTACATAGCAAACTTCACATGCTGGTCAGTTTCCATAAACAGTTACTAATTGTATTGGTTCTGCAAGTGGGCGGGGCCAACTGCCTCGCTAGCGCCCTCAAAACTGCTGCCCCAAGGCCTTCTTCCACGTACACTGATGAAAGTTGCTGGACATATGTATCACACCCACGTCTATAAAAAAGTCTCTTGACACCATAGGCTAAAGTCAACAGGAAGTCGGCCATTTTTCATTGAACGGCCATTTTTGGCGATTTGCACGTTGCGTACTTTAACGAACTCCTCCTAGGGATTATGAATGATTCTCATGAAAATTGCTATGTGTACTCTTGACCCCTTGAAGATCAAAAGGTATTAAATTCATTTCGGTGGGAGTCACGGTGTGGGCGTGGCAGGGCCACCATTTTAAGCAATTCACCATGAAAATTCAAATACTTATAACTTCAGTGTACATTGTCCCACATGCACCAAACTTCATGCGTATCATAAGAGTCTTGCCCTGAAGCGATAAACGTGGTCATGTTTAGCCATACTGACAGCGCCCCCTCCTGGCGACAGGAAATTACCATAATTGGGCATGTGTCATACTTTTGCGAACTTCTCCTACACATTTCATCTGAATGTCATGAAAAAATTTACGGACACTCTTGAGCACTGTGACATGAAAAGTTATTAAAATCTCTTGTTGTTAATTAACGGTGTGGGCGTGAAAGGGCGGCCATTTTGAGCATCTTTTCGTGACAGGTGAAAGTGATGGGTCTGATAAAAATCTACATGCAATTCCTCCGACAGACTCGAGCAGCATGACGTCCACTCACTGAGTGCAAGGGTCAGCGGTCGCTTGTTCACGGCGGTGCATCGGTGTGCGAGGGCCCGTACAACGCCGCTTGCGGCTTTAATTCTTATTATTATTATTCTTTTTCTCCAAGTTTAGAGGGCTTTTTGGGGGCTTTACCGTGTTTCAATTCGAACAAAAATTTGGCTGAAAAATCAGGCCCGGCGAAAAATTATAGATTTTCTAGGTTTCCCAACTAAGCAGGGCAAAATGGCTCCACAGCGCCCCCTAGAAAAATTCAAAAATTCATGAAAAATCTGTGGTTTGCCCGATTAAGCTGAAATTTGGTAGGCATGTAGAGCTTGCCAAGACAAACGGATTTGCCTTTTGGGACGTTTTTGTCCAATGCACAGGATGCCCGCTAGGTGGCGTTGAAAATACAAAAAAAGGCAATTTTTGGCGATTCCAGGCATCGGAATTTAACGAACTCCTCGTAGGGGTTTTGCCGGATTCTCATGGAAATCACTGTGTTTACTCTTGACCACTTGAAGATCAAAAGTTATTAAAATCATCTCGGTTGGAGTCACAGTGTGGGCGTGGCAGGGCCGCCATTTTAAGCGTTTTGCCATGAAATTTCAAATGCTTATAACTTCAGTGATATTTGTCCGACCTGCACCAAACGTCAGGCGTATTATAAGAGTCCTGCCCTGAAACCAGTCAAATGGTCATATTCAGCCATACTGACAGCGCCCCCACCTGGCTACAGGAAATGACAAAAATTGGGCATGTTTCATACTTTTGCGAACTCCTCCTACAGATTTCAACTGAATGTCACTAAAACGGGCGTGGACACTCTTGAGAACTGTACCATGAAAAGTTATCAAAATCTTCTTGTTCGGATTCACCCTGTGGGCGTGATGGGGCGGCCATTTTGACCATCTCGCCGTGAACATTGATTCCCTAATAAATTTAGGTAAACTTTGTTCTTAACATAACAAACTTCACAAGCTGGTCAGTTTCCATAGACAATTACTAATTGTATTGGTTTTGCAAGGGGGCCTGGCCAATTGCCTCGCTAGCGCCCTCTAAACTGCAGCCCCAAGGCCTTCTTCCATGTACACTGATGAAAGTTGCTGGACATATGTATCACACCCACGTCTACAAAAAAGTCTCTGACACCATTGGCTAAAGTCAACAGGAAGTCGGCCATTTTCAATTGAACGGCCATTTTTGGCGATTTGCACATTGCGTACTTTAACGAACTCCTCCTAGGGATTTTGTCTGATTCTCATGAAAATTGCTGTGTGTACTCTTGACCCCTTGAAGATCAAAAGTTATTAAATTCATTTCGGTGGGAGTCACGATGTGGGCGTGGCAGGGCCGCCATTTTAAGCAATTCACAATGAAAATTCAAATATTTATAATTTCAGTGTACATTGTCCAACATTCACCAAACTTTATGTGTTTGATAAGAGTCTTGCCCTGAAGCAAATCAAATTGTTCTATTCAGCCATACTGACAGCGCCCCCTCCTGGCAACAGGAAATGCCCAAAATTGGGCATGTGTCATACTTTTGCAAACTTCTCCTACAGATTTCATCTGAATTAAACGGAAACGGGCGTTGACACTCCAGAGAACCGTGACATCAAAATTTATGAAAATCTTATTGTTTAGAGTAACCCTGCGGGCGTGACAGGGCGGCCATTTTGAGCATCTCAGAGTGAAAAACAATTCTCTAATAAATTTAGTAAAACCTTGTTCATTACACAACAAACTTCATAAACTGGTGAGTTTCCATAGCAATTTATGAACTGTATCTGTTTCGCAAGTGGGCAGGGCCAACTGCCTCGCTAGCGCCCCCTAAACTGCAGCCCCAAGGCACTCTTCCACGTACACTGATGAAAATTGGTGGGCATATTTAGCACACCCACATCTACAAAAAAGTCCCCTGACACCATAAGCTAAAGTCAACAGGAAGTCGGCCATTTTTCATTGAACAGCCTTTTTTGGCGATTTGCATGTTGCGTTCTTGAGCGAACTCCTTCTAGGGATTTTTTCGGATTTTCATGAAAACCGCTGTGTGTAGTCTTGCCCCCTTGAAGAGCAAAAGTTATTAAATTCATTTCAGTGGGAGTCATGGTGTGGGCGTGGCAGAGCCGCCATTTTAAGCGATTCGCCATGAAAATTCAAATGCTTATGACTTCAGTGTACATTGTCCGACATGCACCAACTTTATGCATATCATAAGCGTCCCTCCCTGAAGCCATTGACATGGTCATATTTAGCCATACTGACAGCGCCTCCTCCTGGTGACAGGAAATTTCCAAAATTGTGCATGTGTCATTCTTTTGCGAACTTCTCCTGCAGATTTCATCTGAATGTCTCGAAAAAGGGTGAGGACACTCGTGAGCCCTGTGACATGAAAACTTATCAAAATCTCTTGTTGTAAATTAACGGTGTGGGTGTGACGGGGCGGCCATTTTGAGCATCTTTCCGTGACAGGCGACAGTGACAGGTCTGAAGAACATTTACATGCAATTCCTGCGACCCACCTAAGCAAAGTTACCTACAGTCGGCGAGCGCAGGTTTTGGCGGTCGCTCGTTCTCGGTGGTGCATCGGTGTGCGAGGGCCCGTACAACGCCGCTTGCCGCTTTAATTATTATTACGGGCCCGAGCACTCACGGTGCGAGGACCGTATTGTATCTGTTGTGATTATTATCATTCTTATTATTATTATTATTATTCTTCCACTTTACAGGGCTTTTTGGGGGCTTTAACGTGGTTCAATTCGAACAAAAATGTGGCTGAAAAATCAGGCCTGGTGAAAATTCTATGGTTTTCTAGGTTTCGCCAGTGGGCGGGGCAAAATGGCTCCACAGCGCCCCCTAGAAAAATTTAAAAATTCATGAAAAATCTGTGGTTTGCCCGATTATGTTGAAATTTGGTAGGCATGTAGAGCTTGCCAAGACAAACGGATTTGCCTGTTAGGACGTTTTTGTCCAATGTACCGGATGCCCGCTAGGTGGCGTTGAAAATACAAAATAAGGCAATTTTTGCCGATTTTAGGCATCGGAATTTAACGAACTCCTCCTAGGGGTTTGGCCGGATTCTCATGAAAATCACTGTGTGTACTCTTGACCCCTTGAAAATCAAAAGTTATTAAAATCATCTCGGTTGGAGTCACGGTGTGGGCGTGGCAGGGCCGCCATTTTAAGCGTTTTGCCATGAAATTTCAAATGCTTATAACTTCAGTGATATTTGTCCAACCTGCACCAAACGTCAGGCGTATTATAAGAGTCCCGCCCTGAAACCACTCAAATTGTCATATTCAGCCATACTGACAGCGCCCCCTCCTGGCGACAGGAAATGACAAAAATTGGGCATGTGTCATACTTTGGCGGATTCCTCCTACAGATTTCATCTGAATGTCATTAAAACGGGCGTGGACACTTTTGAGACCTGTACCATGAAAAGTTATTAAAATCTTCTTGTTCGGATTAACCCTGTGGGCGTGATGGGGCGGCCATTTTGAGCATCTCGCCGTGAACATTGATTCCCTAATAAATTTAGGTAAACTTTGTTCTTTACATACCAAACTTCACATGCTGGTCAGTTTCCAAAGACAATTACGAATTGTATTGGTTTTGCAAGTGGGTGGGGCCAACTGCCTCGCTAGCGCCCTCTAAACTGCAGCCGCAAGGCGTTCTTCCACGTACACTGATGAAAGTTGCTGGACATATGTAACACACCCACGTCTACAAAAAAGTCTCTTGACACCATAGGCTAAAGTCAACAGGAAGTCGGCCATTTTTAATTGAAGGGCCATTTTTGGCGATTTGCACGTTGCGTACTTTAACGAACTCTTCCTAGGGATTTTGTCTGATTCTCATGAAAATCGATGTTTGTACTCTTGACCCCTTGAAGACCCAAAGTTATAAAATTCATTTTGGTGGGAGTCACGATGTGGGCGTGGCAGGGCCGCCATTTTAAGCAATTCACAATGAAAATTCAAATGCTCATAACTTCAGTGTACAATGTCCCACATGCACCAAACATTATATGTATGATAAGAGTCTTGCCCTGAAGCAAATAAAATTGTCCTATTCAGCCATACTGACAGCGCCACCTCCTGGCGACAGGAAATGGCCAAAATTGGCCATATGTCATACTTTTGCGAATTCCTCCTACAGATTTCATCTGAATGTCATGAAAAAGGCTGTGGACACTCTTGAGCCCTGCGACATGAAAACTTATCAAAATCACTTGTTTTCAATTAACGGTGTGTGTGTGACGGGGCGGCCATTTTGAGCATCTTGTCGTGACAGGCGACAGTGACAGGTCTGAAGAACATTTACATGAATTTCCTGCGACAGACCCAAGCAACGTTACCTCCAGTCGGCGAGCGCAGGGATTGCTGTGGCTCGTTCTCGGCGATGCATCGGTGTGCGAGGGCCCATACAACGCCGCTTGCGGCTTTAATTATTATTATTCTTCCACTTTACAGGGCTTTTTGGGGGCTTTAATGTGTTTCAATTCGAACAAAAATGTGGCTGAAAAATCAGGCCTGGTGAAAATTCTATGATTTTATTGGTTTCGCCAGTGGGCGCGGTAAAATGGCTCCACAGCGTCCCCCTAGAAAAATTAAAAAATTCATGAAAAATCTGTGGTTTGCCCGATTATGCTGAAATTTGGTAGGCATGTAGAGCTTGCCAAGACAACCGGATTTGCCATTTGGGACGTTTTTGTCCAATGCACAGGAAGACCGCTTAGTGGCGTTGAAAAGTCAAAAATTAGGCCATTTTTTCCGATTCCAGGCATCGGAATTTAACGAACTCCTCCTAGGGGTTTTGCCGGATTCTCATGAAAATCACTGTGTTTACTCTTGACCCCTTGAAGATCAAAATTTATTAAAATCATCTCGGTTGGAGTCAAGGTGTGGGCGTGGCAGGGCCGCCATTTTAAGCGTTTTGCCATGAAATTTCAAATGCTTATAACTTCAGTGATATTTGTCCGACGTGCACCAAACATCAGTAGTATTATAAGAGTCCCGCCCTGAAACCAGTCAAATGGTCATATTCAGCCATACTGACAGCGCCCCCTCCTGGCGACAGGAAATGACAAAAATTGGGCATGTGTCATACTTTTGCAAACTCCTCCAACAGATTTCATCTGAATGTCATGAAAACGGGCGTGGACACTCTTGAGACCTGTGACATGAAAATTTATTAAAATCTTCTTGTTCGGATTAACCCTGTGGGCGTAATGGGGCGGCCATTTTCAGCATCTCGCCGTGAACATTGATTCCCTAATAAATTTAGGTAAACTTTGTTCTTCACATAACAAACTTCACAAGCTGGTCAGTTTCCATAGACAATTACTATTTGTATTGGTTTTGCAAGTGGGCGGGGCCAACTGCGTCGCTAGCGCCCTCTAAACTGCAGCCCCAAGGCCTTCCTGCACCTACACTGATGAAAGTTGCTGGACATATGTATCACACCCACATCTACAAAAAAGTCACTGACACCATAGGCTAAAATCAACAGGAAGTCAGCCATTTTTAATTGAACGGCCATTTTTGGCGATTTGCACGTTGCGTACTTTAACGAACTCCTCCTAGGGATTTCGTCCGATTCTCATGAAAATCGCTGGGTGTACTCTTGACCCCTTGAAGAGCAAAAGTTATTAAATTCATTTTGGTGGGACTCATGTTGTGGGTGTGGCAGGGCCGCCATTTTAAGTGATTCGCCATGAAAATTCAAATGCTTATGGCTTCAGTGTAAATTGTCCAACATGCACCAAACTTTATGCATATCATAAGAGTCCCGCCCTGAAGCCATTCACATGGTCATATTTCGCCATACTGACAGCGCCCCCTCCTGGTGACAGGAAATTAGCAAAATTGTGCGTGTGTCATACTTTTGCGAACTTCTCCTGCACATTTCATCTGAATGTCACGAAAACGGGTTTGGACACTTTTGAGCCCTGTGACATGAAAACTTATCAAAATCTCTTGTTGTCAATTAACAGTGTGGGTGTGACGGGGTGGACATTTTGAGAATCTTTCCGTGACAGGCGAAAGTGACAGGTCTGAAGAACATTTACATGCAATTCCTGCGACAGACCTATGCAAGTTTACCTCCAGTTGCCGAGCGCAGGGATTGGCGGTGGCTCGTGCTCGGCGGTGCATCGGTGTGCGAGGGCCCGTACAACGCCGCTTGCGGCTTTAATTATTCTTATTTTTCTTCCACTTTACAGGGCTTTTTGGGGGCTTTAACGTGTTTCAATTCGAACAAAAATGTGGCTGAAAAATCAGGCCTGGTGAAAATTCTATGATTTTATTGGTTTCGCCAGTGGGTGGGGCAAATTGGCTCCACAGCGCCCCCTAGAAAAATTAAAAAATTCATGAAAAATCTGTGGTTTGCCCGATTATGCTGAAATATGGTAGGCATGTAGAGCTTGCCAAGAAAAATGGATTTGCTATTTGGGACTTTTTTGTCCAATGCACAGGAAGACCGCTAGGTGGCGTTGAAAATTCAAAAATTAGGCCATTTTTGCCGATTTCAAGCATCGGAATTTAACGAACTCCTCCAAGGGGTTTTGCCGGAGACTCATGAAAATCACTGTGTTCACTCTTGACCCCTTGAAGATCAAAAGTTATTAAAATCATCTCGGTTGGAGTCAAGGTGTGGGCGTGGTAGGGCCGCCATTTTAAGCGTAATGCCATGAAATTTCAAATGCTTATAACTTCAGTGATATTTGTCCGACGTGCACCAAACGTCAGCTGTATTATAAGAGTCCCGCCCTGAAACCACTCAAATGGTCATATTCAGCCATACTGACAGCGCCCCCTCCTGGCTACAGGAAATGACAAAAATTGGGCATGTGTCATACTTTTGCGAACTCCTCCTACAGATTTCATCTGAATGTCATGAAAACGGGCGTGGACACTCTTGAGACCTCTACCATGAAAAGTTATTAAAATCTTCTTGTTCGGATTAACCCTGTGGGCGTGAAAGGGCGGCCATTTTGAGCATATTGTCGTGACAGACGAAAGTGATAGGTCTGAAGAAAATCTACATGCAATTCCTCTGACAGACTAGAGCAGCAATACTTTGACTCGCCGAGCGCAGGGGTCAGCAGTCGCTCGTTCTTGGCAGTGCATCGGTGTGCGAGGGCCCGTACAACGCCGCTTGCGGCTTTAATTCTTATTATTATTATTCTTCCACTTTACAGGGCTTTTTGGGGGCTTTAACGTGTTTCAATTCGAACACAAATGTGGCTGAAAAATCAGGCCTGGTGAATATTCTATGATTTTATTGGTTTCGCCAGTGGACGGAGCAAAATGGCTCCACAGCGCCCCCTAGAAAAATTTAAAAATTCATGAAAAATCTGTGGTTTGTCCGATTATGTTGAAATTTGGTAGGCGTGGAGAGCTTGCCAAGACAAACAGATTTGCCTTTTGGGACGTTTTTGTCCAATGCACAGGATGCCCGCGAGGTGGCGTTGAAAATACAAAATTAGGCAATTTTTGCCAATTTCAGGCATCGGAATTTAACGAACTCCTCCTAGGGGTTTTTTCCGGATTCTCACGACAATCACTGTGTTTACTCTTGACCCCTTGAAGATCAAAAGTTACTAAAATCAACTCGGTGGGAGTGACGGTGTGGGCGTGGCAGGGCCGCCATTTTAAGCGTTTTGCCATGAAATTTCAAATGCTTATAACTTCAGTGATATTTGTCCGACCTGCACCAAACGTCAGGCTTGTTATAAGAGTCCCGCCCTGAAACCACTCAAATGGTCATATTCAGCCATACTGACAGCGCCCCCTCCTGGCGACAGGAAATGACAAAAATTGGGCATGTGTCATACTTTTGCAAACTACTACTACAGATTTCATCTGAATGTCACTAAAACGGGCGTGGAAACTCTTGAGACCGGTACCATGAAAAGTTATTAAAATCTTCTTGTTAGGAAGAACCCTGTGGCCGTGATGGGGCGGCCATTTTGAGCATCTCGCCGTGAACATTGATTCCCTAATAAATTGAGGTAAACTTTGTTCTTTACATACCAAACTTCACAAGCTGGTCAGTTACCAAAGACAATTACGAATTGTATTGGTTTTGCAAGTGGGCGGGGCCAACTGCCTCACTAGCGCCCTCTAAACTGCAGCCCTAAGGCCTTCTTCCATGTACACTCATGAAAGTTGCTGGACATATGTATCACACCCACGTCTACAAAAAATCTCTTGACACCATAGGCTGAAGTCAACAGGAAGTCGGCCATTTTTAATTGAACGGCCATTTTTGGCCATTTGCACGTTGCGTACTTTAACGAACACCTCCTAGGGATTTTGTTTGATTCTCATGAAAATCGCTGTGTGTACTCTTGACCCCTAGCAGATCAAAGGTTATTAAAATCATTTCGGTGGGAGTCAGGAAGTGGGCGTGGCAGGGCCGCCATTTTAAGCAATTCACAATGAAAATTCAAATGCTTATAACTTCCGTGTACATTGTGCCACATGCACCAAACTTTCTGTGTATGATAAGAGTCTTGCCCTGAAGCAAATCCAATTGTCCTATTCAGCCATACTCACAGCGCCCCCTCTTTGCGACAGGAAATGGCCAAAATTCGGCATGTGTCATACTTTTGCGAACTCCTCCTACAGATTTCATCTGCATTAAACGAAAACGGGCGTGGACACTCCCGAGAATCGTGACATCAAATGTTATTAAAATCTTATTGTTTGGATTAACCCTGCGTGCGTGACAGGGTGGCCATTTTGAGCATCTCAGTGTGAGCAACAATTCCCTAATAAATTTAGTCAAACCTTGTTCATTACATACCAAACTTCACATACTGGTCAGATTAAATAGTAATTTATGAACTGTATAGGTTTCTCAAGTGGGCAGGGTTAACTGCCTCGCTAGCGCCCCCTAAACTGTAGCCCCAAGGCACTCTTCCACGTACACTGATGAAAATTTGTGGGCATATGTAACACAACGACATCTACAAAAAAGTCTCTTGACACCAGAGGCTAAAGTCAACAGGAAGTCGGCCATTTTGAATTGAACAGCCATTTTTGGCGATTTGCACGTTGCGTTCTTTTGCGAACTCCTCCTAGGGATTTTTTCGGATTTTCATGAAAACCGCTGTGTGTAGTCTTTACCCCTTGAAGAGCAAAAGTTATTAAATTCATTTCGTTGGGAGTAATGGTGTGGGCGTGGCAGGGCCGCCATTTTAAGCGATTCGCCATGAAATTTCAAATGCTTATGATTTCAGTGTACATTGTCCGACCTGCACCAAACTTTATGCATATCATAAGAGTCCCGCCCTGAAGCCATTCACATGGTCATATTTAGCCATACTGACAGCGCCCCCTCCTGGCGACAGGAAATTACCAAAATTGTGCATGTGTCATACTTTTGCAAACTTCTCCTGCAGATTTCATTTGAATGTCACGAAAAAGGGTGTGGACACTCTTGAGCCCTGTGACATGAAAACTTATCAAAATCTCTTGTTGTCAATTAACGGTGTGGGTGTGACAGGGCGGCCATTTTGAGCATCTTTCCGTGACAGGCGACAGTGACAGGTCTGAAGAACATTTACATGCAATTCCTGCGACAGACCCAAGCAAAGTTACCTCCAGTCGGCGAGCCCAGGGATTTGCGGTCGCTCGTTCTCGGCGGTGCATCGGTGTCAGGGCCCGTATAACGCCCGCTTCTGCGGCTTTAATTATTATTATTATTCTTCCACTTTACAGGGCTTTTTGGGGGATTTAACGTGTTTCAATTCGAACAAAAATGTGGCTGAAAAATCAGACCTGGTGAAAATTCTATGATTTTATTGGTTTCGCCAGTGGGCTCCACAGCGCCCCCTAGAAAAATTTAAAAATTCATGAAAAATCAGTGGTTTGCCCGATTATGCTGAAATTTGGTAGGCATATAGAGCTTGCCAAGACAAACGGATTTGCCATTTGGGACTTTTTTGTCCAATGCAAAGGATGCCTGCTGGGTGGCGTTGAAAATACAAAATAAGGCAATTTTTGCTGATTTCAGGCATCGGAATTTAACGAACTCCTCCTAGGGGTTTTGCCGGATTCTCATGAAAATCACTGTGTTTACTCTTGACCCCTTGAAGATCAAAAGTTATTAAAATCATCTCAGTTGCAGTGACAGTGTGGGCGTGGCAGGGCCGCCATTTTAAGCGTTTTGCCATGAAATTTCAAATGCTTATAACTTCAGTGATATTTCTCCGACCTGCACCAAACGTCAGGCGCATTATAAGAGTCCCGCCCTGAAACCACTCAAATGGTCATATTCAGCCATGCTGACAGCGCCCCCTCCTGGCGACAGGAAATGACAAAAATTGGGCATGTGTCATACTTTTGCGAACTCCTCCTACAGATTTCATCTGAATTAAACGAAAACGGGCCTGGACACTCGTGAGAACCGTGTCATCAAAAGTTATTAAAATCTTATTGTTTGGATTAACCCTGCGGGCGTGACAGGGCGGCCATTTTGAGCATCTCAGTGTGAGCAACAATTCCCTAATAAATTTAGTAAAACCTTGTTCATTACACAACAAACTTTACATACTGGTCAGTTACCATAGTAATTTATGAACTGTATCGGTTTCGCAAGTGGGCAGGGCCAACTTCCTCGCAAGCGCCCCCTAAACTGCAGCCCCAAGGCACTCTTCCACATACAATGATGAAAATTGGTGGGCATATGTAGCACACCCACATCTACAAAAAAGTCTTTTGACACCATAGGCTAAAGTCAACAGGAAGTCGGCCATTTTGAATTGAACAGCCATTTTTGGCGATTTGCATGTTGCGTTCTTTTGCGAACTCCTCCTAGGGATTTTTTTGGATTTTCATGAAAACTGCTGTGTTTAGTCTTGACCCCTTGAAGAGCAAAAGTTATTAAATTCATTTCGGTGGGAGTCATGGTGTGGGCGTGGCAGGGCCGCCATTTTAAGCGATTCGCCATGAAAATTCAAATGCTTGTGACTTCAGTGCGTATTATCCGACATGCACCAAACTTTATGCATATCATAAGAGTCTCGCCCTGAAGCCATTCACATGGTCATATTTAGCCATACTGACAGCGCCCCCTCCTGGCGACAGGAAAATACCAAAATTGTGCATGTGTCATTCTTTTGCGAACTTCTCCTGCAGATATCATCTGAATGTCAAGAAAAAGGGTGTGGACACTTTTGAGCCCTGTGACTTGAAAACTTAGCAAAATCTCTTGTTGTCAATTAACGGTGTGGGTGTGACGGGGTGGCCATTTTGAGCATCTTTCCGTGACAGGCCACAGTGACAGGTCTTGGCTGTGCTGTGCTTGGCTGTGCTTGGCTGTGCTGTAGCGCTGTTCGTTGGTGTTCATTTTGCTTGAGCTGAGACAGAGGAAGACGTGCGGGATCGAATCTGAAGTTTTACTCTTGTTTAAACGGAGTTATCTGAAACTAATTTGTGTGTTCAGGCTCAAACAGTATTAGAGATTAGACAATTTGCTCCCGAGGTATAACCTTTGTCGCATTAGGGGCAGGGAGAATCTTCCTCCATCATCTTTTTTTTCCCCTTTTTCCCCCTTTAACAACTCGGTGAGCAAACAGGCAAATTAAGTCGCTAATCTGGTCAAACAAAGGCGACGGGGTTTTTTGTTTTTTTTTTTTGAGGGGTTTCAGTCTCCGGGGAGCAAAGTAAGGTAAAAAGTAAAATAAATTTAAACGCTAAATTTAAAGAATAAACTAAACGCCAAGTAATTGTCTAACTTAGTGAATTGCGTGATATACAAAGTAAGTCAGAGTTGTTTTCAAGGACTGAGGTACACTGTCGCCTGCTTTTTTCTGTAGCTGATTTAGCTAACGAACTATTGTAAGCTCTCAACGCCAGGAATATATCAAATTACCGGGATATCTAACTATCTGGCTTGGTTTCATACTTGGTCGCTTGCCTTTCATACAGTCTTCTAGCCAATAAATATTGACGTTCACCGGGTTTTTAGTCCCTTCGTTCTCTATCCTGACCGCATTACCGCATAAACGCATTTCCAAGCTTGAATATTAACGCGAACCGGGGTTTTTGTCTTTTTCGCATTTTATTATCATCGAAGGGCTCTTCTGATTAAACACATTGCAAATTACGTTATCTTTGTATTTTCCTCCGGTTGCGGTGCCTTGATCAGCTGATGAAAGTTTAACTGCTTGTTTGAGTGCTCAGCGACAGCTTGTTGGGGAGATACCGTGTATAGTTCGCTCACGAAGTAAACGACTTGTTTATTCGGTCCGTTTTATTTAAAGGAACCGAGGCTTAACTCTTATCTCGGTTACTCTTGGTTGTATTTGTGGCTGGCTAGCTAGATAGTTACTGTTTGCTTTTTGGCTGGGGATCTGAGATTTAGTATTTAGTCAATAGGACAGCAGTCACTTTAGTCGTCGTTCGGTTACCCTTGAATTTAAACGGAAAGCTTTTGCGGAGTGCTCCGCCTCCTCCCTCCTCCAGTTTCTCCTGGGCGTAGTATAGCCAGTCTTTTATCTGGGTTCTCAGCTAAGCCCTGTGAGACTTTTTGGGTTCGTATATTAATAGTACCGGTCTAGATAAATTCAAGTTGGCTTATTAGGAGTGCTTATTATCGATAGAGTTTCTCAATTTGGTATTTCATTTCTGTTCACTAAAACTAAGCCCCTGTTAAAAGAGGCTTATTATCCATTCACATAGCTTCCCCACGGTTTCTATTGTGACTGCTGCTTAGGGCTTCTCAGGTTAATAAATAAATAAATTGTGGTTCCTGAGCTTCTGTCTCGGCATTAGTAATTTTCTTTGTTATCTAGGGTGAGCGAGGTCATTAGGTAGGGGGTTCAAAATGTGGCCAAAACTATGTGACGGTTGCAGGATGATCGCACTTTTGGAAAGAGATTTCCAGGGTGGGTTTGTCTGTCACCGGTGCCAGCTAATTGAGCATCTGGAGAGCAAGATCCTTGTTCTTCAAGGCCAGTTGGCGGCACGACATAGTTCGCAATCAGTAGAGTTCCTAGAGGAACTAAGTAGTATGTCGTTTAGAGAAATGGTCTGTACGCCAAAGCAGGGTGGTGTGGGGACCCCAGAGCAGGCAGGGAGAGAAAGTTGGGTGACGGTAGGACGTCAGCGCAGGAAAGGGCGTGCACACCGTACAGCGACAGCTCCTCCAGTGGTTGAGGTGTCCAACCGATTCCGGCCCTTGCAGGAACTCGAATTGGCCCCTGACCCTGAGAGTGAGGGGACTGATGAGCAGCAGGGCACCCTGTTGGCCTCTACCCCTCAGAAAAGAGAGTTATTGATAGTGGGGGACTCAATACTTAGAGGAATAGACAGTTTAGTCTGTTCGCGCGACAAGGAGTCTCGTACGGTGTGTTGCCTGCCTGGTGCCCAGGTAGGAGACCTCCTGAGCGGCGGACAAGCTCCTGGCCAGAGCGGGGAGGGATCCAGTTGTCATGGTCCATGTTGGGACTAATGACATAGGTAAGGGTAGGTTTGAGGTTCTGCAAAGCAAATTTGTTGAATTAGCTGAAAAGCTTAGGAGCAGATCCTCCACGGTAGTGTTCTCCGGGATTCTACCGGTACCACGTGCAAGCAGAGGGAAACAGAATTTTATCTGGAGGTTTAACACGTGGCTACGAACCTGGTGTAGGAAAGAGGGGTATAGGTTTATGGGGCACTGGAACTACTTCTGGGACAGGGGTGACCTGTTCAAGCCGGATGGGCTACACCTGAACCGGAGGGGTACCTTTGCACTGGGTCAGCGTATGTTGAGGGTAGCAGAGAGTTATTTAAACTAGGGACTTGGGGGGCAGGGAGGTTAGGGAGTGTTACACAGAGGGAAACGCAGACTGCCCTGATGGAAGCTGACAGCGTTACATGCACTATTGATGATATATTTTTAAAGCAAAAAAGCATGGTGAGGGGCTTTGAGCAGCAGGCGCATGGGAAATCGAAGGGAAGAGCGTTCATGATAACCTGAAATGTTTTTTATCTAAATGCAAGAAGCATTAAAAATAAATTTCAAGAACTTGAGGCCGTTATGATTAGTGAAGGCTATGACATAGTTGGGATTACAGAGACATGGCTTAGTGAAGAGGATGGAGATGAATATAATGTAGAAGGTTATAAGCTCTTTAGGAAGGATAGATGTAATAGGCGAGGAGGGGGGTGTAGCACTCTATGTGAACTAAAAACATAAATGTGCAGGAAATTCCTGAAATTGAATATTCCGTGCCTTGTGAAGATATCTGGGTCAGGCTCACTGGCAAACACGAGACTGGTTTAAACATAGGTGTATGCTATCGACCACCAGCTTTGGACAGTACAGTCAATTAAATGCTCCTTAAGAGGATTACATAAGCTTGTAGAGGAGGAGGGACTATTATTATGGGAGACTTAAATTATCCTGGTATTGATTGGGAAATGGTGAAAGGACAGGGTAGGGGGAGGAAGAATTTCTAGATGTCATAAATGATAATTTTTGGTGCAGTATGTTAATAAACCTACAAGAGAGAAGGCAATTTTAGATTTGCTGCTCTGTAATGACCCAGATAGAATTAGCAATGTTGAGGTACGGGAGCCACTTGGGACAAGTGATCACTCTACTATTAATTTTGAGGTTTCATGGGAAGTTAAAAAGGTGTATTCAAAAACAAAAATTTTCAATTGTAGGAGAGCAAACTTTGACAGGATGCGGTCATATCTAAGTGAAACAAAATGGGAGACACTCCTGGACTGTGAGTCTGTAAATGAGATGTGGGAAAGATTTAAGGGGGTTTTACTTGATTCACAATGTAAATTCATTCCAAAGGTGTCCAAAAGTAAGCTGAAAAAGCAGAATCCTCAGTGGATGACAGCAGCTATTCGTAGGAGTTTGAGGGAAAAGAGGAATCTTTATAAGATGTACATAGAGGATAACAATGAGATTACTAAGGCCGAATTCTGTAAAATGCGGGCTGTGGTCAAAAAAGAGCTGAGGAATGCTAGAAGACTGTATGAAAGGCAAATTGCAGAGGGGCAAAAACTAACCCTAAGCGCTTCTTTTCAGTACTGTAGCAGAAAAAAGGAAAGTCAAAGAGCAGGTTAAGTGCATAAAGAATAAAAATGGATCGCTGCTATATGATAATAAGGATATTGCGGATACCTTAAACGGTTACTTTGTTGAAAATTTTACCTTAGAGCGGGTCTTTATTCGGCCAGAGGGCTTGTCCAATGCTCAAGATTATTTAGCGGAAATTGAGGTTAGGGATAACGTCGATTAGACAAGTTGCATCAACTAAAGGCAGATAAGGCGGGCGGGTCCTGATGGCTTATATCCTAGAGTGCTCAGGGAAGTTAGTGAGATCATCTTTAAGCCGCTATCTGCCATCTTTAGACGGTCTTTAGAAACTGGAGAAATACCAAATGATTGGAAACAGGGCAATATAATACCAATATATAAAAAAGGGGACCGTACTGAGCCAGGTAATTACAGGCCAGTCAGTTTAACTTGCATTTGCGTGCAAAATATTGGAATCTATCATAAAAGATGAGCTGGACTTATTTCTTGAACGTAACAATATCTTGAGGGATAGCCAACATGGTTTTCGTAAAGGAAGGTCATGCCTGACAAACCTTCTGGAATTTTTTGAAGAGGTCTCCAAGACTTATGACCAGAGCAGGGCTTATGACATCATATATTTGGTTTTTCAGAAAGCATTTGACACAGTACCGCATAAGAGACTAATTTTTAAAATGAGCTCCATTGGAGTTACAGGTGGTATTCTGAAGTGGATTCATAACTGGTTGCAGGACAGAACACAAAGAGTGGTGGTCAGTGGTATATCATCTGAGCTAGGTAGGGTGGGGAGTGGCGTCCCCCGGGGATCGGTGTTGGGACCCCTGCTGTTCCTCATCTACATTAATGACCTTGATAGGAATATTGAGAGCAGATTAGTGAAATTTGCAGATGATACTAAATTGGGGGGCTTGGCAAATAGTTTAGAGTCCACTAAAGTGATTCAGGATGATTTGGATAGAATTCAGAATTGGGCAGAAATGTGGCAAATGAAATTTAATGTAGCGAAATGTAAAGTAGTACATGTAGGTAATAAAAACATTAGACGGGATTACTTCATGGGAGGTTTTAAACTGGAATGTGCTCCACAAGAGAAAGATCTGGGAGTGATTGTTGACCAAACCCTCACAGGCTCTAGCCATTGTGCCGTAGCTGTTAAAAAAGCCAATCGGATGCTGGGACACATTGCCAAAAGTATTGAGTTCAAATCCAAGGAGGTGATGCTTCTTTTGTACAACACATTTGTCAGACCACATCTAGAGTATTGTGTACAGTTCTGGGGACCATACTTTAAGAAAGACATAGAGGCTTTAGAGAAAGTTCAGAGAAGAGCCACGAAGCTAATTCCGGGTATTAAAGATGAAAGCTATGAGAAAAGGCTGAGGATCCTTAATCTCTTTAGTCTTAGGAAAAGGAGACTAAGGGGTGATTTGATTGAGGTCTTTAAATATGTTAAAGGGATTAACAAAGTGAATTATGTAGGATTCCTTCAACCAAGTGTTGTTAGCAGAACTCGGGGTCACAAATGGAAGCTGACTAAAGGTAAGTTTACTGATATTCGGAAATATTTCTTCACCCAAAGAGTAATTTCGGTGTGGAACAGCTTGCCTGACCATATTGTTGAGGCAGAGACCTTGGGAGTTTTCAAGAGCAGACTTGACTTAAAGCTAGATACCATTGAGTCATTGAGTATCTGAAGTGATATATTCACGATAGTACAAGGAAACTGGCGAGCCTAGTTGGGCTGAACGGCCTGTTCTCGCCATTCATGTTATGTTATGTTATGTTATGTTATGTCTGAAGAACGTTTACATGCAATTCCTGTGACAGACCCAAGCAACGTTACCTCCAGTCGGCTTGCGCAGGGATTGGCAGTCGCTCGTTCTCAACGGTGCATCGGCGTGCGAGGGCCCGTACAACGCCGCTTGCGGCTTTAATTACGGGCCCGAGCACTCACGGTGCGAGGACCGTATTGTATCTGTAGTGATTATTATATTATTATTATTATCATTCTTATTATTATTATTATTATTATTACGGGCCCGAGCACTCACGGTGCGAGGACCGTATTGTATCTGTTGTGATTATTATTATTATTCTAATTATTACGGGCCCGAGCACTCACGGTGCGAGGACCGTATTGTATCTGTAGTGATTATTATTATTATTATTATTATTATTCTTATTATTATTATTCTTCCATTTTACAGGGCTTTTTGGGGGCTTTAACGTGTTTCAATTCGAACAAAAATGTCGCTGAAAAATCAGGGCTGGTGAAAATTCTATGATTTTATAGGTTTCGCCAGTGAGCGGGGCAAAATGGCTCCACAGTGCCCCCTAGAAAAATTTAAAAATTCATGAAAAATCTGTGGTTTGCCCGATTGTGCTGAAATTTGGTTGGCATGTAGAGCTTGCCAAGACAAACGGATTTACCTTTTGGGACGTTTTTGTCCAATGCACAGGATACCCGCTAGGTGGCGTTGAAAATACAAAATAAGGCAATTTTTGCCGATTTCAGGCATCGGAATTTAACGAACTCCTCCTAGGGGTTTTGCCGGATTCTCACGAAAATCACTCTGTTTACTCTTGACCCCTTGAAGATCAAAAGTTATTAAAATCAGCTCGGTCGCAGTGACGGTGTGGGCGTGGCAGGGCCGCCATTTTAAGCGTTTTGCCATGAAATTTCAAATGCTTATAACTTCAGTGATATTTGTCCGACCTGCACCAAACGTCAGGCGTATTATAAGAGTCCTGCCCTGAAACCACTCAAATGGTCATATTCAGCCATACTGACAGCGCCCCCTCCTGGCAACAGGAAATAACAAAAATTGGGCATGTGTCATACTTTTGCGAACTCCTCCTACAGATTTCATCTGAATGTCACTAAAACGGGCGTGGACACTCTTGAGAACAGTACCATGAAAAGTTACTAAAATCTTCTTGTTCGGAATAACCCTGTGGCCGTGATGGGGCGGCCATTTTGAGCATCTCGCCGTGAACATTGATTCCCTAATAAATTGAGGTAAACTTTGTTCTTTACGTACCAAACTTCACAACCTGGTCAGTTTCCATAGACAATTACGAATTGTATTGGTTTTCCAAGTGGGCAGGGCCAACTGCCTCGCTAGCGCCCTCTAAACTGCAGCCCCAAGGCCTTCTTCCACATACACTGATGAAAGTTGCTGGACATATGTATCAGAACCACCTCAACAAAAAAGTCTCTTGACACCATAGGCTAAAGTCAACAGGAAGTCGACCATTTTTTATTGAACGGCCATTTTTGGCGATTTGCACGTTGCGTACTTTAACGAACTCCTCCTAGGGATTTTGTCTGATTCTCATGAAAATCGCAGTGTTAACTCTTGACCCCTTGAAGATCAAAAGTTATTAAATTCATTTCGGTAGGAGTCATGGTGTGGGCGTGGCAGGGCCGCCATTTTAAGCGATTCGCCAAGAAAATTCAAATGCTTATGACTTCAGTGTTCATCGTCCGACATGCACCAAACTTAATGCATATCATAAGAGTCCCGCCCTGAAGCCATTCACATGGTCATATTTAGCCATACTGACAGTGCCCGCTCCTGGCGACAGGAAATTACCAAAATTGTGCATGTGTCATACTTTTGCAAACTTCTCCCGCAGATTTCATCTGAAAGTCACTAAAAGGGGCGTGGACACTCTTGAGACCTGTACCATGAAAAGTTATTAAAATCTTCTTGTTCGGATCAAACCTGTGGCCGTGATGGGGCAGCCATTTTGAGCATCTCGCCGTGAACATTGATTCCCTAATAAATTGAGGTAAACTTTGTTCTTTACGTATCAAACTTCACCAGCTGGTCAGTTTCCATAGACAATTACTAATTGTATCGGTTTTTCAAGTGGGCGGGGCCAATTGCCTCGTTTGCGCCCTCTAAACTGCAGCCCCAAGGCCTTCTTCCACGTACACAGATGAAAGTTGCTGGACTTATGTATCACAGCCACCTCTACAAAAAAGTCTCTTGACACCATAGTCTAAAGTCAACAGGAAGTCGGCCATTTTTAAATGAACGGCCATTTTTGGTGATTTGCACGTTGCGTATTTGAACAAACTCCTCCCAGAAATTTTGTCTGACACTCATGAAAATCGCTCTGTGTACTCTTGACCCGTTGAAGATCAAAAGTTATTAAATTCATCCTGGTGGGAGTCACGGTGTGGGCGTGGCAGGGCCGCCATTTTAAACAATTCACAATGAAAATTCAAATGCTTACAACTTCAGTGGACATTGTCCAACCTGCACCAAACTTCAGACGTATCATAAGAGTCTAGCCCTGAGGCCATAAACATGGTCATATTTAGCCATACTGACAGCGCCCCCACCTGGCGACAAGAAATTACCAAAATTTGGCATGTGTCATACTTTTGCCAACTTCTCCTTCACATTTCATCTGAATATCATAAAAAAAGGTATGGACACTCTTGAGCCCTGTGACATGAAAATGTAGTGAAATCTCTTTTTGTTAATTTACGGTGTGGGCGTGAAAGGGCGGCCATTTTGCGCATCTTGTCGTGACAGGTGAAAGTGAAAGCTCTGATGAACATCTACATGCAATTCGTCCGACAGACTCGAGCAACAAGACGTCCCCTCACTGAACGCAGGGGTCGGCGTTAGCTCGTACTTGGCGGTGCATCGGTGTGCGAGGGCCCGTACAATGCCGCTTGCGGCTTTAATTGTTATTATTATTATTCTTATTATTATTCTTACTATTCTTCCAATTTACAGGGCTTTTTGGGGGCTTTAACGTGTTTCAATTCGAACAAAAATGTGGCTGAAAAATCAGGCCTGGTGAAAATTCTAAAATTTTATTCGTTTCGCCAGTGGGCGGGGCAAAATGGCTCCACAGCGCCCCCTTGAAAAATTTAAAAATTCATGAAAAATCTGTGGTTTGCCCGATTATGCTGAAATTTGGTAGGCATGTAGAGCTTGCCAAGACAAACGGATTTACCATTTAGGATCTTTTTGTCCAATGCACAGGATGCCCGCTAGGTGGCGTTGAAAATACAAAATTAGGCAATTTTTGCCGATTTCAGGCATCGGAATTTAACGAACTCCTCCTGGAGGTTTTGCAGGATTCTCATGAAAATCACTCTGTTTACTCTTGACCCCTTGAAGATCAAAAGTTATTAAAATCAGCTCGGTTGCAGTGACGGTGTGGCGTGGCAGGGCCGCCATTTTAAGCGTTTTGCCATGAAATTTCAAATGCTTATAACTTCAGTGATATTTGTCCGACCTGCACCAAACGTCAGGAGTATTATAAGAGTCCCGCCCTGAAACCACTCAAATGGTCATATTCAGCCATACTGACAGCGCCCCCTCCTGGCGACAGGAAATGACAAAAATTGGGCATGTGTCATACTTTTGCGAAGTCCTCCAACAGATTTCATCTGAATATCACGAAAACGGGCGTGGACACTCTTGAGACCTGTACCATGAAAAGTTATTAAAATCTTCTTGTTCGGAATAACCCTGTGGCCGTGATGGGGCAGCCATTTTGAGCATCTCGCCGTGAACATTGATTCCCTAATAAATTGAGGTAAACTTTGTTCTTTACATACCAAACTTCACAAGCTGGTCAGTTTCCATAGACAATTACTAATTGTATTGGTTTTGCAAGTGGGCGGGGCCAACTGCCTTGCTAGCGCCCTCTAAACTGCAGCCCCAAGGCCTTCTTCCACGTATACTGATGAAAGTTGCTGGACATATGTATCACACCCACGTCTACAAAAAAGTCTCTGAGTCAACAGGAAGTCGGCCATTTTGAATTGAACGGCCATTTTTGGCGATTTGCACGTTGCGTACTTTAACAAAGTCCTCCTAGGGATTTTGTCTGATTCTCATGAAAATCGATGTGTGTACTCTTGACCCCATGTAGATCAAAAGTTATTGAAATCATTTTGGTGGGAGTCACGATGTGGGCGTGGCAGGGCCGCCATTTTAAGCAATTCACAATGAAAATTCAAATGCTTATAACTTCAGTGTACATTGTCCCACATGCACCAAACTTTATGTGTATGATAAGAGTCTTGCCCTGAAGCAAATCCAATTGTCCTATTCAGCCATACTCACAGCGCCCCCTCTTTGCGGCAGGAAATGGCCAAAATTGGGCATGTGTCATACTGTTGCGAACTCCTCCTACAGATTTCATCTGTATTAAACGAAAACGGCTGTGGACACTCCCGAGAATCGTGACATCAAATATTATTAAATCTTATTGTTTGGATTAACCCTGCGTGCGTGACAGGGTGGCCATTTTGAGCATCTCAGTGTGAGCAACAATTCCGTAATAAATTTAGTAAAACCTTGTTCATTACATACCAAACTTCACATACTGGTCAGTTTCCATCGTAATTTATGAACTGTATCGGTTTCGCAAGTGGGCAGGGTTAACTGCCTCGCTAGCACCCCCTAAACTGCAGCCCCAAGGCACTCTTCCACGTACACAGATGAAAATTTGTGGGCATATGTAGCACAACCACATCTACAAAAAAGTCTCTTGACACCATAGGCTAAAGTCAACAGGAAGTCGGCCATTTTGAATTGAACAGCCATTTTTGGCGATTTGCACGTTGCGTTGTTTTGCGAACTCCTCCTAGGGATTTTTTCGGATTTTCATGAAAACCGCTGTGTTTAGTCTATACCCTTTGAAGAGCAAAATTTATTAAATTCATTTCGTTGGGAGTCATGGTGTGGGCGTGGCAGGGCCGCCATTTTCAGCGATTCGCCATGAAAATTCAAATGCTTATGATTTCAGTGTTCATTGTCCGACCTGCACCAAACTTTATGGATATGATAAGAGTCCCGCCCTGAAGCCGTTCACATGGTCATATTTAGCCATACTGACAGCGCCCCCTCCTGGCGACAGGATATTACCAAAATTGTGCATGTGTCATACTTTTGCAAACTTCTCCTGCAGATTTCATTTGAATGTCACGAAAAAGGGTGTGGACACTCTTGAGCCCTGTGACATGAAAACTTATCAAAATCTCTTGTTGTCAATTAACAGTGTGGGTGTGACGGGGCGGCCAATTTGAGCATCTTTCCGTGACAGGCGACAGTGACAGGTCTGAAGAACATTTACATGCAATTCCTGCGACAGACCCAAGCAACGTTACGTCCAGTCGGTGAGCCCAGGGATTGGCGGTCGCTCGTTCTCGGCGGTGCATCGGCGTGCGAGGGCCCGTACAACGCCGCTTGCGGCTTTAATTCTTCTTATTATTATTATTATTATTATTATTCTTCAACTTTACAGGGCTTTTTGGGGCCTTTAACGCGTTTCAATTCGAAAAAAATGTGGCTGAAAAATCAGGCCTGGTGAAAATTCTATGATTTTATTGGTTTCGCCAGTGGGCGGGGCAAATTGGCTCCACAGCGCCCCCTAGAAAAATTAAAAAATTCATGAAAAATCTGTGGTTTGCCCGATTATGCTGAAATTTGTTGGGCATGTAGAGCTTGCCAAGACAAACGGATTTGCCTTTTGGGACATTTTTGTCCAATGCACAGGAAGACCGCTAGGTGGCGTTGAAAATTCATAAATTAGGCCATTTTTCCCGATTTCAGGCATCGGAATTTAACGAACTCCTCCTAGGGGTTTTGCCGGATTCTCATGAAAATCACTGTGTTTACTCTTGACCCCTTGAAGATCAAAAGTTATTAAAATCATCTCGGTTGGAGTCAAAGTGTGGGCGTGGTAGGGCCGCCATTTTAAGCGTTTTGCCATGAAATTTCAAATGCTTATAACTTCAGTGATATTTGTCAGACGTGCACCAAACGTCAGGAGTATTATAAGAGTCCCGCCCTGAAACCACTCAAATGGTCATATTCAGCCATACTGACAGCGCCCCCTCCTGGCGACAGGAAATGACAAAAATTGGGCATGTGTCATACTTTTGCGAACTCCTCCTACAGATTTCATCTGAATGTCACTAAAACGGGCGTGGACACTCTTGAGACCTGTGACATGAAAATTTATTAAAATCTTCTTGTTCGGATTAACCCTGTGGGCGTAATGGGGCGGCCATTTTGAGCATCTCGCCTTGAACATTGATTCCCTAATAAATTTAGGTAAACTTTGTTCTTTACAAACCAAACTTCACAAGCTGGTCAGTTTCCATAGACAATTACTAATTGTATTGGTTTTGCAAGTAAGCGGGGCAAACTGCCTCGCTAGCGCCCTCTAAACTGCAGCCCCAAGGGCTTCCTGCACGTACACTGATGAAAGTTGCTGGACATATGTCTCACACCCACGTCTACAAAAAAAGTCTCTAGACACCATAGGCTAAAGTCAACAGGAAGTCGGCCATTTTTAATTGAACGGCCATTTTTGGCGATTTGCACGCTATGCATTTTAACGAACTCCTCCTAGGGATTTTGTCCGATTCTCATGAAAATCGCTGTGTGTACTCTTGACCCCTTGAAGAGCAAAAGTTATTAAATTCATTTCGGTAGGAGTCATGGTGTAGGCGTGGCAGGGCCGCCATTTTAAGCGATTCGCCATGAAAATTCAAATGCTTATGACTTCAGTGTAAATTGTCCGACATGCACCATACTTTATGCATATGATAAGAGTCCCGCCCTGAAGCCATTCACATGGTCATATTTAGCCATACTGACATCGCCCCCTCCTGGTGACAGGAAATTAGCAAAATTGTGCATGTGTCATACTTTTGCGAACTTCTCCTGCAGATTTCATCTGAATGTCACGAAAACGGGTGTGGACACTCTTGAGCCCTGTGACATGAAAACTTATCAAAATCTCTTGTTGTCAATTAACAGTGTGGGTGTGACGGGGTGGACATTTTGAACATCTTTCCATGACAGGCGACAGTGACAGGTCTGAAGAACATTTTCATGCAATTCCTAGGACAGACCTAAGCAGTTGGCGAGCGCAGGGATTGGCGGTGGCTCGTTCTCGGCGGTGCATCAGTGTGCGAGGGCCCGTACAACGCCGCTTGCGGCTTTAATTACGGGCTCGAGCACTCACGGTGCGAGGACCGTAATGTATCTGTAGTGTTTATTATTATTACGGGCCCGAGCACTCACGGTGCGAGGACCGTATTGTATCTGTAGTGATTATTATTATTATTATAATTATTCTTCTTATTATTATTATTCTTCCACTTTACAGGGCTTTTTGGGGGCTTTAACTTGTTTCAATTCGAACAAAAATATGGCTGAAAAATCAGGCCTTGTGAAAATTCTATGATTTTATTGCGTTCGCCAGTGGGCGGGGCAAAATGGCTCCACAGCGCCCCCAAGAAAAATTAAAAAATTCATGAAAAATCTTTGGTTTGCCCGATTATGCTGAAATTTGGTAGGCATGTAGAGCTTGCCAAGACAAACGGATTTGCCTTTTGGGACGTTTTTGTCCAATGCACAGGAAGACCGCTAGGTGGCGTTGAAAATTCAAAAATTAGGCCATTTTTGCCGATTTCATGCATCGGAATTTAACGAACTCCTCCTAGGGGTTTTGCCGGATTCTCATGAAAATCACTGTGTTTACTCTTGACCCCTTGAAGATCAAAAGATATTAAAATCATCTCGGTTGGAGTCAAGGTGTCGACGTGGCAGGGCCGCGATTTTAAGCTTTTTGCCGTGAAATTTCAAATGCTCATAACTTCAGTGATATTTGTCCGACGTGCACCAAACGTCAGGAGTATTATAAGAGTCCTGCCCTGAAACCAATCAAATGGTCATATTCAGCCATGCTGACAGCGCCCCCTCCTGGCGACAGGAAATGATAAAAATTGGGCATGTGTCATACTTTTGCGAACTCCTCCTACAGATTTCATCTGAATGTCATGAAAACGGGCGTGGACACTCTTGAGACCTGTGACATGGAAACTTATTAAAAACTTTTTGTTCGGATTAACCCTGTGGGCGTAATGGGGCGGGCATTTTCAGCATCTCGCCGTGAACATTGATTCCCTAATAAATTTAGGTAAACTTTGTTCTTTACATACCAAACTTCACAAGCTGGTCAGTTTCCATAGACAATTACTAAATGTATTGGTTTTGCAAGTGGGCGGGGCCAACTGCCTCGCAAGCGCCCTCTAAACTGCAGCCCCAAGGGCTTCCTGCATGTACACTGATGAAAGTTGCTGGACATATGTATCACTCCCACGTCTACAAAAAAGTCTCTTGACACCATAGGCTAAAGTCAACAGGAAGTCGGCCATTTTTAATTGAACGGCCATTTTTGGCGATTTGCACGCGTGCATTTTTAACGAACTCCTCCTAGGGATTTTGTCCGATTCTCATGAAAATCGCTGTGTGTACTCTTGACCCCTTGAAGAGCAAAAGTTATTAAATTCATTTCGGTGGGAGTCATGGTGTGGGCGTGGCAGGGCCGCCATTTTAAGCGATTCGCCATGAAAATTCAAATGCTTATGGCTTCATTGTAAATTGTCCGACATGCACCAAACTTTATGCATATCATAAGAGTCCGGCCCTGAAGCCATTCACATGGTCATATTTAGCCATACTGACAGCGCCACCTCCTGGTGAAATGAAATTAGCAAAATTGTGCATGTGTCATACTTTTGCGAACTTCTCCTGCACATTTCATCTGAATGTCACGAAAACGGGTTTGGACACTCTTGAGCCCTGTGACATGAAAACTTATCAAAATCTCTTGTTGTCAATTAACAGTGTGGGTGTGACGGGGTGGACATTTTGAGCATCTTTCTGTGACAGGCGAAAGTGACAGGTCTGAAGAACATTTACATGCAATTCCTGCGACAGACCTATGTAACTTTACCTCCAGTTGCCGAGCGCAGGGATTGGTGGTGGCTCGTGCTCGGCGGTGCATCGGTGTGCGAGGGCCCGTACAACGCCGCTTGCGGCTTTAATTCTTATTATTCTTATTATTCTTCCACTTTACAGGGCTTTTTGGGGGTTTTATCGTGTTTCAATTCGAACAAAAATGTGGCTGAACAATAAGGCCTGGCGAAAAATTCTAGATTTTCTAGGTTTCGCAACTAAGTGGGGCAAAATGGCTCCACAGCGCCCTCTAGAAAAATTAAAAAATTCATGAAAAATCTGTGGTTCGCCCGATTATGCTGAAATTTGGTAGTCATGTAGAGCTTGCCAAGACAAACGGATTTGCTATTTAGGACGTTTTTGTCCAATGCACAGGATGCCTGCTAGGTGGCGTTTATAATACAAAATAAGGCAATTTTTCCGATTTCAGGCATCGGAATTTAACGAACTCCTCCTAGGGGTTTTGCTGGATTCTCATGAAAATCACTGTGTTTACTCTTGACCCCTTGAGGATCAAAAGTTATTAAAATCATAACGGTTGGAGTCACAGTGTGGGCGTGGCAGGGACGCCATTTTAAGCGTTTTGCCAAGAAATTTCAAATGCTAATAACTTCAGTCATATTTGTCCGACCTGCACCAAACGTCAGGCGTATGATAAGAGTCCGGCCCTGAAACCAGTCAAATGGTCATATTCAGGCATACTAACAGCGCCCCCTCCTGGCAACAGGAAATGACAAAAATTGGGCATGTGTCATACTTTTGCGAACTCCTCCTTCAGATTTCATCTGAATGTCACTAAAATGGGCGTGGACACTCGTGGGACCTGTACCATGAAAAGTTATTAAAATCATCTTGTACGGATTAACCCTGTGGCCGCGATGGGGCGGCCATTTTCAGCATCTCGCCGTGAACATTGATTGCTTAATAAATTTAGGTAAACTTTGTTCTTTACATACCAAACTTCACAAGCTGGTCAGTTTCCATAGACAATTAGTAATTGTATTGGTTTTGCAAGTGGGCGGGGCCAACTGCCTCGCTAGCGCCCTCTATACTGCAGCCCCAAGGCCTTCTTCCACGTACACTGATGAAAGTTGCTGGACATATGTTTCACACCCACGTCTACAAAAAAGTCACTTGACACCTTAGGCTAATGTCAACAGGAAGTCGGCCATTTTTAATTGAACGGCCATTTTTGGCGATTTGCATGTTACGTTCTTTTGCGAACTCCTCCTAGGGATTTTGTCTGATTCTCATGAAAATCGCTCTGTGTAGTCTTGACCCCTTGAAGAGCAAATGTTATTAAATTCATTTAGTTGGGAGTCATGGTGTGAGTGTGGCAGGGCCGCCATTTTAAGCGATTCGCCATGAAAATTCAAATGCTTATGATTTCAGTGTACATTGTCCGACATGCACCAAACTTTATGCATATCATAAGAGTCCCGCCCTGAAGCCATTAACATGGTCATATTTAGCCATACTGACAGCGCCCCCTCCTGGCGACAGGAAATTACCAAAATTGTGCATGTGTCATACTTCTGCAAACTTCTCCTGCACATTTCATCTGAATGTCACGAAAACGGGTTTGGACACTCTTGAGCCCTGTGACATGAAAACTTTTCAAAATCTCTTGTTGTCAATTAACAGTGTGGGTGTGACGGGTTGGACATTTTGAGCATCTTTCCGTGACAGGCGAAAGTGACAGGTCTGAAGAACATTTACATGCAATTCCTGCGACAGACCAATGCAACTTTACCTCCAGCTGGCGAGCGCAGGGATTGGCGGTGGCTCGTTCTCGGTGGTGCATCGGTGTGCGAGGGCCTGTACAACGCCGCTTGCGGCTTTAATTATTATTACGGGCCCGAGCACTCACGGTGCGAGGACCGTATTGTATCTGTAGTGATTATTATTATTATTCTTATTATTATTCTTCCAATTTACAGGGATTTTTGGGGGCTTTAACGTGTTTCAATTCGAACAAAAATGTGGCTGAAAAATCAGGCCTTGTGAAAATTCTATGATTTTATTGGTTTCGCCAGTGGGCGGGGCAAAATGGCTCCACAGCGCCCCCTAGAAAAATTAAAAAATTCATGAAAAATCTGTGGTTTGGCCAATTATGCTGAAATTTGGTAGGCATGTAAAGCTTGCCAAGACAAACGGATTTGCCATTTGGGACTTTTTTGTCCAATGCACAGGATGCCCGCTAGGTGGCGTTGAAAATACAAAATTAGGCAATTTTTGCCCATTTCAGGCATCGGAATTTAACGAACTCCTCCTAGGGGTTTTGCCGGATTCTCATGAAAATCACTGTGTTTACTCTTGACCTCTTGAAGATCAAAATTTATTAAAATCATCTCGGTTGGAGTCACGGTGTGGGCGTGGCAGGGCCGCGATTTTAAGCGATTCGCCATGAAAATTCAAATGCTTATGACTTCAGTGTTAATTGTCCGACATGCACCAAACTTTAAGCATATCATAAGAGTTCCGATCTAAAGCCATTCACCTGGTCATATTTAGCCATACTGACAGCGCCCCCTCCTGGTGACAGGAAATTACCAAAATTGTGCATGTGTCATACTTTTGCGAACTTCTCCTGCAGATTTCATTTGAATGTCACGAAAAAGGGTGCGGAGACTCTTTTCAGCCCTGTGACATGAAAACTTATCAAAATCTCTTGTTGTCAATTAACGGTGTGGGTGTGACGGGGCGGCCATTTTGAGCATCTTTCCGTGACAGGCGACAGTGACAGGTCTGAAGAACATTTAAATGCAATTCCTGCGACAGACCGAAGCAACATTACCTCCAGTCGGCGAGCCCAAGGATTGGCGGTCGCTCGTTCTCGGCGGTGCATCGGTATGCGAGGGCTCGTACAACGCCGCTTGCGGCTTTAATTATTACGGGCCCGAGCACTCACGGTGCGAGGACCGTATTGTATCTGTCGTGATTATTATTATTATTATTATTATTATTCTTAGTATTATTATTATTCTTCCACTTTACAGGGCTTTTTGGGTGCTTTAACGTGTTTCAATTCGAACAAACATGTGGCAGAAAAATCAGGGCTGGTGAAAATTCTATGATTTTATTGGTTTCGCCAGTGGGCAGGGCAAAATGGCTCCACAGCGCCCCCTAGCAAAATTAAAAAATTCATGAAAAATCTGTGGTTTGCCCGATTATGCTGAAATTTGGTAGGCATGTAGAGCTTGCCAAGACAAATGGATTTGCTATTTGGGACGTTTTTGTCCAATGCACAGGAAGACCGCTAGGTGGCATTGAAAATTCAAAAATTAGGCCATTTTTGCCGATTTCAGGCATCGGAATTTAACGAACTCCTCCTAGGGGTTTTGCCGGATTCTCATGAAAATCACTGTGTTTACTCTTGACCCCTTGAAGATCAAAACTTATTAAAATCATCTCGGTTGGAGTCAAGGTGTGGGCATGGCAGGGCCGCCATTTTAAGCGTTTTGCCATGAAATTTCAAATGCTTATAACTTCAGGGATATTTGTCCGACGTGCAAGAAACGTCAGGAGTATTATAAGAGTCCCGCCCTGAAACCAATCAAATGGTCATATTCAGCCATACTGGCAGCGCCCCCTCCTGGCGACAGGAAATGACAAAAATTGGGCATGTGTCATACTTTTGCGAACTCCTCCTACAGATTTCATCTGAATGTCATGAAAACGGGCGTGGACACTCTTGAGACCTGTGACATGAAAATTTATCAAAATATTCTTGTTCGGATTAACCCTGTGGGCGTAATGGGGCGGCCATTATCAGCATCTCGCCATGAACATTGATTCCCTAATAAATTTAGGTAAACTTTGTTCTTTAAATACCAAACTTCACAAGCTGGTCAGTTTCCATAGACAATTACTAATTGTATTGGTTTTGCAAGTGGGCGGGGCCAACTGCCTCGCTAGCGCCCTCTAAACTGCAGCCCCAAGGCCTTCCTGCACGGACACTGACGAAAGTTGCTGGACATATGTATCACACCCACGTCTACAAAAAAAGTCTTTTGACACCATAGGCTAAAGTCAACAGGAAGTCGGCCATTTTTAATTGAACGGCCATTTTTGGCGATTTGCACGTAACGTACTTTAACGAACTCCTCCTAGGGATTTTTTCGGATTTTCATGAAAATCGCTGTGTGTAGTCTTGACCCCTTGAAGAGCAAAAGTTATTAAATTCATTTCGGTGGGAGTCATGGTGTGGGCGTGGCAGCGCTGCCATTTTAAGTGATTCGCCATGAAAATTCAAATGCTTATGACTTCAGTGTACATTGTCCGACATGCACCAAACTTTATGCATATCATAAGCGTCCCGCCCTGAAGCCATTCACATGGTCATATTTAGCCATACTGATAGCCCCCCCTCCTGGCGACAGGAAATTACCAAAATTGTGCATGTGTCATACTTTTGCGAACTTCTCCTGCAGATTTCATCTGAATGTCACGAAAATGGCTGTGGACACTCTTGAGCCCTGTGACATGAAAACTTATCAAAATCTCTTGTTGTGAATTAATGGTGTGGGTGTGAGAGGGCGGCCATTTTCAGCATCTTTCCGTGACAGGCGACAGTGACAGGTCTGACGAACATTTATATGCAATTCCTGCGACAGACCAAAGCAACGTTGCCTGCAGTCGGCGAGCGCAGGGATTGGTGGTCGCTCGTTCTCGGCGGTGCATCGGTGTGCGAGGGCCCATACAACGCCGCTTGCGGCTTTAATTGTATTTGTTTCGAAAGTGATCGGGGCCAACTGCCTCGCTAGCGCCCTCTAAACTGCAGCCCCAAGGCCTTCTTCCACGTACACTGATGAAAGTTGCTGGACATATGTATCACACCCACTTCTACAAAAAAGTCTCTTGACACCATAGGCTAAAGTAAACAGGAAGTCGGCCATTTTTAATTGAACGGCCATTTTTGGCGATTTGCATGTTGCGTACTTTAACGAACTCCTCCTAGGGATTTTGTCTGATTCTCATGAAGATTGCTGTGTGTACTCTTGACCCCTTGAAGGTCAAAAGTTATTAAAATCATTTCGGTGGGAGTCACGATGTGGGCGTGGCAGGGCCGCCATTTTAAGCAATTCACAATAAAAATTCAAATGCTTATAACTTCAGTGTACATTGTCCCACATGCACCAAACTTTTTGTGTATGATAAGAGTCTTGCTCTAGAGCACATAAAATTGTCCTATTCAGCCATACTGACAGCGCCCCCTCTTGGCGACAGGAAATGGCCAAAATTCGGCATGTGTCATACTTTTGCGAACTCCTCCTACAGATTTCATCTGAATTAAAGAAAAACGGGCGTGGACACTCCCGAGAATCGTCACATCAAATTTTATTAAAATCTTATTGTTTGAATTAACCCTACGGGCGTGACAGGTCGGCCATTTTGAGCATCTCAGTGTGAGCAACAATTCCCAAATAAATTTAGTAAAACCTTGTTCATTAAACAACAAACTTCACATACTGGTCAGTTTCCATAGTAATTTATGAACTGTATTGGTTTCGCAAGTGGGCAGGGCCATCTGCCTCGCTAACGCCCCCTAATCTGCAGCCCCAAGGCACTCTTCCACGTACACTGATGAAAATTGGTGGGCATATGTAGCACTCCCGCATCTACAAAAAAGTCTCTTGACACCATAGGCTAAAGTCAAGAGGAAGTCGGCCATTTTGAATTGAACAGCCATTTTTGGCGATTTGCATGTTGCGTTCTATTGCGAACTCCTCCTAGGGATTTTATCGGATTTTCATGAAAACTGCTGTGTGTAGTCGTGACCCCTTGAAGAGCAAACGTTATTAAATTCATTTCGTTGGGATTCATGGTGTGGGCGTGGTAGGGCCGCCATTTTAAGCGATTCGCCATGAAAATTCAAATGCTTATGATTTCAGTGTACATTGTCCGACATGCACCAAACTTTATGCATATCATAAGAGTCCCGCCCTGAAGCCATTCACATGGTCATATTTAGTCATACTGACAGCGCCCCCTCCTGGCGACAGGAAATTACCAAAATTGTGCATGTGTCATACTTTTGCGAACTACTCTTGCAGATTTCATCTGAATGTCACGAAAAAGGTGTGGACACTCTTGAGCCCTGTGACATGAAAACTTATCAAAATCTCTTGATGTCAATTAACGGTGTGGGTGTGACGGGGCGGACATTTTGAGCATCTTTCCGTGACAGGCGACAGTGACAGGTCTGAAGAACATTTACATGCAATTCCTGCGACAGACCCAAGCAACGTTAACTCCAGTCGGCGAGCCCAGGGTTTGGCGGTCGCCGTTCTCGGGCGGTGCATCGGTGTGCGAGGGTTCGCATAACGCCGCTTTTTTATGTTTTTAATTATTATTATTCTTCCACTTTACAGGGCTTTTTGGGGGCTTTAACGTGTTTCAATTCGCACAAAAATGTGGCTGAAAAATCAGGCCTGGTGAAAATTCTATGATTTTATAGGTTTCGCCAGTGGGCGGGGTAAAATGGCTCCACAGCGCCCCCTTGAAAAATTTAAAAATTAATGAAAAATCTGTGGTTTGCCCGATTATGCTGAAATTTGGTTGGCATGTAGAGCTTGCCAAGACAAACGGATTTGACATTTGGGACCTTTTTGTCCAATGCACAGGATGCCCGCTAGGTGGCGTTGAAAATACAAAACTAGGCAATTTTTGCCGATTTCAGGCATCGGAATTTATCGAACTCCTCCTAGGGGTTTTGCCGGATTCTGACGAAAATCACTGTGTTTACTCTTGACCCCTTGAAGATCAAACTTATTAAAATCATCTCAGTTGGAGTGACGGTGTGGGCGTGGCAGGGCCGCCATTTTAAGCGTTTTGCCATGAAATTTCAAATGCTTATAACTTCAGTGATATTTGTCCGACCTGCACCAAACGTTAGGCGTATTATGAGAGTCCCGCCCTGAAACCACTCAAATGGTCATATTCAGCCATACTGACAGCGTCCCCTCCTGGCGACAGGAAATGACAAAAATTGGGCATGTGTCATACTTTTGCGAACTCCTCCTACAGATTTCATCTGAATGTCACTAAAACGGGCGTGGACACTCTTGAGACCTGTAGCATGAAAACTTATTAAAATTTTCTTGTTCGGAATAACCCTGTGGCCGTGATGGGGCGTGCCATTTGAGCATCTCGCCAGAACATTGATTCCCTAATAAATTGAGGTAAACTTTGTTCTTTACATACCAAACTTCACAAGCTGGTCAAATTCCACAGACAATTACGAATCGTATTGGTTTTGCAAGTGGGCGGGGCCAACTGCCTCGCTAGCGCCCTCTAAACTGCAGCCCCAAGGCCTTCTTCCACGTACACTGATGCAAGTTGCTGGACATATGTATCACACCCACGTCTACAAAAAAGTCTCCTGACACCATAGGCTAAAGTCAACAGGAAGTCAGCCATTTTGAATTGAACGGCCATTTTTGGCGATTTGCACGTTGCGTACTTTAACAAACTCCTCCTAGGGATTTTGTCTGATTCTCATGAAAATCGCTGTATGTACTCTTGACCCATTGAAGATCAAAAGTTATTAAAATCATTTCGGTGGGAGTCACGATGTGGGCGTGGCAGGGCCGCAATTTTAAGCAATTCACAATGAAAGTTCAAATGCTTATAACTTCAGTGTACATTGTCCCACATGCATCAAACTTTATCTGTATGATAAGAGTCTTGCCCTGAAGCAAATCCATTTGTCCTATTCAGCCATACTGACAGCGCCCCCTCTTGGCGACAGAAAATGGCCAAAATTCTGCATGTGTCATACTTTTGCGAACTCCTCCTACAGATTTCATCTGAATTAAACGAAATCGGGCGTGGACACTCCCGAGAATCGTGACATCAAATTTTACTAAAATCTTATTGTTTGGATTAACCCTGCGGGCGTGACAGGGCGGCCATTTTGAGCATCTCAGTGTGAGGAACAATTCCCAAATAAATTTAGGTAAACTTTGTTCTTTACATACCAAACTTCACAAGATGGTCAGTTTCCATAGACAATTACTAATTGTATTGGTTTTGCAAGTGGGCGGGGCCAACTACCTCTCTAGCGCCCTCTAAACTGCAGCCCCAAGGCCTTCTTCCACGTACACTGATGAAAGTTGCTGGACATATGTATCACACCCACGTCTACAAAAAAGTCTCTTGACACCATAGGCTAAAGTAAACAGGAAGTCGGCCATTTTGAATTGAACCGCCATTTTCGGCATTTTGCATGTTGTGTTCTTTTGCGAACTCCTCCTAGGGATTTTTTCGGATTTTCATGAAAACCGCTGTGTGTAGTCTTGACCCCTTGAAGAGCAAAAGTTATTAAATTCGTTTCGGTGGGAGTCATGGTGTGGGCGTGGCAGGGCCGCTATTGTAAGCGATTCGCCATGAAAATTCAAATGCTTATGACTTCAGTGTACATCGTTCGACATGCACCAAACTTTATGCATATCATAAGAGTCCCGCCCTGAAGCCATTCACATGATCAAATTTAGCCAAACTGACAGCGCCCCCTCCTGGCGACAGGAAATTACCAAAATTGTGCACGTGTCATACTTTTGCAGACTTCTCCTGCAGATTTCATCTGAATGTCACGAAAAAGGGTGTGGACACTCTTGAGCTCTCTGACATGAAAACTTAGTATAATCTCTTGTTGTCAGTTAACAGTGTGAGTGTGACGGGGCAGCCATTTTGAGCATCTTTCCGTGACAGGCGAGAGTGACATGTCTGAAGAACATTTACATGCAATTCCTGAGACAAACCCAAGCATCGTTACCTCCAGTCGGCGAGCGCAGGGATTGGCGGTCGCTCGTTCTCGGCAGTGCATCGGTGTGCGAGGGCCCGTACAACGTCGCGTGCGGCTTTAATTATTATCATTCTTCCACTTTACAGGGCTTTTTGGGGGCTTTAACGTGTTTCAATTCGAACAAACATGTGGCTGAAAAATCAGGCCTGGTGAAAATTCTATGATTTTTTTGGTTTCGCCAGTGGGCGGGCAAAAATGGCTCCACAGCGCCCCCTAGAAAAATGTAAAAATTCATGAAAAATCTGTGGTTTGCCCGATTATGCTGAAATTTGGTAGGCATGTAGAGCTTGCCAAGACAAATGGATTTGCCATTTGGGACGTTTTTGTCCAATGCACAGGATGCCCGCTAGGTGGCGTTGAAAATACAAAATTAGGCAATTTTTGCTGATTTCAGGCATCGGAATTTAACGAACTCCTCCTCGGGGTTTGGCCGGATTCTCATGAAAATCACTGTGTTTACTCTTGACCCCTTGACGAAAAAAATTTATTAAAATCATCTCGGTTGGATTCACGGTGTGGGCGTGGCAGGGCCGCCATTTTAAGCGTTTTGCCGTGAAATTTCAAATGCTTATAATTTCAGTGATATTTGTCCAACCTGCACCAAACGTCAGGTGTATTATAAGAGTCCTGCCCTGAAACCATCAAATGGTCATATTCAGCCATACTGACAGCGCCCCCACCTGGCGACAGGAAATGACAAAAATTGGGCATGTGTCATACTTTTGCGAACTCCTCCTACAGATTTCATCTGAATTAAAAGAAAACGGGCGTGGACACTCCCAAGAATCATGACATCAAATATTATTAAAATCTTATTGTTTGGATTAACCCTGCGGGCGTGACAGGGCGGACATTTTGAGCATCTCAGTGTGAGCAACAATTCTCTAATAAATTTCGTGATACCTTGTTCATTACACAACAAACTTCACATACTGGTCAGTTTCCATAGTAATTTATGAACTGTATCGGTTTTGCAAGTGGGCAGGGCCATCTGCCTCGCTAGCGCCCCCTATTCTGCAGCCCCAAGGCACTCTTCCACGTACACTGATGAAAATTGGTGGGCATATGTAGCACACCCGCATCTACAAAAAAGTCTCTTGACACCATAGGCTAAAGTCAACAGGAAGTTGGCTATTTTGAATTGAACAGCCATTTTTGGCGACTTGCATGTTGCGTTCTTTTGCAAACTCCTCCTAGGGATTTTTTCGGATTTTCATTAAAAATGCTGTGTGTAGTCGTGACCCCTTGAAGAGCAAACGTTATTAAATTCATTTCGGAGGGAGTCATGGTGTGGGCGTGGCAGGGCCGCCATTTTAAGCGATTCGCCATGATAATTGAAATGCTCATGACTTCAGTTTACATTGTTCGACATGCACCAAACTTTATGCATATCATAAGAGTCCCGCCCTCGAGCCATTCACATGGTCATATTTAGCCATACTGACAGCGCCCCTTCCTGGCGACAGGAAATTACCAAAATTGTGCATGTGTCATACTTTTGCGAACTTCTCCTGCAGATTTCACCTGAATGTCACGAAAAAGGGTGTGGACACTCTTGAGCCCTGTGAAATGAAAACTTATCAAAATCTCTTGTTGTCAATTAACGGTGTGGGTGTGACGGGGTGGCCATTTTGAGCATTTTTCCGTGACAGGCGACAGTGACAGGTCTGAAGAACATTTACATGCAATTCCTGCGACAGACCCAAGCAACGTTACCTCCAGTCGGCTTGCGCAGGGATTGGCGGTGGCTCGTTCTCGGCGGTGCATCGATGTTCGAGGGCCCGTACAACGCCGCTTGCGGCTTTAATTAGGGCCCGGGCACCAACCGGTGCCAGGGCCCGGAACGGGTCCTGGCACCGAAGGTGCGAGGAACCTATTGTTTTTGAAGGGATTTTTTTTCTTCTTCTTCTTCTTCTTCTTCTTTGTTATTATTATTATTTTTATTCTGCTGCGAGAATACATTTTTGAGGGCCTTGTCATGCACGAAAAACTCACAAAAATTTGCAGAGACGTCAGTCGTGGTGAACATTTCAAAATTTTGTTATTTTTGTGCTTGGACATGCCCCGGTGGCTCTATAGAGCCACCAAACACGCGGCCATTTTGGAACGCAATTGCTTGGATTCGCACGAAATTCAAATTGGCCATAGTAGTCATTATGAAGTTTTTTGTCAATTTTTTTGAAATTTTTTTGCCGAACAGGAAGTGAGCTATGAGCCATTTCCTGCGGTTTTTCAGATTTTACGAACGCATTTTTGAGGCCCTTATCATAGTCAAAAACTCGCCAACCTTGGCTCATTGGTTGAAATTATGAATTTCTTCGATTTGATGTCCCATTTGCCAGTGGATATGACATGGTGGCTCTATAGCGCCCCCTAATACATAATTGCATTTTTGAGAGCCTCAGCATGCTCGAAAACTCACAAAATTTTGCAGACTTATTCAGCCTGTCATACGTTTTACTATGATATAGGGCTTACTGATGGGCATGGCAAAATTGCATTAAAGCGCCACCTAGAAAATTTCAATGAAGCAGCCCTCAAGAGCGAAGTTTAACCTACATGTATGTAAATTCGGTGTCCATGTAGATTATGCCAAGACGTAAAAAAAAGTCACTTGGTGCCATGACCTAGACCCAACAGGAAGTCCGCCATTTTTAATTGAAACTGCAACTTTTTTTGATTTTTCGCCATTCACAGGCGTCGTACTTTAACGAACTCCTCCTAGAGATTTTATCCGATCAACTTAAAATTTGGCGTAGGACATCTAAACACCTTGCCGATGTTAAATTGCGCGGCTTTTTGGATTCATCGCACGATGTATCCGTGGCGCTATGCGGCGAATTTCGATGTTCCGCCATGAAACAGGAAGTTGGTTTTACTCCCACATACTGTGAGATTTGCCTGAAACTTTACAAGCTTGATAATAGTGTCCTCCCAAGTATAAATATCTGCTGATATTAGATCGGGAGAGGCCAAGTGGCTCCACAGCGCCCACTAGCCACGGCCATGTAAAGATAAAAGTGCTTGAATGTTCATGAAATTTGGTGTGATCATTGAATTTGTCATGCAGGGTTATGGTTATTTTTTTGAAATTTTTTGGCCAAACAGGAAGTGAGCTATGAGCCATTTCCTGCGTTTATCCAAATTTTACGAACACATGTTTGAGGGCCTCAGAATACTCCAAAACTTGGAAAACGTTGCAGAAATTATAATTATCTTATGCTCATCAATTTGATACACCAATTGGAACTTAATGTGGGACAATGGCTCTATAGCGCCCCCAATCATTTTTGTCAAACAATTGCCCTTTTGATTGTCTAAACATGCTTGAATACTCATGAAATTTTGCACACATATTGAGCTGTTCATTCCTTTGACTAGGATATTGAAATCACCCATAGGTGTGGCAAAATAGCATTATAGCGCCCCCTAGAAAATTTTCATGAAGCAGCCCTCGGGGTCGTTTTCACCTACATGTACGAAATTCGGTGGACATGTGGATTTTGTCGAAACCTAAAAAAAAGTCTCTTGGTCCCATGACCTAGACTCAACAGGAAGTCTGCCATGTTTAATTGAAATCACAACTTTTTTTGATTTTTCACCATTCACAGGTGTCGTACTTTAACGAACTCCTCCTAGAGATTTTATCCGATCAACTTAAAATTTGGCAAATGATATCTAAAGACGTTGCCAATGTTAAATTGCGAAGCTTTTTCGGATTCATCGCACGATGTATCCGTGGCGTTGCAACGAATTTCGATGTTCCGCCATGAAACAGGAATTTGGTTTTACTCCCACATACTTTGTGAGATTTGCCCGAAACTTTACAAGCTTGATAAAAGTTTCTTCTCAAGTATACTTTTATGTTGACCTTAGATCGGGAGTGGCCAGGTGGCTCCAAAGCGCCCACTAGCCACAGCCATGTTAGGATAAAAGTGCATGAATGTTCATGAAATTTGGTGTGATCATTAGATTTGTCATTCAGGTTTATGATAATTTTTTATAAATTTTTCTGCCAAACAGGAAGTGAGCTATGAGCCATTTCCTGTGTTTTTCCAAATTTTATGAACACACGTTTTAAGGCCAATGGATATTCCAAAACTTGCGGAACGTTGCACAAATTGTCAGTGTCTTAATGTTCTTCAAATTGATATTCCAACTGGCAATTAATGTGGTACAATGGCTCTGTAGCGCCCCCTAATCAGTTTTTTAGGGTCTCAGCATGCTGGAAAACTTATAAGAATCAACACACTCATGGAGCCTGGTATTACAATTACTATGATCTGGGTTTGGCTCGCAGGAATGTCAAAATGGCATCGTAGTGCCTCCAGAAAATTTCAGCTCAAAACAGTTCTCATGGTTCAGTTTACCTTCATAAATAAACGTTGGTGGAGACATGAAACATGCCAAGACTTGTAAAAAAATTATGAAGTGCCATGAGGCGAACCCAACAGGAAGTCCATTATTCTGAATTCAGAACAGCCGTCATACTTTAGTGTACTCCACCTATTGATTTCAGGAATGGTGTTTGCACTCCAATCAGGAAAACACATTGTACAGTCTAGCAGTGTCCAATGGATGTGAATGCACACCTGCAGCCGTCAACATCTCGCCACCACCCCCAAAGTGCACGAGGAGTGCGAGGGCCCTTTCAACGCTGCTTGCAGCTTTAATTATACTTATTATTCAGTTTCTACAAGTTTAGAGGGCTTTTTGGGGGCTTAAACGTGTTTCATTTTGAACAAAAATTTGGCAGAAAAATCAGGACTGGTGAAAAATTTTTGATTTTATAGGTTTCGCAACTAAGCGGGGCAAAATGGCTCCACAGCGCCCCCTAGAAAAATTTAAAAATTCATGAAAAATCTGTGGCTTGCCCGATTATGCTGAAATTTGGTAGGCATGTAGAGCTTGCCAAGACAAATGGATTTGCCAGGTGGGACGTTTTTGTCCAATGCACAGGATGCCCGCTAGATGGCGTTGAAAATACAAAATAAGGCCATTTTTGGCGATTACAGGCATCGGAATTTAACAAACTCCTCCTAGGGATTTTGTCCGATTCTCATGAAAATCGCAGTCTGTAATCTTGACCCCTTGAAGATCAAAAGCTATTAAAATCATTTTGGTGGGAGTCACGGTACAGGCGTGGCAGGGCCGCCATTTTCAGCGATTCACCATGAAAATTTAAATGCTTATGACTTCAGTGTACATTGTCCGACATGCACCAAACTTTTTGCCTATCATCAGAGTCCTGCCCAAAAGCCATCTTCACAGTCATATTTTGCCATACTGACAGCGGCCCCTCCTGGCGACAGGAAATGACCAAAATTGGACATGTGTCATACTTTTGCAAATTCCTCCTACAGATTTCATTTGAATGTCACGAAAACAGGTGTGGACACTCTTAAGTCCTGTGACATGTAAAGTTATTAAAATCTTCTCATTCGGATTAACGCTGTGGGCGTGACGGGGCAGCCATTTTGAGTATCTCGCCGTGAACAAAGATTCCCTAATAAATTTAGTTAAACCTTGTTCATTACACACCAAGCTTCACAAGCTGGTCACTTTCTGAAGAAATTTACGAATTTTATTGGTTTCTTAAGTGGGCGGGGCCAACTGCCTCACTACCTCACCCTAAACTGCAGCCCCAAGGCCCTCTTCCATGTACACTGATGAAAATTGGTGGACATATGTATCACACCCACATCTACAAAAAAGTCTCTTGACACCATAGGCTAAAGTCAACAAGAAATCTGCCATTTTGAATTGAACAGCCATTTTTTGGCGATTTGCACATTGCATACTTTAACAAACTCCTCCTAAGGATTTTTTCGGATTTTGATGAAAATTGCTGTGTGTACTCTTGACCCCTTGATGATCAAAAGTTATTAAATTCATTCTGGTGGGAGTCATGGTGTGGGCGTGGCACGGCCGCCATTTTAAGCAATTCGCCATGAAAATTCAAATGTTCATAACTTCAGTGTTCATTGTCCGACATGCACCATACCTTATGCTTATCACAAGAGTCCCGCCCTGAAGCCATCCACATTGTCATATCCAGCCATCCTGACAGCGCCCCCTCCTGGCGACAGGAAATGACCAAAATTGGGCATGTGTCATACTTTTGCGAACTTCTCCTGCAGATTTCATCTGAATGTCATAAAAAAGGGTGTGGACACTCTTGAGACCTGTGACATGAAAATTTATTAAAATCTCTTGTTGTCAATTAATGGTGTGGGCATGATGGGGTGGCCATTTTGAGCATCTCGCCGTGACAGGAGACAGTGACAGGTCTGAAGAACATCCACATGCAATTCCTCCGACCGACTCGAGCGACGTGACCTCCACTTGGCGAATGCAGGGGTCGGCGGTCGCTCGTTCTCGGCGGTGCATCGGTGTGCGAGGGCCCGTTCAACGCTGCTTGCAGCTTTAAATACGGGCCCGAGCACTCACGGTGCGAGGACCGTATTGTCACTGTAGTGATTATTATTATTCTTATTCTTATTCTACAAGTTTAGAGGGCTTTTTTGGGGCTTCAACGTGTTTCAATTAGAATAAATATTTGCCAGAAAAATCAGGCCTGGTGAAAAATTTGAGATTTTATTTGTTTCGCATGTGGCCGGGGCAAAATGGCTCCACAGCGCCCCCTAGAAAAATTCAAAAATTCATGAAAAATCAGTGGTTGGCCCAATTATGATGAAATTTGGGAGGCATGTACAGCATGCCAAGACAAATGGATTTGCGCTTGGGAATTTTTTGTCCAATGCACAGGAAGAAGCTAGGTGGCATTGAAAATTAAAAATAAGGCCATTTTTGCCGATTACAGGCATCAAAATTAAACAAACTCCTACTAGGGATTTTGTCCGATTCTCATGAAAATCGCTGTGTGTACTCTTGACCCCTTGAAGATCAAAATTTATTAAAATCTTTCTAGTGGGCGTCACAGTGTGGGCATGGCAGGGCCGCAATTTTAAGCGATTCACCATGAAAATTCAAATGCTTATAACTTCAGTGTACATTGCCTGACATGCACCAAACTTCATGCTTATCATAAAAGTCCCGCCCTGAAGCCATTCTTTTGGTCAAATTCTGCCATACTAACAGCGCCCCCTCTGGTGACAGGAAATGACCAAAATTGGGCATGTGTCATACTTTTGCAAACTCCTCCTACAGTTTTCATCTGAGTGTCACGAAAACGGTTGTGGACACTCTTGAGAACCGTGACATGAAAAGTTATTACAATCTTCTTGTTCGGATTAACTCTGCGGGCATGACGGGGCGGCCATTTTGAGCATCTTGCCGTGAACAAGGATTCCCTAATAAATTTAGGTAAACGTTGTTCATTACACACCAAACGTTACACGCTATTCAGATTCTAAAGGCATTTACGAATTTAATTGGTTTCCCAAGTGGGCAGGCCCAACTGCCTCGCTAGTGCCCCTAAAATGGAGCCCCAAGGCCCCATTCCACATACCCTGATGAAAATTGGTAGATATATGTATCACACCCACATCTACAAAAAAGTTTCTTGACACCATAGGCTAAAGTCAACAGGAAGTCGGCCATTTTGAATTGAATGGCCATTTTTGGCAATTTGCACATCGCGTACTTTAACAAACTCCTCCTAGGGATTTTGTTTGATTCTCATGAAAATCGCTGTGTGTACTCTTATCCCCTTGAAGATCAAAAGTTATTAAAATCATTCCAGTGGGTTTCACAGTGTGGGCGTGGCAGGGCCGCCATTTTAAGCGATTCGCCATGAAAATTCAAATGCTTATAACTTCAGTGTACATTGTCTGACATGCACCAAACTTTATGTGTATGATAGAAGTCTTGCCCTGAAGCAAATCAAATTGTCCTATTCAGCCATACTGACAGCGCCCCCTCCTTGCGACAGGAAATGGCCAAAATTGGGCATGTGTCATACTTTTGCAAACTCCTCCAAGAGATTTCATCTGAATGTCATGAAAATGGGTGTGGACACTCTTGAACCGTGACATGAAAAGTTATTAAAATCTTATTGTTTTGATTAACCCTGCGGGCGTGACAGGGCGGCCATTTTGAGCATCTTGTCGTGACAGGCAACAGTGATAGGTCTGAAGAACATCTGCATGCAATTCCTCTGACAGACTCGAGCAGCGTGACCTTCACTCGGCGAGCGCAGGGGTCGGCGGGTGCTCTTTCTCGGCGGTGCATCGGTGTGCGAGGGCCGCTTGCGGCTTTAATTCTTATTCTTATTCTTCCACTTTAGAGGGCTTTTTGGGGGCTTTAGCGTGTTTCAATTCGAACATAAATTTGGCAGAAAAATCAGAGCTGGTGGAAATTTTACATTTTATTGGTTTTACAAGTAGGCGGGCCAAAATGACTCCACAGCGCCCCCTAGAAAAATTCAAAAATTCATGAAAAATCAGTGGTTTGCCCAATTACGATGATATTTGGTAGGCATGTAGAGCATGCCAAGACAAACGGATTTTTCCATTGAGAATTTTTTGTCCAATGCACAGGAAGCCCGCTAGGTGGCGTTGAAATTTCAAAATAAGGCAATTTTTGCCGATGACAGGCATCAGAATTTAACGAACTCCTCCTAGGGATTATGTCCGATTCTCATGAAAATTGCTGTGTGTACTCATGACCCCTTGAAGATCAAAAGATATTAAAATCATTTTGGTGGAAGTCACAGTGTGGTGTGGCAGGGCCGCCATTTTAAGCGATTTGCCATGAAAATTCAAATGCTTATCAGTTCAGTTTACTTTGTCCGACATGCACCAAACTTTATGCCTATCATAAGCGTTTTGCCCTGAAGCCATATACATGGTCCTTTCCTGCCATACTGGCAGCCCCCCCTCCTGGTGACAGGAAATGACCTAAATTGGGCATGTGTCATACTTTTGCGAACTCCTTCTAGAGATTTCATCTGAATGTCAGGAAAACAGGTGTGGACACTCTTGAGACCTGTGACATCAAAAGTTATTAAAATCTTTTCATTGGGATAAATGCTGTGGGCTTGAAGGGGCGGCCATTTTGAGCATCTTGCCATGAACAATGATTCCCTAATAAATTTAGTTAAACATTGTTTATTACACACCAAACTTCTCAAGCTGGTCAGTTTCCCTAGAAATTTACAAATTTTATTGGTTTCGCAAGTGGGCGGGGTCAACTGCCTCACTAGCGCCCCCTAAACTGCAGCCCCAAGGCCCTCTTCCACGTACACTGATGAAAATTGCTGGACATATTTATCACACCCACATCTACAAAAAAAGTCTCTTGACGCCATAGGCTAAAGTCAACAGAAAGTCGGCCATGTTCAATTGAACAGCCATTTTTGACGATTTGCACGTTGTGTACTTTAACGAACTCCTCCGAGGGATTTTCTCGGATTTTCATGAAAATCGCTGTGTTTAGTCTTGATCTGTTAAAGACCAAACTTATTAAATTCATTTCGGTGGGAGTCATGGTGTGGGCGTGGCAGGGCCGCCATTTTAAGCAATTCGCCTTGAAAATTCAAATGCTTATAACTTCAGTGTATTTTGTCCGACATGCACCAAACTTTATGCCTATCATAAGAGTCCCGCCCTGAAGCCATTTACATGGTCATATTCTGCCATATTGACAGCGCCCCCTCCTGGCGACAGGAAATGACCAAAATTGGGCATGTGTCATACTTTTGCGAACTCCTCCTACAGTTTTCATCTGAATGTCACGAAAACAAGTGTGGACACTCTTGAGCCCTGTCACATGAAAAATTATTAAAATCTCTTGTTGTCAATTTATGGTGTGTGTGTCACAGGGCGGCCATTTTGAGCATCATGTTGTGACAGGCGACAGTGATAGGCCTGAAGAACATCTACATGCAATTCCTCCGACAGACTCGAGCAGCCTGATCTCCACTCAGCGAGCGCAGGGGTCGGCGGTCGCTTGTTCTTGGCGGTGCATCCGTGTGCGAGGGCCCGTACAACGCCGCTTGCGGCTTTAATTTTTCTTATTATTCTTCTGACATTTCGAAGGTCCTTTTGACCCCTATAAATGCCCAAAAAGTCACTAAATTTTGCATGCAAGCCAGGCCTGGCGAAAAATTTGATATTTTATGGTGTACATCAAAAGGCAGGGCAAAATGACTCTATAGTGCCCCCTTCAAATTTTCAAAAACCCCTCCCCATAGGCCTTTTTTTGGAGTTGGTGGATGAAAATTGGTATGCCTGTAGAAGTTTTCCTGATGCACAAAAAAGTCTCTTGATGTCATGGTCCAACTCCAACAGGAAGTCGGCGATTTTTATTAGAATTTTTGATTACTGACGATTTTCTCTCCTTGTATTTTAACGAACTCCTCCTAGGGATTTCACCCAAATGACTTCCCATTTGTAAAAAATCATCTAAAGAGCATGCTGATCAAAATTTATTAAAAGATTATCTGTAGGTCAAACGGTGTGGCTGCTAGGGCGTGACAAACTTTGGCGACTTTTCGTGATTTCACCATCCACTTTCCAACGGCTCTCACGCCCACATGCTTTATCCGAACAGCTTCAAATTTTAGCGACATGATGATGGTTCTGCCCTGAATGCCTATATCTATTAATATCCTGCCTTTCTCATAGCGCCCCCCCGGTGGTAACAGGAAGCGACTGTTTTTACTCTACCACGTACTGATCCGACGCAGTTGACCCCACCAACTTCATTCCACCCCTAAGACATGCAGAACAAGTTGTTGAAGGTAAATTATGAATGCTGGGAAGCTAGGCGCAATGGTGTCCGTCTACCACGTGGCGACTATCGATCCCTCACCATCAAATTACGTTTGGCTTTTTCATGGCTTTAACGAATTCATAACCTCATGAAAATTCATACACACGTCAAGAATGGCGAGCACTTACATATGAAAGGGGTGTTTCCCATGGGCGGGCCAAAATTTCTCCATAGCGCCCCCTAGAAAATTTCAACAAACAGCCCTCACAGCTTCTTTAACCAGGTTGCCACAATCCAATTGTTTTGAATGCACAGCTGCACCCGTCAGGATCAAGCCACCACCCCCAACATGCACAAGTGTGCGAGGGCCCGTTCATCGCTGCTTGCAGCTTTAATTATTATTATTATTACGACTTTTCAAACCCCAATTACGCCCCTTTCTCAAATTCGAAAACTCACCAATCTTTTCAAACTCGACCGTCCGGATCCGAAGTTTGATAATTTTGGCCTATTGCACAAGGGTGTGGCCAAATGGCAAAATAGCGCCCCCTACTAATTTCCAAAAAGCTTTTTGAATGGGGTTTATTTGTCGCAGGCCTACGAAATTTGGTAAGCACATGGACCATACCAAGCTGCACAAAAAAGTCTCTTGACGTCATGGTCTATCCCCAACAGGAAGTCGGCCATTTTCCTTTGAATTTTTGATTACCAGCGATTTCCTCACCTCGTATTTTAACAAACTCCTCCTAGGGATTTCGTCCAAATGACTTTTTATTTGGTACAGATCATCTAGAGACCATGCTGATCAAAAGTTGTTCAAAGAATATCTGTAGGTCAAACGGCGTGGCTGCTAGGGCGTGACAAACTTTGGCGACTTCTTGTGATTTCGCCATCCATTTTCCAGCGACTCTCACGCCAACATACTTTATCCGAACAGCTTCAAATTTTATGGACATGATGATTGCTCCGCCCTGAACGCCCCCATATATTAATATTCCGCCTTACTCACAGTGACCCCCGGTGGTAACAGAAAGTGACCTTTTTTTTCCCTACTATGTACTGATCCAACAAAGTTGACCCCATAAACTTTATTCCACTTCTAAGACCCGCAGAATAACTCGGTGAAGCTACATCATGAACGTTGGAAAGCTACGAGCAATGGCGTCCATCTGCCAGCCTGGCGACTATCAATCCCTCGCCATCAAACCACGTTTGGCTTTTTCATGGCTTTAACAAAGTCATAACCTCATGAAAAACTTTGGCGACTTTTCGTGATTTCGCCATCCATTTTTCAACAGCTCTCACGCCAACATACTTTATCCGAACAGCTTCAAATTTTATAGACATGATGATGTCATGATGTTGACAAACTATCGCTGTTATCAAGATTGGGCGTGCCCCGGTGGCCCTATAGTGACACCAAACTCGCGGCCATTTTGGAATGCAGTTGCTTGGATTCTCGCAAAATTTGGAGGGGTCATGGCAATCTCAATGAAGTTTTTTGTCAGTTTTTTTGAAAATTTTGCACCTCAGAGGAAGTGAACAATGAGCCATTTCCTGCATTTTTCCAAATTTTACAAACACATTTTTGAAGGCCTTACCATACTCAAAAACTCGTCAAACTTTGCACATGGGTTAAAAATGAGATGCTCTTCGATTTTATATCACACTTGGCACTGGGCGTGACATGATGGCTCTATAGCTCCCCCTAATCCAGAATTGCATTTTTGAGAGCCTCAACATAATCGTTAACTCACAAAATTTTGCACACACATTAAGCCGGTCATAAGTTTTACGATGATATAGGCTTTACACATGGGCATGCAGGGCTTCCAAAAGTAGCCGGTGAACGGCGAATTTCGCTGGCTACTTGGGACTTGACGACCAGCTACTCGGTAACTGATTCTCCATATTACGAAATTGTTTAGGTCACCTTCCTCGTTTGTTTAACTAAGAAATATTTTCGATTAAGGAAGGAGCTTTTGCGTCATTTCCTTGCTTTAGTAAGATATTGTGGTTACCTTCATCGTGCATGAACGAACCTGGCGCAGCGTCCATATGCTGCGTTCCTATTAAATTTTCTCCCGAAACGGTTTTGATAAAGACTATAGAGGTGCTTGCACCGGCAGCCAGCCATTACATCGCCTGTGTTTAAAAATTCGCTTCGCCATTTGACTGAGGTTACGAGATGGCTGAACCTGTAAGTACAAATCTAAAAACCACCGCAGTATTGTCCTTCTTTAACAAAAAAGGTAAAGATGTATTATTTCTCGCTACCATATCTAGAAAGAACCATCGTTTAATGTCGAACATTTTGATTACCATCAGTTAACGGAACTGTTTCCTGAGTGGGATAGGCTACTTCTTTGCAGACATTCAACTGAAATTTGCCTTAAAATAAATATATAAAATAAATGTTTTCAGTCAATATAATGGTGTGAAAGTAAAGTTTAATCAAAAACAAAAAAAAGCACGTCGGCACCCGAAAATGTCCTTTGAAATAATTTTATTAGGCTATCAGACGAACGCGTTTCGACTCGTGGTCTTCGTCAGCGTTGTAGATGCTGCGCGGAAGTGCACCTTAAATACAGGAAGTAAAACAAGCATCATAGATACAACTTTCAAAGATACTTTTTTTTTTTTTTTTTTGTATTTTGTTTCAAAGTATCTTTGAAAGTTGTATCTATGATGCTTGTTTTACTTCCTGTATTTAAGGTGCACTTCCGCGCAGCATCTACAACGCTGACGAAGACCACGAGTCGAAACGCGTTCCTCTGATAGCCTAACAAAATTATTTCAAAGGACATTTTCGGGTGCTGACATGCTTCTTTTTGTTTACTAGTTTCTTTTGTCGTGCACCGAAATAATTTATTGGTTTGGAGGGTGCTCCTTTTTTCGCGTTTTCGGTTTAAAGTAAAGTTTAATGCCTTAGCTTTATGACCAGATATGGTTTTACTCATGTACTGGAACTTTATCTTTTTTTTTTAAAGATTATTTTTTTGGGAATTTTTCCTTTATTCGATAGTTATACAGTGTAGAGAGACAGGAAAGTTGGGGAGAAGAATGGGGGAAGAAATGCAGCAAATGACCCGAGCCGGATTCGAACCCAGATCGCTGCTGGGAAGGACACAGCCTTTATGGAACGCGCGCTTAGACTGATGAGCCACCGGGGCGCCCATTGAACTTTATCTTTGCATGAGTCGGAAAAAGGATGCCAACGCCAGTGATTCAGCTGTGCGCTGACTGTTCCATGAGTGGGACACCCATAACGTCAGCTCTTCGCTGCAAACTGAGCGCTACTCGTTTTGCGGGGTAGCTATTGGCAAAGGTTAATCCTGTGTCGGCAAAATCAACATCAATACTGGGTTTGCTTAGCTTATAAACTGCATTAAAGCACTTGAATAGCTTATTTGAAAATGGTTTAGCGATACATCTTTATGCGTACAGTACTGATGAGAAAAACGGTGCATTTTCTCTGTGAATCCTCCTCGCCGCGGTAACTTTTTCCCCCGCCCCAGGACACCCAACATAATCTGCTTCTGTAGTCCTTTGACAACAGATTATGTCACACAAGATTCTATATTTTCTGTGGTTTGACAGAGCAGAATAAAAACAGTGCAAAACTAGCTATAAAGCAGTAGTTAGTGAAAATTCACGTCGTAGGCGTGAGAGTGTGGCCCACATAGGCAGCCTTACCTATGTTTCAACCGTTTCAGTTGAAACAGGCCCCGCCCTCCAGGGGGCCCCCAGCTGCCAGGCAAGATTTAACATCCTAAACGTTGACTGTATGAAAACATGCAGAGGTGCACAGCCAGGAAAGGCAAACCGAGAAAATATTTGAGTCCCCCAAAAAAGGCAAATGTTTGGGATCCCCGACGGCCACTCAAATTGGCACAGTTTACAATAACTTATAAGAACCCCATTAAGCCTTCTATGAAGGCATTGTAGTGCACCCCCGGCTGGTGCCTCGAAATCCCCCTAGACGTAGCCCCCTCTCTGAGTTGCAGTGAATGCGCAGAATATACGGTTCGCGGTGGTCATAGTTTCGGGTTTTCTCCGTCAAATTATGGTAGTTGCATGGACACTGAGCTGGAAGAGAAGTGTGGTAAACTCATGTTCTTCGTAATCTTTATTTCTTTCTTTCTTTCTTTATTCTCTGCGTTTTTTGCTGACTCACTACTCCTACATACTTTAACCTAGAAACTTCATTCAAACTTTAAAAAATTCAGCTTGTTCTGAATTAGGTTGCTATTATTTATCTTCTTGATATCTTTCATACTTTTTGAGTTATTAATTTTTATTTCAATATTTTTGTACCATGGGAAACAATGAAACAGATTTTTTTAAATTAAGCTATTTTCAGCTATGTTTTACTCTGTCATACTTTTAGCTAGAAACGTCATTCAAACTGTAAAATGTTAAGCTACGCTTGGATAATTTATTTACCGTTCAACTTTTTTGTAACTTCTATAATTTTCTAATTATAATTTTTTTTTTTACAATTAATTCTGGGAACTTAGAGCGTGGAGACGTCACGGCTAGAGTGACGAACATCAGCAAAACGGTCCAGAAGTCTTCTCTTAAACTTGCTCTAACTCCCACAGTTTTCACTCCGCATAAATATTTTTATATCCAAGTTGTAGCAAAAGTTGTGCTGGTCACGAAAATGTAACTATGGAAGCAATTGGACAAAGTTTTGGCTGTATGAGCCGGAAAGTGACGGGACTGCTCACCAAAGCTCCGTTAACTCCAATGTTAAATGCGACAAGAAAATGCAGGTTGCAAAGGCTAAACGCACAGTTTTCTAACTTGCTCGTGTTTCCATATTTTTGGCACTACGAACACAATTTTGACATATATTACTCAGCAGACTCTCCTCCTTCGTATGGTACCTCCATTTCCTAGATTGGACTTACCATCATTGAGTTAGAAGTCGCAATATGTACGAAACGCCTGCGCTAAAATCTCCATTGGACTAAATGACTCAGCCAAACTCAAATATCTTGGATACGGATAATTTGCGGTTCGATTCTGCCCACTGCTGGCCTTTTTCCCCAGACCTCAACATTGTCGTTTTTCGGAGACAAAGATAGATACGACTCTAAAAGAATAATTCTGCGTCAAACTCAGTGAAAGAATTTCCGGTATAGTAGTTGGTACAGTCGCTGAAACCAGCTCCAGGACGCGAAATCTTCGTGTCCTTCATTTGAAAATGCGGTGGCCGTTTCCAATCCTGCCAATTATTTTTAATGTTTCCAGCTAGGATTGATAAAAATCATCTTTTCAGAGCATTCATATTTTCTAGAATAAGCTGACGCAATCTCGGGTATTTTTACATTATTAGTGCAAGGCCAGTGAAGAGAAAAAAATTAACTGTCTCGAGACAGTCCTTCAGAAGTCCGGCACAAGGTCGCCGATTGGCTGTAAGCAATTGAGTTTCTGTTGGTGTCCGGAACTCTAGTGGGGGGAAAAAAAACATTTCGCCTCCAGCGAAAGCACATTGAGTGCCGGGAAGAACGGTCTTTTTGCTGGGTGCCTCCAAGACAACAGGTTACAGTAAAAATGGCAAAGCAGAAAAAAACAATAGCTTGAGATCCTATTCCAGCAGATAGCTACCAGCAACTGTTAGCATTAGCTAAATATATTTATGATCGTATCTAAAATAGGCGAAATATTGGTATCAAAATAGAGCTAGTTAAGTACAAAGAAATGAAAGCGATGTCCCCAGTCGCTATTGGTTCATCGCTTGATATGATTTTTTCTTGAGTTTTAAAATAGCCGGGTTTAAGGCTGGAGTAAGCACACTGTTATGAACTCGCACCTTTTTTGCCTGTTATTTCAACTGGCACCTTTTTTGCCACTTATTTAACTGTAATTTTACGATCAGTTCATAACAGAGGTTCTGAGAGTGTTAAATGTAAACCACAGTTACATGCGCGCAGGACTCAACTTACAGTTAAAATAACAAGGAGACAGTGCGTTAAATAAACTGATAAATGAAATCCATTGATAACAGCGCAGTACAGTGGGTTGACCGGTTCCGCAATTTGACCGATTCCGCAATTTGCAGAAATCAAACTTTATTTGCGGGAAAACGACTTCGCTGTCAGCCTTGAGTTTGACACCGCTGGAACGGTAAATTATTGTGGATTTAACTCTTAACTATCGTTTCGAGATATTCGGTTTGATAGAGAAATAAATGCCCGATAACTGTTGCTTGCCGTTGCAGCAGTACCAAATCAACGCCTGTGATAAGGCGCACTGCGCAGTGTGTGACCATTAAACGCGTGTATTCCTGGGATTCATCACATGTTATAAATGTCATTATGATCGGAAATTATCGTATATTTGACCATTTAAATCCCAATTTCGTACTCTTGATACTTTTTCATCAACACCCATTAAAGTGACTGCTTGTCGTTTGACTAGTTCCGCAAACGCCTTTTTGTAGGTTTTCAAGCTTGTAATTTATGAGACATGTTTATTTTCGTTTATTTTTCTGAAAGAATTTTATTAAAGTTTAATGTAGTCAATGTGAAATAAAACATCTTTTCCCCCGCCATAACTGTTTTTCAGTGGCTCAACGGGTGGATCATTACTCATGTCCTGTGTTAATCTGAATTTGTGGTCTCATCCTGATAATTTTAATGTATACTTGGTATGTATTGGAATTGGAAAGAGTAAAAAGAACCATCCATAGTCGCTGATAGCAGTTGAATATCGATGGATGTACAATATCGTCTTGAACTGAGGCCAGCGCACGTGGATTCCAGCTGACAAAATGTCGACACACGGAACAATTATCCATAAATTTGACCAATTATTATGATATACCCTGCAGAGTAATGCTGGATAAAATTGGTGGAAAATACAAAACCCAAAACCAGTGAAGTTGGCACGTTATGTAAATCGTAGATAAAAACAGAATACAATGATTTGCAAATCCTTTTCAACTTATATTCAATTGAATACACTGCAAAGACAAGATGTTTAATGTTCAAACTGAGAAACTTTATTTTTTTTTTGCAAATAATCATTAACTTAGAATTTAAAGGCAGCAACACATTGCAAAGAAGTTGGCACAGGGGCCTTTTTACCACTGTGTTACATCACCTTTCCTTTTAACGACACTCAGTAAACGTTTGGGAACTGAGGAGACCAATTTTGAAGCTTTTCAGGTGGAACTCTTTCCCATTCTTGCTTGATGTACAGCTTAAGTTGTTCAACAGTCCAGGGTCTCCGTTGTCGTATTTTACGCTTCATAATGCGCCACACATTTTCAATGGGAGACAGGTCTGGACTACAGGCAGGCCAGTCTAGTACCCGCACTCTTTTACTGCGGAGCCATGCTGTTGTAACACGTGCAGAATGTGGCTTGGCATTGTCTTGCTGAAATAAGCAGGGGCGTCCATGAAAAAGACGTTGCTTGGATGGCAACATATGTTGCTCCAAAACCTGTATGTACCTTTCAGCATTAATGGTGCCTTCACATATGTGTAAGTTGCCCATGCCTTGGGCACTAATACACCCCCATACCATCACAGATGCTGGCTTTTGAACTTTGTGCCTATAACAGTCCGGATGGTTCTTTTCCTCTTTGGTCCGGAGGACACGACATCCACAGTTTCCAAAAACAATTTGAAATGTGGACTCGTCAGACCACAGAACACTTTTCCACTTTGCATCAGTCCATCTTAGATGAGCTTGGGCCCAGCGAAGCCGGCAGCGTTTCTGGGTGCTGTTGATAAATGACTTTGGCTTTGCATTGTAGAGTTTTAACTTGCACTTGCAGATGTAGCGACGAACTGTAGTTACTGACAGTGGTTTTCTGAAGTGTTCCTGAGCCCATGTGGTGATGTCCTTTACACACTGATGTCGGTTTTTGATGCAGTACCGCCTGAGGGATCGAAGGTCACGGGCATTCAATGTTGGTTTTCGGCCTTGTCGCTTACGTGCAGTGATTTCTCCAGATTCTCTGAACCTTTTGACGATATTACGGACCGTAGATGATGAAATCCCTAAATTTCTTGCAATAGCTCGTTGAGGAATGTTGTTTTTAAACTGTTCGACAATCAGCTCACGCATTTGTTCACTAAGTGGTGACCCTCGCCCCATCCTTGTTTGTGAATGACTGAGCATTTCAGGGAAGCTGCTTTTATACCCAATCATGGCACCCACCTGTTCCCCAATTAGCCCGTTCACCTGTTGGATGTTCCAAATAAGTGTTTGATGAGCATTCCTCAACTCTCTCAGTCTTTTTTGCCACTTGTGCCAGCTTTTTTGAAACATGTTGCAGGCATCAAATTCCAAATGTGCTAATATTTTCAAAAAATTACAAAGTTTACCTGTTCGAACATTAAGTAACTTGTCTTTGCAGTGTATTCAATTGAATATAGGTTGAAAAGGATTTGCAAATCATTGTATTCTGTTTTTATTTACGATTTTCACAACGTGCCAACTTCACTGGTTTTGGGTTTTGTACATGTGTCTGTTCCTTTGTGGCCAGGGGCACGCAATTATGCCAATAAACAAAGAATATCATAAGTTTGGCCTGACAAAGGGCGTTGTTAGCGAAACTGGAAATTATTTGCGGAACCGGTCAAAGGACGTGCCGCTGAAAAATGACTGTGCAGGCTTTATTCCTAGTGACTGAAGAAAACTAATTGATCAACAAAGTGCGTGAGTAATTTCCGCAAATTCGTGAACAGATAACTTTCCGCCACCGAATGCTGTATCGATACCAGACGCTTAAGACAAATTCTGTTTGCGGAACCGGTCAACACAGTGTAGCACCTAGTAGTTCGGCTTTCCATAAATGGATCAATGCCCCGATCTAACGTTATTTGCTAAATAACAATAATAAGAAAAATAATAATAATCATTATTATTAGGCCTACTTTTTACACTATCGCTTTACTCTTGCTGGAACACGAGACCAATCACTTTACGGAAGATTCCATTGATAAATGATGACACCCCAATTTACAGTGCTGCTCGTTGTTCTGGTCATCTTGCCTACCTAAGCTATAACGTTGCCTAAAATAAATTGATCTAATAATTTATATATAAATATATGCCAGTTAATGACATTGGTCAAAATATTTATTGGGTGTGATGATTCTGTAGCTGTAAACCTTTCTTCAATTTAAAATGTGCTTTTGATCTTAAAAGGAGTTCTGCTTCTTATTGAGTGGAAAATTCATGAACTCGTTGGAAAAGCTGAAAAACGTGTAGCCTTTTATTTAGCGGGTTTTTTCTTTTTTTTTTTTTTAGGAAGAGGCTATTCGCCCTGCAGCGCTTCCGCGCGAAACTCATCCCACTGTCATAAATAATTTTAATTTTAAGAAGCTTTAACCTCATTTCCAGCAGCTTTAACCTCCCATTGTCAGCAATCCGAACTTCACGTTATCGCCAGCTTCCAGCTTGCCCACGCAGTTTCCCCCGGAACTGGACTTTTCTAGTTATTTATCTTCTACAAATGATGGCAGCAAAAGAGCAATGGTAGCTGATGCTCCGGGAACTTCGGAAATACAGTCGTTACTTTAGCCAATGCTGCTTGCGCCTCGGACTTATCAGTTGGCATGTGAACAAATAAAAAAGTAATTCGCTTGCTGCATTCCGGGGGTATTTAATATTGTATATAACAGTGAGCTTTGATGTGTACATTTTATAGTATTATTTTTCTCTTTTTTTTTGCGTTTTTTTTACACATTATATTATCAACGATAGGTAAAATGCAATGATAATTCGCAAAATTTAAGTCGCAACATTAAAGAACTCCTATGCTTTCCTTTTATTGGTGTCTGATGAGTATTTGACGGAAATTAGGCACCTTGAAAACGAACGTATGCTTCCAAGTTCCAAGAAGTTATGCTCTTAGGTAACCTCTGGCTACTCTACACCCAAGGAGTTTCGGGACATAACCCAACCAAAGCCAACGAGAGGCGAGATTTCTGGGACAAGTCGGAGTTCAAGCATCTCTACGCAGAAACAGCGGGCAGAAAATGACCGGTGCGGACCTGTTCGATTTTCGCCTATCTGTTATCAGTATATAACATTAACGTTACACACTGTGCTGCGTTTTAATATAACGTTAGCTGCATGTTCTTTGAGCGAAAAAACATGCTCCTTAATTTGTTCACATGGCATCGCAATTGAATGAAACCATTAAAACGGTGAACAAGCTGAAACGTATTGATGGTTTTATATACATCTTCATGGCTATGGCAAAGCCAGCCTCATTCTCTGACAAAGCATAGGGATACTGCGTCACCCAGTGTTGCGTAATGTTTATAGCTATGCAAATTTGAATTCAGATCTGGTAATACGAGTCACCGAATGCTTCTAAACCTAGTCTACTCAAGCGACATTAAATTATGTTGATGGGATTTCGAAGTTTGAATTACATCCAAATTTTACCGTATCATTATCCCAGTGATTATGTTGTAGAGCTATCCCGTAACCCCGTCCCCTCATAAGAAAACAAAGAATAAGGGCTCTTTGCGCCATTTGTATTTAAACATTTGATCATTTTAGGAGGCAACTTTTTTAAAATTTCTAATTCAGTGACGCATTAAGTACACGAAGACGTCCGCAGTTTGCAATGCAACTAGCTTGTTGGGGTGAGTTACACATTTCAGTTTTTGAGAAATGTATCACATTTACACATGCATATATTTTATTGCCAATGTTTTAATAAATCATCACAAATAAACATCAAGTTTCATCCAGAAATGTTGAAATTTCACTGGATAGGCTAAGGGATGAGCTTTCATTCAGCAAAATTATGAAGTTCTTATGTTTTATTGGGCCCCACATTTGCTTTTGAAACGGACCCCTGCCGCCCCCATATGCTTAAGGCCACCACTGATCGCCCAAGTGTGATTTCAGCAGTTTTGCGGCTTTGTTGCGTCAAAGTCACTTCGCATTCGTGTATCTGAAATTTGACTTACTCAAACCTGTTTAAATGATTCCCACTCACGCGTCGTTCTGATCATCAATTACAAGAACCGTAAAAAGGCTGGAAAGTGGGTCAGACCGAAAGTGTCTCACTCTGGGAATGGTTGTCGAACGGTGCCGTTCTGAGGACACGTTTCCTTTAACATTAATAAGCCTACAAGTTGCCTCGAAAAGGGGCATTTAGTTATGCGTATATATACAAATGTGATGTGTATATGTACTTCTACGCTGAATTTTGAATTTTTGTTTGTGGCCCCTAGTCTGTACTAAAATTATGAAAATAAACTGAAATACGATTACATTCTAAATGCTGTTTCTTGTGTCTTATTTCATTTAAGCCAAGGATTCCCAAACTTGGTCCTGGGGACTGACTGTGTATGCTGGTTTTCGTTCCAACCGCAATTACAGTCCCAAAATTAATAAGATTTTTTTTTTTTGCTTTTCAGGCCCGAGAGACGTTTCACCCTCTTAAACCACTTTGACAAAACTAGCGATGCATTCCATATTTAAAAGCTCAACATTTATATTGTGCTTAGGCTACTTTGTGACATTCCTGGTAAGGATGCTGAGCCAATGAGGAGGTAACAAGTTTTAAATGATCAAAATCAAGACTGTGGTGAAGCAATAAACTGCCAAATAGACTTCTGAACACAGGTGTTCAAGTTCTTTCCGAATGGTTTTCCTAAAACCAAACACAAAACGAACAGCAAACGGGTCTGACTGATCATAATTTGCTTTGTCTTTGAAATCTTAATTACCTAATGAATGGTTAGTTTTAATGACCACATGTCCGCAGTTTCAACAATTAAAAGTCAATTGATTCTACAATTTTAAGAGTCACAATTTTCCTCTCTTTTTATGCAGTAATTTGTCATATAGTTCAATCTTATAATGCAGCTCTTCAGCAACAGCTCAAATAGCTGTTTCTGACAATGTGGCTTAACAGTGTAAACAGTCCATATTATGGGTAGTGCAGTTCAGAAAAAATAGAAAAACATTAAAGATTTGGGATTGCAATTGTGGCTGGAATAAAAACCAGCAGAAACAGTTGGTGCCCAGGACCAAGCTTGGGAACCCCCGATTTAAGCCATTTTCTCCCTCTCTGTGAAACTCAAATCTTGAATTTTAATGCCGTAAACATAGGAACACATACATTTCTGATGAGGCTTCTGTTCAAAGTGGTTTGTTGCTTGCATCTTACTGACAGTCAGAAGTGACAATACACATATACATGAACTCATCAGGAGCAAATTATGACCAGTATCCTCAAAAATATACATAAGTAAAAACAAAAAAAAAATGAGTCACATCACCAAATGACTACGAAATTAGACGCTAGAAGCCACCAGAATACATCATAGATCTTCAAAGTTTCAAAAATCTCTGTGAGAATTCCCCCTGGAAGGCTTTGTGCCCTCAACGCTCGGATTCTCGGCACCTCCACTACCAACCACAACCGCCTACTCTATTCTGCCAGCCGCCTACTCTAAAAACTTTTGAAAGCCCTGGGCATGGCAAAATGGCATTATAGCGCCCCCTAGAAAAATTCAGTGAAGCAGCCCTCGCAGCCAGTTTAACCTACATGTACAAAATTTGGTGGACAAGTGCATTATGCCAAGACAGTCTCTTGGTGCCATGACCTAGACTCAACAGGAAGTCTGCTATTTTTAATAGACGAAATTGGAATTATCATTACGCATGCGCAAAAATTTTCCGGTCAGAGTTCAAGACTACCCATGATGTCAACAAAGCCGATAAAGCCAAGCTATCCCAGCAGAACAGCCGGCTACTCATCAAAATTATTTACGTTATTTTACATCGCCCAAGGTTGTTTTAATGCAATATGCCGGGTTCACATTGTTCAGTCTGTGAGTGTCCTAACAGTACACGCGGGCTGAAGAAGTGGATGGAGGAATTTTGCTCTTTTCACGAGTGCAATAAAGGAACACCACGCTGTATATGCGACCCACCATATGTTTCCTACCGAAAAAAAGGATTCAGTAAGATGTGTAGATGGATTAAATTAGTCTTAAAATATTTTATTTTGCTAATCAGTGATGCAATTTGTAACGGATATTAATAAGTCCACGTCAGTAGCGGAGCTACGGGGGCAAAGACACGTCCCTTTTAGTCCTGGCTAGATCTCAATCATTTTCCTTTATTGACGTCTTTTCCAGTTATCGTAATTGGCAACTGAAGACACAACCGTATGCGATCTAACAGCGATGAAATCATGGGCTATATTCAGTGCAGAAAAATAATTTACTTATTAATTGGCCAATGCTTCGCGTGATTGAACTGGTCCGTGTTCCAATGAAACGCGGACTTTCACTCTCGGTATTTCGTGGGTTGATAAAAAAAAAACAAAAAAAAAAAACAGTGGCACTTTCGGCAGTTAAATAGCCTAGGTTATAAAAGCGTGCGGCTCAAGCCATTTGCCTGAGTCGACAGGTAGGCTATGCAATTTTGAATAACGTAGATTTAAATACAGCAAATACGCGTCCCGATGAATGATTGTCGTCTTACCTAACCGGGGAGAACAAGCAGCACCTGTTAAGTGCTGAGCGCTCTCGGAGTGAACCTTTTGTTAATCATGAAGATGACTGAGAACAGGTCGGGATTTACAATTGTTTTAAACGGCTGTTTTGTGCAACCCAATTCTCTGTTCCGCCACTGTACTGAATTTAACCCGCGATTTAATCGCTGTTAGATCGCATGTGGAGAGAAACCGTGTCTTCAGTTGCCAATTACAATAATTGGAAAAGACTTCAACAAAGGAAAATGATTGAGATCTAGCCAGGACTAAAAGGGACGTGTCTTTGCCCCCCCCGTAGCTCCGCCACTGGTCCACGTGTATTACATGTGCCATTGCCTAAGCCTGTAGTCGGTAATGCTGTACATGTCAGTGACCCATATATAAATCCCTAGCCTGTACATCTATATATATACATGCCTGATGTAAATCCGTAAATGGGCAAACCTCTGATTTATGACATCTGTATTATGTGTAAAATATCAGTGGCGGCTAGCGAGCAGTAAACAGAAGGAGCGGAAAATATCCCTTGAAGCATTCGATTATTGACCCATTTCCAATCATTGGCTCTAACACGTTTTCCCAATGATATCAATCATCCTTTGACAGTTAAACGCGCAGCTTCCCTCTCAATGTAATGTTAAGGGAAGTAAATAATAAATGCAAAAAAAGGCTTTATTTATTTGCCAAAATAGGTTACTCTATATGAAATGAAATAGCCTAAACTACTATGGATTATGCGCGTTAATTTGGAATGTTCTGCAAAGCAGTTTATCAAACCAGCGCTTCATGATCAATTTAGCAAATGTATTTCACATCCCAGGGAAGCATTTCGTTTCTTTACTTCTGCTACATCAAAGAAACGAGTTAGCCACACGTGAAATAGCAGAATGTTCGAAGAGTTACCAAATCTTTAATCGACGAAAGCAATTGAAAACGGATGAGATCTGATCATGTTTAAAGGCATGTGTTCCGCCCTCCCGGCTTTCTGTTGAGTAGCTGCCACTTTATATATGTGTGCAGACTGTATAGGCCTACAATGTATATTATGTACCGGGTATGTATGACAATTCATTCTCCCAACCGTTTGTCAGTTCTAAGGGATCTGGAGTTGTTATCCTCCAGCCGTCAACATCATTCGCAGGCAAGGATTTATGGTCTAGTCTGACGACCTCCCGTTCCTGTTGTTTCGTTAACACTATGCGGGCCTTTTGCAATGACAATGCCCAAGTGACGGTCACAAGTTTTTGTCCCCCCCTTCCTGGTAACAGCGTAGCCCTGTTTCTTACAAAAATCTTTCTAAACATTGGGCCTCATGCAAGAAGCGATATAAGAACAAATTTTCTCTTATTTTTCTTCGTATCCCCAATTTTTTCTTATTTTGTTCTTACCCATTGATTTCTGTGATGCACCAATGTTTTCTTATTTTTGCTCTTCTCTTAGGTAAGAGAAAATTTTACGAGTGGTCGAGAGCACTCTTACCGAGATAAGAGAAAACAGAAAATTGTTATCTCTGTCCACAAATTGCTTGTCCAATGCACGGAAACACTAATTTTCAAACCTAAACATTAAAAATGCATCATATAATCAAATTTTGATTGTTTTATGTTTTTGAGAAATTATAATGATTTTATTATTTAATTCTTGGGCTAAAGAGTTTGGCCAGCTGATCCTAATAAGCCCCTTCGTAATTACATTTTGCGCATGCGCGATTTCCCTGTGTTGAACTTTCAGGAAAGGTCATTTGTACATACACGCGAATTTCAGCTATCGATTGTAACTGTGAGCTCACGTTGAATAACAATATCGAGGTAAAAAATTTCGCTGCATATGAGTTTAGCGCCTTCCTAGATTATCTTTAGCGAGAATTTGTTCGGAATTTCATACTGGTAAAGTGTAATGTACGGTTTTCAAGAATTAAATGGATTTGATGTAAAAATTTTGATGCTTGCATCTTAAGCGGTGGGGTGGCTGTAACTGTCCTTAATTAATGTGGGTAATTCAATTAATGAGGGCCATCTAATATTTTTTATTACACCTTTTGCTGGTCATTACTAGAAGCGTAAAGGTATAGTAATTTAAGCGAGGAGAGAATTAAGTTAGAAGCATTTTCATTTAGGGGTCTATTCTCCCATGCGCGTAAGTCGAAAAAAAGCGCGTAGCTACGTAGCTACGCGCTTTTCAGCCCACGCGTATTCTCCCCTTTACTTGATTCTGTGCATTACGCGCCCCGAAGGCAGTTACGCACTTCGGGCGGAGCAAGGCCAAAATCTGGGCGTTTCTCAGGCAAATAACACTTACGCGTAAAGAGACGACCGGTACATCCGGGAACTTCGCCAAAAGTGAAGGCCGAGCCCCTTTTTGGGGGATAGAAAACCTCAGATCCCATTGACCCTAATGTAATTTGATGTGTTTTCAGGTGTAAAATTTATCCGATTTATTGAACTAAATTTCCTGTTTATATTCATTTATTGATTTATTGATATGTCTAGCGATTATTTTGCTACCTTGCCCGAACCTGAGCGTTCGCGTTATCTTAATAAATTAAGGTTGATCGGTCCACCCTCTTGCCCTTTCACTGCCGCGAATTTCGAGGTCTGTGTCAGTTTGGGGTTAAGAATAACTAACAAATGCACATAACGTTAGACCGCAACCCTGACTCGGTTGGCTGACGCTACTGTACGTTAGCTAGTTAAGCAATTAAAGAATAAATAATGACACGAGACAAAAATCGAAGTGAATGAACCTATACTACTCAAAATTTGATAGGGATCATAGGAATTTTTTTGTGAAATGACATGCAAATTTGGTAACTGCCACTGATGAACAATATATTGGATAAATGACATGCAGTCAGACACAAAACACATTTGCACGTGCATTTCATGACATTAAATGAGCGTGCAGCCTCACATTTTGGCTTTGACTAACACTTCACCATTTCAACTCAGACGTGTGTGTTGTTTGTTGGTGAAAATTTGGAAGTTCCCAAATTTTTTGCATTACATTTAGCAATAACAATGTCTCCTCAACGTCTTAGACGTCGATTGACTTCAGAGCAATTGGGAAGATGCATCGGAATGCTTGACTCTGGCTTCTCACAACGTCACGTCGCTAATGCACTTAACGCCAGCCAAAGCGTTAGAACAGAGCGTGGAACCGCATCAAACGTTTGGTACAGCAGCACACCGTTATGGGGGTGGTCGTCAGAGATCGACTACACAACGACAAGACCACTTTCTCACACTTCAGGCACGACGTCATCCTTTCTGGACAGCCACCACCCAACGAAATGACCTTCATAACGCCTCGGGGGTCAGGGTATCCACTCAGATGATACGGAATTGTCTTCATACTGCCGGCCTCAACTCAAGAAGGCCATGTGTTCAAATCCCACTGACCGTGCGTCATAGGCGTGACCGTTTGGATTGGGCTCACGATCATGTCACATGGACACACAACGATTGGGCTCCAGTTCTCTTTACTGATGAGTCCCGATATTGCTTGGACTTTACTGACAGGAGGCAACGGGTGTGGCGAAGACAACGTGAGCGATTTAATGGTGCTTACATCAACGAACACGACCGTTATGGTGGCGGATCAATTATGGTCTGGGGAGGAATAAGCAGGAACGGCAAAACGGACCTGCATGTCATGGGGAGAGGGACGATGGCAGGGGTACGGTACAGGGATGAGATCCTCAATGTGTAATACGAAGACCATACGCTGGTGCTGTTGGCCCTGATTTCATCTTGATGGATGATAACGCCCGTCCCCATCGTGCTAGGGGTGGTGAATCAATTCCTAGAGCAGGAGACAATTGTCCACATGGACTGGCCAGCGTTCGCCGGACCTAAACCCTATCGAGCATGTGTGGAACATGCTGCAGGTTGCCATTTCCGGTCGTAGGGCTCAACCCACAACTCTAGAAGAGCTCGGAAATGCCCTTGTTGAAGAATGGAACAACATTCCAATTGCAAGCATCCGGGTTCTGATTGACAGTATGACCCGACGTTGTCAAGCCGTCATTCAAGCTTAGGGAGGCCATACCCGTTATTGACATTAACTGTGGTAATGAAACATCAAACGAACACTGTCTGTTTTCACTTTACATGTCAGAGGTGAAACCATGAAGTGTTCGTGAAAGCCAAAAGTGTGAGGCTGCACGCTCATTTAATGTCATTAAATGCACTTGCAAATGTGTTTTGTGTCTGACTGCATGTCATTTATCCAATATATTGTTCATCAGTGGCAGTTACCAAATTTGCATGTCATTTCACAAAAAAATTCCCATGATCCCTATCAAATTTTGAGTAGTATATTAAAGTATAGTACCAAGTCTTACATATTAAAGGGTACTTACGTTACTTTCTAAGTTTAAAAAAAAGAGTGGCATGGCCTGTTATGAAGTGTTTCCCACGCATATAATCATGGGAAGACACTGGATACATAGCTTTTACTCTTCATCTTCTCTTAACTCTCCTTTTTGGATTCTTCCCTTTTCCAGGTAGGATGGGGAGTCTGAGGTCCGGAATGGTTATTTTATTGGAGGTGCAACCCGGCACACAACAACTTTTGGGCATTTTACTGCTCAATTAGCGCGCTTATTTCTCATTGATTTCAATGCATAAGAGCGTTTGTTTTCCCCCAAAAAGGAGCGCGGCCTTTGTGCTGAGCTCTTGATGACGTTGACCCGGTCGTCTCTATTCTCCCCCTGGCTTACGCACTTTTTCTGTTAAGCACTTTTGAGGGCTGTATTGAGGTCAAGCGCCAATATAAGGCGAAATAGAATATTGCGTTTGATGTCGGTTATAGGCCGAATTTTAACATTTATTTTATTTTATTTAACATGGTAAAGGTTGAGACATTCAATATTCGATTGTTCATCCTTATTTCTAAACTACATTTCTCATAACCGGAACAAATTATCAAACAAAATGATCACATGATATTACGCAACAGCCTGTTCTCCATCATTCTACCATGCCCTCAAAATCTAAAACCAAAATGCCAGTCCTGCATTTGCTTGCACTCTTGCGTGAGTGGGAAAGAGTAAGAGGAGTGCGCCGAGCTCGAAGACGACCACGCATATATCGGCCTCGTTTGGACATCCTGGGACTAAAAGACACCGAGTGCATCCAGCGCTTTCGTCTGGACCGTGAGGCAATCATCTATCTTTGCCGACTTATGGATGAACAGCTATCCAGCCGCAGCAATCATCCACAAAACATACCCGTAGTCATCAAGGTCACGACTGCGCTGTCGGTCCTGGCATCTGGGTCGTCCCAGAGAGTGGCTGGTGATGTCATGTACATATCAGAGGCGTCTGTGTCAAGGTATCTGACACAGTTCGTTGACGCTTTGCTGCACCACATCAGCCACTTCATAAAGTTCTCCGAAACACCCGCTGAAAGACGGAGAGTTAAGGGGGGGTTCTACCGGGTCGCCGGGTTCCCCAGTGTTGTGGGAGCCATTGATTGTACTCACGTTGCAATCAGAACTCCTTCCACTAATGAGAATATGTACAGAGACCGTAGACGTCGGTGCAGCATTAATGTTCAGGTTGCGTGCGATCATGATACGCGCATATTAAGCATCTGCGCCACATTCCCTGACTCGGCCCATGACGCCTATGTACGTACTGCGCAACAGCTTGAAATGCCAAAAAAATACAATAAATATTTGAAACCTAAGCTTGTTTCCAGTATTTATCACAATGATACTTTGAGAAAAGGCAAATAAAAATGACCATTTTACGTAATCCTCCTTCATCCGTATCCACTCCAAGTTCTTCTCCATGCACTTCCACGGCAGAAAGAGTGGATGTCACCTCCTCCTCTAGTGCAGTAAAATGCACAGGGGATGATGGTTGCCCACCACCTGTTGCGTGCACACTTCTCCGGTGTGCAGATAGCCTGGCTTTTACAGCACCCCGCAGATCTCTCCATTTATGCTTTAAATCGGGGATACGGCGCTTACATCTCCCCACCGAAGCCACATCCAGAACGATTCGCAGCTTTCTTCCTCGGATCAGCCTCCAGTGCCCCCTTGCCACACAACACCTCGTGGTGCTTCTTCACTGATTTCACCAATACCTCTAACTCCTCATCTGTGAAATTTGGTTTTCGGCTTTGGCTCGACGTCGCGTTGTCTTCATGTTCTATTAACAAATGTGACTGCCCTATATGTTCGTGATAATCTGAAAAGTTGTGATATTCTCACGAGGAAGGAGATTGATTTTCTAATTGAGGATATCTGTATTAACTAACCCGTGTCTATGTAAATATGTTTTTTTATTTTCATTTTTTTTTTACCATTGATAATACTGTGTATTTTAATGTGCGAATAAAGATATTATTAAATATTCTAGATTGAGCCCTACCCTGGCCAATACCAAAGCACTACCCATTTGTTAATCAATTTTAGCCAATAAAGAATAGCCGACATCGGAAGAATCATTATCAGTGAATGGGATAATTGATTATAAAGTACTAGGCACAAGTTCAAGTGAATGTGTCGCTCAAATCAAATGGGACATATACTGACCAAAAAAAGAAACGCAATTTTCGATTTCTTGATTTTATCGAGTGCAACTGTTATTAATCAACACTTCATTGGTATCAAATGAAAGAGGGAATCTCAGACAATAGATATAACAGAAAATTGGGTTGGAATATTGCCATATTGGCATTTATTTAACAAGGTGAAGTTCGACATTACGAAACACAAATGACACTATCAGTATCTCGTTTGTCCCCCATTAGCGTTGCGCACGGCGGTACACCTGCGTCTCAAAGACATCATCAGACGTCTGACTGTTGCTTGTGGAACGCTGCTCCACTCTTTGGTCAGTGCTTGTCTTAGCTGACGTACTTTAGCTGGCGGTGGTTGACGTCTCCAGATCGCTCTATCCAGAATGTCTCACAAGTGTTCTATAGGTGAAAGATCTGGAGAAAACACTGGCCAGGAAAGGATTTGCACGTTTTCAGCCCGAAGGAACTCCATACAGATACGTGCCGTGTGCGGACGCGCGTTGTCCTGTTGGAAAGTCAGTCGGTGACGTCGGACAAACGGAAGGACAACTGGACGGAGAATTTAATCGCGGTAACGGATGGCGTTGAGGTTTCCTTCAACAAAATGAAGGTTGGTTCGGTGTGTAGCAGACGGTCGGTCATGATACGACGGTCAGACGCTGGAGTCGTAACACGTGGCCTACCGGATCTGGGGCGATCGGCTGTGTGTCCAGTGGCATTAAACCTGGTTCTGAGGCGACTAATTGTCGCGGAATGCACGCCGAATTGACGAGCAACTCTATCTACCCGACTTCCAGCCTGTAGCATCCCAATCGCACATTCTCGTTGAACTACCGTTAGTCGTGGCGTTATAACCAGTCTGATTTTTACTCATTTTCAGTCGGACTTTTATAGGCCCCGGTGTCTACGAGGAACTCAAAACAAAAATGGGACTGTTAGGACAATGGTAGTACTCGAACCTAAGCACTGCCGATTGTTTGGTTCCGGACGAATGGCGGCTCCAGAATACGCGCTGTGACCGCAAAAATTTGCATGGTAGAAGTACTCACCTCCAAAAATAACTCAAAGCAAAGGCATCTTTCTCAATGGGTTTGTCAAAATTTGGCACCAGATTACGTAATTGCGTTTCTTTTTTTGGTCAGTATAATAGGCTACAAATATGGAATTGTGTGATTGTTGAGGCGGTTTCGGGGCGGGGGGATGACCGCGTGTGGGGTAAGAATCAATTGTTTGTTAAAGCGTTGCCATGTCCTTTAGTTGCAAACCTGACATCAGAGTAGTTTGAGATTTCAAGTGCACAATTTATAAATGAGATCATATAAACTGTCTTTGATTGTTATTAGTGTGTGACTAGAATGTTCTCTTTATTTGTCTTCTTCGATTTCTTCCACAGAACAAACAGGCTGGTGTAGGAGGAGCACATTTTTAATGATCTGATTGCGCTGGTTGAGAAGCGCTAAATTCTTTATTTGTTATTTCATTATCGCGGCAATTTGTTTCTTTGCATAGCTTTAATGCCATGATGGCTAGAATAAGAAATAAAAAAGAGATGTCAGCATTACTTCTTGTTATTGGCACAGACATACATAGGCCTACTATTACAGCGGCATATCGTCGGCCTACTGATAAAACCTCGTATCTTCAAAATGATAAACTTCACAGGAAAATAAAAAGTAAATATAAAATTAAAACTAGAACTGCAAGCAGTTATGAAAGGGGGCCAAGCGTCCCCGCGCAACTTCGCTCCCAGGTCTCGCGGAGCCCACGGAATGCAAATAGCTCTATTTCGTTACCAGGAGGTACATTGACTCCACATCAGGCTCACCAAATTTCATGCGAATCCGATCAACTTTCATGTCACTTGATGTTTCTCTGTTTATAGCGCCCCCTATTGGCCAATTTGGGCCAAATTTGGCACAGAGCCTGTGGTTGACCTCTGAAGCAAGAGAATAGAGTTTGATGTTGATAGCTTTGACTTTGACACAAATATGCAACAGTATGTGTTTTTTAGCTAGCAGAAAAAAAATTGTTTATGTATAAGTACCGCACTATTTGGAGTAGCAAAATTCTTTTGATAACTTTTGATCAGGCAGGTCTGCAGATTGTCTGGGCAAACTTTCGTGCAGATGGAGCTTAAAGAGTAGGCGGAGTTTGAAAAAGTAGGTTTTTGATGTGTAGTGACTTAAAAAGAGAAATATGCTGTGGGAGTGGGCGTGGCCAATGTCAGAAGATGTGACTGTATTTGGGGAACAAGTGGATATCAAGTTTATGAAGATGTGATTTAAAATGTGGAAGTTACAGGCCAAAATGCGTTTGCATACATCAAAGCGCCATCTAGTGGAGTAGACACACAATTTTTGGTATGGGTGGTCTGTGTGCTATTTTATATATACCCTGTAAATTTCACAGCCCTCAGCATAATACTTGAGCTGAAATACATGTTTGTTGTTTATCTTGTAATAAGCCACGCCCACTTTGACCAGTCGTCATTAACTTCAAGATGTGGTCTCAGTAGTGACCCAGAATCATACCCACCTAATTTGGTAAAAATCGGTGCTGCCATTTAAGAGATATAAATTTCCCATATTTGCAGTGCCCCCTAGTGGCCAAAATTAGCCAAATTTGGCTCATACCCCCACAGTCACATGGCAACCGAAGATCTCAGATTTGGTGTTGTTAGCATTTATTTTGAGCGAGATATGCAACTGTTTGCGTTTTTACAGCAAGCTAGAAAAATTTATTCGTTAATAATTTGCGCATATTTTGACCGAACAAAATTCTTTTGATAAATTTAGATCAGGTCCAGCTGTAGAGTGTACCTGCCAAATTTCACACTGATCGGACAAAACCCCAAGAGGAGTTCGAAAAAGTAGGTTTTCCAGTTTTCGCGATTTTGCGAAATAAAATTATTGGCGGAAATGGGCAGCGCCCAACCCATTTGATTCAGCGCTACTCAGAGAATCTGTGGATATGAGGTTTTTGAATATGCAACATATGGTGTGGGAGTTATAGCCCAAAATGCGTTGCCCTTGGTTATAGCGCCCCCTGCTGGCGGACATATGTAATTTTTTGTGTCTGAGGTGAGTGCAGTGGTCTGGACCAACCCTCCAAATTGCACGACCCTCCCTTACACAGTTTAGCCTGCAGCACCACTTTTATCTACGGAAAAATAAAAATAACAATAATAATAATAACTAGAACTGCAAGCAGTTATGAAAGGGGGCCAAGCCTCCCCACGCGACTTGGCTCCCAGGTCTCGCAGAGCCCACGGAATGCAAATGGCTCTATTTCGTTACCAGGAGGTACATTGACTCCATATCATGGTCACCAAATTTCATGCGAATCCGATCAACTTTCATGTCACTTAATGTTTCTCTGTTTATAGCACCCCCTATTAGCCAATTTGGGCCAAATTTGGCACAGAGCCTGTGGTTGACCTCTGAAGCAGGTCAATAGAGTTTGATGTTGATAGCTTTGACTTTGACACAAATATGCAACAGTATGTGTTTTTTAGCTAGCAGAAAAAAATTGATTATTTTTAAGTACCACATTTTTTGGAGTAGAGAAATCCTTTTGATAACTTTTGATCAGGCAGGTCTGGAAATTGTATGTGCAAAGTTTCGTGCAGATGGAGCCTAAACAGTAGGAGGAGTTCGAAAAAGTAGGTTTTTGATGCGTGGTGACTTAGAAAGAGAAATATACAGTGGGAGTGGGCATGGTCTATGTAAGATGATGCGACTCTATGTGGGGAACACGAGGATATAGTTTATGAAGATGTGATTTAATGTGTGGAAGTTACAGGCCAAAATGCGTTTGCATCCGTTACAGCGCAACCTAGTGGAGTAGACACACAATTTTTGGTATGGGTGGTCTGTGTGCTATTCTATATATACCCTGTAAATTTCACAGCCCTCAGCATAATACGTGACCTGAAATAAGTTTGTTATTTATCTTGTAATAAGCCACGTCCACTTTGACCAATCAAGGTGAACTTCAAGATATGGCCTCAGGAGTGACCCAACATCATACCCACCAAATTTTGGAAAAATCAGTGATGCCATTTACGAGATATAAATTTCCCATATTTGCAGTGCCCCCTAGTGGCTCAAAATTAGCCAAATTTGGCTCATACCCCCACAGTCACATGCCAACGAAGGATCTCAGATTTCATGTTGTTAGCATTTATATCGAGCGAGATATGCAACTGTTTGTGTTTTAATAGCTAGCTAGAAAATTTTATTCATTAATATTTGCGTATATTTTGACCGAACAAAATTCTTTTGATAACTTTAGATCGGGTCCAGCTGAAGAGTGTACCTGCCAAATTTCACACTGATCGGACAAAACCCCAAGGAGGAGTTTGAAAAAGTAGGTTTTTGATATGTAGCGACTTAAAAAGAGAAATAGGCCATGCCCACTCCCATAGCATATGTCAGAGGATGCAACTCTATTTGTGGAACATGTGGATATTAAGTTTATGAAGATGTGATTTAAAATTTGGAAGTTAAAGGCCAAAATGCTATTGCATCCATTACAGCGCCACCTAGTAGAGTAGACACACAATTTATGGTATGGATGGTCTGAGTGCTATTCTATATATACCCTGTAAATTTCACAGCCCTCAGCATAATACTTGAGCTGAAATAAATGTTTGTTGTTTATCTGGTAATAAGCCATGCCCACTTTGACCAATCATGATGAGCTTCAAGATATGGCCTCAGGAGTGACCCAGCATCATACCAACCAAATTTGGTAAAAATCGGTGTTGCCATTTAAGAGATATAAATTTCCCATATTTGCAGTGCCCCCTAGTGGCCAAAATTAGCCAAATTTGGCTCATACCCCCACAGTCACATGCCAACCAAGGATCTCAGATTTGGTGTGGTTAGCATTTATTTTGAGCGAGATATGAAATTGTTAGCGTTCCTATAGCTAGCAAGAAAAGTTTATTCGTTGATAATTTTCGCATATTCAGACCAAACGAAATTCTTTTGATAACTTTAGATCACATTCCGCTGAAGAGTGTACCTGCCAAATTTCACACTGATCGGACAAAATCCCAAGAGGAGTTCGAAAAAGTAGGTTTTCCAGTTTTCGCAAAAGAAAATTATAGGCGGAAAAGTGCGAGGCCCAGCCCATTTGATTCAGCGCTATACAGGGAATCTGTGGATATGTGGGTAATGAATGTGCGACATATGGTGTGGGAGTTATAGCCCAAAACGCGTTGCCCTTGGTTATAGCGCAGCCTGTTGGCGGACATATGTATTTTTTTGCCTCTGAGGTGAGTGCAGGGGTTTGGACCAACCCTCCAAATTGCACCTCCCTCCCTTGCACAGTCTAGCCTGCAGCACCACTTTTATTTATAGAAAAATAAAAAAAACAATAACTAGAACTGCAAGCAGTTATGAAAGGGGGCCAAGCCACCCCGTGCGACTTGGCACCCAGGTCTCGCGGAGCCCACGGAATGCAAATAGTTCTATTTCGTTACCAGGAGGTACATTGACTCCATATCATGGTCACCAAATTTCATGTGAATCCAATCAACTTTCATGTCACTTGATGTTTCTCTGTTTATAGCGCCCCCTATTGGCCAATTTGGGCCAAATTTGGCAAAGAGCCTCTGGTTGACCTCTGAAGCAAGTGAACAGAGTTTGATGTTGATAGCTTTGACTTAGACACAAATATGCAATAGTATGTGTTTTTTAGCTAGCAGAAAAAAATTGTTTATTTATTAGTACCGCATTTTGTGGAGTAGCAAAATTCTTTTGATGACTTTTAATCAGGCAGGTCTAGAGATTGTATGTGCAAAGTTTCGTGCAGATGGAGCTTAAACAGTAGGAGGAGTTTGAAAAAGTAGGTTTTTGATGTGTAGTGACTTAGAAAGAGAAATATACTGTGGGAGTGGGCGTGGCCTATGTCAGAAGATGCGACTCTATTTGAGGAACACGTGGATATAATGTGTATGAAGATGTGATTTAAAATGTGGAAGTTACAGGCCAAAAGGCGTTTGCATCCATTACAGCGCCACCTAGTGGAGTAGACAAACAACTTCTGGAATAGGTGGTCTGTGTTCTATTCTATATATACCCTGTAAATTTCACAGCCCTCAGCATAATACTTGAGCTGAAATAAAAGTTTTTTGTTTATCTTGTAATAAGCCACGCCCACTTTGACCAGTTGTGATGAACTTCTAGATTTGGCCTCGGGAGTGACCAGCATCGTACCCAACAAATTTGGTAAAAATCGGTGATGCCATTTAAGAGACAGAAATTTCCCATATTTGGAGTGCCCCCTAGTGGCCAAAATTAGCCAAATTTGGCTCATACCCCCATAGTCAGATGCCAACTAAGGATCTCAGATTTGGTGGAGTTAGCATTTATTTTGACCGAGATATGCAACTGTTAGCGTTGCTATAGCTAGCTTGAAAATTTTATTCGTTAATAATTTGCGCACCTTTTGACCGAACAAAATTCTTTTGATAACTTTAGCTCAGGTCCAGCTGAAGAGTGTACATGCCAAATTTCACACTGATTGGACAAAACCCCAAGGAGGAGTTTGAAAAAGTAGGTTCTCCAGTTTTCGCGATTTTGCGAAAAAAAATTAAAGGCGGAAATGGGCGTGGCCTATCCCATGTGATTCAGGGCTATTCAGGGAATCTGTGTATATGAGGTTTTTGAATGTGCGACATATAGTGTGGGAGTTATAGCCCAAAATGCGTTGCCCTTGGTTATAGCGCCCCCTGCTGGCGGACATATGTAATTTTTTGCCTCTGAGGTGAGTGCAGGGGTTTGGACCAACCCACCAAATTGCAGCACCCTGCCTTGCACGGTTTAGCCTGCAGCACCACTTTTACCAACGGAAAAATAAAAATAATAATAATAATAATAATAACTAGAACGGCAAGCAGTTATGAAAGCGGGCCAAGCCTCCCCGCGCAACTTGGCTCCCAGGTCTCGCGGAGCCCATGGAATGCAAATAGCTGTATTTCGTTACCAGGAGGTACATCACCAAGATTTGCTATCAAACGTGAGGTCAAACAAGGTTGCCCTCTCAACTTTCATGCCACTTGATGTTTCTCTGTTTATTGCGCCCCCTATAAGCCAATTTGCACCAAATTTGGCACAGTGCCTCTGGTTGACCTCTGAAGCAAGTGAATAGAGTTTGATGTTATAGTCCAAAAAGGTTCATACTGTCTGTAGTAACTAATTAGCCTTGACGTTCTTATTTTCTGACAGAAAAGGTTTTTATCCTACCTTGACATGTTTCGACGGAATACTCCCGTCTTCTTCAGAAGAGTCACTGATGTTACAAGTGACGTGTCTTATCAGCTGATGTTAGCGAGGCGTGGCCGCCCTGTCAGATTTGACAGGGCGGCCACGCCTCCTGCTATCCAGCCGCTCCTCCAAGATGGCACTCCAGGTGTGGGAAAGCATGTATGCCCCCTCATCCCGGTTCATAGTCCTGTGGGCGCGCTTCCTGATTTCAATTGCCTCCATGATCCAGCATTCATGTCGGTTGTTCTGAGTGCGGATAATTTTGGCCTTGTCCCAGTCCATAATATGATTTTCCCTCTTGCAATGGTCTGTGATTGCTGATTTAAGGTTTACCTGTAGTGCTTGTTCTTTAACTGAGCGTGTCTGTCTTACTGTTGTCTCTTTCTCGCATTCTTTTTGGTGTTCTTTTTTGCGTGTGTGAAAAGGTCTACCTGTTTCCCCAATGTATGTTTTGTGCAGATGGAGCTTAAACAGTAGGAGGAGTTCGAAAAAGTAGGTTTTTGATATGTAGTGACTTAGAAAGAGAAATATGCTGTGGGAGTGGGCGTGTCCTATGTCAGAAGATGCGACTATCTGGGAAACTCGTAGATATAAAGTTTATGAAGATGTGATTTAAAATGTGGAAGTTACAGGCCAAAATGCATTTGCATCTCTTACAGCACCACCTAGTGGAGTAGACACAATTTTTTGTATGAGTGGTCTGTGTGCTATTCTATAAATAACCTGTAAATTTCACAGCCCTCAGCCTAATACTTGAGCTGAAATAAAAGTTTGTTGTTTATCTTGTAATAAGCCACGCCCACTTTGACCAGTTGTGATGAACTTTTAGATTTGGCCTCGAGAGTGACCCAGCATCATACCCAGCAAATTTGGTAAAAATCGGTGATGCCATTTAAGAGATATAAATTTCCCATATTTGGAGTACCCCCTAATGGCCAAAATTAGCCAAATTTGGCTCATATCCCCACAGTCACATGCCAACTAAGGATCTCAGATTTGGTGGCGTTACCATTTATTTTGACCGAGATATGCAACTATTAGCGTAGCTATAGCTAGCTTGAAAATTTTATTCGTTAATAATTTTGTTCATATTTTGACCGAACAAATTCTTTTGATAACTTTAGATGAGGACCAGCAGAAGAGTGTACATGCCAAATTTCACACTGATTGGAGAAAACCCCAAGGAGGAGTTCGAAAAAGTAGGTTTTCCAGTTTTCGCGATTTTACGGAAAAAAATTAAAGGGGGAAATGGGCGTGGCCTATCCCATGTGATTCAGGGCTATTCAGGGAATCTGTGGATATGAGGGTTTTGGAGGTGCGACATATGGTGTAGGAGTTATAGCCCAAAACGCGTTGCCCTTGGTTATAGCGCCCCCTGCTGGCGGACATATGTAATTTTTTGCTTCTGAGGTGCGTGCAGGGGTTTGGACCAACCCTCTAAATTGCACCACCCTGCCTTGCACGGTTTAGCCTGCAGCACCACTTTTACCAACGGAAAAATAAAAATAATAATAATAATAATAATAATAATAAAAATCCGAACAAAAACAATAGGGTTCCTAGCACTGCTGGTCCTGGGAAACATGTATGCTAGCGTATGCGTTTCCCAAGCCCCGTGGGCTTGGCCCCCTAACTAGAACTGCGAGCAGTTATGAAAGGGGGCCAAGCCTCCCCACGCGACTCGGCTCCCAGGTCTCTCGGTGCCCACGGAATTCAAATAGCTGTATTTCATTACCAGGAGGTACATCACCAAGATTTGCTATCAAACCGTTCATCGCTGCTTTATTGTAATGGGAAGAGCACTGGAAGTGTGAAAGGCTGAATGTGTTTGTTGTAACAAGTCATGCCCACTTTGACCAAACATTACTAAACTTTATGGCTGGCCTTGGGAGTGAATCCACATCATGCTCACCAAATTTCGTGCAAATCCGGTCAACTTTCATGTCAGTTGATGTTTCCCTGTTTATAGTGCCCCCTATCGGCCAATTTGGGCTAAATTGGGCACAGAGCCCCTGGTTGACTTCTGAAACAAGTGATTTGAGTTTGATGTTTATAGCTTTTAGTTTGAAAAAAATATGCAACAGTATGTGTTTTTTTTAGTTGGCAGAAAAAATTGTTTATGTATAAGTACCGCATTTTTTAGAGTAGCACAATTCTTTTGATAACTTTTGATCAGGCAAGTCTGGAGATTGTATGTGCAAAGTTTGTGCAGATGGAGCTTAAACACTAGGAGGAGTTCGAAAAAAAGATATAGAGATAAGAGATATAAATTTCCCATATTTGGAGTGCCCCCTAGTGGCCAAAATTAGCCAAATTTGGCTCATACCCCCACAGTCAGATGCCAACTAATAATCTCAGATTTGGTGGAGTTACCATTTATTTTGACCGAGATATACAACTGTTAGTGTTGCTATAGCTAGCTAGAAAAATTTATTCGTTGATAATTTGCGCATATTTTGACCGAACAAAATTCTTTTGATAATTTTAGATCAGGTCCAGCTGAAGAGTGTCCCTGCCAAATTTCACACTGATCGGACAAAACCCCAAGGAGGAGTTCAAAAAAGCAGGTTTTCCAGTTAACACAATTTTGCGAAAAAAGTTATAGGCGAAAATGGGGGTGGCCCAGGCCCGCTGATTCAGCGCTATTCAGGGAATCTGTGGATTTGAGGTTTTTGGATGTCCGACACATATGGTGGGAGTTATAGCCCAAAACGCATTGCCCTTCGCTATAGCGCCCCCTGCTGGTGGACATATGAAAATTTTTGCGTCTGAGGGGAGTGCAGGGGTCTGGACCAACCCTCCAAATTGCAATGCCCTCCCTTGCACAGTTTAGCCTGTAGCACCACTTTTATCTACAGAAAAATAAAAATAACTATGATAATAATTAAAGCTGCAAGCAGCGTTGAAAGGGCCCTCGCACCCCTCGTGCACGTTGGGGGTGGTGGCGAGATATTGACGGGTGCAGGTGTGCATTCACATCTATTGGACACTGCTAGACTGTACAATGTGTTTTCATGAGTGGAGTGCAAACACCATTCCTGAAATCAATAGGTGGAGTATGCTAAAGTATGATGGCTGTTCATGAAAAAAAATTGAAATTTTTATTCAGAATAATGGACTTCCTGTTGGGTTCGCGTCATGGCACTTCATAATTTTTTTACAAGTCTTGGCATGTTTCATGTCTCCACCAAAGTTCGTTTATGTAGGTGAACTGAACCATGAGAACTGTTTTGTTGAAATTTATACAGGCACTACGATGCCATTTTGACATTCCTGCGTGCCAAACCTATACCATAGTAATTGTAATACCAGGCTCCACGAGTGTGTTGATTCTTGTAAGTTTTCAAGCATGCTGGGACCCTCAAAAGGGTTATTCTTTTGAAAAAAAACATTAGGGGGCGCTACAGAGCCATTGTGCCACATTAAGTGCCAATTGGCATATCAAATCAAAGATTATAAGACACTGACAATTTGTGCAACGTTTTGCAAGTTTTGGAATATCCGATGGCCTTAAAACGTGCTTTCGTAAAATTTGGAAAAACACAGGAAATGGCTCATAGCTCACTTCCTGTTGTTAAAAAAATTTCTAAAAAATTACCAGAACCCTGCATGACAAATATAATGATCATAACAAATATCATGAACATTCATGCACTTTTATCCTAACATGGCCGTGGCTGGTGGGCGCTGTGGAGCCACCTGGCCACTCCTGATCTAATATCAGCATATATGTATACTTGAGAGGACACTTTTATCAAGCTTGTAAAGTTTCAGGCAAATCTCACAAAGTATGTGGGAGTAAAACCAACTTCCTGTTTCATGGCGGAACATCGAAATTCGTTGCGACGCCACGGATACATCGTTCGATGAATCAAAAAAAGCTTCGCAATTTAACATTGGCAAGGTCTTTAGATGTCATATGCCAAATTTGAAGTTGATTGGTTAAAACCTCTAAGAGGAGTTCGTTAAAGTACAACGCCTGTTAATGGCAAAAAATCAAAAAAAGTTGCAATTTCAATTAAAAATGGCGGACTTCCTGTTGATTCTAGTTCATGACACCAAGAGACTTTTTTTTAGGTCTCGGCATAATCCACATGCACACCGAATTTCGTACATGTAGGTTAAACGGGCTGCGAGGGCTGCTTCATTGAATTTTTCTTGGGGGCGCTTTAATGCTATTTTGCCACTCCCATGCATGTTCCCAATATCCTTGTTAAAGAAATGACCGGCTTAATACGTATGCAAAATTTCGTGAGTATTCAAGCATTTTTAGACAATCAAAAGGGCAATTGTTTTAAAAAATGATTGGGGGCGCTATAGAGCCATTGTCCCACATTAAGTTCCAATTGGTGTATCAAATTGAAGACCATAAGATAGTTATAATTTCTGCAACGTTTTCCAAGTTTTGGAGTATTCTAAGGCCCTCAAACATGTGTTCGTAAAATTTGGATAAACGCAGGAAATGGCTCATAGCTCACTTCCTGTTTGGCCAAAAAATTTCAAAAAAGTTTCCATAACCCTGCATGACAAATTCAATGATCATACCAAATTTCATGAACATTCAACCACTTTTATCTTTACATGGCCGTGGCTAGTGGGCGCTGTGGAGCCACCTGGCCAATCCCGATCTAATATTAGCATATATTTATACTTGGGAGGACACTGTTATCAAGCTTGTAAAGTTTTGGGCAAATGTCACAAAGTATATTCGTGTAAAACCAACTTCCTGTTTCATGGTGGTACATCGAAATTCGCCGCAACGCCACGGATACATAGTTCGAAGAATCCAAAAAAGCTTCGCAATTTAACATCGGCAAAATCTTTCGATAGCATGAGCCAAATTTTAAGTTGATCGGATAAAATCTCTAGGAGGAGTTCGTTAAAGTACGACGCCTGTGAATGGCCAAAAATCAAAAAAAGTTGCAATTTCAATTAAAAATGGCGGACTTCCTGTTGTGTCTAGGTCATGGCACCAAGAGACTTTTTTTTAGGTCTCGGCATAATTCACATGGACACCGATTTTCGAACATGTAGGTTAAACGGGCTGCGAGGGCTGCTTCATTGAAATATTCTAGGGGGCGCTATAATGCCATTTTGCCACGCCTATGTGTAAAGCTTATATCATAGTAAACTGTTCGCCTGGCTTAATATGTGTGCAAAATTTCGTGAGTTTTTGAGCATGGTGAAGCCCTAAAAAATGTAATTCTGTATTAGGGGGCGCTTTAGAGCCATAATGTCACATGGAGTGCCAACTGGGATATCAAAACGAAGAGCTTCATATTTTCAACCTCTGTGCAATGTTTGGCGACTTTGCGAGTATGATAAGGCCCTCAAAAATGTGTTCGTAAAATCTGGGAAAACGCAGGAAATGGCTCCTAGCTCACTTCCTGTGGAGATAAAAAATTTCAAAAAAATTGACAAAACCCTTCATTATGACTACTATGGCCCCATTAAATTTCGTGAAAAACCGAGCAAGTGCGTTCCAAAATTGCCACTATTTGGTGGCGCTATAGAGCCACTGGGGCAGGTACACATACATTGCCTGCACGAAAGTGAAATTTTTGCCAGGCCTGAGGTGCCTGCCAATTTTCATGAGTTTTTGACCATGTTAAGGCCCTCAAAAATGCAATTCATTTCGGTTAAAAATAATAATAATAATAATAAACATTACAATTACAAGAGGGTCCTCGCACCATTCGGTGCTCGGGCCCTAATAATAATGACTAAGAAGAAGAAGAAGAATAATAAAAATCCCTTCAAAAACAATAGGTTCCTCGCACCTTCGGTGCCAGGACCCGTTCCGGGCCCTGGCACCGGTCGGTGCTCGGGCCCTAATAATAATAACTAGAACTGCAAGCAGTTATGAAAGAAGGCCAAGCCTCCCCGCGCAACTTGGCACCCAGGTCTCGCGGAGCCCACAGAATGCAAATAGTTCTATTTCGTTACCAGGAGGTATATTGACTCCATATCATGGTCACCAAATTTCATGCGAATCCGATCAACTTTCATGTCACTTGATGTTTCTTTGTTTATAGGCCCCCTATTGGCCAATTTGGGCCACATTTGGCACAGAGCCTCTGGTTTACCTCTGAAGCAAGTGAATACAGTTTGATGTTGATAGCTTTGACTTTGAAACAAATATGCAATAGTATGTGTTTTTTAGCTAGCAGAAATAAATTGTTTATTTATCAGTACCGCATTTTTTGGAGTAGCAAAATTCTTTTGATGACTTTTAATCAGGCATGTCTGGAGATTGTATGTGCAAAGTTTGGTGCAGATGGAGCTTAAACAGTAGGAGGATTTCGAAAAAGTATGTTTTTGATGTGTAGTGAATTAGAAAGAGAAATGTGGTGTAAAAGTGGGCGTGGCTTATGTCAGAAGATGCGACTCTATTTGGGGAACACATGGATATAAAGTTTATGAACATGTGATTTAAAATGTGGAAGTTACAGGCCAAAATGCGTTTGCATCCATTACAGCGCCACCTAGTGGAGTAGACAAACAATTTTTAGAATAGATGGTCAGTGTGCTAATCTATGTATACCCTGTAAATTTCACAGCCCTCAGCATAATACTTGAGCTGAAATAAAAGTTTTTTGTTTATCTTGTAATAAGCCACGCCCACTTTGACCAGTTGTGATGAACTTCTAGATTTGGCCTCGGGAGTGACCCAGCATCATACCCAGCAAATTTGGTAAAAATCGGTGATGCCACTTAAGAGATATAAATTTCCCTTATTTGGAGTGCCCCCCAGTGGCCAAAATTAGCCAAATTTGGCTCATACCCCCAAAGTCACATGCCAACTAAGGATCTCAGATTTGGTGGAGTTTCCATTTATTTTGACCGAGATATGCAACTGTGAGTGTTGCTATAGCTAGCTTGATAATTTTATTTGTTAATAATTTGAGCATATTTTGAGCAAACAAAATTCTTTTGATAACTTTAGATCAGGTCCAGCTGAAGAGTACACATGCCAAATTTCACACTGATCGGACAAAACCCCAAGGAGGAGTTCGAAAAAGTATGTTTTTCAGTTTTCGCGATTTTGCGAAAAACAATTATAGGTGTAAATGGGTGTGGCCTAACCCATGTGATTCAGGGCTATTCAGGGAATCTGTGGATATGAGGTTTTTGAATGTGCGACATATGGTGTGAGAGTTATAGCCCAAAACGCGTTGCCCTTGGTTATAGCGCCCCCTGCTGGCGGACATATGTAATTTTTTGCGTCTGAGGTGAGTGCAGGGGTTTGGACCAACCCACCAAATTGCACCACCCTGCCTTGCACGGTTCAGCCTGCAGCACCACTTTTACTAACGGAAAAATTAAAATAATAATAATAATAATAACTAGAACTGCAAGCAGTTATGAAAGGGGGCCGAGCCTCCCCGCGCGACTCGGCTCCCAGGTCTCTCGGTGCCCACGGAACTCAAATAGCTGTATTTCATTACCAGGAGGTACATCACCAAGATTTGCTATCAAACTGTTCATCGCTGCTTTATTGTAATGGGAAGAGCACTGGAAGTGTGAAAGGCTGAATGTGTTTGTTGTAACAAGTCATGCCCACTTTGAACAAACATTACTAAACTTTATGGCTGGCCTTGGGAGTGAATCCATATCATGCTCACCAAATTTCGTGCAAATCCGATCAACTTTCATGTCACTTGATGTTTCTCTGTTTATAGTGCCCCCTATAGGCCAATTTGGGCCAAATTTGGCACAGAGCCTCTGGTTGACCTCTGAAACAAGTGAATTGAGTTTGATGTTTATAGCTTTTAGTTTGACAAAAATATGCAACAGTATGTGTTTTTTTAGTTAGCAGAAAAAATTGTTTATGTATAAGTACCGTATTTTTGGAGTAGCAAAATTCTTTTGATAACTTTTGATCAGGCAAGTCTGGAGATTGTATGTGCAAAGTTTCGCGATGATGGAGCATAAACACTAGGAGGAGTTTGAAAAAGTAGGTTTTTGATGTGTAGTGACTTAGAAAGAGAAATATGCTGTGGGAGTGGGCGTGGCCTATGTCAGAAGATGCGACTCTATTTGGGGAACACGTGGATATAAAGTTTATGAAGATGTGATTTAAAATGTGGAAGTTACAGGGCAAAATGTGTTTGCATCTGTTACAGCACCACCTAGTGGAGTAGACACAATTTTTGGTTTGGGTGGTCTGTGTGCTATTCTACAAAACCCAAAACCAGTGAAGTTGGCACGTTATGTAAATCGTAGATAAAAACAGAATACAATGATTTGCAAATCCTTTTCAACTTATATTCAATTGAATACACTGCAAAGACAAGATGTTTAATGTTCAAACTGAGAAACTTTATTTTTTTTTTGCAAATAATCATTAACTTAGAATTTAAAGGCAGCAACACATTGCAAAAAAGTTGGCACAGGGGCCTTTTACCACTGTGTTACATCACCTTTCCTTTTAACGACACTCAGTAAACGTTTGGGAACTGAGGAGACCAATTTTTGAAGCTTTTCAGGTGGAACTTTTTCCCATTCTTGCTTGATGTACAGCTTAAGTTGTTCAACAGTCCGGGGTCTCCGTTGTCGTATTTTACGCTTCATAATGCGCCACACATTTTCAATGGGAGACAGGTCTGGACTACTGGCAGGCCAGTCTAGTACCCGCACTCTTTTACTACGGAGCCATGCTGTTGTAACACGTGCAGAATGTGGCTTGGCATTGTCTTGCTGAAATAAGCAGGGGCGTCCATGAAAAAAGACGTTGCTTGGATGGCAACATATGTTGCTCCAAAACCTGTATGTACCTTTCAGCATTAATGGTGCCTTCACATATGTGTAAGTTGCCCATGCCTTGGGCACTAATACCCCCCATACCATCACAGATGCTGGCTTTTGAACTTTGCGCCTATAACAGTCTGGATGGTTCTTTTCCTCTTTGGTCCGGAGGACACGACGTCCACAGTTTCCAAAAAACAATTTGAAATGTGGACTCGTCAGACCACAGAACACTTTTCCACTTTGCATCAGTCCATCTTAGATGAGCTTGGGCCCAGCGAAGCCGGGCGGCGTTTCTGGGTGCTGTTGATAAATGGCTTTCGCTTTGCATTGTAGAGTTTTAACTTGCACTTGCAGATGTAGCGACGAACTGTAGTTACTGACAGTGGTTTTCTGAAGTGTTCCTGAGCCCATGTGGTGATGTCCTTTACACACTGATGTCGGTTTTTGATGCAGTACCGCCTGAGGGATCGAAGGTCACGGGCATTCAATGTTGGTTTTCGCCTTGTCGCCACGTGCAGTGATTTCTCCAGATTCTCTGAACCTTTTGACGATATTACGGACCGTAGATGATGAAATCCCTAAATTTCTTGCAATAGCTCGTTGAGGAATGTTGTTTTTAAACTGTTCGACAATCAGCTCACGCATTTGTTCACTAAGTGGTGACCCTCGCCCCATCCTTGTTTGTGAATGACTGAGCATTTCAGGAAGCTGCTTTTATACCCAATCATGGCACCCACCTGTTTCCCAATTAGCCCGTTCACCTGTGGGATGTTCCAAATAAGTGTTTGATGAGCATTCCTCAACTCTCTCAGTCTTTTTGCCACTTGTGCCAGCTTTTTTTGAAACATGTTGCAGGCATCAAATTCCAAATGAGCTAATATTTGCAAAAAAATTACAAAGTTTACCTGTTCGAACATTAAGTAACTTGTCTTTGCAGTGTATTCAATTGAATATAGGTTGAAAAGGATTTGCAAATCATTGTATTCTGTTTTTATTTACGATTTACACAACGTGCCAACTTCACTGGTTTTGGGTTTTGTATATAGGCATGGGCAATACAAATGAATAAAATGACAACATTTCTTGAGTTGCTGAGAAAAAAGTTTTTATTATTTTCTAATGATTTTTTGCAGGTAAGTACAGAAGACACAGACGAAGAGTTTGCCACAAGTCCAACGCCTTTACAGGAAAGGGTCTCAGAGCCACAGGGTCCCAAAAATGGCTGATTTCGGCATTTATCAACAAAACCCATTGTGAAAATTGGGGGGTGAAGCCTGAGGGCATTTTCGAAAATGCAGTCTACTCAGAAATAAACCTGGCCAAATTATCCATTAGGGTACCCTAACAGAAATAATTGATGCTAAAGTCATCAACCCCTTTTCTGAAGTACAGCAGCACCCCCTAGGCCCTTTTTAATGGAAAATGCATTGAATTTCACCCAATTATGTTCAACAAACATTAGGTTTTGCGTTGATATTAAAAAATGGTATGAATGGGTTGCCTGTGAAGTTTTTTTTTTTTTTTTGGATCAATGGCCTGCAAAAATGTCAAAATTATCGGTGGGAGGGCAAACATTAACGCTACTCGCCCATTACTATTTAAAATGCAGTGAAGTTGCTGATGCCGGCAGTTGTTTGCCCTCCCACTGCTACGAAATGAATCAAACGTTCCCCCTTCAATAACCCGTGGTGATAAAAAAAAAAAACCTTTGCACTGTTTTTTACAATGTCCATATACCCTCCTCCCATGATAGTTTCAATGAGCTACTGCAAATAATTCATAGTAAAACACAGTGACGTGCAGTCGGAGGTTAGTTTGGCGAGGCAGAAACCTCCCCTTTGCTTGATTAGCAATCAGACGATTAACTAGTTTAGTAAGACTATTCGGCAGAATGACGAGCCAGTTTAAGTTTCTGCGACGTTATTACTCAGTACATCGAACCTGAAACGCTCACTAGACAGCAGATTTGCGCGTACTTGCTTCCAGGAAGCCGAAGCAATGTCATCAACAAATATTAAAACAGTTTGACTAATGCAGAGTTCAATGCTTAATCAATATACAATGTATTCTCCTTTAAATACGCGCTGTTACACCCAAACAAAAAGCGTGCGCTTATTTTCAGTCTTCTTTCATAATCTGATTAACAAAATGTTTAAACGATATACAGAATTACCGAGAGCCGAGAATTTTTCCTAATTGATTATTCAGATTTCCATCCTCGCAGTCTCGAATTGAAGGGTATAAGTGAATGAATCCTATGACCGGTGTTCGCGAGGTGGCATATTTTGATAGGTAGCAAAATTTGTCAGAACACTGGTTGGTTTTGAACGCCTGGCGCTGGTTTATTCCTTGGTATATTTTACTGAAACTTCACAAATAGGGTCACAGGATATTCTGTCAACTAACTATGTAGGTAATAGTAAAAAATACACTCACCTTTCTTGCTATTGTTGAGAAGAAGTCACGGCGAACTCGCAACGAACTTCAACAACTTCTGTCGAACTTATTTCACATCCCCTGGAGGTCTAGACTGGATGAATAGACTCGTAATTTCTCAAATTAGATGGCTGTAAGTCAATAAGGGCCGTAGCTGGGATATCACATCAGCGCGGGCTGTTTGAAATCTACCTCCAAAATGGATATTTTTGCCACGCCGTGCACTTGAAAGTTTGTAAACACGGTGCAAATTGAGGTCACGCATTCATCCAACGGGCGAATAATAGCTCTGTTCAAATCGCGTTATTGGCCGTAATACGCAGAGTTCATGTATGAAATGCGGGTATCCTATTGAAAAGGTTGCTTTTAATCAAACCATGGTGTTCTTTTTGTATGAAAATGGTATTTACATCATTTTTTTAATAAGTTTTCTGAGGCTTGTTTACCGCCCCAGTTCAGCTGTTACGCATTCCATTAGAGTTTATGCAGAGCGTTGCCCATGCCTATTCTATATATACCCTGTAAATTTCACAGCCCTCAGCATAATACTTGAGCTGAAATAAAAGTTTGTTGTTTATCTTGTAATAAGCCAAGCCCACTTTGACCAGTCGTGATGAACTTCAAGATATGGCCTCAGGAGTGACCCAGCATCATACCCACCAAATTTGGTAAAAATCGGTGCTGCCATTCAAGAGATATAAATTTCCCATATTTGCAGAGCCCCCTAGTGGCCAAAATTAGCCAAATTTGGCTCATACCCCGACAGTCACCTGCCAACTAAGGATCTCAGATTTGGTGTAGTTAGCATTTATTTTGAGCGAGATATGCAAATGTTTGCGTTTTTATAGCTACCTAGAAAATTTTATTCGTAAATAATTTGCGTATATTTTGACTGAACAAAATCCTTTTGATAACTTTAGATCAGGTCTAGCTGTAGAGTGTACACGCCAAATTTCACACTGATCAGACAAAACCCCAAGGAGGAGTTCAAAGTAGGTTTTCCAGTTTTCGCAGTTTTGCGAAAAAAATTATAGGCGGAAATGGGCGGGGCCCCTCCCATTTGATTCACCGCGATTCACGGAATCTGTGGATATGAGACTTTTGAATGTGCGACATATGGTGTGGGAGTTATAGCCCAAAACGCGTTGCCCTTGGTTATAGCGCCCCCTGCTGGCGGACATATATAATTTTTTGCGTCTGAGGTGAGTGCAGGGGTTTGGACCAAGCCTCCAAATTGCACCACCCTCCCTTGCACGGTTTAGCCTGCAGCACCACTTTTATCTACGGAAAAATAAAAATAACTAATAATAATAATAATTAATGCCGCAAGCGGCGTTGTACGGGCCCTCGCACACCGATGCACCGCCGATAACGAGTGACCGCCAATCCCTGCGCTCGCCGACTGGAGGTAACGTTGCTTAGGTCTGTGGCAGGAATTGCATGTAAATGTTCTTCAGACCTGTCACTGTTGCCTGTCACGGAAAGATGCTCAAAATGGCCGCCCTGTCACACCCACACCGTTAATTGACAACAAGAGATTTTGTTAAGTTTTCATGTCACAGGGCTCAAGAGTGTCTACACCCTTTTTCGTGACATTCAAATGAAATCTGCAGGAGAAGTTTGCAAAAGTATGACACATGCACAATTTTGGTAATTTCCTGTCGCCAGAAGGGGGCGCTGTCAGTATGGCTAAATATTTCCATCTGAATGGCTTCAGGGCGGGACTCTTATGATATGCATTAAGTTTGGTGCATGTTGGACAATGTCCACTGAAGTCATAAGCATTTGAATTTTCATGGCGAATCGCTTAAAATGGCGGCCCTGCCAAGCCCACACCATGACTCCCACCGAAATGAATTTAATAACTTTTGCTCTTCAAGGGGTCAAGACTACATACAGCGGTTTTCATGAAAATCCGAAAAAATCCCTAGGAGGAGTTCGCAAAAGAGCGCAACATGCAAATCGCCAAAAATGGCTGTTCAATTCAAAATGGCTGACTTCCTCTTGACTTTAGCCTCTGGTGTCAAGAGACTTTTTTGTAGATGTGGGTGTGCTACATATGCCAACCAATTTTCATCAGTGTACGTGGAAGAGTGCCTTGGGGCTGCAGTTTAGGGGTGCTAGCGAGGCAGTTGGCCCTGCCCACTTGCGAAACCGATACAGTTCATAAATTACTATGGAAACTGACCAGTATATGAAGTTTGTTGTGTAATGGACAAGGTTTTACTAAATTTATTAGGGAATTATTGTTCACACTGAGATGCTCAAAATGGCCACCCTGTCACGCCCGCAGGGTTAATCCAAACAATAAGATTTTAATAATTTTTGATGACACGGTTCTCGGGAGTGTCCATGCCCGTTTTCGTTTAATTCAGATGAAATCTGTAGGAGGAGTTCGCAAAAGTATGACACGCCCAATTTTGGCCATTTCCTGTCGCCAGGTGGGGGCGCTGTCAGCATGGCCCGTAATAATAAGAAGAATAATAATAATAATCACTACAGTTACAATACGGTCCTCGCACCGTGAGTGCTCGGGCCCGTAATAATAATAATCACTACAGATACAATACGGTCCTCGCACCGTGAGTGCTCGGCCCGTAAAAATCCGAACAAAAACAATAGGGTATCCAGCACCGCTGGTCCCCGCGGGCTTGGCCCCCTAAAAAATAATAAAATAATATAAATTGATAAATATAATTTAAAATATAAATAAAATTAAAAATGTTTCATTTTGCATGGAAGAATAGTGGACATACGAGTTTTTGTTTCTTATCAATTTGGAGATAGGTTTTATCAGCAGGCCGACGATATTCAAATTTAAAGTCTGGTTTGCGTTTTCCATGCAGTACAACTGCATTTTCATGGTTAATCAGAAAATCCTTGTTCTATGTTTTCCTGATAGTCATAATCAATAAGCTTGGTACAGAGTCTGCCTCTCTTTTGGATTAGTCACACCTCTTTCATAAGGCCGCCTACATTCTGAAGTTAAGCGCTGTGGGCGTGATCGAAGCAAGTAGGGGAGAATACGCATGACTCAAATGCGCGTAACTCGAATCGCGTAAAAAAGGACTTAAGCGCAAATGGGAGAATAGACCCCTTTGCATTACGACGTATTCCTTAACACCAACAAGCACTGATTTGTAGGCGAACATTACGATCATGTTGTATTTGTCCGCTACAGGTAAAGAGAACTGAGTTATTTAAGCTGGTTAATTTAAAACAGTACTAACAGGTGCATTTCCATTACATCGCGAGCAGTCCTACTGCAGCTTGCAGGTTTAGCGCAAACTTTGCCTGTCTCTCCCAAAACAACGAGAACCACAGCTGATGCTCTTGCTACCGAAGCCAGCCTGACTAGCCTAATCCATAAGAAAAAAAAAAGATATAGCTACAGCCAACAAACCCAATAAAACGTGTCATTTTTGCTCATCTCGTTGATTAGCGGAATGGGATTACACCATAGGCGATTAAACTTCACACTGCGGATCATTCTCCTGGCATGTTTGGCATTTTTAGCACAACTCAATTGTTTAAGTGCTGGGGCATTAAAACCGAAAGCTGAATGACCGAGTTAAGTGAAATTGCGTTTATGTTCACGCAGCTTTGAAATTTGTAAATTGCAATTTGAGACATCATATGTGAAATCGCTTTCTCCAGTTTATATCTTCAGTCATTTCTTTGATTAGTTATTTTGTTATTTAGAATAGGCTAGATACTGAACATTGTTCGAATCAAGTGAACTTCTCCTGGTTTATTCTGTAGTAGCCTATTGCGGTTTCAAGGGGAAAACAAAGCATCCCTTACGGTAGTCTGCTGGAATGGACTGTAACGTCAGCTGTTTTCTTTAAAGACGAATTAAAAGCCCAACAGATTAAATCAATTAATAGCAACAATGAAAAACGAAAATAACTTACACCCAATTCTTTATTGAATGTTATTTGCACTTTTTGTCTATTTGAGAGACACTACCAGAGTCCATAAGAATTTTCGATTTTACTCCGATAGAATTTTAATAACAACAATTAGCACTTTGCCTTTGTTTGTTGCAAGCTGCATGCAAGAAACACTTCGCACCTGTGTCGGCCTTTTTTTATTACTCGGGCCGGTAGGCCATGAGTCTAAGTTTCGGCTCCGGATCTTCTTTTTTTTTTTTTTCGGGGTCGCGATTGTCCTGCTCATGCGCGCGCGGTTTCGCGATTGGCCCATATATATGGGCCAGGCTCACGAAATGTGCGAAATGTTCAGGTATTGTTGTTGGCCTAAATCAAAGTGGAAATCACTGTTTAGATCAATTATTTATTGAATAACAACATAGCTACAGCGCGCGAAGCATTTTGACCGGTTTCTGACTTAGGGTTTCTGCCTTAGATTTCTGAGTCAGAAACCCAGGCATCTCAGGCAGAAACCGGGCGTATTCGGCCAAATGTGGCCCCAGTCGTTACACAGGTGGTCAGGAACATGATATTCCATGCTGGTTTGACATGTTAACATGTATTTTAGCCGATTTGATCGAAAATACAACCCCAACTCCAAAATAGTTGGGACAAAGTGTAAATTGTGAATAAAATCAAATCGCAATGACTTTCAAATCACACCAGCCGGTATTTTACTCACAATAGAACAGAAATAACATAGCACATGTTGAAACTGATAAATTTTACAATTTTATCCACAAAATGAGCTCATTTTGTGCATAAAAATGTAAAATGTCTCAGTTTCAACTTTTGAAATGTTATCTATGTTCTATTGTAAATAACATATTGGCTCACGTGATCTAAAAGTCATTGCATTTTGATTTCATTCACAATTTACACTTCGTCCCAACTATTTCGGAATTGGGGTTGTATAAACGATGGCGTCGGTCGGAGGCCCGACATCGGACCGATCGGCCCGCGCTCTCAGTCAGAAACTGGGATCTCAAGCAGAAACTGACGCGGGGTGTGGCGGCCGCTGTGGCCGCAATCGGTGGCCAATCACTCATAAACTTGTTCAAATAACATACATAGGTGGTCGGGGACACAAGACAACGCCTACACAAAATAACAATGACTAAAAGACAAAAACATGCAATCATCATAAAAAACTCCCGGGGCTCAGGCTAGGGGAACCTAGGACCCAAGATTTAAAAAAAAAAAAAAAAAAAAAAAAAGAACTGTCAAGCAGCCTGTCCACCAGCCTACAAGTGGTATCTTCCATTGGTAACTGATCAATTACCTACTTGAGACTCTTATTCATCTATTAGTTAAGTATTATGGCAATAGCAAGTCTGGCGGGTTGAGTTTGGTACACTTTGACGGGTTTCTGACTTAGTTGCGGTTTCTGACTTAGATTCGGTTTCTGACCGATATACCGATATTTTGAGCTAATAGACACCTGTTCTGACTTGGTATTGCCTAGGCTACATACTTTTAAGCCAAAAGGAGTGTCTCTAGATTTTTAAGTTTTGATATAGGTTTTTATAACATTTTTCAGGTATTTGCAGACCAGAATTTCTTTTTTTCAGCAGCGACGGGATCCCGAGGGAAAAAAAAATCACTGTAGGGTTTCTGATTTCAGGGGATATACCTCTGGACATCACTTATATACAATTATAACACAGATTGGAGGCTTAAATAACTTTATTATCACTAGTTATAGGCCTCTGGATGGATTATAGGCAAACAGTAGGTTTTCGTGTTTCTGACTTAGACGAGCAAGGGTATAGGGAAATGCGTATAACTCACCAAATATTCCACCAATGACCATGATATTTGGTATTCAGAGAGTAGACATATACCTTTATCACACACAATTACCACTGAGAGCATAGGGTTGCCTGAATTAATTTTACACATTATGTTAGAGAGCAGTTTGCACTCGCGCAGCAATTTTGCAGCTGCTTGCAAAACGTACCCCGACTTCAGGGCCATGGCAGGGTTGACAATCCCAACAGCATATTACCTATATACCATTTTTCCATCAGCTATACTATCCTTCTATACATATCAGGGCATTTTGAGAAGATATAGCTATATCTATGCACGTATGAGGCTTTAGAAGATATGCATGTCTTGAAACTAAGGCAGAAACCCGGCCCAAAAAATGAGTTGAGGGACCCAACTTTGACCAGGTACCACGAAAAAATGAAAAACGTCGCCGTCGCACGGCTTTATGATCCCACAACACCTATAGATTAAAAAAGCCACTCACAGCTAAGCTCTATGGGTACTTACATTATTTTTCAGTACCCGGGGGGGGGGGTGGCACACATTTTGTGAGCCTGGCACACACACACACACACACATATATATATATATATATATATATAAAAAACACAACATTGCTGAGAGGGTACACTCAAGTGAAGCATCTGTTCCAGGAGTGTAGCACCGGGAAGTTAAATTCGCTCGTATACTCCCATTCATTTTCGCCTACTGTAAAATTATATTTTCAAAAACACTTGCATGTGAGTCAGGGTGATTTTGGTATCGCTGTGCAGAGCGACATTTTCTCTCTCTAAATATATGCTTTTTTGGAGGATGAAAAGTGGCACACTTACTAAAGGGAAGATCGAAATGTTACTTGGTGTCAACGTTCAAGTGCGAGCAGAAAAGTTCAGTTAAGGTGACCGAGGCTTTTAATGACCCTCTGATAAGATAATTGCTTTGAAGTTTTCGCTGTTATAAGCAACGTCGATGAATGTCCATGTACGTTATCAAATTACTCTCTGGTTTCCTCACTTCACTGTACCCTGATTGAGCATATTTGCCGTTGACCGAATTGTTCATACTGAATCTTATGTCTAATGCCAACGTTGTTAAAAGCAAGCGCTAGTTAACTCTGGCTACTAGTGATGTTACGTCTGGCACTGAAGCCCTGAGGTCTGTATTGATCAAAGGGGGCTTGTCTAAATGAAGCCTGTTTCGAGGCCTGTATCGTTTTTCAGAATATCACGTGACCAAAGACAAATGAGGCCCCGGTTCTCTGAAATCACGTGATTGCCTCGTTGTGTGATTCGATTCGCTGAAAAAGCCGCAAGAAATTCAAGACTTGTTCTGCGTTATCTGGTGAGGTACATGCAGAATACTGGAGATAATGGAGCCAACAAAAAGAAGGAGGACATCATCCGTTTGGGAACATTTTGATATGATATCTCCCAATAGGCTAAAACATAATATACATCTGCTGAAATCAATCACGTGGAGGATGAGTGGTGTGTCTACATAGATACAAACGCACACAGAGAGAGACAGAGAGAGAGAGAGAGAGAGAGCAATGTGTGTTTGCAGATGTAGCCCACATGAGAACATCACAATAGCACTGCTGTACATAAAATGACCAGCAGATGTCAGTACTCCCAAATGAGCTGTTAAACGGGGCTTCATGATCAGCCTTTTCATGAAGCAATTCGCTGGAAAGATTCGATACATTCACGGGGCCTCATCACACCATCACTACTGGCTACTCCTTTACTAAGCGTCATCTTTGCCTCTGTCCCATAATAACACTGCTCTCAAAAAATAATCACTGCACAGCACGGATCGAGGGGATAGAGAAAGGTTTTTTTCTCCTGATTTCTGACAGCCAAGCCTTTCTCCCCTCCTTGTCTTTTGGAACTCTGTATAAACAGACAATGCGACTCGTCCATTGTTTTAAATATTATGCAGGTAAGAAATATTGTCCTTGAATGTCAATTGCAAGTGGCTAGCTAGTTAGCCACCTTGTTCATTTTATTGACTGCTTAGTCAATGCAGTCCCCGCGACGGTAAGGGTACCAAGGTAGCTCGCTGGAGACCGTTATCGATCGCTAGCGTTTGCTTTAGTCAGCGGTCTATTTAAGTCAATGGGACAGCTAATTAGCTAGCTAGCAAGCGAACGCGATTTTTTCTATCAAAGTGACAAATTTGCGTTTCTACGTTAACTTATGCATGAAACGTTTTAATTCACCCCTTCAAATGACTATTGCTGCAAAAGGCAGCCGCACATCTCGGCATTTTAACGCTTATATTGACTTATTTGAAATTGGCCTCATAGGAAACCATTAATTTTTATGAAGTTGTTAGGTGAATCAATATGGCGGCCGGGTGCTTCACTTGGGATAATGTAAATATGACATCATCAGCAATATAGTGTCATATATATCTATGGTTTGGCCCAGGCCTAGACCCGGCCCGAGTACAGGTTCTGAGGAGCCTCTTGTTCTGCCTAAAATGGATTGATTGAGAAGGTACTAATTGAGCAACATATCGAGAAACCTGTCCTTTCAATCTGGTATCCAACACTGTTCAGTACAGCTCGAGTCGGCTCTATATACAAATGACCTTTGACACGGTGATGTCACGCAGCTTCTGCGGGTAATTACGAAGGGGCTTATTAGGACTAAGCTATAAGAACCTTAGATACTTGCGTGCGCTCTGCTTATGAATGGCTTCCCTATTACTGTTGGACACTTTGGCCATCCAGGCCTTGCGCAGGGAACGCGTTTTTAGAGATCGCGCGGATCTGTTTGCTGAGACAGATGAGTGGCTGCTGAGCCGATTTATAGCGCTTTCACCCTAGGTTCTGTACCGTGCCACAGTGCGATTGTCCCCCCTCTCCCCTCCCCCAGCTGGTCAGCTTTCGCACTAGTAATATCGTACCGTACCCGAGTACACTTGCATACATGTCAAAATTCCGATACAGCACGTTGCAGTATGCACCTAGGTGGTTTTAAATGGGGAACGATTTTAAAAGGAGGCGCCAATATATTTTGGGGGGTTTTATTATTGGGAAGGGGGGTTTGGAATATTAATGTTGAATATTATTATCGCAAATGCATATGCTGCGCGTGCCCTAACAACCCGGTGTGTCATCTGTAACATGGATTACCACGTATAGCAGCACAAAATATTAAACTCAAAATTTTCTTGACTGAATGCTTGATGTTTTTACATATCCGAATCCTTCTCTGGGTACCCAAACATCAAAATGAGCCAAAAATGTATTGATTGCATTTGATATTGGTGGATGTTGAATACGGAATTCTTTTGCCCTTGCATTTTTAGCCGATTATGCTGTCCACTGCCTCATACCACGAAAATTTATCCATCTCATAACTTGAGCTGCCAGACTTTCATACTGTGTCCCGCACTTTGAAATATCACAGCCGCGTTTTCTTTAGTTTGTCACGGCACTGATCTATTATTCTGTGTTAACCAGGCGAATATAACTACTCACAAATTATTCCATAAAATCTCAGAGTTTTTGCATGTAGTATCCAGTTGTGATTTCATGTTTTCGTCCGCCTACGTTTCGAGCAAGCATTGAATTTCTTCGTTTGAATGGAGATATCTTTTCGCCGCTGCATTTGTTCGAACAAGAGAGCCATAACACATAACCGTAATCTTCCATGCTCAAGTATGGTTGCTTTCACATTTAGTGCAAGTATGGATGAACCGTGCCCGCGTATGGATGAATCGTACACGAGCAGTCGGCTCTTTACCACGGCACGTCACAAGTGACGTGCGGTCGGAGGTTAGTTTACTGCCCTTTGCTTGATTAGCAATCAGACAATTAACTGGTTTAGTAAGACTATTCGGCAGAATGACGGGCCAGTTTAAGTTTCCGCGGCGTTATTACTCAGTACATCGAACCTGAAATGCTCAAGAAACTGCAGATTTGCGCGTACTTGCTTACAGGAAGCCAGAGACGTGCGGTGAGGTGAAGCAGTGACCCACACTTTTATCACAGGATTTTGTGAACCTGTTCCCGTAGCCTACTATTCCTGATTGACAATCAAAACAATTAAAGAGGCACTATATAAGTTGGTCGGAAATCAGAGCTCCCCCTATAGTTCCGGTGTGCAAATTTCACACAACTGTCGTAAAAATCTCACGGCAACCACCTCCTCCACCCCGCGTCCATGTGCATTTGTTTACAACGAAGCTGGCGAGAAGGCAGTCCTGAAGCGATGTCTACCGAGATTTGTAGCCATATATATAGATATTACGTTGATTTACGTTGTATATCTGACATAAACAAAACAATTATGGGAAAAAGTAAACGGCTAAGGATAACTGCGGCTTTTTTGTTAATGTTTTCTGAGTTTTTTTTTTTCCCCTCAGCACTGATATTTATCAGACGTAATGTTTTCGTAACACGCTCTTCTAGTTGCTCTTCTGACGAATCTTGAATTACACAATGTAAATAGCGAACTGCACAAAACTCACAAAACCTAGATTCGGCTGACGAGGTTATGTGGTGTAATGTGGTAAAAAGCCACTAGATGGCAGTATTGAAATTTTTTTTGTTAAGCAATCTACAGCTAGGTTTGGGCATGTCCCGAGCATGCCTCAGAGGGGGCAGGAAAAGAGTATATAAGGAGAAAAATCAAGAGAGTGTGGTAGTTGGAGAAATTGCAAGGAGAAATTGTGGAAGGATACATTTGACCAGACCTGTCACTCTTTTCAAGACCTGTGAAGCTTTTTATGGATTTTTGCCTGTGTTGGAGCATTTTCCTGTCCCAGGACATCGCAACATAGCAGCCCATCTCCAGTACAAAGGAACTGTAAATTATATCATTTTTTTTAAATTTTTTTTTCAATCTTGGTCAGTAGGGTAGAGTGTAGATTAGTTCTAAGTTTTGTTTAATTAAATCTGTTGAAGTTGAAGAATTTTGTCTGTCATCCCTTGCTGTAATTGACGCCGTAACAAATTGGGGCCATAACAAACTGGGGGCTCGTCCGGGATAGACCATTGTGCGAGTCATTTATTGAAAATCTAAAATTTCAAATAGTGAAATTGTTTTTTTGAATTTTCCTAGATCTATATTGGCAGATCAACAGCAATGGATGATTTCTTGGCATCACCAACCGTAGAGGTTTTGAAGTCTTTTAAAAAGACAGAACTGCTAGAAATATGCAGACAGTTAGAACTGACAGATGTAAAACCAGCCATGCGAAAAGCAAGACTGGCTAGAGAGATTGTTGAATATTACATTGATGAAAATGTGTTTGCACTAGGAGATCTGGAACAGTTTCCGGTGGAAAATCCAAATGTAGAATTGGAACTTAAATTAAAAATGCTAGAGATTGAAAGGGAAGAAAAAGAAAAACAACGAGAGTTTGAGAGAAAGAGAAAAAAGAAAGGGAGGAAAAAAAAAAAAACAAAGAGAATTTGAGAGAAAGAAAAAAAAAAAAAGGGAAAAAAAAAGAAAAAACAAAGGCAGTTTGAGTTAGAAAAATTAGCAAGAGAAGAGAAAAAAGAGAGAGAGAAAGAGGAAAGAGCAGAAAGAGAGACAGACAGAGATTTCGATTTAGAAAAATTAGATAGAGAAGAAAGGCTCCAAATGGAGCTACGAAAAATCAAAATGCAAGGTGAAAACAAATTTCGGGCTAGCCAGGAGGTAAAGCTGGTGCCTCCATTCTCAGAGAAGGAGGATGATAAGTATTTCCAGTGCTTCGAGAAGGTAGCTAAGAGTTGTCAGTGGCCAAAGGAACACTGGCCTCTGATGTTGCAAACTGTCCTCAAGGGTAAAGCTCAACAAGCCTATTCGGCTTTGTCTGCAGATGATTCCTCTGATTATGAGGTTGTCAAAAAGGTTATTTTGACAGCTTATGAGTTGGTTCCAGAGGCTTACCGACAGAAATTCAGAGGTCTGAAGAAATCTGACAATCAGACTTATGTGGAATTTGCTAATGAGAAGAAGGTTTGCTTTGAGCGCTGGTGTACTTCTATGGAGGTCAAGGATGATTTCAACTCACTAAAAGAGATGGTGTTAGTTGAAGAATTCAAGAACTGTGTCATGGATGATATTAAGACCTACCTTAATGAGAAGCAAGCACTGAATTTGCAATCAGCTGTCAAGTTTGCAGACGAATATGTTCTCACACATAAGTCCAAATTTCAGCCTAGCAGTAACAATAGATGGTCCCAATTTCAGAAGAAAGGTAACGGTGATACCCAAGATTCCTCACCCAAAGACAAAGACAAATCTGGTGATGGTGCTCAGAAATCCAGTAAAAGGTCTGAACAAAGTGTGAAAGCTGACAGTGACAAAAGTGGTCTAGTTTGCAATTATTGCAAGAAATCTGGTCATGTTACAACTAACTGTTGGTTCCTTAAAGCTAAGAAAGAAAAAGAAAAGGATACCAAACCCAATGCGTTTGTGAAGACAAGGTTAGAAACCCCTGTAGTAGATGACCGATCTGCTAAATTGCCTGCTCCTTGTGAGGCTAAGAAGCCTGATACTGCTGACTTTGTGAGGGAGGAATTTCTTCCATTTGTGTCAGAGGGATTTGTGGCTCTGAATGAGCATTCTCCTCCTGTCCCCATATATATCCTAAGGGATACCGGAGCTTCTCAGTCACTTTTGTTGATGGACTCCTTGGATTTACGTGATGAGACCGCTTCTGGGGATTTCATACTTGTACAAGGTATTGAAGGGAGGACTGTATCTGTACCCCTGCACTCTGTATTCTTGAAGTCAGATTTAGTTACAGGACAGGTAAAGGTGGGACTTATGTCAAGTCTACCTATCAAGGGTGTTTCTCTGTTGCTAGGCAATGACCTGGCTGGGGGCAATGTAGTTCCCCCTGTTCATCTTACTTCGCAGCCGAGCACTGAAGATGGCGATGAAGACCCATCTCTGTATCCTTCCTGTGCAGTGATTCATGCTATGGCCAAGAAGGCTCAAGAAGAAGATGATGTGGTGCCGTCCAGCACCTTGAATAGTCATGACTCAGGTGGTTCGCCTCATGACTCTGTTCAGCCTACTATGGTTTCTCCGTTTGAGGACTTATCAGACACTTTTATCAGTTCTCTATTCAGCCAGGCAGATGGGTCTGGTGATTCTGATGTGTCTGGAGACTTGTCTCTGTCCAGAAAGCGGTTGATTCAGGAGCAAACCAATGATCCTGAAATTTGTGTACTAAAGAAGAGAGCCCTTCCTAATGAAGAAATAGACGCAGTTCCAGTTGGGTATTATCTCAAGGATGGAGTGTTGATGCGGAAGTGGCACCCTCCTGATATCCCTGCCAATGCAGCTTGGGCAGTGGTCAAGCAAATTGTTGTTCCGAAGGTCTACAGGAATGAGATCTTAACAATGGCTCATAGTTTGCCTTTAGGAGGTCATCTTGGTGTTAACAAGACTGTTGACAAGATCATGAAACACTTCTTCTGGCCTGGACTTCGGAAAGATGTTTCCAACTTCTGCAAAACCTGTCACACTTGTCAGGTAGTTGGAAAACACCAGTTAGACCCACCTGTAGCTCCATTGCAGCCTATCCCAGCATTTGGGGAGCCCTTCTCCAAGGTCATCGTTGATTGTGTTGGTCCATTACCCAAGACTAGATCTGGAAATCAGTACTTGTTGACAATCATGTGTGCATCTACCAGATTCCCTGAAGCCATCCCTCACGCAACATCAAGGCAACTGCAATTTGAAGGCTTTGATGAAGTTCTTCACGTTGTTTGGCCTTCCCAGGAAATTCAGTCAGATCAAGGTAGCAATTTCACTTCGGATTGTTTCAGCAGGTTGTGTATGAACTAGGTGCAAAGCAGATTCTTTCCAGTGCCTATCATTCAGAGAGTCAGGGTGCCTTAGAGCGGTTTCATTCCACTCTCAAGACAATGATGAGGACTTATTGTTATGACCATGAGAAAGACTGGGATGAAGGTGTTCATTTGCTGTTGTTTGCAGCTAGAGAAGCAGTGCAGGAGTCTACTGGATTCAGTCCATTTGAGCTAGTGTTTGGCCATGAAGTGAGAGGACCTTTGCTATTGTTGAGTGAACAATGGCAAGAGAAAGAGCCGCATATCAGTCTGTTAGACTATGTTAGCAAGTTCAAGGAAAGACTGCGTGCAGCTTGTGACCTAGCCAAAGAGAACTTGAAATCAAGTCAGGGAAAAATGAAAACTTGGTATGATTATAAGGCTAGAAGCCGTGAGTTTAAACCAGGAGACAAGGTCCTTGTGTTGTTTCCCTTGCAATCCAATCCATTGCAGGCTAGATTTCATGGTCCTTATGAAATTCTGACAAGACTCAATGATCTCAATTACATTGTGAAGACTCCAGATAGGAGAAAGCCAAAACAGTTGTGTCACATTAACATGCTGAAGCCTTATCATGATAGGAATGCTAGGGGTGCAGCTGTCACTTCAGATCCTCCTATGGCGAGACTTGTGAAGATGAGGGGGAGTTTCAAGATGATGAACCTAGAATTAAAGCTGAAGTTCTTTCATGTAAATTGTCAAATTCTGAAGTGTTGCAAAATCTTGATGTAAAACTCCAGCACTTAGAACCCTCACAGAAAGATCAGTTTGAGAGGTTGATCCAGAAATATAAAGATCTATTTCCTGATGTTCCAAAGAGAGTTTCTATACCCTCTCATGATGTAGATGTTGGTGATGCCAAACCAATAAAACAGCATCCGTACCGGATGAATCCTGAAAAGAGAAAAATTGCTGAGAAAGAGGTTGAGTACATGTTAGAACATGATATTATCAGACCCTCTAACTCAGATTGGAGTTCACCCAGTGTTCTAGTTCCAAAACCTGATGGAAGTACTAGATTCTGTACAGATTATCGCAAAGTCAATGCTGTAACTTGAACTGATGTGTTTCCAATACCTAGGATTGATGATTGTATCGATAGAGTAGGGCAAGCAAAGTTTCTGACCAAGATTGATTTATTGAAGGGTTATTGGTGTGTGCCTTTAACTGAGAGGGCCAAGAGCATCTCTGCTTTTGCCACACCATCTGGGTTATACCAGTATAAAGTCCTACCCTTTGGCATGAAAAATGCCCCAGCCACGTTCCAAAGGATGATACAGTCTACAATCGCGGGATTGCCACACACGGGTGCGTACATCGACGACCTGATCACATGGAGTGACTCCTGGGAAGAACATCTGAAAGATGTAGAGATGTTGTTCCAGCGCTTGACCCAGGCTAACCTGACTGTTAACCTGAACAAGTGTGACTTTGGTTGTGCTACTGTCACGTATCTTGGCTACATCATAGGCCAGGGTAAGGTGGCACCCATAAATGCTAAAGTCCAAGCCATCATGGACTTTCCAGTTCCTGACAACAAAAAGCTTTTGCGCCGCTTCCTTGGAATGATCGGGTACTACCCAAGTTCTGCAAGAACTTTGCTGAGATTGCTCTCAGTCTCACCAATCAACTGAAAAAAGGCGTAAAGTTCACTTGGGATGAAGCATGCCAAAGAGCCTTCGATCGCCTGAAGTCCCTGCTATGTCACTTCCCCGTGCTCAAATCTCCTGACTTCAACAAACCGTTCTCCATGGCGGTCGATGCTAGCGACCAAGCTTGTGGATCTGTGCTCCTACAGAGAAGTGACTCTGATGACATTGAGCATCCCGTGGCATACTTCTCCAGGAAGTTCAATTGCCACCAAAAGAACTATTCCACAATTGAGAAGGAGCTGTTGGCTCTGGTTCTATCCTTACAACACTTTGAGGTTTATGTTTGTACAGGGCAAAAGCCAATGATGGTATATACTGACCACAATCCGTTAATGTTTTTGAGTAAGATGAAAAACAAGAATCGGAGATTGTTGAATTGGAGTTTGATTTTACAAGAGTTTGACTTGGAAATTAAGCATGTAAAGGGTACTGACAATGTAATTGCTGATTGCTTATCCCGTGTTTGAGTATGTGTATATATACCACGTGTTTATTAGCATATTGTATTATATGTATATATATACAAGCGTCTACTTAACCATTTTTGTATTGAAAAGAAAAATTTTGCCTTTATAAGTCTAAATTTTTCCCTTTTGGAATGGAGGTGTAATGTGGTAAAAAGCCACTAGATGGCAGTATTGACTTTTTTTTTGTTAAGCAATCTAAAGCTAGGTTTGGACATGTCCCGGGCATGCCTCAGATGGGGCTGGAAAAGAGTATATAAGGAGAAAAATCGAGAGAGTGTGGTAGTTGGAGAAATTGCAAGGAGAAATTGTGGAAGGATACATTTGACCAGACCTGTCACTCTTTTCAAGACCTGTGAAGCTTTTTGTGGATTTTTGCCTGTGTTGGAGCATTTTCCTGTCCCAGGACATCGCAACATAGCAGCCCATCTCCAGTACAAAGGAACTGTAAATATCTTTTTTTTTTTTTTCAATCTTGGTCAGTAGGGTAGAGTGTAGATTAGTTCTAAGTTTAGTTTAATTAAATCTGTTGAAGTTGAAGAATTTTGTCTGTCATCCCTTGCTGTAATTGACGCCGTAACAAATTGGGGCCATAACAGTGGCTCATAGTAAAATTGCACTCCTGGGGCAGAAACAGGACGATGTACTAAAATAAATAACAGCTACGTGACAAACAAACTTGTTTACCGATAACTATGCTAACATCTCTGCTAGCTAACAAGCATCAAGCACCACTCATACAATAATTGCGCAAAGGCCTTTACAAACAACAGCAAACATGAAGAGTGAGCAACGACGTATGAATGTAAGGAATACATACATTTTTTCGCTGCGATACTTCCAAGTGCAACAGCAACAACGCCAGGTCGGCATCTGATTTGCATGCTTCTTTCTCCTTGAACTCTCTCCATTCTGAAAAAGCTCTACCAAGTTTGACTCGTGCCTGACTTCTCGCTCGGTCAGACGCTTGCTTTCTCTTCCTCGCCTCCTCTGACAACGGCTACCCTTCTTTTTCGCCGGCTCTGCCATCGTAACACCAGTGAAGAGAAGCTGTCTTCCTTTATTACTAACCGGGGAGTATTTTTGTCTTGTACTGTAAAGCAGTTCGTTTCTCGCGATAGCTCCATCCAGCGACGAGATTTGGGACACCGGGGCGGTGGACCTGATCTTGCAAGGTCGGTTTTCAGCCAAGACACACTAGAAAGCGGGCAGATGAGCCCCATTCTCCCCATAACAAGTCGCTAAACCATCACAGTGACTCCGAGACACAATAATTACGGCCGAAATCCTGCATAATTCCCCTTTAAGACCAAGCCTATAGGAAGCCCGTATACTGATAGAGGAGATAATGACAAAAAGAGTCATTCACGTATACGCTTCAATTTGAGACTGCAGGGATGGAAATTTGAATGATCAATTAGGAAAAATTTTCGGCTCTCAGTAATTCTGTATATCGTTTAAACATTTTGTTAATCGGATTATAAAAGAAGACTGAAAATAAACGCCCGCTTTTTTTGGGGGGGGGGGTGTAAAAGCGCGTATTTAAAGGAGAATACCTTGTATATTGATCAAGCATTGAACTCTGCAAAAGTCGAACTGTTTTAATATTTGGTGGCCTAGCAGCGAAGCTGCGAAGGCAACCATTGTGTTTCTACCTTTCCTTCTTCTTTTTATTATTATCTCCGCCAAGGAGATAATGCGATCGAGTCGGTTTATTTATTTATTTATTTGTCTGTCTGTCCTTCTGTCTGTCTGTGGACAGGATTTCTCGGAAACTACTGGACGGATCTTCATGAAATTTTCACCAGAGGCAGATCTTGGGCCAGGGACGACTCCATTAAAATTTTTTGATGATCCGGATCCGGATCAGGATTCTGGATCCGGATCTGTATTTACGATCGTAGTAGCATTTCTCGGACACTACTGGACGGATCCTCATGAAATTTTCACCAGAGGTAGATCTTGGACCCGGGACGACTCCATTTAAATTTTTTGATGATCCGGATCCGGATCTGGATTCTGGATCCGGATCTGTATTTACAATTTTAGTGGCATTTCTCGGAAACTACTTGACGGATCTTCATGAAATTTTCACCAGAGGTAGATCATGTGATCGCTCTGTACTTTGATGACGGCTTTGGAGAATGGATGCTTCAAACATACAAAAATCCCATTTAAACTTGTCACATGGGTGGTCCTGAAATCTTCTAAAGAGAAAGATCTTGCATTTGTATCAACATCATCCCTTGGCGGAGATCAGAAATCTCGGATTGCTCTTGTTATTATTATTATTATGCTTCCGCTTTCTTCTGCTATTGAAGTCTATGGCAGCCCCAAAAACCGTACACGGGAAAATGTAATTGATTTGGCAAATTTGTTCAGGACAGTCCCCTGATCACTCACACCAATTTTCATGCCCCTTGCTCTGAAGCTCTAGCGCCACCAACAGGTCAAAATTTGAAATACATTTACCTTCATAACTTCTGACCCGTTCATCAGATTTTCACAAGTGAGGTACCGTTGGAATCCTTGGGCCAAGCTAAGTTCAACGCACCCTATGACGTCATTTTCCACCATATTGGATTTTCCACCATTTTGAATTTTTACAAAAACCTTTCAAAAGTTTCCGGGTCACAAATTTTGTCCGATTTGAGCGAAACATGGTTCATAGAATCTGCAGACCAAGCCGCACAAAAGATACTAAAAGCCGTTTCAAATATCAAAACCGTTTGCCGGTAACAGCCAATGAAATTTGGCAACGGAGCCGCCAAACAGGAAGTGAGGCCATATCTCAGCAAGGTTTTGACGTATCAACCCCAAACTTGGTACATGGTCTCAGTACCTGCCCCTGGCGATGCACAAAAAATTCTGTGACGTTTGACCTCTAGGGGAGGCTATAAATAGCAAAAACATGTTTTAGCTGATATCTCTTGATCTGTTTGGACTATCTCCTCAATTCCAGTGTCTGCTGAAGCTGGTGGACATCTCTAGGCAGATCCTAGAAGATTGTGTATGTAAGCTTCAGAATTTGTCAGCCATTTTGAATTTTGTCCAAAATTTGCTTAAATTTACAGAAATTACACAACTGCATGTAACTAAATGTTGACATTTGGCATCCTCATTCAGAAAAGTACCATGATCAAGCACTCCCAATTTCATGTCCCTAGCTCAAAAGCTCTATCGCCACCAACAGGTCAAAGTTTGACCTGCATTCACCTTCATAACTTCTGACCCGTTCTTCTGATTTTAACAAATGAGGTATCTTTGGAATCCTTGGGTGACACCGAGTTCAACGAATCCTATGTTGTCTTTGGCACCCGATTAGATTTTCCGCCATTTTGAATTTTAGCAAAAAGCTTTCAAAAGTTTCACGGGTCACAAATTTTGTCCAATTTGAGCTAACCATGGTTCATAGAATCGGCAGACTGAGCCGCACAAACGATACTAAAAGCCGTTTATGAGCCGTTTAAAGCCGTTAGATATTCAAAACCATCTGCCTGTAATAGCCAATGAAATTTGGTGGTGAAGCTGCCAAACAGGATGTGAGGCCATATCTCAGCAACCCTTAGACCTATCAGCTCTAAACTTGGTAATTAGACTAAAGACCTGCCCCTGGCGAGGCCCAAAAAAGACCGCGACCTTTGTGTCCTCTGGGGGGAGCTATAAATGGCAAAAACATGTTTTAGGGGATATCTCTTGATCTTTTTGGAATAAAGCCTTAATTCTAGTGTGTACTGATGTTGTTGGACATCCTCAAGCAAGTCCTAGAAGTGTGTGTAAAAATGCACTAGAGATTGGTGGCCATTTTGAATTTTGTCCAAAATGTGCTTAAATTTACAGAAATTAGAAAGTTTTTCCGATCATTACAAAACTTGGCCAGCATGATTGGCAGACCAAGCCTGAGAAGTCTCTAGAACTTGGTATCTCATATTCAAACCATTTGGCCGTAACAGCCAATCGAAATCGACTGCAAATCCGCCAAACAGGATGTGAGGCCTTATCTCAGCAATGCTTTGAGGAATCAAACCCAAACTTAGTTCCTAGTCTCAAGACCTGGCCCTGGGGAGGCATAAAAAAATTACGTGAGCTTTGACCACTGGGGGGCGCTATAAATAGCAAAAACATGTTTTAGCTGATATCTCTTGATCTGTTTGAAGTAACACCTTACTTCCAGTGTCTCCTGATGTTGTTGGACATCCCAAGGCATATCCTAGAAGATTGTGTATGTAAGCTTCAGAATTTGGCGGCCAATTTGAATTTTGTCCAAAATTTGCTTAAATTTACAGAAATTACACAACCGTACATGGGTAAATGTTGAAATTTGGCATACTCATTAAGATATGTACCATGATCAAGCACACCAAATTTCATGCCCCTAGCTCAAAAGCTCTAGCGCCACCAACAGGTCAAAGTTTGACCTACCTTTACCTTCATAACTTCTGACCAGTTCATCTGATTTCCAGAAATGAGGGATCGTTGGAATCCTTGAGTTGCTCCGAGTTCAACAAATCCTATGACGTCTTTGTCGCCCAATTCCATTTTCTGCCATTTTGAATTTTAGCAAAAACCTTTCAAAAGTTTCACGGGTCACAAATTTTGTCCAATTTGAGCGAAATATGGTTCATAGAATCTGCAGACCGAGCCGCAGAACCGCTACTAAAAGCCGTTTCGATTTTAAAAATTGTTTGCCTGAAATATCCAATGAAATTTGGCGGCAAAGCCGCCAAACAGGAAATGAGGCCATATCTAAGCAACACTTAGACATATCAACACCAAACTTGGTAATTAGTCTAACATCCTGCCCCTGGCAAGGCTCTAAAAAGAACGTGACCTTTGTCCTCTGGGGGGCGCTATAAATGGCAAAAACATGTTTTAGCAGATATGTCTTGATCTTTTTAGAATAAAGCCTTCATTCCATTGTCATCTGAAGCTGTTTGATGTCCCTGAGCAAATCCTAGAAGTCTGTGTAAAAATGCATCAGAGTTTGGCGGCCATTTTAAATCTTGTCCAAAATGTGCTTAAATTTACAGAAATTACAAAGTTTGTCCGATCCTTACGAAACTCGGAAAACATGATCATCAGACCAACCTGAAAAGTCTATGGAGCTTGGTATCTCAACTCCAAACCGACTGGCTGTAACAGCAAATCAAAATCGACAGCGAAGCCGCCAAACAGGATGTGAGGCCTTATCTCAGCAATGCTTAGACGAATCAACCCCAAACATAGTACACAGTCTCAAGACCTGCCCCTAGGGAGGCACAAAAAATTCTGTGAGCTTTGACCTCTGGGGGGTGCTGTAAATAGCAAAAACATATTTTAGCTGATATCTCTTGATATGTTTGGAATAAAGCCTTAATTTCAGTGTCTGCTGATGCTGTTGGACATCCCTAGACAGATGCTAGAAGACTGTGTATGTAAGCATCAGAGTTTGGCATCCATTTTGAATTTTGTCCAAGATGCGCTTAAATTTACAGAAATTAGAAAGTTTGTCCGATCATTACAAAACTTGGCACACATTATCAACTTACCAAGCCAGAGAAGTCTTTTGAGATTGGTATCTGGAGCCCAAACCGTTTGGCCGTAATAGCCGATTGAAACTGACAGCGAAGCCACCAAACAGGATTTAGGCCCATAGAACAGCAATGCTTTAGTGTATCAACACGAAACATGGTAAAAGGACATTACAACACGGTCTGGAGAAGACCGATTTAATTTGGTGACCTTTGACCCCTGGCAAATATTCAAGTCACCGGAAGTTAAGTCATATCTTAGCGACACTTTCAAATAACCAGACTGGCGAAACTGGGGAGCCTAGTTGGGCTGAATGGCCTGTTCTCGCCACTCATGTTATGTTATGTTATGTTGTTATGTTATGTTAACCAAACCAAACTCATCAGTTGAACTCAGGACCTCATTTTTATATTGGCTCATGAAGCTGTCGGTCATTAATCCTCAAAACCAATCAAAATTGATCGTGAATCTGTAAAACAGGAAACAGGCACATAACTCTGTCGATTAGTGGTGATTTGATCTTAAATTTCTCAACTGTGCAAGCAGTGATGTATCTGACAGTTCAACCGTGTTACCGTGGTCACCCGGGCTGACCTGCTACGCTGCTAGGCCACCCCATTGCTGCTTGCAGCTATATTTATGCTTCCGGTTTTTCTGCTATAGAAGTCTATGGCAGCCGCAAAAACCATACATGGGAAAATGTAATTGATTTGGCAAATTTGTTCAGGACAGTCCCCTGATCACTCACACCAATTTTCATGCCCCTTGCTCTGAAGCTCTAGCGCCACCAACAGGTCAAAATTTGACATACATTTACCTTCATAACTTCTGACCTGTTCATCCGATTTTCACAAATGAGGTACCGTTGGAATCCTTGGGCCAAGCCGAGTTCAACGCACCCTATGACGTCATTTTTCCGCCATATTGGATTTTATCAAAAACCTTTCAAAAGTTTCACGGGTCACAAATTTTGTCCGATTTGAGCGAAACGTGGCTCATAGAATCTGCAGACCAATCCGCACAAATGATACTAAAAGCCATTTCAATATTCAAAACTGTTTGCCCGTAACAGCCAATGAAATTTGGCGGCAAAGCCGCCAAACAGGAAGTGAGGCCATATCTCAGCAACGCTTCGATGTATCAACCCCAAACTTGGTAGATAGTCTCAGTACCTGCTCCTGGGATGGCACAAAAAAATTTCGAGACGTTTGACCTCTAGGGGGCGCTATAAATAGCAAAAACATGTTTTAGCTGATATTTCTTGATCTGTTTGGAGTAACACCTAAATTCCAGTGTCTTTTGATGCTGTTGGACATCCCTAGGCATATCCTAGAAGATTGTGTTTGTACACATCAGAATTTGGTGGCCATTTAGAATTTTGTCCAAAATTTGCATAAATTTACAGAAATTGCACAACCGTACATGGGAAAATTTTGAAATTTGGCATACTCATTCATGGACGTACTGTGATCAAGCATACCAAATTTTATGCCCCTAGCTCAAAAGCTCTATCGCCACCAACAGGTCAAAATTTGACCTACATTCACCTGCATAACTTCTGACCCTTTCATCCGATTTCCAGAATTCAGGTATCATTAGAATCCTTGGGACATTCCGAGTTCAACGAATCCTATGACGTTTTTGGCACCCAATTAAATTTTCCGCCATTTTTAATTTTAGCAAAAACCTTTAAAAAGTTTCATGGGTCACAAATTTTGTCCAATTTGAGCAAAACATGGTTGATAGAATCTGCAGACTGAGCCGCATAAAAGATACTAAAAGCCGTTTCGATTTTCAAAATAGTTTGCCTGAAATAGCCAATGACATTTGGTGGCAAAGCCGCCAAACAGGATGTGAGGCCATATCTTAGCAACCCTTGGACGTATCAACACCAACCTTCATCATTAGTCTAAGGTCCTGCCTCTGGCGAGGCCCAAAAAAGACCGTGACCTTTGTCTTCTGGGGGGCGCTATAAATGGCAAAAACATGTTTTAGCAGATATCTCATGGTCTTTTTAGAATAAAGCCTTAATTCCAGTGTCACCTGATGCTGTTGGACATCCCTGAAAAATTCCAGGAAGTCTGTGTAAAAATGCACCAGAGTTTGGCAGCCATTTCGAATTTTGTCCAAAATGTGCTTAAATTTACAGAAATTACAAAGTCTGTTCCATCATTACGAAACTTGGTATACCTGATCTACAGTCCAAGCCTGAGAATTCTTTGGAGTTTGGTATCTCCACTCCAAATTGTTTGGCCGTAACTGCAAATCGAAATCGAGAGCGAAGCCGCCAAACAGGATGTGAGGCCTTATCTCAGCAATGCTTTGATGAATCAACCCCAAACTTAGTAAATAGTCTCAAGACCTGCCCCTGAGGAGGCCTAAAAAATTCTGAGCTTTGACCTCTGGGGGGCGCTATCAATTGCAAAAACATTTTTGAGCTGATATTTCTTCATCTGTTTGAAATAAAGCTTTAATTCCAATGTCTACTGATGCTGTTGGACATCCCTAGACTGATCCTAGAAGACTGTGGATGTAAGCTTCAGAATTTGGCAGCCATTTTGAATTTTGTCCAAAATGCGCTTAGATTTACCGAAATGACAAGCTTTGTCCTATCATTACGAAGCTTGGCTCACATGATCAACAGACCAAGCCTGAGAAGTCAGTTGAGTTTTGTATCTCAAATTCAAACCGTTTGGCCATAACAGCCAAGCAAATTCAACCGAAAAGCCGCAAAACAGGAAGTAGACCCATATCTCAGCAATGCTTTGGTGTATCAACACGAAACTTGGTATAAGGACATAAAACACAGTCTGGAAAAGACCTATTTAATTTGGTGACCTTTGACTCCTGGCAAATATTCAAGTCACAGGAAGTGAAGTCAAATCTTAGCAACACTTTCAAATGACCAAACCAAACTCATCAGTTGAACTCAGGACCTCTTCTCTATATTGGCTCGTGAAGCTGTTGGTCATTAATCCTCAAAACCAATCAAAATTGATCGTGAATCTGTAAAACAGGAAACAGGCACATAACTGTTGATTAGTGAGCGATTTAATCTGAAATTTCTCAACTGTGCAAGCAGTGATGTATCTGAGAGTTCAACCATGTTACCGTGGTCACCCGGGCTGACCTGCTACGCTGCTAGGCCACCCCATTGCTGCTTGCAGCTATATTTATAATTATTGGTGGCCTAGCAGCGAAGCTGCGAAGGCAACCATTGTATTTCTACCTTTTCTTCTTCTTATTATTATTATTATTATTATAGGTGGCCTAGCAGCAAAGCTGTGAAGGCAACCATTGTTTTTCTACCTTTTCTTCTTCTTCTTCTTATTATTATTATTATTATGCTTCCGCTTTCTTCTGCTATTGAAGTCTATGGCAGCCCCAAAAACCGTACCCGGCAAAATGTAATTGATTTGGCAAACTTGTTCAGGACAGTCCCCTGATCACTTACACCAATTTTCATGCCCCTTGCTAAGAAGCTCTAGCGCCACCAACAGGTCAAAATTTGACATAAATTTAGCTTCATAACTTCTGACCCGTTCATCCGATTTTCACAATTGAGGTACCGTTGGAATCCTTGGGCCAAGCCGAGTTCAACGCATCCTATGTCGTCATTTTCCGCCAAATTGGATTTTCCGCAATTTTGAAATTTAGCAAAAACCTTTCAAAAGTTTCACGGGTCACAAATTAAGTCCAATTTGAGCGAAACATGGTTCATAGAATCTGCAGACCGAGCCAAACAAACGATACTAAAAGCCGTATTGATTTTCAAAATTGTTTGCCCGAAATAGCTAATGAAATTTGGCGGCAAAACCGCCAAACAGGATGTGAGGCCATATCTAAGCAATCCTAAGTTGTATCAACACCAAAATTGATAATTTGTCGAAATTGCTGCCCATGGCGAGGCCCAAAAATGACCGTGACCTTTGTCCACAGGGGGGTGCTATAAATGGCAAAAACATGTTTTTGCGGATATCTCTTGATCTTTTTAGAATAAAGCCTTATTTCTAGAGTCTATTGATGCTATTGGACATTCCTAAGCAAATTCTAGAAGTCTTTCTAAAAATACACCAGAGTTTGGCGGCCATTTTGAATTTTGTCCAAAATTTGCATAAATTTACTGAAATTACAAAGTTTGTCCGATCATTACGAAACTTGGCAAACATGATCTAGTGACCAAGCCTGAGAAGTCTCTGGAGCTTGGTATCTCTATTCCAAACCAATTGGGTGTAACAGCCAATCAAAAGCGACAGCGAAGCCACCAAACAGGGTATGAGGCGTTATCTGAACAATGCTTAGACGAATCAACCCCAAACTTGGTACATAGTCTCAAGACCTGCCCCTGAGGAGGCATAAAAATTCTGTGAGCTTTGACCTCTGGGGGGCGCTATCAATTGCAAAAACATTTTTTTGCTGATATCTTCTGTTTTGTTTGGACTAAAGCTATAATTCCAGTGTCTGCTGATGCTGTAGGACATCCCTAGACTGATCCTAGAAGACTGTGAAAGTAAGCATCAGAATTAGGCGGCCCTCTTGCATTTTGTCCAAAATGCAGTTAAATTTACGGAAATTACAAGCTTTGTCCTATCATACGAAGCTTGGCTCACATGATCTACAGACCAAGCCTGAGATGTCCGTTGAGTTTGATATCTCAAATCCAAACCGTTTGGCCATAACATCCAATCAAAATCAACCTAGAAGCCGCCAAACAGGAAGTAGGCCCATATTTCAGCAATGCTTTGGTATATCAACACAAAACTTAAGGACATACAACACAGTCTGGAGAAGACCTATTGGTGACCTTTGCCCTCTGGCAAATATTCAAGTCACAGGAAGTGAAGTCATATCTTAGCATCACTTTCAAATAACCAAACCAAACACACCAGTTGAACTCCGGACCTCATCTCTATATTGCCTCATAAAGTTGTTGGTCATTAATCCTCAAGACCAATCAACATTGATGGTGAATCTGTAAAACAGGAAACAGGCACATAACTCTGTAGATTAGTGGTGATTTAATCTAAAATTTCTCAACTGTGCAAACAGTGATGTATCTGATGGTTCAACCATGTTACTGTGGTCACCCGAGCTGACCTGCTACGCTGCTAGGCCACCCCATTGCTGCTTGCAGCTATATTTGTTGATGACATTGCTTTGGCTCCCTGGAAGCAAGTACATGCAAATCTGCTGTCTAGTGAGCATTTCAGGTTCGATGTACTTAGTAATAACCCCGCGGAAACTTAAACTGGCCCATCATTCTGCCAAATAGTCTTACTAAACTAGTTAATCGTCTGATTGCTAATAAAGCAAAGGGGAGGATTCTGCCTCACCAAACTAACCTCCGACCGCACGTTACTGCATGTCACCTACCATTATATGGTGTTTAGCGGGTGTCATATATGTTAATTTAAAACAACCGGCCACGGGCTTCCAATTACAATGAAGTAGAATTCAACATTTAGCACACCTGGGTAAGAGCAGATTTGGACGGTAAGAGCATTTGGTGCATCCGGAGCTCATTAGGGCCCGAGCTGACTGCAAGTCGTCAGCGGAGGACCTTCTTGAAATCGCGCTGTTTATTATTAGGGCCCGAGCACAAAGTGCGAGGACCCTGTTGTAATTGCGCTGTTTATTATTATTAAGGCCCGGGCACCAACCGGTGCCAGGGCCCGGAACGGGTCCTGGCACCAAAGGTGCGAGGAACCTATTGTTTATGATGGGATTTTTATTATTCTTATTATTATTAGGGCCCGAGCACCGACCGCTGCTAGGGCCCGGAACGGGTCCTGGCATCGAAGGTGCGAGGAACCTATTGTTTTTGAAGGGATTTTTATTCTTCTTCTTCTTCTTCTTAGTCATTAGGGCCCGGGCACCGACCGGTGCCAGGAACCGATTGCTTTTGAAAGTATTTTTATTCTTCTTCTTCTTCCTCTTCTCATTATTATTATTATTATTAGGGGTTCAAGCCCGTAGGGCTGAAACCCTATTGTTTTTGTGCTGGTTTATTATTAGGGGTTCAAGCCCGTAGGGCAGAAACCCTATTGTTTTTGTGCTGGTTTATTATTATTATTATTATTAGGGGTTCAAGCCCATAGGGCTGAAACCCTATTGTTTTTGTGCTGGTTTATTATTATTATTATTATTATTATTAGGGGTTCAAGCCCGTAGGGCTGAAACCCTATTGTTTTTGTGCTGATTTATTATTATTAGGGGTTCAAGCCCGTAGGGCTGAAACCCTATTGTTTTTGTGCTGGTTTATTATTATTAATATTATTATTATTATTATTATTAGGGGTTCAAGCCCATAGGGCTGAATCCCTATTGTTTTTGTGCAGGTTTATTTTTATTATTATTATTAGGGGTTCAAGCCAGTAGGGCTGAAAGCCTATTGTTTTTGTGCTGGTTTATTATTATTATTATTATTATTATTATTATTAGGGTTTCAAGCCAGTAGGGCTGAAACCCTATTGTTTTTGTGCTGGTTTAGTATTATTATTATTTCTTTTCTTCTTCAGAAATGTTTTCGCAAATTCCCGTGAGATGGTAAATGGTAGAGACCTGAAATTTTGCATATTGGTTGGAAGTTGTGTGTAAATGCTGACCAAGGCATTTTTAACTCAATCGGCCTGATGGGGGCGATATAATTCAAGAAAAACAGTTTTTCACTTTAAAGGTCATAACTCCTAGGCTGTAAGTCTGATTTACACGAAACATGGTACAGACATTCCTTGGTCGAAAGTCTACAACTTTCCTTGCAAGCCCAAGGTGCGCCATATTGAATTTTCCACTATTTTCAATTTTTTGAAAAACACATTTTTGACATCTCCTCCTAGGCCGTACGTCCGATTCCTTCAAAATTTGCTGTGGATCATCAATGGACCAAGCTGATCAAAGATTGCATAAAGCTTGTTGAAATCTCATTTCCTTGCCAAGATTTTGACCAATGAACTTCAGCAGGGGCGTGGCTTAGCACATAAATGGACAAAAGTCAACAACCATTGGGCCAATCATCATGGAACTTGCAGGGTATGTCCATATAAGTTGCAGGAACATACCATCAGAGTTTCATGCAAATCAGCCCATAGGGGGTGCTATAAATCCAATAAATGGGCATGGCATGACACAAATCAGACTATAAATCAGCAATTGTTTGTCCAATAGCCATATAACTCACAGCATATATTCATATTAGTACCTGAAACATACCCTGAAAATTTTATTAAAATTGACTGATAGGGGGCGCTATAAATACAAAACAAAGCAGCGTGGTATAACACAAATCAGACTATAAATCAGAAAATTGTTTGTCCTATAGCCAAAAAACTTGAATGATATATTTATATAAGTAGCTGAAACATACCCTGAAAATGTCATTCAAATTGACTGATAGGGGGCACTATAAATGCAAAACAAAGCAACGTGGTATAACACAAATCAGACTATAAATCAGCAATTTTTTGTCCTATAGCCATAACACTCACACGATATATTAGGATAATTACTTGAAACATACCCTGAAAATTTCATTCAAATTGACTGATAGGGGGTGCTATAAATGCAACACAAAGTAGCATGGTATAACACAAATCAGACTATAAATCAGCAATTATTTGTCCTATAGCCATAAAACTCGCAGGATATATTCATATAGGTACCTGAAACATACCCTGAAAATTTAATTCAAATTGACCTGTAGGGGGAGCCACAAATGCACAAAATAGCCTAAAATAAAACAAATCAGACTAGACATCATGAATAGTTGGTCCAATGATTACACTGGCAAAATAGGTGCACATAAATACCTGCAACATACTCTTAAAGTGGTTTTTTTCCCCGCCGCTGCGGTAGCGAACGGAGCGGGGGACATAGTATTCAGCTCCGTCCGTCATGTCCGGCCGGCCATCCGTCATGTCCCATTTGTTCTTAACGCGATATCTCAAGAGCGGTTTGACTGATTCAATTCTTCTTTGGTGTTAAGGTGTATTGGTGGGATACGCCGACCTCAGTTGATTTTTGTGACCTTGACATTATTCTCAAGGTCATTACGATCATTTGACCACTTACAAATTCCTTGTCAACATGATATCTCAAGAACGGTTTGACAGATTCCATTCATCTTTGGTGTCAAGGTGTATTAGGGCCGGGGGACATAGTATTCAACTCCGTCAGTCCATCCGTCCGGCCGTCCATCCATCACGCCCCATTGCTTGTGAACAAGAAATCTCAAGAACGCTTTGACCGATTTTATTCATCTTTAATGTCAATGTGTATTTGTGTGATACGCCGACCCCAGTCGATTTCTGTCACCTGACGGGGGAGATGGCCAGGTTTAGTAGCAACACTTGTTAATTAAGCTGTTAAAGCTTTCAACTACTAATATTTTTTCTTGGCTTGAACCCCGGAATTGCTGCTTGCGGCTATATTTATTATTATTATTATTTCTTTTCTTCTTCAGAAATGTTGTCGCAAATTCCCGTGAGATGGTAAATGGTAGAGACCTGAAATTTTGCATATTGGTTGAAAGTTGTGTGTAAATGCTGACCACGGCATTTTTAACTCAATCGGCCTGATGGTGCCGCTATAATTCAAGAAAAACAGTTTTTCACTCTAAGGTGATAACTCCTACACTGTAAGTCCGATTTACACGAAAATTGGTTCAGACATTCCTTGGTCTAATCTCTTCAACTTTCCAATAAGGACCTCTAAGGTCCGCCAAATTTCATTTTCCAGAATTTTGAATTTTTTGAAAAACACATTTTTGACATCTCCTCCTAGGCCGTAGGTCCGATTCCTTCGAAATTTGCTGTTGATCATCAGTGGACCAAGCTTATCAAAGATTGCATAAAGCTTGTTGAAATCTCATTTCGTTTCCAAGATATTGACCAATGAACTTCAGCAGGGGCGTGGCTTAGCACATAAATGGACAAAGTTCAACAACCATTGGGCCAATCATCACAGAACTTGCAGAATATGTCCATATAAGTACCAGGAACATAACTTGACAGTTTCATGCAAATCGGCCCATAGGGGCCGCTATAAATGCAAAAAATCTGCATGGCATGACACAAATCAGACTATAAATTAGCAATTGTTTGTCCTATAGCCATCAAACTCACAGGATATATTCATATAAGTACCTGAAACATACCCAGAAAATTCATTCAAATTGACTGATAGGGGACGCTATAAATGCAAAACAAAGCAACGTGGTATAACACAAATCAGACTATAAATCATAAATAGTTTTTCCAATCATTACAAAACTCACAGGATATGTCCACATAAGAACCTGAAACACAGCCTGAAAGTTTCAATCAAATCAACCAGGAGGGGGCGCCATAAATGCACAAAATAGCCTAACATAACACAAATCAGACAATACATCATAAGTTGTTGGTCCAATCATTACACTGACAATATAGGTCCACATTAATACCTGCAACATACTCTTAAAGTGGTTTTTGTCCACTGCCGCCACGATAGCGAGCGGAGCGGGGGACATAGTATTCAGCTCCGTCCGGCTGTCCGTCATGTCCCGTTTGTTCTGAACGCGATATCTCAAGAACGGTTTGACCGATTCCATTCATCTTTGGTGTTAAGGTATATTGGTGTGATACGCCGACCCCAGTAGATTTCTGTGACTTTAGCATTATTCTCAAGGTCATTACGATCATTTGACCACTTACAAATTCCTTGTCAACATGATATCTCAAGAACGGTTTGACCGATTCCATTCATCTTTGGTGTCAAGGTGTATTAGGGGCCAGGGACATAGTATTCAGCTCCATCCGTCCGTCCCTGCGTCATGTCCCATTTGTTGTGAACGCGATATCTCAAGAACGGTTTGACCGATTCCATTCATCTTTGGTGTTAAGGTATATTGGTGTGATACGCCGACCCCAGTAGATTTCTGTGACTTTAGCATTATTCTCAAGGTCATTACGATCATTTGACCACTTACAAATTCCTTGTCAACATGATATCTCAAGAACGGTTTGACCGATTCCATTCATCTTTGGTGTCAAGGTGTATTAGGGGCCAGGGACATAGTATTCAGCTCCATCCGTCCGTCCCTGCGTCATGTCCCATTTGTTGTGAACGCGATATCTCAAGAACGGTTTGACCGATTCCATTCATCTTTGGGGTCAAGGTGTATTAGGCACGGGGGACATAGTATTCAGCTCCATCAGTCCATCCGTCTGGCCGTCCGTCCGTCACGTCCTGTTTGTTGTGAACGCAAAATCTCGAGAACGCTTTGACCGATTTTATTCATCTTTGGCTTCAATGTGTAATTTTGTGATACGCCAACCCCAGTCGATTTCCGTCACCTGGCGGGGGAAATGGCCACGTTTAGTGGCAACACTTGTTAATTAAGCTGTTAAAGCTTTCGACTACTAATGGTCTTTCTTGGCTTGAACCCCGGAATGGCCACTTGCGGCTATATTTATCATTATTATTTTTAGGGCCCGGGCACCCGAAGGTGCGAGGAACCTATTGTTTTTGATGGGATTTTTATTCTTCTTCTTCTTCTTCTTATTAGGGCCAGAGCACCAAATGGTGCGAGGACCCTATTGTAATTGTAGTGTTTATTATTATTATTAGGGCCCGAGCACCGAATGGTGCGAGGACCCTATTGTAATTGTAGTGTTTATTATTATTATTATTATTATTATTATTATTATTATTTTTTAACCGAAATGAATTGCATTTTTGAGGACCTTAACATAGTCAAAAACTCATCAAAATTGGCAGGCACCTCAGGCCAGGCGAAAATTTTAGTTTTCTGCAGGCAATGTATATCTACCTGCCCCGATGGCTCTATAGCGCCACCAAATAGCGGCAATTTTGGAACGCACTTGCTCATATTCTCATGAAATTTGGGGGGGGTCAAAGTAGTCATAATGAAGGGTTTTGTCAATTTTTTTGAAATTTTTTCTCCTCACAGGAAGTGAGCTAGGAGCCATTTCCTGAGTTTTTCCAGATTTTACAAACACATTTTTGAGGGCTTTAACATACTCGCAAACTCGCCAAACTTTGCCCAAAGGTTGAGAAAATGAAGATCTTCGTTTTGATATCCCATTTGGCACTGGGTGTGACATTATAACTCTATAGCGCCCCCTAATTCAGAATTGCATTTTTGAGGGCTTCATCATGCTCAAAAACTCACAAAATTTTGCGCACACATTAAGCCAGGCGAACAGTTTACTATTAAATAGGCTGTACACATAGGTGTGGCAAATGGCATTATAGCGCCCCCTAGAAAATTTCAATGAAGCAGCCCTCACAGCCCGTTTAACCTACATGTACGAAATTCGGTGTCCATGTGAATTATGCCGAGACCTAAAAAAAAGTCTACTGGTGCCATGAAGTAGACTCAACAGGAAGTCTGCCATTTTTAAGTGAAATTGAAACTTTTTTTGATTTTGGCCATGAACAGGCATTGTGATTTAATGAACTCCTCCTCGAGATTTTATACGATCAACCTAAAATTTGGTGTATGACATCTAAAGACCTTGCCGATGTTAAATTACGAAGCTTTTTTGGATTCATCGAACGATGTATCCGTGGCATCGCGGCGAATTTTGATGTTCCGCCATGAAACAGGAAATTGTTTTTACTCACACATACTTTGTGAGATTTGCCCGAAACTTTACAGGCTTGATAACAGTCTTGGCCCAAGTATAAATATATGCTGATATAAGATCGGGTGTGGCCAGGTGGCTCCACAACGCCCTCTAGCCACAGCCATGTTAAGACAAAAGTGCTTGAATGTTCATGAAATTTGGTGTGATCATTGAATTTGTCATGCAGGGTTAGGGTAATTTTTTAGAAATTTTTTGGCCAAACAGGAAGTGAGCTATGAGCCATTTCTTGCGTTTTTCCTAATTTTACGAACACATATATGAACTCCTTAGAATACTCCAGTCTTATGGTCTTCGATTTGATATGCCAATTGGCACTTAATGTGGCACAATGGCTCTATAGCGCCCCCCAATCATTTTTTCACAAGAATTGCCCTGTTGAGGGTCTCAACAAGCTTGAAAACTCAAAACATTTTGCACACACTTGGAGCCCGGCATGAGTATTGCTAATGTATAGGTTTTGCACACAGGCGAGTCAAAATGGAACCATAGTGCTCCCCAGAAAATTTCAACAATACTGTTCTCGGGGTTCAGTTTACTTACATGAACAAAATTTGGGATAGACATGAAACATGCCAAGGCTTAAAAAAAAAATTAGATAGTTCCATGACCTGAACGCAACACTAAGTCCATTATTTTGAAATGAATTTCACCTTTCTCTCATTAAAAGGCGTCATACTTTAAAACAACACCTATTGATTTTGGAATGGTGTTTGCACTCCACTCAGGAAATAACATTCTACACAGTTTCGCACTGTCCGATAGTTGTGAATGCACACCTGCAACCGTCAGGATCTCGCCACCATCCCCAACGTGCACGAGGGGTGCGAGGGCCCTTTCAACGCTGCTTGCAGCTTTAATTAGGGCCCGAGCACCGAATGGTGCAAGGACCCTATTGTAATTGTAATGTTTATTATTATTATTATTATTATTATGATAATTATTATAATTTTTAACTGAAATGAATTACATTTTTGAGGGCCTAAACATGGTTGAAAACTCATGAAAATTGGCAGGCACGTCCAGCCCAGCGAAAATTTTACTTTTTTGCAGGCATTGTATATATGTGTGTCCCGGTGGCTCTATAGCGCCACCAAACAAGCGGCCATTTTGGAATGTAGTCGCACGGATTCTCACGAAATTTGGTGGGGCCATAGTAGTCATAATGAAGGTTTTTGTAAATTTTTTAGAAATTTTTTCGCCTGACAGAAAGTGAGCTATGAGCCATTTCCTGCGTTTTTCCAGATTTTAAAAAAACATTTTTGAGGGCCTTAGCATACTCCGAAACTCGCCAAACTTTGCTCAGAGATTAAAAACATGAAGCTCTTCAATGTGATACTTGATTTGGCACCAAGTGTGACATGGTGGCTCTATAGCGCCCCCTAATACATAATTGCATTTTTGAGGGCCTCAGCATGCTCGAAAACTCACAAAATTTTGCAAACATATTAATGAGCTTGGGAGTTGTACTATGATATAATGTTTACAGATGGGCGTGCCAAAATGGCATTATAGTGCCCCCTAGAATATTTCAATGAAGCAGCCCTCGCAGCCCGTTTAACCTACATGTCTGAAATTCGGTGACCATGTGGACTATGCCGAGACCTAAAAAAAAAGTCACTTGGTGCAATCACCTAGACACAACAGGAAGTCCGCCATTTTTAATTGAAATTGCAACTTTTTTAAAATTTTTTGCCATTAACAGGCGTCGTACTTTAACAAACTCCTCCTAGAGATTTTATCCGATCAACTTCAAAATTGGCATATGACATCTAAAGACCTTGCCGATGTTAAATTGCAAAGCTTTTTTGGATTCATCGAACGATGTATCCGTGGCGTCGCGGCGAATTTCGATGTTCCGCCATGAAACAGGAAAATGGTTTCACTCCCACATACTTGGTTAGATTTGCCCGAAACTTTACAGGCTTCATAAAAGTCTCCTTCCAAATATAGATACATTTTAATATTAGATTGGGTGTGGTCAGGTGGCTCCACAGCGCCCTCTAGATACGGCCACGTTAAGATAAAAGTGCTTGAATGTTCATGAAATTTGGTCTGATAATTGCATTTGTCATACCGGGTTATGGTAATTTTTTTGAAATTTTTTGGCCGAACAGGAAGTGAGTAATGAGCCATTTCCAGCGTTTTTTCCAAATTTTACAAACACACATTTGAAGGACTTAGAATACTCGAAAACTTGCAAAACGTTGCAGAAATTATAATTGTATTATCGTCTTCAATTAAATCTATCAATTGGCACTAAATGTGGCATAATGGCTCTAAAGCACCCCCAATCAGAATTTTAAAAGAATTGCCCTTTTGAGGGTCTCAACCTGATCAAAAACTCACAAAATTTTGTAAACGTATAGAGCCAATCATGGTTATCACTATGATAAAAAGGTTACACATAGGCGAGGAAAAATGGCATTATAGCGTCCTCTGGAAAATTTGAAAAAAGCAGCCCTCGCAGCTTGGAAAACCTACATGTACGAAATTCGGTAGACATGCGATATATGCTGAGACCTAAAAAAAAGTCTCTTGGTGCCATGACCTAGACTCAACAGGAAGACCGCCATTTTTAATTAAAATTTCAACTTTATAAAATTTTTAGTCATTAACAGGCATCGTACTTTAACGAACTCCTCCTAGAGATTTTATGTGATCAACTTAAAATTTGACGAGTGACATCTTAAGACCTTACGAATGTTAAATTGCGAAGGTTTTTTGGATATATCGAACGATGTATCCGTCGTATCGCGGCGAATTTCGATGTTTTGCCATGAAACAGGAAGTTGATTTTACTCACACATATTTTGTGAGATTTGCCTGAAACTTTACAGGCTTGAGAACGGTCTCCTTCCAAGTATAAATATATGCTGATATTAGATTGGGTGTGGTCAGGTGGCTCCACAGGGCCCTCTAGCCACAGCCATGTCAAGATAAAAGTGCTTGAATGTTCATGAAATTTGGTGTGACGGTTAAATTTCTCATGCAAGGATATGGTGATTTATTAGAAATTTTTTGGCCAAACAGGAAGTGAGCTATGAGCCATTTCCTGCTTTTTTCAAATTTTACGAATACACGTTTAAAGGCCTTTTGATATTCCACAGCTTGCAAAACCAATTGGCATTTAATGTGGCACAATGGCTCTGAAGCGCCTCCTAAACATTTCTTTCAAAGAATTGCCCTTTTGAGGGTCTCAAAATGCTTGAAAATTTACAAAAATCAACGCACTCGTGGAGCCTGGTATTAAGATTACTATGGTATAGGTTTAGCATACAGCCATGTCAAAATGGTATCATAGCGCCCTCCAGAAAATTTTTGCACACCCCTCAGGAAAACACATTGTACACAGTCTAGTAGTGTCCAATGGCTGTGAATGGACACCTGCACCCATCAACATCTCGCCTCCACCCCAACGTGCACGAGGGGTGCGAGGCCCCTTTCAACGCTGCTTGCAGCTTTAATTATTATTTTTATTATTTTTATTCTGCTGCGAGAACGTGTTTTTGAGGGCCTTGCCATGCACGAAAACTCACAGAAATTTGCAGGATCGTCAGGCGTGCGAAAAATTTCAAAGTATTGTTGTTTTTGAGCTTAGGCGTGCCCCGGTGGCTCTATAGCGCCACCAAACACGCGGACATTATGGAACTCACTTGCTCGGATTCTCACGAAATTTGGTGAGAATAAATTTGAAATTTTTTCACCTCACAGGAAGTGAGCCATGAGCTATTTCCTGCGTTTTTCTAGATTTTACGAATACATTTTTGAGGGCTTTATCATACTCGAAAATTCGCCAAACTTTGCTCAGAGGTTAAAAATATGAAGCACTTCAAATTGATATCCCATTTGGCACTAAATGTGACAATATGGCTCTATAGCGCCCCCTAATACATAATTGCATTTTTGAGGGCTTCAGCATGCTCGAAAACTCACGAAATTTTGCACACATATTAATCCTGTTAGAAGTTTTACTATGATATAGGGTTCACAGATATGCGTGGCAAAATGGCATTATAGCGCCCCCTAGAATACTTCAATGAAGCAGCCCTCGCAGCCTGTTTAACCTACATGTCTGAAATTCGGTGTCCATGTGGACCATGCCGAGACCTAAAAAAAAGAGTCTCTTGGTGCCATCACCTAGACTCAACAGGAAGACTGCCATATTTAATTGAAATTGCAACTTTTTAAAATTTTTTGCCATTAACAGGCGTCGTACTTTAACAAACTCCTCCTAGAGATTTTATCCGATCAACTTTAAATTTGGCATATGACATCCAAAGACCTTGCCGATGTTAAATTGCGAAGGTTTTTTGGGTTCATCAAACGATGTATCCGGTGCGTCGCGGCGAATTTCGATGTTCCGCCATGAAACAGGAAGTTGGTTTCACTCCCACATACTTTATGAGATTTGCGCGAAACTTTACAAGCTTGATAAGAGTCTCCTTCCAAGTATAAATATATGTTGATATTAGATTGGGTGTGGTCAGGTGGCTCCACAGCGCCCTCTAGACATGACCATGTTGAGATAAAAGTGCTTGAATGTTCATGAAATTTGATCTGATCATTGCATTTATCATGCCGGGTTATGGTAATTTTTTTGAAATTTTTTGGCCAAACAGGAAGTGAGCTATGAGCCATTTCCTGCATTTTTCCAAATTTTACAAACACACGTTTGAAGGCCTTAGAATACTTGAAAACTTGCAAAACGTTGCACAAATTATAATTGTCTTATCCTCTTCAATTTGATACATTAATTAGCACTAAATGTGGCATAATGGCTCTATAGCGCCCCCAATCAGATTTTTAAAAGAATTACCCTTTTGAGGGTCTCAGCAAGCTCGAAAACTCACAAAATTTTGAACAAGTATAAAGCCCATCATTCGTATTACTGTGATAAAAAGCTTACAGATAGGCGTGGCAAAATGGCATTTTTGCGCCCCCTGGAAAATTTCAAATAAGCAGCTCTCGCAGCCAGGTAAACCTACATGTACGAAATTCGGTTGACATGTGATTTATGTTGAGCCCTAAAAAAAAGTCGGTGCCATGACTTAGCCTCAACGGGAAGTCCGCCATTTTTAATTGAAATTTCAACTTTTTAAAATTTTTCGCCACGAACAGGCGTCGTACTTTAATGAACTCCTCCAAGAGATTTTATCGGATCAACCAAAAGTTTGGCATATGACATCTTAAGTCCTTGCCTATGTTAAATTGCGAAGCTTTTTTGGATTCATCGAACGATGTATCCGTGGCGTCGCGGCCAATTTCGATGTTCCGCCATAAAACAGGAAGTTGGTTTTACTCCCACATAAACTTTGTGAGATTTGCCCGAAACTTTACAAGCTTGATAACAGTCTCCTTTCAAGTATAAATATATGCTGATATTAGATCGGGAGTGGTCAGGTGGCTCCACAGCGCCCTCTAGACACGGCCATGTTAAGATAAAAGTGCTTGAATGTTCTTGAAATTTGGTGTGAATATTGCATTTGTTATGCCGGGTTATGGTAATTTTTTTGAAATTTTTTGGCCTAACAGGAAGTGAGCTATGAGCCATTTCCTGCGTTTTCCAAATTTTACAAACACACGTTTAAAGGCCTTCGGATATTCCAAAACTTGCAAAACGTCGCACAAATTGTCAGTGTCTTATGATCTTTGACTTGAAATCCAAACTGACATTTAATATGGCACAATGCCTCTGTAGCGCCGCCTAAACTTTTTTTTTAAAAGAATTGCCTCTTTGAGGGTCTCAACATGCTTGAAAATATACAAAAATCAACACACTCATGGAGCGCAGTATTACGATAACGACAGTATAGGTTTTGCACGCAGGCATGTCAAAATGGTATTCTAGAGACCTCCAGAAAATTTCAACAAAACAGTTCTCATAGTTCAGTTCACCAACATGAACAAAATTTGGAGGAGACATGAAACGTGCCAAGAATTGGAAAAAATTAGATCGTGCCATGACCCGAACCCAACAGGAAGTGCATTATTTTGATTTAAAATTTCAACTTTTTTCATGAACAGGTGTCATACTTTAACGTGCTAAACCTATTGATTTCAGGAGTGGTGTTTGCACTCCCCTCAGGAAAACGCATTGTACACAGTCGAGCAGTGTCCAATGGCTGTGAATGGACACCTGCACCCATCAACATCTCGCCGCCACCCAAACGTGCTCGAGGGGTGTGAGGGTCCTTTCAACGCTGCTTGCAGCTTTAATTAGGGCCCGAGCACCGAATGGTGCGAGGACCCTATTGTAATTGTAGTGTTTATTAGGGCCCGAGCACCGAATGGTGCGAGGACCCTATTGTTATTGTAATGTTTATTATTAGGGCCCGAGCACTGACAGGTGCGGCACCGAAGGTGCGAGGAACCTATTGTTTTTGAAGGGATTTTTATTCTTTTCTTCTTAGTTATTATTAGGGCCCGGGCACCGACCGGTGCCAGGGCCCGGAATGGGTCCTGGCACTGAAGGTGCGAGGAACCTATTGTTTTTGAAGGGATTTTTATTCTTCTTCTTCTTCTCATTCTTAGTTATTATTAGGGCCCGAGCACCGAATGGTGCGAGGACCCTATTGTAATTGTAATGTTTATTATTATTATTATTATTATTATTATTTTTAACCGAAATGAATTGCATTTTTGAGGGCCTTAACATGGTCAAAAACTCATGAAAATTGGCACGCACCTCAGGCCTGGTGAAAATTTTAGTTTTTTGCAGGCAACGTATATGTACCTGGCCCGGTGGCTCTATAGCGCCACCAAATAGCGGCAATTTTGGAACGCACTTGCTCGGATTCTCACGAAATTTGGTGGGGCCATAGTAGTCATAATGAAGGGTTTTGTCAATTTTTTTAAAATTTTTTCTCCTCACAGGAAGTGAGCTGTGAGCCATTTCCTGTGTTTTTCCAGATTTTACAAACACATTTTTGAGGGCCTTACCTATGGGGTAAGGTTACTGTCAAAAGTTTCGTGCGTGTACACATAAAAATCGTGCACGTATTAAAAATGTGTGCGTGTTAGTCCATAGTTGTGCATAAAATTCGACCGTGGGTTCAATTCAATGAGTGTATATAGAACCGGAGAGGCTGTCGGAGCGAAAAGTTGAAGAAACCAATATGGCGTCCAGTGCACCGCACCTCTCAATTTCCCATTGACTATAATGGAAAAATTCCTGTCTTTTTTTTGTTATTTAAAGAGCATACAATCGAATTTCCTTCTTAAGTAGTACTGGAATACATATTAAAAAATGAATCGAGGCGCAATTTTGGTTGACACTTTTCGAGAACGAAGTTATAAGGAGTTGTTTTTCATCAACGATTAAGGCACTGATTGGTCAATATATGCCTCACATCTGACTCTGAATGGTCAAACGCGTGGTACTGGTGAATAGCCCACAGGGAACATGGCCGTGAAGCGGTTTTGTGCCAATGGGCATGGTATTAATCGTATCTAAGGATGCCTGCGCTGTCCTAGCTAGCTTAATGGGTACGTGACCGACCGTTAACAGGGAAAGCCTCCTGTTAACGGTTAGCCTCCTGTGTACGTTTTTCCAATCGGTTGGAATGAGGATCACAACACGAACGCGTTACTGTGGTCATGTCACACTTCAAATTGGTAGTGAATTTAACTTTAACGTTAGCGAGATATTTATTCCCTTGTAATGTAGCGCACCAAACTGAATTCTTACCTTCAGTCTAGCTCTCTGGAGCTTGCCCGTACCCCTGCTGAAAAGCTGGCAAGCATTCCATCCCACTAGTTTCTCACTCGGTTCGTTTAATTCTCACAGACTGTTGTCACTGTCGGGTTTACATTTTTTCTGGACGTTTGGTTTGAAGTATAACGTGTCGTTCTCTCATATCAGCGAGGCGCATTGCTATCAACCAGCACTATGGTCTTGGAGTTCAGCAAATGCGAACGCTGCCTTGTATTTTCCGTTTGGTAGCTGGGCTTTTTCCACAGCTAACATTAATGCGTGAAAGCACTATTGCTACCTTGCATTGCTGGAACCATTTACAGTCTGTAAGTAAAAACTATGTAAGTTGCTGACATAATGTCAGTGACATGGTTAACAGCGAGGCCTTGGAGAAATGTGCCCTAAGCTAGCTAGCTAGTTAAAGGTCACTGTGCAGTCCTGATTCCCAGTTTAAAGCTGTAGCTAACGTGCTGCTAGCTTGTTAGACCTCCTTCGTGCCTTAAGCCTGATTCATGCTTCTTGCGGTCGGCGCGGTCAGCACGGCCCACACGGTGAAATGACGCAATTGCGGCCAGGGCGACCGAGCGCGAAGGGTCCGCGGAGGCTCTGAACGCCGAGCCGCGCACCTGGAGGAATTTGTAACAACGCGGCCGGGGTAGCACAGACCGCGTTGCAATGATTGGCTAGCTTCAGGACCCGAAAGTACATATACCGATTAAAATTAAAAATGACGGAAAGCTTTAAAGAAAATCCAGCAGAACATACAAACAGCTGAAAATACAAACATCTTTACGACAGTTCCTGTCGGATCTACAAGGATGCTCATATGAATCTCGTTAGCGAAGCTTACGTCATTCAGGAATACCCATATAGCTCGTTGCCCATACAGTCATTTCGGAATACCTCAACGTCTCTCCGTCCCCTCCGTCCCCCCCCCCACGCCTTTATATTTCATTTGTGGTGTAGGACTAATGATTGCGGTATTAATGTCATTAATTCACGGTTGGCTAAACTAACTGGCAGACAAATTAAACTTAGTTTGCTATATATAACAAGTAATCTCTATGCATCTGAAATCACACACACACACACACACAAAAAAAAAGATCATTGCCAGACATCGGTGCAGAAACTGCCGAAATGCAAACCATGTCAACTTAGTTTTCGGAAGTTTCAAGTAACCCAATTATCGTAATAGTGAAAAAGAGAGGCCAGTAATATTTGTTTTGACAGCGACGCACTGTCTAATCTAATTCAAAATAATCGAGCCGTGTGTTTGGTGGTAATAATAATAATAATAATAATAATAATAATAATAATAGTTACAATATGACAGTAAAAATGAACGCATTGATCACAGAAATAAGATTCAGTCGAGCAAGAATAGAACAGGCCCGTTCTTGAAGCCGCTTTGACCGCAAGAAGCATGAAACGACTCGACCTTCGTGGGGATCGTGCGCGCCGTCCGCACTGCTGGAACCGCGCCGACCGCAAGAAGCATGAATCAGGCTTTAGAATTCACAATGTTTGCTGGTGGATTTCGATCTCTGCCCCTTGCCCCGTTTCCTTTCCTATGAGAATTTTAGTTTCAAATACTATAGGGGTTGGTTCTTTCAAGTTTGGAGGAATTATCACGTATGCCGCATGATTTCACATGCTGTTCATGATACAGGATTCACATCTCAGGTTGCAGTCATTGTTAAGTTCGAGGTGAAAGATACTTTTTATTTGCGCATCCAACCCAAATCTTAGGCCCAGACGGTGTATCTGAAAACGGGCTTATGCCGATTTATTAAAATTAACATTCATATTAAATATTAAAATGGACAAATTATTGCACTAAGGAATTTTCGAACATATTATGCTGATAATAATAATAAAGGCTTAAGCTCATCGGTGTAGGCAACACTATGGCCCAGTTTCCAGTCAGGTTGGACCACCTTATCAAAATCAGTCCAATACAGTTAAGAGAATTTTGCTCATTTTCTCGACCGCGCATTCATTATCTCACTCTTCCTGCCACCTTTAACAAAAGGCAATAGATTGAAAACGTTGGGGACGGTGATAATGTTCGCTCAGCACAATGGCTGCACTGCGTTCACGCATTTGACCAGCTCATGTTAGCTAATTGGGGCTCCATTGGTGCTTCAAGTAGAAATCAGATATTGTACAGGCTATAGCTCAACGCGAAGCGACCATAAACGTTAGCTGGCTGGCTAAGTTACTCAGCCACGCTCGTTCAGCATCTAACCTGATGCTCATTTACATTTTTGAGCGATCTATTTAAATTATTGATCAGTGTTCTTATAACGTTAGCTAAGTGGCATGAGTGTCTTTCAAACATTATTGGAGCAAGCAGTGTGATGCATTGGCATTTTCATCGCGAACGACCAATGGCGAGTAGCAGGCAATGTTGGCAGCAGATCGGACTCATTCTGAAATGGGTATGCTGCGGAGAGACGGGTTTTAGCTGTCTTAGATAGCAAGCTAATTTGGTGGGAGAGTTTGTAATCATGCTAGCTAGCTAAAAGCCAACGCGTGGATTTAATCAATTTTGATATTATAACCGTTTCAAAGGTTTACTGGCACGATCAGCACGCGATGGCAAGCATAGCTGAGTTGACTGATAACCAGCATGCCACATGATATTTCAAACAATTAACTTTAATGGAATCATTATTTCTCCGCACAATACCCACAACAGATCACATAAACCAATGCCAGCTAGCTAGAGAACAGAACAGACACGTTCTATATACACTCATTGATATACACTCATTAAATTGAACCCACGGTCGAATTTCTGACACATGCGCAGTTTGTAGAATCGATGATATCTTCCACTCGATACATAATGCCCGTGACCTCGTGACGTAGTTTTGACAGTTATTTCACTCTATTCAGATTCGACGTCCGTAAACTGCAATCCGTACTTGTAATTTAGTGAAGTTGTCACATTATGAGTTGTGTTCTCACAGAGAATTTATACACTGCATATTCGATGCGTGATTTGACTTAAACAAGAGTTTTCAGATTTTTTATTTATGCACAACTATGGACTAACACGCACACATTTTTAATACGTGCACGATTTTTATGTGTACACGCACGAAACTTTTGACAGTAACCTTACCCCATACTTACCATACTTGAAAGTTGGCCAAACTTTGCACAGAGGTTGAAAATATGAAGTTGTTCGATTTGATATCCCATTTTGCACTGGGTGTGACATGGCGGCTCTATAGCGCCCCCTAATACATAATTGCATTTTTGAGGGCCTCAGCATGCTCCAAAACTCAAAAAATTTTGCATACTTATTAAGTTGGTTATAAGATTTATTATTGTAGAGGGTTTACAGATGTTCGAGGCAAAATGGCATTATAGCGCCCCCTGGAAAATTTCAAAGAAGCAGCCCTCGCAGCATGTTTAACCTACATGTACAAAATTCGGTGTCCATGTAGATAATGCCAAGCTCTAAAAAAAAAGTCTCTTGGTGCCATGACCTAGACTCAACAGGAAGTCTGCCATTTTTAATTGAAATTGCAACTTTTTTTTATTTTTCGCCATTCACAGGCGTCGTACTTTAACAAACTCCTCCTAGAGATTTTATCCGATCAACTTAAAATTTGGCGTATCACATCTAAAGACCTTGCCGATGTTAAATTGCGAAGCTTTTTTGGATTCATCTAACGTTGTATCCGTGGCGTTGCGGCAAATTTCGATGTTCCGCCATGAAAGAGGAAGTTCGTTTTACTCCCACATACTATGTGAGATTTGCCTGAAACTTTTCAAGCTTGATAAAAATGTCCTCCCAAGTATGAATATATGCTGATATTAGATCGGGAGTGGCCAGGTGGCTCCACAGCGCCCACTAGCCACGGCCTTGTAAAGATAAAAGTGCTTGAATGTTCATGAAATTTGGTGTGATCATTGAATTTGTCATGCAGGGTTATGGTTATTTTTTTAAAGTTTTTTGGCCAAACAGGAAGTGAGCTATGAGCCATTTCCTGCGTTTATCCAAATTTTACGAACACATTTTTGAGAGCCTTAGAATACTCCAAAACTTGGAAAACGTTGGAGAGATTATAACTATCTTATGGTCTTCAATTTGAGACACCAATTGGAACTTAATGTGGGACAATGGCTCTATAGCGCCCCCAATCATTTTTTTAAAACAACTGCCCTTTTGATTGTCAAAACATGCTTGAATACTCACGAAATTTTGCACACGTATTAAGCCGGTCATTCCTTTCACAACCATATTGGGATCACGCATGGGTGTGGCAAAATAGCATTATAGCGCCCCCTAGAAAATTTTAACGAAGCAGTCCTTGGGTTCCTTTTCACCTGCATGTACGAAATTCGGTGGACATGTGGATTATGCCGAAACCTAAAAAAAAGGTGCCGTGACCTAGACTCAACAGGAAGTCCGCCATTTTTAACTGAAATTGCAACTTTTTTTGATTTTTCGCCATTTACAGGCGTTGTACTTGAACAAACTCCTCCTAGAGATTTTATCCGATCAACTTAAAATTTGGCGTATGACATTTAATGACCTTGCCGATTTTAAATTGCGAAGCTTTTTTGGATTCATCGAACGATGTATCTGTGGCGTTGCGGGGAAATTCGATGTTCCGCCATGAAACAGGAAGTTGGTTTTACTCCCACGTATTTTCTGAGATTTGCCTGAAACTTTACAAGCTTGATAAAAGTGTCCTCTGAAGTACACATATATGCTGATATTAGGTCAGGAGTGGCCAGGTGGCTCCACAGCGCCAACTAGCCACTGCCATGTTAGGATAAAAGTGCATGAATGTTCATGATATTTGTTATGAGCATTATATTTGTCATGCAGGGTGATGGTAATTTTTTAGAAATTTTTCGGCCAAACAAGAAGTGAGCTATGAGCCATTTCCTGCGTTTCTCCAAATTTTACGAAAACACGTTTTACGGCCATCGGATATTCCAAAACTTGCAAAACGTTGCACAAATTGTCAGTGTCTTATAATCTTCGATTTGATATCCCAATTGGCACTTAATGTGGCACAATGGCTCTGTAGCACCCCCTAATAATTTTCTCAAAAGAATTACCCATTTGAGGGTCTCAGCATGCTTGAAAACTGACAAGAATCAACACACTCATGGAGCCTGGTATTACAATTACTATGGTATAGGTTTGGCACGCAGGAATTTTCAAAACGGCATTGTAGTGCCTCGAGAAAATTTCAACAAATCAGTTCTCATGGTTCAGTTCACCTTCATAAACAAACTTTGGTGGAGACATGAAACATGCCAAGACTTGTAAAAAAATTATGAAGTGCCATGACGCGAACCCAACAGGAAGTCCATTATTGTGAATTAAAATTTCAATTTTTTTTCATGAACAGCTGTCATACTTCAGCGTACTCCACCTATTGATTTCAGGAATGGTGTTTGCACTCCACTCAGGAAAACACATTGTACAGTCTAGCAGTGTCCAATGGATGTGAATGCACACCTGCACCCGTCAACATCTCGCCACCACCCCCAACGGGCACAAGGTGTGCGAGGGCCCTTTCAACGCTGCTTGCAGCTTTAATTATTATTATTATTTTTATTCTGCTGTGAGAACGCATTTTTGAGGGCCTTGCCATGCACGAAAACTCACGAAAATTTGCTGAGACGTCAGTCGTGGTGAAAATTTCAAAATATTGTTATTTTTGTGCTTGGACATGCCCCGGTGGCTCTATAGCGCCACCAAACACGCGGCCATTTTGGAACGCAATTGCTCGGATTCTCACAAAATTCGATATGGCCATAGTAGTCATGAAGTTTTTTGTCAATTTTTGTGAAATTTTTTTGCCTCACAGGAAGTGAGCTATGAGCCATTTCCTGCGTTTTTTCAGATTTTACGAAGACATTTTTGAGGGTCTTATCATACTCGAAAACTCGCCAAACTTGGCACATTGGTTGAAAACATGAATCTCTTCGATTTGATGTCTTATTTGGCACTGGATGTGACATGGTGGCTCTAAAGCGCCCCCTAATAGATAATTGCATTTTTGAGAGCCTCAACATGGTCGAAAACTCACGAAATTTTACAAACTTATAACTCCAGTCATAGGTTTTACTATGATATAGGGTTTACAGATGGGCATGGCAAAATCGCATTATAGCGCCACCTAGAAAATTTCAATGAAGCAGTCCTCGCAGCGTGTTTAACCTACATGTACAAAATTCGGAGTCCATGTAGATTTTGCCAAGCCCTAAAAAAAAGTCTCTTGGTGCCATGACCTAGACTCAACAGGAAGTCCGCAATTTTTCATTGAAATTGCAACTTTTTTGGATTTTTTGCCATTCACAGGCGTCGTACTTTAATGAACTCCTCCTAGAGATTTTATCCGATCAACTTAAAATTTGGCTTATGACATCTAAAGACCTTGCCGATGTTAAATTGCGAAGCTTTTTTGGATTCATCAAACGATGTATCCGTGGCGTTCTTGCTTAATTTCGATGTTCCGCCATGAAACAGGAAGTTGGTTTAACTCCCACATACTATGTGAAATTTGCCTGAAACTTTACAAGCTTGATAAAAGTGTCCTCCCAAGTATAAATATATGCTGATATTAGATCGGGAGTGGCCAGGTGGCTCCACAGCGCCCACTAGCCACGGCCATGTAAAGATTAAAGTGCTTGAATGTTCATGAAATTTGGTTTGATCATTGAATTTGTCATGCATGGTTATGGTAATTTTTTTGAAATTTTTTTGGCCAAACAGGAAGTGAGCTATGAGCAATTTCCTGCGTTTATCCAAATTTTACGAACACATGTTTGAAGGCCTTAGAATACTCCAAAACTTGGAAAACATTGCAGAAATTATAACTATCTTATGGTCTTCATTTTGATACACCAATTGGAACTTAATGTGCGACAATGGCTCTATCGCGCCCCCAATCATTTTTTTAAAACAATTGCCCTTTTGATTGTCTAAGCATGCTTGAATACTCACAAAATTTTGCACACGTATTAAGCCAGTCATTCCTTTCACAAGGATATTGGGATCACATATGGGTGTGGCAAAATAGCATTATAGTGCCCCCTATAAAATTTTAACGAAGCAGCCCTCGGGGTCCGTTTCACCTACATGTACGAAATTCGGGGGATATGTTGATTATGCCGAAACCTAAAAAAAAAGTCTCTTAGTGCTGTGACCTAGACTCAACAGGAAGTCCAGTATTTTCAATTGAAATTGCAACTTTTTTTGATTTTTCGCCATTCACAGGCATCGTACTTTAACAAACTCCTCCCACAGATTTTATCCGATCAACTTAAAATTTGGCAAATTATATCTAAAGTCCTTGCCGATGTTAAATTGCGAAGCGTTTTTGGATTCATCAAACAATGTATCCGTGGCGTCGCAACGAATTTCGATGTTCCGCCATGAAACAAGAAGTTGGTTTTACTCCCACATACTTTCTGAGATTTGCCTAAAACTTTACAAGCTTGATAATAGTGTCCTCTCAAGTATACATATATGCTGATATTAGATCAGGAGTGGCCAGGTGGCTCCACAGCGCCCACTAGCCACTGCCATGTTAGGATAAAAGTGCATGAATGTTCATGATATTTGGTTTGATCATTATATTTGTCATGCAGGGTTATGGAAATTTTTAGAAATTTTTTCGCGAAACCGGAAGTGAGCTATGAGCCATTTCCTGTGTTTTTCCAAATTTTACGAAAACACGTTTTAAGGCCTTCGGATATTCCAAAACTTGCAAAACGTTGCACAAATTGTCAGTGTCTTATGATATTCGATTTGATATCCCAATTGGCACTTAATGTGGCACGATGGCTCTGTAGCGCCCCCTAATATTTTTTTCAAAAGATTTGCCCTTTTGAGGGTCTCAGCATGCTTGAAAACTTACAAGAATCAACACTCGTGGAGCCTGGTATAACAATTACTATGGTATAGGTTTGGCACGCAGGAATGTCAAAATGGCATCGTAGTGCCTCGAGAAAATTTCAACAAAACAATTCTCATGGTTCAGTTCACCTACATAAACAAACTTTGGTGGAGACATGAAACATGCCAAGACTTGTGAAAAAATTATGAAGTGCCATGACGCGAACCCAACAGGAAGTCCATTATTCTGAATTAAAATTTCAATTTTTTTTCATGAACAGCCGTCATACTTGAATGTACTCCACCTATTGATTTCAGGAATGGTGTTTGCACTCCACTCAGGAAAACACATTGTACAGTCTAGCAGAGTCCAATGGATGTGAATGCACACCTGCACCCGTCGACATCTCGCCACCACCCCCAACGTGCACGAGGGGTGCGAGGGCCCTTTCAACGCTGCTTGCAGCTTTAATTAGGGCCCGAGCACTGAATGGTGCGAGGACCCTATTGTAATTGTAATGTTTATTATTATTATTATTATTATTATTATTATTTTTTAACCGAAATGAATTGCATTTTTGAGGGCTTTAACATGGTCAAAAACTCATGAAAATTGGCGGGCGCCTCAGGCCTAGCGAAAATTTTAGTTTTGTGCTGGCAGCGTATATGTACCTGCCCCAGTGGCTCTATAGCGCCACCAAATAGCGGCAATTTTGGAACGCACTTGCTCGGATTCTCACGAAATTTGGTGGGGCCATAGAAGTCATAATGCAGGGTTTTGTCAATTTTTTTGAAATTTTTTCTCCTCACAGGAAGTGAACTGTGAGCCATTTCCTGCGTTTTTCCAGATTTTACAAAAACATTTTTGAGGGCCTTAGTATACTTGAAAACTCGCCAAACTTTGCACAGAGGTTGAAAATATAAAGCTGTTCGAATTGATATCCCATTTGGCACTGGATGTGACATTGTGGCTCTATAGCGCCCCCTAATACATAATTGCATTTTTGAGTTCCTCAGCACGCTCAAAAACTCACAAAATTTTAAACACTTATTGAGTTGGTCATAAGATTAATAATTGTAGAGGGTTTACAGATGTTCGAGGCAAAATGGCATTATAGCGCCCCCTAGAAAATTTCAATGAAGCAGCCCTCACAGCCCGTTGAACATACATGTACGAAATTCTGTGTACATGTGGACTATGCCGAGACCTAAAAAAAAAGTCTCTTGGTGCCATGACCTAGACTCAACAGAGAGTCCGCCATTTTTAATTGAAACTGCAACTTTTTTTGATATTTCGCCATTCACAGGCGTTGTACTTTAACGAACTCCTCCAAGAGATTTTATTCGATTAAGTTAAAATTTGGCGTATGACATCTAAAGACCTTGCCGATGTTAAATTGCGAAGCTTTTTTGGATTCATCTAACAATGTATCCGTGGCGTTGCGGCAAATTTTGATGTTCCGCATTGAAACAGGAAGTTCGTTTTACTCCCACATACTATGTGAGATTTGCCTGAAACTTTACAAGCTTGATAAAAATGTCCCACCAAGTATAAATATATGCTGGTTTTAGATCGGGAGTGTCCAAGTGGCTCCACAGCGCCCACTATCCACGGCCATGTAAAGATAAAAGTGCTTGAATGTTCATGAAATTTGGTGTGATCATTGAATTTGTCATGCAGGGTTATGGAAACTTTTTTGAAATTTTTTGGCCAAACAGGAAGTGAGCTTTGCGCCATTTCCTGCGTTTATCCAAATTTTACGAACACATGTTTGAGGGCCTTAGAATACTCTAAAACTTGGAAAAAATTGCAGAAATTATAATTATCTTATGGTCTTCAATTTGATACACCAATTGGAACTCAATGTAGGACAATGGCTCTATAGCGCCCCCAATCATTTTTTATAAAACAATTGCCCTTTTGATTGTCTAAACATGCTTGAATACTCACAAAATTTTGCACACATATTAAGACGGTCAATCCTTTCACAAGGATATTGGGATCACGGATGGGTGTGACAAAATAGCATTATAGCGCCACCTGGAAAATTTAAACGAAGCAGCCCTCGGGGTCCTTTTGACCTACATGTACGAAATTCGGGGGACATGTGGATTATGCCGAAACCTAAAAAAAAGTCTCTTGGTGCCATGACCTAGACTCAACAGGAAGTCTACCATTTTTTATTGAAATTGCAACTTTTTTGGATTTTTCGCCATTCACAGGCGTCGTACTTTAACAAACTCCTCCTAGAGATTTTATCCGATCAAATGAAAATTTGGCAAATGATATCTAAAAACCTTGCCGATGTTAAATTGCGAAGCGTTTTTGGATTCATCCAACGATGTATCCGTGGCGTCGCAACGAATTTCGATGTTCCGCAATGAAACAAGAAGTTGGTTTTACTCCCACATACTTTGTGAGATTTGCCTGAAACTTTACAAGCTTGATAAAAGTGTCCTCTCAAGTATACATATATTCTGATATTAGATCGGGAGTGGCCAGGTGGCTCCACAGCGCCCACTAGCCACGGCCATGTTTGGATAAAAGTGCATGAATGTTCATATTTGTTATGATCATGATATTTGTCATGCAGGGTTATGGTAATTTTTTAGAAATTATTTGGCCAAACAGGAAGTGAGCTATGAGCCATTTCCAGTGTTTTTCCAAATTTTACGAAAACACGTTTAAAGGCCATCGGATATTCCAAAACTTGCAAAACGTTGCACAAATTGTCAGTGTCTTAAAATTTTCGATTTGATATCCCATTTGGCACTTAATGTGGCACAATGCATCTGCAGCGCCCCCTAATAATTTTTTCAAAAGAATAACCCTTTTGAGGCTCTCAGCATGCTAGAAAACTGACAAGAATCAACACACTTGTGGAGCCTGGTATTACAATTACTATGGTGTGGGTTTGGCACGCAGGTATGTCAAAATTGCATCGTAGTGCCTCCAGAAAATTTCAGCTCAAAACAGTTCTCATGGTTCAGTTCACCTTCATAAACAAACTTTGGTAGAGACAAGAAACATGCCAAGACTTGTAAGAAAATTATGACGTGCCATGACGCGAACCCAACAGGAAGTCCATTATTCTGAATTAAAATTTCAGTTTATTTTCATGAACAGCCGTCATACTTTAACGTACTCCACCTATTGATTTCAGGAATGGTGTTTGCACTCCACTCAGGAAAACATATTGTACAGTCTAGCAGTGTACAATGGATGTGAATGCACACCTGCACCCGTCAACATTTCGCCACCACCCCCAACGTGCACGAGGGGTGCGAGGGCCCTTTCAACGCTGCTTGCAGCTTGAATTAGGGCCCGAGCACCGACCAGTGCCAGGGCCCGGAACGGGTCCTGGCACCGATGGTGCGAGGAACCTATTGTTTTTGAAGGGATTTTTATTATTCTTCTTCTTCCGCTTCTTCTTCTTCTTCTTCTTCTTCTTAGTTATTATTATTATTATTATTATTTTTATTCTGCTGCGAGAACACGTTTTTGAGGGCCTTGCCATGCACGAAAACTCACAAAAATTTGCAGAGACGTCAGTCTTGGTGAAAATTTCAAACTATTGTTATTTTTGTGCTTGGTCATGCCCCGATGGCTCTATAGCGCCACCAAACACGCGGCCATTTTGGGCATAATTGCTCGGATTCTCACGAAATTGCACGGCCATAGTAGTCATTATGAAGTTTTTTGTCAATTTTTTTGAAATTTTTTGGCCTCACAGGAAGTGAGCTATGAGCCATTTCCTGCGTCTTTTCAGGTTTTACGAAGACATTTTTGAGGGTCTTATCATAATCGGAAACCCGCCAAACTTAGCTCATAGGTCGAAAACATGAATCTCTTCGATTTGATGTCTCATTTGGCACTAAGTGTGACATGGTGGCTCTATAGCGCCCCCTAATATATAAATGCATTTTTGAGGGCCTCAACATGCTCGAAAACGCACAAAATTTTGCGAACTTATAAAGCCGGTCATACGTTTTACTATGATATAGGGTTTACAGATGGTCATGGCAAAATGGCATTATAGCGCCACCTAAAAAAATTCAATGGAGCAGCCCTCGCAGCGTGTTTAACCTACATGTCTTAAATTCAGTGTCCATGTAGATGATGCCAAGCCCTAAAAAAAAGTCTCTTGGTGCCGTTACCTAGACTGAACATGAAGTCCGCTATTTTTAATTGAAATTGCAACTTTTTTAGATTTTTCGACATTCACAGGCGTCGTACTTAAACAAACTCCTCCTAGAGATTTTATCCGATCAACTTCAAATTTGGCATATGACATCTAAAGACCTTGCTGATGTTAAATTGCGAAGCTTTTTTGGATTAATCTAACGATGTATCCGTGGCGTTGCGGCGAATTTCGATGTTCCGCCATGAAACAGGAAGTTGTTTGAACTCCCACATACTATGTGAGATTTGCCTGAAACTTTACAAGCTTGATAAAAGTGTCCTCCCAAGTATAAATATATGCAGATATTAGATCGGGAGTGGCCAGGTGACTCCACAGCGCCCACTAGCCACGGCCATGTAAAGATAAAAGTGCTTGAATGTTCATGAAATTTGGTTTGATCATTGTATTTGTCGTGCAGGGTTATGGTAATTTTTTTGAAATTTTTTGGCCAAACAGGAAGTGAGCTATGAGCCATTTCCTGCGTTTATCCAAATTTTACGAACAAATGTTTGAGGGCCTGACAATACTCCAAAACTTGGAAAATGTTGCAGAAATTAAAAGTACCTTATGGTTTTCAATTTGATTCACCAATTGGAACTAAATGTGGGACAATGGCTCTATAGCGCCCCCAATCATTTTTTTAAAACAATTGCCCTTTTGATTGTCTAAACATGCTTGAATACTCACGAAATTTTGCAGACGTATTAAGCCGGTCATTTCTTTAACAAGGATATTGGGAACACGCATGGGTGTGGCAAAATAGCATTAAAGCACCCCCTAGAAAATTTCAATGAAGTAGCCCTTGCAGCCCCTTTAACCTACATGTACGAAATTCGGTGTGCATGTGGATTATGCTGAGACCTAAAAAAAAGTCTCTTGGTGCCATGAACTAGACTCAACAGGAAGTCTGCCATTTTTAATTGAAATTGCAGCTTTTTTTGATTTTTTGCCATTAACAGGCATCGTACTTTAACAAACTCCTCTTAGAGGTTTTATCCAATCAACTTCAAATTTGGCATATGACATCTAAAGACCTTGCCAATTTTAAATTGCGAAGCTTTTTTGGATTCATCGAAAGATGTATCCGGTGCGTCGCGGCGAATTTCGATGTTCCGCCATGAAAGAGGAAGTTGGTTTTACTCCCACATACTTTGTATGATTTGCCCGAAACTTTAAAAGCTTGATAACAGTCTCCTCCGAAGTATAATTAGAGGCTACTTTTAGATCGCGAGTGGCCAGGTGGCTCCAGAGCGCCCTCTAGCACTGGCCATTTTAAGATAAAAGTGCTTGAATGTTCATGAAATTTGGTGTGATCATTGAATTTGTCATCCAGGGTTATGGTAATTTTTTTGAAGTTTTTTGGCCAAACAGGAAGTGAGCTATAAGCCTTTTCCTGCGTTTTTCCAAATTTTACGAACACACGTTTGAAGGCCTTAGAATACTCGAAAAATTGCAAAACGTTGCAGAAATTATAATTGTCTTATTGTCGCTAATTTCATATATCAATTGGCAGTAAATGTGGCACAATGGCTCTATAGTGCCCCCTAATTTTTTTCAAAAGAATTGCCCTTTTAAGGGTCTCAACATGATTGAAAATTTACAAAAATCAACATACTTGTTGAGCCCGGTATTACGATTACTTTGGTATAGGTTTTGCACACAGGCATGTCAAAATGTTATCATTAAGCCCTCCAGAAAATTTCAACAAAACAGTTCTCATAGTTCAGTTCACCTACATGAACATAATTTGGTGGAGACATGAAACGTGCCAAGACTTGTAAAAAAGTAATATAGTGCCATGACCCGAACCCAACAGGGAGTGCATTATTTTGAATTAAAATTTCAACTTTTTTTCATGAACAGGTGTCATACTTTAAAGTGCTCCAACTATTGATTTCAGGAGTGGTGTTTGCACTCCACTCAGTGAAACACATTTACAAAAGGAAGTGCATTATTTTGAATTAAAATTTCAACTTTTTTTCATGAACAGGTGTCATACTTTAACGTGCTCCACCTATTGATTTGAGGAGTGGTGTTTGCCCTCCACTTAGGAAAACACATTGTACACAGTCTAGAAGTGTCCAATGGCTGTGAATAGACAACTGCACCCATCAACATCTCTCAACCACCCCAACGTGCATGAGGGGTGCGAGGGCCCTTTCAACGCTGCTTGCAGCTTTAATTATTATTATTATTATTATTATTATTATTATTTTTAACCGAAATGAATTGCATTTTTGAGCACTTCACCATGGTCAAAAACTCATGAAAATTGGCAGGCACCTCAGGCCTGGCGAAAATTTTAGTTTTGTGCTGGCAACGTATATGTACCTGCCCCAGTGGCTCTATAGCACCACCAAATAGCGGCAATTTTGGAACGCACTTGCTCGGATTCTCACGAAATTTGGTGGGGCCATAGAAGTCATAATGAAGGGTTTTGTAAATTTTTTTGAAATTGTTTTGCCTCACAGGAAGTGAGCTATGAGCCATTTCCTGCGTTATTTCTGATTTTACGAAGACATTTTTGAGGGTCTTCTCATACTCGAAAACTCGCCAAACTTAGCTCATAGGTTAAAAGCATGAATCTCTTCAATGTGATGTCTCATTTGGCATTGGGTGTGACATGTACACTCTCTAGCGCCCCCTAATGGATAATTGCATTTTTGAGGCCCTCAACATGCTCGAAAACTCACGAAATTTTGCAAACTTATAAAACCGGTCATACGTTTTACTATGATATAGGGTTTACAGATGGGCATGGCAAAATGGCATTATAGCGCCACCTAGAAAATTTCAATGAAGCAGCCCTCGCAGCCTGTTTAACCTACATGCACAAAATTCGGTGTTCATGTAGATTATGCCAAGCCCTAAAAATAATTCACTTGGTGCCATGACCTAGACTCAACAGGAAGTCCACCATTTTTAATTGAAATTGCAACTTTTTTTGATTTTTCGCCATTCGCAGGCGTCGTACTTTAACGAACTCCTCCTAGAGATTTTATCCGATCAACTTAAAATTTGGCATATGAGATCTAAAGACCTTGCTGATGTTAAATTGCGAAGCTTTTATGGATTCATGTAATGATGTATCCATGGCATTGCGGCGAATTTCGATGTTCCGCCATGAAACAGGAAGTTGGTTTTACTCCCTCATACTATGTGAGATTTGCCTGAAACTTTACAAGCTTGATAAAATTGTCCTCCCAAGTATGAATATATGCTGATATTAGATCGGGAGTGGCCAGGTGGCTCCACAGCGCCCACTAGCCACGGCCATGTAAAGATAAAAGTGCTTGAATGTTCATGAAATTTGGTGTGATCATTGAATTTGTCATGCAAGGTTATGGTAATTTTTTTGAAATTTTTTGGCCCAACAGGAAGTGAGCTATGAGCCATTTTCTGCGTTTATCCAAATTATACGAACACATGTCAGAGGGCCTTAGAATACTCCAAAACTTGGAAAACGTTGCTGAAATTTTAACTATCTTATGGTCTTCAATTTGATACACTAATTGGAACTAAATGTGGGAGAATGGCTCTATAGCACCCCCAATCATTTTTTTCAAAAAATTTCAAAATTGAGTTATTTTTGTGCTTGTACATGCCCCGGTGGCTCTATAGCGCCACCAAACACGCGGCCATTTTGGAACACAATTGCTCGGATTCGCACGAAATTCGATATGGCCATAGTAGTCATTATGAAGTTTTTTGTCAATTTTTTTGAAATTTTTTTGCCGAACAGGAAGTGAGCTATGAGCCATTTCCTGCGGTTTATCAGATTTTACGAACGCATTTTTGAGGCCCTTATCATAGTCAAAAACTCGCCAAAGTTGGCTCATAGGTTGAAATTATGAATTTCTTCAATTTGATGTCCCATTTGCCAGTGGATGTGACATGGTGGCTCTATAGCGCCCCCTAATACATAATTGCATTTTTGAGAGCCTCAACATGCTTGAAAACTCACGAAATTTTGCACACTTATTCAGCCTGTCATACGTTTTACTATGAAATAGGGCTTACTGATGGGCATGGCAAAATCGCATTATAGCGCCATCTAGAAAATTTCAATGAAGCAGCCCTCGCAGCGAGTTTAACCTACATGTACGAAATTCGGTGTCCATGTAGATAAGAGATTTTATCCGATCAACTTAAAATTTGGCGTATGACATCTAAAGACTTGGCTGATCTTAAATTGCGAAGCTTTTTTGGATTCATCGCACGATGTATCCGTAGCGTTGCGGCGAATTTCGATGTTCCGCCATGAAACAGGAAGTTGGTTTTACTCCCACATACTATGTGAGATTTGCCTGAAACTTTACAAGCTTGATAAAAGTGTCTTCCCAAGTATAAATTTATGCTGATATTATATGGGGAGTTGCCAGGTGGCTCCACAGCGCCCACTAGCCACGGCCATGTAAAAATAAAAGTGCTTGAATGTTCATGAAATTTGGTTTGATCATTGAATTTGTCATGCAGGGTTATGGTAATTTTTTTGAAATTTTTTGGCCAAACAGGAAGTGAGCTATGAGCCATTTCCTGTATTTTTCCAAATTTTACGAACACACGTTTAAAGGCCTTAGAATACTCCAAAACTTGGAAAATGTTGCAAAAATTATAACTATCTTATGTTCTTCAATTTGATACACCAATAGGACCTTAATGTGGGACAATGGCTCTATAGCGCCCCCAATCATTTTTTTTTAAAACAATTGCCCTTTTGATTGTCTAAACATGCTTGAATACTCACGAAATTTTGCACACATATTAAGCCGGTCATTCCTTTCACAAGGATATTGGAAGCACGCATGGGTGTGGCAAAATAGCATTATAGCGCCCCCTAGAAAATTTTAAGGAAGCAGCCCTCGGGGTCCTATTCACCTTCATGTACGAAATTCGGGGGGGCATGTGGATTATGCCGAAACCTAAAAAAAAATTATGTTGGTGCCGTGACCTACACTCAACAGGAAGTCTGCCATTTTTAATTGAAATTGCAACCTTTTTGGATTTTACGCCATTCACAGGCATCATACTTTAACAAACTCCTCCTAGAGATTTTATCTTATCAACTTAAAATTTGGTGAATGATATCTAAAGACCTTGCCGATGTTAAATTGCGAAGCGTTTTCGGATTCATCGAACGATGTATCCGTGGCGTCGCAACGAATTTCGATGTTCCGCCATGAAGCAAGAAGTTGGTTTTACTCCCACATACTTTGTGAGATTTGCCTGAAACTTTACGAGCTTGATAAAAGTGTCCTCTCAAGTATACATATATGCTGATATTAGATCGGGAGTGGCCAGGTGGCTCCACAGCGCCCATTAGCCACAGCCATGTTAGGATAAAAGTGCATGAATGTTCATGATATTTGTTATGATCATTATATTTGTCATGGAGGGTTAAGGTAATTTTTAGAAATTTTTTGGCCAAACAGGAAGTGAGCTATGAGCCATTTCCTGTGTTTTTCCAAATTTTACAAAAGAAAATTTTTGCACAAATTTTCAGTGTCTTATAATCCTTGATTTGATATCCCAATTGGCACTTAATGTGGCACAATGGCTCTGTAGCGCCCCCTAATGTTTTTTTTCAAAAGAATAACCCTTTTGAGGGACTCAGCATGCTTGAAAACTGACAAGAATCAACACACTCGTGGAGCCTGGTATTTCAATTACTATGGTATAGGTTTGGCACGCAGGAATGTCAAAATGGCATCGTAGTGCCTCTAGAGAATTTCAACAAAAAAGTTCTCATGGTTCAGTTCACCTACATAAACAAACTTTGGTGGAGACATGAAACATGCCAAGTCTTATCAAAAAAATCATCAAGTGCCATGACGCAAACCCAGCAAGAAGTCCATTATTCTGAATTAAAATTTCAATTCTTTTTCATGAACAGCCGTCATACTTTCGCGTACTCCACCTATTGATTTCAGGAATGGTCTTTGCACTCGACTCAGGAAAACACATTGTACAGTGTCGCAGTTTCAAATGGATGTGAATATACTCCTGCACCCGTCAACATCTCGCCACCACCCCCAACGAGCACGAAAGGTGCGAGGGCCCTTTCAACGCTGCTTGCAGCTTTAATTACGGGCCCGAGCACACGGTGCGAGGACCGTATTGTATTTGTAGTGATTATTATTATTATTATTACGGGCCCGAGCACTCACGGTGCGAGGACCGTATTGTATCTGTAGTGATTATTATTATTATTCTTCTTATTATTATTATTATTATTATTATTCTTATTATTACGGGCCCGAGCACTCACGGTGCAAGGACCGTATTGTATCTGTTGTGATTATTATTATTACGGGCCCGAGCACTCACGGTGCGAGGACCGTATTGTATCTGTAGTGATTATTATTATTATTCTTATTATTCTTATTATTACGGGCCCGAGCACTCGCGGTGCGAGGACCGTATTGTATCTGTAGTGATTATTACGGGCCTGAGCACTCACGGTGCGAGGACCGTATTGTATCTGTAGTGATTATTATTACGGGCCCGAGCACTCACGGTGCGAGGACCGTATTGTATCTGTAGTGATTATTATTACGGGCCCGAGCACTCACGGTGCGAGGACCGTATTGTATCTGTAGTGATTATTATTATTATTACGGGCCCGAGCACTCACGGTGTGAGGACCGTATTGTATCTGTAGTGATTATTATTATTCTTATTATTCTTATTATTACGTGGCTGTAGTGAAGCACTCAGCACTCAAAGCGAGGACCGTATTGTATCTGTAGTGATTATTATTATTATTCTTATTATTATTATTATTATTCTTATTATTATTATTATTATTCTTCCACTTTACAGGGCTTTTTGGGGGCTTTACCGTCTTTCAATTCGAACAAAAATGTGGCTGAAAAAACAGGCCTGGTGAAAATTCTATGATTTTATTGGTTTCGCCAGTGGGCGGGGCAAAATGGCTCCACAGCGCCCCCTAGAAAAATTTAAAAATTCATGAAAAATCTGTGGTTTGCCCGATTATGCTGAAATTTGGTAGGCATGTAGAGCTTGCCAAGACAAACGGATTTGCCTTTTGGGACGTTTTTGTCCAATGCACAGGAAGATCGCTAGGTGGCGTTGAAAATTCAAAAATTAGGCCATTTTTGCCGATTTCAGGCATCGGAATTTAACGAACTCCTCCTAGGGGTTTTGCCGGATTCTCGTGAAAATCACTGTGTTTACTCTTGACCCCTTGAAGATCAAAAGTTATTAAAATCATCTTGGTTGGAGTCAAGGTGTGGGTGTGGCAGGGCCGCCATTTTTAGCGTTTTGCCATCAAATTTCAAATGCTTATAACTTCAGTGATATTTGTCCGACGTGCACCAAACGTCAGGAGTATTATAAGAGTCCCGCCCTGAAACCAGTCAAATGGTCATATTCAGCCATACTGACAGTGCCCCCTCCTGGCGACAGGAAATAACAAAAATTGTGCATGTGTCATACTTTTGCGAACTCCTCCTACAGATTTCATCTGAATGTCATTAAAACGGGCGTGGACACTCTTGAGACCTGTGACATGAAAAGTTATTAAAATCTTCTTGTTCGGATTAACCCTGTGGGCGTAATGGGGCGGCCATTTTCCGCATCTCGCCATGAACATTGATTCCCTAATAAATTTAGGTAAACTTTGTTCTTTACATAATAAAACTTCACAAGCTGGTCAGTTTCCATAGACAATTACTAATTGTATTGGTTTTGCAAGTGGGCGGGGCCAACTGCCTCGCTAGCGCCCTCTAAACTGCAGCCCCATGGCCTTCCTGCACGTACACTGATGAAAGGTGCTGGACATATGTACCACACCCAGGTCTACAAAAAAGTCTCTTGACGCCATAGGCTAAAGTCAACAGGAAGTCGGCCATTTTTAATTGAACGGCCATTTTTGGCGATTTGCACGTTGCGTACTTTAACGAACTCCTCCTAGGCATTTTGTCCGATTCTCATGAAAATCGCTGTGTGTAGTCTTGACCCCATGAAGAGCTATAGTTATTAAATTCATTTCGGTGGGAGTCACGGTGTGGGCGTGGCAGGGCCGCCATTTTAAGCAATTAACCATGAAAATTCAAATGCTTATAACTTCAGTATACATTGTCCAACCTGCACCAAACTTAATGTGTATCATAAGAGTCTTGCCCTGAAGCCAGAAACATGTTAATGTTTAGCCATACTGACAGCGCCCCCTCCTGGCGACAAGAAATTACCAAAATTGGGCATGTGTCATACTTTTGCGAACTTCTCCTACACATTTCATCTGAATGTCATGAAAAAATTTCCGGACACTCTTGAGCACTGTGACATGAAAAGTTATTAAAATCTCTTGTTGTTAATTAACGGTGTGGGCATGAAAGGGCGGCCATTTTGAGCATCTTCTCGTGACAGGCGAAAGTGATAGGTCTGAAAAAAATCTACATGCAATTCGTCCGACAGACTGGAGCAGCATGAAGTCCACTCACCGAGTGCAAGGGTCAGCGGTCGCTTGTTCTCGGCGGTGCATCGGTGTGCGAGGGCCCGTACAACGCCGATTGCGGCTTTAATTATTATTATTCTTCCACTTTACAGGGCTTTTTGGGGGCTTTAACGTGTTTCAATTCGAACAAAAATGTGGCTGAAAAATCAGGCCTGGTGAAACTTCTATGATTTTATTGGTTTCGCCAGTGGGCGGGGCAAAATGGCTCCACAGCGCCCCCTAGAAAAATTTAAAAATTCATGAAAAATCTGTGGTTTGCCCGATTATGCTGAAATTTGGTAGGCATGTAGAGCTTGCCAAGACAAACGGATTTGCCATTTGGCACGTTTTTTGTCAATGCACAGGAAGACCGCTAGGTGGCGTTTGAAAATTCAAAAATTAGGCCATTTTTGCCGATTTCAGGCATCGGAATTTAACGAACTCCTCCTAGGGGTTTTGCCGGATTCTCATGAAAATCACTGTGTTTACTCTTGACCCCTTGAAGATCAAAAGTTATTAAAATCATCTCGGTTGCAGTCAAGGTGTGGGCGTGGCAGGGCCGCCATTTTAAGCGTTTTGCCATGAAATTTCAAATGCTTATAACTTCAGTGATATTTGTCCGACGTGCACCAAACGTCAGGAGTATCATAAGAGTCCCGCACTGAAACCAGTCAAATGGTCATATTTAGCCATACTGACAGCGCCCCCTCCTGGAGACAGGAAATGACAAAAATTGGGCATGTGTCATACTTTTGCGAACTCCTCCTACAGATTTCATCTGAATGTCATGAAAACGGGCGTGGACACTCTTGAGACCTGTGACATGAAAAGTTATTAAAATCTTCTTGTTCAGATTAACCCTGTGGGCGTAATGGGGCGGCCATTATCAGCATCTCGCCGTGAACATTGATTCCCTCATAAATTTAGGTAAACTTTGTTCTTTACAGACCAAACTTCACAAGCTGGTCAGTTTCCAGAGACAACTAGACTGCATTTCCGCAGAGAAAATGCAAAGTGTGCTTGCTCAAATGTTGCCAGCAACAGTGAATGTCTCTCTGTCTCTCTCTCACACACACACACACAAACACAATAGAGTGGCAGTCTGGCAGAGTGTAGTCAGTCAGTCAGTCTTTATGTCTGTCTCTGTCTCTCTCTCTCTCTCTCTCTGTCTCTCTCTCTCTCTCACACAGGTATCATCTGACATTGTTTAGAGGACACATAATGTCTATACCGGCCTTCTGAATCACTGACGCTGTATTTTTACCAGTAAGAAACACAGACACGTGTGTGTGTGTGTGTGTGTGTGTGCGCGCGGCTCTCTCTCTCTGCATCTGTCACACACGATCATGGTTTAGACATGGAAGTGTCTTTAATATCATTTAGAAGGGAGATTTCTCCTTTCTACCCTTTTATATGCTTTTCAACTTCATTCAAAACTCAGCTGTAACTGCCACACTCTATTCTTCTCTCTCTCTCTTTCTCTCCGAATCACTATCCCGAAACACACACACTGTCATGGTTTAAAAGGAGTCCTCCCTTTAGTCATTTTATGCCACAGAATTTTTGTGTGTGCGAGTGTGTGTGTCTGCCTTGCGTGTGTGCGTGTATTTGTCTGGCAGGGCTTTTGCACGTTTGTTTGTGCCTGAGTCTCTTATCAGCAGCACCTACATTGTCGACCAGTGTAGAGCGTTCTATAGAATCCTAATCTAGAATGTTTGTAGCAGCTTAATAACCAAACATTCTAATGACAGTTTTACACTCTGTTATAACTGTCAGTCTCTGCTTCTCTCTCTCTCACACACACACACAAACACACACACAAACGCACACACAGATATCATCTGACATTGTTTAAAGGTCAAAGTTCAGGGCGCTTCTCGCTCTGGAATTTGTCTATACCAGCCTGTTTAATCGCTGACGCTGTATTTTCACAAGTGAGAAACACAGACAGATGTGTGTGTGTGTGTGTGTGTGTGTGTGTGCGCGTGAGTCTGACACAGCAGCTTCTCTATGTGTGTGCCTGTCTCTATGGAGACAGCAGCACCCCTGCCTGCTTGCTGCCTCTCAAGCGCTGTGAGACAGAGAAGAATTCAAAGAATTCTTCATTCACACTGTCCGAACTACTGCCATTTTCTGGCAGACCGTAGGTCCTATGGTAAAAACAAAAATACGGTGAGTGAGAGGAGACTCTGCTGATCGTCCCAATATATTTTTTTTTCTTGTAGTGTAAAGTATGTGGTCAGGGTGGCGATTTAAAAAAGCGGAGTTTGTCTGCTCTCTTCTCAAACTTTTCTGCTCCTGTTATAATGGCTGTCTAAGGGGCAGTTGGTCTGCGCTCCTGTCGCTTGAGGGCGCCTAGAGTCTCAAGCCTTTATCTATTTTCTTCCACAGTGACATTTTTCAGGCCTGCACAAATTTTCCTCCGTTTTGATGTATAAATTGTGTGTGTACGCTGGAAATTGTGGCCGGGGAGCGATTTCAAAATTTTTTTTCGAGCTTTTTTCTCTGCTGCTCCCACTCTAACGTCTAGAGTGGAGGAGTGCATTATGACATCATCACTCCAAAGTTCTACCCATTCATTTCAATGGCACCGAATTTCGCCGGAAAAACGCGAATGCCGAATGAACGACAATGGATATCGAGACCATTTGAACAAGCCATCATGTTCAGATCGGCCTGGACGTCTCAGAGTTAGAACGGTGTCTCTATCTCGAAAAGCCCTAGGAGGGTAGGGGGCCACAGAAACGAGTGAAAAGGGAATAAGAGGAATAAGAAAACTTAAGAAGAACAATAGTGTGCTTGCCTTGCAAGCACACTAATTACTAATTGTCATGGTTTTGCAAGTGGGCGGGGCCAACTGCCTCGCTAGCGCCCCCTAACTGCAGCCCCAAGGCACTCTTCCACGTACACCGATGAAAATTTGTGGGCATTTGTAGCACAACCACATCTACAAAAAAGTCTCTTGACACCATAGGCTAAAGTCAACAGGAAGTCGGCCATTTTGAATTGAACAGCCATTTTTGGCAATTTGCATGTTGCGTTCTTTTGCGAACCCCTCCTAGGCATTTTTTCGGATTTTCATGAAAACCGCTGTGTGTAGTCTTTACCCCTTGAAGAGCAAAAGTTATTAAATTCATTTCGGCGGGAGTCATGGTGTGGGCGTGGCAGGGCCGCCATTTTAAGCGATTCGCCATGAAAATTCAAATGTTTATGACTTCAGTGTACATTGGCCCACGTGCACCAAACTTTATGTGTATGATAAGAGTCTTGCCGTGAAGCAAATCAAATTATCCTATTCAGCCATACTGACAGCGCCCCCTCCTGGCGATAGGTAATGGCCAAAATTGGGCATGTGTCATACTTTTGCAAACTTCTCCTGCAGATTTCATTTGAATGTCACGAAAAAAGGGTGTGGACACTCTTGAGCCCTGTGACATGAAAACTTATCAAAATCTATTGTTGACAATTAACGGTGTGGGTGTGACAGGGCGGCCATTTTGAGCATCTTTCCGTGCAGGCGACAGTGACAGGTCTGAAGAACATTTACATGCAATTCCTGCGACAGACCCAAGCAACGTTACTTCCAGCCGGCGAGCCCAGGGATTGGCGGTTGCTTGTTTTCGGCGGTGCATCGGTGTGCGAGGGCCCGCACAACGCCGCTTGCGGCTTTAATTCTTATTATTATTCTTATTATTATTATTCTTCCACTATACAGGGCTTTTTGGGGGCTTTCACGTGTTTCAATTCGAACAAAAATGTGGCTGAAAAATCAGGCCTGGTGAAAATTCTATGATTTTATTGGTTTCGCCAGTGGGCGGGGCAAAATGGCTCCACAGCGCCCCCTAGAAAAATTTAAAAATTCATGAAAAATCTGTGGTTTGCCCGATTATGCTGAAATTTGGTAGGCATGTAGAGCTTGCCAAGACAAACGGATTTGCCATTTGGGACGTTTTTGTCCAATGCACAGGAAGACCGCTAGGTGGCGTTGAAAATTCAAAACTTAGGCCATTTTTGCCGATTTCAAGCATCGGAATTTAACGAACTCCTCCTAGGGATTTTGTCCGATTCTCATGAAAATCGCTGTGTGTACTCTTGACCCCTTGACGAGCAAAATTTATTAAATTCATTTCGGTGGGAGTCATGGTGTGGGCGTGGCAGGGCCGCCATTTTAAGCGATTCGCCATGAAAATTCAAATGCTTATGACTTCAGTGTACATTGTCCCACATGCACCAAACTTTATGTGTATGATAAGAGTCTTGCCGTGAAGCAAATCAAATTATCCTATTCAGCCATACTGACAGCGCCCCCTCCTGGCGATAGGTAATGACCAAAATTGGGCATGTGTCATACTTTTGCGAACTTCTCCTGCAGATTTCATCTGAAAGTCACGAAAAAGGGTTTGGACACTCTTGAGCCCTGTGACATGAAAACTTATCAAAATCTCTTGTTGTCAATTAACGGTGTGGGTGTCATGGGGCGGCCATTTTGAGCATCTTCCGGTGACAGGCGACAGTGACAGGTCTTAAGAACATTTACATGCAATTCCTGCGAAAGACCCAAGCACATTACCTCCAGTCGGCGAGCGCAGGGATTGGCGGTCGCTCGTTCTCGGCGGTGCATCGGTGTGCGAGGGCCCGTACAACGCCACTTGCGGCTTTAATTAGGGCCCGAGCACCGACCGGTGCCAGGGCTCGGAACGGGTCCTGGCACAGAAGGTGCGAGGAACCTATTGTTTTTGAAGGGATTTTTATTCTTCTTCTTCTTCTTCTTCTTCTTAGTTATTATGATTATTATTATTATTTTTATTCTGCTGCGAGAACGCATTTTTGAGGGCTTTGCCATGTACGAAAACTCACAAAAATTTGCAGAGACGTCAGTCGTGGTGAAACTTTCAAATTATTGTCATTTTTGTGCTTGGACATGCCCCGGTGGCTCTATAGCGCCACCAAACACGCGGCCATTTTGGAACGCAATTGCTCGGATTCTCACGAAATTCGATATGGCAATAGAAGTCATTATGAAGTTTTTTGTCAATTTTTTTGAAATTTTTTTGCCTCACAGGAAGTGAGCTATGAGCCATTTCCTGCGTTTTTTCAGATTTTACGAAGACAGTTTTGAGTGTCTTATCATTCTCGAAAACTCGCCAAACTTGGCTCATAGGTTGAAAACATGAATATCTTCGATTTGATGTCTCATTTGGCACTGGGTGTGACATGGTGGCTCTATATCGCCCCCTAATAAATAATTGCATTTTTGAGGGCCTCAACATGCTCGAAAATGCACGAAATTTCGCAAACTTATAAAGCCGCTCATACGTTTTACTATGATATATGGTTTACAGATGCGCATGGCAAAATCGCATTATAGCGCCACCTAGAAAATTTCAATGAAGCAGCCCTCGCAGCGTGTTAAACCTACATGTACAAAATTCGGTGTCCGTGTAGATTATGCTAAGCCCTTAAAAAAAGTCTCTTGGTGCCATGATCTAGACTCAACAGGAAGTCCGCCATTTTTAATTGAAATTGCAACTTTTTTTGATTTTTCGCCATTCACAGGCGTCGTACTTTAACGAACTCCTCCTAGAGATTTCATCTGATCTACTTCAAATTTGGCGTATGAGATCTAAAGACCTTGCCAATATTAAATTGCGAAGCTTTTTTGGATTCATCAAACGATGTATCCGTGGCGTTGCGGCGAATTTCGATGTTCCGCCATGAAACAGGAAGTTGGTTTTACTCCCACATACTATCTGAGATTTGCCTGAAACTTTACAAGCTTTATGTAAGTGTCCTCCCAAGTATAAATATATGCTGATATTAGATCGGGATTGGCCAGGTGGCTCCACAGCGCCCACTAGCCACTGCCATGTAAAGATAAAAGTGCTTGAATGTTCATGAAATTTGGTGTGATCATTGAATTTGTCATGCAGGGTTATGGTAATTTTTTGGAAACTTTTTGGCCAAACAGGAAGTGAGCTATATGCCATTTCCTGCGTTTTTCCAAATTTTACGAACACACGTTTAAAGGCCTTAGAATACTCGAAAACTTGCAAAACGTTGCAAAAAGTATAATTTTCTTATCGTTATCAATTTGATATATCACTTGGCACTAAATGTGTCATAATGGCTCTACAGCGCCCCTAATCAGATGTTTAAAAGAATTGTTGTTTTGAGGGTCTCAACATGCTTGAAAACTAACAAAATTTTGTACACATATAAAGCTAATCATGCGTATTATTATGATAAAAAAACTTACAGAAAGGCATGGCAAAATGGCATTATAGCGCCCCCTGGAATATTTCAATGAAGCAGCCCTCGCAGCTCGGTAAATCTACATGTATGAAATTCGGTGGACATGTGATTTATGCTAAGACCTAAAAAAAAGTCTCTAGGTGCCATGTCCTAGACTCAACAGGAAGTCCGCCATTTTTAATTGAAATTTCAACTTTTAAAAATTTTTCGTCAGTCACAGGTTTGGTACTTTAACGAACTCCTCCTAGAGATTTTATCCGATCAACTTAGAATTTGCCAAGTGACATCGTAAGACCTGTCTGATCTTAAATTGCGAAGGTTTTTTGGATATATCAGACGATGTATCCGTGGTGTCACGGCGAATTTTAATGTTTCGCCATTAAACAGGAAGTTGATTTTACTCACACGTACTTTGTGGGATTTGCCCGAAACTTTACAGGCTTGATAACGGTCTCCTTCCAAATAAAAATATATGCTGATATTAGATCGGGTGTGGCCAGGTGGCTCCACAGCGCCCTCTAGCCACAGCCATGTTCAGATAAAAGTGTTTGAATGTGAATGAAATTTGGTGTGATCGTTGAATTTCTCATGCAAGGATACGCTAATTTATTAGAAATTTTTAGGCCAAACATGAAATGAGCTTTGAGCTATTTCCTGCGTTTTTTCCAAATTTTACGAACACACGTTTAAAGGCCTTCGGATATTCCAAAACTTGCAAAACGTTGCACAAATTGTCAGTGTTTATGATCTTTGACTTGATATCCCAATTGCCATTTAATATGGCACAATGCCGCTGTAGCGCCCCCTCAACTTTTTTTTAAAAGAATTGCCTCTTTGAGGCTCTTATCATACTTGAAAATATACAAAAATCAACACACTCATGGAGCCCAGTATTATGATAACTATGGTACAGGTTTTGTACGCAGGCATGTCAAAATGGTATTCTACGGCCCTCCAGAAAATTTCAACAAAACAGTTCTCATAGTTCAGTTCACCAACATGAACAACATTTGGTGGAGACATGAAACGTGCCAAGACTTGAAAAAAAATTGTATCGTGCCATGACCCGAACCCAACAGGAAGTGCATTATTTTGATTTAAAATTTCAACTTTTTTTTCATGAACAGGTGTCATACTTTAACGTGCTAAACCTATTGATTTCAGGAGTGGTGTTTGCACTCCCTTCAGGAAAACGCATTGTACACAGTCTAGCAGTGTCCAATGGCTGTGAATGGACACCTGCACCCATCAACATCTCGCCACCACCCCAACGTGCTTGAGGGGTGCGAGGGCCCTTTCAACGCTGCTTGCAGCTTTAATTATTATTATTATTATTATTATTATTAACCGAAATGAATTGCATTTTTGAGGGCCTTAACATGGTCAAAAACTCATGAAAATTGGCAGGCACCTCAAGCCTGGCGAAAATTTTAGTTTTTTGCAGGATACGTATATTTACCTGCCCCGGTGGCTCTATAGCGCCACCAAATAGCGGCAATTTTGGAACGCACTTGCTCGGATTCTCACGAAATTTGGTGGGGCCATAGTATTCATAATACAGGGTTTTGTCAATTTTTTTGAAATTTTTTCTCCTCACAAGAAGTGAGCTGTGAGCCATTTCCTGCGTTTTTCCAGATTTTACAAAAACATATTTTAGGGCCTTAGCATACTTGAAAACTCGCCAAACTTTGCACAGAGGTTGACAATATGAAGATGTTCGATTTGATATCCCATTTGGCACTAGGTGTGACATGGTGGCTCTATAGCGCCCCCTAATATATAATTGCATTTTTGAGGGCCTCAACATGCTCAAAAACTCACAAATTTTTGCAAACTTATTAAGTTCGTCATAAGATTTATAAGTGTAGAGGGTTTACAGATGTTCGTGGCAAAATCGCATTATAGCGCCACCTAGAAAATTTCAATGAAGCAGCCCTCGCAGCTTGTTTAACCTACATGTACAAAATTCGGTGTTCATGTAGAATGTGCCAAGCCCTAAAAAAAAATCTCTTGGTGCCATGACCTAGACTCAACAGGAAGTCCGCCATTTTTAATTGAAATTGTAACTTTTTTTGATTTTTCGCCATTCACAGGCGTCGTACTTTAACAAACTCCTCCTAGGGATTTTATCGGATCAACTTAAAATTTGGCATATGACATCTAAAGATCTTGCTGATGTTAAATTGCGAAGCTTTTTTGGATTCATCTAACGATGTATCCGTGGCGTTGCGGCGAATTTCGATGTTTTGCCATGAAACAGGAAGTTGGTTTTACTCCCACATACTATGTGAGATTTGCCTGAAACTTTATAAGCTTGAGAAAAGTGTCCTCCCAAGTATAAATATATGCTGACATTAGATCAGGAGTGGCCAGGTGGCTCCACAGTGCCCACTAGCCACGGCCATGGAAAGATAAAAGTGTTTGAATGTTCATGAAATTTGGTGTGATCATTGAATTTGTCATGCAGGGTTATGGTAATTTTTTTTGAAATTTTTTGGCCAAACAGGAAGTGAGCTATGAGCCATTTCCTGCGTTTTTCCAAATTTTACGAACACACGTTTGAAGGCATTAGAATACTCGAAAACTTGCAAAACGTTGCACAAATTCTAAATTTCTTTTCCTCTTTAATTTCTTACATCAATTGGCACTAATTGTGGCATAATGGCTCTATAGCGTCCCCATTCAGATTTTTAAAAGAATTGCCCTTTTGAGCATCTCAACATGGTCAAAAACTCACAAAATTTTGTCCAAGTATAAAGCCAATCCTGCGTATCACTATGATGAAAAGCTTACACATAGGCGTGTGCAAAATGGCACTATAGCGCCCCCTGGAAAATTTCAAAAAAGCAGCCCTCATAGCAAGGTAAACCTACATGTACGTAATTCGGTGGACATGTGATTTATGCTGAGACCTAAAATGAAAAGTCTCTTGGTGCCATGACCTAGACTCAACAGGAAGTCTGCCATTTTTAATTGAAATTTCAACATTTTAAAATTTTTCGTCATTAACAGGCGTCGTACTTTAACGAACTCCTCCTAGAGATTTCATCCGATCAACTTAAAATTTGGCAAATGACACCTTAAGACTTTTCCGATGTAAAATTGCGAAGGTTTTTTGGATATATTGAATGATGTATCCGTGGCATCACGGCAAATTTCGATGTTTCGCCATGAAACAGGAAGATAATTTTACTCACACATACTTTGTGAGATTTGCCCGAAACTTTACAGGCTTGATAACGGTCTCCTTCGATGTATAAATATATGCTAATATTAGATCGCGTGTGGCCAGGTGACTCCGCAGCGCCCTCTAGCCACAGCCATGTTAAGATAAAAGTGCTTGAATGTTCATGAAATTTGGTGTGATCGTTGAATTTCTCATGCAAGGATATGGTAATTTTTTAGAAATTTTTGGCCAAACAGAAAGTAAACTATGAGCCATGTCCTGCTTTTTTTCCAAATTTTACGAACACACGTTTAAAGTCCTTCGGATATTCCAAAGCTTGCAAAACATTGCACAAATTGTCAGTGTCTTATGATCTTCGACGTGATATCCCAATTGGCATTTAATATTGCACAATTTCTATGTAGCGCCCCCTAAACATTTTTTGAAAAGAATTGCCCTTTTGAGGGTCTCAACATGCTTGAAAATTGACAAAAATCAAAAAACTCATGGAGCCCAGTATTACGATTACTATAATATAGGTTTTGCACACAGGCATGTCAAAATGGCATCCTAGCGCCCTCCAGAAAATTTTTGCACTCCCCTCAGGAAAACAGATTGTACACAGTCTAGCAGTGTCCAATGGCTGTTAATGGACACCTGCACCCATCAACATCTCGCTACCACCCCAACGTGCACGTGGGGTGCGAGGGCCCTTTCAACGCTGCTTGCACCTTTAATTAGGGCCCGAGCACCGACCGGTGCCAGGAACCTATTGTTTTTGACGGGATTTTTATTATTATTATTCTTCTTCTTCTTCTTCTTCTTCTTAATATTATTTTTATTATGCTGCGAGAACGCGTTTTTGAGGGCTTTGCCATGCACGAAAACTCACAAAAATTTGCAGACACGTCAGTCGTGGTGAATATTACAAATTTTTGTTATTTTTGTGCTTGGACATGCCCTGATGGCTCTATAGCGCCACCAAACACGCGGCCATTTTGGAACACAATTGCTCGGATTCTCACGAAATTCTATATGGCCATAGTAGTCATTATGAAGTTTTTTGTCAATTTTTTTGAAATTATTGAGCTATGAGCCATTTCCTGCGTTTTTTAAGAATTTACGAAGACATTTTTGAGCGTCTTAGCATACTCGAAAACTCGCCAAACTTTGCTGAGAGGTTGAAAATATTAAGCTTTTCGATTTGAAATCCTAATTGTCACTGGGTTTGACATGGTGGCTCAATAGCGCCCCCTAATACATAATTGCATTTTTGAGGGCCTCAGCATGCTCGAAAACTCACGAAATTTCGCAAACTTATTTAGCCGGTGAGAGGTTAACATAACATGAACATGAATGGCGAGAACAGGCCGTTCAGCCCAACTAGGCTCGCCAGTTATACTATGATATAGGGTTTCCAGATGGGCGTGGCAAAATGGCATTATAGCGCCCCCTAGAAAATTTCAATGAAGCAGCCCTCGCAGCCTGTTTAACGTACATGTACGAAATTCGGTGCCCATGTGGACTATGCCGAGACCTAAAAAAAAGTTTCTTGGTGCCATGACCTAGACTGAACAGGAAGTCCGCCATTTTTAATTGAAATCACAACTTTTTTTGATTTTTCACCATTCACAGGCGTCGTACTTTAACAAACTCCTCCTAGAGATTTTATCCGATCAAATTAAAATTTGGCTTCTGACATCTAAAGACCTTGCCGATGTTCAATTGCGAAGCTTTTCGGATTCATCGAACGATGTATCGTGGCGTGTCATGCCAATTTCGATGTTCCGCCATGAAACAGGAAGTTGGTTTTACTCACACATACTTTGTGAGATTTGCCCGAAACTTTACACACTTGATAATAGTCTCCTTTCAAGTATAAATATATGCTGATATTAGATTGGGAGTGGTCAGGTGGCTCCACAGCGCCCTGTAGACATGGCCATGTTAAGATAAAAGTGCTTGAATGTTGATGAAATTTGGTGTGATTATTGCATTTGTGATGCCGGGTTATGAATATTTTTTTGAAATTTTTTGGCCAAACAGGAAGTGAGCTATGAGCCATTTCCTGCGTTTTTCCAAATTTTACGAACACACGTTTAAAGGCCTTAGAATACTCGAAAACTTGCAAAACGTTGCAATAAGTATAATTGTCTTATCGTTATCAATTTCATATATCAATTGGCACTAAATGTGTCATAATGGCTCTACAGCGCACCCAATCAGATTTTTAAAAGAATTGTTGTTTTGAGGGTCTCAACATGCTTGAAAACTCACAAAATTTTGTACAAATATAAAGCTAATCATGCGTATTGTGATGATGAAAAAACTTACAGAAAGGTGTGGCAAAATGGCATTATAGCGCCCCCTGGAATATTTCAATGAAGCAGCCCTCGCAGCTCGGTAAATCTACATGTATGAAATTCGGTGGACATGTGATTTATGCTGAGACCAAAAAAAAAGTCTCTTGGTGCCATGATCTAGACTCAACAGGAAGTCTGCCATTTTTAATTGAAATTTCAACTTTTAAAAATTTTTCGTCAGTCATAGGTGTGGTACTATAACGAACTCCTCCTTGAGATTTTATCCGATCAACTTAAAATTTGGCACGTGACATCGTAAGACCAGTCTGATCTTAAATTGCGAAGGTTTTTCGGATATATCAAACGATGTATCCATGGTGTGGCGGCGAATTTTGATGTTTCACCATTAAACAGGAAGTTGATTTTACTCACAAGTACTTTGTGGGATTTGCCCGAAACTTTACAGGCTTGATAACGGTCTCCTTCCAAATAAAAATATATGCTGATATTAGATCGGGTGTGGCCAGGTGGCTCCACAGCGCCCTCTAGCCACAGCCATGTTCAGATAAATGTGCTTGAATGTTCATGAAATTTGGTGTGATCGTTGAATTTCTCATGCAAGCATATGCTTATTTATTAGAAATTTTTTGGCCAAACAGGAAGTGAGCTATGAGCTATTTCCTGCGTTTTTTCCAAAATTTACGAACACACGTTTAAAGGCCTTCGGATATTCCAAAACTTGCAAAACGTTGCACAAATTGTCAGTGTTTATGATCTTTGACTTGATATCCCAATTGCCATTTAATATGGCACAATGCCTCTGTAGCGCCCCCTCAACTTTTTTTTAAAAGAATTGCCTCTTTGAGGTTCTCAACATGCTTGAAAATATACAAAAATCAACACACTCATGGAGCCCAGTATTACGATAACTATGGTACAGGTTTTGCACGCAGGCATGTCAAAATGGTATTCTAGGGCCCTCCAGAAAATTTCAACAAAACAGTTCTCATAGTTCAGTTCACCAACATGAACAAAATTTGGTGGAGACATGAACCGTGCCAAGACTTGTAAAAAAATTGTATCGTGCCATGACCCGAACCCAACAGGAAGTGCATTATTTTGATTTAAAATTTCAACTTTTTTTCATGAACAGGTGTCATATTTTAACGTGCTAAACCTATTGATTTCAGGAGTGGTGTTTGCACTCCCTTCAGGAAAACGCATTGTACACAGTCTAGCAGTGTCCAATGGCTGTGAATGGACACCTGCACCCATCAACATCTCGCCACCACCCCAACGTGCTTGAGGGGTGTGAGGGCCCTTTCAATGCTGCTTGCAGCTTTAATTAGGGCCCGAGCACCGAATGGTGCGAGTACCCTATTGTAATTGTAATGTTTATTATTATTATTATTATTATTATTATTATTTTTAACCGAAATGAATTGCATTTTTGATGGCCTTAACATGGTCAAAAACTCATGAAATTTGGCAGGCACCTCAGGCCTGGCAAAAATTTTAGTTTTGTGCAGGCAACGTATATGTATCTGCCCCGGTGGCTCTATAGCGCCACCAAATAGCAGTAATTTTGGAACGCACTTGCTCAGATTCTCACGAAATTTGGTGGGGCCATAGTAGTCATAATGAAGGGTTTTGTCAATTTTTTTGAAATTTTTTCTCCTCACAGGAAGTGAGCTGTGAGCCATTTCCTGCATTTTTCCAGATTTTACAAAAACATTTTTGAGGGCCTTAGCATACTTGAAAACTTGCCAAACTTTGCAAAGAGGTTGAAAAAATGAAGCTTTTCGATTTGATATCCCATTTAGCACTGGGTGTGACATGGTGTCTCTATAGCGCCCCCTAATACATAAACATACATGTACGAAACATACATGTACGAAATTCGGTGTACATGTGGACTATTCCGAGACCTAAAAAAAAGTCTCTTGATGCCATAACCTAGACTCAATAGGAAGTCCGCCATTTTTAATTGAAATTGCAACTTTATTTAATTTTTTGCCATTAACAGGCGTTGTACTTTAATGAACTCCTCCCAGAGATTTTATCCGATCAACTTCAAATTTGGCTCATGACATCTAAAGACCTTGCTGATGTTACATTGTGAAGCTCTTTTGGATTCATCGAACGATGTATCCGTGGCGTCGCGGCCAATTTACATGTTCTGCCATGAAACAGGAAGTTGGTATTTCTCCCACATACTTTGTGAGATTTGCCTGAAACTTTATAGGCTTGATAACAGTCTCCTTTCAAGTATAAATATAGGCTGATATTAGATCGGGAATGGTCAGGTGGCTCCACAGCGCCCTCTTGACACGGCCATGTTACGATAAAAGTGGTTGAATGTTCATGAAATTTGGTGTGATTATTGCATTTGTTATGCCGGGTTATAGTAATTTTTTTGAAATTTTTTTGCCAAACAGGAAGTGAGCTATGAGCCATTTCCTGCGTTTATCCAAATTTTACGAACACAAGTTTAAAGGCCTTAGAATACTCGAAAACTTGCAAAATGTTGCAAAAAGTATAATTGTCTTATTGTTATCAATGTGAAATATAAATTGGCACCAAATGTGCCATAATGGCTCTACAGCGCCCCCAATCAGATTTTTAAAAGAATTGTCGTTTTGACGGTCTCAACATGCTTGTAAACTCACAAAATTTTGTACACGTATAAAGTTAACCATTCATATTACTATGATAAAAAACTTACAGATAGGCGTGGCAAAATGGCATTATAGCGCCCCCTGGAAAATTTCAATGAAGCAGCCCTTGCAGCTCGGCAAATCTACATGTACGAAATTTGGTGGACATGTGATTTATGCTGTGACCTAAAAAAAAACTCTCTTGGTGCCATGACCTAGACTCAACAGGAAGTCCGTCATTTTTAATTGAAATTTCAACTTCTAAAAATTTTTCGTCAGTCACAGGCATCGTACTTTAATGAACTCCTCCTAGAGATTTTATCCAATCAACTTAATATTTGGCAAGTGACATCGTAAGACCTGTCCGATGTTAAATTATAAAGATTTTTCGGACATATCGAACGATGCATCCGTGGCGTCGCAGCGAATTTCGATGTTTGGCCATGAAACAGGAAGTTGGTTTCACTCGCACATACCTTGTGATACTTGCCCAAAACTTTTCAAGCTTGATGAATCTTTTGTCCAAAGTATAAATATATGCTGATATTAGATTGGACGTGGTCAATTGGCTCCACAGCGCCCTCTAGCCACGAACATGTTAAGATAAAAATGATTTAATTTTTATGAAATTTGGTGTGGTCATGGGATTTGTCATCCAAAAAAATATGAATTTTTTTTTAAATTTTTTGGCCAAATAGGAAGTCAGCTATGAGCCATATCCTGTGTTTTTCCAAATTTTACAAACACATGTTTGAAGGTTTTAGGATACTCCAAAACTTGCAAAACATTGCAGAAATTGTAATTGTCTTATGGTCTTTGATTTGATATGCCATTCGGAACTTAATGTGGTACAATGAATAAATAGCACCCCCTAATCATTTTTTCAAAAGAATTGCCCTTTTGAGGATCTCAACATGCTTGAAAATTGACAAAAATCTTCACACTCATGGAGCCCGATATTACTATTACTATGACATAGGTTTTGCACACAGGCATGTCAAAATGGCACTACAGCGCCCCACGACCTATTTATTTCAGGAATTGTGTTTGCACTCCACTCAGGACATAACACTGTTCACAGTACAGCACTGTCCAATGGTTGTCCAAGGCACTCCTGCACCCATCAGGATTTGCCACCATCCCCAATGTGCACGAGGGGTGCGAGGGCCCTTTCAACGCTGCTTGCAGCTTTAATTATTATTATTATTAATGTGAATGCTGACAGTATTCACACTATTGTTTTTCATGTCGGCCATTTTCTTTTTACTTATTATTCTTCTTACTTCTTCCGCCGTTCTACCCTATTTCTACCCGATTAAACTAGTCCTACATACTTTGTGCTATTTCAGCAATTCATATATCAAACCGTGCAGCTTTTTCAGGACATTATGCCTATTATTTTTCTTTTTCATACTATTTATACTTTTTAAAATATTTCACTTTCTTCTTATTTTTTTGTCCCATAGGAAACAATGAAACAGATTTCTCAAAATGTAGCTATTTTCAGCTTTTCTTTACTCTGTCATACTTTTAGCTAGAAACATCATTCAAACTGTAAAATGTTAAGCTACGCTTGGGTAATTTCTTTACCGTTCGACTTTTTTGTAATTTCTCCCATTTTCTAATTATAATTTTTTAAATTATTTTTTTTGCAATTAATTCTGGGAACTTACAGTGCCGTGAAAAAGTATTTGCCCCCTTCCTGATTTCTTCTTTTTTTGCGTATTTGTCACGCTTAAATGTTTCAGATCATCAAACAAATTTTAATATTAGACAAAGACAACCTGAGTAAATACAAAATGCAGTTTTTAAATGACGAGTTCATTTATTAAGGGAAAAAAGCTATCCAAACCTACTTGGCCCTATCTGAAAAAGTAATTGCCCCCTAAATCCTAATAACTGGTTGTGCCACCCTCGGCAACAACAACTGCAATCAAACGTTTGCAATAACTGGCAATGAGTCTTTCACATCACTGTGGAAGAATTTTAGTCCACTCCTCCTTGCAGAATTATTTTAATTCAGCCACATTGGAGGGGTTTTGAGCATGAACGGCCTGTTTAAGGTCATGCCACTGCATCTCAATCGGATTTAAGCCCTCACTTTGACAAGTCTACTCCAAAATCTTAATTTTGTTTTTTTAAGCCATTCAGAGGTGGACTTGCTGGTGTGTTTCAGATCATTGTCCTGCTGCATAACCCCAGTGCGCTTGAGCTCGAGATCACAATTTGAGGGTTGGACATTCTCCTTCAGGTAGAGGGCAGAATTCATAGTTCCATCAATTATACAAGTCGTCCAGGTCCTGAAGCAGCAAAGCAGCCCCAAACCATCACATTACCACGACCATGTTTGACTTTTGGTATGATGTTCTTTTTATGAAATGCTGTGTTAGTTTTACGCCTGATGTAATGGGACGCACACCTTCCAAAAAGTTCAACTTATGTCTCATCAGTCCACAGAATATTTTCCGAAAAGTCTTGGGGTTCATCAAGATGTATTTTGGCAAATGCGAGACGAGCGTTCGTGTTCTTTTTGGTCAGCAGTGGTTTTCTCCTTGGAACTCTCCCATGGATGCCATTTTTTGTTCAGTCTCTGTCTTATTGTTGAATCATGAACACTGACTTTAACTGAGGCAAGTGAGGCCGGCAGTTCTTCAGATGTTGTTTTGGATTTTTTTGTGACCTCCTGGATGAGTAGTTGATGCGCTCTTGGAGTAATTTTGGTTGGCCTGCCACTCCTGGGAAGGCTCACCACAGTTCCAAGTTTTCTCCATTTGTGGATAATGGCTCTCATCATGATTCACCGGAGTCCCTAAGCCTTAGAAATTGCTTTGCAACCCTTTCCAGACTGATAGATGTCAATTTCTTTGTTTCTCATCTGTTCTTGAATTTCTTTGGTTCGCGGCATGACATGTTGCTTTTTGAGATCTTTTAGCCGACTTCACTTTGTCAGACAGGTTCTATTTAAGTGATTTTGTGATTCAACAGGTCTGGCAGTAATCAGGCCTGGGTGTGGTTCGTGAAACTGGACTCAAAAATGTGGTAAATCACAGTTAATTCACGATTTAACAAGGGGGGGCAATTACTTTTTCACATAGGGCCAGGTAGGTTTGGATTGCTTTTTCCCCTTAATAAATGAAATTATCATTTAAAAACTGCATTTTGTATTTACTCAGGTTATCTTTTTCTTATATTAAAACTTGTTTGATGATCTGAAACATTTAAGGTGAAAAATATGCAAAAAAGAAAGAAATTAGGAAGGGGCAAATACTTTTTCACGGCACTATAGAGCGTGGAGACATCACGGCTACAGGGACGAACATCAGCAAAACGGTCCAGAAAAGACTTGCTCTAAACTTGCTCTAACTCCCACAGTTTTCACTCCGCATAAATATTTTAATATCCAAGTTGAAGCAAAAGTTGTGCTGGTCACGAAAATGTAACTATGGAAGCAATTGGACAAACGGTTTTGGCTGTATGAGCCGAAAAGCGACGGGACCGCACGCCAAAGCTCCATTAACTCCAGTGTTAAATGCGAAAAGAAAATGCAGCTTGCAAAGGCTAAACGCACAGTTTTCTAACTTGCTCGTGTTTCCATACTTTTGCCACTACGAACACAATTTTGACCTATATTACCAAGCTGACTCTCCTCTTTCGTATGGTACATCCATTTCCTACATTGGACTTACCATTTTTGAGTTACAAGTCGCAATATGTCAGAAACACCTGCACTAAAATCTCCATTGGACTAAATGACTCAGCCAAACTCAAATATCTTACATATGGATCATTTGCGGTTCGATTCTTCCCTCTGCTGGCCTTTTTCCACACCTCAACACTGTCGTTTCTGAGAGACAAACATAGAGACGACTCTCAAAGACTAATTCTGCGTCAAACTCAGTGAAAGAATTTCCGGTATAGTAGTTGGTACAGTCGCTGAAACCAGCTCCAGGACACAAAATCTTCGTCTCCTTCATTTGAAAATGCGGTGGCCGTTTCCAATCCTGCCAATCATTTTTCATGTTTCCAGCTAGGATTGGTAAAAATCATCTGTTCAGAGCATTCATATCTTCTACAATAAGCTGACGCAATCTCGGTTATTTTTACATTATTACTGCAAGGCCAGTGAAGAGAAAAAAATTAACTGTCTCGAGACACTCCTTCAGAAGTCCGGCACAAGGTCGCCGCTTGGCTGTGCGCAAATGAGTTTCTGTTGGTGTCCGGAACTCTAGTGGGGAAAAAAACATTTCGCCTCCAGCGAAAGCACATTGAGTGCCGGAAAGAACGGTATTTTTGCTGGGTGCGTCCAAGACAACACGTTACAGTAAAAATGGCAAAGCAGAAAAAACAATAGCTCGAGATCCCATTCCAGCATATAGCTACCAGCAACTGTTTTCATTCTTTCTTTGTTCAGCTTTCAGTTTTTTCATAAACATTCAAGTATTCAACATAATTCAAATATTATTATATTTTCATGGCAGCTATTCAGGGTGGCATCAGCAAACATTCAAATCCTTCAAACTTTATTTGATTCAAGACAGCATCGCAGTGTGGCTTCAGCTTTCAGCATTCACACTCGCGCTCTAGTTTCTTTTCTTCTTCAGAAATGTTTTCGCAAATTCCCATGAGATGGTAAATGGTAGAGACATGAAATTTTGCACATTGGTTGGAAGTTGTGTGTAAATGCTGCCCAAGGCATTTTTAACTCAATCGGCCTGATGGGTGCGCTATAATTCAAGAAAAACAGTTTTTCACTTTTAAGGTCAGAACTCCTATGCTGTAAGTCCGATTTACACGAACCTTGGTACAGACATTTCTTGGTCCAAACTCTACAGCTTTCCCATAATAACTTCTAAGGTCCGCCTATTAGATTTTCCGGAATTTTGAATTTTTTCAAAAACACATTTTTGATATCTCCTCCTAGGCCATAGGTCCGATTCTTTCAAAATTTGCAGTGGATCATCATTGGACCAAGCTTATCAAAGATTGCATAAAGCTTGTTGAAATCTCATTTCGTTTCCAAGAAATTGACCAATGAACTTCAGCAGGGGCGTGGCTTAGCACATAAATGGACAAAATTCAACTACCATTGGCCAATCATCACAGAACTTGCAGAATATATCCATATAAGTACCAGGAACATAAATTGACAGATTCATGCAAATCGGCCCATAGGGGGCGCTATAAATGCAAAAAAATGGGGATGGCATGACACAAATCAGAGTATAAATCAGCAATTGTTTTTCCAATAGACATAAAACTCTCAGGATATATTCATATAAGTACCTGAAACATACCCTGAAAATTTCATTCAAATTGATTGATAGGGGGCGCTATAAATGCAAAACAAAGCAGCGTGGTATAACACAAATCAGACTATAAATCAGCATTTGTTTGTCCTATAGCCATAAAACTCACAGGATATATTCATATAAGTACTTGAAACATACCCTGAAAATATCATTCAAATTATCCAATAGGGGGTGCTATAGATGCAAAACAAAGCAACGAGATATAACACAAATTAGACTATAAATCATTAATAGTTTTCCCAAGCATTACAAAACTCTCAGGATATGTCCACATAAGAACCTGAAACATAGCCTGATAGTTTCAATCAAATTGACCAGTAGGGGGTGCCACAAATGCAAAAAATAGCCTAACATAACACAAATCAGACTATACATCATAAGTTATTGGTCCAATCATTACACTGGCAAAAGAGGTCCACATAAATACCTGCAACATACTCTTAAAGTGGTTTTTGTCCCCCGCCACCGCGGTAGCGAGCGGAGCGGGGGACATAGTATTCAACTCCGTCAAGTCCGTCCAGCCATCCAGCCGTCCGTCATGTCCTGTTTGGTCTGAACGCGAAATCTCAAGAACAGTTCGACCGATTCCATTCATCTTTGGTGTCAAGGTGTATTAGGGGTGGAGGACATAGTATTCAGCTCCATCCAGGGGCGGACTGGCCATCTGTGCGTTCTGGAGAATCACAGAACGGCCGGTAGTCCAGGACGGCCAGTAATCACCAGTTTTTTTTTTTTTTTCTCCTGCTAATCTATTTATTCACACTCTAGTCCAGGGGCGGACTAGCATTCGGGAATACCGGGAGTTTTCCCGGTGAACCGCTCCGGTCAGCGAGAAAACGTACTATAGACTCACAAATTGTACCCAAACGACCCAGGATACAATGTCTAATGGCCTGTAACCAGTTGCTTGGAGGCGACACGCATCAGCGTTTTCTTTGCAAACAACACCTGATGTAAGTGCAATTTATCTCATTGTCGCGCAAGGGTTACCTATACTATTAACGGCCGTGAATTTACATTTAAACTTCTTGAGTGTCATGTTTATATAACACTTTTAGGGGTTATACTTCACTATTCCGGTTGTGTTAAGTCATGGCCTTTTTTTGTATTTATTTACGCCTATATATTTGCTTTATGCTACAGGAATGACCGAAAACTATTTTCTTGCAAATAAAAACGATTGGCTATTCCCAATTTATTTAATTTTGTTGTTTTCGTCCGAAGTTTAAGAAGGCAGGCTTGCTGGGAAATTTGTTTGACTAATGGCCTTGCTTGTCCCCTGCTGCGGTAACAGTCTAAAAACTCGTTTCAACGAGTACGTGATCATGAAAATGTCAGAAAGCTATGGAGAGGCGGGAAAGCGAAGAGAATAAAGGAAGCAGATAATAGAGACTCAGGCTTTCAAATGCAAACTAAAAACCGACCAGCTGTTTTGCCACGATGATCCTCATGCAGCAAGCAGTTTTCTTTTAGAGGGGGACACGGAAGCGGTAAGACTGACGTTAAAGTAATAGGCTATCGCAAGTATGAGTTTGTTTAAAATTTGCTTGAGCTTACGTAACGACCCCAATCGACAAGTGATTAGCATACTATTTGATGCATATTGATTCGTTGTTTTACGGTGCCAAAAAAAATTTGTCGTAGGATATAGGACGACTTTCCAAATTTTCAATTCCAAAACCCTGTCGTTCAGAATCACCTGCCATTAAAATTGCAACCAAGTTTATGAGGTTCTGAAGCTAGTGAGCTATTCTACGCCCATTGGAGTCTGTTAGTAAAATATGTAACTTTATTTTTAAAAAGGCTATGTATGAATCAATCCAAATAATGCAGTGGTCTTATTGGAAAAATCAATGCCTCCAAAGTCACATTTCTGTTTCACATCCATTCATGTAAAAATAATAATATTTCTGTAAAATACATTAGTTATATGTTGACAATGGTATGTTTTTAATATAGGACAGCATCATTTTTTTCAGTTTATTTCAGGACATCTTTCAGGTAAATAGGATCTTTAACATAAATAGGATTGTTTGTTTTTGGGTATTACCCACCCAACCCCTGCCTACAGAATAATAAGTTCACTGACATGTACAATGTACGAAAGTACATGTCTATGGGGGGTGGACTAGGTGATCTGTTAACATCTGCTAAGATCACACATGCATATAGCCACTGGGTTTGTATGTTACATAAACACAACAATTATTTTGTTGTGGGCTAATTGGTGTTATATAAACTCAAGAACTAATAATATCAATGTTTTATGGGAAATATAGTCCAGTATGATGTTAAAATGCATACTTTTTTGTCAAATAATGTGAAATTTTTTTCGGCCAGCCACTACCTCCCCATCCCCGCCGTCTGGAGAGTGGGCCGGTAAGGTATGAATTCCCGGGCCACTTTTTTGCCCCAGTCCGCCCCTGGCTCCATCCGTCCGTCCGGCCGTCTGTCCGTCCGTCCGTTCCATCCCGTTTGTTGTGAACGTGATATCTCAAGAACGGTTTGACCGATTCCATTCATCTTTGGTCTCAAGGTGTATTAAGGGCGGGAGACAAAGTATTCAGCTCAATCCGTCCGTCCATCATGTCCCATTTGTTGTGAACGCGATATCTTAAGAACGGTTTAACCGATTCCATTCATCTTTGGCCTCAAGGTGTATTAGGGGCGGGGGACATAGTATTCAGCTCCGTCCGTTCGTCATGTCCCGTTTGTTGTGAACGCAATATCTCAAGAACAGTTTTACCGATTCGATTCATCTTTGGTGTCAAGGTTTATTAGGGGGGTGCTCACAGCCCACTCGATTTACGTGACCTTGGCATTATTCTCAAGGTCATTACAACCATTTTACCACTTACACATACCTTGTCAACTTGATATCTCAAGAACGGTTTGACCGATTCCATTCATCTTTCGTGTTAAGATGTATTTGGTGTGATACGCCAACCCCAGCCGATTTCCGTGACCTTGGCATTATTCTTAAGGTCATTACGACCATTTAACCACTTACAAATACCTTGTCAGCATGATATCTCAAGAACGGTTTGACCGATTCCATTCATCTTTGGTGTCAAGGTGTATTAGGCCCGGGGGACAAAGTATTCAGCTCCGTCCATCCATCTGTTCGGCCATCCGTCCGTCATGTCCCGTTTGTTGTGAACGCGAAATCTCAAGAACGCTTTGACCGATTTTATTCATCTTTGGCTTCAATGTGTATTTGTGTGATACGCCGACCCCAGTTGATTTCCGTCACCTGGCGGGGGACATGGCCACGTTGAGTGGCAACACTTGTTAATTAATCTGTTAAAGCTTTCAACTGCTATTGATCTTTCTTGGCTTGAACCCCGGAATTGCCGCTTGCAGCTATATTTATTATTAGGGCCCGAGCACCGAAGGTGCGAGGAAACTATTGTTTTTGATGGGATTTTTCTTCTTCTTCTTCTTATTTATTATTATTATAAGTATTTTTATTCTGCTGCAAGAAAGCATTTTTGAGGGCCTTGCCATGCATGAAAACTCACAGAAATTTGCATATTCATCAGGCGTGTGAAAAATTACAATATATAGTTGTTCTTGAGATTAGGCGGGCCCCGGTGGCTCTATAGCGCCACCAAACACGCCGCCATTTTGGAACGCAGTTGCTCGGACTCTCACGAAATTCGATATGGCCATAGTAGTCATTATGAAGTTTTCTGTCAATTTTTTGGAAAATTTTTTGCCTCACAGGAAGTGAGCTATGAGCCATTTCCTGCGCTTTTTCAGATTTTACGAAGACATTTTTGAGGGTCTTGTCATACTCGAAAACTCGCCAAACTTGGCTCATAGGTTGAAAACATGAATCTCTTCAATTTGATGTCTCATTTGGCACTGAGTGTGACATTATGGCTCTATAGCGCCGCCTTAATAGATAATTGCATTTTTGAGGTGCTCAACATGCTCGAAAACTCACGAAATTTTGCTCGCTTATAAAGCCGGTCATGCGGTTTACTGTGATATAGTTTTTAAAGATGAGCATGGCAAAATCGCATTAAAGCGCCACCTAGAGAATTTCAATGAAGCAGCCCTCGCAGCATGTTTAACCTACATGTACAAAATTCGGTGTCCGTGTAGATTATGCCAAGCCCTAAAAAAAAGTCTCTTGGTGCCATGACCTAGACTCAACAGGAAGTCCGCCATATTTAATTGAAATTGCAACTTTTTTTGATTTTTAGCCATTCACAGGCGTCGTACTTTAACAAACTCCTCCTAGAGATTTTATCCGATCAAATTAAAATTTGGCCTATGACATTTAAAGAGCTTGCCGATGTTAAATTGTGAAGCGTTTTTGGATTCATCAAACGATGTATCCGTGGCGTTGCGGCGAATTTCGATGTTCCGCCATGGAACAGGAAGTTGGTTTTACTCCCACATACTATGTGAGATTTGCCTGAAACTTTTCAAGCTTGATAAAAGTTTCCTCCCAAGTATAAATATATGCTGATATTAGATAGGGATTGGCCAGGTGGCTCCACAGCACCCACTAGCCACGGCCATGTAAAGATAAAAGTGCTTGAATGTTCATGAAATTTGGTGTGATCATTGAATTTGTCATGCAGGGTTATGGTAATTTTTTAAAAATTTTTTGGCCAAACAGGAAGTGAGCTATTAGCCATTTCCTGCGTTTATCCAAATTTTACGAACACATGTTTGAGGGCCTTAGAATACTCCAAAACTTGCAAAACGTTGCAGGAATTAAAAATATCTTATTGTCTGCAATTTGATACACCAATTGGAACTTAATGTGCGACAATGGCTCTATAGCGCCCCTAATCATTTTTTTAAAACAATTGCCCTTTTGATTGTCTAAACATGCTTGAATACTCACGTAATTTTGCAAACATATTAAGCCGGTCATTCCTTTCAGAAGGATATTGGGAACACGCATGGGTGTGGCAAAATAGCATTATAACCCCCCTAGAAAATTTTAACGAAGCAGCCCTCGGGGTCCTTTTCACCTTCATGTACGAAATTCGGGGGATATGTAGATTATGCCGAAACCTAAAAAAAAGTCTCTCGGTGCCGTGACCTAGACTCAACAGGAAGTCTGCCATTTTTAATTGAAATTCCAACTTTTTTGGATTTTTCACCATTCACAGGCATCTTACTTTAACAAACTCCTCATAGAGATTTTATCTTATCAACTTAAAATTTGGCGTATGATATCTAAAGAACTTGCCGATATTTAATTGCTAAGCGTTTTTGGATTCATCGAACGATGGATCCGTGGCATCGCAACGAATTTCGATGTTCCGACATTAAAGAAGAAGTTGGTTTTACTCCCACATACTTTGTGAGATTTGCCTGAAACTTTACAAGCTTGATAAAAGTGTCCTCTCAAGTATAAATGTATGCTAATCTTAGATTGGGAGTGGCCAGGTGGTTCCACAGCGCCCACTAGCCACGGCCATGTTAGGATAAAAGTGCATGAATGTTCATGATATTTGTTATGATCATTAGATTTTTCATGCAGGGTTATGGTAATTTTTTAGAAATTTTTCGGCCAAACAGGAAGTGAGCTATGAGCCATTTCCTGCGTTTATCCAAAGTTTACGAACACACGTTTTAAGGCCTTTGCATATTCCAAAAGTTGCAAAATGTTGCACAAATTTTCAGTGTCTTATAATCTTCTATTTGATATCCCAATTGGCAATTAATGTGGCACAATGGCTCTGTAGCACCCCCTAATATATTTTTCAAAAGAATAACTCTCAGCATGTTTGAAAACTGACAAGAATCAACACACTCGTGGAGCCTGGTATTACAATTACTATGGTATAGGTTTGGCACGCAGGAATGTCAAAATGGCATCGTAGTGCCTCGAGAAAATTTCAACAAAACTGGTCTCATGGTTCAGTTCACCTACATAAACAAACTTTGGTGGAGACATGAAACATGCCAAGACTTCTAAAAAAATTATGAAGTGTCATGACGCGAACCCAACAGGAAGTCCATTATTCTGAATTACAAGTTCAATTTTTTTCATCAACAGCCGTCATACTTTAACGTACTCCACCTATTGATTTCAGGAATGGTGTTTGCACTCCACTCAGGAAAAGACATTGTACAGTCGAGCAGTGTCCAATGGATGTGAATGCACAACTGCACCCGTCAACATCTCGCCACCACCCCCAACATGCACGAAGGGTGCGAGGGCCCTTTCAACGCTGCTTGCAGCTTTAATTAGGGCCCGAGCACCGACCGGTGCCAGAGCCCGGAACGGGTCCTGGCACCGAAGGTGCGAGGAACCTATTGTTTTTGAAGGGATTTTTATTATTAGGGCCCAAGCACCGACCGGTGCCAGGGCCCGGAACGGGTCCTGGCACCAAAGGTGCGAGGAACCTATTGTTTTTGAAGGGATTTTTATTATTCTTCTTCTTCTTCTTCTTAGTTATTATTATTATTACCGTATTGGCCCGAATATAAGACGACCCTGAATATAAGACGACCCCTCTTTTTCAAGACCCTTATTTGGAAAAATACTTTTTATTTGAACAAAATCTCATTTGCATTAAAAAAAAACATTTCATTGTTTTCCTTGTACATTTCAACATCTTTGGTGTTTATCATGGGGGAAAAAAAATATACCATCCTCTATAGCCCCGCAAATAGGCAAAGCGCAGAACGCACTTCACGGTTCTATGCCATGAAAACAGTGCAATAAAACGGGCATAGACCTACTGGCCTAACTTGTGCAATAAATGGCGCACATTTGCTTGACAGACAGTGTCAGAACAGTCTGCAAAATGTAAGAGCATTAACATCCAAAAAAACACCATGAACAGTTTTTTTTTTCACATTCATTTTGAATGACGTTGATTTAAATACAGCAAATACGGGTCCTGCTGAATGATTGCTGTCTTACCTAATCGGGGAGAACAAGCAACACGTGTTAAGTGTGGAGTGCTCGCGGACTGAACCTTCTGTTAATTAGGAAAATGACTGAGAACAGGTCAGGACTAATAATTGTTTTAAACAGAAGTTTTGTGCAACCCAACTCTGTTCTTGTTCATAACTGTACTGAATTTAGCCCATGATTTAATCGCTGTTAGATCGCATACGGAGAGAAACCGTGTCCTCGGTTGCCAATTACGATAATTACGTTGCACTCTGTCACATATCTTTTTCCTGCCCTCACGTTGTTCGTTCTCTCAGCTCCGTTTACAACCATGAGTTTAAAATTCGCATCATAACTTCTCTGATTTTTATTCACCTGACCGACTTCGGAAGCACTTTTTTCAAGTGGATCTCTGTGCCCTGGCTGCATCTTTCCGTCATTCAGTAGCTTATGCAAATATAGGCTAACGCACCCACTCCAGCCGACTTGTTTACAGGATCACGCTAGGGTCATACTGCTCTAAACACTGACAGAGAGAAAAGCGCTCATATGGCGGCACCCACTGTTTTACATGGGTAGCTCCTTAGACCCCGAATATAAGACGAGGAGTCATTTTCAGGCATTTTTCAAGGGAAAAAATATCGTCTTATATTCGGATCAATACGGTATTATTTTTATTCTGCTGCGAGAACGCGTTTTTGAGGGCCTTGCCATGCCCGAAAACTCACAAAAATTTGCAGAGACGTCAGTCGTGGTGAAAATTTCAAAGTTTTGTTATTTTTGTGCTTGGACATGCCCCGGTGGCTCTATAGCGCCACCAAACACGCGGCCAATTTGGAACGCAATTGCTCGGATTCTCACGAAATTCGATATGGCCATAGAAGTCGTTATGAAGTTTCTTGTCAATTTTTTTGAAATTTTTTTGCCTGACAGGAAGTGAGCTATGAGCCATGTCCTGCGTTTTTTCAGATTTTACAAACACATTTTTGAGGGTCTTATCATACTCGAAAACTCGCCAAACTTGGCTCATAGGTTGAAAACATGAATCTCTTCGATTTGATGTCTCATTTGGCACTAGTTGTGACATTATGGCTCTATAGCGCCCCCTAAGAGATAATTGCATTTTTGAGGTCCTCAGCATGCTCGAAAACTCACGAAATTTTGCAAACTTTTAAAACCGGTCATAAGTTTTACTATGATATAGGGTTGAAAAATGGGCATGGCAAAATGGCATTATAGCTCCACCTAGAAAATTTCAATGAAGCAGCCCTCGCAGCGTGTTTAACCTACATGTACAAAATTCAGTATCCATGCAGATTATGCCAAGCCCTAAAAATAAGTCTCTTGGTGCCATGACCTAGACTCAACAGGAAGTCCGCCATTTTTAATTGAAATTGCAACTTTTTGGGATTTTTCGCCATTCACAGGCGTCGTACTTTAACGAACTCCTCCTAGAGATTTTATCTGATCAACTTAAAATTTGGCATATGAGATCTAAAGACCTTGCTGATGTTAAATTGCGAAGCTTTTTTGGATTCATCCAACGATGTATCCGTGGCGTTGCGGCGAATTTCGATGTTCCGCCATGAAACAGGAAGTTGGTTTTACTTCCACAAACTATGTGAGATTTGCCTGAAACTTTACAAGCTTGAAAAAATTGTCCTCCCAAGTATAAATATATGCTGATATTAGATCGGGAGTGGCCAGGTGGCTCCACAGCGCCCACTAGCAACGGCCATGTAAAGATAAAAGTGATTGAATGTTCATGAAATTTGGTGTGATCATTGAATTTGTCATGCAGGGTTATGGTAATTTTTTTGAAATTTTTTGGCCCAACAGGAAGTGAGCTATGAGCCATTTCCTGCGTTTATCCAAATTTTACGAACACATGTTTGAGGGCCTTAAAATACTCCAAAACTTGGAAAACGTTGCCGAAATTATAAGTATCTTATGGTCTTCAATTTGATACACTAATTGGAACTTAATGTGGGACAAGGACTCTACAGCGCCCCCAATCATTTTTTTAAAACAATTGCCCTTTTGATCGTCTAAACATGCTTGAATACTCACGAAATTTTGCACACGTGTTAAGCCGGTTATTCCTTTAACAAGGATATTGGGATCATGCATCGGTGTGGCAAAATAGCATTATAGCGCCACCTAGAAAATTTTAACGAAGCAGCCCTCAGGGTCCTTTTCACCTACAAGTACGAAATTCGGGGGACATGTGGATTATGCCGAAACCTAAAAAAAAAGTCTCTTGGTGCCGTGACCTTGACTCAACAGGAAGTCCGCCATTTTTAATTGAAATTGCAACTTTTTTGGATTTTTCGCCATTCACAGGCGTCGTACTTTAACGAACTCCTCCTAGAGATTTTATCCGATCAACTTAAAATTTGGCGTATGACATCTAAAGACCTTGCCGATGTTAAATTACGAAGCTTTTTTGGATTCATCAAACGATGTATCTGTGGTGTTGCGGTAAATTTTGATGTTCCGCCATGAGACAGGAAGTTGGTTTTACTCCCACATACTATGTGAGATTTGCCTGAAACTTTACAAGCTTGATGAAAGTGTCCTCCCAAGTATAAATATATGCTGATATTAGATCAGGAGTGGCCTGGTGGCTCCACAGCGCCCACAAGCCACAGCCATGAAAAGATAAAAGTGCTTGAATGTTCATGAAATTTGGTGTGATCATTGAATTTGTCATGCAGGGTTATGGTAATTTTTTTGAAATTTTTTGGCCAAACAGGACGTGAGCAATGAGCCATTTCCTGTGTTTTTCCAAATTTTATGAAAACACGTTTTAAGGCCATCGGATATTCCAAAACTTGCAAAACGTTGCACAAATTGTCAGTGTCTTATGATCTTCGATTTGATATCCCAGTTGGCACTTAATGTGGCATAATGGCTCTGTGGCGCCCCCTAATAATTTTTTCAAAAGAATAACCCTTTTTAGGGTCTCAGCATGCTTGAAAACTTACAAGAATCAACACACTTGTGGAACCTGATATTACAATTACTATAGTAGAGGTTTACCACGCAGGAATGTCAAAACGGTATCGTAGTGCCTCCAGAAAATTTCAACAAAACAGTTCTCATGGTTCAGTTCACCTACATAAACAAACTTTGGTGGAGACATGAAACTTGTCAAGACTTGTAAAAAAATTATCAAGTGCAATGACGCGAACCCAACAGGAAGTCCATTATTGTGAATTAAAATTTCAATTTTTTTGCATGAACAGCCTTCATACTTTAACGTACTCCACCTATTGATTTCAGTAATGGTGTTTGCACTCCACTCAGGAAAACACATTGTACAGTCTAGCAGTGTCCAATGGATGTGAATGCACACCTGCGCCCGTCAACATTTCGCCACCACCCCCAACGTTCACGAGGGGTGCGAGGGCCATTTCAACGCTGCTTGCAGCTTTAATTCTTCTTCTTCTTCTTCTTCTTAGTTATTATTATTATCATTATTTTTATTCTGCTGCGAGAATGCGTTTTTGAGGACCTTGCCATGCAAGAAAACTCACAAAAATTTGCAGAGACATCAGTCGTGGTGAAAATTTCAAATTATTCTTATTTTTGTGCTTGAATATGCCCCGGTGGCTCTATAGCGCCACCAAACACGCAGCCAATTTGGAACGCAATTGCTCGGATTCTCACGAAATTCGATATGGCCATAGTAGTCATTATGAAGTTTTTTGTCAATTTTTTTGAAATTTTTTTGCCTCACAGGAAGTGAGCTATGAGCCATTTCCTGCGTTTTTTCAGATTTTACAAACACATTTTTGAGTACCTTTTCAGACTCAAAAACTCGCCAAACCTGGCTCATAGGTTGAAAACATGAATCTCTTCGATTTGTTGTCTCATTTGGCACTGGGTGTGACATGGTGTCTCTATAGCGCCCCCTAATACATAATTGCATTTTTGAGGGCCTCACCATGCTCGAAAACTCACAAAATTCTGCATACTTATAAAGCCGGTCATAGGTTTTACTATGATATAGGGTTTACAGATGGGCATGGCAAAATCACATTATAGCGCCACCTAGAAAATTTCAATGAAGCAGCCCTCGCAGCGTGTTTAACCTACATGTACAAAATTCGGAGTCTATGTAGATTATGCCGAGACCTTAAAAAAAAGTCTCTTGGTGCCATGACCAAGACTGAACAGGAAGTCTGCCATTTTTAAATGAAATCGCAACTTTTTTTGATTTTTCACCATTCACAGGCGTCGTACTTTAACAAACTCCTCCTAGAGATTTTATCCGATCAAATTAAAATTTGACTCATGACATCTAAAGACATTGCCGATGTTAAATTGCGAAGCATTTTTGGATTCATCCAATGATGTATCCGTGGCGTCGCGGCCAATTTCGATGTTCCGCCATGAAACAGGAAGTTGATTTTACTCCCACATACTTTGTGATATTTGCCCGAAACTATGCAGGCTTGATAACAGTCTCCTTTCAAGTATAAATATATGCTGATATTAGATTGGGAGTGGTCAGGTGACTCCACAGCGCCCTCTAGACACGGCCATGTTAAGATAAAAGTGCTTGAATGTTCATGAAATTTGGTTTGACTATTGCATTTGTGATGCCGGGTTATAGTAATTTTTTTGAAATTTTTTGGCCAAACAGGAAGTGAGCTATGAGCCATTTCCTGCATTTTTCCAAATTTAATGAACACACGTTTAAAGGCCTTAGAATACTCGAAAACTTGCAAAACGTTGCAAAAAGTATAATTGTCTTATCGTTATCAATTTGTTATATCAATTGGCACTAAATTTCCATAATGGCTCTATAGCGCCGCCAATCAGATTTTTAAAAGAATTGTTGTTTTGAGGGTCCCAAAATGCTTGAAAACTCACAAAATTTTGTACACGTATAAAGCAAATCATATGTATTACTATGATGAAAAAACTTTCTGAAAGGCGTGGCAAAATGGCATTATAGCGCCACCTGGAAAATTTCAATGAAGCAGCCCTTGCAGCTCGGTATATCTACATGTACGAAATTCGGTGGACATGTGATTTATGCTGAGACCTAAAAAAAAAGTCTCTTGGTAACCTGACCTAGACTCAGCAGGAAGTCCGCCATTTTTAATTGAAATTTCAACTTTTAAAAATTTTTCTTCAGTAACCGGCGTCGTACTTTAACAAACTCCTCCCAGAGATTTTATCCAATCAACTTAAAATTTGGCAAGTGACATCTTAAGACCTTTCCGATGTTATATTGCGAAGGTTTTTTGGATATATCGAACGATGTATCCATGGCGTTGCGGCGAATTTTGATGTTTCGCCATGAAACAGGAAGTTGATTTTACTCACTCATACTTTGTGAGATTTGCCCGAAACTTTACAGGCTTGATAACGGTCTCCTTCCAAGTAAAAATATATGCTGGTTTTAGATCAGGTGGGGCCGGGTGGCTCCACAGCGCCTTCTAGCCACAGCCATATTCAGACAATTGTGCTTGAATGTTCATTAAATTTGGCATGATCATTGAATTTCTCATGCAAGGATATGTTAATTTATGAGAAATTTTTTGGCCAAACAGGAAGTGAGCTAGGTGCCATTTCTTGCGTTTGTTCCAAATTTTACGAACACACGTTTAAAGGCCTTCGGATATTCCAAAACTTGCAAAACGTTGCAGAAATTGTCAGTGTCTTATGATCTTTGACTTGATATCCCAATTGCCATTTAATATGGCATAATGCCTCTGTAGCGCCCCCCTAAACTTTTTTTTAAATGAATTGCCTCTTTGAGGGTCTCAACATGCTTGAAAATTTACAAAAATCAACACACTCATGGAGCTCGGTATTACGATAACTACGGTGTAGGTTTTGCATGCAGGCATGTCAAAATGGTATTCTAGGGCCCTCCAGAAAATTTCAACAAAACAGTTCTCATAGTTCAGTTCACGAACATGAACAAAATTTGGTGGAGACATGAAATGTGCCAAGACTTGTAAAAAAACTGTATCGTGCCATGACCCGAACCCAACAGGAAGTGCATTATTTTGATTTAAAATTTCAACTTTTTTTCATGAACAGGTGTCATACTTTAACGTGCTATACCTATTGATTTCAGGAGTGGTGTTTGCACTCCCCTCAGGAAAACGCATTGTACACAGTCGAGCAGTGTCCATTGGCTGTGAATAGACACTTACACCCATCAACATCTCGCCACCACCCCAACGTGCACGAGGGGTGCGAGGGCCCTTTCAATGTTGCTTGCAGCTTTAATTCTTCTTCTTCTTCTTTTTCTTCTTAGTTATTATTAGGGCCCGGGCACCTTTGGTGCCAGGGCCCGGAACGGGTCCTGGCACCGAAGGTGCGAGGAACCTATTGTTTTTGAAGGGATTTTTATTATTTTATTATTATTATTATTATTATTATTATTCTGCTGCAAGAATTCGTTTTTGAGGGCTTTCCCATGCCCGAAAACTCACCAAAATTTGCAGATATGTCAGTCGTGGCGAAAATTACAAATTATTATTATTGTTGTGCTTGGACATGCCCTGGTGGCTCTATAGCGCCACCAAACACGCGGCCATTTTGGAACGCAACTGCTCGGATTCTCACGAAATTTGGTGGGGCCATAATACTCATTATGATTTTTTTGTCAATTTTTTTGAAATTTTTTTGCCCAACAGGAAATGAGCTATGAGCCATTTCCTGCGGTTTTTCAGATTTTACGAACACATTTTTGAGGGCCTTATCATAGTCAAAAACTCGCCAAACTTGGCTCATAGGTTGAAAATATGAATCTCTTCGATTTGATGTCCCATTTGGCTGTGGATGTGACATGGTGGCTCTATAGTGCCCCCTAATACATAATTGCATTTTTGAGGGCCTCAACATGCTCGAAAACTCACGAAATTTTGCACACTTATTAAGCCTGTCATAAGTTTTACTATAATATAGGGTTTACAGAGGGTCGTGCCAAAATTGCATTATAGCGCCACCTAGAAAATTTCAATGAAGCAGCCCTCGCAGCGTGTTTAACCTACATGTATGAAATTCGGAGTCCATGTAGATTATGCCAAGACCTAAAGAAAAGTCTCTTGGTGCCATGACCTAAACTCAACAGGAAGTCCGCCATTTATAATTGAAATTGCAACTTTTTTTGATTTTTCGCCATTCACAGGCGTCGTACTTTAACGAACTCCTCCTAGAGATTTTATCCGATCAACTTCAAATTTGGCGAATGATATCTAAAGACGTTGCCAATGTTAAATTGCGAAGCTTTTTTGGATAATGTATCCGTGGCGTTGCGGCGAAATTCGACGTTCCGCCATGAAACAGGAAGTTGGTTTTACTCCCACATCCTTTGTGAGATTTGCCTGAAAATTTACAAGCTTGATATAAGTATCCTCCCAAGTCTACCCATATGCTGATATTAAATTGGGAGTGGCCAGGTGGCTCCACAGCGCCCACTAGCCAAGGCCATGTTAAGATAAAATTGCTTGAATGTTCATGAAATTTGGTCTGATCATTGCATTTGTCATGCTGGGTTATGGTAATTTTTTAGAAATCATTTGGCCAAACAGGAAGTGAGCTATGAGCCATTTCCTGCATTTTTCCAAATTTTACAAACAAATGTTTAAAGGCCTTTGGATATTCCAAAACTTGCAAAAGGTTGCACAAATATTAACTGTCTCATGGTCTTCAATTTACTACCCCAATTGGCAATTAATGTGGCACAATGGCTCTATAGTGCCCCCTAATTATTTTCTCAAAAGAATTGCCCTTTTGAGGGTCTCAACATGCTTGAAAACTTACACTCAGGAAAACACATTGTACACAGTCTTGCAGTGTCTAATGGCTGTGAATGCAAACCTGCACCCGTCAACATCTCGCCCTCACCCCCAACGTGCACGAGGCGTGCGAGGGCCCTTTCAACGCTGCTTGCAGCTTTAATTAGGGCCCGAGCGACGACTGCAAGTCGTCCGCGGAGGACCCTATTGAAATCGTGCTGTTTATTATTATTATTATTATTATTATTATTCCTCCGACATTTCAAGGGCCAATTTCGCCCCTTTCTCAAACTTGAAAACGCTTGTAACTTTCCAAATTCGTGTGGCCTCATCCGAAATTCGATATTTTTGTGCGCTCGTTCATGGTCGACGCAAAATGCCAAAATAGCGCCCCCTAAACACGTTTCAAAATTCCCATAAGGAAATTCGGTTACTTTCTTCTAAGCAGACAAAATTCAGTAAACATGTGTATCATACCAAGACATACAAAAAATTTCATTGCAGCCACGCCCTAAACCCAACAGGAAGTCGGCCATTTTGATTTGAATTTTTGAATTTTAAAACGAACTCCTCCTAGGGTTTTCGACCGATTGACTTCAAATTTGGTAGAAATCATCGAGAGACCAAGCTGATCAAAAGTTGTGCTCTGCAGGTCTGTGGGCGTGGCTGCTAGGGCGTGACAAATTTTGGCGACTCGACAAAAAAATTTCAAAATGCTCTCACGCCCAAATACTTGATCTTAGCAGCTTCAAACTTGCTGGATACGATGACTTTTCTGCCCTGAACGTCCCTATGTCAAAACTTTTCACTTTATAAATAGCGCCCCCTGGTGGTAACAGGAAGTGACAGGTTTTTACTTTGAAAATGATCTCCTCCTAGAGATTTTGCCTGATCGACTTCAAATTTGGTACAGATCATCTAGAGAGCAAGCTGATCAAATGTTGTGCCCTGCATGTCTGTAGGTCAAAGGGCGTGGCTGCTAGGGCGTGACAAAGTTTGGCGACTCGCCAAAAAAATTTCGAAATGCTCTCAAGCCAACATACTTGATCGTAGCACCTTCAAACTTGCTGGAAATGATGATGGCTCCGCCCTGAACGTCTTGATATAATAACTTCCCACTTTTCAAATAGCGCCCCCCGGTGGTAACAGGAAGTGACCAGTTCGGTTGCTTTGTCGTAGGCAGACGAAATTCAACACACATATGTATCATACCCAGCCATACAAAAAACTCATTAAAGCCACGCCCTAAACCGAACAGGAAGTCGGCGATTTTGATTTGAATTTTTGAATTTTAAAACGAACTCCTCCTAGGGTTTTTGACCGATTGACTTCAAATTTGGTACAGTTCATCGAGAGACCAAGATGATCAAAAGTTGTGCTCTGCATTTCTGTAGGTCAAAGGGCGTGGCTGCTAGGGCGTGACAAAGTTTGCCGACTCGCCAAAAAAATTTCAAAATGCTGTCATGCCAACATACTTGAATGAGAAAGCTTCAATCTTGCTGGAGATGATGATGGCTCCGCCTTGAACGTCCAAATATATTAACTTACCACTTTACTAATAGCGCCCCCTGGTTGTAACAGAGAGTGACCATTTTTTACGTTAACATATACTGATGACACATAGTTGAACCCATCAACTTCATTCCACTTCTAAAACATGCAGAACAAGTTGGTGAAGCTACATTATGAATGCTGTGGAGCTACGAGTAATGGTGTTCGTGGGGCAATGCAGCGAAAATGGATCTTTTGCCATGAAAATACGATTGTATTTTTGATGTCTTCACTGAACTCCTATTATCATAAAAATTGATACACAGGTCAAGGATGGCAAGCTGTTAAATGTGATAGGGGCCTCGCCCATGGGGGGAGCAAAATGTCTCTAGAGTGCCCCATTGTGGAAACAGGAAATGCCATATTTTACATTGATATTAGCCGATTTGCTCGAAACTTCGCATTTGTGCTAACGGTCTGCCCCTGAATGCACCTGCCCACAGTTGGTTACACTCAGAGTGCCCCCTGGTGGATGAACTATCAACTTTTCATAACTCCTTCCTGCTTTGTCCGATTCGCTCGAAACTTTATCACAGGTTGGTGCCTGTACTTGACCTGTCCACTGGTCATGAGTGCACACCTGCACCCGTCAGGATCTCGCCACTACCCCCAACGTGCACAAGAGTGCGAGGGCCCGTTCAACGCTGCTTGCAGCTTTAATTATTATTATTATTCTTGCGACAATTCAAAGGCCAATTTCGCCCCTTTCCCAATGGTGAAAACGCGTCTTACTTTCCACATTCGTCCGGCCGGATCCGAAATTCGATATTTTTGGGTGGTCATTCATGGTCGACGCAAATTGCCAAAATAGTGCCCCCTAAACACGTTTCAAAATTCCCATAGGGAAAGTTGGTTACTTTCTCGTAGGCAGACGAAATTTGGTACACAAATGTATCATACCCAGACATACAAAAAATTTCATTGGAGCCACGCCCTAAACCCAACAGGAAGTCGGCCATTTTGATTTGAATTTTTGAATTTTAAAACGAACTCCTCCTTGGGATTTTGTCCGATCGACTTCGAATTTGGTCCAGATCATCTAAAGACCAAGCTGATCAAAAATTGTGCTCTGCATGTTTGTAGGTCAAAGGGCGTGGCTGCTAGGGCGTGACAAAATTTGGCAACTCGACAAAAAAATTTCAAAATGCTCTCTCGCCCATATGCTTGATCTTAGCAGCTTCAAACTTGCTGGACATGATGATGTCTCCGCCCTGAACGTCCCCATATCATAACTTTTCACTTTACTAATAGCGCCTCCCGGTGGTAACAGGAAGTGACCAGATTTTACTTTGAAAACGAACTCCTCCTAGGGATTTTGCCTGATCGACTTCAAATTTGGTCGAGATCATCTAGAGAGCAACCTGATCAAAAGTTGTGCTCTGCATGTCTGTAGGTGAAAGGGCGTGGCTGCTAGGGCGGGACAAATTTTGGCTACTCGCCAAAAAAATTTCAAAATGCTCTCAAGCCAACATACTTGATCGTAGCAGTTTCAAACTTGCTGGAAATGATGATGGCTCCACCCTGAACGTCACGATATAATAACTTCCCACTTTACTAATAGCGCCCCCCTGTGGTAACAGGAAGTATCCAATTTGGTTACTTTGTCGTAGGCAGACGAAATTTGATACATATGTGTACCATACCCAGACATACAAAAAACTCAATGGAGCCATGCCCTAAACCCAACAGGAAGTCGGCCATTTTGATTTGAATTTTTGAATTTTAAAACGAACTCCTCCTAGGGTTTTCGACCGATTGACTTCAAATTTGGTACAGACCATCTAGAGACCAAGCTGATCAAAAGTTGTGCTCTGCATGTCTGTAGGTCAAAGGGCGTGGCTGCTAGGGCGTGACATGTTTTGGTGTCTCGCCAAAAAAATTTCAAAATGCTCTCACGCCAACCTACTTGATCGTAGAAGCTTCAAACTTGCAGGAGATGATGGCTCCGCCCTGAACGTCACGATATAATAACTTCCCACTTTAGTAATAGCGCCTCCTGGTGGTAACAGGAAGTGACCAGTTCGGTTACTTTGTCGTAGGCAGACGAAATTCGATACGCATGTGAAACATACCCAGAAATACAAAAAATTTCATTGGAGCCATGCCCTAAACCCAACAGGAAGTCGGCCATTTTGATTAGAATTTTTCAATTTCAAAATGAACTCCTCCTAGGGTTTTGGACCGATTGACTTCAAATTTGGTAGAGATCATCTAGAGACCAAGCTGATCAAAAGTTGTGCTCTGCATGTCTGTAGGTCAAAGAGCGTGGCTGCTAGGGCAGGACAAATTTTTGCAACCCGCCAAAAAAATTTCAAAATGCTCTCACACCAACATATTTGATCATAGCAGCTTCAAACTTGCTATAGATGATGATGGCTCCGCCCTGAACGTCATGATGTAATAACTTCCCACTTTACTAATAGCGCCTCCTGGTGGTAACAGGAAGAGACCAGTTCGATTACTTGTCGTAGGCAGAAGAAATTAAATACACATATGTATCACACCCAGACATGCAAAAAACTCATTGGAGCCACACCCTAAACCCAACAGGAAGTCAGCCATTTTGATTTGAAATTTTAAATTTTAAAACAAACTCCTCCTAGGGTTTTTGACCGATTGACTTCAAATTTGGTACAGATCATCTAGAGACCAAGCTGATGAAAAGTTGCGCTCTGCGTGTCTGTAGGGCAAAGGGCGTGGCTGCTAGGGTGTGATAAAAATTGGCGAATCACCAAAAAATTTTCAAAATGCTGTCACGCCAACACACTTGACCGTAGAAGCTTCATTCTTGCTGGACATGATGAGTGCTCCGCCCTGAACGTCAGGATATAATAACTTCCCACTTTACTAATAGCGCCCCCTGGTGGTAACAGGAAGTGTCCATTTTTTACTTTAACATGTACTGATGACACATAGTTGAACCCATCAACTTCATTCCACTTCTAAAACAAGCAGAACAAGTTGGTGAAGCTACTTTATGAATGCTGTGAAGCTACAAGTAATGGCGTTCCTGTGGCAACGCGGCGAAGATGGATCCCTTGCCATGAAAATACTTTTGTGTTTTTGATGTCTTTACTGAACTCGTATCATCAGAAAAATTGATTCACAGGTCAAGGATGGCAAGCTCTTAAATCTGATAGGGGCCTCGCCTATGAGGGGAGCAAAATTTCTCCATAGCGCCCCCTTGTGGAAACAGGAAATGCCATTTTTTACATTGACATTGGCCGATTTGCTCGAAACTTCACATTTGTGCTAAGGGTTTGCCCCTGAATGCAGCTGCACACATTTGGTAACGCACCAAGCCCCCCCTGGTGTATGAACTATCAATCTGTCATAACTCCTTTGTGCTTTGTCCGATTTGCTCGAATCTTCATCACAGGTTGGTGCCTGTACTTGGCCTGTCCTATAGTCGTGAGTGCATACCTGCACCCATCAGGATCTCACCACCACCCCCAACATGCACAAGGGTGCGAGGGCCCGTTCAACGCTGCTTTCAGCTTTAATTATTATTATTATTATTTTTAACCGAAATGAATTGCTTTTTTGAGGCCCTTAACATGGTCAAAAACTCATAAAAATTGGCAGGCACCTCAGGCCTGGTGAAAATTTCAGTTTTTTGCAGGCAACGTGTATGTACCTGCCACGGTGGCTCTATAGCGCCACCAAATAGCTGCAATTTTGGAACGCACTTGCTCGGATTCTCGCGAAATTTGGTGGGGCCATAGTAGTCATAATGAAGGGTTTTTTAAATTTTTTTGAAATTTTTTCACCGCACAAGAAGTGAGCTGTGAGCCATTTCCTGTGTTTTTCAAGATTTTACGAACACATTTTTGAGGGCCTCACCATACTTGAAAATTCGCCAAACTTTGCACAGAGGTTGAAAATATGAAGTTGTTCGATTTGATATCCCATTTTGCGCTGGGTGTGACATGGCGGCTCTATAACGCCCCCTAATACATAATTGCATTTTTGAGGGCCTCAGTATGCTCAAAAACTCACAAAATTTTGCAAACTTATTAAGTTGGTCATAAGATTTATTAATGTTGAGGGTTTACAGATGTTCGAGGCAAAATGGCATTATAGCGCCCCCTGGAAAATTTCAAAGAAGCAGGCCTCGCAGCATGTTTAACCTACATGTACAAAATTCGGTGTCCATGTAGATAATGCCAATCCCTCAAAAAAAGTCTCTTGGTGCCGTGACCTAGACTCAACAGAAAGTCCGCCATTTTTAATTGAAATTGCAACTTTTTTTGATTTTTCGCCATTCACAGGCGTCATACTTTAACGAACTCCTCCTAGAGATTTTATCCGATCAAATTAAAATTTGGCATATCACATCTAAAGACCTTGCCGATGTTAAATTGCGAAGCTTTTCTGGATTCATCTAATAATGTATCCCGGGCGTTGCGGCGAATTTTGATGTTCCGCCATGAAACAGGAAGTTCGTTTTACTCCCACATACTATGTCAGATTTGCCTGAAACTTTACAAGCTTGATAAAAGTCTCCTCCCAAGTATAAATATATGCTGATATTAGATCAGGAGTGGCCAGGTGGCTCCACAGCGCCCACTAGCCACGGCCATGTAAAGATAAAAGTGCTTGAATGTTCATGAAATTTGGTGTGATCATTGAATTTGACATGCAGGGTTATGGTAATTTTTTTAAAGTTTTTTGGCCAAACAGGAAGTGAGCTATGAGCCATTTCCTGCGTTTATCCAAATTTTACGAACACATTTTTGAGAGCCTTAGAATACTCCAAAACTTGGAAAACGTTGGAGAGATTATAACTATCTTATGGTCTTCAATTTGATACACCAATTGGAACTTAATGTGGGACAATGGCTCTATAGCGCCCCCAATCATTTTTTTAAAACAACTGCCCTTTTGATTGTCAAAACATGCTTGAATACTCACGAAATTTTGCACACGTATTAGGCCGGTCATTCCTTTCACAAGGATATTGGGATCACGCATGGCTGTAGCAAAATAGCATTATAGCACCCCCTAGAAAATTTTAACGAAGCAGCCCTTGGGTTCCTTTTCACCTACATGTACGAAATTCGGTGGACATGTGGATTATGCCGAAACCTAAAAAAAAGTCTCTTGGTGCCGTGACCTAGACTCAACAGGAAGTCCGCCATTTTTAACTGAAATTGCAACTTTTTTTGATTTTTCGCCATTTACAGGCGTCGTACTTTAACGAACTCCGCCTAGAGATTTTATCCGATCAACTTAAAATTTGGCGTATGACATCTAAATACCTTGCCGATTTTAAATTGTGAAGCTTTTTTGGATTCATCTAATGATGTATCCGTGGCTTTGCAGCGAATTTCGATGTTCCGCCATGAAACAGGAAGTTGGTTTTACTCCCACATACTACGTGTGATTTGCCTGAAACTTTACAAGCTTGATAAAAGTGTCCTCCCAAGTATAAATATATGCTGATATTAGATTGGGTGTGGTCAAGTGGCTCCACAGCGCCCTCTAGACAAGGCCACGTTAAGATAAAAGTGCTTGAATGTTCATGAAATTTGGTCCGATCCTTGCATTTGTCAGGCCAGGTTATGGTAATTTTTTTGAAATTTTTTTGCCAAACAGGAAGTGAGCTATAAGCCATTTCCTGTGTTTTTCTAAATTTTACGAACACACGTTTGAAGGCCTTAGAATACTCAAAAACTTGCAAAACGTTGCACAAATAATAATTGTCTGATCATCTTCAATTTGAAACATCAATTGGCACTAAATGTGGCATAATGGCTCTATAGCGCCCCCAATCTAATTTTTAAAAGAATTACCTTTTTGAGGGTTTCAACATACTCGCAATCTCAAAAAATTTTGTACACTTACGAAGTCAATCATGTGTATTACTGTGATAAAAAGCATACAGATAGGCGTGGCAAAATGGCATTAAAGGGCCCCCTGGAAAATTTCAAAAAAGCAGCCCTCGCAGCCCGGTAAACCTCCATGTCCGAAATTCGGTGCCCATGTGGACTATGCAAAGACCTAAAAAAAAGTCTCTTGGTGCCATGACCTCGACTCCACAGGAAGTCAGCCATTTTCAATTGAAATTTCAACTTTTTAAAATTTTTTGTCATAAACAGGGGTCGTACTTTAACGAACTCCTCCTAGAGATTTTATCCGATCAACTTAAAATTTGGCGTATGACATCTAAAGACCTTGCCGATGTGAAATTGCGAAGCTTTCTTGGATTCATCGAACGATGTATCCGTGGTGTTGTGGCGAATTTTGATGTTCCGCCATGAAACAGGAAGTTGGTTTTACTCCCACATACTATGTGAGATTTGCCCGAAACTTTACAAGCTTGATAAAAGTGTCCTCCCAAGTATAAATTTATGCTGATCTTTGATCGGGAGAGGCCAGGTGGCTCCACAGCGCCCACTAGTCACGGCCATGTAAAGATAAAAGTGCTTGAATGTTCATGAAATTTGCTGTGATCATTGAATTTGTCATGCAGGGTTATGGTAATTTTTTTGAAATTTTTTGGCCGAACAGGAAGTGAGCTATGAGCAAATTCCTGCGTTTATCCAAATTTTACGAACACGTTTGAGGGCTTAAGAATACTCCAAAACTTGGAAAACATAGCAGCAATTATAAATGTCTAATGGTCTTCAATTTGATGCACCAAATGATACTTAATGTGGGACAATGGCTCTATAGTGCCCCCAATCATTTTTTAAAAACAATTGCCCTTTTGAGGGTCTAAACATGCTTGAATACTCACAAAATTTTGCACACGTATTGAGCCCGTCATTCCTATGTCTAGGATATTGAAATCACATATAGGTGTGGCAAAATAGCATTATAGCGCCCCCTAGAAAATTTTAATAAAGCAGCCGGTAACACTTTACAATAAGGGTACAACAATTAACATTAATTAACGTTAGGTCATGAATTATCAGTTAATTAGCAGGTAACTAATGCGTTAGATAGCTGAATAAGCATTATGCAACCATAATCGACCATTTATTAATTTTCTGTGTTTCCCTTATTGTGAAGTTGAAAACATCCCTTAAGGATCCCCTATGAAGCACTTCAAACTGTTAAACCATAATGTATAAATTAATACCTTAGTTGATGTGAACATCATTTGTAAATGATTACCAGATGCATTAGTTAAATGTTAATTAGCTGTTAGGGAATGCTTATTACTGCATTAACTAATGTTAATTGTTGTACCCTTATTGTAAAGTGTTACCAAGCAGCCCTCGGGGTCCTATTCACCTACATGTACGAAATTCGGTGGACATGTGGATTATGCCGAAACCTAAAAAAAAGTCTCTTGGTGCCAAGACCTAGACTCAACAGGAAGTCCGCCATTTTTAATTGAAAATGCGACTTTTTTGGATTTTTCGCCATTCACAGGTGTCGTACTTTAACAAACTCCTCCTAGAGATTTTATCCGATCAACTTCAAATTTGGCAAATGATATCTAAAGACGTTGCCAATGCTAAATTGCGAAGTTTTTTTGGATTCATCGCACGATGTATCCGTGGCGTCGCAACGAATTTCGATGTTCCGCCATGAAACAAGAAGTTGGTTTTACTCCCACATACTTTGTGAGATTTGCCTGAAACTTTAAAAGCTTGATAAAAGTGTCCTCTCAAGTATAAATATATGCTAATCTTAGATCGGGAGTGGCCAGGTGGTTCCACAGTGCCCACTAGCCACGGTCATGTTAGGATAAAAGTGCATAAATGTTCATGATATTTGTTATGATCATTAGATTTGTCATGTAGGGTTATGGTAATTTTTTAGAAATTTTTCGGCCAAACAGGAAGTGAGCTATGAGCCATTTCCTGCGTTTATCCAAAGTTTACGAACACACGTTTTAAGGCCTTTGCATATTCCAAAACTTGCAAAACGTTGCACAAATTTTCAGTGTCTTATAATCTTCTATTTGATATCCCAATTGGCAATTAATGTGGCACAATGGCTCTGTAGCGCCCCCTAATATATTTTTCAAAAGAATAACTCTCAGCAGGTTTGAAAACTGACAAGAATCAACACACTCGTGGAGCCTGGTATTACAATTACTATGGTATAGGTTTGGCACGCAGGAATGTCAAAATGATATCGTAGTGCCTCGAGAAAATTTCAACAAAACTGGTCTCATGGTTCAGTTCATCTACATGAACAAACTTTGGTGGAGACATGAAACATGCCAAGACTTGTAAAAAAATTATGAAGTGTCATGACGCGAACCCAACAGGAAGTCCATTATTCTGAATTACAAGTTCAATTTTTTTTCATGAACAGTCGTCATACTTTCGTGTACTGCACCTATTGATTTCAGGAATGGTGTTTGCATTCGACTCAGGAAAAGACATTGTACAGTCGAGCAGTGTCCAATGGATGTGAATGCACAACTGCACCCGTCAACATCTCGCCACCACCCCCAACATGCACGAAGGGTGCGAAGGCCCTTTCAACACTGCTTGCAGCTTTAATTAGGGCCCGAGCACCGACCGGTGCCAGGGCCCAGAACGGGTCCTGGCACCGAAGGTGCGAGGAACCTATTGTTTTTGATGGGATTTTTATTATTCTTCTTCTTCTTCTTCTTATTATTATTATTTTTATTCTGCTGCGAGAACGCGTTTTTGAGGGCCTTGCCATGCACGAAAACTCACAAAAATTTGCAGAGATGTCAGTCATGGTGAAAATGACAAAATATTGTTATTTTTGTGCTTGGACATGCCCCGGTGGCTCTAAAACGCCACCAAACACGCGGCCATTTTGGAACGCAATTGCTCGGATTCTCACAAAATTCGATATGGCCATAGTAGTCATTATGAAGTTTTTTGTCAATTTTTTTGAAATTTTTTTGCCTCACAGGAAGTGAGCTATGAGCCATTTCCTGCGTTTTTTCAAATTTTACAAACACATTTTTGAGGGTCTTATCATACTAGAAAACTCGGCAAACTTGGCTCATAGGTTGAAAACATAAATCTCTTTGATTTGATGTCTCATTTGGCAGTGGGTGTGACATGGTGGCTCTATAGCGCCCCCTAATGGATAATTGCATTTTTGAGGGCCTCAGCATGTTCGAAAACTCACAAAATTTTGCAAACTTATAAAGCCGGTTATATGTTTTACTATGATGTAGGGTTTACAGATGGGCATGGCAAAATCGCATTATAGCGCCACCTAGAAAATTTCAATGAAGCAGCCCTCGCAGCATGTTTAGCCTACATGTACAAAATTCGGTGTCCATGTAGATTATGCCAAGCCCTAAAAAAAAGTCTCTTGGTGCCATGACCTAGACTCAACAGGAAGTCCGCCATTTTTAATTGAAATTGCAACTTTTTTTTGATTTTTAAGCCATTCACAGGAGTTAATTTTTTAACGAACTCCTCCTACACATTTTATCCAATCAACTTAAAATTTGGCGTATGACATCTAAAGACCTTGCCGATGTTAAATTGCGAAGCTTTTTTGGATTCATCTAACGATGCATCCGTGGCATTGCGGCGAATTTGGATGTTCCGCCATGAAACAGGAAGTTGGTTTTACTCCCACATACTATGTGAGATTTGCCTGAAACTTTACAAGCTTGATAAAATTGTCCTCCCAAGCATAAATATATGCTAATATTTGATCAGGATTGGCCAGGTGGCTCCACAGCGCCCACTAGCCACGGCCATGTTAAGATAAAAGTGCTTAAATGTTCATGAAATTTGGTGTGATCATTGAATTTGTCATGCAGGGTTATGGAAACTTTTTTGAAATTTTTTGGCCAAAAAGGAAGTGAGCTATGAGCCATTTCCTGTGTTTATCCAAATTTTACGAACACATGTTTGAGGGCCTTACAATACTCCAAAACTTGGAAAACGTTGCAGAAATTAAAATTATCTTATGGTTTTCAATTTGATACACAAATTGGAACTGAATGTGGGACAATGGCTCTATAGCGCCCCCAATCATTTTTTTAAAACAATTGCCCTTTTGATTGTCTAAACATGCTTGAATACTCACCAAATTTTGCAGACGTATTAAGTCGGTCATTTCTTTAACAAGGATATTGGGAACACGCATGGGTGTGGCAAAATAGCATTAAAGCGCCCCCTAGAAAATTTCAATGAAGTAGCCCTCGCAGCCTGTTTAACCTACATGTACGAAATTCGGTGTGCATGTGGATTATGCCGAGACCTAAAAAAAAGTCTCTTGGTGCCATGAACTAGATGCAACAGGAAGTTCGCCATTTTTAATTGAAATTGCAGCTTTTTTTGATTTTTTGCCATTAACAGGCATCGTACTTTAACGAACTCCTCTTAGAGCTTTTATCCAATCAACTTCAAATTTGGCATATGACATCTAAAGACCTTGCCAATGTTAAATTGCGAAGCGTTTTTTGATTCATCGAAAGATGTATCCGTGGCGTTCTTGGCGAATTTCGATGTTCGCCATGAAAGAGGAAGTTGGTTTCTCCCACATACTTTGTAAGATTTGCCCGAAACTTTAAAAGCTTGATAACAGTCTCCTCCCAAGTATAATTAGATGCTACTTTTAGATCGGGAGTGGCCAGGTGGCTCCACAGCGCCCTCTAGCACTGGCCATTTTAAGATGAAAGTGCTTGAATGTTCATGAAAATTGGTGTGATCATTGAATTTGTCATCCAGGGTTATGGTAATTTTTTTGAAGTTTTTTGGCCAAACAGGAAGTGAGCTAGAAGCCATTTCCTGCGTTTTTCCAAATTTTACGAACACATGTTTGAAGGCCTTAGAATACTCGAAAAATTGCAAAACGTTGCAGAAATTATAATTGTCTTATCGTCGCTAATTTCATATATCAATTGGCAGTAAATGTGGCACAATGGCTCCATAGTGCCCCCTAATTTTTTTCAAAAGAATTGCCCTTTTGAGGGTCTCAACATGATTGAAAATTTACAAAAATCAACACACTTGTTGAGCCTGGTATTACGATTACTTTGGTATAGGTTTTGCACACAGGCATGTCAAAATGTTATCATAGAGCCCTCCAGAAAATTTCAACAAAACAGTTCTCATAGTTCAGTTCACCTACATGAACAAAATTTGGTGGAGACATGAAACGTGCCAAGACTTGAAAAAAAATAAAATAGTGCCATGACCCGAACCCAACAGGAAGTGCATTATTTTGAATTAAAATTTCAACTTTTTTTCATGAACAGGTGTCATACTTTAAGGTGCTCCAACTATTGATTTCAGGAGTGGTGTTTGCACTCCACTCGGTGAAACACATTGTACACAGTATAGCAGTGTCCAATGGCTGTGAACGGAAACCTGAACCTGTCAACATCTCGGCACCACCCCAACGTGCACGAGGGGGGGGAGGGCCCTTTCAACGCTGCTTGCAGCTTTAATTATTATTATTTTTATTCAGCGGCGAGAATGCGTTTTTGAGGGCCTTGCCATGCACAAAAACTCACAAAAATTTGCAGAGACATCAGTCGTGGTGAAAATTTCAAATAATTGTTATTTTTGTGCTTGGACATGCCCCGGTGGCTCTATAGCGCCACCAAACACGCGGACAATTTGGAACGCAATTGCTCGGATTCTCACGAAATTCGATATGGCCATAGTAGTCATTATTAAGTTTTTTGTCAATTTTTTTGAAATTTTTTTGCCTCACAGGAAGTGAGCTATGAGCCATTTCCTGCGTTTTTTCAGATTTTACAAACACATTTTTGAGTACCTTTTCAGACTCAAAAACTCGCCAAACTTGGCTCATAGGTTGAAAACATGAATCTCTTCGATTTGATGTCTCATTTGGCACTGGGTGTGACATGGTGTCTCTATAGCGCCCCCTAATACATAATTGCACTTTTGAGGGCCTCACCATGCTCGAAAACTCACGAAATTTTGCATACTCATAAAGCCGGTCATAGGTTTTACTATGATATAGGGTTTACAGATGGGCATGGCAAAATCACATTATAGCGCCACCTAGAAAATTTCAATGAAGCAGCCCTCGCAGTGTGTTTAACCTACATGTACAAAATTCGGTGTCTATGTAGATTATGCCGAGACTTAAAAAAATTGGTGCCATGACCAAGACTGAACAGGAAGTCTGCCATTTTTAAATGAAATCGCAACTTTTTTTGATTTTTCACCATTCACAGACGTCGTACTTTAACGAACTCCTCCTAGAGATTTTATCCGATCAAATTAAAATTTGACTTATGACATCTAAAGACCTTGCCGATGTTAAATTGCGAAGCTTTTTTGGATTCATCCAATGATGTATCCGTGGCGTCGCAGCCAATTTCGATGTTCCGCCATGAAACAGGAAGTTGATTTTACTCCCACATACTTTGTGATATTTGCCCGAAACTATGCAGGCTTGATAACAGTCTCCTTTCAAGTATAAATATATGCTGATATTAGATTGGGAGTGGTCAGGTGACTCCACAGCGCCCTCTAGACACGGCCATGTTAAGATAAAAGTGCATGAACGTTCATGAAATTTGGTTTGACTATTGCATTTGTGATGCCGGGTTATAGTAATTTTTTTGAAATTTTTTGGCCGAACAGGAAGTGAGCTATGAGCCATTTCCTGCATTTTTCCAAATTTAATGAACACACCTTTAAAGGCCTTAGAATACTCGAAAACTTGCAAAACGTTGCAAAAAGTATAATTGTCTTATGTTATCAATTTGATATATTAATTGGCTCTAAATTTCCATAATGGCTCTAAAGCGCCGCCAATCAGATTTTTAAAAGAATTGTTGTTTTGAGGGTCCCAAAATGCTTGAAAACTCACAAAATTTTGTACACGTATAAAGCAAATCATATGTATCACTATGATGAAAAAACTTTCTGAAAGGCGTGGCAAAATGGCATTATAGCGCCACCTGGAAAATTTCAATGAAGCAGCCCTCGCAGCTCGGTAAATCTACATGTACGAAATTCAGTGGACATGTGATTTATGCTGAGACCTAAAAAAAAAGTCTCTTGGTAACCTGACCTAGACTCAGCAGGAAGTCCGCCATTTTTAATTGAAATTTCAACTTTTAAAAATTTTTCTTCAGTAACCGGCGTCGTACTTTGACAAACTCCTCCCAGAGATTTTATCCAATCAACTTAAAATTTGGCAAGTGACATCTTAAGACCTTTCCGATGTTATATTGCGAAGGTTTTTTGGATATATCAAACGATGTATCCATGGTGTCGCGGCGAATTTTGATGTTTCGCCATGAAACAGGAAGTTGATTTTACTCGCTCATACTTTGTGAGATTTGCCCGAAACTTTACAGGCTTGATAACGGTCTCCTTCCAAGTAAAAATATATGCTGATATTAGATCAGGTGGGGCCGGGTGGCTCCACAGCGCCTTCTAGCCACAGCCATGTTCAGACAATTGTGCTTGAATGTTCATTAAATTTGGCGTGATCGTTGAATTTCTCATGCAAGGATATGTTAATTTATGAGAAATTTTTTGGCCAAACAGGAAGTGAGCTAGGTGCCATTTCTTGCGTTTGTTCCAAATTTTACGAACACATGTTTAAAGGCCTTCGGATATTCCAAAACTTGCAAAACGTTGCAGAAATTGTCAGTGTCTTATGATCTTTGACTTGGTATCCCAATTGCCATTTAATATGGCACAATGCCTCTGTAGCGCCCCCCTAAACTTTTTTTTAAATGAATTGCCTCTTTGAGGGTCACAACATGCTTGAAAATTTACAAAAATCAACACACTCATGGAGCTCGTTATTACGATAACTATGGTGTAGGTTTTGCATGCAGGCATGTCAAAATAGTATTCTAGGGCCCTCCAGAAAATTTCAACAAAACAGTTCTCATAGTTCAGTTCACGAACATGAACAAAATTTGGTGGAGACATGAAATGTGCCAAGACTTGTAAAAAAACTGTATCGTGCCATGACCCGAACCCAACAGGAAGTGCATTATTTTGAATTAAAATTTCAACTTTTTTTTCACGAACAGGTGTCATACAAACGTACTATACCTATTGATTTCAGGAGTGGTGTTTGCACTCCCCTCAGGAAAACGCATTGTACACAGTCGAGCAGTGTCCATTGGCTGTGAATAGACACCTACACCTATCAACATCTCGCCACCACCCCAAGGTGCACGAGGGGTGCGAGGGCCCTTTCAACGCTGCTTGCAGCTTTAATTAGGGCCCAAGCACCGACTGGTGCCAGGGCCTGGAACGGGTCCTGGCGAAAAATCTTGAGGAACCTATTGTTTTTGAAGGATTTTTATTCTTCTTCTTCTTCTTCTTCTTCTTGGCTATTATTATTATTATTTTTATTCTGCTGCGAGAACGCGTTTTTGAGGGCCTTGCCATGCACGAAAACTCACAAAAATTTGCAGAGACGTCAGTCGTGGTGAAAATTTTAAAATGGTCTTATTTTTGTGCTTGGACATGCCCCGGTGGCTCTATAGCTCCACCAAACAATCGGCCATTTTGGAACGCAATTGCTCGGATTCTCACGAAATTCGATATGGCCACAGTAGTCATTATGAAGTTTCTTGTCAATTTTTTTGAAATTTTTTTGCCTCACAGGAAGTGAGCTATGAGCCATTTCCTGCGTTTTTTCAGATTTTACAAACACATTTTTGAGGGTCTTGTCATACTAGAAAACTCGCCAAACTTGGCTCATAGGTTGAAAACATAAATCTCTTCGATTTGATGTCTCATTTTGCACTGAGTGTGACATGGTGGCTCTATAGCGCGCCCTAATAGATTATTGCATTTTTGAGGGCCTCAGCATGCTCGAAAACTCACGAAATTTAGCAAACTTATAAAGCCGGTCATATGTTTTACTATGATATAGGGTTTACAGATGGGCATGGCAAAATGGCATTATAGCGCCACCTAGAAAATTTCAATGAAGCAGCCCTCGCAGCATGTTTAACCTACACATGTACAAAATTCGGTGTCCATGTAGATCATGCCAAGCCCTAAAAAAAGTCTCTTGGTGCCATGACCTAGACTCAACAGGAAGTCCGCCATTTTTAATTGAAATCACAACTTTTTTTGATTTTTCACCATTCGCAGGCGTCGTACTTTAACGAACTCCTCCTAGACATTTTATCCAATCAACTTAAAATTTGGCGTATGACATCTAAAAACCTTGCCGATGTTAAATTGCGAAGCTTTTTTGGATTCATCTAACGATGTATCCGTGGCGTTGCGGCGAATTTGGATGTTCCGCCATGAAACAGGAAGTTGGTTTTACTCCCACATACTATGTCAGATTTGCCTGAAACTTTACAAGCTTGATAAAATTGTCCTCCCAAGTATTAATATATGCTGATATTTGATCGGGATTGGCCAGGTGGCTCCACAGCGCCCACTAGCCACGGCCATGTTAAGATAAAAGTGCTTGAATGTTCATGAAATTTGGTGTGATCATTGAATTTGTCAAGCAGGGTTATGGAAACTTTTTTGAAATTTTTTGGCCAAACAGGAAGTGAGCTATGAGCCATTTCCTGCGTTTATCCAAATTTTACAAACACATATTTGAGGGCCTTAGAATACTCCAAAACTTGGAAAAAGTTGCAGAAATTTAAACTATCTTATGGTTTTCAATTTGATACACCAATTGGAACTAAATGTGGGACAATGGCTCTATAGCGCCCCCAATCATTTTTTTAAAACAACTGTCCTTTTGATTGTCTAAACATGCTTGAATACTCACAAAATTTTGCAGACGTATTAAGCCGGTCATTTCTTTAACAAGGATATTGGGAACACGCATGGGTGTGGCAAAATAGTATTAAAGCGCCCTCTAGAAAATTTCAATGAAGTAGCCCTCGCAGCCCGTTTACCCTACATGTACGAAATTCGGTGTGCATGTGGATTATGCCGAGACATAAAAAAAAGTCTCCTGGTGCCATGAACTAGACTCAACAGGAAGTCCGCCATTTTTATTGAAATTGCAGCTTTTTTTTTGTTTTTTGCCATTAACAGGCATCGTACTTTAACGAACTCCTCTTAGAGGTTTTATCCAATCAACTTCAAATTTGGCATATGACATCTAAAGACCTTGCCAATGTTAAATTGTGAAGCTTTTTTGGATTCATCGAAAGATGTATCCGTAGCGTCGCGGCGATTTTGATGTTCCGCCATGAAAGAGAAAGTTGGTTTTACTCCCACATGCTTTGTAAGATTTGCCCGAAACTTTAAAAGCTTGATAACAGTCTCCTCCCAAGTATAATTAGATGCTACTTTTAGATTGGGAGTGGCCAGGTGACTCAACAGCGCCCTCTAGCACTGGCCATTTTAAGATAAAAGTGCTTGAATGTTCATGAAATTTGGTGTGATCATTGAATTTGTCATCCAGGGTTATGGTAATTTTTTTGAAGTTTTTTGGCCAAACAGGAAGTGAGCTATAAACCATTTCCTGCGTTTTTCCAAATTTTACGAACACACGTTTGAAGGCCTTAGAATACTCAAAAAATTGCAAAACGTTGCAGAAATTATAATTGTCTTATCGTCGCTAATTTCATATATCAATTGGCAGTAAATGTGGCACAATGGCTCTATAGTGCCCCCTAATTTTTTTTTTTTTTTTCAAAAGAAATGCCCTTTTGAGGGTCTCAACATGATTGAAAATTTACAAAAATCAACACACTTGTTGAGCCCGGTATTACGATTACTTTGGTATAGGTTTTGCACACAGGCATGTCAAAATGTTATCATAGCGCCCTCCAGAAAATTTCAACAAAACAGTTCTCATAGTTCAGTTCACCTACATGAACAAAATTTGGTGGAGACATGAAACGTGCCAAGACTTGTAAAAAAATAATATAGTGCCATGACCCGAACCCAACAGGAAGTGCATTATTTTGAATTAAAATTTCAACTTTTTTTCATGAACAGGTGTCATGCTTTAAGGTGCTCCAACTATTGATTTCAGGAGTGGTGTTTGCACTCCACTCAGTGAAACACATTGTACACAGTATAGCAGTGTCCATTGGCTGTGAACGGAAACCTGAACCTGTCAACATCTCGGCACCACCCCAACGTGCACGAGGGGGGCGAGGGCCCTTTCAACGCTGCTTGCAGCTTTAATTAGGGCCCGGGCACCGACCGGTGCCAGGGCCCGAACGGGTCCTGGCACCGAAGTTGCGAGGAACCTATTGTTTTTAATGGGATTTTTATTATTCTTCTTCTTCTTCTTCTTATTATTATTATTTTTATTTTGCTGCGAGAACGTGTTTTTGAGGGCTTTGCCATGCACGAAAACTCACAAAAATTTGCAGAGACATCAGTCGTGGTAAAAATTACAAAATATTGTTATTTTTGTGCTTGGATATGCCCCGTTGGCTCTATAGCGCCACCAAACACGCGGCCATTTTGGAACGCAATTGCTCGGATTCTCATGAAATTCCATATGGCCATAGTAGTCATTATAAAGTTTTTTGTCAATTTTTTTGAAATTTTTTTGCTCAACAGGAAGTGAGCTATGAGCCATTTCCTGTGTTTTTTCAGAATTTACGAAGACATTTTTGAGGGTCTTAGCATACTCGAAAACTCGCCAAACTTTGCTGAGAGCTTGAAAATATCAAGCTTTTCGATTTGAAATCCCGATTGTCACTGGGTTTGACATGGTGGCTCAACAGCGCCCCCTAATACATAATTGCATTTTTCAGGGCCTCACCATGCTTGAAAACTCACGAAATTTCTCAAACTTATTGAGCCGGTGAGAGGTTATACTATGATATAGGGTTTCCAGATGGGCGTGGCAAAATGGCAATAAAGCGCCCCCTAGAAAATTTCAATGAAGCAGCCCTCGCAGCCTGTTTAACGTACATGTATGAAATTCGGTGCCCATGTGGATTATGCCGAGACCTAAAAAAAAGTCTCTTTGTGCCATGACCTAGAATGAACAGGAAGTCCGCCATTTTTAATTGAAATCACAACTTTTTTTGATTTTTCACCATTCACAGGCGTCGTACTTTAACGAACTCCTCCTAGAAATTTTATCTGATCAAATTAAAATTTGGCTTATGACATCTAAAGACCTTGCCGATGTTAAATTGCGAAGCTTTTTCGGATTCATCGAACGATGTATCCGTGGCGTCGCGGCCAATTTCGATGTTCCGCCATGAAACAGGAAGTTGGTTTTACTCACACATACTTTTTGAGATTTGCCCGAAACTTTACAGGCTTGATAACAGTCTCCTTGCAAGTATAAATATATGCTGATATTAGATTGGGAGTGGTAAGGTTGCTCCACAGCGCCTTCTAGACATGGCCATGTTAAGATAAAAGTGCTTGAATGTTCATGAAATTTGGTGTGATTATTGCATTTGTGATGCCAGGTTATGCTTATTTTTTGGAAATTTTTTGGCCAACAGGAAGTGAGCAATGAGCGATTTCCTGTGTTTTTCCAAATTTTATGAAAACACGTTTCAAGGCCATCGGATATGCCAAAACTTGCAAAACGTTGCACAAATTGTCAGTGTCTTATGATCTTCGATTTGATATCCCAATTGGCACTTAATGAGGCATAATGGCTCTGTGGCGCCCCCTAATAATTTTTTCAAAAGAATAACCCTTTTGAGTGTCTCAGCATGCTTGAAAACTTACAAGAATCAACACACTCGTGGAACCTGATATTACAATTACTATAGGATAGGTTTACCACGCAGGAATGTCAAAACGGCATCGTAGTGCCTCCAGAAAATTTCAACAAAACAGTTCTCATGGTTCAGTTCACCTACATGAACAAACTTTGGTGGAGACATGAAACTTGCCAAGACTTGTAAAAAAATTATCAAGTGCAATGACACGAACCCAACAGGAAGTCCATTATTGTGAATTAAAATTTCAATTTTTTTACATGAACAGCCGTCATACTTTAACGTACTCCACCTATTGATTTCAGGAATGGTGTTTGCACTCCACTCAGGAAAACACATTGTACAGTCTAGCAGTGTCCAATGGATGTGAATGCACACATGCGCCCGTCAACATCTCGTCACCACCCCCAACGTGCACGAGGGGTGCGAGGGCCCTTTCAACGCTGCTTGCAGCTTTAATTCTTCTTCTTCTTCTTCTTCTTGGCTATTATTATTATTATTTTTATTCTGCTGCGAGAACGCGTTTTTTGAGGGCCTTGCCATGCACGAAAACTCACAAAAATTTGCAGAGACGTCAGTCGTGGTTAAATATCAAAGTTTTGTTATTTGTTTGCTTGGACATGCCCCGGTGACTCTATAGCGCCACCAAACACGCGGCCATTTTGGAACGCAATTGCTCGGATTCTCACGAAATTCGATATGGCCATAGTAGTCATTATGAAGTTTCTTGTCAATTTTTTTGAAATTTTTTTGCCTCACAGGAAGTGAGCTATGAGCCATTTCCTGCGTTTTTTCAGATTTTACAAACACATTTTTGAGGGTCTTATCATACTAGAAAACTCGCCAAACTTGGCTCATAGGTTGAAAACATAAATCTCTTCGATTTGATGTCTCATTTGGCAGTAGGTGTGACATGGTGGCTCTATAGCGCCCCCTAATAGATAATTGCATTTTTGAGGGCCTCAGCATGCTCGAAAACTCACGAAATTTCGCAAACTTATAAAACCGGTCATACGTTTTACTATGATATAGGGTTTACAGATGGGCATGGCAAAATCGCATTATAGCGCCACCTAGAAAATTTCAATGAAGCAGCCCTCGCAGCGTGTTTAACCTACATGTACAAAATTCAGTCTCCATGTAGATTATGCCAAGCCCTAAAAAAAAGTCTCTTGGTGCCATGACCAAGACTCAACAGGAAGTCTGCCATTTTTAATTGAAATTGCAACTTTTTTTGATTTTTCGCCATTCGCAGGCGTCGTACTTTAACGAACTCCTCCTAGACATTTTATCCGATCAACTTTAAATTTGGCGTATGACATCTAAAGACCTTGCCGATGTTAAATTGCAAAGCATTTTTGGATTCATCTAACGATGTATCCGTGGCGTTGCAGCGAATTTCGATGTTCCGCCATGAAACAGGAAGTTGGTTTTACTCCCAAATACTATGTGAGATTTGCCAGAAACTTTATAAGCTTGATAAACGTGTACTCCCAAGTATAAATATATCCTGATATTAGATCAGGATTGGCCAGGTGGCTCCACAGCGCCCACTAGCCACGGCCATGTAAAGATAAAAGTGCTTGAATGTTCATGAAATTTGGTGTGATCACTGAATTTGTCATGCAGGGTTATGGAAACTTTTTTGAAATTTTTTGGCCAAACAGGAAGTGAGCTATGAGCCATTTCCTGCGTTTATCCAAATTTTTATTTAACACATGTTTGAGGGCCTTAGAATACTCCATAACTTGGAAAACGTGGCAGAAATTATAACTATCTTATGGTCTTCAATTTGATACACCAGTTGGACCTTAATGTGGGACAATGGCTCTATAGCGCCCCGAATCATTTTTTTAAAACAATTGCCCTTTTGATTGTATAAACATGCTTGAATACTCACAAAATTTTGCATACGTATTACTCCGGTCATTTCTTTAACAAGGATGTTGGGAACACGCATGGGTGTGGAAAAATAGCATTATAGCGCCCCCTAGAAAATTTCAATGAAGCCGCCCTCGCAGCGTGTTTAACCTACATGTACGAAATTCGGTGTGCATGTGGATTATGCCGAGACCTAAAAAAAAGTCCATGGTGCCATGAACTAGACTCAACAGGAAGTCTGCCATTTTTTATTGAAATTGCAGCTGTTTTTGATTTTTTGCCATTAACAGGCGTCGTACATTAACGAACTCCTCTTAGAGGTTTTATCCAATCAACTTCAAATTTGGCATATGACATCTAAAGACCTTGCCAATGTTAAATTTATGGCTTTTTTTGGATTCATCGAACGATGTATCCGTGGCGTTAGGCTTAATTTTGATGTTCCGCCATGAAAGAGGAAGTTGGTTTTACTCCCACATACTTTGTAAGATTTGCCTGAAACTTTACAGGCTTGATAACAGTCTCCTCCCAAGTATAATTAGATGCTACTTTTAGATCGGGAGTGGCCAGGTGGCTCCACAGCGCCCTCTAGCACTTGCCTTTTTAAGATAAAAGTGCTTGAATGTTCATGAAATTTGGTGTGATCATTGAATTTGTCATCCAGGGTTATGGTCATTTTTTTGAAGTTTTTTGGCCAAACAGGAAGTGAGCTATAAGCCATTTCCTGCGTTTTTCCAAATTTTACAAACACGTTTGAAGGCCTCAGAATACTCGAAAAATTGCAAAACGTTTCAGAAATTATAATTGTCTTATCGTCTCTAATTTCATATATCAATTGGCACTAAATGTGGCACAATGGCTCTATAGTGCCGCCTAATTTTTTTTCAAAAGAATTGCCCTTTTGAGGGTCTCAACATGATTGAAATTATACAAAAATCAACAGACTTGTTGAGCCCGGTATTACGATTACTTTGGTATAGGTTTTGCACACAGGCATGCCAAAATGGTATCATAGCGCCCTCCAGAAAATTTCAACAAAACAGTTCTCATAGTTCAGTTCACCTACATGAACAAAATTTGGTGGAGACATGAAACGTGCCAAGACTTGTAAAAAAATAATATAGCGCCATGACCCGAGTCCAACAGGAAGTGCATTATTTTGAATTAAAATTTCAACTTTTTTTCATGAACAGGTGTCATACTTTAAGTTGCTCCAACTATTGATTTCAGGAGTGGTGTTTGCACTTCACTGAGTGAAACACATTGTACACAGTATAGCAGTGTCCAATGGCTGTGAACAGAACCCTGCACCCGTCAACATCTCGGCACCACCCCAACGTGCACGAGGGGGGCGAGGGCCCTTTCAACGCTGCTTGCAGCTTTAATTAGGGCCGGAGCACCGACCGGTGCCAGGGCCCGGAACGGGTCCTGGCACCGAAGGTTCGAGGAACCTATTGTTTTTGAAGTGATTTTTATTATTCTTCTTCTTCTTCTTCTTCTTAGTTATTATTATTATTATTATTATTTTTATTCTGCTGCGAGAACGCGTTTTTGAGGGCCTTGCCATGCACAAAAACTCACAAAAATTTGCAGAGACGTCAGTCGTGGTGAAAATTTCAAATTTTGTTATTTCTTTGCTTGGACATGCCCCGGTGACTCTATAGCGCCACCAAACACGCGGCCATTTTGGAACGCAATTGCTCGGATTCGCACGAAATTCGATATGGCCATAGTAGTCATTATGAAGTTTTTTGGTAATTTTTTTGAAATTTTTTGCGAACAGGAAGTGAGCTATGAGCCATTTCCTGCGGTTTTTCAGATTTTCTTAACGCATTTTTTGAGGCCCTTATCATAGTCAAAAACTCGCCAAACTTGGCTCATAGGTTGAAATTATAAATTTCTTGGATTTGATGTCCCATTTGCCAGTGGATGTGACATGGTCGCTCTATAGCGCCCCCTAATACATAATTGCATTTTTGAGAGCCTCAACATGCTCGAAAACTCACAAAATTTTGCACACTTATTAAGCCTGTCATACGTTTTACTATGATATAGGGTTTACTGATGGGCATGGCAAAATCCCATTATAGCGCCACCTAGAATATTTCAATGAAGCAGCCCTCGTAGCGAGTTTAACCTACAAGTACGAAATTCGGTTTCCATGTAGATTAGGCCAAGACCTAAAAAAAAGTCTCTTGGTGCCGTGACCTAGACCCAACAGGAAGTCCGCCATTTTTAATTGAAATTGCAACTTTTTTGGATTTTTCGCCATTCCCAGGCGTCGTACTTTAACAAACTCCTCCTAGAGATTTTATCCGATCAACTTAAAATTTGGCAAATGATATCTAAAGACTTTGCCAATGTTAAATTGCGAAGCTTTTTTGGATTCATCGAACGATGTATCCGTGGCATTGCGGCGAAATTCGACGTTCCGCCATGAAACAGGAAGTTGGTTTTACTCCCACATACTATGTGAGATTTGCCTGAAACTTTACAAGCTTGATAAAAGTGTCCTCCCAAGTATAAATATATGCTGATCTTCGATCGGGAGTGGCCAGGTGGCTCCACAGCGCCCACTAGCCACGGCCATTTAAAGATAAAAGTGCTTGAATGTTCATGAAATTTGGTGTGATCATTGAATTTGTCATGCAGGGTTATGGTAATTTTTTTGAAATTTTTTGACCAAACAGGAAGTGAGCTATGAGCCATTTCCTGCGTTTATCCAAATTTTACGAACACATGTTTGAAGGCCTTAGAATACTCAAAAACTTGCAAAATGTTGCAAAAATTATAATTGTCTTCAATTTGATGCATCAATTGACACCAAATGTGACAAAATGGCTCTATAGCGCCACCAATCAGATTTTTAAAAGAATTTCCCTTTTGAGGGTCTCAACATGCCCGAAAACTCACAAATTTGGTACACATATACACCCTATCATGCGTCTTACTATGATAAAAAGCTCATAGATAGGCGTGGCAAAATGGCATTATAGCGCCCCCTGGAAAATTTCAAAAAAGCAGCCCTCAAAGCCCGGTAAACCTACATGTACGAAATTCGGTGAACATGTGATTTATGCTGAGAACTAAAATAAAGTCTCTTGGTGCCATGACCTAGACTCAATAGGAAGTCTGCCATTTTGAATAGAAATTTCAACTTTTTAAAATTTTTTGTCATTAACAGGTGTCGTACTTTAACGAACTCCTCCCAGAGATTTTATCCGATCAACTTAAAATTTGGGGAGTGACATCTTAAGACCTTTTCAATGTTAAATTGCGAAGGTTTTTTGGATATATTGAACAATGTATCCTTGGCTTCGCGGCGAATTTTGATGTTTTGCCATGAAACAGGACGTTGATTTTACTCACGCATACTTTGTGAGATTTGCCTGAAACTTTACAGGCTTGATAATGGTCTCCTTCCAAGTATAAATATATGCTGATATTAGATCGGGTGTGGCCAGGTGGTTTCACAGCGCCCTCTAGCCACAGCCATGTTAAGATAAAAGCGCTTGAATGTTCATGAAATTTCCTGTGATCGTTGAATTTCTAATGAAAGGATATGGTAATTTGTTAGAAATTTTTTGGCCAAACAGGAAGTGAGCTTTGAGCCATTTCCTGCATTTTTTCCAAATTTTTACGAACACACGTTTAAAGGCCTTCGGATATTAAAAAGCTTGCAAAACGTTGCACAAACTGTCAGTGTCTTATGATCGTCGACGTGATATCCCACATGGCATTTAATATGGCACAATACCTCTGTAGCGCCCCCTCAACGTTTTTTTAAAAGAATTGCCCTTTTGGGGGTCTCAACATGCTTGAAAATTTACAAAAATCAACATACTCATGGAGCCCGCTATTACGATTACTATGGTATAGGTTTTGCACACAGGCATGCCAAAATGGTAGCATAGCGCCCTCCAGAAAATTTTTGCACTCCCCTCAGGAAAACACATTGTACACAGTCTACCAGTGTCCAATGACTGTGAATGGACACCTGCACCCATTAACATCTCGCCACCACCCCAACGTGTACGAGGGGTGCGAGGGCCCTTTCAACGCTGCTTGCAGCTTTAATTATTATTATTTTTATTCTGCTGCGAGAACGCGTTTTTGAGGGCCTTGCCATGCACGAAAACTCACAAAAATTTGCAAAGACGTCAGTCGTGGTGAAAATTTCAAAATATTGTTATTTCTGTGCTTGGACATGCCCCGGTGGCTCTATAGCGCCACCAAACACGTGGCCATTTTGGAACGCAATTGCTTGGATTCGCACGAAATTCGATATGGCCATAGTAGTCATTATGAAGTTTTCTGCCAATTTTTTTGAAATTTTTTTGCCTCACAGGAAGTGAGTTATGAGCCATTTCCTACGCTTTTTCAGATTTTACGAAGACATTTTTGAGGGTCTTATCACACTCGAAAACTCGCCAAACTTGGCTCTTACGTTGAAAACATGAATCTCTTCAATGTGATGTCTCATTTGGCACTGGGTGTGACATTATGGCTCTATAGCGCCCCCTAATAGATAATTGCATTTTTGAGGGGTTCGACAAGCTCGAAAACTCACGAAATTTTGCACACTTTTTAAGCCGGTCATACGGTTTACTCTTATATAGGGTTTACAGATGAGCATGGCAAAATCGCATTAAAGCGCCACTTAGAAAATTTCAATGAAGCAGCCCTCGCAGCGTGTTTAACCTACATGTACAAAATTCGGTGTCCGTGTAGATTATGCTAAGCCCTAAAAAAAAGTCTCTTGGTGCCTTGACCTAGACTCAACAGGAAGTCCGCCATTTTTAATTGAAATTTCAACTTTTTTTGATTTTTAGCCATTCACAGCTGTCGTACTTTAACGAACTCTTCCGAGAGATTTTATCCAATCAACTTAAAATTTGGTGTATCACATCTAAAGAGCTTACCGATGTTAAAATGTGAAGCGTTTTTGGATTCATCGAACGATGTATCCGTGGCGTTGCGGCGAATTTCGATGTTCCGCCATGAAACAGGAAGTTGGTTTTACTCCCACAAACTGTGTGAGATTTGCCTGAAACTTTACAAGCTTGATAAAAGTGTACTCCCAAATATAAATATATGCTGATATTAGATAGGGATTGGCCAGATGGCTCCACAGCGCCCACTAGCCACGGCCATGTAAAGATAAAAGTGCTTTAATGTTCATGAAATTTGGTGTGATCATTAAATTTGTCATGCAGGGTTATCTTAATTTTTTTGAAATTTTTTGGCCAAACAGGAAGTGAGCTTTGAGCCATTTCCTGCTTTTATCCAAATTTTACGAACACATGTTTGAGGGCCTTAGAATACTCCAAAACTTGCAAAACGTTGCAGGAATTAAAAATATCTCATGGTCTGCAATTTGATACACCAGTTGGAACTTAATGTGGGACAATGGCTCTGCAGCGCCCCCAATCATTTTTTTAAAACAATTGCCCTTTTGATTGTCTAAACATGCTTGAATACTCACAAAATTTTGCACACGTATTAAGCCGGTCATTCCTTTCACAAGGATATTGGGAACACGCATGGATGTGGCAAAATAGCATTAAAGCGCCCCCTAGAAAATTTTAACAAAGCAGCCCTCGGGGTCCTTTTCACCTTCATGTACGAAATTTGGGGGACATGTGGATTATGCCGAAACCTAAAAAAAAGTCTCTTGGTTCCGTGACCTAGACTCCACAGGAAGTCTGCCATTTTTAATTGAAATTCCAACTTTTTTGGATTTTTCACCATTCACAGGCATCTTACTTTAACAAACTCCTCCTAGAGATTTTGTCTGATCAACTTAAAATTTGGGGAATGATATCTAAAGACCTTGCCGATGGTACATTGCCAAGCGTTTTTGGATTAATTGAACGATGGATCCGCGGTGTCGCAACGAATTTCGATGTTCCGCCATTAAACAAGAAGTTGGTATTACTCCCACGTACTTTGTGAGATTTGCCTGAAACTTTACAAGCTTGATAAAAGTGTCTTCTCAAGTATAAATATATGCTAATCTTAGATCGGGAGTGGCCAGGTGGCTCCACAGCGCCCACTAGCCACGGCCATGTTAGGATAAAAGTGCATGAATGTTCATGATATTTGTTATGATCATTAGATTTGTCATGCAGGGTTATGGTAATTTTTTAGAAATTTTTTCGGCCAAACAGGAAGTGAGCTATGAGCCATTTCCTGCGTTTATCCAAAGTTTACGAACACACGTTTTAAGGCCTTTGCATATTCCAAAACTTGCAAAACGTTGCACAAATTTTCTGTCTTATAATCTTCTATTTGATATCCCAATTGGCACTTAATGTGGCACAATGGCTCTGTAGCGCCCCTAATATATTTTTCAAAAGAATAACCCTTTTGAGGGTCATGTTTGAAAACTGACAAGAATCAACACACTCGTGGAGCCTGGTATTACAATTACTGTGGTATAGGTTTGGCACGCAGGAATGTCAAAATGGCATCGTAGTGCCTCTAGAAAATTTCAACAAAACAGTTCTTATGGTTCAGTTCACCTACATAAACAAACTTTGGTGGAGACATGAAACATGCCAAGACTTGTCAAAAAATTATGAAGTGCCATGACGCGAACCCAACAGGAAGTCCATTATTCTGAATTAAAATTTAAATTGTTTTTCATGAACAGCCGTCATACTTTCGCGTACTGCACCTATTGGTCCCGAAATTTAATGAAAAGGATCCGGAGACCTTTTTCTCCCTATTTGAGCGTGTTGCGGATACAAGGAAGTGGCCGGAGTCTGCTCGCACGTTAATGCTGCAGTGTGCGTTGACTGGGAGAGCACAAGAGGCTTACTCATCATTGTCTTCTGTGGATAGCCAAAAGTATTTGGTTGTCAAGTCGGCTGTGTTGAGGGCTTATGAATTAGTCCCTGAGGCATACCATTAACGTTTTAGGACGTGGAAAAAAACGGATAAACGGACACATCTTGAATTTGCCCGTGATTTGACTACTCATTTTATGTGCTGGTGTTCTGCGTTGGAGGTTGAGACTTTTGGAGAACTGTGTGATTTAATTGTTTTGGAGCAGTTCAAGAACTCTGTACCGGAGAATGTTGCCACTTTTATTAGTGATCATAAGGTAAAAACTGCTACTGACGCGGCTGCTCTGGCGGATGATTATGTTTTAACGCATGCACATAATTTTGGAAATGTGCGCTCTAATCATGTTGGTTGTAAGGAGGTTGCTGAGGCAAGTGGTGGGCATTCGTTTATTTCTTCGGGTAAATCTGAACCAAGTAATCATGGCATGCGGACTTCAGATAACGTTTGTAATTTTTGCCATAAAAAAGGACATTGGAAAGCTGATTGTTATGCTCTTAAGGCCAAGACTAAACAGAACGGGGCTGTAGTACAGCCAATAGGAGCTTGCTTAGCTGCGTCTGTGCCGAACTCTTTTATGCTGGATGTGGCAAGTGATGGGGTGCAGGAAAAAATGAGGCCTGGGGAACTTGATTCTTTCTTAGCTTTTGTGTCAGATGGTTTTGTTTCTCTGGTTGGAAATGACATGAAAGTGCCAGTGAGGATATTGCGCGACACTGCTGCTTTTGATTCTTTTATTCAGGATTCAGTATTGCCATTTTCAGAGGAGAGTGACACGGGGTGTTCTGTTCCCGTCTTGGGAATGGGCATGAAAGTTTTACATGTCCTATTGCACAATATCATGCTTCATTCTGATCTCTTTCAGGGTCAAGTGACTGTGGGTGTGCGACCGGCACTGCCAATTGCAGGCATCAGCCTAATTCTGGGTAATGGCGTGGCAGGGGGTCGTGTTTGGGCTGATGGTCCGCCAAGTCCTGTAGTTTCTTCAGTCCCGCTGATGAGGAGGCAACCTGATGAGAATGAAGTGAACTCAGGTGTTGAAACAACTTCATGTTAAGCACAACAAAGCTTCTGCATACCATGCGCAAAGTCAGGGCGCATTGGAACGATTTCATCAAACTCTTAAATCATTGCTGCATGCTTACTGTATCCAAATGGAGAGAGATTGGGAGGAGGGTTTTCCCTGGTTGATGTTGGCAGCAAGGGAGGTCACACAGGAAAGCATGGGGTTTAGCCCAAATGATTTGGTGTTTGGGCACACAGTGCACGGCCCACTGACTCTGCTGTATGATCAGTGGAAAGAAACGGATCCTCCTAAAAACCTAATTGATTATATTAAAGGTTTTCGGCATAGGTTGTATGCGGCTTGTGAGTTGGCGAAAAAGAACCTGTCAAATGCACAAGGTAAAATGAGAAAATTGTTTGACCGACGCGCGGAGCGACGTGAATTTAGTGTGGGAGACCAGGTGTTGGCACTATTGCCCATCAGTAGTTCACCATTCCAAGCAAAATTTAATGGTCCTCACAAGATTCTAAAACAAATATCTGAACAAAATTATATTATATCCACTCCTGAGCGCAGAAAGGCAACTCAGCTTTGCCATGTGAACCTAGCTATTGTCGCGCGTCCGAAGGTTGTTCCTCTCCGTAGAGCATGCACCCGGCATGTTCAGTGGGGAGACTGTCTGTAGTTTCTGCTCCTAAGACGGCAGCAGTTGGGGTTGAGGACAGATTGCCTTGTCTTGATCCTGCTGTGTAGCAGAGCCGTTTGAAAAATTCTGAATCCCTCTCCAAATTGCATGTTTTGTTGAGTCATTTGTCTGAGCAAAAGCAGGCAGACCTGTCAGAAATTATTTGCAATTTTTCGTGCTTGTTTGGTGATACTCCCACTCAGACGCACCTTATTGAACATGATATAGATGTGGGGAATGCTCAGCCAATCAGGCAGAGATTCTATCGGGTTAATCCTGAAAAGCGTAAGTTCCTGGATGCTGAAGTAAAATATATGTTAAACCATGGAATTGCTGAGCCCTCGTCATCCAGTTGGGCATCACCTTGTCTATTAATTCCTAAATCTGATAACACACCTAGATTTTGTACTGATTTTCGCAAGGTGAATGCTGTGACTAAACCGGATTCCTTTCCGCTCCCGCGAATGGAAGATTGTGTTGACCAAGTTGGCCATGCCAAGTTCGTTAGCAAGTTTGACTTGCTGAAAGGCTATTGGCAGGTTCCGCTATCAGAGCGGGCGCGTGAAATTTCTGCGTTTATAACGCCAACTGGGTTGTATTCTTACACGGTTATGGCTTTCGGCTTGCGTAATGCCCCGGAGACGTTTCAGAGACTTATGACCCAACTTTTGGGGGATTTGGAGGGTTGTACAGTCTATTTAGATGACGTAGTGGTCTGCTCTGACACATGGTCCTCTCATCTGGAGCACATCCGGGCTCTGTTCCACCGCTTGGCTGAAGCGCGTCTCACTGTCAACCTCGCCAAATGTGAGTTCGCGAGGGCGACGGTAACGTACTTGGGTCGGGTAGTTGGGCAGGGTACAGTTCGTCTTGTGCAAGAGAAAATTCAAGCTGTTCAACAGTATTCTCCACCTACAACAAAGAAAGAACTTATGCGTTTTCTCGGATTAGTGGGTTACTATAGAAGTTTTTGTAGAAATTTCTCGGAGGTAGTGGCACCACTTGCTGACCTCTTGAAAAGAAAGTCAACTTTTATCTGGTCCCCTGTTTGTCAACAGGCTTTTGAAAGGGTGAAGGCACTCTTGTGTAGCTCCCCGGTATTGGCAGCGCCATGTTTTGACCGTCCGTTTTCCTTACTGGTGGATGCTAGTCACGTGGGGGCAGGTGCCGTCCTGCAGCAAGTAGATGATTTAGGTTTTGATAAACCAGTGAGCTTCTTTTCAAAGAAATTTAATTCTTATCAGTTGAATTATTCTACCATCGAAAAAGAAGCACTTGCGTTTGTATGGGCGTTGAGGCATGTTGATGTCTATGTGGGTTCTGGTGTTGTGCCTGTGGTGGTCTACACTGACCACAATCCCTTAACATTTCTTAATTCTTTGCAATGTCCAAATCAGAGATTGATAAGATGGTCATTATTGTTGCAGTCATACTGGCTGGATATCCGGCATATTAAGGGTTTGGACAACGTGGTTGCGGACGCACTGTCTAGCGCTCCTTATCAGTAGTTTCTTTAAATTTATGCATCTTCTATCCTTTGTCCGTCTTAAATTGCTTCCTACTGGTACCAGGTTGCTGAGGGAGGAGGGGGGGGGGGCGTTGATGTTGAAGCGGCGGTGAGTGCCGGGCATCAGGTTAGTATCTTTTTTGTATAACTGTAACAATGTAAGTAACAATTAATGGTATATTTAAAAAAAAAAAAATAATTTGCGAACTGGGATTGAAACAAGGAATATGATCACTTGTTAAAATTTGGTAAGTGCTTACTTTTGAGTTTTGTTGATAGTAAATGTAAATCAATTTAATAGTGATTCTGGTTTCGGGGTTGGGACCCGTTTTTATGGAGGGGGGTGTGACGGCCCTCCTGCCCCAGCAGGGCCTGCTGTGTGTGTATGTGTGTGGGTGTGTTTTTCCCTCTGTCTTGTTAAGTTGCAGGTCCTGGCGGGGCGGAGTCCATTTAGTGCAACTGGGAGCACCTGGCCAGTCTCCCAGGTGTACTTAAACCCTGGCCATTCCAGTCCAAGGCGTCGCTCTCCATTTTTCCAGCAGCACGTTATTGTTTGGTTGGCTTTGGCCATGTTATTTTTAGGTTTACACGCTTCAGCACTTCATCTACACCACTCAATCACTCATCCAACAGCTGACATACTGATTTACTGACCATCACGCCTCATATTATTAGTATGTTTTTAGGTTTTTGTATTGCTTTAGTAATAAATATGTATATTTTCCAGTTTGATAACCGTGTCTCTCCCATTTTTGTCATGGCTTACGAGCCGGGTCGTGACAACGCGAACCCAACAGGAAGGCCATTATTCTGAATTAAAAGTTCTATTTTTTTTCATTAACAGCCGTCATACTTTAACGTACTCCACCTATTGATTTCAGGAATGGTGTTTGCACTCCACTCAGGAAAACACATTGTACAGTCTAGCAGTGTCCAATGGATGTGAATGCACACCTGCAGCCGTCAACATCTCGCCACCACCCCCAAAGTGCACGAGGGGTGCGAGGGCCCTTTCAACGCTGCTTGCAGCTTTAATTAGGGCCCGAGCACCGACCGGTGCCAGGAACCTATTGTTTTTGAAGGGATTTTCATTCTTCTTCTTCTTCTTCTTCTTCTTCTTCTTCTTCTTTGTTATTAGGGCCCGGGCACCGACCGGTGCCAGGGCCCGGAACAGGTCCTGGCACCGAAGGTGCGAGGAACCTATTGTTTTTGAAGGGATTTTTATTCTTCATCTTCTTCTTCTTCTTCTTCTTCTTAGTTATTATTATTAGGGCCCGAGCACCGACCTGTGCCAGGGCCCGGAACGGGTCCTGGCACCGAAGGTGCGAGGAACCTATTGTTTTTGAAGGGATTTTTATTCTTCTTCTTCTTCTTCTTCTGCTTCTTTGTTATTAGGGCCCGAGCACCGACCGGTGCCAGGGCCCGGAACAGGTCCTGGCACCAAAGGTCCGAGGAACCTATTGTTTTTGAAGGGATTTTTATTCTTCATCTTCTTCTTCTTCTTCTTCCTAGTTATTATTATTAGGGCCCGAGCACCGACCGGTGCCAGGGCCCAGAACGGGTCCAGGCACCGATGGTGCGAGGAACCGATTGTTTTTGAAGGGATTTTTATTATTCTTCTTCTTCTTCTTCTTCTTCTTCTTTGTTATTATTAGGGCCCGAGCACCGACCGGTGCCAGGGCCCGGAACGGGTCCTGGCACCGAAGGTGCGAGGAACCTATTGTTTTTGAAGGGATTTTTATTCTTCTTCTTCTTCTTCTTCTTCTTGGCTATTATTAGGGCCCGAGCACTAACGGTGCCAGGGCCCGGAACGGGTCCTGGCACCGAAGGTGCGAGGAACCTATTGTTTTTGAAGGGATTTTTATTATTCTTCTTCTTCTTCTTCTTCTTCTTAGTTATTATTATTATTATTATTTTTATTCTGCTGCGAGAACGCGTTTTTGAGGGCCTTGCCATGCACGAAAACTCACAAAAATTTGCAGAGACGTCAGTCGTGGTGAAAAATTCAAACTTTTGTTATGTTTGTGCTTGGACTTGCCCCGGTCGCTCTATAGCGCCACCAAACACGCGGCCATTTTGGAACGTAATTGCTCGGATTCTCACGAAATTCGATATGGCCATAGTAGTCATTATGAAGTTTCTTGTCAATTTTTTTGAAATTTTTTTGCCTCACAGGAAGTGAGCTATGAGCCATTTCCTGCGTTTTTCAGATTTTACAAACACATTTTTGAGGGTCTTATCATACTCGAAAACTCGCCAAAATTGGCTCATAGGTGGAAAACATATATCTCTTCGATTTGATGTCTCATTTGGCACTGGGTGTGACATGTAGACTCTATAGCGCCCCCTAATAGATAATTGCATTTTTGAGGGCCTCAGCATGCTCGAAAACTCACCAAATTTTGCAAATTTATAAAGCCGGTCATACTTTTTACTATGATATAGGGTTTACAGATGGTCATGGCAAAATTGCATTATAGCGCCACCTAGAAAATTTCAATGAAGCAGCCCTCGCAGCCCGTTTAACCTACATGTACAAAATTTGGGGTCCATGTAGATTATGCCGAAACCTAAAAAAAAGTCTCTTGGTGCCCTGACCTAGACTCAACAGGACGACGGCCATTTTTAATTGAAATTGCAACTTTTTTTTATTTTTCGACATTCACAGGCGTCGTACTTTAACGAACTCCTCCTAGAGATTTTATCCGATCAACTTAAAATTTGGCGAATGATATCTAAAGACGTTGCCAATGTTAAATTGCGAAGCTTTTTTGGATTCATTGCACGATATATCCGTGGCGTCGCAACGAATTTCGATGTTCCCTCATGAAACAGGAAGTTGGTTTTAATCCCACATACTTTGTGAGATTTGCCTGAAACTTTACAAGCTTGATAAAAGTGTCCTCCCAAGTATAATTTTAGGTTGATATTAGAGCGGGAGTTGCCAGGTGGCTCCACAGCGCACACTAGCCACTGCCATGTTAGGATAAAAGTGCATGAATGTTCATGATATTTGTTATGATGATTATATTTGTCATGCAGGGTTATGGTAATTTTTTTGAAATTTATCGGCCAAACAGGAAGTGAGCTATGAGCCATTTCCTGCGTTTCTCCAAATTTTACGAAAACACGTTTTAAAGCCATCGGATATTCCAAAACTTGCAAAACGTTGCACAAATTGTCAGTGTCTTATAATCTTCGATTTGATATCCCAATTGGCAATTAATGTGGCACAATGGCTCTGTAGCGCCCCCTAATAATTTTTTCAAAAGAATTACCCTTTTGGGTGAGTTTGGCTCGCAGGAATGTCAAAATGGCATCGTAGTGCCTCTAGAAAATTTCAACAAAACAGTTCTCATGGTTCAGTTCACCTACATACACAAACTTTGGTGGAGACATGAAACATGCCAAGACTTGTAAAAAAATTATGAAGTGCCATGACGCGAACCCAACAGGAAGTCCATTATTCTGAATTAAAATTTCAATTTTTTTTCATGAACAGCTGTCATTCTTTAGCGTACTCCACCTATTGATTTCAGGAGTGGTGTTTGCACTCCACTCAGTGAAACACATTGTAAACAATATAGCAGTGTCCAATGGCTGTGAAAGGAAACCTGAACCTGTCAACATCTCGGCACCACCCCAACGTGCACGAGGGGGGCGAGGGCCCTTTCAACGCTGCTTGCAGCTTTAATTATTATTATTATTTTTATTCTGCTGCGAGAACGCGTTTTTGAGGGCCTTGCCATGCACGAAAACTCACAAAAATTTGCAGAGACGTCAGTCGTGGTGAAAATTTCAAAATTTTGTTATTTTTGTGCTTTTGACCTTATCATAGTCAAAAACTCGCCAGACTTGGCTCATAGGTTGAAATTATGAATTTCGTCGATTTGATGTCCAATTTGCCAGTGGATGTGACATGGTGGCTCTATAGCGCCCCCTAATACATAATTGCATTTTTGAGAGCCTCAACATGCTCGAAAACTCACAAAATTTTGCACACTTATTAAGCCTGTCATACGTTTTACTATGATATAGGGTTTACTAATGGGCATGGCAAAATGGCATTATAGCGCCACCTAGAAAATTTCAATGAAGCAGCCCTCGTCGCGAGTTTAACCTACATGTACGAAATTCGGTGTCCATGTGGATTATGCCAAGACCTAAAAAAAAGTCTCTTGGTGCCATGACCTGGACCCAACAGGAAGTCCGCCATTTTTAATTGAAATTGCAGCTTTTTTTGATTTTTTGCCATTAACAGGCGTCGTACTTTAACGAACTCCTCTTAGAGGTTTTATCCAATCAACTTAAAATTTGGCGTATGACATCTAAACACCTTGCCGATGTTAAATTGCGAAGCTTTTTTGGATTCATTGCACGATGTATCCGTGGTGTCGCGGCGAATTTCGATGTTCCGCCATGAAAGAGGAAGTTGGTTTTACTCCCACATACTTCGTAAGATTTGCCCGAAACTTTACAAGCTTGATAACAGTCTCCTCCCAAGTATAATTAGATGCTACTTTTAGATTGGGAGTGGCCAGGTGGCTCCACAGCGCCCACTAGCACTGGCCATTTTAAGATAAAAGTGCTTGAATGTCCATGAAATTTGGTGTGATCATTGAATTTGTAATCCAGGGTTATGGTAATTTTTTTGAAATTTTTTGGCCAAACAGGAAGTGAGCTATAAGCCATTTCCTGCGTTATTCCAAATTTTACGAACACACGTTTGAAGGCCTTAGAATACTCGAAAAATTGCAAAACGTTGCAGAAATTATAATTGTCTTATCGTCGCTAATTTCATATATCAATTGGCAGTAAATGTGGCACAATGGCTCTATAGTGCGACCTAATTTTTTTTCAAAAGAATTGCCCTTTTGAGGGTCTCAACATGATTGAAAATTTACAAAAATCAACACACTTGTTGAGCCCGGTATTACGATTACTTTGGTATAGGTTTTGCACACAGGCATGTCAAAATGATATCATAGCGCCCTCCAGAAAATTTCAACAAAACAGTTCTCATAGTTCAGTTCACCTACATGAACAAAATTTGGTGGAGACATGAAACGTGCCAAGACTTCTAAAAAAATAATATAGTGCCATGACCCGAACCCAACAGGAAGTGCATTATTTTGAATAAAAATTTCAACTTTGATTCATGAACAGGCGTCATACATTAAGGTGCTCCAACTATTGATTTCAGGAGTGGTGTTTGCACTCCACTCAGTGAAACACATTGTACACAGTTTAGCAGTGTCCAATGGCTGTGAACGGAAACCTGCACCCGTCAACATCTCGGCACCACCCTAACGTGCACAGGGGGCGAGGCCCTTTCAACGCTGCTTGCAGCTTTTAATTATTATTATTATTATTTTTATTCTGCTGCGAGAACGCGTTTTTGAGGGCCTTACCATGCACGAAAACTCACAAAAATTTGGAGAGACGTCAGACTTGGTGAAAATGTCAAAGTATTGTTATTTTTGTGCTTGAAATGCCCCGGTGGCTCTATAGCGCCACCAAACACGCGACCATTTTGGAACGCAATTTCTCGGATTCTCACGAAATTCGATATGGCCATAGTCGTCATTATGAAGTTTTTTGTCAATTTTTTTGAAATTTATTGGCCTCGCAGGAAGTGAGCTATGAGCCATTTCCTGCGTCTTTTTAGATTTTACGAAGACATTTTTGAGGGTCTTATCATACTCGAAAACTCGCCAAACTTGGCTCATAGGTTGAAAACATGAATCTCTTCGATTTGATGTCTCATTTGGCACTGTGTGTGACATGGTGGCTCTATAGCGCCCCCTAATAAATAATTGCATTTTTTATGGCCTCAACATGTTCGGAAACTCACGAAATTTTGCTGACTTATAAAGGCGGTCATAAGTTTTACTATAATATAGGGTTTACAGATGAGCATGGCAAAATCGCATTAAAGCGCCACCTAGAAAATTTCAATGAAGCAGCCCTCGCAGCGTGTTTAACCTACATGTACGAAATTCGGTGTCCATGGAGATTATGCCAAGCCCTAAAAATAAGTCTCTTGGTGCGATGACCCAGACTCAACAGGAAGTCTGCCATTTTTAATTGAAATTGCAACTTTTTTAGATTTTTCGCCATTCGCAGGCGTCGTACTTTAACGAACTCCTCCTAGAGATTTTATCCGATCAACTTGAAATTTGGCAAATGAGATCTAAAGACCTTGCTGATGTTAAATTGCGAAGCTTTTTTGGATTCATGTAACGATGTGTCCGTGGCGTTGCGGCGAATTTCGATGTTCCGCCATGAAAGAGGAAGTTGGTTTTACTCCCACATACTATGTGAGATTTGCCTGAAACTTTACAAGCTTGATAAACGTGTCCTACCAAGTATAAATATATGCTGATATTAGATCGGGAGTGGTCAGGTGGCTCCACAGCGCCCACTAGCCACAGCCATGTAAAGATAAAAGTGCTTGAATGTTCATGAAATTTGGTGTGATCATTGAATTTGTCATGCAGGGTTATGGTAATTTTTTTGAAATTTTTTGGCCCAACAGGAAGTGAGCTATGAGCCATTTCCTGTGTTTATCCAAATTTTCCGAACACATGTTTGAGGGCCTTAGAATACTCCAAAACTTGGAAAACGTTGCTGAAATTATAACTATCTTATGGTCTTCAATTTGATACACTAATTGGAACTTAATGTGGGACAATGGCTCTATAGCGCCCCCAATCATTTTTTTAAAACAATTGCCCATTTGATTGTCTAAACATGCTTGAATACTCAGGAAATTTTGCAAATGTATTAAGCCGGTCATTCCTTTTACAAGGATATTGGGATCACGCATCCTTGTGGCAAAATCGCATTATGGCGCCCCCTAGAAAATTTCAATGAAGCAGCCCTCGCAGCGTGTTTAACCTACATGTACGAAATTCGGTGGACGTGTGGATCTTGCCGAAAACTAAAAAAAAGTCTCTGGTGCCGTGACCTAGATTCGACAGGAAGTACGCCATTTTTAATTGAAATTGCAACTTTTTTGGATTTTTCTCCATTCACAGGCGTCGTACTTTAACGAACTTCTCCTAGAGATTTTATCCGATCAACTTCAAAATTGGCATGTGACATCTAAAGACCTTTCCAATGTTAAATTGCGAAGCGTTTTTGGATTCATCGAACGATGTATCTATGGTGTCACGGCGAATTTTGATGTTTCGCCATGAAACAGGAAGTTGATTTTACTCACACATACTTTGTAAGATTTGCCCGAAACTTTACAGGCTTGATAACGGTCTCCTTCCACATAGAAATATATGCTCATATTAGATCGGGTGTGGCCAGGTGGCTCCACAGCACCCTCTAGCCACAGCCATGTTCAGATAAATGTGCTTGAATGTTCATGAAATTTGGTGGGATTATTGCATTTGTGATGCCGGGTTATGATATTTTTTTTTGAAATTTTTTGGCCAAACAGGAAGTGAGCTATGAGCCATTTCCTGCGTTTGTCCAAATTTTACGATGACATGTTTGTAGGTCTTAGAATACTCCAAAACTTGGAAAACGTTGCAGTAATTATAACTATCTTATGCTCTTCAATTTGTTACATCAATTGGCACTAAATGTGGGACAATGGCTCTATAGCGCTCCCAATCAGATCTTTAAAAGAATTGCCCTTTTGAGGGTCTCAACATGCTCGAAAACACACAAAATTTTGTCCACATATAAGGCAAATCATGCCTATCATTATCATTAAAAGCTGACACATAGGCGTGGCAAAATGGCATTATAGCGCCCCCTGGAAAATTTTAAAAAAGCAGCCCTCGCAGCTCGGTAAACCTACATGTACGAAATTCGGTGGACATTTAATTTATGCTGAGACCTAAAAAAAAGTCTCTTGGTGCCAAGACCTAGACTCAACAGGAAGTCCACAATTTTTATTTGAAATTTCAACTTTTTAAAATTTTTTGTCATTAACAGGCGTAGTATTTTAACGAACTCCTCCTAGAGATTTTATCCGATCAACTTCAAATTTGGCGAGTGACATCTTAAGACCTTTTCAATGTTAAATTGCGAAGGTTTTTTGGATATATTGAACAATGTATACTTGGCGTCGCGGCGAATGTCGATGTTTTGCCATGAAACAGGAAGTTGATTTTACTCACACATACTTCGTGAGATTTGCCCGAAACTTTACAGGCTTGATAACGGTCTCCTTCCAAGTATAAATATATGCTGATATTAGATTGGGAGTGGCCAGGCGGTTCCAGAGCGCCCTCTAGCCACAGCCATGTTAAGATAAAAGTGCTTGAATGTTTATGAAAATTCGTGGGATCGTTGAATTTCTCATGCAACGATATGGTAATTTGTTAAATTTTTTGGCCAAACAGGAAGTGAGCTATGAGCGATTTCCTGCTTTTGTTCCAAATTTTACGAACACACGTTTAAAGGCCTTCGGATATTCCAAAGCTTGCAAAACGTTGCACAAATTGTCACTGTCTTATGATCTTCGACATGATATCCCAATTGGCATTCAATATGGCACAATACCTCTGTAGCGCCCCCTCAACATTTTTTTTAAAAGAATTGACCTTTTGTGGGTCACAGCATGCTTGAAAATTTACAAAAATCAACACACTCATGGAGCCCGGTATTACGATTACTATGGTATAGGTCTTGCACACAGGCATGCCAAAATGGTACCATAGCGCCCTCCAAAAAATATTTGCACTCCCCTCAGGAAAACTCATAGTACACAGTCTACCAGTGTCCAATGGCTGTGAATGGACACCTGCACCCATTAACATCTCGCCACCTCCCCAGCGTGCACGAGGGGTGCGAGGGCCCTTTCAACGCTGCTTGCAGCTTTAATTATTATTATTATTATTTTTATTCTGCTGCGAGAACACGTTTTTGAGGGACTTACCATGCACGAAAACTCACAAAAATTTGCAGAGATGTCAGTCGTGGTAAATATTTCAAAATTTTACTATTTTTGTGCTTGGGCATGTCCCGGTGGCTCTATAGCGCCACCAAACACGCTGCCATTTTGGAACGCAATTGCTCAGATTCTCACGAAATTCGATATGGCCATAGTAGTCATTTTGAAGTTTCTTGTCAATTTTTTTGAAATTTTTTTGCCCCACAGGAAGTGAGCTATGAGCCATTTCCTGCATTTTTTCAGATTTTACAAACACATTTTTGAGGGTCTTAGCATGCTCGAAAACTCGCCAAACTTGGCGTATAGGTTGGAAACATGAATCTCTTCGATTTGATGTCTCATTTGGCACTGGGTGTGACATTATGGCTCTATAGCGCCCCCTAATACATAATTGCATTTTTGAGGGCCTCAGAATGCTCGAAAACTCACGAAATTTTGCAAACTTATAAAGCCGGTCATACGTTTTACTATGATATAGGGTTCACAGATGGGCATGGCAAAATGGCATTATAGCGCCACCTAGAAAATTTCAATGAAGCAGCCCTCGCAGCATGTTTAACCTACATGTACAAAATTCCGTGTCCATGTAGATTATGCCAAGCACTAAAAAAAAGTCACTTGGTGCCATGACCTAGACTCAACAGGAAGTCCACCATTTTTAATAGAAATTGCAACATTTTGGATTTTTCGCCATTCACAGGCGTCGTACTTTAACGAACTCATCCTAGAGATTTTATCCGATCAACTTAAAATTTGGCGTATGACATCTAAAGACCTTGCCGATGTTAACTTGCGAAGCTTTTTTGGATTCATCTAACGATGTCTCCGTGGCGTTGCGGAGAATTTCGATGTTCCGCCATGAAACAGGAAGTTGGTTTTACTCCCACATACTTTGTGAGATTTGTCTGAAACTTAACAAGCTTGATAAAAGTGTCCTCCCAAGTATAAATATATGCTGATATTAGATTGGGATTGGCCAGGTGGCTCCACAGCGCCCACTAGCCACGGCCATGTAAAGATAAAAGTGCTTGAATGTTCCTGAAATTTGGTGTGATCATTGAATTTGTCATGCAAGGTTATGGAAATTTTCTTGAAATTTTTTGGCCAAACAGGAAGTGAGCTATGAGCCATTTCCTGCGTTTCTCCAAATTTTACGAATACATGTTTCAGGGCTTTACAATACTCCAAAACTTAGAAAAAATAGCAGCAATTATAACTGTCTAATGGTCTTCAATTTGATGCAACAATTGGCACTTAATGCTGGACAATGGCTCTATAGCGCCCCCAATCATTTTTTTAAAACATTTGTCCTTTTGAGGGTCTAAACATGCTTGAATACTCACAAAATTTTGCACACGTATTGAGCCGGTCATTCCTTTGACTAGGATATTGAAATCACGCATAGCTGTGGCAAAATAGCATTATAGCGCCACCTAGAAAATTTTAATGAAGCAGCCCTCGGGGTCCTTTTCACCTACATGTACGAAATTCGGTGGACATGTGGATAATGCCGAAACCTAAAAAAAGTCACTTGGTGCCATGACCTAGAATCAACAGGAAGTCCGCCATTTTTAATTGAAATTGCAACTTTTTTGGATTTTTCGCCATTCACAGGCGTCGTACTTTAACGAACTCCTCCTAGAGATTTTATCCGATCAACTTAAAATTTGGCAAATCATATCTAAAGACCTTGCTGATGTTAAATTGCGAAGCTTTTTTGGATTCATAAAACGAAGTATCCGTTCTGTCGCAACGAATTTCGATGTTCCGCCATGAAACAGGAAGTTGGTTTTAATCCCACATACTTTGTGAGATTTGCCTGAAACTTTACAAGCTTGATAAAAGTGTCCTCCCAAGTATACTTTTATGTTGATATTAGATCGGGAGTAGCCAGGTGGCTCCACAGCGCCCACTAGCCACGGCCATGTTAGGATTATAGTGCATGAATGTTCATGAAATTCGGTCTGATCATTATATTTGTCATGCCCGGTTATGGTAATTTTTTAGAAATTTTTTGGCCAAACAGGAAGTGAGCTATGAGCCATTTCCTGTGTTTTTCCAAATTTACGAACACACGTTTTAAGGCCTTTGGATATTCCAAAACTTGCAAAACGTTGCACCAATTGTCAGTGTCTTATGATCTTCGATTTGATATTCCAATTGGCAATTAATGTGGTACAATGGCTCTGTAGCACCCCCTAATCATTTTTTCAAAAGATTTGCCCTTTTTAGGGTCTCAGCATGCTGGAAAACTTATAAGAATCAACACTCATGGAGTCTGGTATTACAATTACTATGGTATGGGTTTGGCTCGCAGGAATGTCAACATGGCATCGTAGTGCCTCCAGAAAATTTCAACTCAAAACAGTTCTCATGGTTCAGTTTACCTTCATAAACAAAGTTTGGTGGAAACATGAAACATACCAAGACTTGTAAAAAACTTATGAAGTGCAATGACCCGTACCCAACAGGAAGTCCATTATTTTGAATTAAAATTTCAATTTTTTTTTCATGAACAGCCATCATACTTTAACGTACTCCACCTATTGATTTCAGGAATGGTGTTTGCACTCAACTCAGGAAAACACATTGTACAGTCTCGCATTGTCCAAGGGCTGTGAATGCACAACTGCACCCGTCAACATCTCACCACCACCCCCAACGTGCATGAGGGGTGCGAGGGCCCTTTCAACGCTGTTTGCAGCTTTATTATTAGGGCCCGGGCACCGTGCCAGGGTTCGAGGGCCCGGGTCCTGGCACCAAGTGCGAGGAACCTATTGTTTTTGATGGGATTTTTATTATTCTTCTTCTTCTTCTTCTTCTTCTTATTATTTTTCTTCTGCTGCGAGAACGCGTTTTTGAGGGCTTTGCCATGCACTAAAAACTCACAAAAATTTGCAGAGACGTCAGTCGTGGTGAAAATTACAAAATTTTGTTATTTTTGTGCTTGGACATGCCCCGGTGGCTCCTTAGCGCCACCAAACACGCGGCCATTTTGGAACGCAATTGCTCAGATTCTCACAAAATTCGATCTGGCCATTGTAGTCATTATGAAGTTTCTTGTCAATTTTTTTGAAATTTTTTTGCCGGACAGGAAGTGAGCTATGAGCCATTTCCTGCGTTTTTTCAGAATTTACAAAGACATTTTTGAGGGCCTTTGCATACTTGAAAACTCGCCAAACTTTGCTGAGAGGTTGAAAGTATCAAGCTTTTCGATTTGAAATCCCAATTGTCACTGGGTTTGACATGGTGGCTCAATAGCGCCCCCTAATACATAATTGCATTTTTGAGGGCCTGAGCATGCTCGAAAACTCACAAAATTTCGCAAACTTATTAAGCCGGTGAGAGGTTATACTATGATATAGGGTTTCCAGATGGGCGTCGCAAATTGGCATTATAGCGCCCCCTAGAAAATTTCAATGAAGCAGCCCTCGCAGCCTGTTTAACGTACATGTACGAAATTCGGTGCCCATGTGGATTATGCCGAGACCTAAAAAAAAGTCTCTTGGTGCCATGACCTAGACTGAACAGGAAGTCCGCCATTTTTAATTGAAATGACAACTTTTTTTGATTTTTCACCATTCACAGGCTTTGTACTTTAACGAACTCCTCCTAGAGATTTTATCCGATCAAATTAAAATTTGGCTTATGACATCTAAAGACCTTGCCGATGTTAAATTGCAAAAGCTTTTTTTGGATTCATCGAACGATGTATCCGTGGCGTCATGCCAATTTCGATGTTCCGCCATGAAACAGGAAGTTGGTTTTACTCACACATACTTTGTGAGATTTGCCCGAAACTTTACAGGCTTGATAACAGTCTCCTTTCAAGTATAAATATATGCTGATATTAGATTGGGAGTGGTCAGGTGGCTCCACAGCGCCCTATGGACATGGCCATGTTAAGATAAAAGTGCTTGAATGTTGATGAAATTTGGTGGGATTATTGCATTTGTGATGCGGGTTATGATAATTTTTTGAAATTTTTTTGGCCAAACAGGAAGTGAGCTATGAGCCATTTCCTGCGTTTTTCCAAATTTTACGAACACACGTTTAAAGGCCTTAGAATACTAGAAAACTTGCAAAACGTTGCAATAAGTATAATTGTCTTATCGTTATCAATTTGATATATCAATTGGCACTAAATGTGTCATAATGGCTCTACATCGCCCCCAATCAGATTTTTAAAAGAATTGTTGTTTTGAGGGTCTCGACATGCTTGAAAACTCACAAAATTTTGTAGACATATAAAGCTAATCATGCGTATTATTATGATGAAAAAAAATTACAGAAAGGCATAGCAAAATGGCATTATAGCCTCCCCTGGAAAATTTCAATAAAGCAGCCCTCGCAGCTCGGTAAATCTACATGTATGAAATTCGGTGGACATGTGATTGATGCTGAGACCCAAAAAAAAGTCTCCTGCTGCCATGACCTAGACTCAACAGGAAGTCCGCCATTTTTAATTGAAATTTCAACTTTTAAAAATTTTTCATCAGTCACAGGTGTGGTACTTTTAACGAACTCCTCCTAGATTTTATCCGATCAACTAAAAATTTGGCAACGTGACATCGCAAGACCTGACTGATCTTAAATTGCGAAGGTTTTTCGGATATATCAAACGATGTATACATGGTGTCGCGGCGAATTTTGATGTTTCGCCATTAAACAGAAAGTTGATTTAACTCACACGCACTTTGTGGGATTTGCTTTCGAAACTTTACAGGCTTGATAATGGTCTCCTTCCAAATAAAAATATATGCCGATATTAGATCGGGTGTGGCCAGGTGGCTCCACAGCGCCCTCTAGCCACAGCCATGTTCATATAAATGTGCTTGAATGTTCATGAAATTTGGTGTGATCATTGAATTTCTCATGCAAGGATATGTTAATTCATTAGAAATTTTTTGGCCAAACAGGAAATGAGCTATGAGCTATTTCCTGCGTTTTTTTCCAAATTTTCAGGAGTGGTGTTTGCACTCCCTTCAGGAAAAACGCATTGTACACAGTCCAGCAGTGTCCAATGGCTGTGAATGGACACCTGCACCCATCAACATCTCGCCACCACCCCAAGCGACGTGCTTGAGGGGTGCGAGGGCCCTTTCAACGCTGCTTGCAGCTTTAATTATTATTATTTTTATTCTGCTGCGAGAACTTTTTTTGAGGGCCTTGCCATGCACGAAAAACTCACAAAAATTTGCAGAGGCGTCAGTCGTGGTGAAAATTTCAAAATTTTGTTATTTTTGTGCTTGGACATGGTGGCTTTGCCACCAAAACGCAGCCATTTTGGAAAATGATTCTCCACGAAATTCGATATGGCCATAGTAGTCATTATGAAGTTTCTTGTCAATTTTTTTGAAATTTTTTTGCCTCACAGGAAGTGAGCTATGAGCCATTTCCTGCGTTTTTCAGATTTTACAAACACATTTTTGAGGGTCTTATCATGCTCGAAAACTCGCAAAACTTGGCTCATAGGTTGAAAAGATAAATCTCTTCGATTTGATCTCTCATTTGGCACTGGGTGTGACATTATGGCTCTATAGCGCCCCCTAATAGATAATTGCATTTTTGAGGGACTCAGCATGCTCGAAAACTCACGAAATTTTGCACACTTATAAAGCCGGAAATAAGTTTTACTGTGATATAGGATTTACAGATAAGCATGGCAAAATCGCATTGTAGCGCCACCTAGAAAATTTCAATGAAGCAGCCCTCGCAGCGTGTTTAACCTACATGTACAAAATTCGGTGTCCATGGAGATTATGCCAAGCCCTAAAAATAAGTCTCTTGGTGCAATGACCTTGACTCAACCGGATGTCCGCCATTTTTAATAGAAATTGCTACTTTTTTTGATTTTTCGCCATTCGCAGGCATCGTACTTTTACAAACTCCTCCTAGAGATTTTATCCGATCAACTTAAAATTTGGCACATGAGATCTAAAGACATTGCTGATGTTAAATTGCGAAGCTTTTTTGGATTCATGTAACGATGTATCCGTGGCGTTGCGGCGAATTTCGATGTTCCGCCATGAAACAGGAAGTTGGTTTTACTCCCACATACTATGTGAGATTTGCCTGAAACTTTACAAGCTTGATAAAAGTCTCCTCTCAAGTATAAATATATGCTGATATTAGATCGGGAGTGGCCAGGTGGCTCCACAGCGCCCACTAGCCACGGCCATGTAAAGATAAAAGTGCTTGAATGTTCATGAAATTTGGTGTGATCATTGAATTTGTCATGCAGGGTTATGGTAATTTATCAGAAATTTTTTGGCCCAACAGGAAGTGAGCTATGAGCCATTTCCTGCGTTTATCCAAATTTTACGAACACATGTTTGAGGGCCTTAGAATACTCCAAAACTTGGAAAACGTTGCTGAAATTATAAATATTTTATGATCTTCAATTTGATACACTAATTGGAACTTAATGTGGGACAATGGCTCTATAGCGCCCCCAAACATTTTTTTAAAACAATTGCCCTTTTGATTGTCTAAACATGCTTGAATACTCACAAAATTTTGCAAACATATTAAGCCGGTCATTCCTTTCAGAAGGATATTGGGATCACGCATGGGTGTGGCAAAATAGCATTAAAGCGCCCCCAAGAAAATTTTAACGAAGCAGCCCTCAGGGTCCTTTTCACCAACATGTACGAAAGTCGGGGGGCATGTGGATTATGCCGAAACCGAAAAAAAAATCTCTTGGTTCTGTGACCTAGACTCAACAGGAAGTCCGCCATTTTTAATTCAAATTGCAACTTTTTTTGATTTTTCACCATTCACAGGCGTCGTACTTTAACGAACTCCTCCTAGAGATTTTATCCGATCAACTTAAAATTTGGCATATGACATCTAAAGACCTTGCCGATGTTAAATTGCGAAGCTTTTTGAGATTCATCGAACGATGTATTCGTGGCGTCGCGGCCAATTTCGATGTTCCGCCTTGAAACAGGAAGTTGGTTTTACTCACACATACTTTGTGAGATTTGCCCAAAACTTTACAGGCTTGATAACAGTCTCCTTTCAAGTATAAATATATGCTGATATAAGATTGGGAGTGGTCAGGTGGCACCACAGCGACCTCTAGACATGGCCATGTTAAGATAAAAGTGCTTGAATGTTCATGAAATTTGGTGTGATTTTTGCATATGTGATGCCGGGTTATGATAATTTTTTTGAAATTTTTTGGCCAAACAGGAAGTGAGCTATGAGCCATTTCCTGCGTTTTTCCAAATTTTACGAACACACGTTTAAAGGCCTTAGAATACTCGAAAACTTGCAAAACGTTGCAAAAAGTATAATTGTCTTATCTTTATCAATTTGATATATCAATTGGCACTAAATGTGTCATAATGGCTCTACAGCGCCCTCAATCAGATTTTTAAAAGAATTGTTGTTTTGAGGGTCTCAACATGCTTGAAAACTCACAAAATTTTGTACACGTATAAAGCTAATTATGGGTATTATTATGATTAAAAAACTTACAGAAAGGCGGGGCAAAATGGCATTATAGCGCCCCCTGGAACATTTCAATGAAGCAGCCCTCGCAGCTCGGTAAATCTACATGTATGAAATTCGGTGGACATGTGATTTATGCTGAGACCTAAAAAAAAGTCTCTTGGTGCCATGACCTCGACTCAACAGGAAGTCCGCCATTTTTAATTGAAATTTCAACTTTTAAAAATTTTTCGTCAGTCGCAGGTGTGGTACTTTAACGAACTCCTCCTAGAGATTTTATCCGATCAACTTAAGATTTGGCAAGTGACATCGTAAGACCTGTCTGATCTTAAATTGCGAAGGTTTTTCGGATATATCAAACGATGTATCCATGGTGTCGCGGCAAATTTTGATGTTTCGCCATTAAACAGGAAGTTGATTTTACTCACACGTACTTTGTGGGATTTGCCCGAAACTTCACAGGCTTGATAACGGTCTCCTTCCAAATAAAAATATATGCTGATATTAGATCGGGTGTGGCCAGGTGGCTCCACAGCACCCTCTAGCCACAGCCATGTTCAGATAAATGTGCTTGAATGTTCATGAAATTTGGTGTGATCCTGAATTTCTCATGCAAGGATATACTAATTTATTAGAAATTTTTTGGCCAAACAGGAAATGAGCTATGAGCTATTTCCTGTGTTTTTCGAAATTTTACGAACACACGTTTAAAGGCCTTCGGATATTCCAAAACTTGCAAAACGTTGCACAAATTGTCAGTGTTTATGATCTTTGACTTGATATCCCAATTGCCATTTTAAATGGCACAATGCCTCTGTAGCGCCCCCTCAACTTTTTTTTTTTAAAAGAATTGCCTCTTTGAGGGTCTCAACATGCTTGAAAATATACAAAAATCAACACACTCATGGAGCCCAGTATTACGATAACTATGGTACAGGTTTTTCACGCAGGCATGTCAAAATGGTATTCTAGGGCCCTCCAGAAAATTTCAACAAAACAGTTCTCATAGTTCAGTTCACCAACATGAACAAAATTTGGTGGAGACATGAAACGTGCCAAGACTTGTAAAAAAATTGTATCGTGCCATGACCCGAACCCAACAGGAAGTGCATTATTTTGATTTAAAATTTCAACTTTTTTTCATGAACAGGTGTCATACTTTAACGTGCTAAACCTATTGATTTCAGGAGTGGTGTTTGCACTCCCTTCAGGAAAACGCATTGTACACAGTCTAGCAGTGTCCAATGGCTTTGAATGGACGCCTGCACCCATCAACATCTCGCCACCACCCCAACGTGCTTGAGGGGTGCGAGGGCCCTTTCAACGCTGCTTGCAGCTTTAATTATTATTATTTTTATTCTGCTGCGAGAACGCGTTTTTGAGGGCTTTGCCATGTGCGAAAACTCACAAAAATTTGCAAAAGTGCCCCCTAAACATTTTTTCAAAAGAATTGCCCTTTTGAGGGTCTCAACATGCTTGAAAATTAACAAAAATCAACACACGCATGGAGCCCGTTATTACGGTTACTATGGTGTAGGTTTTTGCACACATGTATGGCAAAATGGTGTCAAAGCGCCCTCCAGAAAATTTCAACAAAACAGTTCTCATAGTTAAGTTCACCTAAATGAACAAAATTTGGGGGAGACATGAAACGTGCCAAGACTTGAAAAAAAATTATATCATGCTATGACCCAAACCCAACAGGAAGTGCAATATTTTGAATTAAAATTTCAACTTTTTTTCATGAACAGATGTCATAATTTAACGTGCTCCACCTATTGATTTCAGGAGTAGTGTTTGCACTCCCCTCAGGAAAACACATTGTACACAGTCTAGCAGTGTCCATTGGCTGTGAATGGACACCTGCACCATCAACATCTCGCCACCACCCCAAAGTGCACGAGGGGTGCGAGGGCCCTTTCAACGCTGCTTGCAGCTTTAATTATTATTTATTATTATTCTTCTGACTTTTCCTTCCCCAATTTCGCCCCTTTCCCAATGGTGAAAACGCATCTAACTTTCCAGTTTCGTCCGGCCGGACCCGAAATTCGATATTTTTGTGCACACGCACGTTGTCGACGCGACATGCCGAAATAGCGCCCCCTTAACACGTTCCAAAATTCCCATAGGGAAATTCGGTTACTTTCTCGTAGGCAGACAAAATTAGGTAAACATATGTGTCAGACCCAGACATTCAAAAAATTTCATTGGAGCCATGCCCTAAACCCAACAAGAGGTCGGCCATTTTGATTTTAATTTTTGCATTTTAAAACGAAATCCTCCTTGGGACTTCGCCCGATAGACTTCAAATTTGGTACAGATCATCTAGAGACCAAGCTGATCAAAAGTTGTGCTCTGCATGTCTGTAAGTCAAAGGACGTGGCTGCTAGGGCGTGACAAATTTTGGTGACACGAAGAAAAAATTTCACAATGCTCTCACGCCCAAATTCTTGACTGTAGCAGCTTCAAACTTGCTGGACATGATGATTACTCCGCCCTGAGCGTCACAATGTATTACTTTCCCACTTTGCTAATAGCGCCCCCCTGTGGTTACAGGAAGTGACCACTTTTTGCTTTCACTTTTACTGATGACACATAGTTGAACCCATCAACTTAATTTCACTTCTACAACATGCAGAACAAGTTGGTGAAGCGACATTGTGAATGCTGTGAAGCTACGAGCAATGGCGTCCGTGTGGCAACGCAGCGACTATGGATCCCGCCCCATGAAAATACGTTTGGGTTTCACAATGCTCTCACGCCCACGTACTTGATTGTAGAAGTGTCAAACTTGCTGGACATTATGATTGCTCCGCCCCGAATGTCCAGATGTAGTAACTTCCCACTTTGCTAATAGCGCCCCCCTGTGGTAACAGGAAGTGACCAGTTCTTATTTTCACTTGTACTGATGACACATAGTTGAACCCATCAACTTCATTCCACTTCTAAAACATGCAGAACAAGTTGTTGAAGCTACGTTATGAATGCTGTGAAGCTACGGGTAATGGCGTCCGTGTGGCAACGCGTGACTATCGATCCCTCGCCATGAAAATACGTTTGGGTTTTTGATGTCTTTAATGAACTCTTATCATCATGAAAATTGATACACAGGTCAACGGTTGTGAGTTCTTTCATCTGCTTGGGGAATTGCCCATGGGAGGAGAGAAAATGCCTCTATAGCACACCCTTGAAATTTTCAAAAACCCCTCCCCATAGGGTTTTTTTTACATAGGAAGATGAAAATTGGTCCACATGTGTATGATGCAAAGACGCACCAAGAAGTCTCTGACACCATTGGTGTACTCCAAACAGGAAGTCGGCCATTATGTTTTTAACGTGTCAATTTGGCCTGATTTCCACACGTTGTATTTTAACGAACTCCTCCGAGAGCTTTTGTCCAATCAACACAGATTTATTACAGATCATCAAGAGACCATGCTGATCAAAAGTTGTGCTCTGCATGTCTGTAGGTCAATGGGCGTGGCCACTATGGCGTCCCCATTTCTGATGCCTCGCCATGCATATTCGAGCAGCTCTCTCTCCCTCATACTTCATCCAAACGACTTCAAAATTCCTATACAGTATAAGAGCCCCGCCCTGAATGCCTCCATATGCTCCTGGGCAATCTAGCTCATGGCGCCCCCGTGTGGAAACAGGAAGTGCCATATTTTACATTAACATTGGCCGATTTGCTCGAAACTTGACATTTGTGCTGATGGTCTTCCCCTGAATGCACCTGCCCACGTTTGGTTACTCTCCGAGCGCCTCCTGCTGGATGACCTATCAACTTGTCATAACTCCTTCATGCTTTGTCCGATTCGCTCAAAATTTTATAACAGGTTGGTGCCTGTACTTGACCTGTCCAATGGTCGTGAGTGCACACCTGCATCTGTCAGGATCTCACCACTATCCCCAACGAGCACAAGGGTGCGAGGGCCCATTCAACACTGCTTGCAGCTTTAATTATTATTATTCCTCTGAAATTTCATGTCCCAATTTCGCCCCTTTCCCAATGGTGAAAACGCGTCTTACTTTCCATATTCATCCGGCCACATCCGAAATTTGACATTTTTGTGGGCTCGCAGGTGGTCAATGAGAAATGCCGAAATAGCGCACCCTAAACACGTTTCAGAATTCCCATAGGGAAATTCGTTTACTTTCTCGTAGGCAGACGAAATTTGGTAAACATATGTATCATACCCATACATACAAAAAATTTCATTGGAGCCACGCCCTAAACCCAACAGGATGTCGACCAATTTGATTTGAATTATTTCATTTTAAAACAAACTCCTCCTAGGGATTTCGCCAGATCTACTTTAATTTTGATACAGATCATCTAGAGACCAAGCTGATCCAAATTTGAGCTCTGCATGTCTGTAGGTCAAAGGGCGTGGCTGCTAGGTTGTGACAAAGTTTTGCGACTCGCCAAAAAAATTTCAAAATGCTCTCATGCCCACATACTTGATCGTAGCAGCTTCAAACTTGCTGGAAATGATGATGGCTCCGCCCTGAACGTCCAAATTTATTCACGTCCCACTTTACTCATATCGCCCCCCTGTGGTAACAGGAAGTGACCAGTTTTTACTTTCACTTGTACTGATGACACATAGTTGAACCCATCAACTTCATTCCACTTCTCAAACATGCAGAACAAGTTGGTGAAGCAACAGGATGAATGCTGTGAAGCTATGAGTAATGGTGTCCGTGTGGCGCTGTGGCGACTATGGATCCCTCGCCATGAAAATACGTTTGGGTTTTTGATGTCTTTAATGAACTCATATTATCATATAAATTAATAAACAGGTCAAGGGTGGCGAGCTCTTACATCTAATAGGGGCAGCACCCATGGGGGGAGGAAAATGCCTCAATAGCGCCCCCTTGAAATTTTCAAAACTCCTCCCCATCGGTGTTTTTTGGAATAGGAAGATGACAATTGTTACACATGTGTATGTTGCCAAGACGCACAACAAAGTCTCTGGCATCATTGGTCTACTCCAAACAGGAAGTCGGTTATTTTGATTTTAACGTGTCATTTTGGCTTGATTTCCACACAATGTATTTTCACGAACTCCTCCTAGAGATTTTGTCCAATCAACCTCAGATTTATTTCTGATCATCAAGAGACCATGCTGATCAAAAGTTGTGCTCTGCATGTGTGTAGGTCAATGGGCGTGGCCGCTATGGCGTCCCAATTTCTGATGCCTCGCTAAGCATATTCGAGCAGCTCTCTCTCCCTTATACTTCATCCAAACGGCTTCAAAATTCACTTACAAAATAAGAGCCCCGCCCTGAACGCCTCCATATGCTCATAGGCAATCTCGCTCATGGCGCCCCCTTGTGGAAACAGGACATGCCATATTTTACATTGACATTAGTCGATTTGCACGTAACTTCAAATTTGTGCTGAGGGTCTGCCCCTGAATGCACCTGCCCATGTTTGGTTACGCTCCGAGCGCCCCCTGGTGGAACAATCAACTTGTCATAACTCCTTCGTGCTTTGTCCGATTCGCTGGAAACTTTATCACAGTTTGGTGCCAGTACTTGACCTGTCCAATGGTCGTGAGTGCACACCTGCACCCGTCAGGATCTCACCACTACCCCCAACGTGAACAAGGGTGCAAAGGCCCGTTCAACGCTGCTTGCAGCTTTAATTAGGGCCCGAGCACCAAAGGTGCGAGGAACCTATTGTTTTTGAAGGGATTTTTATTATTCTTCTTTTTATTATTATTACGGCCCGAGCACCGACCGGTGCCAGAGACCGGAACGGGTCCTGGCACCGAAGGTGCGAGGAACCTATTGTTTTTGATGGGATTTTTATTATTTTTCTTCTTAGTTGGGCCCGAAGCACCGACCGGTGCCAGGGACGGAACGGGTCCTGGCACTGAAGGTGTGAGGAACCTATTGTTTTTGATGGGATTTTTATTATTTTTCTTCTTAGTTAGGGCCCGAGCACCGACCGGTGCCAGGGACCGGAACGGGTCCTGGCACCGAAGGTGCGAGGAACCTATTGTTTTTGATGGGATTTTTATTATTTTTCTTCTTAGTTAGGGCCCGAGCACCGACCGGTGCCAGGGACCGGAACGGGTCCTGGCACTGAAGGTGTGAGGAACCTATTGTTTTTGATGGGATTTTTATTATTTTTCTTCTTAGTTAGGGCCCGAGCACCGACCGGTGCCAGGGACCGGAACGGGTCCTGGCACTGAAGGTGTGAGGAACCTATTGTTTTTGATGGGATTTTTATTATTCTTCTTCTTAGTTAGGGCCCGGGCACCGACCGGTGCCAGGGCCCGGAACGGGTCCTGGCACCGAAGGTGCAAGGAACCTATTGTTTTTGATGGGATTTTTATTATTCTTCTTCTTCTTCTTCCACTTCTTATCATTATTTTTATTCTGCAGCGAGAATGCGTTTTTGAGGTCCTTGCCGTGCACGAAAACTCACAGAAATTTGCATACACGTCAGGCTTGCGAAAAATGACAAACTATTGTTGTTTTTGAGCTTGGCCGTGACCCGGTGGCTCGATTGCGCAACCAAACACGGGGCCATTTTGGAACGCACTTGCTCGGATTCCCACGAAATTTGGTGGGGCCATAGTCGTCATAATGAAGTTTTTTGTCAATTTTTTTGAAATTTTTTTGCCTCATAGGAAGTGAGCTATGAGCCATTTCCTGCGTTTTACCAGATTATACGAATACATTTTTGAGGGCTTTATCATACACAAAAACTCGCCAAACTTTGCTCAGAGGTTAACAATATGAAGCTGTTCGAATTAATATCCCATTTGGCACTAGATGTGACATTATGGCTCTAAAGCTCCCCCTAGTACATAATTGCATTTATGACGGCCTCAGTATGTTCAAAAACTCACAAAATTTTGCACACGTATTAATCCAGTTGGAAGTTTTACTATGATATAGGGTTTACAGATGGGCGTGGCAAAATGGCATTAAAGCGCCCCCTAGAATATTTCAATGAAGCAGCCCTCGCAGCCCGTTTAACCTACATATCCGAAATTCGGTGTCTTTGTGGACTATGCCGAGATCTAAAAAAAAGTCTCTTGGTGCCATGACCTAGACTCAACAGGAAGTCCGCCATTTTTAGTTGAATTTGCAACTTTTTTACATTTTTTGCCATTAACAGGCGCTGTACTTTAACAAACTCCACCTAGAGATTTTATCCGATCATCTTAACATTTGGCTTATGACATTTAAAGACCTTGCCGATGTTAAATTGCGAAGCTTTTTTGGATTCATCGAACTATGTATCCGTGGCGTCACGGCGTATTTCGATGTTCCGCCATGAAACAAAAAGTTCATTTTACTCATACATACTTTGTGAGATTTGCCTGAAAGTACACAGGCTTGATAACAGTCTCCTCCCAAGTATAATTATATGCTGATATTAGATCAGGTATGGTCAGGTGGCTCCACAGCGCCCTCTAGCCACAGCCATGTTCAGATAAATGTGCTTGAATGTTCATGAAATTTGGCGTGATCATTGAATTTCTCATGCAAGGATATGCTAATTTATTAGAAATTTTATTGCCAAACAGGAAGTGAGCTATGAGCCATTTCCTGCGTTTTTTCAAAATTTTACGAACACACGTTTAAAGGCCTTCGGATATTCCAAAACTAGCAAAACGTGGCACAAATTGTCAGTGTCTCATGATCTTTGACTTGATATCCCAATTGCCATTTAATATGGCACAATGCCTCTGTAGCACCCCCTCAACTTTTTTTTAAACGAATTGCCTCTTTGAGGTTCTCAACATGCTTGAAAATTTACAAAAATCAACACACTCATGGAGCCCGGTATTACGATTACTATGGTGTAGGTTTTGCATGCAGGCATGTAAAAATGGTATTCTAGGGCCCTCCAGAAAATTTCAACAAAACAGTTCTCATAGTTCAGTTCACCAACATGAACAAAATTTGGTGGAGACATGAAACATGCCAAGACTTGTAAAAAAATTATATCGTGCCGTGACCCGAACCCAACAGGAAGTGCATTATTTTGAATTAAAATTTTAACTTTTTTTTTTCATGAACAGGTCTCATGCTTAAACATGCTACACCTATTGATTTCAGGAGTGGTGTTTGCACTCCCCTCAGGAAAACGCATTGTATACAGTCAAGCAGTGTCCAATGGCTGTGAATGGACACCTGCACCCATCAACATATCGCCGCCACCCCAACGTGCTCGAGGGGTGCGAGGGCCCCTTTATCGCTGCTTGCAGCTTTAATTATTATTATTAGGGCCCGAGCACCGAATGGTGCGAGGACCCTATTGTAATTGTAATGTTTATTATTAGGGGGCCATGCCCTGGGAAACGCGGATGCTTGCATACGCGTTCCCCAAGCCCCGCGGTTCTGGGAACCCTATTGTTTTTGTTCGGATTTTTATTATTATTATTATTATTATTATTATAGTTATTTTTATTTTTCTGTAGATAAAAGTGGTGCTGCAGGCTAAACCGTGCAAAGGAGGGTGTTGCAATTTTGAGGGTTGGTCCAGACCCCTGCACTTACCTAAGCTGCAAAAAATTACATATGTCCGCCAACAGGGGGCGCTATAACCAAGGGCAAAGCGTTTTGGGCTATAACTCCCACACCATATGTTGCACATTCAAAACCCACATATCCACAGATTCCCTGAATAGCTCTGAATCAAATGGGCTGGGCCACGCCCATTTCCACCTGCAAAATTGCAAAAACTGGAAAACCTACTTTTTCGAACTCCTTCTTGGAGTTTTGTCCTATCAGTGTGAAATTTGGCAAGTACACTCTACAGCTGGACCTGATGTAAAGTTATCAAAAGAATTTTGTTTGGTCAAAATACGCGATAATTATTAACGTATAAATTTTTCTAGCTAGCTATAAAAACGCAAACAGTTGCATATCTCCCTCAAAATTAATGCTAGCAACACCAAATCTGGGATCCTTGGTTGGCATGTGACTGTGGGGGTATGAGCCAAATTTGGCTGATTTTGGCCACTAGGGGGCACTGCAAATATGGGAAATTTATATCTCTTAAACTGTAGCACCGATTTTTACCAAATTTGGTGGGTATGATGCTGGGTCACTCGTGAGGCTATATCTTGAAGTTAATCACAACTGGTCAAAGAGGGCGTGGCTTAATACAAGATAAAAAAAAACTTTTATTTCAGCTCAAGTATTATGCTGAGGGCTGTGAAATTTACAGGTTATATGTAGAATAGCAAACAGACCACCCATACCAAAAATTGTGTGTCTACTCCTCTAGGCGGCGCTGTAATGGATGCAAACGCATTTTGGCCTGTAACTTCCACATTTTAAATCACATCTTCATAAACTTTATATCCACGTGTTCCCCAAATAGAGTCGTATCTTCTGACATATGCTATGGGAGTGGGAGTGGCCTATTTCTCTTTCTCGGTCACCACACATCAAAAACCTACTTTTTCGAACTCCTCCTACTGTTTAAGCTCCATCTGCACGAAACTTTGCACATACAATCGCCAGCCTTGCCTGATCAAAAGTTATCAAAAAATTTTGCTACTCCAAAAAATGCGGTACTTATAAACTATTTTTTTCTGCTCGCAAAAAAACACATACTGTTGCATATTTGTGTCAAAGTCAAAGCTATCAACATCAAACTCTATTCACTCGCTTCAGAGGTCAACCAGAGGCTCTGTGCCAAATTTGGCCCAAATTGGCCAATAGGGGGCGCTATAAATAGAAACATCAAGTGACATGAAAGTTGATCGGATTCGCATGAAATTTGGTGACCATGATAAGGAGTCAATGTGCCTCCTGGTAACGAAATAGAGCTATTTTCATTCCGTGGCCTCCGTGAGACCTGGGAGCTGAGTCGCGCGGGGAGGCTTGGCCCCCTTTCATAACTGCTTGCAGTTCTAGTTATTATTATTATTATTTTTAACTGAAATGAATTACATTTTTGAGGGCCTAAACATGGTAAAAAACTCATGAAAATTGGTAGGCACGTCCGGCCCGGCGAATATTTTACTTTTTTGCCGCCATTGTAAATGTGCGTTCCCTGGTGGCTCTATAGCGCCACCAAACAAGCGGCCATTTTGGAACGTAGTTGCTCAGATTCTCACGAAATTCGGTGGGGCCATAGTAGTCATAATGAAGGTTTTTGTAAATATTTTTGAAATTTTTTTGCCTGACAGGAAGTCAGCTAGAAGCCATTTCCTGCGTTTTTTCAGATTTTAAAAAGACATTTTTGAGGGCCTTATCATACTCCAAAACTCGCCAAACTTTGCTCAGAGGTTAAAAACATGAAGCTCTTCAATGTGATATTTGATTTGGCACTAAGTGTGACATGGTGACCCTATAGCGCCCCCTAATACATAATTGCATTTTTGAGGGCCTCAGCATGCTCGAAAACTCATGAATTTTTGTACACCCATTCAGCCGGTCATACATTTTACTATGATACAGGTTTTTATACGGGCGTGGTAAAATGGCATTATAGCGCCCCCTAGAAAATTTCAATGAAGCAGCCCTCGCAGCCCGTTTAACCTACATGTACAAAATTCAGTGTCCTTGTGGTTTACGCTGAGATCTAAAAAAAAGTCTCTTGGTGCTAGGACCTAGACCCAACAGGAAGTCTGCCAATTTTAATAGAATTTGCAACTTTTTTTAATTTTTGCCATGAACAGTCGTCGTACTTTAACGAACTCCTCCTAGAGATTTTATCCGATCAACTTAAAATTTGGCGTATGACATCTAAAGACCTTGCCGATGTTAAATTGCGAAGCTTTTTTGGATTCATCGGACGATGTATCCATGGTGTCGCGGCGAATTTCGATGTTCCGCCATGAAACAGGAAGTTGGTTTCACTCCCACATACTTTGTGAGATTTAGCCGAAACTTTATAAGCTTGATAACAGTCTCCCCCCAAGTATAATTATATGCTAATATTAGATCAGGAGTGGCCAGGTGGCTCCACAGCGCCCACTAGCCATGGCCATTTGAAGATAAAAGTGCATGAATGTTCATGAAATTTGCTCTGATCATTGAATTTGTCATGACAGGTTATGGCAAATTTTTTGAAATTTTTTAGCCGAACAGGAAGTGAGCTATGAGCCATTTCCTGCGTTTTTCCAAATTTTACGAACACACGTTTAAAGGCCTTCGGATATTCCAAAACTTGCGAAACGTTGCACATATTTTCAGTGTCTTATGATCTTCGACGTGAAATCCCAATTGGCATTTAATATGGCACAATGCCTCTGTAGCACCCCCCCCTAAACATTTTTTTTTTAAAGAATTGCCCTTTTGAGGGTCTCAACATGCTTGAAAATTTATAAAAATCAACAAACTCGTGGAGCCCGGTATTATGATTACTATGGTATAGGTTTTGCACAAAGGCATGTCAAAATGGTATCATAGCGCCCTCCAGAAAATTTTTGCACTCCCCTCAGGAAAACACAGTGTACACAGCCTAGCAGTGTCCAATGGCTGTGAATGGACACCTGCACCCATCAACATCTCGACACCACCCCAACGTGCACGAGGCGTGCGAGGGCCCTTTCAACGCTGCTTCCAACTTTAATTAGGGCCCGAGCACCGACCGGTGCCAGGGTCCGGAACGGGTCCTGGCACCGAAGATGCGAGGAACCTATTGTTTTTGATGGGATTTTTATTATTCTTCTTCTTAGTTAGGGCCCGAGCACCGACCGGTGCGAGGAACCTATCGTTTTTGAAGGGACTTTTATTCTTCTTCTTCTTCTTCTTCTTTGTTATTATTATTAGGGCCCGAGCAACGACCGGTACCAGGAACCTATTGTTTTTGATAGGATTTTTATTATTCTTCTTTTTAGTTATTAGGGCCCGAGCACCGAATGGTGCGAGGACCGTATTGTAATTGTAGTATTTATTATTAGGGTCCGAGTGTCCAGGCCTGCAAGGCCTTGGCAAGGACCCTATTGTTATTGTAGTGTTTCTTATTATTATTATTAGGGTCCGAGCCTCTAGTCCTGCAAAGCCTAGGCAAGGACCCTATTGTTCTTCTCGTGTTTTTTCTTTATTCTTTATTCTTTCTCTGTACGCCTCTTTGACCTTTAATTTGACCCCCTAAACATGCTCAAAAACTCACCAAATTTGGCAGGCACCTCATGTCTGGCGAAAAATTTTATAAAACGTAAACATTATCCCCATAGGTGCCAAAATGGCTCTCTAGCGCCACCCAGAATCATTAAAATGGCACTTAGACGCCCACCACGACCAGTAGGAGAGTCATAGAGACATGGAACCAAAACTACATTGTTCATCTCATCAAGACCTAAAAATCAACAATCAACAGCCCTGACCTAAATCAAACAGGAAGTCCGCAATTTGCATATCAATATTGCAATTCGCCCCAAAATTTGCCCTAAATTTGCCCTCGAACAAACGCAAACTCCTTTAAGGGCGTTCATCGCATGGACCCCAAATGCTAATGGATGACAGAGCACACACTGCCGATGAAAAGTACTGTACAACTTTGTGATTACTTGAACTGTTTGGATTTTATGAGGCGTCAAAATAGGAGTCCGCAGTCACCTTCACTGCTTTTTTTCAATGCATACGCTATTTCCAACCTAAATTTGTCCCCCTAAACAGGCTCAAAAATTAACCTAATTTTGCAATTATTTCATAGTGGCTTCAAAAATTTTAAAACCGTAAACATTCTGCACAAAAGAGACAAAATGGCTCTCTAGCGCCACCTAAATACACTGAAATGGGACTTTTGCAATCGCCTGGGCCTGTTGCAATGTAATAAAATTCTGAAAAAATTCTGACTTCAATCCTGTACCATCTTGTGAGTTGTCCTTTGTTTTGGTGAAAATTTATACAAAACTTTATGAAATAAAAAATTTTATGTACATAGTACACTGTACAGTAATATATATTTTAATGCTGCGGACAGACCATTTATTGTATCAAAATGTGCTTTGGTATACTTTGAAAGCTCCATTTGCAGAAACTATTTGCTAAGCATCGTACCATTTGAATGAATATTTGCCAAGATATTGACATGTTATGAATTTTCATATTTTGAAAAATATAGAGTGATGGACTTCTGAGTTCACCACAGGTTGCAGCATAAGAAAGTTTTGTCTGTGTTCAGTGGACATGCTCCCAAAATTTCAGCTGTCTAGGATTTACGCGGAGAAACCATTTATTCATTTCTTTATTATTATTCATTTTAAGTGTTTTTTTTGTGGTGCTACACATTCTGACCACCAGGTGGCAGTAGGATTACATGCGTCATCTCTCTTCACAAAGTTCATGAGTAGGGGAAGATTCCACAATAAACAGCAGTGATAATATCTGCAAAGGAAACTTTGACCAGGTCGCACGGGTCATAACTCCAATTTACATAAGAAAAATCTGTTTCAGTAAAGGGGTTTCCACTCAACTCAAGATAAAACATTTTACTCAGTCTCGCGCTGTCCAACGAATGAGAATGCTCGACGGCGCCCGGCCACATCTTGCCCCCACATCGACGTGAGGGGGTGGGCGAAGACCCTTCCAACGCTGCTTGCAGCTTTAATTATTATTATTAGGGCCCGAGCACCGAATGGTGCGAGGACCCTATTGTAATTGTAAAGTTTATTATTATTAGGGCCCGAGCACCGACCGGTGCCAGGGCCCGGAACGGGTTCTGGCACCGAAGGTGCGAGGAACCTATTGTTTTTGAAGGGATTTTTATTCTTCTTCTTCTTCTTCTTCTTCTTCTTTGTTATTAGGGCCCGAGCACCGACCGGTGCCAGGGCCCGGAACGGGTCCTGGCACCGAAGGTGCGAGGAACCTATTGTTTTTGATGGGATTTTTATTATTCTTCTTCTTCTTCTTCTTCTTCTTCTTATTATTTTTATTCTGCTGCGAGAACGCGTTTTTGAGGGCTTTGCCATGCACGAAAACTCACAAAAATTTGCAGAGACATCAGTCGTGGTGAAAATGACAAATTATTGTTATTTTTGTGCTTGGATATGCCCCGGTGGCTCTATAGCGCCACCACACACGAGGCCATTTTGGAACGCAATTGCTTGGATTCTCACGAAATTCGATATGGCCATAGAAGTCATTATGAAGTTTTTTGTCAATTTTTTTGAAATTTTTTTGCCTCACAGGAAGTGAGCTATGAGCCATTTCCTGCGTTTATTCAGAATTTACGAAGACATTTTTGAGGGTCTTAGCATACTCGAAAACTCGCCAAACTTTGCTGAGAGGTTGAAAATATCAAGCTTTTCGATTTGAAATCCCAATTGTCACTGGGTTTGACATGGTGGCTCAATAGCGCCCCCTCATACATAATTCCATTTTTGAGGGCCTCAGCATACTCGAAAACTCACGAAATTTCGCGAACTTATTCAGCCCGTGAGCGGTTATACTATGATATAGGGTTTCCAGATGGGCGTGGCAAAATGGCATTATAGCGCCCCCTAGAAAATTTCAATGAAGCAGCCCTCGCAGCCTGTTTAACGTACATGTACGAAATTCGGTGCCCATGTGGATTATGCCGAGACCTAAAAAAAAGTCTCTTGGTGCCATGATCTAGACTGAACAGGAAGCCCGCCATTTTTAATTGAAATCACAACTTTTTTTGATTTTTCACCATTCACAGGCGTCGTACTTTAACGAACTCCTCCGAGAGATTTTATCCGATCAAATTAAAATTTGGCTTATGGCATCTAAAGACCTTGCCGATGTTAAATTGCGAAGCTTTTTTGGATTCATCGAACGATATATCCGTGGCGTCGCGGCCAATTTCGATGTTCCGCCATGAAACAGGAAGTTGGTTTTACTCACACATACTTTGTGAGATTTGCCCGAAACTTAACAGGCTTGATAACAGTCTCCTTTCAAATATAAATATATGCTGATATTAGATTGGGAGTGGTCAGGTGGCACCACAGCGCCCTCTAGACATGGCCATGTTAAGATAAAAGTACTTGAATGTTCATGAAATTTGGTGTGATTATTGCATTTCTGATTCAGGGTTATGATAATTTTTTTGAAATTTTTTGGCCAAACAGGAAGTGAGCTATGAGCCATTTCCTGCGTTTTTCCAAATTTTACAAACACACGTTTAAAGGCCTTAGAATACTCGAAAACTTGCAAAACGTTGCAAAAAGTATAATTGTCTTATTGTTATCAATTTGATATATCAATTGGCACTAAATGTGTCATAATGGCTCTACAGCGCCCCCAATCAGATTTTTAAAAGAATTGTTGTTTTGAGGGTCTGAACATGCTTGAAAACTCACAAAATTTTGTACACGTATAAAGCTAATCATGCGTATTATTATGATAAAAAAACTTACATAAAGGCGTCGCAAAATGGCATTATAGCGCCCCCTGAAATATTTCAATGAAACAGCCCTCGCAGCTCGGTAAATCTACATGTTTGAAATTCGGTGGACATGTGATTTATGCTGAGACCTAAAAAAAAGTCTCCTGGTGCCATGACCTAGACTCAACAGGAAGTCCGCCATTTTTAATTGAAATTTCAACTTTTAAAAATTTTTCGTCAGTCACAGGTGTGGTACTTTAACGAACTCCTCCTAGAGATTTTATCCGATCAACTTAAAATTTGGCAAGTGACATCGTAAGACCTGTCTGATCTTAAATTGCGAAGGTTTTTCGGATATATCAAACGATTTATCCATGGTGTCGCTGCAAATTTTGATGTTTCGCCATTAAACAGGAAGTTGATTTTACTCACACGTACTTTGTGGGATTTGCCCGAAACTTTACAGGCTTGATAACGGTCTCCTTCCAAATAAAAATATATGCTGATATTAGATCAGGTGTGGCCAGGTGGCTCCACAGTGCCCTCTAGCCACAGCCATGTTCAGATAAATGTGCTTGAATGTTCATGAAATTTGGTGTGATCCTTGAATTTCTCATGCAAGGATATGCTAATTTATTAGAAATTTTTTGGCCAAACAGGAAATGAGCTATGAGCTATTTCCTGCGTTTTTTCCAAATTTTACGAACACACGTTTAAAGGCCATCGGATATTCCAAAAATTGCAAAACGTTGCACAAATTGTCAGTGTTTATGATCTTTGACTTGATATCCCAATTGCCATTTAATATGGCACTATGCCTCTGTAGCGCCCCCTCAACTTTTTTTTTTAGAAGAATTGCCTCTTTGAGGGTCTCAACATGCTTGAAAATATACAAAAATCAACACACTCATGGAGCCCAGTATTACGCTAACTATGGTACAGGTTTTGCATGCAGGCATGTTAAAATGGTATTCTAGGGCCCTCCAGAAAATTTCAACAAAACAGTTCTCATAGTTCAGTTCACCAACATGAACAAAATTTGGTGGAGACATGAAACGTGCCAAGACTTGTAAAAAAATTATATCGTGCCATGACCCGAACCCAACAGGAAGTGCATTATTTTGATTTAAAATTTCAACTTTTTTTCATGAACAGGTGTCATACTTTACCGTGCTAAACCTATTGATTTCAGGAGTGGTGTTTGCACTCCCTTCAAGAAAACGCATTGTACACAGTCTAGCAGTGTCCAATGGCTGTGAATGGACACCTGCACCCATCAACATCTCGCCACCACCCCAACGTGCACGAGTGGTGCGAGGGCCCTTTCAACGCTGCTTGCAGCTTTAATTATTATTCTTCTTTTCTTCTTCTTATTATTATTTTTATTCTGCTGCGAGAACGCGTTTTTGAGGGCTTTGCCATGCATTAAAACTCACAAAAATTTGCAGAGACGTCAGTCGTGGTGAAAATTACAAACTATTGTTATTTTTATGCTTGGACATGCTCCGGTGGCTCTATAGCGCCACCAAACTCGCGGCCATTTTGGAACGCAATTTCTCAGATTCTCATGAAATTCGATATGGCCATAGTAGTCATTATGAAGTTTTTTGTCAATTTTTTTGAAATTTTTTTGCCTCACAGGAAGTGAGCTATGAGCCATTCCCTGCGTTTTTTCAGATTTTACAAACACATTTTGGAGGGTCTTATCATACTCGAAAACTCGCCAAACTTGGCTCATAGGTTGAAAACATGAATCTTTTCAATTTGATGTGTATTTGGCACTGGGTGTGACATATGGCTCTATAGCGCCCCCTAATAAATAATTGCATTTTTAAGGGCCTCAGCATGCTCAAAAACTCACGAAATTTTGCACATTTATAAAGCCAATCATACGGTTTACTATGATATCGGGTTTACACATGAGCATGGCAAAATCGCATTATAGCGCCACCTAGAAAATTTCAATGAAGCAGCCCTCGCAGCGTGTTTAACCTACATGAACAAAATTCGGTGTCCATGTAGATTATGCCAAGCTCTAAAAAAAAGTCTCTTGGTGCCATGACCTAGACGCAACAGGAAGTCTGCCATTTTAAATTGAAATTGCAACTTTTTTTGATTTTTCGCCATTCACAGGCGTTGTACTTTAACGAACTCCTCCCAGAGATTTTATCCGATCAACTTAAAATTTGGCGTATGACATCTAAAGACCTTGCTAATGTTAAATTGCGAAGCTTTTTTGGATTCATCTAACGATGTATCCGTGGCGTTGCAGCAAATTTCGATGTTCCGCCATGAAACAGGAAGTTGGTTTTACTCCCACATACTTTGTGAGATTTGCCTGAAACTTTACAAGCTTGATGAAAGTGTCCTCCCAAGTATACTTTTACGTTGATATTAGATCAGGAGTTGCCAGGTGGCTCCACAGCGCCCACTAGCCACGGCCATGTAAAGATAAAAGTGCTTGAATGTTCATGAAATTTGGTGTGACCATTGAAATTGTCATGCAGGGTTAGGGTAATTTTTTTCAAATTTTTTGGCCAAACAGGAAGTGAGCTATGAGCCATTTCCTGCGTTTATCCAAATTTTACGAACACATGTTTGAGGGCTTTAGAATACTCCAAAACTTGGAAAACATAACAGCAATCATAACTGTCTAATGCTCTTCAATTAGATGCACCAATTGGCACTTAATGTGGGACAATGGCTCTATAGCGCCCCCATTCATTTTTTTAAAACAATTGCCCTTTTGAGGGTCTAAACATGCTTGAATACTCACAAAATTTTGCACACGTATTGAGCTGGTCATTCCTTTGACTAGGATATTGAAATCATGCATAGGTGTGGCAAAATAGCATTATAGCACCCCCTAGAAAATTTTAATGAAGCAGGCCTCGCGGTCCTTTTCACCTACATGTACGAAATTCGGTGGACATGTGGATTATGCTGAAACCTAAAAAAAAGTCTCTTGGTGACATGACCTAGACTCAACAGGAAGTCTGCCATTTTTAATTGAAATTGCAATTTTTTTGGATTTTTCGCCATTCACAGGCGTCGTACTTTAACGAACTCCTCCTCGAGATTTTATCCGATCAACTTCAAATTTGGCGAATGATATCTAAAAATGTTGCTAATGTTAAATTGCGAAGCTTTTTTGGATTCATCGCACGATGTATCCGTGGCGTTGCAACGAATTTCGATGTTCCGCTATGAAACAGGAAGTTGGTTTTAATCCCACATACTTTGTGAGATTTGCCTAAAACTTTTCAAGCTTGATAAAAGTTTCCTCCCAAGTATACTTTCATGTTGACATTAGATCGGGAGTGGCCAGGTGGCTCCACAGCGCACACTAGCCACAGCCATCTTAGAATAAAAGTGCATGAATGTTCATGAAATTTGGTGTGATCATTAGATTTGTCATGCAGGGTTATGGTAACTTTTTAGAAATTTTTCGGCCAAGCAGGAAGTGAGCTATGAGCTATTTCCCGTGTTTTTCCAAATTTTACGAACACACGTTTTAAGGCCTTTGGATACTCCAAAACTTGCAAAACGTTGCACCAATTGTCAGTGTCTTATGATCTTCAATTTGATATTCCAATTGGCAATTAATGTGGTACAATGGCTCTGTAGTGCACCCTAATCATTTTTTTAAAAGATTTGCCCTTTTTAGGGTTTCAGCATGCTGGAAAACTGATAAGAATCAACACACTCGTGGAGCCTGGTATTACAATAACTATGGTATGGGTTTAGCTCGCAGGAATGTCAAAATAGCATCGTAGGGCCTCCAGAAAATTTCAACTCAAAACAGTTCTCATGGTTCAGTTCACCTTCATAAACAAACTTTGGTGGAAACATGAAATATACCAAGACTTGTAAAAAAATTATGAAGTGCCATGACCCGTACCCAACAGGAAGCCCATTATTTTGAATTAAAAGTAAAATTTTTTTTTCATAAACAGCCGTCATACTTTAAGGTACTCCACCTATTGATTTCAGGATGGTGTTTGCACTCAACTCAGGAAATCACATTGTACAGTCTCGCAGTGTCCAAGGGCTGTGAATGCACACCTGCACCTGTCAATATCTCGCCACCACCCTGAACGTGCACGAGGGGTGCGAGGGCCCTTTCAACGCTGCTTGCAGCTTTAATTAGGGCCCGAGCACCGACCGGTGCCAGGAACCTATTGTTTTTGAAGGGATTTTTATTATTCTTCTTCTTCTTCTTCTTCTTCTTCTAAGTTATTATTATTATTTTTATTCTGCTGCGACAACGCATTTTTGAGGGCCTTGCAATGCACGAACACTCACAAAAATTTGCAAAGACTTCAGTCGTGGTGAAAATTTCGAAGTTTTGTTATTTTTGTGCTTGGACATGCCCCGGTGGCTCTATAGCGCCACCAAACACGCGGCCATTTTTGAACGCAATTTCTCGGATTCGCACGAAATTCGATAAGGCCATAGTAGTCATTATGAAGTTTTTTGTCAATTTTTTTGAAATTTTTTTGCCGAACAGGAAGTGAGCTATGAGCCATTTCCTGCGGTTTTTCAGATTTTACGAACGCATTTTTGAGGCCCTTATCATAGTCAAAAACTCGCCAAACTTGGCTCATAGGTTGAAATTATGATTTTCTTCGATTTGATGTCCCATTTGCCAGTGGATGTGACATGGTGGCTCTATAGCGCCCCCTAATACATAATTGCATTTTTGAGAGCCTCAACATGCTTGAAAACTCACGAAATTTTGCACACTTATTAAGCCAGTCATAAGTTTTACTATGAAATAGGGCTTACTGATGGGCATGGCAAAATCGCATTATAGCGCCACCTAGAAAATTTCAATGAAGCAGCCCTCGCAGCGAGTTTAACCAACATGTACGAAATTCGGTTCTCATGTAGATTATGCCAAGACCTAAAAAAAAAACTCTTGGTGCCATGACCTAGACCCAACAGGAAGTCCGCCATTTTTAATTGAAATTGCAACTTTTTTTGATTTTTCGCCATTCACAGGCGTCGTACTTTAACGAACTCCTCCTAGAGATTTTATCCGATCATCTTGAAATTTGGCGTATGACATCTAAACACCTTGCTGATGTTAAATTGCGAAGCTTTTTTGGATTCATTGCACGATGTATCCGTGGCGTTGCGGCGAATTTCGATGTTCCGCCATGAAACAGGAAGTTGGTTTTACTCCCACAAACTATGCGAGATTTGCCTGAAACTTTACAAGCTTGATAATAGTGTCCTCTCAAGTATAAATATGTGCTGATATTAAATCGGGAGAGGCCAGGTGGCTCCACAGCGCCCACTAGCCACGGCCATCTAAAGATAAAAGTGCTTGAATGTTCATGAAATTTGGTGTGATCATCGAATTTGTCATGCAGGGTTATGATAATTTTTGTGAAATTTTTTGGCCAAACAGGAAGTGAGCTATATGCCATTTCCTGCGTTTTTCCAAATTTTACGAACACACGTTTAAAGGCCTTAGAATACTCGAAAAATTGCAAAACATTGCAAAAAGTACAATTTTCTTTTCGTTATCAATTTGATATATCAATTGGGACTAAATGTGTCATAATGGCTCTATAGCGCCCCCAATCAGATTTTTTAAAAGAATTGTTGTTTTGAGGGTCTCAACATGCTTGAAAACTCACAAAATTTTGTACACCTATAAAGCAAGTCATGCGCATTGTTATGATAAAAAAACTTACAGAAAGGCGTGGCAAAATGGCATTATAGCGCCCCCTGGAATATTTCAATGAAGCAGCCCTCGCAGCTCGGTAAATCTACATGTTTGAAATTCGGTGGACATGTGATTTATGCTGAGACCTAAAAAAAAGTCTCTAGGTGCCATGACCTAGACTCAACAGGAAGTCCGCCATTTTTAATTGAAATTTCAACTTTTAAAAATTTTTCGTCAGTCACAGGTGTGGTACTTTAACGAACTCCTCCTAGAGATTTTATCCGAACAACTTAAAATTTGGCAAGTGACATCGTAAGACCTGTCTGATCTTAAATTACGAAGGTTTTTCGGATATATCAAACGATGTATCCATGGTGTCGCGGCGAATTTTGATGTTTCGCCATTAAACAGGAAGTTGATTTTACTCACACGTACTTTGTGGGATTTGCCGGAAACTTTACAGGCTTGATAACGGTCTCCTTCCAAATAAAAATATATGCTGATATTAGATCGGGTTTGGCCAGGAGGCTCCACAGCGCCCTCTAGCCACAGCCATGTTCAGATAAATGTGCTTGAATGTTCATGAAATTTGGTGTGATCCTTGAATTTCTCATGCAAGGATATGCTAATTTATTAGAAATTTTTTGGCCAAACAGGAAGTGAGCTATGAGCTATTTCCTGCATTTTTTCCAAATTTTCAGGAGTGGTGTTTGCACTCCCTTCAGGAAAACGCACTGTACACAGTCCAGCAGTGTGCAATGGCTGTGAATGGACACCTGCACCCATCAACATCTCGCCACCACCCCAACGTGCTTGAGGGGTGCGAGGGCCCTTTCAACGCTGCTTGCAGCTTTAATTTGGGCCCGGGCACCGACCGGTGCCAGGGCCCGGAACGGGTCCTGGCACCGAAGGTGCGAGGAACCTATTGTTTTTGAAGGGATTTTTATTATTCTTCTTCTTCTTCTTCTTATTTATTATTATTATTATTATTTTTATTCTGCTGCCAGAACGCGCTTTTGAGGGCCTTGCCATGTATGAAAACTCACAAAAATTTGCAGAGACGTCAGTCGTGGTGAAACTTTCAAATTATTGTTATTTTTGTGCTTGGCTATGCCCCGGTGGCTCTATAGCGCCACCAAACACGCGGCCATTTTGGAACGCCATTGCTCGGATTCTCACGAAATTCAATATGGCCATAGTGGTCATTATGAAGTTTTTTATCAATTTTTTTGAAATTTTTTGGCCTCACAGGAAGTGAGCTATGAGCCATTTCCTGTGTCTTTTCAGATTTTACAAACACATTTTTGAGGGTCTCATCATACTCGAAAACTCGCCAAACTTGGCTCAAAGGTTGAAAACATGAATCTCTGCGATTTGAAATCTTATTTGGCACTGGTTGTGACATGGTGGCTCTATAGCGCCCCCTAATAGATAATTGCATTTTTGAGGGCCTCAACATGCTCGAAAACTCACAAAATTTTGCAATCTTATTGAGCCGGTCATACATTTTACTATGATACAGGGTTTACAGATGAGCATGGCAAAATAGCATTATATCGCCCCCTAGAAAATTTCAATGAAGCAGCCCTCGCAGCGTGTTTAACCTACATGTACAAAATTCGGTTTCCATGTAGATTATGCCAAGCCCTAAAAAAAAGTCACTTGGTGCCATGACCTAGACTCAACAGGAAGTCTGCCATTTTTAATTGAAATTGCAACTTTTTTTGATTTTTCGCCATTCACAGGCGTCGTACTTTAACGAACTCCTCCTTTGCCAATGTTAAATTGCGGAGCTCTTTTGGATTCATCACACGATGTATCCGTGGCGTTGCTGCGAATTTCGATGTCCCGCCATGAAACAGGAAGTTGGTTTTACTCCCACATACTATGTGAGATTTGCCTGAAACTTTACAAGCTTGATAAAAGTCTCCTCCCAAGTATAAATATATGCTGATATTAGATCAGGAGTGACCAGGTGGCTCCACAGTGCCCACTAGCCACGGCCATGTAAAGATAAAAGTGCTTGAATGTTCATGAAATTTGGTGTGATCATTGAATTTGTCATGCAGGGTTATAGTAATTTTTTTGAAATTTTTTGGCCAAACAGGAAATGAGCTATGAGCCATTTCCTGCGTTTATCCAAATTTTACGAACACATGTTTGAGGGCCTTAGAATACTCCAAAACTTGGAAAACGTTGCTGAAATTATAACTATCTTATGGTTTTCAATTTGATACACTAATTGGAACTTAATTTGGGACAATGACTCTACAGCGCCCCCATCATTTTTTTAAAACAATTGCCCTTTTGATTGTCTAAACATGCTTGAATACTCACAAAATTTTGCACACGTATTAAGCCGGTCATGCCTTTCACAAAGATATTGGGATCAAGCAAGGGTGTGGCAAAATAGCATTATAGCGCCCCCTAGAAAATTTTAACGAAGCACCCCTCGGGGTCCTTTTCACCTACATGTACGAAATTCGGGGGACATGTGGATTATGCTGAAACCTAAAAAAAAGTCTCTTGGTGCCGTGACCTAGACACAACAGGAAGTCCGCCATTCTTAACTGAAATTGCAACTTTTTCTGATTTTTCGCCATTTACAGGCGCTGTACTTTAACGAACTCCTCCTAGACATTTTATCCGATCAACTTAAAATTTGGCATATGACATCTAATGACCTTGCCGATGTAAAATTGCGAAGCTTTTTTGGATTCATCGAACGATGTATCCGTGGCGTTGCGGCGAAATTCGATGTTCCGCCATGAAACAGGAAGTTGGTTTTACTCCCACATACTTTGTGAGATTTACGCGAAACTTTACAGGCTTGATAACAGTTTCCTTCCAAGTATAAATATATGCTGATATTAGATCGGGTGTGGCCAGGTGGTTCCAGAGCGCCCTATAGCCACAGCCATGTTAAGATAAAAGTGCCTGAATGTTCATGAAAGTTGGTGTGATCATTGAATTTGTCATGCAGGGTTATGGTAATTTATTTGAAATTTTTTGGCCAAACAGGAAGTGAGCTATGAACCATTTCCTGCGCTTTTTTCAAATTTTACGAATACACGTTTAAAGGCCTTTGGATATTCTAAAGCTTGCAAAACGTTGCACAAATTGTCTGTGTTTTATGATCTTCAACGGGATATCCCAATGGGCATTTAATGTGGCACAATGGCTCTGAAGCGCCTCCTAAACATTTCTTTAAAAGAATTGCCCTTTTGAGGGTCTCAACATGCTTGAAAATTGACAAAAATCAACACACTCGTGGAGCCCGGTATTACGATTACTATGGTAAAGGTTTTGCGCATAGGCATGTCAAAATGGTATCATAGCGCCCTCCAGAAAATTTTTGCTCTCCCCTCAGGAAAACACATTGTACACAGTCTATCAGTGTCCAATGGCTGTGAATGGACAACTGCACCCATCAACATCTCGCCACCACCCCAACATGCACGAGGGGTGTGAGGGCCCTTTCAACGCTGCTTGCAGCTTTAATTATTATTAGGGCCCGAGTACCGACCGGTGCCAGGGCCCGGAACGGGTCCTGGCACCGAAGGTGCGAGGAACCTATTGTTTTTGAAGGGATTTTTATTCTTCTTCTTCTACTTCTTCTTCTTGGCTATTATTATTATTATTTTTATTCGGCTGCGAGAACGCGTTTTTGAGGGCCTTGCCATGCACGAAAACTCACAAAAATTTGCAGAGACGTCAGTCGTGCTGAAAATTTCAAAGTTTTGTTATTTTTGTGCTTGGACATGCCCCGGTGGCTCTATAGTGCCACCAAACACGCGGCCATTTTGGAACGCAATGTTAAATTGCAAAGCTTTTTTGGATTCATCGAACGATGTATCCGTGGCGTCGCGGCGAATTTCGATGTTCCGCCATGAAAGAGGAAGTTGGTTTTACTCCCACATACTTTGTAAGCTTGATAACAGTCTCCTCCCAAGTATAATTAGATGCTCCTTTTAGATCGGGAGCAGCCAGGTGACTCCCCAGCGCCCACTAGACATGGCCATTTTAAGATTAAAGTGCTTGAATGTTCATGAAATTTGGTGTGATCATTGAATTTGTCATCCAGGGTTATGGTCATTTTTTTGAAGTTTTTTGGCCAAACAGGAAGTGAGCTATAAGCCATTTCCTGCGTTTTTCCAAATTTTACGAACACACTTTTGAAGGCCTTAGAATACTCGAAAAATTGCAAAACGTTGCAGAAATTATAATTGTCTTATCGTCGCTAATTTCAAATATCAATTGGCAGTAAATGTGGCACAATGGCTCTATAGTGCCCCCTAATTTTTTTCAAAAGAATTGCCCTTTTGAGGGTCTCAACATGATTGAAAATTTACAAAAATCAACACACTTGTTGAGCCCAGTATTACGATTACTTTGGTATAGGTTTTGTACACAGGCATGTCAAAATGTTATCATAGCGCCCTCAAGAAAATTTCAACAAAACAGTTCTCATAGTTCAGTTCACCTACATGAACAAAATTTGCTGGAGACATGAAACGTGCCAAGACTTGTAAAAAAATAACATGGTGCCATGACCCGAACCCAAAAGGAAGTGCATTATTTTGAATTAAAATTTCAACTTTTTTTCATGAACAGGTGTCATACTTTAAGGTGCTCCAACTATTGATTTCAGGAGTGGTGTTTGCACTCCACTCAGTGAAACACATTGTACACAGTATAGCAGTGTCCAATGGCTGTGAACGGAAACCTGAACCTGTCAAACATCGGCACCACCCCAACGTGCACGAAGGGGCGAGGCCCTTTCAACGCGCTGCTTGCAGCTTTAATTATTATTATTTTATTCTGCTGCGAGAACGCCTTTTTGAGGGCCTTGCCATGCACGAAAACTCACAAAAATTTGCAGAGACGTCAGTCTTGGTGAAATTTCAAAGTTTTGTTATTTTTGTGCTTGGACATGCCCCGGTGACTCTATAGCTCCACCAAACACGCGGCCATTTTGGAACGCAATTGCTCGGATTCTCACCAAATTTGATATGGCCGTAGGAGTCATTATGAAGTTTCTTGTCAATTTTTTTGAAATTTTTTTTGCCACACAGGAAGTGAGCTATGAGCCATTTCCTGCGTTTTTTCAGATTTTACAAACACATTTTTGAGGGTCTTATCATACTCGAATACTCGCCAAACTTGGCTCATAGGTTGAAAACATGAATCTCTTCGATTTGATTTCTCATTTGGCACTGGGTGTGACATGGTGGCTCTATAGCGCCCCCTAATAGATAATTGCATTTTTGAGGGCCTCAGCATGCTCGAAAACTCACGAAATTTTGCAAACTTATAAAGCCGGTCATAAGTTTTACTATGATATAGGGTTTACAGATGGGCATGGCAAAATCGCATTATAGCGCCCCCTAAAAAATTTTAACGAAGCAGCCCTTGCGGTCCTATTCACCTTCATGTACGAAATTCGGGGGGCATGTGGATTATGCCAAAACCTAAAAAAAATTCTCTTGGTGTTGTGACCTACACTCAACAGGAATTCTGCCATTTTTAATTGAAATTGCAACCTTTTTGGATTTTTCACCATTCACAGGCATCATACTTTAACAAACTCCTCCTAGAGATTTGATCTTATCAACTTAAAATTTTGCTAATGATATCAAAAGACCTTGCCGATGTTAAATTGCGAAGCGTTTTCGGATTCATCGAACCATGTATCCATGGCGTCGCAACGAATTTCGATGTTCCGCCATGAAACAAGAAGTTGGTTTTACTCCCACATACTTTGTGAGATTTGCCTGAAACTTTACGAGCTTGATAAAAGTGTCCTGTCAAGTATACATATATGCTAATATTAGATCGGGAGTGGCCAGGTGAATGGATGTGAATGCACTCCTCCACCCGTCAACATCTCGCCACCACCCCCAACGTGCACGAAGGGTGCGAGGGCCCTTTCAACGCTGCTTGCAGCTTTAATTAGGGCCCGAGCACCGAATGGTGCGAGGACCCTATTGTAATTGTAATTTTTATCAGGGGTTCAAGCCCGTAGGGCAGAAACCCTATTGTTTTTGTGCTGGTTTATTTTTGTTATTATTCTTATTATTATTATTATTATTATTATTATTTTTTCTTCTTCTTCAGAAATGTTTTCGCAAATTCCCGTGAGATGGTAAATGGTAGAGACCTGAAATTTTGCACATTGGTTGGAAGTTGTGTGTTAATGCTGACCAAGGCATTTTTAACTCAGTAGGCCTGATGGTGGCGCTATAATTCAAGAAAAACAGGTTTTCACTTTAAAGGTCATAACTCCTAGGCTGTAAGTCTGATTCACACGAAACTTGGTGCACACATTCTTTGGTCCATTCTCTACAACTTTCCCATAAGGACCTCAAAGATCCACTATATTTGAATTTCCGAAATTTTGAATTCTTTGAAAAACACATTTTTGACATCTCCTCATAGGCCGTAGGTCCCATTCCTTCGAAATTTGCTGTGGATCATCAGTGGACCAAGCTTATCAAAGATTGCGTAAAGCTTGTTGAAATCTCATTTCGTTTCCAAGATATTGACCAATGAACTTCAGCAGGGGCGTGGCTTAGCACAAAAATGGACAAAATTCAACAACCATTGGGCCAATCATCACAGAACTTGCAGAATATGTCCATATAAGTACCAGGAACATACCTTGACAGTTTCATGCAAATCGGCCCATAGGGGGTGCTATAAGACATATCAGACTATAAATCAGCAATTGTTTGTCCTATAGCCATAAAACTCACAGGATATATTCATATCAGTACCTGAAACATACCCAGCAAATTTCATTTAAATTGACTGATAGGGGGCGCTATAATTGCAAAACAAAGCAGCATGGTTTAACATAATTCCGACTATAAATAAGCAATTGTTTGTCCTACAGCCATAAAACTCACAGGATATATTCATATGAGTACCTGAAACGTACCCAGAAAATTTCATTCAAATTGACTGATAGGGGGCACTATAAATGCAAAACAAAGCAGCGTGGTATAGCACAAATCAGACTATAAATCAGCAGTTGTTTGTCCTATAGCCATAAAACTCACAGGATATATTCATATAAGTACTTGAAACGTACTCTGAAAATTTCATTCAAATTGATTGATAGGGGGCGCTGTAAATGCAAAACAAAGCAGCATAGTATAACACAAATCCGACTATAAATCAGCAATTGTTTGTCCTATAGCCATAAAACTCACAGGATATATTTATATAAGTACTTGAAACATACTATGAAAATTTCATTCAAATTGACTGATAGGGGGCGCTATAAATGCAAAACAAAGCAGTGTGGTATAACACAAATCAGACTATAAATCAGCAATTGTTTGTCCTATAGCCATAAAACTCACAGGATATATTCATATGAGTACCTGAAACATACCCAGAAAATTTCATTCAAATTGACTGATAGGGGGCACTATAAATGCAAAACAAAGCAGCGTGGTATAGCACAAATCAGACTATAAATCAGCAGTTGTTTGTCCTATAGCCATAAAACTCACAGGATATATTCATAAAAGTACTTGAAACATACTCTGAAAATTTCATTCAAATTGTCCTATTGGGGGCGCTATAAATGCAAAACAAAACAATGTGGTATAACACAAATCAGACTATAAATCATCAATAGTTTTTCCAATCATTACAAAACTCACAGGATATGTCCACATAAGAAACTGAAATATAGCCTGAAAGTTTCAATCAAATTGACCAGTAGGGGGTGCCATAAATGCACAAAATAGCCGAACATAACACAAATCAGACGATGCATCATTAGTTGTTAGTCCAATCATTACACTGGCAAAATAGGTCCACATAAAAACCTGCAACACACTCTTAAAGTGGTTTTTGTCCCCTGCCGCCATGATAGTGAGCGGAGCAGGGGACATTGTATTCAGCTCCGTCCGGCCATCCGTCATGTCCCGTTTGTTCTGAATGCGATATCTCAAGAACGGTTTGACCAATTCCATACATCTTTGGTGTTAAGGTATATTTGTGTGATACGCCGACCCCAGTATATTTCCGTGACCTTGGCATTATTCTCAAGGTCATTACGATCATTTGGCCACTTACAAATTCTTTGTCAACATGATATCTCAAGAACGGTTTGACCAATTCCATTCATCTTTGGTGTCAAGGTGTATTAGCGGCGGGGGACATAGTATTCAGCTCCATCCATCCGTCCGGCCGTCTGTCCGTCCGTCCTGTCCCGTTTGTTGTAAACGTGATATCTCAAGAACGGTTCCACCGATTCCATTCATCTTTGATGTCAAGGTGTATTAGGGGCGGGGGACATAGTATTCAGCTCCGTCCGCCCGTCAGTCTGTCCGTCCTGTCCCGTTTGTTGTAAACCTGATATCTCAAGAACGGTTTGACCAATTCCATTCATCTTTGGTGTCAAGGTGTATTAGCGGCGGGGGACATAGTATTCAGCTCCATCCATCCGTCCGGCCGTCTGTCCGTCCGTCCTGTCCCGTTTGTTGTAAACGTGATATCTCAAGAATGGTTCGACCGATTCCATTCATCTTTGATGTCAAGGTGTATCAGGGGCGGGGGACATAGTATTCAGCTCCGTCCGCCCGTCAGTCTGTCCGTCCTGTCCCGTTTGTTGTAAACGTGATATCTCAAGAACGGTTCGACCGATTCCATTCATCTTTGATGTCAAGGTGTATTAGGGGCGGGAGACATAGTATTTAGCTCCGTCTGCCCGTCCGTCTGTCCGTCCTGTCCCGTTTGTTGAAAACGTGATATCTCAAGAACGGTTCGACCGATTCCATTCATCTTTGGTGTCAAGGTGTATTAGGGGCGGGGGACATAGTATTCAGCTGCATCCGTCCGCCCAGCCGTCCGTCCGTCTGTCCCGTCCCGTTTGTTGTGAATGTGATATCTCAAGAACATTTCAACCGATTCCATTCATCTTTGGTGTCAAGGTGTATTAGGGGTGTGGGACATAGTATTCAGCTCCGTCCGCTCGTCCGTCTGTCCATCATGTCCCGTTTGTTGTGAACGCGATATCTCAAGAAAGGTTTGACCAATTCCATTCATCTTTGGTGTCAAGGTGTATTAGGGGAGGGGGACATAGTTTTCAGCTCCGTCCGTGCGTCCATCTGTCCATCATGTCCCGTTTGTTGTGAACGTGATATCTCATGAACGGTTTGACCGATTCCATTCATCTTTGGTTTCAAGGTGTATTAGGGGTGGGGGTCCGCCCGTCTGTCTGTCCGTCATGTCCCGTTTGTTGTGAACACGATATCTCAAGAAAGGTACGACCTATTCCATTCATCTTTGGTGTCAAGGTGTATTTGGGGGGTGCTCACAACTCACTCGATTTACGTGACCTTGCCATTATTCTCAAGGTCATTACGACCATTTGACCACTTACAAATACCTTGTCAACATGATATCTCAAGAAGAGTTTGACCGGTTCCATTCATCTTTGGTGTCAAGGTGTATTAGGGGCGGAGAATATAGAATTCAGCTCCATGCGTCCGGCTGTCCGTCTGTCCCATCCCGTTTGTTGTGAACGCGATATCTCAAGAACGGTGTGACCGATTCCATTCATCCTTGGGGTCAAGCAGTATTAAGGCCGGGGGACATAGTATTCAGCTCCATCAGTCCATCCGTCCGGCCGTCCATCCGTCACGTCCCATTTGTTATGAACGCGAAATCTCGAGAACGCTTTGACCGATTCCATTCATCTTTGGCTTCAATGTGTAATTTTGTGATACGCCGACCCCAGTCGATTTCCATCACCTGGCGGGGGACATGGCCACGTTTAGTGGCAACACTTGTTAATTAAGCTGTTAGAGCTTTCAACTACTAATGGTCTTTCGTGGCTTGAACCCCGGAATTGCCACTTGCGGCTATATTTATCAGGGCCTGAGCACCGACCGGTGCCAGGGCCCCTAACGGGTCCTGGCACCGAAGGTGCGAGGAACCTATTGTTTTTGAAGGGATTTTTTTTATTAATCTTCTTCTTCTTCTTCTTAGTTATTATTATTATTATTATTATTTTTATTCTGTTGCGAGAACGCAATTTTGAGAGCCTTGCCATGCACGAAAACTCACAAAAATTTGCAGAGACGTCAGTCTTGGTGAAAATTTCAAAGTTTTGTTATTTTTGTGCTTGAACATGCCCCGGTGGCTCTATAGCCCCACCAAACACGCGGCCATTTTGGAACGCAATTGCTCGGATTCTCACGAAATTCCATAGGGCCATAGTAGTCATTATGAAGTTTCTTGTCAATTTTTTTGAAATTTTTTTGCCTCACAGGAAGTGAGCTATGAGCCATTTCCTGCGTTATTTCAGATTTTACAAACACATTTTTGAGCGTCTTATCATGCTCGAAAACTTGCCAAACTTGGCTAATAGGTTGAAAAAATGAATCTCTTCGATTTGATGTCTCATTTGGCACTGGGTGTGACATTATGGCTCTATAGCGCCCCCTAATAGATAATTGCATTTTTGAGGGCCTCAGCATGCTCGAAAACTCACGAAATTTTGCAAACTTATAAAGCCGGTCATACGTTTTACTATGATATAGGGTTTACAGATGGGCATGGCAAAATGGCATTATAGCGCCACCTAGAAAATTTCAATGAAGCAGCCCTTGCAGCGTGTTTAATTTACATGTCCAAAATTCGGTGTCCATGTAGAATATGCCAAGCCCTAAAAAAAAGTCTCTTGGTGCCATGACCTAGACTCAACAGGAAGTCCGCCATTTTAATTGAAATTGCAACTTTTTTGGATTTTTTTTCGCCATTCACAGGGCGATTTTAACTCCTCCTAGAGATTTTATCCGATCAACTTAAAATTTGGCGAATGATATCTAAAGACCTTGCCGATGTTAAATTGCGAAGCTTTTTTGGATTCATCTAAGGATGTCTCCGTGGCGTTGCGGCGAATTTCGATATTCCGCCATGAAACAGGAAGTTGGTTTTACCCCCACATACTTTGTGAGATTTGTCTGAAACTTAACAAGCTTGATAGAAGTGTCCTCCCAAGTATAAATATATGCTGATATTAGATCAGGATTGGCCAGGTGGCTCCACAGCGCCCACTAGCCACGGCCATGTAAAGATAAAAGTGCTTGAATGTTCGTGAAATTTGCTGTGATCATTGAATTTGTCATGCAGGGTTATGGAAACTTTTTTGAAATTTTTTGGCCAAACACGAAGTGAGCTATGAGCCATTTCCTGCGTTTATCCAACTGTTACGAACACGTTTGAGGGCCTTAGAATACTACAAAACTTGGAAAACGCTGCAGAAATTATAACTATCTTATGCTCTTCAATTTGATACACCAAATTGAACTTAATGTGGGACAATGGCTCTATAGCGCCCCCAATCATTTTTTTAAAACAATTGCCCTTTTGACTGTCTAAACATGCTTGAATACTCACGAAATTTTGCATACGTATTAAGCCGGTCATTTCTTTAACAAGGATATTGGGAACATGCATGGGTGTGGCAAAATAGCATTAAAGCGCCCCCTAGAAAATTTCAATGAAGCAGCCTTCGCAGCCCGTTTAACCTACATGTACGAAATTCGGTGTGCATGTGGATTATGCCGAGACCTAAAAAAAAGTCTCTTGGTGCCATGAACTAGACTCAACAGGAATTCTGCCATTTTTAATTGAAATTGCAGCTTTTTTTGATTTTTTTTCCATTAACAGGCGTCGTACTTTAACAAACTCCTCTTAGAGGTTTTATCCAATCAACTTCAAATTTGGCATATGACATCTAAAGACCTTGCCAATGTTAAATTGCGAAGCTTTTTTGGATTCATTGAACGATGTATCCATGGCGTCGCAGCGAATTTCGATGTTCCGCCATGAAAGAGGAAGTTGGTTTTACTCCCACATACTTTGTAAGATTTGCCTGAAACTTTACAAGCTTGATAACAGTCTCCTCCCAAGTATAATTAGATGCTACTTTTAGATCAGGAGTGGCCAGGTGGCTCCACAGCGCCCTCTAGCACTGGCCATTTTAAGATAAAAGCGCTTGAATGTTCATGAAATTTGGTGTGATCATTGAATTTGTCATCCAGGGTTATGGTAATTTTTTTGAAGTTTTTTGGCCAAACAGGAAGTGAGGTATGAGCCATTTCCTGCGTTATTTCAGATTTTACAAGCACATTTTTGAGCGTCTTATCATTCTCGAAAATTTTGCCAAACTTGGCTAATAGGTTGAAAAGATGAATCTCTTCGATTTGATGTCTCATTTGGCACTGGGTGTGACATTATGGCTCTAAAGCGCCCCCTAATAGATAATTGCATTTTTGAGGGCCTCAGCATGCTCGAAAACTCACAAAATTTTGCAATCTTATAAAGCCGGTCATACGTTTTACTATGATATAGGGTTTTCAGATGGGCATGGCAAAATGGCATTATAGCGCCACCTAGAAAATTTCAATGGAGCAGCCCTTGCAGCGTGTTTAATCTACATGTCCAAAATTCGGTGTCCATGTAATTTATGCCAAGCCCTAAAAAAAAGTCTCCGGGTGCCATGACCTAGACTCAACAGGAAGTCCGCCATTTTTAATTGAAATTGCAACTTTTTTGGATTTTTCGCCATTCACAGGCGTCGTACTTTAACGAACTCCTCCTAGAGATTTTATCCGATCAACTTAAAATTTGGCATATGACATCTAAAGACCTTGCCAATGTTAAATTGCGAAGCTTTTTTGGATTCATTGAACGATGTATCCATGGCGTCGCGGCGAATTTCGATGTTCCGCCATGAAAGAGGAAGTTGGTTTTACTCCCATAAACTTTGTAAGATTTGCCTGAAACTTTACAAGCTTGATAACAGTCTCCTCCCAAGTATAATTAGATGCTACTTTTAGATCGGGAGTGGCCAGGTGGCTCCACAGTGCCCTCTAGCACTGGCCATTTTAAGATAAAAGCGCTTGAATGTTCATGAAATTTGGTGTGATCATTGAATTTGTCATCCAGGGTTATGGTAATTTTTTTGAAGTTTTTTGGCCAAACAGGGAGTGAGCTATAAGCCATTTCCAGCGTTTTTCCAAATTTTACGAACACACTTTTGAAGGCCTTAGAATACTTAAAAAATTGCAAAACGTTGCAGAAATTATAATTGTCTTATCGTCTCTAATTTCATATATCAATTGGCACTAAACGTGGCACAATGGCTCTATAGTGCCCCCTAATTTTTTTCAAAAGAATTGCCCTTTTGAGGGTCTCAACATGATTGAAAATTTACAAAAATCAACACACTTGTTGAGCCCGGTATTACGATTACTTTGGTATAGGTTTTGCACACAGGCATGTCAAAATGGTATCATAGCGCCCTCCAGAAAATTTGAACAAAACAGTTCTCATAGTTCAGTTCACCTACATGAACAAAATTTGGTGGAGACATGAAACGTGCCAAGACTTGTAAAAAAATAATATAGTGCCATGACCCGAACCCAACAGGAAGTGCATTATTTTGAATTAAAATTTCAACTTTTTTTCATGAACAGGTGTCATACTTTAAGGTGCTCCAACTATTGATTTCAGGAGTGGTGTTTGCACTCCACTCAGTGAAACACATTGTACACAGTATAACAGTGTCCAATGGCTGTGAACGGAAACCTGCACCCGTCAACATCTCACCACCACCCCAGCGTGCACGAGGGGGGCGAGGGCCCTTTCAACGCTGTTTGCAGCTTTAATTATTACTATTATTATTATGATTATTATTATTTTTCACGAAAATGAATTGCATTTTTGAGGGCTTTAACATGGTCAAAAACTCATGAAAATTGGCAGGGACCTCAGGCCTGGCGAAAATTTTAGTTTTGTGCTGGCAACGTATATGTACCTGCCCCAGTGGCTCTATAGCGCCACCAAATAGCGGCAATTTTGGAACGCACTTGCTCGGATTCTCACAAAATTTGGTGGGGTCATAGAAGTCATAATGAAGGGTTTTGTTAATTTTTTTGAAATTTTTTCTCCTCACAGGAAGTGAGCTGTGAGCCATTTCCTGCGTTTTTCCAGATTTTACAGACATTTTTGAGGGCCTTAGTATACTTGAAAACTCACCAAACTTTGCACAGAGGTTGAAAATATAAAGCTGTTCGATTTGATATCCCATTTGGCACTAAATGTGACATGGTGGCTCTATAGCGCCCCCTAATACATAATTGCATTTTTGAGGGCCTCAGCACGCTCAACAACTCACGAAATTTCGCGAACTGATTTAGCCGGTGATAGGTTATACCACGCTATAGGGATTCCAGATGGGAATGGCAAATTGGCATTATAGCGCCCCCTAGAAAATTTCAACGAAGCAGCCCTCGCAGCCCGTTGAACATACATGTACGAAATTCAGTGTACATGTGGACTATGCCGAGACCTAAAAAAAAAGTCTCTTGGTGCAATGACCTAGACCCAACGGAAGTCCGCCATTTTTAATTGAATCTGCAACTTTTTTTGATTTTTCGCCATTCACAGGCGTCGTACTTTAACGAACTCCTCCTAGAGATTTTATTCGATCGAGTTAAAATTTGGCGCATGACATCTAAAGACGTTGCTGATGTTAAATTGCGAAGCTTTTTTGGATTCATCGAACGATGTATCTGTGGTGTTGCGGCAAATTTTGATGTTCCGCCATGAAAGAGGAAGTTGGTTTTACTCCCACATACTATGTGAGATTTGCCTGAAACTTTACAAGCTTGATAAAAGTGTCCCCCCAAGTATAAATATATGCTGGTTTTAGATCGGGAGTGGCCAGGTGGCTCCACAGCGCCCACTAGCCACGGCCATGTAAAGATAAAAGTGCTTGATTGTTCATGAAATTTGGTGTGATCATTGAATTTGTCATGCAGGGTTATGGTAATTTTTTTTGAAATTTTTTGGCCAAACAGGAAGTGAGCTATGAGCCATTTCCTGCGTTTATCCAAATATTACGAACACATGTTTGACGGCCGTAGAATACTCCAGAACTTGCAAAGCATTGCAGAAATTATAACTATCTTATGGTCTTCAATTTGATACATCAATTGGAACTTAATGTTGGACAATGGCTCTATAGCGCCCCCAATCATTTTTTTAAAACAATTGCCTTTTTGATTGTCTAAACATGCTTGAATACTCACGAAATTTTGCACACGTATTAAGACGGTCATTCCTTTCACAAGGATATTGGAATCACGTATGGGTGTGGCAAAATAGCATTATAGCGCCACCTAGAAAATTTTAACGAAGCAACCCTCGGGGTCCTTTTCACCTACATTTACGAAATTCGGGGGACATGTGGATCATGCCGAAACCTAAAAAAAAGTCACTTGGTGCCATGACCTAGACTCAACAGGAAGTCCGCCATTTTTCATTGAAATTGCAACTTTTTTGGATTTTTCGCCATTCACAGGCGTCGTACTTTAACAAACTCCTCCTAGAGATTTAATCTGATCAACTTAAAATTTGGCAAATGATATCTAAAGACCTTGCCGATGTTAAATTGCGAAGCGTTTTTGGATTCATCGAACGATGTATCCGTGGCGTCGCAACGAATTTCGATGTTCCGCCATGAAACAAGAAGTTGGTTTTACTCCCACATACTTTGTGAGATTTGCCTGAAACTTCACAAGCTTGATAAAAGTGTCCTGTAAAGGGTACAAATATTTTGATATTAGATTGGGAGTGGCCAGATGGCTCCACAGCGCCCACTAGCCACTGCCATGTTAGGATAAAAGTGCATGAATGTTCATATTTGTTATGATCATTATATTTGTCATGCAGGGTTATGGTAATTTTTTAGAAATTTTTTGGCCAAACAGGAAGTGAGCTATGAGCCATTTCCTGTGTTTCTCCAAATTTTATGAAAACACGTTTTAAGGCCATCGGATATTCCAAAACTTGCAAAACGTTGCACAAATTGTCAGTGTCTTATAATCTTCGATTTGATTATCCCAGTTGGCACTTAATGTGACACAATGGCTCTGTAGCACCCCTAATAATTTTTTCAAAAGAATAACCCTTTTGAGGGTCTCAGCATGCTTGAAAACTTACAAGAATCAACACACTCGTGGAGCCTGGTATTACAATTACTATGGTATAGGTTTCGCACGCAGGAATGTCAAAATGGCATCGTAGTGCCTCTAGAAAATTTCAACAAAACAGTTCTCATGGTTCAGTTCACCTACATGAACAAACTTTGGTGGAGACATGAAACATGCCAAGACTTGTAAAAAAATTATGAAGTGCCATGATGCGAACCCAACAGGAATTCCATTATTCTGAATTAAAATTTCAATTGTATTTCATGAACAGCCGTCATAATTTAACATACTCCATCTATTGATTCAGGAATGGTGTTTGCACTCCACTCAGGAAAACACATTGTACAGTCTAGCAGAGTCCAATGGATGTGAATGCACACCTGCAGCCGTCAACATCTCGCCACCACCCCCAAAGTGCACGAGGGGTGCGAGGGCCCTTTCAACGCTGCTTGCAGCTTTAATTATTATTATTATTATTATTTTTAACCGAAATGAATTGCATTTTTGAGGCCCTTAACATGGTCAAAAACTCATAAAAATTGGCAGGCACCTCAGGCCTGGTGAAAATTTTAGTTTTTTGCAGGCAACGTATATGTACCTGCCCCGGTGGCTCTATAGCGCCACCAAATAGCTGCAATTTTGGAACGCACTTGCTCGGATTCTCGCAAAATTTGGTGGGGCCATAGAAGTCATAATGAAGGGTTTTGTAAATTTTTTTGAAATTTTTTCACCTCACAGGAAGTGAGCTGTGAGCCATTTCCTGTGTTTTCCAGATTTTACAAAGACATTTTTGAGGGCCTCACCATACTTGAAAATTTGCCAAACTTTGCACAGAGGTTGAAAATATGAAGTTGTTCGATTTGATATCCCATTTTGCGCTGGGTGTGACATGGCGGCTCTATCACGCCGCCTAATACATAATTGCATTTTTGAGGGCCTCAGCATGCTCAAAAACTCACAAAATTTTGCATACTTATTAAGTTGGTCAGAAGATTTATTAATGTTGAGGGTTTACAGATGTTCGAGGCAAAATGGCATTAAAGCGCCCCCTGGAAAATTTCAAAGAAGTAGGCCTCGCAGCATGTTTAACCTACATGTACAAAATTCGGTGTCCATGTAGATAATGCCAAGCCCTCAAAAAAAGTCTCTTGGTGCCGTGACCTAGACTCAACAGGAAGTCCGCCATTTTTAATTGAAATTGCAACTTTTTTTGATTTTTCGCCATTCACAGGCGTCGTACTTTAACAAACTCCTCCTAGAGATTTTATCCGATCAACTTCAAATTTGGCATATCACATCTAAAGACCTTGCCAATGTTAAATTGCAAAGCTTTTTTGGATTCATCTAACGATGTATCCGTGGCGTTGCGGCGAATTACGATGTTCCGCCATGAAACAGGAAGTTCGTTTTACTCCCACATACTATGTGAGATTTGCCTGAAACTTTACAAGCTTGATAAAAGTGTCCTCCCAAGTATAAATATATGCTGATATTAGATCGGGAGAGGCCAGGTGGCTCCACAGCGCCCACTAGCCACGGCCATGTAAAGATAAAAGTGCTTGAATGTTCATGAAATTTGGCGTGATCATTGAATTTGTCATGCAGGGTTATGGTAATTTTTTAAAAGTTTTTTGGCCAAACAGGAAGTGAGCTATGAGCCATTTCCTGCGTTTATCCAAATTTTACGAACACATTTTTGAGAGCCTTAGAATACTCCAAAACTTGGAAAACGTTGGAGAGATTATAACTATCTTATGGTCTTCAATTTGATACACCAATTGGAACTTAATGTGGGACAATGGCTCTATAGCGCCCCCAATCATTTTTTTAAAACAACTGCCCTTTTGATTGTCAAAACATGCTTGAATACTCACGAAATTTTGCACACGTATTAAGCCGGTCATTCCTTTCACAAAGATATTGGGATCACGCATGACTGTGGCAAAATAGCATTATAGCACCCCCTAGAAAATTTTAACGAAGCAGCCCTTGGGTTCCTTTTCACCTACATGTACGAAATTCGGTGGACATGTGGATTATGCCGAAACCTAAAAAAAAGTCTCTTGGTGCTGTGACCTAGACTCAACAGGAAGTCCGCCATTTTTAACTGAAATTGCAACTTTTTTTGATTTTTCGCCATTCACAGGCATCGTACTTTAACAAACTCCTCCTAGAGATTTTATCTGATCAACTTAAAATTTGGCGAATGACATCTAAATACCTTGCCGATGTTAAACTGCGAAGCGTTTTTGGATTCATCGAACGATGTATCCGTGGCGTCGCAACGAATTTAGATGTTCCGCCATGAAACAAGAAGTTGGTTTTCCTCCCACATACTTTGTGAGATTTGCCTGAAAGTTTACAAGCTGATAAAAGTGTCCTCTCAAGTATTCATATTGGCGAATCTTAGATCAGGAGTGGCCAGGTGTCTCCACAGCGCCCGCTAGCCACGGCCATGTTTGGATTAATGTGCTTGAATGTTCATGAAATTTGACGTGATCATTATATTTTTCATGCAGGGTAATGGTAATTTTTTAGAAGTTTTTCGGCCAAACAGGAAGTGAGATATGAGCCATTTCCTGTGTTTTTCCAAATTTTACAAAAACACATTATAAGGCCATCAAATATTCCAAAACTTGCAAAACGTTGCACAAAATGTCAGTGGCTTATGATCTTCGATTTGATATTCCAATTGCCAATTAATGTGGTACAATGGCTCTGTAGCGCCCCCTAATCATTTTTTCAAAAGATTTGCCCTTTTGAGGGTCTCAGCATGCTTGAAAACTGACAAGAATCAACACAATCGTGGAGCCTGGTATTACAATTATTATGGTATAGGTTTGGCACGCAGAAATGTCAAAATGGCATCGTAGTGCCTCTAGAAAATTTCAACAAAACAATTCTCATGGTTCAGTTCACCTACTTAAACAAACTTTGGTGGAGACATGATACATGCCAAGACTTGTAAAAAAATTATGAAGTGCCATGACGCGAACCCAACAGGAAGGCCATTATTCTGAATTAAAAGTTCAATTTTTTTTCATTAACAACCGTCATACTTTAACGTACTCCACCTATTGATTTCAGGAATGGTGTTTGCACTCCACTCAGGAAAACACATTGTACAGTCTACCAGTGTCCAATGGATGTGAATGCACACCTGCACCCGTCAACATCTCACCTCCACCCCTAGCGTGTGCGAGGGTGCGAGACCCCTTTCAACGCTGCTTGCAGCTTTAATTATTATTATTATTTTTATTCTGCTGCGAGAACGCGTTTTTGAGGGCCTTGCCATGCACGAAAACTCACAAAAATTTGCAGAGACGTCAGTCGTGGTGAACATTTCAAATTTTTGTTATTTTTGTGCTTGGACATGCCCCGGTGGCTCTATAGCGCCACCAAACACGCGGCCATTTTGGAACGCAATTGCTCGGATTCTCACGAAATTCGATATGGCCATAGTAGTCATTATGAAGTTTTTTGTCAATTTTTTTGAAATTTTTTTGCCTCACAGGAAGTGAGCTATGAGCCATTTCCTGTGGTTTTTCAGATTTTACGAAGCCATTTTTGAGGGTTTTATCATACTCGAAAACTCGCCAAACCTGGCTCATAGGATGAAAACATGAATCTCTTCTATTTGATGTCTCATTTGGCACTGGGTGTGACATGTAGACTCTATAGAGCCCCCAAATAGATAATTGCATTTTTGAGGGCCTTAACATGCTCGAAAACTCATAAAACTTTGCTAACTTATAAAGCCGGTCATACGTTTTACTATGATATAGGGTTTACAGATAGGCATGGCAAAATCGCATTATAGCACCACCTAGAAAATTTCTATGAAGCAGCCCTCGCAGCGTGTTTAACCTATATGTACAAAATTCGGTGTCCATGTAGATTATGCCAAGCCCTAAAAATAAGTCTCTTGGTGCCATGACCTAGACGCAACAGGAAGTCCGCCATTTTTAATTGAAATTGCAACTTTTTTTGATTTTTCGCCATTCACAGGCGTCGTACTTTAACGAACTCCTCCTAGAGATTTTATCCGATCAACTTAAATTTTGGCGTATGACATCTAAAGACTTTGCCAATTTTAAATTGCGAATCATTTTTGGATTCATCTAACGATGTATCCGTGGCGTTGCGGCGAATATCGATGTTCTGCCATGAAACAGGAAGTTGGTTTTACTCCCACATGCTATGTGAGATTTGCCTGAAACTTTACAAGCTTGATAAAAGTGTCGTCCCAAGTGTAAATATATGCTGATATTAGATCGGGAGTGGCCAGGTGGCTCCACAGCGCCCACTAGCCACGGCCATGTTAAGATAAAAGTGCTTGAATGTTCATGAAATTTGGTGTGATAGTTAAATTTTTCATGCAGGGTTTTCGTAATTTCTTTGAAATTTTTTGGCCAAACAGGAAGTGAGCTATGTGCCATTTCCTGCATTTATTCAAATTTTCGAACACATGTTTGAGGGCTTTAGAATACTCCAAAACTTGGAAAACGTTGCAGAAATTATAACTATCTTCTGCTCTGCAATTTGATACACCAAATGGAACTTAATGTGGGACAATGGCTCCATAGCACCCCCAATCATTTTTTTAAAACAATTGCCCTTTTGAGGGTCTCAACATGCTCTAAAACACACAAAATTTTGTCTACATATAAGGCAAATTATGCCTATCATTATGATAAAAAGCTCACACATAGGCGTGGCAAAATGGCATTATAGCGCCCCCTAGAAAATCTTAAAAAAGCAGCCCTCGGGGTCCTTTTCACCTGCATGTACGAAATTCTGTGGACATATGGATTCTGCCGAAACCTAAAAAAAAGTCTCTTGGTGCCATGACCTAGACTCAACAGGAAGTCCGTCATTTTTAATTGAAATTTCAACTTTTAAAAATTTTTCGTCAGTCACAGGCGTCGTACTTTAACGAACTCCTCCTAGAGATTTTTTCCGATCAACTTAAAATTTGGCAATTGACATCGTAAAACCTGTCCGAAGGTAAATTGCGAAGGTTTTTCGGATATATCGAACGATGCATCCGTGGCATCGCAGCGAATTTCGATGTTTGGCCATTAAACAGGAAGTTGGTTTCACTCGCATGTACCTTGTGATACTTGCCCGAAACTTTTCAAGCTTGATAAAACTTTTGTCCCAAGTATAAATATATGCTGATATTAGATCGGGCGTGGTCAATTGGCTCCACAGCGCCCTCTAGCCACGACCATGTTAAGATAAAAATGATTTAATTTTTATGAAATTTGTTGTGGCCATGGGATTTGTCATCCAAAAAAATATGAATTTTTTTGACATTTTTTGGCCAAACAGGAAGTGAGCTATGAGCCATATCCTGCGTTTTTCCAAATTTTATGAACACATGTTTGAAGATTTTAGGATACTCCAAAACTTGCAAAACATTGCAGAAATTGTAATTGTCTTATGGTCTTTGATTTGAAATGCCAGTCGGAACATAATGTGGTACAATGAATGAATTGCGCCCCCTAATCATTTTTTCAAAAGAATTGCCCTTTTGAGGATCTGAACATGCTTAAAAATTGACAAAATTCTTCACACTCATGGAGCCCGATATTACTATTACTATGACATAGGTTTTGCACACAGGCGTGTCAAAATGACACCACAGCGCCCCACGACCTATTTATTTCAGGAATTGTGTTTGCACTCCACTCAGGAAATAACATTGTTCACAGTACAGCACTGTCCAATGGTTGTCCAAGGCACTCCTGCAGCCATGAGGATTTGCAACCATCCCCAATGTGTACGAGTGGTGCGAGGGCCCTTTCAACGCTGCTTGCAGCTTTAATTATTATTATTATTCTGCTGCAAGAACGCGTTTTTGAGGGCTTTGCCATGCACGAAAACTCACAAAAATTTGCAGAGACGTCAGTCGTGGTGAAAATTACAAAATATTATTATTTTTGTGCTTGGACATTCCCCAGTGGCACTATAGCGCCACCAAACACGCGGCCATTTTAGAACGCACTTGCTCGGATTCTCACAAAATTCGATATGGCCATAGCAGTCATTATGAAGTTTTTCGTCAATTTTTTTGAAATTTTTTTGCCTCACAGGAAGTGAGCTATGAGCCATTTCCTGTGTTTTTCCAGAATTTACGAAGACATTTTTGAGGGTCTTAGCAGACTCGAAAACTCGCCAAACTTTGCTGAGAGGTTGAAAATATGAAGCTTTTTGATTTGAAATCCCAATTGTCACTTGGTTTGACATGGTGGCTCCACAGCGCCCACTAGCCACGGCCATGTGAAGATAAAAGTGCTTGAATGTTCATGAAATTTGGCGTGATCATTGAATTTGTCATGCAGGGTTATGGTAATTTTTTAAAAGTTTTTTGGCCAAACAGGAAGTGAGCTATGAGCCATTTCCTGTGTTTATCCAAATTTTACGAACACATTTTTGAGAGCCTTAGAATACTCCAAAACTTGGAAAACGTTGGAGAGATTATAACTATCTTATGGTCTTCAATTTGATACACCAATTGGAACTTAATGTGGGACAATGGCTCTATAGCGCCCCCAATCATTTTTTTAAAACAACTGCCCTTTTGATTGTCAAAACATGCTTGAATACTCACGAAATTTTGCACACGTATTAAGCCGGTCATTCCTTTCACAAAGATATTGGGATCACGCATGACTGAGGCAAAATAGCATTATAGCACCCCCTAGAAAATTTTAACGAAGCAGCCCTTGGGTTCCTTTTCACCTACATGTACGAAATTCGGTGGACATGTGGATTATGCCGAAACCTAAAAAAAAGTCTCTTGGTGCTGTGACCTAGACTCAACAGGAAGTCCGCCATTTTTAACTGAAATTGCAACTTTTTTTGATTTTTTTCGCCATTCACAGGCATCGTACTTTAACAAACTCCTCCTAGAGATTTTATCTGATCAACTTAAAATTTGGCGAATGACATCTAAATACCTTGCCGATGTTAAACTGCGAAGCATTTTTGGATTCATCGAACGATGTATCCGTGGCGTCGCAACGAATTTAGATGTTCCGCCATGAAACAAGAAGTTGGTTTTCCTCCCACATACTTTGTGAGATTTGCCTGAAAGTTTACAAGCTGATAAAAGTGTCCTCTCAAGTATTCATATTGGCGAATCTTAGATCAGGAGTGGCCAGGTGTCTCCACAGCGCCCGCTAGCCACGGCCATGTTTGGATTAATGTGCTTGAATGTTCATGAAATTTGACGTGATCATTATATTTTTCATGCAGGGTAATGGTAATTTTTTAGAAGTTTTTCGGCCAAACAGGAAGTGAGATATGAGCCATTTCCTGTGTTTTTCCAAATTTTACAAAAACACATTATGAGGCCATCAAATATTCCAAAACTTGCAAAACGTTGCACAAAATGTCAGTGGCTTATGATCTTCGATTTGATATTCCAATTGCCAATTAATGTGGTACAATGGCTCTGTAGCGCCCCCTAATCATTTTTTCAAAAGATTTGCCCTTTTGAGGGTCTCAGCATGCTTGAAAACTGACAAGAATCAACACAATCGTGGAGCCTTGTATTACAATTATTATGGTATAGGTTTGGCACGCAGAAATGTCAAAATGGCATCGTAGTGCCTCTAGAAAATTTCAACAAAACAATTCTCATGGTTCAGTTCACCTACTTAAACAAACTTTGGTGGAGACATGATACATGCCAAGACTTGTGAAAAAATTATGAAGTGCCATGACGCGAACCCAACAGGAAGGCCATTATTCTGAATTAAAAGTTCAATTTTTTTTCATTAACAACCATCATACTTTAACGTACTCCACCTATTGATTTCAGGAATGGTGTTTGCACTCCACTCAGGAAAACACATTGTACAGTCTACCTGTGTCCAATGGATGTGAATGCACACCTGCACCCGTCAACATCTCTCCTCCACCCCCAACGTGCACGAGGGGTGCGAGGGCCCTTTCAACGCTGCTTGCAGCTTTAATTATTATTATTATTTTTATTCAGCTGCGAGAACGCGTTTTTGAGGGCCTTGCCATGCACGAAAACTCACAAAAATTTGCAGAGACGTCAGTCGTGGTGAACATTTCAAATTTTTGTTATTTTTGTGCTTGGACATGCCCCGGTGGCTCTATAGCGCCACCAAACACGCTTGCCATTTTGGAACGCAATTGCTCGGATTCTCACGAAATTCGATATGGCCATAGTAGTCATTATGAAGTTTTTTGTCAATTTTTTTGAAATTTTTTTGCCTCACAGGAAGTGAGCTATGAGCCATTTCCTGTGGTTTTTCAGATTTTACGAAGCCATTTTTGAGGGTTTTATCATACTCGAAAACTCGCCAAACCTGGCTCATAGGATGAAAACATGAATCTCTTCTATTTGATGTCTCATTTGGCACTGGGTGTGACATGTAGACTCTATAGCGCCCCCAAATAGATAATTGCATTTTTGAGGGCCTCAACATGCTCGAAAACTCACAAAACTTTGCTAACTTATAAAGCCGGTCATACGTTTTACTATGATATAGGGTTTACAGATAGGCATGGCAAAATCGCATTATAGCACCACCTAGAAAATTTCTATGAAGCAGCCCTCGCAGCGTGTTTAACCTACATGTACAAAATTCGGTGTCCACGTAGATTATGCCAAGCCCTAAAAATAAGTCTCTTGGTGCCATGACCTAGACGCAACAGGAAGTCCGCCATTTTTAATTGAAATTGCAACTTTTTTTGATTTTTCGCCATTCACAGGCGTCGTACTTTAACGAACTCCTCCTAGAGATTTTATCCGATCAACTTAAATTTTGGCGTATGACATCTAAAGACTTTGCCAATTTTAAATTGCGAATCTTTTTTGGATTCATCTAACGATGTATCCGTGGCGTTGCGGCGAATATCGATGTTCCGCCATGAAACAGGAAGTTGGTTTTACTCCCACATGCTATGTGAGATTTGCCTGAAACTTTACAAGCTTGATTAAAGTGTCGTCCTAAGTGTAAATATATGCTGATATTAGATCGGGAGTGGCCAGGTGGCTCCACAGCGCCCACTAGCCACGGCCATGTTAAGATAAAAGTGCTTGAATGTTCATGAAATTTGGTGTGATCGTTAAACTTTTCATGCAGGGTTTTGGTAATTTTTTTGAAATTTTTTGGCCAAACAGGAAGTGAGCTATGTGCCATTTCCTGCATTTATTCAAATTTTCGAACACATGTTTGAGGGCTTTAGAATACTCCAAAACTTGGAAAACGTTGCAGAAATTATAACTATCTTCTGCTCTGCAATTTGATACACCAAATGGAACTTAATGTGGGACAATGGCTCTATAGCACCCCCAATCATTTTTTTAAAACAATTGCCCTTTTGAGGGTCTCAACATGCTCTAAAACACACAAAATTTTGTCTACATATAAGGCAAATTATGCCTATCATTATGATAAAAAGCTCTCACACGTAGGCGTGGCAAAATGGCATTATAGCGCCCCCTAGAAAATCTTAAAAAAGCAGCCCTCGGGGTCCTTTTCACCTGCATGTACGAAATTCTGTGGACATATGGATTCTGCCGAAACCTAAAAAAAAGTCTCTTGGTGCCATGACCTAGACTCAACAGGAAGTCCGTCATTTTTAATTGAAATTTCAACTTTTACAAATTTTTCGTCAGTCACAGGCGTCGTACTTTAACGAACTCCTCCTAGAGATTTTTTCCGATCAACTTAAAATTTGGCAAGTGACATCGTAAACCTGTCCGAAGGTAAATTGCGAAGGTTTTTCAGATATATCGAACGATGCATCCGTGGCATCGCAGCGAATTTCGATGTTTGGCCATTAAACAGGAAGTTGGTTTCACTCGCATGTACCTTGTGATACTTGCCCGAAACTTTTCAAGCTTGATAAAACTTTTGTCCCAAGTATAAATATACGCTGATATTAGATCGGGCGTGGTCAATTGGCTCCACAGCGCCCTCTAGCCACGACCATGTTAAGATAAAAATGATTTAATTTTTATGAAATTTGTTGTGGCCATGGGATTTGTCATCCAAAAAAATATGAATTTTTTTGACATTTTTTGGCCAAACAGGAAGTGAGCTATGAGCCATATCCTGCGTTTTTCCAAATTTTATAAACACATGTTTGAAGATTTTAGGATACTCCAAAACTTGCAAAACATTGCAGAAATTGTAATTGTCTTATGGTCTTTGATTTGAAATGCCATTCGGAACATAATGTGGTACAATGAATGAATTGCGCCCCCTAATCATTTTTTCAAAAGAATTGCCCTTTTGAGGATCTGAACATGCTTAAAAATTGACAAAATTCTTCACACTCATGGAGCCCGATATTACTATTACTATGACATAGGTTTTGCACACAGGCGTGTCAAAATGACACCACAGCGCCCCACGACCTATTTATTTCAGGAATTGTGTTTGCACTCCACTCAGGAAATAACATTGTTCACAGTACAGCACTGTCCAATGGTTGTCCAAGGCACTCCTGCAGCCATGAGGATTTGCAACCATCCCCAATGTGTACGAGTGGTGCGAGGGCCCTTTCAAGGCTGCTTGCAGCTTTAATTATTATTATTATTCTGCTGCAAGAACGCATTTTTGAGGGCTTTGCCATGCACAAAAACTCACAAAAATTTGCAGAGACGTTAGTCATGGTGAAAATTACAAAATATTATTATTTTTGTGCTTGGACATTCCCCAGTGGCTCTATAGCGCCACCAAACACGCGGCCATTTTGGAACGCACTTGCTCGGATTCTCACAAAATTCGATATGGCCATAGCAGTCATTATGAAGTTTTTCGTCAATTTTTTTGAAATTTTTTTGCCTCACAGGAAGTGAGCTATGAGCCATTTCCTGTGTTTTTCCAGAATTTACGAAGACATTTTTGAGGGTCTTAGCAGACTCGAAAACTCGCCAAACTTTGCTGAGAGGTTGAAAATATGAAGCTTTTTGATTTGAAATCCCAATTGTCACTTGGTTTGACATGGTGGCTCTATAGCGCCCCCTAATACATAAATGCATTTTTGAGGGCCTCAGCATGCTCGAAAACTCACGAAATTTTGCAAACTTATTTAGCCGGTGATAGGTTATACCACGATATAGGGATTCCAGATGGGAATGGCAAAATGGCATTATAGCGCCCCCTAGAAGATTTCAAAGGAGAAGCCCTCGCAGGGTGTTTAACCTACATGTACAAAATTCGGTGTCCATGTAAGATGATTCCAAGCCCTAAAAAAAAGTCTCTTGGCGCCATCACCTAGACTCAACAGGAAGTCTGCCATTTTTAATTGAAATTGCAATTTTTTTTTATTTTTCGCCATTCACAGGCGTCGTACTTTAACGAACTCCTCCTAGAGATTTTATCCGATCAACTTAAAATTTGTCGTATGACATCTAAAGACCTTGCCGATATTAAATTGCGAAGCTTTTTTGGATTCATTGAACGGTGTATCCGTGGCGTTGCGGCGAATTTCGATGTTCCGCCATGAAACAGGAAATTGGTTTTACTCCCACATACTATGTGAGATTTGCCAGAAACTTTAGAAGCTTGATAAAAGTGTACTCCCAAGTATAAACATATGCTGATATTAGATCAGGAGTGGCCAGGTGGCTCCACAGTGCCCTCTAGACACGGCCATGTTAAGATAAAAGTGCTTGAATGTTCATGAAATTTGGTCCGATCATTGAATTTGTCATGCAGGGTTATGGTAATTTTTTTTGAAATTTTTTGGCCAAACAGGAAGTGAGCTATAAGCCATTTCCTGCGTTTATCCAAATTTTACGATGACATGTTTGAAGGCCTTAGAATACTCCGAAACTTGGAAAACGTTGCAGTAATTATAACTATCTTATGTTCCTCAATTTGGTACTTCAATTGGCACTAAATGTGGGACAATGGCTCTATAGCGCCCCCAATCAGATTTTTAAAAGAATTGCCCTTTTGAGGGTCTCAACATGCTCGAAAACACACAAAATTTTGTCTACATATAAGGCAAATTATGCCTACCATTATGATAAAAAGCTCACACATAGGCGTGGCAAAATGGCATTATAGCGCCCCCTGGAAAATTTTAAAAAAGCAGCCCTCGCAGCACGGTAAACCTACATGTACGAAATTCGGTGGACATGTGATTTATGCTGAGACCTAAAAAAAAGTCTCTTGGTGCCATGACTTAGACTCAACAGGAAGTCTACAATTTTTAATAGAAATCACAACTTTTTAAAATTTTTTGTCATTAACCGGCGTCGTATTTTAACGAACTCCTCCTAGAGATATTATCCGATCAAATTAAAATTTGGCTTCTGACATCTAAAGACCTTGCCAATGTTAAATTGGGAAGCTTTTTTGGATTCTTGAAATGATGTATCTGTGGCGTCGCAGCCAATTTCGATGTTCCGCCATGAAAGAGGAAGTTGGTTTTACTCCCAAATACTTTGTGAGATTTGCCCGAAACTTTACAGGCTTGATAGCAGTCTCCTTTCAAGTATAAATATATGCTTATATTAGATTGGGAGTGATCAGGTGGCTCCACAGCGCCCTCTAGCCATGGCCATTTTAAGATAAAAGTGCTTGGATGTTGATGAAATTTGGTGGATTTTTCACCATACACAGGCATCGTACTTTAACAAACTCCTCCTAGAGATTTTATCTGATCAACTTAAAATTTGGCGAATGATATCTGAAGATCTTGCAGATGTTAAATTGCGAAGCGTTTTTGGATTCATCGAACGATGTATCCGTGGCGTCGCAACGAATTTCAATGTTCCGCCATGAAACAAGAAGTTGGTTTTACTCCCACATACTTTGTGAGATTTGCCTGAAACTTTACAAGCTTGATAAAAGTGTCCTCTCAAGTATACATATTTGCTAATCTTAGCACAGGAGTGGCCAGGTGGCTCCACAGCGCCCGCTAGCCATGGCCATGTTTGGATAAATGTGCTTGAATGTTCATGAAATTTGGCGTGATCGTTGAATTTCTCATGCAAGGATATGCTCATTTATAAGAAATTTTTTGGCCCAACAGGAAGTGAGCTAACAGCCATTTTCTGCGTTTTTTCCAAATTTTACGAATACATGTTTAAAGGCCTTCAGATATTCCAAAACTTGCAAAACGTTACACAAAATGTCAGTGACTTATGATCTTTGACTTGATATCCCAATTGCCATTTAATATGGCACAATGCCTCTGTAGCGCCCCCTAAACTTTTTTTTAAACAAATTGCCTCTTTGAGGATCTCAACATGCTTGAAAATTTACAAAAATCAACACACACATGGAGCCCAGTATTACGATGCCTATAGTGTAGGCTTTGCACGCAGGCATGTCACAATCGTATTCTAGGGCCCTGCAGAAAATTTCAACAAAACAGTTCTCATAGTTCAGTTCACGAACATGAACAAAATTTCATGGAGACATGAAAGGTGCCAAGACTTGTAAAAAAATTATATCTTGCCATGACCCGAACCCAACAGGAAGTGCATTATTTTGAATTAAAATTTCAACTTTTTTTTTCATGAACAGGTGTCATACTTTAACGTGCTCCACCTATTGATTTCAGGAGTGGTGCTTGCACTCCCCTCAGGAAAACACATTGTATGCAGTCTAGCAGTGTCCAATGGCTGTGACTGGACAAATGTTCCCGTCAACATCTCGCCACCACCCCAACGTGCAAGAGGGGTGCGAGGGCCCTTTCAACGCTGCTTGCAGCTTTAATTAGGGCTCGAGCACCGACCGGTGCCAGGGCCCGGAACGGCCATTCACAGGCGTCGTACTTTAACAAACTCCTAAAGATTTTTTCCGATCAACTTAAAATTTGGCTTATGACATCTAAAGACCTTGTTGATGTTAAATTGCGAAGCTTTTTTGGATTCATTGAACGATGTACGTGTGGCGTTGCGGCGAATTTCGATGTTCCGACATGAAACAGGAAGTTGGTATTACTCCCACATACTTTGTGAGATTTGCCTGAAACTTTACAAGCATGATGACAGTGTCCTCCCAAGTATACCTATGTGCTGATATTAGATTGCGAGTGGCCAGGTGGCTCCACAGCGCCCACTAGGCACGGCCATTTTAAGATAAAAGTGCTTGAATGTTAATGAAATTTGGTGTGATCATTTGATTTGTCATGCAGGGTTTTTGGATTTTTTTTTAAATTTTTTGGCCAAACAGGAAGTGAGCTATAAGCCATTTCCTGCGTTTATCCAAATTTTACAAACACATGTTTGAAGGCCTTATAATACTCCAAAACTTGCAAAACATAGCAGAAATTATAAGTGTCTTATGCTCTTCAATTTGATACACCAATTGGCACTAAATGTGGGACAATGGCTTTATAGCGTCCCCAATCATTTTTTTAAAAGAATTGCCCTTTTGTGCGTCCTAACATGCTTGAATACTCACAAAATTTTGCTCACATATTAAGCCGGTCATGCCTATTACTATGATAAAAGGCTTACAGATAGGCGTAGCAAAATGGCATTATAACGCCACCTAGAAAATGTCAATGAAGCAGCCCTCGCAGCCCATGTAATCTACATGTACGAAATTCAGCGTACATGTGGATTATCTCAAGAGCTAAAAAAAAGTTTCTTGGTGCCATGACCTAGATTCAACAGGAAGTCTGCCATTTTTAATTGAAATTTCAACTTTTTAAAATTTTTCGTCACAAACAGGCGTCATACTTTAACGAACTCCTCTTAGAGATTTTATACGATGAACTTAAAATTTGGCAAGTGACATCTTAAGACCTTTCCGAAGTTAAATTGCAAAGGTTTTTTGGATATATCGAACGATGTATCCGTGGCGTCACGGCGAATTTCGTTGTTTCACCATGAAACAGGAAGTTGATTTTACTCACACATACTTTGTGAATTTTGCCCGAAACTTTACAGGCTTGATAACGGACTCCTTCCAAGTATAAATTTGCTGATATTAGATCGAATGTGGCCAGATGGCTCCACAGCGCCCTCCTGCCACAGCCATGTTAAGATAAAAGTACTTGGATGTTCATGAAATTTGGTGTGATCGTTGAATTTCTCATGCAAGGATATGGTTATTTATTAGAAATTTTTTGGCCAAAGAGGAAGTGAGCTATGAGCCATTTCTTGCATTTTTCAAAATTTTACGAAAACACGTTTAAAGGCCTTCGGATATTCCAAAGCTTGCAAAATGTTGCACAAATTGTCAGTGTCTTATGATCTTCGTCGTGATATCCCAATTGGCATTAAATATGGCACAATGCTTCTGCAGCGCCCCCTAAACATTTTTTTAAAAGAATTGTCCTTTTGAGGGTCTCAACATACTTGAAAATTTACAAAATCAACACACTCATGGAGCCTGCTATTTCGATTACTATGGTATGGGTTTTGCACACAGGCATGTCAAAATGTTATAGCACCCTCCAGAAAATTTCAACAAAACAGTTCTCATAGTTCAGTTCACCTACATGAACAAAATTTGGTGGGGACATGAAACGTGCCAAGACTTGTAAAAAATTATATCAGGCCATGACCCGAATCTAACAGGAAGTGCATTATTTTGAATTAAAATTTTTACTTTATTTCATGAGCAGGTGTCAAACTTTAACGTGCTTCACCTATTGATTTCAGGAGTGGTGTTTGCACTCCCCTCAGGAAAACGCATTGCACATCGTCTAGCAGTGTCTAATGGCTGTGAATAGACACCTGCACCCATCAACATCTCGCCACCACCCAACGTGCACGAGGGGTGCGAGGGCCCTTTCAACGCTGCTTTCAGCTTTAATTATTAGGGTCCGAGCCTCCAGGCCTGCAAGGCCTTGGCAAGGACCCTATTGTTCTTCTCGTGTTTATTATTATTATTATTAGGGTCCGAGCTTCCAGGCCTGCAAGGCCTTGGCAAGGACCCTATTGTTCTTGTACTGTTTCTTATTATTAGGGTCCGAGCCCTAGGCAAGGCCTGGGTAGAGGACCCTATTGTTATTGTACTGTTTATTAGGGTCCGAGCCCTAGGCAAGGCCTGGGCAGAGGACACTATTGTTATTGTACTGTTTATTATTCTTTCTTTCTTTCTTCTTACGCCTCTTTGAGCTTAAATTTGACCCCCTAAACATGCTCAAAAACTCACCAAATTTGGCAGGCACCTCATGTCTGGCGAAAAATTTTATAAAACGTAAAGATTTTCCCCATCGGTCCCAAAATGGCTCTCTAGTGCCACCCAGAAACATTAAAATGGCACTTAGACGGCCACCACGACCGGTAGGAAAGTCATAGAGACATGGAACCAAAACTAGATTGTTCATCTCATCAAGACCTAAAAATCAACAATCAACACTCTTGACCTAAATCGAACAGGGACTTCGCAATTTGCATATCAAAATTGCCATTCGCCCCAAAATTTGGCCTAAATTTGCCCTCGAACAAACGCGAACTCCTTTAAGGGCGTTCATGGTATCGGCCCCAAATGCTAGAAGATGACAAAGCACACTCTGCCGATGAAAACTACTGTCCAACTTTGTCATTACTCGAACGGTTTAGATTTTATGAGGCGTCAAAGTAGGAGTCCGCAGTCACCATCACTGCTTTTTTTCTATGCCTAAGCGATTTCCAACCTAAATTTCACCCCTTAAACATGCTCATAAACAAAACAAATTTTGCAATTAATTTTAAGTGGCTTAACCCATTTTTACAATGTGAAAATTCTCCACAAAAGAGACAAAATGGCTCTCTAGCGCCACCTAAATACACCAAAATGGGGCTTTTGCAATCACCACGGCTTGTCGCAATGTCATAAAATTCTGAAAAAATTCACACCTCATTCTTGTGACATGCCCTGAGTTGTCATTTGTTTTGGTGAAAATTAATTCAAGACTTTTTGAAATAAAAAATTTTATGTACATAACACGCTGCACCGTAATATATACGTTCTTGCTGTGGATGCACCGTTTATCATATCAAAATGTCCTTTGGGACCCTTCATAAACTCCATTTGTAGAAACAAATTGTAAAGGGTGGTATCTTTTGAATGAAAATTTGCCAAGATATTGACATGTTATGAGTGTTCATATTTTGAAAAATATAGAGCGACGGACTTCTGAATTCACCATAGGTTGCTGCATATGAAAGTTTTGTCTATGTTCAGTAAACATCTTCCCAAAATTTCAGCAGTGTAGGATTTACGTGTAAGAACCATTTATTAATTTGTTTATTATTATTCATTTTCAGTGTTTTTCTACGTGGTGCAACACATTCTGACCACCGGGTGGCAGCAGGATCACATGGCTCATCTCCCTTCGCTAAGTTCATGAATGGGGGAAGATTCCACAATACACAGCAGTGATAAAATCTGCAAAAGAAACTTTTACCAGGGTCCCATGACTCTAAAGTCCAATTTACAAAATAAAAATTTCTTTCAGTAAAGGGGTTTGCACTCAACTCAAGATAAAACTTTTTACTCAGTCTCGCACTGTCCAACGAATGAGAATGCTCGTCGGCGCCCTGCCGCATCCCGCCCCCACATCGACTCGCACCCACATCGATGTGCGCAGGTGGGCGAGGACCCACCCAACACTGCTTGCAGTTTTAATTATTATTATTATTAGGGTCCGAGCCTCTAGGCCTGCAAGGCCTGGGCAAGGACCCTATTGTTATTGTGCTGTTTTTCATTATTAGGGTCCGAGCCCGAGGCAAAGCCTGGGCAGAGGACCCTATTGTTCTTCTCGTGTTTCTTATTAGGGTCCGAGCCTCCAGGCCTGCAAGACCTTGGCAAGGACCCTATTGTTATTGTACTGTTTATTAGAGTCCGAATCCTAGGCAAGGCCTGGGCAGAGGACCCTATTGTTCTTGTACTGTTTATTAGGGTCCGAGCCTCTAGGCCTGTAAGGCCTGGGCAAGGACCCTATTGTTCTTCTCGTGTTTATTATTCTTTAGTATTAGGGTCCGAGCCTCCAGGCCTGCAAGGCCTTGGCAAGGACCCTATTGTTATTGTACTGTTTATTAGGGTCCGAGCCCCCAGGCAAGGACCCTATTGTTATTGTACTGTTTATTATTATTAGGGTCCGGGCCCTAGGCAAAACCTGGGCAGAGGACCCTATTGTTCTTGTACTGTTTATTAGGGTCCGAGCCTCCAGGCAAGGACCCTATTGTTATTGTACTGTTTATTATTATTATTATTATTAGGGTCCGAGCCTCCAGGCCTGCAAGGCCTTGGCAAGGACCCTATTGTTCTTGTACTGTTTATTATTATTAGGGTCCGAGCCTCCAGGCCTGCAAGGCCTTGGCAAGGACCCTATTGTTATTGTACTGTTTATTAGGGTCCGAGCCTCTAGGCCTGCAAGGCCTGGGCAAGGACCCTATTGTTATTGTACTGTTTTTTATTATTAGGGTCCGAGCCCTAGGCAAAGCCTGGGCAGAGGACCCTATTGTTCTTGTAGTGTTTCTTATTATTAGGGTCCGAGCCCTAGGCAAAGCCTGGGCAGAGGACCCTATTGTTCTTGTAGTGTTTCTTATTATAATTATTATTAGGGTCCGAGCCTCCAGGCCTGCAAGGCCTTGGCAAGGACCCTATTGTTATTGTACTGTTTATTATTAATAGGGTCCGAGCCTCCAGGCCTGCAAGGCCTTGGCAAGGGCCCTATTGTTCTTCTCGTGTTTATTATTATTCTTTATTATTATTATTATTCTTTCTTCTTACGCCTCTTTGAGTTTAAATTTGACCCCCTGAACATGCTCAAAAACTCACCAAATTTGGCACGCACCTCATGTCTGGCGAAAAATTTTATAAAACGTAAAAATTTACCCCATAGGTCCCAAAATGGCTCACTAGCGCCACCCAGAAACATTAAATTGACACTTAGATGCCCACCACGACCGGTAGGAAAGTCATAGAGAGAAGGAACCAACAATACATTGTTCATCTCATCAAGCCCTAAAAATCAACAATCAACACCCTTGACCTAAATTGAACAGGAAGTCCGCAATTTGCATATCAAAATTGCTCTTCTCCCCTAAATTTGGCCTAAATTTGCCCTCGAACAAACGCGAACTCCTTTTAGGGCATTCATCGTATTGGCCCCAAATGCTTATAGATGACAAAGCACACTCTGCCGATGAAAACTACCGTACAACTTTGTCAAAACTCGAACGGTTTGGATTTTATGAGGCGTCAAAGTAGGAGTCCGCAGTCACCTTGACTGCTTTATTTCCATGCATAGGCGACTTCCAACTTAAATGTGACCTATTAAACATGCTCAAAAACAAAACTAATTTTGCAGGTAATTCATAGTGCCTTGAAAAATTTTTAAAAAGTCAAAGATCTCCAAAAAACAGCCAAAATGGCTCTCTAGCGCCACCTAAATACACCAAAATGGGGCTTTCGCAATCACCAAGGCCTGTAGCAATGTCATAAAATTCTGAAAAAATTCACACGTCATTCTTTTAAGATGACCTGAGTTGTCATTTGTTTTGGTGAAAATTAATTCAAGACTTTCTGAAATAAAAAATGTTATGTACATAATACGCTGTACAGTAATAATTACTTTCTTGCTGTGGACACACCCCGTATCGTATCAAAATGTCCTTTGGTATACTTTATCATCTCCATTTGCCGAAACTATTTGCCAAGTGTGGTACGATTTGAATGAATATTTGCCAAAATATTGACATGTCATGGTTTTTCATATTTTGAAAAATATAGAGTGACGGACTTCTGAATTCACCATAGGTTGCAGCGTATGAAAGTTTTGTTTGTGTTCAGTGAACAACCTCCCAAAATTTCAGCAGTGTCAGATTTACGTGGAAGAACCATTTATTGATTTCTTTATTATTATTCATTTTCAGTGTTTTTCTATGTGGTGCTACAGATTATGACCACCGGGTGGCAGCAAGATCACATGGTTCATCTCCCTTCACTAAGTTAATGAATGGGGGAAGATTCCACGATACACAGCAGTGATAAAATCTGCAAAAGATACTTTTACCGGGTCCCATGACACAAAACTCCCATTTACAAAAGAAAAATGTATTTCAGTAAAGTGGTTTGCACTCAACTGAAGATAAAACATTTTACTCAGTCTGGCACTGTACAACGAATGAGAATGCTCGCAGGTGCCAAGCCGCGTCTCGCCCCCACATCGAATCGCCCACACATCGATGTGCACGGGTGGGCGAGGACCCGCCCAACACTGCTTGCAGTTTTAATTATTATTATTCTTTATTATTATTATTCTTTCTTCTTACGCCTCTTTGAGCTTAAATTTCACCCCCTAAACATGGTCAAAAACTCACCAAATTTGGCACGCACCTCATGTCTGGCAAAAAATTTAATAAAACGTGAACATTATCCCCATAGGTGCCAAAATGGCTCTCTAGCGCCACCCAGAATCAGTAAAATGGCACTTAGACGGCCACCACGACCGGTAGGAAAGTCAGAGAGACATGGAACCAACACAACATTATTCATCTCATCAAGACCGAAAAAATAACAATCAACACCCCTGACCTAAATCGAACAGGAAGTTCGCAATTTGCATATCAAAATTCCCATTCGCCCCTAAATTTGGCCTAAATTTGCCCTCGTACAATCGCGAACTCCTTTCAGGGCGTTCATCGTATCGGCTCCAAATGCTAATAGATAACAAAGGTGACCCTGCCGATGAAAACTACTGTACAACTTTGTCAAAACTCGAACGATTTGGATTTTATGAAGCGTCAAAGTAGGAGTACGCAGTCACCTTGACTGGTTTTTTTCTATGCGTACGCGATTTCCAACCTAAATTTCACCCCTTAAACATGCTCAAAAATGAACCCAATTTGGCAATTAATTCAAACTGGCTTCATACATTTTTACAATGTGAAAATTCTCCACCCAAACGACAAAATGGTTCTCTAGCGCCACCTAAATACACCAAAATGGGGCTTTCGCAATCACCACGGCCTGTCGGAATGTCATAAAATTCTGAAAAAATTTTGACGTCATTCTTGTAACATGCCTTGAGTTGTTATTTGTTTTGGTGAAAATTAATTCAAGACTTTCTGAAATAAAAAATGTTATGTACATAATACGCTGTACAGTAATATATACTTTCTTGCTGTGGACACATTCCTTATCGTATCAAAATATGCTTTGGTATACTTTATCAACTCCATTCGCAGAAACTATTTGCCAAGTGTAGTACCATTTGAATGAAAATTTCCTGAGATATTGACATGTTATGATTTTTAATGTTTTGAAAAAAATAGAGTGACGGACTTCGGAATTCACCATAGGTTGCAGCGTATGAAAGTTTTGTCTGTGTTCAGTGGACATGCTCCCAAAATTTCAGCTGTCTAGGATTTACGTGGAATAACCATTTATTAATTTTTTTTTTATTAATCATTTTGAGTGTTTTTCTTTGTGATGCTACACATTCTGACCACCGGATGGCAGTAAGATCACATGGCTCATCTCCCTTCACTAAGTTCATGAATGGGGGAATATTGCACAATAGACAGCAGTGAAAAATCTGCTTAAGAAACTTTGACCAGGTCGCATAGGTCATAACTCCACTTTACAAAAGAAAAATGTATTCCAGTAAAGGGGTTTGCACTCAACTCAACATATAACATTTTACTCAGTCTCGCACTGTCCGACGGTTGAGAATGCTCGAAGGCGCCCGAACACGTCTTGCCCCCCGTAAATAAATGCGCTGGGTGGGCGAGACCGCCCAACGCTAAGCTTGCAGCTTTAATTAGGGTCCGAGCCTCTAGGCCTGCAAGGCCTGGGCAAGGACCCTATTGTATTTGTCGTGTTTCTTATTATTATTATTATTATTATTATTTATACGCACCTTTAGACTTAAATTTGACCCCCTAAACATGCTCAAAAACTCACCAAATTTGGCACGCATCTCATGTCTGGCGAAAAATTTTATAAAACGTAAAAATTTACCCCATAGGTCCCAAAATGGCTCTCTAGCGCCACCCAGAAACATTAAATTGACACTTAGATGCCCACCACAACCGGTAGGAAAGTCGTAGAGGCATGGAACTAACACTACATTGTTCATCTCATCAAGACCTAAAAATCAACAATCAACACCCTTGACCTAAATTGAACAGGAAGTCCGCAATTTGCATATCAAAATTGCTCTTCTCCCCTAAATTTGGCCTAAATTTGCCCTCGAACAAATGCGAACTCCTTTTAGGGCATTCATCGTATCTGCCCCAAATGCTAATAGATGACAAAGCACACTCTGCCGATGAAAACTACTGTACAACTTTGTCAAAAGTCGAACGGTTTGGATTTTATGATGCGTCAAAGTAGGAGTCCGCAGTCACCTTGACTGCTTTTTTTCTATGCGTACGCGATTTCCAACCTAAATTGCAGCCCTTAAACATACTCAAAAATGAACCCAATTTGGCAATTAATTCAAACTGGCTTCAAACATTTTTAAAATGTGAAAATTCTCCACCCAAACGACAAAATGGCTCTCTAGCGCCACCTATATACACTAAAATGGGGCTTTCGCAATCACCACGGCCTGTCGGAATGTCATAAAATTCTGAAAAAATTCAGACTTCATTCGTGTAACATGCCCTGAGTTGTCATTTGTTTTGGTGAAAATTAATTCAAGACTTTCTGAAATAAAAAATGTTATGTACATAATACGCTATACAGTAATACAAACTTTCTTGCTGTGGGCACACCCCTTATCGTATCAAAATGTCCTTCGGTAAACTTTATCATCTCCATTTTCAGAAACTATTTGCTAAGTGTGGTACCATTTGAATGAATATTTGCCGAAATATTGACATGTTATGATTTTTCATATTTTGAAAAATATAGAGTGACGCATATCTGAATTCACCATAGGTTGCAGCGTATGAAAGTTTTGTCTGTGTTCAGTGAACAACTTCCCAAAATTTCAACAGTGTAGGATGTCTGTGGAAGAACCATTTATTAATTTCTTTATTATTATTCATTTTCAGTGTATTTCTATGTGGTGCTAAACATTCTGACCACCGGGTGGCAGCAGGATCACATGGGTCATATCCCTTCACTAAGTTCATGAATGGGGAAAGATTCCTCAATACACAGCAGTGATAATATCTGCAAAAGAAACTTTTACCAGGTCCCATGACTCATAACTCCAATTTACAAAAGAAAAATCTCTTTCAGTAAAGGGGTTTGCACTCAACTGAAGATAAAACTTTTTACTCAGTCTCGCACTGTCCAACGAATGAGAATGCTCGTCGGCGCCCGGCCGCGTCTCGCCCCCACATCGACTTGCCCCCGCATAGACGTGCGCGGGTGGGCGAGGACCCGTCCAACGCTGCTTGCAGCTTTAATTATTATTATTATTCTTTATTAGGGTCCGAGCCCTAGGCAAGGCCTGGGCAGAGGACCCTATTGTTATTGTATTGTTTCTTATTATTATTAGGGTCCGAGCCTCCAGGCCTGCAAGGCCTTGGCAAGGACCCTATTGTTCTTCTCGTGTTTATTTTTATTCTTTATTAGGGTCCGAGCCTCCAGGCCTGCAAGGCCTTGGCAAGGACCCTATTGTTCTTCTCGTGTTTATTTTTATTCTTTATTATTATTATTATTATTATTATTATTATTAGGGTCGGAGCCCTAGGCAAAGCCTGGGCAGAGGACCCTATTGTTCTTGTACTGTTTATTATTATTATTATTATTATTCTTTCTTTCTTCTTACGCCTCTTTGAGCTTAAATTTCACCCCCTAAACATGCTCAAAAACTCACCAAATTTGGTACACACCTCATGTCTGGCGAAAAATTTTATAAAACGTAAAAATTTACCCCATAGGTCCCAAAATGGCTCTCTAGCGCCACCCAGAAACATTAAATTGACACTTAGATGCCCACCACGATCGGTAGGAAAGTCATAGAGAGATGGAACCAAGACTACATTGTTCATCTCATCAAGACCTAAAAATCAACGATAAACACCCTTTACCTAAATTGAACAGGAAGTCCGCAATTTGCATATCAAAATTGCTCTTCTCCCCTAAATTTGGCCTAAATTTGCCCTCGAACAAACGCGAACTCCTTTTAGGGCTTTCATCGTATCGGCCCCAAATGCTACTAGATGACAAAGCACACTCTGCCGATAAAAACTACTGTACAACTTTGTCAAAACTAAAACGGTTTGGATTTTATGAAGCATCAAAGTAGGAGTCCGCAGTCACCTTGACTGGTTTTTTTCTATGCGTAAGCGATTTCCAACCTAAATTTCACCCCTTGAACATGCTCAGAAATGAAACAAATTTTGCAATTAATTCTAAGTGGCTTCAAACATTTTTACAATGTGAAAATTCTGCACCAAAGAGACAAAATGGCTCAATAGCGCCACCTAAATACACCAAAATTGGGCATTCGCAATCACCACGGCCTGTCGCAATGTAATAAAATTCTGAAAAAATTCACACTTCCTTCCGGTAAGATGAACTGAGATGTCATTTGTTTTGGTGAAAATTAATTAAAGTCTTTTTGAAATAAAAAATTTTATGTGCATAATACGCAGTACAGAAATATATACTTTCTTGCTGGGGACAAATCGTTTATCGTATCAAAATGTCCTTTGGTATACTTCATAAACTCTATTTGCAGAAACAAATTACCAAAGGTGGTACCATTTGATTGAATATTTCCCGAGATATTAACATGTTATGAATATTCATATTTTGAAAAATATAGACTGACGGACTTCTTAATTCACCACAAGTTGCAGCGTATGAAAGTTTTGTCTTTGTTCAGTGGACATGCTCCCAAAATTTCAGCTGTCTAGGATTCACGTGGAAGAACCATTTATTAATTTCTTTATTATTATTCATTTTGAGTGTTTTTCTTTGTGATGCAACTCATTCTGACCACCAGATGGCAGCAGGATCACATGGCTCATCTCACTTCACTAAGTTCATGAATGGGGGAATATTTCACAATAGACAGCATTGATAAAATCTGCTTAAGAATATTTGACCAGGTCGCATGGGTCATAACTCCACTTTACAAAAGAATAATGTATTTCAGTAAAGGGGTTTGCACTCAACTCAACAGATAAAATTTTACTCAGTCTCAAGCTGTCCGACGGTTTAGAATGCTCAACGGCGCCCAACCGCATCTCATCCCCAAATCGACGTGCGCGGGTGGGCAAGGACCCGTCCAACGCTGCTTGCAGCTTAAATTCTTTATTATTCTTTCTTCTTACGCCTCTTTGAGCTTAAATTTGACCCCCTAAACATGCTCAAAAACTCACCAAATTTGGTAGGCACCTCATGTCTGGCGAAAAATTTTATAAAACGTAAACATTATCCCCATAGGTCCCAAAATGGCTCTCTAGCGCCACCCAGAAACATTAAATTGGCACTTAGACGGCCACCACGACCGGTAGGCAAGACATAGAGAGATGGAACCAAAAGTATATTGTTCATCTCATCAAGACCTAAAAATTTACAATCAACACCCATGATCTAAATTGAACAGGAAGTCCGCAATTAGCATATCAAAATTGCTCTTCTCCCCTTAATTTGGCCTAAATTTGCCCTCGAACAAATGCGAACTCCCTTTAGGGCATTCATCGTATCGGCCCCTAATGCTAATAGATGACAAAGCACACTCTGCCGAAGAAAACTACTGTACAATTTTGTCAAAAGTCGAACGGTTTGGATTTTATGAAGCGTCAAAGTAGGAGTCCGCAGTCACCTTGACTGCTTTTTTTTTTTCTATGCGTACGCGATTTCCACCCTAAATTTCACCCCTTAAACATGCTCAAAAATGAACCCAATTTGGCAATTAATTCAAACTGGCTTCAAACATTTTTTTCAATGTGAAAATTCTCCACCCAAACGACATAATGGCTCTCTAGCGCCACCTATATACACCAAAATGGGGCTTTCGCAATCACCATGGCTTGTCGGAATGTCATAAAATTCTGAAAAAATTCACACATCATTCGTGTAACATGCCCTGAGTTATCATTTGTTTTCGTGAAAATTAATTCAAGACTTTCTGAAATAAAAAATGTTATGTACATAATACGCTGTACAGTAATATATACTTTCTTGCTGTGGACACACCCCTTAACGTATCAAAATGTCCTTTGGTATACTTTATCATCTCCATTTGCAGAAACAATTTGCCAAGTGTGGTACCATTTGAATGAATATTTGGCGAAATATTGACATGTTATGATTTTTCATATTTTGAAAAATATAGAGTGACGGACTTCTGAATTCACCATAGGTTGTAGCGTATGAAAGTTTTGTCTCTGTTCAGTGAACAACTTCCCAAAATTTCAACAGTGTAGGATTTCTGTGGAAGAACCATTTATTAATTTCTTTATTATTATTCATTTTCAGTGTATTTCTATGTGGTACTACACATTCTGACCACCGGCTGGCAGCAGGATCACATGGGTCATCACCCTTCACTAAATTCATGAATGGGGGAAGATTCCACAATACGCAGCAGTGATAAAATCTGCAAAAGATACTTTTGCCGGGTCCCTTGACTCAAAACTCCCATTTACAAAAGAAAAATCTCTTTCAGTAAAGGGGATTGCACTCAACTCAAGATAAAACATTTTACTCAGTCTGGCACTGTCCAACGAATGAGAATGCTCGACGGCGCCCGGCCGCGTCTCGCCCCTCACATCGACTCGCACCCATATCGATGTGCACGAGTGGGCGAGGACCTGCCCAACACTGCTTGCAGTTTTAATTATTATTCTTTCTTCTCACGCCTCTTTGAGCTTAAATTTGACCCCCTAAACATGCTCAAAAACTCACCAAATTTGGCACGCACCTCATGTCTGGCGAATAATTTTATAAAACGGAAAAATTTACCCCATAGGTCCCAAAATGGCTCTCTAGCGCCACCCAGAAACATTAAATTGACACTTAGATGCCCACCACGACCGGTAGGAAAGTCATAGAGAGATGTAACCAACACTACATTGTTCAGCTCATCAAGATCTAAAAATCAACAATCAACACCCTTGACCTAAATTGAACAGGAAGTCCGCAATTTGCGTATCAAAATTGCTCTTCTCCCCTTAATTTGGCCTAAATTTGCCCTCGAACAAATGCGAACTCCTTTTAGGGCATTCATCATATCGACCCCAAATGCTCACAGATGACAAAGCACACTCTGCCGATAAAAACTACTGTATAACTTTGTCAAAAGTCGAACGGTTTGGATTTTATGAAGCATCAAAGTAGGAGTCCGCAGTCACCTTGACTGGTTTTTTTCTATGCGTACGCGATTTCCAACCTAAATTTCAGCCCTTAAACATGCTCAGAAACGAAAGAAATTTTGCAGATAATTCTAGGTTGCTTCAAAAATTTTTAAAATGTGAAAATTCTGCATCAAAGAGACAAAATGGCTCTCTAGCGCCACCTAAATACACCAAAATGGGGCTTTCGCAATCACCACAGCCTGTAACAATAGCAAAAAATTCAGAAAAAATTCACATGTCTTTCCTGTAGCATGTCCTAAATTGGCACTTGTTTTGGTGCAAATTAATTTAAGACTTTTTGAAATAAAAAATTTTTTGTACATTATACACTGTACAGTAATATATACTTTCTTGCTGTGGACAAACCGTTTATCGTATCAAAATGTCCTTTGGTAGACTTCATAAACTCCATTGGCAGAAACAAATTGACAAGCGTGGTACCTTTTAAATGAAAATTTGCTGAAATATTGACATGTTATGATTTTTCATATTTTGAAAAATATAGAGTGACGGACTTCTGAATTCACCATAGGTTGCAGCGTATGAAAGTTTTGTCTGTGTTCAGTGAACAACCTCCCAAAATTTCAACAGTGTAGGATTTCCGTGGAAGAACCATTTATTAATTTCTTTATTATTATTCATTTTCAGTGTATTTCTATGTGGTGCTACACATTCTGACCACCGGGTGGCAGCAGGATCACATGGCTCATCTCCCTTCACTAAGTTCATGAATGGGGGAAGATTCCACAATACACAGCAGTGATAAAATCTGCAAAAGATACTTTTACTGGGTCCCATGACTCAAAGCTCCCATTTACAAAAAAAAAATCTCTTTCAGTAAAGGGGTTTGCACTCAACTCAAGATAAAACATTTTACTCAGTCTCGCACTTTCCAACGAATGAGAATGCTCGACGGCGCCCGGCCGCGTCTCGCCCCCACATCGACTGGCCCCCACATCGATGTGCGCGGGTGGGCGAGGACCCGCCCAAAACTGCTTGCAGTTTTAACTAGGGTCCGAGCCTCCAGGCCTGCAAGGCCTTGGCAAGGACCCTATTGTTATTGTACTGTTTATTAGGGTCCGAGCCTCCAGGCCTGCAAGGCCTTGGCAAGGACCCTATTGTTATTGTACTGTTTATTAGGGTCCGAGCCTCCAAGCCTGCAAGGCCTTGGCAAGGACCCTATTGTTCTTCTCGTGTTTCTTATTAGGGTCCGAGCCTCCAGGCCTGCAAGGCCTTGGCAAGGACCCTATTGTTATTGTACTGTTTATTATTATTATTATTATTATTATTATTCTTTCTTTCTTCTTACGCCTCTTTGAGCTTAAATTTGACCCCCTAAACATGCTCAAAAACTCACCAAATTTGGCACGCACCTCATGTCTGGCGAAAAATTTTATAAAACGTAAAAATTCACCCCATAGGTCCCAAAATGGCTCTCTAGCGCCACCCAGAAACATTAAATTGACACTTAGATGCCCACCACGACCGGTAGGAAAGTCATAGAGAGGTGGAACCAACACTACATTGTTCATCTCATCAAGACCTAAAAATCAACGATCAACACCCTTGACCTAAATTGAACAGGAAGTCCGCAATTTGCATATCAAAATTGCTCTTCTCCCCTAAATTTGGCCTAAATTTGCCCTCGAACAAATGCGAACTCCTTTTAGGGCATTCATCGTATCGGCCCCAAATGCTAATAGATGACAAAGCACACTCTGCCGATGAAAACTACTGTACAACTTTGTCAAAAGTCAAACGGTTTGGATTTTATGAAGCGTCAAAGTAGGAGTCCGCAGTCACCTAGACTGCTTTTTTTTTATGCGTACGCGATTTCCAACCTAAATTTCACCCCTTAAACATGCTCAAAAATTAACCCAATTTGGCATTTAATTCAAACTGGCTTCAAACATTTTTACCATGTGAAAATTCTCCACCCAAACGACAAAATGGCTCTCTAGCGCCACCTATATACACCAAAATGGGGCTTTCACAATCACCACGCCTGTCGGAATGTCATAAAATTCTGAAAAAATTCACACGTCATTCCTGTAACATGCCCTGAGTTGTCATTTCGTTTCGTGAAAATTAATTCAAGACTTTCTGAAATAAAAAATGTAATGTACATAATATGCTGTACAGTAATATATACTTTCTTGCTGTGGACACACTGTTTATCGTATCAAAATGTCCTTTGGTATACTTTATCATCTCCACTTGCAGAAACTATTTGCCAAGTGTTGTACCATTTGAATGAATATTTGCTGAAATATTGACATGTTATGATTTTTCACATTTTGAAAAATATAGAGTGACGGACTTCGGAATTCACCATTGGTTGTAGTGTATCAAAGTTTTGTCTGTGTTTAGTAAACAACCTCCCAAAATTTCAACAGTGTAGGATTTCCGTGGAAGAACCATTTATTAATTTCTTTATTATTATTCATTTTCAGTGTATTTCTATGTGGTGCTACACATTCTGACCACCGGGTGGCAGCAGGATCACATGGGTCATCTCCCTTCACTAAGTTCATGAATGGGGGAAGATTCCACAATACGCAGCAGTGATAAAATCTGCAAAAGATACTTTTGCCAGGTCCATTGACTCAAAACTCCCATTTACAAAAGAAAAATCTCTTTCAGTAAAAGGGTTTTCACTCAACTCAAGATAAAAAATTTTACTCAGTCTGGCACTGTCCAACGAATGAGAATGCTCGACGGCACCCGGCCACGTCTCGCCCCCACGTCGAGTCGCACGCATATCGATGTGCGCGGGTGGGCGAGGACCCGCCCAACACTGCTTGCAGTTTTAATTATTCTTTATTATTATTATTCTTTCTTCTTACGCCTCTTTGAGCTTAAATTTCACCCCCTAAACATGCTCAAAAACTCACCAAATTTGGCACGCACCTCATGTCTGGCGAAAAATTTTATAAAACCTAAACATTATCCCCATAGGTGCCAAAATGGCTCTCTAGCGCCACCCAGATTCATTAAAATGGCACTTAGACGCCCACCACGACCGGTAGGAAAGTCATCGAGAGATGGAACCAACACTATATTGTTCATCTCATCAAGACCTAAAAAATAATAATCAACAACCCTGACCTAAATCAAACAGGACGTCCGCAATTTGCATATCAAAATAGCCATTCGCCCCTAAATTTGGCCTAAATTTGCCCTCAAACAAATGCGAACTCCTTTAAGGGCGTTCATTCTATCGGCTCCAAATGCTAATAGATGACAAAGGGCACACTTCCTATTAAAACTACTGTATAACTTTGTCAAAACTCGAACGGTTTGGATTTTATGAGGCGTCAAAGTAGGAGTCCGCAGTCACATTGAATGCTTTTTTTCTGTGCGAACGCGATTTCCAACCTAAATTTCACCCCTTAAACATGCTCAAAAATGAACCCAATTTTGCAATTAATTCAAAGTCGCTTCAAATATTTTTACAATGTGAAAATTCTCCACCAAAGCAACGAAATTGCTCTCTAGCGACACCTAAACACAGCAAAATGGGGCATTCGCAATCACCACGGCCTGTCGCAATGTCATAAAATTCTGAAAAAATTCACACGTCATTCCTGTTACATGACCTGAGTTGTCACTTCTTTTGGTGAAAATCAATTCAAGACTTTTTGAAATAAAAAATTTTATGTACATAATATGCTGTACAGTAATATATACTTTCTTGCTGTGGACACGCCGTTTATGATATCAAAATGTGCTTTGGTATACTTCATAATCTCCAGATGCAGTAACAAATTGCCAAGCGTGGTACCATTTGAATGAATAGTTGACGAGATATTGACATGTTATGAACATTCATATTTTGAAAAATATAGAGTGACGGACTTCTGAATTCACCAAAGGTTGCAGCGTATGAAAGTTTTGTCTGTGTTCACTGGACATGCTCCAAAAATTTCAGCTGTCTAAGATTTACGTGGAAGAACCATTTATTGATTTATTTATTATTATTCATTTTCAGTGTTTTTCTATGTGGTGCAACACATTCTGACCACCGGGTGGCAGTAGCATCACATGGTTCCTCTCCCTTCACTATGTTCATGAATGGGGGAATATTCCACAATACAAAGCAGTGATAAAATCTGCAAAAGAAACTTTAACCAGGTCGCATGGGTCATGACTCCAATTTACAAAAGAAAAAATGTCTTTCAGTAAAGGGGTTTGCACTTATCTCAACATATAACATTTTGCTCGGTCTCGCACTGTCCGACGGTTGAGAATGCTTGTCGGCGCCCGGCCGAGTCTCGCCCCCGCATCGACGTGCGCGGGTGGGCGAGGACCCGTCCAACGCTGCTTGCAGCTTTAATTAGGGTCCGAGCCTCCAGGCCTGCAAGGCCTTGGCAAGGACCCTATTGTTATTGTACTGTTTATTATTATTATTATTATTATTATTCTTTCTTTCTTCTTACGCCTCTTTGAGCTTAAATTTGACCCCCTAAACATGCTCAAAAAACTCACCAAATTTGGCACGCACCTCATGTCTGGCGAAAAATTTTATAGAACGTAAAAATTTACCCCATAGGTCCCAAAATGGCTCTCTAGCGCCACCCAGAAACATTAAATTGACACTTAGATGCCCACCACGACTGGTAGGAAAGTCATAGAGAGATGGAACAAACACTACATTGTTTATCCCATCAAGACCTAAAAATCAAAAATCAACACCCCTGACCTAAATCAAACAGGAAGTCCGCAATTTGCATATCAAAATTGCCATCCCCCCTAAATTTGGCCTAAATTTGCCCTTGAACAAACGCGAACTCCTTTAAGGGCGTTCATCGTATCGGCCCCAAATGCTAATAGATGACAAAGCACACTCTGCCGATGAAAACTACTGTACAACTTTGTCAAAACTCGAACGGTTTGGATTTTATGAGGCGTCAAAGTAGGAGTCCGCAGTCACCTTGACTGCTTTTTTTCTATGCTTACACGATTTCCAACCTAAATTTCACCCCTTAAACATGCTCAGAAATGAACCCAATTTTGCAATTAATTCAAAGTGGCTTCAACCATTTTTACAATGTGAAAATTCTCCACCAAAGAGACAAAATGGCTCTCTAGCGCCACCTAAATACACCAAAATGGGGCTTTCGCAATCACCACGGCCTGTCGCAATGTCACAAAATTCTGTTAAAATTCACACGTCATTCCTGTACCATGACCTGAGTTGCTATTTGTTTTGGCGAAAATTAATTCAAGACTTTTTGAAATAAAAAATGTTATGTACATAATACGCTGTACAGTAATATATACTTTCTTGCTGTGGACACACCGTTTATGATATCAAAATGTCCTTTGGTATACTTCATAAACTCCATTTCCAGAAACAAACTGCCAAGGGTGCTACCTTTTGAATGAATATTTGCCGAGATATTGGCACGTTATGAATATTCATATTTTGAAAAATATAGAGCGACGGTCTTCTGAATTCACCATAGTTTGCAGTGTATGAAACTTTTGTCTGTGTTCAGTGGACATGCTCCCAAAATTTCAGCTGTCTAGGATTTACGTGGAAGAACCATTTATTAATTAGGGCCCGAGCGACGACTGCAAGTCGTCCGCGGAGGACCCTATTGAAATCGGGCTGTTTATTATTATTATTATTATTATTCCTCCGACATTTCAAGGGCCAATTTCGCCCTTTTCGCAAACTTAAAAACGCTTGTAACTTTCCACATTCGTGCGGCCTCATCCGAAATTCGATATTTTTGTGCGCTCGTTCATGGTTGACGCAAAATGCCAAAACAGCGCCCCCTAAACACGTTTCAAAATTCCCATTGGGAAATTCGATTACTTTCTTGTAAGGACACAAAATTCAGTGAACATGTGTATCATACCAAGACTTCCAGAAAATTTCATTGCAGCCATGCCCTAAACCCAACAGGAAGTCGGCCATTTTGATTTGAATTTTTGACTTTTAAAACGAACTCCTCCTAGGGTTTTCAACCGATTGACTTCAAATTTGGTAGAGATCATCTAGAGACCAAGCTGATGAAAAAATGTGCTCTGCATGTCTGTCGGTCAAAGGGCGTGGCTGCTAGGGCGTGACAAAGTTTGGCGACTCGACAAAAAAATTTCAAAATGCTCTCACGCCCATATACTTGATCTGAGCAGCTTCAACCTTGCTGGATACGATGACTTTTCTGCCCTAAACGTCGCTATGTCAAAACTTTTCACTTTATTAATAGCGCTCCCCGGTGGTAACAGGAAGTGACCAGTTTTTACTTTGAAAACGAACTCCTCCTAGAGATTTTGCCCGATCGACTTCTAATTTGGTACAGATCATCTCGAGAGCAAGCTGATCAAATGTTGTGCCCTGCATGTCTGTAGGTCAAAGGGCGTGGCTGCAAGGGCGTGACAAAGTTTGGCGACTCGCCAAAAAAATTTCAAAATGCTCTCACGACAACATACTTGATCGTAGCAGCTTCAAACTTGCTGGAAATGATGATGGCTCCGCTTTGAACGTCTTGATATGATAACTTCCCACTTTACTAATAGCGCCCCCCGGTGGTAACAGGAAGTGACCAGTTCGGTTACTTTGTCGTAGGCAGACGAAATTCGACAAATATACGTATCATACCCAGCCATACAAAAAACTCATTAAAGCCACGCCCTAAACCCAACAGGAAGTCGGCCATTTTGATTTGAATTTTTGAATTTTAAAACGAACTCCTCCTAGGGTTTTTGACTGATTGACTTCAAATTTGGAACAGTTCATCTAGAGACCAAGATGATCAAAAGTTGTGCTCTGCATGTCTGTAGGTTAAAGGGCGTGGCTGCTAGGGCGTGACAAAGTTTGGCGACTCGCCAAAAAAATTTCAAAATGGTCTCACGCTAACATACTTGATCGTAGCAGCTTCAAACTTGCTGGAAATGATGAGGGCTCCGCCCTGAACGTCTGGATATAATAAATTCCCATTTTACTAATAGCGCCCCCCGGTGGTAACAGGAAGTGAGCAGTTCGGTTACTTTGTCGTAGGCAGACGAAATTCGATACACATATCTTTCATACCCAGACATTCAAAAAAACTCATTGGAGCCACACCCGAAACCCAACAGAAAGTTGGCCATTTTGATTTGAATTATTCAATTTTAAGACGAACTCCTCCTAGGGTTTTTTACCGATTGACTTCAAATTTGGTAGAGATCATCTAGAGACCAAGCTGATCAAAAGTTGTGCTTTGCATGTCTGTCGGTCAAAGGGCGTGGCTGCTAGGGCGTGACAAAGTTTGTCGACTCGACAAAAAAATTTCAAAATGCTCTCACGCCCATATACTTGATCTTAGCAGCTTCAAACTTGCTGGACATGATGATGTCTCTGCACTGAACGTCCCTTTATCATAACTTTTCACTTTATTAATAGCGCCTCGCGGTGGTAACAGGAAGTGACCAGTTTTTACTTTGAAAACGAACTCCTCCTAGATATTTTGCCCGATTGACTTCAAATTTTGTACAGATCATCTAGAGACCAAGATGATCAAAAGTTGTGCTCTGCATGTCTGTAGGTCAAAGGGCGTGGCTGCTAGGGCGTGACAAAGTTTGGCGACTTGCCAAAAAAATTTCAAAATGGTCTCACGCTAACATACTTGATCGTAGCAGCTTCAAACTTGCTGGAAATGATGAGGGCTCCGCCCTGAACGTCAAGATATAATTACTTCCCACTTTACTAATAGCGCCCCCCGGTGGTAAAAGGAAGTGACCAGTTCGGTTACTTTGTCGTAGGCAGATGAAATTCGATACACATATGTATCATACCCAGACATACAAAAAATCTTATTGGAGCCACGCCCTAAACCCAACAGGAAGTCAGCCAATTTGATTTGAATATTTTAATTTTAGAATGAACTCCTCATAGGGATTTCGCCCGATCGACTTCAAATTTGGTACAGATCATCTAGAGACCATGATGATCAAAAGTTACGCTCTGCATGTCTGGAGGTCGATAGGCGTGGCCGCTATGCTGTCCCCATTTCTGATGCCTCGCCATGCATATTCGAACAGCTCTTTCTCCCTCATACTTAATCCAAACGACTTCAAAATTCTTGTATATGATAAGAGCCCCGCCCTGAACGCCTCCATATGCCCTTAGGCAAATCTGCTCATGGCGCCCCCTTGAGGAAACAGGAAATGCCATATTTTACATTGACATTGGCCGATTTGCTCGAAATCTCACATTTGTGCTGAGGGTCTTCCCCTGAATGCACCTGCCCACGTTTGCTTACGCTCTGAGCGCCCCCTGATGGATGAACTATCCACGTGTCACTATTCCTTCGTGCTTTGTCCGATTCGCTCGAAACTTCATCACAGATTGGGGCCTGTACTTGACCTGTTCTCTGACCGTGAGCGCACACCTGCACCCGTCAGGATCCCACCACTACCCCCAACGTGCACAAGGGCGCGAAGGCTCGTTCAACGCTGCTTGCAGCTTTACTTTCTTTATTATTATTCATTTTGAGTGTTTTTCTATGTGGTGCTACACATTCTGACCACCGGGTGGCAGTAGGATCTCATGGCTCATCTCCCTTCACTAAGCTCATGAATGGGGGAAGATTCCACAATAAACAGCAGTGATAAAAACTGCTTAAGAAACTTTGACCAGGTCGCATGGGTCATAACTCCACTTTACAAAAGAAAAATGTATTTCAGTAAAGGGGTTTGCACTCAACTCAAGATATAACATGTTACTCAGTCTCGCACTGTACGACGGTTGAGAATGCTCGACGGCGCCCAAACGTGTCTCGCCCCCGCATCGACGTGCGCGGGTGGGCGAGGACCCGTCCAACGCTGCTTGCAGCTTTAATTCTTCTTCATCTTCTTAGTTATCATTATTATTATTATTTTTATTCTGCTGCGAGAACGCGTTTTTGAGGGCCTTGCCATGCACGAAAACTCACAAAAATTTGCACACACGTCAGTCGTGGTTAAAATTTCAAAATATTGTTATTTTTGTGCTTAGACATGCCCCGGTGGCTCTATAGCACCATCAAACATGCGGCCATTTTGGAACGCAATTGCTCGGATTCTCACGAAATTCTGTGGGGCCATAGTAGTCATTATGAAGTTTATTGTCAATTTTTTTTTTATTTTTTTGCCTCACAGGAAGTGAGCTATGAGCCATTTCCTGCGTTTTTCCAGAATTTACGAAGACATTTTTGAGGGTCTTAGCAGACTCGAAAACTCGCCAAACTTTGCTGAGAGGTTGAAAATATCAAGCTTTTTGATGTGAAATCCCAATTGTCACTGGGTTTGACATGGTTGCTCTAAAACGCCCCCTAATACATAATTGCATTTTTGAGGGCCTCAGCATGCTCGAAAACTCAAGAAATTTCGCAAACTTATTGAGCCGAAGGGTTTTCAGATGGGCGTGGCAAAATGGCATTATAGCGCCACCTAGAAAATTTCAATGAAGCAGCCCTCGCAGCGTGTTTAACCTACATTATTATTTTTATTCTGCTGCGAGAACGCGTTTTTGAGGGCTTTGCCATGCTCGAAAACTCACTAAAATTTGCAGACTCGTTTGTCGTGGCCAAAATTATAAAATATTGTTATTGTTGTGCTTGGTCATGTCCTGGTGGCTCTATAGCGCCACCAATAACGTGGCCATTTTGGAACGCGACTGCTCGAATTCTCACAAAATTTGGTAGGGCCATAGCAGTCATTATGAATTTTTTTGTCAATTTTTTTGAAATTTTTTTGTCTCACAGGAAGTGAGCTATGAGCCGTTTCCTGCGTTTTATCAGATTTTACAAACACATTTTTGAGGGCCTTAACATCCTCAAAAACTCGCCAAACTTGGCTCAAAGGTTGAAAAAATGAATCTCTTCGATTTGATGTCTCATTTGGCACTGGGAGTGACATGGTGGCTCTATAGCGCCCCCTAATAGATAACTACATTTTTGAGGGCCTCAACATGCTCGAAAACTCACGAAATTTGGCAAACTTATAAAGCCCGTCATAAGTTTTACTATGATATAGGGTTTACAGATGGACATGGCAAAATCGCATTAAAGCACCACCTAGAAAATTTCAATGAAGCAGCCCTTGCAGCGTGTTTAACCTACATGTACAAAAATCGGTTTCCATGTAGATTATGCCAAGCCCTAAAAAAAAGTCACCTGGTGCCATGACCTAGACTCAACAGGAAGTCCGCCATTTTTAATTGAAATCACAACTTTTTTTGATTTTTCGCCATTCACAGGCGTCGTATTTTAACGAACTCCTCCTAAAGATTTTATCTGATCAAATTAAAATTTGGCCTATAACATCTTAAGACCTTGCCGATGTTAAATTGCGAAGTTCTTTTTTGGATTCATCGAACGATGTGTCCGTGGCGTTGCGGCGAAATACGATGTTCCGCCATTAAACAGGCAGTTGGTTTTACTCCCGCATACTTTGTGAGATTTGCCCGAAACTTTACAGGCTTGATAACAGTCTCCTTTCACGTATAAATATATGCTGATATTAGATCGGGAGTGGTCAGGTGGCTCCACAGCGCCCTCTAGACAAAGCCATGTTAAGATAAAAGTGCTTGAATGTTCATGAAATTTGGTGTGATTATTGCATTTGTTATAATTGTGGAGGGTTTACAGATGTTCGAGGCAAAATGGCATTATAGCACCCCTAAATTTCAATGAAGCAGCCCGTTGAACATACATGTACGAAATTTGGTGTACATGTGGATTATGCTGAGACCTGAAAAAAACTCTCTTGGTGCCATCACCTAGACTGAACAGAAGTCCGCCATTTTTAATTGAAATTGCAACTTTAGTTAATTTTTCGTCATTAACAGGCGTCGTACTTTAACGAACTCCTCCCAGAGATTTTATTCGATCAACTTCAAATTTCGCTCATGACATCTAAAGACCTTGCCGATGTTAATTTGCGAAGCTTTTTTGGATTCATCGAACTATGTATCCGTGGCGTCGCGGCAAATTTCGATGTTACGCCATGAAACAGGAAGTTGGTTTTACTCCCACATACTTTGTGAGATTGGCCCGAAACTTTACAGGTTGATAGCAGTTTTCTTTCAAGTATAAATACATGCTGTTATTAGTTTGGGTGTGGTCAGATGGCTCCACAGCGCCCTCTAGACACGGCCATGTTAATATAAAAGTGCTTTAATGTTCATGCCGGGTTATGGTAATTTTTTTGAAATTTTTTGACCAAACAGGAAGTGAGCTATGAGCTCTTTCCTGCGTTTTTCCAAATTTTACGAACACACGTTTAAAGGCCTTCGGATATTCCAAAACTTGCAAAACATTGCAGAAATTATAATTTGCTTATCGTCTTCAATTTGACACATCAATTGGCACTAAATATGGCATAATGGCTCTATAGAGCCACCAATCAGATTTTTAAAAGAATTGCCCTTTTGAGGGTCTTGACATGCCCGAAAATTCACAAATTTTGTACACATATAAAGCCAATCATGCGTATTACTATATTAAAAAGCTTATAGATAGGCGTGGCAAAATGGCATTATAGCGCCCCCTGGAAAATTTCAAAAAGCAGCCCTCGCAGCCCGGTAAACCTACATGTATGAAATTCGGTGAACATGTGATTTATGCTGATACCTAAAAAAAAGCCTGTTGGTGCCATGATCTAGACTCAATAGGAAGTCCGCCGTTTTTAATTGAAATTTCAACTTTTTTAAATTTTTCGTCATTAACAGGCGTCGTACTTTAACGAACTCCTCCCAGAGATTTTATCCGATCAACTTCAAATTTGGCAAATGACATCTTAAGACCTTTTCGATGTTAAATTGTGAAGGTTTTCTGGATATATCGAACGATGTATCCGTGGTTTCGCGGCGAATTTCGATGTTTTGCCATGAAACAGGAAGTTGATTTTACTCCCACATATTTAGTGAGATTTGCCCGAAACTTTACAGGCTTGATAACGGTGTCCTTCCAAGTATAAATATATGCTGATATTTGATTGAGTGTGGCCCGGTGGCTCCACAGTGCCCTCTAGCCACAGCCATGTTAAGATAAAAGTGCTTGAATGTTCAAGAAATTTGGTGTCATCATTGAATTTCTCATGCCGGGTTATGGTAATTTTTTTGAAATTTTTTGGTCAAACAGGAAGTGAGCTATGGGCCATTTCCTGCGTTTTTCCAAATCTTACGAACACACGTTTGAAGGCCTTAGAATACTCGAAAACTTGAAAAACGGTGCACAAATTATAATTGTTTTATCGTCTTCAGTTTGATACATCAATTGGCACTGAATGAGGCAAAATGGCTCTATAGCGCCCCCAATCAGATTTTTAAAAGAATTGCCCTTTTGACGGTCTCAACATGCTTGAAAATTTACAAAAATCCCCACACTCAAGGAGCCCGGTATTACAATTACTATGGTGTAGGTTTTGCACACAGGCATGTCAATATGGTATCATAGCGCCCTCCAGAAAATTTCAACAAAACAGTTCTCATAGTTCAGTTCACCTACATGAACAAAATTTGGTGGAGACATGAAACGTGCCAAGACTTGTAAAAAAAATTATATAGTGCCATGACCCGAACCCAACAGTGAGTGCATTATTTTGAATTAAAATTTCAACTTTATTTCATGAACAGGTGTCATTCTTTAACATGCTTTTTTTGCTTGTGTGGTAGAAAACATGGATATTTGATGCAATGGATTTGATATCTCTGTACAAGCACAAGTTCGCATCCACATCTTATTGTCTCCCATGAACTATTTGCAGGTCAATTTCAAAGTCAAAAATGCTGTACGGGATTGAAGTACCAGAACGCAGACAATACCAAGGGGTACTTCATCAATAATGGATGTAATATAGCTGTAATCCGTTGTCATCAGAGGGGGAACAATAAATTTGTTTGATCCTACCTTGATCCAATGGGTGGGTGTAGCACAAAAAAGAACTTGCGAGATGGAAAGAGATGAAAGAAAATATCCCACAAAAACGGCCATCATAGCAAAATCCACTGGCAATCCGACACAAAATATTATCCAGTAGTCTTCTCAATGGATGAAGATGCAATATTTCCAGGCACAAACGAAATATCTGGCTGAGTTAAATTTCCCGCGGTTGTCGAAACAATGGCAAAATGGCGGAATTGCGTTGTGTATTATGGTGAGATGCAGTTGTCACAGCGTAAAAATTATTGTCTAAAAACATCAAAATTGTTCAGCGAAAATCCATCAAAATTCCCCAAAGTTCCATCAAGAGATAATGCTGATCAAAAGGTGTGCTCTGCATATCTGTAGGTCAATGGGCGTGACCACTATGGCGTCCCCATTTCTGATGCCTCGCCATGCATATTCGAGCAGCTCTTTCTCCCTCATAGTTCCTCCAAACGGCTTCAAAATTCCTCTACATGATAAGAGCCCCGCCCTCAATACCTCCATTTGCTTATAGGCCATCTCGCTCATGGCGCCTCCTTGTGGAAACAGGAGATGCCATATTCAGGGCCCGAGCCGGCTGCAAGTCGTCCGCGGAGGACCCTACTGAAATCTCGCTGTTTATTATTATTATTATTATTATTATTTATTATTCTTCCAACATTTCAAAGGCCAATTTCGCCCCTTTCCCAATTGTGAAAACGCTTGTAACTTTACACATTCGTCCGGCCGGATCCGAAATTGGATATTTTTGGGCGTTCTCACACGAGCGGCCCCAAATGCCGAAATAGCGCCCCCTAAACACGTTTCAAAATTCCCATAGAGAAATTCGGTTACTTTGTTGTAGGCAGACGAAATTTGATACACATATGTATCATACCCAGACATACAAAAAACTCATTGGAGCCACGCCCTAAACCCAACAGGAAGTCGGCCATTTTGATTTGAATTTTTGAATTTTAAGACGAACTCCTCCTAGGGTTTTCGAACGATTGACTTTGGTCCAGATCATCTAGAGACCAAGCTAATCAAAAGTTGTGCTCTGCATGTCTGTAGGGCAAAGGGCGTGGCTGCTAGGGCGTGACAAATTTTTGCGACTCGCCAAAAAAATTTCAAAATGCTCTCACGCCAACATACTTGACCACAGAAGCTTCATACTTGCTGGAGATGATGATGGCTCCGCCCTGAACTTCACGATATAATAACTTCCCACTTTACTAACAGCGCCCCCTGGTGGTAACGGGAAGTGACCATTTTTTACTTTAACATGTACTGATGACGCATAGTTGAAACCATCAACTTCATTCCACTTCTAAAACATGCAGAACAAGTTGGTGAAGCTACATTATGAATGCTGTGAAGCTACAAGTAATGGCATTCGTGTGGCAACCCCGCGAAGATGGATCCCTTGCCATGAAAATACGTTTGTGTTTTTGATGTCTTTACTGAACTCAAATCATCATAAAAATTGATATACAGGTCAAGGATGGCAAGCTGTTAAATCTGATAGGGGCTTCGCCTATGGGGGGAGCAAAATGTCTCTATAGTGCCCCCTTGTGGAAACAGGAAATGCCATATTTTACATTGACATTGACCGATTTCCTCGAAACTTTGCATTTGTGCTGATGATCTGCCCCTGAATGCACCTGCCCACATTTGGTTACGCTCAGAGCGACCCCTGGTGGATGAACTATCAACTTTTCATGACTCCTTCCTGAATTGTCCGATTCGCTCAAAACTTTATCACAGGTTGGTGCCTATGCTTGACCTGTCCACTGGTCGTGAGTGCACACCTGCACCCGTCAGGATCTCACCACTACCCCCAACGTGCACAAGGGTGCGAGGGCCCGTTCAACGCTGCTTGCAGCTTTAATCATCATTATTATTTTTATTCAGCTGCGAGAACGCGTTTTTGAGGGCTTTGCCATGCGCGAAAACTCAAAAAAATTTGCATTTACGTCAGGCGTTCTGAAAATTACAAACTATTCATATTCGTGAGCTTGGGCGTGCCCCGGTGGCTCTATAGCGCCACCAAACACGCGGCAATTTTGGAACACACTTGCTCAGATTCTCACGAAATTTGGTGGGGCCATTGTAGTCATAATGAAGTTTTTTGTCAATTTTTTTGAAATTTTTTGGCCAAACAGGAAGTGAGCTATGAGCCATTTCCTGCGTTTTTCCAGGTTTTACGAATACATTTTAGAGTGCTTTATCATACTCGAAAACTCGCCAAACTTTGCTCAGAGGTTTAAAATATGAAGCTCTTCGAATTGATATCACATTTGGCACTGGATGTGACACTATTTCTCTATAGCGCCCCCTAATACATAATTGCATTTTTGAGGGCCTCAGCATGCTCGAAAACTCACGAAATTTTGCACACTTATTAATCCAGTTGGACGTTGTACTATGATTTAGGGTTTACAGATAGGCGTGGCAAAATGGCATTATAGCGCCCCCTAGAATATTTCAATGAAGCAGCCCTCGCAGCCCATTTAACCTACATATCCAAAATTTGGTGGCCATGTGGACTATGCCGAGATCTAAAAAAAAGTCCCTGGGTGCCATAATCTAGACTCAACAGGAAGTCCAACATTTTTAATTGAAATTGCAACTTTTTCAAATTTTTTGCCATTAACAGGAGTCGTACTTTAATGAACTCCTCCCAAAGATTTTATCCGATCAACTTAAAATTTGGCATATGACATCTAAAGACCTTGCCGATGTTAAATTGCGAAGTCTTTTTTGGATAAAACGAAGAATGTATCCGTGGTGTTGCGGCGAATTTCCATGTTCTGCCATGAAACAGGAAGTTGGTTTTACTCCCACATACTTCGTGAGATTTGCGCGAAACTTTACAGGCTTGATAAAAGTCTCCTTCAAAGTATAAATATATGTTGATATTAGATTGGGTGTGGTCAGGTGGCTCCACAGCGCCCACAAGACACGGCTATGTTGAGATAAAAGTGCTTGAATGTTCATGAAATTTCGTCTGATCATTGCATTTGTCATGCAGGGTTATGGTAATTTTTTTGAAATTTTTTGGTCAAACAGGAAGTGAGCTATGAGCCATTTCCTGCGTTTTTCCAAATTTTATGAACACACGTTTGAAGGCCTTAGGATACTCCAAAACTTGGAAAACATTGCAGAAATTATAACTATTTTATGGTCTCCAATTTGATACACCAATTGGAGCTTAATGTGGGACAATGGCTCTATAGCGCCCCCAATCATTTTTTTAAAACAATTGCCCTTTTGATTCTCTAAACTTGCTTGAATACTCACAAAATTTTGCACACGTATTAAGCCGGTCATTCCTTTCACAAGGATATTGGGATCACGCATGGGTGTGGCAAATAGCATTATAGCGCCCCCTAGAAAATTTTAACAAAGTAGCCCTCGGGGTCCTTTTCAACTACATGTACGAAATTCGGGGGACATGTGGATTATGCCGAAACCTAAAAAAAAGTCTCTTGGTGCCGTGACCTAGACTGAACAGGAAGTCTGCCATTTTTAATTGAAATTGCAACTTTTTTGGATTTTTCGCCATTCGCAGGCATCGTACTTTAACAAACTCCTCCTAGGGATTTTATCCGATCAACTTAAAATTTGGCGAATGATATCTAAAGACCTTGCCGATGTTAAATTGCAAAGCCTTTATGGATTCATCGAACGATGTATGTGTGGTGTCGCAATGAATTTCGATGTTCCACCATGAAACAATAAGTTGGTTTTACTCCCACATACTTTGTGAGATTTGCCTGAAACTTTATAAGCTTGATAAATGTGTCCTCACAAGTATAGATATATGCTGATATTAGACCGGGAGTGGCCAGGTGGCTCCATAGCGCCCACTAGCCACTGCCATGTTAGGATAATAGTGCATGAATGTTCATGATATTTGTTATGATCATTATATTTGTCATGCAGGGTTATGGTAATTTTTTAGAAAATTTTCGGCCAAACAGGAAGTGAGCTGAAAGCCATTTCCTGCATTTTCCCAAATTTTACGAACACACGTTGAAAGGCCTTTGAATGTTCCAAAACTTGCAAAAGGTTGCACAAATTGGAAGTGTCTCATCGTGTTCGATTTAATCCCCCAATTGGCAATTAATGTGGAACAATGGCTCTATAGCGCCCCCTATTAAATTTTTCAAAAGAATTGCCCTTTTGAGGGTCTCAACATGATTAAAAATTTACAAAAATCAACACACTTTTGAAGGCCGGTATTACAATTACTTTGGTATAGGTATTGCACACAGGCATGTCAAAATGGTATTATAGCGCCCTCCAGAAAATTTCAACAAAACAGTTCTCATGGTTCAGTACACCTGCATGAACAAAATTTGGTGGAGACATGAAACGTGCCAAGACTTGTAAGAAAATTATTTCGTGCCATGACCCGAACCCAACAGGAAGTGCATTATTTTGAATTAAAATTACAACTTTTTTCATGAACAGGTGTCATACCTTAAGGTGCTCCACCCATTGATTTCAGGAGTGGTGTTTGCACTCCACTCAGTGAAACACATTGTACACAGTCTAGCAGTGTCCAATGGCTGTGAATGGAAACCTGCACCCGTCAACATCTCGCCACCACCCCAACGTGCACGAGGGGGGCGAGGGCCCTTTCAACGCTGCTTGAAGCTTTAATTATTATTTTTTTTTTATTCTGCTGCGAGAACGCGTTTTTGAGGGCCTTGCCATGCACGAAAACTCACAAAAATTTGCAGAGACATCAGTCGTGGTTAAAATTTCAAAATATTGTTATTTTTGTGCTTGGACATGCCCCAGTGGCTCTATAGCGCCACCAAACACGCGGCCATTTTGGAACGCAATTGCTCAGATTCTCAGGAAATTCGATATGGCCATAGAAGTCATTATGAAGTTTTTTGTCAATTTTTTTGAAATTTTTTTGCCTCACAGGAAGTGAGCTATGAGCCATTTCCTGCATTTTTCCAGAATTTACGAAGACATTTTTGAGGGACTTAACATACTCGAAAATTCGCCAAACTTTGCTGAGAGGTTGAAAATATAAAGCTTTTCGATTTGAAATCCCATTTGTCACTGGGTTTGACATGGTGGCTCTATAGCGCCCCCTAATACATAATTACATTTTTGAGGGCCTCATCATGCTCGAAAACTCACAAAATTTTGCAAACTTATTGAGCCGGTGATACGTAATACTACGATATAGAGGTTCCAGATGGGCGTGGCAAAATGGCATTATAGCGGCCCCAAGAAAATTTCAATGAAGCAGCCCTCGCAGCCCATTTAACCTACATGTAGGAATTTCGGTGCCCATGTGGAGTATGCCAAGACCTAAAAAAAAGTCTCTTGGTGCCATGACCTAGACTGAATAGGAAGTCCGCCATTTTTAATTGAAATCACAACTTTTTTTGATTTTTCACCATTCACAGGCGTCGTACTTTAACGAACTCCTCCTAGAGATTTTATCCGATCAAATTAAAATTTGGCTTATGACATCTAAAGACCTTGCCGATATTAAATTGCGAAGCTTTTTTGGATACATCGAACGATGTATCCGTGGCGTCACAGCCAATTTCGATGTTCCGCCATGAAACAGGAAGTTGGTTTTACTCCCACATACTTTGTGAGATTTGCCCAAAACTTTACAGGCTTGATAACAGTCTCCTTTCAAGTATAAATATATGCTGATATTAGATCGGGAGTGGTCAGGTGGCTCCACAGCGCCCTCTAGACACGGCCATGTTAAGATAAAAGTGCTTGAATGTTCATGAAATTTGGTGTGATTATTGTATTCGTGATGCCGGGTTATGGTAATTCTTTTGAAATTTTTTGGCCAAACAGGAAGTGAGCTGTAAACCATTTCCTGCATTTTTCCAAATTTTACAAACACACGTTTAAAGGCCTTACAATACTTGAAAACTTGCAAAACGTAGCAAAAAATATAATTGTCTTATTGTTATCAATTTTATATTTCAATTGGCACTAAATGTGCCATAATGGCTCTATAGCGCCCCCAAACAGATTTTTTAAAGAATTGTCGTTTTGAGGGTCTCAACACGATTGAAAACTCAAAAAATTTTGTACACATATAAAGGTAATCATGCGTATTACTATGATAAAAAACTTTCAGATAGGCGTGGCAAAATGGCATTATAGCGCCCCCTAGAAAATTTCAATGAAGCAGCCCTCGGGGTACTTTTTACCTACATGTACGAAATTCGGGGGACATGTGGATTATGTCAAAACCTAAAAAAACGTCTCTTGGTGCCGTGACCTAGACTCAACAGGAAGTCCGCCATTTTTAATTGAAATTGCGACTTTCTTGGATTTTTCACCATTCACAGGCGTCATACTTTAACGAACTCCTCCTAGAGATTTAATCCAATCAACTTAAAATTTGGCAAATGATATCTAAAGACCTTGCCGATGTTAAATTGCGAAGCTTTTTTGGATTCATCGAACGATGTATCCGTAGCGTCGCAACGAATTTCGATGTTCCGCCATGAAACAATAAGTTGGTTTTACTCCCACATACTTCGTGAGATTTGCCTGAAACTTTACAGGCTTGATAAAACTGTCCTCTCAAGTATAAATATATGCTGATATTAGATCGGGAGTGGTCAGGTGGCTCCACATCGCCCTCTAGACACGGCCATTTTAAGATAAAAGTGCTTGAATGTTCATGAAATTTGGTGTGATCATTGAATTTGTAATGCAGGGTTATGGGACCTTTTAAGAAATTTTTTGGCCAAACAGGAAGTGAGCTATGAGCCATTTTCTGCGTTTTTCCAAATTTTACGAACACACGTTTGAAGGCCTTAGAATACTCGAAAATTTGCAAAATGTTGCACAATTTATAATTGTCTTATCATCTTCAGTATGACACATCACTTGTCACAAAATGTGGCATAATGGCTCTATAGCACCCCCAATCAGATTTTTTAAAGAATTGCCCTTTTGAGGGTCTTTACATGCTCGTAAACTCACAAAATTTTGTCCACGTATACAGCCAATCATGTGTATTACTATGATCAAAAGCTTACAGATAGGTGTGGCAAAATGGCATTATGGCGCCCCCTGGAAAATTTTCAAAAAAGCAGCCCTCAGAGCCCGGTAAACTGACATGTGCGAAATTCGGTGGACATGTGTTTTATGCTGAGACTTAAAAAAAAGTCTCTTGCTGCCATGACCTAGACTCAACAGGCAGTTAGCCATTTTCAATTGAAATTCCAACTTTTAAAAATTTTTCGTCATTAACAGGCGTCATACTTTAACGAACTCCACCTAGAGATTTTATCCGATCAACTTACAATTTGGCAAGTGACATCTTAAGACCTTTCCGATGTTAAATTGCGAAGGTTTTTTGGAGATAAAGAAAGTTGTATCCGTGGCGTCGCGGCGAATTTCAATGTTTTGCCATGAAACAGGAAGTTGATTTTACTCACACATACTTTGTGAGATTTGCCCAAAACTTTACAGGCTTGATAAAGGTCTCTTTCCAAGTATAAATATATGCTGATATTAGAGTGGGTGTGGCCAAGTGGCTCCACAGCGCCCTCTAGCCACAGCCATTTTAAGATAAAAGTGCTTGAATGTTCATGAAATTTGGTGTGATCGTTGAATTTCTCATGCAAGGAAAAGGTTATTTATTAGAAATTTTTGGCCAAACAGGAAGTGAGCTATGAGCCATTTCCTGCGTTTTTTTCCAAATTTTACGAACACACGTTTAAAGGCCTTTGGATATTCCAAAACTTGCAAAACGTTGCACAAATTGTCAGTGTCTTATGATCTTTCACTTTATCTCCCAATTAGCATTTAATATGGCACAATGCCTCTGTAGCGCCCCCTAAAGATTTTCTTTAAAAGAATTTCCCTTTTGAGGGTCTCAACATGCTTGAAAATTTACAAAAATCAACACACTCTTGGAGCCCGGAATTACGATTACTATGGTGTAGGTTTTGCACACAGGCATATCAAAATGGTATCATAGCGCCCTCCAGAAAATTTCAACAAAACAATTCTCATAGTTCAGTTCACCTACATGAACAAAATTTGGTGGAGACATGAAACGTGCCAAGACTTGTAAAAAAATTATTTCGTGCCATGACCCGAACCCAGCAGGAAGTGCATTATTTTGAATTAAAATTTCCACATTTTTTCATGTACAGGTGTCATACTTAAACGTGCTGCACCTATTGATTTGAGGAGTGATGTATGCACTCCACTCAGGAAAACACATTGTACACAGTCGAGCAGTGTCTAATGGCTGTGAATGGACACCTGCACCTATCAGCATCTCGCCACCACCCCAACCTGCACGCGGGGTGCGAGGGCCCTTTCAACGCTGCTTGCAGGCCCGGAACGGGTCCTGGCACCAAAGGTGCGAGGAACCTATTATTTTTGAAGGTATTTTTGTTATTCTTCTTCTTCTTCTTCTTCTTCTTCTTCATCTTCTTCTTCTTAGTTAGGGCCCGAGCACCGAATGGTGCAAGGAACCTATTGTAATTGTAGTGTTTATTATTATTCGGGCCCGAGCACTGACCGGTGCCAGGGCCCAGAACGGGTCCTGGCACCGAAGGTGCTAGGAACCTATTGTTTTTGAAGGGATTTTTATTATTCTTCTTCTTCTTCTTAGTTATTAGGGCCCTCGCACCGACCAATGCCAGGGCTCGGAACGGGTCCTGGCACCGAAGGTGCGAGGAACCTATTGTTTTTGATGGGATTTTTATTCTTCTTTTTCTTCTTCTTCTTAGTTATTATTAGGGCCCGAGCACTGAATGGTGCGAGGACCCTATTGTAATTGTAGTGTTTATTATTAGGGCCCGAGCACCGAATGGTGCGAGGACCCTATTGTAATTGTAGTGTTTATTATTATTATTGGGGTCCGAGCCCCTAGGCCTGCAAGGCCTGGGCAAGGACCCTATTGTTCTTCTTGTGTTTTTTCTTTATTATTATTATTATTTGTGTGAATGATTAGAGCATGCACACTATTGTTTATCATGTCGGCCATTTTCTTTATACTTATTATTATTATTATAGCTTCTTCGCGTGCCGTTAAACTACTCCTACATACTTTGTGCTATATTAACAATTCATATATCAAAACGTTTAGATTTTTCAGGACGTAATTGCTATTATTTTTTCTTTCATACTAATTATACTTTTTTTAAATATTAATTTTTTTTTCTACATTTTTTTTGTCCCATAGAAATGCATTGAAACAGTCCTCAAACTCTTCTGTGACAGCTAGAGTGGGAGCTGAGAGCAGACAGAATGAAAAAAAGTTCTTTCTCTATCGCTCTAACTTCCATAAATTTGAATCCTCTTCATGAAATTTCACAAAAATGTAGGAAAATTTATTCTTGTTACAGTAGTATCATTTTTGGAGCAGTGAAGTATATAGTTTTGGCTCAGGGAACAGTCAAAGGACAGGAGGCACGTCCAACTTTGCAATCTTTTTCCATTCAAAATCACCCAAAATTTTTTTCGGAGACCAGCAAACGGCCAGAGTTTTTAGATCGCTGTTATTCCAAAAATATATCACTCAGAGAAATAAAAAAGATATCCGCGCACTCAGCAAAGTCTCATGCCTTAAATGATTTGGTTACATTGCTGACAGGATAAACGGTTTTTGCGTGAGAAGCAAGAGTTTGAGGTGTGCGCGAACAAGGCTGAGTGACTCAGCGATTGCCTGTGCGTGCACTTGTCTGTAGGCTAATCTAAACCTCCGAGGAATTATTCGCGCAGACAACGTTGAGCTCTCTATCCACCGGCTGCCTCTGCTTGCGATAGCAGCTCTCATCGACTGAAGCTCTTTTAGTGGCGCATCAGCAAACGCCGACATGTATTTAGTTTAATTTAATCAAATGAACACTTGAAATATTTTCAATCATTTACAGCTCTGTCTCAGATTGTATGTCTCATTATGGTTTTCATGGCGCGAGTTCGTATTTCGAATGGCCTTTTTTTTTTCTTTTTTTTTTTAACGTACGTTCTGATCAGATCCATAACCCGTGTGCGCAGACGCTCATGACAGCAGACATGGAGCTGCTCAATTTATGCACGCAGTTACATTATTCTGTCACTAGATGGCACACCCGGATCAGTAAATGAATATTCACTGGCAAGCTGAACTCGAACACGGTTTGTAATATTGATACGTTCGATCCTACCCCTACTTTCCAGGGAGTTGCATTAATTACACTCCTCAGCCATGCCTCATGTGCAAACTGCTCTTATCCAATTCCAGGCAGTATAAACTTTCCAAAGTAACTGAAATACATTGTGAGTGCTCAATCATATAAGTTTTTTTTTTTTAATTTAATTTTTTTTTTTTTTTTTTTTTTTTTTTTTTAACAGCGTATGTCTTCACTACCTAAAATGGTCTTTGCCACCCTTCAAGAACTCTAGGTTGCCCGGCTAACGACTGAAAAGAAAAGTTCATTTCTCGCCTTGCCTTTCATACTATTTATACTTTTTACCATATTTCACTTTTTTTGTCCCATAGAAATGCATTGAAACAGTCTTCCAACTCTTGTGCTACTTTCAACCTCTATAACATCAGCATTCTTCTAGACACTTCATTCGACCTCTAACATTAGCTAAGTTAGCTGAATTACGTGGTTCGCATGGTTAGCATTGTTAGCATAGTTACCATAACTGCTAACATTTGCTAAGTTAGCTGAGTAACATGGATGGCATGGTTCGCATTGTTCTTTCATTCTTTCTTTATTCAGCTTTATTTATTTCACTTTTTTGATAAACATTCAAGTATTCCACATAATTCAAATATTATATTTTCATGGCAGCTATTCAGTGTGGTGTCAGCAAACCTTCAAATCATTCAAACTTTAGTGTATTCAAGACAGCATCGCAGTGTGGCTTCAGCTTTCAGCATTCACACTCACAATTTCTTCAGAAATTGCTGCTCTAGTTATTAGGGTCTGAGCCTCCAGGCCTGCAAGGCCTTGGCAAGGACCCTATTGTTCTTCTCGTGTTTATTATTACGGGCCCGAGCACTCACGGTGCGAGGACCGTATTGTATCTGTTGTGATTATTATTATTATTATTATTACGGGCCCGAGCACTCACGGTGCGAGGACCGTATTGTATCTGTAGTGATTATTATTATTATTCTTATTATTATTATTCTTCCACTTTACAGGGTTTTTTGGGGGCTTTAACGTGTTTCAATTCGAACAAAAAAAAAAAATGTGGCTGAAAAATCAGGCCTGGTGAAAATTCGATGATTTTATTGGTTTCGCCAGTGGGCGGGGCAAAATGGCTCCACAGCGCCCCCTAGAAAAATTTAAAAATTCATGAAAAATCTGTGGTTTGCCCGATTATGCTCAAATTTGGTAGGCATGTAGAGCTTGCCAAGACAAACGGATTTGCCATTTGGGACTTTTTTGTCCAATGCACAGGAAGACCGCTAGGTGGCGTTGAAAATTGAAAAATTAGGCCATTTTTGCCGATTTCAGGCATCGGAATTTAACGAACTCCTCCTAGGGCTTTTGCCGGATTCTCACGAAAATCACTGTGTTTACTCGTGACCCCTTGAAGATCAAAAGTTATTAAAATCATCTCGGTTGGACTCAAGGTGTGGGCGTGGCAGGGCCGCCATTTTAAGCGTTTTGCCATGAAATTTCAAATGCTTATAACTTCAGTGATATTTGTCCGACGTCCACTTAACGTCAGGAGTATTATGAGAGTCCCGCCCTGAAACCAATCAAATGGTCATATTCAGCCATACTGACAGCGCCCCCTCCTGGTGACAGGAAATTAGCAAAATTGTGCATGTGTCATACTTTTGCAAACTTCTCCTGCACATTTCATCTGAGTGTCACGAAAACAGGTTTGGACACTCTTGAGCCCTGTGACATGAAAACTTATCAAAATCTCTTGTTGTCAATTAACAGTGCGGGTGTGACGGGTTGGACATTTTGAGCATCTTTCCGTGACAGGCGAAAGTGACAGGTGTGAAGAACATTTACATGCAATTCCTGTGACAGACCTATGCAACTTTACCTCCAGTTGGCGAGTGCAGGGATTGGCGGTGGCTCGTTCTCGGGCGGTGCATCGGTGTGTGAGAGGGCCGAAAACGCCGCTTATGCGGCTTTAATTTTATTATTATTATTATTCTTCCACTTTACAGGGCTTTTTGGGGGCTTTAACGTGTTTCAATTCGAACAAAAATGTGGCTGAAAAATCAGGCCTGGTGAAAATTCAATGATTTAATTGGTTTCGCCAGTGGGCGGGGCAAAATGGCTCCACAGCGCCCCCTAGAAAAATTTAAAAATTCATGAAAAATCTGTGGTTTGCCCGATTATGCTCAAATTTGGTAGGCATGTAGAGCTTGCCAAGACAAACGGATTTGCCTATTGGGACGTTTTTGTCCAATGCACAGGAAGACCGCTAGGTGGCGTTGAAAATTCAAAAATTAGGCCATTTTTGCCGATTTCAGGCATCAGAATTTATCGAACTCCTCCTAGGGGTTTTGCCGGATTCTCAGGAAAATCACTGAGTTTACTCTTGACCCCTTGAAAATCAAAAGTTATTAAAATCATCTCGGTTGGAGTCAAGGTGTGGGCGTGGCAGGGCCGCCATTTTATGCATTTTGCCATGAAATTTCAAATGCTTATAACTTCAGTGATATTTGTCCGGCGTGCACCAAATGTCAGGAGTATTATAAGAGTCCTGCCCTGAAACCACTCAAATGGTCATATTTAGCCATACTGACAGCGCCCCCTCCTGGCGACAGGAAATGACAAAAATTGGGCATGTGTCATGCTTTTGCGAACTCCTCCTACAGATTTCATCTGAATGTCATGAAAACGGGCGTGGACACTCTTGAGACCTGTGACATGAAAAGTTATTAAAATCTTCTTGTTCGGATTAACCCTGTGGGCGTAATGTGGCGGCCATTTTCAGCATCTCGCCGTGAACATTGATTCCCTAATAAATTTAGGTAAACTTTGTTCGTTACATACCAAACTTCACAAGCTGGTCAGTTTTCAAAGACAATTACTAATTGTATTGGTTTTGCAAGTGGGCGGGGCCAACTGCCTCGCTAGCGCCCTCTAAACTGCAGCCCCAAGGGCTTCCTGCACATACACTGATGAAAGTTGCTGGACATATGTATCACGCCCACATCTACAAAAAAGTCTCTTGACACCATAGGCTAAAGTCAACAGGAAGTCGGCCATTTTTAATTGAACGGCCATTTTTGGCGATTTGCACGTTGAGTACTTTAACAAACTCCTCCTAGGGATTTTGTCCGATTCTCATGAAAATCGCTGTGTGTACTCTTGACCCCTTGAAGAGCAAAAGTTATTAAATTCATTTCGGTGAAAGTCATGGTGTGGGCGTGGCAGGACCGCCATTTTAAGCGATTCGCCATGAAAATTCAAATGCTTATGACTTCAGTGTAAATTGTCCGACATGCACCAAACTTTATGCATATCATAAGAGTCCCGCCCTGAAGCCATTCACATGGTCATATTTAGCCATACTGACATCGCCCCCTCCTGGTGACAGGAAATTAGCAAAATTGTGCATGTGTCATACTTTTGCGAACTTCTCCTGCAGATTTCATCTGAATGTCACGAAAACGGGTGTGGACACTCTTGAGCCCTGTGACATGAAAACTTATCAAAATCTCTTGTTGTAAATTAACAGTGTGGGTGTGACGGGGTGGACATTTTGAGCATCTATCCGTGACAGGCGACAGTGACAGGTCTGAAGAACATTTACATGCAATTCCTGCCACAGACCTAAGCAACTTTACCTCCAGTTGGCGAGCGCAGGGATTGGCGGTGGCTCGTTCTCGGCGGTGCATCAGTGTGCGAGGGCCCGTACAACGCCGCTTGCGGCTTTAATTATTATTATTACGGGCCTGAGCACTCACGGTGCGAGGACCGTATTTTATCTGTCGTGATTATTATTACGGGCCCGACCACTCACGGTGCGAGGACCGTATTGTATCTGTAGTGATTATTATTACGGGCCCGAGCACTCACGGTGCGAGGACCGTATTGTATCTGTAGTGATTATTATTATTCTTATTATTATTCTTATTATTATTCTTCCACTAAACAGGGCTTTTTGGGGGCTTTAACGTGTTTCAATTCGAACAAAAATTTGGCAGAAAAATCAGGCCTGGTGAAAATTCTATGATTTTATTGGTTTCGCCAGTGGGCAAGGCAAAATGGCTCCACAGCGCCCCCTAGAAAAATTAAAAAATTCATGAAAAATCTGTGGTTTGCCCGATTATCCTGAAATTTGGTAGGCATGTAGAGCTTGCCAAGACAAACAGATTTGCCATTTGGGACGTTTTTGTCCAATGCACAGGAAGACCGCTAGGTGGCGTTGAAAATTCAAAAATTAGGCCATTTTTGCCGATTTCAGGCATAGGAATTTAACGAACTCCTCCTAAGGGTTTTGCCGGATTCTCATGAAAATCACTGTGTTCACTCTTGACCCCTTGAAGATCAAAAGTTATAAAAATCATCTTGGTTGGACTCAAGGTGTGGGCGTGGCAGGGCCGCCATTTTAAGCGTTTTGCCATGAAATTTCAAATGCTTATAACTTCAGTGATATTTGTCCGACATGCACCAAAAGTCAGGAGTATTATAAGAGTCCCGCCCTGAAACCACTCAAATGGTCATATTCAGCCATACTGACAGTGCCCACTCCTGGCGGCAGGAAATGACAAAAATTGGGCATGTGTCATACTTTTGCGGACTCCTCCTACAGATTTCATCTGAATGTCACTAAAACGGGCGTGGACACTCTTGAGACCTGTACCAAGAAAAGTTATTAAAATCTTCTTGTTCGGAATAACCCTGTGGCCGTGATGGGGCGGCCATTTTGAGCATCTCGCCATGAACATTGATTCCCTAATAAATTGAGGTAAACTTTGTTCTTTACATACCAAACTTCACAAGCTGGTCAGTTTTCATAGACAATTACGAATTGTATTGGTTTTGCAAGTGGGCGGGGTCAACTGCCTCGCTAGCGCCCTCTAAACTGCAGCCCCAAGGCATTCTTCCACGTACACTGATGAAAGTTGCTGGACATATGTATCACACCCACGTCTACAAAAAAGTCTCTTGACACCATAGGCTAAAGTCAACAGGAAGTCGGCCATTTTTAATTGAACGGCCATTTTTGGCGATTTGCACGTTGCGTACTTTAACGAACTCCTCCTAGGGATTTTGTCCGATTCTCATGAAAATCGCAGTGTGTACTCTTGACCCCTTGAAGAGCAAAAGTTATTAAATTCATTTCGGTGGGAGTTTTGGTGTGGGTGTGGCAGCGCCGACATTTAAAGCGATTCGCCATGAAAATTCAAATGCTTATGGCTTCAGTGTAAATTGTCCGACATGCACCAAACTTTATGCATATCATAAGAGTCCCTCCCTGAAGCCATTCACATGGTCATATTTAGCCATACTGACAGCGCCCCCTCCTGGTGACAGGAAATTAGCAAAATTGTGCATGTGTCATACTTTTGCGAACTTCTCCTGCACATTTCATATGAATGTCACGAAAATGGGTTTGGACACTCTTGAGCCCTGTGACATGAAAATTTATCAAAATCTCTTGTTGTCAATTAACAGTGTGGGTGTGACAGGTTGGACATTTTGAGCATCTTTCCGTGACAGGCGAAAGTGACAGGTGTGAAGAATATTTACATGCAATTCCTGCGACAGACCTAAGCAACTTTACCTCCAGTTGGCGAGCGCAGGGATTGGCGGTGGCACGTTCTCGGCGGTGCATTGGTGTGCGAGGGCCCGTACAACACCGCTTGCGGCTTTAATTATTCTTATTATTCTTTTTCTACAAGTTTAGAGGGCTTTTTGGGGGCTTTAACGTGTTTCAATTCGAACAAAAATTTGGCTGAAAAATCAGGCCCGGCGAAAAATTATAGATTTTCTAGGTTTCCCAACTAAGCGGGGCAAAATGGCTCCACAGCGCCCTCTAGAAAAAAAAAAAAATTCATGAAAAATCTGTGGTTTGCCCGATTAAGCTGAAATTTGGTAGGCATGTAGAGCTTGCCAAGACAAACGGATTTGCCATTTGGGACGTTTTTGTCCAATGCACAGGATGCCTGCTAGATGGCGTTGAAAATACAAAAAAAAGGCCATTTTTGCCGATTTCAGGCATCGGAATTTAACGAACTCCTCCTTGGGGTTGTGCCGGATTCTCATAAAAATCACTGTGTTTACTCTTGACCCCTTGAAGATCAAAAGTTATTAAAATCATCTCGGTTGGAGTCACGGTGTGGGCGTGGCAGGGCCGCCATTTGAAACGTTTTGCCATGAAATTTCAAATGCTTATAACTTCAGTGCTATTTGTCCGACCTGCACCAAACGTCAGGCGTATTATAAGAGTCCCGCCCTGAAACCACTCAAATGGTCATATTCAGCCATACTGACAGCGCCCCCTCCTGGCGACAGGAAATGTCAAAAATTGGGCATGTGTCATATTTTTGCGAACTCCTCCTACAGATTTCATCTGAATGTCACTAAAACGGGCGTGGACACTCTTGAGAGTTGTGACATGAAAAGTTATTAAAATCTTCTTGTTAGGGATTAACCCTGTGGGCGTGATGAGGCGGCCATTTTGAGCATCTCGCCGTGAACATTGATTCCCTAATAAATTTAGGTAAACTTTGTTCTTTACATACCAAACTTCACATGCTGGTCAGTTTCCATAAACAGTTACTAATTGTATTGGTTCTGCAAGTGGGCGGGGCCAACTGCCTCGCTAGCGCCCTCTAAACTGCTGCCCCAAGGCCTTCTTCCACGTACACTGATGAAAGTTGCTGGACATATGTATCACACCCACGTCTACAAAAAAGTCTCTTGACACCATAGGCTAAAGTCAACAGGAAGTCGGCCATTTTTAATTGAACGGCCATTTTTGGCGATTTGCACGCTATGCATTTTAACGAACTCCTCCTAGGGATTATGTCTGATTCTCATGAAAATTGCTGTGTGTACTCTGGACCCCTTGAAGATCAAAAGTTATTAAATTCATTTTGGTGGGAGTCACGGTGTGGGCGTGGCAGGGCCGCCATTTTAAGCAATTCTCCATGAAAATTCAAATACTTATAACTTCAGTGTACATTGTCCCACATGCACCAAACTTCATGCGTATCATAAGAGTCTTGCCCTGAAGCGATAAACATGGTCATGTTTAGCCATACTGACAGCGCCCCCTCCTGGCGACAGGAAATTACCATAATTGGGCATGTGACATTCTTTTGCGAACTTCTCCGGCAGATTTCATCTGAATGTCACGAAAACGGGTGTGGACACTCTTGAGCCCTGTGACATGAAAACTTATCAAAATCTCTTGTTGTCAATTAACGGTGTGGGTGTGACGGAGAGGACATTTTGAGCATCTTTCCGTGACAGGCGACAGTGACAGGTTTGAAGAATATTTACATGCAATTCCTGCGACAGACCTAAGCAACGTTACCTCCAGTTGGCGAGTGCAGGGATTGGCGGTGGCTCGTTCTCGGCGGTGCATCGGTGTGGGAGGGCCTGTACAACGCCGCTTGCGGCTTTAATTAGGGCCCGAGCCCTAGGCAAAGCCTGGGCAGAGGACCCTACTGTTCTTCTCGTGTTTATTATTATTCTTTATTAGGGTCCGAGCCCTAGGCAAGGCCTGGGCAGAGGACCCTATTGTTCTTCTCGTGATTATTATTCTTTCTTTCTCTATACGCCTCTTTGAGCTTAAATTTGACCCCCTAAACATGCTCAAAAACTCACCAAATTTGGCAGGCACCTCAAGTCTGGCAAAAAATTTTATAAAACGTAAACTATAACCCCATAGGTGCCAAAATGGCTCTCTAGCGCCACCATCAAACATTAAAGACGGCCACCACGACCGCAAGGAAAGTCATAGAGAAATGGAACCAACACTACATTGTTCATCTCATCAACACCTAAAAATCAACAATCAACACCCCTGACCTAAATCGAACAGGAAGTCCGCAATTTGCATATCAAAATTGCCATTCCTCCCTAAATTTGGCCTAAATTTGCTCTCAAACAAACGCGAACTCCTTTTAGGGCTTTCATCGTATCGGCTCCAAATGCTAGAAAATGACAAAGTACACACTGCCGATAAAAACTACTGTACAACTTTGTCAAAACTCGAACGGTTTGGATTTTATGAGGCGTCAAAGTAGGAGTCCACAGTCACCATCACTGCTTTTTTTCCATGCGTACGCGATTTCCAACCTAAATTTCACCACTTCAACATGCTCAGAAACCAAAGAAATTTTGCAATTAATTCTGGGTGGCTTCAAACATTTTTACAGTGTCAAAATTCTCCACCAATGAGACAAAATGGCTCTCTAGCGCCACCTAAATACACCAAAATGGGGCTTTCGCAATCACCACGGCCTGTCGCAATGTCCAAAAATTCTGATAAAATTCAGAAGTCATTCTTCTGACATGCCCTGAGTTGTGATTTGTTTTGGTGAAAATAAATCAAAGACTATCTGAAATAAAAAATTTTATGTACATAATACGTTGTACAGTAATATATACTTTCTTGCTGTGGACACACCGTATATCGTATCAAAATGTCCTTCGGTAAACTTCATAATATGCATTTGCAGAAAAAAATTGCAAAGGCTGGTACCATTTGAATGTATATTTGCCGAAATATTGACATGTTATGATTTTTCATATTTTGAAAAATATAGAGTGACGGACTTCTGAATTCACCATTGGTTGCAGCGTATGAAACTTTTCTTTGTGTTCAGTGGACAAGCTCCCAAAATTTCAGCTGTCTCGGATTTACGTGGAAGAACCATTTATTAATTTCTTTATTATTTTTCATTTTCAGTGTTTTTCTATGTGGTGCTACACATTCTCACCACCGGGTGGCAGCAGGATCACATGGGTCATCTCCCTTCACTAAGTTCATGAATGGGGGAAGATTCCACAACACACAGCAGTGATAATATCTGGAAAAGAAAGTTTAACCAGGTCCCATGACTCATAACTCCAATTTACAAAAGAAAAATCTCTTTCAATAAAGGGGTTTGCGCTCAACTCGAGATAAAACTTTTAACTCAGTCTCGCACTGTCCAACGAATGAGAATGCTCGTCGGCGCCCGGCCGCGTCTCGCCCCCTCATCGACTCGCCCCCAACTCGACGTGCGCGGGTGGGCGAGGACCCGTCCAACACTGCTTGCAGTTTTAATTAGGGTCCGAGCCTCCAGGCCTGCAAGGCCTTGGCATGGACCCTATTGTTATTATACTGTTTATTAGGGTCCAAGCCACCAGGCCTGCAAGGCCTTGGCAAGGACCCTATTGTTCTTGTACTGTTTCTTATTATTATTATTATTATTATTCTTTCTTTCTTTCTTTCTCTATACGCCTCTTTGAGCTTAAATTTGACCCCCTAAACATGCTCAAAAACTCACCAAATTTGGCACGCACCTCATGTCTGGCGAAAAATTTTATAAAACGTAAACATTATCCCCATAGGTCCAAAAATGGCTCTCTAGCGCCACCCAGAAACATTAAATTGGCACTTAGACGGCCACCACGACCGGTAGGAAAGTCATAGAGAGATGGAACCAACACTACATTGTTCATCTCATCAAGACCTAAAAATCAACAATGAACACCTATGACCTAAATCGAACAGGAAGTCCGCAATTTGCATATCAAAATTGCCATTCCCCCCTAAATTTGGCCTAAATTTGCCCTCGAACAAACGCGAACTCCTTTAAGGGCATTCATCGTATCGGCCCCAAATGCTAATAGATGACAAAGCACACTCTGCTGATAAAAACTACTGTACAACTTTGTCAAAACTCGAACGGTTTGGATTTTATAAGGCGTCAAAGCAGGAGTCCGCAGTCACCTTGACTGCCTTTTTTCTATGCGTACGCGATTTCCATCTTAAATTTGACACCTTAAACATGCTCAAAAATGAACCCAATTTTGCAATTAATTCAAAGTGGGTTCAATCATTTTTAAAACGTAAAAAATCTCCTCAAAAGTGCAAAAATGGCTCTCTAGCGCCACCTAAATACACTCAAATGGGGCTTTCGCAATAACCACGGCCTGTCGCAATGTCTTAAAATTCTGAAAAAATTCACACGTCATTCCAGTCCCATCCTAAAACGTTTCACCTGTTTTGGTGAATATTTATTGAAGACTTTTTGAAATAAAAAATTTTATGTTCTTAGTACACTGTACTATAATATAAACTTTGTTGCTGTGGACACACCATTTCACGTATCTAAATGTCCTTTGGTACACTTTATAAGCTTTACATCTTGAAACTATATGCCAAGGATGGTCCTATTTCAAATAATATATACTGAGATATTGACATGTTATGAATATTCATATTTTGAAAAATATAGAGTGACGGACTTCTGAATTCACCATATGTTGCAGCGTATGAAAGCATTGTCTGTCTTCTGGGAACATCTTCCCAAAATTTCAGCAGTGTAGGATTTACGTGTAAGAACCATTTATTAATTTCTTTATTATTATTCATTTTCAGTGTTTTTCTACTTGGACCAACACATTCTGACCAACAGGTGGCAGCAGGACCACGTGGCTCATCTCCCTTCACAAAGTTCATGAAAGGGGGAAGATTCCACAATACACAGCAGTTATAAAATCTGCAAAAGAAACTTTTACCGGGTCCCATGACTCAAAACACCCATTTACAAAAGAAAAATCTCTTTCAGTAAAGGGGTTTGCACTCACCTCAAGATAAAACATTTTACTCAGTCTCGCTCTGTCCAACGAATGAGAATGCTCGACGGCGCCCGGCCGCGTCTCGCCCCCACATCGACTCGCCCCCACATCGATGTGTGCGGGTGGGCGAGGACCCGCCCAACACTGCTTGCAGTTTTAATTATTAGGGTCCGAGCCCTAGGCAAAGCCTGGGCAGAGGACCCTATTGTTCTTGTACTGTTTATTATTATTATTATTATTATTATTATTATTATTCTTTCTTTCTTTCTTTCTTTCTCTATACGCCTCTTTGAGCTTAAATTTGACCCCCGAAACATGCTCAAAAACTCACCAAATTTGGCACGCACCTCATGTCTGGCGAAAAATTTTATAAAACGTAAACATTAACCCCATAGGTCCAAAAATGGCTCTCTAGCGCCACCCAGAAACATTTAATTGGCACTTAGACGGCCACCACGACCGGTAGGAAAGTCATAGAGACATGGAACAAACACCTTATTGTTCATCTCATCAAGACCTAAAAATCAACAATCAACACCCTTGACCTAAATTGAACAGGAAGTCCGTAATTTGCATATCAAAATTCCTCTTCTTCCCTAAATTTGGCCTAAATTTGCCCTCGAACAAATGCGAACTCCTTGTAGGGCATTCATCGTATCGGCCCCAAATGCTAATAGATGACAAAGCACGCTCTGCCGATGAAAACTACTGTATAACTTTGTCAAAAGTCGAACGGTTTGGATTTTATGAAGCGTCAAAGTAGGAGTCCGCAGTCACCTTGACTGCTTTTTTTCTATGCGTACGCGATTTCCAACCTAAATTTCACCCCTTTAACATGCTCAGAAACGAAAGAAATTTTGCAGATAATTCTACGTTGCTTCAAACATTTTTAAAATGTGAAAATTCTGCATCAAAGAGAAAAAATGGCTGTCTAGCGCCACCTAAATACACCAAAATGGGGCTTTCGCAATCACCACAGCCTGTGACAATATCAAAAAATTCTGAAAAAATTCACGTCTTTCCTGTAGCATGTCCTGAATTGTCACTTGTTTTGGTGAAAATTAATTGAAGACTTTTTGAAATAAAAAATTTTATGTACATAATACGCTTTACAGTAATATATACTTTTTTGCTGTGGACAACCCGTTTATCGTATCATAATGTCCTTTGGTAGACTTCATAAACTCCATTGGCAGAAACAAATTGCCAAGCGTGGTACCTTTTGAATGAAAATTTGCTGAGATATTGACATGTTATGAATATTCATATTTTGAAAAATATAGAGTGACGGACTTCTGAATTCACCATAGGTTGCAGTGTATGAAAGTTTTGTCTGTGTTCAGTGGACATGCTCCCAAAATTTCAGCTGTCTAGGATTTACGTGGAAGAAACATTTATTAATTTCTTTTTTATTATTCATTTTGAGTGTTTTTCTTTGTGATGCTACACATTCTGACCACCGGATGACAGTAAGATCACATGGCTCATCTCCCTTCACTAAGTTCATGAATGGGGGAATATTGCACAATAGACAGCAGTGATAAAATCTGCATAAGAAACTTTGACCAGGTCGCATGGGTCATAACTCCACTTTACAAAAGAAAAATGTATTCCAGTAAAGGGGTTTGCACTCAACTCAACATCTAACATTTTACTCAGTCTCGCACTGTCCGACGGTTGAGAATGTTCGACGGCACCCCAACACGTCTCGCCCCCGCATCGACGAGCGCGGGTGGGCGAGGACCCGCCCAACACTGCTTGCAGTTTTAATTATTATTCTTTCTTTCTTTATTCTTCTTACGCACCTTTCAACCTAAATTTGACCCCCTAAACATGCTCAAAAACTCACCAAATTTGTCACGCACCTTATGTCTGGCGAAAAATTTGATAAAACGTAAACATTATCCCCATCGGTGCCAAAATGGCTCTCTAGCGCCACCCAGAAACATTAAATTGGCACTTAGACGGCCACCACGACCGGTAAGAAATTCATAGAGAGATGGAACCAACACTATATTGTTCATCTCATCAAGACCGAAAAGTTAACTATCAACACCCCTGACCTAAATCGAACAGGAAGTTCGCAATTTGCATATCAAAATTGCAATTTGCCCATAAATTTGGCCTAAATTTGCCCTCGAACAAACGCGAACTCCTATAAGGGCGTTCATCGTATCGGCCCCAAATGTTATTAGATGACAAAGCACACGCTGCCGATAAAAACTACAGTACAACTTTGTCAAAACTCGAACGGTTTAGATTTTATGAGGCGTCAAAGTAGGAGTCCGCAGTCACCTTGACTGCTTTTTTTCTATGCGTACGTGATTTCCATCCTAAATTTGACCCCTCAAACATGCTCAAAAATGAATCCAATTTTGCAATTAATTCAAAGTGCGTTTAATCATTTGTAAAACGTAAAAAATCTCCTCAAAAGTGCCAAAATGGCTCTCTAGCGCCACCTAAATACACTCAAATGGGGCTTTCACAATCACCACGGCCTGTCGCAATGGCTTAAAATTCTGAAAAAATTCAAACGTCATTCCGGTCCCATCTTATAACATTTCACCTGTTTTGTTGAAAATTTATTGAAAACGTTTTGAAATAAAAAATTTTATGTTCATAGTACAATGTACTGTAATATATACTTTTTTGCTATAGACACACCGTTTCACGTATCTAAATGACCTTTGGTACACTTTATAAGGTTCATATCATGAAACTATTTGCCAAGGATGGTCTTATTTCAACTAATACTTCCTGAGATATTGACATGTTATGAATATTCATATTTTGAAAAATATAGAGTGACGGACTTCTGAATTCACCATAGGTTGAAGCGTATGAAAGTTTTGTCTGTGTTCAGTGAACAATCTCCCAAAATTTCAACAGTGTAGGATTTACGTGGAAGAACCATTTATTAATTTCTTTATTATTATTAATTTTCAGTGTTTTTCAATGTGGTGCTTCACATTCTGACCACCGGGTGGCAGCAGGATCACATGGGTCATCTCACTTCACTAAGTTCATGAATGGGGGAAGATTCCGTAATACACAGCAGTGATAATATCTGCAAAAGAAACTTTTACCGGGTCCCATTACTCATAACTCCAATTTACAAAAGAAAAATCTCTTTCAGTGAAGGGGTTTGCACTCAACTCAAGATAAAACTTTTTACTCAGTCTCGCACTGTCCAACGAATGAGAATGCTCGTCGGCGCCCAGCCGCGTCTCGCCCCCACATCGACTTGCCCCCGCATAGACGTGCGCGGGTGGGCGAGGACCCGTCCAACGCTGCTTGCAGCTTTAATTAGGGTCCGAGCCTCCAGGCCTGCAAGGCCTTGGCAAGGACCCTATTGTTCTTCTCGTGTTTATTATTATTCTTTATTATTATTATTATTCTTTCTTCTTACGCCTCTTTGAGCTTAAATTTGACCCCCTAAACATGCTCAAAAACTCACCAAATTTGGCATGCACCTCATGTCTGGCGAAAAATTTTATAAAACGTAAAAATTTACCCCATAGGTCCCAAAATGGCTCTCTAGCGCCACCCAGAAACATTAAATTGACACTTAGATGCCCACCACGACCGGTAGGAAAGTCATAGAGAGATGGAACCAACACTTCATTGTTCATCTCATCAAGACCTAAAAATCAACAATCAACACCCTTGACCTAAATTGAACAGGAAGTCCGCAATTTGCATATCAAAATTGCTCTTCTTCCCTTACTTTGGCCTAAATTTGCCCTCGAACAAAGGCGAACTCCTTTTAGGGCATTCATCGTATCGGCCCCAAATGTTAACAGATGACAAAGCACACTCTGCCGATGAAAACTACTGTACAACTTTGTCAAAAGTCGAACGGTTTGGATTTTATGAAGCGTCAAAGTAGGAGTCCGCAGTCACCTTGACTGCTTTTTTTCTATGCGTACGCGAATTCCAACCTAAATTTCACCCCTTAAACATGCTCAAAAATGAACCCAATTTGGCAATTAATTCAAACTGGCTTCAAACATTTTTTTCAATGTGAAAATTCTCCACCCAAACGACAAAATGGCTCTCTAGCGCCACCTATATACACCAAAACGGGGCTTTCGCAATCACCACGGCCTGTCGACATGTCATAAAATTCTGAAAATATTCACACGTCATTCATGTAACATGCCCTGAGTTATCATTTGTTTTCGTGAAAATTAATCAAAGACTTTCTGAAATAAAAAATGTTATGTACATAATACGCTGTACAGTAATATAAACTTTCTTGCTGTGGAGACACCCCTTTTCGTATCAAAATGTCCTTTGGTATACTTTATCATCTCCATTTGAAGAAACTATTTGCCAAGTGTGGTACCATTTGAATGAATATTTGCCGAAATATTGACATGTTATGATTTTTCATATTTTGAAAAATATAGAGTGACGGACTTTTGAATTCACCATAGGTTGCAGTGTATGAAAGTTTTGTCTGTGTTCAGTGAACAACCTCACAAAATTTCAGCAGTGTCGGATTTACGTGGAAGAACCATTTATTAATTTCTTGATTATTATTCATTTTCTGTGTTTTTCTATGTGGTGCTACACATTCTGACCACCGGGTGGCAGCAGGATCACATGGCTCATTTCCCTTCACTAAGTTCATGAATGGGGGAAGATTCCACTATACACAGCAGTGATTATATCTGCAAAAGAAACTTTTATCAGGTCTCATGACTCAAAACTCCCATTTACAAAAGAAAAATCTCTTTCAGTAAAGGGGTTTGCACTCAACTCAAGATAAAACTTTTTACTCAGTCTGGCACTGTCCAACGAATGAGAATGCTCGACGGCGCCCGGCCGCTGCCTCGCCCCCATCGACTCGCCCCCACATCGACAAGCGGGTGGGCGAGGACCCGCCCAACACTGCTTGCAGTTTTAATTATTATTATTATTCTTTCTTTATTCTTCTTACGCACCTTTCAACCTAAATTTGACCCCCTAAACATGCTCAAAAACTCACCAAATTTGGCACGAACCTCATGTCTGGCGAAAAATTTGATAAAACGTAAACATTATCCCCAAAGGTCCCAAAATGGCTCTCTAGCGCCACCCAGAAACATTAAATTGCCACTTAGACGGCCACCACAACCAGTAGGCAAGTCATAGAGATATGGAACCAACACTATATTGTTCATCTCATCAAGACCTAAAAATTAACAATCAACACCCTTGACCTTAATCGAACAGGAAGTTCGCAATTTGCATATCAAAATTGCCATTCCCCCCTAAATTTGGCCGAAATTTGCCCTCGAACAAACGCGAACTCCATTAAGGGCGCTCATCGTATCGGCCCCAAATGCTAATATATGACAAAGCACACCCTGCCGATAAAATCTACTGTACAACTTTGTCAAAAGTGAACGGTTTGGATTTTATGAGGCGTCAAAATAGGAGTCCGCAGTCACCATCACTGCTTTTTTTCTATGCGTACGCGATTTCCAACCTAAATTTCACGACTTCAACATGCTCAGAAACCAAACAAATTTTGCAGTTAATTCAAAATGACTTCAAACATTTTTACAGTGTGAAAATTCTCCACCGAAGAGACAAAATGGCTCTCTAGCACCACCTAAATACACCAAAATTGGGCTTTCGCAATCACCACGGCCTCTCGCAATGCCCTAAAATTCTGAAAAAATTCATACGTCATTCTTGTGACATGCCCTAAGTTGTCACTTGTTATCGTGAAAATCAATTAAAGAATTTCTGAAATAAAAAATTTTATGTACATAATACGCTGTAAAGTAAAATATACTTTCTTGCTGTGGAAACATCGTTAATCGTATCAAAATGTCCTTCGGTATACTTCATAATATGCATTTGCAGAAAAATCTTGCAACGTCTGGTAACATTTGAATGAATATTTGCCGAAATATTGACATGTAATTATTTTTCATATTTTGAAAAATATAGAGTGACGGACTTCTGAATTCACCATAGGTTGCAGCGTATGAAAGTTTTGTCTATGTTCAGTGGACATCTTCCCAAAATTTCAGCAGTGTAGGATTAACGTGGAAGAACCATTTATTAATTTCTTTATTATTATTAATTTTGAGTGTTTTTCTATGTGGCGCTACAAATTCTGACCACCGGGTGGCAGTAGGATCACATGGCTCATCTCTTTTCACTAAGTTCATGAATGGGGGAAGATTCCACAATACACAGCAGTGATAAAATCTGCAAAAGAAACTTTTACCAGGTCCCATGGGTCATAACTCCATTTTACAAAAGAAAAATGTATTTCAGTAAAGGGGTTTGCACTCAACTCAAAATATAAAATTTTAATCAGTCTCGCTCTGTCCGACGGTTGAGAATTCTCGAAGGCCCCCGAACACGTCTCGCCCCCGCATCGACGCGTGTGGGTGGGCGAGGACCTGTCCAACGCTGCTTGCAGCTTGAATTATTATTATTATTATTATTTTTAACCGAAATGAATGACATTTTTGAGGGCCTAAACAAGATCAAAAACTCACAAAAATTGGCAGGCACGTCAGGCCTTGCGAAAATTTTACTTCTTTGCAGGCATTGTAAATGTGCGTACCCCGGCGGCTCTATAGCGCCACCAAACAAGCGGCCATTTTGGAACGCGCTTGCTCGGATCCTCACGAAATTAGGTGGGGCCATAGTAGTCATAATGAAGTTTTTTGTAAATTTTTTTGAAATTTTTTCGCCTCACAGGAAGTGAGCTATGAGCCATTTCCTGCGTTTTTCCAGATTTTACGAAGACATTTTTGAGGGCCTTACCATACTCGAAAACTCGCCAAACTTTGCTGAGAGTTAAAAATATTAAGCTCTTCGATTTGACATCCCATTTGGCACGGCATGTGTCATGGTGGCTCTATAGCGCCCCCTAATACATAATTGCATTTTTGAGGGCCTCAGCATGGTCAAAAACTCACAAAATTTTGCACACATATTAATCCGGGCAAACGGTTTACAAAAATAGAGGGTGTACAGATGCGCGTGGCATAATGGCACAATAGCGCCCCCTAGAAAATTTCAATGAAGCAGCCCTCGCAGCCCGTATAACCTACATGTACGAAATTTCGGTGTCCATGTGGTTTATGCCAAAACCTAAGAAAAAGTCTCTTGGTGCCATGACCTAGACTCGACAGGAAGTCTGCCATTTTTAATTGAAATTGCAATTTTTTTAAATTTTTTGCCATTCAGAGGCGTCGTACTTTAACGAACTCCTCCGAGAGATTTTATCCAATCAACTTCAAAATTGCACTGTGACATCTAAAGACCTTGCCGATGTTAAATTATGAAGCTTTTTTGGATTCATCGAACGATGTATCCGTGGCGTCGCGGCGAATTTCGATGTCCCGCCATGAAACAGGAAGTTGGTTTTACTCCCACATATTTTGTAAGATTTGACCAAAACTTTACAAGCTTAATAACAGTCTCTTCCCAAGCATAATTATCTGCTAATATTAGATCGGGAGTGGCCAGGTGGCTCCACAGCGCCCTCTAGCCACGGCCATTTTAAGAAAAAAGTGCTTGAATGTTCATGAAATTTGGTGTGAGCATTGAATTTGTCATGCCAGGGTTATGTTAATTTTTTTGAAGTTTTTTGACCAAACAGGAAGTGAGCTATAAGCCATTTCCTGCGTTTTTCCAAATTTTACGAACACACGTTTAAAGGCTTTTGGATATTCCAAAACTTGCAAAAGGTTGCACAAATTGTAAGTGTCACATGGTCTTCAATTTAATACCCCAATTGGCAATTAATGTGGCACAATGGCTCTATAGTGCCACCTTATTATTTTCTCAAAATAATTGCCCTTTTGAGGGTCTCAACATGCTTGAAAACTTACACTCAGGAAAACACATTGTTCACAGTCTAGCAGTGTCCAATGGCTGTGAATGCAAACCTGCACCCTTCAACATCTCGCCACCATCCCCAACGTGCACGAGGGGTGCGAGGGCCCTTTCAACGCTGCTTGCAGCTTTAATTATTATTATTATTTTTAACCGAAATGAATTACATTTTTGAAAGCCTAAACATGGTCAAAAACTCATGAAAATTGGCAGGCACGTCCGGCCCGTCGAAAATTTTACTTTTTTGCAGGCATTGTATATGTGCGTGCCCCGGTGGCTCTGTAGCGCCACCAAACAAGCGGCCATTTTGGAAAGTAGTTGCTCGGATTCTCACGAAATACGGTGGGGCCATAGTAGCCATAATGACGGTTTTTGTAAATTTTTTTGAAATTTTTTCGCCTGGCAGAAAGTGAGCTATGAGCCATTTCCTGCATTTTTCCAGATATTAAAAACACATTTTTGAAGGCCTTAGCATACTCCAAAACTCGCCAAACTTTGCTCAGAGGTTAAAAACATGAAGCTCTTCAATGTGATATTTGATTTGGCACTGAGTGTGACATGGTGGCTCTATAGCGCACCCTAATACATAATTGCATTTTTGAGGGCCTCAGCATGCTCAAAAACTCACGAAGTTTTGCACACCTATTAAGCCGGTCATATGTTTTACTATGATATAGGGATTTTACACGGGCGTGGCAAAATGGCATTATAGCGCCCCCTAGAAAATTTCAATGAAGCAGCCCTCGCAGCTCGTTTAACCTACATATACGAAATTCGGTGTGCATGTGGATTATGCCGAGACCTTAAAAAAAGTCTCTTGGTGCCATGAACTAGACTTAACAGGAAGTCCGCCAATTTTAATTGAAATTGGAACTTTTTTTGTTTTTTTGCATTTAACAGGCATTGTACTTTAACGAACTCCTGCTAGAGGTTTTATCCAATCAACTTCAAATTTGGCATATGACATCGAAAGACCTTGCCGATGTTAAATTGTGAAGCTTTTTTGGATTCATCGAACGATGTATCCGTGGCGTCGCGGCCAATTTCGATGTTCCGCCATGAAACAGGAAGTTGGTTTTACTCCCACATCCTTTGTAAGATTTGCCGAAACTTTACAAGCTTGATAGCAGTCTCCTTCCAAGTATAAATATATGCTGATATTAGGTTGGGTGTGGTCAGGTGGCTCCAAAGCGCCCTCCAGCCAAGGCTATTTTAAAATAAAAATGCTTGAATGTTCAGAAATATGGTGTGATCATGGCGTTTCTCATACCGAGTTATGGTAATTTTTTTGAAATTTTTTGGCCAAACAGGAAGTGACCTATGAGCCATTTCCTACGTTTTTCCAAATTTTACGAACAAACGTTTGAAGGCCTTAGAATACTCCAAAACTTGAAAAACGTTGCACAAATTAAAATTGTATTATCGTCCTCAATTTCATACATCAATTGGCACTAAATGTGGCATAATGGCTCTATAGCGCCACCAATCAGATTATTAAAGAATTGCCCTTTTGAGGGTCTTAACATGCCCGAAAACTCACAAATTTTGGACATATATAAAGCCAATCATGTGTATTACTATGATAAAAAGCTTATAGATAGGCAAAATGGCATTATAGCTCCCCCTGGAAAATTTCAAAAAAGCAGCCCTCGCAGCCCGGTAAAAATACATGTGCGAAATTCGGTGGACATGTGTTTTATGCTGAGACTTAAAATAAAGTCTCTTGCTGCCACGACCTCAACTCAACAGGCAGTCGGGCATTTTCAATTGAAATTCCAACTTTTAAAAATTTTTCGTCATTAACAGGCGTCATACTTTAACGAACTCCTCCTAGAGATTTTATCCGATCAACTTAAAATTTGGCAAGTGACATCTTAAGACCTTTCTGATGTTCAATTGCGAAGGTTTTTTGGAGATATTGAAAGTTGTATCCGTGGCGTCATGGCAAATTTCAGTGTTTGCCATGAAACAGGAAGTTGATTTTACTCACACATACTTTGTGAGATTTGCCCAAAACTTTGCAGGCTTGATAACGGTCTCTTTCCAAGTATAAATATATGCTGATATTAGGTTGGGTGTGGCCAGGTGGCTCCACAGCGCCCTCTAGCCACAGCCATTTTAAGATAAAAGTGCTTGAATGTTCATGAAATTTGGTGTGATCGTTGAATTTCTCATGCAAGGAAATGGTAATTTATTCGAAATTTTTGGCCAAACAGGAAGTGAGCTATGAGCCATTCCCTGTGTTTTTTCCAAATTTTAGGAACACACGTTTAAAGGCCTTTGGATATTCCAAAACTTGCAAAACGCTGCACAAATTGTCAGTGTCTTATGATCTTCGACTTTATATCCCAATTGGTATTTAATATGGCACAATGCCTCTGTAGCGCCCCCTTAATTTTTTTTAAAAGAATTTCCCCGTTGAGGGTCTCAACGTGCTTGAAAATTTACAAAAATGAACACACTCTTGGAGCCCGCAATTACGATTACTATGGTATAGGTTTTGCACACAGACATGTCAAAAGGGTATCATAGCGCCCTCCAGAAAATTTCAACAAAACAGTTCTCATAGTTCAGTTCACCTACATGAATAAAATTTGGTGGAGACATGAAACATGCCAAGACTTGTAAAAAAATTATATCGTGCCATGACCCGAACCCAGCAGGAAGTGCATTATTTTGAATTAAAATTTCAAGTTTTTTTCATGTACAGGTGTCATACTTTAACGTGCTCCACCTTTTGATTTCAGGAGTGGTGTTTGCACCCCCCTCAGGAAAACACATTGTACACAGTCTAGCAGTGTCCAATGGCTGTGAATGGACACTTTCAACCATCAACATCTCGCCTCCACCCCAACGTGAATGAGGAGTGTGAGGGCCCTTTCAACGCTGCTTGCAGCTTTAATTATTATTATAATTCTGCTGCGAGAATGCATTTTTGAGGCATTTGCAGACACGTCAATTTTGCCAAAAATTGCAAAGTTTTGTCGTTTTTGTGCTTGGAAGTGCCCCGGTGGCTCTATAGCGCCACCAAACACGTGTCCATTTTGGAACGCAATTGCTTGGATTTTCACGAAATTTGTTGGGGCCATAGTAGTCATAATGAAGGTTTTTGTCAATTTTTTTGAAATTTTTTCGCCCAGCAGGAAGTGAGCTATGAGCCGTTTCCTGCGTGTTTTAGATTTTACGAAGACATTTTTGAGGGCCTTAGCGTACTCGAAAACTCACAAAACTAAGCACATAGGAGAAAAATAAGATTCTCATGGATTTGATATCCCAATTGGCACAGGGTGTGACATGGTGGCTCTATTGCACCCCCTAACACAAAATTGCATTTTTGAGAGCTTCAGCATGCTCGAAAACTCACAAAATTTTGCAGACATATTAAGCCCGTTAAGTTTTTTACAAGAATATTGGGTTTTTATGTGGGCATTTCAAAATGGCATTCTAGCGCCCCCTAGAAACTTTCAATGAAGCAGCCCTCGCAGGCCGTTTCACCTACATGTACGAAATTAGCTGGACATGTAGAATATGCCGAGACCTAAAAAAAAAGTCTCTTGGTGCCATGACCTAGAATCAACAGGAAGTCCGCCATTTTCAATTGAAATTGCAGCTTTTTAAAAATTTTCGCTATTAACAGGTGTCGTACTTTAACGAACTCCTCCAAGAGATTTTATCCGATCAACTTAAAATTTGGCTTGTGACATCTAAAGACCTTTCCGATGTTAAATTGTGAAGCTTTTTTGGATTCAACGAACGATGTATCCGTGGCGTCGCGGCGAATTTCGATGTTCCACCATGAAACAAGAAGTGTTTGCCTCACAAATCCTTTGTGAGATTTGCCCAAAACTTTACAAGCTTGATAACAGTCAACTCCCAAGTATAAATATATGCTGATATTGGATCAGGTGTGGTCAGGTGTCTCCACAGCGCCCTCTAGCCACGGCCATGTTAAGATAAAAGTGCTTGAATGTTCATGAAATTTTGCGTGATCATTGTATTTGTCATGCTGGGTTATGGCAATTTTTTTAGAAATTTTTTGGCCAAGCAGGAAGTGAGCTATGAGCCATTTACTGCGTTTTTCCAAATTTTACGAACACACGGTTGAAGGCCTTATAATACTCAAAAACTTGAAAAATGTTGCATAAATTGTAACTGTCTTATCGTCTTCAGTTTGATACACCAACTGGCACTTAATGTGGCACAATGGCTCTATAGTGCCCCCAATCATTTTTCAAAAGAATTGCCCTTTTGAGGGTCTCAACATGCTTGAAAACTTGCAAAAATCAACACACTCGTGGAGCCCACTATTCCGATTCTTATGGTGAAGGTTTTGCACATAGGCATGTCAAAATGGTATCATAGCACCCTCCAGAAAAATTCAACAAAACAGTTCTCATGGTTCAGTTCACCTACAAGAACAAAATTTGGTGGAGACATGAAATATGCCAAGACTTGTAAAAAAATTATATAGTGCCATGAGTGCCATGACCCCAACCCAACAGGAAGTCCATTGTTTTGAATTGAAATTTCAACTTTTTTTCATGAACAGGCGTCATACTTTAACGTACTCCACCTATTGATTTCAGGAATGGTGTTTGCACTCCACTCAGGAAAACACAATGTGCACAGTCTAGCAATGTCCAATGGCTGTGAATGAAAACCTGCACCCGTCAACATCTTGCCCACACCCCCAACGTGCACAAGGGGTGCGAGATTACATTCGAATTTTTCGCACGACAGATTACATTCAAAGTCAATGCATTGACTTTGAATGTAATCTGTCGTGCGAAAAATTCGTTTCGTGTCTAATTGACTTTGAATGTAATCTGTCGTGCGAAAAATTCGTTTCGCGTCTGGTGTTAAAGCGGCTTTTGATTCTTGCACCATATTTTTAAAACGTCTTTGAACATCTTTTACGGTTCTCACGACCGTTCATACTGTTCGCCTTTTCTGTAATTTTCTCCCCTAACTTGATGACGTGGTGTCAAATTTCTGTTCGCTTGATTAAAACTATTGGATAAAAGACTTTTTCGGCATTATATTCCTCCAGTAAGCAAAGGTTTTCTGTTGCGCTTAAGTGCGGTGATCTCCCGCTGCCAACGAGTGTCGCTGTTGTGTCCGCCATGTTTGTCTCCTCTGTTCAGTGTCTTACTTTACCCATGATACATTGCGCGACAAGCTATCTAAGTCAGTCTTAAATAAGTCACTCATAGACAGGTTTTATGCAACAGGCTTAATTAAGTGTCTATGGTAAGTCTGACATAAAATTACATTTAAGTCTAAGACTGGGTCTAATTTTATGCAACTGGCCCCAGGTGTCATACTTTAAAATACTCCACTGATTGATTTCAGGAATGGTGTTTGCACTCCACTAAGGAAAACACATTGTACAAAGTCTAGCAGTGTTCAATGGCTGTGAATGGACATATGCACACATCAACATCTCACCCCCACCCCAACGTGCACGAGGGGTGCGAGGGCCCTTTCAACGCTGCTTGCAGCTTTAATTATTAGGGCCCAAGCCGACTGCAAGTCGTCCGATGACCCTATTGTAATCGTGCTGTTTATTATTATTATTAGGGCCCGACCGACGACTGCAAGTCGTCCGCGGAGGACCCTATTGAAATCGCGCTGTTTATTATTATTATTATTATTATTCCTCCAACATTTCATGCCCCAATTTCGCCCCTTTCCCAACAGTGAAAACGCGTCTAACTTTCCGCATTCGTCCGGCCACATCCGAAATTCGATATTTTTGTGCGCTCGCACGTGGTCGACGCGAAATGCCGAAATAGCGCCCCCTAAACACCTTTCAAAATTCCCATAGGGAAATTCGGTTACTTTCTCATAGGCAGACAAAATTCGGTATACGTTTGTATCATACCCAGACATATAAAAAATTTCATTGGAGCCACGCCCTAAACCCAACAGGAAGTCGGCCATTTTGATTTGAATTTTTGCATTTTAAAACGAACTCCTCCAAGAGCTGATCAAAAGTTGTGCTCTGCATGTCTGTCGGTCAAAGGGCGTGGCTGCTAGGGCGTGACAAAGTTCGGCGACTCGCCAAAAAAATTTCAAAATGCACTCACGCCCACATACTTGATCTTAGCAGCTTCAAACTTGCTGGACATGATGATGTCTCCACCCTGAACGTCCTTATATCATAACTTTTCAATTTACTAAAAGCGCCACCTGGTGGTAACATGAAGTGACCAGTTTTTACTTTGAAAACGAACTCCTCCTGGGGATTTTGCCCGATCGACTTCAAATTTGGTACAGATCATCTAGAGACCAAGCTGATCAAAAGTTGTGCTCTGCATGTCTGTCCGTCAAAGGGCGTGGCTGCTAGGGCGTGACAAAAATTGGTGATTCGCCAAAAAAATTTCAAAATGCTCTCAGGCCAACATACTTGATCTTAGCAGCTTCAAACTTGCTGGACATGATGATGGCTCCCCCCTGAACGTCCCCATATCATAACTTGTCACTTAACTAATAGCGCCCCCCAGTGGTAACAGGAAGTGACCAGTTTTTACTTTGAAAACGAACTCCTCCTAAGGATTTCGCCCGATCAACTTCAAATTTGGTCCAGATCATCTAGAGACCAAGCTGATCAAATGTTGTGCTCTGTATGTCTGTAGGTCAAAGGGCGTGGCTGCTAGAGCGTGACAAAAATTGGCGACTCGCCAAAAAAATTTCAAAATGCTCTCAGGCCAACATTCTTGACCTTAGAAACTTCAATCTTGCTGGAGATGATGATGGATCCGCTCTGAACGTCACAATATAACTTCCTACTTTACTAATAGCGCCACATGGTGGGAACAGGAAGTGTCAATTTTTTACTTTAACATGTATTGTTGACACATAGTTGAACCCATCAACTTCCTTCCACTTCTTAAACATGCAGAACAAGTTGGCGAAGCTACAATATGAATGCTGTGAAGCTACAAGTAATGGCGTTCGTGTGGCAACGCAACGAAGATGGATCCCTTGCCATGAAAAGAAGTTTGTGTTAGTGATGTCTTTACTGAACTCGTATCATAAAAATTGATACACAGGTCAAGTATGGCAAGCTTTTCAAACTGATAGGGGCCTGGCCAAAAGGGGGAACAAAATGTCTCTATAGCGCTCCCTTGTGGAAACAGGAAATTCCATATTTTACATTGTCATTGGCCGATTTGCTCGAGACTTTGCATTTGTGCTGACGGTCTGCCCCTGAATGCACCTGCGCACATTTGGTTACGCTCAGAGCACCCCCTGGTAGATGAACTATCAACTTTTCATCACTCCTTCCTTCTTTGTCCGATTGGCTCGAAACTTTCTCACAGGTTGGTGCCTGTACTTGACCTGTCCACTGGTCGTGAGTGCACACCTGCACCCGTCAGGATCTCACCACTACCCCCAACGTACACAAGGGTGCGAGGGCCCGTTCAACGCTGCTTGCAGCTTTAATTATACTTATTATTCTTCCAATTTACAGGGCTTTTTGGGGGCTTTAACGTGTCTCAATTCAAACAGAAATGTGGCTGAAAAATCAGGCCTGGTGAAAATTCTATGATTTTATTGGTTTCGCCAGTGGGCGGAGCAAAATGGCTCCACAGCGCCCCCTAGAAAAATTTAAAAATTCATGAAAAATCTGTGGTTTGCCTGATTATGCTGAAATTTGGTAGGCATGTAGAGCTTGCCAAGACAAACGGATTCGCCATTTGGGACCTTTTTGTCCAAATACACAGGATGCCCGCTAGGTGGCGTTGAAAATACAAAATAAGGCAATTTTTGCTGATTTCAGGCATCGGAATTTAACGAACTCCTCCTAGAGGTTTTTTCAGGATTCTCATGAAAATAACTGTGTTTACTCTTGACCCCTTGAAGATCAAAAGTTATTACAATCATCTCGGTTGGAGTCACAGTGTGGGCGTGGCAGGGCCGCCATTTTAAGCGTTTTGCCATGAAATTTCAAATGCTTATAACTTCAGTGATATTTGTCCGACCTGCACCAAACGTCAGGCTTATTATAAGAGTCCCGCCCTGAAACCACTCAAATGGTCATATTCAGCCAAACTGACAGCGCCCCCTCCTGGAGACAGGAAATGACAAAACTTGGGCATGTGTCATACTTTTGTGAACTCCTCCTACAGATTTCATCTGAATGTCACTAAAACGGGCGGGGACACTCTTGAGACCTGGACCATGAAAAGTTATTAAAATCTTCTTGTTCGGAATAACCCTGTGGCCGTGATGGGGCGGCCATTTTGAGCATCTCGCCGTGAACATTAATTCCCTAATAAATTTAGGTAAACTTTGTTCTTTACATACCAAACTTCACAAGCTGGTCAGTTTCCATAGACAATTACTAATTGTATTGGTTTTGCAAGTGGGCGGGGCCAACTGCCTCTCGAGCGCCCTCTAAATTGCAGCCCCAAGGCCTTCTTCCACGTACACTGATGAAAGTTGCTGGACATATGTATCACACCCACGTCTACAAAAAAGTCTCTTGACACCATAGGCTCAAGTCAACAGGAAGTCCGCCATTTTTAATTGAACGGCCATTTTTGGCGATTTGCATGTTGCGTACTTTAACGAACTCCTAGGGATTTTGTCCGATTCTCATGAAAATCGCTGTGTGTACTCTTGACCCCTTGAAGAGCAAAAGTTATTAAATTCATTTCGGTGGGAGTCATGGTGTGGGCGTGGCAGGGCCGCCATTTTAAGCGATTCGCCATGAAAATTCAAATGCTTATAACTTCAGTGTTAATTGTCAGACATGCACCAAACTTTGAGCATATCATAAGAGTCCCGCCCTGAAGCCATTCACATGGTCATATTTAGCCATACTGACAGCGCCCCCTCCTGGTGACAGGAAATGAGCAAAATTGTGCATGTGTCATACTTTTGCGAACTTCTCCTGCAGATTTCATCTGAATGTCACGAAAACTGGTGTGGACACTCTTGAGCCCTGTGACATGAAAACTTCTCAAAATCTCTTGTTGTCAATTAACAGTGTGGGTGTGACGGGGTGTACATTTTGAGCATCTTTCCGTGACAGGCAACAGTGACAGGTCTGAAGAACATTTACATACAATTCCTGCGACAGACCTAAGCAACTTTACCTCCAGTTGGCGAGCGCAGGGATTGGCGGTGGCTGGTTCTCGGCAGTGCATCGGTGTGCGAGGGCCCGTACAACGCCGCTTGCGGCTTTAATTATTATTATTATTATTATTCTTCCACTTTACAGGGCTTTTTGGGGGCTTTAACGTGTTTCAATTCGAACAAAAATGTGGCTGAAAAATCAGACCTGGTGAAAATTCTATGATTTTATTGGTTTCGCTTAATGGGCGGGGCAAAATGGCTCCACACGCCCCTAGAAAAAATAAAAAATTCATGAAAAATCTGTGGTTTGCCCGATTATGCTGAAATTTGGTAGGCATGTAGAGCTTGCCAAGACAAACAGATTTGCCGTTTGGGACGTTTTTGTCCAATGCACAGGAAGACCGCTAGGTGGCGTTGAAAATTCAAAAATTAGGCCATTTTTGCCAATTTCAGGCATCGGAATTTAACGAACTCCTCCTAGGGGTTTTGCCGGATTCTCACGAAAATCACTGTGTTTACTCTTAACCCCTTGAAGATCAAAAGTTATTAAAATCATCTCGGTTGGACTCAAGGTGTGGGCGTGGCAGGGCCGCCATTTTAAGCGCTTTGCCATGAAATTTCAAATGCTTATAACTTCAGTGATATTTGTCCGACGTCCACCAAACGTCAGGAGTATTATAAGAGTCCTGCCCTGAAACCAGGAAAACGGTCATATTCAGCCATACTGACAGCGCCCCCTCCTGGCGAAAGGAAATGACAAAAATTGGGCATGTATCATATTTTTGCGAACTCCTCCTACAAATTTCATCTGAATGTCATGAAAACGGACGTGGACACTCTTGAGACCTGTGACATGAAAAATTATTAAAATCTTCTTGTTTGGATTAACCCTGTGGGCGTAATGGGGCGGCCATTATCAGCATCTCGCCGTGAACATTGATTCCCTAATAAATTTAGGTAAACTTTGATCATTAGATACCAAACTTCACAAGCTGCTCAGTTTCCATAGACAATTACTGATTGTATTGGTTTTGCAAGTGGGCAGGGCCAACTGCCTCGCTAGCGCCCTCTAAACTGCAGCCCCAAGGGCTTCCTGCATGTACACTGATGAAAGTTGCTGGACATATGTATCACACCCACGTCTACAAAAAAGTCTCTTGACACCATAGGCTAAAGTCAACAGGAAGTCGGCCATTTTTAATTGAACGGCCATTTTGGCGATTTGCACGCTATGCTTTTAACGAACTCCTCCTAGGGATTTTGTCCAATTCTCATTAAAATCGCTGTGTGTACTCTTGACCCCTTGAAGAGCAAAAGTTATTAAATTCATTTCGGTGAGAGTCATGGTGTGGGCGTGGCAGGGCCGCCATTTTAAGCGATTCGCCATGAAAATTCAAATGCTTATGACTTCAGTGTTAATTGTCCGACATGCACCGAACTTTATGCATATCATAAGAGTCCTGCCCTGAAGCCATTCACATGGTCATAATTAGCCATACTGACAGCGCCCCCTCATGGTGACAGGAAATTAGCAAAATTGTGCATGTGTCATACTTTTGCGAACTTCTCCTGCAGATTTCATCTGAATGTCAGGAAAACGGGTGTGGACACTCTTGAGCCCTGTGACATGAAAACTTATCAAAATCTCTTGTTGTCAATTAACAGTGTGGGTGTGACGGGGTGGACATTTTGAGCATCTTTTCGTGACAGGCGACAGTGACAGGTCTGAAGAACATTTACATGCAATTCCTGCGACAGGCCTATGCAACTTTACCTCCAGTTGGCGAGCGCAGGGGTTGGCGGTGGCTCTTTCTCGGCGGTGCATCTGTGCGCGAGGGCCCGTACAACGCCGCTTGCGGCTTTAATTACGGGCCCGAGCACTCACGGTGCGAGGACCGTATTGTATCTGTAGTGATTATTATTATTATTATTATTATTCTTATTATTATTATTATTCTTCCACTTTACAGGGCATTTTGGGGGCTTTAACGTGTTTCAATTCGAACAAAAATGTGGCTGAAAAATCAAGCCTGGTGAAAATTCCATGATTTTATTGGTTTCGCCATTGGGCGGGGCAAAATGGCTCCACAGCGCCCCCTAGAAAAATAAAAAAATTCATGAAAAATCTGTGGTTTGCCCGATTATGCTGAAATTTGGTAGGCATGTAGAGCTTGCCAAGACAAACGGATTTGCCGTTTGGGACGTTTTTGTCCAATGCACAGGAAGACCGCTAGGTGGCGTTGAAAATTCAAAAATTAGGCCATTTTTGCCAATTTCAGGCATCGAATTTTAACGAACTCCTCCTAGGGGGTTTTGCGGATTCTCATGAAAATCACTGTGTTTACTCTTGACCCCTTGAAGATCAAAAGTTATCAAAATCATCTCGGTTGGAGTCAAGGTGTGGGCGTGGCAGGTCCGCCATTTTAAGCGTTTTGCCATGAAATTTCAAATGCTTATAACTTCAGTGATATTTGTCCGACGTGCACCAAACGTCAGGAGTATTATAAGAGTCCCGCCCTGAAACCAGTAAAATGGTCATATTCAGCCATACTGACAGCGCCCCCTCCTGGCGACAGGAAATGACAAAGATTGGGCATGTGTCATTCTTTTGCGAACTCCTCCTACAGATTTCATCTGAATGTCATGAAAAAGTGCGTGGACACTCTTGAGAGCTGTGACATGAAAAGTTATTAAAATCTTCTTGTTCGGATTAACCCTGTGGGCGTAATGGGGCGGCCATTATCAGCATCTTGTCGTGAACATTGATTCCCTAATAAATTTAGGTAAACTTTGTTCTTTACATACCAAACTTCACAAGCTGGTCAGTTTCCATATACAATTACAAATTGTATTGGTTTTGCAAGTGGGCGGGGCCAACTGCCTCTCTAGCGCCCTCTAAACTGCAGCCCCAAAGCCTTCCTGCATGTACACTGATGAAAGTTGCTGGACATATGTATCACACCCACGTCTACAAAAAAGTCTCTTGACACCATAGGCTCAAGTCAACAGGAAGTCCGCCATTTTTAATTGAACGGCCATTTTTGGCGATTTGCACGTTGCGTACTTTAACGAACTCCTCCTAGGGATTCTGATTCTGTCTGATTCTCATGAAAATCGCTGTGTGTACTCTTGACCCCTTGAAGAGCAAAAGTTATTAAATTCATTTCGGTGGGAGTCATGGTGTGGGCGTGGCAGGGCCGCCATTTTAAGCGATTCGCCATGAAAATTCAAATACTTATAACTTCAGTGTACATTGTCCCACATGCACCAAACTTCATGGGTATCATAAGAGTCTTGCCCTGAAGCGATAAACATGGTCATGTTTAGCCATACTGACAGCGCCCCCTCCTGGCGACAGGAAATTACCATAATTGGGCATGTGTCATACTTTTGCGAACTTCTACACATTTCATCTGAATGTCATGAAAAAATTTACGGACACTCTTGAGCAATGGGACATGAAAAGTTATTAAAATCTCTTGTTGTTAATTAACGGTGTGGGCGTGAAAGGGCGGCCATTTTGAGCATCTTTTCGTGACAGGTGAAAGTGATGGGTCTGATAAAAATCTACATGCAATTCCTCCGACAGACTCGAGCAGCAGGACGTCCACTCACTGAGCGCAAGGGTCAGCGGTCGCTCGTTCACGGCGGTGCATCGGTGTGCGAGGGCCCGTACAACGCCGCTTGCGGCTTTAATTCTTATTATTATTATTATTATTTATTATTCTTCTGACATTTCAAAGGCCAATTTCGCCCCTTTCCCAATAGTGAAAACGCTTGTAACTTACCAGATTCATCCGGCCGGATCCAAAATTCGATATTTTTGGACGTTCTCACACGTCCAACCCCAAATGCCGAAATAGCACCCCCTAAACACGTTTCAAAATTCCCATAGGGAAATTCGGTTACTGTGTCGAAGGCAGACGAATTTCGGTAGACCTATGTAGCATACCCAGACATACAAAAAACTCCATTGGAGCCACGCCCTAAACCCAACAGGAAGTCGGCCATTTTGATTAGAATTTTTGAATTTGAAAACGAAGTCCTCCTAGGGACTTTGCCCGATCGACTTCAAATTTGGTGGAGATCATCTAGAGACCAAGCTGATCAAAAATTGTGCTCTGCATGTCTGTCGGTAAATGGGCGTAGCTGCCAGGGCGTGACAAAGTTTGGCGACTCGACAAAAAAATTTCTAAATGCTCTCACGCCCACATACTTGATCTTTGCAGCTTCAAACTTGCTGGACATGATGAGGTCTCGGCCCTGAACATCCTCATATCATAAATTGACACTTTACTGATAGCGTCCCCCGGTGGTAACAGGAAGTGTCCAGTAATTACTTTGAAAACGATCTCCTCCTAGGGATTTTGCCCGATCAACTTGAAATTTGGTCCAGATCATCTAGGGACCAAGCTGATCAAAAGTTGTGCTCTGAATGTCTGTAGGTGAAAGGGCATGGCAGCTAGGGCGTGACAAAGTTTGGCGACTTGCCAAAAAAAAATTTCAAAATGCTCTCACGCCAACATACTTGATCGGAGCAGCTTCAAACTTGCTGGAAATGATGATGACTCTGCCCTGAACGTCACAATATAATAATTTCCCACTTTACTAAAAGCGCCCCCCGGTGGTAACAGGAAGTGTGCACTGCGTTTACTTTGTCATAGGCAGACGAAATTCGATAGACATATGTATCATACCCAGACAGACAAAAAAATCATTGGAGCCACGCCCTAAACCCAACAGGAAGTCGGCCATTTTGATTTAAATTTTTGAATTTTAAAACGAACTCCTCCAAAGGTTTTCGACCGATTGACTTCAAATTTGGTAGAGGTCATCTAGATACCAAGCTGATGAAAAGTTGTGCTCTGCATGTTTGTCACTCAAAGGGCGTGGCTGCTAGGGCGTGTTATAAATCGGCGATTCGCTAAAAAAATTTCAAAATACGCTCACGCCAACATACATGATCGTAGCAGCTTCAAACTTGCTGGAAATGATGAGGGCTCCGCCCTGAATGACAAAATATAATAACTTCCCACTTTAATGATAGCGCCCCCTAGTGGTAGCAGGAAGTGAGCAGTTCGGTTACTTTGCCATAGGCAGACGAAATTAGATACACGTATGTATCATACCCAGTCAAACAAAAAACTCATTGAAGCCACGCCCTAAACCCAACAGGAAGTCGGCCATTTTGATTTGAATTTTTGAATTTTAAAACGAACTCCTCCAAAGGTTTTCGACCGATTGACTTCAAATTTGGTAGAGGTCATCTAGATACCAAGCTGATGAAAAGTTGTGCTCTGCATGACTGTCGATCAGATGGCGTGGCTGCTAGGGCGTGACAAAGTTTGGAGACTCGCCGGAAAAAAATCAAAATGCACTCACGGCAACATACTTGATCGGAGCAGCTTCAATCTTGCTGGAAATGATGATGGCTCCGCCCTGAACGTCACAATATAATAACTTCCCACTTTACTAATAGCGCCCCCTGGTGTTAATAGGAAGTGACCATTTTTTACTTTAACACCTGCTGATGACACATAGTTGAACCCATCAACTTTATTCCACTTCTACAACATGCAGAACAAGTTGGTGAAGCTACATTAAGAATGCTGTGAAGCAACAGGTAATGGCGTTAGTGTGGCAACGCAGCGGATATGTATCCCTTGCCATGAAAATACGTTTGTGTTTTTTATGTCTTTACTGAACTTGTATCATCATAAAAATTGATACACTGGTCAAGGATGGCAAGCTATTAAATCTGATAGGGGCCTCGCCTATGGGGGGAGCAAAATGTCTCTATAGCGCCCCCTTGTGGAAACAGGAAATGCCATAATTTACATTAACATTGGCCGATTTGTTCGAAACTTTGCATTTGTGCTGACAGTCTGCCCCTGAATGCAACTGCCCACATTTGGTTACGCTCAGAGCGCCCCCTGGTGGATGAACTATCAACTTTTCATAACACCTTCCTGCTTAGTCCGATTCACTCGAAACTTTATCACAGGTTGGTGCCTGTACTTGACCTGCCCACTGGTCGTGAGTGCACACCTGCACTCATCAGGATCTCACCACTACCCCCAACGTGCAAAAGGTTGCGAGGGCCCGTTAAAACGCTGCTTGCAGCTTTAATTATTATTATTATTATTATTATTTTTATTATTATTATTCTTCCGACATTTCAAAGGCGAATTTCTCCCCTTTCCCAATGGTAAAAACGCGTGTAATTTTCCACATTCGTCCGGCCGGATCCGAAATTCGATATTTTTGGGTGATCGTTCAAGGTCGACGCAAAATGCCAAAATAGCGCCCCCTGAACACGTTTCAAAATTCCCAAAGGGAAATTCGGTTACATTCTCGTAGGCAGACGAAATTCAGTAGACATATGTATCATACCCAGACATACAAAAAATTTCATCGGAGCCACGCCCTAAACCGAACAGGAAGTCGGCCATTTTGATTTGAATTTTTGAATTTTAGGGATTTTGCCCGATCGACTTCAAATTTGGTCCAGATCATCTAGAGACCAAGCTGATCAAAAGATGTGCTCTGCATGTCTGTAGGTCAAAGGGCGTGGCTGCTAGGGCGTGACAAAATTTGGCGACTAATTAAAAAAAAATTTCAAAATGCTCTCACGCCCATATACTTGATCTTACCAGCTTCAAACTTGCTGGACATGATGATGTCTGCGCCCTGAACGTCCCCATATCATAACTTTTCTCTTTTATAATAGCGCCCCCCAGTGGTAACAGGATGTGTCTAGTTTTTACTTTGAAAACGAACTCCTCCTAGGGATTTTGCCCGATCGACTTCAAATTTGGTCCAGATCATCTAGAGAGCAAGCTGATCAAAAGTTGTGCTCTGCATGTCGTTTGGTCAAAGGGCATAGCTGCTAGGGCGTGACAAAGTTTGGCGACTTGCCAAAAAAATTTCAAAATGCTCTCACACCAACATACTTGATCGTAGCAGCTTCAAACTTGCTGGAAATGAGGACGGCTCTGCTCTAAACGACACAATATCATAAATTCCCACATTACTAATAGCGCCCCCCTGTGGTAACAGGAAGTGACCAGTTCAGTTACTTGGTGGTAGGCAGACGAAATTCGATACACATATGTATCATACCCAGACATACAAAAAACTTATTGGAGCCATGCCCTAAACCCAACAGGAAGTCAGCCATTTTGATTTGAATTTTTGAATTTTAAAACGAACTCCTCCCAGGGTTTTCGACCGATTGACTTCAAATTTGGTACAGATCATCTGGAGACCAAGCTGATCAAAAGTTGTGCTCTGCATGTCTGTCGGTCAAAGGGCGTGGCTGCTAGGGCGTGACAAAGTTTGGCGACTCGACAAAAAAATTTCAAAATGCTCTCACGCCAACATACTTGACCGTAGAAGCTTCAAACTTGCTGGAGATGATGATGGCTCCGCCCTGAATGTCGAAATATATTAACTTACCACTTTACTAATAGCGCCCCCTGGTGGTAACAGGAAGTGACCATTTTTTACTTTAACATGTACTGATGATACATAGTTGAACCCATCAACTTCATTCCACTTCTAAAACATGCAGAACAAGTTGGTGAAGCTACATTTTGAATGCTGTGAAGCTACAAGTAATGGCGTTCGTGTGGCAACGCAGCGAAGATGGATCCCTTGCCATGAAAATACGTTTGTGTTTTTGATATCTTTACTGAACTCGTATCATCATAAAAATTGATACACTGGTCAAGGATGGCAAGCTGTTAAATCTGATAGGGGCCTCGCCGATGGGGGGAGCAAAATGTCTCTAAAACGCCCCCTTGTGGAAACAGGAAATGCCATATTTTACATTGACATTGGCCGATTTTCTCGAAACTTTGCATTTGTGCTGACGGTCTGCCCCTGAATGCACCTGCCCACATTTGGTTACGCTCAGAGCGCCCCCTGGTGGATGAACTATCAACTTTTCATAACTCCTTCCTGCTTTGTCCGATTCGCTCGAAACTTATCACAGGTTGGTGCCTGTACTTGATCTGTCCACTAGTCATGAGTGCACACTTGCACCCGTCAGGATCTCACCACTACCCCCAACGTGCACAAGGGTGCGAGGGCCCGTTCAACGCTGCTTGCAGCTTTAATTAGGGCCCGAGCTGACTGCAAGTCGTCTGCGGAGCGCCCTATTGAAATCGCGCTGTTTATTATTATTATTATTATTTATTTATTTATTTATTTATTTTTATTATTATTATTATTCTTCCGACATTTCAAAGGCCAATTTCGCCCCTTTGCCAATTGTGAAAACGCGTCTAATTTTCCACATTCGTCCGGCCGGATCCGAAATTCGATATTTTTGGGTGATCATTCATGGGCGACGTAAAATGCCAAAATAGCGCCCCCTAAACACGTTTCAAAATTCCCATAGGGAAATTCGGTTACTTTCTCGTAGGCAGACGAAATTCATTAGACATATGTATCATACCTAGACATACAAAAAATTTCATTGGAGCCACGCCCTAAACCCATCAGGAAGTCGGCCATTTTGGTTTGAATTTTTGAATTTTAAAACGAACTCCTCCTAGGGATTTTGCCCGATCGACTTCAAATTTGGTCCAAATCATCTAGAGACCAAGCTGATCAAAATTTGTGCTCTGCATGTCTGTAGGTCAAAGGGCGTGGCTGCTAGGGCGTGACAAATTTTGGCGACTCGACAAAAAAATTTCAAAATGCTCTCACGGCCATATACTTGATCTTACCAGCTTCAAACTTGCTGGACATGATAATGTCTCCGCCCTGAACGTCACGATATCATAACATTTCACTTTTCTAATAGCGTCCCCCAGTGGTAACAGGAAGTGTCTAGTTTTTACTTTGAAAACGAACTCCTCCCAGGGATTTTGCCCGATCGACTTCAAATTTGGTCCAGATCATCTAGAGAGCAAGCTGATGAAAAGTTGAACTCTGCATGCCTGTAGGTCAAAGGGCGTGGCTGCTAAGGCGTGACAAAGTTTGGCGACTCGCCAAAAAAATTTCAAAATGCTCTCACGCCAACATACTTGATCCTAGCAGCTTCAAACTTGCTGGAAGTGATGATGGCTCCGCCCTGAACATCAACGTTAAATAAATTCCCACATTACTAATAGCGCCCCCCTGTGATAACAGGAAGTGACCAGTTCGGTTACTTGGTTGTAGGCAGAGGAAATTCGATACACATATGTATCATACCCAGATATACAAAAAACTTATTGGAGCCACGCCCTAAACCCAACAGGAAGTCGGCCATTTTGATTTGAATTTTTGAATTTTAAAACAAACTCCTCCCAGGGTTTTCGACCGATTGACTTCAAATTTGGTAAAGATCATCTGGAGACCAAGCTGATCAAATCTTGTGCTCTGCATGTCTTTCGGTCAAAGGGCGTGGCTGCTAGGGCGTGACAAAGTTTGGCGACTCACCAAAAAATTTACAAAATGTTCTCACACCAACATACTTGATCGTAGCAGCTTCAAACTTGCTGGAAATGATGAAGGCTCCGCCCTGAACGTCATGATATTATAATTCATTACTTTACTAATAGTGCCCCCCGGTGGTAACAGGAAGTGAGCAGTGCGTTTACTTTGTCGTAGGCAGACGAAATTCGATACACATATGTATCATTCCCAGACATGCAAAAAACTCATTGGTGCCACGCCCTAAACCCAGCAGGATGTCAGCCATTTTGATTTTAATTTTTGAATTTTTAAACGAACTCCTCCTTGAGTTTTCGAACGATTGACTTCAAATTTGGTCCAGATCATCTAGATACAAAGCTGATCAAAAGTTGTGCTCTGCATGTCTGTAGGGCAAAGGGCATGGCTGCTAGGGCGTGACAAAGTTTGGCGACTCGCCAAAAAAATTTCAAAATGCTCTCACACCAACATACTTGACCGTAGAAGCTTCAAACTTCCTACAGATGATGATGGCTCCGCCCTGAACATCCAGATATATTAACTTCCCAGCTTACTAATAGCGCCCCCTGGTGGTAACAGGAAGTGACCATTTTTTACTTTAACATGTACTTATGATACCATAGTTGAACCCATCAACTTCATTCCACTTCTAAAACGTGCAGAACAAGTTGGTGAAGCTAAAATATGAATGATGTGAAGCTGCAAGTAATGGCGTTCGTGTGGCAACGCAGCGAAGATGGATCCCTTGCCATGAAAATGCGTTTGTGTTTTTGATGTCTTTAATGAACTTGTATCATCATAAAAATTGATACACTGGTCAAGGATGGTAAGCTGTTAAATCTGATTGGGGCCTCGGCTATGGGGGGAGCAAAATGTCTCTATAGCGCCCCCTTGTGGAAACAGGAAATGCCATATTTTACATTGACATTGGCCCATTTGCTCGAAACTTTATCACAGGTTGGTGCCTGTACTTGACCTGTCCACTAGTCGTGAGTGCACACCTGCACCCGGCAGGATCTCACCACTCCCCCCAACGTGCACAAGGGTGCGAGGGCCCGTTCAACGCTGCTTGCAGCTTAAATTATTATTATTTTTATTATTATTATTCTTCCGACATTTCAAAGGCCAATTTCGCCCCTTTCCCAATGGTAAAAACGCGTCTAATTTTCCACATTCGTCCGGCCGGATCCGAAATTCGATATTTTTGGGTGCTCGTTCATGGTCGACGCAAAATGCCTTAAACACGTTTCAAAATTCCCATAGGGAAATTCGGTTACTTTGTTGTAGGCAGACGAAATTCGGTAGACATATGTATCATACTCAGACATACAAAAAATTTCTTTGGAGTCACGCCCTAAACCCAACAGGAAGTCGGCCATTTTGATTTGAATTTTTGAATTTTAAAACAAACTCCTCCTAGGGATTTTGCCCGATCGACTTCAAATTTGGTCCAGATCATCTACAGACAAAGCTGATCAAAAGTTGTGCTCTGCATGTCTGTCGGTCAAAGGGCGTGGCTGCTAGGGCGTGACAAAATTTGGCGACTAGACAAAAAAATTTCAAAATGCTCTCACGCCCATATACTTGATCTTACCAGCTTCAAACTTGCTGGACATAATGAAGTCTCCGCCCTGAAGGTCCTCATATCATAACTTTTCACTTTATTAATAGCGCCCCCCGGTGGTAACAGGAAGTGACTAGTTTTTACTTTGAAAAAGAACTCCTCCTAGGGATTTTGCCCAATAGACTTCAAATTTGGTCCAGATCATCTAGAGAGCAAGCTGATCAAAAGTTGTGCTCTGCATGTCTGTTGGTCAAAAGGCGTGGCTGCTAGGGCGTGACAAAGTTTGGCGACTGGCCAAAAAATTTTCTAAATGATCTCACGCCAACATACTTGATCGTAGCAGCTTCAAACTCGCTGAAAATTATTATGGCTCCGCCCTGAACGTCACAATATAATAACTTCCCATATTACTTATAGCGCCCCCCTGTGGTAACAGGAAGTGACCAGTTCGGTTACTTTGTTGTAGGCAGACGAAATTCGATACATATATGTACCATACCCAGACATACAAAAAACTTATTGGAGCCACACCCTAAACCCAACAGGAAGTTGGCAATTATGATTTGAATTTTTCAATTTCAAAATGAACTCCTCCTAGGGTTTTTTACCGATTGACTTTAAATTTGGTACAGATCATCTGGAGACTAAGCAGATCAAAAGTTATGCTCTGCATGTCTGTCGGTCAAAGGGCGTGGCCGCTAGGGCGTGACAAATATTGGCGACTCGCCAAAAAAATTTCAAAATGTTCTCACGCCAACATACTTGATCGTAGCAGCTTCAAACTTTCTGGGAATGATGATGGCTCCGCCCTGAATGTAACGATATCATAATTTCCCCCTTTCATAATAGCGCCCCCCTGTGGTAACAGGAAGTGAGCAGTGCGGTTACTTTGTCGAAGGCAGACAAAATTCGATACACGGATGTATCATACCCAGACATACAAAAAACTCATTGGAGCCATGCCCTAAACCCAACAGGAAGTCGGCCATTTTGATTTGAATTTTTGAATTTTAAAATGAACTCCTCCTCGGGTTTTCGACCGATTGACTTCAAATTTGGAGCAGATCTAGATACCAAGCTGATCAAAAGTTGTGCTCTGCATGTCTGTAGGGCAAAGGGCGTGGCTGCTAGGGCGTGACAAAGTTTGACGACTTACCAAAAAAAATTAAAAATGCTGTCACGCCAACATACTTGACCGTAGAAGCTTCAATCTTGCTGGAGATGATGATGTCTCCGCCCTGAACGTCGAAATATATTAACTTCCCACTTTACTAATAGCGCCCCCTGGAGGTAACAGGAAGTGACCATTTTTTACTTTAACATGTACTGATGATACATAGTTGAACTCATCAACTTCATTCCACTTCTAAAACATGCAGAACAAGTTGATGAAGCTACATTATGAATGCTGTGAAGCTACAAGAAATGGCTTCCATGTGGCAACGCAGTGAAGATGGATCCCTTGCCATGAAAATACACTTGTGTTTTTGATGTCTTTACTGAACTCGTATCATCATAAAAATTGATACACAGGTCAAGGATGGCAAGCAGTTAAATCTGATAGGGGTCTTGCCCATGGGGGGAGCAAAATGTCTCTATAGTGCCCCCTTGTGGAAACAGGAAATGCCATATTTTACATTGACATTGGCCGATTTGCCCGAAACTTTGCATTTGTGCTGACGGTCAGCCCCTCAATGCACCTGCGCATATTTGGTTATGCTCAGAGCGCCCCCTGGTGGATGAACTATCAACTTTTCATAACTCCTTCCTCCTTTGTCCGATTCGCTCGAAACTTTATCACAGGTTGGTGCCTGTACTTGACCTGTCCATTAGTCGTGAGTGCACACCTGCACCCGTCAGGATCTCACCACTACCCCCATCGTGCACAAGGGTGCGAGGGCCCGTTCAACGCTGCTTGCAGCTTTAATTATTAATATTATTCTTCCGACATTTCAAAGGCCAATTTCGCCCCTTTCCCAATGGTAAAAACGCGTGTTATTTTCCACATTTGTCCGGCCGGATCCAAAATTCGATATTTTTGGGTGATTGTTCATGGTCGACGCAAAATGCCAAAAAAGCGCCCCCTAAACACGTTTCAAACTTCCCATAGGGAAATTCGGTTACTTTCTCGGAGGCAGACGAAATTCAGTAGACATATGTATCATACCCAGACATACAAAAAATTTCATTGGAGCCACGCCCTAAACCCAACAGGAAGTCGGCCATTTTGATTAGAATTTTTCAATTTTAAAACGAACTCCTCCTAGGGTTTTTGACCGATTGACTTCAAATTTGGTACAGATCATCTAGACACCAAGCTGATCAAAAGTTGTGCTCTGCATGTCTGTTGGTCAAAGAACGTGGCTGATAGGGTGTGACAAAATTTGGCGACTCGACAAAAAAATTTCAAAATGCTCTCACGCCCATATACTTGATCTTACCAGCTTCAAACTTGCTGGACATGATGATGTCTCCGCCCTGAACATCCCCATATCATAACTTTGCACGTTACTAATAGCACCCCCCAGTGGTAACAGGAAGTGACTAGTTGTTACTTTGAAAACGAACTCCTCCTACGGATTTTGCCCGATCAACTTCAAATTTGGTCCAGATCATCTAGAGAGCAAGCTGATCAAAAGGTGTGCTCTGCATGTCTGTTGGTCAAAGGGCGTGGCTGCTAGGGTGTGACAAAGTTTGGCGACTCGCCAAAAAAATTTCAAAATGCTCTCACACCAACATACTTGATCGTAGCAGCATCAAACTTGCTGGAAATGATGATGGCTCCGCCCTGAACGTCACGATATAATAATTTCCCACATTACTAATGGCGCCCCCCTGTGGTAACAGGAAGTGACCAGTTCGGTTACTTTGTTGTAGGCAGACGAAATTCGATACACATATGTATCATACCTAGACATACAAAAAACTTATTGGAGCCAGGCCCTTAACCCAACAGGAAGTCGGCCATTTTGATTTGAATTTTTCAATTTTAAAACGAACTCCTCCCAGGGTTTCCGACCGATTGACTTCAAATTTGGTACAGATCATCTGGAGACCAAGCTGATCAAAAGTTATGCTCTGCATGTCTGTAGGTCAAAGGGCGTGGCTGCTAGGGCGTGACAAATATTGGTGATTCGCAAAAAAAAATTTCAAAAAGTTCTCACACCAACATACTTGATCGTAGCAGCTTCAAACTTGCTGGAAATGATGAAGGCTCCGCCCTGAACGTCTTGATATCATAATTTCCCATTTTTCTAATAGCGCCCCCCGGTGGAAACAGGAAGTGAGCAGTGCGGTTACGTTGTCGTAGGCAGACGAAATTCGACACACATATGTATCATACCCAGACATGCAAAAAACTCATTGGTGCCACGCCCTTAACCCAACAGGATGTCAGCCATTTTGATTTGAATTTTTGAATTTTAAAACGAACTCCTCCTAGGGTTTTCGACCGATTGACTTCAAATTTGGTACATATCATCTAGATACCAAGCTGATGAAAAATTGTGCTCTGCATGTCTGTCACTCAAAGGGCGTGGCTGCTAGGGTGTGACAAATATTGGCGACTCGCCTAAAAAAAATTTCAAAATGCTCTCATGCCAACATACTTGATCGTAGCAGCTTCAAACTTGCTGGAAATGATGATGGCTCCGCCCTGAACCTCACAATATCATAACTTCCCACTTTAATAATAGCACCCCCTGGTGGTAACAGGAAGTGAGCAGTTCGGTTACTTTGTCTTAGGCAGACGAAATTCGATACACGGATGTATCATACCCAGACATACAAAAAACTCATTTGAGCCACGCCCTGAACCCAACAGGAAGTCAGCCATTTTGATTTGAATTTTTGAATTTTAAAACGAACTCTTCCCAGGGTTTTCGACCGATTGACTTCAAATTTGGTACAGATCATCTAGATACCAAGCTGATCAAAAGTTGTGCTCTGCATGTCTGTAGGGCAAAGGGCGTTGCTGCTAGGACGTGACAAAGTTTGGCGACTCAGCAAAAAAATTTCCAAATGCTGTCACGCAAACATACTTGACCGTAGAAGCTACAATCTTGCTGGAGATGATGATGGCTCCCCCCTGAACGTCCAAATATATTAACATCCCACTTTACTAATCGCGCCCCCTGGTGGTAACAGGAAGCGACCATTTTTTACTTTAACATGTACTGATGATACATAGTTGAACCCCTCAACTTCATTCCACTTCTAAAACATGCAGAACAAGTTGGTGAAGCTACATTATGAATGCTGTGAAGCTACAAGAAATGGCGTTCGTGTGGCAACGCAGCAAAGATGGATCCCTTGCCATGAAAATACGTTTGTGTTTTTGATGTCTTTACTGAACTCGCATTATCATAAAAATTGATACACTGGTCAAGGATGGCAAGCTGTTAAATCTGATAGGGGCCTCGCCAATGGGGGGAGCAAAATGTCTCTATAGCGCCCCCTTGTGGAAACAGGAAATGCCATATTTTACATTGACATTGGCTGATTTGCTCGAAACTTTGCATTTGTGCTGACAGTCTGCCCCTAAATGCACCTGCCCACATTTGGTTACGCTCAGAGCGCCCCCTGGTGGATGAATTATGAACTTTTCATAACTCCTTCCTGCTTTGTCCGATTCGCTCGAAACTTATCACAGGTTGGTGCCTGTACTTGACCTGTCCACTAGTCGTGAGTGCAAACCTGCACCCGTCAGGATCTCACCACTACCCCCAACGTGCACAAGGGTGTGAGGGCCCATTCAACGCTGCTTGCAACTTTAATTATTATTATTATTATTATTATTCTGGCGACAACTCAAAGTCCAATTTCGCCCCTTTCCCAATGGTGAAAACGCGTCTTACTTTCCACATTCGTCCGGCCGGATCCGAAATTCAAAATTTTTGGGTGCTCGTTCATGGTCGACGCAAAATGCCAAAATAGTGCCGTCTAAACACGTTTCAAAATTCCCATAGGGAAATTTGCTTACTTTCTCGTAGGCAGAAGAAATTCGGTACACATATGTATCATACCCAGACATACAGAAAATTTCATTGGAGCCACGCCCTATACCCAACAGGAAGTCGGCCATTTTGATTTGAATTTTTAAATTTTAAAACGAACTCCTCCTAGGGTTTTTGACCAATTGACTTCAAATTTGGTACACATCATCTAGAGACCAAGCTGATCAAAACTTGTGCTCTGCATGTCTGTAGGTCAAAGGGCGTGGCTGCTAGGGTGTGAAAAAATTTGGCGACTCGACAAAAAAATTTAAAAATGCTCTCACGCCCATATACTTGATCTTAGCAGCTTCAAACTTGCTGGACATGATGATGTCTTCGCCATGAACGTCCCCATATCATAGCTTCTCACTTTACTAATAGCACTCCCCGGTGGTAACAGGAAGTGACCAGTTTTTACTTTGAAAACGGACTCCTCCTCGGGATTTTGCCCGATCGACTTCAAATTTGGTACAGATCATCTAGAGAGCAAGCTGATCAAAAGTTGTGCTCTGCATGTCTGTAGGTCAAAGGGCGTGGCTGCTAGGGCGTGACAAAGTTTGGCGACTCGCCAAAAAAATTTCAAAATGGTCTCACGCCAACATACTTGATTGCAGCAGCTTCAAACTTGCTGGAAATGATGATGGATCCGCCCTGACCGTCAGGATATAATAACTTCTCACATTACTAATGGCGCCCCCTGGTGGTAACAGGAAGTGACCAGTTCGGTTACTTTGTTGTAGGCAGACGAAATTCGATTCACATATGTATCATACCCAGACATACAAAAAACTCATAGAAGCCACGCCCTAAACCCAACAGGAAGTCGGCCATTTTGATTTGAATTTTAGAATTTTAAAACAAACTCCTCCTAGGTTTTCTGACCGATTCACTTCAAATTTGGTACAGATCATCTAGAGACCAAGCTGATCAAAACTTGTGCTCTGCATGTCTGTAGGTCAAAGGGCGTGGCTGCTAGGGCGTGACAAAGTTTGGCGACTCGCCAAAAAAATTTCAAAATGCTCTCACGCCAATATACTTGATTTTAGCAGCTTCATACCAAAGAAGCTTCATACTTGCTGGAGATGATGATGGCTCCGCCCTGAACGTCACGATATAATAACTTCCCATTTTACTAATAGTGCCCCCTGGTGGTAACAGGAAGTGACCATTTTTTACTTTAACATGTACTGATGACACATAGTTGAACCCATCAACTTCATTCCACTCCTTAAAAAATGCAGAACAAGTTGGTGAAGCTATTTTATGAATGCTTTGAAGCTACAAGTAATGGCATTCGTGTGGCAACGCGGCAAAAATGGATCCCTTGCCATGAAAATACGATTGTGTTTTTGATGTCTTTACTGAACTCGTATCATCATAAAAATTGATACACAGGTCAAGGATGGCAAGCTGTTAAACCTGATAGGGGCCTCGCCCATGGGGGGAGCAAAAGGTCTCTATAGCGCCCCCTTGTGGAAACAGCAAATGCCATATTTTACATTGACATTGGCCGATTTGCTCGAAACTTCGCATTTGTGCTGAAGGTTTGCCCCTGAATGCACCTGCCCACATTTGGTTATGCTCAGAGCGCCCCCTGGTGATGAACTATCAACTTTTCATAACTCCTTCCTGCTTTGTCCGATTTGCTGGAAACTTTATCACAGGTTAGTGTCTGTACTTGACCTGTCCACTGGTCATGAGTGCACACCTGCACCCATCAGGATCTCACCACTACCCCAACGTGCACAAGGGTGTGAGGGCCCATTCAACGCTGCTTGCTGCTTAAATTAGGGCCCGAGCACCGACCGGTGCCAGGGCCCGGAACGGGTCCTGGCACCGAAGGTGCAAGGAACCTATTGTTTTTGAAGGGATTTTTATTCTTCTTCTTCTTCTTCTTCTTCTTAGTTATTCTGATTATTATTATTATTTTTTTTATTCTGCAGCAAGAACGCGTTTTCGAGGGCCTTGCCATGCACGAAAACTCACAAAAATTTGCAGAGACGTCAGTCTTGATGAAAATTTCAAATTATTGTTAATTTTGTGCTTGGACATGCCCTGGTTGCTCTATAGCACCACCAAACACTCGGCCATTTTGGAACGCAATTGCTCGGATTCTCCACATCAAACTTTGGTGGAGACATGAAACATGCCAAGACTTGTAAAAAAATTATGAAGTGCCACGACACGAACCCAACAGGAAGTCCATTATTCTGAATTAAAATTTCAATTTTTTTTTCATGATCAGCCGTCATACTTTCGCATACTCCACCTATTGATTTCAGGAATGGTGTTTGCACTCAACTCAGGAAAACACATTGTACAGTCTAGCAGTATCCAATGGATGTCAATGCACACCTGCACCCGTCTACATCTTGCCACCACCCCCAACGTGCACGAGGGGTGCGAGGGCCCTTTCAACGCTGCTTGCAGCTTTAATTATTCTTCTTCTTCTTCTTATTATTATTATTATTCTGCTGCGAGAACGTGTTTTTGAGGGCTTTGCCATGCACGAAAACTCACAAAAATTTGCAGAGTCGTCAGTCGTGGTGAAAATTACAAAGCATTGTTACTTTTGTGCTTGGATATGTCCCGGTGGCTCTATAGCGCCACCAAACACGCGGCCATTTTGGAACGCAATTGCTCGGATTCTCACGAAATTTGACATGGCCATAGTAGTCATAATGAAGTTTTTTGTCAATTTTTTTGAAATTTTTTTGCCACACAGGAAGTGAGCTATGAGCCATTTCCTGCGTTTTTCCAGAATTTACGAAGACATTTTTGAGGGTCTTAGCATACTTGAAAACTCGCCAAGCTTTGCTGAGAGGTTGAAAATATGAAGCTTTTCGATTTGAAATCCCAGTTGTCACTGGGTTTGACATGGCGGCTCTATAGCGCCCCCTAATGCATAATTGCATTTTTGGGGGCCTCAGCATGCTCGAAAACTCACGAAATTTCGCAAACTTATTGAGCCGGTGATAGATTTATTATGATATAGGGTTTCCAGATGGGCATGGCAAAATGGCTTTATAGCGCCCCCTAGAAAATTTCAAAGAAGCAGCCCTTGCAGCGTTTAACCTACATGTACGAAATTTGGTGCCCATGTGGATTATGCCAAGACCTAAAAAAAAAGTCTCTTGATGCCATGACCTAGACTGAACAGGAAGTCCACCATTTTTAATTGAAATCACAACTTTTTTTGATTTTTCACCATTCACAGGCGTCGTACTTTAACAAACTCCTCCTAGAGATTTTATCCGATCAAATTAAAATTTGGCTTATGACATCTAAACACCTTGCCGATGTTAAATTGCGAAGCTTTTTTGGATTCATCGAACGATGTATCCGTGGCGTCGTGGTCAATTTCGATGTTCCGCCATGAAACAGGAAGTTGGTTTTACTCCCACATACTTTGTGAGATTTGCCCGAAACTTTACAGGCTTGATAACAGTCTCCTTTCAAGTATAAATATATGCTGATATTAGATCGGGAGTGGTCAGGTGGCAGCACAGCGCCCTCTAGACACGGCAATGGTAAAAAAAAAGTGCTTGAATGTTCATGAAATTTGGTGTGATTATTGCATTTGTTATGCCGGGTTATGGTAATTTTTTTGAAATTTTTTGGCCAAACAGGAAGTGAGCTATGAGCCATTTCCTGCGTTTTTCCAAATTTTACGAACACACGTTTAAAGGCCTTAGAATACTCGAAAACTTGCAAAACGTTGCAAAACGTATAATTGTCTTATTGTTATCAATTAGATATATCAATTGGCACTAAATGTGCCATAATGGCTCTACAGCGCCCCCAATCATATTTTTAAAAGAATTGCCATTTTGAGCGTCTGAACATTCTTGTAAACTCACAAAATTTTGTACACGTATAAAGCTAATCATGCGTATTACTATGATAAAAAACTTACAGATCAGCGTGGCAAAATGGCATTATAGCGCCCCCTGGAAAATTTCAAAGAAGCAGCCCTCGCAGCCCGTTTAACCTACACATACGAAATTCGGTGCCCATGTGGATTATGCCAAGACCTAAAAAAAAGTCTCTTGGTGCCATGACCTAGACTCAACAGGAAGTCCGTCATTTTTAATTGAAATGTCAACTTTTAAAAATGTTTCGTCAGTCACAGGCGTCGTACTTTAGCGAACTCCTCCTAGAGATTTTATCCGATCAACTTAAAATTTGGCAAGTGACATCGTAAGTCCTGTCCGAAGTTAATTTGCGAAGGTTTTTCGGATATATCGAACAATGCATCCGTGGCGTCGCAGCGAATTTCGATGTTTGGCCATGAAACAGGAAGTTGGTTTCACTCGCACATACCTTGTGATACTTGCCCGAAACTTTTCAAGCTTGATGAAACTTTTGTCCCAAGTATAAATATATGCTGATATTAGATCGGGCGTGGTCAGTTGGCTCCACAGCGCCCTCTAGCCCCGACCATGTTAAGATAAAAATGATTTAATTTTCATGAAATTTGTTGTGGTCATGGGATTTGTCATCCAAAAATATAAGAATTTTTTTGACATTTTTTGGTCAAACAGGAAGTGAGCTATGAGCCATATCCTGCGTTTTTCCAAATTTTACAAACACGTTTGAAGGTTTTAGGATACTCCAAAACTTGCAAAACATTGCAGAAATTGTAATTGTCTTATGTTCTTTGATTTGATATGCCATTTGGAACTAAATGTAGTACAATGAATAAATAGCGCCCCCTAATCATTTTTTCAAAAGAATTGCCCTTTTGAGGATCTCAACATGCTTGAAAATTGACGAAAATCTTCACACTCATGAAGCCAGATTTTACTATTACTATGACATAGGTTTTGCACACAGGCGCGTCAAAATGGCACCACAGTGCCCCATGACCTATTTATTTCAGGAATTGTGTTTGCACTCCACTCAGGAAATAACATTGTTCACAGTACGGCACTGTCCAATGGTTGTCCAAGGTACTCCTGCACCCATCAGGATTTGCCACGATCCCCAACGCGCATGAGGGGTGCAAGGGCCCTTTCAACGCTGCTTGCAGCTTTAATTCATATTGAAGTTCATGAGTCAAATCTGATTTGTGTTAA